>OX387209.1:14020172-19020172 GCA_947561695.1 Tyria jacobaeae
CTCTCATACAGTGCAACATGATAGCAAAGAACCCAACTAATTTCTATCTAACCAATTTAAATCTATATTAAATCCTACCTAAACCTACGTTATCTATTATTTCTTTCCCCGGAATCTACTAAACCGTCTCAAGGGACCCAGAAACGTCGCTTTTGTCCTTAATGAAAAGTAAAATAAAAGAAAATTGTAGAGGCGTCAACTATATCTAAAAGGAGAAATACAATAAAATCAGATAACCAGTTACTACATTTGTGTGGATGTATATTAAGCTGGAGAAGTGAAGATTTAATTAATGATACTAAACCAGTGGAGTTAAAGTTTATGGAAATGGTCTTGAATACCACAAGTAACATGAGAATATTATATTTTTATATGCAGTAAAAAAGTCAAGCACCGCAAAATTAAATTTGTGAATAGTAAGAGTCTGGTAGTGACTTTGAGAATTGTTTTATTAATTCGTTTATGAATGAATGCGAAATAGGTAAACCTAAATATTCATTTTGCTCATTAAGACCGATAGTCTAATAGTCTCCAAGAATGTAAAGTACTCATTACTTTAATGAAATAATAATACCACGTACGAAAATTATATCCTATCCACGTACGATAATGATATGTTATTCTTTTGAAGGGTAAAAGATTTACGTTCAGAATCCTCCGAGTGGTCTAAATTGGACAAGAAAACAAAAATAGACTTTTTGTATTGAGATTTCAGACAGATTTTAGAAAGCATACGCTAATTCCCAGTTACAGTGAAAAAGACGCGTTTATTTGTATTTCTATTTTATAAGATTATATATTATATATATTCTTTAATAAATCTCTTAGCTTACAAATACCCGAGAGATATTTTAAGGTGAGTGTTAATATGTTGCTTTGTGACCTACATGAGTAAATTTGACACCTTACCATGATGACCTATCATCAAGATTTATCACCAGTTTCAGGAACTCTTAAACGCTTAAAGAAACGACTTCCAATATTATTTACAAAGGTGCTTTATAACTCAATATTTTGGTATGAACACTCAGCGCGGCGCCAAAACGTAATAATACCTGAATTGTTTGAAAAATATTCCCAAAACCTCTTTGTTTCTGAGATTAACGTTGTTACCGCACTTCTATTTATAAACGAGGTGCTTTTAATTTGAGTTAATTGTATTTGCCACGGCACATGATTACGGGATTATTTTTGTCAGGTAAAATTGCCAGTATCATGTTTATTCTATTGTCTGTCTTTGGCATCGTTGAGTTTCTTTAGAAACATTTTTGAGATCCCTAGGGGCTACAAAACTTCTTTATTTTCAAAAGTTTGGTAACTTCAAAAAAATTTCTTCATAATGTTTAAGTTCAATGTCTAGAAATTTATATAAAGTATATTATTATAACCGTTTTACGAAGCGAGAATCATTTTTAAAACGTTTAAGACTATGAACGGTATTGAACAATACATGTAACTGATAGTTTCTAAAAAAAGATAAAGTAACTTTTTACTGATACAAAAGATAACTGTTCATGTTGGTTTCAGATAAACGATCAGGTCACTAGCCGTTAAACAGCAGCATTACTGTCAGATAACACAATTGTGTCGGTTCTTTTGCGTAAAAGAGAAGCAACATTTTAGGCGTCCTTTTGCATTGTTATTCAGTTGACGTAGTCAGAGACGAGCGCTGTGCAGCTTATCGCATGCCCCCAGCCATTGTAAATTAAATAAATATACACCTAATGAGCGGAAATACACTGCATGACTAAGCTAAATAATTGCTTCATCTTTCTATTTATTCAGAAATGTTTTATCTCTCATAAGTTTTACAGCATATGTAACTGTATATGAAGTTATAGTGTACCTAAGTATAATTATGCGAGGCAAAATAACGTCTCAAATTTTGGAGTCTAAAGCTATAGTTTTGAATTTATGCGAAAAGTATGTTAATATTTATGGCTTTCCGTTAGCTTTTCCGTTGGTGATTCTTTATCAAAATAGAAAACAAAAATAAAAATTGTCTAGTCGTATCACCCGCCCTCCGTAGGAAGGAAGTTATGATTGAGGGAGACTTTATGCGATTTGACTAGCTATGAGGCTCTCAGAAGCTTTACTGTTATCCACTTTAGCATTTTTAAATTATGCATTGCCTTGTTGTAAGAATAAGTCAATGTTTGATTTTATGGAGTGAGTACATTGGCCTATATTTTAGTAAGTATGACACAACATGCACACGAAAATGTTTTAATAGGAAATTGTTTATTTATTAGTAGGTATTTACATGATCACTTCAACATTGGTGGTTGAATGACCTTAATTCAGAGATTGAATTTAAAAGAAAAAAAAATATAGTTTTACATAGCAAAATAAACATAACCACAGGCGAAATAAATCAACAAAAACATTGGTATGCACAAATCCTTTGAAAAACACTCTGTAAACATATACATAGAAGGATAAGACAGGATGTGTTTTACACCAAGTGCTCATGATGGTACGAAAGAGGAGCTCTTATACCCTTGTACATTGAACTGAGTGGGAACGTACGGCTTGTTGCGCAGATCATCCTTTGAGACCGTAGCGCGGACAAGCCTTTGACGGCACGCCTGCATTTTGATAGCTAGGAGTATATCGATTTTAATAGTGAATAGATTTTAACTCTCCTTTGCATCTATTCAAATAATAAATTTTAACTAAAACACCGTTCCTGGTATATCGTGTCTACCATTTGGATATGGCAATAACTTATTACTCATTTAAATGGACTAAATAAATATTCACATTGAAGTCTTAACGATAGAACAGTCAAGATATGAAATAAAGAGATTTTTATTCTCTCTGAATTGGCAGCATGTTTTAACATGTTTAGTATTAACTACAACGTTTTTATATAACATTTACGAATATTATAATTTATACTTAGCGAACTAGAATTGCAATCTTAGTTTTAATCTAAATATTTATTACCCAATCGTATCAATCACTATACAGAACGCCTTTGATCTTGTAGTGTACACCATATACATACATAACTAATATAGGTTAATGAATAGATATGTAAAATATTCAATATCTTTTACCATGATATAAGGCTAAAATTAGAAACATTTTCAATACAACTTTCCCTTGTTGCTTACCTTTATAAACCAAAAACTAGAGTAAAATTATAATCATAGTGCGAAGGGATATTTGACATACGCTTACCATCTGCTATACTTTTTTTCTACGCCAAAAGTCGAGACGAAGCGATTATGTCCTTGGTAATCAGACAACAATTCCTGTCCGTTCTATTTCCGAGAGAAGTATATACTCGTTTCGTAATTTGATATAAATATGTATATATTTTAATTGTCATGAGCATGGCTCGATATGAATTATATATATACATCGTGTATTAATTTTGTAATTAAATAACATAAAGGTACGTTGTTATTTGGATTTTGCTCTGCACTTTCTGTTATTTTATATAAAATATCTAAACGTATTTTAGTGCAGTAAAAATTATAATTGATGGTTTAGGATAAAGACTTCATAGAGTCATTACTGCAGTAAAAAAGGATTATATCGCTATTTTTTAATATCTGTTCTTTTAATAAAAACAGTTTTTTCTAGAATATAGACCAAGCCTGTGTAAATAAGAAGTATTATAAAAAAAAAAGAAATAGCTTATTTGATATAAGAATGAACCGTTACGGAAAAGATGATATTTGATCACATTAATCGAACATTCAAAGTATTTGTCTTTTGGCTCTGACCCCATCCCACTTGCGAAGGGAGAGCGTTCGAGAATTTCAATTTAGGAGAAGAATGTGCCGACATAACGTGTGGCCCGAGATATTTTGATAGGACATGTTCTCCGTGAATAAATTTCTTTCTACATATTAAAAGTTTTTAAGCGGTTTTATTTATTATCAATTTGTGACCACTGAAGGCTTACTCAGCATTCAGAAAATTTTATTTTATTTACATGCTTTTTAAATTAAAATTGATAGCCGATTGACGTAGAATATTGTTGTGATTTTTATTACTGACAAGTATATTGTGTATATTAGATTATGTAGATACGTCCATATCCCTGAATGGGTAACCAGAGTTAAACAAACAGCCATATTTTAATAATTAGAATTTGGTCTAACAAATTTTAATAAGTATTGTGTTTGACAAAGCCAGGGTAGTCTACTCCGCTATTCAAACTTTTAATGTTCAATTAATCGACTGCTAATTCTATCTCAATATATCTTATTAACTGCGTTACTAACGCATGGATTAAAATCGAAACGATTTTTTTTTAATTAGTACAACCACTTACTGATAAAAGAAAACAACGGTAAAGACTTGTTAAGTAGTCAAGTAATAGTGTAAGTTGTAGTAAATGTTTTCACTAACTTGACTATATCTTTAATTCGTTTAACACATTATCAGTACTAAATAAATCCACTAAGAAAAAATATACAAAATTAATTAACTCAGTTTATCTTACAGAATCACATAAAGCGCTATTAGATATATCCTCGGAATTTTCAATTTGATCAAGGAATGCGGCCACATAGTAAGAAAGAAAGGCTGAGATCTGCATGTAGAGAACGCACGCTTGCCTCCAAGTGGGTTAGTTCCCGATTTATTGTATCAATTTTGTATAAAGCCAGTAGGTGAAATAAGCGCGAAGATATATGTTCTAGAGAGCTTATCACCTTACAATATTGCAGAAGACAATAGAAACGGATTTAATATTGGATCGTGGTAGCTTTCTTACTTTCAATACAGTATTTTATTCGAGATAGTTTGCTTTTCTTTTATTATGAAATACTATATTTAAGTTCAAGATCGAATAAATGTAATGTAATAGATCCTCACTAAACTTAGTATAGCATAAAGCCAGGAAGAAAGTACGAGTACTACACAAGATGTCTACGTCATAAGATATCTGTCATGTAATATATAAAAACACGAAAAAAAATTACCTTTATAAAACGTAAAAGATAATAAATTGCAAAAAATTATATATAAACTAAAATAATAGACTACAAGATAAGTCTGTTTTCATAAGCCATATCAAATTCATTACGACAATAAACTCCCAAATGTATTTACGAGGGATCACGTCATGAATAAATTTCGTCAACAGAAAGTTTGATGCGTGAAATGGCTCCGCAAACTTAGACAAAGCTCTGAAAAAGCGTGTTTGTTAATTAATTAAAGGATTTATTTTACTGTATATACGTAGAGAATAGTTTAGAAATATTGCACGTACTGTAAAGGATGTGGTTGACTTTACCGCAAACTGTTTGAATGTTGACATTTTGTAGCGTAGATGTGTGCACATATGTATGTAAATATGTATAATGCTGCGGCAATTTTCATAAAATTAAAGTAATATTTTTTACGCCTATACTATTGTTGACATTAGTAAATAATTATATTCATAGATTTTGATTGTTTATGGCTCGTTTTTAATTTGTTACTATTCATGAATATTAACTTATTTTTATTATTGTATTCTTATTTTATTATTATTAATAGTAATAAAAATAAATGAACAAATGTTGAGACTACTCCTAATAAATTAGATGTCATCATTAAATCAATCTAATCCGAATCTGAATAGCAATTTAAATGTTCAAGTGTATTTTTTTTTATGCGATAACAAACGAGCAGACGGGTCATCTGATGGTAAGTGACTACCGTCGCCCATGGACACCCGCAACTCAAGAGTCACAAGTGCCACTACACAACAATGTAACGTGTCATTTAAAAAAAAAACAGTAATAGTAACTTTTTATAGATGTGGCTTTTATCAGCCTTAGTTCGTTATCTATGAGAAATGTATATAAGTTCATTAAATGGTGACAAGTGCATTGAGGCTGGAAGGCTACCTTTAAATTTAAATAATGTTCACATGGGTTGTCTATAATAAATTATAGAGGATATATTTTTGAAGTTAAAGACAGTTCCTTCAACACTAAAAAATACTTTATCATCGTAAGTAAAATCAAGAGCCGTTAAAATTGAAGTGCAAGATACATATGTTCAATGAAATTCTCAATTTGTCCAATAGGTTTCAGGGCTTAGTTTTACGAGGAAGCGACATATACAAACAGTTAATAAAAATTGTAGACGCTCGAATAGCTCCTTCGTGCGTGACCCAATCGCCCTTCCCCATAACATTTTTACATCACATAAATTTCCAGCTCATATATCCAGTTAAGTAACATTATAAAAGTAACATGTAGTAAAATATTATGCTAGAACTTATAGCTTTGCTTACTTGAGTGTTATGTTTTATTGAAGCCTATTTATAAGCAATATTTCACTTTTATTTATAAGTTTATTGTGATTTAAAACACCACACTACTGTCACAAATAGTTTAGTAGAATAAGTTGAACACAAGTAGCGTGTATTTCATATGACACGAAGAAAAAAAAACTATAATAAAACAAGTACTAACAGACTTTACAGACTTTCTTTATTTGAGATGAAGTTTTGTCGGTGAATATTTTTGAGAAGTTATGCATCATGACATTGTGTTATCTCGCAAAAACATGTACACGTACAGTTTGAAAAGTGATGATTAAATTAAGTTGCCTCCAATGATAAAGTATTTTTTAGTGTAAGTGTAATCACATTCATGACAATTTTACATGATTGATGTTGAAAATTAAAAATACATAACCAACGTGAATATTGTCAGTAAGTAATAATGTCAAACAGGCTAATTATCTCATTCTCATTAAAGTGAGTGAGTAAGTATTGTCCAAAATAATATCCGACACGAATATACATAGTTTTTAATGTATTGTTATATTAAAAACTAAGAATATTCGTGAATCTAACTTCCACTGTCTGGTTCCCTTTCGTTGCAGCAGCTGTGTGAATAGAATATTTTTTGCGCCCTGACTATTAAATATATACACTTTTATGCAGTTATGGTTTTCGTGAATAAAAAAATGTGCTAGGTTTACTTATAACAAGAAGACTTTCAAAGTTAAGTAATCTTAAAGAAAATAAGTTATAGTTAACATTTAGATGTAAACTACTTTACTTTTACTGTTTACTGCTTTTGTACTATTTTTAACTATCCTTTGCCTCTTGAACATACCTTATTAAAAATATATTAGGACGGTGACTGTTGTTATTCATAAAGGTCTGGCTATCCCTGTTTGCATTAAACACTTTGCATAATGGAATGGAAATAATAACAAGCAAATATATTAGAATAATCGTAGGTGATTAAAAGGTTTTCTGTGTAAAATCCTCACTGATGAAGTTTAAAATTGCATTCGACTGTTAATTGTGAACTAAAAGTTATTCCTATCGTATTTCAAGTATCGGCTATTTACACATATCTTTTTTCTTTGTTAATAAGACAACTCCCGCTCTAAGATTAATTTCTGTGTTGCGGGGGACTTAACAGAGATTCAAATAACGGACACAAGAAACACCCAGACTCAGAACAACAATTTGAGGATTACACAAAGTGTTGCCCCGTGCGGTTATCGAACCCACAACACTCGGCGGGGCAGCGTAGTGGCGAGGTGACCACTTAAACAGCTACGCCGTCTGTGCAGTAGAGTCCACTAGAATCGCATTTTAAAGCAGAAAATACTTCATGTTAGGGGTAAACCACTACGAATGTATATACGTGTACTTATGTATATTATAATGGTTTTGATTTTTTAGTGCTGTAACCGTACTGTGAGGCAATCGGAATTTGCCAATTTGTTACAACTAGTATTTTAGAAATTACATTCACAATGATAACAAAAATGTGTCGAAATTATGTTTAATTAACGAACTGTATGTAATTTTGGCATATTTTGATATAGTGAATTCATTTCAAATTTAATTTTAAATTAAGCTTCTATGTATTTACCATTTCTCGCTTTCAGCGGATTCGGTACAGTATATACTTTTGCTCCATACATTCTTATTATACGTCGTCTCTGATGTAATCCCCCTCCTGTTCATATCATTCCTCGAGTTGCTGGCTGGCTAGGCTTTTCTGTAGTTGAGTAAGTAAGGTTGTTCATATAAGCAGTTATCAGTTTCACTAAACTACTACTAACGTTCTATTTTTTATTTATTGACACAACTTTGGCTTAGCAAACACGTGGGCTATCTGAGGGTAAGACGTTATTGTCGTTGGTTGTAAATTTTTAACCAAAATCTTTTTTGTGGATTCTGGTGATCCTACGTACTGTACAAACATGCTCTTTTATAATAAACATGATAGATCAGGGTAATCCATCAGGATAATTTTTATTTGAAAAAGTCGACTTCCGCAGTAGAAATTACTCCTGTGTCGCGGGGGCCGTTACAAGCATTTAAACAATGGACGCAAAGAATCAACGAAAAACAGAAAGTCAAAGAAAAGGCCCTACCTTGTGGTAATATCCTATGTATACAGATATCGTTGCAAATTTGTCTTTATGAAGATATTTTAGGGCTAGAACACACTGCCTCTCCTTATAATGTACATAATGACACATTGATTACGTGTGATCAAACAGTAAAGTTCCCCGTAATAAATAAACAAGACATCGAGGGTGGCTTGGAGTAGATAAAACCCTTATAGGCGTTGGACGACAAGTGACGACGGTCACGTTTTTAATCACCCTAGTCTCATCCGTAACGCGTCACGGACTTTCACAACCAATGTATACTTGGAGTTGCTTACTTTTCCGTCTTTTGAGTGCCTTTTATTGAGAGCTTCGGCTTACCTAATTAATGCTCGGTAAATATATTTTATAATACCACCGTACCAGTCAGCATTCGCATACGTAGGTACATTTTATGTCATAACTAAGCTAGAAGACAGAAACATATTTAGAAGACAGAAACTTATTTAATTTCTAAAGAATTGCATAAAACAATTTTGTATACAATGTGACTGAGAGACTTTTGTGTAATTTTTAGCAAATCAATTACTCATAAAATATGTAATACTGAAGTTGATATAAATTTAAGTAAAAAATTATAACCCCTTTTATTTTACACAAGCATACAACAAACTATGATTTCATACCAAGTAAAACTAACTCGCTCTTTCTTCACGGTAGCATATGGTGTGTGAACCGAGGGTTTCCTTTTCGGAAATAGTTTTTCCACCCTCCGTGAGTTTTAGCTGCCAACCAAAAACACGAGCCTAAGGTTTGAGCGCTTGTAAAATTCCTTCAGGCAGTGCAGTAATGCTAGTTCTTTTAACAGAAAAGTCAAAGAAAGAAGATGGAAAGCCTTATTATTAATTGATACTATGAAGAGATTTTTTTTTCTAACCCACACCAGGAAACCATTGTTCTGTTTTCCTAAAGTAACTCATTACATATTTTATATTTATTATTGGTACAGGTAGAAGCCGTAAAACTTATATTTAATAATACATCAATTCTAACCTTACTTTTAAAGTCAAGTGTAAAAGTTAATGCTTATGATATTTCTGTTATATGCTTGTTGGTTACCGTTGGATGGAGTAGAATTTCATTTATATGTACCTGCAATTCTACTCATATCCTCGGCATACAAGCTGGACTCAATCTAAAGCTTCCCCAAAACATTTAATTGACTATAAACTATCATCTTAATGGTCACTTTCTACAAAGATAGGGTAACAGTAAAATTCGTCCGAGCCGATTCAACCGAAACTTGGACGGTGTTTCATGTTCAAACATTTGCGAGTAATACCGATGTGTTTGGGTATACAAAATATGGACATATGTGAGGCTGCTGTGAGGACATTGCACTCCATACATTGGTGGAATGCCAAGCGTTTGTCATTGTCAAGAGACCATGGTATAGTCCATCGATAGTGCATCCAAAGCGAGACTGCGTCGATTTCCGCCGTCTTATCAAAGAGGCGGTGGAAATTGAACGAGAGATAAAGAACACTCTCCCGTCCCGTCCCCTTAACAATCTCTGGCCTCCATGAACGATGGTCTACGAGAAGGAAGCGAAGAGAGTGAGGCAAAGTCTGTCGGGGGTTGAGTGGTAATCCTTCGGGGGCATACCTTGACTCTCATAGGTTATATGACACAAGCCGTGTGGTTTTAATCGGTTCGAGTCCGTCATAATCGCATCATCATTTTCTCGAAGAAGTGGTACCCTTGGAATGGAACAGTCCTATTTTTTTTTATAATGGAACTAGAGAAATATTAACTTGTGTCCTGCTTGTGCTTCTATCAAGAGAGGGCAAATACTGCAGGGTTCTCGGACGCTTTGTGACGAAACATCGTAAATTTTAGACGATTTGTTTCATAATCATTTGACATACATACATCTTCGTCGATTTGATGGGTCATGGGTGCTTCCGAATAGTAAAATAAATATTTTTATTGCATTCGAAGACCAACAGAACTGATTAGGATGTGTTTTTATTACACTTTTCAGATTCACGTTTAAAGATTTATCATATGTATAGACATCGATTATTTTATTAGGCATAAGACCACATACACAAGCTCCGCTTAGCAGATTATCGGAAGCCATTAACATAGTCAATGCTGACCTATAAAATAAATTAATCCCTTAAAAACTCAGGTATGTGTTATTGGCAGTCCTATGTTGAATTATATTTAATTGCACCGCTCTAAAAATCAGAAATACTGTCAAAAACTTAGGAATCTACACGGATACTACACGCAAGAAGTAAGGTTACGAAACAGACTGCACTTGCACAATCGCTTCTTCTTCCAATTGTCACAAGAGAGACAATCCTTACGTCAGCTATGTGAATCTCACTGTAGCACAACTTGATAACCTTGAGCAGCTTCAAAATGTTTGTATAAGATTCATATTTGGGCTACGAAAATATGATCACGTTTCTCAGCTCCGTTAAAAACATAAGCCCCTTTTTATTCTTTTTTATTTATCGAGAACAGTCATCAAAAACAACCATGTAAATGACATGTTCATGACTAACATTTATCACTTTAGTCTATTATTTTCATATTTGTGCTAAGTATTGTTGTATTTATTATATCTGTATGTATATTATATCTCCTTTAAAAAAATGAATTGCACCTCCAACTACCTTTGTCTCTCCCAATCATTACAATCCAGCCTATGGTTTTCTGGAAGAAAGCAGCGCATATAGCAATAAGGCGGGCTGGCTGCCTTTTTTACATGATATGTCTGGTACATGTATTATACTTTTACTGTTATAATGGTGTACAAAATAAATAAAGAGTTCTATCTATTCAAGAAGAAGAAGAACCTTCTAAAAGGCCGTCATCGCACTTGTAAAGCTTGAATTGCGAGTGTCCATGGGCGGCGGTAGTCACGACCCATCTGCTCGTTTGCCCCTATCCCATAAAAAAAACCTTATAATTTCGGTGACGGAGGGCGTGCACCGCTGAGCCATCTAGAATCTGACCTCGGCCGGCCAAACTTGGTCGAAACGTCAAACAAAAAAATAATAAAGTAATTTTTTTAATACTTATATATCGTATTCATTCCGAGTGTAGTTTTTTTATTGTATACAATACAATACAATATAATTCGATACGATACAATAAAATACAATATTGTTTATTGTACACCACAGAAAAAACACAATATAAAAACAAATAATAATATACAGGCAAATCGTACAAATGGCGGTCTTATACATTATGTCATAATTTAAAAGTTTGTACTCAGCATTTTATTAATCCCCTCTATAAACAAATGAGTTTTAAGTATTTGCTAGTATATTACTCGTACTACTAGGATAAAATTAGTACGAAAAGCATTAAAAAGTCCCAATTAATAAATGTATGCATATAAGTTATTTATATAAAAAAAAAATTATCAAATTTTAAGTTTATACAATAGTACAGTTTATAGAATTTAGATCCCGGTGAAGCTCACTTCCAGAAACTCAGTCGGTTGGTCGATCCAACAACTGTTTGGGTAGTAAAGTAGTATGTACCATTAACTAAATTAAAAAGTTCTACTTCTCAGCTTCGAGTCATATGTGGATTGTAGTTTACTAACTCCCCTGCTAACTCCCCTGTATCCAACTGGTCTACGTTAACCCAACTAAGCTCTGTTGAACTTGAAGTGAGTAATGATATGAGAGTGGCCTTTGTTTACCATTAAACATTCGGTATTACATATTTTTTTAGATTTGTAGATTTTGACCTAAAAATGATTCCTACAGTGTGCTGTAAAATATAGATCATTCTGTCCTAATAAAGAACTAAATTAGGCACAAAATATGATTAAAATATCGAACTTGAATGTCCAGATCCATGAAGAGTTTTCAAGTTCATATCCAATGGCTTACACAGACTAGCACAAAGAGTTTCAATTGAATGTAGTGTGACAAAAATACCCTATACTATATATACAATCCTAGTATTCGGCCGTTTACTTGCATAATTATATTCGGGGATAAATTTTTGTGTGGTATATACAAATATATTAAAAACAATAGTGAAACAGAAATATCTTTGGGATAAAAAAAAATCTACAGCTTTATGTTAATGTAAAAATTTACTCCTTAAATATTGAAAATCACTAATGTTGTATCTTTGTTTAGGCAAATACTCAATATTAATGCTGCAATCATTTGCTTAATGCTTGTTAGCAAGCAATAAGGCAATGATTGAAATCAATATATTGTGGTAGATAAAGTTATCACGATCATAACATATATAAAAAATTAAGTAGTTAAAATACAATATTTTATATATTTGTTTTATGTATAACTTCAAAAAGACAAATTACGACTCTTGAAAAGTCTTTGTATTTATGTGTAAATCAAAATAATAAAGTTACCTATTTATCAAATAACAGATTCGTAACGAGTAACCTTGTAAATTACGACGACAACAAAATGAAATAACAGAGCTGCATACTTTGTACAAATTTAAGAGCTCACGTTTTGCAGTCCCAGCACGTGTACAAATAAAAAATGTGATACTACCTTTTAAAACGGTGTTTACCGTTTTTGTCGAAATAATTTATAAAGCCCATCTATCTTTAGGGTTATATAGTATAACAATCATAAAGGTTTATATTTGTTGAATGATTATAAAAAAATAAACGTCTACATTCATTTTTGGAAAATTAAAATAATGATATCTATTGTACTTCCTATTGTATCTATCTATTATTCATTTAAGGCTTTTACCCGAAAGGGGTCCATGCATTAAATAATTAAGTAGTTGATAATTAAAGCAAATAATAATTAACTAATTACAAAATAGAATTTATAATTAGCAATCAAATTCATCTAAGTGTTATAAATGTAATTGAATATTATAGGTTAATAAGTTACCAATTGTTACCGTTTAATATGTACTTTGCATGGAATTAAATAAAGCTTTATTATTATTATTATTATTATTATAGGACCTCTGTAACTCTTTTTATTTTATATATCTGTCTGCTGAAGTGCTCGAAAGAAGGAGGTAGCGTCTATTAAAACTTGAATATCACTCACTTTTATTTGATTTACTGACTGTGTTAACATATTTGATAGTTTATACATACATATGTATGTGCTATATATCAAGGTAATATTAATTTTTTTTTGTAGTCATGGCAGTGGTTTCGGTCTGTTTGAATTATTAACAAAAAAGTTATGAACCTAATAACTAAAATCTTGTCATCCCTTTATGTAACCGTTTCCGAGAAATAAGCAAAATATTTTCTTTTGTCTGCCTCTCTGTCTATCAATATGTCAAGCTTTGGCCGTTGTTGAGACACAAACTGGAAATAATAAGAATACTGAATATTTTTTGTTTGTTTAAATGCGTTAATCACAGGAACTACTGATGCGTTTTTGCGTTTTGCGTTAGATAGCCCGTTTCTAGAGGAGGGCTATAAGCTATAAAACTTTACGCTCTGAGACCCTTACGAGCGGAGCAGTAAGTATAATCGCAGGTGAAACTGCGGAGAATGACTAATAATTAATCATTCTCTTGGTTTTTAATTCTACCTCGATTTATCCTTTTTTCACTTATATACGTACATAAATCAAAACTTATAAGGTACTTTCCAGTTGCAGTGTAATCGAAAATAATAATGCAACATTTTTATTATATTTCTTTTATATGATATATTACAAACGCAAACGTTCGTAAGCGGATCGTAAGGGATTCATGAACGTAATACTATCACCCGATATAAGTACCGGGGAATCCCTGTGACACCGCTCCCCAGTACCATACACCATCTTTATTTATAGCTTTATAACATAGCATAATGTTCTTTGTTAATATCAAACTTTATTTTTTTTTAAATTTGAGAATAGAAGCTGTTTAATGGTAACAGTACCTAAAATTTAATTATTTTCAATAAGTTAGTGAGACATACAGACAGTTGTCGAAGGCTTCCTTGTTAGGGTAACACGAGTCCCCTGCGATATAGCCACTGTGACGGAACATCGTGTGGTTTTAGTCAGATCGAGTCTAACATACCATCTCACCCTCAGCTCCGGTGAGGTGATAACCCGCGGGGGCCTCCACACGTTAAAAAAAAAAAGAAAAAAAGGAACCCAGCCATGCGAGCAGGCGCTAGGAGGGGTCCGGATGTCTTAATAAAGCTGTTTCCGGATTCCTCTCATTTTAAGCGCAGCATGGCACACCGTGTGGTTTTAGTCGGTTCGATTCCGACACACCGTTCCACCGAAAACCCGGGTGGAATGATGGCCCGAGGGGGTTTCCACATGGAAAAAAAAATATATATAATATATTATTAACAATAATAGGAAACATAATGGATGACAACACAACGATTTGTCTCGATAGTATTCGATCTAGATAATAGGTACGGTACGGTCTAGATAATACTAAATAAAGACAACGGAACTTAGAGTGTATTGATTAGGGAATAAAATACTTTATTTAATATTAGGAGGATTTAAATTTGTTATGGAAAATAATGTAATATATTCTTTTCTTTTTCAGTATAAGCTAAAATTTTCTTAGTTTAGTAGAAATATAGGAAAAGGATCGTGGGGTCCATTGTAGGGCCATACGGATTCCCAATTTCGGTGTAAACCCTGATGACCAGCAATGCTGTAGTCTTGCGAAGCCCACAGCGGGGTAGGGCCGTCAAAGATCTTCAGAGGATACCGCACGATCTCCTTTGAAGCGGCGAGTCTCCTAACTCCACTATGGGACCTGTTTACACTCGACAAAAAAAAAGAATAAGCCTGCATGGAAATACTAAAATAGTGCATAAATGTACGTCATCTTCATCTAACTGCTATGTCACGCATAACAGTGAGATTTACACCGAGTCCATGTTCAATGGCGCGCTCAATCTCAGCATGAGCTATACATTTTTTTTCAGTGGGGAGCATCGCGACATTAGTGACGCCACGATGTCAAGAGGGTAATAAATGAAATAGCTCCCCTTTTCCCAATTTTACATAAAAATGCGTCTCATCCGCAATCTGCATGTTTATGAGAGAATATTCTATAAACAAGTCAGATGTTAGTACGGCTTATGCTGTATGTTGGAGACAGCAATATACAGAATTGCATGCAAATAAGATAACAAAAATAAATTTGGCCCTTTGCATTTACGCGTTGGCACTCTTCCATTTGAGTAATGTAGTTCGTTTCTTTAACTTACAGTATAAATCCATTGATACTTTTTTGTTATTTTTTTTTAAGTGTAGAAGTGCATAGAAGAAAAACTTCATGCCTGTAAATATTTGTATTAAGACATTTCTGAAAATGTCAGGCCACAAGGTGCCTTGTAGGTTTTAATACATTGCTAGTATCCTTTAAAAAAAGACATTTATCACGTACATAGATCCTACAATAGCCGGTGAAAAGTTAGTAAAACACAAGTCTGAGTAAAATGCTTATTCAGGAAATGAGGCATAACAATATAACAATACAATACAATATAATCCAGCTATGGATTTAAATGTATTAACTCCATTTTTTACATTATTTCACACCTTTTCTCTTCAGGATAGGCAGACAACAACCCGCCAATGACAAAACGACGGATAAAGCTCTAAGGTTCCACTACTGTTATTTAATAAGTGGGTTTATATAAAAATACAAACTCGAGGGTTTCGAGTACTTCTGACTTTCTTTTTACTATCTTTCTTTACTGATAGAACTTCTTTACTGAATAGAGAACAACATATTCTAATCAAATACTAGAATATATATTTCGAATATCAAATTTATTCACTTTTATGCACTACCTTCCAGTTATAGGTTATATATATTGTAAAAATACAATACGAGTGATTCACTCATACTCAGTAGTGCCGAACAATAGTGAGATCTTTATATTTTAAAGACAAAAATACTAATAAAATTCTACTCGTACTTTTTTCTGTTTAAACAATTTGATTGTAACTCATATTAATACTACAATGAAACAATTTCCTAAATATACTTTAATTTTTTTTTTGTTTTGGTCTACATTCGCTACTAAAAATTATTAATGTAGGTAAGTGTCAGTCTCTTAAGGACTTTCTGGTAAAGGAAAATTTTAAGTTGACATAATAAAGGTTATTTCAGAGTTACTTTGGGTCCGTCACTAAATCACGAAGGAAGGATTACTCATCGGCGATGTCCAAACAAAACGGCTCATTGACTTTCTGATTAATTGCAAGAAGAGACGCGTTGACATTCCGATGTAGGAAAATATGCAAATAAATAAACGACCTAATAATTTAATGACTTGGAAATATACAATTTTTCCTTTCTTTGTGCTTACAAAATGTTAGATTGAACAATAACTATGATAATTGACTACGCTAACTGTATTTTCCTTCCTAATATGTATGTGTACACTCGTAAATTGTGAGCATCGTGTATACTGCTGAAAGCTTTTTACTTTGTATAAAACTCACACTCATGTACTTAGTCTTTACAGATATGGAGAATAAATATTATAGTTTAATGCATGAAAATTATATTTATACGAAAAGATGTTGTATTCAGTAATGGAAAACACGTTTTGTGTAATGTAGCGACACTGAAAGAAGAAGCACTTTCTAAAAAAAACCTCTGTCAGGTGTGAATTTGGTATACTGGTAAGCAGCGTTCCATACAAAATAGAATATCATATCTAGCGACTACATTTTGCGTTAACACGTAGCAGTAAGTTGCTTACGCGCGTACGTCATGTTTCACATAAGTGGGGATTTGGCATAAAGGTGGTAATAAGGTATGCAAGCCCTCTTTCCTTTGTCGGCCACTCGCTCACAACGTGACGTGAATCACCACACGAGATTTGCTTACGCTATGCTAAGAATCCGAGAGGTGAAATGTAGACGACACAATTCGTAAAAATGTTTATTCATTCATACGTTTCGGAGTTAAGCTCTCGGTCTGCGCCAATCGGCGGCTATCTCCGGCATTCGGTTCGTAATTGTGGAAAGGTAAGCGGCGTCTATTCCTTAAATAATGCGAGTGGCGGAGGCATGCTCATTTATTATAGAAACTCAAATTTGTATGATAGCGTAAAGGTAAAGGGCGCTTGTAGCTCGCGAGCGGGGTCGAACGGCCGCATCATTGTGCGGGCCCGGCCGCAGGCCACGGCTACAATGACATCGCTGTGACATTTTCGCTAATGGTTTCAGGGTGGGCACAATAAAAGGACAATACGGCAGGAGATAAGGTGGCAAGTGAAAATTTTACAACAAGATTAATGTAAATCAGACCCGCGTGAACTAAGCATGTAGATTACAGATACAAATATCTCAATCAAAATGTATATTAAATATGGTTTTATATACACAAAAATAGGGGTAGGCAGGGGCGTCTCAAATCACTTTTTGTTAACTATAATTAAGTCCTACTTGAGTAATAGGGTAAGCCTATTGCAGGCACTGTGTGAATGTACACATAATGTCTGACAGACATCACTCCTA
This sequence comes from Tyria jacobaeae, assembly GCA_947561695.1. NCBI lineage: Eukaryota > Metazoa > Arthropoda > Insecta > Lepidoptera > Erebidae > Tyria > Tyria jacobaeae. Next base: position 14,037,986 of record OX387209.1, read on the forward strand.
GCTCTTAGTCGTCTTTTACGATACCCACGGTATCTGGGATGTCTCTATTCTAAATCACCGAGAGAGGAATAAAGACCGTTATTATGTGTGTGGTAAAAATATTCTTATTTTTAAAAAAAGGAGGCACAAAAAAAAATCAAACTTTGTATTTAATTAAATAGCATACGCGCCACGTACGCATATGCTACTACGCGCATACGAGATGCCGCTCTGATAGAGTATGCGACATAAAGTCGTATAGAACCGTAGCTGCGAGTAGGCATTTTAAACACATAGGCTTTAAAGTCTATAATAAATCAACAAAACCCTTAATATTTATTTTCTAAATGGTCATAAACGAAAAAATAAACTTGAAACGTGGTTAAAATCCCTTGATTATGATGCAACTGAAAAACTTGTAGAAGCATAACATTTTACAAACACACACACACACATTCACACATATAGACGCACTCACACACACAACACAAACACACATACACACGCACTCACACACACAACACAAACACACATACATCAGCATCTTTGTCTGGAACAACCTACTTTCAGGACCTGACGGACCTGGTCTTTCTGGCAACCTAGGCGTTGGTAGCTGTGCCACAGTTTCATACTTTTGCAGCTATCATCGTTTCCGTTTTGTTTTAGTTTTGTTTTGTGGTTATTATGTCTAAATAAACGTGATTATTATTATTATTCTTATACATACTTAAAAAGTTAGAAGGTTTTGAGAATAGCTGAATCAGTAATCAATCTAAATATATGACGCAAAATTTTTGACCCTTACTGTTTTTCAATGAGGATGTGGAGCATCACTTTGAGTCCTGAAAGGGTTGGGTTATCCATGGTACTCTACGGTGCTTTTATATTTTTATCAACGTCGAATGAATTGCTTCAAATGTGACTAAAAAATCCATTTACAAAATGTCTCGATGGATTCATTTTACGCAAAAATATTAATGTAAGCACTTTACAGGCATAAAAGGGCCGCTCAATGATGTAATGTAGCTAATTAATATTGCCTTTTGCGTCGAAAAATCTTTGAGCATTTATCTGGTTTGCATATTTAATGAGAAAACCACACAGTTGCGGTGCGTTAGAGAATATAAAGTCACAAGGCATAGTAGAAAACTGTTATCTTTTTTAGCTAAAACTGTTTATAAAAATAAGTCGATTAAACTTTCAACAAATAAATGTCATTATAAATTCACCCTAATCTTGATTAAAAACTTCTTTACGTATTAAATTACTGAACACCCTTATATTACGATTGCGTCGCTGTAGCTTTAAAGTACAATAGTTTAGTGTTATGAAATGTTCCACGCAAACGTTGCGAAAGCTTGCACTTTGTGAAATGAGAGCGAGCGCTAAACAAAGCGGGACCCAACCGAAATGTTGTAAATGGCGCTTCAGTATGTCGTTGAGTTTAGGCATTGATCTGAACCCAAGCTACGCTAGGTCCTAGACAAACATATAGTATTACCTTAATTTAATAAAAAAATCGATGAGGTGAAACTTAAAAATTACAAAACCACAAAAACTTACCAACCTACGAAAGCTTTTATTTATGAATGCGGTACATTATAATTTTGTTGGAACTTGATAAAAAGGTTCATCACACTTTCTTCTGAACTTTCATTAAATAAACTTACATTCACATAAATACACTCACGTCTATATAATATAAGGCTGAGGCGTCTCAAGCGCCCACTTTTATGTGTATGAATGTATGTATGTGTACTAAACTCAAGTGGTCAACCTTATGTGATGCTGCATTTAATTATATTATAAATGCATAATGTAGTCATGAAGAAAGATGAACCGACAACCGGAAGAAGGTAGATGGAATAGACTGGATGCGAAAGGCGAAGGACAGGATGTTGCGGCGCATGTTGGCAGCAGGCTAATTGGTCGAGTGATTAATTATAGTCATGAAGAAACCCAAAAGTGTTACTAGTACTGAATTACTTGACAAAGTCTATTTACCTACAAACATATGCTCAAACATAGTACGTATATCTTCTTTTTTTTTATTAACAGCACCAACAATTAGTACATAAAACCGTACTTTTGGTAAACTTTATTAATTTTGTTATTGTTATTGAAAATACTTACCAATAAAATTGACATGAAGTACTGCAATCACGAGTAGACGCGCTAGGGGTCCGCCGCCCTGCGTGTGCGTTGCCATCTTCCCTCAGCGCGTTACTGACCGATGCACACGACCTCCGCCGCTTAACTCACACATACACATAAGTCTTCGCATCTTGTTTATTTGTCAACACATTTAGTTATGTAACTAATTGCAACCTGTAAATAAAACAAAGTGTTTAATGTATTAGTTATATACTGCGACCACGCACTCGACGAATGGCAGAGTAGTAGCAAGGGAATGTAAAGGCGTAGTGTGGCCGCTTTATGTTTAGCGAACATACTACGTCTCTGTCAACAGAGCGTGGACGTAGTAGTACAAGTTTTCCCAACTAACTAACTGTTGGTTCATGGTATAGTTTAGAGTCACCTACTATTATAAACCTCAGATTATAAACCAATTATTTAATACACCTTAAGATTAATTAATTATATTTCGAGAAAAATTAGCATTTTGTAGATTTTAGCTACAAAATACTTATTTTTAAAATCAATTTAACAAAATAAAAGCTGCATGCACTTAATAATTATTTAAAAAAAACCATAACTGTTTGTCTTTAGTACGTCGCAAATTGTCAGTCAAAAATTATGTATTTCTATTAGGTAATAAATTATCTGTTTATCGATTTCATTTAACTATAATGAATATCATTTGCGTGAATATAGATAGAAAATTAGTATTTAAAAAAAAACACGAGTTTAGAAAAATCTTCTACGCAAACGCTACTTTTATTTACTAAAACCTCTAAACCTATCTGACAGGTTAAGGGTCAGGACTAATTAAACAAACACGTTAAATGTGATATACGCATAAAATACCAGAGTTAAAGTATTATGATTTGAACAAGATATACATGAGCTTGGCATTAAAACAGGGTTTATACCTACGGATAGGTTAACATTGAGATTGGACAAGTTAAAAAGGCTGTAAGCTTTGATAGAGTATTTTAAGTAAGGTTAGAACAGTCTAAGTGATCTCCAGTGACAGGAATTTTACCGCGGTCGCAGCCTTCTGACCCAATTCGCCGCCTTGCGAACCGGGCGGCGGAGACGCGCTTACCAGCGCCTCATGCCGCCCTGAGTGTGGCTGCGGGTGGTCGGGACGGGTTTTCCCCTCCATCCGCCATATAGCTAGCCGCGAAGGGGTGACGTCCGCGTGTGTCTGGACGCCACCTTATTGATAGGTTACCCGCAGGTGGTGCCCGCATAGTTCGGGCAGGCGCTAGGAGGGGTCCGGATGTCTTAATAAAGCTGTTCCCGGATTCCTCCTATTTGAACCGCAGTATGGCACACCGTGTGGTTTTAGTCGGTTCGATTCCGACACACCATTCCACCGAAAACCCGGGTGGAATGACGGCCCGAGGGGGACGAAAAAAAAAAAAAATAGCAGCTGGCTCCAAGGTTGGTCGACGCTGCGTCTGCCCTTGGGCGTCTTTTGCCCAAGTTGGGTGGACCTAGCGTCGCTACAAGACGGCTGTACACGGGGCTTGTCCGGTCAATGGCACTATACGGTGCACCGGTGTGGGTGGAGGCTCTGACCGCCCAGAATAGGGCACGCCTTTGGCACCCTCAGAGGGTTATGGTATTTAGAGCCAAACGTGGCGTTGGCCGAAACTGCCCCGTGGGACTTGGAGGCGAAAGTGCTCGCCGCAGTTTATCGGCGGACGGCTGAGTTTCGGGCGGGTAGCGGCAGACGGCCCCCGCCCGAAGAGGTACGCGAGTAGCGTGAGGCAGATCGCCGAGCCACGATGGCTCGTTGGTCGTCCCGGCTGGAGGGGAGAGGAAAGAAGCAAAAGAGATGTTGGGCCTACGGAAACCCCACTCATTTCGAGGAAATGCAACGCAAGCTTCACAACCGCTTTTCTGTGAGACCGTGGTATCACACCGGTCGAGCCGGCCCATTCATGTCTAAGCATGGTTCTACCACTGTCAATTCGACCAAACGTCATCTCCCGGCACTAAGTAAAATTGCCTTTTGTTTTCAACATTACCGTAATATCACATTGAAGCGCCAAGCAGTCTTCGCAAGAATTAATTACAATATATAGCTTGAGATCATCCGCGTACAGTAACCATTTTGAGTAGATTAGAACTCAAGGGAGTCATTAACCATAAGGAGAAAAAACAGTGGGTCCACGATTGAGCCTAGGCTTATATCGGAACGGGTGTGATAAGGGCTCGATTCGAAAGATCTTACAAACAGCTGGCCGTTACGGAGGTAATCAGCAAAACGTCTGAGTGGTCATGAAGCAAAGCAACAGAGATTTTCAAGCAAGAGCATTTCAAATCAATTGACCATATCAAACTTTTTTTTGAAGTCCAAGTGAAGGACCTCAACTTGCTGTATTTTGTCAAGTCGACAAGAAGTGTAGTCAACGTAAATTAAATATATATGTGAGAGGAGCTGCTAAGTACTCGTTTGCACCTTTCATAAGATTAGGGGGTTTAATAACGTTAGAGATAGAAAAGTTTATTATATTTATATAATTACCATCACAATGATTCATATGAAGGGGATTGTAATGTGTAACATTAAAAGTGGGGACATCAGTAAGAAAGTACTACCATTGTAAGTCACTGTAGGTTCAAATCCCGGTTTATGTCGCATGTTTTAAATATGCTGCCAGTTATCGCTGGTGTTTATACTGATATTATTTTCTATGCATTTAATGTAATTAGTGTACGCATATTTCATTTGCAATTTAAATAATGCTCTAAGATCTGAATAGGTTTGATAATCTGTTTCAAGACTTGTACGTTTCCCGTTAATTTTTTCACTTGAGAACCCAGTAGGGTACCGTCTTCCCGATACTTTTGGTCGGTCGGCTTTTTGGACTTGCAGACTTATATTACGTCGTTAGAAATTGAATAGCTGTATGAACGTCTGATGAGCCTTCAACCTCATCTCACGCCTGTTCAGATAGTAAAGAAAATTATTTTCATTATATAATCTCATTTTTTGAGATTTAAATCCTTCGTAGGATCAATTTTACGGGTGGCAGCTATCATATCTCAATATATCGCAGGTACTGGCGCTCTCCTGAATTAGCACTATACCTAATAGGCTTCCATGAAAATTCACCACATTATTCTTCTCAGCCAAACCGCAATAAGGCAAAAATAAAAGTAATAATGCTTAATATTTAGATTAACACTATTGAGATTAATATCACCAAAGATCATAACTATGCCATTTAAATCGTGAATAAAACTTTCTTCTTAGAAAAACCACTCCATGCCATAAAAAACGGGCCCAGAGGTCTTCGCCGCGGTCCGTTTCAAGTTTTAATCGACGTTGGGCCATTATTGGTGCATGAGTCGAGAGCATAACAAACTTAGAACATCTTTTTGAGTGATAAAATTATTTGTCCCATTGCAGTGTTGTTTCACACAAAACAAACAACGGTATAAGAATAAATTTCAGTATCTATGCACGGAGCGATAATATATTCGTATTTTTATTCACATACGCCTGAGTGCCAGGGAAAGAGTCGAACGTTATCTGAAATATACTCATATTAATGTGGAAGCTGCTCTACGTGCGGTAGGTTTCTAAGAGAATTTGTTATGGTAGATTCGCTCCAGGCATCATAAACACGACCATATATCTTGTAATTTTTTAACGAGAGTAAAATTACATTATAATTTTTACATAAATACAAAACAATATATATATAAGATTAAGTTTATTATCTGCGTAACTCTGTGACCTGTTAATATTTAGTAAATGCTGAATTTACCTATAACTATTTGTTTCACATAGTTTTAACAGCTTGCGATGTAAATTTTGCTATAATGCAAACAAATGTTGATGAATCTAAATTAATAAAAAGCTAGAACAGTGTGCCAATAACCAAACAATATCTAACCAACGTAAAGGAATGTCATTTTTCTCAAATTGATAAAAAAAAATAGATAATAGATTAGTCTGTTATCGTTAAAATTAAAATCGTTAAATGTTAAATAAATCGTAAGTTGTATGTACCTACAAAAATATTAGCATTTAATAAAATTATTGTGTGTTGTGTTTCACCGAGTGTGTACGTTAAACCGTGACAGTCAGTAATCAGTTCTACTGAAAACAGGATTTCTACTCTACACGAGTTAGATAAAATCCTGTTTTAAGTTAAATAAAAAAATAAAAATAGTATTAATGCACATTTGAAAACACATGTAATTGTAAAGTAGATATATGACATGTTATTTCATCTTTTTATCATATTAACACTTCCTATCGTCTAATTAAACAGTTTTTGTTGTCTTTACGGCATTTTTATATTATGCGGTCACACTCTAAATAACATAATCACGAAATAGTAGTGTCTTTTAGCCTCTTGTGAAATCTAATATGTATTACGTTACATATTTAGCTAATGGAATATTTTTAGAAGCCGTTTTGTATCGTGGTTTTCCTTGTAGCTGTATATTTTTGGCACTAACTCAATACTGGCTTTCAGTTTTGGATATAAATTATATGTCAAGATTTACTATCAACTAACTTAAATCTGACTGATGTCGAAAAAATTCGTTTTGTCTTTTTTAAATATTTTAAATTTATAACTTACAACTTTGTATTTATGTATTTATTTATATTTGTATTTTTATATATGATACATACATATAATTGATCTTTTCTACAAATTGCGTAGTTTCGTGTAAAGTTTTAATTAATGCTCCAGCTTTATAGGCTACATGTATGTTCTTTTATATGAACGACAATGTGTTGTAGTGTTACTAGTCATATTTCTGTAGAAAGCTTTTCTCAATTTCATTTTCAACTTAATTATATAGTTTACGCAGCATACTGCGCAGTTATACTGTTTGCCAGCCAAAACTGAGTCCCACTTACGTAATAGGGGGCAAGGCTGTTGGCGTCTTCCCGGCACTGCATGACTGTATATACAGTCTGTTAGATAACAGTCCGATCCCTTAGCTAAAGTTTTCCCGTTATTTTATTACTTTTAAGTTTAAAAATGCACAATTTTATTAGAATTTGAAGTGGGCATTATTGATTTGCGATTACTTTTATTGTTATTTTGCTTTTTGATGCAAAATAACCTATATACCAAATATACCGTTATGTTTGTTGTGTGTGAAACAACACTGTAATGGAACAAATAATTTTACCACTCAAAAACATGTTCTAAGTTTGTTATACTGTCGATGCATCATACAGCAACAGTGGCCCAACATCGTTGAGAACTTGAAACGGACCTTGGCGAAGACCTCTGGGCCAGCATTGCTGTTTTAATAAACATTGCAGTACTACCTAAGAAATCAATACGATTCTGAAACAAATTTGAAAATGCCAATTACTATATTGTGTGATAAGGTATGGATATTGTAGCTTAAAATATTATATTTTACGGATCCTCCTTCCTAACCCTAGACTTAGCGTTTGTTAATTTCTAGCGTCAAACATATTGTGTGTGAATGAGTGTGTTTAGTATACCCATTATCCGCCACTATGTTCGTGGGTTAAGCTTTAAAGTTAGTATCCGGCCCACACTGAATCATTTCCACTCGTAAACTACTCAAATTGTTTCTAAAGAGCAAACTTTAGAGATTGTTTTACTTGATTAGTTTTTAGGAACAAATAAAATAATATAAATTGTTAATAGACTTTAGTTCAAATAATATAAATTGTTGTAAACAGGGACTTCTTAAAAAAGTAATTGGATAAAGAAAATATTGTTAGTATATATCATTATATATGTATGTACATATATATAATTATGTACATATATATAATTATGTACATAAATATTTACATATGTTGTTTTAGTACTTGTTATACTATACTAACAATATTTTCTTTATCCAATTAAATACACATTCGTATTAAATTAACGACGTTTTAACAGGTAATTACATATGCTTCCGTGTTAATTAAAGGCGGACTTTAATTCGCTTTTTTTTTGTTAAAAGACAACAGGTTTTTGTTCTTTCTTTAAAAGACAACTCCCGTTTTAATAATAATTCCTATGTTGCGGGGGCTTTACAAACTTTCAATCAACGGACACAAAGAATACAAAGATTTTGAAATTGGACACCCATTTGTGGATCGCACAAATTTTTGACCCGTGTGGGAATCGAACCCACGACCTCCAGTTCAGCAGTCAGGGTCACTAACCACTAGACCAACAGGCCCGGCAAATTAGGTAGGTATAGAAGAATAATTCTATAACATAGGAATTCCTTTAAGTCCCTTTGGCATCATTAACTAAATTACTATAATGATTTATTCTAGAAGCTCTACAGGTTTAGACGTAGCCTTTTACGTACGTTTCGGAACGGACGTGTCTTTGGATAGTGTTTGTATTGGGACTTTGTTTTGACGTATGGAAACCCCCACGGGTCATCACCCTATTACTGCCAACCTTGAAAGGAACCCTGTGCACCCCGGCAGACCTTGCCGCCTATTGAACAAGAACTAAAACGTTTGCGCTAATGAGAAATTGTGACATATTATTCCAGTTTTTTTAATACATTATAGGGGGGCGTATATACGTATATACATATATCGTATCGTATATACATATACGAATAAACGGGTCACCTGGTTGATGGTAAGTGACAACTTTTATCCATGGACACCTGCAACTGGAGAGCCGTAAGTGCGCTGCCCGCCTTTGAGGGCGAAGAGGGATGAGGGTATGCGGGGAGGGGAAAGAGACGGGGATGAGGAGATGGGAAAAGGGGCGGGAGGAGAGGAATAAAAAGAGGGCAGTTGGGCGTCCGGAAACCTCACTAATTTCGGGGAAATGCCCCGCAAGTGTTACTTCACAACCGATTTTCTGTGAGGCCGTGGTATCGCACCGTTCGGGCCGGCCTATTTGTGCCTAAGCATGGCTCTAGCACGTAACGAATTGAACAACTGAACTTTACCGGGTTTTAACCAAATTCCAAAAAGATATTGGTTGATTATATAGATTTGCTTTTGTAAACGTGAATCTAAATAACTGCATAAGAACCTTACACTAATTTAACTTTCCAAAGTAGAATTTTTGTGGTGACTTTCAAACTGCATTCCTTGAAGTAAAAACCAAATTTTAAGAGGTTTAGTAAGTCACTTGATGATGCGTGGTTTATCCACCTTTGTTATTGTTAGATTGTTGAAATTGCACAAATAGTCAATATAGAATAAATATGAAGAAGCCACAATGAAGAAGAGCGATTTCTTATTATTATGTATTCGTATAACATGAATATTAATTAACACAATATCTAGTTATATTCACAACGAAAATCGAAACGATTGCATTTTTGTTAACATCAGGCTGTATGTGAAATGTCACAATGTACTCAAATTAATGAACTGGCCCAAAATACATTTTGCTTTCGACGAATTGCCAGTTCGTTTGTAGGAGCAGCAATTATAAGCTGGCGTAATCAGTGCATGGTCGACCGTAACCACATTCTCTGACTCTGCACTTGTATCTGAATCGATATTTGTTTTATAGATCATCAATAATAACTAGGGATTAAAAAGAACTGATGAATAGATTTCCTTTAAATGTGCCAGAATAATTTTACCTCGCTAATAAATAAGGGGAAAGAGAACTTCGCAGTCATCTGATCTACCTTCAGTAGTTACAAGTTAATAGTCAAAACTATTCTTTCCACTTAACGTTCTGGTCCCAGGCTTCATATAGTAGGGAAAAGAGAAAAAAGAACTGGAGGGGAGAAATATTTCCATCATTAAAATATCTACATATTCCCAGAAAAAAATATAGAGTAAAAAAAAATATACTGGATCTTCACCATATCTTCTGCTAAGCAAAGCGGATAAAATTAGGCAGAAACCACATCGCAATGCTAGTAGTGGGTCACACTGAAGGATTTGAGAATAGGTCTACTGACCTATTCTCAAATCTTTTATCAAAAAGCATAGGATAAAAAATTCATTTAAATTTTGAATTATGAACTCTTTGGGAATCTGCAGATGTGTAATTATTTCATATGTCATTTGTTTTTACAAATTAGCGGCCATTGGAAAAGTGTCTGTCCTGCATCGAAATAGATTTGACAAGAGAAAATTTTCACTCAATGATTAATCACGGCTTTCGTTGCGGTCTTACTCAACAACAATGTTACGTTAGGTGGAAGAGATCCATTAAGAAAAGTAGGCTCAATGCTTGAGTGAGTCATGCCATAGCAAAAAAAAGCAATAAAAATATTAACAGTTTTTTGTTTTCTAAATACTTTCAGTGAAAACCTTCGTGTGTGTAGTAATGACAAACAACAAACTCTATGGGTTTATCTTTTAACTATTACATAGTATATACAATCGTTAAAAGTGTATGTATAGATATTTCATTTTCAAAACCTGGCATATACAGTGTCCTAGAAAATTTACACCACCACTGCAAAAAATACCTTTCAAGCATACAGTTGTAATTTGTTTTTTCTTACATAACATGATGTGCCAACGAGGTTTTCTGTACCTAAATCTTTCTACACCTAAACCGTACTGAAGTGATAACCATGACAGGTGCATAATTATTAAACAGGTGATAAAATTGTAAAAAAAAAACTATTCTTTAAAATGAGTATCCAGAAATCGATCGATTCATATGAAATTTCTTACAAAATTTATTTAGATCCACTCAAAAGTTAGATATATCGGCTAAGTCAACGCTTAATGATCCCTTACACCTATAATTCTAAACCGTCATACAGTTTAATCAGACATTTTTATAAATTTAGGTGCTTTTATAGCTTTTAATTACAGTCTTATGGTTTTACAAAGGACCTCTGTAATTATAATATGTACGTATATATGAATATATTTATGTATGATGTGATCTTCAGAAAAATAATAAGAATTTGAAATGTAACGTTCTAAACACCTGATCAATTTGTCTTTCAGCATCTTTTATGCCATGCAGCTTATTCTTCTACTATCAATTGCCTATAGGCCACCGGGTTATTGCATTATCAGCGGAGTATTTACATGTCATTCGTCAGGGTTGTATGGTAATTAACGAGGACATGGACAGCGACGGTCTAATGAATAGCGGGTGTAACGTGTCGCACAAAAACTGGCCCGTCATATAACACGCTGTGTATATCGGCTGATAAGGCGCGGCATACCTGCGAGCGGGTGATACGCACCGTTTGTGTACACCCCCATCTAAAGGCCTAAAATAAGTGGGATGAAAAATGGATAGGTGATTATAAATCAAGAAACAGGTAGACTTGTATGTTTATACGTTAATATAAAATTGTATAATTTCACAAGTGGGCTTACACAATTTGTAATGAATGTTGAATGAAAATAATGAAAATTCGAATTTTGTCTGAATGTCAGTATCATGACTACGGCTTGACTGATGCTTGAACGAAATTTGGTATGGTGAAACTTCGAACCCCGGGGAATGAATTTTTTGATGTATATAACACGCCACGAATGCTATGATTTAAGGCACCAGGCTCCAAAAAACTAAGAAATTGTTGCTAGATCAATGTAAAGTCTAATAAAATCTGTGCCTTAAAGATTATATAACTCGGTGGTTGATAACATGGGACCCCCATGTTTTTTAGAAGGGCTTGGGATTGAACTGCTAGAGATTCGCTTTGAGCTAATGTTTTTCATTTTCCATTTTTTCGTATTATGTTTATTTCTTCTTCCTCTTTTACTTCTTTTCGCTGCTTATGAGTTTATTTCTATTGGCCTAATTTTACTTTATTTACTTTTAGCACACGACAAAATAGTGCTGTATTGTTTAGTATACGTCGTGAACTAAATATTGTAATATTTATCTGGTGATTTAAAAGAGTGGCAATGAGTTTGTTTGCCCGCGTTCTTCTCATAAGACTTCCCATTTGCAAATGGGCGGTTATAGCTCAACACAGGCAGGTATTTAATTATCTTATCTTTTTAATATTAATATCTTATTTGACACCAACCTATATTTTTGGTGACGCTGTGTGTCCTGTAATTTTAAATATTTTTGTTTTCAAATAATTATGGAGCAGTTTTATAAAATAAAGAAATTGAATTGGAAATTAATCGATTCCTTAGATGAATGTTTGTTACTTAATCACGCCACACATGTCTGAACGGAGAGGTATGAAATTTCACATAGAGATAGATTATAGTCCGGAAAACATTCGGCTACATTTTATCCTGCAAAGTGTATATTTCAAAACCTATTCAATAATTTGAAAGAGGGCTTGTAATAAAACTGTTTTGATATTTTAGAAGGTATTTGAAAAAAAAAAATAGACGTTGTACAAAGCTGTTTGACTGTTGATTGTCGCTTGAAGTTTTGTGTAAATTATGTTAAAATCTGTAAGTCCGGGTCTATACAGGTTTTTTTTTTTTTTTTTTATAGCTACCGATTATATCCTCAACAATTTTAATTTACCTGCCATCATACATATGTATATATAATTTATTTCAATATATCATTATTTATTATTATATATTTATTTATTATATTCAATATATAATTTATATTATAGTTATTGAATATGATGGCCTTTTCTTTTAATTAATGTTTTAGATATTTACGCACCTTGCCTTTAAAACGAGTTAGAATCTTAAATACATATGTATATGAATTGTACTTAAATACATTAGCATTATATTATCTACATACATATATACATACACTCACGCCTTTAACTCTGAAGGTAGACAGAGGCGGCAGGCCTATTGCTATCATCCGGGCACTCTTGTGTATTAGAATGGAAAATTATGAGTATCTTGACAGGAAAGGGACGATAGAAAGGGATGGAAAGGGATATTACTTATACCTATGAACTGGGCAGTATAAGCCATAATAGCTCAGCAATATAGATATACAGATATTAATTTAATGTGATTTACAATTATCGCTACTCGACTCGCTTACACTGAAAACGTGACTGGACTGCGTTGGCTGCCGTAAGCTGCGTATGAAATTCTAGATGTCAAAATGATAGGCACATATTGGCCAGTTATTGATTTTCGACGGACAGTAAACGAACATTGCAAATTTATATGCGAAGCTACATCATACATGCCATAAAAATGAAACGAAATTTCCTGGAAATGTTTATTAATTTAAAATACACGTTAAAAATAATACTCTCATAAAATAAAACTATATTGAAAATTCATTAGGTTTTAAGCTACAAAACATATATATATTATGGTTTATATTTATCTAACTCTTGCTCCTTTTGCGTACTTTGCTACAAAATTTATTACACAATAATTTTATCATTCCACTCCCATAAGCAAAATTAGTCTGTTTTAATTTTAATCACCCTGTGTACAGTATATTTTCACAATTAGTCAAATACGTAGTATCATCAAGAATTCCTCTATATTTTCAATTACCGTTCAAATGAAACTAGAACTCTATATTCCGCACACACAACCATACGGTTTTAAACTATTAGTAACTTTTTAATTCATACTGGACCTATAAGTTGATTTATTGTTAGAACCAATGCACCATAAATTCGTATCAACACTTTAAAGTTAGTGGTGACATTCGCATAGTCACCATCATAAAAAAAGTACTATACCATGGTCCAAAAGACCATGTCTTACACAATTTACATGTGAAAAATTATTTAGTATCACATAACAATCGTATTATTAATTTAATTGTCATTGTGAACCCTGTGTTTTGCTTATAAAAGCAATTCCATTTTTTAAGTTTACCGTTTCTTATCTCACCGTACCAAATTTATTTATAACCCGCAAGACTCAGGTAACCGTACCGTTTAAGCAAATACTGCCCTTTACTGCGAAGGGCAAAAACAGTAGAACCACTAAATGTCTCAATGGGACCTTTAATTTTTATTAGCCGAGCGTTGTGTATTAAGCGGGCGTGAAATACATTCGGGCTTGGAACAAAGACTATTATATCGTATCAGGACTGTATTTAAATATTTTGAGGACCCATGGCGCATGGCAGTATACCAGTTAGAGGTGGCCAATACGAAACCTGCTAGGTGCAAATATTTGCATGGATGTATTAAGTATGTATCTAATACGTCCTAGACTAAAAAAAATATCATGTAACTACGACCTTTGTTCTTTCTATAAACAGCATGTTGTTATAGCTGCTAAATTCGCTATAAGATTATTAATATATTTTTTTCCAAGATCATTGTAGTTGCGCCTGGCTTAGATCGAGTAATTCAACGCCGCGAAATTAGACAAATGTTGTTTCAAGACAAACTATGTTTATTTGAGATAAGATATAAATTCTGCTGTAATCGTTCCCCACTTGCTATAACTATATGAGTATAACGCCACTTAATCAACACTTTGAGTTCATGTTACACAGAACATGCGACAGGTATGAACTTTTTTTCGTGATATACCTATGCCTAGTCTATAATCCTAGCTTCTTAACTAATAAATTATAAATGTGAATGGGTGTCCGTTTGCTTGTTTAAATAAAAACACTTGCATTTAATAATAGCCCAGACATATAGTCACACAAGTTTCTATGATGTGTGACATAAACTCTTGGATAAGTCATTCTTATACTTATTCTATTATTATTACCTAATAATATCATTTAATGCATATATGGACATCTAAGTAGGGAGAAGATGGCGGAGTAAACTTAGTTACACAGTAACATGTAGCAATTGCGAAATTCTGCGATAATATTCAGAAGGGAGGAATTGCGCGCAATGTAACCCAGGAAAATGTCTGTTCTACGGTGTCAACCTTGTGTGCTGAGGTTCCTCGTATAAATAATTTTAGAAACAATTTATTTGTTAGCCATAATTAAAGTTGGTAAATTGTGGCTCTATCCTTTTTTGATCTTTACTTGTCTCTTGTATTTATGTGTAAACAGGTCTTTAGACAAAACAAATTTAAGGAAGAAATGTTTAAAATGTTAAAATCATCTCAATGAAGTTAATGAATGATGAACAATTTTAAGCAGCAGATTTTATAAGTTAAAAAAATGTGAAGATGTTTTGATTGAGAAATGTGATTAAATTTTGGTCACAGAGAGGTTGAATTTATTAGGGTATAAAAAGCAGTGCATACTTTGCATTTTGTTTAGAATACATTATTGATGTTTCAAACAGACATGATATGTATACATAGATGTGTCAAGGCTTACGATGAAGAAATTAGGGCCCAACTGGCAACCTACTGATGAAAAATTAAATATCTGTTTTGAATCATTCTCTAGATATGACTAACTGATGACTGATGGCGAAATCCATGGATTGATTGAAAAGAATCACACCACTCCTAATTTTAATAATATTGCTACTCCTATTGAATCTTTTTTTTATGTCTACCTAAATAGTATATTTCATTGAATAGAATAGTACCTATGTACTTTTTAAATTAAGTTTACTTTTTATCAGAGTGCTTTAAATTCAAAAGATATCCGATTAGTCATTCTGGTAAGTTTCTATGAGGTATCAATATTAATAGGTAGCTCTAGTAGCTTTATAATTTTGTGAAATATTATAAATAAATAAAACTGGAGACTGGCAGTGGAATGACACACACCGAATATGTGGCTGTGTAGAATTTAAAGACCGTTACTGTTCAAGACTATTAGATACCTATCTTTGTTTGATAATTGCCTTTCTAATATGATTGAATAATGTACATTTAATGAAAATTATCTTTTATATAGAAAAAAGTAAAACCAAAAATATTATGAAATTGTATATTTAATGATAATGTATACCACTAATATCTAAGCACTTTCACCATTTTACAGGTAATTCATATTTGAAAAAAATGTGGGAGTGAGAATCGTTAAAATTTTTGAAGGCGGTTCAGACTGCCTCATCGGAACTAATTTTTTTTACTTGCAAGAAATTGTCCTAATTCCTAAAAAGTAGTAATCTCTAGGAGCAAGATCGCGGGAATATGGTGAGTGTCGGAGACATTTCAATCGCAGCTTCTCTAATTTAGCGATTATATGTCGTGAAGTATGAGGTTTAGTGTTGTCCCGTAGCAATAGTGGGATACTGCAATTGATCAGACTCAGTTGCTTACGGCTAGCTTTTCCATCATGGTTTGCAATTGTTGACAAAACAGCTGCCTATATCTTAGTAGGCTCAAGTGTATGACACCAGCACTTGTCCATCAAACAGTCACTAGTACGTTTTTCTGAGCCAAATTTCGCTTGGGACAGAATTTGGCAGGTTCTTATGGGTTCAACCATTGTGATGAGCGTCGAATGTCGTACAGGATCTATTTTTCATCACAAGTTACGATACGATTCAAGACTTCCTCGTTATTATGACGGTTGAGTAATATGAAAAAGCACTCAATATGTGTTTGTTTGTTTGCTTGTTTGTAATTTGCTTCATTTCATTCATGCAGTACCCATTCTGGAGTTTTTCGATTTTCCAATTTGTGTCAAGTAAATTAAAATTGTTTTATCACTCACACTCTAACTCTGATGTAATTTGGTATGAATCCACGATTACCTTTAATTTTTCATTATCTTCTAGGGTATCCGGCCATCCAGGGAGTTTGTTCAAAATTTCCATAACGAAAACGTTGGAACCAAAACCGTACCGTGCTTTCTTTTACAGTATCTTTCAAACACACATCATTGACCCTTCGAGCTGGTTCAGCAGCACCGGTGACACGCTGGAAATCGTATTCGTAAATAACGCGATATTTTAAGTTTTCCATTTTGTGAAGTGAACGGTGACAAAGAAAAATCTAATAGAGTGAAAAAATACACATACTCTAGCTTATGTTTAAAATAAACGCAGGTATTTGAGTTCAAAGTGGCCAGTTCGTCCAAACGAAAACTTCATATGTAAGGACCTAATATAACAGTAGTAGGTAAGTTTTAGTTCCTAGATTTAATTTTTTTGCAACTGCATACGAAACCTTTATGATATTTTGTAGGATAAAATTGCTGATCGCTGATTATTATTTAAAACATACATCTTGAAAATAAGTCTCCATTCACTTTTGTAAAATCAAATGTAAGTGCCGGTAAAAAACCCCTCACTAACTACAAAAACTTAACTTACTTAACGTATATATATACAGATAGCAAGCCAATTGGCCTTACCATTTTTATGTCTTCTTTAAAATAAATAAATATTTGAAATTCTTATGAATATATTGAAGCGCATAAATAAATGCAATTACTATGTCTAGAGTCCGTATGCTCTTCATGAACTATTATAAGGACTGCCAGCAGTAAACTTGTCTAAATACTGTATAGGATAGAAAATTTACAGCTCAATATAAATCAGCGAATAAGTATTCCTCCTTATAATTTATGGCACATTTCTACCCCGTTGTTGGAGGGTAATGGATGCGCCCGCAGATATCAGCCGTGGCCGTCTTTAAATTACTCACTGTTCAGGAAGTAAGCTTCAGTCGTGACTACAAATCCACTTAAGTGTACTTCTCACACTATTTAGATAAGACTAACACTAATAAAAATCACACGGCCTTGTAATTGATTTTAATTATATCTTGCAAGGGGATGGTACCATTTGATTAAATTGTGACTAAATTATTCTCATGTTCAGTTATCTAATATATTTTTTTTAAAAAGTAGGTAGATTATTATAATTTGATAAAAACAATAATAAATATAAAAAAAAAACTATAATGGTAAATTATAAATACAGTATTTCAAGAATTCTTTATAATGAACATGCTGGTTAAATTCCCAATTAGTTATTTGCAGCACGTAACATTTATTTGAACTAGCTATCGCCCTATCCTCCGCCCTCATTGATCTCGTTTCTCCTATGCATGCTAATTTAGAATGTAATATATTTGGAATATAGATAATTCAAAATATTAAAATACTTATTCACTATTACGCAAAAAATAATAATTTTATACATAGACTAGAAACTTTGTCTGTGGAAAATCAGCCGGAAATGTTGAGTACTCGGGAATGACATTAAATAATAATTACTAGTATAATGCTTACAATTAATAATATTCTATTCATTTACAGGTTTCAGAAAAAGAGAAAAATGGTATTATACATTATATTATATTTTCGTTGACTTCATAAATACCGTACAGCGCTGTCATTTTTAAAAAAGAAAACATTTTTTTTTCTGCAACTGACAGATTGAATTTGAAAGAGGACTGCAGCAGTTAATTCATACAGCTGCAAGATAATTAGAATACTGTGTATTATTTATTACCAAGAATTTTAATGTAATATAATGTAATACGAGGAGCAACATGTCTTTGAGCAACATGACTTTGAAAAAGAAAAAAAAAAAAAAACCTTTCTTTTATTAAAGACCACTAGCCTACTTCCATATACTCCTAAAATGAAATACTAATAACATAAGTGAGAATAAATTACCATTCGTGATTCGGTCTACAGCATTTTTATGACACGTATAATAATACTGTATTTTTTTATCAAAACATCTTTTTTAAAAGCTTCTCAAATTCCGTACACAAGAATTCATACAGAAAATGAATAGAATATTAAATTATGTTGGTCCGCAATTTGTAAAACTGACGAAGCTTCTTGTTAAGCTTTCAAGAAGCTTTTAAGTTAATGAACAACTTATTAAAAAAATGTATTGACTCTTTGTGATGGGTGTTCAGTGTACCTACAATGTGTTTTTAAACAAATGACTATAATAACTTTCTGTTAGACTATCCTATATTTTAACTTTTGAAGAATTAATAAACAGAATCGTATTATTAAATTCATACATCAATAAAGACTAATATTATACACAAAGCAATATTTCTCACAATGTATACGGTTTCACTTATTTTATTGATTTACTAAAAAAAAGTGCTCCTAAACATAAAAAATTGTTTGTACCATTCATCTTTGCAAGTAATGCTGTAAAATATCTTTAATGGGTTAGAATTAATAGTACTTACTATATTTATTAGAGTATAAACTAATGTTTATAGCAAATAATTTTATTTAAGACAATATCAAACAAGTACTAACTTCTTAGAAGATAGCCACAAATGCTGTTACATTAAAAAAACATAATATTACATTTCAATTATGAATTTGTCTTTCTTATATGAATACTCATTGTGTTAACTCATATTTGCGCCAATCGGTGTTAGACATTTTTGTGATATTAAAAATGTATTGGGGTGATAAAGAGAACCGAATTGTAAATCAAAATATTAGTCGAATGTTTGTGTACCGGGCTATTGATAGGTAAAATAAAACCTCGTCTGTTTGTGACGGATATTCGTACGAAGAACGTGATCCTAGCAGTGAAAGTAAGAAATCCTAGCAGGAAAGGAATATAGCACCTATAACTATGTCGCAGCCTATAAGAGACGTACTGACCATTATTTAACTGATAATTTAAAAATAAATAGGGTGGTAAAATCAAAACAACTTCTTAAGCGGTATCCAAAGGGAGGCCACAGAAAAATTGTATTTACTGACCAGAAAAGTTTACTATTGATCAATATTTTAACAGGCAGAATGACGGAGTTTATGCTCAAAGCTATAGTCACTTCCCAATTAGTTAACAGAGTACAACGTAGTCATTATCCGAGTGTAGTATAGTAATATGGTTGGCTAACAAGGAGTGACAGTGCCATATTTTTTCATTTTGAATGAACTTCATATATTTTTAATGCTAATATTGATGTAGAAATTAATACACGTTACAGTAATAAATGTTTTATGGAATTTAAAAAAGAAATCTTCATAACAATACTTATAACAAGACTAAGTATATATAAACATTCACTTTTGCATTTAAAACAGTATTTAGGCTGTATGTTGTAAAACCTGTACATCTTTGCCATCATACAAAATATTTGACTGACGATATAACTTTAGAAAAATCCGGGATAAAGTCATATCGGTTGTGAAACTCCAGTTGAAAGCAATCGGCAAGTTTATTTATTGCACGGCGGGTGCCCCCGGCAGTACCCCGTGAAATCATACTTTATCCCTTTTTACCACGCACAGGGGCCGAATTTGGAAAAATCTCTAAATGGGTGCCTACGTCACGGACAGGATATTTTAAACCGATTACCTCCCATCGTATTTCACATCTTTTTATCCTAATGTTGTATTTAATACTAGCCGTTATCCGCAGTTTTCACTGCTTTGTTCTTAAGTATCGTAGCTTTATGTTTTATATATACATGGTCTATATTTTTTCCCAATAAATATCCTTTCTAGTACAAAAACTATACCTGAATCCGAGATTAGCCCTTTAAATAAATACGCAATAAAAAACCTCTTTTGGTATAGGATATTAGTATAGATTATGTAGTGTGAAATTCACAAAGTTACGTCGTTATTGGTTAAGTTTAATAAAATTTAATATTTGAGCTTGTAACATGTTCTCCTAATAAGTCTTACCAGGCGTATGTCATACTTAACTTGATATACTGCGATATGAAATTATTTCAACTGAGCTTGTAAGTTGTGCTGTTCAGTTTAACCTCACAAAACGTATTTTTCGACTTCAAAAAAGGAGGAGGTTCTCAATTCTACTGTATTTTTTTTATGTTTGTTACGTCAGAACTTTTGACTGGGAGAACCGATTTTCATGATTTTTATTTTATTTTATTTGAAAGCTGGTGCTTCCCGTGTGGTCCAACTTTAATTTGGTTTAATTTGGTAGACGCATTGAAGTCGGCTGTCTACTTTTTTAAAGTGAATTATTTTGGACCAATCCACAATCCAACCACCAAAAATCTACAAGTGTTTAAAGCTATTGTCTAAAATAAACTTAAATCTATATAAGTAAATATTAAGTGGAAAAAGTCAGTTTCGTCAGCTCTCAGTCACTTATACTAATCTACTAAATAGGTTTGTTATACAAGAACTTACCTACAGTAATTAAGAATTATCTAACAATACATGTCATCGTAGTATAGGGAACAGATCTGTCACGAATAGTTGCTTAGCTGACATCCTCGCCACCGTCACTGACCACGAATACCACTCAAAATATCGTTGTCAGCTTAATTAATAAAATATTTATTTACTGCCATTACTTTCCTTCGTTTCACTTCTGTTTGTTCGGTAAAGTTATATTAAATTGTGGAGAAGTTAAACACAAAAGTTTTGTGGATATTCGCGTTGTGCAGAACCAAACACAAACGGGAAGTAAGCTCGTCGCATCGAGTGGTAAGTTGTGCGTTGGCGCGACACAGTCCTAGCGCGCGGCCCGATTCGCACTGACTTAGTTTGTTGCGACACACCGAGCGATCAGCAGACTTGAGAGCGATGCCGTTGCGATTCATGCGCGGGTCACTGGGTAGGAGGAGTCTTCACACAAAACCACGCCTACCAAGGAGCTACACATTTCTTTTTCAATATGTGTAATTCAATTTCGCTTATGTCTTCGCTGGGAAAGTTGATGCCCCGTTGTCGTTGAACACGATGTTTTTATGTAAACTGTAATGTAGTTCGCGAACCGAGTCGGCCCGTGATGCTACGTTCTGTGTTATTTTCCTTTTCTTTTTTGTTGCCAATTTCACGTACTGTTGCTTGTTCATATAGATAAAAACCAGTTTGGTTATGAGCATTTGTCTTCGTGACTTCTATGGATTGTTTTATCTCATTTAGTTTTATATTGTACTGTTCAACTTCTCAAAACAAAGCAAAGGTATGGATTTTCATTTGCAGCAGAAAATTAAATGTTTGACCATGATATATGAGATTTTCATTGAGTGATAAGTACAAACGCTGTCGTTGGTAGGTCAATATGTCCTACATCAGAGACAACTGACTAAAATGAAGTTCGATCACAGTACTTCGATGGCCAACGAATACACCTGGCTTGCCTTAACCAGCCACATTGGTGTAGGCGCTTTCACAAAAGTATTTTGTAGGATTATAATGTTTTCATATAACCATTTTATATTAAAATTTGTGTTAGCAACATCTTTCTATTTTAACCCATATCTGTTTGTGATTATGATCTTTCGTTATGTTCTTTTTCTGTTTTTCATTCTTCATAAGGAAAAATCCCTGATAGGACCACTAGTTTGTCTGTCTGTCTTTCTATCTCTCTTGCAAGACCCCCTTTTCTCTGAAATGCGTGGAGGTATTTAACAGTGGCAGAGCCATGCTTAGGCTCGGTCGGTGCGATACCACGGCCTCACAAAAACCCGGTTGTGAAGTAACGCTTGCGTTTCATTTCCCTGAAATTAGTGAGGTTTCCGGAGGCTCAAATCCCCCTCTCCTCTTTCCTCTTCCCTCATCCCTCCTTACATCTTTCCTATATTCTAATCCCCCTCTCATTTTTCCCATATCCTAATACCCCGTCTTCTCTTTCCCGTCCCGCATCGCCCTATTCCTCATCACCCTCAAAGGCGGGCAGCGCACTTACGACTCTAGAGTTGTCTATAGACGGCGGTTGTCACTTACCATCAGGTATTCGTCTGTCCACCTTTAGTATAAAAAAAAGGTATTAAGTTTTAATTAACATTAGAAATGTATAACTGCTGTCCCTTGCAGCTGTTAGAAAATCAAGCTTATAAGTCAACTCAATTAAAATATTGGTAATTAAAACCTATAGGGTACTACTATCCACCTTGAATCATGAAAATTATCAAAAAGCAAGGTCTTGCAGTACAAGTCAAGAAAAAAGCTGAAAATTTGGAAATTGGTCCGATGTAACATAAAAAACTACGTTTTGCAATTACAAACATGATTTGCGGTCGAAACGATGTATGAGAGAGTGAGATACAAAGTTAAGTTTGTCTTTCGACCGAAAGTCGAAATTGTCGAACTATTACTTGACTGCGCAAGAAAGAAGTTTAATTTTTGGTTATGTTACGGGTATGCATGCATGTCAGTGTGTATTTATGTAAATATATATGTATTTAAGTCGGGGTGTATTGATCGAATTTACTTAGTTTTTATTTATAATTACTAAAAAGTATTTACTATTACTACTACTATTTATTTATCTAATCCAAACGCATTCTATGCATTTAAACTTATATATCAATTTATTGTGTTAACTGTTTTCGTTTTCTGTTTACTTTAATTGTTAATCTAATTATGGGTGTAACACTGTATCATTGTTGCATAAAAGCTCTATATTGTTTAAAAATTCTTCTGTAGATGATTGAGGTTACAGCTGTTCCTCCTAGAAATAAAAATTTACACATATCCACATCCTTACCTTTTTAAACCCCTTAGCAGTTTCATAGATATTTTTATATAGGCATTGACTAGGTTTATTTAACATTTGTCCACAAGCAACAACCCTCTGGTTACATCTCATACCAAGGTCTATGAGTCTAAATAATGAAGAAGGAGTTTCTTGATTAGTCTGAACCCTACTCAGATAAACGCTGATGACCTAGTTTTAACTATTCTAAGGCCCAAAACAAACAATAAAAAAGTAACAATTGGGTACATTAGTAGCGTTATTTTTATCAAAAACCAAATACGTAAGTTTTTTGTAAGGCTAAGTCAGTAGTAATAAATATCCTTACAGTTCATAGCGTTGCATTAACTATAACACATTACAAAAGCCACGACTAACTGTGACCATACTACAACGCCTTGAACCGTAAAGGAATTCACTAAATTATAACAGTAAATTAAGCGCTAGTTTCATTTGCGTTACAAAGTGAATTATGTGTTGGTGTCTTAGTTCTGTCACCACCTAACTTACTACGGTTCAAAATTAATACAGAGCCATAAGCCAGCTTTAATACCGCGCTTCCTCAGGCTCCTATTTACCGTATCAAATTTTAAAAGGCTCTGTATTCAAATAGCTACTCTATTTGTTAAATTCTTAAGCACACAGTTGAGAAGTGCAAGAAAAGCGTACGTAAGCCTTTATGTGCAACTTCAATCATTATTAAGTATACACCTATTTGTTTAGTGTCGTATGTAACAAGATACTAATGACGACTGACGTCTATAAATTAAATTGTGTTATATATTAACACCTGTCTTATTATAACGCAGCAATTCACTCGAGGAAAGGCACGATACAAAGCGAGATTATAACAAGCAGGTTTACAATTTTAAAATATTTTTTAACATGTGGCACATTCGACCTTAATAGTGTTAAAATTGGTAATACTATTTGTTCATGAGCTTTCATATAATAATAAGTAAATTTTGTAATCAAATACAGCTATACTGCTGCATAAGTACTACTATGCAGTAAAAAAAACTCAATTTTAATTTATTCGTATGCGTAGAATTTTTTTTTTCTTTTTTCTGCGGTGGGGCAAATGAGCAGACAGGTTACCTGATGCTAAGTGACTACCGCCGCCCATGGACACTGGCAACTCAAAGAGTCACAAGTGTGTCTACGGCCTTTAAGGTAGGAGTACGCTCTTTTCTTGAAGGTTTGAAGGTATTATCGGTCCAGAAATACTGTCTCATTCTGTTTAGCACACAAAGCTTCTTCGAGCCTAATTTGACCTTACCCTCTAAGTGGCCGCGAAACTGGACTTCGCTTGATATATCGATGCCAAGGATTCCGAGGCTTGCGGATGCAATTAGGAAAGTACTCTCAAAGCGAGGTGATACGACCAAAGGCATCTTTTAGCCGTGTACAGAAACGGGGTACAAAAAAGTATTGAAACTTTTCGTAGAGTATTGTTCCTGAGGGATAAACATATAAATTTCACGCCTGATGAGAAAAACGAAAGGTAAAAGCTAGTATTTTCTATTTTTATTTGATGTTTATGATAAAAGCATTAATCGATGTTGTAAGAATCTCAACGACATTGAACGTCATAGAATAAAAACGAATTGCTTAAATGCACCTTATTTTTTTTGGGAAGCTCACGGGTCATCACCTCACCAGGACCTTATGGTGAGATGGCATACCATCATCACCATAAGGTCCGGAGTCAGATCCATAGATCGGACTCGATCTGACTAAAACCTGCGCCATCGCCTCTCCGGCCAATCCTCTAGGACGGGTCTTATCGCCACAATAGTGGCGTTCCCTGTGCCTAAATGCACCTACTAATTTCCATGACACATTACCATTCACTTTACTCATTTTTAACAAAATATTACACCTACTCATTTTATACAGATAAAGCATAGCTTGTTATTAAAAAAGAACTAATATCATTTTGTCATTCCTTTGATTATAACATGGTAAAAGTTAATTATTTGTCTTATAAATGAAAAAAGCGACAAAAATCTACTCACTACTACTGGGGTGAACTGAATATTGCAACACTAAAATTTTAAGACTTTCATATTGAGATACACACACGCTAGTGAAATGTTGGCCATTTAAGTAATGGCAGTCAGATTTACCTTAGGATCCTATTTTACTCATAATCAACTGAAAAAAGTAGAAATTCTAAAAGCTACAGAAAGCAGACAGACAGCTAAATCTACACTGCTATCTATAACTACAACTGTGGTAGTTTGTACATTGTACATTAATGTACACACACAGACTGCGTCAAAAAAACGTATGTACATGCTGAATTACATGATTCTTAACAAGTGTCAAACGTTACTTCGACAAGAATTTTGCATTAAACGCCGCTCTTTTGATAATCAATTATTTACTGAGCAATGGCATAAAAGGCTGGGCAAATAGCTGATTTTGGAAGACATCCGTTACTTAGTATTGTAACAGACCTTTAATAGTTGCTAAAGCTAATTAAAACTAAACTATTTTTTTTCTAAAACTCGTAAATAAATATCTGTTTTCATATGTAATAGATTAAATAGTATAAAATAGTGAAAACAGTAGCATTTCGACATCTTTGTGGGAAATGTGGCTCAACTCTTTAGATTGCTGATATTGAATTTTATACAATACTAATAAAAACAGAATAGAAAAATAACAGAAGGGCGACGTCCGTATGCAAAAGATGATGTCAAGTAAAAGAAGTTAAACGCTGCCATATTTTGCGAAACATTATTTAGTTAATAGCTATATTATAATTCTTTGGTCAAACATCCGGAGGTTTCTTGGTACTTTGGTAATTGGAAAATGTGGACAGTGTAACTTTAGTACGAGATTTGATTTAAATGACTTTTACTTCTATTGTACCTCACAACCGTTGTTTAATCATCAAATCATGTATCAAAAAAAAAAAAAAAAACAAGAGTCGTACCTTTTTCAGTTTTCTCCTGTTGCACCTGGTAATGGCAAAAAAGCAATTCTCTCTATCAAGTTCAACATTAGTCGGCAAGCCACAACATTAGTCGTCAAATGGTTACTCCTATCCTCGAACTTCTTCTCTCTGTGATTAATCTATAAATATAAAACACAAAAAAAATATATACCCATGTCGTTCAAAGACTTTGAAACCATCCAACCGCTGTGCCTCAAATCTGTTTTATTAGAATGGCAAAATAATACGAAGATAGTTTTAGGCAATTAAAACTACAAAAATATATTTCTTTTTTAGTTGCACATATAGTTAATTTCTCACTGGTGACGCCGGTATTTTCCCATTTTGTAAAGCATTTGTTATTGCTTTTTTTATAATATACATATACATAAACAGATGGGTCACCCGACAGCAAGTGACAACCGCCGCTCATGTACACTAGCAATTCAAGAGTCGTAAGTGCGCTGCCAGCCTTTGAGGGTGATGAAGGGGGATAAGTGGAGAGAGAAGAGGAGAGGCTTGATTAGGGCAGGGGAAAGTGAAGAAGGGGAGATAGGAGAGATAAGGGGAGGGGAAGATATGCGTCTGGTACCCTCACTAACTCGGCAGTACACTGCAAGTATTGTTTTTCATTCTTCTTTTCAATTTCCATTCTTCCTTTCCTGTCTTAAGTTCTCGAGCTCTGTGTCTACCAGCAGCTATTATAATTTATGTTTCATAACAATCAATAAAGATCTTTTTAATCGAGATTCAGGTATGGTCACAGCAGGACATAACGTTAGGAATGGATGTATATCGGCTTTAGTCAAACTTTCGAATGCTTTTAACACTGTCAATCGACGTCCTGCTATCCATCTTTCCCACCTCATGATTCCACCTGATGCACTGAAATAGTTCTCGTCTTGTCGTTGAAGGTGCCAGCAGTCTCAGACTCTTCAAGTTGGCGTGATCTCTGTTCTGGTGTCACTCAAGGTGATGGTGGTGATAACTCTCTCTCCTATTTTTTTATATATTTAGCAATTTCATCGCTCACATTTACACTTTGATCATCCCCATTATTGATTATCGTAATGTATGATACTACGATCTCAATGCAGATCGCGTCAACTCTCTTCATATACGATTAGCCTCTGAATAAATACATTCTATTCACTATCAATCTTCGAAAGTTGTATCATGTTTCCTCATTTTTCTCTGAATTTAATTGGATTAAGGTTCGTCAGCGTCGTCATCTACGCGTCCTCTACACTGTATTATTTCTTATCTTACCTATTTCTCCTTCGTATCTCACGTCTATCTCCTAGTTTTTTTTTTGCTCTAACAACAACAGACATCTCCGATCTTCAAACAATCTACTACTATTATGCCCAAGTCATTCTTCAACCCGTCTCAACTCTTCTTCCGTTATCCATCTTTACCGCAGAAAATCAGGATGGCCTCTAGTCGCCTTTTGTTCAAGATAGGCCCCTAGTATATACAACGGTAACTACGCATGTGTATGATCTTAATGTTATATACTGTATTAGTATTTATACTAAAATATTTTTCCTTTCCATTTATATATACATATTTATATAATTTTAGTGAGCTTACTTTACTTATTTCTACATCACCTACAGTCCGGCTACCTCAGGTGCTTCTTACTTTTCTTACTATACTGTCCACTGTGAGTACATTCCCTTTTTGTCTGTATAATTTATTACTTTCGACAAGTCAAGATCTTAAGAATTCATATACCCTATTATTTACATAATTTCCTACAGACAGCTTTAGTAGTATAGAATAGAACAGAATAAACTTTATTGCACCTATTTAAACAAACATACAGTAAGCATAAAAAAATAAATATGTACAAATAGCATACTTATTAGTTAGTGCATTTTTTGCCACGCAACCTTAGGATGGACAGAAACAAGATGCAAAGTTGATACAAGAAGAGAAGAGAAAATAATAAGAGAGATAAGAGTATAATTAAGATGGATTACAACGTCAAACTTAAGTCTTTTCGTCAAACAAAACTTATCTTATGTTTATATTTTGTCTGTGAAAAGCGTAGTTTAACTGAGATAGTTGTAAAATCAAGCTAACGTTTAAAACTCGACAAAAAATGCAACAACAATTTAACAGCTCAACTTTTTCATACAGCCGCAGGAGAGGATAAGTCTGATGTAATCCTGACAAGTTTGCTAGTCGTCGCGGGGTAGTGAAAGCAAAAGGAGGCCGATACTCGGTTCCTCCCCGAGGGCTCGTTTTAACCGAAGCGATTTCTCGACTCGGTCTTATGATTAAGACAACTCTGGTGGGATTCGGAATCGAGACTCACTACTGTCTCGATAATTCAACTACGGGATACGCTATTCGTCATTTTTTACAGTTGAAGGTTTAATATATAATTGTATTTTGCAAAAGCTCGTTTACTTATACTCATGTTCATGAACCAAATACTAATTAAAATTAAAGAATAGTTTTTTTACAATAAAACTACATCAGTATTGAAATATCACAATACAACGATCATAATTACATATTTTCCTTTTTATACTCCCAAATCCTTACAAAATTCGACTTTTTAACAGAAACATACAAGTTATTACAAAAAAAAAAAGGTAATGAAATGAACATAAATAAACTTTATTAGTTTGGAAGGAACAGGAAAATACGGTAAAGGGGAAGGAGCATTTCATTTGAACGGAAAGTTGTTTTATGTCAGGCAAATTTTCTTTATTTATATTTAGGTAAAAAGAGACTTCACGTGTTCTCTAACGATAGTAAATTCTTTAGTTTATTAGTAAATATTAATGTTCAAAATATTCAATGTACAATTTAATCAGGCGATATTTTTTGTTGGCTCAATGATTCCCGGAGGGATACAATTAATTGGTTTTCATGTTGATGTATTTACACGTTATTTTTATGCACGCATGAATTAAATTTTACATTTATCTATATATGCGTATATGTATGTACATACATATGTATATGAGATTCAAAATATTAGTAGGCCAGTTAGACCGTACTAAATTCGGAGTTACGGGTTATGCGGTTTAGTTGTGTTCAATTTCGTTAAAGCACATACATATGTACGTTAGATAAGGCAGTTTTGTGTAGACTGTGAAAATCATTCCTTCCCCAAACATTGAAAGTTTCACCAATCTCACTTTTGAAGAAATTCATTGTGGTTTTACCTACCCTTTAAACTCAGTTTCATAAAGTGTTGTTTGGAATTTTAGGTAATGAAGTACAGCTGAAAGTGAAAGTAAAATAAGGTTAAAGTTAAATACATACACAATATATACATATATTTTCGGCTTTACACGTATTCCATTTTTCTAAAATCTTTTTTTTTTAAATAGAACCTTAGCTCAAACAGTTTTATTTTAGACTATTTAAATGACACTAAAGTAAGTCCTGTGAACAAGTAACCGTAGTAATACCACGGCCTCACAGAAAACTGGGAGACATACAATGCTCGCCGAGTGAGTGAAGGTATCGGAGGCTCAACTCCCCATCTCTTCTTTCTCTTCCATTATACGCGTCTCCTCTCTCCATTCCCCTCATCCCCTCTCCTCTTTCAACTGCGCTCACCCGCCTCTTCCCCCCCCTCACCATTCATCATAACCCTCTAAGGTTGACAACGTTCAACTCTTGAGTTGCAGATGTCCTTGGGCCGCGCACTTGGTGGTAAATGACAACTTATTTGCCACCAGGTGAAACGTCTGTTCCTCTGTCCACATATTCCATAAAAAAAAATTGCCCTTCGTTTGTCTACGATAAAACAGGATTATGAATCTAGTTTTTAAGTCTAATTTTAAAATTTCAGCAACCGCCCCGCCATCGTATTTAAGCGAGTTTCTTAAACAATAGCGAGAAGGGTCGCTTTAACGTCTACAGATCTTATTGTTAGAGGAATATGCGGTCTCAGTTCAGTATTGTTGTTATCTATGCGTCCGACCTCTACCGTTTTAGGAAGAAATTAAAATAATAATACGTGTTACATGTTCCTATTATCACCATTTTCTCCCTATCTTGTTGGTTCAGTAAGCTCCTATTAAGACGCCATTGCGGCATTTTAGGAACAAATTGCATAAAACAAGTAAGTAATGTGTCTATTTGAATCTTATCTGAGGTCGACTTTTTGTTTGTCTTGTTAAGGTTGGTTTAATTAAAGTAGTCGAAAGTATTCATACCACCAACTTTGAGGTTATCGTAAATTATGTATTTCCTACATTAATTTATAAGGCCTTTGAAGTAAATAAAGCATAGCATATAAATGATAAAGACACATGAACTCCTGGGGTCTAAGTATTACTACCATACCTACATATGCATATGAAACACTTCGAGTAGTTGCAAGCTCTAAGAAATTGCATTTGTATCTTGAGTCATACGTACATACATTTTAGAATAATTGAATCTATGTTAAAATAATTAATTTGAAAACAATTTTTAATTGTGATTACATTTTTATACTGGTTATGATATCTAAAAATCAGTTGATTACTCAGTAAAACAGTGAACAGGTCTATTAAAATATAATCCCAATATGATTGCTTGGTTGCAGCGATGTGCATGTATAGTTAATTATTATCTGGAATATATTTACGGCACAGGGTTCAGTTGTCGCTTAATTTAGCGGTTTCCATACCAGTGGGTAATTAAACGGTTGTTTGCCATTTTGCCATAATTGATGTTGGTGTGTTTGATTTGAGCTAATTATCTTTCACGCATTAAATTATTAATTCAGTTGCATAAACTTTTACACTGCTTAATTTGATAATACGCATAATTTCAATACATATTCCTACTGTTTGTTAACGACTTGTTCAAAATAGAATCTTTAGTGATAAAAGGTATTGAATATATACAGATTCTCTAAAGGCGTATTTCAATAGAAAAATGGTTAATTCTATTCACCTCATAATTTTTTATTAAAATTTTCTATATACCATTTTCTGTACTTCATGTGACAGAATTGCACCCATGGTGGGTGGGACAAATTTATTATTGAAAGATAAGTAATTCAATACAATTCGTTAAATGCACATCAAAAAGAACATAATGTTTGAAAATTGAGAAGTAGGTATATAATATTATAGATCATATTTTGTTGATGTCATAAATAGTTTCAATTATGAAGTCAGGTGTGTTTCTATTTTTGTTTTCCAATAAAACTATCATTATATGTAAAATGTAAAATCTACCAAATATGATCTATTGGGTAGTATTTAGTTAAAATAATTATCTCTACACCTTTAGCATATATAGTTCGTATTTGTCGTTCAAATTATAGAACAAAAACTTAAAAATTGCGTGACATCATTTCTGTTCATCAAATGACGTACTCCCAATATGGATTTTTTTCTGAGCAGACCATAATAAGTGAAGAATACAAAATGCATGTTAGTAAAATAATTTACAGTTATGTTTTTATATTAGTTAATGTAAGTCACTGAGATATATTGCGATTTTTGATTTAACTGTGATTTCTACTCATTATTTTGTTTACTTTGGTTAAGGCATTAAAGTTCTGGGCTCCATTACCGGAATGCTAAATGAATAGGTGATTAGAATAATGTTTTACTATATCAGTAACGTCAGAAAATATTGGTTATGTACTTAACATACTTCTTTTTTTTATATATATAATATAGGGGACAGACGAACAGACGGGTCACCTGATGGTTAGTGACAATCCACGTCCATGGAGACCTGCAACTCATGATGATGTAAAGGGGAGTGGGCCTCAGAAAACTCAGAGCTCTTCCACGATAAAAAAGTATATTTTGTAATAAAGCTGTGATAAGCGCCTACCTGTTTTAATAGTAAAAAAGCGTTAGTTAGAATGCAGGGTTAGGGTCTATAACCACATATATTACTGCCTGCATAGTTCAAACAGAACC
Organism: Tyria jacobaeae; assembly: GCA_947561695.1. NCBI lineage: Eukaryota > Metazoa > Arthropoda > Insecta > Lepidoptera > Erebidae > Tyria > Tyria jacobaeae. The sequence goes on from OX387209.1 coordinate 14,070,050, forward strand.
CATTTAATAGGATAAAAAATGTGTTGCTTTTCTTTTGAATGTAATTTCAAGCTTGGGGGAGCATGCCAGCATTTTTAAACGGCAGAATTGCGATCCTCGCGAATACGTACATACATATATTAAAATCAACTTGCGTTTTGCTCTCATTCGTCTCATAATTTTATTTGCTGGTAGCAAAAATGCGCTTGGTTGGATTTTTTATTTGCTAAACATAATATTTTTACTTTTGTTTTTTGAACAGTTTGAAATGCCTTTAGTATATTATGAAATATTTTTTTAGTATTAATAATTTAATGGTTCTAAATGCTGAACACAAGGCAAATTCAACTATAAAAATAGACAACAGTATTCCAAAAATACTCAGTCATTTAGTTCATTATTTACGAATATGTCGAATGTATATAATAAGAATACAACTTCGAGCCCATGATATAAATTAAAAAAAAACAGATTTTTTTTATTTGTAAATCATTGTCTCTTGCCTAAATAATAAATGTACAATTAACTATGAAGCTATTGTTAGAATATTATTTGTATAAAAACCATTACTTTTTTAATACCGCCATTTTGTAGACGTGCAAAGCGCCCATTATTTATCATTTCTTGCAGTTAGGAAAAATAATGTGAGTGTAATGGAATGGATAATGTCACACTTAATTCAGTACTACTGATACATATTAAACATTGTAATTATTTTATTTCATCAAAATTCAATAGTTTAATTTTTATTTGTTATTTTTTTATTATATCTATTTAAATAACAGTGTTGAACAATATGCTCTATTTTAAGTTTCTTTTCTTATTTGAAAACGATGTAAGTAGCATTTCAATCAATTTCCTATATAATTTAGTCAACTAACTATCAGAAAATTGTGTTCCTTTAATATTTACACAAAGAATGCCAGGCGTAGATGGAACAGTCGGAGCAAGCTTTAGTTTTTGTTCCAACCTCCTTCCACTCTTTATTTGTTACGCAACTTGCATTATTAGTTTTCAGCTCCACAAGTTTAGCATTTTCGACTGAGTTTGGCTCTCTCAAATTAAATATGTAGCACAATATCGTTTAAAATACACATACTAAAAAAGAAGAGTTTTTCTAACATCATGCTTGTTGTTTATTGTACTTAGCAAATTTGATGTTACTACGGAATCATTTTATAATAATATATAATAACATTTAGTTCTGTTATGTTTTTAATATAGGTAATGAAAGATCATTACCTTTGTACACAATTCACACTGGTCTCAATGAAACTCCGTCTTTAGTAACAATCAATATAATTTTATTAGGACAGATCAAGTACACAGAACAAAAATATTGCGTTGACCATATGAGCATCATGTAACCAAACTATAGCGTGATTCAGAACCAATGGTAAAACGCCATCTAGTTATAAATTCTGAACTAAAACTAGTTTACATTTGCAACTTGTACATGCCGCCCACCAAGGACATGATGATATGTCCTTCATAACTTACAACAAAAAAAAAACCGCCCACCATGAGGTCAGGGGCACAAGCAAAAATACAAGTATATCTCTCCTTTGGTTTTATATAGACTGTATGAATTAACTTAAATTATAACAATAAAATATCTTACATCAAACTTAACTTAACTAAATAGATACACAATTTTGCTGTGGGTCTTTTGATCAATGATCCACTACATTTGAGAGTTACCACTCGTGTAACCTTATCCAAACCAGGGTGCTTATCCATTACCTTACTCAAAAGCAAACGGGCAGGAGGCAAGTTATCCTCCTTAACTAAAACTACATCTCCTATATGTTATGAATATGTTTAGTCCATTTTTAGCGATGTAATAAATAAACCAAGTACTCAGAAGACCATCGCCTCCAAAAGTCTTGCAGCATACGTTGAGTAACCTGCCAACGTCTCAGATTACTGAACAGTTTGAACTCTCAAAATTACGTTCAGGCACCGCTATCAGAGGCTCACCAATCAGGAAATGGCCGGGTGGTAAAGGAGTAGGATCTGCGGAATGCTCAGGCAACATTGATAATGGTCTGGAATTGAGACACGCTTCCACTTGGGCCAAAAGTGTTGACATCTCTTCGTAAGTAAGTGTGGTATTATGTATAACAAAAAACACCGAAACACCGAAACACAAACCACCGAAGTTCGGGGAATGAGGCGGAATAAAATGCCAAGTGGTTTTATTGTTGCCCAACCACTCTCTAATCTCTACATACATACAGAAGACATCTCTGCAGCAACTAAATGCTGAAGCTCTTTGGAAGCGCCAACAAAATTTGTTCCATTGTCACTCCAAATGTCACTGACAAAACCTCGCCGAGACACAAATCTCTTAAAGCCAGCAATGAAACCCTGCGACGTCAAATCACTGATGGCTTCCAAATGAATAGCCTTAGTCACCATGCATACAAAGACACAAATGTAACCCTTATATGAGTGGTGGCCTCGACCCTTTGACGTTCGGATGTTGATGGGCCCAGCAAAATCTACACCACTATGTAAGAATGGTCTTGCCGGAGTGACTCGACTAGATGGTAACTGACCCATGAACGGAGTTTGAGGGGATGTCGAATACCGCCTACACTTTATACAATTGCGTACGTGAGTCTTGATCCTTGGTTTAGCGGAAAGAATCCAATACCTTACACGCAAATGGCTTAACTAGGCCCTCCATGTAAAGTCATCTTATGGGCTTCATCAATCACTAAATTGGTGAGGTGACTGTTAGATGGCAAGATGATGGGGTGTTTGACATCTTTATCCAAATTGGCGTTCTGAATACGTCCACTGATACGGAGAATGCCTTCAAAATCGATAACTGGACAGAGACTTCTTAGTTTACTTTTCGCTTTCACGCTTTCCGTCCTTCTTATATCCTCCATTTCTTCATAAAATTCTTGCTTCTGAACATGTCTTATACATTTCTTCGCTGGTTAAATACTTTTCGTATCTCCTATCTCTATGTGATTGTTTCTTCCAACTCAAAACTCTTCTGCAATACGCTATAACCCGAACTAACCTGTGCAATGTAGAATACTTTGTCCAGAAAGGATCTTCCCGTTGAAGTTCAGTCACGACATGAACCTTGGTTGATCTTTGATGCTTGTCGGTACCAATTGATTTTGGTCTTAGGTATTCTATTGTTTCATCGTGAAGCCATGAGGGTCCTTGACTCCATAGTGAGTTGTAGGCAAGTTCTTGTGGTGTCAATCCTCTGGATGCAAGATCTGCAGGGTTATGCTTTGATTGGACATGAGCCCAATGTGAGTTGTCAAAGAGAGAGAGAATAGTAGAGACTCTATTTCCAACGAACGTAGTCCAGTGACTAGGGTGTTTACTGAGCCATGCTAAGACTACTGACGAATCAGTCTAGGCGTGTACTTGAGGAGGTGATATTCTCATTACTTTAGCGACTTCAGTAATGAGTTCAGAGAGCAAGACTGCCCCCATCAGCTCCAAACGCGGTATTGACTGCTGCTTAACTGGCGTAACCTTAGTACGAGCGGTGACTAAACTAACATGAATGCCCCTTTGGGCATCAATGACTCTAACATACACTACAGCGGCATAAGCAGCAATCGACGCATCGCAAAATCCATGTAACTCCACCAATAGATCGTTAGCTCTTGTGTTGACCCATCTGGGGATGCTGAACTTGTTCGTATCAACAAGGCTTGCACGGTAAGTTTCCCTTTCTGTTAGGAGTTCTGGATTTAATTCTTCATCCCATCTTAGACCAGAAAGCCAAAGCTTTTGAATGAAGATTTTAGAGGTAACAATACAAGGCTAACCAGCCAAGAGGATCAAACAGACGGGAGATGTCAGAGATTACCTTTCTTTTGGTGATTGGAGTCTGCGGTGGAGCGAGTTGCACTGAATATTTAAATTCATCAGTCTCACGATCCCACGAAATTCCTAGAATTTTCATAACTGAATCCAGCTTAATATCCTTTCCATGTTTCTCTAACCCTTCTTCCTTCAGTTTCACCTTTATTTCCGCATGTCCTTGAAATTTTTCGTTTAGTTCATTGCTGCTGCTAACCCATTTCTGTAGTTGAAATTGACCTTTGGTGAGTAATTCTGTCAAAATTGTATGTATATGTAATCCTTCTTCGATTGTCTGACAACCTGTCATTAAATCATCAACGTAAAACTCTTTTTTTATGATTTCAGATACTTCAGGATAGCTTCCACCTTCATCGACTGCTACCTGCTGTAATGATTTTATTGCAAGGTAAGGAGCCGATGCTGTGCCAAACGTAACTCTCGTTAATTTGTATTCTGTTATTTCAGCTTTCGGATCATCGCGCCACACTACTCGCTGAAACTCTGTATGTTTAGGAGAGACCTTCACCTGTCTATAAATTTTTGTAACATCAGCACAAAGACTTATAGGATGCATTCTCCATCTCATAATGATGTGACGTAACGGTGGTTGCAACATGGGACCTACCATAAGATCGTCGTTCAGTGACACTCCATTTAACCCCCCTTTTTTTTTTTTTTTTTTTAACGTGTGGAAACCCCCTCGAGCCGTCATCCCACCGGGGTTTTCGATGGAACGGTGTGTTGGAATCGGACCGACTAAAACCACACGGTGTGCCATGCTGCGCTTAAAATAGGAGGAATCCGGAAACAGCTTTATTAAGACATCCGGACCCCTCCTAGCGCCTGCTCGCATGGCTGGGTTCCTTTTTTTCTTTTTTTTTAACGTGTGGAAGCCCCCGCGGGTTATCACCTCACCGGAGCTAGGGTGAGATGGTATGTTAGACTCGATCCGACTAAAACCACACGGTGTTCCGTCACAGTGGCTATATAGCAGAGGACTCGTGTTACCCTAACAAGGAAGCCTTCGAGAACTTGTCCTTCTAGTTATAAATTCTGAACTAAAACTAGTTTATATTTGCAACTTGTACAACCTTTATTAAAAACATTTCTTGAATTAATTTTATTTTGAGAAGCTGATGGCTCGAGCAGTATTTAGAATAGGCTAGTTAACACTTTAAAAAAATATATGGTTTTATAAGATACAGAATTGTTTTCGAACAACGGAAAAAAGAATTAAAAAAAAAATGCACCCCGGGACTGCCGACAGAAGTAAAAACTTATTTTGGCACGTTAGACATTTTTTAGATGGGTACTAGGGTTATATGTTTATTGGGTAATGAATTGCATTTTATTTATGAACTGTATTTTATTAATTATTAGAAATTTTAAAATCTTCTCTTCTCTTTCTTTTATGAATCATCGTTAACAATTTCGACAACTCTTGTATTATCATCACTATCATTAAAATTATTACAATCTAAAATAGAAACTATAGGTTCATGGTAACTAAAATAGGAAATAAACAATTTTGATTCGAAGTTATTTAAATATCTCGTGAATACCGCATCAATTGTACTTTTATATCTATTATTAATATTGCGTTGATTGGACATATGCATCTCGTAACGGTGTCGCGAGTTCATAGATTTTATGTCATCTAAAAATATGCGTACCGCGCTAAAAGAAGTTTTCACTTCAAAAAGAACAAGTTTTGTTAAATTTATTAATACGCTGTTCGCAATATTAAAAAAAAAACAGACTTTATAAAGAAATCTTGAACCTTGATTCAGTATAAATGGATATTCGGTTTTTCTTGATAAAATAACGTAGAGTTTAATTATTTGTTGCATAATATATGATATAAATCAAATATCCACTCCATACCTATGTCGTATAGGCCGGGAGTCAACGTCTGAGTGCCATCACTGCGGGGGCTGCCGCGAGGACACCGCACTCCACACTTTGGTGGAGTGCTCTGCGTGGGTGCAGCAAAGCGCCGATCTCGTGGCAGCTATCGGTGTGGGTAGTCTCGCACTGGAGATCATGGTTATGGCCATGGTACAAAGTAAGAGTACTTGGATTTCCGCCGCCTCGTACTGCGAGGCAGTGATGCATGCAAAAGAAGGTGCGGAAGAGGAACGGGAGAGGACAAGCACCGTCCCGTCCCGCAGAAGACGAACCAGGCGCCGGAGAGCGCTGACTGATCTGAGGCCTCCATGAGTAGCAGGGTTGCGGGTCGGGCTGACCGCTACCCTAGCAGAAGCAGGTCAAAGACGGTGGCGTGACTTGTTCCGCGCGTGCCTCTCTGATGTGAAGGGAGGGCATGGCCCACAAAGTCAAATGAATCAATAAAATATAGGCAGTAACAAAACCAATAGTAACACCTTTGTAGTCAAACCTATCCCAAAATTTCATTACTCTATGACATATAATCTATCATAAATATGTTAATGATTATCCTGCTCTGTTGGTATATGGTAAATTTATTTTCATTGGTTATAGGGTTATATAACATAGTGACTTTATTGTTTGTCAAAGCACTGAACATTATTTGCATTATTTTAAGTGAGGCCGCCTAGTAAAAAGATTCGTTACTCCATGACTCGACTGACTTTGAGCATGTGTATTGAAAGCATTATTTAGGAGTTTTTATTGAAAGTTAGAGCTGTGGTTAATCTAAACTTTTAATCACAGTTCTGAAGTAAACAATCCTTTCTCGTTCGATGGATTCGCTAAGTTTTTAATTATTTTCAACTCGTTATATATCAAATGATTTCAGTTCAATGAAAGTAATCTGCATATTTGTTACGGTCCAATAGATAACATTCATTTATTTAAACAATTTAATGATCAAAATTCATTAACATTAATATTTCAAACGTTTGCTTTTTATTGTCTTTCTGTAGGTTATAGTGCATTAGAGATCGGTCACTATACATTTTCTTTATTATCACTAAAATAAAAGAAAATAAACACTACAAATTATCAAATTGAAAATAATGAAGGGTTTGAACAGAGTGCCATACATTTATTGTTTTTTTTTTTTTTTTAATATTTTTAGTAGATATAGCTGTTGTGCAGATGCAGTTTCTAGCAGACTATTAAAATATTTTAAGCAATTATCGTAATCATTTAATTATTATTTTAACTAATCAGTAAGTATTAGTAAGTAATTATATATATTACTATTTTAAGTAATATGTGTAATGTTATACACCTTATACACCTTCTTTGGAAACTTTACAGTCATCGTAAACTGTTTAAAACAGAGAGTGGCCGGATGCGGCCAATATACGAGTAACTATCTATCGAAAACTGCACTAGTGGTTCATACTAGGAGGTGCCCCGGTGCAATTAACTTGATTTATTCCGAGCGTTTACTTATTCAGTGCTACAGTAACTACGCCCAGGGAACACGCAACTTCACTTCAAAAAGTCTTACCCTAACTTCAGCAATACAGTGACTCCAATTTCAACTTTATTTTTATAACAGTTAGGCCGTTAATGCATTTCCAAGAATAAAAATAGTACTCTAAATTTAAGGCTAACTGTTTTGGCATAACATCTTTAAACATGCGAACGTATTATAGTAAATAACATATTTTAAAAATATAAACAGTGATTTAGATTCAGTGAGGTGCGTTAAATTTGTTAACCCGTATGATAATTTTAGTGCATAGGAAGAAGAGGCCTCGATTGAGCCATTACAGTGGTTTCATATTACAATAAATCATTTTATTACGTATGTTCATTATTCAACTCTTTCTTTGCCGCTAGTTATGATGAATATTTTATTTTTATAATTTATTAGAATAAATTTGTTCTAAAGTCACCTGACTCACCTGATAGAAAGTGACATTGACGGCAATTATGATACACGCCTGTTGAACAGAAACTTATTCACATCCAGTTCAACTTCCAGGACTCTATAGCTCTCTAAAAAATAGATTCAGCAGCTCATTTCAAACCTGTGCAAATATTATAAAACAGAAGAGCTCATTAAAATGCTCTTAGCGCAGTGTTGAGTCATTCATTCTTTCATTCACTCAACCGGTTCAACATCGTCGGGGAGGAGGAAGGGGTGCGGAGCGTGACATCGGTTTGCCGCCGCACGCGCCTGCGTCGACAGGCACTCACAGGCAGTAGGCATGGGCGATATCGGTTTTTTTGTGACATCTGTTGTCCAACTGATATTTACATTACACATCGATATTGACATCTGATTTCAGATGCCGACTTCTATAGGCAAAGACATCAAAAATCTGCTAAGGAAACTAATAGAAATGTACGATTACGTTTGTTTGGTTGGCACTTAAGATTTGGATGTTAAATATACTATTCGCTAAAATTACATTGTAATAAGACTATGGTAATTTTCTTCATGCTTACCTTAGGCTTAGGACTAGCCCAAAAATGTTGTTCATAAATATTCTCTATTTACATATTTAGGTTAAATAAATTAGTTGGTGTTGTTTGAGTTTAAAAATTTGGGGCGCATTTAAAAATCAAAATTTATATTGATTTTATGTATAAATTATATAAATATTAACAATTACTTACATATTTTACATTGTACTGTAATCCTCAAAGCGCTTTGGCTTTTTTTTAAGGGACAGGGGGCAAACGAGCCACGAGTGCGGTGTCGGCCTTTTGGTAGGAGTATGTACACTCTTTTCTTGATGGTTTGAAAGCCGTATCAGTGCGAAAATACAGATGAGAAAGTTTTGTACAGGTGTTGTTACTTGATTGTTGGGCGGGCAAGGTGTAAGAGTTATTACATTGAGCCAAATAATTAGAAGAATTTACTTTTTTTCAAATGAGCCGTTAAATTTACAAATATCGCTACATACGATGAAATCCGTTTTGCTTTGTCAGCACTCAGCATGAAAATTGTCTTTTTTTATTTCAAAGTGGGTCTAAGCTGCACCCCGTGGTGGCGCTGGTGGGTAAATGACTAAGTTTTTAGAGAAAATTATTTACTTAAAATTATATGTAAAGTTTTGAACACTAATTATTTACAAAGATAATGACTAAAATAATTACGTCGTTATTGACAATATTGTTTATTAATATTAGTCACTTTGTAAGCGTAATTTAATAATAAGAATGCAATCAATATTATATACTAAAAATGGCGAAAAAATATATTCCTAATAATAATAAAAACATTAGATGAGATCAAGTGAATGACAAAATCTGATTAATACATAAGAATTTACACAATAAAGTCCTTACTTTATTATACTAAATGCGATCTTATCTCATTCACATAATAGCTAATTTAGAAAACATTCTGAGGAATAAAATCGTTTAAAATTGTTAACTGGTAACCAAACGTTCGTTCGTACGTGTAAGTTAGATTTTTTGACAGTCAAACCTATAACTATAATCTATATTAGATAGTATTTTTAGATGTGATGAAAACGGATGTCTGATAACATCCAATCGATGTCATCTGATGTTAGGACGACATCAGATTTTAGATGTGGTTTGATACATCTGACACATACCTAACAGGCAGTCAGCTGTCACAAGCCCAGGTGCCTTTCACGAGTTACATACTTATATTTTTTCATCCAACTTAAATTGTAACGTTCGTAGAAGCGACTTAAATATTTTTCATTAAAGTTAAGACCACCGCTTTAATTATTACTAGCTGTCGTCGCAAATAGTGGACCCGACCACTTCCAAGAAAACAGTATCTGATCAGCTCTAAATCCGGCTAGAAGGACTATATAGTCCAGTTACATACTTATATTTTTTCATCCAACTTCAAATTGTAACGTTCGTAGACGCGACTTAAATATTTTTCATTAAAGTTAAGTCGACCGCTTTAATTATTACTAGCTGTAGCTGGCTAAAAGGACTATATAGTCCTTCTAGCCGGATTTAGAGCTGATCAGATACTGTTTTCTTGGAAGTGGTCGGGTCCACTATTTCTACATAGGAAGGAATCTTTATGGCCGCTTTTTCCTAAGTCGCATTAGAAGAAACGTGTGTGAAAGTCGCACACGTGTTACGCGTAACATACTTAACATTTTTCATCTAACTTCTACTAATTGTAACTGTGATGTGTGATATGTTTACAGTCCACCGCTTCAATTATTACGAGCTATCGTCGCAACACTCAGTAACTCTTCAGTTTTTACTAGTGTGATTTGTAAAATTATTTTTGCTTTAAGGTGAACGTATTCTGTAGGTTTAATTTAATTTATAAATACTTAAAGCATGTTTATATTATACCAAATACTTCAACTATGAGAAAGTCTCAGTAATACCTAGAGAGCTTGTATACTTAAATTTATTACTATTATTATTGATTAGTAATGATTCAAAGTCCTAAAAAAGCTGTAGTCGTCTTACCCAAGCTTTTGAATGCTTTTCTTAGCTTAGAATACATTACTATCCTAAGTTTTTCCAATAAGTTTCCTACCAAGAATGTTAAAGGTATTTGATATGATTTACTTTGATTTTCGTATACATAGAAAATATAAACACAAAACAAAGCAAAAAAAAAACTTTGTTCAAGTTTACCGAGTTGTTGATACATCGAAGAAAGAAGAAAAGAAATCATGTGCTATCTAATATCTCTCTATATATTCAGCAAACGTATGACAGGATGCTATACAAAGTTTAGCTGTACAAATTGAAAACTTAGGGTAGAATTATCTAAATTATTTTATATCCAACTTCGCTCTAGGTCCAATATTATATTCATTATATATAGCACATTCTCTGCTCTGAAAATATTATAACAAAAATCGTACAGCTTGTCTTTCAAGTGACAAAAACCAGCTATTGCTGCACAGAAACTATAAAACCACTTGTATAATAGAACAGTGAATTGAAATATGGAGAAAAAAGAAATGTATAATAAAATCTCTACAGATATTTGAGAGGAATATAACTGCTTACAGAAAAAGTATATGGATGGGTTACTACGCACACTGCTGAAAAAGTTGAAGATATGACAAATACTATTATTGTATAAGAGAGACTAGAAAGTTATCTCCGATAAGGGTAGAGAGTGGGAAATGGCTCATATTTAAAAATCACTAGACTAGCCGATTCTCATCCTCATCACAAGGGAAAAAAAGTATATATTTAAAACAAAAATTTATAAAACAAAAACAGCAAACACTCGCAAGCCAATAAATATAAATATTTTTATAATTTTTTTCAGTCGCAGCTCAAATGAAATAAACCAAAAGTTTGAAAACTTCTTATTCAATTAATATCACAATATAACAGTATATAAACAATCTTAGTGTTAATTTCTTCTTTACCGACTTCAAACAGTTTGCCTTGTGTGTACCGATTTTAAAATTCTAATTTTTTATTTAGTCCTCGAGGTCGGTCCCTTATTATTCCATCCAGAAAAAAAATCTTTTAATCATTTATCGTGATGATGGTTCTGTTATGTTAAGGATGTTCCCTAAGTTGAGTTAGAAAGCCCTAAAGACGATAATTTTCAATGAAAACTAAGTTCATAGTTCTATGATGGATGTTGTTTGGGTTACCACATACGTCAAAAATTAACTATTATGGTCTTTTAAGCAAAAGCAAACTACGGACACATTAAAATAATACAAGATGAGTGCTTGTTTTATGATTTAGTGGCATAAAAATAATGTTCTATCTTCAAACTCATGTGTTTTTTTTGTATTACATATTGGATTAACTGTTGCCTGCGATAACTTTCTCGTGATTTTTTAGCGGGATAAAAAGTATGCCTATTTGCTATTGCAAAACTATCTCAGTGCCGAATTCCATACAAAAACCCATAGCAGTTCTGGCGTGATTGAGAGACTATTTAAAACTTTTACATTTCAAAGTAGGGTTCCTCAAAATCTGTTCAGCCGTGAGAAGGTCACATTCATTATTCTAGTACCTTTAGATTAATTCTTAAATATAAAATTTATTATATGAGATACTGATTCTATTCTAACAGCACATTCTAACCGAGAAGTCATAGGATGCAACAAACACAAAAAACTAATCTTCTTTACCGTTGTCACTTACTCATCATACATACACTACTTTATAATACAGATTTTGATAAACGAGTATTAGTGCACTTCGCTTCAATAAAGTAAGATTAGAGTAAAAGTAAATTGAAAAAAAAAAAAAATAACAGATAACAATAACGAAATGATAACAAAACTTAACAACTATGAAGTAAATTCAACTACGAGCTGTAGCTAATATGAACTAATTCTCCACAAAGAAAGTCTTTGGCGGATACAGGGGTGGGCTTGAGGGCTATTAAAAAGGTGTGAGAGAGCGAACACCGCCTCTAGCGAATTTGTCAGCCGACGTCGTGAAATTAACACTAGGAGAACATAAGTCAGAGGAGGACAGTGCTGTAACTTAGCCTCGAGGCTCTATCGATATTGTAGATATAGCAAATTTTGAACACGAACTAAATTTGGTGCAGCAATGTTTGTGATTTGCAGTCGAGTTAGTTATAACTGTTTGTGTAACAAACAGCATTAAGGGTGTGGGCAATCAGTGAACTTGTTATGGCCAGCAATTACATAATGTTGTTTGGTTATGTATTAATGATGAGAACAGATCCTGAATTAATGACACACTAATCTTTAGAAAAACTGTACCTCCATTATCAAATCTCGTAAATAGCACAATGAAAATAAAAAATAATGAATAGTACAGTTATATATAAGAATAGTACGAATTTTTTGTAATATTTTGTTAATAGACTACTATAAACTAAAAATAAGGTTGTATTTAATAAAAAGTTAGATGTAATGTAAAATAGTTTAGTTCAGAGAATAATTAATGATCTTCACTACACAAAATATTCCATATGTTAATTAATAACTTTTACAGCAAAAGTTACATAAAGTTTATAATTTTTGCCAATTTACACAGACTATGTCTGATTGATTATGACTGTCTATTAAAAACATTCTTCATTCGTGATTTTCAATTTATATGATCAAAGTCAATGTTAGTTTTAAAATGTTACTTTTATTCTATCAAATTGTGGAATGAACAAACTCGTTCGATATTTCGATTTCGATACACAACACTATGTGCGTTTAGGATGTAGCAATAATTGCAGCGACATTTTGCTATAGCTACGTGTTAAGTTGAACATTACAACGGCTATGCAGCTTAATCTAATGCGGCGGTTCTCTACGGAATGACACTACAAAGTTAAAAATAGTTTTACTGAAATAAATACTAATGACAGGTTTTATTATGCTTAATACACACAACGGGACTGAGAATAACTAGGATAGCAGACACGTGTCGGCTTATCTACTTACCCTATGACACTTTCTAAGAGTCTACAAGAATCTTCCGAGCGCAGGATACACCACAATTTTGGTAATAAGGCATGTCATGAGGGATTGGCTAGAGAGGCAACATGGAGCCTCTCCTACCGGTTGACGCATAGGTACTCACTGGAAATGGCTAATTCGGTAAGTATCTGTCTAGTATAGGCAGGGAGCCAACGTTTGGGTGCCATCACTGCGGAGGCTATCGCGAGGACAATGTACAACAGACTTTAGTGGAGTGCATTGTGTGGGCGCACCAGCGTCTCAAACTCGCGACGGCTTTCGGTGTGGGAAGTCCCTCGCTATCACGACGAAAGCGCGTGGGATTCCGATGACGCCGCCTCATCGATATCACCTCGTTGGCCGGAGAGCACAGTTCTCCTTTCTCCATGATCACTTGCCTGCGAGTAACAGATAGGGCTGCCCGTACCTTAGAAGAAGCAGACCTGAGACGGTGGCGCGACGTGTTCTCTTAAACTGGAGGGGGGCTAGGCCCTATATTCCATGGTGTTGCCCACCTTACAAAAGGGGCGGCCTGGTCTGCAGGGGTGCCTGGAAATATGCTTTCTTGGGTATATCCAGGTGCCTTGCAATAGACAAAGTTATGACGGAACACCGTGTGGTTTTAAAGAACCACTTTAAAAACAGGAAAATCAATGATAAATTTGAAAAGAAGCCATTTAAGAAACAAAAGTAAAAATAAAATAAACTTAATCACAAGTTAGATCAATAGGTGCTCTTGTTTTCGATCCTGAGCTGTGACAGCACATACTTGGAGTGGACAACTATTGTAAAATGTACGTATTATACTAGTACTTAGTTCTTAGCGAACTATGCATAAATGGGTAAAAAGAACATAAAAAGTGCTAAAAGAGTTCTTTATAAACTACCTGCACAAGTAAACCGTATATATTATCAGGAAAAAAATATATATACATATATATATCTTATAGTTTTTTATTTTATTTGAAAAGTTAAGTACATGAAAAGTTATTAGTTAGCTAGCTCACATTTGACAAGGAAGGTGGTTATCTATTACTTAAGACTAAATATTTACATCAAATAAATACACACATCAAAAGTGTCTAGGGATCAAGTACATTTTTAACTATAATAAATAATCCAAGGTCCGAGGTCTAGCGATTGAGCAGACCAGTTGATGGAAGCATCATCAAGAGTGCGTGTTACTACTCTAGCCGTGTGTGGACGTATATTGTCGTGCATTCGTCGAATCGAGTCACCCAATCGGCAACAATCCTTGAAACAATCCTCTCCGCATAAATTTGAGCATTGAGTCCCTGATCCAAATAAGATTGGGTCTTCCACTGGTCCAAAAACTGGCCCCAACCATTATTGTTCCTCCTCCATATGAATTACCTTCCTGACAAAATTAAAAAACGGTCTGGTCGTTCAAAAGTCTTCCAAACTCGAGTACGTCTTGTATACGGGCTCATACTGAACCGAGATTAACTAATACACACTTTTGTAAGAACCGAGATAGACAGTTGATTTTCTGTTTTTAAACAAAATGTAAAGGAAATTCTTTATTCAAATAGTGAAATTTCAATTTAAAGAATAAATAATGCTCCAAAAAAGTTAAAATAAAAAACCTCAATTATGGTGACATTCTATAACGTCTTGCTCCCTAGACACTTTTGATGTGTACATGATGATTTATAAGTAATTCTTAACGTAACTTTTCAGAGCGGGTAATATAAATAAATCTACTTTTATTTTATACTTTAGGCTATCCTAAATAAAATAAGGCTTTGTATCTTTTGCCGTCAACCAATTTTCTACGTTACTAAAGTAACAGTTATAATTACATGAATATATTATATCACATTAAAGTATTCTTCTAAAATACATTTCGTAGGCAACTCCAAGGATGTCTGAATCAAACATCGGTAAAACTTGGTTCATTTGGTCGAATGCATTGAGAATTTTAATACTTTCCTTTATCTTGAACTCTACTTGTTAGGACCTTAACAACTTTTCCGCTAGGTTTTTTTTATAACCATCTCATTTGTAACACATTCTTATAACTATTTTGGACTGATAAAAACAATATCGTCTCTATTCATATTGGCATTGTTTGTTTGATAGATAGATAGATAACACTTTATTTGTACATCATTACTACAGTATAAGTACTATACAAACATAATGTCAGATAGATAATATACAAATCCAGGCTTATTGTTAAATGCAATGTCTTCCAAGCAAACTTAGGATAAAATAAAATTATTCGAAGACACGGTGATACTGAAAGGTGTGACTATTTGAAAACTTTAATTTCCTAACATCAACATTAAATATGCTAACGATCAGTATATTTATTCTATTTATTTAATAATGCATATACTTATATATCCATATAATAATTTTATATAGGTACATAAATATAATACAGATACAAATAATTAATGCACCTGCTTATGAACACTTGTATGTCTTATACGATATAAACATATGTATGCGAAAACAGCATACCATAATATATATATTTTTTTACATTTTTTAAGTAACTTAGAAATTAGTTTGTATGTATGAAACGTATCTAGTCCTAGTCAATCGATCTCAGTAAAAACTTTATATTAATTTAGTCCATGCTATAACAGCATACACACTCATTAAAAAAATGGGCTAGAGCTGTAGCATCACGTCTACAAAATCACAAATCATTTCAATAGTTACACCGCCATCTAGCTCCATTTTTCGCATTTAAAAACGTACTTAGTTACGTCGTTTTTAAGACTGAAAGTTTCGCAATCATGTAGTGTAAGGTGCTACAATCATTCCTGCTACTTTCGACATTCCGAATTTCAGTTAATCTGACGTAGATGGCGCTACGCTTTTGTAGTTGCTACGAGTTCTAATGCGTGTCTTTGCAATGGAAAAGCTTATAAAACAAGCAAAACATGTTAGTACTTCTGTTTCCCTTTAGATGACGCTTTTGGAAGTAACTAATATTTTTCGCTCATAAAGCACAAATAAAGGCCAAGAAATTTATGCTTATATTATTTTTAATTTAATTTATCTGAGTGCAAATATGATAACAACTCTGTCCGTGGACTTCTCTTACTTACATTATCTACCTTAAATCTGTTAAGACATGTAAGTTATAAATAATATTATGTTACGTATTAGTGTTTTTGAGCAAGGCACAAATCTTTTAATATTAAGGGAACGTCTAATTTTTGTATTTAATAAAACTTTAATTGGCAGATAGCTTATGTCATAGAGAGTTACTAATTTTCTTTTATTTATGAAAATAAATTAGGCTTCCACATCCACGGTTTTGCTTGCATTAACATATTAATATGAAGATTAGATCAACGAAAAAGTATATAATAGGCATTTCTGTTTTTTTTTTTTTTTTTAATTACTTTGAAATTTTATTTTTATATCAAACCAACTTCGAAAATTCTATGTCTTATATCTAATGATCAACCATTTTTTTCAAATTACTACTTTAATATAAAAAGGAATTTATTTTATTAAATAATCGTCAATAACATCGACCGTGCATTACTTTGCTCAAGTGATTCATGTCTGTAGAGAATAGAAATACTCCTAGCTGAATAGAAACACCTATTTTCACTATTTATTCCGTGATATTCCCACACAACAGTTAATCTTAATACGTAGTAATAAGGTTGTATATAAATGCACAAAAGTTTGTACATATCTTATACACGCTCTCGTTTCGAATATACGTGCCGAGTTCTGTAAAGTTCCCGCGTCTTGTTACCACCACGTGTTTGGCAGATTGGATTTGTTTCTCCGCATGCTAATAACAAAGGTACGTGAGTTCTCTAACCGGATTAACGTCAGGAAAAAAAATGTCAGCTCATTTGTATATTTTAGGAGCATAACTACTATTACGTTTGTTTGTGAGAGAAGAGGCTCAGTGATTGACTCGTCTCGTCGCGGTTTATGTATACAGCTGATATTCAAATAAATGTGCTGTGTTGAGCCTGATAAACCTATCCTTGGTAAAATTAATAGAAATATTCTGTGTAAAAGTTGATGTTAATTTTTATTTCTGTTTACTGTTTTATACCCATACCGCTTGATATTGATATATGAAGATAATTATTAAATAACTAATTGGTAGTATATTATATAAATAAGTAGATGTCTATTTAATTTTAATTTGACGATACATAATGGATCTTCGAGAGTAAAAGAATACTGCCAAAGATCGGCATCATAAGGTCTATAATGCGTTGACATTGTGTAAGCTGATGATGTATACTGATAATTTGGAAATGCATAAGCGGTGCCAATATATAAACAGTGGTGATCTCTTGTCCAGCTTGCTCTGACATCTGCACCTTACACGAATTACTACACAACACACAGACATTGCAACAGATGCAACCGAGTTGTGAGTACTTGTTAGCTAACGCAAATCTAGATTAACACTGACAAACACACAAGATATTTTATTATGTATGTACTCGTAAACTCCGTATAGTACATATTCAGTATAGTTACCTAGAATACCGAGTATACTAGGTAACTATACTGAATTCATTTAGACACAACTGATAAATATAATTTCGATTTCACAAGTAGAATTATATTAGTACGAGTAGAACTGATCCCGCAATGTTGTACGAGAATTTCACCTTAAACCAAAACCACATAGCCATCACTGATTCCAAAGGAGGTTCTCGATTAGTATAAACGTATAGTAAATTTGCCACATGTAAATAAAATATTTGTATATGTTAGCATATATCTCATTTTCGATCGTTTCTACTTCATTAGTCTTGTAATACATGATAAGTCTCTTATGATAACACCTGGTCATGATATAGTAACATTAAGTAATTTTTATTGATTTTTTGGTGAAAACTTAACAAGTTATGAACACGAAATACCAACCTTAATACTTTATTTTTTTCAATTCTAGTTATTTACACATTTTTGTTTGAAGTGGTCATTTAAACATTTCAATCGTTTTACATCTAACGCTCTGCTATTACCCTGAGAATTTGTAAGATCGCATAATAATATTATCAGATACAATATCGCATAATAATATTATTAGATGGCATGCGATATTATACTATTATATATATAATTTAATAGTTTATATTATAGAGTGATATATAGAGTATATTATAGATAATAATTTAATAGTTTCCCATTATAAAGTCCATCCACCATACTTTTATCACCAAAATGTCGTTAATAAAGTTATACGTAAAAGTAGGCGAGTGCTAAAATTAATTTAAGTTTTATAAGATTAAAGCGTTCTCTCTACTTTTTTTTGTAAATTGTAAATCAACTTTTAATACTAAATATCTAAAGCCATTCCTACTACAACAACTAATAAGGTTTATATCATACAGTGATTTTTTCTCACTATGCAATACAATTTAAATATAAACAACTTAAGTGCAAAAGAATTCTGAGCGGGTGGTTTTCCTCGTAGTAAACATACGGGTTTATCATATCCAGGACGCGACACGTCTTCCTATACTGTTAAAGGCAGCGAAAAGGTATTCGAGGGTAGAACATCCATTTTTCTGTGTTCAGTCCGTTTTCAATAAGCTTTATAGAGAAAAGGTACGGGAATATCTACGTACTAGAATTTATGGAATGTATAAAAGATGCCACTGCAAAGGAAAATGGGTAAAGGAAGACCCACACATACATACAATTTTTTCTCAACTTCGCGACCGTAATGATTCATGGTTGATGAGATGAACAATCCCCTCAATATCGATCCTAACTTTCATCCACGTAATGTAACTATTTTGTGCCGCCGCCTCTAAGCTAAAACTCTAGCCTAAACCACGCCAGTAGTATGGCTATGGTATATGGTTTATAATATTTTTAACGAACTTTTATTTTTCAATCCGACTGTGATAATTTAGAAAATTTATCTTTCCCACTATTATAGCTATATAGGTTACTTAAGTTAGGTAAAGTTTAATTTTATCTTTTTTGACGTTTATTTTGTGTAGTGTGTAGTTTATTTTTTATTGGGTACCAGTAGCACGTTAGTCGCGGGACAGATCCCCAGCAGAAATTAAGATAAGATTTAAGGCTACAGGTTCAAGGCTATATTTGAAATAACTATGAATATCGAATACAATCTCAATTCTTTGCTTCATCTTTTTTTAATAAAGTAGGTAGAAATCGTGGGGCATTCATTCTAAGCTAGAAGCAGGATGATTCACTCGGTCATGAAGGAAGCCTTTGCGATTTGAGTTATGTAAACATAAGAACAATACAAATGTGGGTTTCTTATATTAATCAAATAAACAGTTATACACATAGTTTTAAAAATATACATGGCTATCCACACTTTATACATATTTCAGGCAGATCACGTTTCACTTTCAGCCTTTAGGGATTTTACTTCTCCGCAGAAAAAACTATGGTCCAATGAGTAACAGTGAAGCAAGTTATAAAGATAATATATCATACGGCATACATACATATATCTATCCCGAGGGGAGGAACGTCCTCGAGTACAATATTCCGTTTACATCTCCTTTCTCTATTGAAGTTTATAAGCACACACATAAAACGTTATATCTAGTGTTTACATGTTTGTTCTCTGTATCGACTAATTAGTTTTTATAATTCATAAATTTTTAGTCAGGCTGACAATCTTGTTCTTGTTATCATCATTGATATAATGTAGATTAAAGACATGTAATCATTCCCATATTATAAGAATATACACCTACTTTATTGGTATGAGATTGGAATACAAGAGTTTTTTTCTTTAATTGGACTGTTCAAAAAGGATGTTTACTATTTTAGTGTTCGTGCATGTAGATTTGAACAGATTTGGATGTGTCATTAGAATTCTTACTGAATTATGTTCGGGAGTGTCATTGGCTATATTTTTTTACGTAACAATTCAATACTCAGTGACTCAGTGACTATGATGTATGGTGGTTAAATTATTTTTGATAGTATGTTTTTCATTTATCTAAAATTATCAACTTTTTATGACTGATTCAAAACGTAAGTAAAACTTTCAAATTGACACTCAGCTTGTTTTAATCTTATCGCTTAGAAATTAAATATTTGTTTGCATTTGCAGACCAAAGTCTCTCAAATTATTTACTATTTCAATAAAACGCTGGAGTAACATTCCCTACATATTATATTAATGAAAATACAATACAATGAGTTCGTCTTGATAAATTCATCTGGTAAGTATTAATTTCATTCAAAACTTGCAAATATATTATTTAATTCAGTATTCCTACAGAATGACATGGTATAGATCTAAAAAGGTTGTTTATTACGCTATAATTGCTGGCGTAGTTTGCATACCTTATTACCTTGGAATAGAATTTAAGTTGTTTGGTAAATCTGCAATGAGAAAATTGTAAGGATACGTTTTTGGTGCCAACATAATTCAGTACGACATTTCATCATGATGTGACAACACGTTGATATAGATTTGCTGATATAATTTTTATATAAAAACTACTTTTATTTTCCATTACATTACTACAGTATGATGTAGTACAATAAAACCATTAAACTGATGTACAGATTAAAGATAAGGATAAAGTTTATTTTATTAGATGACTGTGTACACGTAGTTGTAATATATGTGCATGGTTATATAATATACATGTACGTACATGTATAATTACAGTAGTTAGTACGAGTAGTAGTAGTTGTCGTTAATTAGTACAGAAATAAAGATTGCAGCCGGCCTGAAAGAGAAAATTTTAATGAATTTACAATATTTCTCTGTATAATTTAATATACAGAGGGTGTCTCATAAGTAATGTCGGGTTTCATAACTAAAAATTTACTACGCCTCATTTTATACATGTCGCAACTTGTTAAGATATTCTCTAGTCCTGTGGAGAGTGAAATTGATTCACTTTAATTTAATCGTACTGTCTTTGTTTATTGACGTCGTAGGTCGTTTTGATACTAAAAAGTATAGAGTGTGATAAATATGAAATTCGTGTACTGTTAAGACATTTTTGGAAACAAAAGTTCAAAGCAGCCGCGGCAGCAAGGAAAATAAGTGAAATTGAAGGGGAAGACATGGTTAATGAGCGAACGGCACAGCGTTGGCTTAATCGTTTTAATAACAGTGGAGATTTGACACTTGAAGATCGATCGCGTTCTGGTCGTCCACCTGTGTGGGATGTTGAGGCTACAAAGGAAACAGTAGAAAACCAATCCAGTACCAGCACTCGTCGATTATCGGACTAATTGGGACCTTCTAAAGACACTATACATCGCCACTTAAAATCATTAGGTAAGACTTATAAAAGTTGTCGTATAGTGCCCCATGAATTAGACGAGATTCAGGCGAAACGTCGAGTAGAGGTGTGTAAACAGCTCCTTGTTCTGCCGAAAGGTGAAAGTTTTATTAAACGCATTGTTACTTGCGACGAAAAATGGATTTATCTAAACAACCCAGACATGTCAAAACAGTGGTTAGACATAAGACAATTACCTGAACCTGTCGTGAAAAGAGGTCGTTTCGAGTCGAAAGTCTTGTTAAGTGTCTGGTGGAATTATGAAGGTTTAGTGTACTTTGAGATAGTTCCGGATGGTCGAACTATTAATGCTGAGTTATATTGTGGACAGCTGACCCGAATGTATGAGGTTTTATCACAAAAATATCCAGATTTAGTCAATCGAAAACGAGTGCTCTTACAACAGGATAATGCTAGACCGCATACGGCGAAAGTTACACGGGATAAGATTAAAGAACTTGATGGAATTGAACTCCTACCACATCCAACATTTAGTCCAGACCTTGCACCATCTGATTACTATTTATTCAGATCCATGGCGAAGTTCCTGCGTGGAAAAAAAATCGAGTCAAGAGAAGATGTTGAAAATGCAGTGCGGCAATTCTTTGTATCTAAGCCCAAGGAATGGTTTTACCAAGGACTCAAAGAGCTGGCTGAACGTTGGGTTATGACTGTAGAATACGATGGGCTATACTTTGAATACTAAGTACTTTTTTTACTTTTTGTGTGATTAATTATTAATCAAAGTGAATATTAAAAACCGACATTATTTATGAGACACCCTCTGTATTTTTGATTATTTATGTGTGTATGTATGCTACTTGTATTAGTTTGTATATATATATAAGTTTCCAGACGGTGTTCTCCGCTTTAACGAAGCGCTCCATAGTATTGTTGAGGAGATGCTCAACATCAGCATAAGTGAGCGGCAGTGGTGCCTGGCTGGCCTGCCGATCCGATTTGGAGGTTTGGGAGTGCGCCGTTTGAGGGAGCGGGCCCGATCGCCTTTCTTGCTTCTTTGTATGGCGTTTCAAGGTTAGTCAGCCACTTGTTGTAGCGCGTGGGTGAAAATATCGCCATTCCCTATGCTAAGGAAGACCTTGAGACTTGGACCAAACTTTATCCGAATACCGATCTGCCCACAAGACCTAGAGTGCAGAGGGGTTGGGATGACGTGTCGCCTCTGAGCCGGAGTCAGGTGCCAGGCTGCATGTCCTACCATCCCCTAACTTGGGCACGCTGTTGGACGACGACTCCCGTAGAGTGGCAGCCGGACTCCGACTTGGCTGCGTTATTTGCGAACCCCATACTTAAGTTTGTGGTAAAGCAAAGGTGGAGGCAAATGGTCTGCATGGACTAAGTTGTACCCTAAGCACCGGACGGGGTCCGCGGCACTATGCCATTAACGATTTATTACATTATATTATAACCATTAAGAAGGGCGCCCGTTTCCACGGATATCTTGGAGTCCCCTGGGCTGACGCGTTCCGACCAGAAAAGGCCTGTCGGTTTCACCCTCAACTTACTTGCGTCTCTACCCATGCGTCCTGTCACCTCTCTGCTACACTCGGAGGGCGAACGGTTCAGGGGCCGAGTCGGCGGCTTTAGGCAAACATAGAAAATAGCCCTGGAGGACGCGGGGTATGATTTTGTCGAGTTCACCGTGGAGACGGCAAGTCGTGGGGCTCTGAGGCCAAAAGTTTGTTTCAGATTTGGGGTGCCGACTGCGGAGTAGAAGACGGGACCCATGTCCTGTTCAATACCTTACCACAAACATCGCTATATGCATACCACGGGAAAACGCCGCCAGCCTCATGGGTACGTTTGGTCGGGGAAACGCATTTTTATAATTTAATTTTAAATGTAAGTTGTAATATTAAATTAAACTTTAAGCAATCTTGTATATATACATATATATATATATAGCCTTCCATTATAGTTGTTTGAATATGTATAAAATATACTGAAAAAAAAATATTCAATAAAATTCTTAAACATGCATCGTTGATGTGATCTTATTTATATATACACAATTTATCACAATTCCTTACAAGAACGTTGTGTTAGATTTTAATGATCACCGTAGTTTATACTCACACTCCTATCTTCTGAAATATATCCGTCACGATCATAAAACCATAGTTTTATTTGGGCTATGGAATTAAATTCTATTACCTGTAAAATTTTTATTTTTATTGCCGAGTGAGTGAATGTATCGGTGGACCTACTCCCCTTCTCCGCTTTTCCTTCCCACCATCACACCCCCTGATTGTGGCCGCGGATGTGACTTACCATCAGGTGACCGTCTGTTCATTTGACCCCTATTTTATGAAAAAAGAATTGATTTTGATATAATAATATTTTCAGACATCTTACACAACGCCATCTGGTCTGTAACTAATACAAAGTTTGTATAATGGTAGAGACCAAACCAGATTACTGATAAACGTGCTTATATAATGCTATATATATAGCAATATATAAGTATGTTATATATTATTACATATTATAACAGACAGACACGGAACAAATAATATTTATTTAATATTAAGGTGTAAGACGAATCGTACCCAAGATCTTTGATTCAAAAGATAGGCCAGTCAGTTTGGTAGGATATGGTTAACGTTGGTACCTTGCGATCGATCCCCCCGTCAATGGCCCCCTCGGCCGTAGACGACGGGGAGTTCGAGGAGGAACATATTCCACCCGTCACAGAGGCAGAGGTAGGGGCGGCTGTCCTTCGAATCCGTTGTAAGAACACCGCCCCAGGACTGGATGGGATTCCTGCCCGAATATTGGCCCTAACATGTCGGACCGCCTCAGGGGAGTGTTCGACGCATGCTTGGCGTCTGGATGCTTCCCTGAATGCTGGAAGAGCGGGAAGCTGGTTCTTTTAAAGAAGCCGGGACGGCCTACGGACTCGGTCGCGGCCTACAGGCCCATTGTATTGCTGGACGAGGCGGGTAAATTGTTTGAGAGGGTCCTCTCTGCCCGCATCGTCCGGCACCTGGGCGAGGTTGGTCCAGACTTGTCGGACGCCCAATTTGGTTTTCGAGCGGGGCGTTCGACGATGCTGTGTGCTGTCATGCGTCTGAGGGCCGTGACCGAAGAGGCAGTGAGCTGTGGCGGCGTGCTGTTGGCGGTGTCTTTGGACATCTTCGAGGTGACTTCCCCCCTGGGCTGGGCATAATCTGTTACGCCGATGACACTCTGGTCACAACCCGGGGGTCAAACTTTCAAGAGGCGGCACGCTTGGCCACCAGAGGAGCCTCACTGGTGGTCGAGCGGATCGAGGCGCTAGGGTTGCGGGTGGCCCTGGATAAGACGGAGGCCCTTCTATTTCATGGGCCCCCCCGTCGAGGTCCACCCCCTAACGCCAACTCGGTCAACTCGATCCTCGTACCGGTTCGGGCCCACATACGATATCTGGGCCTGATCCTCGACGGAAGATGGCGCTTCGACGAGCACTTTCTGCAGCTGGCTCCAAAGTTGATCGGCACTGCGTCCGCCCTTGGGCGACTCTTGCCCAACTTGGGTGGGCCCAGCATCGCCACAAGACGGCTGTACACGGGGGTTGTCCGCTCAATGGCACTATACGGTGCACCGGTGTGGGCGGAGGCTCTGACCGCCCAGAATAGGGCACGCCTCTGGCGCCCTCAGAGGGTCATTGCAGTTAGAGCCATACGTGGCTACCGCACCGTGTCGACGGAGGCGGCGTGCGCATTGGCCGGAACTCCTCCGTGGGACTTGGAGGCGGAAGTGCTCGCCGAAGTTTATCGGCGGACGACTGATTTCCGGGCGGGTAGCGGCAATCGGCCCCCGCCCGAAGAGGTACGCGAGTGGCGTGAGACCGCTCGCCGAGCCACGATGGCTCATTGGTCGTCCCGGCTGGAGGCTCCACGTGCTGGCTTATCCACCGTGGAGGCGCTCCAGCCGGTCATCGTCGAGTGGGCAGGGCGGCAGCACGGAACCCTTTCCTTCCGACTGACGCAGGTTCTCTCCGGGCACGGCTGCTTCGGAAAGTACTTGCACTCGGTCGCTAGGAGGGAATTGAGTCCCGTCTGCCATCACTGCGACTGCAGTGAGGACTCGGCCCAGCATACGCTCGCGGATTGCCCGTCTTGGGCGGCGCAGCGTCGGCCCCTCACTGCAGTAATGGGAGAGGATCTGTCACTACCGGCCGTCATACGCTCCATGGCCAGTAGTGACAGGAATTTTACCGCGGTCGCAACCTTCTGTGAGGAGGTCATCTCGCAGAAGGAGGCGGCGGAGCGGGCCCGGGAGGACGATCTCCGCTCGGACCCAATTCGTCGCCGGCGAACTGGGCGGCGCGCCCCATAGACGCGCTTACCAGCGCCTCATGCCGCCCTGAGTGTGGTCGCCCTGATAGTGACCAGCCGCGAGGAGGTGACGTCCTGGTGTGCCTGGACGCCGCCAAATTGAGAGTTGAAAGAAGGTGGTGCCCGTGATTGGCAGGCGCTAGGAGGGATCCGGATGTCGTAATGAAGTTGTTCCCGGATTTCTCCTATTTTAGGCGTAGTATGGCACACCGTGTGGTTTTAGTCGGTACGATTCCGACACACCGTCTCATCGAAAGCCCCGGTGGGATGACGGCCCGAGGGGGTTTCCACACGTAAAAAAAAAAAAAAATGGTACCTTGCGATCGATACTACAGTTTGTAGTGGTTTAAGGGTCAAGTGAGGTAACTATATATAACCCCCCCAACTATATCCTTACGTTGTCGTCGTGGGGGGTGCTTGCGCGGGTCAATGATCCCTGGGGCTGTGCCGGTAGAGCCACTCATGCCGGATTGGCCCAGGGGGAGACTCCAGACTAAGCAGGATACACTGTGGGACCCTTCCAAGGGTCAAACAGAGTTGCTCCGCTGTCCACAGCGGAGGAACAAGGACGGGCTCGGCGTGTACTCACACTGCCACCGAGCAGCATTTAGAAATTCCATCTCAATGCATCCGTCGGCATATCGTAATCCCGAAAGGAGTGTCATGGTTAAGCCCTCGGCTTCAATCGGGGGCGAGGGTCTTGGCTTAGTTGCCCGGACTGCGAGGAAGAAAACCACTATAAAAAATTACCCCGAATCCCGTGTTCTGGTGCGTGGCCAGGGGATGCATGGCTGATGGGTGGTTCAGTCGTGAGCGCACGCCCAGCCAAGGCACCTGCGGACCCCTCGGTTGGGCATAAACCTACGCTTGCCTGGGTATTGGGGGATCTCTGCCCAGGTCGACTTTTAATTCTCCCCCTCTCGTGGGTTTAAAAATGGAATCTATACTTACACAAATCTTAAATAAAAATGATGAAATAAAAAAGAAGGAGAGAGTCAACATAAAGGAGAGTAGTAGGAAGAAGGAGAATGATGCCTCGTCGAACGACGAGGAAGTTGTTTTGGCAACACCTAGGTCGGGACGACTTCGTTCCAAAACCGACACCCGGAGGTCTGTCGAGATGGAGCTTGACCTCGAGACTCGAAAGCGAGGACGCTCGACAGACGATGATGCTGAAACGTCCACAGATATGCTCCCTCCTAAAGTGACGAGCAGCCTAAGAGGGAAGTCGAGATCGCGCACGCCAGTCGCAGGCCCATCAGGTTCAGTGTTTTCGAAGGCGGGAGTGTATGCGCGAAATCGTGCGGAGGGTAAAATCGTGGCAGAGGAGGAGATCGCGGATCTCCTTCTTAAGATACGTGCACCGATGGAGGGGGGTTCATTCTCTCAAACTCCGGTGTCACTGAAGGAGAGGACGAGCGCAGCAGTGGCCATTATTCAAAAAGTGGCCACGAAATCTACCAACCTGAAGAGCTCTTTTGTCAAGGCCCTGAAGGACTCCTCCTCTGCCATGTCCGGGGCTATGGAAACCCTTATAGAAGACGTTTCGCGACTCCAAGAGACAAATGACCGCCTAACGGCGGCTAACGATCGCCTCACGGAGCAAGTCGCTGTGCTTAGTGCTCAGTTTGCCCGGTTTTGGGCGGGGACGAGTCCAGATTGTCCTGAGCAGCCAAACCAGACTGCACATCAACCTGCTCCCTCCCCTTCCCCCGTTCCTGATGCCACATTGCGGCATAATATCGATGCAGTGTGGCGAATGATGGACGGGCGTTTGGCGGGATTGGAGGCCAGGCTGCCTCCTGCACCTAGGGCTCGACCACCTTTAGCCACGGATAAAGATAACGCTGCTGTAGAGCCGGTGGTTTCATTTTCAGCTGGCTGCGTCAGGGCCTCATATGCGGCGGTAGCGTCTCCAACTGTGCGACAGCCTGCAGCTGCAACAACGACAGGGCGACCGTCCAAGACCACAAGGAAAGCGGTGAGGGAGTTCCCTCCACTCCCCTCTCTAATGCCTAGAAGTAGGAGTACACCTCGCACTCTTTCCAGTGCTGCGCCTGTGCCTGGAACCTCGACAGCTGTCCCTACAAAAGACGTTTGGCAGACAGTTGAAGGAGGTAAAAAGTCGAGCAGGAGGAAGAAGAAGGCTAATAAGAAAGCCGCCTCACCACAAGCGCCTGCAGGAGCGACGGAAACGCAAAGGAAGTCGCGTAAGCTCAAGTCGCCGAAAACGGCAGCCGTCGTTGTTACAGTGCTGCCGGAAGCGGCAAATAAGGGCCTATCGTATGCTGCCGTCTTCAAGAAGGCCCGCGACTGCCTCACTTCCGAGTTTGGGAATGCAGGTGCTCGCTTACGCCTTGCCCAGACGGTTGAGGGCACGAAGACGGCAGACACCTTTGCACAGAAGTTGCGGGGAGTGTTCGCAGAAGCAGATGGTGTCAAGATTGCCAGGCCCACCAAGTGCGCTGAGATTCATATATCGGGCCTGGATGACTCTATGTCGGTGGACGATGTCCGGGTGGCAATCCAGCAGAAGGCGGGTTGCACCTCGGACAATATTAGGATCGGCACCATCCGCCCCGGTCAAGGAGGTCTTGGTGCGGTGTGGGTAAGCTGCCCCGTGGCAGTCGCCAAAATTCTAGGCGAAGCGGGAAGGATCCTTGTCGGTTTCGTAAATGCCAAAGTCACAATTCTGGCTGCGAGACCGATAAGGTGCTTCAAATGTTTAGTGACAGGGCACACCCGCACCAAATGCGGAAGCTGTTTTGATAGCAGCGGGCTTTGTTTCCGCTGCGGACGACCGGGGCACAAAGCGGCGGAATGTTCCGCCCCCCCTCACTGCCCTGTGTGTGCGGCGGGTAATCTGCCCGCCAATCATCAGATGGGGCAGGGGGGCTGCAAGCCTCCCCGAATTTCTCAGGCAACATCGAGGGCAAGCCTATCGACCCAGGCTGCCTCTAATATCGTTCGTGTGTCGTCGCCGTCGCCCATGGAGGAGGCTGTAGAGACTATCCAATAATGGACCAAGTCTCCAGCCTCCTTGTCCAGACGAACCTGAACCACTGTGCCGGTGCGCAGGACCTTTTCCTGCAAACCATGGCGGAGTGGTCGATATGTGTAGCCGTAGCTGCAGAACCATATTATGTTCCTCCCCGGCCAAACTGGCTGGGTGACCGGGACGGCTCTGTAGCAGTCATTGGCTCCACGGCGGCTGATTCTCCGCCCTTGTCGTTAAGAGACAAGGGTACTGGATATATTGCTGCCGAATGGGGGGGCATCACCATATACGGTGTTTACTTCTCCCCCAACCGGAGTCTGAGTGATTTCGAGGTTTTCCTTAACAACCTGGAGACCTCGATACGGCGACTAGCGTCTGGGCACGTCCTAGTGTTGGGGGACTTTAACGCCAAATCCGTGGCGTGGGGTTCTCCCAGGACGGATGCACGAGGCGACGCAGTTGAAGAGTGACCTCTCGATAGTGGACCTCTCGTTCGCTACCCCTGCTCTCGCTGCACGAGTAAGGAACTGGCGTGTCCTGGAAGAGATTGAGACGCTCTCGGATCATCTCTATATTCGATTTGAGCTCTCCCGGACCCAGGACGCCAGAAGGGGTCACACGGCGCGGCGATCATCCCGCTTTCCGCGGTGGGCTGTTTCAAAATTAGATAGGGATCTACTAGAGGAGGCCGCCATCATTTATTCTTGGCTGACTCCGCAACCTCCGACTGAGGAGGTAGACATGGGGACGGGCCGCTTTTGCGATGTGGTAACGCATTTTTTATTTTTTTTTTTATGCGATAGGGGGCAAACGAGCAGACGGGTCACCTGATGGTAAGTGACTACCGCCGCCCATGGACACCCGCAACTCAAGAGTCACAAGTGCGTTGCCGGCCTTTTAGGTAGAGGTACGCTCTCTTCTTGAAGGCAGGCGACAATTTGTTCCATAAGCTGGTTGTGCGAGGCAAAAAGCTTCTCGAGAAGCGCACAGTGGTGGAGTGCCAATCGTCCAGGTGATGGGGATGGATATTTTGTCGCGTAGGACGATGGCGGAAACCAGCAGCCGGTATAAGTCCGAACAATTCCTCTGAACACTCCCCATGATACAAGCGATAGAGGATGCAGAGTGAAGCTACATCTCTACGCAACGCCAAGGTGTCAAGTCGATCAGAAATATCTTGGCAGTCGATGATGCGAGTCGCTCTCCGTTGAATGCGGTCAAGAGGGAGAAGTTGGTATTGGGGTGCACCTGCGTAGAGATGAGAACAGTATTCCATGTGCGGCCGAACCTGCGCCTTATAAAGTTGCAGGCGGTGGGCCGGAGTAAAATACTGTCTCGATCTGTTTAGCACACCAAGCTTCTTCGAGGCTAATATGGCCTTACTCTCTAAGTGACCGCGAAACTGGACTTCGCTTGATATATCGACGCCAAGGATTCCGATACTGGCTGATGCAGTTAGGGAAGTGCTCTCAAATTGAGGTGATACGACCAATGGCATCTTTTTAGCGGTGAACGCGCAAACCTGTGTCTTCGTGGGGTTAAATTGGACTAGGTTAAGTCGACCCCAATCTGAAACTTTTGATAAAGAAGTTTCGATTTCAGACACAAGTTTGGATCGGCTTTCGATGACGTTTACCCGAGAAATGTTAGCGCGGCCGGTGTAAAGGGCATCACTCGTGCTATCGTCTGCATAGCAATGGATGCTGCTAATCTGCAGCATGTCGTTGATATGCAGAAGAAACAGCGTGGGTGATAGCACACAGCCTTGTGGAACACCAGAATTAACAGACTTGGAGTCGGAGCATGCACCGTCAACAACGACCTTGATGCTTCTGTCTGTAAGAAAACTGGTGAGCCAATTGCACAGTTTCTCGGGAAGCCCATAGGAAGGAAGCTTCGCAAGGAGCGCTTTGTGCCAGACCCGATCGAAGGCCTTCGCCACGTCCAAACTAACGGCCAACGCTTCCCCCTTGGTCTCGATCGCCTGTGCCCACCGGTGAGTCAAGTATACGAGAAGATCACCAGCTGAACGACCCTGATCGAAGCCGTATTGTCGATCATTGAGGAGCTGGTGGTCTTCTAAGTACCGGAGGAGCTGGCAGTTAACAATGGATTCCATTATCTTGGAGAACAAGGAGGTGATGGCTATGGGTCTGTAGTTGGACGGATCCGAGCGATCTCCTTTTTTAGGGATTGGGTGCACTAGAGCTGTCTTCCATGAGTTCGGGACTACGCCAAGAGAGTAGGAAAGCCGATAAAGGCGCGTTAAAACCGGTGCTAACTCTGGAGCACACGTCTTCAGCACGATAGGAGAGATTCTATCGGGCCCACTCGACTTATGAACGTCGAAGGAAAGAAGCTCTTTACGCACTGCCCTTTGTGTAAACCGGACTTCCGGCATGCGGGTCTCGCACTGCGGTATGGTCGGCGGTGCGTTTCCCCCGTCGTCCAGGGTCGAGGTGGACGCAAAGAGTTTGCCCAGAAGATCGGCTTTTTCTTTAGCGTCTTGGGCCAACGAATTATCTCCTATGCGCAGAGGTGGAAGGGATGGCTTACAAAAGTTCCCCTGGACAGCTTTGGCAAGAGACCAGAATGCACGAGTTCCGGAGGGGAGACTAACTAGTCTCTCGCCAATTCTGCCGATGTGAGCCGACTTCGCCCCAGCAATTACTCTTTTGAGGGACCTGGAGGCAAAGTTAAATTGCTTCTTTAATGTGCTGGTCTTTACATCCCGTGCTGTCGCTGCATTAGCCCATGCTTGATAACATTCCTGCTTTCGGCGGGACGCCGCTTTGCAGGTTCGACCAAACCAAGGCTGGAACTTGCCACCTGTGGGAATCAGGGAGAATGGAATGAAAAGTTCCATACCCTGAAGCATAACATCCGCGACAGAGTCAGTAACGACATTGGGATCATCCGGCGAGAAGCAAACCTGCCTCCATGGGTAGG
The DNA here is from genome assembly GCA_947561695.1 of Tyria jacobaeae. NCBI lineage: Eukaryota > Metazoa > Arthropoda > Insecta > Lepidoptera > Erebidae > Tyria > Tyria jacobaeae. The sequence goes on from OX387209.1 coordinate 14,101,737, forward strand.
ATGCAAAGAATGTTCTCATTCCCATCCCAGTCTGCTGACCTATAGTGCCATACGCGGCGACTGCCTGTAACTCGCGGCCGCAGCGAGTGAACGAGTGGCACCATACTCAAAATCGGGCAATGGTCCGAAGAGCCAAGAGGGGCCTCAACGGATACTTTGTAGCCGTCAGGATGTGAGGTCATCAGAAGATCCAACAGTGAAGGCACGTGGCTTTCTGCATCTGGGATTCGCGTAGGCGTTGCTACCAGCTGCGTCAAGCCATATGCCAAGGCGAAATCGTGAACAGATTTTCCCGCATGATCGGTTTTGCGCAAACCAAGCCATTCGGCGTGATGGGCGTTAAAGTCGCCAAGAATCACGATCTCTGCGGATGGGACCTGCTGGAGCACTGAGTCTGTAGCCATTTGGACGTGGTCGATGAGTCGGTCCGTTTCGGCTTCACCGCTATGGGACCTGTAGAGGCATAGGTAGATGCGGGGATGGTCGTCGCAGTCTACACGTAGCCATAAGATGGAGAGGTCCCTACCTTCAAGATTGCCGAGGCGGCGAGAAGTGATATCATCTCTAACGTACACGCATACACCAGCCTTAGGAACAAAGGAGTGTTCCAGTCCGTACCCAGGGTAGCAGAGGTAGGATGTGTCCGCTGGAAATGATATCTGCGTCTCGGTTAAAAAGAGCAAGGCCGGCTTTGCCGTCTCAAGGTGTTGGTGGACAGCGTCGAGGTTCGAATGTAAGCCCCTGATGTTACAAAAATCCACGGTAAACGTGACAGGGGGTGCCATATTATGCCTTCTCTTGCCCCGAGCAGATTTTGAGAGCGCAGTTGAGCCCCCCCCCCCCAGAGTACGAGGGGCAGCCTGGGCGTCCACGCTCAGGCATAATCCGTACTGAGGGTGGACGTCCAGGGGGGGATTCTCCAACGCTAGCGCTGGTACCCCCCTGGGGTATCCTTTTCGTTAACAGCGCTATCATTAGGGGGGTGGGGGATTTTGGGCCTCCGGAGACCTCACTCATTTCGGGGAAATGCAACGCAAGCGTTACTTCACAACCGGTTTTCTGTGAGGCCGTGGTATCGCACCGGTCGAGCCGGCCCATTCGTGCTTAAGCATGGCTCTACCACTATGATATGTGTGATGCGTGCATATCTGCGATGCGGCCATGCCCCGTATTCGAGGTAGTCGGCCTCCAAGGAAGGAGGTCTACTGGCGCCTCCATAATGGTCACCGTATGTATTGTACCGGTTCGGGCCCACATACGATATCTGGGCCTGATCCTCGACGGAAGATGGCGCTTCGATGAGCACTTTTTGCAGCTGGCTCCAAAGTTGGTCGGTGCTGCGTCCGCCCTTGGGCGACTCTTGCCCAATTTGGGTGGACCCAGCGTAGCCACAAGACGGCTGTACACGGGGGTTGTCCGCTCAATGGCACTATACGGTGCACCGGTGTGGGCGGAGGCTATAACCGCCCAGAATAGGGCACGCCTCTGGCGTCCTCAGAGAGTCATGGCGGTTAGAGCCATACGCGGTTACCGCACCGTGTCGACGGAGGCGGCGTGCGCGTTGGCCGGAACTCCCCCGTGGGACTTGGAGGTGGAAGTGCTCGCCGAAGTTTATCGGCGGACGACTAATTTCCGGGCTGGTAGCGGCAATCGGCCCCCGCCCGAAGAGGTACGCGAGTGGCGTGAGGACGCTCGCCGAGCCACGATGGCTTGTTGGTCGTCCCGACTGGAGGCTCCACGTGCTGGCTTATCCACCGTGTTGGCGCTCCAGCCGGTCATCGTCGAGTGGGCAGGGCGGCAGCACGGGACCCTTTCCTTCCGACTGACGCAGGTTCTCTCTGGGCACGTCTGCTTCGGAAAGTACCTGCACTCAGTCGCTAGGAGGGAACTGAGTCCCGTCTGCCACCACTGCGACTGCAGTGAGGACTCGGCCCAGCATACGCTCACGGATTGCCCAGCTTGGGCAGCGCAGCGTTGGGTCCTCCAGCGGTTATACGCTCCATGGCCGGTAATAACAGGAATTTTACCGCGGTCGAAACCTTCTGTGAGGAGCTCATCTCGCAGAAGGAGGCGGCGGAGCGGGCCCGGTAGGACGATCTCCATTCGGACCCAATTCGCCACCGGCGAACCGGGCGGCGTAGACGCGCTTACCAGCGCCTCATGCCGCCCTGAGTGTGGCCGCGGGTGGTCGGGACGGGTTTTCCCCTCAACCCGCTATATTGGCCAGCCGCGAGGAGGCGACGTCCTGGTGTGCCTGGACGTTGCCTAATTGAGAGTTACCCATAGGTGGTGCCCGCGTTTTGCGGGCAACAGGCGCTAGGGGGGGTCCAGATGTCTTACTAAAGCTGCTCCCGGATTCCTCCTATTTTAAGCGCAGTATGGCACACCGTATGGTTTTAGTCGGTCCGATTCCGACACACCGTTCCACCGAAAACCCCGGTGGGATGACGGCCCGAGGGGTTTCCACACGATAAAAAAAAAAAAAAGGTAACTATATATAAAAAGTCATGAAATGGCAACCAATAAAATTGGAAAACTACGAACGATTTAGGAAAACAGAATTACGCAGTATATCACCGGCTTATCCCAGGCAATATGCAAGCGAGGACTGCACGAGCGTGTAAATTGTTAAAGTTGGAGCGCGGTTGCAATTTTCGCAGCTGTATAAAATATTGTCAGGCGCGATAGCAGACATGGGTGCGAAGCGATGAATGCGATCTCTTTGGCACGTTTCAACACCTTTCTTTCGACTATCGCTCCTGTTAACATGTGTTGCTTTCGTTATGATTCATTACCTAATTTATTAGAAGAGAATTAAACAAATTTTTGATAATTTTCGATGCCAAATCGATAGTATTTTCTAAAAAAAAATTTTTTTTCTTTGTCAAAAAGAGCTCTTACTCAAAGAATTAACATTATTTTTTTCCAAAGCCTTTACATAATTATTTGTAGTTTAAGATATCAACGAATATATGTATATTTTTTTGGTTTTTTTTTTAGTATTTAATGATAAGATTGTATCTGGACTATACTTAGCGTGTACTGAGAAGTAGATACAACAATACTACAATATACTTAGACAGCTTATGGAATTAATTCGAAGAACTCTTTCGTTAGAACTCATTTATTTGTTACTCAAATTCTTTCAAATAAAAATAAGTAAGTTCTAACGAAAGATGTTGCTTTAGAGTTGCAAAAAGGGAGTTCTAACTCTGCGACAGTTATTCACTAAAACTGTAAAGTGTAGTCAACACTTTGATACATTGGCTTTGTAACTCAATGGGTGTTTAATTTTAGCGCAACATCATACAATTATATACGGTAGTATACTAAGTTCATGTGTAGAATGAAATAAACTAAGCTGTTTCAATGTGTAAGAGTCGAAACTAACAATTTGTTATACTGTAGAAAACATTTGAAATAAATTTTAGCGTAAGTTAATTATAAAATAACTTTGATTATTTAGGAAGCAAATTAACCCATGAGTACTAATTATGTTCTAGTTTCATTTATAAATTTCAATTCACATTCAGTTTGTGCACTATTCAGTGGAAACACGTCGATAGAATGACATCATTTTTCGCATGTAGTAGATTCGCCGGCGTTGTGAGTTCCTACACACCTTGTTGCAAAATTTACGTAACTTTAGGTACTTACTTTTGTTTATTGATTTGTATCTAGATTTCTTTTAATGCCATCAGTCAGAGAAGGTGATGGCAAATACTTTAATTTAATAGCTCGAACCGGTGCATGATTATCATAGAGCGGTATGATATTGGTATTAAGTATGTCCACTTTTTCGTCGATAGATTCTGCGCTTACAATAGAGACCCAGTTGATCTGCCTCGAGTCCTCTCTAAGGAGATCGACATCCATGCTACTAAAATTTCGTTGCAGGAAATCTCTTGACTTTGCCTTGGGCCGACGAATTCGTAGGAAATATAGAAGATAGAAGCTCGTGGTAGAAAAAATCGTCTGCTGCACATTAGTCATGTTTAACAACGTGATATAGAGATGAGATAGACAAGTATTGAGTGAAGAAGAGAAGGTGTACAATTGGGAAAGTTATGAGTGGCATTTAGAGGGAGAACAGAGAAATTACTAGATTTGACCGTGGAAAGAAAAGAGGAAGAGCAGGAATAATTTCTCAGAAGACAGGTATTGAAGTCACTAATTATTATGGTATGACTGTAGGATGGCGAAAGAGCTTATAGAACACACGACGAGCCATGCGTTTCGTCGCGAGGGACTTTATCTACCTTCAAGCCAATGTGTCTTGTTAGTACATATCACACCGTAGGATTAGATATTTTTAAACAGGTTACCTTAATCGCACCTGTTCCTGCGAGCCATGCACACAGGGTTACGGATTTTTTTTTTTAACGTGTGGAAACCTCGAGCCGTCACCCTACCGGGGTTTTCGGTGGAACGGTGTGTCGGAATCGGACCGACTAAAACCACACGGTGAACCATCCTGCGCCTAAAATAGGAGGAATTCGGGAACAGCTTTGGTAAGACATCCGGACCCCTCCTAGCGCCTGCTGCCCACAACAGCGCGGGCACCACCTTCGGGTAACTCTCAATTAGGCAACGTCCAGGCACACCAGGACGTCGCCTCGTCGCGGCTGGCCATATGGCGGATGGAGGGGAAAACCCGTCCCGACCACCCGCGGCCACACTCAGGGCGGCATGAGGCGCTGGTAAGCACGCCTACGCCGCCCGGTTCGCCGGCGGCGAGTTGGGTCCGAGTGGAGATCGTCCTCCCAGGTCCGCTCCGCCGCCTCCTTCTGCGAGATAACCCCCTCACAGAAGGTTGCGACCGCGGTGAAATTCCTGTCGTTACCGGCCATGGAGCGTATGACGGCCGGTAGCGAGAGAGCCTCTCCGATGACTGCAGTGAGGACCCGACGCTGCGCCGCCCAAGCGGGGCAGTCTGCGAACGTATGTTGAGCCGAGTCCTCACTGCAGTCGCAGTGGTGGCAGGCGGGACTCAATTCTCTCCTAGCGACCGAGTGCAGGTACTTTTCGAAGCAGCCGTGCCCGGAAAGAACCTGCGTCAGTCGGAAAGAAAGAGTCCCGTGCTGCTGCTCTGCCCATTCGACGATGACCGGCTGGAGCGCCTCCACAGCGGCAATGCCAGCACGTGGAGCCTCCAGCCGGGACGACCAATGAGCCATCTTGGCTCGACGAGCGGCTTCACGCCACCCGGGTACTTCTTCGGGCGGGGGCCGTCTCTCACTACCCGCCCGGAATTCAGCCGTCCGCCGATAAACTTCGGCGAGCACTTCCCACGCAATCCCACGGGGGAGTTCCGGCCAACGCGCACGCCGCCTCCGTCGACACGGTGCGGTAACCACGTGTGGCTCTAACCGCCATAACCCTCTGAGCGGTTAGAGCGTGCCCTATTCTGGGCGGTTAGAGCCTCCGCCCACACCGGTGCACCGTAAAGTGCCATTGACCGGACAACCCCCGTGTACAGCCGTCTTGTAGAGACGCTGGGTCCACCCAAATTGGGCAAAAGGCGCCCAAGAGCGGACGCATCGCTGATCAGCTTTGGAGCAAGCTGCCGAAAGTGCTCGTCGAAAAGCCACCTCCCGTCAAGGGTCAGGCCCAGATATTTAATGTGATGCCGGCCGAATTGACCATGATGCCGGCGCCAGCTGGTGGACCACGACGAGGCCCATGAAATAAAAGGGCCTTCGTCAAGGGCTACTCTCAAGCCTATCGCCTCGATGCGCCCGACCACCAGTGAGGCTCCTCTGGTGGCCAGGCACACAGCCTCTTGAAAGTTCGACCCCTGGGCTGTGATCGGAGTGTCATCGGCGTAACAGATTACGCCCAGCCAGGACAGACCCCTGCGGAACACCGCACGACATGGGCCGACGACATGCAGACATGCAGATTTCCATCTCGGTCCACGCACATGACGGTACACTCCTCTAAATAGTCTGCCACTAGTCACACTAGGTACTGTGGCACTCCGTGATATTGGAGCGCTTCCCTTATGCAACTAAATGGCAGACTATTAAATGCGTTGGCGATGTCCAACGACACCGCCAACAGCACGCCGCCACAGCTCACAACCTCTTCGGTCACGGCTCTCAGACGCAATACAGCTCCGATTGTCGAACGAGCCGCTCGGAAACCGAATTGGGACTTGGTCCGACAAAACGGGGCTGACCTCGTCCAGGTGCCGGACGATGCAAACAGTTTACCCGCCTCGTCCAGTAGCACAATGGGTCTGTAGGCTGCGACCGAGTCGTTAGGCCGTCCCGGCTTCCTTAAAAGCACCAGCTTCCCGTTTTTCCAGCAGTGAGGAAAGCGCCCGGACACTAGACTAGCGTCGAACACCTCTCTGAGGCGGTCTGCCATGTGATCAAGGGCCAAGGCCAACACTCGGGCAGGAATCACGTCTGGCCCTGGGGCGGTGTTCCTGGAGCGGATCCGTAGAACAGCCGCCCCTATCTCCGCCTCCGAGACGGGTGGAGCATCCTCCTCACTGAACTCCCCATCGTGTCTAGCCATAAAGGGGCCATCAACGGGGGTGTGTGTGCTCCACTCGTCGCGGAAAAAGACCCTCAACCACTGCCTGCAGGAAGCTGGGCTGGAGAGTCTCAGTAATAGGGGGGGGGCATCGCACGGAGTTTTTGTTGCGCCGCACGATAAGGGCGATTGAGATCCTCCAGCATCTCCTTTCTTTTCTCCTCTTTGGCGCGGCAAATAGCCAGTTTCAGAGTTTTCCGGGCCTCACGGTACTCCTCTTGAAGCCGGTCCTCTTCCCCTTCTTCGTGGTGACGCCGCCGGCTGCGGGTGAAGGATCTCCGGGCACGAATACAAGCCGCGTGGAGATCCGCCAACTCCTGGCACCACCAGTAGACCTCCTTCCTTGGAGGCTGCCGATCTAGAATGCGGGGCATGGCCGAATCACAGATCTGCGTGATCGCATCACGAAAGCGGCCTGCCCCCATGTCTATCTCCTCAGTTGGAGGTTGCAGAGACAGCCAAGAGTATATGATGGCTGCCTTCTCCAGTAGATCCCGGTCTAGTTTCGAGACAGCCCATCGCGGAAAGCGGGAAGGGCGCCGCGCCATGTGACCCCTTCTGGGGTCCTGGGTCCGGGAGAGCTCAAATCAGATGTAAAGGTGATCCGAGAGCGTCTCAACCTCTTCCAGGACACGCCAGTTCCTTACTCGTGAGCGCGAGAGTAGTGGTAGCGAAGGAAAGGTCCACTATCGACCCCCCCTGCTGTCGCACACACATGTTGATGAAGCCTCTGTTTAGGAGACAGAGGCCCACCGATGTCTCCCACTCTTCTACAGCGTCGCCCCGTGCGTCCGTCCTGGGGGATCCCCATGCGACGGACTTAGCGTTAAAATCCCCCAGCACTAGGACGTGCCCAGACGCTAGTCGCCCTATCGAGGTCTCCAAGTTGTTGAGAAAGACCTCGAAGTCGCTCAAACTCCGGTTGGGGGAGAAATAAACACCGTATATGGTGATTCCCCCCCATTCGGCAACTACGTATCCAGTACCCTTGTCTTTTAGTGACAAGGGCGGGGAATGGGCTGCCGTGGAGCCGACGACTGCCACGGAGCCGTCTCAGTCACCCAGCCAGTTTGGACGGGGAGAAACGTAATAGGGCTCCGCGGCTACGGCCACACCGATCGACCACTGTACCATGGTTTGCAGGAAGAGATCCTGAGCACCGGCACAGTGGTTTAGGTTCGTCTAGACAAGGAGGCTCGAAACGTGGTCCATTACTGGATCGTCTCTCATCCTCCTCCATGGGCGACGACGACGGCGCGCGATTGTCATTGGAGGCAGCCAGGGCCGATTGGCAGGCCCTAGATGTTTGCGGAGAAGTGCGAGGAGGCTTACAGCCGCCCTGCCCCATCTGGTGATTGGCGGACAAATTACCCGCCGTACACGCTGGGCAGTGAGGGACGGCGGAGCATTCTGCCACTCTGTGCTCCGGTCGACCGCAGCGGAAACAGAGTCCGCTGCAGTCAAAACAGCTTCCGCACTTGACGCGGGTGTGTGCACCTACATGCACCTACATGCACCCGACCCTAGGCATTTAAAACACCTCATCGGTCTTGCCGCCAGGACTGTGACTCTGGCGTTAACAAAACCGAAGAGGACCTTGCCGGCATCACCCAAAGTTTTGGCCGACGCTACGGGACAGCTGACCCACACCGCGCCAAGACCGCCTGGACCCGGTCGGATGGTGCCGACCCTAATGTTGTCCGCGTTGCACCCCGTCTTCTCCCGAATTGCAACCCGGATATCATCGACCGTAACGGAGTCGTCCAGGCCCGAAATGCGCAGTTCCGCGCTCTTGGTGGGCCTGGTGACCTTCCCTCCATCCGTCCCAGAAAATACTTCCCGCAGCTTCTCCGCTAGAACATCCGCCGTCTTTGCACCTTCGGCCCCGGGGAACTCTAACACGCGAGCGCCCGGGCTATCCCGGACCTTCTTAAAAACGGTCGCATAGGATAGCCCACCGCTTGCCGCCTCCGTCGATAATGTGACCACAACAGCCGCCGTTTTGGGTGCCTGCAGTTTCTTTGCCTTCTTGTTTGTGGCGGTCACTGCCATTGACGACGTCTGAGGTGGAGAGGCTCCACTTTTGGCGGCCTTCTTGTTCTTCTTTCGGGACCTCTTCTTATTGCCTCCTTCAACTTTTTGCCAGCCATCATTAGACGCGGCAGACGTGGAGAGGGCAGGAACAGCTTCAGATTCAGCAAGAGCAGACGCTCGTGCTGAATTGGTGCTAATGCCTCTTGGTGTTGGAGAGGGGAGTGGGGGGAACGCCGTCGTAGCCCTTTCCCGGCCCTAGCCACTCGTCCGGCCTTTGCCGGTCGCCCAGCCTTAGCCGGTCGCCGGGTCTTCAATGTGGAAGCGGGTGCTAGCGCAGACGCCATTGTCGCGTATGAAACTGCGACGCGGCCACCCGTAACCGGGAGAGGCGTCGGAGCCGTTCCACCTCTTGCTTTATCTGCAGCGAGCGGTGGCCGAACAATGGGTGCTGGAGGCAACCTAGCCTCCAGGCCCGCGAGGCGTCCGTCCATCATCCTCCACACTGCTTCAATGACATGACGCAAGTGGGAGTCCGATACATCAGGAACGTTGATGAGTGCTGGGGAGGGAACTGGTTGTCTCACAACCGGGCTTTGGCACTCTGAATTATGCGCCTGTGCTCTGAACTGTGCCAACTGAGCGCTCAGTTCTGCCACCTGCTCCGTAAGGCGGTCATTGGCTGCTTGGAGACGCACCACGTCCCCAATAAAGTTTTCAACGACCCCAGAGATGGCGGAGGAGGAGTCCTTTAGGGTTCTTACAAAGGAGCCCTTTAAGTTTGTGGACTTGGTGGCCACCTTGTTAATAATAGCCACGGCTGCACTTTTGCTTTCTTTCAATGTCACCGGTGTTTGAGGAACGGAACCTCCTTCCACCGGCGGACGGATTTTAGGTAGGAAATCAATGATCTCCTCCTCTGCGACGATTTCTCCCTCTGCACGAGCTCGCGCGTACTCCCCCGCTCTTGAGAAGGCAGTAGTTGCCAAAGGCGGAGCAGGCATGCTCAATCTCGACCTTCTCCTATGGCTGCTTGCCAATTTGGGAGAAAGCATGTCTGTGGACGGTTCCGCATCATCATCCCTCGAGTGACCACGCTTTCTATTTTCGAGCTCGCGGTCCTCAATCTCCATCTCGGAGTCAGTTTTGGAGAGTAGTCTTTCTGACCTGCGACTGCTCCCAGAAACCACCGACATAGGCGTGGCCAATAACACTTCTTCATTATTTGATGAAGTGTCCGCCTTCTTCTTATTTTTCTTCTTTCTCTTCGTATTCTCCTTCTTTTTTTCCTCTATTTGGTTCTGTGTTTTTAAATATTTTTCCATAATTAGACCCACGATTAGGGGAGAACTAAAAGTCAACCCGGGCAGAGATCCCCCAATACCTGGGTAAGCGAAAATTTATGCCCAACCGAGGGATCCGCAGGTGCCTCGGCTGGGAGTGTGCTCACGACTGAACCACCCATCAGCCATGCATCGGCATGCAGAACACGGGATTCGGGGTAATTTTTTATAGAGGTTTTCTTCCTAGCAGTCCACCGAGCAGGCATTTTGAGATTTGTCTTGATGCCACCGCCGGCATATCGTAATCCCGAAAGGAGTGCGAGTGCACGCCGAGCCCGTCCTCAGTCCTCCGCTATGGATAGCGGAGACCCTCTGTGTGACCCTTGGATGGGTCCCACAGGGTATCCTGTTTTGTCTGGAGTCTGGGTCACCCTGGGCCAATCCGGTATGAGTGGCTCTGCCGGCACAGCCCCAGGAATCACTGACCCGCGCGATACAGTTGGGGGGGGGAGGGTTACGGTTTTGGGGCAACCTATTCAGGTTGCACGTTGATCGAAGTTGTCTTCAATATCTATATAGTTGGTTTTAAGACACCAGCAGCTTGCCTCAGCCCCCTAGAGAATGGTGGTAGTAAGCGATACTCGTTAAATACTTCAACCTTGCCTAGGGTGAACGACCCACTAAGTGTGAGTCAGCCATTATCCTGCACGCAGGACTAGTGAGGGCGGGGACGTGTATGATCGGACTGGATAGTGCATGCCAATAGCCTAGTATCGCTCACTAGTAACTATCCTCTAAATAGACAGTTACCACCGAGGCTTAAAATCACCTCCCAATTTTTTATTTTAATGACAATGGGTTTTTAAGTTTTAATTAAGTAACAAGCAAGCAAGCATAGCTACAATATATATAAATTAGCGGTCATTGATGACATTCTTTTTTCCAAGGATATTTTCTGATGTTTAACTGTATAAAGGAAAAAATATTGATAGTATTCTAAACCAGGACCAAGGCACTCAATAGGTTAACCTACTTTTCAAACAAATTAGGCACAGCTGTCAGATTTAAGCAAAACAATAGTGCTTTAGTTTCTACGTACAGGATCCGGTGTTTCTCACATTAGTTGAATTCAGATGAAATGGTGCACTTGCTCTACTAGAAATTCGTTAAAGCCTGATGCAGTATTGTAACGTCGAGTTGTTCTAGTTAAAGTTATGTAGTGGACGGGATACGAACTGTACGGTTCGTATAAATCACGGGTAGTTTCGAATTTCGACGCACAATGTTTGGGGTTTTTTACGTCGTTCGTGGTTATGAGTGTATTCTGAATTATGTTATGTTTACATAACAGTAATAAAGAGGTATTTAACAACTGGAATAAATAAAAATATTACTGAAAAAAGCTCTTATTTCTGAACTTGTGCAGCTTATAAAAAAAATATGAAGTCGTTTGTGTAATTACCGTCAGTCGTTTGTGTAATTACGTTACCTGTCAGTTATAATTCACCGAAGTTGCTGGGGACTTGACCTTATCATGGCTAAATACCTCTTCCTTTTCCTTGAGACGTTACTAATTCCAACTTCTAAAGATATGAAGCAGGTTAGTCTGGTAACTTCACTCACTCGGCGAAACATATACTTTCTCCCAGCGCAACTACTGAGTTACAATTGGTCATGGTCGGAGTTCAAGTTTAGGTTCAAGGCTAAATGGAGTGCAGTGACCAAAAAAATTGTACCCTCTCTGCTCGTTTTATTCATCTATTGATCGGATTCAGATAAATTTAAAATAAGATTCCTATATAGATAAAATCGCATTCAACTTCAAAATTAATTTGGTTCCTGGTTAGTTTATTAAGGGTTAATCTTAAATTCAAACTTTAATTTTTTTAGAAGTAATAAGACAAAAGACAAAAAAAATAAAAAATATTAATCCCCTCTGTATAGATATTTTTAAATCCTCGCTAAGAAAAAATAATTAACTTAAATTACCCGTCTCTCGCAACTGTTCACTTTGGACGTTCATATAAAAAGTGCAATCAAGGGAGTTATTCAGAAACACATTTTACTATCGTAAAATATTAGCAAACTTGGTATAAAACAGCTTACTGACAGTGTTTCCCCTTGGTATCTAGTTGATCAGATGGTCAGCTATGATTTGCACAGTGACCTAGAACACCTTGGATAGTCGACAGTAGAAGAAGTCCGTGTTTCAACAGAACTACTAGAAAAGTATTATTCTGTCATTGTAAGATAGGCTCAACAGATCTTTGGCAACACACTTCCACGCACATTGTGTGGGTGTCTGTGTAAGGATCACCACTTACTGGCTGGAGGGCCGTGTGCATGCATGTGATCTTAGCCATTTATATAACGCTGAAGTAATTGGTTATCATCATAAATATTAAATGGAACTTGTGAATGATAATAAATAAGATGAAACATACATCACAGACGTAGGTTGGCTTTATTACAGACGAGTATAATGGAGTGGCCTTCTTGCTATCCATCACGCGGAACACCCCCAGTCAGATAGTAACACGTTTCTGAGGGTAAAGCCACGTGTAAAAATAAAAATCTTAATTACTACACTAAATACACCTTTTTCTGTAATATATATATTATTAATATTGTTGAGGGGTATAATAAATTGATTCAATCCCTAATCTGAATAGTTTCTTCTATTTCGCAAATAAGAATAAACAATATTAATCATATAAGCAAACAATATGACATCAGTATATTCTCGATCTATTCGAGATTCACATAATAAATCGAGCTACAAATGTTCAGTAAATATGTTCAAACAAAGACTCGCATAAAAAGGGACAAGAAACAAATTACCTAATTTCTCTTTATGTATACAAAATGAACTCGAACTTGCTCAAATTGGCCGTTAAACACACTAAAACAATTTGCTATAACAGCGGTAACCTTATTAGAAGGTTTAATCTGGGAAATGACTGAAAGCGAACACATTTCGTGTAATTTTTAAATTAATCTTTAAACAGTTTCCATTTTCGAAGAAGGAAGACGAAAAGAGAAATTTTAATAAGTTAATAATTAGGGAATAAAATTAAAGAAAAACTACCTACGCGTGACAAATTGGTTGAGGCTTTCGCGGCCGATTGATGACTCGTTGGCTTTATTCGGGTCTAAAGGCCGTCGTATGTTGGAATTGCTTCCTAACGTTTCGCTAGCATGAGTGGCCAGCTTCTTCAGAGGTCCTTCCATCTCCGATACTGGATGCAGTCTGATAGCGAAACGTTAGGAAGCAATTCCAACGTACGACGGCCTTTAGACCCGAATAAAGCCAACGAGCCACCTACGCGTATTGAAATATATATGTATCTAATAATATATTATTACTTTCAAATGATTACAATTTAATATTTACTTGTTAAAACACTACGTATTCAATTCTGTAAAGCTACAGACATGAGTTTTACAGAAACTTTGATTGGAATACCATTACTTGGTTGTTTGTGATTTTTCCCTTTGGGGTAGGCAGCGCCAACAGGTCGCCATTTGTTTTTGATAGCCTTAATACCTCGCTAACTTCCTCTCCAGGTCAGTCACCGACATTACATGTACACCCTTCATGCAATCCCAACGATTTCCGGTTCTTCTGACCAAAATTCAAAGTACTTAATAAATTTAGCAAACCTACTACTGCTTTGGGAATTAAATTTACAATTAGAATTTCTCTTTTAAGTGTAGCATCGTGATCGCATCACTTTACATGTATCTAATTTAAACTTTAAACAATTGGTTTTGGAATTGTTACAATTAGGTTTGATTTTATGCAAATCTAACTTTATGTACAGCATATATATGTACATACATAAATGTATTTAAAGTTTACGTGTAGATATGTAATTTCTAGTATCCTTTTTATTGGAGAAATGTGAGATTGGAATAATAATGTTTTCTTCAGGTTAGATAGATGTGTCTAAAACTAATGCTACAATTTGTCATTTATGAATAGAGACGAAGCTAAGTGTGTTATCGAAATACCGCAATATGCAAACGCGCTGTATTCTCGACGCGGTACGAACAACGTAGCGGTGTTCAATAGGTGTATACTTGCTTTGAGAGTGACGCCTCGGGCAGACAAGCCTTTTAACACGTAATCGCGTTAATATGTCCCGACTGACGTACGACACCTATGAACTTAGATAACCTCACGCCTCTCTCTGATTACATTTTTTTTTTGTAAAACGATATAAGACTATTTCAATTACACTACTGTTTTTAGATTTTTTAATTATAATTACAAATGTATGAAATGAATGTTTTAACCAAACTCAAAAAGAGAAAGTTCTTAGTTAGCTTTTTTATTTGCTTAATTATTTTTATTGGAGCGGTGAAAATAAGTGGCTATAATTCCATCGTGGTTAAATAAGCTTAAAACTATTTGTACATGGGTATCAAAATAATAATTTAATACACTGTTGAGTATAATAAAGTCAAGGATTTTTTAAGGAGTACTGTCTATATTTTTAACATAGCTTATCAACTGTCGCTATTATAAGACTATGTCCAATAATCCTCCTAAATTATTTAAACCACTATACACATAAACACATAATAACAACAAACACATGACAATTAATATGAAGAAGAGGTGTAACTTTTTATGTTATACAAATTTAAAAATAAAAAGTCAACGCATTTTAAAACTGTCAAATTTGATACAGTAATCAACTTTATAGTGTCTAGCGTCCAAAGTTCAAGACACAATTTGCTTGCTTTAACGACTGGAGTGTTCGAGCCGACAGGTGCAGAACTGACTCTTTTGTTCTCCACTTATTGACACTTTAATTCCTCTAATTCATTACATTTTAATAAGCTTTAAACACTCATTGTTTAAAAGATTGTAGGAATGTTTACTAAATGTTGTCAGTTTCTAGAAATTGTGTTATTTGCCGTTACTGCCTTGACTTTGTCCTTCTCCTACTTTATTACTTTATAATCCATACCTCATTACGTATTGTCATTATGCAAGCTGATAGGAAATACGACAGATTCTTGCCAACGGGTTTGTTTAGAGAACCTTTGTTATTATATACATATATATATAGAGTTTGGATATTTTTAAAGTCACATTCAGCTAGACTAGATTAATACTCAAACCGCTTTCTTTGCTGAGCTGGTAATATTTTAAACAATTTTGTTCTTACGATCGTTCACATGTAGCTGTAATACATATGTATATTGTATAATTTTTGACAAATTTAGTAACAGCGTACGAAACACATTCTTAAATCCATCTTTCATTAAAATTTAATTCATTGAGATTGGTGATTTAACCAAGAACTTAGGGTTCTTAAATTTGTCACGAATTGTCTTTAAAGTTAATTGATTGTTTTGGAATTTATAAAATGTTTTTGTTTTCATTGAAGTGTCTACCATGTGTGAGCCATACTTAGGCAGGAATGGGCTTATAGAAAACTAATGGTCGAACAATGCTTGCGTTGTATTTAACGACTGAGTGAGGGTACCGGAGGCCCAAACGTCTCTCTATCTGTCCCCTAAAAATAAAATGACGAGGCTGCTGTTCTGCTTAGCTATGCCATAAAAGCTACCAGGAACAGTTTTACCCAGCCAGGGCCAACTTATTTTCATTAAAATTAATGCATCTTAGGTATAATAAGCCAATTTTTTTAAGTACCGCTGCATAATACTTTGACGTGAGTACGTGATGACGCCTTCACAGCTTAATATTGATTTACCTTAACATGCCGATGTTGTAACCATACCAAATAAGCCTCAGAAAATAATATTTTAATTTCAATGCTTTTATATTTATTTCCAGTTTACTATATCTGAGTTTATATATTTATTACCAAAATTTAATTTTCATAGTTAGCTTAAAGCAAAATATGGAGACAACTAAACAATAACATGTCATCTTGATACTTGCTTAAACCATTCTAATCTTTACGGTAACACAAATCTGTCTTTGAATAAATAAAGATAATACTAAAACTATGTACACGCAACTATGATACTTCACGCCGTCGTTCAGTGCAGTATCATAGGCCTGCACTAGAATTTTTATTTTCGATTAACTGTGTCTAAGAGATAGCACATTGGTTGGTAATTGAACCGCAGACGTCTTTGATATATCGGCTCTTTTATCGGATTGGACGGACGCAATAACAGACCGTTGATTGCTACGAAGTGGACTTGGAAGATTGATTATTTTCTCGTTACTCCGTTCGGCCGTTGTCTTATATGGGTATATTGTTGTGTATAGTTTCAATATTACCTTTATTTATCCAAGGACTGATTTGTGTTTTTTTCTGATAAATTAAGACATTTAAGAGATAAGAGATTATGTCAAGAGATTTTTGTACATAAAAATGATGATGTCAATCCCATAGTACCTTCTTCTATATCTAAATACTACATCAAGTATTTACAAACTAATATCTCTACTTAAATTATAAAACATTTTGGCTGCCTCGGAATTTGGATCAGAAAAACGCTTTGGCTTATGTCACTTACTTAATAACTGGTTTTTTTTTACCAAATACCGTACACATTCCATAAATATGAGGTAGATGTTATCCTTTTTTCGACATACGTCACCATTCGGTGACCATGATTTGTTATACTATAAAGACTAGTGGTTTAAGCAAGTCTCAAGTAGACATGTTATTGTTTAGTGGTCTTCATATTTTGTGTAAGTATAAAAATAAAAACTTTGATTATAAATTTATAAACCCTGATTTACTGAACTGCAAATAAACATAAACATTGATATTGAAATAATATTTTCTGATGCTTATTCGGTCCTATCAAAAATATTGTGACAAGTCTTTCAAAACACATATGAATATTTAACTTATTTTCATAAAAGACGTCTCTGGCAAAGGTTATCCGAGGGTCTATGTTTATGTCCCTAAATCTGTATTGCAAAAAGCGTGAACATTAATGCGAAAATATTGTTGGTCAAGCGTGCCCTCCGTCCGCATTCGGCAAAGCTCATAAATAAACAAAACTGGATGCTCTGTCGAAAAGTTCTGTAAAAAAACGCAAAATTTACAACCGGGAATTCAGTCGAGTTTTAATTAACCGTACAATGGATTGGCGGGTACAAACGGTTTCACACGACTCTAAATATTAGTGTACCTTTATGTTTAGAATATAGATAATTTACAATACTATACATGTGCCAAAAAACTATTGTCATTAAAAAGTTAGTGAACATTCGACAGGTTTTCTTCATTTTGCACAATTTAAGTCTCAAATTAAGTAATTAAAGCAGTAATAGGAAAAATAAATTATGAAGTAAATTTAATTATTTTAATTAGACTAAATAAAAAAAAATATTAACATAATATGATATCTTTCAATTTAGTAGCATGATATACATACTGACATGCTATTTATCACAAGGAGATTTGTGATTTAAGGCGTTTGTATGTATAATTTAGGTTTCAGAATGAAAAAAAAAAAAAAAAATTACGATTTCTTAATAGTACAGGATCCCACTGCTCGATTCTGCAGGTATCTGTTTTTATGAAATTAATTTTAAATGAATGTTGAGAATCGTTTATTGAAAGCATGGCAACCTTAGCTTGCGGCCGCCATTTTTATCTGGCAACCATGAATTATCGTAAACAGGAAATATAAAATTCTAATTTTAAATTAAAAAAACAACAATATACCTGTTAACACCTGGCAACCCTAACGTTGCGGCTGACTGAGAGGTGGCAACCATTTTCTTTTCTATTCTTTACATCATTTCCTTTGAAATGGCGTAAAATTGATTAAAAAACATGTACTTCATGAACTCAAACTTTACAGATACATTTATTATTAACGCTTATACTAAAAATACTTACTACAAAATCAAACATCGGATTTATACACATTTCCAAAACATTAAAGCGTAAGCCACTCAAAAAACATCGTTTAAATTCTTTTTTCAACAAAATTAAGCAAAACAACCGCATCGTATTAACGTAACGTTTCTGTAGCAAAAGTTTATTTGTTTCTGAACTTATTCTGCTTGATTTGCATACATAGCAACAAACACGGGCATGTGGAGGTAGGCAGGCGCGAAAATGGTAAAGTTCTACTGTATAATGAAGATGAGAGAAGGCGCCGGGTAATCCGCTACATTGGAGACAAAACTTGCTACAAACCGCAACCAGGCTGCTTCCCAACTCGACTTGTTCGAGTTGGAATCTATTTTTCACTCTCATAAGTGTGCTAAGCCTATTACAAGTCTTTTCAACCGACTTCAAAAAGGAGGAGGTTCTCGATGCGACTGTATTTTTTTTTTGTTTTATGTTTGTTACCTCAAACCTTTCACTGCGTGAACCGATTTCGACGATTTTTTTTGGTGCTTTCCGTGTGGTTTTAATTTGGTCCAGTTTTGACAATGGCATCCATGAGAAAACCATATAAGTCTTAATTTTGCATTAAGCATGTGCGCGACAAAAGGACGAATATCTCAATATCACGCTAACCGATTTCGATTATTGTAATGTATATGGAAAGGATGTACTTCAAGGGTAGTTAGATGAGAGTTGTCCCAGTTGTGACAATGGCATCCATTAGAAAAAACTATATTAATCTTAAATTTTATGATAGACGCATTGAAGTCGGTTGTCTACTTTTTAAAAGTGCGATTATTCTACTTGTAACTTTTGGAACTATTTGGAAACGGTTTTTATGTTTCCATTAAACAATAACAGTTAATTATATCATATATGTATGATAATATCTTACTATTTACATTGTTGTTAACGGTATCATTAAATGCTTCTACAAACACATATACTCGTACAACAACACAATATAATTTCTAAACCCTAATAATTCTATGTCATGTACTGTAAAAATGCTACATATATATAAATTGCCGTGAAATATAATTATCTTAATTTTGGGCTCGAAACACTTGAGTATTTTACCTACCAATTTTGTAGCGGCATAACTCAATAAAAAAATAGTAGAAATGCATTGGTACTTGGAACTTGTTTTTACTTACAGACAGGTTATAAACTCTGTAACAGAGGACCAGCCATCATTTTTTAATTTTATCCTATTCGTCCCTGTCGGAAGATCAGCAATCAGGAAAACGGACAGTTAGGTAGGTACATATACACGTATACGTAGGAATTAAAACCATTAAGAATCATTAAATATTTATTTGTATGATGGTGTTTTATCTAGCGAGTTAGTTCCAAAAATCACATAAAATTTGGTTACATGTTTCGTATAATCTATGATTTTATTATTATCATACAGTCCGTTAAAACAATTTGGTCAAATAATATTAATCACATTATTTTTATTAAAAAAATGGACTCATTGTTATAATTGTACAGTCAACATTTAGGTACTTTGGTAGATTACATTTATTTTCGGCCCTAATGAAATGGATACGTAATTTTTATGGAGGGTTCATGGTTTAAGTTGTTTTTTTTTTGTAGCAAATGAAATAATATGTTTATTATTTATAGGGGTATAACACCATTAACAAGTTAATTTCAGAACTCACCAGTCTGAAATTGATCTTTTTTTTTTCACTCCTGCTGAACTTGACTAGGTGTGCCTTACTTCTCCTACTTGGAAGGTGACTATTCTATTGTTGACTTTTAATCATAAATTCACTTCATTATTATGGCATAGTATTTTTTTATTATGCCATACTCGAAAAAGTTTATAAAAACAACATGTCCTACTACTATTTATGGACTTTCTCTATATCGGTCAGAGTTCCAGTCAAAGTCTAATACCTGGCCCGGCGTGTCTTGGGGACATCATAATACATCCGGATTTTGATGTTGGTAACTCTTTAAGAAGAATTCCTAGCCATTTATTAACTATCAATATTGAAGACCAAATACTCGTACACAAAAACGCAAAGATTTTTGAGTCTTACCAATGTAATCGGTGTTCAAAGGGTTCATCGGCATTAATTATGTAATTAGTTGAAAATAACTAATTAATTATTTCTTTTCAATATTTTTGAAATGTTTTGTTGGTGTAGACTGCGAGTAGGTTTAATTCTTTCTGGTATTGTACATTTGGAAATTGTTGATTTTCATTAGAGTCTGGTAACATGAGTGAGCACTGACAGATATTTAAGTTCAGCCAGTTATTGTTTAGTTTAAGTTTTTAATCCAGATTAAAAAAAAATAGTTTACTTTTTTGCTACCCATGGCACCTTATGAAGCTATTAGAGAGTTAGAGAGCGAGAGAGAGAGAGAGAGAAAGAAGAATTACGTTACTAATAGTGTTATGAAGGATATGATGTGATAACGTGAGGTTTATTTGCTATTATTATCACCTGACACCCACAAAGAGAACTATTCTCATACAGGGTAATAATAATGCTTCCATAAATATTCGATTATATCATGTAATGTACGTAATGTAATGGTAATATCAATGGCATATTAATTTTTATAGCTACGGAACACTCTCATCAATATTAATTTTCAATCCACTTCAAAGTTTTCAATTAATTATGATCAATCACTAAAATCTCTGATTCGCTTTTATAATATTTAAACTTACAAATAACACTGGAATGGAAATCGAACTCAGTGGTTGATATCATAAACATCCATGAGTACATTCATAACGGTATATTACTAACACAACAATATTGTACATATTTACGTGTAATCTAGAACTACAACAACTAATACTACTAGCAAACAGTCCGATACAAATACTGAATATGTGCAAGAAATACATCTGTTGCTATTGTGTTCGTGTATTTCAAATTTGTCTATAATTTTGCGAACTTTATTACTGAGCTTCTGATCGGATGACGTCTGATAATAGATTGCTCTATTTTTCGTTACGTTTTCGTGTTTATATGCCTTTAAATGTCTATCTGTCGCGTCTGTGGCGGTTTCTCGTTCGTCTTCATCATCCGACCTGTCGGCAGACCCGAATTGATTGTCGGGTCCCTGTATTGGTGTGGAATACTTGTATTCTTCTCTTTTGTTAGTGGGACTCGTGTTTTTTACGGTCGGCTTCGGTATTTCTGTAGAAGATATTAAGCTATCAGTATCAGAAATATTTATTTTTTAAATAAAATATTAGAAGTTATTAAATAAAGCGTCAGTTAACATATTTGTCTATTGTTAAACAATGAAAAAAAAAAGAATTAGTATACATGACTTTGGCATGGAGGTCAGAGAAGAAAAATGTTTAATGTGCTTATTTATTTCTTGCTGTAAACAAGTGGAACCCTGAAACGATGCGAAATCTTGTTCTTTGAAATAAAAAAAAAAAAAAAAACAGGAAAGATTTTTGCCGTATGTTTGTTGTGGTTGCTAATTAAAGAAACTTTGTATAACTTCCTTCCGTGGTTGAATAAAAGTGGCTCGAGAGAAAAATCTGAGGGATAATATAGTTTTCTCCCTCACCCGAAAAGTTTGAACTGTTGTTCATAAAGAGTACTGGTACTGGAACTTTTGGTACTGGAATCATTATAGCTACAATCTCTTATTTTATAAATTTATATCATTGACAACTTTACAAATAAAATAAGATATTGATTCGATTTTTTAAAAACATCGTTTCTTGAGCTCAAGCTTTCATCATCAAAACCATTATAAATGTTAGTTTTGCTCCACTGATATCCCAAACCGAGCAAAATTACCCCAACTCTTTAAAAGCAGATTTATTAGTGATCAATCCTAGTTCCAAGAACCAGAAACGAATAAAAGAACATGAAGTCAGCGTTAATCTTATTGCATTATTAGTTCGGCCCCAAGTTTAACTTTAATTTAATTGTAGCTAAAAAAAGTTTATTTGTTAGTGTGTTTGTTTTACTTTTATGCTAACACTACTAAACTGATCAATATGAATACACTTTGCCAGGGGACCGATAATATTAAACATTTTTCATGGGGTCTCTGTAAAATACCATTAACTATTATAAAGAGCCAGTAATTAAACATAAAATCATTTAAAAGTAATTAAGTAATTATGTCGTGTTTCAGCGTGGAAAAAATGTTTTTACCATACAACCTGATGACACTATCGACCTCTCCTAAAGAGTTTTTGGCCACGCAGCGGTATCCTCCAACGTCAGCAGTTGTCAGTTTCCGTACGGTAAGCGCCATGCGGCTTTCAAATGAACTGATCATCGTATTAACCACTTCATATTTACTTGAAGATATCACCATTTCATCTGTTGGAAATAATGACATAACATTATTTTTCTTACAAAAGATTTTACGAGTTGTTATTATTGCAATCTTACAAAGTATAATTTATTTATATATAATTTTCAAAAAGGGGTCAGCTATCTTCAATACTTGACGCAGTGACAATTGGCAAGACCAGCACTTGAGCCGATGCCTAACCTAAGCAAACAGACATAATCGAATTGATAGTCTTTAATTTGTGTATATATCAATTTTAAACGTAGTTAACTGTCGAACTTCAACCGTTTAATTGAATATATTAAACGTTTGTAAAAACAACTTAGTAATTCTGACATAACGACAATTTCATGGCCCTACGTAAACAACAATCAGCACAGTACGAGAACCTTTATTCTACCCACAAACGTTTAAAGATAAAGGTATTAGAAAAGGAGCACCGATCACTCGATTGATTTCAATTTCAACAATCTACGTAATAATGGGTTAATCTACATATATACTAATATAATATAGCTCAAGAGTTTGTTTGTTTGACGCGCTAATCTCAGGCATCAATGATTCGATTAGAAAATTTGTTATGTTATTTTTAGTTAGCCTGTTTATTGAGGAAGCTTATAGGCTATAAAACATCACGCTGCAACTCTTAAGTGCGGAGCAGTGAGCATAAATGCAGGTTGAACAGCGGGGAACAGCTAGAATATGTTGAAGAACATCGTACACTCTATTAATATTTACGAACTACTTATATTTCGATAGTGTACTACTCACTACCTGTGCCTGCCGCAGTTTACTACGGATACTACGGATAATAGGTATAGCTATAGGCACATATATATTATAGTACAATATATATCAATACTAGTTTAAAAACGGTATATATTTTGTTTATTGTTTTGCTGGTTGTAACTTATCTGCGGTTTGTATTTAAGTAGAGGTTTAAGTGTTTACAAAACGAAAACGGTATCTAAAAAAATTACTATAAATATACTATTTATTTTGTATAGAATTTTAAACGATTTTTTATATTTACTACGCATTTTTGTTTTTTATGTACACATACAAATAAAAACACGTTTTCTTTCACGAGATTTTAGTTCGCCTATCTCTAATTGTCATGGCGCTGTACTCAATAAAAAATATGTAATATACTTTTGTTCTAAGTTGCCACATCATCCTGGTAACTTATGTAACGCTGCACTCACCATTCGCTGCATAATTAATATTAGAGATATATTATGTAATAATGTGTGGAGCTATCTTTTTTGTTAAAATAAATACGGTCAAAAGCACCTTTAACCGACGAGCCTGTATGCGGAACGGAATGAAAGTTGAAGAAGCGAGAAAGGTATGTCAGAATCGTAGCAAATGGAAGGAAGTGGTCTCTGCCTTCCGCTATGGGAAAGAAGCGTGATATTATGTATGTATGTATGTATGTAAATAAATACGATTGTTAGCAATTTAAATGGATTACAATAAAAGAGATAAATTTGACTTTGACTATTGTTTATTAAGGAATTATTAAGTTAGACAAATTGCGTGCCTAATTAGAAGAAATTCGTAGAAAATCTACATATAAACTAAGCTAGTTATTCACAAAAAAAAATGGTACTCTGAACCATCGCAAAATACGGACTATTGATATGTATGCATGTATTATATATGTATTAACAATTGTATTTTGTAAGTTACTTTGCATATTTTTCGGGCTACTGAAAAAGTTATCGTTGAATTCGGGAACGAATATCACTAACATAAAACGAAACCAAAATCTAATATAGCAATCCAGTACAGACTGAAGTGTTTAATGGATAAGGCAAGCAATGCTCTAGTTGTGCCTCACAAAATTGCGCTACAGGATCAACGATATTTTTCAAGAAGCTCCAAATAGCGGACATTTCCTTGCAGACGCCTTTAAAGAGGTGGCACTAAATAATCCCTATACTGCGGTATGTGAGTATGTCGTTCGGCGTCACTGAGCTTTGGTAAGCCCAAAAATGTATGTTGTCCGCAAATGATAAAGCGACAAGCTTACTTGCGAAAATACTGTACCGCGTGTTTTAAACATTCTTTTCATCCTCCACTTTTATTAGGATAAATAAAATATCTTAAACAGTGCGGTGTTTTTTATTTATCAACATTACAGTCAACAACAAATTCTGTTAGAAAACCTTAACAGCTTTCTTAATCTTCATTCCCATTGAAACTTTGTTCTATTTACGCAGCAGTGCTTTGCTGTAGACACGTGCAGAAAGATGGTCTTCGAGGGAGATTAGTCGGTGAGGCTAAGTCTGCGACCTCCTTGTTTTATTATAACAAGAAATTTCATCTCAATCAATGTCTGAAATAACACTGTAACACTCTTAATTACGCGCGAGTAAGGCCTGCTTAATTAACACTAACATGTCAGCCACCCTAACATGGATTGATGACAAACGAAAATGACGATCCTGTAGTGGTACGAGTACCCTTTCAGTTAGGTTTTCGAGCTGGGACGAAGCAAAAGCGCCAGTCACTCTACAAGTTAGCGAACAAAGGGCTGTATACACCAGCCGACAATATCCCCATTGATCATAACGTAGACAGACTCGTAAAACAACTTGTGACCTTAATGCGTTTTAATAATTAGCTTGTGATGTTGTTTAAATTGTGAGCACAACAATACATGGCGATCTTTCGTGACAAAGAGTACTACTTTGTCTTAAAAAGGACCAGTAAATAATTTGTGACCTTGTAAAGAATAAAAAGATGGATGGAAAGAAAGGAAGAAAATGAGTTACTCATAACACAAAAACTACAATTGTATCTTCTTGGGTTATTACGAATACCACTTACAGAAGTTATTTTTTATTTCAATTTCGTTCTTTCTAATTTAAACTTATAATAATGAAGTATCCACCATGTAGAGCTGTGTGACTGGCAATAGCAACTGTATCGGCCATTCGATAGAAGTTATTATGACTGTAACTGGTCTCCCCTGAGGTTCTCTAGCCACGTAATGGAATAAGCGAACAAAGCACTTGCTCTTTGAAGACCGTCAAAACCACTATAATGAAATTATGTGTGTAAAATAGAAGCTATTTATTTATTTTCGTGTTACACAACATTTATAAAAGCTAATTACAATTCTAATAATGATTTATAACAATCGGACTTGTTTGCGACTGAAATATAAGATATTTAGTGTATCTTAATTGATATATGTAGTTAGACATTTGTAACATTTATAGTACCTTTAAGTAGGTCTACTCTCTAAAATAGATTTGCTTTTTTTTGGAATTTCTATTAAAATCTATTGTTGATATTTTAAAATCATTTTAATAATATCATATCCAAAACTTGAAACTCTTTAACTTTAGCATATATTTAGGGGCAGTACTTATTGTGTTACTGTTACTTGAATGCAAGTAATAATAAATCATTCTATCATTTACCTATTCTGTTTGCGGTGTGGTTCTCCATCTCTTCCCGCGGATGTCGTAAAAGGCGACTACAAGATTGGAATGATATTTCAGACACTATATGTACATATATACAGTCTTATTGTGCCAGGTAGACGGCAATAGGCTTGCCCCCCTTACATGAGTGGGTCCAAATTTGAATTGGCGAAATGTGGTTATTTAATACACCTCTGCCTACACCTTTGGGGATACAGGTGTAAACGTATGTATGTATGTACTGAAAACCAATCATAAATATAAAATAATTCTACTTCATACCATAAAAAAAAAACTACCGTGGCATGAAACCCTAGCCGTGTGCATCATTTCGTAGTTGAAAAAATACAATATTGCATATTTCATTTCCTACTTCAAAAAATCAACGTTCAAAGTAGGTTTGGAAAATAAATTTTCTCGATAATCGCTTGCACTGTAATGAAGATGAGAGCTAACCGTAATATAGAACTTAAAACCGGCAGAAGCTCAAAACCCAGTCCCATTGAAAATTAACCCGTAAATTTCACGCGACAAGTGCCGAATGGAGAAGTTTGCAAAACCGCCGACGGCTCGGCGAGGGGGGTGGTTGGCGTATAACAGCCACGAGCCTCCATCGAGCTCATTAGGTTCTTCACATTGTGAATGGAACTGATTTTGATACTTCATATTTGTCATAGCCACTATACTACATATATTAATTCAGATAGTTTTAACGCTTTACGATAGGGTGAATCAACTAATTATTTTCTATGCATGATCGGCTTTTGACATGCAGAATACGATGTTATAAATATTAATTCTAAAGTCTTTGTAAGAGTACACTGTTTAGAATTGCTATTATTATGAGTTATTCTTTTTTAATACCTAACTATCATGTATAAAAACGGTTCTACTGTAATGGCTAATTTTTCAAACATATGTAGTTTTTTTAGAATGAGATAAATACGTACAAAACAAAACGTATATTTGCGCGACGCGCTATCACTCTTTTTGAATATGATAATATGAACTTGGATTTTTTTTACATTACTCTCACAGAACCACATATCTTATTATTATCAGACGGTATCGCAGTGAACAATTTATTGTTTTATTACGAACCTAAGTTACTTTGGTTTATTTTACGCCCGGATAAGTGTTAATGGATTTTTCACAGTGGATAGGTACCATGTGAGCTTTTATTGTGATTTCGCTGTAGTAATGTTTCTACTTTTCAATGTTATTGGAGCACATTCGGTTTTATACGACGTTATTACGAGCGGACGTTTGCGTGACGAAGTCGATTATTAAAACAGGACCTGAAATATTTTCGCGTGGGTAACGCGATTTAAATGATCATGATATTGAGTCCTTTTATAAAGCAATATTTCAGTGGTTGGTAGGAATAGGAATAAAGGGAGTGGGTTGTCTTCTAACTGCCACATGATGTCACGTAATCCCCACATTTCTTATGTCATCGTTTCCCCGCGCTGCGTGAGAATAATCATGTCGACTGCTTGGTTGCATAATAAGGATCAATGGCAGATGGTGACAGCTACTCGAGCTTTCTGGCTCAATTATTATTATTAGGTTGGATAAGAAAGGATTAATAAATTATAAATAACTAAATGTTGTAAATAAAAACAAAAACTGTTAAATAATTTTAACGGAAAATAAATGTGTAGAAAACATCATGTTCCACATATACCTTAATTTTTAGTTTCCGAAAATATAATTTTCAAACGATTAGGCAAATTGTTCTGTAAACAAATGTAATTTTTTCAAAATATATGTTTTCTTTTTTGTGTTTTTTATTTAAATGTATCTAATTAAACATTTTACAAACTAATGTGTCTGCACGGAATAAAATAAAGTTGAGTCCTAATCACAGATATTGCACATTGTACGTATATCTTAACAAAAAAATACTTCAAAACCATAAAACCTTTAAATAACCCCTTATAAAGCTCAACCTTCTGTAATCATCATTAAATTGGTGTATTTAAATGATAAATTCTAATATCTGTAGTACATAAAAAGATTTATGATAAAACTCGAGCGGTATAAAGCATTTTATATGAAATTTCTGTGTGAAGGTTCGAGAGATGGAGGCTTCCACACCTCATACGTGGCAATATGAATAAAATATGGATTCATCAGTTGAATAAACGAACATTCTGTGCTCGAATAACCTTATTCGCACGGAGTGTGTAATGATCACTTGACTTTCGTCGAATATCCCATATCTGAGAAAATCGTGTTCAGTCTAAACACAATCTTTGGGTGTAAATAATGACATTAAAGAACATGGCATTAGTTGTACTCTTCACTCTAGCAGGATAGTACGAGAAATTACTGAAATGAAAAAGTAGCGGAATGGCATTTCGAAGACTACCAAATACCGAAAATGTTGTGAGTTTCAGGTATTAACGTCTGTGTTGTTTTTAAAACTACGCAACTATGGAAAAAGTACAGTATAGTACAAGTACAAGCAATACGGAACGTGGAAGTCAAATTTAACGTACTCCTAATTGTTGTAGAAAATGGATAATGTTGTATGTGTATGTAGTTGTAATGACAATTCTGTAAATTGACAGCTTTCAGCTCATGGTTGAGTCAGGACGTGGATAGTAGATCTTTTCAGTGGCTACTAATGAACTCCTCAACGTGTGCTGTGTGGCTCATTTGATGTGTTTTGACGAGTCCAATAGTCTGGAGTTAGTAATGATATGTCTGATGTTAAAGCTAGAACCTAGATAGTAATATTGAGCGGTTAGTAGTACACTCTTCAAGTGCGAGTTCATTTTGTTTATTTAGTTAGTATTACATACCTACGAGTACCTATATTAAAAAAAAAAGGAGTTATGTTATAGATATTTTGAAATTTGCCAGTATATTTGCCAATAACTTTGTTAATTGATATTTATTTACATTCCAAACATGACTTAGTATCAACTTGAATAATGCTATACATTTTCATGAACATTTTTTTTATGCGATATTGGACAAACAAGCAGACAGGTCACCCGATGGTAAGTGACTACCGCCGCCCATGGGCACCCAACTCAAGAGTCACAAGTGCGTTGCCGGCCTTAAATACAACAAGTCTTTAAAGATTCAGACGTAGTGTTTTTAAAGTAAATCATCTTTATTAATATTTCAATTTTATCAACAAAAGCTGTGGATAAGAGGTATTATATGAAACAAATTCATAAAGCTAAAGTTTAGTTTTAGAATGTAAAAGAAGGTTCTTAAGTATAGGTTGGAAATATACATCCTAAGGCATAATAAGTACATATGCATTACTTATTTATAGATTTTATAGTAGTTTTACCACTTGATATAAACTTACCGTAATCCTGGATGTATAAGATCAAAATGTTGTCTAAATCTGAACCTTTAGGCACGGGTATTTACATTTGTACTTATATTGTGTATAATTATACATACATTTATTACAAAATATAAGTACTATATTGTATAATAAATGTTTCACTAAATAAGAGTGTCATGAATAAGCACAAAATTAAATGGTTTAGCTACGCTTAATCATTCTGCATTTGATACATTAAATACGTTGACTTTATATCCGATACGTACAATATACGTCACTGGCGTTGAATGGATGCTGGTCCCTCTACTACGATGGTAGATCCTTGCCTTATGGGGAAGCTTGGACTTTATAATGCCTGACAGACATCAGCCCAACTTTTTATGTTAGGAAGCTGTTTTTTTAACGATCCACGCGAGAACATTAACTACCCTATGTGAGAGTACGAGGCCATGTCAATCAATTGATTTTTGAAAAAAGCCTATGACTTTTGTCTTCTGCAGTACGTATGTGACTTTATGGGTCACAAAGTTAATACAAAAAAAATGCTATTAGATTATTATTTAGGTTAGGATTAGTTTATATGGAATGAGTGAGAGAGACACCGATTCCAAAACCAATTTATCGATAATCCCAGTCCCAAATCATAATTCATAACATATTTTATTATCATTTCAGCTTTATTGTTTTCATTTAAATAGCTGAATGCGAAAAATTAGG
Organism: Tyria jacobaeae; assembly: GCA_947561695.1. Taxonomy (NCBI): domain Eukaryota; kingdom Metazoa; phylum Arthropoda; class Insecta; order Lepidoptera; family Erebidae; genus Tyria; species Tyria jacobaeae. The sequence continues at coordinate 14,131,210 of OX387209.1, forward strand.
CGGTTTTATGTTCGACTGATATTTTTCTATGAATGTTAAGGGCTTTCTCTGCAAATTGCAGACTGATTTTCAAAATTGTATTTTATAAGAAAGGGTATACACTCCTGCGTTGGTTCCACTGTAACTAAATCAGGTCATAGCATTCCAGACAAATTATATATAAGTTTTTAGTTCCACGTGTTTACGTTTAAGACTACTGCGGAAAAGAATTCAAAAGGCGCATTGAATGTGGTTATTTTAACAAATATAAAAAAAAAATGTGATATGAGAGTAAAACTATGTATAAAGTACAACATAGCCAACATAATTTGCAACCCGATTTCACGCACTATGGCGTCTCCCTGTTCATGGCATTTCATAATCACTAGCTCTTTATTAAACTCAAAATCCTATTGACTACAATAGGTTTCGGACATAAAATTATATATGCTTATGCTATAGAATAAATAGAAATTTAAATTTATTTTTATCCATACTTTTATACAATCCAAGTCCTGTAGTTCACAGAGTGAAAAAGCGAATTCTATAAATAAATTTGGCAAATGGATATGGGCTACTACAAAATATATAGTGAGGATATAATATAACAGTGAGGAAGATATGCAGCGAGAAAACAAGTTAAGATAATATGACAGCGGTGTAGAAAAAGAGGGATAATTAAACTAATTTATCATTAACATACATATATGGAACATACTATAGAAAATAACTAATCATTCTTTAAGATAAATCACTTTGTTTTATGAAAATAGTGCCTTTGAAATATGCACCAAATTTCTATGTTCATACAAATCTAGTAATTGTTAACGGATAGATCTGAAATTTGGTACGCACCTTTAGTTTTGATGACAATATAATTTATTGCAATTGTTGTCATTGTAAATCCAAAATGGTGGATTACATATTTTTAACTACTTCCTCAATATGACTGAATGTTTTTGTCTGATCAATGCCCTAGATTGTTGAGGAGAGTGGTGTGATGACTGGTACCTAGGACCCACCGAATTATTTAAAAGCTTTTAAGTACATCAGTCTACATCAACTTATTCTTTATTTTCCATACCGTCTAACTTAAAAAATGTTTTTACTTGTTTTTATTTTTTGCATGCTGTCAACCAGCTGTTTATAATATTACTCGTGCTGAAATCTTACTTGAAATTGTTGCTGTGTGTGTGTACCTATTACATTTATACATATGCATTCATATGACATTATATATCAAAAACTGTTTAATTTAATACAAAGTGTACTTTGTATTTTTTACATCCATTAAATTTATTTGAGTCTATTATTCCTTTACAATTTATCAATTTTCTTTTTTGCGGGCCTTAATACACTTTTAGATTTTAAGAGGCTTGTAAGAGGTCGGAGAAAATATTTTTGTATTTTGTATGTATAAAATTGAATAAAAATCTCTTTGGTTGTATGTATCTGGCTGGTTTTAATATAAATAAATATGAGACATTCAGAAAAAGAAAAAAGTAAAAAAAAATAGTTTTGCTGCCATTTTTCAAATATTTTTCTGTATGCCAAAATAAGTGAATCTAAATAAGAAATTCAAGATACATTTTGAAGTTTTATTAGAAAAGAGGGAAAAACTGTAACTTAAGTAACAAAAAGAATTGTGACGTTTATAGACCTAATGCATTGTCAGTAAGAGTAGCACACAGTTGGTTCAAACATTTTCAGTCCGGGAATTTTGTGTCGAACGATGCAGGTCACTCTGGTTATTTTTATACGGATAAAGTAGATTAAATTTTTGTAAAAGTGGAGGAAGATAATATTAGTAGTTACAAAATAGCGGAATAAGTAGCACAAAACAGTTTCAATTCCCTTTAAAAAAATAAACTGGCTTTACAAAAAACTCGATTCTCGACTCGATTTGGGTGCAGCACGAGCTCACTGAAAGATACCTAATGATGAATGATGAAAAATGGAACACCTACAAAAACAACGTGCGAAAAGGATCATGGTCAAATAGTAGTCAAGCTCCACAGACTGCAGCGAAACCCGGATTAACAGTAAGGTGATGCTGTGTGTATGGTGGGATTGGAAGCGCATCGTTCATTATGAGTTTTTACAGCAATTCAAAACCATCGATTCGGATCTGTACTGAAAACAACTAACTCCCCACCCGCTATAGTGGTCAACCGCGAGGAGGTGACGTCCTGGTGTGCCTGGTCTTTGCCTAATTGAGGATTACCCGAAGGTGGTGCCCACGCAACATGCGCTAGGAGGGGTCCGTATGTCTTACTAAAGCTGTTCCCGGATTCCTTCTATTTTAAGCGCAGTATGGCACGCCGAGTGGTTTTTGGTCGGTCCGATTCCGACACATCGTTTACCGGAAAACGCTAGTGGGATGACGGCCCAAAGGGGCTTCCACAAGTTAAAAAAAAACACCATGTAGTCCTGACCTTGCACCCTCAGATTTTCACCCATATCAGTCTCTTCAGAATTCTTTGGGGTAAGTGTTAGGTTAACATCAAGAAAGGACTGTCAGCAACGGGATTATGTTACTACCTACAAGATGGCAACAGGTTATCGAACGAATTGGCACATATATGTATGTGCGTGTATAATTATTAAATAAATACAAATTATTAAATTTATACATACATCAAGAAAGTTTTCTCTGATCTTATATGCATATTTGTGGACATCTAAAATAAACTCAACTAGAACTCTTGCAATTAAGTTGTGTGGCAATACCAAATCGTATCGAGAGGCTTGGTCACTTAGCCGAAACTTAGTGAATCAAAAGCCTGACTGGACCAAGTGGAATGTTTGCTTACGCTGGTTTAACTTGGCACTTGGGTTTCAGACCTTGTCGAGACAATGCAGCCAACTGGTGCAAGTCATGTAACTACTCGTACCTTCATAAGTAAGAATTGGTAGAGAAACACTTAATAAATAAAGTTCTGTGCCTCTATGAATTAATTGAGGTAGGTACTGTATGTTATAATTAATGATCAATGTTTTTAGTTTAGTTGTTGTTACTGTTGAATAATACTTACTTACTTGCTTACTTCGATTTTATTTCAGTTACTTTATATTTCAAATAGACAGTAGGCTAGCTGATTGAAATTTAATACACTTAAAATTATTAAGCCTTTATAATTTTAAAAACATTATACCAGTATATATATATATATACATTGACAAGTTCATTTTTACAGAGTTTTGTTCAGAGGAAGTAAGTAACATAGAGTTGATAATACTCGTACCTCTATAATCCCAGAATCATATAAGTGACGATTAAATCCCGGGATGGAAGAAATTGCACATTACTTATTGCGCTTTGAATACATTTGAAACTTGTTTCATAGTAATGATTCAGAGGGAATAACTTTTTTAAAGAAGGTTTTGAGTGCAAGGTTACTAATTTGAGATCATAATATGTTGTTGCAGTATTATTCTATCAAATAGAAGTAAACTTCTTCTTGACGTTGTCTTACTCCTTGTTGCCCTGGTCCTTTGATGTGCCTATCAATATTACCTTTCAGTGTTGCATTTGAGTTTCATCTTTTTTTGCAGAATATAATTCCATATATATTTATACAGTCATATAATGCCTGGTTTACCGCAATAGATTTACCTCATATTACGTTAGTAGAAACAATTCATTCAAAGTAACCAGTTCAAACCAATCGATTCAAAAGTGCGCATTTGAAGCATAAGTTGAATTTATCTAATATCTACTTACACAAAGCCAACTTACTTTTAATTTACTAAATACTTAATTTATTGAATATTTATTTATATTTTATTTAAATATTTGAATTCGACATTATTTTTGTTCCAGAAATTGGAATGTAATTCTTCAAATCAATCATTTGTAACTATACTCACATTAGTGTTCATTATTTTATAATCCCGGGTTTGTTTTAATTATCGTGTTTATGATTCCGGAATGTCAGAGGAAGTATTACCTACTTTATGTTACTTACTTACTCGAACTTTAGGTAAATATACTATACCTATTCCGATGTCTGGTCAGTATATAAAAACAGTTTGTAATTTTTTTCTACGTTTTAATCTAAATATTCATTCATGAGTATTAAATTCTTAGTTTCTAATATTAAAAACATCAAATATAATTAAAGGAATAGGCAACATCGTACATCCTTTAAAGTGATAAATAACAAAAGCATTGTTGGACGTTCGCAGCGTGAAGTCATAAACGGTGGTCCACTCGCACGGAACTAACGAGCATTGTCTTATTTTACCATAATAGCTCACTTTTCTTAAGACTTAAACTCGACGCAATCGTAAATTAAAACTTAATATCTCATTACTTGCAAACGTTACCCCGCCTACGATTTGGCTCGCACCAGAAAACTCCAATTACAACCAGACTTTCTTCATTTTACCTAAAATTTTCCGGGTTTTAAATTTTAGGCATAGTGTGGTTCCATATATTACTGTTTAATTTTAGAGTGGACAAAGGATAAAAGGAGCTCGTTTTGGTAAAATTACAGTAAACTTATTAATTTTTTTGAGATTCCATGGGCGTCGATTAATTTTAATTGTCTATGAATTAGTCAAGACTTGTCTTGACTCAGACCATATCTTTTGTTACAAAAAAGCAGTTTTTCTATTAAAAACCCACAAAACCACTATTCTAACATTACACAGATAGAGTATTATATAACATAACTTTTCTGTATTATCTACATAATTAGCTTACAAGAAAGTGTAAAGAGTTAAACGCGCCTATAATGGTATATTGTAATAAGTTGTTTTATACATCTCTTCATTTTCTACCTTATGAATGGATTTTTTTCTCAAGTTTAATCTCGACCAACCTGGAGTACAACCTACTCAATTAAAAAAGAATGACTCCAGAAATGATTATAATAATTATTAAATTAAACAATACATGTTACATATGAAATATGTACACAAAAACTACAAACATACAACATTAATTTTACCAATCAGTAACTCAATTAACTCGTAGAGGCACAGCGATATTTAATGAATGAAGTATCGACACTTATATATTTTACAATTGCAATAACAGTACATATTTTATGTAATTCTCCTTTATTCCTTAATTTTTCGCTTTTCAAGATTTTTGAAATTGGTTCACAGACGATGAAGCAAGTAACATACAAAGAATATATAAAAAAAATGAGACCTTTCCCCTTTTTTGAAGTCCGTTAAGAAGCATAAAAACAGCTTTACTGTAATGAGAGTAATTACGCCGTGCTAAGTAATTGTACGATATCTATTAAACTAAGAGTTTTAGAGGTCAGATGGCGTGCTGTTGTTATAGGGACAGGATAACTGGGTCCCTAAGGGCTACTTAAGAGCTGGTGAGACACGATACGAGCGTCTTACGCTGATTTAATAACCTAGAATCTTTAACTTTATTAGTAATGTTGAGAATTATGTTTGCTGTGCCACACTTGAAATAGTAAATAATTGTCATTGTTGTTTTTCAAAAACATTTTTATGTATAAAGTCCTTGAATGACGTAGACGTAGTCAGTTTAATAGATTTTGCCTTATGCTCTCCTTCTTAATTTAATTAGAATTTTGACACTAAACAGCTTTACAATTTCAGTATAAAGTTCATGTAAATATCTATTTAATATTATTATTATTTTATACTTACATTGTTAGAAAAGTTAGACATGTTTGATATAAAAGGAAGCATTAGAAAAGAATAGAAAATTATTTTATGGAAACTTAGCTTTTCTGAGTCAACCTAGAAATCATATCTGTGTTACGTCTCCTTACAAATTAGATTGCGTGTTAAAGGGTGTCTACCCTATAAAAAGTCTTACATACAAAACTTGCAGAAGATACTAGAAATGAAATTGATAGAAATAAGTTTAAGAAATTTCATATAACTACGAACGCATTTAAATACTTACTTGAATCTCTAACCCAGTAGTTGATCGACTTAGGTGAAGACTCAACGTAGCACTCTAATGTGACATCAGTGTCCATTGGAGCTCCAACCAACTGATTAGGCACGTGGATCACCGGGTGAACTGAGCATAAATAATTTCGCATTAATTTTTGAACTTGAAACATTTTCCTTTTATCTTGTAACTGTACAAAATATGAAACATAAAGAGAAGAGAAAATTTGAGAGTGCGATTTTATTCCAGGAAAGTAGACTAACAATATTAAAGTTAAATCTTGCATAGAAGCGAAATGTCCGCTCGAGTTGACGCGAAGACACAACAGTCCCCTACAGCCAGAAAATAATTAAAAGCTACTAGTTGCTGACATTAAATAACACCATTAATAACAAGAAACCTCTGAAAGTCGAGATAAACAACAATTAAGACGAATTTGGAAAGGATCTATTTCGATTTCAAATGAGGTTCTTCTTTAAACATTTTTGAGGTAAACACATCGATTCCTAGAAAATCTGAATTGCTACTTTATCTGAACTGGACATTGTCATTATTATCTCGTGCGTTTGTAAAACAATAAAATTTACTATCTTGATGATATTTTTTTGTAGAGCACAAACCATTATCATGAATTACAAGAACGAGACCATACGAGGTTATATTATGCTAATACGTTCTCTATCAATGTATTTGTTTAGAGCTGACTATTAGTAGCAAGTATATTGATGCCTATAGTGACCTAAATATTAACCTTAACCTTAATTAAAATTACTTACAATGTACTTTGATGGTTATCCTCTTGCTTACGGTTGGTGGCACACCATTACTTGCAATACATAAATACGCACCCATATCCGACCGCGATATTTTCGTAAGAATCAATATTTCTTTATCGTACTGCGGCACTGAAAAATGAATCTAGCTTTATTAAAAATCAAAATCTTTATGATCTAACGTTTTTATAACTAAATTTACTTCATCGTTTGGATACACATACACAAAAAATACTAATACTATTCTAACATACTTCGATACAGGGTTCGGAAGCACATATACTACAATTATCTACAGAGTTATACGTTATACGTTATACGAGTAAGACATTTAGATCGAGTACAAGTCAAAAATAAAATTAAACCAAACTCTATTTGAAGAGTAAGTTACCAAGGTCAATATACTGGCAAAAGATGAACTACCTTTTATTTTGCCACCATTAGAATCTCTGACTACAATATCAGCTCCATCTTCACGCCGCCACAGGACCCTAGGTTCTGGCATACCTCTAGCGCGACATGAAATTCTTGCTGTACCCCCCTCAGGTACCATAACATCTCCTGAAGTTTCCTCTGATATAAAATCTGGTGGTATGACCACTTCCAGGTAGCCCATCTGGCAATAATGAAGAAAACAGAATGAGTTTTTAGACAATGAATTTGATGGATAGTAGAATGAACGGAGTGACTTATATACGTGTATATATACACTTAGAATTATGTATAAGACATTATCGAATAGCCAAATTTTCAGTAAAACAGTTTTAACTTATCTATTTAATGTTGATATTGCTAATCAATATTTAAAGATAGACATATTTACGACACTAATATTGCTATTCGCGTGATCTCCACCAAATCACCAATGGCATCTCCTGTTAGCTTCTAAAAAAAGTTTTACTAAGTAACCTGTCAAGTGGTTTTCAAAAAAAAAAACAATGTAAAATAATAATTAAAAGTACGTTGCGTTAAGTGGCGTCATATCGCGTCAACGTCGGAGTCGAAACTTCAAGCGCTGTCGCCGAGGGCGATTTATGTCGTTATCAGCTCTGGGTATAAATTACAGCGCAGAGCAATAATTTAGGTGCACCATGCACGAATCATTACCCGCTGCGACGCGCCCGGTTCCCGTCTGTGAGGCTTAATTCATTTTATCTCCCCAACGTTTATTTAAACTACAATTTAATTTACTATATACTAGTGAACCAATTGAATCCTCGAGAAAAACTGTTATTGACTTTGACTTGATAAGATAATATAGGCAACATTTGAAAGACCAGTCTCAATGATTTTAATCTATGTGGTTACGATTACATTTTAAAATGGCGCTTTAATCTTTTTTCGCTAGCAAATTTCATGATACAAAATGAAAACTCACCAAGTAAAAGTCGATGTTGACGGTTATTATTGCCCTAAAATAAAAAGTCGCTGGACAAGTTACAGAAGTTACAAATTATTGTTGTGGGCTTGGATGTTAAATGAAGTCACTATAGTGTTGTCTCCAACTGAGATATCCCATAATGGATTTTATACACATGCAATTATACAGGCAGCTGCAGTAATTCTAATTGGATTACCACTAGCTTATTCAGAAATATGTATAGGCCAGTATACTAATTGCAACATATTCACAATGTGGGATTTCTTTCCGCTATTCAGGAACGTCGGCTATGCATCATATTATGTGATATCCGTAAAAACAACATATTTGTTGGTGTTGACGTCTTGGTATTTAATATATACATTTTACGCAGCGATGGACACTCCGCCATGGCTAAACTGCAATGACTTCCCCGATTGTAAGTGTATGGTAAAAAGAATAAATGTCTCCCTATTTCAACATTGTATAGAAGCTCAAGCATTTTTTAAAGATGATTGTGGAATGAAAACAGCGAGCAACTGCTTCTTCGAACGTGAAATAGGTAATAACAACACATTAAACAATCCAAATTGCCATCGACCTTGGAAAACAATAACAGCGCTTATGGTCATATGCACATCGGTGTACATTCTATCGATCAAAAATAAAAAAATAATTCAAATAGTTATGAAATTCCTTGTTATTTATATTTGTTTAGTAATATTACTTTTGTTTGGTAGAGCTTTATCTACTAGTGGTACATGGTATTCAGAAAAAATAAGTCTAACCTGGACCACTTACAATTTGAATAGCTGTTTAACTACTATTTCTAGAGGATTTCTATCTGTCGGTACTGGAATTGGGGTATTGTTGAGCTTCTCCCATGACGTATCTTTTCGTAGTCCAGCCACGATGACTGCTATTAGTGTATCCTTGTTTTCTTTTTTTGTGTCTTTTATGTTAGGACTAATCGCATTTAGCGGTATTAAAACTATGTCTTATTATCATGGTGAAGAAGAAAATATAATTGAAATCGGATCCAGTTTCTTTTTCCTCCCATTTGCTTCCATGTCTGAAATTATGGTTTACTTCGACCCTCTGCCTGTTTGGGGCTTTGTTTGGTTTTCTTCAGGATTTATTTTTCTATTCGTAAACTTTTGGGTTTTATATTTATTTTTAAAAGAGACCTTGTGGAATAAATGTCGCTTAGCTCGAAACTACAAAAAAACATCCAGTATGATTCTTATGATAACTATTTTTTTTTTAACATTGCCAATATTATGCTCAGATATAGCTGGAATTTTAAGCGATGCTACTGAGGTTATGCAGACATTTAATAGCTTCTTACTTTCTTTCTCATTGTATTGGATGTATGGCATCCAAAAACATAATGTTGACATAATATTCATGATTGGTATAAAAGCTAATTATCTTCTCAAATTAGCATGGTTGTTAAACCCAATAATACTTTTAGCTATTTGTTATCGAGCCTGGGCTTTTGTCCAACCTCAGAAGTCACATGATTCTTATTATATATCAGCATTAGGTACTTATACTGATGTACTAGTGCTATACCTTCTTCTAGGTATTTATTTCTTCATAGTTATAACTGGTATATTAATACAAATCATTATTTATGGACTTGAAGGTAATTTGACCAAAATAATATCACCTTTGATTGACTGGGGACCGAAAGATAGCATTTTATTAAGAAGTAGAAATATGTTCTTACCTGAAATAATGACTAGAGAATTTTTATACCGTCAAGTGCGTATACGTGGATATAAAAAAATGCAAAAACATACAAAGAAACCGAATGTAATAAAACAAGCTAGCGAGACGTTTATGAAGGAGAGTTCCTGGAGTGCTTTGACATCAAATTAATCGATAAATTAAGAGGTTATTAGTCTAACCTGGCTTTTCATTGGATCTGTATTTATTTGACACATATATTGTCCTTGATCCTCCTCTTGCACGTTTTTAATGTGCAAATTCCAAACGGTCTGACCGTTATGCGATACTCCGACTCTGTGATTGTTTGTTATTACGTGAACATGTATTGCTTGTATAGCTTTAGTATCAGCTTTCACCCAACCCACCTGTAAAATGAGCATGATTTGAAGTAGAATTCGTATAGTAGGTAGGTTATTATTTCCTTTAAGCTTTTATTGTACTAAAAGTGCATGCATATTAGGTTTGAAACTCACTCTGTATCCTCCCAGATTTTGTACTAGACATCTAAATGTAGCATTTCGGCCTATCGGTATTGTCAGATTCATTAACGGCTCAACAAACTCTGGTTGAAATGCTTGACCTAAAATTGTTTAATTATTATTCAATATATGATAACATTACACACATTTGGGGTTACTGACGTTGTGCAATTACAAATTTTAATATTTATAATCATCTGTTTTAGCTACGTAAAAAATGCTAGTTAAGGTTTGTACGACTACATATATATAATAAAGTATATTTACGCTTACTCATAGTAATTTTATTAAAGCTTTTCTATATTTTTGTAAAGTAAGGACTAATTCTGTATATATTATTATTTATTATAATATTGAAGGTTCGCGGTGAAGTAGATTAGGGTCACTCCATCTCTTCCCGGTGGTGTCCTAAAAAGCGACTAAAGGATCAGGAAGGACTGTTATCCATCCGACAGTATGTATACAGTCTTGAGCGTATGTATGTATAATGTTATTATAATGTCTGTACTTCTAGGCATTTTTATCTTAAATTAAATACACAGATTCACTGTTTCTGTTGCATTTTAGTATGGACAGATTATTATATATATAAAATTCTAGTGTTAAAAATGAGTTCCATATTAACTTTAGGTAGTTTAAAGTATTCACGAACTAAAAAGAAAATTAAAAAAATATGATATAAATACATATTTTGAGAAGCTATTTAATTTTAAATATAATAATAGATTACTTTCTCATACAATTTACAGAATTAAATTTAGTAAACCTCGTAACAAGACAAACATTGGAGTACACTTTAAATCAATATTATATTTCAAAGTTTAGAAAAAATATAGTTTTCTATATTATCTATTACGAATGTTGTGAAATGTACAAATTAAAAAATCATACAATTTCTTTTATTTAGATAAAATAAGAGACTTGCATTAAAGGTAGAATGGTTTAAAATGTTCTATATTTACCTACAAGCTTCGAGTCGAGTCCTAGCATAAAAATAGCAAGCAAGTATATGGACCACCGCTGCTGCATATTTTTTGTTCTGTTAATGTACTCTGCTTTCAAACGAAGTCTAACTTCACCATGGGACACTGTAATCAAATGAAATAATTAATAATAGTTTTTTTTACTCCTAAGTTTCCAATCTGTTGCAATTTTTTCCCATTGATAAAGCATAACTAGATAGACAGAAACATCCAAAGATCTTTATTTAAAAAAAAAGTGTTAATTACACCAATAACAGTAAAAGCAGATGTTCTACTAATACATATTGTGTTGTAGAACACACTTTTTTAAATTTTATTTAATAAGGAGAATATATGTTACCGTATTTTAATAAAACTATAGGCCTTTTAATGACCCGACTGTGCAAGAAGGGATTGTACTCGTATATGTAATATGTATATATGTGTCTTTGTCACGGGCTAATAAAGCCTCGACGGCTTGATGAATTTTGACATGTTAGGATTCATTTAAATTATCTTTATAGTGGGAGCTATTTCTGTTCCTTAATTCAGCAACAGTTCATGGTAACACCAACAAAAAAGACAGAAAGTTGTTATTTCTGCACATTTTTTTTTTGTTCAAAACTTGATTTATATATTTGCAGCTGAGGTTGATTTTTTACCCAAAAACAAAAATCGTTGCTGACTAAAACCACACTGTACCGTCATCGAGTCTTATGGCCGGGGGGTGAGCGTAGCGTATGTACGTATGTGTGTAAAAGAGATGAGAGAAACGACTTGTAACTTTTAAAGGTGTTTAATACACATAATAAAAGTGTTTTTTACTGCAAATGTAATCTATATTGACATGTAATCAAATCAATGAAAATTGATCGGTGCAGTAAAAATGTTAATGGTATATCACTACTAGAATAAAAACCTTCGTGAGTTACATTCATATTTAGTTAAATATACAGTTTTACTCACGTGTTTATTCTGGGAATGCCCAACTAAATTCGGTATCGACAGGAGACCTTTCTCAAGGAGTAAGACGTCCAGCCGCGACGGTACGGGATGTCACACTGAGTAAGGGCCGTTGGCATCTGTTTTTAAGGTTTTCGGTCCTAGCGGATCACTGTTTTATTTTATTCAATTATTCTTTAAAACGTTGCGTTTAAGAGTTTCTTATTTTAAAGATGTTTTTAAAGATGTTGATGTTTTAATTCTCGAGAGCTTGACAGAGCAATGCTTATAGTATATAAATTGAAATTAAAAAATAATACGGAATCTGATTTTGGCCACTTTATAAAATGCTGTGTAGTTGTTGTTATTAACTATTAAATAGGTATTATAAAAACCTTTACAGTATGTAATAAAATTTGCCACTATAAAATATCTTACAGTACGTAAACTCATACAAATTTATTAGATAAACATTAAATCGATATTTATGTGTTCTATTAATAGTCAACTGATACTGTTGACTGCTGCAGGCAGCTAAAAGTCTGCATAAATACTCGATGTTTCAATGCTAATATGATACTCTGCATCAACAGATAACCACGACGGGTAATATACATTTATATAAAGATTGCAATGCAGCATTGCTACTTCATGTTGCAACATACACTCAATTATGGTGCGTGGAGGAAAGGAAAGAACTCGATCAATCGACTTTTGAAAATCATTCGATAATGATTTCATGTTACGACTATTCCTTTATATCGAGCGCGTTCGTGCAAGAGTGTGATCGTAACAGCAACATTCAAGGTGTGAAATGAGCGCGGATGTGATCGAACACCGGTAACTACTTTTCTGCGAAGATATAATGTTTGTGAAAGAAATCAGTTTGCCTTAGTACACGCGCGTATTGATATGACCCCGTTCTTTCAGTGTGCGTTTAGATAAAAAAATGTGAAATATTTTTTTTTCGGTTGAGTGCTGTTATATTTAGTCGTTTTGTTAAAGGACGCCAAAGTGTGGACATAAACAGAGATAGCAGCAAATATTCTTTTCTAGGGACTATGCAAGGATATATGTTTTTACCGTATTCGAGATAAAACTTTCTAAACAGAACATCTTATGAAATCGATTGGTTTGACTACTTACGTGGTAACCACATTATTAGAAAATTATATTACAGGCTTCATCTTGTAAATTTAACTAAAGCCTATGTATCTATATTAGGACAAACTTATATTACATCCAAATAAATATATTCAACGCTTTTTTAATGATTACTTTATGTATATGCTCATTATATGGCTATACGTAGTATTATATCATTTTACGTATGTAGTGCCGTATGATCAAATAAGTCTGTTGTAAAATGGAATCGATTTTAATCAGAAAATGTAATGAAGCTCAAAATATCTAAATAAATAACGTAAATGAGAGGCAACGTGACAGTCGGGTCAGAGCATTCACGTCGAAGAATAATCCCGGACTCAATTGTTATTGGCAACATGCTATACACAAATGTTTTGTACAAGACTATTACGTACGGTTCGACGTATTTAGGTATTTGTAGACACCTGTCACGTGTACACGAAGTAATACGTATGTATTAAGCTACTGTGTGCTGATGACAAAAATCAAATTGAAAAAATGGGTGTAGTATCTTCTTTATATTCTCAAAAAAATGACAATCATAAATATAAATAATATTGAATAACCGAAACGAAGCCTTTTTTTTTTTTATTTTTTTTCGTGTGGAAACCCCCACGGGTCATCACCTCACTGGAGCCAACAGTGAAGTGGTATGTCGGACTCGAACCGACTAAAACCACACGGTGTTCCGTCACGAGGTCTATCGCAGAGGACCCGGGTATACCCTAAGAAGGATGCTTCCGAGAAACCGAAACGAAGCCTTGAATAACCTTTAAGAAGTCTTGTGTTTTGTTCAGTAATTGCATACGAATAACTTAATTTTAATAAAAAAAAAAAACCTTTTTAACTCAAAACGGTATTTATTTAATTCTAAATTCTTTAATTTGATGCCAATTTTTACACGAGTCTTTCTCAGTAAGTGGCACAGTATTTGAGGGATATTACTTATGTATACTTATATAATAAAACTAAAGAGGTTATTCCATAGCGTACTTATTAAAGTATAGTACTTATAAAGTGTTGTATAGGCTATAAAAAGCCTATCTCGCTGCGACCCTACGGCGAGCGGTGACTATAAACGCAGGTGAAGCTGCGAGTAACGCCTACAAATACATAAAGAACCTACACCTCAACTTATACAAAAATAATATATTAAAAAAAGTATATTAAGCAGAGGTTCATATTAGATAAGAATAATATATATATATATATATATATAATTAGATAAGAATAATAGCTGCAGTATGATAATGGTGTTAGTAATAATAAAATAAAAATATTTTTCCATATAAATTATTATAAAAAGTCTATAATTAAGGCATTTTCTATGTTCTCTATCTAAAGTAATGAGTACCAAGTGAGTAAAATCATCAAAGTCACAATAATTTTAGGCCTTGCTTTGATGTGCATTGTCTTAAACGACCTGTCTTGGCTAGCCCCACCCGACCAACTTTGCAGTAAGAACAAAGTTTACGAACGCTGTCGGAAATTTCATAACGGCCTGCAAACTCAACTTTGTACCATAAACATTTATGCTGACTAGATTTACAATAGTATTGCTATGGAATGTAACGTTCATTTATTTTACACTCCAGGGTCTAAATCCTAGAGGTAAAAATACTATTCTAACTACTAATACTAATTTACAATGTATTTCCCAATTATCTATTTCTATACCAAATAACATTAACAAATTTTGCGTGGGAACATTCAATAGAAAACACACTTTTAAACTTCAAACAAGTATTTAGAAAGTTGTAGATGAGACAAATGTAACTTGATTATTAAAAGAATATTTAAAAGAAAAAGAATTTAGTAACACTAGATATAATATGATATATATTACTTTTCAATTGCGATTTCAAGCAGTCAATTGAAATGTAAATTCTACGTAGCACTGTGAAATATACTCTCAAAAAATATTAGTTTTAATGACGTCATTTCTTTGACAGTTTCAAGTTATGTGTCAAAAAGTCTTACACCTGTGTCTATGGTCATTGCTCCACTCCTAAAGGTTGCAGCGTGATGTTTCAATTTTTATTTTCCTTAGTTTTGCATCCATCCAATACAAAAAGAAATATTAAATTCCGACTGATTGTTCCAGAGAATAGAGCGTTCAAATAAACAAACTAAAAGCTTTTTCACTTTATTGAGAGAGACTGAGAAGGATTTATTTACGTTAAAAACTTTACAAGTTTTCTACACCACCCAATGTTGAATAGTAAAGAATGCTCTACACATTATTACCTCCTTTGTACATGACGTGCATAAAATTGTAAATAAATATTTAAATTTATTTTTACTTTGGGTGAGTCATGTTTAGAAGAAGCGCACAGTGGTGGAGTGCCAATCGTCCAGGTGATGGGGATGGATGAGGATCCCCCAGTTAGGGAAGTGCTCTGAAGTTGAGGTGATACGACCAATGGCATCTTCGCGCAAACCTGTGTCTTCGTGGGGTTAAACTGGACTAGGTTAAGTCGACCCCAATCTGAAACTTTTGATAAAGAAGTTTCGATTTCAGACACAAGTTTGGATCGGCTTTCGATGACGTTTACCCGAGAAATGTTAGCGCGGCCGGTGTAAAGGGCATCACTCGTGCTCATAGCAATGGATGCTGCTAATCTGCAGCATGTCATTATATTTCATACCATGAGAAAAGTGATTATGCAGGTGAAATAAGTAGAGTGCTTCCTTGCGCCAATAAATTTGTGGTTACTCCCTACTCTTTATTCCTATTATTTATAATTCTGATTACAGTATTTGTCTGTCTTACGGTTTTACAAAATGGGTCGTAATGTAAACATTGGAATTTGGTAGTTCAGCGATCCTTTGAAGTCTAAGTTAGTAGTGTTAGTTGTGGTAGAGGTAGTCTCCACGTTAAAGCAAAAATATATATATATATAATAATAATTGATTTGTTTTTTCAACTTACAATGGCGTTAGAATACAATCTCGGTTTTGCAATTGTTAAAATGTGGACACGAAGTATACAGAAAGTTGGACAAGTAACTATTTTTTACCTTTTTTATGGACAATCCCCACACTAGTATCAATTCCTGTATAGCAGGGAACTTTTTAAAGTTAAATTTTAAATAAGGGATACAAGAACACCCAGACTCGCAACAACAGTTTGAGGATTACACAAAGCGAAGTCCCTTGTGGGGATCGGACCCACAACACTCGGCGCGGTAGCGTAGTGGAGAAGTGTCCACTTAGACCACAGCCCCATCCGTGCAGTCATATAATGCAGTATTATTTATTACACAATTATTTTATTGCAAAGGAACGGTGCAAAGTTTTGTACGATTACTTGCATCCTTAGTAGTATAAAATTGTAACTTCAGACAAGTTACGTAAAAACTTCTAATTGCAATTGGATATACTATGGACTTAAATTAACTTCATTGAATTAACTCTTTCCTCATTTAGTAGCTCAGCAATATTCCTGTGTCAGAACCTGACATCAATTCAATCGCTAAAAGAATACCACCTCACCCATCTGTCTTCAATATTTATGCCCCGTAAAATATAATAAACTGTTCATAAATCTGAGTTTTACAACGTTTTACTCAACAGTTTCTCCCACATCAGCGTAAGGCATTAATGGGCATACGCCATATAGTAAGTCTGATAATAAAAAAATCCTATTAACCAATGTTAAAAAACATTAGCAAAAGAAACACTTTTGCAGAAAATAGTAAAATGAAATGAAACTCTGTGTTCGTACTTTTTAAGCCACTGGAAGAACGGGAAGGATTGAAAAATAAGCTGGAAAGTCGCTTGATGGCGAGTGATAAAGATTTCTTATGTCATAGATTTCTCCATTAATAATAATAAAGGTAGACTGATAAATTCAAGAAAACCGAACTAACAATATTAACAATCGATGTTACAATTGTTACCTTGTTCATGTTCCTAGCCCTTAAAACTAATGTTTATATGCAAAACTAGGTTATTTCGTATGTTTATACAAAAGGAATGAATTATTGTCAACCCTGGGCTTGATTATATTATTGTCAACTGTAGGATATTGCTGTGGCCATTACTGTGATAATAACACATTACGAAATTAAAACTGTCCTGAAGGCGTTGATGGGAATATAGAAAAGGGTAAATTTATATAATATGCTGGGTACAATCCAAACCCGTACATTGTCTGAATGGCTACAGACCCTTGAGAACTTTACGTTGAAAGCAAAGACTATTACTAATTTTATTAATAATTTATTAACTTCTCAATCGCAGCCTAAACAAAGTTTGTTGGTAATACTGGTTGTTGGTTAATGTACAACCACCAGAATTACGAACAAACTTTCTTTCCTGTTCAACCGACCAACAACTAATGGTTGCTAATTAAAAACCTACCTTTACATAAATACCTGCAAGGAGCTTTCAATTAACAATGAAAGTGTTAAACAACGACCACCGGAAATGAGTGGTTATTTGAAATTTTTAAGAGGATCAAGTACCAATTAACAGGTTTGTATTTAATTATGAATATAAACATTTTACGGTTGGGACTAATTAATATCTAAGCTAAAATAAATACACTTCCTATACCAATGAAACGATGCAAAGTTCTGTGTTCGATACATTTTACTATACCCAGGCTTTTAGTTTTAATTTATGTTGTTAAAAGTACGACTATATTATGAACAGTTAAGTTATACGCACCTGTTACTTATTTCCTTTTATTTATTTTTTCTGTAAATTTAATGTTTTGGAAGTAGGTAGTAACAGAAAATTTAATTAGATATCTGTGTAATACAATAAATTTGAGATGAATATAAGTAGAACTTTAACTTATATACTATTTCAAAATATGAAGTCAATCTTATATTGTTTAATGTAATAAGGGATTAAAAAGTTGCTTACCTGTTTATCGAATTTTTCTGTAAAAATCTAATCAAAAGTTTTACGAGTGATCTGGTAATTCTGTATTCTCTCTAATAAATCAGTGTTCGTTATTCGTAATGGTGAGATGTTTGTGTAGAGTGGTGGCAACTGTGCAAAGTTTAGAGCGCGCGTATGAAGTTTGGTTGGTCCCGAGGGAACGCGGTACGCGGCGGTGCGCACGACAGAGGCGAGGGCGCGCCACATACTGAGCCGATTGTGCCGATTGTTCATTCAGTCCTCCACTCAGTCGTTATTCTTACGCAGATGTCCGTATGATGGAGGCAGATATGAAGTCGATAGAATACTCTTAAGGGTAAAAAAAAGAGATTCTCTTTTTCAGCATTCCGGGAAGGTTTACGTTATTATTTAAATATCAAATTTTAATATTGAGAATCAAAATCTCGGACTTCAAGTTTCCTCAAGAGACCTTGTTCATAATTCTTTCCTTTGATAATAATTATTGTGGGCTCTTTTGGTATTTGTCTGAAATGTAATTGGAGTTTGCAAAATAATTAATTGTCTCCGACACAGTTTGTTTTACCTATTCTACTAAAAGCAAATTTGAATCTGTTTCAAATCTTAAATTTTAATAGTAGGTCTGGGCTAAATTATATATCAAAACTATATTTTCAATTTAAAGTCTTGTGGTTGGTATTACACTACCTTTTTTCCTATTTTTCATAATCTCATACATATTTACATACATACACTCACGCCTGAATCCCCGAAGGGGTAGGCAGAAACGTAGAAATACCACATTCTGCCAATTATAATTTAGTCCAATTTACGTAGTAGGGGGTAACCCTATTGCCGTCCGCCCACTTTTGGGATTTAGAAAAAAAATCCAGCAAGTCAGGGAGTAACTCGAACTTACTGGTGCCGGGAATGTTGATAGGAAATAATGCACTATTCTACATTTTGTTCCAGTCTAATCCATTGCCGCAATGGACACACGAGGATAAATCAAAACAAAAAAAATATAAACTTGTACCAACCAAACATAGAGAAGTGAATTTAATATTATATATGTACATATATCGATATGTACGCGATCGCTTTTTATTATTAAGCATTCAGCTTTGCTGGAGGGGTTAACAAGGATACTAGTAATGTATGACCCACGTTGCATGTATTATTTAAAAAAAATATTACCTCGTTAAAACTCAATCTAATTAAAAAACTTTAACTGCATATTCATAAATCGAAATCTAATTTAATTGACCCACACCGTTGAACTTACGAAGTTACTTAATAAAACCCAGATAGAATAATTAGCCATTTTCCATTAATATCCAAGTTACTAATTGAGGCGTTAGAAAGGATCGTCATCTGGACTCGGGAGACGATATCTTGAGAGCTATGTGTGTTGCGCTCCACTAAACGACTTCCATTGTGTTAAGACAAAAGCTCATTATATAAAACGAGCTGAATTCGAATAAGGAATACCAGAAAGTACATAGCATTGTATACCTAGCCTCCTAACGATTTATTAGATTTTTCTTATGATAAGGAAGGTATTAATTGTATAAAGTTGCGTAATAGTGTAAATATTGCATATAATAAAATACCTGACTCAGTATTTTTTCAAATGAAATACATAATAAAATTACACAAATGTTTAACATTTGTCTTAAAATGTTTACTGATACAATTCATATTTAAAAATAAGAATGACGTGCAAAACCTAAAACAATGGTGTTTTCGTATTAAACATGTTATATTTATGACAGAAATTGAAATATTATATTGTATGAATAAATGCAGACTGTATACCCTATTGCTGGGCGAAGGTCCCCACTAAGTAGGTATGTTGCTTCTATTTTTTGATTTTTTATAATCCTAAAATTCTTTGTGATTACTTTAAATGCAGACTATATACACTATTGCTGGGCGAAGGTCCCCACTAATTAGGTATGTTGCTTCTACTTTTAATTTTTTTTTTAATCTTAAAATTCTTGTGATTACTTTTTCAAAAACTCATAAAAAAGGTCCGGAGTAGTGATTATATGTAGAATAATATATAACAAAAATATTTGTATTAAATAATGGTTATAAACGTAAAAAGTGGTCAAGTATATTTATTCATAAAAGGGGGATCTATCACTCTCAATTTTTCACACTAATATTCTATTCTAGTCTGAATTGGATGAGTGAATTGCATATTTAAATATTTGCTCTTACATAATTACGATAAACTCTTCTTAATATGGTTCATTTTAAAGAGTTCACAAAATAGTAGTAATTCTTAATGAATACTAAAACCATGGTCCTGAGAGGTGACCTATGCGAGTTCGTGTCTCTTCCCTAAATGTGATAAGAGTTCATAAGACGGCTTAAAGCGTTATTGAAACTAGTACCAAGAATTTTCTTTATTTATTGAAATATTGATTAAAGGAATTAAGTGAATGTTTTCTCAGTTTAATAAAGGTAAAAATAGATTACTTTTTTTTCTCTGGCTCAGGCTTCGGAGTATTGTACCCTTCATGAAAACTTTTCAAGTAACTCCATGGAGTCCCAAGACGGAACCGACGCATTTCTTGTGCGAATTCTACTGGTTCAAACACCAGCTTTTTTAAATCGTCATCATAACGTACTTCAGTGTAACCAACCAACGGAAAATCTTTTCTCAATGGATGTCCATTAAAACCATAATCAGTTAAAATTCTTCTTAAATCAGGATGATGAGAAAATACTACTCCGAACATGTCATAAATTTCTCTTTCAAACCAATTGCAAGACTTCCAATTCGCATATTGTGATCGTAGAGGTGTTAGCTCATCTGTATAGGTCTTAATTCGAACTCTTTCGCTGTATCGATTACTCAGGAGCATGTATACAACTTCAAATCTGTACGCCCTGCTAGGAACATCTATCGCAGTGGCTCCTGTACATTGATTGAAGCAGCAGTTCTGATGCATGCGCATAAAGCACCCAACTGGAAAAATACCTTCAGGAGCTACAAGGATCTCGAGTTCATCAGTATGTTGCAGTTGTATCTTTTGGACAAACTTAGGCAGACATGCGGCGACGTATAAACCAAATTCATATAAATTCTGACGTCGTTCATTGTTATGCTTCCTAAGCGTGTGGCTTTTGCTTGTAATTGGCTCTAGTATATACTGACTATCTTCCTGGGCATTGTGTAAAGTACCTGTATATAAATCACGTCTAAAAAGTGTTGTTGTACCTGTTTTCAGAACTTTCGACAGTAATCGATTCATTATTATGTATATAAATATTCTAATAATTAAGGTAACTGAAAATTGTATCAATATGAATTTGACAGATTCCTACAAACTGTTTACGTATATTGACATATCCATGATTTAAAAAATGTATGTTCGAAAAATGTAGGTTTATAATAACTCATGAATGAAAGGAGGTCAAAGATATAATATTAAGAGATCGGTTTACAGCTATACTATGTATAACATAATGGTTAAAACCGTTCAAAATCGCATTGATTTAAAGAGATTATAAAATCTATTATTTTCATGTAGATAGCTGAATTTTGCTTAATCCCTATTAAACCGAATTCGTACGTTACGAGTTACGTACGTATACGCATGCAGTCGGGTACGGTGTTGTGTTTTTTTTCTTCACGCCAAGCCGATATTTATGAGAACAATGAATCGACCTGACAGCTGATGGTAAGTGTAGACTCAATTAATCAACTCGTTAGTGCGCTGCCCGCTTTTGAGGATGAGGTCTAGACAAAAGCGCCTTTTTAAATTTATTTACAATGATCATGATTCAAGTAAAATATATGATTATTACTACTTACTTTACTACTTACTACGTACTTTCTGAACAATCCTTAACGTTTTTTACTGGTGTTTCTCTCAAAGTAAGTTTTGTAAGGAATATTTTTTTTTATATACACACGTGAGCTGGTAATGAGTTCCATATTTTATTGGTGCGGCATGGAAAAGAGGTGCTGATTCGTTAGGGTCTTGATGGGATAGTATGATGGGACCTTACGGTACTAAATAACGCGTAGTACGTTCCGGGCTGTATCTGTTTTATGTTGAGTTAATAAAAGGGTAGATTTTTAAATTGTCATTACAAGAAAAGAACTTACGGGATCAGTACCTGATCTGTCCTCAATTAATATTACTCCGCTCAAATGTAGTCATGGTGACGATTTCATGGAAGCATTTGATCAATTCACATGTAAAATTATAGAAAGTAGACTTCGGTCGTAAAACAATCGACATGAAAATTCATTTAAGAACATCAACAAAACAGCTAACGAATTAAATCAGTTATGAATTGCATTAAGGAGGAATTTCCAAACATAAAGTAAACAGTCGCTAACTTATCTGCTCAACAAAATGAAATAAAAGAAGAGGCTTTAAAATTGTCGTTGCAATTCTATAGTGATAGCTACTACGACTTAAAATAACAAGTGGATTCCACTTGATTTCTTAAGAAGACAAGAAGGAACTGCGGGCGTTATACCGGTCCAAGAACTTTCTCCCCCCTAAGACTAAAACCATGTTGGTTCAAACTTTGATCATCCCCATCATGGACTATGGTGATGTGTGCTATTACGACCTGAATGCAGATCATCTCAACAAATATGACCGTCTTCTTAATAACTGCATTCGATTCATCTATAATCTTCGTAAGTATGACCACGTTTCCTCCTTCCGTTCTGACCTAAATTGGCTTCCAATTCGTGAACACCGTCACTTGCACGCCCTCACCACTCTGTACTCAATTCTTAATTCATCTACTTCTCCCTCGTATCTTACCACTATTTTCCAGTATCTTTGCTCTAATCATAGCAGAAACCTCCGTTCTTCAAATAATCTTCTTCTATTATGCCCCAGTCATTCTTCTGCTGGAGTCAATTCCTCTTTCATTGTACAGTCCGCCCTCCTCTGGAACGCCCTGCCGCAGGAAATCAGGATGGCACCAAGACGCTTGTCTTTCAAAACTAGGGTTCGTGCTCTCCTTGTCCGTAAGCTGGCAAAGTCATCAGAACGTTACTTCCATATGGCTGTGTATATCTTTATATATAATTATATATTATTTTATTTATATATATTATCGTATATATTTATTATTTATGTATGTGTATATCTGATGTGAATATATATTATGGTTATACTATTTACTTTTGTACAACTTTTTTTTTCTAAACATATCTATTTTCATGCTTCTCAGTGCACCTACCTCCCTTATTTCACACACCCTAAGGTAGACTGGCAGAAAATGCCTTTGGCATTAAGTCCACCTATGTACATTTCGTGCATAAAGCATTAAATAAATAAATAAAATAAATAAAGGAATACCAATTTGCTAGAACAAAAAACGAAAGCATATTTATCAAGAAAGGCGCCGCGGGACATGCTATCCAAATACCGGAAGAAGATCTCAAACAGATTTTGTAAATCCAAGCTCATTAGTTATTTTTATTATATTTTTGTCTCTTATTGTTCATGAAAATAATAAATATTCATATTCTATTCTTTTGCCTCACTTCAATGACCAGGCAAAATCTGATGTAAGGCTGGACAAATTTCAATTCCGCAAGATTGTAGGGACCACAATTTCCTTTGAGGAATTGAGCTCCTCGTTTTCTTAAATCGAAGTCATACTCAACAGCCAACTCCTACTTTCTGTCATTCATAACAATCACTTGCATACACAGACGCCGTGCCATTTATCCATCTTCAACGTTCTCCATCGTCTTCAACATCAAGACAAACCGTCTATTCAGATTTCAGTGACTTGAGCAGTGCAGGCAGCACTTTGTGACCAATGAACACGTCGCTGAATTACAACAACATGAGTAGAGTGGATCACTAAATGCAAGAATCTAGTGAAAGGTGACCTGGTGTTCCTGAAGAATGACAACGCGCTACCTTCATCCTGGCGCCTTGGCAGAGTTGTGAAGTTGTCTCCAGGCTCGAATGGCACTTTTTAGACGTGATTTAGATACCTGGTGTCACTGATGTATTTACTGCGCAACAACAACAGAATGGTGCAATTACTTTCTCCCGATCAAGGCTATTAAAAGCTTAGAGCTTTTAATCTCCCCGGAGTATGATTACTTCACCATAAGTTTTATTGCTTCAGTTAATTTGTTTTAATTCTTTTTCCCTTTTATTGTTTGTATTATTAGGTTAAAATATATACCTTAATGTTGTACGGTTATGTTAAGTAAGCAAATTTCTTCCTAAATTTAACTTTGGAATGAAATGAAATGAAAAATTAATATATACATATTATTGTTAAGGTTTTTTAAAACATCCATAAGAAATAAAAATTTACACTCACGTAGTATCTCACTTGTCGTTATTGTAACCGTGTAAAATTATCACGCACTTGTTAAACAAAATAGCTTAAACCGTTCATTAAACGTTTTCGTAAAAGATTCTTTGATCATCAGCATCGTCGAGAGCTTCAACGCTAACTTTAAGTTGAAGTTATTCGTTTTTTAAGCTCGGAAGCTTTATTTAATTTGCCTTTGCTCCGTATTGATCATTATGATATATAAAAATAGGAGGCCTGAATATCGCTAAATATGCTATGGGTAAATATATAAAATTATATTTATATTTGCTAAATATCCTAAGCATATTTAGCAAACATTGTAAATAAAATAAACCCACAGCGGAAGCATCTTCTCAACGAAGTGATATGGTTTGGTAGTGGTTTCACCAGGATTTGCCTTTATTCTGAACTGAATGTACTGGTACTTCGTTGTTTGGATCTTTGTTTATCATGAAGTCATTGTCAGCTTTAGCTATTTTTGTTGCTGTCGCACACAGGCGAAAAATCAATAAAAGTCGGTCAAAACCTAAAAACTTAAAAGTACTCTCAAGATGGTGAAACCTGTTTTACCGACTAGCCTGATAAACAATATATATTACCTGCGCTCGCGCTGAGTGAAAGTTTTAGTTTTGTCGATGGATTCGCTTCCAGGAGGTAACAGTTTTTTAATAATTACTTTTGTTAGTAATAGTAGTATAAGCATAACTTATTGTAAGTAGTGGGGGTACCTACCAGTGTCTATGAACACCACCACACAGAACGGTGCCCCCGACGTACTGGATATCCTCGTGCACAACGAGCACCTGTGCTGCCAGATTACACAGCAAGTACTCGACGACGAGGTTCAATCTGATCATCAACCCGTACTCGTCGTCGCCGAGAACATACCCACACGGATCGTCCCTCCCGCACCACGTTACATCTATGACTGGACACAGTTCACATAAACACTGGAGACCACAACACCATCTCGTCTAATCAACTCCGCGGCCGACGTAGAGAGACTGACAGCCGAGTTCACGGACAGCATCGGAGGAGCCCTTGTCACGGCAAGAAGAACCACCGCGCAAACCCAGGGGCGACTACCAACCCTGCCGGCACCCATCAAGGCGCTTATATGCGACAAAAGACGCCTCCGAAGGCAATGGCAGAGCTCGCGCTGTCCCACGATGAAGACCGCACTAAACCGGCTCGCGGAGAGAGTGAAAGACGAGATGAGCACCTACCCCACCGACAGCTGGATGAGACTCATCGAAGACTCCGAAAACGACTGGCCCTCGATCCACCGCCTATGCCGCCGCCTTACCAACACTCCAGCTCCGGTGCGACCACTACTACACGCAGACGGGGCACCCAGGTATCGAGCAGTAGACCGTGCTGATATATTCGCCGAACACCTAGAACGCCAGTTCAGACCGAACCCTACCACGGAACATGAACATACCGCAACAGTCGAGCAACACCTTCGAGAGTACTTCGCTACGCCGATAGCTCCCCAAGAAGACCCCATATATTTCTCCCCGGCAATGGTCAAGGCCGTCATTCGCCGGATCAAGCCAAGGAAAGCCGCAGGCGCGGATGGCATCACGAACACAGCGCTGCGCCGCCTGTCACACAAGACAGTGGCAGAGCTGGCGCGCCTGTACAGTGGCATCCTGCGAGTGCTACCGGCCGATCACCCTGCTACCCACAACCTCGAAGGTGTTCGAACAGCTCCTGCTGCGTCACCTGACGCCGCACATCCCACCGAGGCCGGAGCAATTCGGGTTTCGGACTGAACACAGCACCACACTGCAGCTATCGAGGGTACTGCACAAAATCACCGCGGCGCGGAACAAGCACGAACACGCTGTTGCAGTATTCCTCAATATAAAAAAGACCAAGACGTTCGACCGCGTCTGGCACGCTGGTCTGCTCTACAAGCTATCGACATCACCGACGCCCCGACGTGTAGTAGAAGTGGTCTCCACGTTTCTGGAACACCGGACTTTCCGAGTGGTAGTGGAAGGGGAACTATCCTGTGTCCGCACCGTGGAAGCCAGAGTTCCCCAAGGAAGCTGCCTATCGCCTGTATTATACTCACGATTCACCGATGACATCCCCGTCGCTGACGGCACCGAGCTTGCGCTGTACGCTGATGACACGGCGTACATAATACCAAGCATAGGACTTCACCACGCCGCGTTGAAGATGCAGCGCTCCCCAAACCTTCTGCCCCACTGGCTGTCGAAATGGCGGCTTTCGGTGAATGTGGATAAGACGCAGACGATACCCATAACTTCCGTAAGGAAGTTACCACCACCACTCAAACCCCACGGACAGGACTTTTCGTGGACTTCAACCGCGAAATACCTGGGGATCACCATTGACCGCCGCCTCACTATGAAGCCGCACATCCGCAACACCGTCGCGCTAGCCAGAGCGACGCGCGACCTATTGCGTTCAGTGCTAAACTCCCCAGTGCCAAGCTGGGTGTGTAAAAACTTTATGTGCGCACCCAACTCACCTACGCCGCTCCCTCTTGGTACGCCCTCACCAGCGAGGCAAGCCGCCGACTACTGCGCGCGCAGTAATCCCTTGCGCTGCGCGAAGTCGTGCAGGCCCCCCGCTACGTGAGGAACAACGTTATCGAGAGGGACCTCAAGATGGAAAGCCTGGACGCACACATACGCCGCCTCACAAATACACTGTTCGAGCGAGCCGACGCCTCGTCCTGGGAACATATCCGGGGCCTAGCGCCATGGCACGCTCGATCACCAGACCCAAATAGATTCCCGCGCGACCTGATTGCGGAAAGCGAAGATACCGTATAAGACGGCGGTCCCCTCCCCGGGTACAACCGCATCCCTGAAACAGCCTCCTTAGGTTCCGCTCCGTCGTAAAGGAAACCTCCGGGCGACCCGAGCGACGTGGCGGAACAACTCGCACTAACCCCCACAACTTGTTTCAGTTTCTGCAGCTACCCCCATACCCGCGAGCACCTACGTCTCAGTACACCTATACACCTCAGTAGATATATCGTGCGCGGACGCGGATGGCAGCCGACAAAGAAGACGTCCCACAGACCGCGCTGCGGTGTGGGCCTATCACCCAACATGACGCCGAGGGGTCGCACGTAAGTCGCCGCTCCTATCTAGGGGCGGTGGCAGATACCGCTGGCAGGGGGCCAATACCCCGATCCAGCCTCCACACGTCCTCTACAGGGCGTTGCGACGACTTTAGCGGTTCGTATCGGTCAATTGCTCCTGAATCTTCTTACGGTAAGGTGGTTGGTACTTACGCTACTTGGCAGTAAGTTCGTTCCATATGTGCTTTTATTTTTGTTTTATGGATTTTTGTTTCGAATATCATGTTGAATATTAACGGTTGTTTGTGAGTTAATATATTCTTATAATAATTGTTATAATTAAGTCTATTAGAAACGTTTTTTTTTAATTGTCTCAACCTCTGGTTGCTAAAATCAGAAGTGGGATTCAACTTATTTACCCACAATATTTTTGCCTTTATATCTACACACACATCCGTTAATTTCAAGTAAAAATGTCACGTGAAAACTAAGTTATGACGCCGCCTCGCTCTGTGTTTAAGCGTAGCCTCCGCAACAGCGCCAACGGCATGGTTCACGATCGAACACATTCTCACCGTGATAAAAGCCGTTCACGGTCACGCTATAATAGAAATCATTCGCGTCGTGACAGGATTCATTCGCGTTCACGTAGCGATAGAGCTCGTTTCCGTTTACATCGCAGTCGCTCACGTAATGGAGAGAATCGTATTTTGCATGATAGGCCTTTTTTTTTTCGTGTGGAAACCCCCTCGGGCCGTCATTCCACCCAGGTTTTCGGTGGAACGGTGTATCGGAATCGAACCGACTAAAACCACACGACCACACAAAATTGTTTTCGATACAGATTGCAATGACGACGACTCTGACTGACTCTGACTAACAAGAATCTTTTAGGAAGTTGATGTTAGCTTAGCGATAAAACCCTTTAGAATACAAATCTTATGTGGTGGTCCGGTGGTGTCCTAAAAAGCGACTAAAGGATCAGGAAGGACTGTTATCCATCTGACAGTATGTATACAGTCAGTGCAGTGCCCGGTTGACGGCAATAGGCTTGCCTCCTATTACGTTAGTGGGACTAAATTCTAATTGTCAAAATGTTGGTGTTTATGTATTATGTTCAATTAGGATCATTATAATTAAGTATATTAAAGACATGTTTTCACTTTAAAAGAATCAGTCGTCGACCTTGGAACCCAATGTTAGAAATTGTAACCGTTCTGGTCCTGTAGATATTGCATCAATAAAAGAATTTATGTCATATAACTAAGATAGTTAATTATTAATATTGTGTTTAAACATATATTATTTGTGAAATTTTAGATTCATAATTACATTACATCACTGATAAAAAACATATTCCAAAGTTTTTTTGTTGTTCTTTCGTTTGTTAGTTTTCGTTTGGTAGTTTAGTTGTTAGTTGTTAGATGTTAATGTGATTTATTTTAAATTATTTACTCTTCCTTTATCGGTTTTTAACGTAAGTGTGCTTATACATGAGATTTTTGGTAAATTTTAGGAAAATTGAAGTTATGATCTTTAATGCAGAAATCCTTCTTTGAACCCGACACTTTATTCTTAAAAATGACTTTTACAGCCAATCATTTGAAAGATAAAGCTGCTAACATGAATGAAACTATAGGTAGGTATTTAGTAGAAAGGATGTTGATGGAATATACGAATTATTTGTAATATGTATCCAGAATATAAATAAATTGAAAACGACAATAAAATTCGTAGTATGTTGTTTAGAAACGTGTACAGGTACAGTACATATTTATAAAACAACACGATATATTTTTTTTATAATATAGGGGGACAGATGAACAGATGAGTCACCTGATAGTGTATGACAACCGCCATCGACACCTGCAACTCAATATAGATAGGGAATGCGGAGTGAGGAAAGGAAAGAGGGGGTTAAGGAGATGGGAAAGAGAGGAGGGGGTATGAGGTTAGGCTAAGGAGAAATGGGGGAGATGGGCCTCTGGAAACTCATTAATTTTGAGGAAATGCAAGTTTCATAACCCGTTTTGTGTGAGGCCGTGGTATCGCACCGGTCGAGCCGGTCCATCTGTGCCTAAGCATGGCTCTACCACGATAAAAAGGTAGGTAGGTATATTTGAAGAATTGCTTTTTTTTTGTCAGATTCTTTTAATATCCAGGTTGTACACATTCGACTCATTCAACGCACCTAAAATTTGATCAACACATACAATTTGATCATCACTTTATTAAACAGCTGAAAACGGAAAAGCTAAGAAATTCAGAAAGATTTATTATTTATATATAACTTATGTTACCATAGACGAACAGCATCGATATCGAAAAACTGACATAAAATCCTTAACACTAGTAAACTAGTAACTTGCATGCATTCATGTATGTTATTGTTATAAGTAGGTAATATTTAGAACATATTTAGATAATATTGACCCATTCTTATACGAAAACAGTTTTGACCATTGTCAATATGTTGTTGCTTTAGTCGTTTGATTAAGTGATATAACTACTACAGTAATTGTACTATAGTTACTTGTTTTTTTGTATCTACTTATTGATTTTACATGTCGAGGTAAAGTTATTATTTAAGTAAAATAGAAAGCCAGTAAGCGGGTGATAAAGGTATAGATTATTATAACTGTAATATCCTCCTTCCATTAGGGGCGAAGGGGTCTATTGGAGTCTTACCAACTAAAAACTGCATCAGCTCTACTCTGCTGGCCTGTAATCGACAGACTGAGAATACCCATTGCATTCTTCTGCAATTATACTGTAATCAATCACACCTCACTTGCATTATCTATGCTATGAAATACGCCCTTATGTTTGGTGTGGTTTTTGTTTTTAAATAATAAATAATTTATAATTATTATCTTTTAAATTTTATATAGTATACTTTTTCATCACTTTCAGAAATGAACAGACATATGTGTTGTGTGTATTTATATTAATAGCTTCTAAGCTTGACATCAATATGAAACATGCTTAAGATTTTGAGTCAGATCTCCTGCAATTTTCTGCAATTATTGTGTTATTATTTCTTTTTTCGACTTTCTTAGTTATTTTGTACTGTAGTGGATAGTAATAGTGCGATCTCCGATATAAGGACTATATACCCTCATCTGTTATTTAATGATAATGAGTACTTCCTCGATTAACTCTCGAATAACTTCCTCGATTTGTTATTTAAATATTTAAATGTATTTAATTAAACATTTTATTGTTCATCGGCATCTGCTTTATCTAGGCAACCTATTAGCGTTGTGTCAATATATGTATTATCTAGTATATATTCTTCATTACCATTAAATAACGGATTAGGGGATAAATTTCTAATACCGATTCTTAGACTATAAGCAAAAACTAATCAATTAATACTAAGCAGTAAACATTTTTTAACTCCTACGAATATTAACTGGATACGAATATTCGAACGTTCATTAAAATAAAAAGTTTAAAATAAGATAATATTAAATTATGGAGATATAAATCCGTAAACTTGGATGTACGTTACAAGAACAAGGCTTCACTCTTTGTTCCGTTGAAGTTTTGAAGTAGAAGTTCCGACATGTGTCCCGCAAGACTCCGGATCCGTAGCTCTTCGTACGACTATACTTACCTACGAGTAAGTTTGGATATTTTCAATTGTATTATGTTTTTTTTCTAAAACAAGCTGTGTAGAAGAAATATAATAAAATAAATTTGTAGAATATTTATATTATATCTAATTATTTACTATTTATTTACTTGTTTACAAAAATAATTACCCATCACCACTTCATCTCTTCTGATCTCTCATATATAAAAGAATAAAGAGTAATGAGTAATTGTAAAGATTCGTTAAGAAATACTAGCAACGTGGGTTGGCATTACTAATATTCTTGTTAACACCTCCAACTAAGCTACATGCTTGTGTTAGGAGTGGGTTTAAGTCAGTAGTGCACTGGGGTTCGAACTCGAAACCACTTGATCGCAAGTCCAATGCCTTAGACAGTACTTTATCACCGTTTTTATCCCATCATTGACTTACGATATACTTAATTATATACGACGTCCTCACATGGCTCAAACTTTTAAAATAAGTCTATTTAACAACAAGAATAGCAATTTGAGCTCTTTCAAAATAATTGACGATAGTTTTGATGTCTAATGCCGTTTTTTTTTCTGCAGTTTTAATAGGAGATAGATGTGTTAAATACACATCTGCATAAAAAAAAAGAAATATCTGAGTATCTTACTACTTTTGTTTCTGCAAAAGTTTTGGTGGATGTTTGTTCTCAAACAAGTCAGAATGGCTGAATAAATAATAACGAAATTATGCGCAGACATAGATTATAGTCTGGAATAGCACATAGGATACTTTTTTTAATCTTCTGTTCAAAATTTCCATACGAACGAAGCCGCGGACAACTGCTAGTGTAAGCATATTATTTGTATGTGTATTTACTTCACTATAGTGGTAGAGCCATGCTTGCTTAAGCACGAATGGGCCGGCTCGACCGCACTGTGGGACCGATCGGTATATTTCATCTCAAAAATCGATAACTTTGTTGTTTTGTGACGTTTCCCCTTGAATTTTTTTTTATGTATTAATGAATATATAGGCAATAAAATAAATTAAACATCATTATTTTAAAAGTTATATAATTTTCATAAAAAATGACAAAGATAACGATATATGAAATTACATACAAAAAATTATACAGTTATAATAAAATGACAATAAAAGTAACACTTTTACTTAAAATAAGCTTAAGACTTAATTATTATTATTATTATCAAATAAACATGCTAAAAAATGACACCATAAAAAAAATTGCGATCCTATTCATAACCTCCTATTTCCAATAATTCTTTAGCTTCGTCAAACAATTCTTTGGATATTACAAAACTGGGTTCATTTAAACTAGATATATAAGGATCAGATGTATATAACAAAATATGCAGAACGTCCTCGTTTGTTGCTGATCTGGAACACTTCCTAGCGTGATGTAACCTATATTTTTTGTAATCTTTATTCCTGGCTTCCTGAGCATCTTCGGATTAATTAATTATCCTATAATTTATTTCTTATTAATTTAATTGTCCTATAGGCAGAACTGCATAATGCTCTATTATTTTAGCACCATGTATAAGTACTTTATGGACCGAAGATGGCATGTAATACCAGTTATATTTGCTTACGTATAATTGCGCGGTTATCAATGTATAAAACCAAATTGCCCAAATTTTTCTGCGTTTATAGGGAATCCCGATGACATGGTTTGAAGAATTACATAAAATCTCTTAATTAATTCTCCATCAATTCCAGTTATCCCTGCAGAGCATTCGTAATTTTGGAAAAATCGCCTTGCTGTATTTCCGTCATTGCTATTACCGGAACCTTGTCGTGGTTTATCAATGTGCAAACCAAGCACTTCTCGGAAACGTTTTTGGACATATTTTGTCTTGTCTTCTTTAAGTTGCTTGTTTTCTGGAGTTGTTGCTGACCACTTCTCAAAACCCAAATTATAAGAAATATGGAGGATCGTCTCCATAAATCTTATCCATGCATGTAGTGTCGACAATCCGTATTTAAATGCATCTTCATTTTCAACTCTTGATGTAACTTTTAAAAGATCGTTCATTTGTCTGGGAGTTGCTCCACAAACAGTGCAGGTAGCACTGGATGATGTGTTCGTTAACACTTGAGCAACTTTCCCATCAATCATTGTCATAAACAGTTCATGTTTAACCTCGATGACTTTGTCGTCTATAGACACAAGAGTTGAAATCAATTGATTAATTTTGGCTTCAATTTCACTGACAACCGCTGTAGTTTTTTCGGGTGTTTCTTTTGCAAATTCTAATGAAATTGGTCTGCAATATCTAACAGATGAGCAAGTAGGATTCTGCCATATAACTGTAGACGTTTCTTCGTCTACTAGTCGCAGTGGTACAAGGGACACTATAAACAAATTAGCATCCGATATTTGTTCGTTTTCTTATGGTAGAATTTGTTTATACTCACTTTGCCCGGAAGATCCATCACACCCCCATTTAGTGAACAGCTTGAGACGATTGTAGTTTGTCGAACCTGACTTTATCTTTATAATACGGCAGACTGTATGGTCTAAGAGATCTTGCAGATTAATTTTTGAGCTTATATTTGTCACCGTTATGATAGATGCAGGCGGATAGCAAGCCTTTTTTGCTTCACTTAGTATTTGATACGAAGGTAAAACAGAACTTAAATTTTTATCAACGAGCCTTTTTCTTAGGTACCCATATTGGGCTTTCGTTAGATCCGTTTCAATACACATGCTCAATGCCTCTTCTTTTGTAAAAGAAAGTGCACTATCTGGACTGATTATGGTTTGTAGAATTGCTTTCTTCTCGTCTTTTTCCTTGTTTCTGATAATAGACACAATTGACGCTTCGTCATTTTCACCCATAGATCGTAAACCTTGCACATAAGCGTTACGGACATGTCCCATTCCATACTCCTGGAGCAGTTCCATATTTTTTCGTTTTTTTGTGTTTTCCGAACACTCGTCGTATGGTTTTGTTGGTCTACCACGATCACCAGAAGTATTCAAGCCAGATATTTCAGAGGTTGAGGTACTGCAAGAATTCAATGGTACTTTAAATTCACCGTTTAACCAATTTGAGTATAGACTCTCGAACCTGTCTGGCTTTCTTTGAGCTTTCGTCCATTTCTGGTTGCAACTTGATGTTAAATTTTTTTGAATACTTTCTATTACAGTGATAACGTCAGTTTTCGACAGTTAAAAGTTGTTCAACAAATATTGTCTAAGGTCTAAAGTACTCTTCCCTCTTATTATTTGATCACAAAGATCGCGTCGAACACAAACGAATTCACTCATGTTTTTTTCTGTTAATTGTTATCGAAAAGAAGTATCTGAATACTTTGATGAATAGTATGCTGAAAACACGCGTATATAAAGGACCAATATTTTGGTGCCTTGTGCAAAAACCGCAGGGTAATTGATTGTGATAGTTGTCATCGAAATAGTGTAATCAGTAGATACTGGTTGTAATAAATTACCGCAACAGATAAATAGAACTTCCGCAAGAATACAGTTTATCATACTTGTGGTTTATTACCGCTATCGAAAGTACCAAGTGAATATTCTTGTAGTCTATTTATTTGTTAATGTATGCTTCTATCATAGAAATGAAAAAAAAAAGACAAGTTAGACATCAAATATAATATATCACAGTAAAAAAGAAGAACCGAACAAAAGTTTCGAGATTTTTTTTTGCCCCCGATTGACATGTTGCCTTGAAATCACCATTCGCGCAAAAAACGCGCAATTTTTTTTATGATCCTCGTATTACTGAATAGGTAAGGTCTCAAATAGAGTGATTAACTTGACACCGGCAGCTTTCGGCAACATAGAAAAGTCCAATTGAAATAAACAAAATCGAAATTTTCTTTACTTTACTAAAAAAAATAAAAAAAAATATATATCATTATTTTTTTTACAAAACTGAACGTGGATACAAAGTGTACATTCTGATCTATCTAATGATGTATTACACTAATATGTTTCCATGGAAAACATCCGAATAATTTTGTGTTGAACTTCCTTAACGGTAATTTAATTGGCATGAAAATATTTATGCTCAATGTTTGAGGTTCACTTTATAAACATGAAACTAAATTATTTAATTTTTTTTGGAATTAATTCGAAAGTTGCATCCTTTGAGGGTATAAAACTATAAAAGGATCTATGGATTTACGACTTTTGTCAAAACCATTTATGAGATGGCAAATAATGTTTGGGCCCATAGTGGACCGGTGCGATACCACGGCCTCACAGAAAAACGGTTGTGAAGTAACGCTTGCGTTGCATTTCCCCGAAATGAGTGAGGTCTCCGGAGGCCCAAAATCCCCCACCCCCCTAATGATAGCGCTGTTAATGAAAAGGATACCCCAGGGGGGTACCAGCGCTAGCGTTGGAGAATCCCCCCCTGGACGTCCACCCTCAGTACGGATTATGCCTGAGCGTGGACGCCCAGGCTGCCCCTCGTACTCTGGGGGGGGGCTCAACTGCGCTCTCAAAATCTGCTCGGGGCAAGAGAAGACATACCATGGCACCCCCTGTCACGTTTACCGTGGATTTTTGCAACATTAGGGGCTTACATTCGAACCTCAACACTGTCCACCACCACCTTGAGACAGCAAAGCCGGCCTTGCTCTTTTTAACCGAGACGCAGATATCATCTCCAGACACATTCTACCTCTGCTACCCTGGGTACGGACTGGAACACTCCTTTGTTCCTAAGGCTGGTGTATGCGTGTACGTTAGAGATGATATCACTTCTCGCCGCCTGGGCAATCTTGAAGGTAGGGACCTCTCCATCTTATGGCTACGTGTAGACTGCGACGACCATCCCCGCATCTACCTATGCCTCTACAGGTCCCATAGCGGTGATGCCGAAACGGACCGACTCATCGACCACGTCCAAATGGCTACAGACTCAGTGCTCCAGCAGGTCCCATCCGCAGAGATCGTGATTCTTGGCGACTTTAACGCCCATCACGCCGAATGGCTTGGTTCGCGCAAAACCGATCATGCGGGAAGATCTGTTCACGATTTCGCCTTGGCATATGGCTTGACGCAGCTGGTAGCAACGCCTACGCGAATCCCAGATGCAGAAAGCCACGTGCCTTCACTGTTGGATCTTCTGCTGACCTGAACCTGAACTTCTGCCTGCTGAAACATCCTGACGGCTACAAAGTATCCGTTGAGGCCCCTCTTGGCTCTTCGGACCATTGCCTGATTAGGAGTATGGTGCCACTCGTTCACTCGCTGCGGCCGCGAGTTACAGGCAGTCGCCGCGTATGGCACTATAGGTCAGCAGACTGGGATGGAATGAGAACATTCTTTGCATCCTACCCATGGAGGCAGGTTTGCTTCTCGCCGGATGATCCCAATGTCGTTGCTGACTCTGTCGCGGATGTTGTGCTTCAGGGTATGGAACTTTTCATTCCATTCTCCCTGATTCCCACAGGTGGCAAGTCCCAGCCTTGGTTTGGTCGAACCTGCAAAGCGGCGTCCGCCCAAAAGCAGGAATGTTACCAAGCATGGGCTAATGCAGCGACAGCACGGGATGTAAAGACCAGCACATTAAAGAAGCAATTTAACTTTGCCTCCAGGTCCCTCAAAAGAGTAATTGCTGGTGCGAAGTCGGCTCACATCGGCAGAATTGGCGAGAGACTAGTGAGTCTTCCCCGCCGGAACTCGTGCATTCTGGTCTCTTGCCAAAGCTGTCCAGGGGAACTTTTGTAAGCCATCCTTTCCACCTCTGCGCATAGGAGATAATTCGTTGGCCCACGACGCTAAAGAAAAAGCCGATCTTCTGGGCAAACTCTTTGCGTCCAACTCGACCCTGGACGACGGGGGAAACGCACCGCCGATCATACCGCAGTGCGAGACCCGCATGCCGGAAGTCCGGTTTACACAAAGGGCAGTGCGTAAAGAGCTTCTTTCCCTCGACGTTCATAAGTCGAGTGGGCCCGATAGAATCTCTCCTATCGTGCTGAAGACGTGTGCTCCAGAGTTAGCACCGGTTTTAACGTGCCTTTATCGGCTTTCCTACTCTCTTGGCGTAGTCCCGAACTCATGGAAGACAGCTCTAGTGCACCCAATCCCTAAAAAAGGAGATCGCTCGGATCCGTCCAACTACAGACCGATAGCCATCACCTCCTTGTTCTCCAAGATAATGGAATCCATTGTTAACTGCCAGCTCCTCCGGTACTTAGAAGACCACCAGCTCCTCAATGATCGACAATACGGCTTCCGTCAGGGTCGTTCAGCTGGTGATCTTCTCGTATACTTGACTCACCGGTGGGCACAGGCGATCGAGACCAAGGGGGAAGCGTTGGCCGTTAGTTTGGACGTGGCGAAGGCCTTCGATCGGGTCTGGCACAAAGCGCTCCTTGCGAAGCTTCCTTCTTATGGGCTTCCCGAGAAACTGTACAATTGGCTCACCAGTTTTCTTACAGACAGAAGCATCAAGGTCGTTGTTGACGGTGCATGCTCCGACTCGAAGTCTGGTGTCCCACAAGGCTGTGTGCTATCACCCACGCTGTTTCTTCTGCATATCAAAGACATGCTGCAGATTAGCAGCATCCATTGCTATGCAGACGATAGCACGAGTGATGCCCTTTACACCGGCCGCGCTAACATTTCTCGGGTAAACGTCATCGAAAGCCGATCCAAACTTGTGTCTGAAATCGAAACTTCTTTATCAAAAGTTTCAGATTGGGGTCGACTTAACCTAGTCCAATTTAACCCCACGAAGACACAGGTTTGCGCGTTCACCGCTAAAAAGATGCCATTGGTCGTATCACCTCAATTTGAGAGCACTTCCCTAACTGCATCAGCCAGTATCGGAATCCTTGGCGTCGATATATCAAGCGAAGTCCAGTTTCGCGGTCACTTAGAGAGTAAGGCCATATTAGCCTCGAAGAAGCTTGGTGTGCTAAACAGATCGAGACAGTATTTTACTCCGGCCCACCGCCTGCAACTTTATAAGGCGCAGGTTCGGCCGCACATGGAATACTGTTCTCATCTCTATGCAGGTGCACCCCAGTACCAACTTCTGCCTCTTGACCGCATTCAACGGAGAGCGACTCGCATCATCGACTGCCAAGATATTTCTGATCGACTTGATACCTTGGCGTTACATAGAGATGTAGCTTCACTCTGCATCCTCTATCGCTTGTATCATGGGGAGTGTTCAGAGGAATTGTTCGGACTTATACCGGCTGCTGGTTTCCGCCATCGTCCTCCGCGACAAAATATCCATCCCCATCACCTGGACGATTGGCACTCCACCACTGTGCGCTTCTCCAGAAGCTTTTTGCCTCGCACAACCAGCTTATGGAACAAATTGTCGCCTGCCGTATTTCCGAACCGATACGACCTTCAAACCTTCAAGAAGAGAGCGTACCTCTACCTAAAAGGCCGGCAACGCACTTGTGACTCTTGAGTTGCGGGTGTCCATGGGCGGCGGCAGTCACTTACCATCAGGTGACCCGTCTGCTCGTTTGCCCCCTATCGCATAAAAAAAAAAAAAAAAAAAAACTATTATTTTTATGTGGCTTTACTCTAGTTTTACGTCAGTTTTTATCCGAATAAGCAAGAATAAGTGTTATATGTTTCGATTATATATACATATATATGCTTTCGCTTGCGGCTTCACCCGCGCAAGCGTAATTAAAATATAAATAAAAAGTAACCTATGTCCTTCCCCAGAGTTCGAAACATCCATATGGATGTACATTAATATGTAGAAATAAATCCACTTGCCTTTCACTTCACACTTCACAGCTTCTACTTTTATAAATTCCACAGAGCCTCCGTTCATAGGTTTTAGGTTAAATTCTGCCATTTATTCTAAATTACAATTATTATAATTTACATAGTTTTATGAACTTTATGTGTATGTCTTAAGTAAGTAGGTTTCGAAAAAGCAGGAAAAAATTCTAGAATGCCATCGTAAGTAGTCAATGGTTAGATATCTTAAGTTGCTCCTATTTCTTATGTAATATAATCTAACTTACATATTAACCAACCTACCAATTTTTGAGCTGTTTCTCCGGAGCAAATAGGCGAGTGAGGTGGCTGCTGAATTTGTGACTATTTTTTTTTATTTATACTATAGAAGGACAGATGAACAGATGGTTCACCTCATGGTAAGTGACAACTGCCGTCCATGGACACCTGCAACTCAAGAGTCGGAAGTGCGCTGCCCGCCTATGAAGGTGATGATGGATGGAGGTTGCGGGGAGGTTAAAAAAGAGGAGAGGGATGAGGAGATGGGAAAGAGGAGAGGGGGTGAGTGGAGAGGAATCAGTAGAGGAGGAGTTGGGTCTCCGGAAACCTCACTCATTTCGAATGCAATGCGAGCATTGCATTGCATTCGAAATGAGTGAGGATGAAATAACCGGTTGTCTGTGAGGCCATGGTATCGCACCGATCGAGCCGGTCCATTCGTGCCTAAGCATGGCTCTACCACTGTTACTATCAAGACAATTGACTGCTTTTTATATCAACATATATTTAAAAAAGCTTTAATATTGGCACAAGAAAGTATAAAGATACAGTTTCAAATACAATTGCATTATGACACGAGATTTTGATAGATAATTGAGGTTTTCTCCGTAATTTTTTTTTTTCTCAATTATATGATGAGGCCTACTATTTACACTAGAAACTTATTAAATTAGTAGCAGTGATCGGTTATTATGTTATTTCAAATTATTTCATCACATTAATTGTTTAGATCTGTTAGGTAAGTTAAGATATTTATGATTTTATTTTTGTATATATATTTTTTTATCGATAGGGGGCAAACGAGCAGACGGGTCACCTGATGGTAAGTGACTACCGCCGCCCATGGACACCCGCAACTCAAGAGTCACAAGTGCGTTGCCGGCCTTTTAGGTAGGAGTACGCTCTTTTCTTGAAGGTTTGAAGGTCGTATCGGTTCGGAAATATTTCAGGCGACAATTTGTTCCATAAGCTGGTTGTGCGAGGCAAAAAGCTTCTGGAGAAGCGCACAGCTGTGGAGTGCCAATCGTCCAGGTGATGGGGATGGATATTTTGTCGCGTAGGACGATGGCGGAAACCAGCAGCCGGTATAAGTCCGAACAATTCCTCTGAACACTCCCCATGATACAAGCGATAGAGGATGCAGAGTGAAGCTACATCTCTACGTAACGCCAAGGTATCAAGTCGATCAGAAATATCTTGGCAGCCGATGATGCGAGTCGCTCTTCGTTGAATGCGGTCAAGAGGGAGAAGCTGGTACTGGGGTGCACCTGAATAGAGATGAGAACAGTATTCCATGTGCGGCCGAACCTGCGTCTTATAAAGTTGCAGGCAGTGGGCCGGATTAAAATACTGTCTCGATCTGTTTAGCACACCAAGCTTCTTCGAGGCTAATATGGCTTTACTCTCTAAGTGACCGCGAAACTGGACTTCGCTTGATATATCGAAACCAAGGATTCCGATACTGGTTGATGCAGTTAGAGAAGTGCTCTCAAATTGAGGTGATACGACCAATGGCATCTTTTTAGCGGTGAACGGTTTTTAGCGGCGGACTAGGTTAAGTCGACCCCAATCTGAAACTTTTGATAAAGAATTTTCGATTTCAGACACAAGTTTGGATCGGCTTTGGATGACGTTTACCCGAGAAATGTTAGTATATACTTAAAAAATAGAATTGATGTCTTGCTAATGACGTTAATATGTAACACTTGCAGGTAAGTTTGAGCGTTTGTAAAGGTTTGTTGGGTCAAACTTGCTATATTCCCTTAAGGCTGACCGAACCACATAGAGTTGATCAACTTCAGACATCAGCTTAAACTGAAACTGTCAGTTTCATTTTCAGAAAACTCATTTTTCTTTGCTCCACCCAATATGGTTTTGCAGTATCCTATGAACGACTGAGAAAGTTTATCATGTTCATTGCCTGCTGATGCCCTGAGAAATTTAAAAACATGTGTTAGCCGTATGATTCTATGTATTAGTAAGGTATCTGTCTTTGCTAGACGATGTTGATGTATGTTTCTGCTATTTGTCCAAGACTATATAGACCACGATTGTAGTATCATCAGCATACGCATAGAACTTTCTAGACATTTATCATTACGAATTACACACATTTCATTACAAATTTAATACGGCATCTTTTTTTGAAACACCAGGCGTGCATTCAATTTAGTTGTCAGCTATACTATTAAAGTTATTTAAATATGACCTCAGACAGCAGTGATATGAGTGTTCCCTCTCTTGTAGATTGGTTGGTTCAAGGCGTTTTTAAAATATCCGGTATTACTCCAAACTCCTAAAAGCTGTTGCATATATGAAAGAGGTGGAACTAGTGTCTCAGTTTTGTTTCAGAATTAACTGAATGTTAAATCTGAATGGGATGGGATACCATCCCAGTCTATTGCAAAATCGGCTCGTAATTGCAATATACACGATTCCACCTCTGCTGCGTCTACTAATAAAGCTAGGGACTTGAGAGATAACTGCTTGGAATTAGTTCATCTTTATGTTTTGGTTTGATTGGAATAGAGTATCGCGAGTGTCCTTTTTGATATTAATTGTGCTGCCGTATTCATGCCTTTATTATTAAAATAGTGATAAACCTACCATCTTGTAATTTTCTTTTGTTCTTAACAAATCAAATGATAATACACTTCAGATATTTATATGAAAAATACTTATGTTATCATTAGTCACGGTTATACAAATCTGACATTCCTCCGGGTTACAAAAGAAAGCCCTATCAGCATTGTCTTGATCAGGTTCATATTTTATATCATTTACAGTAGCCATTTAGATAAATTGGAATAAGCCAAACTATGTGATTAAGTATAAATTGCATGTACAAATTTATCTATAATTTAGGAATATTATAACACAGTAGTAATTGACATTTCTGAACGGGGGTATTGTATTTATATATAATGTTATATTGTATTTGAGTATTGAGACTTTTGTATTTTAATGTAATTTGTTTTTGTGTAAGCTTAACAGGAAATATATAACGAGATAGAAGATAATCTATGATACTGGCTCTAAAGTAAAAATAATATTAAGAATTAAAAATATTGCGTTTCGTTATGTCCCTCCACACAAAGGGACAATCCTCAAAACAGACGAGGTGATCATACCTGGTGGACCACGACCCAAGTATGTATGTATTTTTGCTAGGTGGTGATCATGTATGTTTCTGCTATTTGTCGACACATTAAAAAAGCTTTAAAATTATATAGAAATGTTACAAAAATATTTATTTTCTTAAGAGAATCAAAATTTTAGATAGGAAGGTAGTAAGTAGGTATCGTATTTATATATCATATTTTCTGTGAAGTCATATTTTAACGTGGGACTTTGAAATGAATATTATTACTGCATAAGTTCCAGACATTCTCGACTCCTTTATGCACGAAATATTATGAATATGAAATGCCACTACGGCGGATATACGCAACTAAGAACAATTAAAGCTAACAAGCTTGGGTACGGATAATATAAAATGGAAATATTCCCATTTATCTTTTACATTCTCATACATGAAACAGAAAGCTCAGGCTGCACTTGATTCAGTGTTTCCCGCCGTCCAACTCCAGATTGTGCACCGCAACACCACAACTTCCGGCTTCCGGTGGTGGTTCTGCGTCTGCGCTATGTGTAATACCGCCCGGAAGTGACGTCACGGAATGTCACTTCCGCATACTAGTGCTAAACCCCATTTTAAATATGGATTATAAAATTTAAAGTTTGTTTAAAATGGTTTGTACCGGTAGCACATTATTTTCGGCAAAAAAACCTTCAAATAATAATTTATAAAATAGTTTATGCCTTTACCTGTCTATTTAAAAGCATAACTAATGATTTTATTTACATACAATCTGAATAGTTTTAATACTCATTACTATATTAAATTTTCAATCATAATAAATATTATATATGATCGTAATTCAGATCTTTAGATTTAATAACAATAATATTTAATATATAATCGTAAAGTAAAAGAATAAAACACTAGATTGAAATAAGAGATACTTAGTAAATTTTCAAGCAAAAATATATCACGGATAGTTAAGACACTTTCCACTTCCAACACGATCATAGTACATTTAAATATTTAAAAATGAACGTAACGTAGCTCGGAATTTCGGTAAATCTTCCTTTCCGGCCGCGGCGGTCTGCGGCCACGACCCTACTATTCTAATCTAAACGGACGTGTTCTTAAAAATATTAATATGGCAAAGACTGCTTAAATTAAATTAAATTTTGTTTTAATTTTATTAAACTAACATTTACGTTAACTGCAAAAACCCTCATTCTAATACTCTCTTCAAAAATTCGGTTAAAAAAATTCACATTAACATCTCAACTATTCAAACGGTCATCATGAAATTTAGTAGATTATACGTTGTCAAGGGTGCAGTCACTTAGAATAAGACTACAGATTAAAGGTAAATGAATTTACCGCGAGCCCATCATCATATTAATGTAGAGAACAAAATAGGGTAGAATTTAGTTTAATATATTAATAAATACTTATTTAATACTATGGTCCAGTAATGTATCTTTTGTAAAATATTTCTTCATACACAAAGGAAGAGTATATTAAATAACATTATATTTTAAAGAAATGGAGTGTGCCAAAGCATGAGACTATAAATTTTACTTGGCGCGTTTTCGTAATATACGAAATAATTTATTGTTAACGATTTTAATACTGAAGAAAAAATAATATCCAGAAAACAATTAATATACATATAGCTGTACGATTGTATCTATTTATAAAACATACAAAAAACATGTACGCTATGTGTGTTTGTACTAAGACGTTGATAAATAACGCAGGTTTTATTATTCGATGTTTACAACATGGTGTCAGATGTTTTTTACCCTTTTTAAGTTGTAAATGTCAACATGAAAAGGGTGAAATACAGATCGAACAGCTTGTCTTGTGTCACTTTTAAGTTTTAATATCAATGGCTTACCTACATGGGTCTTGCTACATCTAGTCTTTGTGTACATATAAGTATGTATATCATTATTTATTTCATTAACTTTAGCTTACTGTATTACAAGTTTTTTAGTATAATAACAATATGGCAGCAGCAAAGAAATAGTGTCAAATGTGTTCATCATTTATTAATAAGTATGGATATCTGCCGTGATTTTCTGTCTAAGTATAATAATATCTTGCTTTGTGTTGTTAAGTATAGGCGGGAAATCCTTTGTTATATTTATTTATGAATGTATTTAATTTTATATACGATTCCTTTTATGAATCATAAACATACATATAACGTTAACGTATTATCACGAACTAAAACAGATTTTTGATTTTTTTATAGTGTTTTTTATAGGGTGATCAATATGGTTACTGCTTAATCCAAGACATTCAAACACTTATATCATAGTATATATATTTCAATTATACT
The DNA here is from genome assembly GCA_947561695.1 of Tyria jacobaeae. Lineage (NCBI taxonomy): Eukaryota > Metazoa > Arthropoda > Insecta > Lepidoptera > Erebidae > Tyria > Tyria jacobaeae. The sequence goes on from OX387209.1 coordinate 14,175,719, forward strand.
ACAATTACACAATTATACTAGTATAAGGAGTGTGACACAATTACTTATAAGTAATGTTGCACTTTTAAACTTAAGTTAATTTTTAAATTTCAAAAAATGTAGTTCTCAATTCGTTTGCATTTTTGTTACCGCATAACTCCGTCGCTTATTAACCGATATTGAGAATTCTTCTTTAAGATTTGTACTTAGCAGTTGAACAAGTATGGTTTCGTATGGTCCCATTTAATTTTAAAGATAATATTCCACATCTTAAGCGTTTAAGTTAAGTTATATCTTTATCATTTGCAAACAGATTTTAATAAATATTGTTAATCGAATTATAGTTCTTGGGGTTTGGCCAATTAAAATTTTAAGCTTGATCCGAAAAATTGTCATGACAATTTGTTAGATAATCATTCTAAAATTGCTCTCATATTGTACCCACCTCATACACACCATAATGTTATTAATATAAATATATTTTTTAGATTTATTGCCTAGAAAGGCAGTAAGTAGTAAAATGACGAAATAAAGAGTAGAATGGAAGTACAGAACATATTGCACCGACCCAAATAAAATTTTGATAATGGTAAGATTGATGATGATGATTTAAAAAAAATGGTTATACTAAGATTATAGTCCACAGTGACAGTATTTAATAAAGTTATTAATTTGTTACAATGCATTACGAAACTGTACTAAAAACTTATACCGGTAACTACTGTACAACTCTGCAGTTCTAGACACAAAATTCCTAAACAACATTAATGCTTTCACAACAAAGTAGAAGTAAGTTAAAGTAATGACCACGCTGGTGACCATGACTATATATGTAAGTTTCGCTTGGAAAGAAGCACTGTTTATGATAATATCCAAGACAAAAGGAGTGCGATGTAACTATTTTATTTATGTTAGCATTTACAAAACATGTCCGTATTCATTTTTATATTATCGCACGAAATCACGCGAACATATGTGGTAATAAACGGCACTACAATGTAAGAAAGAAGCCTAAACATTTATTTAAAAGAGCGTTTTAAAGAGGTAATTTGTTAATGGCGCGGCCGCAAATCTACTGTTATCTAATGCCACAACGACCCGCCTTTTCGAAACAAGTGAAGTCTTGGCGGTTTCCCTTTTTTTTTTCTAAATAATGTACGCGACCTGCTTTGTTTAGTACCCCTTTCACGATAAGTACTCTTAAAAAGATATTAAAAGCTGTTAAAGATATTGTCTCCGTGGATTTTGGCTAAAGACCGCTGTATCCACCTTGGTTTATCTAATTCTGTAATAGGCACGTAATTTTAAATGACTTCATTATATTTATTAAACAGTGTAAATAATGGACCAAGTTTGTGGTTACGATGCCATTTAGGAAACATTGAAATTTATATTGTAGAAACGGTGTTTAAATACCGCAATAGTCATAAGAAGTTAGCAACTTTTTATTCGTTAGCTTATTATTATGCTTGAGGCAGTTTTTAATAATGTTTTCCTTTTTTTTTTTACTGTTTTCACATATTATAGACGGTCGGAAATCAGCGCAATATGACTGGCTGACTATTACAACTAATTTAGTTATTTTATACTTATATTAATTGAAATGCAATGTTATGTGTGTCTTAATATTGTTAAGTTTATGGACATAGGGAATTCGTGGTCCCTTAGCGTTTATTTCTTTCAATACAACCAAGTTGGCAAAAAAGCAGAGAAAAATAATTAAACTACATACCTATATTGATTTTAACTTCTACATAATCTTCAGTAATTTAACTAAACTCAAAAGTTCTCGGAAAGTTGTTAGCTCTGCCATAGATTTTCTGTTAATCAGCCTGATGTTAAACACTTACCTGGTCTACAAATACACGCTTTCATTGATTTGTGCATGTGCAGTGTGAAGTGAAACTTTTAGTCATCCTCACTTTTTAAGCTTTTTTAACTTTAGTCACCAGATTTAACCGGAATTTCTGAAGGGCAGAAAAATTTTACAACAATTACAAACGTAATACCGCAGCAATACAAATTTGTTTTCAAGAGACAGATATATGTAGATATTAACACGACCTTCTAAAATCCCGTCAACTGAAAATCTTGTTAAGCGTTTTTATCGTAAATTTTTCTCACCATTAATAATAAAAATTACAAGGCAAAAAAACTTACTGAAAACAAAAAAATATTTAAAAGATTCCCTTGTCATCGGCTCCTAATCAGAACACAATGTGTGGTGCATTTGTTTACAACTTCTCGTCAGCGACTGATTTAAACAAACATACTTAGCTTACACCGGCTTGTTTACATTTACGGTGTTGGCCCACTTGTTATACGCAACAGTTCAAGCGAAAACAAACAATATTCTGTTTTGTTACTGTGATTAGTATTTTTATGTAGTTATATGAAATAAATATTGTATAAGGTAAATGGAATGAGAATGCCGACAGAGGTCGACCAAGTGGAAAATAAAAACAATACAACGATGAAGTTATAACGATCAAGTTGGTGATGTTCTGAAAAATGGACAGGTCAAAAACACCTGAAATCGGCGGGCTTGTAACAAAACGTTTAATAACTGTAGATGAAGCTTGTGACGTATGTGAGATATAAGCAAGTGGCGGGCTTTTACCTCTGCCTACCCGACTGGAGAAAGGCATGAGCTTGTGTATGTATGTAAAATACACATTACACCCACGTAGCTTAAATAATGGACTTATGTATTTCAAGTATTAATTATCTATCCATCTTTTGTTTTTAAATAAAACATTATATTTTTTCTATAAAATATCTTTATTTTAAAAACATTTCTATGACATTTTTATTCTAGAAATATAGGTAAACATTACTATAAAAAAATATCGAAAAAATTTGTCTGTCAGTCAATCATCCTTTAAGCCACTTCTTTTTCATCTTGAATGTTATCAGCTATCATCTTTTGTTGACACGTACTCTATATGTTACATTTTGTTTTTATGACATGTTGCAAAGGAGCAGACGGGTCAAAATATGGTAACAACCGCCGCCCAGGGACGCCTCAAACACAAGATTTGTACCGCAGAGGGGAAAGTGAAGAGAGGGAGCATGCATTCTTTGACAACTGTTTTTCTGTAAGGTCGTGATATTAGTCTGGTCCAGCCGGCCCATTAATACTTAAGCATGGCAGCGAGAACTGAATAAAGTATGTACAAAAAAATTTAGATAACAATTTTGTGCCTCAATCTTCAATTCAATCAAGTCTTTGGCTAAAGAGGAAGCGGAGAGGATACGGGAGAGGACAAATACTCACCCATCCCGCAGAAGACGCATCAGGGCACACAACGACCTTCGGCCTCCATGACCGCTGGCCTGAGGGTAACGGATAGGGCTGCCCGTACCCTAGCATAACCAGGCTTGACACGGTGGCGTGTCGTGTTTCACGCACGTCTCTCAAACTAGAGGGGGAGTTAGGCCCCCCCATATTCCATGGTGTGGCCACCCTGGAAATGAGGCGGCCAAGGTCTGCAGGGGTGCCTGGAAGCATCCCTTCTTGTATATACCTAGGTCCCTTGCAATAGACCCACTTATGACGGGTCACCGTGTGGTTTTAGTCGGTTCGAGTCCGACATACCACTTCACCGTCAGCTCCGGTGAGGTGAAGATCCGTGGGGATTCCACACGTCAAATAAAAAAGGATTTAAGAATAAGTAATAAATATTCCACTACTTAATTTTATTTCTGGCTTCAAGAATTTTCTGATTTCACTTTTATTTGAACAGTTATTTAGTTTTATTTAGTAACATAATTTGTTTTTTTTTAATGCTTGTACTAGCAGAATAAAGTTTTATATTTTCTGAGTATATTTATCAGTTTTAGAATTTATAGACAGATCAAGATAATTCTGATGTAATGGTCAATTAATTTTGATGTAATGATACATCAAAATTAATTTCGAATAAAGAATATTCTTCTAGTAATTTTGAAGGTAAAAGTTTGTTACTAACTGAAGGCATATCAGATATGTGTAGATTATGTGGTTTGATATGATATACTTGTTATAAGTGTCATACAAAAGAACCAGACATGCCTGTAACAAATTAATAGGAAGATTAATTGGTCCTTTTTTGAAAGTATGTCAAGTAAGTGAGTCCTGTAGAAGTGTTGTTAAGAACGTTTTTTGTACCGTTTTTTACCTAGATTAATATTACGTCTATACATACGAAGACCTTGATATCATTAATTCAAGTTTCAGTTGTTAATGATATCAAGGTCATCGTTATTTAATTTATGTGGTTCATTACTTGTACCGCTTTCTAAGCATATTTTACGAAGAGTAAAATTTGGAATAGGTGCTTAATGGAATCTTATACAATGTAGATGAAGTGATTGACGCATTACAAAATAAATAAAAAACGGTTACAAAAAGCAAGTAAATGATCCAACTGGTACGCAAAGTCTATATAATGATAGTTCACCTTATACTTAATACAAATGATAGACTCATTTGATGCTGAGACGTGGACACTAATGGGGTTGGTGGGGCCGGTCATAAACTTAAAGTTTCTCAGCGGGGTTTGGAGCGAGCTACGCCTGGAGTTTCTTTGAAAGATAAAATTCGGAGTTAGATCATCCGAGAGAGATGCCAACACAACTTGCAAAATAAGCACACTAAAGTGGCAATGAATTGGTCACATTTGCCGAAACACTCATTGCCGTCTGACGCCTTGAACGAGGCCGAGAGTGGAGATCGTGAATGGATAAAGAAAGGTAGGTAGCCAGGTGGATTGACGACTCGAAGAAGAGCTGAGATAAACTAGATGCAAAAGACATTGGACCGGGTACTATCGCGCACGTTGGGAGCCCATGTCTAACAGTGGACTTCAATAGGCTGAAGAGCTTAATTTATTGTAGCAAATAGATCAATAAAATATAAGAAAATCATTAATAGAGTCAGCCTTGTACAAGAAAGGCGCAAGTCTATAAATACTTAAATTTGTCTATCCATTTCAATTTAAGACAGTAATGGAAGATTTTTGAATTGAAGAAACGATATTTGGAGCAATAACGTAATGCAATGTAGACAATATGGCTGACTATCTTGTAACACTTATTGGCTAATTATATAATAATTTTAAGACACGCCTATAACTAGTGTAGTGTACTCTCATTTACACAAATTCACCATGTAATGAAGCATGTTTACACACGTTCATGTGCGACTGCCGTTCATACTTGAAAACACTGATTAGATTCTGCTACAGCTTGTGGAATTTGATTATGTTGGCTTGTATACATCTAATCGTCTGGTGAGTTTACTGATAGCATTCTGTGTATTAATTGAAAAAAATAAAAAATGCACTCCGGGAGTGCCGACAGAAATGAAAACTTATTTTGGCGCGTTAGACATTTTTTAGATGGGTACTAGGGTTATTGGGTTATTGGGTAATGAATTGCATTTTATTTATGAACTAGCTGTTAAAAGTTATTGTTCAGTTCGCAGTTTTCAATTTGGTTTTAATTGGTTGGTTGTTTTTATTTTTTTGTGAGGTCCTATTTTTTTCTAAAATAAAAGTAGCCTCAGTTACTCCTTGTTACATCAGCTATCTGCCAGTGAAAGTCCTGTCAAAATCGGTACAGCCATTTCAGAGATTAACCAGAACAAACAGACAGACAGACAGACAAAAATTTAAAAAAAATCGTTGTACCGTGTATACGTAATATGCACTTAGTAAAAAGCGGTTATTTTAATATTACAAACAGATACTCTATTCTAGCATTTCCCCGAAATGAGTGAGGTCTCTGGAGGCTCAAAATCCCCCACCCCCCTAATGATAGCGCTTTTAACAAAAAGGATACCCAGGGGGGTACCAGCGCTAGCGTTGGAGAATCCCCCCCTGGACGTCCACCCTCAGTACGGATTATACCTGAGCGTGGACGCCCAGGCTGCCCCTCGTACTCTGGGGGGGGGGGGGGGCTCATTGCGCTCTCAAAATCTGCTCGGGGCAAGAGAAGGCATACCACGGCACCACTGTCACGTTTACTTTGGATTTTTGTAACATCAGGGGCTTACATTCTATCCATGACACTGTCCACCACTGTGCCTGACGGCATCCGTTGAAGCCCCTCTTGACTCTTCGGACCATTGCCTGATTAGGAGTATAGTGCCACAGTCGCCGCGTATGGCACTATAGGTCAGCAGACTGGGATGGAATGCGAACATTCTTTGCATCCTACCCATGGAGGCAGGTTTGCTTCTCGCCGGATGATCCCAATGTCGTTGCCGACTCTGTCGCGGATGTTGTGCTTCAGGGTATAGAACTTTTCATTCCATTCTCTCTAATTCCAACAGGTGGCAAGTCTCAGTCCTGGTTTGGTCGAACCTGCAAAGCGGCGTCCCGCCGAAAGCAGGAATGTTACCAAGCATGAGCTAATGCAGCGACAGCACGGGATGTAAAGACCGGCACATTAAAGAAGCAATTTAACTTTGCCTCCAGGTCCCTCAAAAGAGTAATTGCTGGGGCGAAGTCGGCTCACATCGGCAGAATTGGCGAGAGACTAGTGAGTCTCCCTTCCGGAACTCGTGCATTCTGGTCTCTTGCCAAAGCTGTCCAGGGGAACTTTTGTAAGCCATCCCTTCCACCTCTGCACATTGGAGATAATTCGTGGGCCCACGACGCTAAAGAAAAAGCCGAGCTTCTGGGCAAATTCTTTGCGTCCAACTCGACCCTGGATGATGGGGGAAATGCACCGCCGACCATACCGCAGTGCGAGAGCCGCATGCCGGAAGTCCGGTTTACACAAAGGGCATTGCGTAAAGCGCTTCTTTCCCTCGACGTTCTTAAGTCGAGTGGGCCCGATAGAATCTCTCCTATCGTGCTGAAGACGTGTGCTCCAGAGTTGGCACCGGTTTTAACGCGCCTTTATCGGCTTTCTTATTCTCTTGGCGTAGTCCCGAACTCATGGAAGACAGCTCTAGTGCACCCATTCCCTAAAAAAGGAGATCACTCGGATCCGTCCAACTACAGACCCATAGCCATCACCTTTTTGTTCTCCAAGATAATGGATTACCATCCATTATTAACTGCCAGCTCCTCCGGTACTTAGAAGACCACCAGCTCCTCAATGATCGACAATACGGCTTCTGTCGGGGTCGTTCAGCTGGTGATCTTCTTGTTTACTTGACTCACCGGTGGGCACAGGCGATCGAGACCAAAGGGGAAGTGTTGGCTGTTAGTATGGACGTGGCGAAGGCCTTCGATCGGGTCTGGTATAAAGCGCTCCTTGCGAAGCTTCCTTCCTATGGTCTTCCCGAGAAACTGTGCAATTGGCTCACCAGTTTTCTTACAGACAGAAGCATCAAGGTCGTTATTGACGGTGCATGCTCCGACTTCAAGTCTGTTAATTCTGGTGTCCCACAAGGCTGTGTGCTATCACCCACGCTGTTTCTTCTGCATATCAATGACATGCTGCAGATTAGCCGCATCCATTGCTATGCAGACGATAGCACGAGTGATGCCCTTTACACTGGCCGTGCTAACATTTCTCGGGTAAACGTCATCGAAAGCCGATCCAAACTTGTGTCTGAAATCGAATCTTCTTGGTCAATGGTAATGGTCAAGGGCTCAGTTTCCGCATTTAGACTCATGATCGGTCCATTATGCGTTCAGGAGGCTGACTAGTTGAGCCAGCCTAGCTCCTTCCAGAAGCGCAGAAGCCTCCTGGGGCGTTCACAGGCTTCTAGGAGCGTCCTCGCGCCTGCGAGGATTTCTGCCCGTTATGCAGCCACGCCCTCGCATTCCAGGATGACGTGGGCGGCCGTTTCCTCCGCGCTTAGACAACCCCTGCATAGGGGGCTATCGGTCGCGTTAATGACGAATAGTGTCGGTTCAGAGCCAAATGACCTGTAATGCTACCGACCACTATTCGGATGTCCGTTCTGTGAAGACTGATGAGTCTACGCGATAAACGTGGTGATAATTCAGTTAATACCAGTTTGGATTGCCTGCAGCCAGGTGTGTTAATCCATCTGCTATTGTGTGCTTCTCCAGTCCTTTGCCTTACCCAGGAGCGATAAAGGTTGAAGGGTAGTGGGAGGAGTGTGGTAGGGCCTGCCACTGGTGTTTTGGATCCCTTCCTTGCTAGCTCGTCGGTGGCATCGTTACCTAGTGAGTTGCTGTGCCCCCTGATCCATTGTAGAATTACCCCGTTCGCCGAGGCTAAGCGTTCTAGTGATTGGTGGCATTAATAGATGAGACCGGAGTTCATGGTGTTGCCCATTAGGGCCCTTAGTACCGCCATACTATCTGACAGTATGCGGATGTTGTATTTCTTGATGCCTCTTGTCATAGCTGCGTGGGCTGCGTGAATTAGCGCCACACATTCGCATTGAAAAATCGAACTGTGTTCGCCCAGTGCCAGCGATATTTTTATGTTTAGGTCTAGTGAGTACACCCCGGCTCCAGTACCTGACCCCATCTTGGAGCCGTCCGTGTATATCCGGACTTCATTTATGCCAGAATGGTCACTATCGTTTTCCTGTAGTTCTATACAGTACCTTCTTTCGAAGATGTGTTGTTTAGGAATCCTGTCACATGGGGCAGCTATCAGAGGTTGGTAGTCAACTAGTTGATTCCAGATATTGGAATGTGGACCCTCTTGGTTATTCCACAGACTCAGATGTTTAAGTCTAATCGTTGCCATAGCTGCCTCCTGTTGTATGTACAGGTCTAGTGGTGCTAGATCGAGAGCCACCTCAAGGGCGGCAGTAGGGGTTGTTCGCATGCATCCTGTGACGGCCGTACAAACGAGTCTCTGGAATTGCTGCAACCTGTTTCTAACCGTGCTAAGCTCAGTTCTCTGCCACCAAGCAATAGCACCATACGTGATTATTGGCCTTATTACCGCTTTATAGAGCCATAAAGTGATTTTCGGTGAGAGACCCCAGGCTTTGCCGAGGAACCGCTTGCATTGGTAGAAGATAATGCAGGCTTTATTAAGTTTTGCATCTAGGTGTCTATTCCACAGGAGTTTGCTGTCAAGTATGACTCCTAGATAATTGACCTCTGTGGTAAGAACCAGACTGGTACCAAATAGTTTAGGCAGCCTTAGGTCACCTAAACTACGTTTGTTTGTGAACATTATCAACTCCGTTTTTGTTGGGTTCACTGATAGATTGTGTTTTACGCACCACTGTTCGACCACCTTTAAAGCAGACCTCATTTGGTCACAAATTGTGCTTTCAAATGGGCCATTGAATCTTCTTTATCATAAGTTTCAGATTGGGGTCGACTTAACCTAGTCCAGTTTAACCCCACGAAGACACAGGTTTGCGCGTTCACCGCTAAAAAGATGCCGTTGGTCGTATCACCTCAATTTGAGAGCACTTCCCTAACTGCATCAGCCAGTGTCGGAATCCTTGGTGTCGATATGCCGATTCAACGGAGAGCGACTCGCATCAGTCGATCTCTTAATATTTATAATATCTTGATATTTCTGATCGACTTAACACCTTGGCGTTGCGTAGAGCTGTAGCTTCACTCTACATCCTCTATAGCTTATATCATGGGGAGTGTTCAGAGGAATTGTTCTGACTTATACCGGCTGCTTGTTTCCGCCATCGTCCTACGCGACAAAATATCCACCCCCATTACCTGGACGATTTTTGCCTCGCACAACCAGCTTATGGAACAAATTGTCGCCTGCCGTATTTCCGAACCGATACGACCTTCAAACCTTCAAGAAAAGAGCGTACTCGTATGTTGAGTTGAGTTGAGTCCATGGGCGGCGGTAGTCACTTACCATCAGGCGACCCGTCTGCTCGTTTGTCCCCTATCGCATAAAAATATATATATATAAAAGTTGAGTTTTAAGTATAATTCTAAACAACTAATCATCAAGTTACCAAATACGTAAGTGTAATACACTTACGTGTTTAGTAACTTGTATTGTATTGGTCATCATAATTTTATAGGTGATTTCTTAACAAATTATCATTTCTATCGTTGCGCGTTGAAGGGTCGTCTTTCAAACAGAATTTTCGACGTGATATATTTGTATCGGGCATATCTTATTGAAAGCTCAATGAACCATTCTACATACCGCCTTCCAGGAACTCGTCAGTTGGCTGACCGACTGACGAGTTCCTGGAATACGGTATGCGGAATTGTTCGTTCAGCGTCACTCCAGAAAAAACTGCAACAGCAAAAAGGCAGATTTTCATCTGTTATGAGCACCAGAGTACCAATTTGTAATGGCTTTTATGGCTTTATTGCTTCGAGAAACCTCCAGGACTTTTGAGCAGTGATTGCAGGGAGGAAATATTTTATAAAACGAAGAAGAGTTGACTCCAAATATTCTTGTACCGTAGCGTTTGTAAATGATTGAATGATTAGCCTGAGTATTACTATCAGTACTTAACACGACTCTCTGTTTAGTAGTTAGACCACTTTCACGAACAATGCCATGGTCGCAAAAACAACCATCCTTATGACGCGTAGTGTAATTTTCATTATATATTATAGGCAGACAGACAACCAGACGGGTCAACTGAAGGTAAATAACAGGGAGGGTTATGAGGGTTGAGGGATCGCATCCCCCAGGAGGAGAAGAAGAAAGGGGGGATGAGGAGAGAGGAAAGTGGAGAGGGGGAGTTGGGCCTTCGGAAACTTTGCTTCACAACCGGTTTTCTGTGAGGCTGTGGTATCGCACCAGTCAAGCCGGCCCATTCCTGCCTAAGCATGGCTTTAAAACCATTTTTGATAAAGTGCTCTTCACGTATTTTCTCTTCTTGAGAGTATACTGATTACTGATGGCCACACTCTTCCAGCTGTTCCAGCAAACGCATTAAAGAGTTTAAATTTTATCAGAACTTGAGATACCTGCTAATACATTGCTTTTGCAATTTTTTATGTTTGCTAAATTACAAAATAGAGTAGGCGAAAGGCGAAAGGACCTGAAACTATGAAACAAAGTCTAGTTTCATATAGCACCGGTTTACCTATAACGAGCTTCATATTTTGTGTACACAAAAGGTCCCAGAAAATATTTGCACCTTTTATGAAGTCCACAGGGGATGGTGTATAAAAGTAAGGATCAGCTAGAAATAAATCACTACGAATATTTAATTCATATACATAAATTATACAAAGATAAAGCAGTGAATATTTAAAGAAAAGTTTTCATTTTAACGCAACATATTTTAGGGATTGGTGATTTAGAATTATATATACCCATTAATGATTCACTGTCTTTTCACAGTCGGTTACTTAAGTAAATTGCAGATTTATTTCATTATTAGACATGACGTACGTCATGAATAGCGCTACCGAGAAATTCGCGGTCATCGTGACCTTTAATAGTAAAGAGGCTAACAGAACTTCTCTTTTATTTTGCACATTGGTCATGACTAGTGCCGTTAGTGTAAAGTTATTGCTAGATAATTGTTTATTAGTCTCTACTCTGTCATTACTATCATAGATGGTAGCTGTTAATGCGATTCCTTTCTAACTACTGCCAATGTGGAAAGAGATAAAAAACGTGGACTGTATAATTGAATTACAAATCTTTATATTTCTGTATGTATGCGCACAATGGGAGCCGAGCGTGAAGTCGTGTCCTAGTCCCCGGCGCCCCGCCGGCGCTCGCGCTCGTGGTTCGTGAACAATGGTTTCATTGAAGATTTAGCTTTGATATCTGTAAAATGGATAAGAGTGTTGTGTTACATACTTTGTAACCAGGTGATTTGCAATAATTGGCATAGTCACCTTTGCGGATGCAATTAAAACATACTTTATGTTGTGGTAGCTCCTCTAACCGTTGTTAATTACTAAGTCCTAAAAATTAGTTATTACATTCAGGGCAAGATTCGAATTCGTACCCCTATCATGATGATACCATGCTTTTCTTAGTATGAGTAGTTTCAGGGTAAGAATTATAGTTAATTTTAGTAGTAAGTCTATAGTTGTATGTTGTATAGTTGTAACTATATGCATTAGGAGCGTGTCCCAATGTTTTGTGGGTTCTCCCAATAATTCCAGTAAATGCAAGTTCTTGTTCACATAATTAATAATACACTTAAATAATTAATAGAAAACTCTTTCCCAATTATCTGCACACTAAGTAATGCCGTAATTAATAGGTATATAGACTCAAACTCGTTTCGATCCGATAGTTGGGTGTTAATATCATCAACCAAATATGCATATTTTATTGAAACTCGTCATATTGTACGAATAAATTTTCCATCTTACCTAAACGTAATTACAATTCGCTAACCTGCGGATTTAACAAATCTTCCAAATCGTTCACATGATTATAGAGCGCAGTCAAACATCCTTTATAACTTCTCGTTGTTTTAATGAACTCTCTTGTTTTAATGTTCTCCTCCTTTTCAGTCATTTTAAAACACTGGTGTTACAATTTTCTATTACAATTTTCTAGAAACTTACGCAAAATATTACCTTAAAATAAACCTAATTCAGAGTACTGGACATTTAATCAAAAATGGAAAGAACTGAACACTATTTATTCACATCCAGCTATCCAATATTTCTAAATATACTGCTATTTCTAAGTAACAGTTCACGGTGACCTTAGATCCTTAATTTTTGTTCTTGCCTCTGAATATTATTTAATCTTCATTAATGTATCCGTTCCTTAGAACCAATTGAATAAAATATACGAAGATAGTTATAGACTATATTTCAATAGAAGACAGTTTTTTGTTAAGCCGAAAAATAAAAATTTAAAACTAGTCGGTACCTACATATAAATAAAATTCTTAAGAACTAATCAACGAGCAATAAAACACGTTAGTGTATAATTGTTTATCTTAACAAATTATAATTTACTGCTAGCTACAATATACTATAATTATTACTACAAATTAAAATGTGGATTGTTTTCATTTTCTGCACTTGTGTTACGTATGATATCGTTTCATGCTACATAGCTATTTTCTTTCACTTAACAGCTCTAAGGTAAAAATAACAGGAAAAGATTTACAATTTTCGTGTGAGTAGTAAGCCAACGCCGTATATATTATTGTTATTTTTATTGTGTAATTGACAAATGGAAGCCTAACAAATAGTCACCCGTACAGAAATGCCTACACGTTTTATAACCTACGTTTTGTAGAACAATACCTTTTAAATAAGCGATAACGCAATTAAATTTATGTTTAAAATTAAGTTCGTTTTACCTGTTCATACTTTTTAAATAGGAAGGTGATCGTTTGTACTTTTAAAACAATTATTTCATATTAGAAGTATGAAATTATGTTTATTTGTTAGCTTTTATGTCTTAACTACTAAATCGACCTTCATAGACTACACAAAGGTTCAGAAAATTACATATTAATACCCTTCATCAAGGAAAAAGTACTGTTCCCGAGGGAGAGACAGAAAGCTTTTTGTTGTTGTTATGCGTAGATGTTTTGTAGCTGTATTTAGCCCCAGCATTTAGTAAATGTCATATTATATAATGTAGCGCATTTTCTCAAGCCACTTTTAATTCTATTACCAAGAATGTATTTTTTTTTTTTCGTGTGGAGACCCCCCCGGGTCATCGCCTGACCGGAGCTAACGGTGAGGTGATATGTCAGAATCGGAACGACTCGAACCTGAACCACACGGCGTTTCTCACAAATGGGTCTATTGCAAGGGACCTAGAAAACTTAAAAGGAAGCTTCTGGGAAGCCGGCAGATCTTGGCCGCCTCTTTATAAACAATTGGCCACCACATGACCAGGAATGTCAACAAAATCTTACTTATCTCACTACATATTATGTTCATGGATAGAAAATATCCGAAAAAACGAAGTTATTTACTTATACTTATTAAGAACTAACATTGGTTATGACTCTTTGTCCAATTTGAATATTTAAAAAAATATCAACTGTCTATAGAAAGTTATGCATTAAAAAAAGTTTTAATGAAAATGTTAATTTTCAATTAGTTGAGTTGTAGACGACGTTCAAGTCGTAGTTCTTGCATTTAATTTCTACTTGCCATAATGAGGGCGAGAAGTGCATATTTCACAGCGTGGGGCGCTTACAGGGCGTTAAGTGGGGTATTTTATTGGCTTATTATACAATATTCTAAGCTAAAAATCATGGAAAGAGTAGGTTTTTAATTGGGCAGCGAGCTCGCGTGGTGCTGACGCGAGGATTATTCATGGCCGCTTCAGCGCCAACGCTTCGTCGCCCCGTTTTCCACTACGGATTTTTTTATGATCGCTAGGGCCTTTTGGCCCGGTTTTACTTTTATGATATATATCAACTTCTTCGGTTGCTTTAATGGTCAATTGAAAATGCTTTTGGCCTGGATATTTGGTGATTCACATTTTAGGAGTCACTGCATCTATTATTTTTACACACAAATACATGTTCTGTAATGAAATATAGGCATGTAATATATTTGAAATAAGTGATAAATTTAATAAAATAAGATATCAAAAAGAAACGTGGTCTGATAATTAATATGATACTGGGCATTGACGTGTCAGTCAGGTTAGTGTTATATTATGACTAAAGTAATTTTAATTTGTAATATTTGCAGATAAAAAACTACGTATTCTTATATCTTTTTTGCCTATAGTAAATTGATAATATTAACAAAACTACAAAAAACGTGGGCCACAGCAAAATATATTATATACATAGGTGTACTTGCATAATATGATGACATAAAAGTCTAAGTAATATATTTATCTCTTAGAAATAAAAAAAATGTACCTACTTTATTTAACATAATATTTCAAATAACAGGCGTCCTGCCGTGGCAGGCTAATTTAGCTTTCCGAGCCAGCGGGTCGCAGCAGGCTAAATTTAAACATTTCTTCTAGAAGCTGAAGGGCTCACAGAATCTATTTCACGCGCATTACGCCCATGACTTATGAGTTATTACAGCTGTAAAACTCAGCACACATCAGTACATTTACTCTTATTTTTAATATAATTTGACTTAACGTTTCATGAATGATTTAAATTCGCCCTTGGGCGACGGGTTGCGTCTGCTCTTCTATTATATTTATGATACAGGTGACTGATTTATTTAAATAAAATAATTATTTGGAATAAGGCTATTCTAAGTATTTTTCATAGCTAGCGTATACTCGTGAAATACCAGACTTTAAATATACAGTTTTATTTTCCACCATTGTCAATCTGTTTATGTTACGACACCTTAATATGTAGTTAAGTTGCAGATACCGAGCGAAAGATGGTGCAGGAATAGTTGTACCTAAAAGAAAATCTTGCTATAAGTAATGCAATAAAAATTTTGAAGGGTTTAAATCATAGCATAAGAAAGATTAACTGCAATGTGTTGTACCTGTAGGTACAACACATTGCAGTTAATCTTTCTTACATAACTAAAGCAGATTTTGATAGATTTTATGTTATTTTGTAATTATCTCTTTCAAATAATAAGTCTATATGGTGTGCAGCCGACTACAATTACGACGTTTAGTCCTATGTGTTATTAATGCACTCCAGATGAGTAATTACACCTGAATGGAGGTTTGCCGCAACCGTGATCATTGATACCTCACTCCTATTCTGATTACTTATTGAGGCACCCTATTTGCGTGACAAATGGTACTATGTTCGTTTTGCTCAGAATGTCATTTTGGGACAACTAATTCCTCTAAGTAATTAGTTTCTAAGTGGTTAAGATAAGGCCGTCGTTGCATTCTAATTATAGCTACTTACAATAAATTTGTTTTTTTTTATTTATTATCATTATAGTTACAGTGTTAGGTAAACGTATATAAGAGTATATGTATAAAAATATATAAATTATGATATATAAATTATTATATATATTATGATAATTATATGAATTATATATGATTATAAAAATATATGATATGAGAAATTTTCTACAGATTTTTTGAAGACCGGTCACCTGAATATAACTTACTACCGTCGCCCATAGGTATCTGCAACTCAATAACCGGAAGAGCGTTGCCCGTCTTGAGCTAGTTTAAGCAAATTGTATAAGTAGAAAATTAACAAATTTTCACCACGATCAAACACTATTTCAGGTTCAAGCACTGTGATGATAGGAGTCGATCAGGCAAAGTTCAGTGTCATAAATTCAACTAAAGTTAATCTCATTCTAGGCCTTGTAAAGCTCTAAACTGAATACCGACCAATAACAACTCTCTGTAGGTGTGGTAAGGTGAATACAACTCTATACACAAACAGTTTTATATTGTTTTTAACCCTGTTAATGGTTTTGAAGTTCAAAACAAACAAAAGGTTTAATATGTAGTAAGATGTGTCACACGATTACCATTTCGATTGCACTGTAGTGTGATACTATACTGCGACTAGACTACGTGGCGTCACCAGGAGGAATGGCCACTCAATGGTGGTATGATACAACCAGAGTTGCGTGTGTACATACGTATTGATTCTTATTTCATATTCCTTGTTTTTATACATGTTTTTTTTTTGTCCTAAAACCTTTCTTCCAGTCTGCATAATGTTACTATCATAGTCTTAGTACTTTTTCGTCCCCTACTGATCATAGTTCACTTCCTAAGACTACTCTAAAAATCTGACCAGTTAGAATAAAAAGGTTTCTAGTAATTTTAAATGGCATACAGAATAGCTATGAAAAAAAAAAAAAACTGAAATGAGAAAGTCCCTAGAACTATACATATTAAAGATAAGTCTAATGTAAGTTATTGTCTGACTATTACTTTTAATTGACTTTGAAGTTATGTTTGGCCGTTAAAATTTGTAAGGGAAAAATAAGACTAGTACACTAAAAAGAAAAGGATGATCTAATGGTATGTAGATCATTACATTGGCAACATACATAAAACATTCAGAATATTTGTAACTTAATTATGATGGCGAGTTTTAGCAAGCCGAAGAGTCTAAAAAATATAAGCGGACTCTGTTAGAGTAAGATGGTATTAAGATTGTCAAAAACATTTATCGTCTTACTTGTTATCAAAGTTCAAAGAACGTTAACGCTACACTTAAAAACAGTTAACCGTCAAAAAGATTCTTTAGAGGTTGTTTTGTACATTCAGTACATTTTTCGGGGTGTACTATTTATTTACTACTTCAGCAGTAAAGTTGTCCCTCTGTGAAAGTTTACGACTTGGCGGGGTATCATAAAAAGCAATGATACGCTTCTTGTCCTCACCCTGTATTATTTTCACAAGAACAACCCAACACTTATACTCTGATACGTGAAAAATATTGGGAGATTGTACTCATACATATATTTGGTACTTCTTTAAATATATGTTGTATGTTTGCTAACAAGATAAAATTAAGATTGAAGATAGATATGAAGATTCACATAGTGTAATCCGAGCCGATATATTGAACCGTAACTAACAGGTCAAACTGCACGAAGTGCGCGCGACTCAACGACGACGTCGAAATATTGTCTGTTAGTCTATTCCGATAGAAAAACGTTACTGTTTGCAATTATAGTGATTGATTATTATATTCACACAATTTAAGAAACTTAATAATCACATTTCTTACGTATCTAATTATACAAAATCTGAAAGTTTAGTTTTGAAATATGTTCCATTCATAGATTCGCTACCTCTATCATTTTATTAATAATGCTGCCATATAGTATGTATACAATATTTAGAAGAAACAATGACTGACTTAGGATCAGTTTTTTTTTCTAGTGAGAAATGTGAACAAAAGCTACATACATTCATACAATCTTGTCCATGTCAGCAGTGGCCCATGTTAGGTGTAAAACTATCACATTTTGTTAAATACAATTTGGTCCCACTAACGGAAAAGGGGACAAGCATATTACCATCATCTGTACATTGGGAATGCTATTGTAATGAAGGAATGAGATATTGCTCATACAGGTGAATGCTTAGACGCGTGTATTGGAAGGAGAATAGACAGAAGTATTTCCTTGAGCACGTCATTGTCGCATACCTATGTATAACTCGAACTTGTTCTTGCCGGGAAGTTAGAGCCCTGTAATAGAAACAAAAGCGGTAACAAATGAATTGAATAAAGCTAAAACATTATTAATAGCATAAGATATACAGATGTCAACAAATAAATGCTTCCTACATTATTGCGTAGGTGACGAGTGATATAAATATTTTCCTTATATATGTCACCATCAAAATTATTTATTTCAATTTAACCAATTGTTATAGGTATTTTTAAGTTGCCAATAGAAGTAGTCTGTCAAACCAAGTAAGTCGTTAATAAAGTTGCTAGGAGTAGCATGTTTTAATAATGACTATTTCTTAACAACTAAGAACGAGCACACATCCCGTCTGCTAAAGTTTGCGGGTTCCTATGAACATAGCCCCATAAAAGTTATTGTTTACTTACCAGTTTTACTATAATTAAATTCAAAACATGATCATTGTATTGGTGTTACTGTATATAAAAGTGTAAACTTCATCAGTTGATTAAAGTGTGTACTGGGAATTGAAATGAGTATGTGAGCTTCATACCTGGAGTATATACAGCCATGTTGATGAATCAGTTTATATTATATGTATTATGATGAAATAAAATCCAAGCAGTAATTTCATAGACCTTAACTATGAAGCTATTGTTAGTAAATTAACAAAGAGGACTTACATTACTTCCTATTATTTTCAATTGCTTCAAACTTATTTTGAATACTACATACTTCTTAGTACTGATAGTTGCTATTCATTACTAGAATAGAATATAATAAAATATATTTATTGTACACCATAAGGAATTACAATTAAACATAACGCATAATGTATAGTATCACTAAAAGCGATCTCTACCAGACAAGATCGAATGGATTTAGCAGCAATAGTGAGTGGTAGGTGAGGTGTAGTAGTAGTATAATAATTATGTTGTACACTTCTGCTATCACTTACTATGTATTATATATTATCACTTACACTGCGCTAAGTAAAGAAAGTAACTTTTTATGAAATAATCTTTTGTATACATTTAGGCTTAGTTCAGTCGTGTATAACGTGTCTTATAAAAACTTTTTTTTTTTAATCATAATCTTCTTCTTGTTTTGTAACTTAAATAAGTAAATTCTTTTGTAACACGTATTGATCGATATTACTTCAAAACTCCCTTAGGAGTTGTAGTTATAATATATCAATATCATTTTTAAATTTGCACAATTTCATTTTTCAAATCACGAAGTATTTTTCTCAGACCAATCAATAACAAGTTGTAGATATTGTGAAATAATATAAGTTTAATAATCACTTTATAACAGTGGTAGAGTAGTATGCTTAGGAATAAATGGGCCGGCTCGACCGGTGCGATACCACGGTCTCACAGAAAACCGGTGAAGCAACGCTTACGTTGCCTTTGCCCCAAATGAGTGAGGTTTCCAGAGGCCCAACTCTCCTCGTTCCTCTCTCCTCATCCTCCCTCTCCTCTTTCCCGCTTCCTCTTTCCCATCTCCTCATCCACCTCCCTTCTTTCACCCTATCTATCATCACCCTCAAAGGCGGGCAGCGACTCATAAGTTACAGGTGTTCATGGACGGCGGTTTTAACTTAACATCAGGTGACCCGTCTGTTCGTCTGTCCCCCTATAGTATAAAAAAAATTACAGTCCGGTGCGTCGTCTGCGGATGGAGAGGGTAGTCATGTTTTCCCTCTCCCTTTCCGCAGCCTCCTTCTGTGTCATAACAGTTTCACAGAAGGTGACCACTCACACCTCTCGCTCCCGACCATGGCGCGCACAAGCGCTGTGAGCGAGAGGTCAGTTCCTATCTCTGTTACTAAGGCATGGCGCGGCTCAACCCTAGCAGTACACTTTTGTACCGTATGCCGCGCCGTGTCTACCTCGCAGTGGTGGCACCAGGCGTCTGGCTCCCTGCAAATGTCCCGCAGGTACTTCCCAAAACATCCGTGACCGGTAAGCACCTGCGTCACCCTATATGACAGGGAGAAGTGTCTCTGTTCGACCCAGTCTCTGAATACTGGCCGGATGGCCTCGATGGTGTTGAGGCCATATGACGGAAGCAGTAGTCGCAACCGCCATTCCGCAACGAGGACCCCCCTCACTTCGTACCGACGCCTCTCGTACTCTCTAGGCGTCGGTTGGTGTCCTCTCTCTCGCGTCTCTTCACACCATTGATGTAGCGACGCGAGAGCCTTTGCCTCCAGGTCCCAGTGTAGTGATCCGGCCAGTAAGCACACCGCTTCATAGGAGATCGTGCGGTATCCTCTCACGACTCTGACGGCCATCGCCCTCTGCAGCCTGCGCAGTATGGCGACGGTGGCTGCCGTCAGATGGTCGGCCCATACTGGGGTCCCGTAAAGGGCCATGGACCGCACGACCCCAACGTATAAGTGCCGACACGCCACACTCGGCCCCCTAAGATTGGGAAACAGCGAACACAGTGCGGCTGCAGTACTCATTAGCTTCGTCGACAGCTGGTTGAAATGTGGACGAAAGTCCCATTGACTGTCAAGGACCAAACCCAGGTATTTGATAGTGTCCTTGGAAGCCATCCACACCCCGCTGACGACTTTGTGGAAGTCCAGCGGCCGCAGGTTTCGAGGACCGTGTAAAGCTATCGCCTCGGACTTTTCAAGGGCCACCTGTAGGCCGAGCCGCCGGATTCGATCCACAATTTGGGAGACTGCAACCACAGCAAGCAACGATGGTTACATACATAAGATATTTGCGACCTTATGACACAGTCACTAGATTATATAAGACTTTTTCGCTTCAATTCCAAGCTTAGATGCTTATTTTACTGGACTATGTATATATTTATTTATTTATTCTGATGTCTTGTTACCTGTAAGTTTTTGTTATGCAATTGTTGAATGATTTTTTACTACACTATGTAACCGTTAATATGTAAACAATTTCAATAACTTATGGGCTTTAAGCTTAAGATTTCTGTCATGAATATTTATCGAATAATGTTACTCTATTATAACTAGTGTCTCATATCAGACAGAGTGTTCATACTCGATGTTCCAATAAAGTTTTGTCAGGGGATCTTTGCCGGCACATAATAAAGTATTACAAAAGCCAAAGACCGTCATTGTTGCTGGTACTTCAATCCTCGACGCATTGGGACGTTTAAACGGGCAAGTGTACTGGAATAACGTGGCACCTTCTATACCGCACCGATATATTTTCTGTTTTTAAATAGTGTTATGATTAGTTCGTCTTGCCTCTTTCTTAATTTGCTGTCGTTGTGTCTATTTAACTTTATCAGTATTAAACCTTAGCACATCACCGCATGGGAAATATTATACTATCAAACTTCATTAAAGCAACACATTGGCATGGTTTTTTATTAATAGCTAATCTATTTCATTAATTTTTAGTTTTTCTATTCTATTTATTTATGATATATGTCAGTCAAGTGCGCCACCCGCCTTAGAGAATGATCAAAAGAGGGGAAACAAGAGATAGGGAGAATGGGTGTTAAAGAGATTTTTTAATATAGGACGATAGTGACAGAAGTCCTTTTTATAATAAAGATTTCAAAAACGTGTTAGTTGATTGTTTTATATTTTATTACTATTTAACACTACCAATAATTCTACTGTATAATACACAAAGATGTTCAAAACGAGCAAAGATTTGAAAATGTGTCAAAACTGATGCCTTAAATTAAGAGCAGGCACTCTAAAATCTTTTCCACGCAAGCTCCGCCCTCACAAAATTCTAACTCTATGTATTTTGATTTTAGAATAGCGATCATAGTTGGAATATATGTAGGTTCCTTTATATGTTATATTTTTTTTTTTTTCAATAAAAATATGAGTTTTTATGTAACAGTAGTTAGTGTTATATAAAAACTAGCTGTATATATACATACTATATATACAGCTAGTTACTACACATACACATTATAAATATAGTTTTTCTTACTACAGCAGTAATCTGAATCTATGGGAGATACAGGCAAACTGTTTTTAGAAACTAGTCGCGAATTGGTGTTTTATAATTTTATTTATTGAATTTGTTTGAAGATTAAAAAAATAAGTATGTACCTACATTAATCCGTCCGTATTATAAAGTTAAAAAATTAAATCTTATCTTATTCGAATACAACGGTAAGTCGAAATTTAAAAGCAATTTCGAAGAAGTCCATGCATCGCTATATAACTGGCGCAAGGAAGCGCTGGAAAGAGGGCTGAGACCTATGCCTTGTGAAGTCAATATACAACGGTCCCAGCTCCGCCCGGTTCTTTTGGTTAGGTGGAAAGAACGACTTGAGCGACCAAGCGCAGGGCCCGCCCCAATTGCGGCGGTAAGGCCCTGGTGGATTGGCTAGAAAGGCGACATGTCAGCTTCTCCTACCGGTTGACACAGATACTCACCGGGCACGGCTGCTTCGGTAAGTATCTGTGTCGTATAGGCCGGGAGCCAACGTCTGCATGCCATCACTGCGGAAGCTGTCGTGAGGACACTGCACTTTACACTTTAGTGGAGTGTACAGCGTGGACGCACCAGCGCCTCAACCTCGCGACGGCTATTGGTTCGGGAAGTCTCTAGACCATGATTTGTTGAGTGAGAGACCATGGTTCTGTCCAGGGTCCAAAGCGAGAGCGCGTGGAATTCCGCCGCCTTATTTTTTTCGAAGCGGTCATCTTGGCTAAAGAGGTGGCGGAGAGGATACG
Source organism: Tyria jacobaeae (assembly GCA_947561695.1). NCBI lineage: Eukaryota > Metazoa > Arthropoda > Insecta > Lepidoptera > Erebidae > Tyria > Tyria jacobaeae. Next base: position 14,198,285 of record OX387209.1, read on the forward strand.
GGAGAGGGAAAGTAATCTCCCGTCCCGCAGAACACGCAGCAGGCTCCGGAGAGCACAAAACGATCTCCGGCCGCCATGTGCGCTGGCCTGGGGGTAATGGGTAGGGCTGCCCTTACCCTAGCCGAGCAGGTCTGAGACCATGGTGTGACGTATTCCACGCTTGCCTTTCAAACTGGAGGGGGGCTAGGCCCCTCCTATTCAATGGTGGTGGTTCCTCTTGCCAAAAACGTTGCCAAGGTCTGCAGGGTTCCTGGAAGCATCCCTCCTAGGGTATACCCAGGTCCTTTGTAATAGACCCACTTGTGACGGAACACCGTGTGGTTTTAGTCAGTTCAAGTCCGACATACCACTTCACCGTCAGCACCGGTGAGGTGATGACCCGTGGGGGTTTCCACACCAAAACGAAAGCCGTACTAATGTGATCGGATGGATGATATCTAAACTAGATAAAACAGAAAACCATACGATTTCTCAACTCTGAATTTATTAAAATCTACTTTGATACTGGCGCATCTGATATATTCATAGTTTCTAAGCTATTCTCATCTTGCACTAATAATAATAAAGAATAATAATAATAAGCACTCTTTATTATGCAATAAAAAAAAAGAAAATATCAGAACAACTATACATAATCAAGAAAATGCACAATGGGTGGCCTTATCTTTAACAGCATTTTCTTCCCTGCAACCCTTAAGTGGACAGAAGTGGTGTTACAACTGATATACTACCTACTTTTAATATTATTATTCCATTTTCATTTATAGGTAATAATCAAATCGCCTCCATAGCTTCCTCTGCTCTTCTTATAATTACTGTAAAAGCTGACCTAGAAGCCACAAACAGTAATTTATTTAAAAAAAAAATCTTGTCTTTGTTTCCCACAGTATGGAAATAAGTAACAATATGAATTTTATTTAAAATAACTCCTAAATAAAGTACCTATGCACTCTTTGATCATGTTCGATCACGAAACTAAATGGCGGAAGTCTCAAATCTTATTTTGCTTATAACTAAAGTAACAAATGATTTAGAGAAAAAAATTCTTGTGAATGGATAATAAACTTTATATTTTTACTATGAAGACTTATTTTAGACATAAAAGCCCAGTAATTTTGATTTTATTTGAATTATCTTCAGAAAAAAACATTAATTTGGAATCAAAAATGAATCGAGCAAAAATGTTACAATTACGTATCCATCTTGTAAATGGATAAAAAAAAAAACCAATAAATCATATATTAAAGTTCCATTTTGAATGCATGTGTGACTGTTGAAGAATATTAATGCAAACTAACATAAAATTTAGGGAGCCTGCTCTTAACACGACAAAATTTGTACTTTATTGTGAAATGGTTGTCAAGCATGTTTTCATTGGAAACCCAGAACTTGACGGGATGAAAGGTGTAAGTCTCAGTGGCAATACCGAGGTACAAAAGTATGTCATGTTCGCTATTTGGCATTATTTTTTTTATAAAAAACATCTATGCGCAATACAAATCAACAACAACAACAAGTCTTTGGAATGCCAAACATTTGTTGTTGTGATCAATACTCTCCATATTAAAATATAATTTAATACTGTTCTCCTTAGTATTCTTTATGAATATGTGCAGGCATGGGTGTTATGTCCGACAAAAGGGGAGGATCCTCTAACCAGACGAGTTGATCATGCCCAGCGGACCGGGGCCCTACGGTTGATGTTGGGAAGAAGTGATATATACTTAACTTAACTTAACTGCCAATACTTTATTATGGAATTGTGGAACGAAGTTCCATATGGAGCGTTGCGGAGGGGTACCCTAGCCGGCAAAAAAAGCCCGTAACGTATGATTTTTTTATTTATTGATAAGACTGCCATCTAGTATTTCTATTATGAACTGCAAATAAGTTTAAGGATATTGTTTTAAAACAAAACATGATGTAACACCGCCATCTAGTAAAAGCATTACAAACAGCGGAAGCTTGAACCTTTCCTTATAATAAAGAACTTCGTTCCTATCTGGTGTCCCAAGACGCCACCCTTTTTTTTATATTGTAGGGGGACACATGAACATACGAGTCACCTGATGGTAAGTGACAACGCCGTCCATTTACAGCAGCACCTCGAGAGTCGTAAGTGCGCTGCCTGCCTCTGAGGTTGATGAGGGATGAGAGTATGCAGGAAGGGGAAAGAGAGTAAATGAGGGGATGGGCAAAAGGGGGGTCAGGGGAGAGGCAAAAGGAGAGGGGGAGTTAGACCTACAGGAAACCTCACTAATTTTGGGGATATGCAACGCGATTGTTGCTTCACAACCGGTTTTCTGTGAGGCCGTGGTATTGCACCGGTCAAGCCTGCCTATTCGTGCCTAAGCATGGCTCTACCATGTAATATTCAGGATCGTACAACGTCATTAGAGTAGTCGCAACGTAGTTTAGTTTGTTTTCGCTAGATGTCGTTATTGTATATTTTTTCTGTATGTGGAGGTCGCCACAGATACTCAACTAACTCTAGGTCTAAGAATAATTATTAAATCGTCGAATCCCCCTTACTACAAAAAACTAATACTTAGAAAAGCCAAACTAGGCATGATTAATTGTAGATAAAATAAATAATTATACCCGTAGTATGCAAAGTATAGTGGCGAATTGATCACTTTAACCATTGGGCTTAAGTAGTAATTTAGGCATTTTTAATATCGATATTTATGCAGTTACTTAGCAAAAAAATTTAAATGAACTAAATAAATCACTCGACTGAAATCCTAGGAGAGTAGCAAGTAACAAAATCAGTTGGAGTGCTCCTTGAAGGGTACAGATAAGGTTTTATGAGCTCGCCACGTCGTTTCTGTGTGGAGAACAGCGAATGTGCACTACATAGGTTTGTACAGAAAACCAATTACCTCCTCTTTTGTTTAGTATTTGATTGTCGTTTCATGCTTGCTTTATTATAACACGAGTAAAGAAAGGAAGCTTAAAAGGTAAGTTTATAAAATTGTTTAAAATATATATATTTTTATATATTGGTCAAAGAAGGTTTTTTTTAAGGATTCGTGTACGTGTATATGTATGTAAGTTTCTCAATTCTGACATAACTTCTCAAATCTGATCATATTTCGACGAACTCTAGATAACTTAGATATTTTCAAGTCATACATACATATGTACATCTGTATATGGCTGTCTGTATAAAAAACAATATGGCAGCTATATGGTGCATAATTCAGTTTTTGGCCTGGTAGTGTTGTTGATTTCATTCCTTAAATTAGTAATTAGTTTCGTAAATTTATTTTCATATGAAGATTCATATAAAGAAAATTGTTTTCTATAAGGAACTTTTTAGATAATTACATAGCTATTCACCCTACGGTGAATATTTATGTAATTATTTAAATATTATCTACAGATTACGGTGAATAATAACTGGGTGTACTTTGTAAACATTATATATACCTACAATAAAAATAAAGTTAAATATTTAAACTGCTTACGATTAATAATTGATCCAGACAGTAATATCTAACCTATTTGATAAAGGATTAGAAAGATTTAAATTACTGACGATTAATAATTGACTCAGATAGATTCAAGGAAGACTCAAATAAAAATAAAAAAATATTACAAAACATTTAAACACAAATTAAATATTACATTTTAAATTCGTAGTATTAAATGGAGATAGCGATATCCAGAAGTTGGTAAAACAGTTAGGATCTTAAAATAATTTGAAATTAATGACGGCTTGAAACAAAACACCGTTGTCCAAATATAGGTACTTTTTTAAATATCCGGATATAAGTCAGTCAGAATACGTTAGTTTGAAGCTAGTTGCCTGTTTCAATAATCATATGGACAAGAAGAGGCAAGCAACATTTTTTTTTCTTATATATTTTAGCGGCTCCCTCGATCTAAACGCCTCCAATAGATATTGACCTGTCACGGTACAAAAGCCTAATCAAGTTATACTGATTACTGAAATAATAAATTATTGAAATTCGCCCACCAGGTAATTTTTAGTATAATGTAAAACTATTTAGATACATTCAGATTAGGTACTGTGAATACTTAAATTATTCACAGATGTCACATACATAAACTAAACTAAAACTAGTCTGAATTAATATTAAATTATTTGTATATTGTTTTTTATTTTAAAGAGCTAGTTGTTTTTTTATTAATTCAAAGAAATTGTATTGGTAGAAAATTCATATTTTTATTGTTACATTTTATGAAATGGTTGGTTATATCATGATATGGTCAGGCATTATCATTTAATTATCAGCGTTTAGCGATATTAACCCCTATACACATGACAACTTCATGATATGTACAAATGTTAGTAATAGTATCATGAAATACTTATCGCCACTGTTAAGATTCGTTGATATCGTTTTGATGCATCATCACTGCTAATAATTATTTTGTTTCGGAAGAAAATAATAATGTGCAAGTAGCTGTTTAACAAAACTAAAAGAGTTCCGGTCCACCGACTACTTTCTATATATTCGAAAATTGTGTCTTTCTAAATAGCTATATCAGTTTATTTGACTTTCACATTAGTCTTGTTAACAGATCAAGTAGAAGAAGTATTCTACGTAAACCTAAACCAAATCTATAAATATTTTCAAATTATGTATAATTATTGTATGGCCATTCGTATTAACAATAAGTTACCCAATGGATTTAAATTACTGACTGTTCTAAGATACAAACGTAACGTCTTCGAATTTACTCTTACTCTGTAAAATAATTCCTAAATGCGGGACGTCACTAAAAGGTAGACTTGACTTTATTATATCGGACAGTATCATTTGAATTATATAATTTCTATGTATTCCCAAAGTTAGAGGACTCAAACTTCGAGGCACGACCCAGTTCGAGTTATAGGTATGCGATTCTGACTTGCTTCGGTTATTGCTTTTACTCTCCGATCCATCTGTATAAGCAATATCCCTTTCCTTCCCTTTCTATCCTCTCTTTCCCGTCAACACTCCAAATTTACCTATCTCCTTGCCTACTTTTAAGTATATGTGACTAAATTATAATTGGCAAAGAGTAGGCCTGTGTAACGCATGTACCTACCCTCGGGGGTAAAGGTGTGAGTTTGTGTGTATGCTTTGAATACTTGCTTTGTTGAAAATGGGAATGGTTTGTTAGTATATTATGTATTGTAATATTTCCATGTTCCGAATAAATTTTACTAAAATATTTGTACGCTGGAAACAGTAGAATATTTAAGAACTTAATACCTTTGTATCAACTCATGGCCTTATCCAAGCATACTGTATAAAGTATGTGGATGAAAATTAACATTATGTAAGAAACTTACTTGTTATTCGCTAAGTGTTATTTTTTAATAAATATTGAGGCATATTTATTAAGTCTTTGTATGTTGTAGGTACTAAACCAGTTGAAGATAATACAATTGGTACTATATGGACTACTGCTGCTCTTTATTGGGTTTTCAGTTCCATTGCAAGGTATTGAAAAGCTTGGAAAGCTTTTTGAAGATAGTTGATTGAAGATTGTGACTGTTCGTCATGGCTATGTTTGCTCACCTACTTGATCAAACAATGCAAGCATTGTTTAACAGCCGGTTTTCTGTGAGGCCATGGTAATACTCCAGTCGAGCCGGCCCATACGTACTGAAGCATGGCTCTTCCACGTTAAAATATGTCAATAATATATACTGTTTTTTGTCGTGAAAAGTTATGTCTGGTCTATTGTAATCTATGCCTTATCTGTTATAATGGTGCGGTCCCATTAAATGTTACATAATGTGTTTTCAAGAATTGTATTTAGCTTATATTTATCGTAAGGGTATTCTTTTTTGTATGAAATTATATGGATGGGCTAAATGTTGGTGAACTATTGCAGCGACTTTGTAATGACAATGTTTGTCTTTCCTCTCACCTATTATTAAGTTAGTTGAAATAAATAATTGTTGATTTTCATGTGATTTCGATTTTGATGTTGTATTGTTTCTGAGGCGGAATTGCAATCTCTACATATCTCTGTCGGAGTTTTGGTTAACCCTTCAGTATCAGTAACAATTTACCTTTCATGAGCTACTCGTTCGATTTCTGCTTATCAACATAATCATTATTATTACCCCGTATAAGTGCCGTGAAATGTGCTATGACAACATAGTCGGGCTTCTTGGACATTTATAAATTTTACATAATGGAGATGCTAAATAATGATATGGCCTAACGTGGAGTGACATATAATTAAACGTCAACGTTTTAGTTACACGGTCAGATTTAGCTGACCATTTCACGTAATGGTTGTCCACATTATGTAGTGGTCAATTCTATGATCTGACTACATAACAATAATTTATGTATCAATACAAGGAACTTAATAATGTGTATAATGCTTGTGTTTCAGACACTTTCGTTACCCAATACCCAATCTTTCGCCATTCATTTCGCGAACAACTAATTAGTGTCCGTAATTGTGAATCTCTGTTATTGGACGTCGAGCACACTCACACAGAATCTTTATACTATACGTGTATATCCAAAAAGTGATTCTCAAATAAGTCTTTGTTCTTGGTTATTGTTGTTGTCTAATCTATACAATTATTTGTAGCCCTTTAAAAAAAATCACTTATAATTTTATTTAAACAGTTACAAAAAAGCTACCGTCGCAGCCAGAAGACAGCTGTTTTTCATTGATATACCACCATGCAAGCGAAGCTGCGGCCGGCTCGAACGGTGCGACCGTACAGAAAACTGGTGGTGAAGCAACGCTTGGGTTGTATTTCCCCGAAATTACTGAGGTTTCTCTCCTCTTTTCCTTCACCTCATCCCCCCCCTTCTCATTCCCTTGACAAAGGTGAGAGGGTATGATAAATCATCCCTTTTTTCCTCTTTTCCATCTTCTGATCTCCCTCTCCTCATTATCAATCACTCATCACCCTCAAATGTGGTCAGCACACTTATGGCTTTTGATTTGTAAGTGGCCATGGACAGCGGTTGTCTCTTACCATCAGATGAACCGTCTGTTCGTCTTTCCCCTAATATAATATAAAAAAAGGTCAAACTTTTGCAGTGGTGGAGCCATGCTTAGGTACGAATGGCCCGGCTCGACCAGTGCGATACCACGGCCTCACAGAAAACCGATACAGATAACAGATAAAGATAACTTTTACACCAACGGAGTCGTCGATGAAGGATAGTAAACTATTCCAGTACATTGATATTATTCACATTTCGATTACATATATTATATCAGGTAACTATATATTGCACGTCGAATTTTAATTAGAAACATATAAATAGCGTCCGTCACGTGTTTATAATGTTAATTGTACGCACGTGCGAGATGATTAAATGCTGTACATATACATACATATATATATATATATATATATATATATATATATATATATATATATATATATATCATAACTGCTCCAGATTTACTCTTAGCCCTATTATGTAGTTTCGCAATGGACATGGCTTTATTCTTATTAATCGTGGGTAATTAGTTACCAACCATTAATGTTCATGTTACTCTTCTTACTCTTCTTAGAATGAGATAATTAGAACGTGTTTCTAAAGTATTACACTTTTACTATGAGCTGCTATTTTATTTTGCCAAATATCTATCTATCTAGCATATTTTTTTACTTACGTAATATAGTTATATGTTCTCATTGTCTGATAATATTTTGTACACAAGGATTGACCTAAACACTATTCCCGAAAATACAATTCGAAAGAAATATAATATAGTAAAATTGTTTCCTCACGTCTCAAGAATCTCTACTGAATACTGACAGCACAAGTCTATTGAAGAGTAATTTTTTTTACTCAATTTGCTTTTGGGGCATTGTTTGTCCTTATTACCTATGTCCAACTACGGCACAAAAGTTCTCCGTTGTGATACAACAATATTACAAATGGCAATTCGTTACGGGGGATTCCGTGTGTGTCAATTCAATGACTGCTGACTTGAGAGGTTCACAAATTGCCGTATTCATATTCCGATTTTAAAATACCTCAGAATACAATCTTAATTTATACAGAGTCCAAAATCACAGTATCAATAGAAAAAAGAAAGGTTATATTATTACACCACTAGTAACAAAGTTGTATTACATTTATTAAAATAATTGCATATTTGTTATGGAAAAATTGTTTTTTATTTTATGTTTGTTACCTCAGAGCTTTCGACTGGGTAAACCAATTTAGATGTTTATTTTTTATTTGAAAGCTGGTGCTTCCCGTGTGGTTCCATTTCAATTGGTACAGTTCTTACAGTGGAACCCACGACAAAACCATATAAGTCTTAAATTTGCATTAAGTTTGTGCAACCGATTTCGATTATTCTTTTTTTGTTTTAAAGGATGTACTTCAACGGTAATTAGACGGATTAGGTTCTGATAATGGCATCCATCTGAAAATCATATTTGACTTATACGTTTTGACTTTACGTATGATAGGCGCATTGAAGTCGGTTGTCAATTTTTTTTAAAGTGAATTATAATATTTTGTATACGGTAATAATTATTATATACACTAGTAAGTATGATTGGGGGCTAGTGCTATGTTACTAAGGATAGTGTAATCCTATATGAACAGCCATCCGGTCTGAATAAATGAGCTGTGAAATATCATATAGCATTTTATATATTAAACTAGTAATAAGTGCAGAAACTCTTCATCCTTACTACTATGTTTAGTTGGAACTGAACTAACTAGATTTGATGATTGTTCTTACGTTAGCATAAAAAAAATACCTATTAGTATTTCTTACCAATATTGGTATTGAACGTAGGTATGAATACGTTTCATTTTTGGTTTTACAGAATACCCACTACTATACACGGTGTTAGGAAAACGCTCTCGTAAACGAAATCAGAATACTGACACCTTTGATGATGGATCAGAAAATTAAATTTAACTGTATTACGATGTAAAACATGATTGTTTTAGCGTTCCATTTCTTAAAAGGAAAAATAAATGTGCTATTGTTGGGAATCCAGTCGGTGGTCACCTTCTCCCATCTGTCAGAGTGCATTCTACAGATGTTACCCACCTAACCCCATTTTGGCTTGAATGCTTTTTCGCCACCACCTCTAATGTATAAAATTAAGGTATTAAAAATACAGTTAATAGCAATTTTTTAATGATAAGCACGGTGAAATATAGCTAGTTGTCAAATATAGCTGTTATTATATACATAGACAATAATTTGCTCACAAAACCCTTGGTGCGCGTGTCAGACTCACACTTGTCAGATTTTTTTCAACAATATATTTTTTTTTCTGATCCATTAGAAGGGTAGCATTGCTACTATAAATATATATATGTATATTCCTTAATATAGTATTAATAACACCATTAGTATTATTGTAATTTACTGGAGCATATCCATCAAACAGTGTATATAAAAACGTAATACAAGAGAGCCTATGACAATATCCTGCGATCTGCTATCTATTTCTTTGCGATGAAAAACGAAGATAAAAAATAAGAATTAATGATGCGATGTTTGGCCTTTTTAGTTGTAGTCTATATTAATACATTTATTAGACGTTGCTTAAAGAACAAGCAAACAATCAACCTCAGGTACACGTTCTTAGAGTTGTCATGAATAAAGCAAACAGTACCTATCTGTATTGCAATACACTGCAGTCACAGTCACATTTTTCGCGATAAGGCTACAGACAGCGCGCGTCGACGAGGTTACGCCGCGAACGTGTCACTTTAACACCAGTAATGGAATTCTCATGCTCGCCCCGCTTACAGGTTTGTGGCGCTAGTAATACATACTTCAAATTTGCACCGGCATCGCCTGCGAGCGCTCCTACAAGAAACTTTTCACAAGTTTTAAAGGGATCTAAATGGGCCTTATTTTAAACTTTATCTTTCTAAAACAGATAATGAAAAAGACGACGTCTCTTTATTTCCTGAGTCTTGTTAGCAACACAACAAAACTTGCGTCAAGTAGGTCGCGCTGAATTTATGCTTTGGTTGGCATCATTAACATCTGAGTTTTCTTGCTGACATATTACATCATTATTTTATGTTTGTGTTAGCTATAAGTGCTGAAACTGTTAGTTTATTACTGCTTGTTCTAAATGACTAGTCTGCTACAATTCAAGTAGAATTAACAATTTGTACAACTCTCGATATTGTAAACGAAAATTTCTTGTAGCAAAGTAAAGCATGCCTGCAAGAAGTTACTTGGTACATATATAGTACATATATTCAAAATAAAATTGTAATTTGAACCAGCTAAAGTTATTTTGTAGGGCATTGTATACTGTTTAGTTCTTATATAGTAAGCTTAATAAAAAAAAACATTAAATTGAAAGAAAGGCAGGCAGTGGACCTACTGTCAAGAATTGCAGTCTGCGATCATCTTGAAAATTGTGTTGGTTTTTTTTTAAGTTGGGTTTCTTTCACAGGAGGAAGTTTAAATTTTAAAAATTCGATCTCATTATGCAAGTATTTATATATTCAGACAGATTGCTAGTATTAAACATAAATAAAAGTATTGTATTTATTTATACATATTTAACATTCTCAATAGACAGTCATTGAGAAACTCTATAAGAAGCAAAGCAACAGACAATAGCCTTGTTAAAGAATAATAAACAAGGCAAGCGAGTTTAAGTTGACTCCCTCGCTACATTGCTACTTCTATCACCTTACAATGAGTCTATTTACGTAGTTGGTAAGTTACGTACTTCTACTGAAAACTTCCATCTCTCAACAAACATTATTGCCACACATTCTACCAATTTAATATTATATTTTTTTGAATTTTATTTTAGTTTCAACTTGAAATGGAAGAAGTTCAGGGATATTAATAGTATATAAGTCGATTCAAAACAAAGTCAAAAAGCTTCAACTATTTTAAGTACCTGTATTATTTATTATAAACACAAATTTTTCAGCAGTCACCAGTCAAGTTTCAGCAGTCAGGGTCACCTACTAGACCAACAGTCCCGTCAATACGTATTGTATGTAATAGTATATAGATATCGTATGTTACTGTGTTTTAATAAAAAACACTCAGATTGATTGATATATTGAATACTTTTGCGATTATAAAATAACAATTCTCTTCTACATTCTGCAAAGTTTGCAAAAACTCATTCGTGCTCCAGAACCTACAATTCAAGCTATGATAAGTTTTAAGTTTAAGTGTTGTAACTATAATAAAATTATTATATTACAGGGGTCACACTGAAGATTTTAGAAAAAAAAAACTGAAATATATAAAAGCCTGTTAATATTTTTATTGATTTTCGAAGTAGTTTTCGTGCCTTTTTAAGCACCATCGCATGCGATGGAACTATTGACTGACACAGTGAACCCACTTCTCTTTAGGGATGTCTTCCACTTTTTCATGGCATTTAACTGAACTTAGAATTCGTCTTAGTTTATCTTTTATTATTGGTAATAAATAAAAGTCACAAGGTACCAGGTCGAGACTGTAAGGAGGATGACTTATTAACTCCACACCACCAATAGACAAATATTTGATAATCCATTTGGCCGCGTGAGCTGGAGCGTTGTCGTGGTGGAGGAGGATCAGGATGCAGTAACAGTCATTTTATCTTCTGGAATATATAATAACAATAATAAATACAAATATACATATACGAAACTAACCAAAAGCATATTGCACTGAAAACATTGCACCAACCCCTAATAAATTTGGTACAAGGATAAGAAGATGATGACCATTTTGCTTAGTGAAAGTTTGAATTGTTTTATAAACGCTTATAATAAAGTACTGCACTGTTATCTTTTTTTATATAATTATTCATAATATTTTTAATTTTTGGTTACTTTTACATATAGAAAATATTCATGGAAGTTATAATTAAGCGTGGAAACTCTATTAGAATATCTATTTACTCTTAATTCTGCAATAAGGCGTTCAAATGAACTAGTAATAGCTATTGATCAGATAGATAGGTATTTCTCAGAAAATTTCATTCAATTTACCACATGTATATGCACATTGTGTATATATATTTCTCTCGTTAAATACCTCAAAATTCCATTGAAAAGAGAGCAAGAAATAATATCTTATATACCGATGTCCATCCACAAAAATTCTATCTACCTAAGCATTTCAATTAAATCTTGAAAGGTTTCTTTAGGAATGCTCCCTGTTTAGACAAAGGAGTTACAAAGCCGTTTCAGGTAATTAATCCTCGTGGAATTCTTTCAGACCAACCATTGAAGGAAAATAATCAGAATTCACTATACTTGCTTTGACAATAGATTAATCATTTATCTTCTCCTTTAGGTATTGCATTGTATTAATCATATTCTCTGACATTATTTAAAGTGTTTAGTTACAAATGTACTAAGTGTTTAGTTTTCGCTCTTATTAATTCGGACATACAAAGGTAACTCATATTTCCAAGTATGAGAAATTATTGCACTACCTCTATTAAAAGGTACTTAAAAATATTATATATTATCTCAACAATATGTCATTTTTAAAGAGCCTTTCCTGTAACTTTTGATTACGTGGCTAACCCTTCGGTCGCATGTATTTAAGAGGTGGCAATGTATATACCCCGACATCGCCAGTACAAATTTAAACAGACATGCGGAGTAACTAACGTGAGGTGAACAAGAGAATTCCATTTAGTTGGTTAAAACGTCTCAGTTTACAATCTAAAAAAAAAGAATAGGATTTTAGTTATATTGACTTATAATTTGCAGTCTATGAAGCTAGATAACTTAAAAAGGGAAAGCAATAGTGGTAACGTTAAAAAAATAAAGTACAGAAATAATGCTCAGACATGAAAACTAATAAATGATAAACAAACATGCATTCGGAATAGGTTTACAGTATGACGATTAATTGCATATTCACTAATATGCAATTAATCGTCATACCGATCGTATCGTATATATCGTCGTATAACCCGATAACGTACGTATAAAGTTAATTGTAAAGATAGAAAAAAAAAAATTAAAAAGAAATGTAGTAAAAGGATAAAAATAAACATTCCTAATAGGCTATCCTAGATGACTGTTAAGTCATCTTTTTAGAAAACGGCAAAACTGTAGCTTTTGTACATTGTTGTATTAAATATAATACATAGTCGTGACGTTACGGGTATTTTTTGTCAAATCATTCCCTTTTAATGTTAATTTAATAAATAATAAAAACGCTTTTAAATATTTAAGGCACATCTTGTCTAACCTACACTAACTAGATTTTATCATCATCAGCCATCTATTGCCTTAGAGCAGGGGTGCTCAAACTTGAACTGCTGGCTATCTACCTCAATATTTTTAGACTACTTACGATCGACTTGAGAGGCTGCAAGTATGTGTGATGCAGGGTTGTCGTACATACACGATACACCCTACCTACCTAGGTAGGGTGTACCGTAGCACATATAGATATTAGCTTTCCGCACAATTTACATTATCTTAGTCAAGGTTTGGGTTAGGTTTACTTAAGTTCTTCTCTACAATATCAATGAAAAAACTCCTAGTTATTCAAAATTGCGAGTTTATTCGTTGTTACAAAACAAAAGAATTACATATGGTGTTAAACTCAACTAAGGAGTGACTTTGGATCTTGAAGCGTGGCACTGCATGTCCTCAGCATACTTTTCATAAGATGGTGCGTAACCACTGAGTGCCAATCGCAAGCATGATGACATATGATCGTCAGTTAGTGGATTGCGATATTTTGACTTAATTATCTTTATTTCAGAAAATGCAGACTCGCACAAGTAAGTTGACCCAAACATTGCCGTCAGTTGAAGGGCGATTTGCCTTAGATTCGGATATTTATCTTCAGATATAAAACACCAGAAATTTGTATCAGATGCTGTAGCTTTGAGATGTATATCTGATATAATCTGCACCAACTCATTTTCAACAGAACATGAGTTCATATTAAACTGACTTGCTACTTCAGTGGTTAATTCCTCAATGTTTTTACATGAAAAAGGATAACTCATAAATGATGCTATATTTGCCAATTTACTACAATCATAAAAACGCATTTCGAATTGTCCCAAAATATTTGATAATTCAGCCTCATACGTATCATAATTCAACTGAGGAATCCTTGCTTTCAAAGACGGAAAATGTTTCAGATCCTTTCTTTTCAGTTGATCTATCATAAGTTGCAATTTACTTTTGAATGCGTTTACTGCGCTAATCATCTCAATAATAGTTTTTCCTTTACCTTGAAGCTCCAAGTTAATGGTGTTTAAGTGCATTGTGATGTCAGTCAAAAATGCCAAATCAGTCAGCCATTTTTCGTTTTTCAACATCTCAGTGTCATCACCTCTTTCGTCTAGAAAAGCTGTTATTTCGGGCAATAATTCTTGAAACCTTTCTAGGAATTTTCCGCGACTCAACCACCTGACGTCCGTGTGAAGAACTAAATCAGTATGTTCAGCTGACTCCCTATCTTCCAACTGCAACTTAAAGAGCCGCCGTTGCAAGCTATGTGCACGGATGGAATTCACAATTTTTGTTGCAATGCCCATAATTTCCTCCGTGTTTAAAACTTTTGAACACAAAACTTGTTGATGTATAATGCAATGGAATGAAAAAAATGAAGGGAATTCTTCATTAGCTCGACACAATGCCACAAAACCGTTCTTGTTTCCAGTCATTGCTAGTGCTCCATCGGTTGTAATGCACACTAATTTATATATTGGTAGCTTGTAGTTTTTTACAAAATTGATGAAAACGTCATATATATCTTCGCCACGGGTCTTCCCCTTCAGAGGAATGATTGTCAAAAATTCTTCCTTAGCCAACATGTCATTGAATACCATCCGAATAAAAATACACAGCTGGGCAGTGTCTGTCATATCGGTGGATTCGTCGAACTGTAAAGAAAAGTATGTACATTCCATGATATCATGTTTTAGTTTATCTGCGATGTCCTGACTCATGACTTCAATACGCCTTGTGACAGTCGGACGAGATAACTGAAGTTCTCTAATAGCAGACATGATTTCTGTTTTATTTTTAAAATCTCCAAATAAAGTCTCACCCGCTTCAATAAATGCTTCCTTCACAACCGATCCATCTTCGAATGGTTTCTTGTGTGTCGCCAATATATGAGATATTTTAAATGACGCGATCGTAGCAGCTTTTGATTGTTTGGCTGGTCTTGTGAACATGGTTTGTTCTTTTTTCAAACAAGATATCAAATTACTTACTTTTCGTTTTCTTAATTCACTCTGTGGCGGAAAATCCTTTTCATAGTTTTTATGAACCGTTTTATGATGCCTCTCTAAGTTACCACGCTTAGGTATTGCAACTGACGCACGACAAATAACACAAATGCACTTATCCTTCATCATACAAAAGAAAAATTCTTCCTCCCAATCGTTATTAAAATAATACGTTTTAGATTTCTTCACTGCACTCATTTCGCACTATTTAATAATAAACTTCCGCCTTCAAGTTACAATTCAGAATGACTCCAATTCCTGCAGGCGCAACATTTATATCGGCGTGAACGAAAGTCTTGAATGTTCCCGTCAAACGCGCCGCTCGAAATGGTCTAGTACAGTCTAGTCTAGAAAAACGCGGCTTTTCTTTGACAAGTACCGCGCGTTCCTTTGATAAAGCCGCCTTTTGCCGCAAGCAGTGTTATTACGTAATAAATTTTGGTAGTTTAGTTACCTACTTATTAAAAAAAATTTTCTTCTCAAGATCTACTCAAAAAGCACTCACGATCGACTGGTCGATCGCGATCGACCGTTTGAGCACCCCTGCCTTAGAGTATCGAACTGCCGTCCACTGCTCGACGATGGACTCACCTGAGGAGCTAACTAAACTATTTAAACTAACTAACTATGAGGAGTTAGATTAAATATATGTAATACGATTAAATATATATTAAACCATTAATAAATATTAAACCACAATTAAATAACAAGTGCGTTATGGCTGTCAAATCATTGGAAAACTTTGTTTGGAGGCCGAGTAGCAATACAATAGAGTATGTACTAGCATCGAGTAACACCAACTATTTACACGTCGCCGCTCAGTAGATACCTTTTAAACCAGAAAATGGATGGTACAGAGAAGTTATAAAAAGAAATACGACATTCCTCGTCTCTGTTTATTACCGTACATTAGTTATACTGCTTCCGTAGTGTCGTCTCGGCATGAAATGGGAACTAATGAGATTTTGATGTTTTTTTGACTATGCTCTTATTTTCCTCGCTAACTTTAAGATGTTGTTTCAGGCCACGTTGACACTAGTTGCAATATTTTATTTCACATGTGACCAGAAGCATTATTATTTAACATGCGTATATACATACATAGTTCACGCCTATATCCTCTAAGGCACGTCTAGAGGTGTATTAAACACCCACATTTTTTTTTATTAATTATTTAATTCCATTAATTTGAAATCACTAAAGTAATAGGAGGCAAGCCTAGTTAACCGGGCGCTATATGACTGTATACATGCTGCCGGATGGAAAACAGTCCGTTCCCTTAGTCGCCTTTTACGACATCCATGGAAAGAAAATGGGTGGCTCTATTCTACTTTACCGAGAACCGGCGGTACCGAGGTGGGGGATATATATATATATTTTTAGTCATGTAAAATTTGACTCACGGACATAAGATACATTAATATGAAAATGAAAACTAAACGCAAGTGCTATCCTGTGCAATTGTGTATCATTCACCATCAATCAGTTATATATGTCGGAATCTGAATATAATGCTCTCATCAGTTTTTTTTTTATATTTGTTGATATCTTACAAATCCACTTACATTCGTTTCACCATCAATATCTTCAACGTTAATTTTGGCCGTTAGTTCTGTTTATATGTTTTAATTTGATTATTTCATTGTATGTTTGGTGCTGACTCAAAATTATTTAGGGTTGGCTATTTAGGGTCGTTTAATTTTAGGTGAGAAGTATTTATTCTTTTCTTTTTCGTAAGTTGTCTTTTTTGTTACTTTTTCATTTTTTATTTTATTATTTAATTAGGTTTAAATATTTCATTAGATAAATCATTCAAAACAAACACAAGATACCTGCTGTATACCGTTGAGGAAGTCTCTTGACTTTTCCATTTCGGACTTCAAATTCAAATAAAGTAAATAAAGAAATCCGTACTGATATACTGACAATAGCACTGCAAATGTGTTTCAACATAATAAAAAAAAGGCCTACAGTTGAAAAGTTAGGTTGTGAACAATCATTCATTCCCCATTGCTGTACCCTTTGGGTCATTTATTTTTAATTGAACTCTGAATTATGGAATAATCTAAATCTAACATTATTATAATTTTTGTTGCCAGAACCTCAAGCAATGTCTGAATTTTGAAGTAGTCAGCCTCATGTGACATATTTAAATACCTTTTCTTTTCTATCCAAGAAAGAAAAATATTGATAATTTTAATTTCATTTCATAAGTCTAAAAATATAAATTGCAAAAATCTCTGGAAATAACCTCAGTTTCTATATATAACAGTGTTTAACTATCTCGAAAATTATAATAATAGAATTTGTAACGAGCTATGTATCGCAAAATGTTTTGTAATATCGTGGCAATATATTTGTTCTATCTTTGCTTTCCCTCAGATTCTTCTACCCCCTGGAGTGTATTTGGATTATTTTTTGTTTTTCGCACAGCAGCAATTCTTTTCAATATTATATTCTTATACAAAATAAATATAGTAAGATGATACGCATTTTACCATCTACAATAATGTGAAGCCGTTTAAAAAATATTAAAAAATATTATGGCACAACATTATTTTCAATGATTCACTGATATCTTTTAATTTTTTAATGCAATATTAATAATACTCTTTCTTGTACGAGTACACCAGTTATTCAACACAACAAAAACTAAAAACTACAGGTGGTGGTGAGAGAGTGGAGGTGATCTCTTACAGGCAACCATAGGATGGAGAGAATATGTGAAAGAGAAGAGTAGTGGGGCAGTGTCTGGTGCATTGAGATAAATTAGGAACAAAAAGAAATTACATGCAAGAGGATACATAAAAGTTGCATACATACAGCATATGATATGAATGTAATAAACATATAATAAAAAAATAATTACTACGGTTAGACACAGGGTTTAGACTGTAGCTAACATGTGGCTAGGATTTCAGATACTGTGCTTTCACTAACCTTTTGACCATTGGCAATGACTGCGCACTTCTGATAGGAACAGGCAACGAGTTCAACAATCTAATAGCTTGAACTGTAAAAGATTTATCTAAAAAGTTAGTTGCATGAGCCGGCATGTTTAACCTCAAGTTGTCCGATAATCTCATGCCAATTTATTGTAAAATATACTATACTTATTAACACCCAGAGCGTCCACAAAAATATTGTTAATATATATATAATAATATATAATAACCTACTTAGAGTTGGCTGTGCAAAATTTTTCCTTAGTAACTCTCATTTTTGACCACAAATAACCAAACGACATGCCTTAAACCGACTGTTGGGAATGTCTTTCAAAGTTGATCCAGTGGCATCCTGGGCTGCGTAATAACTAGGCGATGTGCAGACACTCGCTACACTGTAGGCTCAACTGGAACTGAAGAAAATAAAACCCGTATCAGCCACCCGCGATCACTTTTGGGTAGCATGAGGCACGCTCATATGACACAGTATAGGTCATTTTCCCAGAATCGTGAAAATACTCCCGATCGTTCCACAACCTAATCTCAAAAGCAGATTAGACACTGACACGGGTGGTAACCTGTTACCTTTAACTGCACCAACATACCCGAGCTTAAGTGGTTGCCTATTCGTCAGCGTCGTAAGTTGCAAGCCCCTAACAGTCCTATTCGCTATCATTAACTAATTTCCCGTCTATTTTCAACTTCCAAGCAATCATAATAGAAATTTTCGCTCCACAAATAACATCCTTCTTCTTTGTCCCTCTTACACTTCAAGGTTTGTCGGCTCTTCTTTCTACATTCAGTTTCATCTTCTTTTTTATATGCTTCCTTTTTAAATTAGGATGGCCACTAATCGCTATTTATTTAGAGTAAAGGTATCTTTTCTGGCAATTGGGAGAATCAAGTTGCCCGAGGCTTCTTTTGTTTTTGTAGGTATATGTTTAGAGGTCCCGTGTGGTTCACGGTGGTGGCGTTAGGGATCAGACTGTTGCCTATCAGACAGTATGTATTCAGTCGTACAGTGTCTGGTTAACGACAATAGGCTTGCCCCTTATTACGTTAGTGGGACCAAATTCTAATTGACAAAATTTGTTTAATACAATTTCTTCAAATCCTTTTTCTCTCTTTAATACGTCTACCATACAGGGGATGTAGGCGTGAGCATTTGTGTGAATGTGTGTTTAGAGTTGTATAATCTTCTTATTTATTTATATATGTTTCTGTAAGTTTCGATAGCGTGTATATAGACTCAACCAAGTATCTTTTGTTTTAATGCATTTACTTTCTGCTTTCTCTGTACCACCTGTAGGTTGACTGACAGAAATTGCTTAGGCATTCTGTACATTACGTGTATAAAGCTTAAATAAACAAATAAAATCTAAGAAGAAGATTCTTCTTAGATTTTATTTGTTTATCACTCACTGATATCTATTAAACTATTTACTTACCAAATACCCTTTAAGAACACTATCAGAGACACTAACTCTCATTCTTTGACAACCATATATAGTTTAACAATACATGTTCATGGTCCTAAAAGTAATTAGATATGGATATACGAGTATATGTCGGAATCTGAATATAACGCTCTCATCAGTTTTTTTTTTTATATTTGTTGATAAAGATATCAACAAACGAAGGTAAAACGAATGTAAGTGGATTTGTAAGAACAAATCCACTTACATTCGTTTTACCTTCGTTTCACCTTATCAACAAAATAAGTGTGTATATCTAGGTTTGTATGTATGCATATGTATTTATTATAAGTAACTTAAAATATTTATAGTAAACCTTTTATAAGAATACCACATGCTACCCAAAACATTTATAATAATATCCTTATAAAGGTTGTCTGGAAGTGTGAGATTAGCAGTGATCGGAGTAGGTAGAGCTATTTATGTACAATAACCGCAATCGCAGCTGTTAATATGTACATAAAAAATATTTTTGGTAACAAAGATAAAAAAAAGCTTGTCTTATGTATTGGTAATAAGCGGACACCCACAGATAAATTGTCGAATAGACTCAACTCTGCAGCATACACAGTTAGAAAAAATCGTAAACTGACTGATATTGAAACAGTCAGATTAGTCTACTAGTTTATTTTCATAGTTTAATGTCGTATTGTATTTTACTGTAGGGCAATGCCTCTGATATTTAGTCTGTATTTGTGGCTGCCGAAGAGAGCTATCAGACCAATTTATCATGTAAGATAATCTTTATTCGCTGAGGCAGAAATTCAAAGAAATAGACATAATAACAGTGGCATGTCAGTGTATAAATGAAAACTTAGTTTACTTTCATAAAAATAAAGATAAGTTTATTAAAAACGTGATATACACTCTTATAACACACTTAATAAACATAAATTTATTGTACCTGCCTCCAGGCTCAAAAAAACTAACAAGTCGTTTCCAGGTCAATGCTTAGCTAACAAACTTTAAGTTAAGCCTGAATAAGTCCACTGTAAAACGAAAGTAGGGCTTTAAACATCCCCAGCAAATGAAAAATAAAGCCTTTCAAAATTTATTTCAAAAATACATGTGCGGTGTTTGTTGCTCTAATTTCATTAACTAATAAGAAATTCTCTGACGAATCACAATTACGATTTAGTTTTTATTAATAATAACTTAAAATATGAGAAACTATGGATATCGCTGGATGAGACCAGAGACTTTTTGGATCGTTATATTGTGCATGTTGTGTTTAGTAAAGCCTTTAAACGACAAAACATCCATACCAATTAGCTGCTTTAAAATGAACAGATGTCGAATGCTCATTTTAAATTTATAAATCGGTATTAGATGTGAAAAGAAACACACTAAAAGTGGACCACTTAGAAAAAATAATTTTCATTTATTTTAATTACTCATAGTCAATCTTCAAGTGAAACCGAAGACCAAAACAATGAGTTCGATGATGATGAAATCAAAAGAAAGTGTACCCACCCTGTTTGATATTTTTTTCTTAATTATTTTTTAAGACAGCTCCCGCACTATGAATAGTTCTAACCAAGGGCTTTACAAACATCAACGGAGACATATAACACCCAGATTAGGGACAACTATTTATGGATCACTTAAATGCTTGTCCAGTGTGGGAAATCAAATCCACGATCTCCAAGTTCAGCAGCCAAGGTCACTAACTCGTTGAACAATTGAATAAATTAGTCGTCGTTATTTTATGACTGCGGCTTGACTGAAAGAAATTTTATTTATCTGTTCGTATTAATATCTATTTTATTTTAAATTTTAAAAATAGTTTTCTTTTGT
Organism: Tyria jacobaeae; assembly: GCA_947561695.1. NCBI lineage: Eukaryota > Metazoa > Arthropoda > Insecta > Lepidoptera > Erebidae > Tyria > Tyria jacobaeae. Next base: position 14,219,683 of record OX387209.1, read on the forward strand.
AACATATCTTAAATATCAAAGGATTACATGACTTGTAAGGTAACAAGGATCTTGTAGAATGTCAGAATATGTAAGTATGTTTCCTTCCCAGTTTGATCCCGGATCTTTTGGGCGGGGCGTGAAAAAGCATCTTACCAGGCCGCCATAGTGTGGGTCACCAAGCTACATTGACTAGACATGCAGTGAGGATGGTGACCTCAACTCTTAGACTCCAATTATTGCTTTCCATCAGTCACTATTAACGGCATATTAACACTCGTCTGTACAAAACCATTGTCAAAAAATTAAGAAAACACATTTAAAAAAAAAATAAGTTTTCATTTCATTAACCTGAAAGAAGGGGTGTAGATGTAATATATGTTTGTTCATACGTGACTAGCTTTTTACTAAGTAATATCTTAGTTATTCCGGGAGTGTCCATATTAGACAACGTATTGCAAGTAGATCAAAATAGCTGTGCCTACTCCGGTCATAGGTGATAAGACCGCCGATTATTATACCTAATTATTTGTATTTTTTTATGTGTTATATTTGTATAAAAGGTGTACAATGAAGAAAGAAATTAATAAAAAACAAAAAAACACTAATTAATTAATTTATTTATTAGACTAATATAACTACCCACAGAGAATACAGACAACCACAGAGTTGTAATCCCACTGGTGTTTAATATTTGCTTACATTATATGGATCATTATCAATTTCCCTCACATAACTTTCAGACAGTTTAACCGTTTTAATATCGCTTACATCTTTGTCCTTTCACTTGATACCCCACTTCAGTATATTTGAAAACATTCATTTGATTGTTCATCCCCTCTTTCATCTCCACATTATGTAAACGTCTGAAATAATTTTGGTTAAATATATTTGAAAGAACACTTTCGATGAAATTACCTTTCAAAGAAAAAAAAAATCTGTTAAAAAATTCATCCGTTTTATGAGCTACGGTGCCACAGGCAGACACATAAACACGCAATCAAACGAACACGTCAAACCTCTAACAACCCTGTTTTGCGTCGGTTGTAAAAAAATATGATTCAAGACCACATTTGTGCTTGTTTTCCTTAATTAGGAAAAGTACGTATTTCTTAATTCAATAATAAACATTTTTACAAAATACAATAAAGTATATTCCTTAATATTATTTTGGCCTTATAACATCAGCATATTAAGATCTACTAGACTAAAGCAATACAATTGAATTGCTCTAAGCCTAAAACTTAAAAGCATAAAAACTCAAAACTTTAATTAGTAACGGGAATAACGTAAGACACGTCTATTACACATGATTTATGTAAAATTGTATTCGAACAAAAGTATCGTTATTTCACATTACCAACAACGTATCATTTATCTGTCTGTGATATGTACTTGGTGTTATATATATATATATGTATATATATATATATGTATATATATATATATATTTATATATATATATATACATATATGTATATATATACATATATGTATATATACATAATAACAAATTAAACTAAAATACTATTAATATATTTTAGTTTTAATTTGTGCGAATGTCCTGTCCTGTCAAAATGTTGATCATAAATAATTGTAGGTGTTCATATTAAGAAATAAAGTTCTCTCATATCCGAACCGAATTGTACTGTAAATATTTTTATTTAAGTTCCCCATTCAATTCATAAAGTAATACGAATTCCACGTCTTTGCCTAAGGGAAGACGATCTTTGTGTTAATGAGTTGAAAGCATATCAGTACGGAATCTTGATGGACCACGATTATAAAGAAATTGTTTTTTTTTTATATTATAGGGGGACAGAAGAACAGATGGGTCACCTGATGGTAAGTGACAACCACCGTCCATGGACACCTGCAACTCGAGACTTGTAAGCGCAATGCCCACCTTTAGAGGGTGATGAGGGTTGAGACGATACAGGGAGAGGAAAGAAGAGAAGGGGAGTTGGCCTCCGGAAACCGCACAAATTTCTGGGAAATGCAACGAAAGTGTTGCTTCTTAACCGGTTTTCTGTGAGCCCGTGGTATCGCAACGGTCGAGCCGGTTCTTTTATGCCTAAGCATGGCACTACTAACTAAGCAGTGCCATAAATATCCATTAAATGACTAACAGAAACAAAGTCTAAGACCTAGAATTTATTTCTGTTATCGACTTGAACACTTAGTAGTCATAGAAAAAAAAAATAGCAAATCGACGAATGAACTGTAAGCTGCACAGTACATGATGTTTAACAGTTTAATAGTAATACTGAAGTTCTATACACTGCATTTGCTTTGTCTTTAGGAACTAATTAGCGAATATATATTTATTTTCATGTTTCCGTCTTCTAAGGAGCGGTTAAAACACATAATTAAGAAAAGGCTCGCAGTGAACTTCTTATACCACCTATTATGCTATAAGTAAAATACTTATATAATCCATCTGAATAAATTAATTAAATGAGTACAGAAAATAATTATTTTGGAAACACTAGCATGTATAGGTTGTCTCAGTAACGTGCACTTTTTAAATTTAGAATCTTTTTTTTTTCGTCCAAGTGGCAACTCATTACAAAAATAGGGAAAAATACGCTGAAACCACTCGCAAACTTCGCCAAATTTTCAAGAAAGTATTTTGTTTTTATTTTTTTAAAGACAACTCCCCCACTAGGATTAATTCCTGTTTCATGGGGGACTTTACAAACATTGAAACAACGGGCACAAAGAACACCCAAGCTCAGAACAACAATTTCAGGATTAAACAAAGTTGTCCCGTGCGGGGATCGAACCCACAACACTCGGCGCGGTAGCGTATTGGCGAGGTGATCACTTAAACCGCTACGAAATTCATGCAGTTAAAAGTGCACCTTGTGTCATGTGTCAACCATTCAAAAAGTGGTATTAAGAATCCTTTGCGTCAACGTTCCGGTCGGTCTCTTGAAAACATCGCTGCTATAAACGACAGTGTCTTCAAAAACCCAAAAACATCAATTCGGCATCGTTCTCAACCACTTAAAATTTCACGAAGCACTACGCAGCGAATTTTGCCAAAAGACCTCCACGTTTATGCGCACAAGATTCAGCTAACTCAGGAGCTCAAACCAGCAGACCATGGAAAGCGCCGGCAATTCGTTCAATGGGTAATGGAGCAAACTGAAGTCGATGTAAATTTTGCGAAAAAGTAATCTTTTCCGATGAAGTGCATTTCCATCTGAATGGCTACGTGAATACACAAAATTGGCGAATTTGGGGCTCAGAAAATCTTCATACAATCCATGAAAAAGAAATGCACTCACGACGACCAATTGTCTGGTGCGGATTTTGGACAGGCGGCGTGATTGAGCCTTATTTTAGAAGATGAGGAGGAAATTGCAGTGACTGTGAACAGCATTCGGCAACTGGACGGCATGGATCTGGACAACATATGGTTTCAGCAAGGCAAATAATCAACTTATTGCAGCAAGGATTTCCAGAACACATTATTTCATGAAATTCTGATGTCAACCGGCCACCAAGATCGTGCGATTTAACGCCGTGCGATTTTTTTCTTTGGGGTTTTGTGAAATCTCGGGATGCTAATAAACCAGAAAAAAAATCTGAGCTAAAATAAGAGATCCAACGCGTTATCGGTAAGATACAGCCACATCTCTGTGTAAAAGTCATGGAAAATTTCACGAAAAGGGTCATGGCCCGCCATCAGAGCTGTGAGGGCCATTTGCCTGATATTTTATTCCATACTTAATCGGAACATATCTTCTTTACAATCTCATACTGTCTTCTCATACTCTATACTGTCTCATAAAATACGTGTTTTTATTTTAAAATGAAAAAGTGCACTCTTACTGAGACACCCTTTAATACAGTAATTTATATTTAGTTGCACGCATCGGCCAAAGAGTCATAGTTTTGTTTCACGTGTGCTTGACATAATCTACAAACCTCAATGCAACTATTAAAACTCTAAATTGTACACAAACAAAATTCAGACGGTTTTGAATTAATTACTTAAAAAATAATATACTGTCCTATAGTTCTATACTATAGAAAAACTTATTTGTATAGAAGATGAGTGAAACTTATGGGTGTAAACACAAAGAACATATCATCTGTGGTAATTATCGTGTTCTATGTAGAAGCCATTCACTGTCATCGACCGCTATAACTTAAATCCTTATAAGTAAAAATGGATTTTAATTTATAGTTTCATCCTAAAAACCGTCTTTTTTAGTATTGACAATTTCCGTTTTCATAAACCTTTAAAAATCTACAGTATTTCTTTCATTTTATTTTTATATATTTGTTATACACATATGTTATACGCCTATTTCCAAAGAGGGGTATGCAGGAGTGTTATAAAAGCTCACTTTTTACTAACTATAATTAAGTCCCAGTCCCCCTACGGAGTGACTGCCCAGAACATAGATATTGCAAACCTTGAGAAAACTCCTTCGCAGAGCAGTAAACAACTATTCTTTAATCAGCTATCAATTTTGTCTATCTAACGGTTACCTGTAAGAGATTGCTCTTAACGATAAGGCCGCCCATTGTGCATATCACCTTGTATATTAAATTTTAAGCAATCATTTTTTGGTGTACAATAAAGATTATTTTTATTCTTAAACATGCTTTCATACGATTAAGTTCAAATTGAATTCTCAAGATAACAATACAAGAACCCCGGTAGTATTTAAAATAAATAACCTGGCAACATTCTACAGAAAAAAATCTTGAACTGTGAACTTATTTATAATGTCCAACAGTTTTCAGATCACCAAATAGCTCAAAATATGGCGTTCCAAGGTCTACACTTAGATTCCATAAAAATAATCCAGGACATAAGATAAATTTGGGACCACCACCTATCTTACTATCTTACTTGGGACGTAGCATCACTCCGCATACTCTATCGCTTGTATCATGGGGAGTATTCAGAGGAATTGTTCGGACTTATACCAGCTGCCGGTTTCCACCATTGTCCTACGCGAAAAAACATCCATCCCCATCACCTGGACGATTGGCACTCCACCACTGTGCGCTTCTACAGAAGCTTTTTGCCTCACACAACCAGCCTATGGAACAAATTGTCGCCTGTAGTATTTCCGGACCAATACGACCGTCAAACTTTAAAAAAAAGAGCGTATCCTACCTAAAAGGCCGGCAACGCACTTTTGACTCTTGAGTTGCGGGTGTCCATGGGCGGGGTTGTCACTTACCATCAGGTGACCCGTCTGGTCGTTTGCCTCCTAAAGCATAAAAAAAATAACTAGAATAACTAGAATAACTAGAATTTATAATCAGTGGAAAGAATTTCAAAGCAAAAGCAGTACATCGAAATATAGATGTAAACACATATAATGTATCGTTGACAGCACCGGAGACAGACATAGGAGGATGCCGGGAACAACTTTAGTCGGACATCCAGACCGCTCCTAGCGCCTGCCCGCAAAGGAGCGGGCACCACCTTCTGGTAAACCTTAGTTAGGCGGCGTCCTGGCACACGCGGACGTCGCCTCCTCGCGGCTGGCCACTACAGTGCAGGTACTTGCCAACGCAGCCATTCCCGGAAAGTACCTGCGCCCGCCGAAAGGAAAGGGTCCCATGCTGCCTCCCTGCCTACTCGACGATGACCGGCTGGAGCGTCTCCACGGCGACAATGCCAGCACGTGGAGCCTCCAACGAGCCATCGTGGCTCGGCGGGCGGCTTCACGCCATTCACGCACATCTTCGGGAGGAGGCCGACTGCCCCTCCCCGCCCGAAACTCAGCCATCCGCACGCCGCCTCCGTTGACACGGTGCGGTATTCACGTATAGCTCTAACTGCCATGACTCTCTGCGAGCGTCAGAGACGTGCCCTATTCTGGGCAGTCAAAGCCTGCGCCCACACCGGTGCACCGTACTGTGCCATTGACCGTATGAGAACTTTGTCTCCCTAGCATAACTAAAGATTATATGAGTAATTATTCATGACATAGTGTCCCTAGAATATCTAAATTGTTTGACTCTCCAGGTGCTAGTACAAAAGAAACTACTATACATCTGCAAAGTGCATAATTGCTAAAAATATAATTCTTTTGCATTATACTTGGCTTACCCTAAAACTCCAACACGAAAATTATAGCGACAAACAGAGAGACCACCATTTGCACAAAATACAAATAGATAAAGAGAATCATTTAAAGAAAAGGAAAAAAAGAAAGTAATAAAGAGACTGCAAATCTTAAGACAGGTATAAATAAAAAAATATGACTCCAAGTGTAAATATATATCAGATATATGTAAAAGATGTTCAAGTAGAATCAAGAGGCTTACCTGAGTCAAGAATCACTGTTTTAAAACAAGTTATGAAAAACTCGGACAAAATCGGACGATTTATGATCTGTATGTAACCACCACCAAAAACTTGAATGCAGTGGCTGTCAAAAAAAAGTTGATTTTAGGGGTGTCCCTAAAAGCCATCAGAATATATCGACATGGTGTTACTTTTATCTAAATTGTTTTATAAAATTAATGAGTGATACAGACATAATTAGTTACTTTGAAGAAATATATAATATAATTCAAAAAGGAAAAAGAGACCTCGATTGCTAATAAACTTTAATTAAAAAAAGGTTGGTTAATAGAAAACTGACAGGTGGTCAATAGCTGTATAAGCGAAATATCAATAATTGAGTTATCCGGACAATTAACTGTGATTTTAGAAGTGTTTTTGTTTTTTTTTTATATATTTATGGTAATATATATTAATATATAATAAGATTACATTATACAACGTTGAATGTTGTTACAATAAACAATAAAGTTTTTAGTAAGAAAATCCTTGTATCAATCCCTAAAGCGGGCAATCACTATAGTATTTAACATGAATGTATTTAAAATACATATTATAAGCAGTCTGGTTACGATAGTACAAGCTATCAGACGACCGTGTGTGGGATGTGAGAAGTTATTTATTTACGTATTACTTTAATATAACAATGTACAAAATCTAAATAAATAACAGTAATTTATAATGATTTGCGGTGATGAACTAAATTATATTTATAGTGCATATCTGATTTATTTAAAATCGTTTTTGATTAGTTATACCAAAACATCTTTTCTTTTAAATGTTTTAGTTAAAATGATGTTTGTTAAAAGTCTTTGCAAAAAGGATATTGAAACAGTCTTAAAGACAGGCTTGGTCCTCTCAGCGCTCTAAGGGAAATTCACGACTTTACTGGTTGACGGCACGGAATAGATTTTTATGTGTGTTTGTTTAAACGCGTTAGTCTCTAGCATTGTCAGTCGGATTTTAATAATACTTCTTGTATTATATAGTATTTGTCGAGTAATAATTTACTCTATAAAACATCAAGCTGAGGCCATAAGAAGCGTAGCACTGCCACAGGTGCAACTGCGGGGAACGACTAGAACTAAGATAAAGCTATAGATCCTTTTTGTTTGTTTGTTGAAGCGGTCTAAATATATAAATTATATAATTCTAAATTATTGGAATTATTCGTCTTGTATTGACAAGAGTTTTACCTCTTAGGATTGGAACAGTGACCATAAACACTGCAAGGAATGCCTTTTTTTTTTATCGTTTGAAAATCCCCACGGGTCAGTCCGACATATCACCCTACTGGTCCCAGTAGGGTGATATGTCGGACTCGAACCGACTAAAACCACACGGTGTTCCGTCACATAGTCCTATTGCCGGGGTCTCAGGTGTACCCTTGAAAGGAAATCCCTGTGCACCCCGGCAGACTTGGTCGCCTATTGAACAACAGACGACCCCGCTGTGGTGTAGCATCACTATTCATAGAGGCGCGCGCGGAACACGGCGCCGCCGTGGCCTGCTTCTGCTAGAGCGGTGGATAGCCCCATCCGTCGCCCTCAGGCCAGCGTTTATGGAGGCCGGAAATCAGTTTGCGCTGTCCGGCGTCTGGTGCGTCTTCTGCGGGATGAGAGAGCACTAGACCTCTCCCGTTCCCTTTCCGCCACCTCCTTGGCGAGCATCACCTCCTCGCAGAACGAGGATGCACTCTTGCTAGAGACCATGGACATAATCATGGTCTCCAACGAGAGGCTACCCACACCTATGGCCGCCGCAAAGTCCTCACGCTCCTGCATCCATGCAGGGCACTCCACTAGAGTGTGCAGTGCAGTGTCCGCAGCCCCCGCAGTGATGGCACACAGACGTTGGCTCCCGGCCTATTCGACACAGGTACTTCCCGAAGCAGCCATGTCCGGTAAGTACCTGCGTCATCCGGTAGGAGAGGCTACCATGTCACCTCTCCAGCCAATCCTCCATCACGGGTCTTACCGCCACGATTATGGCGTGCCCTGCGCTTGGACGCCCAAGTCGTTCTCTCCACTCGGTCATGAGCACCTGTCAGAGCTGGGACCGATCTGTCTCGATCTCATAATCGAAAGGTCTCAGCCCCAGCTCTTGAGCCCCCTTGCGCTACTGATACAAGGATGCAAGGAATTTCGCCTCCAGGTCCCATGGCGGCGTACCGGCTAGAAGACTCGCCGCTTCAAATGAAATCGTGCGGTATCCTCTTATGACCCTAACGGCCATCACCCGCTGCGGGCGCCTCAAAATTGCGGTATTAATGGCTGTCAGGGCCTCTGCCCAAATTGGGCCCCATAAAGAGCCAAAGGCGGCTAAACTTACAAGTGCGGCAGCCTGCAAAAGCGCGGCTGCTGCCATTGTAAGTTTTGGGGCCAGACTTCGGAAGTGAGGTCCGAAGTCCCATCGGCTGTCGAGTACGAGGCCCAGGTACCTCATCGAAGTCTCGACGCCGATACGAACGCCTCCAACAATAAGGCCGGATCCTCTTGGTGGTCCCTTGCGAGGCCCATGAAAACAAAGAGCCTAGGATTTGTTTAGAGCCACCTTAAGACCCAGCCGCCGGATTCTCGCAACTACTTGGGCGACCCCGGCCGTGGCCTTAATGGTCGCTTTGCGGTGTGTCTTACCTCGTGCCGTCACGAGTGTGTCGTCGGCGTAGCACGTCACAACGACACCGTTCAGGAGCACACCGCGCAGCACCCAGTCGTACTCGATGTTCCACAGGAGAGGGCCTAAGACCGAGCCCTGCTGAACACCGCACGACATTTCTCGCCTACCGTATCCCGTCTGACTCGGGTAGAACACGGCTCTCTCCGACAGATACGACCTAACAATATGACGGAGGTACAGAGGCACTCCATGGTATACAAGCGCCTCCTTAATGCAGCTCCAGGGCAAGGTGTTGAAAGCGTTAGCGATGTCAAGGGATACCGCCAACATCACTTCGCCCCGAGACACTGCTGCCTCCACCAGGGACTTTACGCGCATGATCGCATCCACGGTGAAGCGGCCCCTGCGGAAACCAAACTGGTTATTCGCCAGATCCGGCCCGACCCTCGATAGATGCTCGGTGAGGCGATCAGCGATAATTCGCTCAAAGAGCTTACCCACCTCATCGAGCAATACAATGGGCCGGTAGGCGGATGCGGAGTCTGCTGGGCGCCCCTCCTTCTGGATGAGAACCAGTTTCCCCATCTTCCAGAGTTTTGGAAACTGGACCCGTTCAATGCATGCGCTAAAAAGCATTTTTAGTCGGGGCCCGAGAGACCGGAGGGCAAGGACCCATGTTCGGCCTGAAATGCCATCGGGTCCTGGGGCGGTGCTTTTGCTTTTAAGCCGTTGCATCGCTGTCCTCAATTCTACCTGAGTAACTTCAGGAATGCCGTCGTCGTCATCAGCGTTGGACGCTTGCGGTGGAGCCATCGGTGGAGCAACATACTCTTCTGCGTGTGACGGGAACAAGGAACCTACAACTCCTTCAAGCAGCTCAAGTTGGAGACTCTGAGTGAGTGGAGGGGTCCACGGGCGTAGTTTGCCCCTCACCATGAGGTAGGGGCGTCCCCACGGAGCAGGGAATGCCTAGTATTGCATAATTACATACATTCATTTTTGTATACGATTTCGGAATGTTAAAGTGAGCGTAATTAACAAGCGTAGGAAACAAAAGAGATTTATCTATTTTGTCCGATCATATTGTCAGATGAAATAAAAATAGATACTATCTTATAATTTATGTTTAATATTCAAGAAAAATAACTCAACAGGACATAATAATATAATTAAAAAAACCATCATTTTTAGGGTTCCGTACCCAAAGGGTATAAAATAGGACCCTGTTAATAATACTCCGCTATCCGTCTCTCTGCCCGTTTGTCACTAGGCTATATCGCATGAACCCTGATAGTCAGATAGTTGAAATTTTCACAGATGATACATTTCTATGGCCGCTATAACAATAAATACTAAAATATACAATAAAGTAAATATTTGAGGAGACTTCCATACAACAAACGTGATTTTATTGCTAGTTTTTGCTCGGTATTGTTAACGGCAATATATTCAATTTATAAATAAATAAATAAATTAAATTGAAACAAATATTTAGGGGGGAGCCCCTTAAATAAATGTTTTAATTTAATTTACATACCACAACTAGGTTTTTTTTCTTCGTGCGCGAGTCCGATTTGCACTTGGCCGGGTTCGCATTTTTAAGTTCTATATCTCGCTTACATCAAATCATGTAGGTATACCGCAAGTCATTTAAATATAATAAATAATTTTTGATGATAAACAATGTAATAAATATAAATATACGCTCGAATGTTAAAACAATAAACTATACATAGTTTTGTTTACAAAGACTTTGTTATCAAGCAAAACATAAATTCAATACACATTGGACGTACAAATCACAACTCAGTATTAACTCCATGTATCGTTCGTTTGCATAACTCGTATAAGTGTTGCTTCCAGTGGTATCTAACTTCGTGTACTTGTCATCGCTTTTTAAGACTGGTTTTAATAAATACTTATTTAAACATTTTATAATAAATATATACAATATATTCAACAAATGTAAATACCTACAGCTTAAATAGTTTCTTAAAACGAGCCGGTATTCACCTTTATACGTACATAATGCTTTGACGCCAAACGAAATTCTCGACTTAACTTAGTTAAATATATCTAAAACTTATAAATGAATAACAGTGGCGATAAAAATATTAGTTTTATATACATGAATAGACCAACATAGACAAGAGATTAACAAATATGTACATCGAATTCATTTATTACATTCTGTAAAGATACTTTCCCATTTAACAAAACCTTGCTATTTGTCATTATCACCATCTTCTTATCCTTATCCTATTCTTATTTGGGGTTGTTACAGTGTAATCTCTTATTTCATTCCACTCCATTATCAGCCATATCCTCTTTCACGCAGTGTATCTATCTTTTATTTGGTCATCCCCTACTCTTTAATCCGGCAACTTCCATACATAAAACTTCCATTAATACATTTTGTTCATTCCTGCGCATCACATGTCTATACCAATAATCTATTGCTCTGCATCTTTTAATCACTGGAGCTGCTTTCCCTCTACTGAACTCAATTACACCTTGTCAATCCTAGTCACACCACACATCCAGCTTAATATTCGCATTTCAGCTACATGCCAATGTCTCTCATCCGTTCTCTTTGTGGGATACAGGGTTCCTGTTATCTTTAGCCACTTTATCCACCCTGTATTGATTTCATGCTGTATAATTCGGTCTATTTTGCGGTCTAGTTTTTGTTAAAAAATAATAAAAAGACAGTACTTTGATTAATTCTTTCCCATTTATAGAATAATGATTCATAGTTATAAAAGTTATTAAAAAAAAGAAAAAACACACATCTTTCAATTATATTATAGTGATAGTAACGATACATAATTATTTTGTGTAACCACCATTTTGTGTCCAGAATAGCTTGGAGACATTTTCTCATGGAACCCATAAGCATTAAACTAATATTAGACTCGGTTCAGTAGGGTTTCCCGTGTTCTTTCATTGCGGTTTAGCCATCTTTTAACAATCATTTAAATTTCTATCATCTACCTCAAGTGTAATCCAAACGCGAAGGGCTTGTCGCAACACATTAAACCGTCTAGTAATTGTACTATTATTAAAACCATCGTTATGTTACGCAATTATATTAGCTCTTTAAGTAATTGGTAAATTGCGAGACATTCATTGCTGAGAAATCAGTAAATCACAAGAAATAAATTTCAATTCCATTCAATTCTTCATTGTAGTCTTTGTGAAGAAATAATGTTCAATTCAATTCTATTTTTCATTGTTGCCTTTGCGGCGTAGTCTTATTTTGGCGTAAATAATAACATGACAAATGTTTTTATCTTTTTTTGGGAAAATCAGTTTTTAATCTCATAAAACATTGAAGCGGTTTCCATTGAATGAAAAATTATAAAGATGAAATAATATTCTAATGCACTGGATAAAAAAGGTCATAATAATGTCTGAGTCTGAGCACTTCAGATGTCAATAGGTAACAAATATTACATCATAATTGTACATCTCCTTCACAGAACCTTTTGTCCAAACTTGTAGACCATTTTCTTTGCAGTCTGTTCATAGCACGAATCAATGCTACACACATACTTAGCAGGCACTCTTTAGTTTGACAGATTGAGCATTAGTAGTTAGGTTCTGATGATGAAGCCAAGTTAAGTCAAGTTTTGGTTATATATTATTCGTTTACCGAATCTACATCTACATCTGTACTCTACATTTGGTAACAAAGCGTGTGGTTACTTAATTACCGCATTGTTCATGATGGAGCAGAATAGGGTGACCCTATTTATTTCAATGAGTGTAAATAAAGGCGACTAACGTACGAATAACTAGTAATAATAAACATGTAGAGGGCTCGGACGGACCTATTGACAACAGCCAGTTCAATAAACAGGTGTAAAACCCAGACGCCTTTGATTTTTGACTTTGACCTTTGACTTTGATTGAGAAGTGTAACCTACACTTCTCAATCCATCCACATAAGTAGTCCTTTTTCTTATATTCCCTTCCCTTTTATCACTTTTCCCTTCCTATATATATACTCTGAATGAGTCCATCTTTTATTCCTAAAGTACTGATCAAAATTTGTAAATTCTATTAACAAAAACTCCACTAGGAATTTTTAAACTAAAAAAATATTTCAATCTCTATACTCGTAGAGAAAGAAATTAATGGCTTCTGTTTCAATGAAAACGTTGTACGCTGATTTTCTTAGTCTTGTTTTGTAATTTCAATTTCTAGTAAGTAATCCACTTCAGCCAAACATTTGTAAAGAAAAGATGACGTTGATCTTGTGTCGTCCTCCCGTTTTCCTCATTTACAAGTGTAACGATATTAATGTAAAATGCTCGAAATACTCCGCACAAAGACAGTGGCATTGTGTACCAAGAGACAAAATTGCGGCCATTTACAAATAGGCTTATTTCATGTAATCCACCTAAGGTCTGTCTCAATACTTCGTATTCCATGTCCACTTTGAAGATGAACTCAGCAACATTATGTCTATTGTATTAATGATGTTGGACAGATTAAAGTTCACAGAAATCTTTTTAACCTTTACTGAAGAAGGCTATGAATTCGTTAGTGTAAATTCGATTTCTGTGCTCACTCACATACTTTTAGCTATGTTTATTTTAGTTTATAAGCTGACTGTTTTACGACGAAGGCTGACATGTTGGAGTAGTGAAGCGTCTTAAGATATAGTAAACTTTCGTGATTCTTGACTGATCTAGTCTACTGGGTGCCTTGGCTGTTCAGATCGAAACTGAAAAGTTCTTTTATATTCAGACAATCCCGGACGAGCACAGTGCCCTCCCACATTTTCCCATTTATGTAGACTTGGACGTTTAAGTTTGTTGATGTGCTTCTTTCCAAAGTCTTAAAAATACTACTTTATTAGCCTTAAGAGCTTTAATAAGAAGTAATTAATGTCTTTGAGTAAGTAAAAGTGGGAATCATATCCATTTGTAATTAAATATGAAATGAAATGCATTTATATACACAGAACTTACATTTTAAAACCATATTATAAAGTCAATTATAGTTTGGCCCTATTCAGTTTTCAATATAATTTCAATATAAAGGCGCTATTCTAGGTTTAATAATTTCAAAGAAAGAGAAAGGATGACACTTCACTTACTAAAACTAAAAAGACAATTTCATCCTAACATTCAATCATCAAGTAATATAAAATGTTGTTAGTTTATTAAGACAAATGCCATATGCAAATGCAACATTTTTATGAACTTAGAATTTTTAATCATCAGTTATTTTTTTTTTTTTTTTTTTTTATATTAGCCTACCATAGTGACTCCACTTTGCCTGATGGAAAGCAATAGGTGGAGTCAAAGAGTGGTGGTCACCATCCTCATTGCATGTCTAGTCAATGCAGCATGGTGACCCACACTATTGCGGCCTGGTGAGATGCTTTTTCACGCCCCGCTTAAAAGACCCGTGATCAAAGTGGGAAGGAAACACGTGCGCTGGTAGAGAATTCCAGGCTTTTACCGATCGGCACAGGCACACACAAACGGTGACTCCTCAGGCCAGCACGTGTAGTCCTGTAGAGGAAGGGAGAAGGTGGGACCAATTGGAAGAGCTCATCAGAACACTCCCCGTGATGTAGGCGATAGAGGACTGCCATAGAGGCGACATCTCTTCGCAACTGCAGAGGCTCAAGAGACTGGGTGATCTCAGGACAGTCGATAATGCGGACTGCGCGCCGCTGCAACCGATCGAGAGCGTCAAGCAAATACTGCGCATAGCCGTCCCAGAGATGAGAGCAGTACTCCACGCTGGAGCGAACCTGGGTCTTGTACAAAAGACACAGTTGCTCGGGCGAGAAGAACCGTCTCACCTTGTTCAAAACGCCGAGCTTACGCGAGGCCGCCTTAGTGACACTCTCGATGTAATCGCGCGGATTGAGATCCCGGCAAATATCCATACCCAGAATACTAAGCCTATCCTGCAGTGGCAGTTGAGTGCTCTGAAGAGTAGGAAGGGGAAGGAATGGAGACTTTTTGATAGAGAACACACACGCTTGTGTTTTCTTGGCGCTGAACTCGACCAGATTCTCACAGCCCCATTGGGAAATGCGGCTCAAGACCCGGTCGAGCTCAGCGACAAGCTCCTGTCGTTTTTCCTCAACGTCTGCCAGCTTGGCAGTAGGATGCCCGAAATATCGCCCGTGTACTGTACTGTCGTCTGCATAACAATGTATATTGCCAAGGGCCAACATGTCATTGATATGCAGAAGAAACAGCGTAGGCGATAGGACGGAGCCCTGAGGTACACCAGCGCTTACCTCGTGGAAGTCTGAGGCCGCGCCGTCGCAGAGAACCCTAATGCGGCGCTTATGGAGGAAGGCAGCAACCCAGTTGCAGAGTTTAGGTGGCAGACCAAATGCAGGAAGTTTGGAGAGAAGCGAGCGGTGCCAAACCCTATCGAAGGCCTTGGCAATGTCGAGGCTGATGGCCAAGGACTCCCCATGCCTATCCATAGCCTCACCCCAAAGGTGTGTGACGTACGCTAGAAGATCACCCGTGGATCGGTTCGGCCTAAAACCATATTGCCGATCATTTAACAAGGAGTGATCCTCTAGGTGGCGGATTAGTTGGGTGTTGATGATCCGCTCGAACACCTTACAGAGTATGGAAGTGACGGCTATAGGTCGGTAACTGGCTGGATCGGAGCGGTCGCCTTTTTTGGGAATGGGTTGAACATTCTCTTCTCTCCAGGCCTCCGGAACAATTCCTGAGGAATAGGACAGGCGATACAAGCGCGTTAGTACGGGAGACAACTCAGGTGCACAGTTCTTAAGAACCACCGCCAGAATACCATCGGGTCCACTGGCTTTCCGGACATCGAGTGACCGAAGCTCCGCACGGACATCCCTCTGCCGGATGCGAATATCCCGCATTGCGGAGTCGCAGGACGCAATGGTGGGCGTGTGCGCGCAACGGTCATCGATTCGGGAGTTAGCCGCAAAGAGGTCAGCTAGTAGATTCGCTTTCTCTTGCGGCTCGTGGGCCAGTGAGCCGTCAGGGTAGTTCAACGGCGGCAGCGAAGGTTGGCAATAGTTGGACTGCACGGCTTTGGCCAATCTCCAAAACTTACGGCTACCCGTAGGGTACGCGACGAGTTCTTGACCAAACCGTGCAATGCGCTGGGCATCTGCTCTGATGTAAGCCCTCTTGCATTCCCTAGTGGCTATGTTTAGTGCTGCTTTTAGGCGATCAATGTCTGGGTCACAATGTGCGCGGGCCCTGATCCATGCGCGGTAGGCCGACTGCTTTTGAGCAACGGCCCGGATGCACTCGCGATTGAACCAGGGACGGGTCTTCGTGCTGGCGACTTCACTGTAGGGGATATAATACTCCATACCGACAGTGATTTCGTCAGTCACGGCAGACGCACTTTGCGACAGATCCCTGTCTTTAAAGCAGCGTTGAGCCCACGGGATGGATGCAAAATATTCCCGCATTCCATCCCAGTCTGCTGACGAGTAGTGCCATAACCGCCGCCTTGTTACCACAGGTCGTGGAGGCGTAACAAGAGGCACTGAGGTCAACACCAGGCAGTGGTCGGAGGATCCTAGAGGGGCGAGAACTGATACGCTGTACTGCGCTGGGTGATTCGTCAGCAGTAGGTCCAGCAAAGAGGGCGCTTGACCCGTTATGTCTGGTATCCTGGTGGGCTGGAGTACCAGTTGGGTAAGGTCATGCGTGAGAGCAAATGCGTGGGCAGTTCGACCAGCGTGGTCAGTTTTGGAGGATCCCAGCCAGGACTCATGGTGGGCGTTAAAATCTCCCAAAAACACCAGTTCGGCGGTTGGAAACTGCTCCTGCGCTTTATCCGCTGCTTGACTCAGGTGGTCAAAGAGTCGAGTTGTCTCGGAGTCTCCGGAATGGGAGCGATAGAGGCACACGTAAATCCGGCTCGTAGAGCCAAAATCCACGTGGAGTCAAAGGATAGTTATCATCAGTTAAAGCATAATTGCATATCAAATTAGATCAAATATAATATATTACAGAAGTAAGTAAAGTAAAATAATAAGACATACATATGTATAAAATATAAGTATAAAGTACACTTTCATTGTTCAATAATGTGGTTACTTTGGCTACAGCGATGTATAGGGGTCTAGTATATTAGAATTAGCTAATATGTTTTAAATAATGTATGTAATAGTATTTAATATTTAAATAATTATAGAGCAGCTACTTTGGCTACACTACCTCGCTGATCTTAAAACAAATGTGACACTTATATGGAGTAATAATTTTCAGGATGAAAGTAATTAAGGTCGATACCTTAAGCAATTCTTGATGTGACGTCATTGTGTTCTGTCCAAACCCTCTAGAGCATAAGTAACCTTTATACATCACAAAATGTATCTCACATTTTGTGACCACCACATGTCACTATAATATGATTCACAAAGGGTTCTTACACTCGGGCAGTAAGGTTTCTATGAAATTAATTCTTCAATATCTTTGTTTTAATAAAAATATATATATTAACATTTTCACCACTCTAAGTGTTTATCGGTTACAGTAACACGGTACTTAATAATTAAAAATTTACATATTAAGCAAATAAGTCTTACTGTTTAAGTTAGCATCGGCAGCCATCCTCGAGAAAGTATTTAAGGAACTTTAGAATTTGTGCCATAGTTCAGTGGCTATGTATATATTTTTAAACTTACACACTTAAATATTTTTTGGTAAAAATATTTCTTAATAATGTGCTTAAGTTTTTATTGAAATAAAAAAGAACGCAGTATTCACTTTTAAAGCTAATTCATAACACATTCATCCTTGTAACAAATAAAGTGTTTGTAGTGCCTTAAATACTATTCCAAAATTTCTGGCCGTTTTGTCACCACTTAATTGCTTAGACTTACCTACATATATACCTATATAACTGTCATTTTCATGTATTTGTAATTGTCATCTAGATTTACTAAGCCTATAACAATATACGAATTCTGTTTTTCGTAATTTAATACAAGCATGTTCAGTCAACATCCCTTAATACACGTTTTATTTATTTTTATTTTAACGAGTCACAATGTACTTAAGTACTTATTTTGCTAAATTTTCTATACAGTGAATATTTAATGATTTAATGATTATCAACAACATCTAGGCGCTAACCTATATTATTTCTGTCTTTGTTTCTTTTGATTTTATGTGTAAGTACATCATAGTGGGAATCCATGTTACCAATAATATGACTAATAAAGCATTTTGAGCTGCAATACAAATTATATAGCTGTCTGTCTTGTCCCTAATCCATCCAAGGAAATTTCCAAGAGGTGGTGCAATTATACCCACGAGAGCATGCCTAACCAACTGCAGCTGGCACTTCTTTCGATTTGCAGTTTTCTGATATCGCAATATTTTTGGTGACGACTGTCATACCAAAACCTGTTTACCAAAACCGTAAATGATAGACAGGACTAATATAACTTTCAAAACTGTCTGATATGCTAAAACTGTAAAAAAATAATAATAAAAATAATGGTTTTTAAGCTTGTGCGACTTCTATATATGTATATTAGATGTGTAACTCTAGACTTAAGTGCGATAATATGTAAAAGTACAAAACCTTTGCACTTACAGTGGACAAGGGTGGAATGTAATATAAGCAATTACAATTTAATACTTTCTAATGTCAAGATTGTGAAATACGCAGTGTGATGATACTTTAAAGTAAAGCTTTACCTTTTGGCTTTTGGTGATGAGACAGAGTTAGTCAGACATTCTAATTAAGACTATAAATCAGTGTTATAGTATGCTGATTCTTTTACTTACTATATACTATATACTTAATACTTACTTCATCTAATTACAATCACCCATATGGCGGTCATTATAAACATCCATCTAGCCTTTATCTTAAACTTGTCTTGAAACACCGGCAAGGTAAGCCGACCTAACATATCTGCGGCAGCGACTGCTGACATACAATTTGCAGTTTGCTGCTTATCCATAGATGCCGCTTTTTGAAATTCAATAATTTTTGTGGTTAATAGTTCAGTCTAAGTTAGTCCAAATTCTGTTTACTGACCCAGAGACCGTGAGTTCGATTCTCATACGGCACAAAAATTTGTGTGTTCCACAAATAGTTGTCCCGAGTCTTAGTAGACGTGCTGCATCCCGTACCAAAGTTTCCTCCCCTATCTTTTCCTCTCCATTCCTTCCTCCTCTTCCCTCTTATAACGACGATATTATAAAAGTTTATTTTTTTAAAATTAGTATTAGAAGAGATCGCGACATGATTAGGGCGCACCCCGTAGGTGACGAGTGGCAGCAGCACCCGGCTACGCGAAGAAGTGGGCAAGGATTCTATACTAGGACATATGATGTGAAGGGATGAACAAAATGTAGTGAAGAAAGTTTTATGTATATAAGTTGAAAAAATTAATGGACTGTGTGAAATGAAAAGAAATTGCCAATAAACAGTGAAATTACCAATAGAGTGGGAGAGCCATGCCTAGGCAGGAATGGGCCAGTTCGACCAATGTGATATCACGACCACACAAAAAATCGGTTGTGAACCAATGCTTGCGCTGTATTTTCACTTACAGTGGACAAGGGTGGAATGTACTGATGACTCAATTCCTTCCTAGCGACCGAGTGCAGATACTTTCCGAACCAGCCGTGCCTGGAAAGAACCTGCGGCAGTCGGAAAGCAAGAGTCCCGTGCTGCCACTCTGCCCATTCGACGATGACCGGCTGGAGCGCCTCCACGGCGGCAAAGCCAGCACGAGGAGCCTTCAGCCGGGACGACCAACGAGCCATCGTGGCTCGACGAGCTGTCTCACGCTACTCGCGTACCTCTTCGGGCGGGGCTCCTCTCTCTTCCCGTAACCCTCCATTACCTTCAAAGGCGTTCAGCACGCTTACTTCTCTTGAGTTGCATGCGTCGATGGGTGGCAGTTGACACTTACCATGTTATGAAAAAAAATGATTAGAAGAAGAGAAACAGAGCAACAATTTTTTATAGCATTTGAAGTAGGTAGGTAAGTAGTTCATAAAAGTAAACATTTTTTATATATTTAGACATATTAAAAATAATCAAATGTAATAGTAAAAATTACCTGTAAAAACAATGGATACACTAAACTGAAATTGGCTATTGAAGGCGCTGTTAGCGCTGTGCCTATTACAATGTTAATAAACCTTATATCAGATAACAGTGCGATACCAATAAATTATACAGATTCCTTTAAAAAATTGGTATTTTTTCTACTTCAACGATTTCGTCAGCTGAAAAAAAAAACAATTAAATTCAATTTAAAATATTTGGAATCTCCGCATTGCTACTTACCTTAGGAGCTGTAGGAGCTCCTTGTGTCTCTCCGCAACGTTGCCCCTGTAGATAAGCTATTGAAATTCTCGGACATCATGACTTTTCAAAGGCATGGTTGCATGATGCGTGCAAATGTTCTTGTACGAAACGTTGGGAAGAGACCAGATGGCATATCATAACTGCCATGGGAGATGGGTAGAGCTTTGGTGTGGGACGCAACCTGACATGACGTCTTCCAAATACAGTTGGGTGTGGTGGTGCTACTACTTCGTTCGTTGAAAGCCTCAAATGGTGAAAATACAGTAACATAATTATGTTTTAGAGCCGTTTGGGGTGAAGACGCCTAGAGTCATGGAGTTCGAGTGCTCTTTCCATTTATAACGAACTAGCTAAACGACTGATCGTCATTTCTCGTGACCAGAAAGCTGGCCTTTCCCTTGCACAGCGGAAAACCATTGCTATTCAATGTGAT
The DNA here is from genome assembly GCA_947561695.1 of Tyria jacobaeae. Classification (NCBI taxonomy): domain Eukaryota; kingdom Metazoa; phylum Arthropoda; class Insecta; order Lepidoptera; family Erebidae; genus Tyria; species Tyria jacobaeae. The sequence continues at coordinate 14,240,364 of OX387209.1, forward strand.
AATGCTACCAGTCTCCTGGGAACGCTACCAGTAGGCAACGGTGCAGAGGAATTTTACGATGAATATATGTGAATAGTCCCTATTTTTATTTTATTATGTTTTTCTTTTCAGTTTTACTCAAATGTAATTATTCTTTTTCATTGTATTAGAACTAAGATAGTAAGATTACCGTATAATTGTATATGAATTATAATATGAATATATAAATTAAACAATAATAGTCGCTTATATTCTGGACTACTTTCTTCACTACCATACTTTTGATTTCCATTAAGTGAGTTCATTTCAATTAGTTGTTTAATAGGTTTTGACAACTCTTCGTTTGACTCAGACGTTCTTGTGTTTGTCATATCTCAATGTAATGAATGTCTTTTTCCATTAAATGGCATTTCATCTATAATTTTCTTCATATGAAGTTCTACGGGACGTAGTAACATCAGGCCTAATAAGGTAATAATAATCTGTAGTACCTATCTCCAAAAGAGAAACCTTGTAACCATAAAAATTCATTATCTACCCCATGAAAGAAGGCAAAATCAAGCATGTGCCACGAAATCCATACTTTACTACATGTGGCATTAGCATCTGGCCGATGTTTGTGCAAACATTTGCAAGACCTACGACTTGACTTTTGCTCTTTTTGAAATAGCAATTTATGGCCACAAATGATGAGTTTGAAATACAATCTAAACCTAGTCCTGAAATAAATAAAGTAGCCGATTAGAAGTAGAAGTAGCTACGCTTAGGCACGAAAGGGTCGGCTCGACCGGTGCGATACCACGGCATCACAGAAAACCGGTTCTGAAGCAACGCTTGCTTTGCATTTTCCTGAAATTAGTAAGGTTTCCGGGGGCCCAACTCCCTTATCCTCTTTCCCAATTCCTCATCTCCACTTCTCTTTCCCCTTTCCGCATCCTTCATCACTCATCACCCTCAAGGGCGGTCAGTGCACTTGCGACTCCTGAGTTGTAGGTGTCCATGGATGGCGGTTATCGCTTAACATCAAGTGACCCGTCTGTTCGTCTGTCCCCTATATTATAAAGAAAAGTAATAAATTAGATTTCAATTCAATTTGCTCATTAGAGGGCAGATTTTTAAGTCAACGATTTCAAATCCTTAGTTATATTTTAAAACGTAAATGCATTTGTTGTTACGCTTTTGCTGCCTAACCTCTGCACCGGTGGTTATGAACATTTGCATACACGTCGTCAGGGATCCAGAAAAGCACATAGACTTAAACTACCAGTTTATGTAGTTAATAATAAATAAATACTTTTTTTACAATTTCATAGTGTTGACGCATAAGCGTTGCTGTTTGTTTCACAGTGGACGGTGACCTACGGTACCTATCCAGCGTATGTCTAATCCCAGTGATATCAAGCCGCTGGAGAAAACGAATGGCTCGGAAACGGGACGAGATCGAGAGGACTTATCAAATGGAAGGACATCCACGAAACCACTTCTTCGGCACTCGCTTGGGGGGTCTAGACGTGAGCCACACTTTACACGAAATATACACGGTTTAAATTTAAGAAATCAGTCTATTTCCAAGTGGACTTGGACTACATGAAAACAGGATTTCATTTCTGGCACTTCACCCAGATGTTCAGAACGGAATATAGCTGGCCAGGAATGTAGACGACTGAGCAGCTACTGCGAGCCTGACCAATATGTGCCAGTTTATTTTTACACTATAGGGGGACAAACGAGCAGACTGGTCGCCTGATGGTAACTGAGTTCTGCCGCACATAAACACTAGCAACTCAAAACTCACAAGAGTGCTGTCCGCTTTTCAGGGTAGGGTAGGTAGGGGAAAGAGGGGAAGGGAAAGGTTGTTGGGCCTCCGATAACCTCACTCACTCGATCATACAATGCAAGCATTGTTTAATAGCTAGCTTTCTGTTAGGCCGTAGTAATACTCCGGTCGAGCAGGCCCATACGTGCCGAAGCATGGCTCTCCCATATTAATCTCCACCACCAATCGACGTTAAGCTCCTCGCAGGAGAGGCCTATGCAAACGTAGTCAGCGGGGTTGTCGTGGCTTGCAAACATATGTAGACACAAGGCCAGACGCCACACGTTGCATAAAATTGCTCAACAATTATTTGAAATCTTCTTATTTAAAAATTAAATTAAATTATAGGTGCGCAATACACACATTGTCACTGCAACTATAGATTGCCTTGTCAAATGTGAAATTAATATTAAAAAGATAAAATTATTAAATACCTACCGCTGGCAAACAAACTCATGGCCACTCTTAAGTCACCAGATTGGTATTACAAAATTTAGTATATAACATTTACTAAACAATAAAACACTAAAATACTGATGTCGTCAATGTGAACTAACGTATTTTGTGATGATTACGAAAACTGAGAAAACAAATTATTTTAGATACACATTGAGCGACAAGATGTTTACGCAAACAATTAGCACATACGTTATTTTGTTTTATAAAGTTCAACCTAGCTTGCGAACTTAAAGATTCAAATGTGGGGCACTGGTATATACTGTAATGCACCACATCAGTAGCATTCTAATGATATTAAGATTGGCTAGCAAACGCAGACCGTTTCTGCCCTTGCTGTAAAACATTTTTGATATATTTTACGATGCCATAAGGTGGCGAGGACGGCAAACTGTAGCAGGTTCTAAAACTCTAAAACTCTCTCGTGAAAAGAAGGAATCTGGGATTTAGTTTGACACTTAAAGCGCTGTCGTGTATTGTTATCAAGCGCGCGAAACGCGGACTTAAATAAAATAAACTCACTTAGCTCAAGTATGTAAAATATTAGGTCAATGTAAAATAGTCTTCTCATACACTCTCTAATTTAGAATATCTAGAATGAAACACCTTAATTTTAAAGACATCTCGTTTCTCGCGGAATAATTTAGATAAATTTAAAACGTATTCGCGTTATGGCATGTAAAGTTTCATTACATTTTCCTCTTTAGGGGATATTGTCAGCAATTAAATACAATTAGTTTCAAGCAACTAATCGTCAACTAATAAATAAAATTAGAATCTGTTTACTAATAAGTAGATAGCGAAACTAATAATAATATATATATTCTCGGTGGAACAGAAAGGGACACTTCCCGTGTGTGTATTAAAAGGTAACTAAGGATCGGATTGTTATCTGTGAGCCAGTATGTATAGTCATACAGTGCCCGCTTGTACGGCAATTGGGTTACCCCCTATTACGTAAGTGGGATTAAATTATGGTTGACAAAAATTGAGCGATTGAAACGCTTTTGTTTTCTTTTTCGAAAATAAAGGTCTGACTGTACTGTACTGTCTGACTATATGTATTAAATAAAACCTTATTTTGTCTCAATCATCAATTTGGTATTTTTTTTATTTCTGAATATATAAATTTCAGAGCAATTATAATTACTTCAGCAAACGGCATAAATAACTTTACTTTACTGGTCGCTACGGATGATCTTTAAATTGTCAACAACGACTAAAGATAGTTATCTTACCTAATAATAATCCATAAGTGACTACTAAATGCCATATACTGGTCGAGAATCCACTTAAAATATTCCAGCAGTACAAAAATGATCTCCCATAACCGCTGTAATTATTGCTGACGTAATTTTTAACTATGGCACCTGCTACAGGTCCACCGAAATTAGAGACAAACAACATTGAACCAAGTACAACGGCTGCACCCTGTGTTCATCCCCATGTGATGTCCCATCGCCTCCAATGCATCTCCATAAACCAGACTGAATAGTGATAGCATTAATACATTAAATATCTACAAAAATAAGATGATAATAATATACCCAATTCAATATACACTCAATATAAAAAAAATAAAAGTAGCCAAGTCAAGTGTGTCTTATAGTCTAACGGAAAATTTGATCTGCATTGCATTGAATACGGACCGTTGAAAAAGTTAGCCTTCACCTAAAGTTTCGTTAATTTTCTTTTTTTTAAAGATTCGAGGCAAATATTATTTTTATTAACATTATTTTTATTAACATAGCCATTGGCTTTGGTGTTGGCTTGAAACTCTTGAATTGTTTACGATGAGAATAAAATTTAGACCCACAAAATCCCCGACTTAAAAAAGAAAGGAGGTTCTCTATTCTTTTGTTTTTACTAAAAAAGATTGATTAACTATGTTTTGATCCTATTGGGTTAACTTAAAGTAAGAATGTTAATTATTATCTAAAGTTTTTACCATTTGTGCGTCAAATATATTATTATAATGGTGTAGAAATAAATTAAGAGGTACTAACATTACTAAGAGCTGTCCCTAATAACACCATCCATCCCTAGCCTCCGTCCGGGGGTACTAACTTTATTACTTTTTTCTCGTTTTGTAGGGACATCATTGGATTTATTGATGTCGACATTTTTGTAGATTTACTTTTGATTGTAAATTTAGTATATTTTGTTGTGCTCAAGCTTCTTTTTTTTTGTGGATTCTGTAACAAAAAGAAACAATTTAGATATTTCATAATTATGGTAAAACACAACATTCCTGGAAGCATCCATTCTTGGGTACCAGGTACATACCCAGGTGCAATAGATCCGCTTGTGACAGAACAACGTGTGGTTTCAGTCAGTTCGAGTCCGACATACCACTTCACCGACAGCTCCGGTGATGTGAAGACCCGTGGGGGTTTCCACACGTAAAATAAATGGTAAAACACAACATCAAAAAACTTTGAGTACTTTGTTAGTTTTTCACCAGTATCCAAAAATATAGCTCACAAATAAATATGTAAAACTGTTTAGGCGTTTTAATGTTGTGGAGAAATAAACTCACATATGCATGCACATATATGAACCTTTAAATTGTTACACTCCTTTTCTTCGCAGTAGTGAAATAAGCACATTATTTTTGTGTCTTACACACTTACTCTTTAATTAAATAAATATAACCATTGTTTTTTTTTTCTTACCTCCCAACAAATACCTAAATAACAAAAAAATACTTACTTATATTTAATAGGTTACTTTTGACCTTTTCTATACACATATACCTAGACTTGTCATACATATTGTAACGAGGAAAACTCTTTTGTTTTCATAAACCATTTATTACTATAATGCGTGCTAGTTTATACATTCATATAATAGCATTAACAACATATGAAGATTATTCAAACCGATCTCCATTGTCTATAATTAAGTCCTTTGAGTTAAGGCTAGTTAGTCACCAAAACAAAAACACTTGCATTGTTTTAGGGACTCCAAATTATCATGGCATTTAGAGAATGTTATTCTCTCTAAAATTTACCATAAAAAAGAATCCAGCGGATTAAGATCGGGACTAGATGATAGCCAGTCTTCAGCTCTGATGAAGTCAGAAACGTTCGTCTCCAATCACGCTTGGGTGGATAGAGAATTATGGCCCGGTGCTAAATTTGGGAAAGTAGAATTCTTGGTTACAGAATATGGTGTTCTTAACCACCTTTTGTAGAATAATATATTGAGATATGTTTGGCGATGTCTTGACACCTTTTTCACAAAAATATGGCTTATTCACTCCTTGACAGCTATACCCACAATACTATAACGGAAGTCGGATAATGTCCACGTTGTACTCTGCAAAATGGGGAAGCTTCTATAGAGCTTTCAATATAAACTCGGTAATTCTGCTTGTTAAAATGTTGCACATTTTTAAATTATCACTTAAATAATTACCAGTGCGTCTCCTATAGGCTGCAAGTCCTAAGTCATCTTATTAAATACGCGACATGCTTCTGGGTGCATATTCATTACTTATTTTATTTTTAATTTATTTTATTTTATAAAATAAAATTACGAGAGATAAAATTTGCTTTTGCTTTCGGACAGGATTTCTTCAAATTCTCTTATTCACGCTTTGATCGCTTTATCGTACAAATACTACGTGGACGGCCGGATCTTTTTTTGTCACACAAACATTCGACTAATACCAAGCGGATAGAGTTTTAAAAGTTGCATTTGAGTCACTACCTACGTTGTGTAATACTGTGAATGCTATTTAGTTCCCCTTATCAGCCCACTCCATTTTAATATAACACAAATATTTAACACCGATTGGCGCGTAAATGAGAGAAGACAATTAGTATTCATATGACTAGAATGACAGATGTTTCTTTAAATGGTAACAGAATTTATAGTCAGCCTTAGTATACACAAATTATAATATGATTTTATTATTGAATTTTCTTTCGTTATAGTGCTATTCTTAGCCAAAACGTTAATTTTCTGCTATTTTACTACCTACCTTCTACCGTTACCATGCGGATGTAAAGCAATATGTTTCAATTATTTCATTGTAGTTATTATGTGTATATAAATAATAGAATATAATTAAAATAAAATAAAATATAGGTTTGTGAAAATAAAGTCGAGGTTTCTTAGATGAAAATTGTAAAAATATTTATGAATCTCGATTTACCCCTTAACATTTAAATCTTCTAATATCATCTTCTAATACCTCGATGATTGTCGAATGAATTTATTATCATAATAAAAACTTTCGTGAATTAGATCCATATTTATTTCAATATACGGTTTTACTCACGTGTGTTTCGGGGATGCCCGACTACCAAGTTCCACGAAGCTAGTTAACAACAACACTGTTGAATCACACGACTTTTCTAGTTGCTCGCAAAGTATATATGAGAAATGTTTTTGGATGCTGCTGCCTTATTATGCCACATTTTCTAAGTTAACAACATAGATGCGATTATAATTAATAATAAAAATAGTGAATCAGCTATAAAAAAAAGTAAAACAGTGTTATAAAAGAGATGAACAAGTCTTTTACCTACCTATATATATATATATTTTTACTGATAACGCTTGCCAATAGCTGCATTAAAAGTATTATATACAAAAATATTATTATGAAATTCGAATTTATAACATAATTATAATAGATTGTGATTATTTTATACTGGTGTAATTTGTATTTGACTTGAAATTAATTTTGTGAAGGCGGCAAAAGTTTTTTTTTAATTATATTAATAATTCCTATTATTACTATTTTTGTTATTCTTACTATATTATTAGTATTCTTATTATTGTTGTTCTTATTTGAGAAAATATAGGATAGTAACAGTTAAAATCGCCCATTCCGTCCACCAATTAAAAATAACAAATATGGTTTAACCCATGTATCTTTCTATCCATTCAAATAAAACTGATCTAAAAAATTATGCTATCTGCACAGTGGCGCATGTGGTGCATGTACTTGAGAGTAATTTGAGGTTAGAATATATTGGCAACCAGTGTTAAATGTGAAGTAATTATCGTTCAGAAGCTAAAAACGCGTATTTTTTCGATTAAACCGCGCCGTGGCTGACGTGCGACTGAGCTCAGCAACTCAGTGCGTTTGATCGTAAAAGGGTAAACAAGAATGCGCAGGATTCACTATACAATAAAATCATAATCAATAGAGGCAATTTCATTATTTGTTAACAAGTTAGGAACACTTTTTTTTTATGTGATAAACGAGCAGACGGGTCACCTGATGGTAAGTGACTACCGCCGCCCATGGACACCCGCAACTCAAGAGTCATAAGTGCGTTGCCGGCCTTTTAGGTAGAGGTACGCTCTCTTCTTGAAGGTTTGAAGGTCGTATCGGTTCGGAAATACGGCAGGCGACAATTTGTTCCATAAGCTGGTTGTGCGAGGCAAAAAGCTTCTGGAGAAGCGCACAGTGGTGGAGTGCCAATCGTCCAGGTGATGGGGATGGATATTTTGTCGCGTAAGACGATGGCGGAAACCAGCAGCCGGTATAAGTCCGAACAATTCCTCTGAACACTCCTCATGATACAAGCGATAGAGGATGCAGAGTGAAGCTACATCTCTACGTAACGCCAAGGTGTCAAGTCGATCAGAAATATCTTGGCAGTCGATGATGCGAGTCGCTCTCCGTTGAATGCGGTCAAGAGGGAGAAGTTGGTACTGGGGTGCACCTGCATAGAGATGAGAACAGTATTCCATGTGCGACCGAACCTGCGCCTTATAAAGTTGCAGGCGGTGGGCCGGAGTAAAATACTGTCTCGATCTGTTTATTGTTTAGCACACCAAGCTTCTTCGAGGCTAATATGACCTTACTCTCTAAGTGACCGCGAAACTGGACTTCGCTTGATATATCGACGCCAAGGATTCCGATACTGGCTGATGCAGTTAGGGAACTGCTCTCAAATTGAGGTAATACGACCAATGGCAACTTTTTAGCGGTGAACGCGCAAACCTGTGTTTTCTTGGGGTTAAACTGGACTAGGTTAAGTCGACCCCAATCTGAAACTTTTGATAAAGAAGTTTCGATTTCAGACACAAGTTTGGATCGGCTTTCGATGACGTTTACCCGAGAAATGTTAGCGCGGCCAGTGTAAAGGGCATCACTCGTGCTATCATCCGCATAGCAATGAATGCTGCTAATCTGCAGCATGTCGTTGCTGTTGGTTGTTGTTGGTTGATAGCACACAGCCTTGTGGGACACCAGAATTAACAGACTTGGAGTCGAAGCATGACAGAAAACTGGTGAGCCAATTGCACAGTTTCTCGGGAAGCCCATAGGAAGGAAGCTTCGCAAGGAGCGCTTTATGCCAAACCCGATCGAAGACCTTCGCATCGTCCAAACTAACGGCCAACGCTTCCCCCTTGGTCTCGATCGCCTGTGCCCACCGGTGAGTCAAGTATACGAGAAGATCACCAGCTGAACGACCCCGATGGAAGCCGTATTGTCGATCAATGAGGAGCTGGTGGTCTTCTAAGTACCGGAGGAGCTGGCAGTTAACAATGAATTCCATTATCTTGATTTATATTTTTTAAATTCATATTTGCTCGTTGAGAGCTATTTATTATAAAAAATATAAATTTTTACTTTTCTGTTACAGGCAAAAGATTACAATAAAAAGGGTAACAAAAGTTACTCTAGCTTAAAATAAGAAAGAAATAAAAAAAAAAACAAATAAAATGGGAGGATAACCTAAGAACTAGATTGCTGGTACCTACTGCAGAAACCGTCTTTGTTCTTTTTTGTGCCAATACATTACTTTTTGCTGTTTTTGTATTGTATTGTAAAACTGTTTAACCTTTTAAGGCCATCTAACAGTATACTAATTCACAAAACAACAAACAATTATAACGTACAATTTGTATAAAAATATGTTCTGATATGAAGGGTTTTACGGTAGCAAATCTTTTTACCTAACGCAGTCGCAGGTAACAATTACCTTGTATACTTAGTCTGGCCATAAATACACTTGCAACTAAAAAAGAACATATATTTACATTCTAATTTGACATTTGTCATTCACATATAAATTTTCTTTGTATTTTCTCATTTTAGCGCGATATTATCATGGAGTGAAGCAATAAAGAGAATTGAATTGCTGTGATAGTGTGGGTGTGTATATTGTGATAGTGCATTACACAAAGTAGGTATGGAGCCTAATGCAAATTTTGAAATTCTCTCTCCGCTTGGCATTAGTCGTATGTTTGTGTACAGGGCTATTGATAGGTACAATAAAACCTCCTCTATTTGTGACATACTTAGCATTCATACGAAACAGGCGATAAAAACAGTGAAGGAAAATTCGAAAAAATCTTGTCCGCAAAGATTTTATCTCAGGAAATGAATACCTATAGCATCTAGAATCATGTGGCGTATTTTAAAAGATGACTTATGATTGGCACGTGCATAGACGCACTGGTCATTATTCAACTGATAATTTAAAAATGAATAGGGTGGTAAAATAAAACAACTTCTTAAGCGGTTCGCAACTCAGACCACAGAAAAAAATAACTTACCGACTAGATTTTTTTTACTATTGAGCTAAAACATATAAAAAAAAAATATTTTTTTACAGTAGATAATAGACAGGAAAGAAGGTTTAAGGTAAAATGACAAAGGTATTAAGTAAAACCTACATGCAAGGAAAAATGTTTATATAACATTCAAACACTACTGTTACACACCTTATTAAGGCATATAAATCATTCACCCACTTGTAGTTTTCAGTATCATACAGAATCATCTTAACGTTTCTTATTCTCTTTCAAATACATATACAACATATCGGGGATCCATGTTATTAACAAAATTATTAAAAGAGCATTTTGGGCGGTTAAGCATGCAACGTAACTGTTAGTGTAATCTCTGATCCATCCAAGAAAGTACCCCAGCGGTAGAGCAAAGATACCGGTGGTAAACTTGCCCAAACCAACTGCAACAGGTACTTGATCCAGCTGACAGTTTTCAGAGATTGCGAGATTCTTTTGCACTATAATCATACTTCTTCCAAATCCGTAAATGGCTGACATAATGACAATAACTGCTAAATTAGTCTGATACGCCAAAACTGTAAAGAATACAAATAAAACTGTTAAAAAATATAAAACCCGACAGCATTTACTTCCTTTTATTTGTTAATGTTATCTTGAATGTATATACTCTATGACACTCTAACTACACACATCCAAAAGTGTCTAGGAATCAAATACGTTTACGGGTATCGCCGCAACTGAAGACTTTTTTTACCTTTTTGGATCGTTATTGATTATTTTTAGTGAATTTCACTATTTCAATAAAGAATTTTCTTAAAGGTTTGATTAAAAATAGAAAATCGACTGTCAATTAATATTCATATAAAAGTGTGTTCTTATAAGCATCAGAACTCAAAAAAATTGCATCGATATGGAGCGGCGACATCATTTGACATGACAAGAGATAATAAGGGCAGTCGGAATGTTGCAAGCTGGTTCCAGGCAACATATTGTGGCTGTCGCTCTTGGCACTACACAGAGCGATATAAGCCGCCTCAGGACATGCTATCATATCACCGACAGCGTGGCCGAGTGACATGGAGGACGATCTCGCATCACTACTCGCAGACAGGACCGGAATCCGGGACCAGAAATTATATTGGCTGCGATACTCCACAGCTCTTCAGGCCTGCTTATAAGCGACCAAACCATACGAAATCGTTTACGTGAAGTAGGTCTCCAGCCATAGCAATCGTGCAGATACAAGACGTACTGGAGTGTGGACTTCTGGACCTCAAGAATGTTTCAAATTTTGACATTCATTTGGAGGTAGAACAATAATGGTTTGGGGCGGTTTTTGGATCGGTGGAAGAACCGATCTCATTTAGATCAGGATCAGGGGCAACCTGAATGCTCAGATTTATGCAGAGGTGTGGTGATGTTCATTATATCATTATTAAATTATATTGTGAACGACCACACACGGCCGTGGCCTGCTCAATAGGCAGATCTCAATTACAACTAAGCACGAATGGGATATGATCCAAGGAAGAGCACTGCCAAATATGGATGACGTGCATACGGCAAAACAAGTTTTTGATTTGGTAGAAAGAACGGGGTGCCCATTTCTCAAAGTTATTTTGATAAACTGATTGTTAGACATGTCAAGTTGCCGTGATTGTGTGATTAGTGTCAGTGGTGGAAAAACAGGTATTTTATTTCATAATAAAAAATTGAAAAGTTCTTATTTTTTATTTTATACCATTAAATTGACGACATTAACATAGGTATTTTTCCCACAGTTTGCAAAAATTGCATTTTTTCTTATTTTTCATAAAATTTAGGGATACGTTTCTAACTTAAACATAGGTATTAAAGTGGAAGACTACATTTATCAAATATTAATTGAATATTTTTTTATAGTTAAAATGTGCTTGATCCAAAGTCACTTTTGATGTGCTTATTAAAAGGATTCAAACGATTCCTCACATAATAAAAATCCATGTAACCTTCTAAAGGTATTCATATAGATTTTTTAATATAGCTATCTAAATACATATATCAGTAAATGGACCAGAACTCCTGGATAGACTGATATTTGTAGGTTTTGGGACTTTCTGTATCCACTTACTATCAGCTGCGAAGGAGGCTTGAAGTTTGCCAATCACTTTTTATGACAATGCGGTCTCCGGTTATTTTGAAATTGATATATAAAAAGATATATACTATACTATACGTATACTACTACTAAATATGTATACTGTATGGTGTCCTAGTATATGGTGATGGATAATTAAGTGCTGATGAAGTAAGTAATTAAAATGAGGTGCCAAGGTCAAACCGTGTATAGTACACAAAGTTCACTTAATCATAATACCAGCGTTTCGTTTATTGCCAGTATGCACTACTCGTATACCTATTCATAATGGTATTTTTAAGGAAATACATACCATGCTAATATACGTTAACATGGCCAAATGTAGTAAATATTATATATCAGGAAGTGCATACGCTTATGTAGTGTATTTACTTACTCGCGATAATATTGGAAAAGTATGATACCTTTGTTTATCTGACATTTCGATCGAATAGCACCGACCATAGTCAAGGTTCTTTTAACCTGAAATATCGTCCCGATTAAGGCCCTAACAATTATACTCACTTTGTCTGGCGACAATCAACCAAACGCATACTAGAATAAGTATCCATCTGGCTTTTATTTTATATTTGTCTTGAAAGATGGGCAGGATGAAGCGGCCCATGACATCCGCAATTGCAACGGCTGACATGCAGTTTGCAGTCTGTTGCATATCAAGTGACACTTTTTTCTGAAAATTAATAATAAGTATAAGTAGCCAGTCCTATTTTGTTTCCACGATTTTGTTTGTATTTTAAATGGATTATTTATAACTAATCATACACAATGTTATCTCTGTAAATTCAGCCACCATGAAACGGAATAAGTTAAGTATAGATCTAGTTTACTTTATAGTTTTGTTAACAATGACTCGTTGGCTTTATTCGGGTCTAAAGGCCGTCGTATGTTGGAATTGCTTCCTAACGTTTCGCTAGCACGAGTGGCCAGCTTCTTCAGAGGTCCTTCCAACTCCGATACTGGATGCAGACTAACGATTCCTACCTATCTGGTATCATCTCACCCCTGTTGAGGGGGGGTGGGGAGACTATTTGAAGCACTGGGCTCCTTATAGTGATTTTCCTCGCAGCTCACCACTGTGAGCCGGTCATTGGAGTTAGCTCACCGGCCTCGAGGTTTGCTCGCCGATCGCTCCTCTGAAGAGGGGTCCAGCGAGCCGCCTGCGAGAGGTCGGTGGTTGGCTATCTGCATCCGATGGCGAAGCCAATGCCCCGCTCGAAGGAACTGATATGAGCTCCCGAGCGGGGCGTTTGAGTCGCCTCCGGATGAGTGTTGTATCATCTGGATGTGGGAGCGGAGCAATACCTACCAGGTGGGGAAGTTTCGAGCGGTCAGCCCGCTCAAACATCCCCGTGGCGAGTCTGCTCACAAACTCCTTTATTGGTTCCCACTTGAGGTCTCGGTGGATTGTTGCATTCCTGAGGTACCTGGGGGCGTCGACCACCATGCGAAGGCAGCTGTTCTCTACAGCCTGCAAACGTTGGCGCGATGTCCCTGCTATCAAGTTGTACCAGGCCGGCCCACCGTAGGTGAGGCGCGACCTGATATATGTTTTGTAAATGCCTAGTTTGGCACTTACTGGTAGTCTGGAGGATAGCAGGGGACGCAGCTTCGTCCGCGTAGCTCTGGCCTTCGCTGTGATGGTCTCGACGTGGTGATTCATCGACAGTGATCTGTCGATGGTGTTCCCAGGTACTTGACCTTTGGGGACCATGGGATATCCTCTTCCATCAGACGTAGGTTTGGCGGGTAGTGTGCCATACCGGTTATCATCGCCTGGGTCTTCGACACGTTGCACTTGAGCCTCCATCGCTTCAGCCAGCCCGGAAGGGCTTCGAGTGTGGGGCGCAGTTTCCGTGCAGCGTGTGCGGCGTTGCGTGAACTTGACAAGTACGCGGCATCGTCTGCAAACAGTGCCAGCTTGACGTCTCCGACTACAGGGATGTCATCCGTGTAGTGGGCGTACAAGGCCGGTGACAGACAGCTCCCTTGCGGGACTTCGGCACTGATGGTTTTGATTTCCGATGTGGTATCCTCTATAGCCACACGAAAGGTTCTCTGGTTCAGGAACGATGCGATGATCGCGACTACTTTTCGTGGTAGAGACGATGTCGACAGCTTGTGGATGAGACCTTCATGCCACACTCTGTCGAACGCCTTCTCCATGTCGAGCATCACGGTCACTTATTCAACCACGTAGCCATTTCGTCTAGGACACGAGTCAGCTGGAGCGTGGTGGAGTGCTCCTGACGAAATCCAAATTGCTCGGGCCTCAGCCGGATGTGGGGTTGATCCCTTACTAGCAATAAGCGCTCGAACACCTTGGACGTCGTCGAGAGGAGTGTGATGGGCCGGTAGTTCTCCGGTTTTCTGAGGTCCTTGCCGGGCTTCGGAAGTACGATAACCCGACCCCGCTTCCAGATGTTAGGGAAGTGGCCGGTCCTCAGGATACCGTTGAACAGTTGTGTCAACGCTATGAGTGATTTCAGTGGAAGTCGCTGCAGTGCAGTGTTCGGTATTCCGTCTTCACCAGGTGCTTTCCGTGGGTTGGTTTTCCTGATCATCGCAGCAACCTCGCTCGGTGTTACGAGCAGTTCACCCTCAGACTGGGCGAGGGGCCTCGAGAGGTAGAGATGGGTTGCCGCCTCTATCTCCCGAGTGTGGTCCTCGTCTTGATTGTCTTGAGGTGTGAACTGTTTTTCGAGGCTGTTCGCGATGATCTCGGCACGGTCTTGCGCTTTGTAGCGTATTTGCCCGTCCTCAGCGAACAGGGGGCGCGTGGGGTTTGGTTCTGCAGTCAGTTGCCTTCAGAGTCGGTGTACCGAGGGCTGTTCGTCCTCGATATCTATAAGGAAGTTCTCCCATGCGTCACCTCTATGCTCCCAAAGAGCAGCCTTGAACGAGTTGGTAAGGCGATTGTATCGGGTCTTGTCTCGGGGGTGCCGAGTTCTCTGCCAGAGCTTCTTAGCCTCTCGCTTCTCCTCGAGCATTTTACGGAGTCGAGCGGGCAGAGGGTTCTGTCGCTCGCTGCTCGGTCTAGTGCTCGAGGAGACCCGAAGTGCGGCTTGGATAGCTCCGGTGATTTCTTCGGCGGCTTCATCGACTTCCACTGGCGTTTTTACAACCGTAGGGCGGCTGTAACCCGCTAGGGATTCTTGGTAAGTCCTCCAGTCTGTGTAGACTGTGGGCTTCGGTGGGCCGACCGTAGCCGCGGGCTCCCTGAACACTAGTAGCACCGGCCTGTGGTCCGATGGTAGGTCCTCGAGCACTTCCTGTACTGGAGGTGCTCTTAGTCCTTTGAACACTATGATGTCCAGTACGCTATCGCTATAGCCCGCTGGGTCCAATCTAGTGGGTTCTCTGGGGCCAGCGATTTCATAGTTATGCATATCGGAGTCTTGCATAAGGAGATTTCCCATTGCGTTGTTGGTGGTGTTGTGCCATGCTTGGTGCTTTGCGTTCAGGTCTCCCGCGATTATGATCGGCGTCGTATGTTGGAGAAGGCTCCGGAGTTCATCGACGCGGGCTCTCTGATTAGGAGCTCGATAGGCCGCGTAGAGGCGCATCTCCCGCCTGCCGATTTGGACGTCGATACCAAGCGCATACATGGTATCGAGTCTCTTCGGTTCGACGGGTTGATGCACTACTGTCCTTTTCACTAGGATAGCGAGTCCACGATATGCTTCGCCTCTTGGCGAGACCTCATCTTGGCGGTACACAATGTACCCTGGGATCTTGAGTGGCCTGTTGGCCTTCAGGTGGGTCTCGCTTATCAGCATGATATCGACCCGCTGTTCCTTGAGAAATAGGCGTAGTAGGCCTATCTTGGATTTCAGCGTCTCCGCGTTCCAATGAACCACCCTGAGCGGCTTATCCATTGGTGGAGAGTGTTTGCAGCAGTCCTGTTGTGTTTATCTCGCCTGCCTTAACACGCTGTGCGAACAGCATGAGTAAGGCGGCGAGTTGGTCCCTCTCCGGGTCCTTGGCGGGTGGGCTGCTGACTTTGGTTGCCGCCGCAGGTGTGGGTGTCTTCTCCTGGGCTGACTTCTTTTTTCTGTGCCTTCTCCTTTTCTTAGGGGGTTTCCCGGGTTTGCTTCGGCCATCAGCGTGGTGGGTGCCGAGTCGACGACCACGTTTGGTTGGTCGATGACCTTGGGCGGGCCAGTCCTCGGCGTGAGTCCCGCCTTCTTGTTACGGGATTCCCGCTTGTAGACGGGGCACGCCGCACTGCAGGCTGGATGCGGGCCTTGGCAGTTAGCGCACGTGGGTGGCTCCTCCTTTGGTCGAGGGCAGTTGTGCGCCTGGTGCTCGCCACCGCAGCGCACACAGGCTAGGCACCTGTGACAGTTCTGGGAACTGTGGTGGAAGCCTTGGCAGCGGTGGCATTGAGAGGGTCCTTTCTTGCCCCTCCAGGCCTCTATGATGACGCCTGGCATGAGCAAGACCTCATCAATGTTGTAGGCCTTGGCTGCGGTCGGGCTCTTCTCCACTTCTGCGAAGAAGATGCATCCGGGTCTGCTGGTGCGAGCACGGATATGCTTCGCAAACTTGACTGGCACTCCCTTGCTAGTCAAGTCCTCCACAATTTCTTCCGTGGGTGTGTCCGCAGGTAAGCCCCGGATAGCCATTTTCAAGGGCTTCTGGTGCGGTGGGGCGATGACGTAGTACGGCGCCTTGTCCTGTCCGAGGTCATCCAGGTGAGCCTGAATGACTCGGAATTCAGCGTCTTCTTTGGGAGTGAATTTAAATCCCTTCCCAAAGGGACTCACGCTGGGTGGGTGACCGATTTTGGCGGTCAACTCCTTCATTTGGGACATCCAGTTCTCCAGACGGTTCACTACAAGGATTGGTTGTCTCCTTGTGGACGTCTGGGTAGTGGGCGCCTTGGAAGGGCCTGGTGTTGTTTTGGGCCTCTGAGTTGTTATTGGATTTCTGGGGTGATGGTGCGGCAAGTACAGCTGCTGCTGTCCTTGGCCTGGGTGTAGGCGTAGGGGCCCGTTCGACTTCCAGTATTACTGGAGTCGGTTCGGGCGAGGTGGAGAGGACTTGGACGTCCATCTCCTCGCTATCCCCTTCCTCGGAGTCCGAGGTTAGGGCAGCCGCTATGGTACTAACGATTCCTCCTGCGCGTGTTGTATTTATACCGGTGGGTAGGTGGTGGGGGTGGGGGAGGGGCTTGTGGTGGGGGTTGCGGGGTGGCTTGTTTCGCTTCGCTATCGGGTTCCAAATCTGGTTGAGCCTAAGGGTCTCCTCCTTCCTTTGAAATTATTTGGATGTTTGTGGATCTCGATTGCCTCCCTGACTAGTTTGCTGTGATAGCCGTTGGTGGACGCTAGCAACCTAGAGCTTTCAAATTGTATCCTGTGGTCCCCGTTCCCCAGTGCGCTGCAGTCGGCTGCGAAAGCCTCAACCAATTTGTTTGTTAACAATGTTTAATTTTATCTATACAATGGGCAATTTCTAATATACTAGATAACACAGGCACAATACAGTAGTACACAGGCACAAAACAGTACTTTAACTGCATAATAGCCTCTGAATCGACACACACACAGACAATCGTTATTTAGTTTGGAGTCAAATTGCTGTTTTTTACTATATTGTACCGGTGGCACAAATCGCGGCTATCGCGCTCGACGTTCGCCGCTAGAACCTGTACCACATACCGCCCTCTGTTTAACCCGGCCTTTATAGAATAATTTGTTACTCTGTTTTGGGTTTTCAATGATATAATCAACAGCTAAACTTCGATCACTAGTTTCCAAGAACTTAAAATATTTTGTAATAAAATTTAAGTAGATAAGTATATTTCTGTAAAGAAAGAGCAGTTACCTCCAAAAAGAGTGGGTACAACATACTGAAGTTCTGTATAGATGTAGTAGATAGCGCTGTACCCATTAATATATTTATAAACCTCATGTTAGACAGCAGTGTTATACCAAACAAGTCGTAGAATTGCTTTATAAAACTAGTTTTCTCTTCTGATACACATTTATTTATGGTGATTACTGTAATAATATTCAAATACTGAAATAATATATATAGCTATTCTTAGATATATACAAATACCAATCATAAGAAACAAGCTGATGCCCGCGACTTCGTTCGCGTGGATTTTAAACCATATTTTTCTGGAATAAAGATAGCCTACGTGTTATTTCAGTCATCTACATCTGTGCGCAATTTCATACAAATCCTCTCTCCATCAAAACTTTAGCATTTAAAATAGTAGTAGGAGAGGAAAGCATAGTGTCAAAATTAGTAACTACACATATACATACTACAACAGAGCAAGGAAGACCCGTGCAATATGTCTACATGACGTACATAAAATATTTATGGATAATTACATACACACATAATTTTTAAGGTTCGCCGTACTTATAAGTATTTTTTTAATAACTTATTTAAAATAATAAAATTGGTTAGCCTCACTAAAACTCAATAATGGCATAACAAATTTGAAGAAATTTAATACATGACTGGTTCATGAGCAAAAAAAAAGAAAAATAAATATTAAAATTACATTTTCGCGAGCGAAGCTGCGGTCAAAAGCTAGTCTTGAATAAATAATTCAGTGTTTTTACTGAAAGCTATAATAATACTAAACGTGTAGGCGTATATTACTTACTGTTGTGATCATCTGACTGCGGTACATTAACATATCCAGTTTTGCAACGGAATGCATTTGATATATACGACTTTATTAGGGGCTTATTATTTCCTTGTGTTTGCTTCGAGTGCATCATTTCATTCATAACGTTATCACTCTCTGTTTCCTCAAGTATTTGTTTGGATTCGTCAGTTATTGGCTCTTCCGTTTCAACTGTTTTCATGTGAAGTTCCACGGACTGAATAAGCATACACCCTGCTATCTGAAACGTTTCAGAGTAGTTAGTTTCTAATACTGTGATTTCTGAATGATAATCTTATTTTTAGTATGATATATAGAAACAGTTATTTTGTTTGATATATAGGAATAGTTATCTAATAAAACATATAAGAAGGCCTCATATTAACAATAATTACCCCTTGAACGCTTAAAGAAGACAAAAGCCAGCACGTCCCACGAAATCCGTAATGTTCCAAAAGATATCTCACTAAATGTGGCATTAAGGTTTGTCCGACGCTTGTTCCAATCATTGCTAACCCCATAGCCCGGCTTTTTTTTAAGTGGAAGTAACTATTTATGGCCACAAACGACGATATTGAAACTAAATCCAGGCCACAACCTGTAAAAATGTATTGTATGTATGATGTTTCTTTGTTACACCTTAGAGCCTAAACGGCTTAATGGATTTCGGTGAGTGGTAATTTAAATTGTTTTTATAGTGGGAGTGACATACGGTATAAGATTACAATAAAGTTAGTAAGAGTATAATAGAAAAATATTTTAAAAAATGCAACCGAAATAATTAACAGATATAAGTCTGGGTAAAACATGTTAGTCACTTGTTTGTGCCGCAGGTTAGAAATATAAACAATAGAAATATCATATATATAAAACAATATTTCATAAATATCATTACTGAATGTAAAGGAGGTAACAAGAATTAATGAGTAAAAATTAATTCATGAACATGTCAAATTAATTAATAATTTAAAATGAAATAAAAACATATATTGTGTGTAGTTGTTGAAACTAATGTTAATCAAATTAATTCATTAAACATCCTAGAAGAATCAGCAGTCTCATGCCGCTGTGTTCATTAGCCTAATCGATGTAATATAAGTTACATTTAAAGTATTTATTATTATAATCATTACAATACATAATAACTTACACATAGTTCTTAAAGCTTTGTAACTCTAAAATACTTTTACTTACCTAACAACACTCCGTAAGTAAACACCAAATGCCATATGTTTGTAGAGAATCCACTACAAAAAATTGCAACAGTACAAATGCACGCTCCTGTCACTGCCACCAATCTTGGCGATGTTAACTTTATCATACCACCAGCTAAGGGTCCACCAAAAATTGACATAAAGGATACTGTGTTAAGAACTAAGGCCACTCCCTGTGTTCTGTATCCCATACCTTCTAATGCATCTCCATACAATAAACTGAATACTGACAGCGTTGACATGTTAAAAATCTGCAAACACAAAATAAAACTGTATTAACGAACATTCATACATACATACCTCACTTTTTTCCCAATACTATTTTACATCGAAATCAGACAACACAGACAGAGTGATCAAGTGAATTGTAGCTATATGTCGTAATAAAGCGTGGTTTATACATATTTTAATATTATTACTATTACGTACTTAATACATTGCGTAGGAAGTATTCAGGGAAGAGTACTATGCGGTCCATGTATCAAAATCAAACTCAGGCCGGTAGGACATTATATTTGATTCAATTTTTGATTAGAATTTTGTTTTGCGTGTTTCTCGGTGAAGTAAAATAGGTTTATGTAAAATGCAACTATGTCTGAGGGATCGAACTGTAATCTATCAGACCCGTGCACTTATGATGGCAATAGGGTTTTCCCCTATTACCTTAAGTGGGACTAAATTATAATTACTCCTTCGTCAATATCAACGTGTGTGTACTAGTAGTAGTGAGTAATAATAATGCTACAATTTATTTTAGTTAACAAATTCACTTTAAATAAACCTACAATAATAATAAGAAAGCCTTCTGAATAGATAGAATCTTTAGAAAATTTGGAAAATTCTTTTTTTGTTGAAAAGGGTATATTTTTGCTGTGTGGTCCCATTCTCAAAAGTTCAGTATCTGATAGATCTGATCATAGGATATGGGAGAAATGGAGGAAACACTCAAAATTTTATTTTTATTCTTTTTAAAGAGTTTAAGATATTTGCGTATCATGTTACTGAGCTGATGGCGAAATGTCCAACTCCATGGGAGTTACATGATAATTCTTTAAATTAAGTTACAAATATTTTTTTAAGTTGCACGTTTTTATGATTTACTTATTTCACTTTTTCTAGTTATTCGTACTTAAATTGTTATTTATCTACTACAATATTAGATTAGAATTTATCCTATAATTTAGATAAACAGTAACTTACGTTGCTCAGAGCTATACCTAATAAAACAATCCATCCATATCCTCCATCTGGTGGCACACGCTTAACAACTTTCTGGGTCTTATACGGCGACATTTATAAAGAAATTACGTTTCCCGAATTTTTAACGACACAAGGTATTTGTTGAATTCCTGTAACAATAAATAAGTAACGTAAAATTTAAACGTTACCATAAAATAATTAAATAATAATAATCAGCAATTATATATAATAATCATATAATGGTAAACTTAAATAAATAATGTAAGGGTTGCACATTAAACGACGGAGATTCCGTAGTATTTATTTTATAATATACTGAGAGTGTGGCATTTCTTTTAATTTAGGATTTAAACATCTAAAGACCATACAACAAAAACAGGGTGGATAAGTGTGTTTATAATCTTGTTGAATAATCAACAAGATACTGTTAACGAATCAATTTATAGTTTTAGAAAAAATAGGAGCACAAAATAAAACGTTAAAATTGCTTTGACTGTTATTGTTTATTAATTCCTCAGTGTGCCTCACATGGTGTTAAAAGATAAATTACAATTAAAGTGCATTCCTTCGGTTTAGGGCTACTATCCCGAGCTCGCTTCTTTAAAATAGTCTTAAAACAAAAAAATAATCGTTATTTATTTTTAATGCCCAATTATATAACGTGATAGTCTATAACTTACTTTTAGCTTTGCTTTTTAGCTTTCAAATATGTATATCAGTAGAAGAATGTCGTGGAATAATACTACTTGAGATCAGGTAATATTACTATCACTACCCCATATAAATAAGTAGTAAAGTAACACATACGCTTTTTATATTTGTACAAGAACCTCTAACAAGATTTGCACTTGATATCTGACGGACACATTGCAACAAATATTACTTAAGAAATAACTATAACTGAAATTAACTCACACTAAACAGTTGGTCAATTAATATAATTAAACAAATATCTCATAATTAGTAGTATATTCGTATGCCAAGTAAATAAATACCTTTACTGACGATCTAAGGCACTGGTTGTACTCGTACTATGCGTTTCAAATGACAAGATAATAACAACCACGCCAACTTCACCTTAAACTTGTGTTATAAGTACTATTAGCAATAAAATCGTAATAACGTAAGTTGAAAACATAACCTTAATATATTAATGAAATGATATACAATGATACCTATTATTATACAAAATTAGTAGTAGTACAGAATACATGTATTATATCCATAAAATTATTTATGAAGATACATTTATTTATGTACATTTAAATGAGGTTAAATTTTAATAAAATTCTTACATACGATACGGTTTTTACTGCGAATTTGACATATTTATTATTTTCTTGCTTTTGTTAAAATGCTATAGCAACAGATATAGTAAGCAGACTTTATTCCTAATTAATTTATTCCTCACAATATATTATGGTTACACACCTACATAATTTTACCTACATCGCTTCACCAGCTTATTCATATTCTGACGCTACGTTTCTACATGAAGTTGAACGCCAATTGCAAAGTAATATTACGGTTTGACAGTTATCTTCTCATCCTGATATTAGAGAATCGGCATCACCTCCTCTATGAATCGCGATGCTGTTGAAAACTACCCTCACAAAATTCATAGTTATTTTTATTGTTACTGAATACCACCAAGTCTAAGAAATTGTGTAATATGAATTCATTACATTTTAATATTCTCTTCTCAAAGAGCTTTTTAAGGATTTCTTTAATATAGACATTTTCTAATACTACTACTAATATTATCAGGTGGCCGCTTGCAAATGGTTAGTTAGGGATGGCAGTTTCCTCTAGTTTCTTGTTTTTTGCGCGAGAAAGCGGGAAAGTAAGAGCTCTTCCAAAGACACGTGGCTTTACTCAGTTCCATTCCAAGTGACTTAATCAGCTTATTTTCTACATAACACAAAATACAGTTTGTACAGACATAAACATCTCATGTTTATGTCTGTATAAACAAATCTCGAAGTTCTGGTGAATTTACTTTTTTTACGGTCACCATTTTTTTTTATTATGTTCTTTCAACATTTCAACAATATATTTATAGATTTTTATTATGAATATCATTATCAAAAATCACGAAGGTTTATGATGAATGCTATGGGTACTTAAGTCCAGATCGAAAACTCAGCAATAAACTTAACCAATAAACAAAGTAACTAATATAATAACATAATAATTCAAGAATTTGGATCAAAAATAATAGGTAGGTTGTTAATAAGTCTAGAAACCAAGTAATTAGGTATTTGTTCACCGTATATATTGTGTGTGGCGGCCCGACTGGTTAAACATAGTAGGTTCCAAGAATCAGCCAGCGCATGTACAGCGTGTACTACTTTTTTTTTTCAAATGTACTGTTGAAAAAGTTTTTCTTGAGAATTAATAAGCTTAATAAAATAATTCCATGTAGATCACTTAATCACATCATAAATCAAATTGTCGAGGTTGTAAATTATAATTGTGTTTTGTGTTTATTTTGTTTATTGAATGTTGTTTTGTTTATGAACAGTTTATTATCAGGATATCAGCAGACAGCATTTCAATCAGAGCGACCTAAAATCTCTTTGAAAAAAAAAAATGTGTTATCGCTCAAGGCGATCCCTACCGGCCAACCTTGGGATGGAGATAATAGTTAAATCGTTCATGAAAAGATAGTAGTTGATTGTGTAGTCAAGATATAAAATACTTATACGGACAGAATATACGGGCCTGTGGTCTAGCGGTTAGTGAAACTGGCTGCTAAACCGGAGGTCGTGGGTTCGATTCCCACACCGGACAAAAAATTGTGTGATCACACAAATAGTGTGTCATTAGTCTGAGTGTTCTTTGTGTCCGTTGATTAAATGTTTGTAACGCCCTTCGTGGCACAGAAATTGAATATTTTTTTTTATATTGATAGTCAATTTTAGAGAAATACAATATATATATATATATATATATGTCCATATATAATATACATTTACAGTCGTTTAAAATACATAATGCAATATTTTAGTTAACAGTCAAGATTTTAATTATGGAATACAATAATATAAATAATATTACAGTGATAGATAATGCCGCTTTGACAAAATTTTTGACGACTATTAGAAACGTATAGACAGAACCATAAATGATTGTTAAAGAAAGTAATACAGTGCATCTTTTAATATCAGACTTTCTGATGATCGTAGAAACTAAGAATGTGTCAAATCATCCTTTTAAATAGAAGGTGTATAAGGGTTAAACAGTATATATGTTTTACAAGGAGAGAATATGAGCGTTTCAGCGAAGACTTCGAAATTTGGGGAATGCCCGTAGTTATGTTCTATCTATTTATAATAAGGCCTATTACAACGAATTGAATTTTTGGGCCGGTGTTAAATCATGTGTTTTTTGATGCATGCATCATTAATCGTCCATTCATTTGAAGTTTGTAAAAAAAACTACTGAAATTCTATTATTTTTTAATGACTTTAGAAATTAGACTAGAAGTTTATACAAATTAACATCTTCGTCGTCTCTCGAAATTATTTCATTCACGTCACATTTTATTTTTAAGTCTTCAATCGTCCCTCGTTCTGTATCTTTGTATTTGTTCAGGTTTTTTATCCTCGCACAGTATCAGTACTCTCATTTTCATAAGTAATTATGCATATAATTATTTATGTAGGTTTTCACAGCCACAACACTAAATTATATTTCTAAAAAAGTCCACTATACCATAAAGTATAGAATATTAGCCTCTATTTTACTAAGATCCATGTCTTCATCACAAATCTCTTGAAAATAAACGTCCAATTACTTTGTTTTATCACAACATATTCTATATTTTGAGACCATGTGATTTGTGTGCTTCTCCTACACCAGGTCTGCCAACATGATAATTATATATGTATGTATAAAGCCAAGGTGGCGGTTTTATTATTTGGATTTTTTTTACGATAAACAGGTATTTTGGATTTTTGTATGTGGTCGTATCATGAAAACTGTAGCCAAATATTAACATATAAAAGGATTAACTATAATGTATGTAAGGAATAAAGTATTGTTAGGATATACCTAACTATCTTGGTTTTATACCTATATGGACAATCCACCAAAGAGTATTGCCAAATATAATTTAATCCATACACATCATTCAGTCTTTAGGACATGGAATCAAGATTTTCCTTCTTTTGTTTTTTATCTTTCATTTGTAAGTACAGCATATCAGGAATCCAAGTTGCCAATACTACGACCAATAGGATATTCTGGGCCGTAATACAAGCAACGTAGCTATTTGTATAATCTCTAATCCATCCAAGGAAGTATCCTGCTGGAGGTACGATAATACCCATTGTTAACATCCCCAAGCCAACTGCAGCAGGTACTTGATCCAATTTACAATTTTCAGATATCGCTATATTTCTAGCCACGATGATCATACTTCTACCGAAACCATAAAGGGCAGACATCAAAAGTAAAACTTCCAAATTTGTCTGGTACGCCAAAACTATAAACAGAAAATGTTTTTTAAATTAATAAATATATTTTATATATAAGTGTTTAAGATTTTTTAGGCAAAGAATACTGAATTGTAGTCTGAATTTTCTATTGTCTTGTAATAACAATAACGTAATTGGAAAAATAAATAATACTGTAAAATGACTGGAACGTGTAATAAATAAAATAGGAGCCTTGGATCCTTTTCGGAAAATGATAAATTTAAAAATGTTGGATTAATATAGTCTACCATACATGACTTTTCTCTAATAACCTCAGGAAAGTGATTGTATCTTACTTAGTTCTATTGAGGTAGGTCATAGGCATCATAAAATTAGACTCGTACTATTTTAATATGTTTTACATTAATGATTGGTATGTACTTACTTTGTCTGGTTATAATCAGCCAAATACAGGTCATTATAAGCATCCATCTGGCTTTTATTTTGTATTTATCTTGGAATATGGGCAAAATGAGACGTCCCATTATGTCTGCAGCTGCTACCGCTGACATGCAGTTTGCAGTCTGCTGCTTATTCTTCGATGCGTAATTCTGAAAACCAATAACGCATTTTTGATTTTGTTAAAATTATATTAAATTTTACAATTATTTAAAGCCAAACAATGAGTTTAAAATGAGAATTTGATAAAAAGTCATATAGACAGTTATAAATATAATCAGGGTTAATGTTATAAATACTGTCTAAGAATAGCAAATGGTAGATAACGTTTATTATAAAGTTGTATATGGTTGTCTTTCTTTGAATGTAATTGTAATAATTGCAGGGTAAATACAATACATTATAAATGCCCAATCAAAATTGATTTACTTTAATATATATATTGTACATACATTAATAAATCTGAATGATCTGTTGCTAAGCATACAAATCTAGAACGGCTGGACCAATTTGTAAACTTTTTTTTTTGGAAATACTCGTGAAAGCCCAAGAAAGGAAGAAGATATAAGAAGAATAAGATCCTATGATGATATATTACATAATTTTCTTTTATGGGCTACCAAAGCCAAAAAACCAAAAACGCTTGAAATAAAAAAATGTTGTAAAGCCAGCTTCCAAATATAGGTAAATCTGTAGCTCTCTCTTCAAATAAAAGTATAAAGTCTTATACCTATGTAAATACTTACCTGCAAAAAGAATGGATAAAGCATACTGAAGTTTTGCGTAGAAGTAACGGCTAACGCTGTACCAATCACTATGTTGATAAATCTAAAATCGGACAACAGCACAATTCCAAATAAATCATAAAGTTTTTTTAATAAGCTTGATTTTTTATCCGACTTGGAATCAATTACAGCCTTTTCTGCAATAAGGACAAAACAATTAAAATGTGCCAACTATACAATCTTAGAACTAATTCAGATTTTGCAAGCGTAAAAAATATTGACTCTTATAAATTGCTTCTAACAATAAGACCACCTGTTGAACTCTAATTTTTATACATTGTTGTTTTTCTTATTAAATGTACTTCATTAATAATGTTCAATCTTATAAAATTAACATGTCTAGATAGTACATTGGGCCATAAACAAAGGTACTTTTAAAGTAGATTATATTAGGATATCCGTAGATTTTCCGTAATATAATTTACAGTGTACATGAGACATGTATATTATAATTCCATAGAATTTCATACATGTATGTATGTATATGTCATTGTACAAAGGGCAAAAGTATTGCATTATTATATCTTAAATATTGCGTGAAATATGTTTTGATCTGATTGTTGTCATTTAAGCAGATATTCTTAATATTTTTTAAGACCTTTTTCATAGAAAAAGGATATAATTTTATCGACTTATTTGCATCTAAATCCGGAAAACGTACGATCTGCAAAAATATTATACCAAGTGCTTTCTAAAGTACCTTAAGATATATTGATTGTATTTAATATTACTAGTCTTACCGGTTTTACCATTTGCTTCTGTTTTATTTATCTTTGTCGTATTCTGCTCATTATTACTTAATATTTTACTCTCTCGACGATATTCATTTTCACTTTTTTCCACATCGCCGTTTGATTGTGATATTTTTCTGAGAATGACATCTTTTTGTTTTTCTTTTAATAAATGTAAATTTTCATCAATTTTTACCTCCTCCACTACTTTTTTCATGTGATGTTCCACGGGTTGTATTAACAGGCATCCAGCTATCTGCAACATTAAAAATTGGGTATTTTGACGACCAATTCGTAAGGTATATCCTATAAGGTATTCAATACAATATAGGAAATGATAATCAGCCAGGTAATAAAGCAAACTGTTACCCCATGTAAACTCAACGCAGACAATAACAAGCACGCGCCACGAAACCCAAAATGTTCCAAAAGATACCTCACTAAGTGAGGCATTAAGGTCTGCCCCACACCTGTGCCCACATTAGCGAGACCCACAGCACGGCTTTTCTTTAGCTTGAAGTAGCTATTTATAGCCACAAACGAGGAGTTTTGGATAAAACCCAAACCCAAACCTAAAACAAGAAGGTGAGTTTCATTGCCTGTCAAATATTTTTAATTATAAGGTGTTATTTAAATTAGAAGGTGTTATTTTAATGTTTGCTTGCTTTTTGAATTTGTATAATTATTATTTGTCACTAAAATAACAAGTAAAATGTATATGCAAGGCTATGTTACGTGAATTAAAGTTAAGGAACTTATTAAAATGTTAAATTAATATTCTGTTTAAATTTTTCCTAATCGTAAATAAATATACTGTCTTACCTAGTAAAACTCCATACGTAATCACCAAATGAAATATGTTCGTTGAGAATCCACTGAAAAATATTCCAACCGTGCAAAAGATTGCTCCAGTGACAGCCACAAATCGTGTGGACGTCAACCTAACTACTGCACCGGCGATGGGCCCACCAAAATTGGAAACAAATAACATCGTACTTAGAACTAAAGCAGCACCCTGTGTCTCATGTCCCATAGCCTGTAGTGAATCTCCGTATAGCAGGCTAAATAATGATAGCATTGACTGATTGAAAATCTAGAATATGAAAAGATTCAATGATGATTGTTTTAAGATATTAAATGTATTTTCTTAATATTTATATGTTCCTCATGTCACATATTACTGGTATTGGCGCAATATTTGCGAGGACTCTACTTAAAAATAGCGTTTAGTATCGATACTCTGACTGCCTACTTGATATTTTTTTTAAAGGTTAATCTGAGTTTTGTCAATGCGGCAATATAATTTCATTGATATTGGAGATATCTAAATCTCCAGTATTCTCAACACTGGAATTATTTATTTTGGAGTAAAATAATTCCCTGAGACTGACGATCTGAAGAAGATAGCTAGGATAGATTGACTGCGGAAGGCATAAGACCAGGTGCATTGGTACATATTTGGGGAAACATAATATGTAAGATAGCAACATCCAAATTTCCTTTATTAGGATTAATAAACAGACGTTCTACTTGTCTTAATAAAATAATTTTCGAATTTAAGGAAAATAACCAATGAATTGTCTGCAATGTTTTTTTTTTGTGTGCATAAGTGATACTGGGTATTTTTTTTTTTTTTGTATGTTTGTAATGTTCTATCGGTATCGGTACTGATAAATTGTTAGCACTAATATTACGTTATAAATAAAGTGACCTTCTAGTATAATGATTTTAGGTAAAGCTGAAAAACATCTTGTTTTTATATAAAATACTTATTTTTGCATTGGAATATTAATAACAGATGAATTTAGCCCATGTACGCCAGAGGCTAAAATATTTGGTGAGAGTCAGAGGAAGTTTAGAAAGTACTGTTTTAAGTTAGAGTACATACTTGATTTTCAAACTTCTGTAGAAGACAATATACAATATATTTATTAATATAGGTGGAAATCTTGAATACAAAAATATGTGTGTAGTGTAAAAGATACGTACATTACTAAGAGCAGTTCCTATTATAACCATCCATCCCCAGCCGCCATCAGGGGGTACTAATTTGACAATTATTTGTGTTTTCGGTGACAGCACTAATGAGTTTTTATCCGTAGACATTTTGAGTTCTTTTTATAATATATCTATAAGCTATAACATAATTTACTTTGAGATGTTTTTTTACCAGCTCCTGAAACAATATTTCAAAACATTACAAAAATAATAATAAAGTCACCTGTTATTTTTTATATATTTATTTTATTTTAAAGAATTTGCATTCCTCCAAATATTTCAAAATAGTTAGTTGAGATAAGCGTGGTTTTATTCACTCATAACGTATTTATTTATTACCATTAACTTGTGCCGTCAGCAGGATGTTATCTGTGCCGTTGAGTAGTTACTAACCTTCGTTGTTTTATTTAATTTTTAAAAAGTATCTCAAAATCACTTATTTTAGAAAACCAAATGCACAAAGCGAATTTGTTAATAATTGGTATGTTTAGATTATCTTAGGCTATGGCCTTGATACTTAGCGATAAGAACGAAATCTACCTATAATTGTACAATTACTTAAAATATTAAAAAACCGATAACTTTGCTCGCACGTTAATGGTATGAAATCGTTTTTATTATAAGTAATACGACTAAATAAGTGATTACATAATGACTACGCACAACATTTATTGATTATAAAAATACTTCTAACTTGAATGTGACTCCTATTTTATTACGTCAAGCTCAACTTAGTCAGATTATATTAGTCTTGTGAAATTTTATTAACGATTCGTAACTCTTATACGTAATGAAAAAAACCTTCGTAATAGTATCATGTTCACTAATCCGTTAGTTAAAATAAAGTGCCGTAAGATGGTGAGCTCAAGAATCATGAGTGCTTCTCAGTTATACCCTTCCACGGGCTAAAATCACATAGCATCATATGTAGCAGCATTTTTATCATGTTTTTGTTTTGAGCCGACTGTTTTATTTTTTATTCTTTTGTTTCAAATAACAATATATGATACTATATTATTATACTAGTATACTGTCTTATTCCATACTACATTTTTTTTTTAATTGCGGTGTCATAAAACTAAACTACGCAATCAAAATGAGTTACGGCCAGCGAATTACATTACGCTTTATCTTACACAAGATTTTCAATATCAGATATAAGGTTTTATAGCTTTTATGAAACATTATTACATAGTTTAACAAGCGGGTGTGTCTACAATATTGATACAAGAACTTATTATCAGAAAGAGTTCACTATATATGACCTTAGTATCTAAAGTCAGTGACCGTCGTGGAATCATTCTATTTTTGTTAATAAGGAAATAATTTTAAAGCTGTTGTTTGAACTCATTCTCATAACGTTTTTAAAGTGAAGCAATTACACGTTTGCATTTTTAGGTTACAAAGTTTATTCAACAGTCTTTCTTTGCTTCGATTTCAAGAATACTAGATGGGACCTAGAAAGGTAGGTGTCAGAAAATCCTCTGTCTTTTTGCATAGCTAAGAAGTTCGTCATATCTAATTAGGAATAATCGTATTAAACAGTATAAATGTGGGTTACCGATATTAATGAAATTTTGCAGTTTTTTAGAAAAAATACTGACTATACTAAACCTTTTAATTCGATTCCAGATTTGACAATTTCAGTATTGCAACGTTATGACAAGTACTAAATAGTGACGTTGCGAAATTATTCGATACGGAAATGGAATATTTCCAGATCGATTCCTCTGGTTTATAGCAGTATATCTAAACAACTACTACTTTAATAGAAACTAAGTATATCAGGAAATTAAATATTTCTGAAAGGATAATTTAGTTATGACGATTAATTTTATTAAGGATCTGAGAGTTTTCTTTAATAATTGTGTGTGAAATGAATAAAAAAATGTGATCATGAAGGAACATGAGAAATAAAACAAATAGATGTATCATGGTAATATTTTATTTTATAAATCGTCGCCGTCATCGCTATCGCTATCGCTGTCACTTTCTGTAACATTTATTATAAATGTGTCTGTGATATTGTCAATTAACATATCTAGCCTACTCATTTTTTCCTCTTCTTTGACAACATGGGATACGCATTTAGACCATTCGGTAGCCGTAATTTTTTGAATGCCTTCCTCAAATAAATTTCGCACGTCTGTCAATTTGAAGGTTTTATTATTTTGAGCCACATGCCCCTTTACCTGCGCCCATATTAATTCGATAGGGTTCAGCTCGCAATGGTAAGGGGGCAGTCTTAAAACCGTGATCCCATGTTGTGCTGCCATTTCGTCTACAGCGTACTTATTAAAAGACTCGTTATGTGGAATCAGTTCTAAAAGCGTAGCTTTAACCATATATGGTTCGTAATGAATATTTCTATTTAAAAGCCAGTCTTGAATGGCAGCTTTTTTCCAGCTCATTTTTGGTGCCGTTTCCAATTTTCGGGAGTGGTAAGGTGCATTATCCATCACCACAATTGAGTTTGGTCTTAATTTTGGTAAGACTCCAGCGAACCACTCCTCAAAACAAACTGCATTCATCTCATCATGGTAATCTTCATAATTTTTCTTTGCTTCAAAAATCATGAGCCCCTCTTCCAGGAAGCCTTCTTCACTACCTATATGGCTAATTATGAGACGTTTGCCTTTTCCAGATGGATTTTTTAATCCAGTGGTCAGTCCCTCTAAAAACGCTTGCCGAGATGATGTGACTTTCTTGTCCACCCAAGTTTTTTTTACAGTATGACCTAAAAATAAATATAGTACATGAACATTTAATATTACTATTAAAATTAATGTAAAATGTATATAAATTCAAAATGTTAGCCTTACCTGCGTTAACCCAAGTTTCATCTTGATAATATATATGTCTCTCTTCTCGTCGAAACTGACATATAGAACGCAAGTAACGCTGGCGCCACGTTATTATATCATTTCGATCAATAAGTGTGCTCTTGCGTGACCGTGCAACAAATTTAAAATTAAGATGCTTCAAAATTTTTCTGAGGGTGTCTTTGGAAACCTTGGGCATTTCTGGATCATCGTTCATCACTTGTAAAATCTAAAATAGTAAATTTTATAATAGTTTGGAATCATTGCTTATATAGATAAAAGATGTAGGTAAATAATACTGTCTGACTGATTGACTAACTTTTGCAATGGTTGGAGGTTCATTTCGGTTAAAGAACTGATGAACAATTCTTCGTATTGCGGAGAATGTAAATTCATCAATTTTATCTTTGAAACTTCGCTTTGGTCCAGTTTTTTTAGGAGGAGTTGGCGGCGCACCTTTATTTCCTTCCTTCAAAACGTTACAAACAGAGCGTGAGGTTATTCCCAATATGTCAGCAACTTTGCTCATACATTCATTTTCGTCCACAACTTCAAAGGCCTCCAATTGCGCAGAAGTTTCATTTTTCACGTACTTGTAGGCGTTGCGGATCATTACTTTTTCAGTAACAGTGAAAGCTTTTCGTGGACGTTTTTTTCTTGGGGGCAAGAAAACATCCACGTCCTTTTGTGATGTACTTGGCTGAGGATCCATTTTGATGGGAAACCAAAACAAATAGATTCACTCTAAGTTCACAAAAAACTATAAACGTAACAACAAACACAACGTTACAAAACTTTAACAAAAACCCAACAAAATATCGATTCGCAATGAAACAAGATATTCGTGCAGTCAGACTGGGAGAATGAAGCCGAATGACAAGATAAACAAAATGGCGATAGCTGCACGAGCGCGCACGGGTTGCCAATACAGAAAATTATTTAGGTTCTTTTATTATAAGTTTTGTTTTTAATATAAAAAACAAAAATACTAACTTTTTATAAAATAAAGCAGCGGTTACTAATTAATAAATCATTATTATGAATAATTATGTATTTATTTAAATAAAAATCAATAATTTTGTCTTTAATTGGCACACCAATATTATGATTACTTAAACATAAATCGCGATTGTTTATCAATTTTTGTGTTCATCACTACACTATTATATGTGGTATCATTATTTTACAAAATGACAGTAGCTAATGTCAAATGTGGAATCGAATTAAAAGTCGTGGTATATATGCTGTCTTTTAATCGACCCAAGATGCAATTCATGTAGTTCGTAGTAGCAGTATGGCATATTATTGTATAGCAGTAATACAGTAATAGTTAATGATGATATAACGTAGGTCTTTTTCGTATCACAACAATGTTCTATGTTTCAAAACATTCTTATTGCTTATTTGACCCAAAGTACTAATAATATCTTTACACATGCCAAGTTTTGTAATCATAATACATTGTCTACTAATCTTTGAACATCCACATATAAACATGCTTTAATTAATAAGCTTAGCTTCTGCGACATTTGTTTTGTAGGAATAAATATTTCGTTCTATATTCTAAAACCATATATCTGAGATATACATATGTATATGTATAGGTCAAAGTCTGGAAACGAAAATTAGAAGTATAATAGACTTCTTAAAAAAGTAGATAACCGCCGTCAATTAGTGTATGTAATACTTCCTACAGTAAAAACATGCAATTAATAACCTATTCGTAATTTTCCTGGCATCCTATAATCGAATCGTGATTTGGTTAAAATGGGGATATCATAGGAGAATACTCTACTGATTAAAAAAAAATCGGTCTACAATTGGTGGCGAAATCGCTTAGCATATATAAAAAAAAATACATGCAGTCGAAAAAAGAACTTCCTTCTTTTTTTGAGACTTCAGGGCATACTTGAAGTTAATATGTGCTTACATAACAATATTCAGAGAACCAAATAATTCTTTTTCAATTAAACAATCGATTTCAATTTACCAGGTAGTAATCTAGTCTAATAAAAGTGAGAATCGATAAGAGATTATTGCACAATCAAAATACGACTTCTTTTTTTAAGTTAAACAGTCAATGCTAATAATATATACTATCTGGTATGTTATCTTTCATAGCTACGTCATACTTTTCCTCTCCCCTGTCCCCCTCCCCTTCTTCCATCTCCTCACCCCTCTTTTCTTTACCCTTCTCGTATTCCCTCATCCCTCCATCACCCTCAAAGGCGGGCAGCGCACTTACGACTCTCGGGTTGCAGGTGTCAATGGACGGCGGTTGTAACTTACCATCAAGTGAGAGTTAATCCATAAAATTTTAAACAAAAACATTTAAATATGCACTCATTAAAATTGCAATCGTTAGGTATACACTAAATGTCAAATAATAAAAAGTATCAAATAATAAAAAGTCAAATAAATTATGTTAGGTGCATTGCTATTGCTATTTATGGAAGGTGCGGAAACCACAAGTTCGCATACATATATGTACCTACATACATCATCAAACCCAAAGCACAAGTTCATGTTTATGAAAATGTTATTCAACTTGCGATCCCGAAAATGTGAAATATCCAAGAACCATAAAGCTTTCCAAAGATTTTTGTTGTTTTCCTTGTTCCAGTCCTACATTGATAACACAGCGATGTTTACATATATATCTGACAGTTACTCATATGTTTTCGAAGATATTTTCCGTTGTTTGTGTGAAGCTTCTTATGTTATCTGGAATGTACTAAATACGCTCACAATAAAAAAAAAACTTAAATTCGCATAGTATTACGCTGAATTAGGATGTCCTTGTTCTTTATATTTCTATTGATTGATTTCTATACTTCGCCAGGGGTTCAGAAAAAAAAATAATAATATTTTAGTTCACTTTCATCCAGAAACATATATTGTTGTCCAGGGATATACAAAATAACTTATACGAAAGATGAGCCGTGGGACGTAACTATATTATGAGTTTATATTTTCTACAGTTGAAACAGCTGTACTTTTTTTTTATGCGATAGGTGGCAAACGCACACAGATGGGTCACCTGATGGTAAGTGACTACCGCCGCCCATGGACACCCGCAACTCAAGAGTCACAAGTGCGTTGCCGGCCTTTTAGGTAGGAGAACGCTCTTTTCTTGAAGGTCGTATCGGTCCGGAAATACAGCGGAAATAGAGCAGCGCACAGTAGTGGAGTGCTAATCATCCAGGTGATGGGGATGGCCATTTTGTCCTGCCTGCTGCCGGTATTAGTACGAACAATTCCTCTGAACACTCCCCATGGTACAAGCGATAGAGAATGCAGAGTGAAACTACATATATACGCAACGAAAAAGATGTCAAGCCGATCAGAAATATCCATTTAACACTTAAAACAAATTGGAAATCAGTTGACCAATATAGTAGCGATAATAATCGTCCTACGAGAGAGGACGGATACAAGTCATGGAGTCCTCACCTTCCGAATGAAGCAGGTGCTTTACGGACACGGATGTTTTGGCAAGTACTTGTTTTGGATCGGCTGGGAGCCAAAGTCGCTGTGCCATCATTGTGATGACTGCTCCGAGGACCCGGCACTTCACACGGTGGTCAAATGCGCAGCTTAGGCTAACCAGTTCCGTGATCTTGTCGCGACAGCCGGTTCAGCGAGTGGTTGCTCGCTCCTGACCGTGGTTTTGTCCATAGTCCATAGCGAGAACGCATGGAATGCCGTCGCCTCCTTCTGCCAGCTAGCTGGTGTTCTCAAAGGAACGGTAGAGAGAACTCCGTACAACTCTACCAGCATTTATACCATAGTATAAGCTCTGCTTAGTTTCAGATCAGACGGCCGTTGTGAGATGTATAGAGTTATTATTATTATTCCCTTAATTAAATTAAAAACTATATAAATTACATTTTTAAATATTCAATATAATATAAAAACAATAATAAATATATTTTTAAATATTAAAAGTAGTAGACATCCGACATCGAGTACAGGGAAAATATTTAAAAAAATATAAATATTAATAATAATACTGATTATTATTTATCGATCGATTTCCGGCATCTTTAGAAAGCGGCCTGTGAATTATGATTTTTCGAATGTTTTGACACCTTATTCACAAAAATATGGCTTAGTCGCTCCTAGATAGCTAACACCCCACCAAACTATCACTGAAATCGGATAACACACTGACATTTTGAGAAGCTTCCATAGAGCTTTGAGCATAAGCTCGGTCATTCTGCTTGTTAAACTATTGCTCAAAAGTAAACATTTTCTCCTCAGGAAATTGTTTTGCTTGTGAACCCATTACGAAGTTGTTTTTATTTTACATCTATTCATTTTTAAATTATCACTTAAATAATGACCAGTGCCTCTTTTATAGGCTGCCAGTCTTAAGACATCTTTTAAAATACGCGATATTGTTATAGGTGGTATATTCATTTACCGATATAAAATATTTTGTATTCGAAATGGATTTCTTCGAATTATTCTCTACTACTTTGATCGCCTTTTTCATACGAATATAACGTGGACGGTCAGATCTTTTTCTGTCACAAAAAGAAGAGGTTTCATAGTACCTTTCAATAGCCTGGTACACAAACATTAGACTTATGCCAAGCAGATGGAGAAAACTCAAAAGATATATTCATATAAGAATGACCGATTTCAAATTCAATGTAATATATATTTTTTTATTGTTACAGTATTTATAGCCAGACCATGTATATGTATATATATGTTTAGATATAACAAGATTTTCTTAAACTGGTCAAGATTTGCCAATTTAACCAAACACCGTTATTTAATAAAGCAGCCTATTTTAAAATTTATCCCTATTAGCACAAAATACTTTATCACACATGATTAAATCGCTGGACTTAAAATGTTAGAATTTCCAATTTAAATAACATTTAATCTTGAACTTAATCACAGTCTATGAACTTATATCTGTTAAATGTGAGACAGCCTTAGAAGGTTTTTTTTTTTGTAAGCACTATGTTTTCAATCGGTTTCAAAAAAGAAGTAAGTTATATGATCGACTATATGTATAAATATATTTTTTATCTGTTTTTTAATGTATTTGATGATGGGATCGGATGGAACCGGAGACCACCAATTGTACAAATTGATTTAAGAATATGTAATGACAATATTTTAATCTCTTTTATTTGGACAATAAAGAGTTTATCGATATATCTATGTATCTATTACCACGATCTCACAGAAAACCGTAAGACAAACGATGCTTGGATGTATTCTTGAGTGAGTGAGTCTCCTCTTTCTCTCATAACCCTCAAAGGTGGGCAGCGGTTGTCACTTACTATCAGCTTTGTGTAATAACAAAAATTTATGGACCGTACGTCTGTTTTGTGTCATAAAAATATGGTACATAAAAACGACTACTTTACTTTTTGTGTATTACTAAAAAATATATGTTTTAGAAGATAGTATAAGATTCAGATTTCCTTGCAATATGCAGTTCGAGTTTAGGCAAGCCCTAACCTATCTGAGTTACTTATTATACTCTACAAATAATTCATATAAGCAAAATCCTTTTGCTTTATTGCCTTTCTTTCTTTACCACATTTATCACCCTTTCAATGTACTTACTATATAAGCCTAAGAGCAATAAGCATGCTCTTTTCCCTGTATGGGATCTAATTACATGTGCGCGATATGAGCGTGTCCACCATTCAGAGAAAACGTGTTGTAAAAGTAAGTTATCCGTTTAAATCTTTATTGATTTGTGATGCTAAGATAGCAAATGCATACAAATATACATTGTTTAAAAATGGCAAACCGATTACGTAGCTACAAATGAAAGTGGGTATACGTCTCAAACGAGTATCTGAGCTATAATACACAATTATTCATTACAAATAAAATTAGAAACAAGAGATAGTTGTCCTCAAAAGACAATAAAAAAAAGGGAAACTTAACTCAAGACCACAGTGATTGGGTATAGATACAAACGATAAAAACTACACACTGTAAATATATAATACATTAATATTACTAAGTAAGTATACATTCTTCAAAATATTTCTTATCGTTATTACATTTTTTATTTTATACTATAGGGGGACAGACGAACAGACGGGTCTCCTGATGGTAAGTGACACCGCCGTCCATGGACACTAGCAACTCAAGAGTCGCAAGTGCCCTGCCCGCCATTGAGGGTGATGAGGGATGGGGGATGCAGGGTGCGGAGAGGAGAGATGAGGAGATGGAAAAAAGGAGAAAGGAGATGAGGGGAGAGAAAAGGGGAGAGGGGGAATTGGGCCTCCGGAAACCTCACTCAATTCGGGGAAATGCAACGCAAGCGTTACTTCACAACCGGTTTTCTGTGAGGCCGTGGTATTGCACCGGTCGAGCCGGCCCATTCGTGCCTAAGCATGGCTCTACCACTGAAAAAATACTAATACACAAGTAAATATTTTTATGTATTGTACTGAATTGAAATTAAAAATGTAGTATAATAAATGTAGTAATACGCAAATATGATCACGTATCAGAATTTCGCACTTTGCTCAAGTGGCTCCTAATTCGTCAATACTCATATTCTCACTATGCTTTATAATATTCTTTTCAATCCCTTTACTCCTACTTATCTTAAGGAACGTTTGACGTTTCTCAGTGACACACACACCAAAACATTAAGATCCTCGGCATCATTGGAACTGGCAGTACCTCCACATTCAACCAGGTACTATGACCTATCTTTTAGTGTACAGGCTGTGCGCCTGTGGAATAATTTACCTTTACACATTAGACGTGCCCAATCACTGGCTACATTTAAGAATATGGTTAAAGACTATTACTTGGCTTGTTAGTATATTTTTTTTTTATATCTCATTTATTCTTTTTGTCTAACTGCTGCACTCTCTTTATCGATCTAATAAACCCATGGTATATAATATATGTGTACGTATATGCATTTTTATATATATAATTGTATGTAGGTATGTTTATTTATATATATATATATATATATATATATATATATATAGGTACCTAGTTATAAATTTGATCCTTCTTAAATAAAACGCTATTTTTCTTTCTTCTTTCTACACCTAAACTACCCGTATGTTCTTTTGCATCTTGTCTTTTTCTGTCCATCCTAAGGTTGCCTGGCAGAAATTGCATTTAGCGATAAGGCCGCCCATTGTACATTTCTATTTTGCATAAGTACTGTAAATTTTTATTTTAAGGTGTACAATAAAGTATATTCTATTCTAATTTATTCTATTCTATTCTATAAGTTGAGTCTTAAAATGTATTTATAAGGTGCAAATGAACTTTTAAATTCATCTTATCATGATCATGTCCTGACTTGCACATCTAATAAGATACCAACACATTATTATTTTGCTCAATCGTCTGTTGCTTGTGTTTTATCTTAAACATTACACATAACGATCTTCCAAAAAATGTCATATCGGTTAAGAAAAAGCCGTGTAAGTAGACAAAATATATCAACTTGGGTAGTAACGTTTTTAAAAGAAGTTAGAAGGTGCAAACTGACCTTTGATTATTAGTTATTACATACTGTATGCACGCCTATATCACAAGTTGCGTTTCAAACGTACTTTTTGCCAAGCCCACCTTCGTAGTAGAGGGCAAGCCTATTGCCGTCATCCGGGTAACGTATGCCTGTATATATACTGTCTTATAGATAACAGGCTGATCCCTTTTTCGCTTTTCACAATACCCACGAGAACAGATGGGGTGAATATATTCTACTCCACCGAAAGCCACACGGTGATTTACATCTTAAAGCTGGATAAAAATATATGTATATATACAAATATTACTTTGCTAATCCATAATAGCACACTGTGTAAGTTAAGATGATACCAGCAACTTTATCAGACTTGTTGTACCTACATATGATTGATCTATGTATCTGTTTTTACACGTCAAAAAAAGGTTAGACGATTCGGTCTTTTTGCTATCCGCATCATTTTTTTATTTAAAAATATGTAGATAAAACTATAAATTATGATTTCATGTAGTTATAAATTCTACTTATAAATCATTTGTACACTTGCATACTTTAGGTCCATTTGAAAGTAATTATAGATTTAACTAGAGATTTGTTTTAATTTAACTTTGAGAGAACTGCACTAGCAGTTCTGCTTAGCTTCAATATAATTACCTATTAGGTAACTAACTAATTTATAAATAAAGAAACAACTATAAGATATCATAGTGTTGCAAGAATCAAGGAAGAAAAAATGATTATATTTTAGATATGGAAAAAAAATGTTTGCAGCCGTCTCTTAAGCCTCATATGAAGCACTGATGTAAAAGTCCGACTGGAAAATGCGAAGTAAATATAAACTTTGACTTTGATTTTGATCAACATCTTTATCTATTCATTGTTATTTTGTTTTGACTGCACGGGTTGCGTAGCGGTTTAAGTGGTCCAATCGCCACTACACTACCGCGGCGAGTGTTTTGGGTTCGATCCCCGCACAGGACAATACTTTGTGTAATCCTCAAATTATTGTTCTGAGTCTGGGTGTTCTTTGTCTCCATTGTTTGAATGTTTGTATAGTGTGTCGCGCACAGGAATTAATCCTAGTGCGGAAGTTGTCTTTTGAAACCACAAAAACAAACAAAACAATATGTTCATCCAAGGATCTACTTGCTGCCTTCATAAATAAGTAACGAAATAGTATAT
This sequence comes from Tyria jacobaeae, assembly GCA_947561695.1. Classification (NCBI taxonomy): domain Eukaryota; kingdom Metazoa; phylum Arthropoda; class Insecta; order Lepidoptera; family Erebidae; genus Tyria; species Tyria jacobaeae. The sequence continues at coordinate 14,281,187 of OX387209.1, forward strand.
TGTACCAAAAAGCTTTCTTATGTTGGTCCAGTGGTTAGTGACTCTGACTGCCAAAGATAGTGGGTTCGATTCCCATCCAGGACAAATATTTGGTGATAAGTATGATATTTGTTTCCGGGTGTAATTTATCTATTATATGTATGTATTTAGAAGTATGTAAGTATGTCTATCAGCAGACATATTGGCCATCACAAATAATGTTTGTTTTATGTGCGAATCAAACCCTCAACTTAATAGTCCAAAACAAATAAATACATAATATTAATAATACAGTCATTATTAATATTATATATTTATTTGTTAATTATGTCATCAAACCAATAAATGTTATTCACGACACATCAGAGTAATGTTAGTTAAGACAGAAGAGCTAACGCTGCTATTTGTTTTCAAAGATATTTAGTAAAACAATTTATATTTTGCAAACAAAGCACGGCAATGAAGTAATAGGAATGAATACATGGTTGCTATGCAATAACAACCCTCTGTGATCAACAACACATGTGGGTTTAAGAGTAAAGCACAAATCTTTTAATTATGTATAGAACTATGGGTCAGAAAGTGTGGTGCCATAAGATCTGAATATTATCTGACTAAACTTTGCACTAGAATTTCTCCCATTTACTTTTTTTTAAATATTACTTAACCAATTTCGAAAAGGGCCTCTTCCTTTGTCAAATAGGCAGTTTTTTTTTTGTATGTATATCACGATGTCCTCGCCATTTGTAAAGCGATTAAAACAAAAGTTTCAAAAGCTAAAATTTAAATACCATTCTCCACATCTAAGGTAGAAAATCAAGGAGTTATAAATACATGTTAGGCAATATCTTAATCATTTCTAAAAAAATATATTTCTAAATGATTACAATATATTCTTAATTGAATTGATAGTACTCAATGTTGGTCATGTTTAATTAGAAGACAATGTTCACCTTTGAGTGTTAAGTAAATTCAGCCAGTTTATCATGATAAGCACAGAGAAGTCTGTTAAATACTTTTTTGTAGTTATTTATACTTATTATTAGTACATTTGCTTGCAGTACCCTCGGTGCGCTTGTTTGTTTTTGTTTTTTTTATTTTGTACGACACAACTTTTGGTCTTCATAGTGTTACGTACCAAAGTTTCTTCGATTTTCTCTTTTGCATAAACTCCAGTACAAGATATTATTGTGATTAGTCTTTAACAAGAGTTGGATTGTTGTGTCGTTGAGTCTTTTGTAAATATTTACAACAAGCTGGCCCGACTGTTATTGGTCTGTCGTAGTAGTAGAAATGTTTCAGTTTTTTTTTTTCATACCTACCACGTGTCTTAACAAAAATATAATAAAAAAGTTGCGGAATCGGTGGAGCCGTTTTCGATTTTTGCGCTTAGCAACACATTTTAAGATTAATTCTTCATTAAAAGTCACGAGACCATAATTCCGGTATTGAACAACAACAAAGTATGTCAGTAGCAATAAAAACTATTGTTTTAACTATGTTCATTTTACTTCTAACTATTCCTAAACTAAGTTATACAAAGACTATTTAATTATTTTTTTACAAATATGCTTTATGGCCTCTTTCGACATAAAAAAAATAAGTAAATACGCAAAATCTACTGTATTGTATTCATAATAATTAAAGAAAATACAAGTAGAAAACTGTTCAAAGTACAAAAATAATGACTCAGTACCAGTGTACCACATGTTGTTTTATACATTTTATTTTAAACAAAGATACATAATTGACCCTTACATACATAACTGACTTGAATAAAATTAGATAATAGCCTTCAACGCACATTCCTTTGCGCAAAAATGTATATCGTTAAAACGTGCGTTCCTCGTTATTCCATGATCAAATCCTGATTTGGTTACAATTTCACCAGCGCAGCTCTTTCGAATGAAAATAAATCAGTCGACAATTGGTCTTACATAGAAGCTCCTCATTTTTTGAATCGAGTTAAAAAGGAGGCATGCCTTGAAACAGTTCCAAGATATTAATTGGTATTATTTACCTTTTTAATTTTTTGATTCATCTTTTTTCTTTTTCTTAGTAAATTTCTTCTTTTCCCAGGGCATCATTAATGGAATATTGTTGAAAGAAAAGTAAAAAATAAAATTTGTCCGTTTAACTGATATGTTTTTTGATTTTTGTTATATGTACGTGTATTTATTTATGTAATGCAGATTTTTAAAAGATTAGAGTTGGACGTCCCGGCAATGCTAATTTGACCCTCTTTTTTACGTGGTTAAATCCTCATGGACTTCCCATGGTAGATGACCCTGTCGGAGGGGTGTGCCTTACTTGACCGGCTAAAAACCGCCACGGCATTCCTTCCTCGCACCTGATGCCGACGGCCGCGGGAACACGATATTCTTCCGCTAAGTTATGTGACCCTGATCTGTTTGAGTTATTATTTAAAATTCCCGAATCCATCTCTGTAGCAATATATTATTATCCTTCCATTGCTGGCCCTTGTTCATGTCCTATTAATAAACTAAAAAAAATCCTTTATTTTATAATGAACTTGGTGGACGTCAATAGGCTTGCCCCCATAACATTAGTAGGACCAAATTTTAATTGGCAAAACGTGGGTGTTTATACACCTGTATCTTATCCGTCAGGGATACAAGTATGCCCGTGTAGCGCGTACAACCATACCTACATATGTGTGGAGACGGTTACATATGTAGGTATGTATATGCATATGTTACAATTGACCATTTAGTGAAATACCGATATTAAAATAGGACGAAACGCGTTAAATACATTGTCAGTACAAAGTAGCCACTTTATCTAACTCTTATGACAGATTTATATTATCTTTTAAATGTTGATAAAGACAAGATCCTGTAATAATTGTTTCTATTTTGCAAACCTATTTAAATGTAAAATAAAAAAATAACTTTTTTTATAATATAATATCTTCAGACATCTCACACAGCCGTCTGATCCAAAACTAATCGCAGCTTCTACTATTTTAACTAGTCTGCTGATAAATATACTTATATATTTCGAAATACAATCCTTTTTACTCACAATTATATATCCTGGGTAAACGAATCCACAACCTCTGGTTTAACAGTCAGGATGACTAACCACTACACCAACAGGCCCTTATCCCGAAATTGGTTAAATATTATACTAATAATTATTTCAATAGTAGTAAATAGTATGAGTATACGTAATAGTATGATAATTTAGTATACCACACGTACAGAGGATTACAGGACATGTACAATATTTAGATATTTCAACGTAAATACTTAAGGAAACTACATATCGTCGGTGATACTGGAATACCGCATAACGAAATGTAGCTAATACCGTGGAGGTACAAAAAAAACAAATTTGAGATTTTGTACATGTAGAGCAGCAATTGGTTTCGTCCTGCGTGAACAAGTAAGTGCAACAAGCATTTAAAAGGCTTCGATCGCCACAGGATGAAATTTGTTTGTGGCTCTTGAATGTAAATACTTTCTTAAAGAAATATTCTACCTAAAGGTTCTCTACTAAATTTCTACTTACTGTTAGTGTTTTATAATTTATTATGATAGCCACTTATTGATAAAAGTGATTATCTCAAAACTATCATCTTCAGCGTCTTATCGCCATCCAGGGTAGGCAGAGACCTCTCGAACCTTCTTTACACTCATGAGACCTTTTATACACGCTCGCTGAAGACGGGTGCTTTTAACTTGGCCCTTCGGTACAATGTAGTCACTCAGTATACGTTCAATCAATCAATCTGACATTACTTCTCAGTAAATACATTTCCGAGCCTCATGAACCGGCAAACCTACTTTACATGTCAAGTTTAGACTTTTTACAAAGGAGTGCAATGGCACCGTTCACTGACTATCCGTTTTGGACTTTTCTTTCTATCATTTTATTGTAAATTGCATTGTAAGCATACTTCCAATATAAACGAACTGATTCACTTGTTCCACTCTTTCATCCCAACTGGCTTACGTACCTACAGTAAAAGGATGCAAGTAAGACTTGATCAGCGGCATATAAGGGGCACTAAAAATAAAAGTAATCTTTACAAATTTTAGACAAAAAGTCTCCTCGTAATTCATATACATTGTCTAGTACACCCTTACCAAAGTTCTCTGATAATTGTGATATTTCAACGGCTATCTTTCAACCTGTTTGTCCAACCTTCACTTTCAGGAGATACATTCGTATTTGTTTCTTCTACGATATCTGGAACAAAGTGAATAATCACTTTGTCCTTGACACATGACTCCCTTGTCAATCCGGACTATGTTCCTATATCGGATATCACCAACGTGTAGTAGTAAACTTGGAGGCAGATTATGAAGCTTGGAAAAGAAAATTAAGTAAGAAAGATATAATGCTAGGAAAAGCTTAAATTGTATTTAAGAAAAATAATAACAAGTACCTCCAAGAAACAACAACTTCAGAAAGGGCTGTTGGTTCTAGATGCGATTCAGCATTTTATGCTCTTAGAATTTTTTTCTGTTGAAATTTGTAATTTTGAAATGATAGCCATATCAAAAATACAATGTCTTAGGCATTGTTAGTGGTTAATTAAGTGCTCTACGTCATCATTATTACAATGTTGAGCCTGATGTATCTGTAATGACTGTAATACCATATTGTTCAATTACGTTAGGGTATAAAGTATTGGATAATACTTTATACCCAAGATTACATTAATCTTTTATTTCATCATAATGACAGTTACGCGTAAAAGCTAAGAATGAGTAATATTAATTCATTATTTATGATCCAAACCGCGAAAGTGTATTTACTAATTGGCTTAAAAGTTTTAAGACTTAAGTCCCATAATAGGAGCTAAAGTAGATTTAATAGGCAATGTAAAGTTCAGTCGCTCATGAATGTAAGAATAAGAAAGATATAAAGTTTTTTTGCCCTCATGTAAAATTGGTCAATGCGTAACTGGGTACTCCCAGTTATACGGTTATAGCCTAAGTTGGTTACGCGATTGGTTACCGATACAGGTCAGGCTATTTTAATTTAATTTTTAACAATGTTCTTAAATAATTTCACGCTACGTTTGTGTTAAAACGTCAAGCATATTTGGACATAAAGAAGCCTTTTGAATGTTTTTTTTTTATCAAATTGAATGAAAGATAAAAGTACTTCATCAAATTTTTACGGTTATTCTTTGACTACGGTTATTCTCTGTTATGACGAACGACACTATTTCAGTAACAGTCGTCATTGACATTGTGAGAATTATAGGTGCCTCAGAAGAATTCTTTGAATTTGGAAGCAGGAATGGAAGTGAGTGTATTGTACGGCTTATGCAATAAACTCATTATTTCGCTGCGAGAATAGATTGTTATAAAATTTTATTTTTTAATGGTTGTAAAATATGTTTTACTCATAACTCAGTGGCTTCAATTCAGTGTCAGGGTTATTCTGTCGTAAGATTTAAGCCGCCTCTACCTTTCACGTTATTATAATATTCCACCTTTCAATAAAGTATTTAATTGTGAGGGGTATTTTGGGATCTCTTGGCTAATAAGAAACAAAAGATCTTTTCGTGGCAAATAAATAAGCTTTTATATGTGGTCACAGCACACAAACCCTGTAAAAGAGAGCCAACAAACGTGCCTATAAATACAAAAATCGGTGTTATCACGTTATATCTTCATTTGAGATCTTTCCACTCGAATAATCAGTTGATAAAAATAGTAATACCCTAGTAGTTTATCTGTATCTATATTTAAAGAAAGGTAGTAGTTATAACCCTAGTCATTGGGCTGATTTAAGGAGTACAGTCAGAAAAAAGATTGTAATGTATTTAAAGTATGAAGGTTCCTTGCAGGTTTTCACACCATACACGTTATCACCTACTCATCTTTTAATTTATGCAATTAGTATCTTTTTAATTCGATACATCAGGTCGTCAAAAACACTAGGTATTAAATAAATTTATTTTATTTATTTTAGTAAATTGCAGCTAAAACGTATATAACCAGAAATACCATTGTTAACGAACAAAAGAAAAAAAAATTATATAAAGTAGATGAAAAACTGATTAATTTTTCTTACCGTTTTCTCAACGTTCGAAATTGATCGAAAATAGTGAAAGAGATATCTGATACAGCCAATTATTTATAGCTCAAGTAAATGAGATTGGCCATTTATTAATTATGTTCATTTTAATATTAATACATTTATATAAACTCTGTACAGAAAATAAATGTACTGAGTAAGAGTTCAGATTATCCTGATTGTATTAATTCAATCTAAGCTTACAATAACACCGAAAATAGAATAAAAAAATCTCTTACCTATTTGAGTAAAATGTTCAATGTTTATTTTATGCACGTTTAACAATGGTCCTTTCTGACAACTAGCAACTGACTCAACTGACTCATCGGGTGTAATTTGCTACATGCGTGCGTCAACCGCGACTACACAAACATCAATGCTCATTGACATCATATTTCATTGACGTGACGGAACGCGATAATAGATAAGTTATTAATTGTTACAAGTAACAACCAAAACACAAATATATCAGATGAACCAATTATATAAAATAACAGATATTGTTTCTAAATGCCTCATGTACTTATCCGAATCCCATATATTCATGAATCCAATTACTTTAATATTTTACTTTTTGTTGAACATGCAGAATCGTTCGATTAAAGCATGATAATTGTTACATAAAGACGATAAACAACTAAATGGGCATACTCCCCTCGTGTAACCGGAAAAATATGCTCAGGTACGTATCATACTTACAACACGTGAAAACGGGACCTTTACTTACGCTACTGTTATCATCGTATTATCGTTAAATTCTGATTATAATTATAGAGGTAAAATATTCAAAGATACAAAACCTAACGCATAGTAACTATATACGTATATTAACATTCGTGGCAAGGAGGTTACGATTAAAATGTTTTACTCGACTTTTACGGACATTATCTGAATTTTAATATAAGTAATTCACCTTAAAAATAACGGACCAAGCACCGATCACGTCCATTACAAGGTTTTCATTTTCTTATATCTTTTAAAATAATGTTATAAAACATGTTAGTTTGATTATTGATGACTTAGATTTAAAGATATTTTTTGCATAAAATTTGAAATTTATTGACATTAGCTAATGTTTCAATCTGCATTAAGTATAAAAGGAATAAATACGGCTTTTCTCGCTATATCCTACATTCTCTTTGTGTGCTATCTTTGTATATATTTATGAAGCACTTAAGAGTCTAATATACAATATATAGTACACTGTAATGTGCGATTCTATACTAAACTATACTATACTCTACTATTCCGTACTATACTATTTGTGATTATTTATTGTAATGTATTTACGACAATGATCATTCAAAGACTGTATATAGGGTAGAAGTACCGGTTTCGGCCACCGTTTTACCGTTTGTGGCTACTTACATTTTTAGTTGATTGGTAAATAATGTTAAAATTATATTTTAATATAATTACAAACGAAAAGTCTTCAAAATTCAACTAAAAATGAGCATTAATTAGTAAATCTAGACAATAAAAAGAATTTATTACTAAGTAACAAGTCGTAAGACTTGTTCGGCAAGAACCTTATACCATTAAGTCTCATTGTATATATTGACAACGTAAAAATCTTTAAATGACTTCTAAAATCGAGATTTGACTATTAATACAGCTGTACATATTAATGACTTGGAAAATAATTACAGTTACAAATAGTAGTCACGGAATTCATAGTAGATTTAAAAAAACAAACACGTTTACGAACACGCAGTTAGCCGAACTAAAAAGTAAAAATTAAATAATATATAAAAAAAAACTAAAAAACATTTTTTTATAAATAAACCATACTAAAAAGTAGTTTTTTTTAATAATTCAAATTAAGGATAGAGTGATAAATAAATGAAATTATTTTAATGTTAAAAAAAGTGGGGTGCCTGATATTGACATTTCATTGATAGGGTCATGTGGGACAAGTGTGTGCTGTGGGTAAGTACGCATTCGCATTCGCTTTTGACTGAAATACATGGATTTGCGTACTCTTACCCATAGCGCACACTTGCCTCACATGACTAGATACTGTTAGGAGAAGCGTCTTTATCGAAATATTTTCAGAAAGCACCCCACGCTTTTTTACATTAAATTAATTTCTTTTATTTATCACTCTATCCTTAATATGAATTATTAAAAAAAATATGTTCTACTTTTTAGTATGTTTTATGTTGTACTATTATTTATTTAAATTCCGGACTATAGGGGGTTAGTACGATATAATCTGGCAAATTCGCTAGTCCAACACTGACCTGCAAAACGTTTGTCGGATGACCGAGGGTCCACTGTATGTACTTTTATTAAAAAGCCTAAATCACTCAATTCCTCAAGTTCAAGGTGTGACCTTGACCTTGAGCAATTGCAACCGTTCTACGCCATTACTGGCCAGGCTATGGGCTTTACTAAACCATGTTCGTTGCCTTTCAAAAAGTGCATAGACTACGAAGCAATGCGGTAACATACTAATTATTTGTAGAGATATTGTTCTTCTTTACCTCTAACAGCTAATATTGCATTTCATTATGAGTAATGGATACGTTCGGCTTTTATTCGGAAGATTTCTTCCTTTGTCCCCGGAAATGTTGTTTCAATTTTCCGTTGTGGTGTTGTAGTGGCTGCGACCTCGAGTCGCAGTTTCATAACTACACTGTTCTTCTTTTTAAGCACTAGCAATATTAAAAATGTGTTTTCAAGTTACACTTGAACTAATGAAATAAGTATAGTATATATTGATACTTTTTTGATATTATTGTATTAGTCGTTGTGATGATATGCCCTATATACGATTGAATACGAATATAAATTATTATCATAGTTTAAGAAAATATAAAACACGGTTTGTCACCAAGTGTATTGTATTCGACTTGTAAAACCAAACCAAATGGGCAAACTTGAAGGGTTTACTAGTAACTACTACCAACACCAAACCTAGTGTTCCAGTATACACTTCCTGGCTTCTGGGCTTCAAGAAAGCCAATCTGCTGGACTCGTCAAATAGAATCAATTATATACTAGCCACTTACTCACGGAGTTTAAAAGGAACCATTGAAGAGTTCACTATACAACTCTTGGCTACATCATCAAAACTAATTCCAAAACACCAAATTATAGTATTGTTAATAACACTACTTATAAATACAATATATAAGTTCGATGCGACTTCTAAGATTTGTTTACATAGTTAATTAGTTACAGGTGAAGCTGGTACCTACATTTAAGCGTGTTTAATAAAACTTGATAGCTATCACAGGTAAATCGTTTGCAGATTTTGCAGTTGGCAGAGGTTGCAGGACATTTCATTGTAATTAGAAAATAATTATATTTATAAGTAAATAAATCAACTGTTATCTTTTTGATAAGATTACGTCTAATTGTCTTTGTGATTTACAACTAATTTGTGACCGTCTACATTGTTACCAGTGTAGTGTACCTGAATAGCAGTAATGTGTGTATGTAAACCCCCCAGCAAGTTAAAATGCTGCTGCTGAGTCTTGACTTGGGATTGAGACATTTGAGGTATTTTATGCCACAGTAGAACAAGAATTATATATCTGATTGTGAGCTTTAATCTGTTGACAAATCAATCGTATTTAGTTGAAACACAAATTAGTTACTAATTGCGGTGCAATACATTAAAGAATTTCATGTTGCACTTAAACTAGGTTAAGAATATGTCTTCTTCTGTGAGTCACATCAGCACCACAATTGATGCAATGTATAGATTCCTCATTATCAGGCCAAATCGGAAAGTCCATGTTCAGGCGTTAGTCATCATGATAAGCGGGTTTAACATCCAAAAAATTGTAAAGTCGTCGTGAGAAGAATCATCTAAATGCATTTTGAATGAAAATATCCAAAAGTAAACACAAGATGTTAATAAATTGTCGTGCACGCCTAAGCGAAAGCTAAACATAACATTAGTTAAGTATTTCTAGGGTATGAAAAAATATACTAATAAAAAATAAAAATATACCCCCGCGCATTATAATTTTTCATTACCATTTATAAATAGACAAACATTTTTATCCCAAATAAAAATTTTAGGTTGGCAACTAATAAACCCGCCATCTTTGAACATAAATTTATTTATTTTTTTAAGTATACAAAATCTAATTATTTCTCAACACGTATATAAGCACCGTCGTTTTCTATTACCTGTCGCCAACGCGCTGGCAGAGACAATGACTTCCTCGTACAAGTTTTTAGGCTTTTGAATTTTTGAATTTTGAATTTTTTTATCTGCTAAGTGGTGGGCTAGAGAACGAAATAGATAATAATCTGAGGGCATAATATCTGGAAAGTACGGTGGTTGAGGAAGGACAGCCCAGCCAAGCGAAAGTAATTTTTCACGAGTCACTCTTGCTACATGTGGTCGAGCATTATCGTGCAAAAAGTATACTTTATTTCGATTTTTCGGTAATCTCGCTGCTACTTTATTGTACAGTTGGTCACAATAAATATTGGCCGTGATTGTAGTGTTAGATGGCAACAGCTCCCAGTATATAATTCCTTTTATTCCCCACCACACACTTAAAATAAACTTTTGGCGTCGGTACTCCTGCTTCTCTAGGTCCAAGCCACTGGCACTTTCGCGAAAAAATTGTGTACATAACCCACTTTTCATCCCTTGTAATTACATCCTACAGCCACTCATTGATGCGATGATAACTAAGTAGTTCCATGCACACGTTAGCTCTCTTCTGAAGTTGAAACGGCGTCAACTCATGTGGCAACCAAACTGAATATTTCCATGTCTTTTCTAAAGCGTGAAGTTGTTTTTCTACGGCAGTATGAAAACACTGAAGCTGCTCTACCAGACAACGTGAAGAGAACCTGGAATCCAGTTCTATGAGTCTTTTTAACTCATCTACATCTATTGTAGGAGGTCGTCCTGGATGAGGTTGACGTCAAAGATATTTTAAAAATACTTTTTTGGTTATGGTCATTTGATAATACAAAATTGCACCCAATATTATTTCATAACTAATGAAAATTATGAACATTTTCATTTGTTTACAAAACTACTGTCGCTTTGTATTATAAAATATTTTTATAATGACGATTGTTGCCCTGATAGATTAGATAATTTAAGATAAAGAAGAATAAGTAATATGTTTTTATTTATTCGTTTTAGCTAAATGCACTTTAATGTGTGTCAAACAAATGTATTGATATGCTCGTAGTATAAATTATAAGGCATAATGACTAGATACTTACGGTATTTTATCAAAACCTATTAATCATTAGACACAATGGACATGACGGAGTTGATCACACTAATAATCAATCAGATATGTATATTTTGTCAGATGGATTTAACCAGTGGTCATGCAAAACAAGGATTCTTTGAGGTTGGAAAAAATACTCGGTTCAGCGTTATTTTTATACGTCTCAGAGCCATGCTTAGGCACGAATGGGCCGGCTCGGTGCGATAACACGACCTCACAGAAATACAAGTTGTGAAGTAACGCTTGCGTTGCATTTTCCCGAAATGAGTGAGGTCTCCGGAGGACCAAAATCCCCCACACCCCCTAATGATAGCGCTGTTAAAAAAAAGGATACCCCAGGGGGGTACCAGCGCTAGCGTTGGAGAATGCCCCCTGGACGTCCACCCTCAATACGGAATAAACCTGAGCGTGGACGCCCAGGCTGCCCCTCGTACTCTGGGGGGGGGCTCAACTGCGCTCTCAAAATCTGCTCGGGGAAGAGAAGGCATACCATGGTACCCCCTGTCACGTTTACCGTGGATTTTTGTAAAATCGGGGGCTTACATTCTAACCTCGATACTGTCCACAACCACCATGAGACAGCAAAGCCGCCTTTTAACCGAGTTGCAGATATCATCTACAGCGGACACATCCTACCTCTGCTACCCTGGGTACGGACTGGAACACTCCTTTGTTCCTAAGGCTGGTGTATGCGTGTACGTTAGAGATGATATCACTTCTCGCCGCCTCGGCAATCTTGAAGGTAGGGACCTCTCCAGCTTATGGCTACGTGTAGACTGCGACGACCATCCCCGCATATACGTTTGCCTCTACAGGTCCCATAGTGGTGATGCTGAAACGGACCGACTCATCGACCACGTCCAAATGGCTACAGACTATTGAGTCTGTAGTCATTTGGACGTGGTCCTGCTTCCATCCGCAGAGATCGTGATTCTTGGCGACTTTAACGCCCATCACCCGAATGGCTTAGTTCGCTTAAAACCGATCATGCGGGAAGATCTGTTCACGATTTCGCCTTGGTATAATGCTTGACGCAGCTGGTAGCAACGCCTACGCGAATCCCAGAAGCAGAAAGCCACGTGCCTTCACTGTTGGATCTTCTGCGGACCTCACATACAAAGTATCCGTTGAGGCTTCTCTTGGCTCTTCGGACCATTCCCTGATTAGGAGTATAGTGCCACTCCATCACTCGCTGCGGCCGCGAGTTACAGGCAGTCACCGCGTATGGCACTATAGGTCAGCAGACTGGGATGGAATGAGAACATTCTTTGCATCCTACCCATGGAGGCAGGTTTGCTTCTCGCCGGATGATCCCAATGTCGTTGCCGACTCTGTCGCTGATGTTGTGCTTCAGGGTATGGAGAATTCTTTTCAATCCATTCTCCCTGATTCCCACAGGTGGCAAGTCCCAGCCCTGGTTTGGTCGAACCTGCAAAGCAGCGTCCCGCCGTAAGCAGGAATGTTACCAAGCATGGGCTAATGCAGCGACAGTACGGGATGTAAAGACCAACACATTAAAGAAACAATTTAACTTTGCCTCCAGATTCCTCAAAAGAGTAATTACTGGGGCGAAGTCGGCTCACAATGGCAGAATTGGCGAGAGACTAGTGAGTCTCCTTTCTTCCTTATCTCGTGCATTCTGGTCTCTTGCCAAAGCTGTCCAGGGGAACTTTTGTAAGCCATCCCTTCCACCTCTGCACATAGGAGATAATTCGTTGGCCCACGACGCTAAAGAAAAAGCCGATCTTCTGGGCAAACTCTTTGCGTCCAACTTGTTCCTGGTCGACGGGGGAAACGCACCGCCGACCATACCGCAGTGCGAGAGCCGCATGCCGTAAGTCCGGTTTCTACAAAGGGCAGTGCGTAAAGCGCTTCTTTCCCTCGACGTTCTCTAACTGATCAATAAGCCTTTAAACGAGGCCAGTGAAACCTGATTGAAACATCGGGAAGTTCAAAGTTATGTAATACCTTTGATCACGTTCATTCTCTAAATATATTTACATTTAAATGTAGATTATAGACGGTATTTACCTACTTGTTTTTTTTAAGTTTATACCACCTTAAAATTAAAAAATCCAGTATATAGTGGATGTATAAATACAATTTGTGTATACATTTACCTCAATACTTTAAATTTTATTTGGCAAACTATTATTCAGTAATAGCAACCATTCGAACGGCAACAAAACTATGTGTACTCTATAGCGGAGACCTAACCTAAAAAATCAACGTTATAAAGGTACACATTTATAACAAAAAATACATACTACCTACTACCTCATCCAGAGATACTGATTTTTAAGATGTGATGTGTCATTTGGAACATTTGGATGGTAGCAATCGAATACCAGTGATATTAATTATAAAAGACTTTAATCGTCTATCTCGAATGATCTTTATCAGATCCTTCGTATACGTTCTAAAACGTACCTGAAAATATGAATTTTATCATAGAAAACTAACAATTTTGAGAAAATATCGGATAGATAGAGATACATTCAGTTCGAATACTTTACCTTTTTTCTTTGGATTAGAAATAAAAAAAAACTGGACAAGTATGAATTTCATCTAGGGTCCCGTAGGAACAATTTATTGGGTACTTAAAATTAAATATTCATTCCTGCATTAGTTTATACATGTGACAACCTTTACATTATGACTATTATGTGGGTCATACTGAAAGTTTTTAGAATATACCAGTAATAAAAGCAGCCTATGAAAAATGTATTAAAATTTCAAATTAGGAACTCTTTGGGAATCTGTAGATGTATAATGAATTCATATGTCATTTGTTTTTACAAATTGGAGGCAATTTCGTCTTTTTTCTGTCTTTTTACGGTGACTACTGAAGAAAACGTGAGTGCTGTGAGGCTAAGGACAGAAACTGATAGAAGGGTGACACATCAACAGATTTAGGCAGTTTTAGGCATTTTTATGAGTCAAGTACAAAAAGTCATACATGAACATTTAGGCGTCAGAAAGCTTTGTTCTAGGTGGATACTTCGTAATTTGACGGAAGATCAAAAACGCCGTCAATGCTTTAAAAGTATGATGGAAGTGACTCGAACTCAAGAGACAGGCCAAGAGAGGCAGTCGGTGCAATGGATGTTTCCCTTCGAAGGAAAAAGTAAAGAAGGGCAGAGGTCAATGAAAATGTACGATTGCCTAATTCTTTGGACGGACGGGTCATTTCGCAACAACATTACAGAGGATAAAAGGATTCTTACTGCAGATTGGTATGTCAGTCATTGTTTACCAGCTGTCTTGGAAAATGTTAGACAGCAGCGGCTAAAAAGCAGGATTTTCCTCCACCACTACAGAATTCCAGTTCACTCCGCCAGAAATACTATCGAAAATTTGTCTATCGAAGATGTGGAGTTAGCGAGTCATCCTATTTGCAGTCCTGACCTAGTGACTTTTATTTATTTCCAAAAACAAGCGATAAACTTAGATAAATTAAATAAATTCGTTATGAATCCTGAAGATGCTGTGAAAAAAAGAGTAGACTTACTTATTCAGTCAATGGTTCCATCGCATGCGACAGTGATTGGAAAGGAACGAAGACTACTCTGAAAAGCAATAAAAATATTAATAGGCTTGTATATACAATGGCCCATTACACTCTCACTGTGGGTCTAATAGCCATAGTAGTTTCATGTAGACAATAACCTTGATCTTTATCATGTACTGTGTTTGTAACACATTACATAAGCGTGAATATAATATGATTAACACACTGTGAGTTGTGACTGACTCATAATGACGTTTTACGGTTTCTTGTTTCCTAATTCAAATATCACGTCGATGAAAATGAACATTTTATTCTTATCAATTCTACATATATTAATCTATGAAACCTAGATTTTACGTTAATATGTAACAGTAATCAATGTAGTTGCTATAGTTGGAAATATCATACGACTGTTATATATATAATTATGGAATAGGAAATAAGTTTGTAAAAATAATTCAATAATTTTAATTTGTATATTAAAATAGAATAGAATACAATATACTTTATTGTACACTTTGAAAAAAAAAAAAATTACAGTATTTATGCATAAAAGAAATGTACAATGGGCGGCCTTATCGCTAAATGCGATTTCTGCCAGGCAACCTTAGGATAGACAGAAAAAGACAAGATGCAAAAGAATATACGGGTAGTTTAGGTGTAGAAAGAAGAGAGAAAAAAAGCATTTTGTTTAAGAAGGATCAAATTTAAAACTAGAAACTTATATTATGTATATATATACATATATATAAATGAACATATCTTCATACAATTATGTATATAAACATGCATATACTTACACATACATACATATATGGGTTGGGTTTATTAGATTGATAAATGCAGCAGTTAGACAAAAGATATAAATGAGATATAATATATAGTATATATAAGTAATAATCTTTCACCACTATCTTAAATGTGGCCAGCGATTGGGCACGTCTAATGTGTGAAGGTAAATTATTCCATAGGAGTACAGCCTGCACACTAAAAGACAGGTCATAGTATCTGGTTGAATGTGGAGGTATTGCCAGTTCTAATGATTCCGAGGATCTTAATGTTTTAGAGTGTGTGTTACTGAGAAAAGTAAAACGTTCTTTAAGATAAGTAAGAGTACAAGGATTAAAAACAATATTATAAAGCATATTGAGAATATGAGTATTCCGTCGAAGACGAATTGGGAGCCACTTGAGCAAAGTGCGAAATTTTGATAGGTGAGAGTAAAAATTAAGGTGTTCAAGGTTATCAAGTTGCTCCTCAGTGATATCGAGATAGCTGACATCAGCATAGTCGAGTATAGGAAGAAGAAGGGATTGTGCTAGCGTAATTTTAGTGACCGTTGGCAAGAAATTACGTAGGTGTCTCAAGGATCCTGCTGACGCGAACAAGTTTCTACTAACTTCACGCAATTGAGGAGCCCAGGTTTTTTTTTTATTTATTTTTTTTATATTAGCCTACCATAGTGACTCCATTTTGCCTGATGGAAAGCAATAGGTGGAGTCAAAGAGTGGTGGTCACTATCCTCATTGCATGTCTAGTCAATGCAGCATGGTGACCCACACTATAGCGGCCTAGTGAGATGCTTTTTCACGCCCCGCTTTAAAGACCCGGGATCAAAGTGGTAAGGAAACACGTGCGCTGGTAGAGAATTCCAGGCTTTTACCGATCGGTACAAGAAAGAAGAGCCAAACCGTTTAGTTCGAGTACGTATATTTTCGACGCACAAACGGTGACTCCTCAGGCCAGCACGTGTAGTCCTGTAGAGGAAGGGAGAAGGTGGGACCAATTGGAAGAGCTCATCAGAACACTCCCCGTGATGTAGGCGATAGAGGACTGCCATAGAGGCGACATCTCTTCGCAACTGCAGAGGCTCAAGAGACTGGGTGATCTCAGGACAGTCGATAATGCGGACTGCGTGCCGCTGCAACCTATCGAGAGCGTCAAGCAAATACTGCGCATAGCCGTCGCAGAGATGAGAGCAGTACTCCACGCAGGAGCGAACCTGGGTCCTGTACAAAAGACACAGGTGCTCGGGCGAAAAGAACCGTCTCACCTTGTTCAAAACGCTGAGCTTTCACGAGGCCGCCTTATTGACACTCTCAATGTAATCGCGCGGATTGAGATCCCGGCAAATATCCATACCCAGAATACTAAGCCTATCCTGCAGAGGCAGTTGAGTGCTCTGAAGAGTAGGAAGGGGAAGGAATGGAGACTTTTTGGTAGAGAACACACACGCTTGTGTTTTCTTGGCGCTGAACTCGACCAGATTCTCACAGCCCCATTGGGAAATGCGGCTCAAGACCCGGTCGAGCTCAGCGACAAGCTCCTGTCGTTTTTCCTCAACGTCTGCCAGCTTGGCAGTAGGATGTCCGAAATATCGCCCGTGCACTGTGCTGTCGTCTGCATAACAATGTATATTGCCAAGGGCCAACATGTCATTGATATGCAGAAGAAACAGCGTAGGCGATAGGACGGAGCCCTGAGGTACACCAGCGCTTACCTTGTGGAAATCTGAGGCCGCGCCGTCGCAGAGAACCCTAATGCGGCGCTTATGGAGGAAGGCAGCAACCCAGTTGCAGAGCTTAGGTGGCAGACCAAATGCAGGAAGTTTGGAGAGAAGCGAGCGGTGCCAGACCCTATCGAAGGCCTTGGCAATGTCGAGGCTGATGGCCAAGGACTCCCTATGCCTATCCATAGCCTCACCCCAAAGGTGTGTGACGTACGCTAGAAGATCACCCGTGGATCGGTTCGGCCTAAAACCATATTGCCGATCATTTAACAAGGAGTGATCCTGGCGGATTAGTTGGGTGTTGATGATCCGCTCGAACACCTTACAGAGTATGGAAGTGACGGCTATAGGTCGGTAATTGGCTGGATCGGAGCGGTCGCCTTTTTTGGGAATGGGTTGAACATTCGCTTCTCTCCAGGCCTCCGGAACAATTCCTGAGGAATAGGACAGACGATACAAGCGCGGAACCACCGCCGGAATACCATCGGGTCCTCTGGCTTTCCGGACATCGAGTGACCGAAGCTCCGCACGGACATCCCTCTACCGGATGCGAATATCCCGCATTGCGGAGTCGCAGGACGCAATGGTGGGCGTGTGCGCGCAACGGTCATCGATTCGGGAGTTAGGCGCAAAGAGGTCAGCTAGTAGATTCGCTTTCTCTTACGGCTCGTGGGCCAGTGATCCGTCAGGGTAGTTCAACGGCGGCAGCGAAGGTTGGCAATAGTTGGACTGCACGGCTTTGGCCAATCGCCAAAACTTACGGCTACCCGTAGGGTACGCGACGAGTTCTTGACCAAACCGTGCAATGCGCTGGGCATCTGCTCTGATGTAAGCCCTCTTGCATTCCCTAGTGGCTATGTTTAGTGCTGCTTTTAGGCGATCAATGTCTGGGTCACAATGTGCGCGGGCCCTGATCCATGAGCGGTAGGCCGACTGCTTTTGAGCAACGGCCCGGATGCACTCGCGATTGAACCAGGGACGGGTCTTCGTGCTGGCGACTTCACTGTAGGGGATATAATACTCCATACCGACAGTGATTTCGTCAGTCACGGCGGACGCACTTTGCGACAGATCCCTGTCTTTAAAGCAGCGTTGAGCCCACGGGATGGATGCAAAATATTCCCGCATTCCATCCCAGTCTGCTGACGAGTAGTGCCATAACCGCCGCCTTGTTAAAACAGGTCGTGGAGGCGTAACAAGAGGCACTGAGGTCGACACCAGGCAGTGGTCGGAGGATCCTAGAGGGGCGAGAACCGATACGCTGTACTGCGCTGGGTGATTCGTCAGCAGTAGGTCCAGCAAAGAGAGCGCTTGACCCGTTATGTCTGGTATCCTGGTGGGCTGGAGTACCAGTTGGGTAAGGTCATGCGTGAGGCAGTTCGACTAGCGTGGTCAGTTTTTTGGAAGATCCCAGCCAGGACTCATGGTGGGCGTTAAAATCTCCCAACAACACCAGTTCGGCGGTCGGAAACTGCTCCTGCGCTTTATCCGCTGCTTGACTCAGGTGGTCAAAGAGTCGAATTGTCTCGGAGTCTCCGGAATGGGAGCGATAGAGGCACACGTAAATCCGGCTCGTAGAGCTAAAATCCACGTAGAGCCAAAGGATGGATATGTATTGAAGGATAAAGTATTGTCAATTAAAATGCCTAGGTTCTTAACAGCAGTGCGCACAGTACCATTAACACAATGTCCGGTAATTGTGACCAAATTATCGGAGGTATCAGCTTGGGACTTCCTACAACTATCATCTGTGTCTTAAGCGGATTCACCTCTAGACCATATTGCTTGCTCCTGACAAATTATGTGAAGGAGCTTGCGTGTAAACTTGAAGATCATCTGCATAAAGGTGGTAGGATGAAACTAATGATTTAGAGTTGGAATTTATGAAAATTCTGAAAAGCAGAGGAGATAGAACGCTACCCTGCGGCACACCTACAGATGTATTACACCATGAAGTGAAGGATTCTTCAAAGCGCGACCAAACTGGTAACATTGAAACCAATCAACCACTGTTGGAGATATGTTAATAGAGTGCAAGATGCCTAGCAGGATGTTGAAATCTACGGTATTAAAAGCATTGCTAAAATCTAATAAGGAGAATACCGTAAGATTTTCCTTCTCCACACCAAGCCTGATGTCACCTGTGACGAAAGCCGACGCAAGTGAAAAATAAATTAAATAGTACCTAATTGTTACATGCTGTTTATTTTATCATGTGAAAACCCCCACGGGTCATCACCTCATTGGAGCCAACAGCGAAGTGATGTGAATTGTTACATGCTAAAATTAGCCTAGTATGTACCTAAAAAACGCGTTTAATGCGACTATCCTGATAAATAGTAATAAGCTGTATTAAGCTCAATTTGCACAGTTTAAGTGATTACCTCACAATAAAAACGGTTCTGCAAATTTATTATATACGAGTATACAGAAGATATTACTGAAAGCGCTATCTACGATATGCAATATGTCATATGGCATAGTATAACGTATCTGTAATGAGGTAGAATAAAAATAATTCATACGAAATCATGACTCTACCACTATCACATATTGTTTTTTTATGTGATGTAACAACTAATTAACGACTTTCGGATTTTTCCTTAATTTGTGCTATGAAATTTTACACCTTGCAAATTCCATTGTTTTAGGCCAATTGGAACTACTTTACGTACCCCTTTAATGGTTTTCATTTACCGACGAAAGCTTCTAATTTGTTGGAATAACTAAATTGTGTAGACTTAGAAGTGTTTTTTTTTTTTTACAGCTTTAAGGGATAGCAGACACAGTACACAAATAGACACGCAGATAGACGGACAACCGAGAGATCCTATAAGGGTTCTTTTTCCCCTTTGATTAACGGAACTCTAAAAACATATTAAACAACCAGAACCAGAACTTAAAATCACGCCCATACCAAATATGATTCTACCAAACTGAATATGCATAGACCATATAGATACAAATTGTTTGACATTAAGTGCCTTTTCAATTTGCTTGACTGCTTTTATCGTTATGCTTGACGACTGGTTACGCTTGTTTTTTACCGACTGACTACGTTTTACCGCAACTAGCAGCGAGCGAAAAAAATTAGCAGCGAGTTATGGATCTATGGAGTTTATGCCTGTGCAGAGGAGTAAACAGGACTGGAGATCGCGAACCCGTAAACGTAAGGTAAGAAAGACGCTTTCGGGGAAGCAGATGGATAGAAGACTCATAAAGGGTGGCTGGAATCGTATGGAAGGCGCAGGACTGGGTGCTATTTTGCATATTCAAGAGGCCTATGTCGAACAGTAAACTACAGTAAGCTAATTGCTTATTATTATTTTATATTCATATGATTGTAATTTGTACTGTGTTCTATTGTAATACAGTTCTGCGTTTAGTAGCAGTAAAAGTAGTATATTGTTCTGTTATGTGTCCAGACCTGTTTTCTTATCCAATACAAGGGGTAGTTATTATCTATAAAAAACAACTTATACACTCAAAATAACCCAAGTGCTTAGTCACTTAATAGAGCAAGGAGTCCACTTGTGGATAAGTACCTATTGGACCTGAATGCACACTCATTATGAATGTAGTATCATCAGCAAGTGGGTGAGCGATATAGAGTATTTATGTACACTTTTATAGATACTTATGAAAATCGTCTCTAGAAAACTTATTAATTTCTGAGTAAGGTAATAATGTATGAAATTAATATTAAGTATAGGTAGGAGAAATATCATCTACATAAGTTTATCGACGGGTTGAAACTTTTCAGTTGAAGTAGTGACTATCAAGAGCACAACAGTGGACTTTAACAGTTTGCCCTTGACCACTTATCGTGGGTTTAAGAAATCGATAAGATTAACAAGAACCATCGATATCGTGTGTATTTTTATCTACATATATTGCAAAATACTTTTCAGATAAGAAACTCGTTATGAAAGCTGAATCTGCTCAAATATAGATTATTTTTCATTATTCTTCATCCATTAAGATTTTAAAACACACTAATACACTACTCATAAAAAAAAATCAACACAGTGCTACAAGTACGATTTAGGCGGCATTTTAATAAAAAAAGAGGACTAATATCATCATTAAAAGAAATACGCCAATAAATTGCTGGCAGTTTAGTCTACACAGTGTACCACTACTAAGATAAAAATGTAATGAATTAAAATTTTCGAATTTTATTGGTAAATGATTGTAAATATTGTTATTGTATATAGTTTCTTTAATAGTGATTGTTAACTAAGTAGTTAACTAAGCTCTGTGACATCCTAGCGAAAGGGTTTTTTCCTAACAAATATATAACAACCTCCCCCACGAAGCCGTCCAAGTCGTGGCGTTGCATGAGTCAGGGTTTAGTTAGCGTGTTGTGGCCGTTCGATTCAATCTTAGCCTCTCTGCTATCAATAAAGTATATCAGCGTTACCGTAACTTAACTAATGGAGCAAAGTTATATTTTCTGATGTGGGTAAGATGTTTCCATATGATAATGACGGACTAAAGAAAGTGTATCGAAGATAGGCAGTGCATTTTGTAAGTTGCTGCAATGATAATTTCTATCTAAAGCGAAATTGATTACTAGCAAGACATGTATTTGACTCGAGGTAACTAATAAGGCTTTTACTAGTATTCTCTCAAGTATCTAGATAAGGTTTAGAAGATGGAGATGGGCCTATAAAAGTAAAATAAATTAGATACCCGCTGAAATCGAAATATAACAGACGTGTGTAGGCATTACATACATAACTTGGCCAGTAGAATCGGTGCGCATGAAAGGAGCCTATCCGAATGATGTACCACCAAGCCTTAACGTATTAGAGATGTGATCCTAATCCAGAAGAAATTATCAGCTCACAGTTTCGGATCGGTTTGTTGATATCGTGTCAACAATATCACAGAAACGCATCTCAAGAGGTTGTCGAACATTTTACATCCCAGGGTTATCTGAGAAATCTTCAGAACTATTTAAAAAATACGAATCCTTGTACAGATACGATCTATTCTCCAAAGAAACTACCCTAGTTGGCGAGGAGTTGCTGTCAGCGATCAGCAAAACTCGATGAAAAAGTTGGGTCAGTACTGTCATGAACATTGAGTTGACTAAATTAACAATGTAACAATAAATTTAACATAACGTGCGTTAGTTTAAATTGAACATTAGATTTTTTTATATTATTATTCTTTAGTATTTTAAAGAAGGTTTAATCTGAATAGACTATGCCACCTAAAAATATATTATGAACTTAAATTACTCCTGCACTTACCCCTACGATAACGAGTCTGTACATCATCCTGGCTGCTTCCAGAGTCGGAGCAGCAACGACGATGTTACATCCCCTAGTCTCTTAAATATTATTAAATAACATCAGCACATCTTGTCTCTCTGGTTCGTTGCAAACACATTCCATCATGATGTGGTATACATCCTCTGTTGTGTTGCATTCTACACAGTTCAGTGAATCAACTTTGACCAAAAAAATGCGAATTTGTTTAAGAATATGTGTCGGAAGAAGCAAAGCCGAAGGGCTATTATGATGGTTTGCCTAACCATATTAGCACTGTTAAACCACGTATTTTTAAAAACGATTGGCTGTATAGCGGCATACAATATAATTTTACTGCGGCTAGTTTCACTAAAAATATTCTTACCACCAGTCATTACATTTTTCATTTTCATTGTCTCAACTCAAAGTAACGTTCTGTATAATATGGAAGACAGGAATACTGTTCACCATCTGTTATTTCCTCTTTAGCTAACTGGTCGACCGTTTCATTACCTACAATACCAATAAAGGAAAGCGCCCATTGTATAATAACATTTTTATACTTACTTTTAAGCTTATATATCAAGTCCAGTATAACATAGGCAATAATAGGAATCCCACGTTTGGGTAAAGTACATCGACTTAATAGCTGTAAAGCACTACGACTCAATATAAGACAAAGCCTCTAAAATGGCTATTATTTCAGCATGCCTTATTGAGATCACGGAATTAACTTTAAATTTCATGGCTCCTTACTGTGGCTACCGTACACACCTTAGACGCGTGTATATACACGCGTCTAAGGTGTGTACGGTGCTTTCCATATCCAGACCCAGCTAACATTCTAAAAGTATTTACAAACTTAAGGAGTTCTTCTCTTAATTCATTGATATGCTTCTTCCAAATTAATCTTTACGGTTACGACGGAAGATATCAAGTGCACGGCGACGAACAGCTACGGATTTAGGTAAAGACGGGTTCCAATAGGGTGTCAGATGAAATTTGGGGATAAGCCCGGTATCTATATGATTTTTAGTAAGGAATGTGTTTATCTGCCGCTGTATTAATAAGTTCTTCAGATAGGTCGTATGAAACTTGAAGATCATAATATATGCGTGTGCATAACTATCGAATAAAGTCGAATTCATACAAACTTCTTGTATGAATTCCCATCAATCGCTTTATAATTTCGGAGCTTCTTTTGCGGTCGTCATGATTCAGTAACTAAGCTTGATTTAATTTTTAGCATTAAATGATCGCTCCCTAACGATTCGTTAAGTAGCCAGTCAAATCCAACAGCGATATCTGAGGATGCCATCAATAAGTCGGATAAGGAACTTTGAACTACATTATTTACTGATTTTATTATTGTCGGGCTTCATTTATTTAATATCACGAAATTGTTGTCAGACAAGAAATCAAACAGTTGACTGTCGCGATGGTCCATCTTATACGACCAGTTCTTGTTGTGTTGAGATAATAGAAAATCCCAGTCGTCGTCATCACCGAAGAAGGACAGTAAATAGCTATAATAGTTTTGATGTCATTACAATTAAACAAATAAATTGTAAGTGTTTGTATGCCTGAGTTTGTGACAGTTAATTAAGCTGATGCTAGACTTTAAGGAGTTGTGAACTAACAATGCTACGCCTCCGTAGCCATGGGCTCGGTCATTGCTGTAAATAATATAGTTTTTTTAATCTAAGTTCAGAATCGGGATTTAGCCAAGTTTCACTGAGGGCAGCAACATGGAGTTTTTTAAGTACCAGAAGATTTTCAAAATTGAGCAACTTAGGTTAAGACTTTGACAGTTCCATTGTATAATATTTCATTTATTTTTCATATACCGAGACTTCATTTGGCTTCTCAGCTGATGCCGGAGGTGGTGATGCTTTAGTTGGAGAATCTGGAGTAGGGTACATTGTCAGTTACTTACGATACGTACAGTTGATCTCGGCCATAATAAGGCGGATTTTCCATTATAGGCAGGGCATTCTTTGGAAAACGCCATGTATTATCTTGAGCAATTTGAGAATTCAGCCTATCTGTATCACAGTTTGCATGATATTTACTACATTTTGGGCAAACTATCTTGCCTACACATTTTTTCGAAGTGTGGCCTAGTTTCCAGCAGCGCAAACATTGTGTTACTAGGAATACATGTTTTTCAATATGTAAATATTTAGATATATTTTGACTGGCCTGTTGGTCTAGGAGTTAGCGATCCTTACTGCTAAAACCGAGGTCATGGTCATGGACAAAGGACACCCAGGCGAAATATTTATGTGATGAACACGATCATTTGTTCTGTATCTGGGTGTAATTTATCTATAATATGTTTGTTTTTAGAAATATAAAAGTTTATCAGCAGTCTGGTTACCATAGTACAAGCTCTGCTTAGTTTGGGATCAGACGGCCCGTGTGTGAGATGTGTGGAGTTATTATTATTAATATTTTGAGGTTGCCAACATAAACGTACGCTAGGAAAAAGTCACCCTTGAAACATAATCGCACAGTCTCACACGGAATCCATCCTGTTCCATTTTCATTACGTCGTTTCAGACGTTTTAGGGAAATAAGTTCGGCTGGACAAGGACATGAAATGTTTTCTAGTATATGCTCCTCCTTTAAGTCCATGTCAACTTTTTTAATAATACTGTAAGAGTATCGAACTTTCAAAGACTTAAATATCTTCCATCTTGCAGCACTTAGGTTATTTTTAAGTTCTACTCTAATTCGGTAAGGGTTAATATATTTAATTTCTACTGTTTCACAGATGCCTTGCTCCGCAAATATCTTGGCTAACTGTTTTGGCAGCTTTTTGGCGTGCGATACACAAACTTCAATTTTATTACTACTGTCTTTCACCTTTTTTCCGCCTCGACCAACTACAGTCCATTAAATATCGTCCTCTGCTCGCCCTCGTATACTAGGTATCAAAACTTCTACATCGTTGAATTGTACTTCAGTCGAGTTTCTTTCTTGTGTATTGTTGGATTATGCTACCTCTGTTACCATGTTGACTTCTTATAAGTTACGGTCGTTTATGTTGCTAGTCGAATAGTATTCTTCTATTTCGCAATCAGACATTATAATAGAAACTAATCATTTGACGCATCACAATATAAAAAGTAGGGACGCGCCACGTGGTACGTACGTTAACCGTATTGTGAGCGGCACGTGAGTATGTTGTGCGGATAGCCCAAGGACGTGACGCCAACACGATCACTCCGTGCGAGTGTCGCCGCGATGAACATTAGTTTATAACAATATCTTCATTTTCAAGTACTTATTGGCAATTTTAGCAAGTAACTTTAAGTACCTAATAGAAGTTTTAAAGAAATATTTTTGGGGCAACAATCGTCTTTTCTTTGCTATATGTTTTTATTTGCTATTCTTGTATGTGGGAGACAAGTAGTTTGCAGTGGTACTTTTTCTTTTCTTTAAAAAGTCAACTTAAACAAGTTCTCTTGTCTTCTTTAAATCATTAATCTTTTCACGTTAACATAATATACTTTTTTCTGTTCTACCTATATTCCAAGTAAAATAATAACAAGTCTGTAGAGAAAATTGTTATAAATACAATGCCAATATTCTACAAAATATTGCTTTAACTCTCTCAAATTAACAAATTAAGAAAATGAAATTAACATATTTAGTCGCGCGCGAGCAAACAACATATACCTTATGTCGATAAGCGCCAGAGCGCGACGAGTGCGACTGACTTGGGCCGTTCGATGCACAGGATTTTATACTTCATTTGAATAATTATTTTTATAAATGATTGAAGACGAATATTTTTTTCTTCGAAATCCGCTATTTTCATAGTCAATTATTCAATTACAACAAGTTTTTATTAATAGAGTTTCAATAAAAATATATGATTAATTGCGATATGTGAAGTCAAAGAAAAGCTAAAACGGTAAGTTATATGGGGATTCAGACAATGGCCCATCTAACATTATGCCATGCATGTCCAAACAGCTCCACGTAGGATGATGATGACTGAAGCAATAATTTAGGTTCATTCAGGTTTGTCAACGAACCGATAGGTTGGAGAACATGAAATCGCTATATAAAAGTTAAAAAGCAATTCGTAATATATCAGTACAATTTGACCAGAAACTCCAAGTTACCAAAGATGCTACACCATAATTTGTAACATCATCATCACCATGACTTCCAAAACTTTTTTGGAGCATCATTATATTATTAAGTAAATCAGTTTTTTTTCTCCATGTATTAAAACTTGAAAGTAAAATTTAAAAACAAAATATAATGATTTAAAGATTATTACTGAACAATACACACTATGTTACCGCAATAATAGATTGTTTAACAGAAGCTAAAATAAACTGAAGTGGACTTACATATCAGTTTCATGTTTAAACTTTTGGAGATAATCCTTCTACATTCTGGAGATATTAATAAAAAAAATTAGGCGCAGTTATGTCCAAGTGACGTTCAGTACTTATAAATTTCTTCATTATATTTACGTGCATACATCATACGATCAGTCTATACATAATATCCGAAAGCTTAGCAACGGACTGAGCAGAGCCAGTATCAAACCCTCCGCATCTCCGCTTTAATTGAAGTAGTAGATAATATGGCATAGCTAATGTTAACTGATCACAAATAATAATTATATTACACAATAGATAAGCATTTAAACCCCTTGAATTATAAATGTTCTACGATAGCTTTCATGTATTTATGTGTGTGTGTAGTGAAGGTAATTTTAACTCTGTATTATATACATATTTTATTTGCATTATCTAAATATATATATATATATATATATATATATATATATATATATATATATATATATATATATATAAATAAATAAGTCTCTGAATATAAAATTCGTTAAATCTTTATTTACAACTGCACAGATAAATATTAAAAGATATATAAGATGTATGTGTGTAAAAAAAGATGTGATGTGTGTAAAAGATATATAGATGTCATTCTTTCTTTAAAATTAGAATGTCCTTTTAAGACGATTTAATTGACACCTCACATGTTGAATTATGAAAAAAATACTTAAGCGTTGTATACAACTGTAGTTTTATGTTTGAACGAGACTGACAAATTGTATTTTGGCTTTTTTGATAATAATAGAAAAATCTAAATATGTTAGATACAAAAAGTAAAAAGAGCGCTACAACAAACAATAGACAAGAAAGTATAAATCAATGATGTAAAGATGTGTTGTAATTCTTCTATTAACATTTAAACATGAAATTACAATATCAAAAAAGCCACCATAAATAAGACATACGTAAGGTAAAAGGCGAAAGATTTATGCGTTATGAAGGGCAACCAGAGTTTAGTAGTTTAGAAGCGATGTTTGTACATATAAAATTAAACAAAAAAATATAATGAATTACGTAGTAAAAATTCTAAGTGTGATTACCTGTACAATATTAAATGTCTCGAGAAATAGTTAAGGCGTCATTTTGTCTAACTGCAGCGGAACTAAGAACTCAAATGATAACGATTATTCATTTATTTAGGAACGTTTATCGTAATGCGAATATTATATATAATATTCGCATTACGATATTATATATAATATTCGCTAAGCTAAGCTAACAGAAATTCAGCTATACTACTATTATATATAATAGTAGTATAGCTGAATTTCTGTTAGCTTGCATAACCATAAATCCGTATTATAAATGTAAACGGGCACTGTTTTAAACTAAAAAAGTACATGCTGCACTTTGTATAAAGTTAAAGGAACGTGGTCGTCTTGGAATGTTGCTAAATCTCTCAAGACGTGCTATAGGAAATGTTCTCTTTATCTTACACCATCCTGCTTCCGAAGGCGCCTCTTCCGCTCCCCATTCCGCCCCGCCGCACTACACACCGGAACTGACGGGGATTTACTTAGAATAAAACATGCTATATTTTTATAGCACATAAAATACTCGTCCACAATAACAAGGAATTACCTTATTGCTATTTATGTCTCATTTTAAAAAATACTTATCAAACATATAAACAGAAATTAAGCCGGTCAACACCGGTTCATAATATCATAATACATTTATGCCTGTCTACATAAACAGGCGGCAAAATTGATGCATGATGACAGGAAAAAATATAGTAAAATAGATAGATCTGCAGAGAATAATTATATTATCGAGGATGAGAGAAGTGTGCATTGTTTTGTTACCCACACAATACGCAACGGGATTATCATCAATCACCAACTGCAAATTGCATAGGACCTTCCAGTTTGCACCCTACACCATTTGTGTGCCACCGGTCAGGATTAGGCGGCATTAGTTGAATCGAATTCTGTGCTAAGCGCTCTGCAGAGCAATGTGTTACAGTAATATATACCCGCATCCTGTAACTGCACTCAAATAGCCTACACTTCGCTGGAAAATAATAAATTTTTGACTTGTCGTGATCAACGAATAAGGCAGAAGTTTAAGTAAATTTTAATTAAACTTCACCGATTTTCGTTTCCTGCTGAATTGCCAAATCGCTCGCAGCAAAGTTTGTTGCTAAGAGATAGATGTAACTTCTTTTTATCGGTTCCTTGAAATTGAAACGTGCCCACCAGCCAGAGTCCCTCGCTGAGAGAATATTCTTTCAAGATCATTGACTGCGTACGGGAAATTGGAGATATTATAATGTTATGGTATTGATATATTTAATTTGTTATACCAGTAATTTTAATGTTATTTTTTTATAATAGTATCTACTGTTTTTCTTGAACCGTGTTTTTTCTAAGTTTATAGTACAGAAGATCAAATACTTAAAACAGGTAAATTAGAAATACATTTTATAAATTCAAATTTATTTTCAAAATCGCTTAGATAATAATTAGAAAATAGCAAAAGTAATTAACAATTAAAAAAAAAAAACAAATATACTACCTACATGTTTTCAAATATACTGCATACAGTCTGTTCAAATTAAGGGAAGAGTTGTATTCAATTAAGTCCAGTCACAGTTCATTCGAGTCTTCTTTAATTACACTTCCTTATGCAAGTAGCTCGCTTAGATCCGACGTTGCAAAACTATTTGTGCCACTAAATCCAGTTACCAGTACAGCACTATCTAGGAGCGCAACATGCATACCCATGTAAATTTCAAACGGAGCCCGACTCGTTAATTTGGCTCTTGTCACGGGGCACATCCCTTTCTTAGTAACCCTGTACTCGCTGCGTCGCCGTGCTTTCACCAACTAACGGCTCCTTGGCTGCTCGAAATTGCCTCGGTTTATCTTCGTACTATCGACCCTGAACATTCCGAATAAATGTGTTACAAATTATCTATCCTTGTACTTTCGTGCCTTTTTAATTTATATTTTACGCCTTCACCGATAAACATTGAGATTATAAAATAATGAAATGGTAACGGTTTTACTTAAATTAAAAGGACCAAAATCGATTACTGGATACTGAACGCCCCCTTCCTTCTTTCCTCTCCCTCACTTCCCTCGATTCAACGGCGGCCAGCTAACTTGCGATACTTGCGTTGCAGATGTCTCTGGGCGACGGTAGTCACATGCCATCAGGTAACACCTCTGTTAGTTTGCCCTGGGTGGGCAGACTAACAGAGGTGTTACCTGATGGCATTTATAAACAATAAAAAAGGTGCATTTCCAATCTATCTGACTAGACATGTACTACTAATGTTCCATAACCTCCATATTACCCGTTAAGCAGACTCCATGTAGACCTACATTTTATTGCAATAGCAAGAAAATAATGTATAATGAATGTTCAAAGCCAGGTGTCGAATATTACAATAATTTAATTATTCCATGTCTTTTAAGTCCAGTTACCCAAAACAATTTTAGGTTACTACAACTGTTCAAGTAAGCCATTTTTATTTTGGCATTTATCGGTAACGTTGGTGTTCCAAACAGTTAGATCCTTCCCATTCTTATACTAGTTAAAGGTCATTGACTCACATGTTATGGGTACGTGAATAGCATCGTTTTAAAGCTTTGCGAATTAGATAGTTTGTTTTTAATTTCCTTACTTCAACGTAATGGTTACTACTAGTTAGTAAATATAATGCTAATGAACTATGTTTACCTTTAACTCGTTATCTTGTTTTATGTTAGTACACTTTTACTGCTGTGATTAAGTAAATAGATACATGATTGTTGATATTTCCTTTTATTTAATACAATAGATTAACTTAAGAAACACTTAAACTTTCAATATCTTACTTTCCACTCAGGATCTCGATTAGTTTCGAAAAAAAATCATCATCTGTATAGAAATTATTACTTTTTTTAATATATTACAAAATGTTTCTTAACTTCCCGATATACTATAATACACATATACTGTATGTGGTTCCCTTATATTTTTTACTAAAAATTAAAAAAAAGCAAGAAATTAAAATTTCAAGACATAGAGTCGACTAATAAATATTTTAATAAATACACATAGAAAAACATTAGTTAAATGTTATTTTGGCTATTTATTTTATATAGGATCACACACTATAAAATCTCTGCAGGATCGAATAAGAAATAACAATTTACGTAGATCAATAAATGCAGGGGGCAGGCACATAGCACGAGAAACAGATGGGGCCGAAAAGTTCTCGAGTGAAGACCATTCACCCGAATACATATTTTTTTAAATTGTTAACTGGTAATCACATTGTAATCTACATTATTACTGATTTAATATACATATATTTAATATATTCATTTTGCATTAACTTCCAAAACAATTAGAAACCTTTGAAAATGCTGTAAGGCGAAACCGGTCAGGTTTACTAAATAAATATTTTGGAACAGTACAAGTGATTTCACTCAAGAGTATGGATACTGCTCATATTTAACATTCATCGACTACAATGCTGTCATGAACTGCTTGAAATACAATGAAATATGTTAAGCACTGAGATACCTACCTCAAGGAAAAAACAATAAGTAGTCTAAAGTCTATGTAATCAAGTCGTTATCGCATAAATATATATACATATATGTATAACGGGGTCATAAACAAAAAAACAATTGGAGTACTTTGTGCTCTGACGTAACTGATAACATATCTCATATATATCATCTATATATGTATCTGTGTAGGAACTTTTTGTTAAATATGGAGAATGGATTTTAAAATGTTATTCCAAAAATTTCATTCCATTTTTTGTTGATGTAATAACACATTTAAGTAATCGTAGAAGGTATGTCAAAGCTATATCGTTGTTTTGATACAACATTACAATTTCAACTTGTTTATTTGTTAGACTTTGGTGCAGAATGTTTTTATGTGTGTAGATGTGTAAAATTATGAAATGTTTTTCCGGATCTTATAAATGGTTTGATACCTGTAATTCCCGTTTCATAGTTTAAAAATCATAAAATCAACAAACTACGAAAAATGTGTATTAATGAAATATTTAGCAGCGATCGTACCTTATTTTTATTTGTTACAGTTACAGAATCAAATTATTTCTGTACAATACATCGGTCAGATTGGTTTAGGTATTATTTTCCAGCAATATTCAACAAAATTTATCTAACTGTGAGTGCCACTTGACCTTCATAACAATAACAAAGGGTGTTATAGTGAAATTGGCGGTATTGAATTTTACGTCATCGTAAAATATGATAAACTATGTATTAAGGATAAAAAAAAATACTACAAGACCTTTATAACTACAGAATGAAAACAAAAAAGTAGAAGTAATATAATGTGTATATATTATACTTACAATAGTCAAAGCTTGCCACATAACCACAACTAAATTTTCGTTTAATTTGAAATAAATATCTGGTAATAATAACATACTAATCAAATTGAAACTCTTACTGTCAACAACAATCGGGCTGCAGTCTCGGAGAGACAATATAAAGTCTCGACGCTCAACGTACTTTTTATTGCCCTCTATTGAAGTAGACAGGTGTGTTGAAAAAGTTTTTCAAACACAAACTTTTCCGACGACTTAGCTGAGAGTTCTGAATCAGCGCGTTTCACTTTTTTTAGCCAATTAATTTGCATTCTGTTGTTCGAAATTCCAAATAGGTTTTATGATAATGTAAAATATAAGTTTAAAATTTAAATTAAACAAAAACATATAATGTTTAATTTGTTACATTTCAACATATCATTATATATATTAATATCATCAATAAAATAGGTACGATATTATTAAAAAAACAACAAACGATGTCACATGTCGATTAGATAACGTCGAGAAAATAGAAATGAGGTAACTCTTCAGCAGATAACTAACGAAAGCATGATAATAATCTACACATCTAAAAATATACATAATACAGTGTACCCCCGGTCATCCGACAAACGTTTTGCAGGCCGGTGTCGGACTATCGAATTTGTCGGATTATAGCGTACTCCCACAAACCCCCTATAGTCCGGAATTTTAAAAAAGGAGCAGCTTGTAGTTCGACAAATTACAAATCGAAGTTAAGATTCTATCTGAACTATAAATCAGACTATAAATATGTATATTTATTAAATTATGTGAAATTTAGTAAATTGAACAGCATAATAGAGAGCTTACGTTTTATTATAAAATTAACATAATTAATGCTAGAGAACTAACAAAAAATAACTAAAGTTATTTACGTTAGGTAATCATTATGTCCAAACAACTACTAAAAACACGCATCGAGCACAATAGTGGCGGCACGTACAAGTTACAACCTATTCAATCATGTATTAGTGATATGAATATTTTGTAGAAATAAAGTGTATGTACAGTCATAGGCATGTCGGATTACAGGGGGTGCCGGATTAGACTGGGGCCGGATTGCCGGGGGTCCTCTGTATATACATATAATATTGACACGCCTTCTTAAATATACTAATACTTAGACAGGCTGTCAGACGAATTAGTTAAGAAAAAAATAGGGACTCAATTAAAAATGTTCTCATTATAAGCTACACGCACGAAACGGGGAAAATCAAAACCTACTAAGTTTGCAAGGGCGCGATTAGTCATTTAGACTATTATATGACATGATATATTCAGGTGCTAATGAATGCAAGGAACTTTTGAAAACACTACCAAAAGTCTATCTATCATTACATTAATCCATTGCTTTTTCGATTACTGATCCTTTTGAGTTTACTCTACACAAATTGTTTGGGTTGTTACAAGTGCTAAACTCCAAGCTCCTTGGACTTTCAGTGCTGTCAGTTACATGGCTCCACTCGAGTGATTAGTGCGAGTGTACATTGTAGTTAATTGTTTGCAGCACGATCCGAAATTTAGTAGTAGCTTTACTAAAATTGTGAAGCGATGACTTTAAAATTGTAATTTAATAGGATTCATTGCTTTAGAACATTTTTGGAAAGAAATAAGAAGTTTTTATATACATAAATATATATAACATACATAGATTTGTATATATAAAGATATGTATATATGTAGTCAACAAATTATTATGCAATTGTTTTTGATTGCAGTTTGCTGACGTTAAGGTAATTTTATATTGCTTGAGTGTCACACGTCCATGGTCGGCGGTAGTTAGTTTCCATCAAGTGGACCCGTCTGCTTGTTTGCCATTTATACCTTAAAAATATAGATAGATAGAATATTCTTTATTGTACACCATTCGTAAAACATTTTAAAAAACTACAACAACAACAAAATGCGGTGGTCTTATAGCTAAAATCGATTTCCGCCACACAACCTTATAAAAGATATATTAGTAAAATCGTTAATGAAAACAGAGTAGTCAATAACGTACTAACAATTTAAGATATAATAATTAGATCTCTCGAAAATGGTACTATTTTTGTGTGAAAGCTATGTATAATATGTATCAAAATGTTCATGATTAACTCTTCCATAAATAAGATGGTAAAATGATACAAACATATACATTCTTATTTGTAATTTTAATTAGGATAACATAAAAAAATATTTTACCTACTCTATCTAAACAAGGGACAAAGACAAACGTACGGTAACCTTTATACAATTATTCTGAACCATTTCTTACTACTAAGTCAATGTTGGATTATATTGTTAAAATATATAAAATAGTTTCATAAATGAAGCGGTATTTTTTGTAGTCATATCTGTGTCCTGCTTTATTACGGTAAATATTAAAACAATGTATTATTTTTTTCAATAATATTTATTCTATTATGCCTATCTGCTGCCAGTAAATTTCGGAACGATAATAGAATATTCCTGCTTGCACCAATAATTGATGCATGTAGGGGTCAAGTCAAGGATTTGCTGACGTCACTGCAGAGAATGGGTATGCTAACGTTGACATAGTGTTACTGAGTCTCACCATCTTGTATAGTTAGAACGAAAGTTACGCTCGCCTTTTGAGAGAACAGAAATTTAAGCCACTCTTATCATGCGTGTCGTAACAGGCGAGTAAGAGATCGGATTGTTTTCTATCAGACAGTCTGTATACAGTCATATAGTGCCCGGTTGACGGCCATAGGCCTCCTATTACGTTAGTGGTACGAAATTGTAATTGAAAAAGTATGGATGTTTAATACACCTCTGTCGAACCCTTAGGAGAAATAGCCGTGAGCTTATGTAATGGTGTATGTAGAAATTCTAACATTATTCAAGTGATTTTCCAGAAAATATATATAATAAAGAGGTAATAATAATTTGTTTAATAATTAGAAGCTGTCATTCTCAGTATGAAATCATTAATAGAAAACATTGACAATCGAAAATGTATAATTATATAAATAAATAATTCTTACAGCCCTTCGAAATTCATTGGACGTCCCAGATAGTATCTCAACGCATGATCGAGACTTTATGTGACCGGAATGCTGCACCATACTTTGGTTTATGAAACTGTTTGTCATCCGAAGTCGTGGTCATATTCTGTGTTCACAATTCTGTGATGTTGTTTGAGGTATAGGATATATGCATTGAAGGAATTGTAAATACGTACGTACATACATACAAATAACATTAACTCACTCTCCAGAAACCTTCCAAGTTGCGTTAATTGTTGTCCTATCCCCATCGATTGCATAACATCTACATACATATATACGCTCACGCCTGGCTCCTATCCCCTAAAGGGTAGGCAAAGGTGTATAAAACACCCGCATTTTGCCCATAAGAGTTTGGTCTCACTAGCTTATGGGGGGCAAACCTATGGCCATTAATCGGGCACTTTGTGAATGTTTATCTTTTTTATTTAGCACTTTCTGCATTTTAAAACTTCTACGAGTTTATTATCTTTAAGTCAACCCTTGGGTGATGCCGATAGGGTCGACGCAGGTGCATAGAACCGGGCACGGCTGCTTCGGAAAGTACCTGCACTCGGTCGCTAGGAGGGAATTGAGTCCCGTCTGCCACCACTGCGACTGCAATGAGGACTCGGCACAGCATACGCTCGCGGTTTGCCCGGCTTGGGCGGCGCAGCTTTGGGTCCTCATTGCAGTAATTGGAGAGGATCTCTCGCTACCGGCCATCATACGCTCCATGGCCGGTAGTGACAGGAATTTTACCGCGGTTGCAACCTTCTGCGAGGAGGTCATCTCGCAGAAGTAGGCGGCGGAACGGGCCTGGTTGGTTGGGACGGGTTCTCCCCTCCACGTGAGAGGTGGTGACGTCCTGGTGTGCCTGGACGTTGCCTAATTGAGAGTTATCCGAAGGTGGTGCCCGCGCTTTTGCGTACAAAAGTGCGGGGAGGGGTCCGGATGTCTTACTAAAGCTGTTCCCGGATTCCTCCTATTTTAAGCGCAGCATGGCACACCGTGTGGTTTTATTCGGTCCGATTCCGACACACCATTCTACTGAGAACCCCGGTGGGATGAAGGCCCGAGGGGCTTTCCACACGTTAAAAAAAAAGGTGCATAGAAACAATTCCACAATTAACAATCTGACGCCTGATACAATTACTGATAGGTGCGCGACAGCTTGCTCCAAAGCTGGTTGGCACTGCATCCGCCCTTTGGCCGGCTATTGCCCAGCGTCGTAACAAGACGCCTGTACACGGGGGTTGTCTGGTCAATGGCACTGTGCGGTGCACCGGTGTGAGCAGAGGCTCTGACCGCCCAGAATAAGGCACGCCTCTGGCATCCTCAGAAAGTTTGGTGGTTAGAGCCATACGCGGTTACCGCATCGTATCAATGGAGGTAGCATGCGCGTTGGCCGGAACACCCCCGTGGGATTTAGAGGCGGAAGTGCTCGCCGAAGTCTATCGGCGAACGGCTGACTTCCGGGTCGTTGGCGGCAATCAGCCCCAACCCGAAGAGGTTCGCGAGTGAGGCCTCACGTCAAGCCTCCACGTACTGGCTATGCCGTCGTGGACGCGCTCCAGGCTGTCATTGTCTAATTTCCGAGCACGGCTTCTTAGGGAAGTACCTGCACTCGGCCGCTAGGAGAGAAATGAGCCCCTTCTGTCACCACTGTGACTGCAATAAAGAGTTGGATCAGCATACGCTTGCGGATTGCCCCGCTGTGGCGTCGCAGCGTCGGGCCCTCGCTTCAGTCATCGAAGAGGATCTGTCGCTACCAGCTATTATACGCTCCATGGCCAATAGCCACAGGAATTTTACCGCGGTTGCAACCTTCAGCGAGGAAGTTATCTTGCAGAAGGAGGTGGCGGAGCGCGCCCGGGAGGATGACCTCCACGCGGACCTAATTCGCCGCTGGCGAACCGCACGACGGAGGCGCGCCTACCAGCGCCTCATGCCGCCCTAAGTATGGTAACGGATAGTCGGGACGGGTAGACGTCCGCGTGTGTCTGGACGCCGCCTTATTGATAGGTTAGTTGAGTTACGGGTGTCCATGGGCGGCGGTAGTCATTTACCATCAGGTGACCAGTCTGCTTGTTTGGGGTATCGCTCGTAACAGCTCGTATCGCATAAAGAAACAAAAAAGGTTACCCATAGATGGTGCCCGCATAGTGAGGGCAGGCACTTGGAGGGGTCCGGAGGTCTTAATAAAGCTGTTCCCGGATTCTGCCTATTTTAGCGCAGCTTGGCACTTTTCCACCAAAACCCCGGTGGAAAGACAGCTCGAGGGGTGGGACAGCTGAGGGACAGCACAAAAAAAATATGAGCTTGATAATATGCTTGCTTTAAGTGAACAGGTACATACATAACCTGACACACATAGCTTACAAGTCAAAATATGTATGTTATTTTCACAATATCGAATTTTTTGACTAGAGGATACCTTACTGCTAACTCTGATTGACTTGGTCGTTTACCCATCTAGTCATGGTCTAGTCTCCATTGTATCAACTGACGTCAGACATTCGGATATGCAGAGAGAAAGCAGAGAAAATGAGGTCTCTTAAGGCACGGAACTCCTTGGCGACTTTTGCAGAGGTGACTTTGGTGGTTGTAGTATGATTTGTGCTTCCAGTTGACCCAGTCTCTTAGCTGTCTCGCAGAATCTTATGTGCTGCTTTAATTTTTGTTAATTGGGACATCTTCTAATTTGGTTAACTGTCTTTCTGGTCTGTCTTTGTGTTTTTTTTTTTTATTAGTGTTTTGTATGGACAATCTGGCAGGTAGTAGTAGTATATTTCATAGAATCTCACAAACACTGTCCATAAAAAAAAACAATCACTATTAAATATTCAATACACATATTAAAAAAAAATATATTTTTTATTTATTTTTGGAGAAGCAAAGTTACTTTTTTCATACCTACCTTCTCAATCATAGATACTGTCTACATCTCACAAAAAATGTGTCTAGTGCCTACATGATCCCACCATTTGTAGGGTCAAGCTTATTGCCCTCAACTATTAGAGAAAACAACCATTTAGTTCTTTATTGTGATTCTTCACCTCAAAAGTCCGGCAATGCAGTTGTGACTCTTCACAATTAATTCAATTAACAATATATTGCGTGATACGTATCATTTATTTAATCCTTGATTTTCTACCATTGAGATTGTCTAAGGTCTTCAAATTTAAACTGAAGTCGTGAAGTAAAAGCAGCCGAAGTTCTCTATGAGAAACATCAATAATTTATTGTAGTTTTACTATTTTAAATCCAGTTGTCAACTTATCTGACATACAACTCTTGCTTTATTTATATACTACTCCAAGAAATTCCAGATAGTTCTATAACGTCTTAGGAACGGATCGAAAAAAGTAGCGGGTTTATTAGTTGCCAACCTAATATGAAAGTATACTCCTATTGTTACCATAGTAATCCTAAATAGATTCCTTATGACCTTATCATGTACCTATGTTTATGTATTCTCAAGTCTTTTCTTTCTAAATGCAAATTGAACACTGCCACCTAGAAACAAAACTGAATAAAATATCTCTTATTTAAACACTTTATAAAATATCTGTTATATATTAAATAGTATTTATGTATTGGCATATGTATTATTTCTAGTACTGTTCTTTAAAACTTTTACATTACAGTACAACGAACAAAAAACAAAAGAGGCGGTAATAACTCCGCTCCTTGCCGTAGACAACTGAAACAACGATATAGACTTCTTGCGAAGGGAAGTCCATTGACGTCCAGAAAGGTGTGTAGTTTTGGAAACTTTTTAAAGGAAAACTTTTGTACACGACGCTGAAAAGAGTCCTTAGGAATAAAAAAAAAACTCGTAGAATTTTTTGTTTTTAAATTATGAAGTACCGCGTTCTACCGTTTCTAAGTATTTTGTACGGGTTCCTGATATAGATATCTATTACGGATGATGAGTTATTGTTCCCCAAGTGACAGCATATTTAAAAACAAGTATTTGCGTCAACTTTCTGTATAAGCTTCTTTATTATTCGTCACTTAAAACGTTACAATCGTGAGGTTATCGGTAAATAATATTAATTTGCTAAATCCTAAGGCCTTGCCTTTCTTAGATACATGAAAAGAGACTTTAACCAAGAAATTAAAAAAAAATATTAAGACCGAGAACTTGTTCGAAAAACACTAATAACCAAGCCCTATTTTTAGGTCACATTATTTTGACATTTGCTAAGCTAAGTGTTTGCG
Organism: Tyria jacobaeae; assembly: GCA_947561695.1. Lineage (NCBI taxonomy): Eukaryota > Metazoa > Arthropoda > Insecta > Lepidoptera > Erebidae > Tyria > Tyria jacobaeae. The sequence continues at coordinate 14,320,654 of OX387209.1, forward strand.
TTTTTATTTATTACTATAAATATGTATTTTTAACTCAAAAAATGTTAAGCTTTGCAGTAAACTAACGGTATTCTCTCCGTTACAAAACTACGTTGACGAATTTTAAAGAAATGTCAAATGTGATCTGTTATAACTGACAGATGTCAAATGCGACCTATTAAATTACTAATATTGTAATAATAATAACTTGAGGCATCTCACACACAGCGGGTTGATGTAAAACTAAGCAAAGTTTGTACTATGGCAAACAGACCGCTGATAAACATATTTATGTATGTCTAAATATATACACATATTACTTTTACCTCATTTTAACAATCTTTATGGTAAAAGAAAACTGGAGTACATCGTACCACATCTCATCAATCAGTTACCTTCAAATGTCACAAACTCCCCTGCTGATATTAATATCAAACTTAAAATCGAAGAACACTATTTAAATTAAAAACTGCACCTCCAAAACGGCCAAGTTATGTTATATGGTCGGACGGGTGATGAGTGACAAACCGTTTTCACGGTGTAAATGCTTCTCGCAAAGTTATTATATTCAATTGTGTAGATAAAGTTATTAATGCTTATTAAAATAATATATATGTATATATATAATACTTTAGTTATGTATATACATTGTGCTTTTTTTTTTCAAATTGTGTGTGATATAGATTATGTAGTAACAAGTTGGTATAACATCTATCGACTCACTTGTGTACGGGTTAACTTCGAATGAATTTGTAAAGCACTAGCTGTGAATATTTTCCTAAATAAAAAAAAAATACACCCAGCACAAAAAAAATGCTCCTACTTTAAATCTCTGTGAAGTTCGTGTAGGAACTCTCACGCAAAGGTAATAATGAAAGTACAATAAAACTTACTTGAACAATGTAGAGTAGATTTATTCTTAAATATTACAATATTGTTTAATCTGAAACACTCGGTGCAGCAGTGTAGTGGCGAGCTGACCACTTAAACCACTACGCCATACGTGCAGTCAAATCTCAAATCTATATAAAAATAATATAGCGAGAATATTGTAAATCTAATATTGGTTGCCAATACTACGAATATATTACAACTTCAGGTACCATAAAATAGAAGGAGTACAGCTAAAGTTGCCAAAAATAATAATATCGGAGTATGTGTGGGTTTTGAGAAATATTAGCCAGTAACTATAGCGCTAGTATCGTTGTTCGTTTTGTATTTCACGCCGTGCGAGAGCCATACTTAGGCACGACCATAGTAATAAACACAGCCTCATAGAAAACCGGCTGTCAAACAATGCCTGCATTGTTTTGCTTACTGAGTTCCTCCTCTCCTATTTGCCCTCCACTCATCCCCCTTCTCTTCTCTCCCCTGCCGTTATTGTCCCTAAGAAGCGGACTTACGGTTCTTGAGTTGCAGGTGTCAATGGGCCGTGGGTGTCACTTACCATCAGGTGACCCATCTGTTCGTATGTCCACCCATATCATAAAAAAAAACATTCTGTTATCCCTTTATAAGTTATTCAACAACTATAAAACAGGCAAAAACACATGGATCTATTATCCAAAAGAAAAGTACTGTTCTCAAAGGTTTTGTAAAATATTTGGTCGATCGGAGCCACGGGAGAGTTATTTTACGAATGTTAAAATAATACATAGTTTTTATTTAAAAACTTACTTCTTAGTTTATGTGGAACTAAAATATTACAATTCTACGAGGAAATGAAATTGTATTACCATAATAATGTACCCAATGTCTGCTTCATTGCATATTTATAATTGACCGCTGCCATAGCTTTTACTGCTTATTTGAAAATTTCTTATAAAAATGTTTTAACACCCCCGAGGGATCAACTTTCCACAAACTTTTTCTTGGTAGTTGTTGGCTTTAAAGAGAAAATGGTCTTCTTTTATGTTCTGAGAAACGACTGCTCAAGATAACATGTAGAGTAGAATCTTTCGTAAACCTTAGAAACTTTCAAAAAGGTATTTGAACAAACTAAAGGATGGAAAAACATAATACCTACAGAAGTTAAAATATAGAATAAGTCCTGTTTCACTAATATATTACATAAATATTCTACTCATACCTACTTCTTTTAAATCTCCCATCGCTTATACTACATATAACAACCTTCATTAAATGTGTATCAATATAACTGAATACACCACATTTAAACTTAACTACATATGGGCCCCAAAATGCAGTGTTAAATGAATCGTGTATTACATTCACATCAGTGTTTACGCTTCAAACCTGATCCATAGGATTAACAATAGTCAATTAATTTAGTGCAACACTACCGGTCTCAGATGGCAGTACTGGTCGTCCATTAGGCCACAAAGCTGAGGATAACTCTATAATATTGCAACACATTGAGCGATAATGTAGTGCATATTACTCGTCATTACACCCAAGCCAGGTATATCTGGTAATTAGTTTCTCCAACGTGGAATAGTATTATTTCAGCAAAAGTGATGAATTCAGGCGTAATTTAATAAAAATAAATATTTTAAAAGTCCCTAAAGCTTTTACGTTGGCCTGTTAATGAAGGTATAATATTCTTGAGAGGGGACAAAAATGCATCAAGATTTTTTAAGCGAGGGGTGAAACCGATAAATTGAAACTTTTGTGAGAAAATTATACTAAAAGTATTTTTTGCTAAACAATACCATTGAATAGGGTGAGCAAATAGCGTCGCTATTAACTAAGGCGTGATAAAATAATTTTGAGGCATGTTGCTTTTGTTGGTATATGTAAATAAAACATACGAGTATACATTTATTTATAGTTGATATTTTAGAATCAATCACTTTAAAATGTAGAATATATAAAGACTTTGTCACAGTATAGTAGCAGACAGACAAGTTATTCCCAGAGGCTTCCTTGTTAGGGTATTCTCGGGTCCCTTGCAATAGACCCTTTGTGACGGAACACCGTGTGGTTTTAGGCGGTTCGAGTCCGACATATCACCTCTCCGTTAGCTCCGGTGAGGTGATTACCCGTGGTTCAAAATTTTCTTTTAAATATCATGCCACGATATGGTCAAGTAATTATTTGGACAAATCCAAAAATATGTTTCTGTCAACGATTTATATAACTTAGATTGATCATATCACGATATATCACGATAACCTGATCTGCCAAGGCAAATCTGGATTGGACGAAATTAACGATTTACCGTTGCCATGCAGTTAAAAATTATGCCTATTGCAGGTAAAAATCCAGATATTCTGTTGTAGTAAAATTATTAAATTATTTTATTCAAATTATTTTGATAATACTTTTCAAAGCGCGACTGACATCAATTATATTTTGAAGACATACTACCTCATTCTTAAGACTATATTAAAAGGACCTAAAACGAAAATTCGTGCAGTTAGGTGGTAGTTATAAAGCTAATATCATACCTTTTCTAAGCAACATAAATAACATTTTCTGTATACACAATTGTATAAACATATTTCTCACGATTTTTGGGTTTTAAAATTTCATTCATTTAATTTGTTATTTTTTTCGTCAATGTTTTATCTTATACATATATACTTAATTCATAAATAAAGTGGAGTACTAATTTAAATAAAACTTTAATACAATTATTTAATAATACATAGTCAGTCAGTCAGTTATAGTCAGTCAGTTTGACATCACAAACAGTGCAACCTGGTCTAAACGTAAGGCAATTAAAAGGTATTGTAGTGTGCCTCTTTGGCGTGTGAGATACAGCTGAACTGATTAGATAGAATTGTATAGTTTATATTATTGTACGCAGGTTTGGGTTCCAAAAATTTCAAAAGAGAAGAAAATCGGAATGACAGATGCGATAAGGAATAACAGCTATATGAGTTACAATGGTATTAGAACGTTGGAAAATAAATATACTACATTTTTTTTTTTTTTTTTTTTTATACTATAGGGGGACAGACGAACAGACGGGTCACCTGATGGTAAGTGACACCGTCGTCCATGGACACTTGCAACTCAAGAGTCGCAAGTGCGCTGCCCGCCTTTGAGGGTGATGAGGGATGGGGGATGCAGGGAGCGGAAAGAAGAGAGGAGGGATGAGGAGATGGAAAAAAAGAAGAAAGGAGACGAGGGGAGAGAAAAGGGGGGGAGGGGGAATTGGGCCTCCGGAGACCTCACTCATTTCGGGGAAATGCAACGCAAGCGTTACTTCACAACCGGTTTTCTGTGAGGCCGTGGTATCGCACCGGTCGAGCCGGCCCATTCGTGCCTAAGCATGGCTCTACCACTGTGAAAACATCAGATCACACATTGCCAAGACCCGAGCCGCCTTCGCAAAACGTGTGGCAATTACGGAAATAGATTCAAAGGGTTATTTTTTATTTTTTAATTATGATTTTGCATCTTCTTTTATACTACTACTTTTCATTTCAACTATGAAACAATATGGGAGGTTCATAATTAAAATGGATTGTAAACTGTGAAACCATCTCATTTATAGACTCTTTTAAAAACATTCTACATCGTTTACAACTATAACTTTATTGTTTGCCTCTAAGGAGTAATACGTTAAAATGTCAAGTGCTCGAAGTGGATACATATTTTATGCTGTTAAAATAAAAAAAAAAGAATCACTTCTTTAGGGAGAATTCTCGGTCCGCATCAGTATTCCGCACACCATTCGACGGGAGGAAACAAATTCCCAAAATTGAATTTTAGGAAACGAGTTGAATGCGACACGGCACGGTGTATACAAACTCGAAAAACGAAACAAGATTTTTATCATTTTAACAATGACTTTTATGATTGTTTTACGAGCTATCTCTTCTTAAGCGTCAAGGGTTGGCTTTTAAGAAACAACGACAGGAGAGTTAAAAAATATTTAGCTATTCTTTGTAGTTCGGTGTTACACTTTTGTTTTGTACTTACTTAAATGGCTTAATAGTAACTGAAGAGTAATAGTGTAGTGTAATGATAGTATATTGAAACTCTACGGTACTGGTAATAACAATTTACAGTTAAATATCAAATCTTTAAGAAGTTCAAAGAAACAAAACTACATGGAATTTATAGTTATGTAATGTATAGTTATGTAATTTTTTGGAATCTGTTAGATGAAAACCATACTTTCTATATATACTACATACACTACTGCACAAAATTAAGCTTTGGGTTACATCTTCCAAGGTTTAACAGTAATAACAGTAATATTAATCGTCGTACGTCCTTGGAGCAAAAATATACCATCCTTATATCCGGTATTAATAGAAGCACGGCAATAGTATGCCAATAAAACAAGTTCATTAGCTAATGTAGATAAGTTTGATATTTTTGATCAGCCATGTATCGCTAAAAACTATACTTACAATGACTTTATTATGTAAATACCTCGACGGGTGCCTATTCTCGTGTTTATCCGATTGAGTATATAACGAAGTGACGTGTTTTTTTACGTCCATCGTAAAAATATTTGATGGAAAAAACTTGCGTAGGGTGAAGTTCAATCCAGTGTCCAGTGCCTGCTTCAAGCACATGGTCTGCAATCGCTTGTGTTGAACCCCTTCAGCAACAGTTTATTATTCTATTCATGAATAATAAATAATAAAATTCGTAGTAAAATAAAATAAGTCGTGTTAGTTAAATGTTGTTTTATAACAACTGACTATCTCTTTGAGACGAAATAATAACAAAAGCATACTTCGTGTTGGTTGTTATCAACATATGTTTATTGTTTTAGTGGACCAGCCATGAAACATCTTGCTCGTTTGAGATGGAGGTTGAGCAGTTTGAAAAAGCCTTGAACGCAGTTAATGGAATAGTGATGCCTAATCGTAAAGCAGCAAGAACATACGGTATTCCTAAAAGAACTTTGACAAGTCTCTGAAATCTGAAATAGTAGAAAAAATAATCGGACGTCGTACAGTTTTGATTTAGATTTTTTACTCTGACTGATTTGTTTATTAAGAACCCCTTAAAAATTATTTTGACTAAGAATTTAGTTGTTAGTTTTTTGTTCCTATATTTAATTTTCCTTTTTAAAGACAATATATAGAGATTCTATAGACCGTACCATTGCGGTTGAGTTTCTGAATCTCCCTGATTTATTTAAAAATTAGCGCTTTATTAAATATTAAAAGTTGAACATAGTATTTTTTTATTTCAAATGTATAAGAAGGGCCATCGGCTTTTTCATGTAGCTAAAAGTTTATTCAAATTTTATTAATTGTGTGGCATTGTGACGGAGACTTTCGTAAAAGAGTTATTTATTCAAAAGATTTAATTTGTTTGTTACATAAGTTTACCAAGCTTACCATTAATATAAGTCAACTGTTGTATTTTTCCTTAAATTTGATTTAGTTGCTCTAAATCCAGATAAGTTGTCAACATTATAACGTAAGCTAAAAGAGACAAGAAAACTGAGAGTTAATTATAATTACGTTTTTAATTACTTTAATAAAATGTGGTTGCTATGTGTGGTGTGGTTAAGGTTAAAAAAAACTGAATTTGTGATAAAAAATTATGTCAGAAACGTAAATATTTCTACTGTTCTGGATGAATAAAAGTTTTAATATTTCTCTCGAGACTTATTTTTTGGTTTTATCTATTTCTTTTACAATTTATTCAGTTCTACATGGAAAGCTCAACATTTCAAATTTAAAAATTAAGTGAAAATGCTACATCTTCCTACACCCGTCCATTATATACATACTCATATACGATTTGACACGGTATGAAAGTAAAATGAATTATGTTCGACCAGGCAGTCTCTAGTTGTGCTCGTATATAAAATTGCCTATGCAATAAATAAATAATAAAAAAGGCTTTATTGAAATACTATATAATATTATTTTATTATTTTGCAAACTTTTTAACTGTACGTTGTTAGTTTATCCTAATATGCTTAATTGTTTTTTAACTTCCTTCGTTTGTTAGTCTTTCACATACTTAACACTGTGGCGACAACTCCACAAAGGCCACGTCTCCACAAAGGCCACAATGAAGAAAATGTAAAACTATTTAAAGATAAATGATGGTTTCAGTATACAAGTTTTACCAGTTGTATACATGTGTGCTGTTACTGAAAGCTCTAAAATAAATCATTGTATAAATGTAAGGTGCTGAACCTTATTTATTGCATATTCTGTTGACAAAACATTTTAAATGATACATTTAAATATAAAAAGAAATAATAAAAGTACAAAATTCAAGATTTTAAAATATAATGATAAAATAAAAATAAAATACCAACTGATTTACACAGATTAGGAAATTATGCAGTTGCCGATACCTTTTACTTTTTTTGCAAGTCTCAAACCCTTATGTTGCTGTAGAACACTTAAGACAGAAAGGAAGGGCTTCTAAGGCTTCATAAAAACAGTCAACAAGGCGGAGTTAAATATAGCAATAAAGTAAAGTATATCATGTAAAAGTATTTTTGCACTAATGTAACACCAATTTGAGTACTCATATGCATATATATCTTAATGGTTTCTTGAACACGTCATGGTGAATTACAAGTAGGAATGCAATACCGGTTAGTATTGCTTCAGCAGGTTCTCTGAAGGTCGTGTACTTTTTAATGTTTTAGTGATAGTGAAGAGATAAAAGTTTTATCAGTGTCCTAGTGGAAATCGCCACAGAAGTAACCTCGTTTAATGTCAGTAGTAATCTGATAAAAATATTGTGATACACACCTAAATGGAGACAATATAAACAAGTAGGTATTAGGTAATACAATGAAGCAGTGGTATTGTAATGCTATGGCGTTAAACTTAATAATTAATATATATTAATATTATATTAATATATATATAATAGACACATCTCACACATGGCCGTCTTATTACAAACTAAGCAGAGCTTGTACTATGGTAACCAGACACCTGATAAACATACTTATATACTTCTAAATACATACATATTATAGATAAATTACACCCAGACACAGAACAAATGATCATGCTCATCATACCAACATTTGTCGTGGGGGGAATCGAACCCACGACCTCCGGCTTAGCAGTCAGGGTCACTAACCACTAGACCAACAGGCCAGTCGAGCAACTTGCAACTAATATGTAATATGTATAATTATCTAGATTAAAAGATTAAAATCTAACAACGAAATAGAAGCAAGAAACACACAACAAAAACTAACGATCTACTGTCGCTCGATAGGAATATTAATATTGTACGTACTCATGCCGTATCCCCTAAGAGATAGGCAGAGGCTATTGAACGCCCATATTCAGTCGACTTTAATTGAGTTCGACTTATAAAAGGGTTCAAGTGTATTGATGTGAACCTGGCACTTTCAGAATTATGTTTATAGCAAAAGGGCCTGATGTCTGATGTCCCCTTTTCCCCGTCAACCAGACACTTCGAGAACTGAATAGAAAAATTGGCAGCACATGGAAAGGGATGAAAATGGACATTGCTTATATGGATGTATTAAGCTTGCAACTTAAGCTGGCTGACGCTGGGAAGTCTCTTCCACAATATATAACGTATTAATCACTTGTTTAATGAAAATAAATCATTATCATTATCATCATCATCAGTCCTTCATCATCTATTGCTGGACATAGGTCTCTCCCAATGTACGCCACTGAGCTCAACTATCAGCTCTTCTCATCAAGTTTCTCCCCCGCCGTTATTCACGCTGTTTCCTCCAGACACCATTGATTTATTGCTCTCTCCATAGGTCGCTGAGTGACTTTGAGTTTGTGGGTCAACTTGGCTGTATGTGTTCACGTTTCCGTACTGTAAGCCATTATAGATAAGACACACTGATTAAAGGCTTTTGTCTTGAGGAACTGAGGTATGGAAAACGCGAGGGCCTGACGAAGATTACCGAATGCTTCCTTGTCGATGTTGTAGTGCAAAGTTGCAAGATACGTTTGGATGGACAATGGCCGCCATTAACTATAACCGACTTCGTGTGAATATGACTATTGAGTTTAATGTTAGTCTTGTCTATAATTCCTAGCCGATGCGTATTGAGGCCTCAGCTAGTTTGGGCAACATCTCTTGTAAGTCTTGCAGCGACTCTGTCATTAGGACAATGTTGTCAGCAAACCGGTACGAGATGTATTCAGCATTCCCGTTAAGGCCCTTTCTTACTAGTAAACATATCCCACAAGGCACTCGTGAGCAGTTTTGGGTATATACCATCCCGCTGTCTCACAATGCAAAAACCGTCGGCAATGTTTGAAGCCGTTCGGGCGCACGGGCGCTGCTTAGATTTTACTCTATTCTCACCCGCCACTGCAGCCATAGATTATAGTAATATAGATGGAATGAGTAACGTTCGCGTCCACCCTAGGCACACACCTTATGATTGCTCGCTAAACGGTCAATTATAAATATTTCCGCGTTGTCATAAAATTTTAATTTACAATTAAATTACGTATACTTACTATTTTGTATTGACTGTTAAACTATTTTTTTCAATTTGCTTCTTGTAAAATACCTCTTATTACACTCTTCTGTGTAACCGTTACTTTTCGCATTTAAAGTTTGAACTATGAGTGCATTTTTATTTATCTCTAACACCTACAAACACTTAAATCATATTGGTTTCTAATGTGGCATGGTTACTAGTCAATAATTACTAGATATCTATATATGCTTCGTTCAACATTTCATATTCACCTGTTTCCGTAGCATCACATATAAACAGAGATATACCGATATATACATATAGACATCCCCAGATATCAGTTACTTTCAGTTTTGTACGTTAGGTCACCTTGTGGCTATACGTGTAACGAGTATGAAATATTAATATACAGGCCTTTCTATAAGAATAGAATCACCTATATACGTATTGATTTATAGTATATAGTATTCGTGTTAAAATATACAAGCAGCTGTTATATTCATAAACTTTTGGAAGGCGTCTAGAAGATATATTTTATTTATTTTATTTTAATAGTGTGAAGAACTCTTGTATTAAAAGGCTACATAACCATAACTAAGAGACACGAAATTAACATAATTTGCTAGTCGTTGGACACCTTTTTTGGTCGTTAATGTTAATCCGCATATTTTATTAACAATTGCTAAGTAAAACCACTACACTACAGTGTTACCGACCACTACAGCCTAGGACAGACTGGAAAGACAAAATCTGCCTCAAGAATATATAGTGACAACACTTCAAATGTAAACATCGCCCGCGTAATTAAAATAAAAGAAAAACTTTTTAATTATTAGTTTATCTAATATATATAATAATGTAAACGAATAAAAATATCGAATAATTGAAGTGACATTGTTAGCAACTTTATCACATCAACAAAAATAAATGTTTCAACCAGTGTGGTAAAACCAGTAGTGAAATACCAAACAATAGGACATATAAACAAGAAGTGCCATATTCGGACGATAAAACATTAAGGTATAAGTTCATACCTTAATGTTTTATCGTCCGAATTTATGTGCGAAAACAGATTCTTCTCATACAGCCAATTATAACAATAATAATATATTCAAAAACCTATGAGAAACAATTACAGTTCAAAAATGAACTTTATTCTACTGCTAACGCCTCTAGCAGTTAAAAGTTAAACTAAAATTTATATCTTTTTGACGTTAAATGACATTACTACTTATTACAAAAAAACTGATACAACTAGTCAAATATTATAACTGGTGTCATCTAGTAGTGAATAGTTTAACAAAATTGTAATATGGTGAGTGTTGCTATAGCTATAAAACAATAATATATAATTAGTGATAACATAGTAATAAACTTTTTAGTAATTGCTACAAATATTTTTATAATGGAAAATAAAAATGTCACGTTCAGGAAACAACATGTCTACAAGTATATCAGAGCCCATCATGTTTGATACCACAATAAAGAGCGTACTAAATGAGATAAATTATGGCGATAATAGTGATTCTGATTCATCGCTTCTTAACTCGACAGCGCAAAGTTTGCCGGGCACATTTGTGAATCAAGAAGTAAGGAAATTACTGGATAAAATTCAAATACTAAAAGAAGAACTTTTAATTGCTAACAACGAGATTGACAACCTGAATATTGCAAATATGGAACTAAGGCATAAATTAGAAAAAGCCAGAAAGCTATAGACGTTTATAAAAATATTCGTTACATAGAACCTTTGTGTACTACCCCAAAATCTACGAGTAACAATAGACAAGAAATAAAAGTGATGCACCAATTTTTCTACTCTGAAAAACATAGTAAGCAGTCTAACTCAACCGACATCCCTTTGTAAAGTTCTGAACCATGTAACCAGCCAGCGCGGAATAACACACTAACTACTAAACCCATTAAGAGCACTAAATATTAAATGTCATTATATTAAATGTCCTAAATAATAGGTATTTGAATGTTACAATGTTGAATAATATGATGAAATTAACATGCAATAATTTTCCAAAATGTGTGTATATAAATGCCTTATATATTAATACATATATGTACAAACACAAAATATTAAGTAGAAAGTTGAATTGAATTATTGACTTTGTAGGCTATGATTGTAAGTACATACCTAAAGATAGCAAGAATAGTAAACAAACCTTAATTCAGGAAAAGTCTAATTAAGATTGTCTTAGCCAAAATAATTTTAAAAGAGTTGGAGCGTACACACTGGCGAGCAAAGATTATAAATTAAGGAGCTTCAAAAAGTTAGTTGTCATTAATAATATGTAGTATTAATGACAACTGGGTGTATTAGAGTGCCCAAACATACAACCTTTTTAGACGTCCTTAAAACTAAAAATATTTATTGGTATTTAAATATCTTTTATTAAATTAAGATTTAAAAATAGCATTACAGCAGCCAACCAGATATGCCAGTCAAACTTGTATTAATTTTCGCACACAATTTAAAAAAACGTGAAACAAGTGTTAAAGATTTAGGCTTATCAGATTACACTGCCCAAATAATTAAAACTCCAGTAATAAGAAGTCCAAAATTGAAATTATCGATTCGATCGATTTCTTGATTTGAATATATATGCAAAACTTACTTGGAAATATAACATTGACCGACTAAACTCAAGAATTAGTAGTTTGTCTTTTACTCTGTATAAATTAGTTCAAACCCTAAGCACTAATGCGATCCTAACAGCATACTATGGGCTCATTGAATCTGTACTCAGATACGGGATTTTGTTTTGGGGTAACTCAAGGAATAGAGAGATACATATATGTGCAATGTTCGGCATTAAACCAACTGACAGTTGCAAACCTCCATTTGTAAAACGTAAAATAGTAACTCTACTCTCGTTATATATCTTGGAAGTAGTTATATTTGTTAAAAATAATCCACACTTATAATAATCCACACTATATTTTATAATATATTTTATTGTAGTCGACGTGACAATAACAGGCTACAAGTACATCATATTTCATTCATAAAAGTGTTATATGCAGGGGGTCCTGTGATTTTCAAAAAGATTCCTAATAATATAAGACAATTGAATTCAAATTTGTTAAAATCAAAGTTAAAAAGCATATGAATTCAGAAATTTTACTATTCTCTTTATGATTTATTGAATGATAAAATATGACATATTTACATAACCTTATTTAATACCTAGATTGACATATATTTTATTTTTTTATTTCTGTGGATGTGCCTATTATTATATTATTTTGTAAACAGTTTTTGTAAATTATTATATTACGTGTTGCGGCGCTCTAATATAATCTGCCAAAATGTGTTATCTGCGTAAAAAGGATATCAGTCAGAGTAAGGTTGGCCTAGAAGAACTGAAATGAGTAATCTTTATATATATAATTCTTCTGTGAGTGTGTATGTCACTGAACTACTCTCAAACGACTGGACGGATTTTGATGAAATTTTTTGTGTGTGTTCAAGGGGATCTGGGAATGGTTTAGATTCACAAATCAGCCCGGCAGATGGCGCTGCATTCGGTATCTAGGTTATTTATCTATATTGATCCTAATCGCTTGAAATATCATGCAGGACAACGTCTGTCGGGTCCGCTAGTCAGTGTATAAATTTTCGTTCTTCCACTGTGCGCTTATTCATCTTTACAGTGATTATTTGCAGTACGTCTCTGTAATAATTGTATGATGGACCTCGACAATTATTCCATACCCAAGGGGGGCCCTTGGGTATGGAATAATTGTTGAGGTCTCAAGAGCTGTAATGGTTCCTTTAGCGCGTTTTCACTATGTGCTTGATCTTTTTGTTGTGACACAGAATACACTTTTCGTTGCCAGTCGCTATTGTGTTCCGATTCCCCAAATTTGTAGACCTATTAACAAGTTGAGACAAGCCTTTATATTTTATTGTTAAGTAAGATATATAGTACCTAGGATACTTTCTTATATATATTTTTAATTTAATGCAAATTGACCTTTAATACCCAATGACATTAAGAATCTGCCCACAGTACAGTTTAAAAAGATACTGTATGGCCTACTAATTGTGATAATTGTAATGGAATGAAATATAAAATGTTCAACTAATTGATTATACTATATAAGCCTTAATATTAATTTCAATACCTAATTAATGATAAATGTGATATAATTAATAAAAAATAATTATGATCAACAAAGTGTGTTTAGCAGAGATGATAGGTACTCCATGTTGTTATTATCTGGTAATATTTAGAAATATATTTCGCTAGGGCAGCTGCTGCACTCTCACGGCTGCTGCCCAACTTGAGAGGGCCCGACACCTCCTGTAGAAGGCTCTACGAAGGAATCGTGCGATCGATGGCGCTATACGGTGCCCCTATTTGGGTGGAGTCCCTGAAGGCTCGTAATGCCGCCATATTACGGCGACCACAAAGGGCAATGGCCGTCAGGGTCATAAGAGGATACCGCACGGTTTCCTTCGAAGCAGCGAGCCTCCTAGCCGAAACTGCCCCGTGGGACCTTGAGGCAAAGTCCCTTGCGTCATTATATCAGTGGCGCAAGGCGCAAAAGCTGAGATCCACTCCTTCCGACATAGAGGGGCATCGGTCTCAGCTCCGCCAGGTCCTGCTGGCAGACTGGAAAGAGCGACATGAGCGGCCGAGCGCAGGGCACGCCACAATTATGGCGGTAAGGCCCATCTTGGAGAATTGGCTGGAGAGGAAACACGGAAGCCTCTCCTACCGGCTAACGCAGGTACTGACCGCCCACGGCTGCTTCGGGAAGTACCTGTGCCGTATAGGCCGGGAGCCAACGCCTGTGTGCCACCACTGCGGGGGCTGCCGCGAGGATACCGCACCCCACACTCTGACGGAGTGCTCTGCGTGGGTGCAGCAGCGTGCCGATCTCGGGGCAGCTATCGGTGTGGGTAGTCTCTCGCTTGAGACCATGGTTCTGTCCATGGTTCAAAGCGAGAGGGCGTGGGATGCCGTCGCTTCATTTTGCGAGGAGGTGATGTCGGCTAAAGAAGCGGCGGAAAGGGTACGAGAGAGTACGAGTACGATTACTCTCTCGTCCCGCAGAAGACACACCAGGCGCCGGAGAGCGCCGAACGATCTCCGGCCTCCATGAGCGCTGGCCCGGGGGTAACGGGAGAGCTGTCCGTTACCTTAGCAGAAGCGGGTCTGAGACGGTGGCGCGACGTGTTCTGCGCGCGCCTCTCTAAACTGAAGAGGGGGCCAGGCCCCCCCTACACAGTGTGGCCACCTGTTGAGGTTACCAAGGTCTGCAGGGGTTCCCGGAGGCTTCCTTGTTAGGGTATTCCCGGGTCCGTTGCAATAGACTATTTGTGACGGAACACCGTGTGGTTTTAGTCGGTTCGAGTCCGACATACCACCTCTCCGTAAGCTCCGGTGAGGTGATGACCCGTCGGGGTTTCCACACGAAAAAAAAAAAAAAAAAAAAAATTTGTTTCGCTTCCATACGATAATATAGTGCCAATTTTTTGTGCTGGTGTGAGCTCTGTATATTTATTATGCTTTTCAGTCTCTAAATCTCTAACTATTAGCGACAAGTGAGAAATAATTGAATTAACTAACACGCATTTTTACATTACTGCACAAAAAAAGATGTAGTGTGTAGTACAATCATGAACCTGAACAATTTATATGAATTTCTATTTGAAACCATAACTTTTCAATATATCAATAAATTTGGACGTATGAGATATTTTCAGAATCCATTACATTATCTCAAGAGACATTGTCAATCATACATTAAAATGGTAACTAGTTTTAAGTTTCGTGATCGTTATAATGACAATGTTTTCAATGGCTTTTAAAATATTACTTAAAATATATACCAATTACTGTTAAGCAACATTGTCATTGTCATGATATCATTCGTCCAGCAGCGGACCGCGATGGCTGATATTGAATTAAATGTATTTTACAAGTAAAAATAAGTTAAAATATGTAATAATATTTTCATATTATTACATATTTTAACTTCAATTATGGACAATTTTGTTACACCCGAGGTGCGTTTAGGTGCTCATCATTATGCACCTAATTTCAGAATGGGCGACTTTTCGTCTACTCGACAGTTGAAATGTCCATAGTGTGATTGAAGAGTGATCAAAGAGTGTTTACTGTCAAAATGTTTACTACACTGCCTGTCCTGTACAATTACTTGCATGGTCGTCTATAAGTTTGGTTCATTCGAAAGATTGAGAAGCTACAATTAAGATATTGTTTCAAGAATTGCACTTAATAAGCAAATTTAAAACTTTATTAGCTCTGTACTATTTAATCTTATTTAAGTGTTCAGACAGAACTAAGAAAAAAAACGAGGTATTAAGTCTTAGAAGTTAAAGTCTAGTATAAGTCGGCACGGGCATTAAATTCAAGTCTTTGTGCAATTTAACTGCTGTCGCTTAAGAGATAATACTCTGAAAGTGATTGTGCAGTTTAGTTCTTAGTCAGAAATTGTAAGGTTACTAAGACGGCTTATTTAAATGATAAGATATGTAACATATTGAAGATATTTTAATATAAGTGTTGAAATAAATTACAACTA
This sequence comes from Tyria jacobaeae, assembly GCA_947561695.1. Lineage (NCBI taxonomy): Eukaryota > Metazoa > Arthropoda > Insecta > Lepidoptera > Erebidae > Tyria > Tyria jacobaeae. The sequence goes on from OX387209.1 coordinate 14,336,546, forward strand.
TCTTTTGTTCTTACATATGACATTTTAATTTTTCAGAGCACTTCTGTCCAAATAGAACCAACAAAATGTGAGACAAAAACCGACACTTATGAGTTATGTATGACATACGAATACATTTTTTTTTTTTTTTTTTTCGTGTGGAAACCCCCTCGGGCCGTCATCCCACCGGGGTTTTCGGTGGAACAGTGTGTCGGAATCGAACCGACTAAATCCACACGGTGTGTACTGCGCTTAAAATAGTAGGAATCCGGGAACAGCTTTATTAAGACATCCGGACCCCTCCTAGCGCCAGCCCGCACTATGCGGGCACCATCTACGGGTAACCTAACAATTTGGCGGCGTCCAGACACACGCGGACGTCACCCCCTCGCGGCTGGCCACTGAAGCGGGTGGAGGGGAAAACCCGTCCCGACCACCCGCGGCCACACTCAGGGCGGCATGAGGCGCAAGTAGGCACGCCTCCGCCGCCCGGTTCGCCGGCGGCGGATTAGGTCCGAATGGAGATCGTCCTCCCGGGCCCGCTCCGCCGCCTCCTTCCGCGAGATAACGTCCTCGCAGAAGGTTGCAACCGCGGTAAAATTACTGTCGCTACTGGCCATGGAGCGTATAACAGCCAGTAGCGACAGATCCTCTCCGATGACTGCAGTGAGGGCCCGGCTCATTTCCCTCCTAGCGACCGAGTGCAGGTACTTCCCGAAGCAGCCGTGCCCGGAAAGAACCTGCGTCAGTCGGAAGGAAAGAGTCCCGTGCTGCCGCCCTGCCCATTCGACAATGACCGGCTGGAGCGCCTCCACGGCGGCAAAGCCAGCACGTGGAGCCTCCAGCCGGGACGACCAACGAACCATTGTGGCTCGGCGTGCGGCCTCACGCCACTCGCGTACCTCTTCGGGCGGGGGCCTACTGCCACCAACCGCCCGGAAATCAGCCGTTCGCCGATAGACCTCGGCGAGCACTTCCGCCTCCAAATCCCACGGGGGTGTTCCGGCCAACGCGCATGCCGCCTCCGTGGATACGGTGCGGTAACCGCGTATGGCTCTAACCGCCATAACTCTCTGAGGACGCCAGAGGCGTGCACTATTCTGGGCAGTCAGAGCCTCCACCCACACCGGTGCACCGTATAGTGCCATTGACCGGATAACCCCCGTGTACAGCCGTCTTGTTGCGACGCTAGGTCCTCCCAAGTTGGGCAAAAGTCGCCCAAGGGCGGACGCAGCGCCGACCAGCTTTGGAGCAAGCTGCCGAAAGTGCTCGTCGAAGAGCCACCTCCCGTCAAGGATCAGGCCCAGATATTTTATGTGGGCCCGAACCGGTACGAGAACCGAGTTGACCATGATTGAGGCGCCAGGGGGCGGACTACGACGAGGCCCATGGAATAGAAGGGCCTCCGTCTTGTCCAGGGCCACTCGCAGGCCCAGCGCCTCGATGCGCCTGACCACCAGTGAGGCTCCTCTGGTGGCCAAACGTACCGCCTCCTGAAAGTTCGCCCCCCGAGCCGTGACCAAAGTGTCATCAGCGTAACAGATTACGCCCAGCCCAGGGGGGAAGTCACCTCGAAGGGCCCAGTCGTACCCCATGTTCCACAGGAGCGGTCCAAGGACAGATCCCTGCGGAACACCGCACGACATGGGCCGACGACTCAGATGTCCCTCTCGGTCCTCGTACACGACGGTACGCTCCTCTAAATAGTCTGCCACTAGTCGCCTCAGGTACTGTGGCACCCCGTGATAGCGGAGTGCTTCCCTGATGCAACTGAATGGCAGACTATTGAATGCATTGGCGATGTCCAATGACACCGCCAACAGCACGCCGCCACAGCTCACTGCCTCTTCGGTTACGGCCCTCAGACGCAACACAGCACCGATCGTCGAACGACCCGCTCCGAAACCGAATTGAGCGTCTCGTCGTCGCGATCTCGTCCAGGTGCCGGACGATGCGGGCAGAGAGTACCCTCTCAAACAGTTTACCCGCCTCATCCAGCAGCACGATGGGTCTGTAGGCCGCAACCGAGTCGGCAGGCCGCCCCGGTTTCTTTAAAAGCACCAGCTTCCCGCTTTTCCAGCAATCAGGAAAGTGTCCGGACGACAGGCTATCGTCGAACACCTCCCTGAGGCGGTCTGCCATGTGGTCAAGGGCCAGGGCCAGGACTCGGTCAGGGATTCCGTCTGGCCCGGGGGCGGTTTTCTTGGAGCGAATCCGTAAAACAGCCGCCCCTATCTCCGCCTCCGTGACGGGTGAAACATCCTCCTCTTCTAACTCCCCGTCGTCACCGGCCAAGGGGGCCATCGACGGGGATGAGTGCTCCACCCGTTGCGGGAAAAGTCCCTCAACCACTTCTTGCAGGAAGCTGGGCTGGAGAGTCTCGGTAAGGGGAGAGCCCAAAGCGCGGAGCTTTTGTTGCGCTGCACGATAAGGGCGACCCCAGGGGTCACGATCGAGACCCTCCAACATTTCCTTTTTTTTCTCCTCTTTGGCGCAGCAAATGGCCAGCTTCAGAGTTTTCCGTGCCTCTCGGTACTCTTCATGAAGACGGTCCTCTTCCCCTTCTTCGCGGTGACGTCGACGGCTGCGGGTGTAGGATCTCCGGGCACGAATGCAGGCCAAGCGGAGATCCGCCAACTCCTGGGACCACCAGTAGACCTCCTTCCTTGGAGGCCGACTACCTCTAATCCGGGGCATGGCCGCATCGCAGATATGCGTTACTTCAACGCAGAAGCGGCCTGCCCCTGTGTCTACCTCCTCAGTTGGAGGCTGTGGAGACAGCCAAGAATAAATGATGGCTGCCTCCTCCAGTAGGTCCCCTTCTGGGGTCCTGGGTCCGGGAGAGCTAAAATCGAATGTAAAGATGATCCGAGAGCGTCTCAACCTCTTCCAGGACACGCCAGTTCCTTACTCGTACGGCGAGAACAGGGGTAGCGAACGAATGGTTCACTATCGACCCCCCCTGCTGTCGCACACACGTGTTGGTGGAGCCTCTGTTTAGGAGACAGAGGCCCACCGATGTCGCCCACTCTTCTACAGCGTCGCCTCGTGCGTCCGTCCTGGGGGATCCCCACGCAACGGACTTTGCGTTAAAATCCCCCAACACGAGGACGTGCCCAGACGCTAGCCGCCGTATCGAGGTCTCCAAGTTGTTGAGGAAGACCTCGAAGTCGCTCAGACTCCGGTTGGGTGAGAAGTAAACACCGTATATGGTGATGCCCCCCCATTCAGCAGCAACATATCCAGTACCCTTGTCTATTAACGACAAGGGCGGGGAATGAGCCGCCGTGGAGCTAACGACTGCTACAGAGCCGTCCCGGTCACCCAGCCAGTTTGGCCGGGGAGGAACATAATAAGGTTCTGCAGCTACGGCTACACCTATCGACCACTCTGCCATGGTTTGCAGGAAAAGGTCCTGCGCACCGGCACAGTGGTTCAGGTTCGTCTGGACAAGGATGCTGGAGACTTGGTCCATTAATGGATTCTCTACAGCCTCCTCCATGGGCGACGGCGATGACAAACGATTAGCATCGGTGGCAGCCGGGGCCGATTGGCTAGCCACCGATATTGTCTGAGAAGTACGGGGAGGTTTGCAGCCCCCCTGCCCCATCTGATGATTCGCGGGCAACTTACCCGCGGCACACGCTGGGCAGTGAGGGGTGGCGGAACATTCCACCATCTTATGCCCCGGTTGACCGCAGCGGAAACAGAGTCCACTGCAGTCGAAACAACTTTCGCACTTGATGCGGGTGTGTCCCGTCGCCAAACACTTAAAGCACCTCATCGGTCTTGCCGCCAGAATTGTAATTCGGGCATTGACAAAACCGACGAGGATTTTCCCAACATCGCCTAACGTTTTGGCGACTGCCACTGGACAGCTGACCCACACCGTACCAAGTCCTCCTTTGCCGGGGCGGATGGTGCCAATCCTAATGTTATCCGAGGTGCAACCTGTTTTTTGTTCGATTGCCGCTCGGATGTCGTTAGTCGTCACGGAGTCGTCCAAGCCCGATACGCGTATCTCTGCGCATTTAGTGGGCCTAGCAATCCGTACCCCATCAGTCTCTGCAAAGACTACCCGCAACTTCTCAGCGAAGGTATCTGCCGTCTTCGCACCCTCAGCCCCAGGGAACTCGAGAACCCGAGCCCCTGTCTGGGCAAGGCGTAAACGAGCTCCTGCACTACCAAATTCGGAAGTGAGGCAGTCTCGGGCCCTCTTGAAGACGGCAGCGTATGAAAGGTCGCTACTTGCAGCCTCCGGCATGACCGTAATTACTACGGCTGCCGTTTTCGGCGGTTGAAGCTTCCGCGACGTCTGTGTCTGCGCTTGGACTGCTCCTGTTGGTGCTTGTACAGAGGCTACCTTCTTGTTGCCCTTCTGTCTCCTCCGGCGGGACTTTCTGCCACCCTCGATAGTCTGCCAATTGTCGTTTGAGGGGGCAGACGTGGACGAGCCAGGCGCAGCTTCAGTGCCAGGAAAGACCAGAGGCTGACCCCTAACTTTATGTGCCGGAGTAGAGAGCGGAGGGAACTCCTCAGTCACCTTGGCCGGGGCCTTGGAAGGACGCCCAGTTTTTTTTGTTGTCGGCGATGACGCTGCCGCCGCATAGGTAGTAGCACTGACGCGGCCACCCGAGACGGGAAGCGGCGTGGGCAACAATGCGGCGTTTGACTTGTTCGCAGCGAGGGGTGGCCGTACTATTGGTGCCGGAGGCAGCCTTGCCTCAATGCCCGCCAGGCGCCCATCCATCATGCGCCACACTGCGCCTATTATCTGACGCAAGTGTTCATCAGGGACGGGGGAGGGAGAGAGCGACGCAGATAGTTGCTGTGCAGCCGGGTCCAGGTGCTCAGGGCTATGAGAGCGTGCCCCCGCCCGAAACTGAGCGAACTGAGCGCTGAGCTCAGCAACCTGCTCTGTCAACCGTATGTTTGCCGCTGTAAGACGGTCATTCGCCTCTTGGAGTTGCGAAACGTTTTCACCAAGGCACTTCATGGCCTCCGACACGGCGGAGGAGGAGTCCTTCAAGGCCCTGACAAAAGAACCCTTCAGGTTGGTGGACTTAGTGGCCACTTTCTCTATTATAGCAACCGCCGCAGTAGTCCTCTCCTTCAAAGCCACCGGCGTAGAAGGGACAGAACCTCCCTCCACCGGCAGACGGATTTTGAGAAGGAGATCTGCAATCTCCTCCTCCGCAACGATTTCGCCCTCTGCTCGTCCCCGGGCGTAACCTTTTGACCTGGAAAAGACGGAACTGGACGGAGCCGAGATTGGCGTGAGTGACCTCCCACGCCTGCTGCTAGGCACTTTCGGAGGTAACATGTCTTGCGACGTGTCACCATCCTCATCTCGTCCACGCTTGCGACTTTCCATGTCGCGGGGTTCCATCTCAATTTCCTCGGCCGAATCAGCCGCAGAACTGGCGGCTCTTGAACGCACTCTCTCCGATTTTCGCCTGATCCCAGAAGTTTGATTCAAAACCTCTGAATTAGGTGTCTGGGACAAAACGTCCTCGTCGTTGGACGAGATGTCGTCCGGCTTTTTAACATTCTCCTTTCTCTTACTCTTCTCCTTCTTAACATCGTGATTTTTTGTGTTGGAATTTATTGTAAACTGCATAATTATACCCACGAGTGGGGGAGAACTAACGGTCCGCCCGGGCAGAGATCCCCCAATACCCGGGTAAGCGTAAATTTATGCCCAACCGAGGGGTCCGCAGGTGCCCCGGCTGGGGGTGCGCTCGCGACTGAACTACCCATCAGCCATGCATCCCATGGTCACACACCAGAACACGAGATTGGGGGTAATTTTTTATAGAGGTTTTCTTCCTCGCAGTCCGGGCGGCTAAGCCAAGACCCTCGCCCCCGACCGAAGCCGCGAGACTCCTTCCGGGATTACGATATGCCGACGGTGGCATCGACATAAAAACTCCAAATGCCTGCTTGGTGGCAGTGTGAGTGCACGCCGAGCCCGTCCTCGTTCCTCCACTGAAGACAGCGGAGCAACTCTGAGTGACCCTTGAAGGGTCCCACAGGGTATCCTCCTTAGTCTGGAGTCTCCCCCTGGGCCAATACGGCATGAGTGGCTCTACCGGCACAGCCCCAGGGATCATTGACCCGCGCAAGCCCCCCCACGACGACAACGTAAGGATACAGTTGGGAGGGATACGAATACATACACCAACGCCGGTAACCCCGAAGCGGTAGACAGAGGTGTAAATACCTTCCACTTATAACTTATCGTATAGTTTTTATATTGAAAGAGAGATGACAGCTAATAATAATGATATGTTAAATATTTAAAACAAACTTCTCAATATTTTTTAGACCACCACTTCTGTAACTATAAAGTATCTGGTTTAATAATAATAGACACTGTTTTCACAATTATCGTAAACAAACAAACAGAACACGTATATTTCAGGATTAGTTTCTGGTTACTTGTAATCCATCGCTATAAAGAGAAGGGGCGATCGTTCCCATTGTTGCAATGATACAATACCAAAACTTCCGAATATTTATGTTGTGCGTACGATCATTTGTTCTGTGTCTGGGTGTAATTCATCTATAATATGCATTGAGAAATATATAAGTATGTTTATAAGGAGTCTGGTTACCATAATACATTATATTGTTATTTACTTATAATTTTCTTTATTTAACTAAATTATTTATTTAATTTATTTATTTACTTAAAACTTAATGCACAAAATGCACACAGGCGGACCTAATGCCAAAGGCATTCTCTGCCAGTCTACCTTAGGGTGATGTAGAAATGACTGAAGTAGGTGCATTAAACAGTAATAGCAAATAAGTTAAAGAAAATAAAGGGTATAATTATCATATCAGAAATAAACATAAACAGATGTTAAATATATCTACAGAAATATAACACATATTATCATACACATATGTACATATGCTTTACATACATACATACATACATACATATACATATATATATATATATATATATATATATGTATACATATATATATATATATATATATATATATATATATATATATGTATATATATATATAGTCTATCGTTGAGATGTATCTGCCAGTTTATGGAGGAGAAGAGCTCGAACCTTGGTCTTAAACGACAGGCGACTAGGTGCCATCCTGATTACCTCCGGTAGGGAGTTCCAGAGGAGGACAGACTAAATAATGAAAGAAGAGTTGACGCAGGCGGAAGAATGATTTGGGCATAATAGTAATAGGTTGTTTGAAGATCGAAGATGTCTGTTGTGGTTAGAACAAAGAAACTGGAAGAGAGACGTAAGATACGAAGGAGAAGTGGGTGAGTTGAGTATGGAATACAGAGTGGAGAGGGCGCGTAGATGACGGTGCTGACGAATAGGAAGCCATTTCAATTCAGAGCGAAATGAGGAAATGTGATCAAACTTCCGAAGATTAAAAATGAATCGAATGCAGTTATTCAGAAGACGATCGTAATTGTTGAGGAGATCTGCATTCAGGTCGTAGTAGCATACATCACCATAATCGATAATGGGGATGATTAAAGTCTGAACTAACATAGCTTTGGATTTAGATGGTAGAAAGTTCTTCAGACGATACAACGCTCGTAGAGTTCCTGTGACTCTTTGGCTGACACTAGTAACTTGGATTTGCCAGTTAAGGTTGGTGTCAATTATAAGACCTAGATCCTTTACAGAAGGACTAAATGGTATAACTGATCCGTTAAACGTCACTGATGGCAAACTGTTTAGATCAAGCCTAAACATCAGTCGTGGGCTGCCTACAATAATAGCTTGACATTTGGATGGGTTTACTGTCAAGCCGAACCTGTCAGACCAGCGAGAAACAGACTCGAGGTCACTATTTATTTTATAAATAGACATAGTTATATTGTCCACAGAAGCATGGGAGTAGAGTTGCAAGTCATCGGCGTAAAGATGATAAATACACTGAAGATGTTGAGTGATAATATTGATAAATATAGAAAATAATAAGGGAGAAAGTATGCCGCCTTGAGGGACACTAGAACAGATATCACGCCACCTTGAATAGGATTCATTGACGCGGACGGATTGCTGGCGCCCTCGAAGATAAGACGAGAACCATTCCAGTGCATCAGGTGAAATCATGAGATGGGAAAGTGTTGATAGCAGGATGTCGTGATTGACAGTGTTGAAAGCATCCGAAAAATCGACCAGAACCAACACTGTAACTTTGGAATCTTCCATTCCTTTCCTGATGTCACCAGTTACTTTTAGAAGAGCAGATGTCGTGCTGTGACCAGGCCTAAATCCCGACTGAAAGGGGCTTAGTAGATTATTATGAAATACAAATTGTGATAGTTGCTGGTAGACACAGGCCTCGAGCACTTTAGAGAGGAAAGGAAGAATAGAAATAGGTCGCAAGTGATTCAATAGCGTTGGATTAGGAATCTTTGGGAGGGGAATGACAAGTGCGTTGCGCCATAGGGACGGGAACGGGAAATACCTGAGTCAAGCGAGAAATTAACAATATGTGTAATAACGGGGAGAAGGAGTTCGAGGATAGGGGTAATCATTTGACGACTAATATTGTCGCTCCCAGTGGCGTTGGATTTGATAGAGAGGATTAGTTTTTTGATCTCATCTGAACAACGTTGAAGATCAGCCAGGAATTGTAAGGTACTACTCTTGATCTGATAATCATACAATGGTTGTGAGGTGAAGTGGCAGTTAATGTCATCTAAATCAAATGCTGTACCAAGGTTACATTGTCCAGATCTTCCAATACCCAAAGTACCAAGAAACCGCCATACGTTTGAGGCCGAGGAATTATTAATGTTTTGAAGAATGTGGCAGCGTTTAGCATTACGCACCATCTGATTACACCGATTTCTTGCAGCTTTGTATACAGACCAATTTTCCTCAGACTGGTTCCTCCGATAGTTACGGTAAGTCTTATCCCTGCGCCTCATAGCCGCTCTGATGCCCGTAGACAGCCACGGGGCTGGAGGACGTTTAATTCTTACCTTCCTAAATGGGGCGTGTTGATCGTATAGCTTAGTCACTGTGCTGCTGAATATGTTAACCTTTTCGTCCACTGTAGGAGCTTCAAATAGAGGTTTCCAAATTAATTTAGAGGCATCGCTACGTAATTTATCAAAATCCATCCGTCCAAAGCAACGAAGACTGATAATTTGAGGTCGTGGTTTAGGAGGCTTAACCGAAAAACCAGGTGCGTGGTGTTGACCAAGATTGCGGATAAGGGAAGGAGAAGAAGTTAGGATCAAGTCTAACCATGTGTCAGGTCCATCGATGTTGTGATGAGTCGCAGATAATGGTAGAACATGCAGGCTGGATGAATCGATGATCTGGAAAAGTTTCCGGAATGGAGGGAATTAGGAGCAAGGAGATCGGTATTAAAATCGCCCATGATGATATGATGTGTATGCTCAGACCCTAAAGATTCCAGAATCGATTCGAGACTGGAGAAGTAGTCGATAGAAGGAGGACAATAAACCACACCAAGAACAGATTTGGTACCCTTAACGCAAATCTCTAGGAAAAGGTATTCCGCACAAGCGGAGGAAGAATAAGATGAGGAAGTTAAGATTTTGTATGAAAAAGAGCTGCGAAGATAAATAGCTACACCACCGCCTCTCCTGCCAATTCTGTCATTACGTATCAGAACAAAACCAGGGAGGGGGTAAGTAGTAGAGAGCAAGTGAGGTTTTAACCAGGTTTCAGAAATCAGGATGGCATGTACCTCGGTATCTGAAAAAGACTCAAGTAAATCACAATGGTGGCTGGGTATGCTTTGCGCGTTAATATGACAAACATTCAACCAGCTTTTAGGTTGATTGTTAAACGTCCGTCGCACAAAATCACCAAGGGTATCGGTAGTTGAAGAGAAACTGTCGTTACTAGATTCACTAGCAGATTCGTTTGCTGAATGAAAAGATTCAACGTCAGAAGACATGAAGTAAATATATAAAATATCTCAACACTATAATACCGTTGAAAAAATTAATGTTAATATAAATAATAAATATTAATATAATAATACGTACTTCGGTAGCGTGAACAGATCTACACCACCCGCCAGCCACAACATACAAACAAAAAGAAAATTTAACTAAAATAAAACATAATTCAATCCATAACAAAAATGCATAAATAAAACGTATTGCTGCACTGCGTATATCTGAACGTAGTTTCTCTACACCGTGGGACACGATAAATGTCAAATATTACTCAAAACGTCACTTGGACATCTTATGATAATTTAGTAAAATGTGGGTTATTTATACATTAAACTATTGTAGGCGAGTGACTCAAAAATAATTCATCATCAATCATTTCAGGATTAACTTAAATGTACATAACTATTCAAGATATACACCAATGTAAAGCACTCGTAGATGTAAACAAAAATAATAGGTGTAACGGAGATTCGCAAATTATTTACGGACGTTACCATTTCTTTTGCGACGTCGACCCACTGTCAGCTGATGGCTTCGGATGTTTCTCCAGCAGTGAACACAACTCCTCCATGGACTTTATCTTGGAACGGTTGCCATCCCGTAATTTAATGATAATAGTTCCGTCTTGTGTCCAAACTGCTCTCATTCCGAACTGTTGTCTGGCCCTGCTGAAGACCGACTGTCGTGTTTTTGTGAGGAACTCCCGAACTGAGACAGGGGAGCCTTTAAACTTCGACTTTGCTCTCCATACGGAAGTTTTTAAATCCTCTGCAGAGAAACGTACCAAGATAGGTCGAGTATGGTCTTTGCTCCCAGCTCCAAGCCTATGGCAGGCCTTAAGATTGTGTGCCGTGATGTCTCTCGGGCCTAGTTTATCTTGGACAAGATTCAGGACAGTAGTGGTGCACTCTTCCTCTTCGGTTTCCGGGACCCCCATGAAAATTAGAGCTTTGCGACGTTGCCTTGTCTCCAACGCATCTATGCTACAACGAATCTATGTGACAATCGCTGATTTGCTTACGCAGGAGGCTTAGCATTTTGAAAACCAGTTCTCGGAAGGTACGGAACTCCTCCGCTACTCTGGCTGCAGTTTCCTTCGCAGCCACTGCACTGTGCAGCTGGGCTTCAAGTTCCATCATTCTCCGGTTAAAAGTCTCCTCTAGACTCCTTTGTGCTGACTCAATCTCCATCAGATGCGACATTGTGAATGTATATATATATATGGGTGTTAAACTGGCAGGTGGAGTGATGTAAAACTTGTAATATTACATCAAGTGTGATGCCAACATAAGTACTTAATAATTGTACTATATAATAAGTGAAATAGTGTTAAAATATTGTAAAAACTGTTTAAAACAATTAAATAATAACTTTTTTCAAGAGCAAATATGTGTTCACTTTTTTAGCACCTACCCGAAAGTTTTTATTATCCTCTTTATTTAATTACAAACACTTTAATTACATTTTTAAATATAAAAGTGAAAACAAAATATATTCAAAAATATAAAATATAACACATCACGTATAACATTAATACCAAGCATAGAAAACACATCCGAAACAAAAGTTCTAGTCATCATTTTAGATAAAAATTGTAATTGGAAATCCCATATAAGCAGCATATGTGCTAAAATAAACAGCTTTGCAAAATTAAAAACTGCAATGACTGCCTATTACGTCCACCCGTTACATCCAGTCTATACTAAGATAAGGCTTGCTCTTGTGGGGTAACTCAGATCACATCTTAAAGGTCTTCATATGTCAAAACAATATGTGACATATGAAGCTATGGCAAACATCGGACCACTAGACTCATGCAGACCAGCATTTAAAAGCCTACAGCTCAATAGCTGTAAGCTTTGTCATTTAATATTTTAGAAATTGGCATATTTGTTTAAAAACATCCCCAGTTGTTTATTAAAACCTGCGTAAATGAACCTTACGTGTCTAGAGATAAAACGAAACTTTTGCTGCCTATACGTACGAGTACTCTTTATCATAGTAACTCGCATTACATGTCAACAAAAATCTATAACCACACACCGAAGCCGATTAGAGAGTTAAAAACAAACAAATTTAGAAACGAACTAACAAAATGGCTCATTGATAAATGTTATTATAGTGTCAAAGAATTTCTTGAAGATAAATAGTTTACATATTAATGTAGTAATAAATAGTAGATAATATGTATAATGTTAATAAATATTGATTGGACATAATAAATACTTAGTAATATTAATAGGGGTGGACGATATTGTAAAATGTAATATATATAGAATATATTTTTCTGGTTATATCGGTTAAAGTTTTGTTCTTGCAAATGTTTTTATGGTTGACTATTTAACAGTTGACATTTGATATTCTTAATTCGATTTTAATTGAATTTTTTTATTGTTCGATTTATTTTATTAATTTTTAGTATTTTGTAAAACTAGATATTGTAAACAAAAAAAGATTTACGCAGAGAATCTGCGAAACGTGTTGAACATTATTTTATGTCATTAACATCTTGTAAAAACCGTGTTTCAGGCAATAAATTATTTATTACTATTCTTTTTATTTTCTTTATTTACTTCAATAGACATACATATTACATTTTTAAATTTAAAATAAAAAAACAAAATATATTTAAAAATGTTAAAAACAGTGTCCCACCGGTATCGGGTACAGGGACCAAGCTACCGGTGGTTAGGGCTCCAGAGACAGGAACCTCCTCACAATACGTGCCATATCAAGAAGGACTTCTTCATAATATGTTTGGCCAAGCGATTGATTGACACTTCTAGAAGACTGGCCTTTTTCCAACACAAAGTATTAGAATTGCTATCCAACCTGGCCATGCCGCCGGAACGTAGACGATGATGTACCAATATATAAATTACCATATGTTACCCAATGAAGACACCGAAGGATACCGATTAATTACAGCTTCAGACATAGTATAGACGGTTGGACATAATATGTAGATCTAAATCAAGGTATGTATTAAGGGCTATAAGTATGAGTCAAAACATTAAAAACTTCACCTTCCATTTTACATTATAGATGCCTAAAGAATTTTAATTACTTCACACTAAAAGACAAAAGTAATTAGGAAAATTACAGCACGTACGTAAGCTTATGGTCTTAAAAGTTATAATAGAAAGAGCACTTCGTCATGTCAAGCTTTTAGCAGCCTCTTTAATTTCTCTTTGTGCAGTAAATTAAGACATTAAATCGTTTACGTCAAGGTATAATGAGAGTAAAGTAAATGAATCAGGAGGCCATATCTACGTACAACATGTGTTTAATGAATTGATGTTAACATTACAAGGCAACAGTTTCACTGTTTATCTACCTATTAGAGTAATTCAATATCGCTATTTTAAAAAACTATTTATGTTTTAACGGCACTGATTACTACTTAAGTAGTTTAAAAACATATCGCTCTTATCTATGAAAACAGCCTTTTAAAGATAAATTAAAAACAATACACATTATTCTAATCTAAGCCACTTGTTTTTATAAGATAACTAGCCGTGCTCGCAACTTTGTTCACGTTTATGTCTAAAAAAACACTACTTAAGTCGCTTATGAAATAATAGGTTTGAGCTGGCTTTTTAAACTGTACCTATTAATAGCGTATCTACAAACAGATTATTATAATTGCTTACACGCGAAATAACGACATACTTAAAGTTGTTTGTGAAAAAACTATTTTTTTAGTAGTTGAACTCAATGATGACCTCAGGTAACCAAACGCCTAAACCAAGCGCCAGCAATTTAGTGTTCAACCCCGGAGGATTCCATTGGACTCCGTAATCGGACTACATCTAATAACTGCAAGTAAAAATATTAACACATCCAAAATTGGAAACCCCTCCAAAAATTATAAAAGAGTTGCTGAAGCCTCCTTCACCCAAAAATCTTGTAAACGGCTGATCTGATTTAGATCAAATATAGCTAAGACAGTATCGAATATACTACATTTCGAATAATAAAAAAAAAATTGTCAGCCGTTTCAGCCGTATGGGGGCTATGGCATATACATATATGACACCGACCAACATACAAACAGACACGTCAAACTTGAAAAACCCTCTTTTTATGTTCGAATTATATGATTCTTGACTGACTGTATTATTAAAACCATTTTTTATTTCCTTGCTTACTTTGGAAAAATGTTTGTTCCTGAATTCAATAATAAACCTTTCATAAAATAAAGGAAATTATAACATTGTTTTTACACAAAAAAAGTACAATCAAAGTCATAAAGTTTATTTCTTAATATTAAATTGGACGTAAAAGATCATCATTAGATACAAACATTTATGTATTACGCATAGGTTGTGTATTTTTTTATTATTAAAATTTTAAATGAATTCTATTTCTTTTTTTCAACAAACTGTTCAACATTTATTTGAAAGCGTCTTATTTAAAATAAATAATGTTTTAGAGCAATACATACAGCAGCGTCCTGCAACTAAAGGTTGCCTTGTCAAATGTGAAATTAATATTAAAAGATAAAAATAGTTAAACAGCTGCCTATGTTGATCTATAACGGCCCGTTTCCAAATGGCCCTATGAGAAAAAATAACCTTTATTTAACTTTATTGTTTGTAATTTTTTTTGGAGCCTGGAGGCAGGTCAGTCAATTTATGTTTATTACGTGTATTATAAGAGTGTTTATCACTTTTTTAAATAAACTGACCTTTATTTTTATGAAAGTTTGTTAAGTTTTCATAGATACATGTACTGACATGCTATTGTCATTATGTTTGTTTCTTGGTATTTCTACCTCAGCGAATAACGATTATCTAAATAACTGTGTGTGTGTAATATTGCATAAGTATTGAACTAACATTATTTCAAATTCTAGCTATCTAGGCTTAGAGGCCTTGAAACTATACTATCTAGCTAGACATTTCAAAACAAACCACAGCTGCTAAACTTTCTATGGCAAGATATATATAAAAGAAAAGGAAACATCCCACCTTGTATTGAGTGCGGGGAAGATATATTAATCTGTTCATTTTTATGATTTATGCTTTAATTTATTTTACAACATATTATTCAGTCACCCATATATACAGTATATTTAATACGCCTTATACAAAACTACATACGCACAACTGAGACAAAACATACAATACATTTAAGTCACATACTTTACATATCTTAATAACGAATACTCCTGTTTACCTCAACAATGTTTGATAAAATCAGTCCCCAAAAAAATACCACACTTCAAATAAATACCAATTACTTTATCATTCACTGAGTACAACCCAAAATGAAGATATTATTGACTTCAGACTATACATAAACCTATTTTATTTTGTAGTGAACCTCATACTTGCATTGCAGTATTTTACAGTCATTGCATCCTCGCTAAAAATCTTTCTGACTCCACAGTAATGAAATTTGATAGTACAAATCATATAATTTCTGACTTCATCATATTGCCATAGCACGCTCGTCAATTTGTGATATTGTCTATTGTTCAAACATCGTAATAAATACTAAACAGTCCCAAAACAGTTAGACACTGCTTAAAAATATTTGGTAGAAAAAAAGCGCCATATTAAAAATATGAAGCCCGATTTAAAACTACCTTTAACATCGTAAACTAATATAGAAGCTCACTTGGAACCCGATATTTGTACCCTTACCGCAACCAGCAGTAAAACTCAAAAGTATTCTGTACGTAGCCTGTATCACGGTCTGGCTCGTTCCCGAGATTCAATTTTTAAAATTTGCTCCACTCGCGACTCGCACCCTGAATATCAATAGAGCTGAATTATGACTAGTATATTCTAAGTATTGTGTAGCCTGTTATTTTAATATATTGCGTCAGTTTAGGACCTTTAATGTAAAATGTGTTTTATGATATATATAATGGTTCCACTATTGTGAATAGACTTGTTTACTGAAAGGACTGTAATATTTGTTAGTATTTCTTCGTTCTGCATAAATAGTAGAAATAATATTATTTGTATATGATTAAATATAACATTTTCCAAAAACTGTTAAGTGAAACTTCGCCTTTTCGCCGATTGAAATAATCAACCTACGAAAACCAGTCAACCCATATATTTTCTGTTTTATATTGGAATTAATATATTTTCGGTTTTTTAAAAAAAAAAAATCTATAAGTGCAAAAAACATTCATTCAAGAGTGATTATCTTCATTTAGATTAATGAAAGTTAATTTTCATTTTATTAGTCGAGAACTTTGAGTTTTAGAAATGATTTAGCATTAGGTAGGTCGTGTGTTTGTTTGGAAATCTATAAAAATGCAGTCGCTTCAACTGGTGCACTCATAATATATGCGCACGTCAAATGCTATAGATGTATATTTCAGTGGACCGATAAGACTAGGTCATCACGCACACACATCAGTTAATTCTTTTATTTGATGTTGTTATTATGCAATATTACTGGTACACCAATAAAACTATAGGAGTCCCAATTTACTCTCTGCGTACATTAAGCACTTACTAGAATTTAAGAAACAGGCTCTAAAAATAGGAGAAGTTTACAAAGTTAAGTATTTAATTTCATTTATAGTATCTATTTTTAGTATGTGATAATCTTTTCTAAGTAGAATACCGTCTTTTGAAAATGTTACTTAGTCACTGTCCAAAACGCAAATATTCTTCTATCTTGTAGAAGCGACGGTATACTTATAAAAGTCATTTTCTCTTTTGAGATATTTCATTAGTGTACCTTAACGTATCCTGCAAATGCCTTTCTGCATTAGCACGTTACGAGGTACTTCGTATTCAATGAATTTTAGGTAATGATATTAGTTTTTAATTACTTTTAACAAATAGTTTTTAATAAGGCCTGTTATGGAGATGCACTTCCTATCAAAAAAATCGAAACATAGGCGGCATTTAAATTAAAAATAGGACTGATATTATTTTTAAATAATAGGCCAATAAATAGCTGGCACAATGGTGTACCACAATTTCAAATTAGAATTTAAATTTTCGATTTTTCATCCAAAAATAGTGGTAGAGATTGATTTCAATGTGTATTCCGTCTGAATTTCTACAATGAATCACATTTATTTTGCAACAAACATACGAAATCGAAACATAGCAAAGACATTTTTCCATAACAAATATGGATACCGCGCCCACGGAAGCCGCCCAAGTCGAGGCGTTGCTGGATTCAGGGTATAGACATTGTGTTGTGGCTACTCGATTGCATCTTAGCAGAAGAAAGAAGGTGTATAGAAGGGAAAAGGAGCGTTTTGTAAGTTGTTGTATTAAAGAAAGAGCCAGTTACGGTGGCGGTTCATGGACGGTTTAGAGAGGCGTAAGTGCCGATAGAAAAACCGAACTTGCTTTTGTATCTGGACCTCATTACCGTCACGTTGCATTAAAGATTGTCTACAGCCGCATACCCTACGCACATTTTATTGCCGAAAAGTTCATTTTTAAGCAGGACAATGCCAGGGTTCATACCGCAAGCATTGTAAATGAATACCTGAGTGAAGTCGTTATTACGGTTTTGGGCTAGGGTGCAAGAAGCCACGCATATAGAACACCTATGGAATGCAGAGATGAGTCAGAGTAAGAGATCCTGCTCTGGAGACGCTTGGCCACCTAAAACAGCTATACAAGAAAATTGGAATTACATCCTACAACACAAGATTATAACTCTTATCCGTTCCATAAGGAGCCGCATGGAAGCAGTCATTAGGGCCCGGGGACGAAATACGAGATACTGAATAAACATTTTTTGAACATTTTATCTTTTACGTCCTTGTTTCTTACATTTTATAAATTCTTCTTAAAAAGTAAAAGCATACCTTTTGAACAAAAAACGTCATTAATAAATTCAATTTTAATTGGAAACATTAATATTCGTTGAACGATACCTTATAACATTCGCATTTAACTGGCAGTTTTTTTTTGTTTAATGAAAAAAATACATTATACTTCAGAAGTGTTTCGTTTTTTTTTTGATAAGATGTGTATATTCCCTATTGTATCTATGTATATACGAGTATAACCGTATCTTTTCTCTGTATCTTTTGTCCACAAACCTAGCTGGGAACTGAAAACTTTAATGAATACAAAACCATAGCTGACTTAGTATATTATCCTGTCACCCTTCTTCAAGCCTTAAATCAATTGTAGCTGGTAGACAATGATTTGTTACACAAAACCAACTATTTGTGTATCTTTATTATATGTATACTGTATGTCGTACTCATATCATGTAACAGTTTTTTGTCACAAATAACATCGCGCACATGTATTCATATGCTTCTATACTTTTTTTGGTCGATAGTCACCTAGAGACCAATGTTTAATGTTTATCTTGTTACTGATAAATAAACACATGTAGCGTCCATTACCACACGATAAAGAATTAAAGTCATTTTCCCAAAAATATTTTATTGATAAACGTTTTGTTTCTTTTTGATGATTGTTTTAACAAACAAAATTTAATTATTATAAGATAACTCGAACAGTTGTTAACAAATGTTTACACATATGTATATGTGTAAACATTTGTTTACATATTCCTAAACATTTAACAAATTTTACACGACCGTTTCTCCTATTAAAATAGACAAACAAACAAAAACAAAACAACTTGCTCTATAATTGAAACATGTCATTCAGTCTTTGATGTTACGGACGCTAGATGACTGTCTTTGTCCTGTGTGATGGGCAGATACGTCAGTCGAACGTACGCGTCCATCGGCGTCATGTCAGCGGTATCCATACTCGATAATTCCCATTCAATTTCCGTTAGCGCTATGTGGGAATACTGTGCCAGACAGACGTGTATTATTGACTAAAGATAAATCGATACTACAATAATTTTTGTGTGTTGTTTCTTTTGTTTGCTTTAAGAGCAATCAGAATGCGTACAGTAAAAGTAATGAGGACCTTTTCAAATCTTTCTCTAATGCCTATATGATACTTATTAATTTTCATATAATAAGTTATCATAAACTGGCCATAAATGAGGATACAACAGAATTTAATAGGTTTGGTTAGGAAATGATAGTGTAATTGCGCGTCGCATGCTATCTTTTGTAATGTGTGGTTTTCTTTCTCAGTCCGTAGTCAACTATAGTCTCTTTTTTGTCTTTATTTGGTGTCATTATTTGATTATTTTTATGATAACTAAGGAAATCCAATACCTTCTTTGAAAAACCGCTTTTCGAGGTTTATCTTGGTCCCGTACTGGTTAAATCTTCTAAAAACAGTCTCTAGCTGTTCTAACACAACTTTGACCGATCGCCTAATCATTAAATTGCATTGCTTGTCATCTCAGGTCGTTATTTAATGTATTTTGTAATTCACAATAGTTATGATTTCTATAAGTTTCGTAATTTCTACTACCTCTGAAACAGCTATAGAATCAACCAGGTTGCCAAAATTATATAATCAACAAAGCAGAAGACGAAATCGAAGTCTTTGAGAACTGTTAAATCTATAAAACGTTGAAAAGTCTGACAGGCATTGCGTAGTCAAAATGGCATTTCTGAAAATTCAAATAATCCATACTCTCGACCTAATTTACGTTGAGAACACAGCAACAGCATGAAAGGGCCGGCTCGACCGGTGCGAGAACACGGCCTCACAGAAAACTGGTTGCGAAGTAACGCATTGAGTTGCATTTCCTCGAAATTAGTGAGGTTTGCGGAGTTCCAACTCCCCCTCTCCTTCCCCATTCTTCTTTTTATCTCCTCATTCCCACTCTCTTCTTTCCCCTCCCCGAATCCCACTTACCCTCAGGTGACCTGTCAGTTCGTCTATCCCACTAAATAATAATAAAAAAAGATTGCTGGATATCAACTTAGCTGAATATGCTTTTTCCTTTCAATATTTTTATTAAGTAAAACTTCCAGCCTGGGTATCGTTTTTCATCTTAACCATGTGTGGTGAACTGGCCCATGGATTGTTAACTGCGCGACAAATCTGTTTTCAATCGTACTTTGGAACTTCTTCATTGCTAGTTTGTTATCGGGTGGTAATGGTCTTGCTTCGTTATATACTAGTTGTCCCTTCGTTTCGATGAAATGTTTAACATTATGTCGTATGAACTCAGGATGATTAATCTTCTGTGTGATTCTTTAATATTTTCGTAATAGTGTATTTATGCTGCAGTAGCTGCAGAAGTTTGTAACGAATTTCTTGTGAAAAAAACTTAAAACTTCCTAAAATTTATCGACTTTAGATCTCGTGTTAATGTGTTTATGAGGTTGATATGACTATCTGTACACGTTTTGTTTTATATGCTGACGTTTTAAGTATATTGTATATTTCCAACCTCATTTCTGCGAACTGATCTGTTATGATCGTTACGCAATCGGCAAGATTACTACTCACGTTGAAATGAATCCATGTCGCTATGTCTCCGAATTTTGAGTTCTCGTAGACATTGTCAGTGATTTCATTCAGCTTCTCTAGGGTCAGGTTCCCTGTTACTACTATAACGGCTTCCAAAATAATATGACAATATCTCTCTTATCTCTTGTTATCTCTTATTCATACTGAGGCGATGTTTCCATAACTCATTTTGGTAGGAGTAGGCGGCGACATTGTACACTTTTTATTTTTGTTTCTTCGCCCGATGACGAGTGAACGTGCAGAAATTGTGTAACTAATCTGTCGCTCGATAGCCGTAATAGCCGTAGCCATAAAATATATAAATCTGTCTGTAATAAATAGTACATACATATATTAAAATGTTTACCCTATACCCTTTTCTGTACACTTGACAAAATCAATTCAATAGTTACAGATGAAAACGTAATAAACAAAACAAACAAATTAGTTTGTGCAATAATTATTTTTATATACCTACTGCGTTTGATACTTAAGACAGGTTTTTTACTTCTTACCGCACCGTGCCATCGGAGGCGGTATGTATGTACATTGGTTGGAGGTTACATGTGCTGGCTTTGCCACCGTGGAGGCCCTCCATGCGATAATCACCAAGTGGGCAGGGTGGCTGCACAGGACCCTTTCTTTCTGACTAACTGGTTCTTTCTGGGCACGGCTGCCTCGCCACTGTCACAGTAACCACTGCACCACTGCAACTGCTGTCAGGGTATCTCGGCTTACGCTTGCAGATTGCTTGGCTTAAATTGCTTATTTTCGGGTATTTCGGGTATTGCATAGTTCCGAATTTTATTGTAGGCATTTTCCATCTAGCATTTGATATTTTTTATGTACATAACTTTGTTTGGAAATCATATGGCTATCTCTGTTTAGAAAGTTAGGTTGTTATTATTTAAGGGTGATATAATTTATCTTCAAAAGTCGTATCTATTTACTTTGAAAGTTAGGATTTGACAGTAAACCTTTTGTACCCTACTGGCTTGTTTGTCTCATAATTAGTGATTCTGACTGCTCAGCCACCTACCAAGGAAATATAATACTGTGTTGAGATCGATTTTTTTTTTAGTGTCTTGACATAATTTATTGAAAATATGTATGCATATCCTAATATATAATTAAATTTACAATCAGTGTGGTTACAACAGATGGCTGTTTGTGAGAGGTCCCAAGTTAAAATATTTTATATAAATTATAATTTTCAAAAAGAGTAATAACTGTAATAAAGTAAATGTAAATATATTTCTATAAATGCCTAATTTATTTCAGTACGATAACAAAAATGGCTTACAGTAAAAGTTGCGCTACTTAAATTATTACGTTGCTCTCAAAATAAGTGATCGGCTAATAGGCATCATGTGGAACTTTCCTACAAAAGCAGAAAAGTTTGTCGGAAGCCACGTATCCACGTAGCGGAAGATTCCCCAACTATCACGAACTTTCAATAATCCCGGTAAGTCGATTGTACTCAAACTTATTTTGGGAGACGACTGTGTGTAGCCGTTTCAGATAAAGTAACATCTGGTTTATGGAGTTTCCTAAACATATACTTATTTATTCTCAAGCTTACTTTATCTATGAGTGACACCGGGGATTAAATTAATGTTAAGTTGCCAGAACCACACGGACCATGTGCCGGATTCCAAATAAGTACTTGAATTTAATGTAACTATTGTCTGAAATTAAAGAAGAAAACAAGATTGAAACAATCATAAATGACTATACAACTTGACATAAAACATCATGCATGGGCTGGTATATATGCCACATGTACTAATAAAACTTACTTGCACACTCGGGTTGCTACTAAAAAAAAGTTAGTTCCTTACAAATATCATTATATTGATACTTAGGTATACCTGAGTAAGAAAGGTTCAGAGCCGAAGAAAGACGCTCAAAAGTTCAATGTTAAAAGGAATATTTTAAAAATGTCACTCAGTTTATTTTTATATTGAAGAGTGTTTCATTTAGAACAGATTGTTAATAAAATAAACAGAAACAAGACTATGATATCAAACAACAAAAGGACTTGACATGGGCGAGCCACGCTTAGGAACGAATGGGCCGGCTCAACCGGAGTTGGAGAGGAGACCACGGCCTCACAGAAAACCTGGCAGGCCTAACTTCTGTTGTTCTCTTTACCATGTTTCATCCCAAACTCCTTTTTCCCTGCCCTTCTCCCTACCCCTCTTCAATCTCAAAAGTGGGCAGCACCCTTAAGACTCCTGAGTGTTAATGAAAGTAGTGTAGATGTCCACCGAAGGTGGTTGTCACTTACCATCAGGTGACCTGTAGGTCTGTCATTACGAAAAATTAAAATAGGCACGACCATTCAAATCTCCTAATTATAATCTTATCTTATAATTTTAAACGATTTAGAAGTAAACCTATAACAATGAATGAATAGGTTTTCATAAAACAAAAACACTTGCTACACATACAAATGCCATTTGTCTCGGAAACATGTGGCTTTCACACGGAAAAGGAATTATTGCGATGGGAAATTACCTACTTCACAAACGCAAATGACATCAAATTATATAATAAAAGGCTTCATATCAAAATGAAGGCCTACAGGATCAATATTTACTTTATCATGATTATTTTTAATATTTACTTTGTATCGAACCGTTACGTGTGTATTGACTAATGGACTTTTTAATAAAACGTGTTATTAAGCGCTTTTGTAAACTACCACTGTGTATTTAATTATTACAATCAACTAGTAATAGGTATGTAAGCAACATTGTATATACATATACACATTGTTATAAAGGACTGTATACACGCATTTGCAAATATACAACATAATATTATTTTATTATTGATTAAGTAGCACTGTTATTTTAGTTTAGTAGTGTAATTGAAAGTAGAGGTCGCCTGGTGGTTGAATTTTGACCATAATTAACTCACTTCTACATGGACCTTAAGTATAGCATATTATATTTTCCTGTGTTTTCTATTTTGTGTTAAAGAAGCATACAAAGAATTATTAGGTCTTCCGGTTAGTTTTGAGGGAACGTGTCAAGTAGCTGTCGGGACACGTCGGTACAAGTTACTTAGTTATTGGATGCGGCGTGTTTTAGCTTGCACTTTAATTATTCAAAGTAACTCACTTACAGTAAACGAACCATCTGTTAAAACATGTGAATACTGGATTCTACGATTTAAAACTGGTAATTTTGATTTAAGGATAAAGAACGTAGTGGAAAACCAAAAAAAAATTGAAGACGGTGAATTGCAGGCGTTATTGGACGAAAACCCTGTCCGCACACTACAAGAGTTGTCTAAAGAATTAAATTTAGGTAAAACAACAATTTCTAATCGTTTACACGCAATGGGTAAAATTCAAAAACAAGGACAATGGGTTCCACATTTTTTATCAGAATTAGTGATGCAAAAAAGAGTAACCATCACAACCGTCACAAAAAGAAATATTTTTTGTATCAAATCGTTACCGGCCATTAAAAATGGATCTGCTATGATAATCCAAAATGTAGGAAATCATGGGTAGATCTTGGTCAATCGTCCACATCGACTCCGAAGCGTAACATTCGCGTAAATAATGTATGGTTATGCATTTGGTGGAATATGAAAGGTGTTATTTATTATGATTTTTTAAAAGCAAATTTAATTATCACAGCGTTATCAACATCAATTAATCGAATTGAGTCATGCATTGAACCAAAAACGTCATAGAATTGCACATAGAAAACAAAAGGTCATTTTACTGCATGACAATGCTCGCCTACACATCGCAAAAGCTGTAAGAAATACACTTTCAGATCTTCAGTGGGATGTGTTACCGCATCCCGCATATTCACCTAATTGTGCTCCTTCTGATTACCACCTATTTCGATCTATGCAACACAGCCTTACAAATCAGCAATTCAAATCTTACGAATGTATCGAAAAATGTATCGATGCTGATGCTATGATGTTTTTTTTTTTATGATGGAATCCATTTCTTACGCGAAAAATGGCAACAGGTTGTAGCTAGTAATGGAGCATATTTTGATTAAAGTATAAATTATCTTTTTTGTATATTATAAAAAAGATAATTTATATTTTAAAAACACCACAATTTTTAAAAAAATAATTTGTATTTCATTTTTAATAAATGCCTCAAAACTTACCGGAAGACCTAATATTTTCACGTTTTTAACGTGTTATTTGAAATTCGAATACAAAGGTATACGAGTAGAAGGTAAGGCATTTTAAAACCCAAAAAAGTCGTATACATACATTATTTTTTTTAAAACCAAAAAAAAAAGCAATAAAATGGTACAACTTAATTTCATGAAAGCTGATGGTGATCAGAAAGGTTATGAAAACTACAGAAAAAGAGTAAATTGCTAATACGCATTTTAAATGGTTATAATTGTTGCATTTATCTGGGAGGTTGGGGGATTTCAGGCCTTATAATGATAGCACCCAGGGGGGTACAAGCTACGATAGTGTTGGATAATCCCCCCCTGGATATTCACGATCAGTACACAATGCATCTGACCGTGGACGCAAAGGCTGCAACTCAATTCAACGACGCTTATAAAATTGTAAATATGTAATAGGGAGTAGTAAGTAATATATTATAAGCATGGCATGTCTGACATACCAGCACCTCCTGCTACGTTTATCGTTTATTTCACATACAAGGGACCTCCCCATCTTAGGGCTCCGTGTAGATAGCTACGACCATTCCTGCCTCTATGCACGCCTCTACAGGTCTCATAGCGGTGATGCCGAAACGGACTAAGTCATCGACGACGTCGAAATTGCTACCGACTCTCTGCTTCAATAGGTCCCATACGCACTATATGTAGGTCGGCAGACTTAAATGGGATGCGAATATTCTTTCCTATCCATTAAGGCAGAATGGCATCATGGTGTCAAATCCCTGCCTTGGTTAGGTCAAACCTGCAAAGCGGAGTCTGGCCGAAAGAAGGAATGTAACCGAGCATGGGCGAAATCAGTGACAGCACAGGATGTAAAGACCAGCATATTAAAGAAGCAATTCAAATATGCCTCCAGGTCTTACAAAAGAGTAACTGCGAGGGTGAAGTCGGAGCACATCGGCAGAACTGGTGATAGACTGGTGAGTCTCCCTTCCGGAACTCGTGCATTCTGTTCTCTTGCCAAAGCTATTCAGGGGATTTCCTGTAAGTCACTCCTTCCACCCCTGCACATTGGAGGTAATTCCAATGAATTACCTCCAATGTGCAGGGGTCAAAGTCTTTGGGTTTAACTCGATCCTGGACGACGGAGGAAATGCACCGCCGACTATATCGTGCTGAAGAACACTGCTTTGGTGCACGCGCTTGTGACTCTTGACTCTGCTCATTTGACGCCTTTAAAAAAACAATTGTTGTATATATATGTAATATGAAAATACTGTTTTTTACACGAGCAGAGCCGAAGGTGACAACTAGTGTCTTATATTGTATACTTTGCACACGTGGACATGAATTTACTGTAGAATTTTCAACAGTGCTGTAGAGCGAAACTGTTGGCAACAAACCGGATTTTCAATTTCCTATCCATGGCAAAACACTTTCCTTGTGAGAGAATGTGTTTCATACATTTTTTCTACCTAGACATCAATTTTAAATAAATATCCAAAGCGGACGCTTACACTCATATTATTAAGTATTTTTAGACTAAGCTGAAATGAAAACCTTTTTCTTTGCTCGAGTACTATGTTGATATATACTATGCAGTTTAGATATTTAGAATTTTATAGATAGAAGCGATATTTGAGATATTTAGATATATAGAAGCTAGGAAACCTATTCCAAATTCATCCACAAGCCTCCTCCACAATCCTCGTTAAGCTAAAATTAGTGAAACAGTGTTGTAATATCATACATCAAGTTGATAATGAATATTTATTGGTTTAATACCTTTTAGCCGGGTTGGAGAGCTACCACACAATTGGCGTATGGAGGCAATTGCGCGATAAGTGCCACAATATGAAAAGGAAAAGAAAAATCGTAAGTATACAGATACTTGTAATTGTATATATCATCATCATTATTGTAGTATAATATCAAATAAAACTCTAAATTATAACATTTTACTGCAATGGTAAATAATATATTAAATAAATAATAATACTAAAATCAAGTATTGGATGTATGCGTTTAACGGTCTGTTTGTTTAATCAACGTGATATCATCGTAGTTTCATCTGTCAAATTTGCCGAAAGGTCATAATGAAATATAAATACAAAGTAAGGTACTATGTGTATTTACATATTTTATGATTCATGTGTGATATGTGACCGAGAAGTTTTTGTATGATTTTTTATTTTAAAACACTCAGTATAAAAAATAATCTAGCCGCATAATATAGGTACATAATAAACAATTTGATTAGAAAACGATTATATACAATACTATTTAAAAAATATATTTGACTTTTACTAAAATATGTTCTATTAATGTTCAATAACTATTGTAAATAGATTCTAACGGAGACAAAGTCAAAAAAATCTAAATTAAAATACAGTTAACACAATTTTTTTTACTACTACATATATTATAATGAAATTATGATTTTGAATATTTCACCATAATCAGTTAACTTGATAAACGAATAGTTTGTCACCCTCTAATGTCATTGTGATCTCATGTGTCAAAACGCAGCTATTACAGACAAACAATGCTTGCAATGTATTGCCGTGTCAGTGCGGGTACCGGATTCCCAACTTCCCCTCTCTTCTTTCCCTTCCCCTTATCCCCCTCTCGCCTTTCCACTCCCCTAATCAACCCTATCGTCATCCCCCTTTCATCCCCTCTTTCTTATTTTCCTTTCCCTCATCACACTTTAAGGCAGGCAGCGCACTTACGACTTGAATTGCGACTATGGGCTGCAGTAGTCACTTACCCTCAGCTGACCCATCTGTTCATCTGTTCATCTATACAATAAAAAAAACAGTGATCTTGATATACTTCTAGTAAAGTCGCGTTCACTTTAGCGCCTGCATAAATAAAAGTATTTCTACGCACGAAACTTAATTCATACAATATCGTTACAGCCCCTATACAATCTTTGCTCATACTACTGTTAGGCTTAGACTTCATCACTAATTTTAATTGCTTATTTCATTAAATTCATTTTTTTTAATATAGACAACCCCATTGTCTAATATCTCGTGTAACAAGAAACTCAAAGTTTTACAGACTTGAGAAGTACACACCCCACTTTCAGTGTACATTGTTAGTAAATTGTTTACTTTATTTATAAGAATCTTGATAGTAGACTGCTATTAGTTTTATATCAAGATTATTTTAGAAAACAGTCAATGATACAAATCCTATTCTTATCAAGGCTTAAGAAAGCTATCGTAAAAGTGACCTGTCGTCCCAAGCCAAATTACAGCGATAACGACGATTGGGCAGTCTCTACTGTTTGGACGGCTAAGTAAACTGGCGCCTGCTATTAGACCTTAAGAAATGGTCAACAATATATTAAGTAAAGTGGCTTTTAAAAGATTCAACTTGTGTACAGGCTATTGTGTGCTCAAATCATAGGCCGGTTATGATACGTGACGATTTGGAATTTTATTGGTTTTAATTATGTTTTTAAAAATTAATTCAAGATATAATTTGTGTATAAGATATAAAATAAGTGAAGACATTATCCCACTGGAAGTCATTGCTAATGTTAGTTATAACGGCAACGCACTCTAGAGTTACGGGTGTCCATGGGCGGCGGTAGTCACTTACCATCAGGTGACCCGTCTGTTTACCCTCTATCCCATATAAAAAACGAATTGTTCCATAGTTAATTCCTACGTACGCTTTTGTGAATAATCATTTCCAAATCTATAAAACTTATCCAGATTTACTTTTTTTCAGTGATATAAATACAAATAAAAGTCATAAATTGTAAGTACAAGTACAGGTTCGTACTTTATCCTAAATCACATATTTTTGGTAGGTTTTCCAGTTATGGTCTTTTCTTACTTTTTGTTAGCACCAAGCCCCTTGAACCCACTTAAAAATATATATCTCCTTAAAACCCTTAATTATTTAATATATATATAAACCGGAACTGTTACCGTTCAGTAAATAGTCGAACATGAGTCCTTTACCATTCTATATCATACAAGTGCAACATCATGCAGTTTTTTCGGCTTATCCGTTTATTGCGCTTGAAAAGACTGGTTAAAGCTTAATGTTTTATTTGAATTGCGGTGTAGTTGTCGTGGGTGTTGTAGAAAGCGACTAAGGGATCGGGCTGTTATCTATCAGACGGTATGTATACCGTCAAAAAGTGCCCGATTGACGTTAATAAGTTTGCCCCCTATTACGTTAGAAGAACCAAATTCTTTATGACAAAATGTTGGTGTTTATACAACTCTGTGTGAGCGTATGTATGTATGATTTATTTTGAAGCTGACTGTACTTCATGTTTGTATAAATAACAAACTCAAAAGTTATTAGGTGAATAAGCTCATCTCTTGAACAGCCAATCATATTTGAAAATAAATGTAAAGCAACCAATTACTATTTGTTTATTGACTGGTATTAAGGACGATATATTTTACTTTGCCAATTGGGTTTTATGAAACTGTTCGTTTAGTAGGTGTGTAGTGGACTAGAATCAGCATTGTTCATAACAAACAATTGAGACCAATTAATCACTGCAGACGTGTATTGTAAAGAATTAAAATTGATACATATCTACAAAGAACACCTTGTTAATTGGTTCTGTCCACTAATTTTTCCACAATACTCGTCCACAAATTGCATAGGTAATAGACCATTCTCATCTTATCTTGTTCTTGCTGAAACTGAGTTCTACTAATCTCAATCTCAATGAGAGGGTTCATAAAATTACTTACTTACTAATTTAGTTATGTCCAACGATGTATTTAATTTAATATACGTATATTATTTCCTAAAAATAATTACTGATATTTTTTATAAAAGAAACGTAAATTTTACGGATCAAAGACCTTATGCACTTAAGTGCTAAAACTACGGTACTAGATAGAATAAAACAACCAAGATAACTACTAAAGAAACGCTTCAAAATACAGTACAACTACAGATATATCCACATTAGTAGAACGCGCTTACCTGTGGTATATATTGTAGTGAAGACATTGCAATACGTTTGTTTGTTCCGGACCGTAGCTTCCTTTTTATAAGATGTCTTTAGACCCACGAGTTACGGGTCGGTTCACTTTATAAAGTTCTAAACTGTTTAAGAACGTATATTGGCTTTTTACCTTCTAGTGGACGTAAATATACAGTTTTAGAGATCAGGATTTTAGTTAGTTCTAAAATCAACCGTTTTAAGACACAAAAGCAAGGCTAACCTTGGAACTAGTTGGATTTAAATAAATTAATTCTAGTGATACACTTCTATAAGACTGTATCAAATACGTTAGAAAATTACTGTAGAAGCAATCATTGAAAGTGGTCAAATATATATATTTTTTTTTTACTGTTTTTGTGGCATATGGAAAGTAAGGTAAGTGTAAAAAAGTAAGGTGACACCAACAACAACCACCGCCGATGTCGCTATCAACTTAAATGTTATATAATTTGTATGTACATACATATGTACAATATATTATATACTACTAAATTTTAATAATATCTACCACTTAAATCTTATAAAAGTAAAGACTTTTTTTAATAAAGTCAAATATTTTTGATAATGTAAATAGCTAAACAGTCCCTCTATTTATTTTTTGCATATAACAAAAACATCCGGTCATCCGCCTGCTCGTAGGAAGTAAAACCATAATCACCTCCTAGATTGTTATAACGTTTGAGGCTTTCCAGTGCACAGGTGCAGTTATGGTACAGGCTATTTTACTCAAAATGAATGGATCGAAAGTGCTTACATACCGTTGTAACGCCAGTGGTGACAAGCGCATGACGGATTATTTCTAAAGGTTTCCGCTTTGAGACACTGCACTTCTAGCGATGAGGTAAACTGTGGAATCTTAATTTGTAATAAATACGTCTCAGACGTACACTGTCAGTGGTTTATTTACAGACACGCCTGAGGTGTCTGGATATTATAATAAATTATTATTATACAATATAACATTCTGATCCTGT
The DNA here is from genome assembly GCA_947561695.1 of Tyria jacobaeae. Taxonomy (NCBI): domain Eukaryota; kingdom Metazoa; phylum Arthropoda; class Insecta; order Lepidoptera; family Erebidae; genus Tyria; species Tyria jacobaeae. The sequence goes on from OX387209.1 coordinate 14,366,907, forward strand.
TGGATCCTAAGTCCCTATGTTCTAATACATTTTAACTTAAACATTTTCTGCTTGCTGTTGTAGATTATTTGTTTTTTTTTTTACACTGTTATGAATAGAGACCTAATGGCCTGATGTGATTTCCTTGGTTCTCCTGATCAAATCATGTTTTGGTTACAATAGGACCACCACAGGAGTATTCTCGGTTGCCGCATAATTGGCCGAGAAATAACTTAACATACTCGTACATAAGAAAAATACTTACAGGCTAAGGCCGGCAACGCACTTGTGACTCTTGAGTTGCGGGTGTCAATGGGCGGCCGTAGTCAATTACCATCAGGTGACCCGTCTGCTCGTTTGCCTACTATCGCATAAAAAAAAGGCTAAAAAAGGACCTCCTCTCTTTTGGAGTCGTTTAAAAATGAGTTTATGATGTTACAACACTATTAAATACAAACTTAAACGTTATAAATAAGTAGATAAGTATGTTTTATATTTATTCCTTACGTGCTTTACATACTATTGTTCGCTTCATAGTCTGATGTTACGCTTGTACGATTCCTCACATTACACGGACAATACCACGAACATGGATTTCAATGAAATTCGAACTGCAGGGCATTCACTTCTGAAAGGTTATTTTGTGGCTTTATTTCAGTAAATTTTATGAGCTGCTTTGTAATGCTTAAGGATTTCGACACATACATTTGTTTTAGACAGATTGAGAACGTAAAATGCTCCGTTGCTTTTATTGTTTATGTTATATGTGTATATTTATGATTATATACCTTTTAAGGAAGTTTTTAAAGACTTAGATTTTTTTTTTTGGTACATAGGGTTCACACCTTTACTCTCAAAACAGGTTTCGTCGTTCTTTGTGTTTCGTTTTGTCAAACCTTAAGTTACAAACTTTGCTTTATCTACACAGATTACACAATAAAACAATTCTTAAACACTAGCGAAGAAACAACGTAATAAGAATAAAGAAAAAATGAAAAGTAGGTACTATCTTAACTGATAGTCCAAAATTTAACAAAAAACTACAAATTTTAAAAGTAGTTGCTCGGACATTCGGACAGCCGCAGGTTTCTGCCATCGTCCTACGCGACAAAATTTCTATTCACATCACCTTGATAATTGGCACTTCACCACTGTACACTGTTTTCCAGAAGCTTTTTGCCTCTCACAACTAGGACGGCAACGCATTTGTGCCTCTTGAGCCATACCATCAGCTGACCCGTCGGCTCGTTTCCTTAGTATCTCATAAAAAAAACGTTTGGCTTCATATGAAATTAAGCCAAACGTTTTTTTAAGCACAATTTAAAGCTTATATGGGTGTAGGTCTATATTGGCTGAAAACTAGTTCTGGGTAGGCGGAGAGCTCCTCACGGAAGTTTAAACTATAATAATTACATGTACTCGTAATCTAAAAGTAACCTACATCAGTGATGATGAACTCTCCAGAATCTATTCCTGGGTAGAAATGTCTAATAAGAATATAATATCAATAAGTTTCATTTACAAGAACCTACATAGCAAATATGTAATACTACACAGTACCTACTACTGCCGCTCCATATGGATATGGAAAATGGAACAAAAAGGAATTCAGTTTATATTGCTATTGATGGATTTGTTATATATTATTTATTATTCAATTACTCCTACATTAAACGTCTGAAGGACATGGTCAGTTTCTCACTAAAAACGTGTTTGTATGTATATTAAGGTGTCCCCTTAGACAGTAATTTTTCATACACACTCATTCTTTGCCGTCTACTGGTTTAATGATTGATTGACTCCACTCTGCAGTGCTCTTTATTAGGGGTTTGTGGTTCGCGACGTTAATTCGACTCTATTATACCTTTTAAGAGAAATCTGCTGTGTTCTGCCTCTTTTTACTGTTTGACTTTGGCTTTCTGTACACGGAATGTATTTTCTCCACTTTAATTTGAAATCTTCTATGCACCGCGGTAATGTTTAAGTTGTCAGAAACATTTTTTTTTTAAGTCATCTAATCCATCTTACACATTATAAATCTACTAATTACTAATAAAAAAAATAACATCATAGGTATAGTCAGAAATATATAAAAACGGAATATGAAAAGTATGTAAAACATTCTCATTATCACACATGGTTCAGATTGCTGTAATCCCTTTCAAGTTTAATATACCTTTTTCCTTACTTGACCACTCTGCATGGAATAATAAACAGCTGAAAACAATATGCAGTACTTTCCTTTGCGTTTTAAATTTAAACAATACATATTTAAATTGAATGGGTTTCATTTGTATTATAATGTATGTTTTTATATATTTTCATATGGATGACCTAATTTAAAATGAATAAAGGCTATGGACAGGATATGTCATAGAATAATAAATAATTAGGAAAGTTTGTGTGTGTAGTGCTTACAGACAATATAGATATGACTCTTTATAAAGTACAATATTAGTACACATTTATCTACTAGCAGCTTGTCAAGCTTTTACATCTAATAAAATGAAAAATACAATATCTTTATGTTTGTAACTAGCTACTACTTCCTATCAACATGCTTGTTGTGTATTGTGATTTATCCAGATTGAGAACAATAGAAAAACGATAGAAACACATCACCTCTATTGCTGAATATTTGTGTAATAATGTACATTTATAATTTATCAACATGTACTCATCAATAACAAAAAAATAAGAGATACCAACATACTTCACTCATAAATAATAATGAGCAATAGAGTACTATACAGACGACCGTTGATTACCAATAAAGAGACTATTAAGAAAGTAATTTTCTGATCGTCTGTCACTTTGAGCTGAAGAGTGTGAGGAGTGCGATGAGGCAATGTTCTCAATGTCACGATAAATAGCCGGTAATACACTTAAGAGGACGAGGATCCCGTAATAGCTTAGGGCGTAACGTGATTTGCTAGTTCTCTATTACCTTAATGTTCCACAAGTATCCCTCCAACAAAGGTAGGACCTTAATATAATATCGACGACGAGGCGCGTGTGTGTGTAAAATTTGAATTTGAATAGAGTTCTACAAGTTGGAGGTGTATCGAATATTAGTGCCTTACAAAAGTTTTGTAACCCTTTCTGTTCTCCTGAGTTTTGGTGTTGCCATCTACTTGAAAAATATTTTTAAAATATATCATATTTTATCATCTTACCTCGCATATATGTATAAATACTCCCACTTGCTACACCTGTAGTCTTGCAGGAGTAGGCAGACGTGTATAGCACACTCACGTTTTATCAATTTTAATATATCTTCTATCGAGAAGTAGTGTCAGCTCCTAGGATTTAACACCAGACCAAAGATTATGGATATGTTTGATCTGGTTTCCGGGGGCCGCAAGACGGAGTTAAGTGACGAGCCCGGGGATGGAACGAGTGCGTTCTGTGCCTTGGATCTTCTTAACAATTCAACAGTCTTTTTTTTTTTAATTTGATGATGACGTTTCAAACGTCATGTTTAACATTATATCAATATTTTATGGTGTCAATATGCTTGCCTTATGATTATTTTGTATATAAATATATACAGAATAAATAGAATAATATCATATTACTATTAATAATATCCTATTAAATAAAAATTTAATGTAAAATGATTAATTATTCTATTATCATTAGTATGAAATAACTACAAAATGTTAAATGTTAACTACGTAGCTTCACGTTGCGCGTTGCGCGACTCACTTTCTTTCCATTTCATTATTTTTTTATTTATTTATTTATTTATTATATATTTAGTTTTTCATTAAAAATAGATTTCCAATAAATCATTTGTAGTAAATAACCTATTTTCAACCGACCTCAAAAAGGAGGAGGTTCTCAATTCGACTGTATTTTTATTTATGTTTATTTCCTCAGGATTTTCGACTGGGCGAACCGATTTCGATGTTTTTTTTTATTTGAAAGCTGTTGCTTCCTGTGTGGTCCCATTTCAATTTCGTCCAGTTCTGACAATGTCATCCATGAGAAAACCATATAAATCTTAAAAGTCTTTATGATAGATGCATTGAAGTCGGTTGTCTACTTTTTTAAAGTGAATTATTAAGATTATAACACCTTATTCAATATTTTTTACATTGAACACAACGGTTTCCAGACTTATACAATTAATTACGATAGAGCAAAAAAATTAAATAAAGAAGAGATAAAAACTACATTCATGATAGGCATAACTACTACTGGCGGTAAAAGCCTGTAAGAAATATTATAGGCATTAGAGTATTCATTTAGTTTACACTTCTAACCAATTCTGAGTCAAACCACTTATTTCGAACCTCATGTGTTCATGCTTTCTTCAGCGGTGACTCAGAATAGTTAATGATCCAAATAGTTTGACATAGATACTATAGGTGGTCAGTGCCTTCTTCCCTAATCTTGCACACACATAAAGCATGTCGGCTACGACTTAATATCATGAATGGATCTGTCAGCCAAGAGATCGTTGCCTTAAGTGTACTTCACAGCGCCGTCACTCAAAACCATATTAGTAACACGCTCGATATTATCAGTAACATACTTTATTATTATGAGAGCTTGTTATGTATTTACCTACGTTTACTTCCATGAGACATTCTACTTATTGTTTAACAACAGCATATTTAGAATTTTGTTAACCGAGTTATCTTCCAGGTTTTATACTTTAAAATAAATTATTATTAAACTTGTCATTGATTTCTGTGCCTACAAATGATTACAAACCAACAGGTAAACCTGTTTGTTTTCACCAAAGCTTGTGTCTCACACTCAACAGTAGTTGGCAATTTTATCGATTTGCGAATAATAATCATAGTGATGATAATTTATTTAGGGAAAGCAGCACATATACGAATTAAGGAATATGTTTAAGCTCTGGGTTTTTATTTCATCAAATACATAATTTATTACTCAAAGGGGTTTCCATTGCTATCCCTACAATAAACGAAAAACTATCTTTCTCTCCGATTTTATACTATTAAATAAAAACTAAACGTATTTCGAAGTAAGGTAGGTACTTTTATTTTCCTATTTTAGAACATTCCGTTAGGTGGATGATCTTAAAACAAAATATTACTACATTGCTTTTAATATTCATTTCTGAAGTTTAAACTTATTTTAGCGCGGTACGCATATTTTTAGATGAGATAAAATCCATGGACTCGCGACACCGTTACGAGACGCATATGTCCAATCAACGCAATATTAGCACAACGAGATATAAAAGTACAATTGATGCGGTATTCACGAGATATTTAAATAACTTTGAATCAAAATTGTTTATTTCCTATTTCAGTTACCATGAACCTAAAGTTTCTATTTTAGATTGCATAGGAAGATGTTGGAAACCTGCAGCCGGTATAAGTCCGAACAATTCCTCTGAACACTCCCCATGAAACAAGCGATAGAGGATGCAGAGTGAAGCTACATCTCTACGCAACGCCAAGGTATCAAGCCGATCAGAAATATCTTGACAGTCGATGATGCGAGTCGCTCTGCATTGAATGCGGTCAAGAGGGAGAAGCTGGTACTGGGGTGCACCTGAATAGAGATGAGAACAGTATTCCATGTGCGGCCGAACCTGCGGCTTATAAAGTTGCAGGTGGTGGGCCGGAGTGAAATACTATCTCGATCTGTTTAGCACAAAAAGATTCTTCGAGGCTATTGATTTTCGTTAGATGATAGAGCATTTTCAATACTCTGAGTCACCCCAGCCTTTAGTTGCAGATGACCTCTGTTCCCTGTTTTCGGCATCCTACCTCTGCTCGTCCTGCCTCCTTGGACGTTTGTCTCATTCGCCACTGCCTCTGGTCCTGACATCTAGTAGCACACTAATAGTCACTGTTATTATCTTAAGTCGGTTAGAATTACGGCTTGCACTAAACAAATGTTTTTTTTTATATATTGTATAAAAAATGACGAACAGACGGGTCACCTGATGGCAAGTGACAACCGCCGTCCATGGACACCTGCAACTCAAAGTCGTAAGTGCGCTGCCCGCTTTCGAGGGTGATGAGGGATGGGGGGATGCCTTGAGAGGAAAGAAAAGAGGGGGGATGCAGGGAGAGGAAAGGGGATAGAGGAAGTTGGGCCTCCGGAGACCTCACTAATTTTGGGGAAATGTAATGCAAGCGTTACCTCATAACAGGTTTTCTGTTAGGCCGTGGTATCGCACCGGTCGAGCTGGCCTATTCGTGTCTAAGCATGGTTCTACCAAATTGTCTTTCATGATAAGTTAACTGATCATATCAATGTGTATCGCAAGGATATCAGAGTTTAGAGTTCGTTCTAACGTTCTCTTATAATTCACTGTTACACTGTTACACAAACTTTTAGTAGCTTTATAAGAACAGCAACATGCTGTTCTTATACAGCAGTCAGTCAGTGTAACAGAACTTATCGTTTATCGTTTTTATAATGATATTCACACTTATTTTCTTTTTTTTTTAAATATAGTACTACTAGAAAATAGAGATACAAGAAAAGCATATATTTCCTTAACATAACGATCTAATCATGATCATCATAATCATCATGATCTAATCATGAAAGCTTAGACTTTAGACACTATAATTGTCAATAATTGTAATGGTAATACTTATACATTATGTGATATTCTCTGCCACTTAGTGTTGTTCTACAACATGTAAAAGTGTATACTTTTTAACATTTAATTGAACCCTGAATTAAAAAAAGTGGTGGTTCTCAATTCGATAGTTTTTTTTTGTAATGTACGATACCAGATTTCTTTGCCATTTGTGAATCCATTCCAATAATGATTATTTAGTGAAAAGGTTTTGCCCAAGATTAAAAAAAAATTCCCCTCTAAAGGTGAAAAATGAAGGGACAAAGAATACAGTTTATTACACAATTTATAATGAAAGGTGCATTGATCGGCATCGGTTACGTACTTTCTTTTCATTCATTTTCATTAGTGGAAAACGAATTTAACCAATAAATGTGGACTACTAAATAAAAATATCTTCTCGAGCCTGCTGAAATATATTAAAAATGAGACAACTCTTAATTTGAGCTTTTAATTTTTATGTAGTATCACTTTATAGCAAAAATGTGGACATAAAAATATATACATTTACCTATTTGTGTAAATAGGCTCATACTGTAGGTATATAAGTACATATATTGACTTGACAGCGGCGCGGTCGGACGGGCCAGTAACGTGATTTCCCAAATCGGACAGCTCTCGCTTTGAGTGCTCTTCAAACGTTCACTCGGTAAAAGGCATATCTCCGATGCGCACTCAGCTACCACCCCTTGAAAACGTGATACTCATATGTATACTATATACGACGTTGTAAACGTAATTAGGTGAGGTAAAGTCAAATACGAGAAAATTTTAAACATATTTGTATACATCATTTAAAAACTTGTCATTTGGGAATTTCCGAATAACTATGTACATTTTACGAGTGGAATAATCATCCAGAAGTCAGATCGTCAACGTCGACCGATCGGTTGACTTTTTTAAATTAAGTGGAATGATCTGGCTGGGTTTGATTGTTTCTTCAGATTTTTTTAATAGTACTCTATATTTTAATATGGGCAATATGTTTAAGGATGAACTAAAACTTACAACTATATATGTATGTATATAATGAACTTTTCAAACTATTTCTGTTAACTTAAATTTATGATTATTATTACATTATAATACGAGTACAATTTAATTTACTTTCATATATTTGTCTAAGAGGATTCCTAAAATACAGAAATATTACAGGACCCAGGTACACTTACGTTCAGTTATATATTTTTATTGAGGCCAAAGACGGAGCAGTATTTCTAGCGAGAAAGGAAATCTTTGGGTTAGGTAAGGATTTATGCTTGACGGATTGCGGTCCAATAAATTAGCAAGTTACAAATTTCAAATATTTAAAGGGAAATATCGCGCAGTATAATATTATCTTCTTTTTCTTTTAGTTTCAATGATTTATAACATTATATTATGAAATTGCATACCATATTAAGACATTATCTCAACGCATTACATTGTTAAAGAAGACTGGAAAATATAAACAGGTGACTCCAAAAGGAGCAAAATTTATTTTTTATATTTCTCAATGTAAACAAACGACATTATTATATATACTTACAATTAATTTGGAAAACCAGCACACGTCAGTCAGTAGAATTGTGACCGCTAATAGAGTATCATTGAGTTAGGATATTACGAATTCCCACTTATCCGAAATCTGTAACAGGGTTTTGAACTATTTAAAATTTTAATAAGAATGGAAATAAATTTCAATAATATCAAATATTTTCACTACTGTTAGCAATGCGAGCGTGAGCAATCACTGCAATTACAATGAGTTTCCAATTTTTTAGCGTACATTTTTTTATATAGTGTACAGTGGCTACAACTTAATTTGATATAAAAAACTTACGATTTCAATATAAAACGTATATGTAAACATAAAATTTATGGGATAAGGAAGGAAGCACGTGTAATATTTCTTAACAAGATACAGTCAAGTAGGTAGCAAGTAAATGTACAAAAGAGTCTCTTCCAGGAAACTACGAATATTTTGTTACTTGAATAATTTTTTTTATGTACTTATTTAACACTTGCTACAGATATATCGTATGAGGCGAGTTTAATGCCGAAGGCATTTTCTATCAGTCTATCTTATAGCGATACAGAGACGTGCAGGTGTAAATTTTACATTACACAAAAAAGTAAGTAACAAAAAAAATATATATATTTCATTATTAAAACTACGTATTTAACTATATCATACACGTACACACACCTCGTATATATGTACACATACACATATAGGTACTTACATACATATATACATACATTTATATTCACATATAACTACTTCACAGAGTATTATTCAGATGATTCGACTAATGGGTCTGTGTTGAGCTGTCGTACTTTGGCTTTGAAAGTTTGTCGACTAGAGGATATTACATATCACTACATTACACATTACATTAAATGCTTTACGTGAAAACTGCTGCTGTGATTATATTGTTTCTTACGTTGTATCATATAATAAAGAAATTAAGTATTCCAAATTAAAATGATGACATTTAAACTATTTTGAGCGCAGCCCAAAGAAATGGGTTAATGAAGGAGAAATGACGTCGTCTCGACATCTTAGTTGGATTCCTCTTAGCTACGTGGTGCCGAGTTCACTTTGGTTCATTAATGTATATTTTTTCTCATTTCATCCCTACTTATCAAAAATAAAGATAAGCAAAATAAGAATTTGAGAAATGAAATCTGTAGACGTCTCTCTGTTATCTTTGCAAGACTAGTAGGTATATGTTGCAAATACATAGTTACCTTTTTGCAGATGCTTGTATATTGCCTACTAATAACGACTTTCTTGTAGTTTTTACAACTTCTTACAAATAATAATGACCACATTAAAAACGCTATGCATTCCTTTGGAACTTATCGAACCCTCACCAATCCTTTGTTTGTGTCCACCCATCCTTCCGTCGCTCGGCGGAACACCAAAAAGTTGAACTTCAGATTCCTTTGACAGATCCTTGTATATTCGAGTCTTCTCTTTATATAATCCTGGGACGTTCAAGAGTAGAGTGAATAAATTCTCTTGGATAGGTGTGCACTAACTTCATATTTCTCTATCGGGTTAGTTGAAAGGAAAACGTCTGTTTACGACGACATAGAAAATGTCACTTTGTTTTAAAGTTAAAAATCATAGCTATACAAAGGATCCTAAATAACCGTTTCTTAGTTTTGAACATGAATTATAAATAGCGACTAACGATTCAATTGGTAATGTTAAGGTAACATAGTCGACGTCATGCGACGGTAGGCCATAACATTGTTATGTATTGAGGGCTGCTGCGATCACGACACACGAAGGGCGTGGCTTTTCGCAATAAATGACCCACACCAGATCTTTGGTGTAGTGTACGTTTGCATGTACTTGAGACAACCCTTGTAAAAGCAACAGTGCCTAAAAGCTACTTGGATCGGAAGGTTATCTGAAAAAGTCAATTTTTATTACTTAGAAATCTTTAAGTATACGCATATGTACGTAACTATTTACCATAAACGTAAAGTGTATCATGTTTCTTGAGATAGAATGATTTTAAAACAAAGAATAATAATAACTAATTTATATCATACGTGAGATTAAAACATACATAAATGGTATTAAATTTAATTTGAGAAACTACTGCCTTCTTTTAATCTACTACATGAAATGTATTTTGGTAATTTATTATGTCGATTTTGCAGTATATTAAATAACAAGTTTCTAAAAAAAATACACAGCTATTGGCAGGGGTCATTAAAAATTGTAATTGTAAGCGGCACTGCCAACATATTAAATTAAATAATAAATAGACAGGAACCCTCGGAATATTGGGTATCTAATACATCTAAATCAGTTCAGGCACTTAAAGTTATAATGGCATAAACTCACATACATACATACATACATATGTACATACACATCTACATGATGTCTCAAAATATTACACTCCTCCTAAGGAATTCGTGTAAAAAAAGTAAAAACAGTATAATTCTAGCTAATGTCTCACCTTTTCTTATTATCTATTATATTATATTCAGTAATAATAAACTTTTCAAATTAAAAAAATCGTTAAAAATTGTATAGATAATTAAACAAAAATTCTATTTTAAACAACGACACATCATGCATGTGCAATCCAAGAATACTGTTATTAGTTATCAATGAATATTCAACACATAAGCCAAGCATAGTTCGTTAACGTCCAAACATCTCGACTAGGCACTTATCCTCTAAATTCTGATGCCTGCTGCTCGCGTTATCTCAGTGGGCATGCAGATGCCAAACTAGTGTTGCCACTTTGCTAGGATGCCAGAAGAGAGACGAGAAATGTAAACGTTATGTGGTCATATGCATTAGTATTCTTATGTAAATGTAAAATGTCTACTGCCGTTTTCTTGTGCCTTACCTGCCATTTTCCTCTTTTTAGAGGTTAGTTTAATAGTTTACCTAAACAGTAATAAATAAAACATGACCCGAAAAATACGAAACCCAAAGTTGTAAAATTTATTACGTCATTAATCATACGTACACTATACATACTTTGATCGTTATTCAAATCCTTGTAACTGCTTAGTTCTCTTTTATGACCGGTTCTTCCTATTTCGTATTAATATTGTGGAGTATTTTTCTGACCACAAATTTTATCACAATTTCCGTTACCCTTAACATTTATTTTAAAGAACATACTAACGTGTAGGTGTTTGTAACCAAAAGCTATAACAGTAACCGCAGTGTTGTTTGAATTTCGATCCGCACTCAAGTGACCATTATAAAACTAATAAAGCACATCTCGTCTCGTTGCCCTACTATTCCGTCACTTTGCGGGGACCGATGGCATGACGCTTCCGCTGTAGCTTGTTATAACAATGTAATAAATATGTAAAGATACCGGTACAAGGAGTGTATATAAACAGTCTGGTAGGGTTTACAGTCTTGGCTAGGGTATGAGACACGCTTGATAAGAGTAACAAGGTGTTAAGGAAAGAGCACACACACATTTATTAATGCATGTTGTATTAGAAATTCAAGCGTCATCAAAATTTTCGTGTTGCAGGTAACAATTTTGGGTCAGAATATACATTGAATCGGAACGTTCAACCTAAAATAGGGACACCCGAGGGTACTATGCAAAACGACCTTTATTCAGATGTCTCAACGTGTGGGATCCCCACGTTTGTATCACAAACGCAATATTTAGTAAATATTGATTTCATAAATAGCTTCCAGTTGTACATCGCTGACTGAAACTGACAGCTCATCAGATGTAGAGATAGATAATGTCTACTGGATCTGTTCTATCTATTTTTTTTCAAGAGAATTGAATGATACACCCTGGAACATATTTATATAATTAAGTTTACATTACAATTAACAAACCTTGAAAAGATAAATAAAATATGTTTAATATTAGTTATTGATTACAACTGCTGGTTAATTATAGCTCTTTCTATTTAACATATTTATGATATAGATCACATCTATATATGATCTTATTGTTTCACCCTCATTAGATATGTCACTTTTGTATTTTATTTACGTTCCTATCCTAAAAAGCTTAAAGGTGCAACACTTGATTTATGAAGAATGATGTTAAAGCCTTCTATTTTACGTGCGCTTTTGTACTTCATTTGGTATATTTGCATTTTACTAAAAACTATTTATCTATAGCGGGAATCTGCAGTGAAAGATAATGCTTGGACGATTCTATCACGGTGTATGCCCGATATCACTAATCCGATTTCAAGGCGTACCCGTCCGTTCGGAACATCCGTACAAAGAACTTCCATTAACTGACAAAAAACCCTAAAAATGTTTTACCTTAACGCCTTTCGTTGGTACCGCTATATCTCACCTAGACTGTGACAATAAAGCTTATCGATGCAAGCATTGTATAACTGAACTGCTGTTTTTATACAGTCTATGTGAGTTGTGAGCGCACATTTTGGTTAGACTGTAGGTAACATGAAGATATAGACAAGTATTTTTGAAAATGTCTTCTTTAGTGTTATATGTGTTATATAATACTCTTAAACTTATTTTGGTCGAAATCGACAAATAACATGTCAGATGAAACTGAAATAATATATAATTTCTATTTGCTTGTTTAATACTCGGCAACATGACTACACTTTCAAAACAAAAAGAGGAAGTCATTGCAATCTGCGCTGATTCAGTGTGGTAAACGAACTCTATAAAAGTTAGAACATTTTTGAAACTCTGTTTTGAAGTAAGCGATAGACAACTGCTATGGTACACACATTATTCTAAAAACCAATGAGTAGGTAAACCCTGAAATCATTGCTTAGATGAAAGTGCTACTGCACTATACATAACACTGTTGTGAAAAAAAGTATAAATATATTAAAAATGTAGCAATTAAGTCATATTACAAGGTAGCGATCAAAAATTGATGTCATTTTATATGAGCTACGATCGTTGTAGTGAGCAAGCGGCTGGCGTTTCGAGATTTTCGGATAATATGGATAATCCGAGCCGCTCGAAATGAAGCTACCCAAGGATCCCTTGCCGTTCATCCAAGTCGAAAATTATTTATTCATTGCCCTGTTTATGACTACGATTATGTTGTTATATTAATTCCATAATAACTGTGGTGTGGAGCATCCTCTATTTGTGAGAAGAAATATAATTACTTTATTGGTGTGGTATTTATGTTATAGACACTTAGTGAAATTTTGTGAAATTTGTTACCATGCTAAGAGAGAACGCTTTAAAGTTTTTTGAATTATAATATGCCTAAGCATTAAATTTAATTTTATGAACTTTAATGAATGTTTAGACATTGCGTCTTAAATCCTACTAATCATCATGAGTAAATATATCATACATACATTATCTATCGTTTTATTGTTAAACTATGTAAGAAGTTAAAAATAAATAAGATAATGTGTTCATAACTATCTTGAGATGAAGAAACGTAGTAAAAATACATACATACACTCACGACTGTGTCCTTTGACAGGCAGAGGTGTATTAAACACGCACATTCTGCCAAATTCGAATTTAGTTCCACTAACGTTATAAGGCGCGAGTATATTGCCGTCAACCGGGCACTGTATGTAGTAAAACAGTCACTTTAAATTTACCTAATGCTTTATCTGAATATTGTTTTTTTTTTGGTATTTATATATAGTGTTACATTCGAAATACTCAGTAACTAAATACCATATTCTCTTTGATGCATGAAGAGTTCCTAATGGAGTGCGGGCAACAGTTATAATTTTCCACATTGAAAATTTGTTGCTTCGTTTGTGTAAAACCTAAATAACATTTCTAAATATTATTTCTGAGAAACAATAAAAACAAATTAGCTTGTTCCGGACAGCACATATATAGAAAGACAAATTCAATTAATATGAGGAATTTATAAATTGTTGACTGTGGTCATATAGTTCGTTCAAATGAATATTACTTTAGAAATATACAGTATTTTTTTATTCATAAAAAATAGCAATTGCGACCATTACGGGCGAAACGACCAGTAAAAACTACTTGATTTAACAAAATGAAAAATATTTTGTCATCTCAACACACAACAAAAATAAGCATTGCAATTCTTTCCTTAAAATTCCTTACAAGTATTATTAAAAAAATTTATAAAGTATTATAATATACATATAAAACTTAAAACGAAAGTCGAAAAGTTCATTAAATACCGCGACTTGTATTAATATTAATTAAATATATTGCGATCAGTCATGTTGAGATTCATGTGATCGATCATGCTTTTTGTTTTCTTTTAATCCATTGATTGTAGTCGTGTGTAGTCTGATAACAAAGAATGTGCTTTCTTACTTATTAATATTCCTGCTATATAGTCCCTACTTATACGTTTATTAGTTATACTTTGTAACCCTGTAGCTGTTCATCGTACATGTCCAATAGCTGGAGTATAATAATCATTTATTTATTCTTTCACACAGAATTTCTAACAAAAATCAATTATAGTCCATGTATACATCTCGAAGTAAAAGTCATCTCAATACTTCTCAATAAAAAGTAGTCATAATCTGTGTGAGGGACTGGCTTCTGTACTAGGGGTACTAGTACTAGGAGTACTTGAAAACTCGGAGCAAGAAAGCACACAACCACAATTGGAACTTATAATGATAAGTGGGCGAAGCAAACGAATCTAGTCCGGAGCGTCCTATCGCGAACAGAAGCAATAATATTGAACTCTCACAAGTACCGATTCACAATATCTACTTATTATATTTCTTTTTGTTCTTGTCTTTTAGAACTGAACATTTATTACTGTCTTATTGCTTGTGGAGTGCTTGAGGCCGCGGGGCCAGCAGTCAACAAGAGGTTATTATGTTGGGACTGGCGAAAAATGAGCAAGGAAAAGATTTTTGCATTCTGCACCGCATCGGAACACTTTAAAATTCCAATCCCTATAACGATTATAAAAATATTAATGTTTTTTTGTTCACTTTCCGCTTTTTGCTTGGAGTGATTTTTCCTAGTTTATAGAGGCCTTAAGTTTTTTATAGTTAGCATTATTTCCTTTTTTGGTAAGTTGTTAGAAATATTATTTTGTATACAATAATCATAGTACATGTTGGCAGTTAGCCAAGGCAATAATAGTTATCGTCGTTTATTTTACAATACAACCAACCTACGAATCTGTTTAATGGAACGTTATACATTAGACCTATGTTATTGAAAATATAATGTTAGAATTTAAATAACTACTGTTTTTTACATGTTGCAAATGTTGAGGACAAACTTTTCTACCTTATTCAGATACACATATTAAGTTTTGTGTAAAAATATCTCTCTCAGTAACCGAGTAAGCACAAAACCTATTACCTATATGTTCTGTTATCAGTTGGATATCGCCCAGTACTAGGGTTGTGAAGGTCTGATGGCAGTCGCTTCACGTGAAATATCGAAGTTCGTCCGTTTCGTAGTTGGACGGAAAGTGGACCCCAACTTAGTTGGGAGAAAGGAGGATGATCGGAGGATGATGTTCTATTATAAAAGCACATTGTAGTCATCCGAGCACTGTAGGACTGTATATATTATTTTGTATACAATAATAATACATACTACTAACTACTACTTGCCCCTGTTACGTAAGGAGGACTAAAGTACGGTTGGCAAAATTGTGGGCGTTTGAAAATTCTCCCTCTACCCCTTCGGGATATGAGCGTCCTTCGAGCCTTTTCCCAACTATGTTGGGGTCGGCTTTCAGTCTGTCTACGAAATGGCCGAATTTCAATATTTTACGTCAAGCGACTGCCATCAGACATCCACAACCCAAGTACTAGGTAAGTAAAGAATGCCACAGATGTTCGTATGGGAACCGGCACCGACGGCTTAAACTGCTCTCCGAGGCACGGAAGGGTCTCAATGTGTTAATAATGGTTAGCCATCCTAAGACTGACTTGGCTACTATTACTTTACCTTGCAGCCACGAGATCCCCCCCCCCTCCTCCGGTTAGATTAGGTATAGGAGTGAAAATATATAATTATTATCAGAATCACGAGAACAAAATCGCATGCAATTGCTCATATGAACAACTTATAGGCTTTTACTTTAGCAAATTCCAATACAATAACAGGCAGAGGTTAAGTCTTGAAACAGAAAACAAAAAATCTGATGGACCTTCCCATTTTAAATTTCTGAATTAAATATAGGGCAATCTCACAAGACACATATTTCAACCTAAATAAAATTCTGTTATATGACCTGAAAATTAGAAACGTAACCAAGTATGAATTCGATAAGAAAATTACAAATACAAATGAATATATTTACAAACACTAGCAGGAAGAAAACCTATAAAGAAAAAGAGATACCATTTATTTGTTTGGTTAATAAGTATTGTGTGACAAAAAAGAATACTCGGTGTTATGGCATAATGCGTATAAAGGTACATTTGGCGTGGATTTATGAAGAAGGCCTCGCTTGGTTTATGATGACAATGCCGAGGCGGAGCGCCGCCAGCACCACCTCATTTCCGCACTGAAAGTTATAAAAACATATTGAAAATGAGATTCCCGCAGTAGAGAAGACCTAGCCAATGTTATCTTGTTTTGTGGTTTGCCTGTTTTTATGTACGCCTTTAAGGAAAATAAACGTATTTTAGACGAAGACCTTTAGAATACCGAGTTACAAGTAAATTTCGTAGCTCCTTATATGCCTCCATCGGTTTTTGCCACTCTCTGAAATATACTGCAGGTGTTTGTTAAGAGTTTTGAGTGTACTTTCCATGTCATTATAATTAATTAAAATTACTCAAGTTGAGACTTGACAATGTTGTATAATTTAGTTAACAAGTTTGTTATGTGTAACTCGCCATTTACTCGTAGCTAAAGCCTATTCACGGTGCCTGGATCTAATTATATTGTGTTAGTAATACAAGGTCGTGTAATTTTGAACTTTTAGCAGCATGTACCATGCTATCACATGATTTACGCTTTAAATTACATAATGAATATCATGTAAGTATTAATACTTACTTGAATAGCAGTATAATTAAATTAAATTTGATCATTACACACACTATGGATACAATATTTTGTAAATTATTAGTATAACCGGTTAATAACATTAATTACTTTGAGGTTCCTGTTTAAGAAATATGATTTATCTTATGGACTCTTTCTGAGCTGATATGTATATTTATTTTAAAATATCTGAATCCATTTTAATTAAAAGTGAAGGCTTGTCAATTTAAACAAGACAGTATTCATCTAAGCTAAAACGAGCAGACGGAAGATAAAGCTCCGACAACGGCCGGTATCCGTATGAAAGCTCACAAGTTGCTGTTTTCTATTGAGGGCCACTATGTACGGGCAAAGATTGTATTGTCAAGAGCCGCCGCGCTCAGTGCTACGCGCCCCTTCGCTCAGGGCGGACGCTACGCTGCGTGCGTCCATATTGTACCTCTCGCACTCTCGTAGCGCATACGGACACTTGTACAAAAACTTTTAATCTTCAACCGTAACTTCCTAAATATATTAAGTATTTTCAACATTGTAAAGTTCAATTTCGTTTACATAATTACACAGCAGTGACAATTTTTTTTTAACATAAATCTTATACGCAAGTGGAAACTTTTACAGTTAAAATTCGTAAGTACTTAATATTTCATTTAGATTCGTATCATGTTGCTTTTTTTATTTTTATTAAAGCTGTTTATAAAACTTATTATTTGTTAATTAAGTTTATTTCTACTTGACAATGATCAATATGGATGAACATAAGTAACAAGTGTATGTTATAAAATACTGATTTTGAGGTTGTGAGTGCTAAGTGCGAGTTTAACGATCTCTAAGCAGCTTGTGTAAACAAAGAAAATACCTCCGATGGTAACGAGGCCTCACAATTTTGTTCAAGCATCCTTTGTTTCCTTCCAATGACGTTGCTTTGTCAAAAACGCTTTACGTTACCAGTTAGCAAAAGATGAAAGAACAAATAATTAGTAGAACGCTTTGTAGACTTAGCTGAAAGAAATTTACCAAAAATTTCTTTCGACACTGAACACAGTTTATTTTCATCCCCCTTTCAAGTCTCTGTACAGTTTGATATAAATTATTCCAATATAAGAAATACTTCATTTCGTACTTACATCTACATTGAATTGTATTGGAGTGCTATAGTAGTTGAATACATTAATGAAAACATTACTTATGTTGAAGTCTGTGATGAAAGCAGTTTATACAGAAGCTATTGAAAAATAACACATATTAAACTACATTTTTCCTTTCACCATATATGTATATTAGGGTATATTTTATATAAAACTTTTAAAGTATAATTAATTACACATTAACACAGTACTAAAAACAAGTTGGGAATTAAAATTTCAAAAATAATATACGCTTTCCTTGCAAATGTATTTTCGGAATGTCTGACAAATTTTGAGCCCTGAATCGTGTCCGAAAATATCCGGCAAGTTGCTTAGCTTCTTGATAAAGGGTCCCCGTTGTGTCCGCAATAATTAGAGGAGCTAGTACTTATAATATATATACATACAAGTTTACCAATTACTATAGAGAAACAATATTTTTCTACAACCTGTAGGAATACCACACCGTCAAGGAATGGGGCTAAAACCATATATTTATTAAGCCCTTCACTTGAAAAGGGCTGCAGTGCCCTAACTACTTAAATGGATAATGCAATACTTTTGATTTTTTTATTACTGACCATCGAGTTCACGACAGGTCAATAATTCCTTACAAACACTCGACGTCTAGGCTCACACAATCTACATATGTAGCTAGTTGGCTTGATTCACGGATAGATCGATTTCTATAAGTTGGGTCTTCCTTTACAAAGAAGCTTGGTGAATTTGGTAAATTTACCTCCTCAGCAATGATGAAAATATAACAACAATTAATTTAAATGACGATGTTTACTGCCGGCTCATAATATCTATATATACACTTCTTTAATATAATCTGTATATATAATACATCTGAATAGACGTTTACACATACAGTGCCCGGTTGACAGCTATAGGTTTGCCCCCTACATACATATATATTCAAGGAGGACTAAATTATGGTTGGCAAAATGAAGGCGGTTAATCGCCAATGTCTATCCTATGTACGTACAGCAATGACAAGAAAAGCAAAATTATTAAAAAAAAAACCGGTTAAAGAGTAATTAAAAAAGGATAAAATCTATTTAAGAACCCTTACTAATCAACCACAAACTGCATCAAAACCGGACTAGTAGTTTTGGTTTTGCACAAATAACTGTCTACTTGAGCGCCATAATTTAAAACTGCATCAAAATCGGACTAGTAGCTTTGGAGAAAAATGGCAACATGGATTTGCACAAACTAACATCCTCTAACCCCAAACGCATATATTGTCTCCGTTCCGTCGTGGGTAAAAAATATGTTTAGGCATAAAGTCTCCCTTTGAAAATACCACTACATACGTTTATACAAAGCACTAATATATTGTACTGTTCCTCCTGTTCATCGATACCAACCTTAACTGGCACAAACAGGTTACAAGTGTCAGCCAACGCGTCACAGGGTCACTGCGGGCGTAACACCGGCTCAAGAACTTTCTCCCCCCTAAGACTAAAACCATGTTGGTTCAAACCTTGATCATCCCCATTATGGACTATGGTGATGTGTGCTATTACGACCTGAATGCAGACCATCTCAACAAATATGACCTTTTTCTTAATAACTGCATTCGATTCATCTATAATCTTCGTAAGTATGACCACGTTTCCTCCTTCCTTTCTGATCTAAAATGGCTTCCGATTCCTGAACGCCGTCACTTGCACGCCTTCACCACTCTGTACTCAATTCTTAATTCACCACCTACTTCTCCCTCATATCTTACCACTATTTTCCAGTATCTTGGTCTAATCATAACAGAAACCTCCGTTCTTCAAATAATCTTCTTCTATTATGCCCAGTCATTCTTCTACTGGACTCAATTCCTCTTTCATTGCACAGTTTCACCCATTGGAGGGGAAAGCCCTGCCGCAGGAAATCAGGATGGCACCAAGTCGCCTGTCTTTCAAAACTAGGGTTCGTGCTCTCCTTGTCCGTAAGCTGGCAGAGTCATCAGAACGTTAGTACCATATGACTGTGTATATCTTTATATATAATTATATATTATTTTATTTATATATATTATCGTATACATATATTTATTATTTATGTATGTTTGTATCTAATGTCAATATATATTATGGTTATACTATTTATATTTTGTACAACTTTTTTTCTTAGCATACCTATTTTCATGCTTTTTAGTGTACCTACCTCACTTATTTCACACCACCCTAAGGTAGACTGGCAGAAAATGCCTTTGATATTAAGTCCACCTCTGTACATTTCGTGTATAATAAAAAAAAACGAAAAAAATAAAATATAAGGACATACTACAAATGTATTTATTCGAGTCGGTCTCGGAGTAATTAGAGTGAAGTTGTGAGTTTTTAGTTTGTTATTGAAACTAGCTACCGCTCTATTTATTATGTAAACAGGCCGTAAAGGGTGGTTCTGCACATTAATGACTAAAGGCCTATTGGAAACCTAAATTCGCTAGGAAATTATTTTGAACGGTTTACAGTTAAACAAATTAATGTTGAAATTCAAATTTGTGGTTCTTATTATGTAAAGGTAATTAGTATAACAGTTTTTTTATCATATATATATATATATATATATATATTCAGAGAATTATTATGATGATGTTCTTTTATATATATATTCAAACTTGTTTATAAATAATTTGGCATTAATATGGTTTACTTATAAAATAAAAGAAAATCATCATAATAATTCTCTTTCTGGCACAACTTTATAGACGTACAAGTTTTTAAATACCACATACGGTTCTATGCGGTTTTCAATGTAATGTACTACAAAGATTTGAAGATTTTTGACCTATTTTGTAGTGACACTGGTGGCGATTTAAGCGGCCGGTGCCGGGTGTACTGTGACTATATAACATTGTAACAAATATGTTTCGTGTACAATTTAATGGTATATATTTGTAATGGGGCGTGTAAGTACCTTTACGAACGCTCGCGCTCGTATAAACATTATACATACATATACATATACATAAATTCATAGACTATTAGAGATTTATTTTAGTTCTGAACTCACAAACTATTTATAAATAAATGAAATGATCTGATATATTACATTCCTCTGACGTTCTTCAAAAATCATTCGAAGGCATATTATCAATTTACCGGATAGATTGTTAAGTAGGGAAATGTAGTATACCTTAAAGTACGTCAATTTATCTGCACCAACGAATTAACTTCACAAATTAGATAAGATAGTGTTTAAAATATAATAAAAATATACTTGGGAACATACATTTGTATTAAGACCAATTATCAAAATCTGATCAGGTGTACTCTTCTTGATTTACTTCTATTAATTATTAAAGAGTTTCAACCTTCTTCACAAATAACTTTTTAACATAGATGAAAACTTGGTATTTGTAAATACAATTGCAAATCATTCACTTATATAATAGTTACGTATGTACTTAATTAATAATACAAGAAATTAGGCAGTAGACTACCTTTAATTTCTTACTACTATTTAACTAATGAGTTCATACAATTAAACAAAGAGTTTACTTGTATGAACGTATAAAAAAAACGCTTCTTACGCTTTGTCGAATTAACTACTAAAGCAGTAGCTTTGATGTATTTTGCACACCTGTTCTCAGGGGTAGAGACCAGGACACACCTTTTCTCTAGAATAAAACAGTTTCTAAGCAAACCACACAACGAACCTATTTTCTCATAATAGGAACAAGTGAATAAGTATAAGTAGTGCAGGAGTTGTAAAAAAAAAGAAAAGATAGAAAAGAAAAACAAAATTAATAGATTTGTAAGGAATTTTCTAGAAGTACCATGTATAAAAACTTAATATACGATAGTAATATTGGTATATAATATAGATAGCTCACGTGTTTTACTCAATTTATTAATTATTCCCTCTTTTATAAGAAAAAATAATTTGGCTACATCCTGCACACGTTTGTATTAGATTTTCGATGGAACAATTTCTAAACTTGACGTTCGTTATGATCAAAAACAAGAATTCTAAAATAAAACGGTAGGTTTCACAAAAGTGGCGAAGTGTGGTGTGTTGGAATTATAATAAAGGATTATAATATTATGTTTTCTATTGTAAACTAATAGTAGTCAAGTGAATCATCATGTCGATGAAACCATTAAAGACAAAGGCGTGTTATTTAAGACTAAGATTTAGAAATAGCAAAACAAAAAGGTCTAATCTGGTAATTGCACATATACTGCGTTTTCAGCTCTTTACATCCAGGAAGTTTTGAAATCTGATGAAAAGGTCGGTTCACTTGATTGACACTGGTACAAACAGTTTTTACTTCTTTCAAACTACAGAAAAGTTTGTTGGCAGACGTAGCTCCCATAGAATAATATCAATACATTTTACTTGTTAATTACATTTTCTAATATTTTGATTTCTTATAATTCAAAACTTTTGTTTTTAGATGAAATTAACAATCAAACAACGAATACATATTGAAAATATATCGTACCTTAGCGTACCTTTCAAAGGGAAAAGCCAAAGAAAATAAACTAGAATAAAAAAATGAGTCACAATAAATTTGGGAATTTGTAAATTTGACGATGAAATCGCTTATATGCTCTTAGACTTACTGCATTAAATACATTATTCAGACATAAATAACGTTATTACCCTGTTACCTTAGTACAATGTACTTGCCACGGCAATTTGATCCGTCTTTGTGGATCGCTATTTGATGTCCAGGAATGCGTTAACGTAGTGCACCAAAGATACAATTTCACTTTATAGCCCACAATCACGTGATGTCTGCTTCATATTTTCATTAAATAAATTATATTTTTGAACATCCATTTCGAAGTGGGTGTTCGAAGCGAGTTCCGAAAAATGTACCGACCATGAGAAAGACTACACTGGTAGTGGTGTTTAAACATTAGGAATCAAGAAAAAACATACTTAAGTAAGATAAATCCGATTTTTTTCCTACTACCTTAGAAAATTATACAAGTATTCAAAAAAATTTACCGCTTACTAACTATTCTACTCTAATTACTAATAGATACTAGGTGATACGTAATCTTCTCGAATGCTGTTTGTTTAGTCATCCCCGAGACTGAGGACATTGCATCTTAGTAAACAGTTTCTACAGAACATATCTGTGGAGTACAAGATAACTTCTGTAGAGATTGTAAACTTACACTTAATAATATTAAACTATGCAAGCGTACACTTTTCGTTCAGGTCAGGGTCGTATAACGCGTAAAACAAACTGAATGTTGACCAGAAGTCCGAGCTCTATTACAAAATATAAAAAATCATACATGTAAGATATAATACATGAATACTATAAAAAAAATAATAGCCGATGACGAACCCGTGGGTCAAGTGGTTAGTGACCCTGACTGCTGAACCGGAGGTCGTGGGTTCGATTCCCACACGGGTCAAAAATTTAAGTGATCTACAAATAGTTGTACTGACTCTGGGTGTTCTTTATATCAAAAAATGTTGATTCAATGTTTGTAAACTGCTACACAGGAATTATTCGTAATGCAGGAGTTGTATTTTTTCGTATGCTCGTCATAATGAAACCAATAATATTGTACAGATCTTTCATCTATCTGAAAAAGAAATTACACATGCTAAATACCACTGAAGCCTAACTCTCTATTTTAAGTCTAATTGTACCATAAACAAGTTTTTGAAAAGTTATAAATATATAGGATATCTGACAAGTAAGTGTACTGTACTGTGATGTGTGATCATCAAGGATGAACATCATCAGTCCATCATCATCCACAGCTCGACACAGGCTTTTCCCAATGTACGCCATGTATGTTTTTATGGTATAGACAGACGAACATATGGTTCACCCGATGGTAAGTGTCAACCAATGCCCATTGACACCTGCAACTTAAGAGTGCTGATGAGGAGAAAGAGGAGAGTGGGATTATGGCTCTGTAACCCTCACTCACTCTGCAATTCAATGCATCCATAATTTGCATTGTTAGTATCTGTAGCCTGCCCACAAGTGAGTCTGATGAAGGTGGACTGCGATAGGCTGATGAAGGTGGAGGCTACATGTTATAATAGTCTAGTCGACTAACTACAACAAGATCTTTAGTATCTGGCATACTTTGCACATCTAATATCAATTGGAAATCACTTCCTCTGTCCCTCCATTAATTATAAACAGGAAATTTTGGGCATTTAATATGCCTCTGCCCCCTTTCAGGGATACAGGCTCTTGGCTGTATGTACACATGTATGTACGTGTTAGGTATCTCACTTATACGTGTTAGGTATCTCACTTATTTAATGTAGCAACACTGTACATATAGGATTTTTACTCTGTGGAACAGGTTTTTGTACAAAGTATACTACGCTTACGTTCAAGTAGGAGATTTTTATTTCTATATTTCCAAGTGCATATCAAAATAAACACATACACACATAGTAAAAGAAATAAGTACATATGCTAGTACTGCTACTCCTATTATGGATATTCCCGGGTCCCTTGCAATAGACCCTTTTGCGACGGAACGCTGTGTGGTTTTAGTCGGTTCTATTCTGACATACCGTTAGCTCCGGTGTGGTGATGGCCCGTAGTCTTACAACTCTTATGACAGCAACTGCTTCAATTTAATCTAACTCTGAAGAATGCGTATAGTTATACGTATTTACAGCTGATCGCAGTAAAAAATTACAACTGAACTATTTTATCACTACACTTATATTTTCAACCGACTTCAAAAAGCAGGAGGTTCTCAATTACTTTTTTTTATGTTTGTTACCTCTTCGACTTGTAACTTTCGACTGGGTGAACCGATCCTGATGATTTTTTTTTTCATTTGAATGCTGGTGCTTCCCGTGTGGTCAGACCCAGTTCCGATATTTCTTTTTTTATTAAAAAGGATGTATTTTAAGGATTGATGAGAGTTGGGTAAGGTTCTGACAATGGCATCTATGAGAAAACCATGTAAGTCTCAGGTTTATATTTTTTTATCCCGTAAATTGTTACATTTAGAAATTTCTTTCATTTAAAATTTACTTACTAATACGTACATATCGTTAAAGATGTTTAAACCTGTCTTCAGTAAGTACGTAAATACATATAAAAATATTGAGCAACCGATATAAACATTACACTATACCATAAAAGGTTGGATACCCCGGAAGGGACGCCTGCTCAGGGTGCAGATAAGTGAAGAAAGTGTCGAAGGGCCGTCTATGTCGTCACACCGCTATCTAGCGTTCGCAGTCATTAACGGCAGTGTTGTTGTCCGAACTTATTATCGTTTAATTTATGACCACACATTACCGCTTAAGGCGCCATTAAGCCGCTCCGGGAAAGACCCCGAGAATAAATAAACCGAGAAAGTTCACATGATGAACACCCCTAACTCGTTTCGCTGAGCGCCTCAGCACGTGCAATCGTTAATTTCGCTCGTCACAGATCATAAACTGTTTATTGTTTTCTATTAGCCGTACGAAGTTTCATAATTTATTTTAATGTTCTACTTTGCCTGATGGATATACAAAGTGCTCTGGTTGATAATTTTATGGCAAAATGGAACTCTCATTCCAAACTACCTAAAGTGCTATTAAAAATAGAAGTCAAAGACATCTAAAATGTTTTTGTGTCTTTTTATTACACGTTAAATTATGTTACTTTTTTTTGGTTTAAAGTATTATTATATAGAATACTATAAATAAACTTAAAGCTGATGATTCATTAAGAAATACTTCCACAAATTTAAATTTGTGTATTGTTTTAGTTAGTCTAAATTTATTGATCGAGAGAGATCGACTTCGGGAGAAAGTACACAGTTGATACACCCCAGGGGGGATATATGGCTGGTAAGGCCTCTATTCCATCAAAAATGGCAATTAGAATGGTATACCTATGGGTATAAAAAAGGCCTTGGTGTGGGTTGTGGTATGTACGGAGAGAGTCGAAAATGCAGGTGAGGCACCAATCTGAGAACGGAGACCTGCGTCGTACAGGTTGAGCTGTGTCACATAAACCTTGAAAGAAAAGTAAGACATCAGCACATCCAAATCGACTCAGACAGCCAAGCGGTGTACTGGCACTATACAATATTGAAACAAGCTCAAAGATAATTCAAAATTTAAATAAACCTGAATACACTGGGACAGTCGAACAATATCACATTAGGATGGGTACTGTGCCACTCATGTATCGGCAGATATAAAAACGCCGATGAGCTCTCTAGAGCTAGTGCAAATAACCAGACAGTATGCACCAGAACCATTCTGTCGGATCATCAAAAAACCAACTTCTTCAATCGTAACAGTTTGGAACTCAAAGAAATAAAACCAGCAAAAGTAGCACGGATAATTATAGAACACTTCTTGTAGTTGAGCCAATGTGTTACATACAGATTTTACCAATAGGCAGTGAAACTGCAATGCATATTCTATGCCCTGGACCGTGGTATCCACCTGGGATTGCACGCTATGCAACTGTAGGAAATACAAATAAGATCTGGAGATTTCTCGAAGCCATAATAAGTCTGAGTAGTTAGCCACGGGCATAAATAGTGTAAAATATTTTTTTGATACGTACTATACTTTTAGAAATATTATATTTTTTGTCACTTTACAACGTTCTCTAAGAGCGTGCAACACTTCTAGCTTGAACGTGTATGAACTTTTGGTCAAAAACTTGTTATAATATTGAGGCCACAAACTGATTAAACATAGGGAATATTTGTTAACAATTAACGACTGAAGCATTTCCGTGAGAGCGGCGAGTGTTGTAAAGTGTGGTCACACGTGGATTTGAAAAAGTGTAGCTTGAGATTATCATAATATCCAGACTACTTGCTCCATTTGGATGACACAAAAACAATACATTAGATATAGTACTTGGTTAAGGAGATTCAGTAGTTTAAATGAACATTCGCATTCTCCAATAATAGTGTAAATTTAAATCAACACACTTTATAATAAAACTACACTAATTGATTTTATTTATAAGAAATTAATTTATATATTGTTCTGGCCCATAAAAAAAACAATAACTATATAGTTCAGATCTACATAATCAAAAATATAGCTATAGCTAAAATATAGCTATTGCTTTATATCTGATTCTTATCTATAAACTTTGTTTTTATTGAACGCTAATAGCTCGTCTTTACAAAACACGTATCAGCCAGTAACAATATCAATGAGCTGCGAAGCTGAGATCCACAAAAACTTTGGACAAACGATGCCGATTCGCCACGTAATAGGAAGTTAATTGAATTTGTTACTGCCTATTGGAAAATGATCTTGGTGCGAGAGATTGGCATGGTTACGGCTTTATCAATAAGTGCAGTGTTAACTTAGTTAGGAGATGATTGCTGACAAAATATGTAATTAACAGCATTTTCGTCGGTAGTCACAACATTTTATTTTATTTTATAAATAGAAGAAAGTTTTATTTTGTAAAGTTCATGCAGAAATGAGTATGTCCCTAAAGTTCAGTAGAGGATAAGGTACCCCAATATAACCATGGAATTAAAATACATATTTAGTGCCTATTAATAGTGCAACACAGTTCTTTTACTTTTCTCACATTCGTCTTATATTCACTTTAGTTTTGCGGTACGGTAGGTGACGGTGACGGATGTTAAAAACACTTCTTTCCTTAAAAATAGCAAAAGAATAGGTAAAAAGAAATTGAAAATCACATTAAATCCTACGGTTTTGGGTCTGGGAAACCGAAATATATATATAAAAAAATATATAAAATATATATATATGTATATAAAAAAAAGTTTGAACTTTCATTATATATATGTATATACTGAAAGTTCAAGCTTTATTTTTTTTTTTATTTTTTTTTATAGGGGGACAGACGAACAGACGGGTCCCCTGATGGTAAGTGACACCGCCGTCCATGGACACTTGCAACTCAAGAGTCGCAAGTGCGCTGCCCGCCTTTGAAGGTGATGAGAGATGGGGGATGCAGGGAACGGAAAGAAGAGAGGAGTCATGAGGAGATGGGAAATAGGTGAAAGGAGATGAGGGGAGAGAAAAGGGGGGAGGGGGAGTTGGGCCTCCGGAAACCTCACTCAATTCGGAGAAATGCAACGCAAGCTTTACTTCACAACCGGTTTTCTGTGAGGCCGTGATATCGCACCTGTCGAGCCGGCCCATTCGTGTCTAAGCATGACTCTACACTACTACTACTACCATTGAATCTTTATAATTGCAATTTATAATTCCTGTTCCAAGCCAAGCCAAAACCATGGATAGCGCTTCCAACGTTTCAAGAAACGTTGGAAGCGCTATCCATGGTATGACGTCGTACAATTTGTAAACTATTAAACGTGATTAGCTTTTTTTTTTTAAATCAAATTATAAATTATTAAGGTACTGTTTTCGCGTATGAAAATTATAGTGAAGAAGATTCAGGTTCCCTTTTAAGCAGTTTAAGCCACTTATTTCGTTGAAATTAACAACTAAACTAATTACTAATAGACAACTTTCCAGATGTGCTTTTCGATATGTTTATCTAATATATAAAATTATCGTGTTGCGGTGTTTGTTACCAAACTCCTCCTAAATGGCTGTACCGTTTTATATGATATTCGGTGTGTATATCGGGTAGGTCTGAGAATCGGCAAACATCTATTTTTCATACCCCTAAATGATAAGGGTGAGGCTATACCGATTTTTATGGCAAAAAAACGTTTGCCGTGTCAGTTAGTTGTATGTATGAGTATATGTATTATATTAATTACTATATTTCGATAAATATTGATATATATTTATCGAAATATAGATATTTTTGAATCAAAGTTTTTCATAGTTTAAAGTCTCAAAAATATATGAATTTATTTATTTTGGTTGCTCGGTACAATAATATAGCTAATAAGTCTTTGTTAAGAAAAGTATCTACTAGCCTATAAGCTGACCAACAATATAATAGGAAAAAAAAATTGTATTAACTTACCTATTCTTGTAAAATATGATTATAGATTTAAACTTTTAAATCACTCAGACTCAGATGAATTACTAAGACTAGGCGTCTTAGTGATTCATAAATTTTAATTAAAAGGGTCATATTTCTTTCCACATATGTATGTATTAAGCAAGATAACATCAGAAAATTTTTAAAACATTTTTGGCCTACGCACCAATTTTCTGAGTACAGTTGTAGGGTAAGAGTGTAAAGGGACTTCATTGTATACAAGATCGGTTTAGTAAGTACCAAAGTTTCAAACTAATAAATTCTAATTAACTTACAAAGTAAAGTTGTCAAAGTAAGTAAGTGTTTACGAAGAGTTCTTAATTAATTTTCGACCCTATTAGTAGTACAAGGTAATATTATCAAAGAAAAATATAATTACAACAAAAGGCCAGTTCATGTAACATAGGTTAGTCCTAGCCAGATGAACCGCAATTATAAAACAGGATTAGGTAGGATACTTGGATTCACAATCGGAATAGCTATTCAGTCTATTAGTTGACAAGACTGCAGTTGACTGATGGTATAATTAGCAGAAGAAAATTGGCCTGCGAAAGTCAAATAACTACTTTAAAAAAAAAAACAGATCTCCAAAAAATTAATTTGTGATTAATTTGCCACTTTTTTTTTTTTAAACCTGTTTTTTTTATATTCTAAGGGGACAGACGAACAGGTACCTGATGGTAAGTGTCAACCGTCGTCCATGGACACCTGCAACTCGAGAGTCGTAAGTGCGTTGCCCGCCTTTGAGGGTGATGAGGGATGAGGGTATATGGGGAGGGGAAAAAAGAGAGGGAGATGAGGAGTTTAGTAAAAGGGAGGGAGAGAAAAAGGAGAAGATAGAAGTGAAGCTTAGTTAGGCCTCCGGAAACCTCACTAGTTTCACGTAAATACAAAGCAAGCGTTACTTCACAACCGGTTTTCTGTGAGGCTGTGGTATCGCACTGGTCGAGCCAGCCCATTAGTGCCAAAGCATGGCTCTACCACTGTCAGATTTCCTGACTATTCTGCTTTCTTAATAAAATTACGGATATATAATAAGCAGTAGGCTTCCAGTGTTTGAAGATGAGCAATCGGCCTCGGTTTTCTGTGGTCCTTTTCCGTGCCGTTTTGTGGAAATATATAATACTTAAATAAATGAATAATAGTGCGCTTCGTTTCGTTTGTTTAAATAAATAGCCAACGGCTGCAGTAGCTTACTAGGGTCTATTGCAGTGCACCTGGGAAACCATGCTAACCTTAGGGACTAGATTAGCAGGTAACCACTCCGTGGAATATAATTACCCCAATCCAAATTGGAAAGACTGCTTCTGCTAGGCTGACGGTCAGTCCGACCCACTATCCCCAGGCCAGCACATGATAATACTTAATATTTACGCTTTTTGATCAACTTTATTATAGTCTTTTTTTAAACTAAACTATAAACTAAAAATAGTTTTAGCTAAATATTTTGTAAATAAGGGAAAGATAAGTTCTAATTTACTTCAGTGATAATAACAGAACTAAAAGTGGTCAGAATAGAACAGAATCGCTAATGCACTCGCTTGTTTGTTTTCTTTTTTCTTTTTCTAAGCCTTAGTTTTTACTTTACAGTGTTCTATGTATTTCGTTCCGGCGCCTCAGTCCTTGATAATAAATTGCTTGCGATTACAAATAGTAAATTTTAAGCATTAAATAAAGTTAGAAGGCTTAATAATGAACTCTTGTATCTGACTATTAAAATGAATTCATTGTTAAGTTTAAAAGAATAAACAGAATAGTATCGCCATTTGACAAACAGTTTTTCAGAAAAAAACTTACGTCTATTAATGTATCAGATCGGATACTAGATCAGAGTATCCCCTCAGATCTCCAAAACATATACCCTTCCAATTTCCAAAATTCCTTTAAGAATTGAATCCAAAAACCAACCGATGATTCTGAAAGTGTTCAGTGTATCTGTCGGTAAATGTAGTTGAACTGGATACTATTGATCCACGATGAAACAGAGGTCTATACAACATTCTAAAACTGGAAGAATACTCTTATAACAAGCATATAAATACTTTATAATATATAAACAAAAATATAATGAAATCCCTTGACGATTATAACAGAATTTCTTTAATTAAAATTAAAGAAATTCTGTTATGCTAAGACCTCGATCAAGTCACCTTTCAAAAAAAACGAAATCAAAAGCCGTCTAGCCATTTAAAAGATTTACTTTTATCGTTTACACAGACATACACAAGCTTATCTAAGCCTAACCAACCTTAGGTAGACTAGCAGAAAATGCCATTGGCTTTAAGTCCACCTATGTACATTTCATGCAGAATGTATAAAATAAAATAAATACCACACAGTGTTAATCTTCAAAAAATTTTTAGTTAGGGCACACTAGTTGTTAAAGCACTCACGCTTTGCTTTGTTTCACCGTTAAAGCAAAAGACAATATTCATTCCTAGCATGTACATGAACTATAAAAATCGCCCAAGTGCGAGTCGGACTCGCGCACGAATAGTTCCGTATTTTGTCTATAAAAAAGGCGAAAAAATTACGTTTGATGTATGGGAACCCCCCCTTGGTTTTATTTTGATTTAATTATTTATTTTTAAAGTGAATATATAACTAGATATTTTGTAAATACTTCTAGCGTCAACCTGTTGCCGTTATCAATATCGAACAAAAACATCACGTTTGTTGTAGAGGAGCCCCCTTAAATATCTAATTTATTCAGTTTTTTAGTATTTGATAACATCCCACTTAACCAACACTGAAGTCAAATAATGCCCACGTTGTACTCTGCTGACTAACTGGGTAGCTTCTGTAGAGCTTTGAGCATAAACTCGGTTATTTTGCTTGTTAAAATATTGCTCAATAGTAATCATCTTCTCGTACGTATCGTCGCATACCGCTTAAGAAGTTATTCTGATTTTACTACCCTATTCGTTTTTAAATTATCAGTTAAATAATGGCCCGTGTCGTCGACCTGAGTCGTCTCTTATAAACTGCAAGGCCATCTTTTGAAATATGTGACATGGTTATAAGTGTTATATTCATTGATAAAATTATCAATCAAAGCACGGCCTTATTTGTACGAATATTTTGTGGACGGCCAGATCTTTTTTTGTCACAAACAGAGGAGGTTCCATAGTAGCTATTAATAGCCCGGTACACAAATATTCGACTATACCGAGTGGATGCAGAGTTGCATTTGGCTCCACACCTATTTTGTGTAATGATTTCACAGCAATTCGGCTCTCTGTATCACCACACTCCATTGTAATATAAGAAAAATATTTAACATCTTTTTGCGCGATAATGAGGAAACACAATTAATATTCACATGAGAATGACATATTCAAAAGTAATGTTTTTTTTTTTATTGTAACAGTCTTTTTGTCCAGACTAAGTAATGTACGTTGTGAAATGCACTTTCGGTACAAATTTTACAAAAGCTTTATAAAAAAAAAACATATAAATATATATACAAAGATAATGTTCGTATAGAAAGCTATATTTAGAATAATTTAGTTTGGCAGTCGGTCGGATTGGAATAGGTTTTACATAAACTAGTCCATTACACAGTAGATTTTTTTCTTCAGACAGTAGAGCACATTTTGGCACGTAAAGGTGTAGAAGATTACCTAGACATGCGGGGGACGATAAGCGGCCTGTCGTTATAGAGGTTGTCGTAGACCCTCCAAAAATATAAACATGGTCCAGATGTCACAGATAAGAGAAGAGAGCTTTTTGGCCTAATGGCAGATTACTTGAGTCGAATATGTAGCGTGCTCGTCCCTTGATGTCATGACTTATTGAATGGGAAATGCCTTAACACTGACAATACTAAAGAGGTTCGTGTTTGTCGTCTGGTCTTGAAAATCATCTCGTATCTCATTCGTTATCATGCCGTTGTATATATTAAGGTCACCAAACGTTTCTTGTAAGAATATTATAATTCACTCAAAGTTTAAACAAAAAAAAAGATTTAGTTTCATGGTTCCGTAATAGACAATCTGTGAACACAAAATGTAATCTGAGGGTTACTAAAACGAACGAAAGTCTACCTTGATCGTTGAAAATAGTGAGAACGTTTAACGAACGTAATTTTGATATCAAGTTTTTGAAAGGATTGTGATTAAAATTATATGTTATATATGTATGTAATTATTAAAATATGAAAAAACTCGTTAATTTTTGGATTACAATTTTTTTTTTTTTTTTTTTTTTTTTTTTTTATACTATAGGGGGACAGACGAACAGACGGGTCACCTGATGGTAAGTGACATCGCCGTCCATGGACACTTGCAACTCAAGAGTCGCAAGTGCGCTGCCCGCCTTTGAGGGTGATGAGGGATGGGGGATGCAGGGAGCGGAAAGAAGAGAGGAGGGATGAGGAGATGGAAAAAAGGAGAAAGGAGATATGGGAGAGAAAAGGGGGGAGGAAGAATTGGGCCTCCGGAAACCTCACTCAATTCGGGGAAATGCAACGCAAGCGTTACTTCACAACCGGTTTTCTGTGAGGCCGTGGTATCGCACCGGTCGAGCCGGCCCATTCGTGCCTAAGCATGGCTCTACCACTGAAAAAAAACAATTTATTACAACGTGTAATTGTAATTTTATAAATAATTTATTGTGACAGTGACAAAATCCAGGTTTTCTGGTTTTTGTCACTGTCACAATAAACAGGTTTAAAACCTGTTTATTGGTTATTGGAATAAGCGTTTGGTTTAGCACTAAAGACTAATGAAGTAAGGAATCATAAAACTGGCCAGAGGTATTAAAAGATTTACCTAGTTCATTTAACCATAAATATTATAGTTTGCAAAATTTGGTATCTGGTTGTTTTTGTGCGATAAAGGATTGAGCGGTTGTACCTTTAAAATACATGAGTGAAATAGATAAATTAGATGTAAATTATTCATCTGCATATAATGTAACTGCTTCATTACCTTAATATTTTTTAAAAAGATCGCGATAGTTCGCTTTTTTTTGTTTTGATACTATGCTGGTAAACATCATTATATAGAATAGCAATATGAAGAGTTTCAAATTTATTTGTAAAAGCTTCTCCTGTTTATTTTTACAATGAACCAATAATTATTATAATGAATCTTCATGCGTCATTAGAAGTGAATCGATATCGTATAACTCAACCATAAGTCTTAAAATCATTAATCTGCAATAATTATAGATGTAACTACTCTATGAAATCGTTTATATATAAAATTCAGTCCTATGGGTGATCCAAAAGTAATGATAATCGGGTATTTCCAGTGCACATAAAAATCAAAAATATATTTTTAGCTTGCTCATATACTCACTAGGTTAGCATAAAAATAAAACATATAAATAGTCCATGATTTCCGGGAGGTATATTAATTTGAATACGAACCGTCGAGGAGATAATATTAATATGGAGAAAAACAAAATTAGAGCTGTCATTAAGTACATCTGTTTAAAAAAAAATCTACCAAAGACATACACACCGACTTGGTGGAAACATTGGAGGACTCTGCTCCTCCATATTCCATAGTTGCACGCTAGGCCAAGGAGTTTAAGCTGGGAAGAACATCCACGCAACATGAACATTGCGAAGGAAGCCCATTCACGTCCCTCACTGAAGATAATGTAAAGAAAGTTGAAGATGTGTTGGCAGATCGGAGAGTAACCATTATACAAGGGTCGGATATGGCAGTGTTCAAAGAATCCTCATAAATGAATTACATATGAAGCAGGTCTCAGCGCGTTGAGTGCCGAGAATGTTAACCGACGAGCAAAAAAAAAAAACGCGTCGAAATTTCGAGAGTGAATCTCGAAAAGTTCTAAGATTCGGAATCTTTTTAGTTACGTTTCGTGAACATAGATGAGACTTGGGTTTACTATTTTGATCCTAAAACCAAACAACAATCTATGACCTGGAAGCCAGCTTCTTCATTAACGCCAAAAAAAATCGGAGTGTCAATATCAGCGGGAAAGATTATGGCGTCCGTTTTTTGGGACGCTGAAGGAATTATTATGGTGGAATTTTTAGAAAAGGTAGCTACTATTTCGGGCTCTCACTATGCTGACCAAGTAAGAAGATTGCAGGAGGCAATGAAAGAAAAAAGAATGCAAGCAAGCAAACTGCGAGCTAAAGTGCTGTTTCACCAAGACAACGCACCAGCTCACAAAGCCGCAGTTGCGATGGCTGCCATTCAAGAATCGGGATTCGAACTACTCGAACACCCACCCTATTCGCCAGATCTCTTTACTCGGCTCAAAGAACACCTCCGTAGGCAAGAAATTCGAAGGCGATAGCGAAGTGATGGCCGCTGTTGAGGGGTTTTTGGAGGGTCAAGATAAAGATTTTGTTTCTAAGGGGATTCTGATTTTAGAAAAAAAATGGACTAAATGTCTGAACTGATGTGAATGATGTGAATCTGATCTGATTAACTTGTTAGGAGACTATATAGAGAAATAAATCATTTTTTTAACTATAATCACCGTGTTTAATATTCGTTACCATTACTTTTGGATCACCCCTGGTACATATTACTACCAAGTTAGTCACAAAGAAATAAAGAAATAATTCTCTTTTACTAAATAAAAGTAAAATTTAATACTGTTGTTACACGAAATACACTTCTTCACTGGCATGTTTGTCTAATGGTTAGTGACCCTGACTGCTCTAGATCGTGGCTTCGATTCTCAAACCGAACACAAATATGTGTAATCCACTAATACTTGTTCAGAGTCTGGGTATTCTTAGTTTCCGTTGTTTCTATGTTTGTCAAGTCCAGAGACACAGAGATCATGCCTAATAAGGCATTGTCTCTCATTTTTGTCTGTCTTTATTTTTCTTCAACTCAAGAACTAGCTTTGTGTAAGACTGTAAATCAAAATTTCATTTTGATCTCCACGGTGTACCACTTCATTGTTATGCATATACCATTAAGTGACGTCATACACGCTGCAGACATTGTGTCGGACATAGCTTGTCTAAAACAATGTGAAACATATTTTTGCGATATTTTCTCCATTATTTTATTCATAAAAATCCTGTTTACTCGGTAAATGGAATATTTACATTCAATTAATTACTTGATAAGGGTTTGTAAAATAAGAATGAAAGAACGGATTTATCTTTTTATTTTGTGGTTTCGAAACATGTTTATATAGAAAATGTAATTTGAAAATACTTATTTCAGTAACCTAACCTAGTATTATGACACTAAGCAGCTTTAAAAACCAGTTTAAAAAAAACAATTGAGCATTTTTTTTTTAAATTGTATTATATTACCGCTACCTACGCGCACTTCACTTAATCCCAAAAATCCGGGATTTATGATCCGCTATTTTGGATTTTGGCTTCTTGTCCCGTATCCAGCATATAGACTTCACTTTGCGGGATTACGATTAAACTATTTTTTTATGTTTATAAAGTTATGTGAACAACTATTACATTCCTTACGATCGGTGATCACATTCCTTACACAACGTAAAAATAAGAGTCATTATTATAAGAGTTTTTCAAGAAATTATATATTCATACAATCTAACACACAATTAATTTAAAGAATGTGAATATTTATCATATCCATGTTCTTTATTGTATACAGAAAACAGAAATTACAAATCATAGATAACAAGGAAAATAATAATAATAATCTTGATACATCTTACACGCGGCCGTCTGATCCAAACTAAGCAGAGCTTGTACTATGGTAACCAGACAGTTGATAAGCATACTTATATACTTCTAATAGTATGTACAAAGGCGATGTTTACCTATTCACGCATTTAGTTTTCTTCCAGTAAACCTTAGATGTGAAGAGAGGATGGTAATGAACAGTTAGAGTCAAGGTGTTTCCCCTAAGGGGTAGGCAGATGTGTATTAAACACCCACTACCCCACCGCTAATACACATACTCATATCAAAAGTGTCCAGGAAAAGTACATTTAAAAAAATAAATATGTAATTACTATTTACCAAATCTAGTCTTCCATACTTGCTTCCTATTTTAATTCCCATATTTAAGGTAACAAGTTATCCCATACATTTTGTACAAATTAAGAAAAATGTCAATTTTTGCAAATTAATGTCGTCCATTAAATGACAAAAACGGGAAAACTGAGGCTTTGTTAATTTTTAACGATAAAAAAATCAAATCACATAATCACGGCGATTTTGAATGCTTAAAATCAGTTCATCAAAACCACTTAGAGGAATGGCGTGTCACGTTATATGTAATGAGTCAAAAAGTAATTGCGCTGTATGCATACTCGGCAGTGCTCTTCTTTAGAAAATATCTCATGCGTGCTCAATTGGGTTGAGGTCTGGCGATTGAGTGAGAGTGCGTGTTACGACTCTAGCCGGGTGTGGACGCGCATTGTCGTACAGTTGAATCAGCCAAACGGCTTCGCAAAGAGATGATCATGTCTAAAACAATCCTCGCCTAAAATCTAAATCTTCCTCCATCCCCTTCTAAATCTGAGCATTGAGGTTGCCCCTGATCCAAATTAACAGTGGTAGAGCCATGCTTAGGCACAAATGGGCCGGCTCGACCGGTGCGATACCAGGGCCTCACAGAAAACCAGTTGTAAAATAACGTCACTTACCATCAGGTGACCCGGCTGTTCGTCTGTCCCCCTATAGTATAAAAAAAAAAAAAGATGAGATTGTTTCTTCCACCGATCAAAAAACCGGCCCAAATCATCGTTGTTGCCCCTCCATATGAATGAATTTCCTGACAAAATTTCAAACGTTCTTAACGTCCAGAGGTTCTCTAAACTCGACTACGTCTTGCATCCGGCCTCATACTGAAAAGATATTCGTCAGAAAAGCCAGCCACAAACACAACGCCAGTCTTCTTCCTCCCAATTTGTGTATTCGTGAGCCCATTGTAAACAGTAGGTGGAACTCTCAGCTACCTTCGGGAACCTAATCTAAAGAGCTGTGTCGTATATTAAAGTACAATTAATACCTTTATTTATTCTATTAATAGTAAGTTTCCATCGCGCAGTATTTCGAATGCACAGGTCCTGTCAGCGGGTGATGATGCGAGATCGTTCTTCATGTCGCTAGGCCACGCTGCCCGTGATATGATAGCGTGTCCAGAGGCATCTTATAACGCTATGTGTAGTGCCAAGAATGTCAGCTACAGTACGTTGCCTGGAAGCACCTTGCAGTATTCCGATAGCTCTCATAACCTCTTCTCTTTTCAAATGATGTCGTCGCTCCATATCAATGCAATTTACTTTAGTTCCGATGTAGAAATTGTAATGGTTTTGTTGTTTTGTATTGTAACGCTACTACGCTTTTTAATCAAAATTAAAAGAAAATTCTTTATTCAAATGGTGCAATAACTAAACAAAAAACTAATAACCACCCAAAATAGTTAACATAATATTCCTTAATTATAGAATAAAACAATACTCTAAAATGAACTTTATCCCTAGACACTTTTGATACATAATACATGTTATCTCTCTGACTATTTCTGAGAGTGAAAAAATCCTTGATTATTAAACACGCTAAGAAAACGCTATCGCAGATAGTGTAGGGAAGAGAATTTCACTGCCATACCGCAGAGTTAGTGAAAGATTTATCGTTGCGTAGTAAGTAAAACTATGAGATTGAATACAGACCAAGAAAGAAAATGAGAAGCCACAAGGTTTACTCCCTTGAACGAGACACTCAAAACGTTCAGATAATTAGAGTGATAATTAGGGTGGGCAGGAAAGGAATAGAGTGAAGAAAGTGTATGAACGTCTCGATCGTCGTCCAATGGGTAACCATTTCAGTAGTTTTCGACATTCAGAGACATTTTTAGAGACAAATTTAGCAAATATTCCAGATTATCTCAAAGGTCTACGTTATGATCGATAAAGGAAACATCAGCATAGTCAAGAAGAGGAATGAGAATGGATCGAGAAAGGAAAGAAAATCTTGGTCTGAAACTTGAGAAAGATTTTGAAGATGCTTAAGCGATTGATATGATCCAAAATCCTGCTTACCTCAGCAACATTAGTGGACAAGTACAAATTACAATCCATTGAAAACACCAATTTTTTTACATGAGACTTATGGAAAACAATATCGTTGTATAATACTGGGGTAAGGAGGATTCATTTAGTTGACAATACATATAGCTGCCACTTATAATGAGAGCTTGAGCTATAAATTGACAAACAATGCTATGTGCTAATGACAAATGACATTTCTAAAATTATTATTGACAGCAGTGACAGCTCCGGTAAGTTTGTTCATCCTAAAATGAGGGTACAACTACAAATCGCCTACTCTCTTCAAATGTAAGTCTCTCTAAGAATTCAGTTGACTTTGAACAGTACTCTCAAGTAGGAGAGGATCGGGAGAATGAATATATGTAGGATGAAATTGGGACACTGATGAAGTGTACTGTGTATGTCTAGTACTTATAAGTTTTTAAACAGACTTATATTTGATCTATAGTTTTCCTAATATTAGTTTATTCTAGCATGTTTCTCTTAGCATTTGATGATAAATGTTGAAAGTATCCGTTGAAGTACATTGGAAAAATAAAATTAATAAGTAATTTTTAGTCACATATGCTGTTCATTAATGTGGAA
This sequence comes from Tyria jacobaeae, assembly GCA_947561695.1. Classification (NCBI taxonomy): domain Eukaryota; kingdom Metazoa; phylum Arthropoda; class Insecta; order Lepidoptera; family Erebidae; genus Tyria; species Tyria jacobaeae. Next base: position 14,406,524 of record OX387209.1, read on the forward strand.
CGATATGTTCATTTAAGTGGGACGTAAGAGAATATTGACAAAAATAATATAATACTGATATAATACATCAAAGTAAAACTTTCAACAACATTTTTGAAAACGAAATACAAATAATGGTTATTTTTACTTCTAATCGCGGCATTTATGTAAATATTCCCAACGTAGTCTTCTTATCACCGCTCAGCACACGCTTTGTATATTTCTTGTAAACTTTGTATATTTTTATATTTTTCTGTATGTAGTCTACACACACAGTAAATGGCAACACAATCATTTCTGTATTTTGATTTGAATATAACTTAAAAACTATGTGTCGTAAATAATATTAAGTATTACAATCGAATTACCTCTCACAAGCCAGTCTTACTTCCATAATATTAAATGAATTATCAGGAAATAAACTATAAACAAAATGTGAACAAAAAAAAGTTAAGTCGAATAACTACTCAGATATTACACGGATAAAACTGTTCTTTACCAAATATTCCCCATAGCGATAAAAAGCAATGATAAGTAGCACTTAGTTTCGAGGTTATCCAATATATACCAAATTCTATTCGTAACACTTGTAATTACTCATTTGTAGATGTAATGTTTTCATGTCCTTAACAGTTCGGTTTCATATTGCGTTTTTCGTAATCTCTATGATTACAACTTTCTACAAAATATTATTTCACCCACTATTTCGAAAGCAATTATTAATAATGACGATGCCCTGTGTACTATGTATATTTCAAGACTACATTTTGTAAACTGACTTTCACTTACACACAAACGCAAACTAGAAACGTAAATCTTTTTGTTAGTAAAAGCAAGAGGATCATAAGTAATGCATTCAATATGGTTGACAAAGAATCGTACTGTTCAGTCTAGTCGCATGGTTTTCTGTACTAATTAGGTTGGCTAATGAATACAGTGGGTTTAACCGTAGTTGTCTGGGTAATTAACAGCTGAGATAGGAAATATTAATATTTATAAGCTCGAGGGTAAAATTGTCACTGTACATCGAGTCAAAGTGTCGCCTTGAATTTAACATGCTGATTACACACACCTAATCAACAGGGCGTTGTATGCCATTTTCGTTTCTCTTTAGAAAAAAGTGTGTGTTTAATTCTCTTAATTAGCAATCTCAAGGACGAAGTAAAATAATTTACATCGGACTTGTTAATAAATTTACTAATTTATTCATTACATCTGTATACGCTCTGTAAGATATTGTAAAGACAAATGGAATTATAAATGGTCGTTCTATTTTCTTATTAGGGAAAGGTCTTCTGTTTCGTTCGAGATTAGCTTTTGGACGGTCTTCTTGTTTTTAGTTCTTCTTGAATTTCATCAGCAAAATTTAAATCTATTGGAAATAGTAATACACCTGCATATAGTGGTAGGCAGAGGTGTATAAAACACCTATATTTTATCAATAAGAATTTAGTCCTACTAACTTACGAGGCATGCCTTTTAAGTTTTGTTGTTTGAAGAAAAAATACAACTAGAACCTTATATACCTTTTTATTGTTTTTCAAAGTATGCACTACGTAGTTAAATACACTTTTCTATTCGCTGAAACCAGTTATTATAACATCTACTCTAAAGTGGGAGTGTTCAAAATGGCTGACTTCAAAGCGTTAACTGCTTCTTCACCGGACTGGAACCTTTGACCACGAAGACTTTTCTTAATTTTAGGTAATGTAAAGAAATCGTTAGGGCTTAGGTCAGGACTGTACAAGGGATAGTCAAGAATTTCTACTTTTTCCTTCTTCAAATACTCAATCGTTTGACGAGCGCTGTGAGAGCTTGCGTTGTCGTGGTGCAGGAATGTTGCGTCGCTTTGAGTTAGATTTTCGAAGTTCGGCGATGACTTGTGGTAGAGAAACTGTGGCATACCACTCTGCGTTAACCGTTCTACGATCTTGAAGTGCAATAGTCGCAACATGGCCGGTTTTTTCAACGAACGTGGCAACCATCTTCTTTGAAGTGCTTCGAGAACGAACAACTTTAGTCGGCTTTGGCTCGTCTTGAAAGACCCAGATAGTAGATTGTTGTTTGGAAATAGGATCGTAAGCATAGATCCAAGATTCGTCACCACTGATGGCGTAGACGTGATTTGACTCTCCTCTGTTGAACCTTTGCAGAGTTTTCTTTCACCATCAGACGCGGTCCGCCTTGTGATCGTCGGAAAGCAGATTCGGTATCCAACGGCAAACTAGCTTTCTCACACCAAGCGCTTCATGCAAAATCTTCTGAATGGTTGACCATGAGATGCTTAATAGAGCCTCTGCCTAATGAAGCCGTGTCAGGCCTCTTCTAAAGTTGTAGAAAATTATTGCACGAACATTTTACTTAGAAAGATTCATTTTCGTACGTAACCTTACAGATGTCAATCGACGCTATGACTAAACAATAGCATTAATCCTAATACTTTCAACTGTTTTGAGATTCAAAATTTAAACAAATTCGAATATAGAACAGTTCGAAATTCAAAATTGCCGGGAAATATGGAAACGACAGAACTTAAAATGCATGCCTCGTAATAGGGAGCAGGTCGATTGCCGTCAATGGGGCATTTTATGACTATATACATACTGTCTGATATATAACAGTCCGATACCTTAGTCCCGTTACGACACTCACGGGAAGAAATAGGGTGCCTCTAACCTACTCCACCCAGAACCACATGACAACTTGCAATAATACTACTTAAAATAAGTCACATATGTTCTTCTCAGAGTCAATGAAAATCTTCTATCATAAGTATATTGATTATTTTTTATACTATAGGGGACTGACGAACAGACGGGTCACTGATAGTAAGTGACAATCGCCGTCCATGAACACCTACAACTCAAGAGTCGTAATGCGCGAGGAGAGGGGGGATGAAAATGCAACGCAAACGTTGCTTCACAACCAATTTTCTGTGAGGCCGTGGTATCGCATCGGTCGAGCCGGCCCATTCGTGCCTAAGCATGGCTCTACCTCTGTTAACTCAATTAAAAATGTTTCATTGGGGAATACAAAGTGGTTCATATAGTTGTTCAGCTCCCAAACAACAAGGCAGGAAATCTGGACGGTGACGATAACCTTACGATACATGAACTCAAATCCAAAGAAAACTAGGAACATCTAATGTAAAAAAAAATAAAAAAAAACTTTTAACAATGTAATGCAAATTTCAGTTCCGTACTCAATTTCAGCTAAATGTGTATGCTTTCAATGACTGCTCACCACAAAAGCTCAAAGTGATATTGAATTGTAATCCTATAAACGGTACACAATACCGTTAGGTAGAGAACGCGCATCGGCACTTGCGTTTTGTATACAGATTTACATTAGAAAGCTTAATTTACTACATTTCAAACTGTGACGCATAAATTGAAATAAACTAGTTTTGTCCTTACTTGTATTAAATAAGTATGCAAAACAGGCACTGCTTATTTTAAGCGTGAGTAAAACGTAGGACATGTATTAATGTATTCATACACATATATGTATTACATGCATTTCTTACGGGAAGGGTAAACCTAGGAATTCTAAATATCATTTCTAGGTAATGTATAAAATTCCGAGACTATTTTGAAAATGTGTAAGGTAACAACAATTCTTTAATATACCCAGTCCTTTGACAACTTATATATTTTGCATTTTTTGGTGGTAACCTAAATGGTACGAGGAGGTGTACAAAACAATAATCTGAGGGGATCGGGTGATCGTCTCTTTGGTAAACTGAGGGTAGCAAAATAAAAGCTGTAAAAAGTTTCGTTTCACTAGACTAGGAGATCCATTTTCAACCGACTTAAAAAAGGAAGAGGTTCTCAATTCAACTGTATTTTTTTGTTAGCTCAGAACTTTCGACTGCATGAACCGATTTCGACGATTGTTTTTTTTATTTTTAAGGTGGTGTATCCCGAGTGGTCCCATTTTATTTGGTCCAGTTCTGACAATGGCATTAAGCATATACGCGACGAATGGACGAATTACTCAATATCACGCCAACCGATTTCGATGTTTTTTTTATTGGGAAGGATGTACTTCAAGGGTAGTTAGATGAGAGTTTGGTCCAATTGTGACAATGGCATCCATGAGAAAACCATATTTGTCTTAAATTTTACGATAGACGCAATGAAGTCGGTTGTTTACTTTTTTAAAGTCCGAATATTTAAAGTCCGATTGTAGTTGATGTTGAGTGGACTTTTCGTTACACGATATAGCATTAAAAACTACTGCATTACTAATTTAGCTTGACTTTTGCTAGATGTTGCCACAGCGAATTGTTTCAACACCTCCAACTCAAGAGTCGTAACTGCGCTCTCCCCTTTGAGGGTTATGAGGGATAGGGGGGTGCGGGTTGCCGAAAGAAGCAACGGGGTATTGGAGATGCTAAGAAGGAGAGGGGGGATGAGGGGAGAGGAAAGAGGAAAAGGGGAGTTGGGGTTTTATATTCTTTAGTTTCAGTTGAGCCTCCCATGTAGCAAGTGTCTGAAACTCTTTTCTTCTTTACTTTTCTTTCTTAATAGACAACTCTCGTATCCTGTGTCGTAGGGGAACGTTTGAGTACAGATTATTGACTTACAGCAGACGGTTTGAGGCGAGCCGTTTGGTTACCTAAGGTAACAAATGAGAGTTTGAATTCGAAAAAAATTTTGCTTTTTTATAGACTTCTTTAAGTATTTCGTAATTTAGCGTGTAAGCAATCATAACAATATTTTTTGTGGATACGCTCTGGGTATTCAGTAAGTAACGTATATAAAAGTGTAATCGAACCTATTGTCTTGTTGTTTTTTGTCGCGGGCACACCCAGTATTATTATAAAGTTGCGCTACACCTACAAAGCCTTTAAGTAACAAAGGACAAAGTTTTTAATGATTTATTTTAGTTCTTATTATTTATACACCTACGTTTAGAATAAAAACTTAAATATGAAAACATTCGAAGCGTGGGAAGAAAGAAAATTCGAGACGAACTGTAAAAGTGGTTATTTAATCATAATTTTAATTTCGGCAATGTTACAATGAGTACATAAAAGTATCGTATCGTAATTATAATATCGTAATATAAATTCTTGTGCAATTCTTTGTTGTTAATAACAAAAATATCTGCCTGGGTATTCCAGCAACCTTTATGAAAAGTCATTTACTGTGGAAACCGTGCGTTTATGGAATGCATTGCCTAGTACTATACATGAGCACTATCTGCCACTTACTATAAACTAACATACAGCAATATCTACAATATTTATTCTGTATATATGTATATAACTAGCTATGTATGTATAAGTATTTGCAAGTGTGATAAATAGTTTCTATTGTGTTAAATATGTTTTTAGTATGTAAAAGATGACAAGATTTTCTTTATGCGCTAACGATTACCGCCAGTTTATTTAAAAACTCCAGTCCATCCTAAGGTTGCATTAAGTGATAAAACAGCCCTTTGTGCATAAGTGACGTGAAATAATGTGTAATCTATCTAGGTATCCATTTATCTTTAAGTCACCGAATCAGAATGGAGCTCTTAATCAAAGTAAAATGCCATATCACAAAAATATTTTAATCGTTTATTTTTACGTATAAATACATATAAATAAGGTGCCCTTCGTTAGTCACACTAAAACCCAATAACTGCATGACCAATTTCAATACTTTTTTTTAGTCGTATCCTCTTCTCCTCTCCTCTAACGTATCGTACAATGGGAGGTCTTATTACTTAAAACGACGTTTCCTAGACAACCTTAGGATGGTTTTAGTGTTAAGAGTGAATGATAGCATATAATACTTGTATATAGCTAAATATATATGTAAGGGGGTTGTATCTTCTTGTTAATCGCTTTTACGAAACACACCCCTCCCCATGATGTGATGTGGGGGGGAATGCTTATCAGCATCACTTATATTTCGCCTTACAACCACCTACATAATGGTCCTTTAACCTATCACGCGCTTGGCTGATAAGCAAGTAACCGTCGCGTATGAGGAATATCAGGGATTTATAAGGAGTTTCAGTATGATTACCGAGCCTAAGGATCAGAAGATATAGTAGAAGAAGCAGTAATTATCGACTTTCAAGCAACTAACCAGGGATTTGTGTGCGCAGTTTTCAACAGAAGCAGCAACAACAACAAAAGGAGGAGCAACAATAGTAGCAATAAATAAAATGATGATGAAAATAAAAACACCCTTCCCAATGGTGTCGTTGGGTGGGTGTGTCTACAATATACAATTATACATATTTACCTATGAATGCAAAAACTAAATATAATTATATTAATATATCTATACTCATAAGTCTAATATTAATTATATAGAATGATGATACGTACACATAAACATTACTCGTAGCAAATATACAATACAAAAATTGTGATACCTAGTTAACTAGTTACAGTGTTGACGTGGCATTTTCAACACTAGGTTTTATGGTGATCTTAAGAATCTAGTATGCATGTACAAATCTGGAAGAGATTGTGACGAATTAAATCTGTGTAGTAAATATATTATTTACTACACAGATTACACTTATCACAAGTAACATGTATGAATCTACGCAATGATTAAATTTAACTCTATCTCGAATGTAAGTCGAATCAAGCTTTAGGACAGCGTTAAGGCAGTGACTAATAGTATTAAATTAAATAAATAAAAAAAACACGTAACATACCAAGACTGTATGAAGTTTGCTCCTTCTACCTGCTATATTTTTGAATATAAATAAAATTGTACATTAAAAACTGAAGTTTAATTCTTAATTTTGAACTATGTGCCGGTTGGTGACCGGACGGTGGGACCCGGCGTCCATTTCCGGGAGGGTACGGGGGCCCTTCCGTCCGGCGGTTCGGTCTCCGCCATGCCTCACCGTTACATGATGACACAGTATTTTCAGTCTCAGTTTACACAGTCACGATGACTGTCATGCCTTTTACGCCCCCTTTCCCAACTCTTATCATGGCAGTACAAAAAAAGAAAAATGGTCCAACAGCGGCATCCTCCTCTCCCACCAACCCGCTTTTTGAGGTGGAGTTCACTAACATACGTGGACTCCATGCAAACCTCAGCGCCGTACACCAGCACCTTGAGACGGCTCGGCCGGCCATGCTTTTTCTTACGGAGACACAAATACGCCGCCCTGCCGACACGGCATATCTATACTATCCCGGCTACGTTCTAGAGGAGTGCTTCCTCGCGAGGGCTGGGGTATGTCTTTTCGTCAGGGCGGATGTTTTGTTGTCGCCGTCTGCACTGCCTAGAAGACGCATCCTTCTCCATCCTTTGGCTTCACGTGGATTTTGGCTCTATGAGCCGGATCTACGTTTGCCTTTATCGGTCCCATTCCGGAGACTCCGAGACAACTCGACTCTTTGACTACATGAGTCACGCAACGGACAAAGCGCAGGAGCAGTTCCCGACCGCCGAACTGGTCTTTTTGGGAGACTTTAATGCCCACCATGACTTCTGGCTGGGATCTTCCAGAACGGACCACGCTGGTCGAACTGCCCACGCATTCGCTCTCACGCATGACCTTACCCAACTGGTACTCCAGCCCACCAGGATACCAGACATATCGGGTCAAGCGCCCTCTTTTTTTTTTTTTACATCACGGGGAGTGTTCTGACGAGCTCTTCCAATTGGTCCCACCTTCTCCCTTCCTCTACAGGACTACACGTGCTGGCCTGAGGAGTCACCGTTTGCGTGTCGAAGATATGCGATCCCGAACGAAACGGTTTGGCTCTTCTTTCCTGTGCCGATCAGTGAAAGCCTGGAATTCCCTACCAGCGCACGTGTTTCCTTCCCAATTTGATCCCGGGTCTTTTAAGCGGGGCGTGAAAAAGCATCTTACCAGGCCGCCATAGTGTGGGTCACCATGCTGCATTGACTAGACATGCAATGAGGATGGTGACCACCACTCTTGGACTCCACTTATTGCTTACCATCAGGCAAAGTGGAGTCATTATGGTAGGCTTACGAAAAAAAAAAAAAAAAAAAAAAAAAAAAAAAAAAAAAAAAAAAAACTATGTTGGAACACTGTATTGTCACATTCTTGTTTGTAACTGCTTTCCAAATAAGGTCGTGTTTTTGCAACTCTCACGCGGACAAAGTTTTGTGTACAAAGTAGTTGAAATTAATTCACAGACTTGGTCAAAATAATAAAATATGTATGACGGTGAAAAGATTTAAATGATTTTATTTATACTTGACAATTCTCCTTATTTGCAAAACTCATAAAAAGCGGGAACAGGAGGATAAACATACTTATGAAACTTAAGTTAACTGCATGTTTTTTAATCTAATTTTATTTTAATTGTGTCAACAAAAACAAATCGTTTTATGTTCAGATTAAAATTTCAGAGTTCTGTAGAGGGCTGAATATCCCAAGTGTAATAAGGCTATGTTTTTATTACAGTCGGCCTTTTTAATAAGCGGATACTCGCTGTTTGTTCGCAAACAATCTCATCCCATTCCCTAATTTTACACCTATATCCGTTAGCAAACGGAACAAAATTACACGGACTAAATATGTTGATAAACAAAATATTACTAAGGATGCGAATGACCATATCATAACTGAGCTCATTCTTCATATTAAAACATAAATATACTAGATGCTGGGAAACCGAACACAAAAATATTGTTAAAAGGAAAATTACACATCAATTGATACACTATATACCGCATATCTGGCTTTTTGGTTTTAAAGATACTTTAAGGAAGACCAATAAAGCACCAACTAATCATAATTAACTTTTACCAAAAAAAGAAACTCTTTTGGAGTTTATATTTTTTTTATGATTATTTTAATATGAGGGAAAGAAAATACTCAAATTCTGTTACTGAAAGCCATTAAACGGTGGGTTTAAGAGTTTTTTTTTTTGAGTTAGTATATTCTATGTCGATCTTTTTAATTATCTCGCTTACAATCCCATGAAAAAAGTCATCCTCTTCTTTAAGCTATTAAACTGTATGTACCCACATTCACTATATATTGTATATATACAAATATGTGTAGATATATAAGTGGATCGATATACATGCAACGGGTTGGTATATGAGCTATGTTTATGTTTTGTGCCTGTTCACAAAACATAATATTAATGCATCGTCAATTGTCATACACAACGTCTCGTCATCGATTTTTTATATAATTACTCTTAAAACATATTTGTTGCTTTTATATTAAAATTATTATTTTTTTTCTTTTTGTTAGTATTATATCGAGATAAGAAAAACAGTAGGATAATTAAAAACTATGAAATATTTAAATAAAAATGGCAGCCAAGCAGAAAACAGACGATAGCAAAATTATCAAGTTGTAGCCTTTAATGTATTCATTCATGTATCTCTCATATAGGTAACAAATTTTGACATACTAACTTTAGCAATTCCGGCATCAAATAACCAAGAAATTATCCTCGGATTAATTAAATACGGCATTAACATCAAGCCGGGCATGTATTTTAACTGCATTATAAGTTACGTATTCATGAGTTAAACTTCCAAAGCGGGGTTGGTAACAAATTCGGTGAATTATCCAGCGTTTTATTTATTTAAACGAGTTTATTTATATAAAGGATTGAAAATATCGTTTATAGTTGACAACCAATTATCTCAAACGTCTTAATTTAAATTTAAATTCAAAACGTTCTGGAGACAAAGTCAAATACATCAACTACAACACTTTTTTGAAGCAACTTAGAAATAAGAATATCTCACGTTAAAGACTTTGAATCAGTAAGTTTCAGAAAATTAAGCTTATCTAAATGGATATTTGAACACACATTGAATGGTTACAATATCTGATACAGCACAACCAATTATATATTAAATCATAAATCTTAGTGTCATTAGTAACCAACAACACATGACATATTCTATTCTGTATAGATAAATATGTAGTTTATAGCAACATTTTCCGGAACATCCACACATAGCAGTCGTAAACGAAGCTACAAGGATTTGCCATCCCTAATGTCGCTGTCAAACCCGCTGATACAGATTAAGCGTTGGTTGAGCAGTCGTCTAAATAAAAATCGAAAAACAATCAGTTAGAAGTTTCTTCCTTACAGTCCATTTACTCTTAGAACGTAGTGCTTTTTTAAAAGGAACTCTACGGCCCTTATTTCGAGATCCTTTAGGGCCACACTTGAAGAACGGCATGCCGCCTTAGGGCCCCGCTTCCGCCCCTCCGAAATGCCCGAGATAAGAGAGACGTTTTGGCGCCATTCATGTTTATGGCAGGGCAAATGGCCCTAGAATACTGCGGTGTTATTATAAACAAGTACCTATACACAGTATACTTAAAAGAACTTCGAGAGATCTTGAAGAACCTTATTTTTGTTCAAAGCAAGTAGGATTGTAACACTAAGATGTTAACATAAGCATATTTACTTCAAATAAATATGTTTAAGAAAATTTAAAATTAAATTGAAAAAACACTCTCTTAATTTTTTAATATATTACAAGCAAACGAGAACTACTGTATTTTTTCGTTAAAGTGTGTAATTGTTTTTTTATGCAGCAACGAAAATAAATTGGGGCTTAACTCTAATGTATCACGTACTATTTTTCTCTCTGTACAAAAGTATAGTAATAAATAAGACAGAGCAAGTACGAATTAAACTAATTGTAATATTTTCTAAAAGTTAATATAAGGTCGGGTCATGAAAACTAGCGAGATATCGCAAATCCCGTCATTATGCCGTGTGAAGGGACAAAACGTAGCAGTATTGCTTTATTTTACAAAATATGGACTCCGTAAAATTTTATGGAGACCGTTTTTGAAGGGGAGCTGAAAGCAATGACCATTAACAATGTACCTATAAGACGTAGCGTGATGTGAGACAACAGCTTTGTCCTAGCCATGGATTCCAATTACACCCTTAACAATGACTACAGTTCTATTATGTACTATATTTCCTAATTCTGTAGCAACTGTAACGATATTAAAATCTGCAACGACAAGGCATTCACTAATTATGTAATAAAAAGACGACTTTTTTCTTAATGGAAAAAATGATCATGTTGAACAATAATAGAAAAAAACAAAACCCTTATCATTCGTTTAGATGACATTTTCAGAAAGTAATAACTACGGGAATGGACGTCACAGGAATGATAAAACAATAGAAAATGTATTGACAGTCATTAAAGATGATATTCATTAAAACGTGGCTAACAGTTGAAGCATGATCTGGACGACTCACGACATTGAATATATCCAAAGTCTACATACAATTGAAATTGGAATAGAGGTGGTTCAGCCTACAGGCTGAAACAGCCAGAGTTTAGGGTGTCCTGTGGGGCACTTGCTAAACACAGTTTTTGTTTTATCAAACTGGTCATTTTCATTTTTTGTTTTATTACCTTAAAGCTCAGGGGATTTATAGCTTACCACTTTGCATTAATTTCGCATCCATTACAGATCTCTTGAATATTGGGCGTTATTTTTTTGCAACATGAAGATGAAGTTCAAATTATCGTAAAATTATGTAGAATGTTTATTCAGATTGCGTTCAATTGTTGTTATAAATTAATCCATTTAAAAGGCTTTTATTGCAACAGAATTTTCTTTAGAAACAATAAAATTATACAAATTACTGTTCAACACGAAGAAAGAAATTTTCGAGAATCCTCGAGAATCCAACAACTCGATAATTAAAACAAACTTATGCCACATGAAATGTTCTAATACTTAAAATGATACGCGAATAGATAGTAAAAGCTTGTTAAGAATACACTTAATTCCAGTTGTTAGGACATTAAAATAGTTTAAAGTTGTATAAAACAAAGGAGTAAAGGCCACGCCGTATTCTCTAGAGTTCGGCGCAAACCGCACATAGCTTAAGTGAACCATTAATGAAGATTAATGTAGACACCGACGGACGAACTATAGTATACACATTACGTGAATGTTTGAATAGATGATTATCTGTGTCACAGCGGTGAAAATGATATTACTGCAAAATAAATTTTATTCATATATCATCATCAGTATTGGCCAAAGAGGAATAATTTCGTAACAATTTACATTCAATTAATGCGAATGGTCACCGGCTGCTCTTGCTGTGTATACATCATATAATTCATCATTTAAATTGTGTTACTGTTTAAAAGCAAAACGATGTATCTTCATGGATAATGGGAGAGAGATTTAGTCATCGTGTATTTATGTCTATACGTTACACAATATTATGAAATGTAGTCGGTTGTTTTTATTTGTCAAATTAAATAATATTAGTGTGAAAGAAAACAGGATGTGTTTGGCTTGCTTTGCTTCACATAGCCTAAATTACTGAGGTTACCATATACCCAACTCCTTCTCTCCTCTTTCAGCACCCGCATTTACTACTTTTGAGTTTTACTTATTTACCATTACCATTTTGCAGGTGATCGTCTGTTTGTCTGATCCACTATATTTAAAAAAAAATATGATGATTCTTTATTAAGCACTAGACCCTAGGCGGTTGTATGTATGAAATGTCTGGAGAGGTTACTTCAGGCACGCTGGATGAAGGTAAAGATATTTGGGTCCAACGTCAAATCCGTACTGCGTTATGGGTGCAAGGGACTTGGTGAAAGGTGGAAGGGACTTATCTCATACTGACTTCAGGTTTTCGTAAACCGTTGCCTTTGAAACGGAGGATTTGACGAAGGTAACGGTTTACGAAAACCTGATTACCAATTCCTGGCACAAGAAAATCTTCAACGAATGCTGTTAGAACGCTGCTACGAATCCCCTATCGACCACCAGATCAAATGTCGCAAATGGACCTGGGTTGGACCACACTTATGTTAACGTGGGAGAGCCATGCTTAGGCACGTAAGGGCTGGTTCAACTGGAGTTTTGCCACGACCTCCCAGGAAACCGGTGGTTAAGAAATGCTTACATTGTATTTAACCGAGTAAGTGACGTTACTGGAAGCCTAAATTCTACTCTCGTTTTTCCTTCCCCTATTTTCCCTCCTTTCTCCATTCCTAAATAATCATGTAACGCACTTGCGACTCTTAAGTTGTCCATCCGCGGCGGTAGAGTGACTACTACGCGCGGACGCGGACTACCGAGTACTACCTATATTTTGAAAAAAAAGGAAAGAATACTTTTCGAAGGGGCCCCGATCACATACTTAGGTAGGCACTGGATGGTCTCTGTAAGTTGCTCATCACATGCAAACCCGGCGGTGAAAAGTAGCAGACGAGATGAAGAAAATCGGCAAAGCATGTAGTGAATATAGGTGCAAAGGTCAAGACCGAGCGTAATAGAGAATTGCTGTGGAGGTTCTCTGTTCCCTAGATAAGACATCCAGGCATTCACCAAGCCAATAGTGCGAGTGACGCAGTACTCTACGTCACCCGCACTGTTGATTAAATGCTATAGTTAGCATTTCTAGATAATTTCAGCAAAAAGGAGAGGAAGTTAATAATTAAGTCGGATTTTACATATATTTTACAATTTCAAGTGCTTCTAATATTTTTATTTTATTTTTAGTTTACACTTTTTTAGATATTTTTAATCAACTTTTTTTCAGCTTTTATGTCCTTAAAAAGTCTGTTAAACCTTTTAAATATTAAAGTCTTATCCGTGACCTACATAACGTCTTAATAGCTCGTCTTATCATGAGGAGATGTCGTGTAGTTCCTATTGTAACCCTAATAGTCGTAATCGACTACTGAGCCCCCGGCTAATGTCTCTTTGATTAGAACTAAGCATTAACACATTTGCTTTTGGCACGAATTGCCTGCAAACGTTTTGATCACAGTTGTGTTTTGGAACTCTAATCAAGTTTATCTCTTCTAAGTATAATGTATTGGTTTATAATGCGAGTCTGATAATGTTTCAGTGTCAATAAGTTTAATGCTTAATGTTTATACTTGGGCATAATAAATTTCAGGCTTCACAAATGTAAAAATAGGATGGATGTATGTTACTCAATCACATCAGATTAGCTAAACGGATCTGGATTAAATTTATGATTACTACAGACTAAAGTCTTTAATAGCACATAAGCTACTTATAGCGGAAACTTTTTCGGTTTAAAATTTCCCGACGAACGAAGTCGCTGGCAACAACACAACAATAACAATAAATATTTGACTTTTTTAAAAGAAGCGCCTTTCTAATTCATATATGTATGTGCAATATTTTGAAATCTCATTATCAAATCCTGATTTAATTACAATGGGACCACCACAGGAGATAACCATTTCGAAAAGTTGGTTGGCAATAGTATATAAATCGCATACATACATAAAAACATACATACAATCGAAAATAAAATTTCCTCCTTTTCTGAAGTCGGTAGAGAGAATTGAGTATTAAACGAAGATAGTATGATAGCAAAGTGTGTACGTTTAAATCTCATCTATTACGAACATGAACCCACTTCTTATACAAGCCTTTATTTGAGTTGGAAAGGCCTAATACTAATAAAGAGTAACCCTAGTTAAGTGCTGTGTTTTTGTACATCAGGTAAGGTACTTCTAGAGCCAAAACCATACTTTATCACATAGTACACACATAACTTTCAAATTTTCTTTTTAATGTTTAAAAAGTTTATAATATATTAAAATGGGGCGAGATGGATTTCTATTAATTTTGTACCTTACTAGCAGCAATAAAAAAAAATCATAATATATACTAATATATTCATAATTCATCTACTAAATTTCATAAGTTTTGACGTCATTCTTTAAAATATTCATTCACACCCTTTTTATTGCTTACAGCGTACATCCCTGCATAATATTGCTTCATTTTTAATTCTTTTGTTACGCTATGATACTAGATACGCTAGTTACGATAATTATAGTAAGAACATAAATATATCACGTTTTTCTTTACTCTGTTGAATAAGTAAACATACAATTAAACGATATGAAATCGAGACATGTTTTTTTTAACCACTAACAACAATTTAAAAACTAAAGTTTAGGTTCTAGAATACTAAGAGTACGGAAAAACTGGAATGTAATTCTCAGGTATCAGGCAAAATGTATAGTTTTGAAACAAGCCATGATATAGCAATTTTAATACATGTTGAACTTAATATACCTGAAACACACCTTAGTATTTTAGTAAAAAAAGTAAGGATTATAATTATGATTGCTTTGATGAGAATTTATTCGAAGGTGTAGAGATTAACATACTAATAAATTGCATTTCGTTTGGAACATCTTAACCTTAATATTGACATAGGCATATCTATATATATGATGCTAAAATAGAATAGCGTAAATTTTATTGCTTAAAATCTATATCTATAGACACATGTTATAACTCTTATAAGACAGTGCCAGGTACTTACAGTTTGTCGTTTATCAAAATGTAAAAATACAAAATAGTTGATTATGAATTAATTAATCAAAGTAATAGTTAAAAATACAAAACTTGCAAAACAACATTTATAAACAGTCATGCAAGTTTACAATGTTTTTCACTTTTAGTGCCTAGTCTCTGATCTTGAGTATAAGCATTTTAAGTCAGCCCCATTATGTTTTTTTCAGGATTTTTTGTGTAGGTATACTTTGATTTTTAATTAGATAGACTTAAACAGTTACAAATGACCGTTATTTTACTAACACATTGCCAGCGTCCAGGCTTAGTGTTGTAATATTACAACACTAAGCCTGGACGCTGGCAATGCAGTAAAAACCCTTTCCTATTAATAGTACAAATCGATAAATAGTCAACTTAAAAATACTTTTAAATTCAAATTAAAAATACTTTTAAGAAAGCTCGATATCGTTTTGGTTTTGATTTTAGACAATGCCTCTTATCTCTAACGCTAGGTACAAAAACTGCCAATATTGTGTGGCGTAAAGCCCGAATTCAGAAGAGGCTAAGTTTTTCTTAAATTCCTTTTCACTGTAAATATAAATCATGTAGGAATTTGTATGAGTACAGACAAAGGAGTGTAAAACCCCGTTAAATAAAGATTACAATTTATTTAATTTATTTTTGTTTTTCATATCTTCTTTCAAAAAATATATTGATATTTTTAATAGTCTTGCAGTACTTGCCCATTTTTAGATATATGCTATTATTATTATTCATTAATCAAATGAAATGAAATTAGCTATGATGATTGGAAGTTCAAAAATTTGCATGTGTCTCGTTATACGCGTAGTTTGAGTTTCTTGTACCTAATTACAGCTTCAAAATGAAGATGACAGGGAAAATTAGTTTGGACTTAAGGTTTTGAAATAGGAAAGCATGACTAAGGTTTTTATTCTTAAAAAGTCACTACTGTTATAAGTATACGCTACTAATGCTACTGCTTAAAGCAAATTTAAACTAATAAACTAACTAAATAGTGCTGTATCCTTAATTATCTAGATAATTAAGGATGCTGTATCCTTAACTATCTAAATAATTAAGGATACAGCACTATCTTTTCATCACGGTAACGTGGCAACCCACCATGTCACTTTAGTCTACCTAATTGAAAAACAGAGTAGAGCTCTTTTGTGATATTAGGAATTGCATTATAGATATTATTGATATATACTCCTCTTGGGTATTTTTGTAACCATAATTCTAGCTGGGTTTTTGGCGATTTTGGGAACAAAGTCTTAGCTGACTAACCTAAATTAGGGTTTAGCTGAACAAACTTAGCCGCTACCAGGATGTACATACATGCTTATTAATGTGAAAATTTTATGTTCTTTAAAGTGCAACGCTCCCAATGTAGTAGGTACTATACCGAACACATTGGGAGTCTTGTAGTGATTGGACTTACTTGTTATATAACGCGAGTAATGTGGCGTTGGTTATATACCACATGTAATGTTGCGTTGGTTATATAACGCGTGTTATGCTGCTATGGTTATATACCACGATAGTTTTAAAGTTATTCGTTTTAGAATATGTTTGCGATCGTCATTGTCGTATATAATTTAGGAAACATTGTATTTCAGAAATAGTTTTTATATAATGAATAAAAATTTTAAAACGTATCACCATTATGTAAATAACAGACCATTGTTGCGCTTTTCATACGATAATAATTAACTTTAAAAAGTAGACAACCCACTTCAATGCGTCTATCATAAAATGTAAGACCTATATGGTTTTCTCATTGATGCCATTGTCAGAACTGGACCAAATTGATATGGGACCACTCAGGAAGCAGCAGCTTTCACAAACCAATAAAATTGGTTTACCCAGTCGAAAGTTCTATGGTAACAAATACAAAAAAACTAAAAACGAAATTTGAACCCCATCCTATTTTAACTCGGTTAAAAAGTTGCGAGTACTACATGACCATTATGAATACCTACTTGTCCTACATATAAATGTGTATGATATAATTTATTATCTTCTTTGAACAGTATGTTCTTTGTACAATCAGTCTCATTTTACATTTATAAATAAATATTACAAAAACTGACTGAAAAAATATTCCTCTGTTAAAGTATTTTATGTTGCTATCGTAATTACAGTATAAAAAGGTTCTGATGCAACAATTACTGAATAACATAAGTGATGTGTTAACGTGAAAAAAAAGCGTGTCGTGACAGTTCAAGCTCATAGATAAAAGTAAGCATAACGAAGTTATGAAAGCATTTTACATTTTTTTTTTTTTTTTATACTATAGGGGGACAGACGAACAGACGGGTCACCTGATGGTAAGTGACACCGCCGTCCATGAACACTTGCAACTCAAGAGTCACAAGTGCGCTGCCCGCCTTTGAGGGTGATGAGGGATGGGGGAGCGGAAAGAAGAGAGGAGGGATGAGGAGATGGAAAAAAGGAGAAAGGAGATATGGGAGAGAAAAAGGGGGAGGAGGAATTGGGCCTCCGGAAACCTCACTCAATTTGGGGAAATGCAACGCAAGCGTTACTTCACAACCGGTTTTCTGTGAGGCCGTGGTATCGCACCGGTCGAGCCGGCCCATTCGTGCCTAAGCATGGCTCTACCACTGAAGACATAAACACAGTGAAATCTGACTTCTACTGCAATATTTTAACGTTTCTTTTTGTTTCATTTTTTTTATGCCATAGGGGCAAACGAGCAGACGGATCACCTGACGGTAAGTGACCGCCGCCCATGGACACCCGTAACTCAAAAGTCACAAGTGCGTTTCCGGCTTTTTAGGTAGGAGTACGCTCTTTTCTTAAAGGTTTGAAGGTCGTATCGATCCGGAAATACGGCAGGCGGCAATTTGTTCCATAGGCTGATTGTGCGATGCAAAAAGTTTCTGGAGAAGCGCACAGTGTTGGAGTGCCAGGTAATTGGGATGGATAATTTGTCGCGTAGGAAGATGGCGGACATCTGCAGTCGGTATAAGTCTGAACAATTCCTCTGAATACTCTCCATGATACAAGCGATAGAGGATGCAGAGTGAAGCTCTACGCAACGCCAAGGTGTCAAGCTGATCAGATATATCTTGGAAGTCGATGATGCGAGTCGCTCTCCGTTGAATTCGGCCAAGAGAGAGAAGCTGGTACTGGGATGCATCTGCAAAGAGATGAGAACAGTATTCCATGTGCGGCCGAACCTGCGCCTTATAAAGTTGCAGGCGGTGGGCCGGAGTAAAATACTGTCTCGATCTGTTTAGCACACCAAGCTTCTTCGAGGCTAATATGGCCTTACTCTCTAAGTGACCTCGAAACTGGACTTAGCTTGATATATTGGCGCCAAGGATTCCGATACTGGCTGATGCAGTTATGGAAGTGCTCTCAAATTGAGGTGATACGACCAATGGCATCTTTTTAGCGGCGAACGCGCAAACCTTTGTCTTCGTGGGGTTAAACTGGACAAGGTTAAGTCGACCTCTTTCACCCGCATTTACTACTTTTGAGTTTTACTTATTTACCATTACCATTTTGCAGGTGATCGTCTGTTTGTCTGATCCACTATATTTAAAAAAAAATATGATGATTCTTTATTAAGCACTAGACCCTAGGCGGTTGTATGTATGAAATGTCTGGAGAGGTTACTTCAGGCACGCTGGATGAAGGTAAAGATATTTGGGTCCAACGTCAAATCCGTACTGCGTTATGGGTGCAAGGGACTTGGTGAAAGGTGGAAGGGACTTATCTCATACTGACTTCAGGTTTTCGTAAACCGTTGCCTTTGAAACGGAGGATTTGACGAAGGTAACGGTTTACGAAAACCTGATTACCAATTCCTGGCACAAGAAAATCTTCAACGAATGCTGTTAGAACGCTGCTACGAATCCCCTATCGACCACCAGATCAAATGTCGCAAATGGACCTGGGTTGGACCACACTTATGTTAACGTGGGAGAGCCATGCTTAGGCACGTAAGGGCTGGTTCAACTGGAGTTTTGCCACGACCTCCCAGGAAACCGGTGGTTAAGAAATGCTTACATTGTATTTAACCGAGTAAGTGACGTTACTGGAAGCCTAAATTCTACTCTCGTTTTTCCTTCCCCTATTTTCCCTCCTTTCTCCATTCCTAAATAATCATGTAACGCACTTGCGACTCTTAAGTTGTCCATCCGCGGCGGTAGAGTGACTACTACGCGCGGACGCGGACTACCGAGTACTACCTATATTTTGAAAAAAAAGGAAAGAATACTTTTCGAAGGGGCCCCGATCACATACTTAGGTAGGCACTGGATGGTCTCTGTAAGTTGCTCATCACATGCAAACCCGGCGGTGAAAAGTAGCAGACGAGATGAAGAAAATCGGCAAAGCATGTAGTGAATATAGGTGCAAAGGTCAAGACCGAGCGTAATAGAGAATTGCTGTGGAGGTTCTCTGTTCCCTAGATAAGACATCCAGGCATTCACCAAGCCAATAGTGCGAGTGACGCAGTACTCTACGTCACCCGCACTGTTGATTAAATGCTATAGTTAGCATTTCTAGATAATTTCAGCAAAAAGGAGAGGAAGTTAATAATTAAGTCGGATTTTACATATATTTTACAATTTCAAGTGCTTCTAATATTTTTATTTTATTTTTAGTTTACACTTTTTTAGATATTTTTAATCAACTTTTTTTCAGCTTTTATGTCCTTAAAAAGTCTGTTAAACCTTTTAAATATTAAAGTCTTATCCGTGACCTACATAACGTCTTAATAGCTCGTCTTATCATGAGGAGATGTCGTGTAGTTCCTATTGTAACCCTAATAGTCGTAATCGACTACTGAGCCCCCGGCTAATGTCTCTTTGATTAGAACTAAGCATTAACACATTTGCTTTTGGCACGAATTGCCTGCAAACGTTTTGATCACAGTTGTGTTTTGGAACTCTAATCAAGTTTATCTCTTCTAAGTATAATGTATTGGTTTATAATGCGAGTCTGATAATGTTTCAGTGTCAATAAGTTTAATGCTTAATGTTTATACTTGGGCATAATAAATTTCAGGCTTCACAAATGTAAAAATAGGATGGATGTATGTTACTCAATCACATCAGATTAGCTAAACGGATCTGGATTAAATTTATGATTACTACAGACTAAAGTCTTTAATAGCACATAAGCTACTTATAGCGGAAACTTTTTCGGTTTAAAATTTCCCGACGAACGAAGTCGCTGGCAACAACACAACAATAACAATAAATATTTGACTTTTTTAAAAGAAGCGCCTTTCTAATTCATATATGTATGTGCAATATTTTGAAATCTCATTATCAAATCCTGATTTAATTACAATGGGACCACCACAGGAGATAACCATTTCGAAAAGTTGGTTGGCAATAGTATATAAATCGCATACATACATAAAAACATACATACAATCGAAAATAAAATTTCCTCCTTTTCTGAAGTCGGTAGAGAGAATTGAGTATTAAACGAAGATAGTATGATAGCAAAGTGTGTACGTTTAAATCTCATCTATTACGAACATGAACCCACTTCTTATACAAGCCTTTATTTGAGTTGGAAAGGCCTAATACTAATAAAGAGTAACCCTAGTTAAGTGCTGTGTTTTTGTACATCAGGTAAGGTACTTCTAGAGCCAAAACCATACTTTATCACATAGTACACACATAACTTTCAAATTTTCTTTTTAATGTTTAAAAAGTTTATAATATATTAAAATGGGGCGAGATGGATTTCTATTAATTTTGTACCTTACTAGCAGCAATAAAAAAAAATCATAATATATACTAATATATTCATAATTCATCTACTAAATTTCATAAGTTTTGACGTCATTCTTTAAAATATTCATTCACACCCTTTTTATTGCTTACAGCGTACATCCCTGCATAATATTGCTTCATTTTTAATTCTTTTGTTACGCTATGATACTAGATACGCTAGTTACGATAATTATAGTAAGAACATAAATATATCACGTTTTTCTTTACTCTGTTGAATAAGTAAACATACAATTAAACGATATGAAATCGAGACATGTTTTTTTTAACCACTAACAACAATTTAAAAACTAAAGTTTAGGTTCTAGAATACTAAGAGTACGGAAAAACTGGAATGTAATTCTCAGGTATCAGGCAAAATGTATAGTTTTGAAACAAGCCATGATATAGCAATTTTAATACATGTTGAACTTAATATACCTGAAACACACCTTAGTATTTTAGTAAAAAAAGTAAGGATTATAATTATGATTGCTTTGATGAGAATTTATTCGAAGGTGTAGAGATTAACATACTAATAAATTGCATTTCGTTTGGAACATCTTAACCTTAATATTGACATAGGCATATCTATATATATGATGCTAAAATAGAATAGCGTAAATTTTATTGCTTAAAATCTATATCTATAGACACATGTTATAACTCTTATAAGACAGTGCCAGGTACTTACAGTTTGTCGTTTATCAAAATGTAAAAATACAAAATAGTTGATTATGAATTAATTAATCAAAGTAATAGTTAAAAATACAAAACTTGCAAAACAACATTTATAAACAGTCATGCAAGTTTACAATGTTTTTCACTTTTAGTGCCTAGTCTCTGATCTTGAGTATAAGCATTTTAAGTCAGCCCCATTATGTTTTTTTCAGGATTTTTTGTGTAGGTATACTTTGATTTTTAATTAGATAGACTTAAACAGTTACAAATGACCGTTATTTTACTAACACATTGCCAGCGTCCAGGCTTAGTGTTGTAATATTACAACACTAAGCCTGGACGCTGGCAATGCAGTAAAAACCCTTTCCTATTAATAGTACAAATCGATAAATAGTCAACTTAAAAATACTTTTAAATTCAAATTAAAAATACTTTTAAGAAAGCTCGATATCGTTTTGGTTTTGATTTTAGACAATGCCTCTTATCTCTAACGCTAGGTACAAAAACTGCCAATATTGTGTGGCGTAAAGCCCGAATTCAGAAGAGGCTAAGTTTTTCTTAAATTCCTTTTCACTGTAAATATAAATCATGTAGGAATTTGTATGAGTACAGACAAAGGAGTGTAAAACCCCGTTAAATAAAGATTACAATTTATTTAATTTATTTTTGTTTTTCATATCTTCTTTCAAAAAATATATTGATATTTTTAATAGTCTTGCAGTACTTGCCCATTTTTAGATATATGCTATTATTATTATTCATTAATCAAATGAAATGAAATTAGCTATGATGATTGGAAGTTCAAAAATTTGCATGTGTCTCGTTATACGCGTAGTTTGAGTTTCTTGTACCTAATTACAGCTTCAAAATGAAGATGACAGGGAAAATTAGTTTGGACTTAAGGTTTTGAAATAGGAAAGCATGACTAAGGTTTTTATTCTTAAAAAGTCACTACTGTTATAAGTATACGCTACTAATGCTACTGCTTAAAGCAAATTTAAACTAATAAACTAACTAAATAGTGCTGTATCCTTAATTATCTAGATAATTAAGGATGCTGTATCCTTAACTATCTAAATAATTAAGGATACAGCACTATCTTTTCATCACGGTAACGTGGCAACCCACCATGTCACTTTAGTCTACCTAATTGAAAAACAGAGTAGAGCTCTTTTGTGATATTAGGAATTGCATTATAGATATTATTGATATATACTCCTCTTGGGTATTTTTGTAACCATAATTCTAGCTGGGTTTTTGGCGATTTTGGGAACAAAGTCTTAGCTGACTAACCTAAATTAGGGTTTAGCTGAACAAACTTAGCCGCTACCAGGATGTACATACATGCTTATTAATGTGAAAATTTTATGTTCTTTAAAGTGCAACGCTCCCAATGTAGTAGGTACTATACCGAACACATTGGGAGTCTTGTAGTGATTGGACTTACTTGTTATATAACGCGAGTAATGTGGCGTTGGTTATATACCACATGTAATGTTGCGTTGGTTATATAACGCGTGTTATGCTGCTATGGTTATATACCACGATAGTTTTAAAGTTATTCGTTTTAGAATATGTTTGCGATCGTCATTGTCGTATATAATTTAGGAAACATTGTATTTCAGAAATAGTTTTTATATAATGAATAAAAATTTTAAAACGTATCACCATTATGTAAATAACAGACCATTGTTGCGCTTTTCATACGATAATAATTAACTTTAAAAAGTAGACAACCCACTTCAATGCGTCTATCATAAAATGTAAGACCTATATGGTTTTCTCATTGATGCCATTGTCAGAACTGGACCAAATTGATATGGGACCACTCAGGAAGCAGCAGCTTTCACAAACCAATAAAATTGGTTTACCCAGTCGAAAGTTCTATGGTAACAAATACAAAAAAACTAAAAACGAAATTTGAACCCCATCCTATTTTAACTCGGTTAAAAAGTTGCGAGTACTACATGACCATTATGAATACCTACTTGTCCTACATATAAATGTGTATGATATAATTTATTATCTTCTTTGAACAGTATGTTCTTTGTACAATCAGTCTCATTTTACATTTATAAATAAATATTACAAAAACTGACTGAAAAAATATTCCTCTGTTAAAGTATTTTATGTTGCTATCGTAATTACAGTATAAAAAGGTTCTGATGCAACAATTACTGAATAACATAAGTGATGTGTTAACGTGAAAAAAAAGCGTGTCGTGACAGTTCAAGCTCATAGATAAAAGTAAGCATAACGAAGTTATGAAAGCATTTTACATTTTTTTTTTTTTTTTATACTATAGGGGGACAGACGAACAGACGGGTCACCTGATGGTAAGTGACACCGCCGTCCATGAACACTTGCAACTCAAGAGTCACAAGTGCGCTGCCCGCCTTTGAGGGTGATGAGGGATGGGGGAGCGGAAAGAAGAGAGGAGGGATGAGGAGATGGAAAAAAGGAGAAAGGAGATATGGGAGAGAAAAAGGGGGAGGAGGAATTGGGCCTCCGGAAACCTCACTCAATTTGGGGAAATGCAACGCAAGCGTTACTTCACAACCGGTTTTCTGTGAGGCCGTGGTATCGCACCGGTCGAGCCGGCCCATTCGTGCCTAAGCATGGCTCTACCACTGAAGACATAAACACAGTGAAATCTGACTTCTACTGCAATATTTTAACGTTTCTTTTTGTTTCATTTTTTTTATGCCATAGGGGCAAACGAGCAGACGGATCACCTGACGGTAAGTGACCGCCGCCCATGGACACCCGTAACTCAAAAGTCACAAGTGCGTTTCCGGCTTTTTAGGTAGGAGTACGCTCTTTTCTTAAAGGTTTGAAGGTCGTATCGATCCGGAAATACGGCAGGCGGCAATTTGTTCCATAGGCTGATTGTGCGATGCAAAAAGTTTCTGGAGAAGCGCACAGTGTTGGAGTGCCAGGTAATTGGGATGGATAATTTGTCGCGTAGGAAGATGGCGGACATCTGCAGTCGGTATAAGTCTGAACAATTCCTCTGAATACTCTCCATGATACAAGCGATAGAGGATGCAGAGTGAAGCTCTACGCAACGCCAAGGTGTCAAGCTGATCAGATATATCTTGGAAGTCGATGATGCGAGTCGCTCTCCGTTGAATTCGGCCAAGAGAGAGAAGCTGGTACTGGGATGCATCTGCAAAGAGATGAGAACAGTATTCCATGTGCGGCCGAACCTGCGCCTTATAAAGTTGCAGGCGGTGGGCCGGAGTAAAATACTGTCTCGATCTGTTTAGCACACCAAGCTTCTTCGAGGCTAATATGGCCTTACTCTCTAAGTGACCTCGAAACTGGACTTAGCTTGATATATTGGCGCCAAGGATTCCGATACTGGCTGATGCAGTTATGGAAGTGCTCTCAAATTGAGGTGATACGACCAATGGCATCTTTTTAGCGGCGAACGCGCAAACCTTTGTCTTCGTGGGGTTAAACTGGACAAGGTTAAGTCGACCTCAATCTGAAACTTTTCATAAAGAAGTTTCGATTTCAGACACAAGTTTAAGACATCGAAATCGTGTTAATCTCAAAATTTATTTTAAGGGTCTATTTAAGTTTACATGATTTGAAAACATTTATAATCATCAATAAATGTTTTTGCAATATAGTAACGGACCCTATAGTGAGCACGTCGAGATGTAATATCTAAACAATAGCAGTACATGTTAGGAAGGTAGCATTTTATATTAATTCTTTGCTAGAATTGAAATTTAATGCTGTAACATATTGATTTTAGCATACCCTCTTTTACTACTACTATTTGGTATTTACTTACGTTATCAATTAATACTTATATTAAGATTGAATCTATAAGATTAATCAAAACTAATGAATTATATAACATACATAAATACATAAACACTCACTCCCACATTTTATGTTTTATTCCCATACAGTATTCGCCGATATTATTTTAGTCCCATTTACGTAATAGGGCGCAAGCCAATTGCCGTCATCCGGGCACTTTTGGGAATCAGATCGGAAAATTGGGATACATTAACAGAAAAGGGAAGATAGAAAAAGAAGGCAAGGAATATTACTTACACAGAATGATTAGGGAGTATGATCAACAGCTCAGGTAAGTCAGGTTCGCATATCTATAACCCGAACTGTCTCGTGCCGGAAAGTCCAACTAATTACTTACTTCAATATGTAAATGTGACTACTGCATAAGTAGACATAAACTTAAACCCATCTGCTACTTCAAGTAATAATATGAAATCCACTTAAACGTCCCTCACAGATGAAACCCATTTCATTACGTCCCTTACGAACGCTGCATCGAACAAACCACATCTATAAACTAAAACATTGTAGCAAATTCTCAACAAGAAATCACTTCTCAGTCTAGAGGGGCTCGTGGAAATCATTTATCTAAAAGCTGCTCCCTTCCGCCATCAAAACTAAATCAAGTAGGGTAACGAACATAAACTCGACCGCCTTTGCAGTTAGATAAAATGTAAATAGAAGTTCGATTCACTCGACTCGTATGACACCACACGTTGGGGATCGTCCACCTCTCATAGCCTCTATAACAACCTCTTTATATTCAACTATCTCTATTTGACTACGATTCATATCTCAGTTCGGTTGAGGGCACTTAGTGGAACATTATTGGAAAACTCAAAGCCAGACTGTATTAGAACTCGATACCTAATATGAATTCGACTCCATTCTATTCGATTTTTTACTACATTCATACGTAACGATCTATTTTAAAGAACAAAACTCTTCTTTTACTTCTTTTCGTAACATACTTTTATAACGAATGATCAATAACATTTTTATGCCTACACTTAGTGCGCCTAACAAGTTTGAAGTTTTTATACTTATCATCTAACATTAATTACTAACTGTATCCCACAAATGGGTGCTGCGTAATTGGCACTTACGCTTCTGCTGATAGGTATAAACTTTGCGACAATTCTTAATTACTGAATTCCCGATTAACTTCTTAATTACCAGCGGCGACGAAATGCGAATGATGCTCTGAAAAAAGTCATTTAAGCATGTCTTAGCTGGGCAAATGTTGTCGGTGGCCCCCTCTTTGGAGGTTCATCTAGAGATAAGCGTCGGTGAGACGAGGCAGCCAGCATCTGGCCCGGTAATTAAGCGCATCTGCCTACGTTCAATTTTGAAACGTACTGGACGAGTTGCCCCGCGCTCCTTCGGGTCCATTCGGAAGGGTAAGAGCAAATTGCTAAACTTTCAATTAAAGAGTTGTTATTCGAACCGCTCTCAGTTCCACTATAGAATTATATTTAATTTCACAACGGAAGTTCTTAGTGGTTCTTGTTTTCTGCTCTACTTGGCCACAGTTTTACATTTCGCGAAAGGAAATTGTAGAAATGTATTAAACCAATGTATATTTTATATACAAGTCTACATAGGCCTCAAAGAACAGCAAAAACATTATATATGCAATGATCTCTTAGTTTAACCTTCAAATCCGAATGGCTAGAAACAAATTGCTAAAGCATGTATTGTTGTTTTTACAAAGATTGACTTTATTTATTTCGATACTCTCTTGATTTCACACAATGACATTATTCCCGTGTAAAATATTTCTACACTTAGCTTAAACTATTGTGTTCTTATGCAGGATCTTATCCGATTGAAAATAATCACTTGAGTTATCAGTTTTATACGGATTGTGTGCGAAGGATGTGTTCAACTCTCATTTAATATGTTACTGATTTTATTATCGAGCCCGGTTATACGTGTTCAAAATGTTAGTGCTACAGTTGCGACTGTCGATATTCTATTTAAGTTGTAGCTGTGACTAATATTGACGCCGAGCCACCCGTCTTTATGTGTTCGGTGGATATTGATCAGGGCATACAACTTGAATTGAGCTGGAAGACTCATTGTAGATTGTTGTGTAAAATTAGAAACAAGCGTTAATTGGACGACGTTAATACGAGTTATAACTAATAATTTGACTTATTAGATAATTTTTACAATGAAGGTAGAGAACTACAACCTAAATCTCTGTTGTATATTACAAAAATAGATTTCTTGTCATATGCATTTTTAAAGATTAAGGTATATTTACTTTTATTAATAAACATTTGAATTGCCAAAACCAGTAACTACTGGTGTCTAAAACTTAACTATCTCTAGAATAGATTTGAATATTCTTCACTGTACATCAGAAGTAATTGCAATAAATCTTAAATTAGCCATTAGATATTGTACAATGGGTGGTCACAGCTAAGAGCGATCTCTACCGGACATCCTAAAAAAGTGGATTTAATGTCACGAGTAGTACAGTGTTAGGTACATATGTCTGAGGGTTTACTACATATATTATAAAAATTATATATAACTAAATATATACACATTTATCTACGAATGCACATACACGTACATACTCATACATTCTCGTACATAACATAAATATTATAATAATATAATATATATCCAAGACCTATATAAATAACTTTCCAAAAAAATACTTTTCAAAAATACAAAAACCTGATATCTGAGTTTGAGTAGTGCCTTATAACGATTATCTTGAAAGTTTCATTTTGAGCTTTTCTTATTTCAGTAGGCAGTGCAATATTACCTACTTGTAACAATATTTGTTAAACCGTCAAGTTTTGTTCACATGGCACAAAAGTGATGATACTTATATTGTTCTATTGTTCCAGTAGTGCTTGGGCGCAGTACACTTTCGGCTCGATGTGCGTCCGTCGCGGGAGAAGGGAGCATGCTGGTGCATCTCTTGATACTTAGTACCGCCTTAGCGGTAGCCAACACTGGTAAACACGGTACGTACTTCATGACTGCTTATATATTTTCAGTTTTAGTCTTTTGTTGTCACATCATATATAATTAGTAAGTAGTACGAATTTTCATATCCCTAAAACTCGAGGGATACATCATCCTTTTACCGTCGATGTTGTCAAAAGTTAGTTTAGATCTTGAGTCCCTCTCTCTTGTCACTAATTGTCATCTTGCTAATATACCTTTAATATTAAAAAAAATACACATGATTGGTACTCAAAGAGTTTCACAACCTGAACCACCGTAGTCAAATCAAATTATTGCCAAATGCGCTTCTATTATACACAAAAGTAGTTATATACTTGTAAATTCACTACAACTTTAATGAACGAGTATGAAATACGTAATAAATCATATAGATACACTAGCGGACCCGACAGACGTTGTCCTGCATGATATTTCAAGCGATTAGGATCAATATAGATAAATAACCTAGATACCGACTGCAGCGCCATCTGCCGGGCTGATTTGTGAATCTAAACCATTCCCAGATCCCCTTGAACACACACAAAAAATTTCATCAAAATCCGTCCAGTCGTTTGAGAGTAGTTCAGTGACATACACACTCACAGAAGAATTATAAATATAAAGATGTATATGAGTTATAAACTGATAGTTTAACCCATGTTAAACACACCTCATGTAAAGTATTTAATCTTCTTTGAAATTACATCACCTGTAACTCACTGTATGAGGAAAACAATATTAAGAATATTAACATAGTTTACGTAGGTTTTACAAGTAAAATGAATCCCCGCAAACATCTGAATTGATCTCTCAATAAGAGAATCGAATGCGACCGTGAGGTGCCATTTCAGTCGTCAATTACAGACGACGGCGACACCCATATTAGGGGCACATTCTGCACATTTGCTACAATAAAATGGCTTCTATCTCATACGAGTAAGTTTCTTTATAGGAATATTGTTTTACATCCCATAAGGGGACTCAAGATGTAATGCTTACCTTTGTTCGTTTATAAAACTATCTTTTAAATACGTATCTGTAATGTAACGTAAGGATAAACTAGAAGTATTTAGAACCACCTTTTATGAAACGACTTATGCAGGCGGGTTTTTATATTTTTTTATTAAAGCACTTGATATAATTTCTACACCATATACACATATACTACTATATATACTTGTAACAAAGTTAATAAGTCGCAGTGTAGTGTGTGCAAATATTTATCATCTTTTTATTTGCTATGTAATCTTATCAAATTTGAGATAGTCGTTTCATTTTATAGAATATCTGAATTGTAAATATAATGTATATTTTACAAGAGATCATTTTGGTTCAAATTATGGTGTAGGACATGTCACGTCACAAATTGAATTATTCAGATTCTAGCATTGTAATTTCAATAAAGATAATGTATAAGAAAGCTTGGTACGTACCTAAAGGAAAGAAATACGTTTTGGGCCAGAGTAATATATTGAAAATCATAAGGTAAACGAGCAACCAGTTGACTGCTATCAGGGTAGCAAACGATGCGAATACAAATCGGCTCTAACTCCTTCATGCGTATAGATCTAAATTCGGGTCACTGTTCGACGTAGAATGCATAGAACCTTTATGGTATTGTAGTATACTTTTTGCAGCGTACTTTTGTATGTATTCGGTGTACCACAACTCGAAGTAACTTTGACCAACTTTGCTTTTATAAGCGAAATGAACACAAGATGATTTAAGAAATATCTTACGACTATTTCTTATAATAAATGTAGATATATATGGCCTATATATATTTCAATGTATTTCATGTGCGTTACACGTATTACATACGAAGGTAGAAAAAATCTTTCTGTGGATGCACGTATTTGAATTTAATTGAAGATGGTTCTTCCATCGCACAAATGACTTCAACTTCTATTGATCCTCTATTTCCTTAACTGTACAAAGAAAACGTTGTAAACCCTAACAATTACAAAAACTATACAACTAGTACAAATATTCCTTTAGAAAAATTAAATCTATTATATTTCTTATTCATGTGAAAAGAATATAAATACATCATATATACACTCCCTTGTTAAACGACACAATTTAGTTCCACTTAATAGGCGACACGCTTATTAAGTGGAACTAAATTGTGTTCCACACCACGCGACACGCGAATATTTAAAAATATGTTGATATGAAACAGCAGGATAGAAGGGAAGGAAGTGTAAGCCCAAGCAGATCAGAGTCATGTAACATACCATGTACGATGCCGGGAAGTCCAAGCCCCAATTTTGTAAATAATAAATAAACATCAAACACTATAGAATATGTAATAATTTCAAGTGGTATTTCTCAGAGATAATTATTCTTTCAATGTAGCCTCCTATTAATCCACTTAAAGACTAACTATCGCAAAGGAAGTTATGTATCCAAACACAAGTATTGTATTGGTAGTTTATTTATGTCGTTCGGCTCAGTGTTATAACATGTAAAGAGTCGACTTATATATAAATGACAAAATTATCAATGCGTCACATTATAATATATTATGTCTATTTTTCACTTATCATCAGGTGACCGGTCTATTCGTGTGTCCAACTATATAAAAAAATATCTGGTTAACGTTAGTGCCAACTCCATAAATACGCACAAACTTCTTAATACAATCTTGATACAATTACGTCTTCATGGGCCAAGTTTAGCTCTCGGATTATACTGTTCAAAAACATCTTTAAGGCCAAACAGAATAACATTAAGACTCAGCCGCTGTTGTTTGCAAATAATAAGAAAACAGACTTGGTAAGTTAAAAAAATTCGCTTAAAATTTACATAAACCTTGCGGAGCCCTGTTCACTTTTCTCTACTTTTGTTTTTATATCATCTCCTTATACCGTTCCCTAACTCATTTTATAACAAATATCTTATTAAGTCAATCGTTAAATACTTTGAAAGAAGTTGTAGATACAACTGTTAATGTGGTTAGCGAAAGTAGCAAAATTATTTTAGTGGCAGTGGAAAACTCTTGGATCTTTCCAATGTGTCAGTACTTTTCCGATTTGCCGACATCCTTATTTTCACCTCGCACATTTATCTACGTATAAAAATCCTACTGAAAATATTCCGTCCGAAGTCACCCTCATATAGATTAAGTTGGTAGCTTTATATGTGTTGAGGAAACACGTGTTATTCGTGTGTGATCCCCTCAGATCACGCATAACGGTGATGTATACCAGTACCTTATTTCAGTTGACTGTCACTTGTAGATTTTTTATGTATCTGAATCTGGGTGGATTTGATGACGCCTCTAATAAAATGCCTCATATTGTTTCAGTTGTAAAAATATGTAAAATATGTATAGAGCCGTTATCTTTTACATATCTTCTATATATTTTTAGGGTACCGTTCCTCAAAAGGAAAAAAAATAACCCTTACCCAGACGTACTACCGAGAGATACTTACTCGGTTATGTGTCTGTCTGTCTCTCTGTTAAGATATTTTTTCTCCGGAACGCGTACAGGTATTAAGTTTAAATTAACAGCAAATACCTACATACTATGTATTTAGCTGGTATTGCTTGAGGCTGCAATCAAAGGTCATTGTATTTAAACAAATTTCAACATTTTGAGGGTAAATAAAAAGCGGGTTCCTCCCATTGGCTTAGAATCATGAAATTTTACAAGAAGCAAGGTCTCAATCTCTCTCAATCTCAATTTATTATTGATGTTCACAAAAAGTATTTTTTACATCTCCCTTATATTTTGGTAAGTTAAGTTTTTCTTTCGAAAAAAAAACGGTCAAATATATTACACGACTACGCAAGAAGTACGGTTAAATTTTTTGGGAATATTTATGAATGTGAATGAATAAGTATGTATATATTGCACCTCTAAAACTCTGCGATGGTATAGTAAGGAACTATAACTCTATCGTTAGTCAAGCAAATTCGTACTCAATGTTGGTACAGTTTAAATTCTACTATACTACCTATGAGGTTTGACAAAAAAGCATTGAAGAGTATATTTTACTTTAATTTCTTTTTTGTATTCTTTGAGTAGTTAGGGTAACTCTAATAGCTTTTATTAGCACCACCAAAAACACGGTTCAACCTGGAGTTGTGGAAACAGCACGTGTTAATCATATAAATGTTACGCGATGTCTTAATCATTTCTGAATCGATTTCAATACTATTTTCAATTCAATTGATTATACTTAAAGTTGGTTCCGTTTTAATCTGAAGGAAATATTTCACCTCTAACATGTAAAATTAAAATTAAAACAAGTTATTATCATAATAGGCACTGGAAATCTCGATTTTATACTAAAAAATATACTTGTTATGAAATAAATAGAAGTTCGTTTGCTTATGGAACCCTCGGTGCTCAAAACAGACTCATACTAGTTTGTTTTTATGTTAAAATCCCTCAAAATTAAAAGGTAAGAACATTAAAGTAAATTGTTAAGAAACATATAAAATAAATGCCAATAAATTAATTGGATTAATTATTAATATTATAACTCCTTGATAGATTATCCCACAGATATTAAAATACACTGTAGATTTGCTGAAATATAGGTATAATGTTAGTAGCGTAAAAAGTTCTGATTAATAGTTAGATAAAACTTATGATGATAACACAGAACCAAACTTCTTCATTATACCTGACTTGCCATTTACTAAGTAAGTTACTAAAATACTCTCGGAAAGCTGATGTGGAAATCGATTAAGGAAATTGCGATGATTGTAAAAATAAATGAACCTAAACATGAACCGTTATTTAACGTAAGTTACCATAAAACCGTAATATTAAAACAATCATCGATGTACAAACATACCAATGTAAGAAAAATATACGTAATATACATGAGCTAACGGAGCATTGCCTTTGTGAACTTAGAACTGAATCCCGGGAGGTTTATGTCTTTTCGGATCAGGAGGCTTACCGGAGGACGCGAGGAAAACTCCTTTCCTTCATAAATATTTACTTTATGAAATAACGCGCCCCAAGCTCAGCTTAGTCACACATACTGGTTGGTACCAGGTGGTAACTGTCAAATGATGAAAAACGCTCTTTTTACTTTTAAGCATTATATTATAAAATAATAATCCGTATATATTTTACCGAAAACAAAAAAAATGTTTATTATAATAGTAATGTTGTTATTTTATATTTAAAAATGTAATTTGTATATCTATTGAAGTACATAAAAAGAATTATAATTATATTAGAAGTGCTCATCGTATTAAAAGTTTTGTGTGATAAATCAAATGTGAAATAATTGGTTAGCGCGGTATAAGAGGCGTCTTTTTAGTATAGTGTAGCTCCTGAGTAAGTGATCTAAAAGATCTTTATCAGTCACTTCGACTAAATGTATCACTCACACTAGTTCAGAGTAGAACAGTAGCTCATAATTTAGCTCACTAACTTGTTTTTCTCAGGCCGTCATCTAACCGAGGTTTTCAGTTGGATGTTAGGTCATAATCGTACCGACAAAAACCACACGGTGTGTCATTGGGCCTGAAATAGGAGGAATTCGGGAACAGCTTTAGTAAGACCTCCGGACCCCTCCAATAGTAATACCGAATGAATGGTCATCAAATGTAAAAGATGTATTAATATTATTATGTAAAAGTTATTGTACATAGAAATTTATTTTTAAATATGCCATAACTATCTACTAAAAGACTAGGTGTATTTTAGTAGGTTATTATCAATTTTTTTATATGACATAGGTACCTTTTCCTTTTTATCCGTTTAAAAAGTAACGTCTAGGTTAACAGTCCTAAGCCAGTAAAGTATGAAGGAAATGCAATAAAGTATGTATATATGAATTTATAATGCAACGCAATGGAAAAAAAAGTTTTAGAACTGTGTATGATAAGTATGACTGCAGCGTAAGATTTGTTTGATTGATACAGGTTGCAGTACCTAACAAGCAAAATTGTGTCAAAAGCGGGATTTGGGGTAATTTGTTTGTTTGACATAGCCCTAGGGATCATTTATCCACGCCCCTCACGACGACAACCTAAGGATACAGTGGACGGAGTAGGTTTAGACAAAGCGCTCGCTGTATCTGCGTAACTAATTTTATCATAATCAATTTAGCCGTTTAGACAAAAACAGGAATATTTGATTTCAATGTACTGTTAAAGAATAACAATTACAAGAATAAGAAAGAACAAGATTGTAGAAGTTGAAACATTACAAGTTACTACTTACCAGTTTAGATTTGTATCAGCATAATCTCTCATTAATATAAAACACATTGACCACAATATGAACACGCTTGATTCAGCAGAGCACTCACGGCACAGTCCCCAAACTTAGCATGTCTAAGACAACGTAAAGGCCCAAAGTTGCAATACATTAATAAATGAAATGCTACGTGCAGAACTAAAAGTAATTTAAGTTTGCACTTTGCCCACTTTCAAGATTTTAAGAGAAATCTTAAACATTTTTTGTTCAACCTTTTCTAATTTTGAAGCCATTATTTGAAAACTTCGGAGTTTTTTTTTTTAGAAAATATCGAAATCACGTAAACAATACTTGTGTGAATTAATACGTTCAAATTTGTTTCACATTTTTTTCTTTTGTTGATTTCGTAGTCAATAATTATAAAAAAGTAATAAAGTTAAGAAATTTAAATTAGAGGCATGAGAGTATACTCATGTAATAATAGTTCTATAGGAGTAATTCAAATTTGAAACCCCTATTTTTCTACAAGTTTTATTAAAGTTTCAACTTTTATGCAATATGCATTTTCTAATTTTGACGTTTTATGTTTTTATGTTTTTATTCATACCAGGTATACACTACAGAATTATATCTTCACAAAAAATTACATATGCGATTATCAGTTACGAGTTAATGCAGTATTCAACGAATGTGGCGTGAGCGATGGAGATTTAGTGGCGTGTGAAACATTCATACAATAAAGCGCAGTCGACGCAACGTGCGCCGGGCATCCATCGATATCTATAGGCATTGCAATACTCAACTGAAAAGTTACATCCAATTAGTACAAATCGATGACGTATAAAGTTTGTCCACCCCGCTGCGTTTGACAACCGCTGTCATAGTTTAAAGTCAAAATTCACAATACTTTTGTAATGGTCTCTTTGAGCGAAAGTAACCGAAACTCACATATAACATTCAATTGAATAGCCATTCTATTTTGTACTCGTATTGTATCACAATTCTGGAAACAAGAACTTGTTTAAGCTTGATTAATTCATTCTTAATAAAATCACAGTGAAATTGTTTCAATTATATATTATTCAGTTTAGCTGCCCGAGTGAAAGTTACTCTTAACTTTTAACTTTTATTTATTAATTTTCAAGCATTCAAATTGTAAAAGTTTTATGAAAAACAAAAATATTGATAAATAGGTATATTAGGAAAACAATTCTCTTACACGGTAGTTATCTTTGATGATAAAAGTAAATTCGGAAAGTTCGATTCATGAGAATAATGCTTACTTATCTGTGAAATACCAACAGCTATCGAAGGGACTGTGTTTTTATAAGTTTGCTTTTAATCATCGATGAATAAACTCTTAGTGAAATGAAGACTTCAAAAATAAAAATAAATATTAGTCCTTCAAGTATTCGTTACGATGTATACTCGCAGAGTGGTTGGTATAGCTAATCATACTTTACTTTAACATAGAAGTGCGGACAGTAAATGTAAATGCAGCAATTTTAGTGTAATGTCAGTTTTTAAGGTGTTATTGTTTAAACTGCTTACCTAAATGGCTGTCGCATACGCCATGCTCGTGAACGAGTGCCTTTGATTGGGGCTGGTCATCTCCGGTCATCTATTACTTAACATAGAATAGGAATTACCATAAACGTTACCTCAGAATGATGTATTGCATTATCTTCATATATAAGCACAACTTTTTTAAAGCGAACTATGAGACTATTAATAGCAAACTTTCTGATCTCGACTGGCACCGTCTACTTGGTGATCTTCCTGCTGAACAGTGTGTGAATACTTTGTATGATATCTTGTACGGCATATTTAAGTTACATGTTCCGCTGATACAACCAAAAAATTCTAGTTTTCCCGTTTGGTTTATACCTGCCTTATATCGCATTTTTAAACAAAAAGAACATGCATGGATTAAATGGAAAAAGTATAATAATACTAGAGATTACGAAGAGTTCTCAACTTAACATAAGAGATTTAAAACAGTATCAGATAAATGTTTTAAAATGTATATCAACTCAATTGAAGATAGCATTCCTTTCAATATTAAGCACTTTTGGACTTATATCTCGAAACGTAAAGGCAACGCAAACATACCTTCAAACATGTATCTTAATAACTCTAACTCAAATGAGCCACTTGAAATATGTAATATGTTCTCTGGGTTCTTCAAGTCTGTATATAACCCTACCTCGTTCGACCCAGAACAATGGCAACCATCAGGTGGTTGCCATTGTTCTGGGTCGAGCGTCGAGCCTATGCTCTAAACTCATCTCTCATTTCTGATATATGTATATCTAACCAGAGATACAGCACTTGTAAAGTTAGACCTAAGCAAAGGGCCCTGCCCTGATGCGTTACCGCCTATTTTTCTGAATACTTCTAAATATATCGGCCTTCCACTGCATACTGTATTCAATAAGTGTTTGACAGAAGGCACTTTTCCCACTGACTGAAAACGAGCGTTTATAACTCCTGTGTAAAAAAGTGGTGATATAACCAATATCGAAAATTATCGTCCCATTTCCATAATGTCCACCTTGTCCAAGCTTTTCGAGAGTCTTGTGCATGGCCAACCTTACTTGCACCACATTAGTACTCCCGAACAACATGACGCCGTGTACATTGATTTTCAGTAGGCTTTTGACAAGGTAGACCACAAAATACTTTTGGACAAAATCGCTTTTAACAGTATTCGGTGTTTCACGGCTTACATTTACAACAGAACCCAGCAGGTTGTCATTAATGGATTCGAATTTAACCTTATCACTGTTTCCTCTGGAGTTCCTCAGGGCTTTATACTTGGTCCCCTTCTATTCATCCTATTCATTAATAACATTAGAAACTGTTTCGTTCACTCTAAATTCCTGATGTACGCCGATGACAAAATTTACCTGCCGTGTAAAAATGTACAGGACTGTCTGCTATTGCAAAAAGACTTAAATAGAGTCTCCGACTACTGCTCTAACAATAAACTTCAACTCAGCTTCTCTAAGTGTTATACTAATATTGTTATAATAATGTTATATTGTTGTTTTTTATTACACTTTACAAGGCGTTCCTTTTCATAAGGTGGATTCCATCTGCGATCTAAGTATATTATTGGATTTAAGGCTTCACTTTGACTTACATTTTGATAATTTCATTAATAAAGCCTACAGGATGTACGGTTTCATCATGAGATCAACAAACGACTTTAAGAGAGCGTCCATCTTTTTACTTCTGTTTAATACACTCTCTCTCTCGAATTCTCTGCTTCAACTCGAATTCGTGGTGCAAACTTAGAGTCCCTTTTACGCTAAATATGTTATTAGACTGGAAATGGTCCAAAAGAAATTTTGCGAACCATGAATTATAGATGTCACCAGCCTAAGTTGTCATTGTTACATAAATATAACCTATGAAGCTTGGAGTCCAGGTGTATCCATTTGTGGTTAAGACGCTACTTGGCTTATGTAATAATAAGTTCGACTGCCCGGATTTAACAAGAATTAACTATTATATATGTTATGTCTTTTTTTTATATTAGCCTACCATAGTGACTCCACTTTGCCTGATAGAAAGCAATAGGTGGAGTCAAAGAGTGGTGGTCACCATCCTCATTGCATGTCTAGTCAATGCAGTATGGTGACCCACACTATGGCGGCCTGGTGAGATGCTTTTTAACGCCCCGCTTAAAAGACCCGGGATCAAAGTGGGAAGGAAACACGTGCGCTGGTAGAGAATTCCAGGCTTTTACCGATCGGCACAGGAAAGAGCCAAACTGTTTAGTTCGGGTACGTATATTTTCGACGCTCAAACGGGGACTCCTCAGGCCAGCACGTGTAGTCCTGTAGAGGAAGGGAGAAGGTGGGACCAATTGGAAGAGCTCATCAGAACACTCCCCGTGATGCAGGCGATAGAGGACTGCCATAGAGGCGACACCTCTTCGCAACTGCAGAGGATCAAGAGACTGGGTGATCTCAGGACAGTCGATATTGCGGACTGCGCGCTGTTGCAACCGATCGAGAGCG
Organism: Tyria jacobaeae; assembly: GCA_947561695.1. Lineage (NCBI taxonomy): Eukaryota > Metazoa > Arthropoda > Insecta > Lepidoptera > Erebidae > Tyria > Tyria jacobaeae. Next base: position 14,445,227 of record OX387209.1, read on the forward strand.
TCAAGCAAATACTGCGCGTAGCCGTACCAGAGATGAGAGCAGTACTCCACGCAGGAGCGAACCTGGGTCTTGTATAAAAGACACAGTTGCTCGGGCGAGAAGAACCGTCTCACCTTGTTCAAAACGCCGAGCTTTCGCGAGGCCACCTTTGTGACACTCTCGATGTAATCGCGCGGATTGAGATCCCGGCAAATATCCATACTCAGGATACAAAGCCTATCCTGCAGTGGCAGTTGAGTGCTCTGAAGAGTAGGAAGGGGAAGGAATGGAGACTTTTTGGTAGAGAACGCACACGCTTGTGTTACCCAGAACAGTGCATCACGGGGTGCGTGCGGCTGTTTTACACTGCAAGGTGTAAATCGAATGCTAGTGTGCTCGCGCCTATGCGCCGTATGGTTGAAGCCTATAACACATACTTCACTGAACTTAATTTTTTTTCTCTTTCAAAATTTAAAAGATTAGCACGTGATATTTTGGCTTGCAAATAAATTCTAAATTACTCTAAATTACTTAGATTCACGTACTGGGATATTTTTATCAAACACGCTTAATTTCATATCTGTATATACAATTGCTTACTCACTCTAATTACTAAATCCGAGGACATTGGTGTGGTTATACGTTTACCTAACATATGTTTGTAGTAAATTTTCTTTATGTTAAGACAAAACATGTAACTGTTTTATGTCCCTGTACAAATAAATAAATAAATATCCTATTTTATTTTATGTGTACTTATGAACTGTTTAAATTGCTGAAAATATTTGAAAAGAGTGTCCTTGGAGTTTCTTGCTTGTTCCTCTCCATAGGATCTACGTATTGGAACAGACAACTAGCTTCACAACTTACTCTGCTAGCTTAGCTGACTTAGTCTGACCGACTTCGTCTCTTGAGAATTCAAAAATACCTATGATTGGTTTAGTTGAAATAAACGATTTTGATTTTGATGTTTTATTTAAATACATAATTTTAGAACTAAATGTCCTTTTCTTCTTTTTTTCAAAGTATCCACGTAAATTTAATCAGAATTGGTTTGGCTGCTTAGCCATTAAAATATAACAGACAGATAGATATAGACGTGTATCTTTTAAATCTTCTGATAGAATTATAAAATGTTTGTTAAAATCTTGATATGGATTCGAATCTAGGTAATACAAGCGCCATACAGAAAACGAATAATAGTATAGTATTCAATACTATTATGCATTTACATATATGTATATAGAAACAAAACACCCCTTTATATTAAAAACCCTTACAATCTTTGTAAGAAATTAAAATTCCTATTTATGGTTGGGCTACGTGGCCAATTCCAGAATGTATAATGGAAGAAATATATTTGAAAATTAGCAAACAGAGACACATTCGCGTTCATTATATTATTTAGGATAACATACAAAACCTTCCTTTGTATACAACAATTAAGCATCACTGTAGTGACAGTAAACAAAATTTTAAGAGAACACCTCTCAGTCGCTGACAGATTTCCTTTTATTGTTTCACTGTATAAAATAAACAAATAAATTTATTTAGTTTGTGACGGTTAAAATTTGTAGCGTAAATATTAGCAGAAATATGACATGAACATGTTTATAGACGGGGAAGCGATTTCTGCCTCCTTATTGTCTGTTCTTTACTACAACTATTTTAACTTTGTAAGTTGATTTTCGTCTCGATCGGTTTTCGGTAGGTTTTTGTGTCGATAATGCTTTTCAGCTTATTCTCTCAGGTGACAATCATCTCTTTTTCTAAGTATCTACTTTTTTGAGAGGACCCTGAAGGTCAGCTTTCAGACGGTAGTTTTGCACGCACTTACTGTTTAGTAGTCGTAGTAGTGTAGTAGCCAAGTAATACTTTTATCGTGTAAGCTATATCAGATGTCATGATTACAGACAAATTCTCTATATATAAAATCGTATACGTTTTAAAAGTTGTCTCAATGGTCTCATTAAATCTCACGTCTCTTAAGTTATTCTAGGTCAAAAGTCACAACAATCAGGTATTATTCCGTATTATTGTGATAAGCGACGCTCATGTATAATCATTTAAATATACGGTTTTACTCACGTGTGTATTTTGGAGATGCCCGACTTGTTTCGGTCTCGACAGGAGACCTTTCTCAAGGAGTAAGACGTCCAGCCGAGACGGTACCGGATGTCACACTAAGTATTTCAATCATTTAAAATCAATGTTTTTCGGCCCTAGCGAACGAAAATGGTTGCGTTGCTGTTTGGTTATGTGTTACGGTACTGTTATAATGTTGTATAATGTTTAAAATAAAATTATAGCAAATATAATGCTATACAATTTTTATGATAGATATTAACATAATTTAAGCTATAGCTAATCGATTAACACCACAGAGTTTAATAAAACTCTTAAATCTGCACTGGGTTTGTGTACTATACAAGCACGGTACGATAAGGACGAATGAGGATGAGACCCAATGGAATTTAGGTATCCCTACGTAAATGATGTGTTGTATTTGTGAGTAGGTAAACCATTCACGACAACTGAGAATGATCATTGGAAGAGCATGAAGATATTTGAACATATATATGATCATCCATTTATTGAATATCTAATGCAACCTTAAGCGTTTTTTATTTGATAAAAAAGCATATATATTGTTATTAATTAACCAATATAAATAGGATCATGAAAAGCACCAAGTCTTTTAGTGTGGAACATTAACAAATTTTAATTGAAACACTTTTTGTTAATTGTTAAGTTTAATAATTAATATAAGATGCATATATACACATTTCTAATTCCATGATATTTTATATTTGTGTAAAAATTCATGTCAACATAATCCTATTCACTCTGGTGTCCATTATTAGTGGTTGTCGATGGTGTCTGTTAGTTTGGGTCTGTTTTCTTTGTGTCCGCTATTTAAATGTTTACTGTGCCTTCGTGATTCATGAAAATTCCTGAAGCCAGAGTTGTCTTAAAAACATTTACATTTTTTTTAAACTTAGCCGTACTCGTCACCCGTATACCTTATTTTTGTTGGTGATAAAATTCATTTTCAAATACTTATTTGACGATTTTTTTAATAGTCACTAAAACTATAGTGAAACCCTGACCTGGTTAGTTATTTATTAATATGACAATGTGGCCTTGTGAGTTAGCTAAAATCTTCAGTCATAGTTAGTTCACTATGATTCACAAAGGCGTTTCACAGTTCATGATTTATATTTAGCCTAATCAAAGTGCTATTAAAAAATAATAATAATAAACCGAAAGAAAAGCTTTGCTTGAGTTACGAAACGACTCAACAAATGTGGAATAAGCTTTTCAAAACTTACAAGAATAAGTACAATAAAAATGAGTCAAATAAAACCACATAAATAAAAATAGAAACGTCTCCATTTCACGTAAACAGAAATACCGTAGAAGTGCTTGCTATAGAAATTTCAATAATTATAACAGACATTTCATCATATAATATTCAATTATTAAAGATTGTTTACTTCTTAAGTCAGACAGAGGTCGAATTTATATTTTTCTAGCATTTTACACGTTTCTTGACTAAAATGCTTCGAATATTTGATTACGTTACGTCAGTATAACGGCAGTAACCATTGCCCTCCAGCCCTTCAGCTGTTTCTTTTCGACAAAACAGTACTGTATAAAAGCAGCTTTAATATTAAAACACAAAAGAATTTCCCCCTAATTTAATTACTTATAGCCTTTAACAACATACTTAGACTTAAACAAATTGGTTGGTTTTTTAAACAAGAAGAAGTAAATTACTAAAATAGGGAGCTATTTTTATTTGGAAAATGTTGAATTTTTAAGACTGTACCTACTTGATTTTTAAACATATTGTTTTCTTCAGTTGGCAAAAAGTTATTAATACCAATGTAGTCTAAAATAAGAATGAGAGAGATTTAAAATGAAAGATCTCATGCCACTGTTTTCTCAAATAAATACTTTATTTCTTTGAGAAAACAGACCACTTTAACATTTTTACAAATTCGATAACAGCAGCTGTGTTAAACATTCATAAGCCGCGGTAATTACACCATCAAATGGGAAGTCTGGTTTTTGCGACATGTCTATTATTTCATACCGTCACTATTGAACGACTTACGGTTTCTTAGTTTTAACTTCACCTAACCATTACGATCAAATTAAGTTGAAAATAATTCACGAACTCTGACTTCTTCGACACTCAAGATCAACACTTTGTAATTATAGATACTTTGAGCTTGTTTAAAGGCAACTATAGCCTTCTTTGAGACCCCTTTCATTTTAAACTAACAAATAAAAAAAATATATAAATAAACCTTTTCTGACTTTATTGAAATATATAACATATCAATAAACTGTAAAAGCATTAAAAAATACATTTGTATCAACATACTGGTATACAAAGTGTAAACACACAAGGACTCTCACACGGAACTCGTAATCCTTTACAGCAAAACATATAAAATAGCGCTTTTGAGCAAACGTAATTATACCGTTTACAACACAAAAAAAAATATATTTCACCTTCATTTATTTTGCACAGAAAATAAGGTAAAATTCTATATTTTCACCATATGAACGATTTAATTAAAAAGTTGTAGTTGATACCGTTGCGTTCATTTAGACACGAACCTCGCTTCACCGAAATGAGTGAGAGAATCGTCTGAATAATTTGAAAGTGCAAAACTGTTGCCGGAAAGTTAACGGGTAACAACTTATACAAGTTTGCAATTTCAATTGCTTTATTATTTATATATTTTCATTTTTTATTCTTTTTTCTCCTTTTTTTTTAAATTAAATTTTAAATATTTTCGAGTGAAACTAGCCCCTAAAATGCTGTACTACGATGCCCTACTTAGTCTATAATGCTTTATGGATAGATGGCTAAATATTATAAATAGTATTTTAGGCACAACAGATAAGACAAGTAATCTAAAAAAAAACAGTCACTGGTACTGCGATAACTGCAGTAACTGTAGTCGGAAGTACATATGTTCTACTTGCTGCAAAACCTTTAAGTATATACAAGTGTTCATATTCATATACATATCTACCAGGATTTATCGCTCTTTATCATCGTATAATAATTATATTACTCCTATCCTTTGAGGTTACATATTAGTGAACATATAAGGTAAACAGTTTCCCTCAGCTTGTAATTTTTTTAAATCTTATAATGAGAACTTTATCTGCCTTTGCCAGTATATTTTTTGATGTAGGTACGAGTATATGAGTTTCACAGTGTAGATAAAATGAATACCTATCACGTTGTTTAAAGTCCATTTAACCATTGACGTAACCATTGATGTAACCGCCTTTGTTACCGTTCATATTTTTATTTAGGTATTTAACCCATATTTTATATTTGTAAATAATAACAACAATACTGTTGTTGTTGTTAACATGATAACAATAATAAATATACACGACTATGTATATAATAATTACAGAGCAACATATAGTTGCGTTAAAGTTGTGAATCAATAATTTTATTATGTTTTAAAACAGAACGATTTCAAATAATTGTTGAGCAGATTTATGAAATAAAGGAATCAAATTTAAATTAATTCGAGTTGTTTTCGGAATTCATCAAATATTGAAAAGCCTGTATGTGTATAAATAGTATATTTATTTTATAATTCAAATAAGGTTTCTGTCAAGATTCGCATAATATCCGTAGTTTTAGTATTGAGCATATTTGGCCATATTTATATTTGGACAAATTAATCAGTTTTGAATGAGTGAATATATTCGGTCAAAACCCGTGAGTTTGGGCACTGAAAATAGTTTGATTGGCCTGTTAGCAGAGGTTAGTGATCCTGACTTCTGAGCCAAAGGTCATGGGTTTGATTCCCACACACACGGTACAAAAAATTGTGAGATCCATATATAGTTGTCCCGGGATGGATGGATGTTTTTTGTGTCTATTGTTTGTACATATGTTCGAAGATTACTCTACGATACAGGGATTATTGGTGATGAAGGAGTTGTATTTTTTAAATATATTCAAAACCAGCTGATGCCCGCCTCAGGTTCGAACGCGTAGTGTACCTAATTTAAAAAAAGATCTTTCTCACTCACTCAATCTCCTTACTTGGTTAGAAATATTAAAACTGATCCTTTTGATTTATTAAACACGTTGTCCAGACAATAAAGAATACAACAAAAAAAAAAGAATTATCTTATGTGTAGTGACAGTACATACATTTCGGCGATTCGTTTTTATGTATATAGATAAAAATAGAATTAAAATAAAACCCATCATTAAAACATGATCGAAAACGACTGAAGCAGAAAGCAATTCTTTCAGAAGTTTTGGTTATCGTACCCGACTCGGTGGACTACTGTAGTAAGATTTATATATATATATATTTACAAAATGTAATCAATATACGAGTATTTTAAAGACGTGAGATGAAATTACGATATAATAATAATATAATAATATCAAATTCCAGAATATGCCACGCAAAGTTATTAAGACCTACTTACCATCGTTGGTTGTTTTAGATACAAATATACATATATGTACCTAGCGTCGCACCCCACCGCTAAAATTATACGATTTATACCTATATTTTATAAGATGTTTAATATACCGTTTAAGCACAAAGGTTTTCGTCATGTTCATGTAATTAACGTGGAATGAGCTGAGGGTAACTAGGTTATCTTTTAGTCTCGTGTCGACGAAGTCCAACGTATAATATAAGAAGCTACATACAGAATATATAGTTATGAAAGAAGAATAAAATAAATTAACTACGGTTATAATAGTAGTGAAAGTAAACACTTTCAATACTATAAAAATCTGTATTTTTAAGTTAATTTAATTCTTTCATTGCTCCTAGAGTCCGACCGATTGATATCTTTTTGTTATACTTATTATTATTATTATTTTTCCTCCACTTTGCCTAATGGGAAACAATAAGTGGAGTCTAAGAGTGGTGGTCACCATCCTCATTGCATGTCTAGTCAAAGCGCAAGTGATTTATTCTCAGTTTGATCCCAAGTGAGAATAAAACACGTGTGCTTTGTATTAGTTGGTATAACTACATATATGTATTTTTTTGCCATCCGCCCATGGACACCTGAACTTAAAAGTCACAAGTGCGTTGCCGACCTTTTAGGAAGAAGTACGCTCTTTTCTTGAGGGTTTGAAGGACATATCGGTCCGGAAATACGGAAGGCGACAATTTATTCCAAAGGTTGGTTGTGCAAGGTAAAAAGCTTCTGGAGAAGCGAACAGTTGTGAAGTGACAATCATCCAGGTGATGAGGATAGATATTTTGTCACGTAGGACGATGGCGATAACCTGCAGCTGGTATAAGTCCGAACAACTCCTCTGAACACTCCCCATAATACAAGTGATAGAGAATGCAGAGTGAATCTACATCTCAACGCAACGCCAAGGTATCAAGCCAATCAGAAATATCTTGGCAATCGATGCTGGAGTCGCTCACCGTTTAATGCGGTCAAGAGGGAGAAGTTGGCATGGGGGTGCACCTGCACAGAGATGAGAACAGTATTCCATGTGCGGGCGAACCTGGGCCTTATAGAGTTGCAGGCGGTGGGCGTTGGCGGTGGAGTGAAATATCGTCTCTATGTATTTAGCACCCCAAGCTTCTTCGAAGCTAATTTGGCCTTACCCTCTAAGTGACCACGAAACTGGACTTTGCTTAATATGACGACGCCAAAGATTCCGATGCAGGCTAATGCGAGGTAATACGACCAATGGCATCTTTTTAGTGGTGGACGCGCAAACCTGCGTCTTCGTGGCGTTGAAGTGGACTAAGTTAAGTCGACCCCAATTTAAAACTTTTTCTAAAGAGGTTTCGATTTCAGACACAAGTTTGGATCGGCTCTCGATGACTTTTACCTGAGAAATCGTACTCCTGCTATCGTCCGCATAGCAATGGATGCTGCTACTCTGCAGCATATCACTGACATGCCTAAGGAACATCGTGGGTGGCACACAACCTTGTGGGACACCAGAATTGACAGACTTGGAATCGAAGCATGCACTGTTAACAACGACCTTGATGTTTCTGTCTGTAAGAAAACTGGTGAGCCAGTTTCTCGGGACGCCCATAGGAAGAAAGCCTCGCAAGAAGCGCTGTGTACCAGACCCGATCGAAAGCCTTCGCTACGTCGTAGCTAACCGCCAACGCTTCCTTCTTGGTCTCGATCGCCTGTGCCCACCGGTGAGTCAAGTAAACGAGAAGATCACCAGCTGAGGGACCTCGACGGAAGCCGTATTGTCGATCATTGAGGAGCTAGTGGTCTTCTAAGTACCGGAGAAGCTGGCAGTTAGTAATAGATTCCATTATCTTGGAGAACAAGGAGGCTATGGGTCTATAGTTCTCTCTATCTGGCCCACTTTACTTAAGAACGACGAAGGAAAGAAGTGATTTACGCACTGACCTTTGTTTAAACCGGACATGAGGCAAACGGCTCTCGCACTACCTTATGGCGGTATGAAGTACAAAAATGCGTGTAAGGCTACTAATAGCTGTATTCTTCTTATCAGTTTTGCGGAATTAGACCACTTTGTCGGTAGCAGACATTAGATCTTCCAGCATGCAGTACCATTATGACACGCATGGCAGGATGTGAGATAGGCCATCTTTTCACCTGTATTTGGATACAGTAAATATGAACATGCATTTACATCACCCGTCGTATTTTAGGCTCAAATAGCTTTCAAAACTGGCGCTTTGGTTTCACGGTACTAATTAATATACATACATTTGTAATTTCAAACAACCCAGTGTACAATACATTTTTTTTTTCGTGTGGAAACCCCCTCGGGCCGTCATCCCACCGGGGTTTTCGGTGGAACGGTGTGTCGGAATCGAACCGACTAAAACCACACGATGTGCCAGTCTGCGCTTAAAATAGAAGGAATCCGGGAACAGCTTTATTAGGACATCCGGACCCCTCCTAGCGCCTGCCCGCACTATGCGGGCACCACCTGCTGGAAACCTATCAAAAGGTGGCGTCCAGACACACGCGGACGTCACCCCCTCGCGGCTGGCCACTAAAACGAGTGGAAGGGAAAACCCGTCCCGACCACCCGCGGCCACACTCAGGGCGGCATGAGGCGCTGATAGGCGCGCCTCCTCCGCCCGGTTCGCCGGCGGCGACTTGGGTCCGAGTAGAGATCATCCTCCCGGGCCCGTTCCGCCACCTCCTTCTGCGAGATGACCTCCTCACAGAAGGTTGCGACCGCGGTAAAATTCCTGTCACTACCGGCCATGGAGCGTATGACGGCCGGTAGTGACAGATCCTCTCCAATTACTGCAGTGAGGGCCCGACGCTGCGCCGCCCAAGATGGGCAATCCGCGGGCGTATGCTGGGCCGAGTCCTCACTGCAGTCGCAGTGGTGGCAGGCGGGACTCAATTCCCTCCTTGCGACCGAGTGCAGGTACTTTCCGAAGCAGCCGTGCCCGGAGAGAACCTGCGTCAGTCGGAAAGAAAGGGTCCCGTGCTGCCGCCCTGCCCACTCGACGATGACCGGCTGGAGCGCCTCCACGGTGGATAAGCCAGCACGTGGAGCCTCCAGCCGGGACGACCAATGAGCCGTCGTGGCTCAGCGAGCGGCCTCACGCCACTCGCGTACCTCTTCGGGCGGGGGCTGATTGCCGCTACCCGCCCGGAAATCAGTCGTCCGCCGATAAACTTCGGCGAGCACTTCCGCCTCCAAATCCCACGGGGGAGTTCCGGCCAATGCACACGCCGCCTCAGTCGACACGGTGCGGTAACCACGTATGGCTCTAACCGCCATTACCCTCTGAGGGCGCCAGAGGCGTGCCTTATTCTGGGCGGTCAGAGCTTCCGCCCACACCGGTGCACCATATGCCATTGACCGGACTACCCCCGTGTACAGCCGTCTTGTGGCAACGCTGGGCCCACCCAGGTTGGGCAAGAGTCGCCCAAGGGCGGACGCAGCGCCGACCAACTTTGGAGCCAGCTGCAGAAAGTGCTCGTCGAAGCGCCATCTTCCGTCCAGGATCAGGCCCAGATAGCGTATGTGGGCCCGAACCGGTACGAGGATCGAGTTGACCAATATGGAGGCGCCAGGGGGTGGACCAGGCCACCTGCAAACCTAGCGCCTCGATCCGCCTGACCACCAGTGAGGCTCCTCTGGTGGCCAAGCGTGCCGCCTCTTGAAAGTTCGCCCCCCGGGCTGTGACCAGAGTGTCATCGGCGTAACATATTACGCCCAGCCCAGGGGGGAAGTCACCTCGAAGGGCCCAGTCGTACCCCATGTTCCACAGGAGTGGTCCAAGGACAGAACCCTGTGGAACACCGCACGACATGGGCCGACGACTTAGATTTCCAACTTGGTCCTCGTACATGACGGTACGCTCCTCTAAATAGTCTGCCACTAGTCGCATCAGGTACTGTGGCACTCCGTGATAGCGGAGCGCTTCCCTTATGCAACTGAATGGCAGACTATTGAATGCGTTAGCGATGTCCAATGATACCGCCAACAGTACGCCGCCACAGCTCACCGCCTCTTCGGTCACGGCTCTCAGACGCAATACAGCTCCGATCGTAGAACGACCCGCTCGAAAACCGAATTGGGCGTCCGACAAATCGGGGCCAACCTCATTCAGGTGCCGGACGATGCGGGCAGAGAAATGTCCACTATCGACCCCCCCTGCTGTCGCACGCACGTGTTGGTGGTGCCTCTGTTTAGAAGACAGAGGCCCACTGATATTGCAAACTCCTCAACAGCGTCGCCCCGTGCGTCCGTCCTGGGGGAACCCCACGCAACGGACTTGGCGTTAAAGTCCCCCAACACTAGAACGTGCCCAGACGCTAGTCGCCGTATCGAGGTCTCCAGGTTATTGAGGAAAACCTCGAAATCGCTCAGACTCCGATTGGGGGAGAAGTAGACACCATAGATGATGATCCCCCCCCACTCAGCGGCAACATATCCAGTACCCTTGTCTCTTAGCGACAAGGGCGGGGAATGAGCCGCCGTGGAGCCGATGACTGCCACGGAGCCGTCCCGGTCACCCAGCCAGTTTGGACGGGGAGGAACGTAAGAAGGCTCCGCAGCTACGGCGACACCAATCGACCACTCTGCCATGGTTTGCAGGAAGAGGTCCTGCGCACCGGCGCAGTGTTTTAGGTTCGTCTGGACAAGAAGGCTGGAGACTGGATCCATTAATGAACCGTCAGCCATCGTCACGAAATTGGGCGAATTGAGCACTCAACTCTGCAACCTGCTCCGTCAAGCGTTGGTTTGCCGCGGTAAGACGATCGTTGGCCTCTTGAAGGCGCGAGACGTCCTCAATGAGGCTTTCCATAGCCCCCGACACGGCAGAGGAGGAGTCCTTTAGGGCTCTAACAAAGGAACCCTTCAGGTTAGTGGACTTGGTGGCCACTTTATGTATGATGGCCACCGCCGCATTTGTCCTCTCCTTCAAATCAACCGGTGTAGGAGGGACAGAACCCCCTTCCACCGGTACACGGATCTTAAGAAGAAGATCCGCGATCTCCTCCTCTGCAACGACTTCGCCCTCCGCACGCGTCCGGGCGTAATCTTTAGCCCTGGAAAAAACGGAACCCGACCCCGTCGGGGCCGAGATAGGCGTGTGCGACTTCCCACGTTTGCTGCTCGCCACCTTCGGGTGCAACATTTATAGCGATATGTCGCCATCCTCATCTCGACCCCGTTTGCGACTTTCTGTGTCTCGGGAATCGAGCTCCATCTCTTCCGCAGAATCAGCCGCTGAGCTGGCTGCCCTAGAACGTACTCGTTCTGACCTTCTGCTCCCAGAAGACGCAGTTACTTCTGGGAGCTCCTGCGATATAGGCATTCCAAGCAGAACATCCTCGTCTTTAGACGAGATATTTTCCTCCTTGCTAAACTTCTCCTGAACCTTCTCCTTCTGTTCGTCCTTAGTTTTATTCATTTTGTTAGAGTAATCCATAATATATCCCACGAGTGGGGGAGAAATAAAGGTCCACCCGGGCAGAGATCCCCCAGTACCCGGGCAAGCGTAGATTTGTTCCCAACCGAGGGGTCCGCAGTTGCCCCGGCTGGGAGTGCGCTTGCGACTGAACCACCCATCAGCCATGCATCCCATGGTCACGCACCAGAACTCGAGATTGGGGGTAATTTTTTATAGAGGTATTCTTCCTCGCAATCCGGGCGGTTAAGCCAAGACCCTCGCCCCCGATCTGAGCCGCGAGACCTAACCACGACACTCCTTTCAGGATTACGATATGCCGACGGTGGCATCGAGACAAATCTCCAGATGCCTGCTCGGTGGCAGTGCGAGTGCACTCCGAGCCCGTACCCTTTCTCCACTGTAGACAGTGGAGAAACACCGACCCGTGAAATCCCACCTTGGTGATTTTTTATTGAGGTTTCCTTCCTCCCAGCTCCGAGGAGCGAAGAGCCAACAGAGGGATCGGCATACAAGCCCACTCTGTTGGGCCAAGCATCGACCGAGTGGCCGCAGAAAGATGGCCACCTCTTCTAGCCAGAAGATTAGCCGTTGGCGATGACTCCCTCCTCAAAGCAGAGGAGACGGCGTCATCGCCGACATTGCCCAGGATGCACCACGTGGAGGTTTTCTAGCCAGCACCCCCCGTGTACAATACATAACTCAACCAAAGACACATGTAAATATTTTTTTTTATTTAAAGACCACTCCCGCACTAGGATTAATTCCTGTGTCACGGGAGACTTTAAAAATAACACCTAGACTCAAAACAACAATTTGAGGATAACACAAAGTGTTGTCCCGTGCGAGGATCGAACCCACAACACTCGGAGTGTAGCAAGGAGGTCGCCGCTTAAGCCGCTACGCCATCCGTGCAGTCGTAATATTATAACATAATTCCATAGACTACGTGGTAGTAATAATTTGCTATAAATATTGAACATCGCAGGGCGGGGCATCTTCGACACAAATTAAAACTTTGAGCCTAAAAGGAGCAAAGATATGACCTGCAACTAATTGTGCCGTGTCTGACTTGCTTTAATCGCGTCTGCTTGAAATTGTGACCATCGATAAACTCAGTGAGTAAGTTCGCATAGAAAAATAATAAATATTTTAAAACCCGCCTTTTTTCACCAATCCATTAAAATTAGTGAAAAACTGACTGACTTTTTATTGAGTTTTCTTTTCTGACGATAATTTAATTACTTTGATACCGTCAACTTAGTACTGTTATATATATTTAAATATAATTATATAAAAAACGATTTTTTTTAAATAACAATTTAGTGTTATTAGTAGATATTAATCTATCTAATCTGATCTAATAAAGTCAACTAGTGGAAATTGGAAGAATCCATATCCTTTGGTAGCAGCCAGATAATTTTATAAATATTCAAAAAAAAAAATGTTCTACCTTGATTTATGTATTTAAAAAATGTATTTTTCTTTTCATTTCAACAATTCAATTAACGTTATTAAAAATCTGTAGGCACAGTTTGAAAAAAAAAAAACATTATTGCTTTCTACCTTTAAAGATGTTTAAAGGAATCACAAAAAGTATACACTTAAGCAGTAACTAATCATGATTCATTTCAATTATTGTTTCTAAAGAGAATCTTTCAAATTATATTTATCAATCGCAAACTTGTAAAGATGAAAGTGGAGGCGTACAATTTTAACATTTAAATCAAATTATGGCGATCGATTGTAACAAATACTATTAAGAGTATCCCTAAGTACGTTTGTTAAAGGAAGCAGTCCTTGCAGAAAGGAAAAACGGGCCACGTTATTTTACAAACAATACGGGGGCCAGAAGGTTTAATCTCTATGAGGTACAAATCGCTCGTTATGTAAATTGAATCTCTTGCAAATTTGAATAGCTTTCATAAGCCAATTCTCTCTGAATAAAAACAATAGAATACTCTTTCATCGTTTTAGATGTTTCTTTAGGAAGAAATTTATCTCAAGTCATTAATTATTCGGCTCTCGTGCTTACTTACGATGAGATAACATCGACATTTTGATAATGTTATTGATCAGAAAGTTGCCCACTTTTGAGATAAAGTAATATAAGTATGTCACACACGTCGCTTTCTCAATTTAATTCAATGTCTCTAAGAAATTCAGTTCAGTTTTGTATAAATTCCTTAAAAAATGTTTAAATAACGTAAGGTGAAATAATTTTTGCTGCGTAGGCGCATACTCTCAAGATAAAAACAAATAGTGTAAATGTATATTAAAACAATTGTCTACAAATTTCCATATTTCCAGATAATAACGAATGTCGAAGAAGAATCGTACAATTTTTTGGTGACGTACCACGCTAATCCAAATAACATATCTCACACTCTTGAATGAATACGTATCCTGGTTATTAAGTGTTGGACTGTCAATCATGGTCAAAGCAGGAAAATCTTACAAAAAATCTTTTAAAAATTAGTTTTTATGGCGATATTATACATTTTCATATTTATCACAAACATTTTATAATGCTATTTTTATATTATTTATTTATTTATAATAAGCAAAGAATCTCATCCTCCCACCACATCAATGATACCTGATCTCCCACCTGTGGCCACCCCACCGACGGATTACCGTCATTAATTCAAACTAATAGCGGTAAACGTGGACATGGTTGGACAGAGACTCTTATGGACGGACTTAACCGCAACCTAGTATGTACTAACCACTTAACATTGCCTCCATCACATCTAATGGCTGGTGCTATGCGATTTGCCACCTTAGACTGGTTTGATTTCTTACTTTGTCGGGATCTTAGTTTTGGTCTAATATACCTGCATAGGGATTAATTTTCGTGACTCCGCTAGGAGTCATGCTATTCGCTAAGCACAGCCTGATAGAGAGATGATCACTTCTTTCCCGATAGAACACGAGAATTTCAATCCTACATCCAGGCTGCATCAGCTAATACGGGTCATACTTTCGTACATTAATGAAGATTTTTCTGTAATGTTTGTATGTGTAAAACATTTAAATTTAATAAATTCTACCCACAATAGTTTTGATCTAATGCAGATACATAGTTCGATGCTAATCAATAATATTTTATATTACTTGAATGTTGGCTTTGCTATTTGCTTCATATTTTGCAACCACCATTGTGCTTTCACCAACATGCAACAACAAATTCCAGTAGACATACAGTGTAATATTATACGGCTTTATCAATTTTTCCGTGAAGTAAACAATGTATGACAAACTTAATGTCATTCATTGGTAAAGCGAAAATATATGTATTGAAATGCAGCAGGATGTTTTATAAGAATCCAATATACCGAAAAGTATGTACATATATAAAAATATGAAAGGTACGTATATTGATGCAATTTTGTAGATAAAGTAAATTTTATTTCTTTTTTGAATATACTTGTATTATATAATATTAAACATTTGACACTGTTTAGATATTTATTTATATAATATACGGCAACTTACGTACCCAGTATTAGCTTACTCTTCCAGATCTTTCCTATGAACCCTTTTATTATTATACGGGCCCAACCAGCATAAAATTATACATATAATGTATATTGTATAAACGACTTTATTAGTAAGTATTGTTTTGTGTACGTCGACACATTAACAATGCCAGTTATGTTCAATTTCTTGTTCATTAATTAAAGAAAGTACTGATTACATATTAAATTATTAAATTCAAGTCAGAGTTCCCCGTGGGAGATCCATTCTTAGATACGAAGGGTCTGGCTCGACCGGAGCATTACCACGGCCCTGTAGAGAAACAATGCTTGTATTGTATTTCCAAGTAAGGGTACCGGAGGACCAGCTTCCCCTCCCCTCATCCCCTATGTTATCACCTTAAAAGGCGAAGAGCAGCGTTACGACACTTAAGTTTTATTTTTTTTAATAAATAACCTGTAATTTGAAAATCGAATCGATCGAAAAATCGATCAGACAGAGAATCCATTTATACTTAAACCACGGTAAAGCATTATTCATCAATCATGAACTATAATTTGTTTTACTGAAGCATTTAAATATTATAACAGGTAAATAAAGCTCAAATTCCTGATAAAAAACTAACATGTAAAACTGACTACTGACTATTTACAGTCAGTTAAGACTGGAATTAAAAAAAAAATCTTTTCCAAAAAGATATCAGTCAGCGAGTAAAATGTTGCAGAGAGGCAAGACGACGGATCTACTCCAAAATATTTTTATTTACCATTAATATCTTAAATATATTTTTGTAAACCACTTCACTACTACATTGAATCCATAATTGCATACATAAAATGAATACCATGAAACAATTATACATAGAAAGCAACATTAATTAGCGAGCTTACATCATCACACAGCTTAAAGTTGTCGTCAGTGGATGTCAGATGCTGAAGATGCGACCTCATTTCGTAATCCTCGCAAGCGGGGAATGAATGGACATAATTTTCTGCACTTGACACCGTGTCTACCCCGTCATTGTGGAAGTCAACTACTGAGTGTTTTGTGCATTTTTATTGCTTAGCTGTACCACAGTTATATCTGTTTTTACAAGATGTTGAGTTTGAATGATTAAATTTCTTGATGACTTTAAACTAAGTCTTCAAAAAGTATTTATTCTCATCTTTATCATTGTTTGCTTTTCAATTCATTCTATAATTCAGTTTCAAGATCTGAAATTATAAATATCGTCATGTACCAGTACCCGTAGAATAAAATCAAAAATAGTATTTAATACCACTTTGAAATTAATTGAACTCATCCTTAGTTAATCCTACAAGACCATCTTCAAGACCAGGAACGCACTCGCGACTCTTAAATTACAGGTGTCCATGGGCGGTAGTAGTCGCTTATTATCAGGCGACCCATCTCCTCGTTTGCCCCTAATAAGTAAAGTTAAAATTTTACACTTTCAAAATATGAGCACATATCATAAAGAGACGTATCCGACATCTGTCATCAGTTCGGGTTCACAACCTCCAACAAATGCTCTACAGGCTGTTAGAATACTAGCGGAAGAAGATCGCCTAAAAAAAGACGACCTGCATCTAATATTTACTGACTTAGAGAAAGCTTGGATCACTCAAAGCACAGTATCTGTCTCAATGTTACG
This sequence comes from Tyria jacobaeae, assembly GCA_947561695.1. Classification (NCBI taxonomy): domain Eukaryota; kingdom Metazoa; phylum Arthropoda; class Insecta; order Lepidoptera; family Erebidae; genus Tyria; species Tyria jacobaeae. Next base: position 14,462,264 of record OX387209.1, read on the forward strand.
TATATTTAATACGAGATATTTATTACAAGGCCCGTACGAAAGTCAAGTCCCCGGCCGGTCTCAGCCATGTATTCGAAGTAACAGTATGTGTTAAGGGTTACACTCTAAGTTAGCAGATTTTTAATTTTGTGGTGCATATTATCACAAAAATCATCATAGAGCCGAACCCTGAAATTCATCTTCCCTTACATAGAAAAACAGTATAGAATACTAAAGTCAAAATAAATATAAAATAATAATACGGAATGAGGTATATTTGTAGATAAAACATTTGTTGATACCGTCGAAATAAGAAAAGTTATCGGATAATACGAGTACTGGTTAAAAGTAAGAAGAGTCTGGATAATGTCCTCTGGCACTAATTAAAACTTTGGAAACAGGCGGGAAAAAGGGTTGAGAAATATGGCATTTGGCGGATAGTAACGGCTCTGAGGTTTTATTTAATTCGAACAGTTTTTCTTTCTTCTATCTTCAAATGTAATACCTATTAAGTAGTAAGACTGGCACTGTATTCCAGATGTCTTTTTTTATAGTTCGTTAATCAATTTTAAATTTAAAAATCATATTTCAATTTACTTTGCTAATCTTTTGTTTTGTATAACAGACAAGTAACAGGAATATTAATACAGAGCCTGTGTAGAAAGTTCTAAAATCAATTGAAAGAAGCACAAGATACGCTGACATAAACAAGTCATTTTACGAAAAAAAAAATTAAAATACATGTTTTAAAATGTAGTGAATGCTGATCGTCCGATAGTATTGTATCTTCTTTGATTCTTCTTCTTTTTGATGAAAAAATCAAGCATTTTCGAAAAAATAAATCAAAAAGATGAAAGCAATCAACAGCCGCGAATTTATAACTTCTCACTCCCGACGGAGGGGGAAATCTTATCTGTCTTTTTTTGCTTTGTTATTACCCTCGCGTAATAACAATGTTTCTGTCACCCGCAACCCCCATTACGTTAAGGCATACATATGTACCAGAAGCTATTAGGGAAAACTTTTTAAGAGGTAGGATTTTAAAATAAATAATATTTTGCAATCATTTAATTAGTTTTAAACGCGACTTTTAAACATAAAAAATGAAAATTTGGACCTAATTCGTGGTGGGTTGGCATTGAAGCGGCGGTAACGTGATGGTTGAGGCGTCGGACTTGCAATCAAGTGGTTGCGGGTTCAAACCTCGCCCAGAACATTAAAGTCGTAACCACACTCCTAACCCAAGCATTTAGCTTAGCTAGCGGGTAAACAAGAATACCAGGATAATAGGAATACGAAGATGGATTAGTACAGTTATACCCACATTAATGTTTTATTTTACTCATGGAATGAAGCTGAAATTATTTATAACATTTATTTATTATAAATAATGTCAAATAATAATAATAATTTCAAATATACTAATTATAGTTATTGTTCGTAGATATTGTATATACTAATAATTTGAATATAATGTTAAAAATATAGAAAGAAAACGACATATAATAATAACTTAGTGATTTATTGATTTATCATAACTTTGTTCTTGTATTAATCGTTTTTGTTGTTGTAATCTTTGTTTCGAGAAAATGTACTACTACATAGTGGAAATCTAAAAATTTACTAATTTTTAATTTCTATCCTACAGCGAAGTAAAAATTAATATTTTCATTTAATTTTGTTTTAAGTGACGGACTAGATAAGTGCATATATCAACGTACATGTTGAATAGTACAAATTTACAGTTGTAGTATTGTACATACACAAAAAAAAAACGATCTGAATTAGTAATTATCTCATAGACATTTCACAATTGCATGTTTTCATTTTCTTTTAAATCTGTTAAATTGAATGCTGTAAAATATAAAACAAATATATATGTAAATAGTAGTTGTAGAACAACTTCTTCTCATGGTTCGTTATATGGAGGATGTTAGTCTTCGCTACTTATGCCTATTTTTTTGGATTAGATTATATGAGAACTGGTTAAAAAATATAAGGTATCACAAATACATTAACAGATAAAATATAAGTAAGTTTAAATATGTCTAACTTGTAACATCATATCTAATACCTATGTATAAACAAACAAACTATTTGAAATAATAAATATGAATTACCAATACACTCATTGTTCTCAGAAACATGCTAATGTCTATAAAAGCACTTTACCAAGACCCAATTAATTAATATCGTGTTAAAATTTATACTTAATCAAAGCAAAACTAGCGAAGTGGTATTTATATCTTGAACAGCTGACTTTGTTTTTTTTTTTTCAAAGGAAGTGGCGTATTAATTAATTCCCTCATCAATCATTGCCGCTTTCTCTCTGAACCCGACGTCATTCACATTGTTAGAAGGCGATGGTACCACGCCAAATAAAACTGGGGTTCTAAAACACTTCTTAAATATACATTTGTACTAAAATTACTACACTTAATTTATCTAATCTATTTAGTATTCTGAAAGCTTCGTTTTTTTTAAGTAATACGTTTATAGTAAATTAACCATCCATCATCTAAAAAATGAGGTCCGATTTTTAACGAGATCATCAGCCAGTTATTTTCCTTATAATAAAAAAATGTTCAAAAAAAGGAATACGACAAATAATTTCGTCTATTCAGCCAGTTTATCTAATAACAAGACAGGACGAAACGCTCGCTATTTGCAAGCAATCTTTCGACTTCCTGTTAAGTCGCTATCGACGCAATTAAGCGCAGGAAGAAAGCTAATGACGTATAGCCCCATCTTTTTGTTTACACTTGTTCCTCGCCCACTAGACAGTTTAACAATAAAAAATATTGATTCGGTCGGATCTATATTTTGTATACAATTAGTAAAAATCTTTTTTCGCTCTTTCTAATTGTATATTAACAGATTCTCAATCCCAAAACAAACATTTAATAAATACTTTCACGTAATATTGATGCCAATATAGCTTTATGTTTAAAATTGTACTCTATTTTCATAAGTAACCACCAAAATACTGACGTGTTAACGACCAATCAGAATATTTTTGTGATAGAATATGGATACTTTAATCCGCAATAAGTAATGTGAAGATTTAGACAGATTAGTGTGATGTCAAGATTTAGACAATAAATTGGATATTTTAGAAGCACTTCTCTTCAAAGACGACTTCTTGTTTTGAGAAAATATTTATATAAATAATCTAAATGTTTACGATGGATGTGGTTTTAGGTAGGTAGTGTTGTGGATAGAGTTTGCAAACTCGATGGCAAGGTTACCGCTTAGCTATTATTAAGAAATGTAAGCTAGACAAGGGACTCAAAGTCTAAATACAAAAAGAAGAACTTTAAATTTGAATCGCAATATCTTTTTTTTTTTAATTAAATTACCTACTGGATTTTGATTTACCTATCATAAGGTTTGGCACAAAATTTTGCCAGAAAGTGTATTAACTAAGAACATAACCTAATTAATTTTTAGAAATGGATTATAAACTAAGTTAGGCCTTGCATACCAGTATTAACTTTGTTCGTTTAAAATTAAAATAAGAAATTTGAGATTGGAAATTGGCATAGGAAAAATTTACTCCCTTTGAGGCTTGTTTTAGTTTGTAATTATTACATACAAAATCAATCAAATCGTTCTTAGGCCCCAGGGCTCGGTATTTCGTTCATGGTTGACTTTTATTTATTTAACGATTATTTAACAAATGGATTTAAGATCTTACGAGCTTTCGAGCTGTGAAATCATTAAGCTTTCTCATTGGCTACTTAGATTTTCAGTATAATGTTTGCACCAGGATTACAACTGCATATAAATTATTGTTATAAACGTTGTTGATAGTCTAACCATTTATTTACGTCATTTTAAATAAAAATAAATAAAAAATATACATTAGAGGGTAGTTTCATATCTGAGTATAAACAGCTTATTATGTTGACAACATAGGTATTCTTAGTTGTCGAGGAGAGTTTCTCATATAAAAATCCTTAAAAAACATTAGATCTTCCTTGAATTCATGCATACTGCAGTCCCTCGTTTTTGACACAAGAAACTTAATTTCAATAAGAATGAGTAAGATTAAATAGGGACAATATTTAGCTCCTAAATAAATTAAATCAAAAAAATAGGGTCAAATTCAATGTTCGTAAATCTATTGACCCACGTGACGGGCTTTATAGACAAGAACACTAACCTTATATTAATTAAGTTCATTTATAGATTTTATTTAAAAACTATTAGTAAAACTTAAACTCAAGTGTACACATTACTTGAGTTTTTACTGACATCTCATGCTGATCTCATGATGAAAATGATTATATTAAGAGTGAGTTCTACTTGTAAGTGCGCAGTTTGGGCTTTTGTACTCGCAACTACTCCGTATAACGCGATTGCTATTATACTAACGGCTAGCCTAGAAGCAGATCACTGCAAATACAATATCAATCACTAGACAAATACACAATACAAATCAATACTCGTACAATACAAATTCATTCAAAATATTATACCTGTAATAGGCAGAGATAGTAAAAAGTACCCATAATGGTTTTATTTTCCACGCATTAAAAATACTCTCTAAAGATACTCCGTAAAGATGAACAGCAACTCCGAAAGCCATTTCTTTTTACTTTCAAGGAGTGTAATAATACTCAAAGTTTTCAACGAGCTGCGGGTTATTGAAATAAAAGAACGGAGTGGGATCATCTTATGCGAGGTTTATTACCGGCGGAGGTGATGCATTGCGCAGACTTGCCTTGTTTAGAATGGGCGTGTCGTCTTAGATTTATGATTCTCCCTCTGAGACATTTTGCCGCTGCTTAAGACATTTAAAAATGCATGGGCAGCTTTATTACGACTTCGTTTTGCTTACTGTTGTCCCAAAAATTTCTGAGGGTTGATATTTTGTTCAAGGCTCTATTTGCCTCTAAACGGCTACCCGAATTGACTGCCTCCGTTCAAAATTGTGCTTTTATGGTGACAAATGAGTCCTTATAATTATATTTATCTTGGTTGTTAGGTTTTAGTGAAGAAAATAACGGTTTATGGAAAAAGATAAAGGCTAAGCCCTAGGCTATAGTGATAATATTTATTTCTATTCATTTTCGCTGTAGGATTGCAAAAACTATTAGAATAATTTGTGATTGAAAGATAATGCTGCGAACTCCTAATTTGTTTTCATTGTACCTCGAATGAAAAGAAGTCTGGCAGTTAAAATTATTATATAAAGATATTTATGTACTTACCTTAAATATACATAGCACGTATATTAGTATAACTATTCTGATAATACGAATAAAACTGTTATTCATTTTTAACTTATTCCACTTGCACGTTTATGTTTCAGTTTGTAACTAATTTTAATCGAACTAAACTCGAAGTTTGTGTTGTAAAACCTTCAATGCGTCTATCATAAAATTTAAGACTAATATCGTCGTGACTGATACTGACAGCCACAAAAAAAAATTACGGGTGACAATGTAGGGATTGAACGTTACCCTTACATGCCCCTCAGATATTTATAAGTAATGATAGCAACTCACATACATACCTAATTACATATTTAAGCCTTGAAAACATAACTCAGATTTTTGGCCAGTGATAATTAAATAAAGTACTTTATTGTGTAGTATCCAGTAACAAAAACATGACTATATAAATTTTGCCCAAATTGATTCCTTTACTAAATAAGCTACATCAAGACATAAAAAGAATAATGCGTTTAGTAAAATCATCAAAAACAAATTATATTAAGGCTAGAAAGTGCAATTCTTCGTCACACGATCTCTAATGGCGTAATAAAGTTACAAGAAAGAAAACTTGGCTGCTTCGCGTCCTCCGGGTCTGCTCTTTTGCGTATTTATTAAACTTGCCACTATAACTAGAACCTCGAGGCCTTATTTCTACTACTTTTCTCTTCAAGAAAACGTAAAGGATTGTGAATCGTTAGAGGCCCGCCGTCTGTAGGCGTGTTGTGGAATCTGTTTGTGCTAAAGTCGTCACGCGCACCCGTTGATGAGCCTTAGACGTGATATCACTGACTCGAACGTGACTCCCGTTTTATTTGAGATCCTAAGCTACAACTTTAGTTCTAACAAGATATAAATACTGCAAATTTTAAGATCATTAGTTTAGTAAGAAGGCATCCGAATGATAATATAATTACTAAGGACTGTGAAAACGTTACTGTCATGTAAATTAAACATACATACTTACACTCACGTCATTTTTTTTATATACTGTAGGGGGACAGACGAACAGACGGGTCACCTGATGGTAAGTGACAACTGCCGTGCATGGACACCTGCGACTTAAGAGTCGAAGTGCCAGCCCACCTTTGAGGGTAATGAGTAATAGGGGGATACGGGGAAAGAAGAGAAGTTGGATGAGGAGATGGGAAAAAGGAGAGGGGTATGAGGGGAGAGGAAAGAGGATTGGGAATCCGGAAACCTCACTCATTTCGGGGAAATGCAACGCAAACGTTACTTCACAACCGGTTTTCTGTGAGGCCGTGGTATCGCACCGATCGAGACGGCCCATTCGTGCCTAAGCTTGGCTCTACCACTGTTTATCTGAGAAGAGGTATGCAGAGGTGTAAGAATTCCAATTTACGCAGGCCTATTGGGGTCATACGAGGGCTTTTTGGAATTGGATGTGAAAATTTTGAGTATATTGTCCGGAAAGGGACAGAAAGGATATTGTTTATACAGATGGATTAGGGAGTATAAGTATTAGCTCAAGCAAGTCAGGGTCGCATGCCTATAACTTCTGGTAAACTGTCTGGTAGCGGTAAGTATAAATCCTCTAACTCTAATCATAATGTAAAAAAAAGATAATAATAAAGGAGTGATATTTTGTTCAAATGGGTTCCTACTTGTTGTTTTCAGAACCTACATATAATCTGTCACTTTTTGTCTACAATGAGAATTTCTACAATTTCTGGCCTTTTGGTTAGTGAACTTCACTGCTAAACCGAAGGTTGTGGGTTCGATTCCTAAACGGTACAAAAATGTGAATGTTCCATAAACATTTTTCCCTAATCTGAGCGTTCTAGGTGTCCATTCATTGTATGTTTGTAAAGTATTGCATCTTTGTGTGAGGTCTTATTGTACTTTTAACCTTACTGTACCAGGTCGCGATAAAAACTAGAAGAAATGCCGCTAAAATGAAATGGGTGATTGGTCATTATGTGCTCATTTTGCTTCTTCGGTTATATCACTTTTAATATGGGCCATATGCTCGGTGATCTGTTTCTAAATATAGTTGTATACATCGTTTTAAATTACTTAATCAGTAATTTATATGTTCATAAAAACATACATTTACATGGACAACATTTTGTGTGTACTTTCTATTAATACCCCGTCTTAACTATCGTATATTTTAGAAGGAAAGAAAGAAAGAAAGAAAATATATTTCTTTATTTTATTCACATATGAATGCATCTTCCAGTCATAGTCTATGTCTCAGTAAGCTATTGTTTAATTACAAATCGTCCCCATCCCTACCGTCTATTTATGTTAATAGAAAGGTAAGTTTTAACATTTTTTCTTATCTAATATCCTCTGAACTTGAACAATGTGACTACCAGATCGAATTATCACATATGCATGTGTTATAATTCCTTATAAATTTAGTTTAAATAACATTTAAATAGTAAACTTTCTTTCACAACTTAAAAAAGTTTATACTTGCGGTGCTTAGAAATTTATTGCAAAATAATTCCAATCTAGTTTAAGCGGTTGCTACCCACTTTTAGGTTTTCTTCAATTAGGAGATTTAAGAGTAATTACGAAAATGAGAAATGGGAAAAGTTCATTCTTGCGGCCATCGCGTTTAGCCAATTTTTTTAATGAAGTCCGAAATGGCAGCCTCTTTTTGTTATGAAAAATTAATTTCCCCTCTTAATTCTAAATACAAAAAGCTCTTTGAAGAAAATTTGTTACTAAGTTAGCATCGTAATTTGGTTTACGATACTTGTTACTTTTTATTTGTCACTCAAATAACATTTTGAATTGTTCATTATCAACAGACAACAAATAAAAATTGTGTCAATTTAAAAGTTATAAATAATTCTTGTAAATTACTTCCGTGGCTTACTTATAATTGGATTAAACCTTTGATATTTATACGGACACATAGTTGCGTGTTACGTAAAAGATAACGTAAGTTAATCTCAACATAGATTATAAGCATTCAAATCCATAATACCGGAGGGAAATGTGGTCCGACTTTATTTGATTATTACGTTAGTATTTACATACTAAGCGTGGCATATGTATAAAAAGGAAACGATATTATCAGTTAGATATTATTATATATTTTTTGTAATTTTCGTGGGAGAGAGTTAGTACTCTTCCGTCCGTGCAAAATGTCCTCCGGCATCCACAAGCGCTGGCCTGACGGCGACAGACGGGCCTATCTATCGCCCCAGCAGCAGCAGGCCCGAGACAGTGTCACGTAAATATGAGGTGCACACCATATTAGAGTCGCCTTGTTCAAAAGGTGGCCAGGTCTTCCGGGGTACACAGTCCGACATACCACAGTACCCATTAGTCCCGGTAACGTGATGACCAATGGGGGATTCTACACAAAAAAAAAGATGTGAGGAAAGTAATTTGATATTTAATATATACTACATGAACAACAGGTAACTATATAAACAACAGCTTGGAATTTTGGGTCACTATCTGAGTTCCAAGCTCCATCATATCGGCACCAGTTCAGTGACACAGTGACTGGTACGCTCGCGTGACATCGGTCTTATGAAACGGTTTTTTAGTTGAATATCGGTTACGTCTTTTTACGGGCTTGTTATTATAATACAAACTAAAAAACAGCCATAACAGTTACGTCTACAAAAACAAGTCACCTTTTTTTTGTGGAAGCCCCCACGGGTCATCACCTTACCGGGTCTTGTATAAATTTAATAAAAATCATGTCAATCGGTCTCTCCGTTTCGAAACGAAAGTAGACATAAAGAAACAAATAAAAAGGCAACAGACACACTTTCGCATTTTAATAGTTATTACTATTCCTAGATAGGTAATTTTTGTAGAATATAGACCGCGGGCAATCATGTTTTAGTAAGTTTTTGTTAAATATGCATTCCTGTATCAATTCTTACTTGTTGAGTACGATCGACCTGCTGATCGTCGTTGCTGCTTTCGCAACCAAACTGCTTCTACACAAAAAAAAAATTTGCACACGTGAGTTTTTTCGTATTTATCAGTATCTTGCACTAACGATGACTTGTTTGCCTACTGCTAACATTTGGAAAACCTCAACATTGACTTCACCGAACGATACCAGGACATTTTGAACTTGGAAATACCAGACTGGGTGTTGGATCCGTTTTCAAATCTGTTTCAATCCGATTTCAATGTACCTCAGCTGGAAGAAGTACTTATAGAATTGACAACGAACGAGGAAATAAAAATCATAAATGGCTACCAAGTATTTTGGCTACAAAAACCGATCCCACAATTGTACCCTGGATTGTGGCCAATCGTTCAACGATTCTTGATAGCATTCCCATAATCATATTTGTGTGAACGTGGATTTAGTGCTGTGGCAACGCTGCTTACTAAAAAGAGAAATCGTTTGCATGTTACCGAACGTGGTGACTTGCGGCTGTTCTTGAGTAAATTGGAACTTGATATCAACCAATCTATTAAACAGAATCAGATTCATCCTTCACATTATTCATATTTTTTATATTAAAATCGATTATGTTAGTTTTATTTTGAATAAAAGATACTCAGTGTGAATGCTATAAAGTTGCATTTCAATATTCATTCTTACTGGCAGGTGTAGCCCGTAAAAGTGTAAGCGCCGTTGTGTACTGCCTACTGCGCTCAGGTCTCAAGTTAACTCATGAGGGTTATAGCAAAAGTCTCGTTTAGAATAAACGTTTAATCACCCCTAAAATAGCTCACAATAATTAACTTCATTTGAAGTTATAGTGGTTTTTAAATAATTGTAAAAATGGGGGCGCTAAAAAATAATTGATTAATAATTTATATATAAGTGTGGGCAATAAACAAAATAAGTTTAGGAACCCCTGCTCTAGGTCATGACATAGAAACATTATACATATACACACATCAAAAGTCAACAACACGTTGCACCACCGTCTCAGGCCTGCTTTTGCTAGGGCAACGGGCAGCCCCACTAGTTGCCCCCAGGCCAACGCTCATGGAGGCCGGAGATCGTTTCGTACTCTCCGTCACCTGGTACGTCTTCTGCGGGACGGGAGAGTACTTGTCCTCTCCGCCGCCTCTTTGGTCAGCATGACCTCCTCGCAAAATGAGGCGGCGGGATCCCAAGCACTCTCGCTATGGACAGAACTATGGTCTCCAGCGAGAGACTTACCTCACCGATAGCCGTCGCGAGATCGAGACACTGGTGCACCCACGCTGTGCACTCCGTTAAGGCGTGGAGTGCAGTGTCCTCGCGACAGCCTCCGCGGTGATGGCACGCACGTTGGCTCCCGGCCTATACGGTACAGGTACCTACCGAAGCAGCCGTATCCGGTAAGTATCTGCGTCAAGCGGTAGAAGAGGCGGCCACGTCGCCAATCCTCCATGACGGGTCTTAACGCGGTAATTATGGCGTACTCGGCTGATCACGTCGTTATTAACACTCGACCAATGAGACCTTGCGGAGCTGAGACCGTTGTGCCTCGATTTCACATGGCGTGGATCCCAGGCCTCTTCCCACCGCCTCCTTGTGCCTATTGTATAGTGACGCAAGGAATCGAAGCAAATCACCATGGGTTCCGAGGTTTTGTAGCTTATTGAGTAATAGGACATGATCTACACGATCTTTTTAACAATCTGTGTAATTCACGTCGACCTGCCCACTAGCCTCCATGTTGCTTAGAACATAATGACAAATGTGGTTATTTACAAGTGGTTGATCGACCTCTAAGGAAACATGCTTACTTTTCTACTAAATAGGTGCCCTAGGTCATCAAGCGCCAACAATGTAAATAAGTTTTTTTGCTGACATCCAGTGATTTAAAAAATATTATTTGCGTCTGTACCTCCGTCTGTGAAGTTGTGTTTTTTATTTTTGTATTAAGTTGTGTCTAGGACATTTTGGCATTTTTAATTTATTGTATAAACGTATTGTACGTTTAGTTTTGTAAGTATTATTCAATTGTAAGTTATCTGACATACAATTGAATATATAGATTGATAGATGTTTTAGGAATGATTAAAGGTTGTACAACAGCGCAAAGAATTCAGAATCATACAAAACCTTAAAGGCTTTTATCATGCATAAGCTTGAGGTAAACGCTTTTAATTAAATTAATGCTTTGCTAAAAGTAATATTTTCCTACCGATTAACTCAGATTTGGACACTGTTTTCGTCATTTTAATTTATATTTAATTTTAATAGCAGCTTGTTTGTTCAATAATTAATTTAATGATATGTCTATAATGTAACCTTTTTTTTTAAAACATTTACAACTAAGTAACTATAGTTTTAAAACACTTTTGTTACAGGTACAGACACTAGATTTTAAAATATGAATTGTGTGAGATGCTCAATGCATCGATCGCCACAACGTTCAATTCAAACGATTTGTAAGAAAGATATCAAAACGGATATTTTTGTACACATGTTTACTAATTAATCATGAAAGTGTGAAAAAATCATATTTTTACACAAATAAAAGATCGCGTTAAAGCTGCTAGTGCAAAATTCATATATCGTCCGGAGCACTCAGATAACCGTGATAGACGGACAACGGTTAGACAACAAAGCAAGATTAATAGGGCTCGCTATAAGACCTACAAACGTGAAAATTATATAAATTATGCATAAAGAATAAACCTTTTTTCCTTTACTAGTACATTCCTTTACTAGAAAGGATACAACGTTTATCTTAAAAAATGTATGTCGTGTAAAAGTTTTGTTTTTATAATACATATTTTATCAGAAATAGAATTTGAACAGATTGTACGTCTCTCGGTATTTAGCGGACACACTGTTCGTTATAGAAGCCTAATAAACTGTATACAACTGATATCAATAACTTGCTTGATTTTTTATCTAAATCATCTTGAATACCAACTTTTACAATGATCTATCCTATACGTATCTACATTGTAATCAAGCTCAAAGAATAAGATAGTAGAATTCGTCAATACTTTTTAAAAGGCCTTAAAATTAAATCACCCACAGATAATTCTAATAGTAAGTTCACAGAAATAAAGGTACAATGAACCGCAAAATGTCCATCTTTCGTTCTCTTTTAAAGCACATAATTTATGGTGGTGACCAAAAGTGCACAGTAACACGCTGCAATGCTGAAAATTGCATTGGAGACATTCAGCTTCATGATGAATGGTTCTGTCTGTGTTTAAAAATGTTGCCAGACTATGGATGGAGCCAGTCATCCATCGTAATAATGTGACGTATCTAACTTTCTGATAGTATACTTAATAATTTGAATAATACATCATTGTATCCAGCATCGTCTACATACATAATCAATTTACTCGGAGTGTGATTAAGTAAAAATAATTTCATATTTAGGAATTGGAAATTTAAGTAAAAAGAGATAGGAACAAGCGAAACTTTGGACCCGCTGTTATCACTTTTATAATTAACACGACTTCTAGTAGCTGCATTGCAAACTTTAAGCATAACTCGGTATCGAATTACATGAGGTCAAAATAACAGCTAGCATGTACGAGTATGTACATATAACTTACACGATAATGGTATCGTGTCGAAGCAGCAGACTAAAGTATTTAAAATATTAGTCTTATCTAAAATACCAGTCTTCGTACTGAAATATATAGTACCTATCAAAAAAGCTAAGGCGACCCGCAAAGTATAAATATACATATACCGGCTGACCCCTTCGGTTCAAATTTTTACTCACTTCCTTTGATGAAAGGGAATGACGTCAGGGGTCGATCACGCTAAACATACAGAGATCAAATTATTTGTTATGAAGAAAGAAGAGATTGAGAAATACTCGGATGTATGCATGTAAGGACAGAAGCAAGTGGTGGGCTGTTGTCTTTGCCTACCGCGAAGGAAGAAAGGCTTTATGTATAGAAGTATTTTTTTTAATTAATGGCATTTTTGTAGTCACTTGGATCAGTACTTTTGTTTTGAGTAATTATTTTGTAAATTATATAATAATTAAAAGCATTATTTACATATCTTTATATTGCCAATACATCTATTTTTCACAGGTTTGTTTTTCTTGTGCGTCCTTTTCCAACTCAAACAAACAAAATGCTTGTCTTGAATGTTTCTATTAATATTTACATAAGTAATGTATTACGTACTGTATTTTATGGCTGCGCAGTGTTGACAAGCTGTCAAATAGGAACATAAGTCTACTGAAAACACATGTAAGCGCTTGTTGTTTAAAAAACTGGTAACAAAACACAAGCTGGGCTGTAACCGCATTCATAATTTATCAACCGCATGACGGCTGTTTGCTAATAAAGCGCAGATTCGTTGGAATATTAATAAAAGCAGCTTGCAGCCGGAACTCGGACGGTCGAAACTGGTGCGCGGCATCGCACGCCCAATGACAAATGACCGGTTGAAACTTTTATTTAGTTTGTGTTTTGAATCAAGGACCCAAAATCATGGTAGATTTCAATTATGATCTTTTTTATGATTTGTTAATAAAGTAACATTACCAGAAGGATCAGATGCATTTCTTGAAACTTCCTATCATCCATTAATTTATACGAACATTATTAGTAACAAAGTTTTAAATAGATTATTTTAACATGTTCAATTTAATGCAATAAAACACTCATAATTTATAATAGCTTTGAACAGAAAGCTGAAGGTAATTTCTGATATTTAAGGGTTGTCACCATTTATTATTAATCCCTGTTTTGATTTAGATTTGAATTTAATGTATGAAGTTTATTGTAGTACTACCGTTGAGTAGAATGGTATAGGAAAGATATTTTTGAAACGGGCTGCCTATATAGTATAGTTTTTTTTCATCATCAACCCATTTACTGGCATCTCTGTCTAGTGGTTAGTGACACTTCTGAGCCTTCAATATGGAATAAAAATTTATGTTATCTACATATTTGTCCCGAGTCTGGGTGTTGTTAGAATGTTTGTAAAGCCAGGTCAACGCAGGAATAATACCTTGTACTTGTACTGAAGTTGTTTTTTTTTAATTTGAAAAATAATAAAGCAATCAAGTTCCAGGTTATCTAAATTTTCTAAACTTGTTTCCCCATTCTAAAGAAACATTGTTTTTACAGGCTAAAGTCGGGGATCTAAATATAATTTCTACAAAGACATGTGTTTAAAAAAAAAAAAATCTCATCCCCCTGAAATGAAAGAGTGATCAATTTAACGAGTATATCTGTGTATCTCGGTATCGTTGTTTCTGTTGGCATCATAGCTACTTAACGCAAAGACCTTTTTTTTTTTTTCTTTTTTTTTTTTGTACAACCGAATCGATAGAAAGTGTTCAGCAAAATTAAATCTAGAAAACCTGTCCCCTCTTTGATTACCAGTCTTTATAACCGTTGAAGGTATTTTTGAATCCATTGTTATAAATCGAATATTTTAGGTTGAGCATTTAACCTATAACTCATAGGCGTATTTAAGGTGCAGTATAGTGTTTTGTATATTTTTTTTAAAACCATCTTATATCGATCTTGAATTTTTAAATCAATAACACATACATATATACATTGGGTGTATTCTCATTCACTGTATATGTGCATAATTTATTCAACGTTTAATGAAAGTCTTACAGAATCGACTGAAGGTATTGGCTAAAGGTTATCCAACTCATAGAGATAGCGAGCGTCATATTAAATCCAGGGTCACAGTAAAAGTTTACTCTTTCTGATATTTAAATAAAACCAGAATACATGATAGATAAGATAATTTCGATTAACTCTTTGGAAAAGTAAGGATGCATTTTATATTTTTATAATAATTATAAATACTGATGTTGGGTTTATTTATCGTAAGTATTACTTTATAAAGCTAATAAAAAAATAGCATGATTTGACAAAACGAAGAACTAATTGATTCTCTCGAGCTCCTGGAGCTGCTTTTTATAACTACATAAATATGACAGCTGCGAATACTGTAATAATAGAATTTTTGTGTTAAAGATGACTCCCTAACAAAGAATGGTTCCTGTGTCGTCTGGGAAAGATAGAAAAATCTTTATTGTAAACTAGAAAATTTAACAGACACAAACTTAAAAACAATTGATACGAGGCGACATGTATCTACAATGGGCGGTCTTATCGCTAAGAGCGATGTCTTCCAGACAACCAAATATGGAAACAACGGAAAGAAAAAAGCGATAGATGGTGGCGTAATGAAGGCCGTGAATGTGTACAGCGCAGAAACTTGAATCGTTCTTTGAGGTAGGAGGGTAAGGACCAGTTGAACAAAATATTTTATAAAAGGGAAAGCATATGAGTGATGTTGAGATGTGACGTGTGAGTGGTAATGATGAGACCGGCGAAGGCGAATAGGTAACCACTCGAGTTGTTTTAAAAATTCAGAAACATGGTCAAACTTACGCAATTGATGCAAAAGTTTTGACGTCTCTCAAGTTTATCTAGTTGGTTCTCGGTGAGATCTTGATAGCTGGCATCTGTATAGTCTAGGATAGGAAGAAGAAGGGAGTTAGCAAGTGTAATTTTGGTTGCGGTTGGGACAAAATTCCGTAGACGTTTCAAGGATTCTGCAGATGCAAACATTCGTCGACTTATTTCCTGAATATAGTATAGTGAGACAGACAAACATACGGGTCACCTGATGGTAAGTGATTGCCCACCTTTGTTGGTGATGAGGGGTGGGAATATGAGGGGAGGAAACGAAGGAGAGGAGAGATGAGGAGATGGAAACGAGTAGACGGGGTACAATGGGAATGGGAAAGCGGTGAGGGGGTACGAGGGGAGCGGAAAGAGAAGAGGGAGGAGTGAGACCTCCGGAAACCTCACTAATTTCAGGGAAATGTATGCAAGCGTTGCTTTTTCTTCTTGTTTGTTTGTAATAGACCAAATACCAGTCAGTCACGTTGTTTACTCTTTGTAGAAAATAAATTGTGGTTCGTCATAGGTAAATTGAAACCTATTATTATGAATGCAACCCCATATAAATACTTTAAAACTACTAACTCGTTTTTTATTTCTTGTTTAAACCCCCACGAGTCATCCACGCATCGGAGCTAACTACAACCACTGTTAAAAATTTCTGTAGTAATTTTACAAAAAAAGTGTTAGAAGTTTTTACGCACAACAAGAAAAAGGAAGAGATATTTGCTTAGCAAAATTACAATACAAATAGTGTAATTTTACAAAACAAATTCTGTTGAAAATGGTTTGTCATTTCAAAATGATGTTTTGTAAATTTACTACACAATTACTCTGTCTCTCCGAATGATTATAATCCATTCTAAGGTTGCCTGGAAGAGATTGCATATAGCAATAAGGCCGCCATTTGTACATTATATAGTTGACACTTGTACTGTATCTATTGTATTTAACTGTAAGAATGGTGTACAAATAAAGAGTATTCTATCTATCTAATTAATTTCAACTTAGTTTACAAAAATAACAAAACATTTTTAAAAATATACCAAACGGTTATCGGATATTCTCTACTTTTCGTGTAAGAGAAATACACACTTTTAGTAGAATTACAATGCATAATGCAATTTCGAATTTGCGTTATAAAAATAATAAAATTATTGATATTTTTTTAATAATTTCATAGTAATTTCATTTTCTACATCTTTTCAAAATTTTATAAAGAAAAGTTTTTTTTTTTTTTTTTTTTTTTTTTTTTTTTATACTATAGGGGGACAGACGAACAGGCGGGTCACCTGATGGTAAGTGACACTGCCGTCCATGGACACTTGCAACTCAAGAGTCGCAAGTGCGCTGCCCGCCTTTGAGTGTGATGAAGGATGGGGGATGCAAGGAGTGGAAAGAAGAGAGGAGGGATGAGGAGATGGGAAAGGAGAGAAAAGGGGGGAGGGGGAAGTGGGCCTCCGGAAACCTCACTCAATTCGGGGAAATGCAACGCAAGCGTTACTTCACAACCGGTTTTCTGTGAGGCCGTGGTATCGCACCGGTCGAGCCGGCCCAATCGTGCGTAAGCATGGCTCTACCACTAAAACAGTATTGAAAACCAACTTACAAACAATTTTTGTAAATTTAAAATCATTTTCTTTGGAAATAATTAACAGATATAGAAAATTACAACACGTTTTTGAAAAATAAAAACTTTTATGATACGTAATGCAATTTTCAAATTTCAGTTACAAAAATAAGAAAATTATTTGTTAATTCTTAATGACTTCATACTAATTTGAGTGTCAAATTTTTTTTTGTAATATCACAAAAAAAGTATTGTAAATAGTATGAAGAACATTTCTGGGAAATTTACCAACGGTTAGGAATAATTACAATACGTGTAAAGTTATTACAAAAAAGTTTTAAAATTAGAACTCATTATAGTAAATTCCTCCACATGTCTTATAATTTTACTCGAATGGTATTATGTTTTGTATTAGTATACGTTGTTTTGGAATTTTGCTCATATTTGTTTTGTAAAACAATTGTAATTTTACAAAAAAAAATAACAGTGTACTAAGCCATATGGTGTTCCATCACAAGTGGGACAGGTGAAAACGGTCACCAGTGCGCCACCGTCTCAGTGGAACGATCATCCCGACATGCTAACCCCAAGCCACCGCTTACGGATGCCGGAGATGTGTCTTCTGCGGGAATGGGGAGTGCTTGACATCTCCCATTCTCGTTTTGCCGTTTTTTGGCATGTAGTACGAGGTGAAGTCACACACCTTAAACTTTTTCTTTTTTCTTCTTTTTCGTGTTAAATCCCGACCGTATCCCGTGGTATGTCGGACTTGAACCAACTAAAACCACACGGCGTTCCGTCACGAGAGCGTCTACTGCTAGGGACCCAGGATACAATCAGAAGGAAGCATCCGGGAACCCCAGCAGACCTTGGCCACCTGACTAGCAGGCGACCACATTTTGGGGCATGGGACCCTACGCCCCCCACATCAGATGGGCGCGCGAGAAACACGTACGTCACGCCAAAGTCTCAGGCCTGCTATTGCTTGGGTAACGATCAGTCCGACCCGTTAGCCCAGGCCAGAGGTCATGGAGGTAGGAGATCAGTATTTGCTCTCGGACGCCTAGTGCGTCTTCTGCGGAATGGGAGAGTGCTTCTTCTTTCCCTTTCCCGTGCCGCCGCCTTGCGATCGACCAGCTTTGGAGCAAGCGGCCGAAAGTGCTTGTCGAAGAGCCACCTCCCGTCAAGGGTCAGGCCCAGATATTTTATGTGGTAGGAGAACCAAGCTGACTGTGATGGAGGCGGTAGGGGGTGGACCACGACGGGGCCCATGAAATAGAAGGGCCTCCGTTTTCGCCTCGATGCGCCTGACCACCAATGAGGCTCCTCTGGTGGCCAAACGCACCGCCTCGTGAAAGTTCGTCACAGACGTAACACAGCACCAATCGTCGAACCCGCTCGGAAACGTCCGACAAATCGAGGCCAACCTCACACAGGGTTAAACATGTGTTAAGTGTAAATTTTAACGCTTTTTAGCTTCAGATTTATGAACAGTAAACCATAATTGTCCCTTCAAGTATTTAAAATAATTAAACATAGAAAATGATAGCGGCAGATATTAAAGATTTCATTTCCTGTTCAGATTACATTAGATTTTTCTTGTATGAATGAGAAACCACTGACTGAGTTATTCGCCCACTTAACATAATGAAAGGATTCGAATACCTAAGTATTTTTATTCAAAATATATATATATACATATATTATTTCGCACTCATTTGACCCTGATATTTTTTTCAGATTCGTAACACGTGAGTGAGCACATGTACAAGTAATACCGTAGGTTTACATAACTATTTTGTCAAACTTGTTTAGTCTTTGAATATATGTTACGATATGTCAGTTGATAGGTAGAAGGATATTATAAAGAATTATACTATAGATAGGGGGATTGTTGAATAGACGGGTTACAATATGGTAACTGACAACCGCCGTCCATGGACACTTCCGACTCTTGAATTGCAGGTGTCCATGGAATCATATGCGTTGTAGCATATTATTCCAACGTGAGATTAATCACGCCATTGGGTTAATTATTTTGCATTGCCTGTTCAAAAATATTTACATGTTCAGCTGATGCGTCCACAATTCTGAACTTCGTGTCGATCCCATATATTATTCACACATCATGATTATTCTTTCACATCGTTTACTTCTTTTACTTAATAATTTAATTTAAAATATACGATTTTTCGGCTATTTTCTAGCATACTGATTTATCATTCGAGTGATGGTCGACATATGAAGGCGCTGTCTCCACCTGAAAATATATGACCTCTTTGAAGCGCAGAAAGATGGGTAATTTCACTGAATTTATGAACGTATCACCGCTGATATTGCGATGCTGAAATTTCAGACGTAAAATTGTGATAAACATTGTATGTAATGTGCTTTACAGTAAATAATGACGACAAACCATATCCGTAC
The DNA here is from genome assembly GCA_947561695.1 of Tyria jacobaeae. Classification (NCBI taxonomy): domain Eukaryota; kingdom Metazoa; phylum Arthropoda; class Insecta; order Lepidoptera; family Erebidae; genus Tyria; species Tyria jacobaeae. Next base: position 14,481,782 of record OX387209.1, read on the forward strand.
ATATATATACCATCCGTATCATTTCATATGTACATCACAATGTAAATTTAATAAATATTTACAAAATAAAAATTATATAAAGTGGGACGTAATAAATTGTAATTTACTCAAAAAATAACTCAAACTGTACTAACATCTACAAATTCTTATAGCAGTATTGAAGTCCCTTCAAATCTGAGTGTATACTTAATTATTTTAGTCACCATTATCAAACAGAAAATGTTTTTATACAGCTTCCGGTATCCATGTACTATGTATTCCCCGCAGATCGCTGGAAAAGGTTTATTTATCTTTAAAATTTAATAGATTAATTCTCCTTTAATATATATTATATTAAAGTTTGTCTATTTAATGATTACAATCTTTCAGACATGAAGTAGATTCCTGTAGTGATTAACACGAGTCAATCATGCTTAACTACGCACATGGATAATTTGATATCGCTACCTGATGCGTTACAAATTAATAATTAAAAAACTTTAAGAACCACATCTTAGATTTACTCATATGCAACATCAATTGTTCTATTTAAATATCACAAAGGCCAGAGTGGTATTCCATCTTTCATATCGTATAATAACTAATCAGTTACCTAGCAACCTGGTTGAGATCGGTAACATGTATATGAACTTCTTTTACTCTGTTTACGAGACTATTATACATATTTAACATAAATACATGGTCACTTCCCAAAAAGACCATTTAAAATTGGGCTCTTATGACTGATATCTCGTTCAGTTGTTAATAAATCCTAAAAGCCTTAATTTTTTTAAATTGCACTAAAGGCGGGACAACTTTGTACTTATTAGGTTCTAAGCAAAAAATATAAAACTATCGACCTACATCTATATTGTCTGCCTTGTCAAAGCTTTCCGTGAGACTTGTACACGACGCCATTCTCCTCGTCGTTTACACAATTATAGCTCAACAACACGGATTAGTGAAAAATAAAATACATTATCGATTTTCAGCCCTCTTTTGTTTATTTTATTCGTAAATGAGATAATTGAAAACTTCTACTATATGCAGGTGACTTAAAAATATTAAAAACCGTGTGAATGTACCATAACTCAAGTGGATCTGAATAGGTTTGTTAGTTACTGCTCCAATAATAAATTGTACTTATCTCGTCATTGTATCAAAGTTTTTTCTCGATACCGGTTACGAAAAATATAAACACTATTATGAACAATTATAACTTAGATAATTCAGCTTAATCCAGGGTTACTTTAATCCAAGACTTCGGGGTACTGCTTAACAGTAAATAACGTCTAATACAATAAACATCAAATACACATTACATCGATTTGAAATAAAGTCCACAGCTGAACTGTAGTGATTCATAAATATCCTTAAATCAATGCATTACAAATGTTGTCATAGATTTCTCACATATGAAGAAATATTTAAGAATATAATCTCTTAAACCTTAAGCCCAGACGTTTCTAGAAGAATTGTTCTGTTTTGATTTTTGTAATAATAGATATATATGTATATGTAGCTACCCTGATATCACCAATAAGTCGTGTTATGTTCTTCCAAGAACTGTCATTAGGCGAGAAGTGTCACGTCCTGTCTTTACCGTTACCTCTTGTGGCACTAACACTGTTCATGTACCTCACCGTCGTTTATTTTAAAACTACATTAATTTCTTTACATATTTAAATTCGTTTGCAATTCCAGCTAATAAATTACCTAACTATAAATAGATCCGTTGATTAAAATTTTTACTTGCATCAGTAATTTAAATTGTACAATTAATTAATATTTAAATTAAATTTGTAATCTGTAATAATACTTTAATTAAATTGATATTTCACTAATATATATTTAGTAACAGTGAAAGGACACATTTCCTTAAATGTAATTATATATGTATATATTGTCTAACTGTTTATTATTCCAAATACAAAAAAAAATATCGTAATAACATGTGAAACGAAAAAATAAGAACAAATTATTTTATGACTTTATGTTTATTTGTGTATGTAATTTGATATCACAGGTTAAATATTCATATTTATAATAAAATACCCCTTTCAAAAATAGTAATAACACTTGAACTTATGCATAGCTGTTATTAATATGTCAAATTCTACACTCATGCAATAACCGTAAATATTTGCAATGCATTCACAAATATTTTGACTGTCTGTATCTTGTCCTCAGTGTCAGCAATAAATTTAAAGAAAATGAGATGAACTCATGTGTAAATAATATGTTTTAGAATTAACAAAGATAAAAATACAGTTTATAAGGATTTATAAAATACTAGCTTCCACCCACGACTTCATAGCATGCCAATTAAAAGTAGCGTATCTCTTTCACTAGAGTTCGAAGTATCAAATAACATTTTTACTAAAATCCGTTCATCCGTTGTGAGGTGAAAAGTTACCAGACAGACATAGAGAGTTACTTTCACTTTTATGATATTATTATGAATATGGATGTAACCTTGCGTTTTTAATGACTTCAGCTTTGCCTCCCCTTTAAGGCATACGGGTGTGATTGTATGTATGTATATATTAATCCTTTAAAAGATCAGGTACTATCATATTGATTTTCAGCTAATCTGGTTGACTTAGTGCCTAAATTTAAAATTACTACATCGAGAATCAAAAGGTATATAAAAAAACTGTACATCGCGTTGATTCCCTGTGTTGTTATTTTATTATAGACATGATCAATCAGCCAATGATAAGTAAGTCATGAATAACAAAAAACAACATTAGAAAGTGTTTCATCTTTCTTAAGAACTCGCTTTTAATCTTACATTATATCAACATATAAATTCAAGTTTATTATAGATCAGTTTTATATTTTATAAAATAGGTGCACAAGACTGTTATACAAGTGCTCCCGAAAATAGACCGATTACCGCAGCTGCAGGAAAATGGCTGACTGAGTTTACGCTAAAACGGTAATACAAAAGCAATATCCAACACTTCTAGTGGCACCCACAACAAAAGCAGGATATTTTGTAAACATTTTACTGCGTCCCAGTCTGTGACGATATTGTGGAGGCTGTCGTTGCAAAATGGCAGTTTTTACTACCTTCCGCAAGACCATTCGGTGACGTCACATCTATACTCATCGTTATACAGTGAAACATTTATTTTTAATTTAGAAATTTTATTTGTTCATATTTCTAAAATAACAAAACATTTAAAAATGGTTACTGTTTTTTATAGCTAAACGATTATTGAAAGAGAAACAGAAATGAAGCTTATAACAATATAAGTCAACTTATTTTTAATAAGGAAAATATTAATGAATGAATTCATTGGTTTGGCGATAGCGAACAGGAACTAAGCTTTTATATAAGGAATGGAAAAAGCAAAATGATGTTTGAATGTTGCCAGGCGAGCTTTCACATTTGGCTGCCTCTCGTCGCTCGTTAAGGTGACAAAACATCGTTTTTAGTTTCCTCTAACACACAGTATTTCTACCCCAACTGCAATTTTCACACTCAGGTACTATGGCTATTTGCAAAACGTGTGAAACTTGGGTACTAAAGTTGCTCCTTTGTGTAGCTCGCTTATGGTTATAGTATAAGAGTATGTAAATTAGCCACCTACATTAGCTTTGAATCTACATACAGGTATAATTTATAGCAATTACATTATACACAGAATGTTTCAAAACCTTATCTGAACTGTACATATATATATGAAATGTTCCTCTGTCTTTCTCTGTTCAAGAAAACTCCGGTGTCTCGGGCGACTTGACAAACACACAAACAACAGACACAAACCCACCAAGTTTCTGTTTATTGCCTACATCGCTAACGATTAAAACTTTTATTTATGAGATAAAACATTATAAAAATATGTAGTATTAGTCACCAAATGTCTCGTATCAATACAAAAATAATAATTACAGACAGACAGACTTTAAAAAAAAAGTACGCTGAAATCTCAAAAAGTATCTCAAGAGGCAGTTTTTTTTTTTTTTGTAAAAAAGATATATGATAAGAGAATATATGAGATACATGAATATATGAGAGTTTAAGGGTCTGGGTTTCATACGGAGATGGGACTATTCGACCATGACAAAATCGGTAATGATGATCGCATGTTACCCGATTTCATTCTCGGAAATTTTGTTTGCTTTGATAACGTTATCAATATTTTGTATATTAGAAGATAAAATAATAATTATAATAAAATATTTATTGACACTGTAAGCCTTAATAATAATAACTAAATACTACACTTCTGATTACTTATCATATGGATTAAAGATACAAGATAAAGTAGTATAGTCATTAGGAAGTCTGAAAACTCGCAAAAACTTACATAAATATGTAAAAGTAACAGTTTCCTTTACAGATCATTTTAGATTTTTATTAATCTTAGTGGATATTCCATTCCAGCCAGAATAATAATCCGACTTAATATTCATGATGATGAATATGGAATTATATGTTTGTGAGGGTGAATATTTGTCATTAATAATTGAAGAGGTAAGTCTTTGAATTTTGGAAGCCATTTTTGCTACCCATACTTGAAAAGAAATAATTTATTCGATTAAGAAAGGATTTAGGGGAGGTTGCGAAGTTGCGAGAGTAGGACAAACTCAATATGGATTATGTGGTTAGTTTTTCAATTTTATGTGCATACGATCACGATGTCTGATGCAACGTAGCATTCCTGGAGTGAGCCAGGGTTTTTTGTCTGATGTACTCAAAATATCTAGGGTGCCTGAGGGCTCCCAGTAGTCCTTGTTCTTTTTTATATTTATAAATGGCTCAATGCATCACCTTTTCTGTAACTACGTCTATATGCTGACTATTTAAAGATATTTAATCTTATCTTTAATACATAGTGTTAGCCTAACAATATGTATCTAAATGTTAGTGTGTTTTAGTATATAGTTTACCTTTACACATAATAAAATTAACTGGACCTATAATAATGAAGGTCAGCAGCTTTATCAAACACAGTTGTAAAAGACTTAGGTATCGTATTTCATGACAAACTTTCATTTCGTGCTCACTACAGTACTTAACTTCAAGGATTTGTCATACGATCTACCAAAGAATTTAAAAAGTATTACTAAAGACGTCTCAAATAGAGATACTGGTTTGGTTGGTTTGTACTTTTAAATAAACTAAAAAAAAAGTAAGAAAATGTGTTAATTAAATCATGTCTCGTTTTAGTATGCCTGTATAGTTACTGTTTTTGATTTTATATTCTACAAATTAGTTAGATCCATTGTCTAACATAGGTAATTCATTGAAAAATCTTCTACCTCCAATAATTCCATTAACAAAAGGCTTTTAGAATAACTTCTGCAAATTCATTACTCTTTCTTTCTTCTTCATATATATTTTTTTCTTTTACTATTACGCATCAATGTAAATAATAAAAATGTTTTCCTTAATTTAGATGTTATTCCATCTTTTAAAAAAACGTTATTAAAAACTGTTTACATTGTACTTAAAATAAAATATATTTTGGGTTTTTTTTTGTGATACCTACAATTTCAAAGTAAAATGATGAAGCGTACCATCACAGTACCAGTTACTATCTCTTAGCAAAGTTATTCGTGTCACTTCACATTTCTGAAGTTAGAATCGCGAATAAAGGAACAAGTTGAAGTGGTTAGTTGATAGTTTGTTGCAAGGTCTAGCTAGGTGCAACTGTCGACAACAATATCGCCAACTTCGTGGAAACATTTGTGATAAGCTACCAACATGCAGGCGCGAAATAATTATGTGTTACAAAATGTACAAGACAATTTAAGATAAACAAAAAGTTTTTACGAGTATCTCAGAAATCTTGTCAAAGCACTTTTAATGTCTGTAAGTTATAAAAATTAAACTTGTTTTTACGTTTTGAACCCTCCCATAAAACTTACTGTAGACATAAAAAAATGGTACGTAGTAGGTATTCAAAAGTCAAGCAATTTGGTTTAGCAATAAGGAAAGTAGCAATACCTACCTGTTCTGTTGTCTAGTTTGAATTAATGTCTCGTAACAGGAGACACATTCATTACTCCCCCGTATGATTATGAAAAATTATAAAAGTAAGATTTAAAAAAACTGTAAAAAAAAATAACATAACATCTTGCTAGTGATACACCTTTTGCTGCAAACGTCCCTCTGGTTGCTGTTATACATTTTAAGTTTCATGTACCTACAGAAACCAGTACAGTTAATAATATATATTACATTTTTGTTTGTTATTAGGTGGTGTAGAGGTACCTGAATTCGGGGAGCCCATCACAAACCTGACGGTGCCGATCGGACGTGACGCTACCTTCGAATGTATCGTTGTCAACCTCGGCAACTTTCGGGTAATAACATTAATCAATGCTCCAGTTTGATTTTTGAGGTTGTTTGATAATTTTCAATATTTATAGTATTGCGTCTCTTTAAATATTTTATATTTGAACCGTTATATAAATATGTTTACCTCCCTTTTGGATATTACTGTTACATGTCAAAAACTATTATTATTATTTATATACTCTCTCGCGCACGTAGATCAAGGCAAAGTTTCCACTAGTTTCCACTACTACACGTTGAATCACAAATTGCTAATTTCATTAATTAATTGTTCAAAACTAGTTATTGGTTTTCATAGATAATATAATTAATACAGAGAGCACACCAGAGACAATAATAATACATATAAAATGCTACATACATATAAATGAACCGAGAGAACGTACATACCTCGTGGCCCTATCTACACAACCAACGAGCAACCCCACATTTCCCATAGGCGCCGTTAAAAGAGACTAAATAATTATGACATGTTTCAATGGGCAACAGGTACCCACGACGTAATTTGTAAGCGAAACTTTAAAACGGCCTAGCAATTTTCTGTATCTTTATTTGTTGTGTATTTTACTAGATTATGCTTAATCCCAGTGTTTGCCAAAAAAGCCTGCTAAAACTATCAGCAAAGTCTCTTAGGTATCTCATCAATATTTTCATAAGTTTTCATACTTAGTATTTTTCAGGTCGGCTGGGTGAAGGCGGATACGAAAGCGATTCAGGCGATCCACGAACACGTTATAACACACAATCCTCGGGTGTCAGTATCACATAGCGATCATTCCACCTGGTACCTTCACATTAAAAACGTGCAGGAAGAAGACCGCGGACAGTACATGTGTCAAATCAACACAGATCCTATGAAAAGTCAGGTAAATCTAAACGTTGTGTTCACATTTATAAAGTAGTTATTCTCAATGATTCTTTTACTGGTCTTATATAATATTAGTAATTACATATATCAATAAAATCTATGAAACTAACCTGCTCATTAAAGTGTATATAAGTTACGACAAACTTGGTTGCAGAAGATCCCAAATTTGGTTTTATATAAAAAAGAGAAAGAGTTTATTATAATATATAACATATATAATACTAATTTATATATAATACTAATATAATACTAATATTTAGTTATTTAGGCTTTTTATTTTACAAATAAAAAACATACGTATAAATACTTTAATGAGCAGTGTTGTTTCACTGCAAAGAGCTTATTAAATTATATAACTATATAAGTACATAAGGTATAAAGTATTAATATTTAAAAAGGGGTTTGCTCTTCAGATTTGCGTTTTCTTGGAATATTAGAATAAAAACAACGTAAGTTAACAGAAAAAAATCTGCTACCTAACGTAGTATAAATAAAATGTTAACCTCTTGATTAGAAAGGTATTATTAATACAAATTATATATACCTATAACTATTTACACTTTATTTTACTTTTGACCGTAAACACAGAAAACAAAATTTCCAATTACACTTATTTACATGTATTCAATTTTATAAGAACCTAAATTATATTTAAGAACCTAAATGAATTAGTATTCAATTATTTTTATCGACCCAAATAACGAAAACCTCTATACACTAACTTAAGAACATAATCCAAGCAAAATAAACTTACTTAATTTTTTTTAAGAACACAAAAGGTTATGAAAACTACGTATTACGAAAATACACACGCAATCCAACTACAAAATTAACGACAACAATGGTATTTTATGTATGATTCACAAAAACAAACAAAAATCTTATTAAAAAAAATGTACTGAGATTTTTTTTATTTGTTTTTTAAAAAGACAACTCCCGCATTAGGAAATAATTCCTGTGTCGCGAATTGTTCGTTATTACAAAGTAAACAAAAGGAGTTACCGTTCTCAAGTCCATAGCTAATATCCAAATGTACAACAAATAATAGTGACGTAATAACATCTAACTAAATTCGAAATTAATCTACTTTTGACGAATGAAATCAACAAAACAATGACCCAAGTATAGAAAAAAATATTTAATAACCTAACTCAAAAACTTAAAGTTACTTGTATTTCACGAAGAACATTAATTGATGACTGCACGAATGGCATAGCGGTTTAAGTGGTCACCTCGCCAATACGCCGCCGCGCCGAGTGTTGTGGGTTCGATCCCCGCACGGGACTAGACTTTGTGTATTCTTTGTGCCTGTTGTTTCAATGTTTGTAAAGTCCCACGTGACACAGGAATTAAACCTAGTCACAGTCATCTGCCCTCACGTGTCTGCCCGTTCGGGTAAGCACACTTAGGTATATTTCCACACCTCGCGTCTGCACAGCGCTCATTGTGTAACGTGCTTGGCAAGTTTCTTACTCGCGTTAACTTCAGTTTCACATTTTGTAATGATTCCGTAAATGTTACATCAGAATAGCTCTTATACCTTACATATTTCCATACAAACTTTCATCCCCTATTCCCTATCGTTATTTTACACCCTTGAGGGTAAAACTTTTACAGACTTTGTATGTCATATTTATTTATATCGAATCAACAGCCTAAAAAATAACTTTCAAGCTTCTAGCTCTAAAAATGACGATACTACCATACAGCTTTTCCCCCTTTCAACCCCTTACAACCCTATTTTTGCATTAAACCTTAGACTATCTTTGTACCAAGTTTCATTTAAATCGGTTAAGTAGTTTTGTCCTGAAAGCGCGACAGACAGAGTTACTTTCGCATTTATAATATTATATATAAAATATATATATATATATTATAGTAAGGATAATTAATTGCAATAGTATTTGAATATACCATCTCATATCTTGGGACAAGATTGTACGATACAACAAATACCTAACGATGTAAGTCGTAGCGTGTATGTTGTGTAAAAGTTAGAACACATGCCATTACTTCAGCATTGGATTGCACCCTAATGTAGTAGTAAGCGCTAGCTAACAGATCTAATTATTTGAAACAAAACTCCCCTAAAGTTTTTTGTTGCAGAGTGTTACAGTCATCGTCAAAAAGTGCTACTAATGAATCATAACAGGGTTACTATTCAGTCACGTTCAAAGATAATTGCCACTTCTGCTTATTTAGTATCCGACGCTTCCGTCCAATTTATCGGCGCCAATCTGAAAAGACTTCAATTCAGTACCGAAATATGATTATGAAATCTCACTTAGCAATTTGGAGTAAATATTTTCTAATCACTTGATCGGGAAACCGCATGATTCAGATTTAATTTTATCCACAATGTTAACTAATTTAGGTTTCATGATAATTAAATGATCGTCTATATTTTCAAAGGTCTTGGGGGTTATTATTTGGTTAGTAGATTAAGGTATCTAGCATCGTTTCGCACGATAATTGTATCACGAATACATACATAAGCTCACGTCAATGCCTACAGGGGCATTACATTCGTATAAATTTATTTTAAAAAAATATTTAAAAGCTATAATATACACATGTAATACGTTAATTAAATTAGGTCTGCTTTTTGTATATCCAAAACAATTTTACACAAAATACAACAACCGTAATCATATTAGAAGATTTTGAAATTCTCTAAAATCTAAGAAAAAAAGTAAAATAATGTTTTATTTGAGCTATTACTTACATATAATTTTGTTGTAGAAATAACCTTTACCTATGCAGATGACTGAATAATTTATTTTACAGCTCATCCCAAAAGTTTGAACATGAAACTGTTTTATTTACTTTTGTTGCGTACTTTAGATACTAAATTAATAGACATTGTTATTTAAATTCAATATTTCTGGCATTCCACAAATTCTAGGTCCTCATAACTAATGAAAAAATAATACTTTGTGTTTAAAGTAAAAATAAGAAATTGCTTATTTTACCTATTCACAATCGAATCGCTGTTACAATTATACTTACATACCTAATATAAATAATCATCCGGAAAACTTCCATCCTATCCTAACGTGGGAGAGACATGCTTCGGCAGGTATGGACCGGCTCGACCGGAGTATTATCACGGCCTCACAGGAAACCCCCAATGCTTGCATTGTGTGACCCAGTAAGTGAGGTTACCGGAGGCCCAACTCCCTTTCCCTTCCCCCCTTTCTTCAACCTAAAGAGGTCCTAAAAGGACAACACTCTTGTGTCTCTTGAGGTGCAAGTGTTCATGGTCGGCAAAAGTCACATTGCATCAGGTGACCCGTCTGCTCGTTGGTTATAAAAAAAACGTATCAAACCGAAATTAAATGAATATTTATTGTAATAGAATAGCAGAATATGGGTGTACAGTTGACTCAATAAAATATGGTAAAAGCTCAATTCCAAATGTATTTACCGTTGCTATTGTGCAAAATCATCATATAAATACTTTATAATAGAGAAAAAATATAGGAAATTCTTCTTTATTAGATTTTCTGATTTTGTAAGATTCCCATGAATAGATAGAATAGTTTTCAAGGGTTGGTGTTCAAATAAAAATAGTACGTAACATTTATTCAATCGCTTGTGATCCGTACAAACAGAGCGCTTTTAGTTCTACAAGATGACCTTTAGCGTATTACAATAACGGTAATAGCCTTGCCCCGCATTATGTTAGTGGGATGAAATGTGGTTGCCAAAATATAGCTGTTTAGTAAGCCTTTGCCTATCTCTTCCAAGATATAGGCGTGAGTGTATGTATTCCCTTAATTTTTTGAGTTACTTACAAGTCTTAGCAATATTTTCGTAAACTTTGGAGGTAAATATCTATTATTGCCAGTTTATTACAAATTAGTGCACATTTTATATCTTAAGCTTGTAAAATGTGATGTGTGACGTCACGTATAGTAACTCATTCAAACGCTACTCCAATTCATAACAGAAAATTAACGTACAGGTTTACGCTACTATTTTGCTTACAGATGGGCTTCCTAGACGTGGTGATACCACCTGATTTTATTCCTGAAGAGACATCAGGTGACACCATGGTACCCGAAGGTGGTACAGCCAGGGTATCGTGCAAGGCCCGCGGTGTGCCACCTCCAAGAGTCATGTGGAAAAGAGAGGATGGACAAGATATCGTTGTACGGGACCAAACTGGAGCAAAGAGTAAAGGTATGATTCATAGCATACTTTACAAAATATTTTTACTTCATTTTAGGAAAATTTTGATATTTTTTTATAATTATGTAGTGTGTTACTTAACGTATATCTGGTTCTACAAACGTGCAAAGTAAGTGGTCTTCGGTGTCATATATCCTAAATATCTACAAGGGATGGTCGATGTTACTTATCATGTGATAGCCGATATCTAAGCTGATGGCAGGATGTGGCGTTGTATAATCGTCAACATCTTTGGTCCTAGTACCTAGAGAACTACGTCAGGGCCCTACCTACCAAGTCTAGTTTTTAAATAGGTACTATGTAACCAGGAGCTGACAAGATGATTAGGATATGAACAAAGTAGGATATTACGAACACTCTCGGTTCTCTTATCATAACCCTGGAGGAGTATTATCACTCGACAGCTGAGGTATGAAATGGTCTAGTAACCTTAAACGTGAACTAAAAAGCACTTTAAATCACTCTTTTGTAGTTGTGCAGCTAAGTAGTGTTATTTTAAAAAATACTCCATTTTCAACGCTTATTAGGTCTACTTGTAACTATGTTAACAAATTTTGATAGTCAGTCATCATGCCCATAAATTTGTTTCTTGAATCTGATCTTATGATGGACAAAGGAGGCGGGTACTTTGGTAAAAGAAAAGAAAGGGGATGTTTTAGAGTCTCGATCGTGACCCCCGGGTCACCCTCATTACGCAGTGCAGCAAAACTTACTGAGACTGTCTCGGCCTATAGGCCCACCGTGTTGTTGGAAGAAGCAAGTAAATTGTTGTAGAGGGTCCTCTCAGCCCGCATCGTCCGGCACTTCTGTGAGGTTGGCACCGATGTGTCGGACGCCCAATTGGGATTTCTAGTGTAACCACTGTGTGAGCTGTAGCGGCATGCTGTTGGCGGTGTCGGTAGACATTGCCAACGCATTCAATAGTCTGCCATTCAGCTGTATCGGGGCAGCGCTCTATTATACGTGTGCCCATGACATACGATGTTGAAACGTGGGGTACGACTGGGCCCTTCGAAGTACCTTCAGTAGGTAGCGCTTCGAAGAGCACTTCAAATAGCTTGCACAGAAGACGCATCCCCCTTGGTCTTGATCACCTGTGCCAACCGGTGAGTCAAGTAAACGAAGAGATCACCAGCTGAGCGACCACGACAGAACCTGTATTATGATAAAATATTAATATTAGGTTGGCAACTAATAAACCCGCCACTTTTTTCAATCATTTTCTAAAACGTTATAGAACTATCTCGAATTTCTTGGAGTAGTATATAAATAAAACTAGAGTTGTATGTCAGATCAGTTGACAACTGGATCTCAAATAATAAAACTACAGTAAATTATGGATATTTTTCGTAGAGAAATTCGGCTGCTTTTATTTCACGAATTTCGCTTAGGTCGAAAAGCGACTGAAGAACAATATATGTGCAACGATAGGCGAAGGCGTGCTCTCTTATGATACCACCAAAAATTGGTTCAGAAAATTTAAGAATGGAAATTATGACCTATCTGGTGAACCTCATACAGGACGACCTCCTACAATAGATGTAGATGAGTTAAAAAGACTCATAGAAATGGATCCCAGATTCACTTCACGTTGTCTGGCAGCTTCAGTGTTCTCATACTGCAGTAGAAAAACAACTCCACGCTATAGAAAAGATCTGGAAATATTCAGTTTGGTTACCACATGAGTTGACGCCTTTTCAACTTCAGAAGAGAGCTAACGTGTGTATGGAACTACTTAGTTATCATCGTACAGTGAGTGGCTGAGGAATGTAATTACGTGCGATGAAAAGTGGGTTATGTTGATAAATTTTTCGCGTAAGCGCCAGTGGCTTGGACTTGGAAAAGCAGGAGTACGGTGTAGAGTAGTATGGTGGGGAATATACGGAATTATATACTGGGAGCTGTTGCCATCTCACACATCGCAAGACATAATGCCCTCAGATTGTCATCTATTTCATTCTCTAGCCCACTACTTAGCAGATAAAACATTTAAAAATGAAGACCATCTTAAAAATTACCTTATTACCTTTTTTGATCAAAAGCCTAAAAACTTCTATTAGAAAGGTATTATGTCTCTGCCAGCACGTTGGCCTTGACAGGTGATAGAAAACGACGGTGCTTATATAGTTGAGAAATCATTTGTTTTTGTATACTTAAAAAAATAAATAAATTTGTGTACAAAGATGGCGGGTTTATTAGATGCCAACCTAATATTTAAATTGAATTAATAAAATCCAGACACTTTAATTGGTTCTTACTATCACAACTACCCTAAAGCTTTTTCTATAGCTGACTACACATTATTCAAGCAAGTACATGTATATAGCTGTGTATCTCAATCCATACTTATATATAATTTTGCAGCCTTAGAAACACGCCAATTAATTATTAAAGCCACTAATTAACACATCTGTTTTACACAGAATGTATGATTCTTAAAGTTCGCCAATTATTCATCATGCACATCATACTAAAACATCACTCGGAACTACCATTAAAATACTTACCAGCGATTAAAAGAAGGAATGACCCGATTGGTATCAAACCTCGGACGGCATGCATAGGTAAATAGATTTTATTTATTCTTAGGACCCTATTTTTATAATAAGTTTAATAAGATACTAAATATACTCGTATATTGCGTAAGATACAAATATTGTACAAGTATGTTGACAGAATATTTTGGTTAGCTCAATTATGCAAACAGAAACAACTGCAAGAAATGTTGAATTTACATTTAAATAAATTAATTTAATTTAAAAAAAAGCACTCATAAATATTGAACCCACTTTAAATAAATTATAAGCTAAAAACGGGCATTATAAGGCCTACTAATAAAAAAGGCAGCAGCAGATATTCATTTACATGGAGAGTAAAACTAACGTTACAAGGTAGTATTTCAACGTAGATCTTCAAAATACACAACCCGTGATACACATTGTGTAAAAACCAGTAGCGTCAATAATGCAAAATTATTACTACGCAGTACACCAATCTATACGGGAAAAGAACCATCCTTACCATCCTTAATAAATGAGCTCCCGAAATCAGTAAAGACTTCAATAACAAATTAGAATTATAATAAAAAATGCCAAGATACAAAAGAAAACAGAATAACGATTTACAAAGGTATAATTATATTTATAAAACATTTCAGAATTAATGCTTAAAACAAAAATACTATAAATTATACAAATAAAAGAAGAAAATAGATTAGATTAGATAAGAATATTCTTAATTGCACACTAGAGGAATTACAATAGATCTTATGGAACAGTGATAATTTATTTTTCATCTGAGCCTATGCTGAATAAAACTATTTTTTTCTCTGAGTAGAGTCTGCTCCGTGAGTTCGTGATTTGTTGTGTGGTGTGGATACATAGTTGACAGATAGTTGTGAGTTGTGTGTTGAGAATTTATAAGGGGCAGGTTCGGCCGCACATGGAATACTCAGTTGCACCCCAGTACCAGCTTCTCCCTCTTGACCGCATTCAACGGAGAGCGACTCGCATCATCGACTGCCAAGATATTTCTCATCGGCTTGACACCTTGGCGTTCACTCTGCATCCTTTATCGCTTGTATCATGGGGAGTGTTCAGAGGAATTGTTCGGACTTATACCGGCTGCAGGTTTCCACCATGGCCCTACGCGACAAAATACCCATCGAGGCAAAAAGCTTCTGGAGAAGCGCACAGTGGTGGAGTGCCAATCGTCCAGGTCGTTCACCACCTGGATGATTAGCACTCCACCACTGTGCGCTTCTCCAGAAGCTTTTTGCCTCGCACAACCAGCCTATGGAACAAATTGTTTTGTTATTTTTAAATACGGATATTGTTTTATTTTTAAATATAATTATTGTTAATGGTTTGGCGTCAACATGAGGTAAGATGAAACTCTTGTTCCATACTTCTTGAGGTCTCTTAACCAGGATAGCCTTTAATACAGGTATTGGGGTATACTACTCTTCAACACACCAAACATTGCGGAATCCATGTTTACGCGTTGCTTGCGTTCCATTTCCCCAAAATGAGTGAGTCTTCCGGAGGCGCAACTCCCCCTCTCCTTTTTCTCATCTAATCATCTCTCCTCTCTCTGGCATGGTGGACTTCTGCTCTGATCGTGATTAAACATTTGATGAGGTATAGCCATTACTTTGTCTCTAACAGTTAGTCAAGCTTGGGAAACGCTAAAAATATACATGCAGAATTATGGAAACCTTTTGAATAACTTTCTTAAAATAACTGTGCGTTCCAAACTTTGAACATTCCAGAGATTACATTACTGCATTATTGTACCCAACTATAGGTTGTTAACAATATACCTATAATAACTAAAAATGTAAACAATTTAATAGAAATATCAATATAATAAAATTTCGATTCAATTAACTATTCACTTTAGAACTTTCAATTTAAGAGATGAATTTAATAAAACCAACACTAAGGTTTCTATTTTGGACTGAATAACAGAACTGTAATAATCTTGCTCACAAATAATTGAACTACATAATTAACTGAAGATCCAATTAAAGACTTGATTAAATCTAAAAACCAGTTATGAAGTCTTCTTGATTGTAGGTTTTATTATTCCGTTTTATATTACGATGTTTAGGGTAAATGCTGATTCAGAAGATATTGCGTTTCGCAAATTACCGGTGTAAAAAGGACTTCCCACAAACAACAGAATAACCGGCAATAAAATCAACTGTTTGGTGCGCTCCTCGCAAATAGTGATTTAATGTCCTTCTCGGTTGAGTAGTATCACTCACTACGAGTGTAAAGGAAACTTTTATTTGATTTACACTTTTTGTTAGTGATAAGTCACTCGTTCCGAAGTAAACTTATTGGTATTGAACTCAATATAATGTTCTATACTTTTTGTAATTTTGGTGAATTTCAATTACATTATTCAAAATATTCTTTGTGTTAGGCCTACTTGCAAAATTCTTGTATAAATGATTGTAACGGAGAACTAAAGAATTATTTAAAATGAAGAAAAATTTTACCTTTATAGGATTACAGACGTAATGGTGTTTTAAACCCAATATTAAGAAGTTTGTAATTACCATCGTATATGCCTTTTCCCATCTATCACTTTCCCTACCGACACCGCGACGATGTCTGCAAGAACAGTAACAATACTGGTGCTATGCGGGATCTGCTTGACGTTTAAATTTAAAAACTTAAAAGGCTGAAGTGACTGCACTAATAACTTCTTGATAAGCGGATACGTTTTAATTTATTCGGCTTATGTATTTTTAATTGCGCATTAATATTTAATCTGCATGTATGAGCGTTTTTAATTAGTAAATATGTAACGTCTGAGTAATTTCTACGTCATATGAGCTCGTAGGCCTGAAAAATGGTTTTGTTAGTGTTTAATGACTGCAATAATATTTCAATTGTTTTAGTATATTTGAATAGCGAAAGGACGCCATTGTTTTTCTGAATATGTATAATACGAAAGTCTGTGTGACCGCATTTGTGGCACCACAATGAGCCGCGCGGCGACTATTCTCGGGATGAGTTTCGCGTCCAGTATTGTTTAAAGTTTGTCGTAATTAGTACAGTTCTGGCGTTGAATACACTTCTAGGTCTCATTATTACGAACGCTGAATAATTTATTGAAACCCTTGCATGGTACTTAAATTTTGAATGTGTTGTGTTTTGGTATAACCACTATAGAGTTTGGATTTATTAACATTTTCCTTGATCTTATATTAGAAACTATTTTATTTATTCAGTCACTTTTCTGTTTTGAAACCTATGTTTACCACTCACACAGAATTAAGCGATATTGTGGGAGTTGAACAACACGATTTCTGACATTATATAACCGAGACATGTAAAAATACACGCAAGCATTTAGAAGAAATCAATAACACTTCTGAGGTACATCTAAAAATACACGGTTCCGTGATCAACTGTTGATTTACTTTCCCTGTCACTACCTAGGCTCTCTTTTAATAAAATATTTGTATTCTGCGAAATCTAATTCCTATAACTACATCGACCTAAATCTATTCCTAAGACTTTAACTTAGCTTCGCTGTAAACGAAAGCTCCAGTAAAAAAAAGTAAGTGTAGTAGTTATTTACTACAACTGAACATCACAAATATTAATTTAAATGGCTTTCATTATATGAGTCCTAGAGATAGACTCTGAAAATAAAAACTTTGGTTCTCACCATCTTAGAAAGACACATGTAAAAAAACTGTTATAGTAAAATCAGTGGAGTCAATAATATACAAAGGTTTCCGGTAACACAAAAATAGGCGATTAATGTAACTATTTCCAAGGAAAATTCAAATAATTAATTATCTGTAGAAACTTTATGCCAGGCAACTAAGCTGTTACTTAATACACTCTTTTGAAATATTTATAGTATAAAGGTTAAATTGTCTTCCATGTTTCTAACTTCGGCAGCTAGAAACTAATATTGTGAACCTGTAGTTCACGGCGGTAGGAGCATAGTGGTGAAACTATTTGTTGAATACTTAGGTACGCGCTATAAGATATACATAAAATACTATTTATGTACAGAAGCTTCAGAAGTACGTTAGGCATTTAGTTTCGTCTAAACTTCGCCTGCACTTAGATGAAATATTGTAAAAAGACAATGTGTATAACTACTTTATAATTTCATTAATTTGGTTGGAGGGCTCAGACTTCTCGGCATCAGCCAGTTTGAAATAAATAATTATTAATTACGTAGTATTCTAGTCTGACTTGCTTGAGCTATTGCGTACTCCCCAATACATCCGTATGAGCAATACTTGCATTCTCTTCTGTCTTCCCTTTCCCTTTCAATACACTCCCAAAGTACCCGATTGTCGGCAATAAACTTATAATCTGGAAAATATATATGTTTAATATTTCTCTACGAACCCCATCGAGGATACATAATAGTTATGTGTGTATGTATATTTTAAAAATAAAGATAACAGGTAACTGTACGATATTGATATGATATGTGTAGAGCAGTTTTTTTATGGGATACGGGGCAAATTTTATTAATAATATTTATTAAACTGTATAAAGGTTGAACTACGGAACAAAAGGGTATTTCAAGATACGCCGACGTCCATCCACTACGGTCTTAATCAGGTGGTACATAAACCATACAATTTCATTTAACCGTTATAACCCGACATCCTATTGTTAAGAACCAATGGTTATGCAGTCGATTGCCTTAAATAATAATGTAAATATTCTTGCTCTATACATACATACATATTTTCAACTCTTCTTAATTTAGTTGAATAGGGTCACTCCATCTCTTCTCGTGGGTGGCGTGAAAGGCGACTAAGAGATTTGACTGTTATTACTATATATGTATACTTTACATCTATTTGACATTATTTACACAGTCCCAGTTAGCAAAATGCTTGTCTTTTTCTTCGTCTTGATCTTTTGCTATATTTCACGTAAATGGGTATAAATTATAGTTGGTGGGCATTTTAGAGGCCCCTTCGGGATGTATGCATGAGTATGTGTTTGTATTTAATTTCTATTGTAACATTTTTATAGAATAAACAAGCTCATAAACTAAATATTGCCTATAGCAACTGGTACGTAATACTTATTTGTGAAGAGTTACTAAACCAGCACACAATAGTAAAGTTTATTTACTGTAATTTTATCCTAATTATAGCTATATAAATAAAGTTACTATAATGGAATACTAACGACCTGTCTCCTTGGAATTCATACACATTCTGTCAGAATTACTGTAATTTATTCTGTAACAATCGGTACAGTACAATGTATCGAATATAATGAAAAATAGTAACAATAAAATTGGTAACTACGGCCTTTCTGAGCGAAAACTTCTCGCGTAGTGGTTAGACGCATATAAAGCTGAGTGTCACTATTGGAGCACAATCACAATTTTCCTTTACCATTTATATGCTATGCTATGCTATATGTGATAGTGCTATTGCATGCTATGCTATTTATATTTAATAGGTCAAAGTGAGACATTTTTTGTATTATTAAGTTTTTATTTCTCCAGATTTAGAACTGCAGAAAAAAAATACAATTATATATATATTAAAGTTTAAGTTATAACAAAAATTCTAAACAGATAAGTTGTTTTATTTCAGTTCAAATAGATTCAGTTATTTTCTACAGCTTCTATACGGTACGGTAACTACTACTGTGAATGCCGCATCAATATTTGACATGTTCTCTATAAGTAGAAAAAAGATTTTGAGCGTCTTCTTTTTCTTTTTTAAGAGAAATCTTTATAATAATCTTATATATTTGTTCACAGTGCTAACGTACCAGGGTGAAGTGTTGAAGCTGACAAAAATATCTCGTTCGGAGATGGGCACATACTTATGTATCGCTGGCAACGGAGTCCCACCCACCGTCAGTAAACGGATCCACATCAGTGTACACTGTAAGATGATATTTATAATGTTTCGTATCCATTCGTTACCAAAGCAATTAAGTCTAATGAAACCTTAACAAATAAGAAGAAATATCTGTTACACAGATAGGAGGGTAATCAAATTAATAATATATTTTTTGAAAGCGTATAATTCTTACAAAAAGAATATAGGAGATAAAATTGAAACATATTACATTTACATATTTTTTTGCAAAATCTGTCATAATATACATATTAAACGTACGATATGGTTAAATATAAAAAAGCACAAGATCAAATAATCTGCACATTATAAAAAAAAGAGTTCATACTCCCTGTGCAACAAAATCAAAATCCACAAAAAAATTGCATCGAGCGAAAAATATAAATTTAATGTAACACATTAAAAATATTAACGTGGGATAGCCATGCTTCGGCACGTATGGGCCGACTCAACCGAAGTAACTCAGAAAACCAGCTGTCAAACAATGCTTGCATTTTGTAACCGAGTGAGTGAGGTTACCGGAGGCCCAACCCCCTTTCTCCTTTCCCTGTTCCAAATGATATTTTGTGAAAATGCCAACTATTGTTTTGTGGACAAAAGATAAACTATGATGAAACCTAAAATAAGAGTCGAGTTAAGTAATCTTACTTCTTACTTCTATTATAAATGCCAAAGTTTGGATGGAGCTTTGTTACTCAATTACGACAAACCAGCTGACCGGACTTTTTTTTTATGCGATAGGGGGCAAACGAGCAGACGGGTCACCTGATGGTAAGTGACTACCGCCGCCCATGGACACCCGCAACTCAAGAGTCACAAATGCGTTGCCGGCCTTTTAGGTAGAGGTACGCTCTCTTCTTGAAGGTTTGAAGGTCGTATCGGTTCGGAAATACGGCAGGCGACAATTTGTTCCATAAGCTGGTTGTGCGAGGCAAAACGCTTCTGGAGAAGCGCACTGTGGTGGAGTGACAATCGTCCAGGTGATGGGGATGGATATTTTGTCGCGTAGGACGATGGCGGAAACCAGCAGCCGGTATAAGTGCGAACAATTCCTCTGAACACTCCCCATGACACAAGCGATAGAGGATGCAGAGTGAAGCTACATCTCTACCCAACGCCAAGGTGTCAAGTCGATCAGAAATATCTTGGCAGTCGATGATGCGGGTCGCTCTTCGTTGAATGCGGTTGAGTGCGGTTCGGCCAGTCCAAGTTAAACTGGACTAGGTTAAGTCGACCCCAACCTTAAACTTTTGATAAAGAAGTTTCGATTTCAGACACAAGTTTGGATCGGCTTTCGATGACGTTTACCCGAGAAATGTTAGCGCGGCCGGTGTAAAGGGCATCACTCGTGCTATCGTCCGCATAGCAATGGATGCTGCTAATCTGAAGCATGTCGTTGATATGCAGAAGAAACAGCGTGGGTGCACACAGCACACAGCCTTGTGGGACACCAGAATTAACAGACTTGGAGTCGGAGAATGCACCGTCAACAACGACCTTGATGCTTCTGTCTCTAAGAAAACTGGTGAGCCAATTGCACAGTTTCTCGGAAAGCCCATAGGAAGGAAGCTTCGCAAGGAGCGCTTTGTGCCAGACCCGATCGAAGGCCTTCGCCAAGTCCAAACTAACGGCCAACGCTTCCCCCTTGGTCTCGATCGCCTGTGCCCACCGGTGAGTCAAGTATACGAGAAGATCACCAGCTGAACGACCCTGACGGAAGCCGTATTGTCGATCATTGACGAGCTGGTGGTCTTCTAAGTACCGGAGGAGTTGGCAGTTAACAATGGATTCCATTATCTTGGAGAACAAGAAGGTGATGGCTATGGGTCTGTAGTTGGACGGATCCGTGCGTTTCCCCCGTCGTCCAGGGTCGAGTTGGACGCAAAGAGTTTGCCCAGAAGATCGGCTTTTTCTTTAGCGTCGTGGGCCAACGAATTATCTCCTATGCGCAGAGGTGGAAGGGATGGCTTACAAAAGTTCCCCTGGACAGCTTTGGCAAGAGACCAGAATGCACGAGTTCCGGAGGGGAGACTCACTAGTCTCTCGCCAATTCTGCCGATGTGAGCCGACTTCGCCCCAGCAATTACTCTTTTGAGGGACCTGGAGGCAAAGTTAAATTGCTTCTTTAATGTGCTGGTCTTAACATCCCGTGCTGTCGCTGCATTTGCCCATGCTTGGTAACATTCCTGCTTTCGGCGGGACGCCGCTTTGCAGGTTCGACCAAACCAAGGCTGGGACTTGCCACCTGTGGGAATCAGGGAGAATGGAATGAAAAGTTCCATACCCTGAAGCACAACATCCGCCACAGAGTCAGGAACGACATTGGAATCATCCGGCGAGAAGCAAACCTGCCTCCATGGGTAGGATGCAAAGAATGTTCTCATTCCATCCCAGTCTGCTGACCTATAGTGCCATACGCGGCCACTGCCTGTAACTCGCGGTCGTAGCGAGTGAACGAGTGGCACCAGTATGGTGTACGTACGTGTATGGTACCTAATCAGGCAATGGTCCGAAGAGCCAAGAGGGGCCTCAACGGAAACTTTGTAGCCGTCAGGATGTGAGGTCAGCAGAAGATCCAACAGTGAAGGCACGTGGCTTTCTGCATCTGGGATTCGCGTAGGCGTTGCTACCAGCTGCGTCAAGCCATATGCCAAGGCGAAATCGTGAACAGATCTTCCCGCATGATCGGTTTTGCGCAAACCAAGCCATTCGGCGTGATGGGCGTTAAAGTCGCCAAGAATCACAATCTCTGCGGATGGGACCTGCTGGAGCACTGAGTCTGTAGCCATTTGGACGTGGTCGATGAGTCGGTCCGTTTCGGCATCACCGCTATGGGACCTGTAGAGGCATAGGCAGATGCGGGGATGGTCGTCGCAGTCTACACGTAGCCATAAGATGGAGAGGTCCCTACCTTCAAGATTGCCGAGGCGGCAAGAAGTGATATCATCTCTAACGTACACGCATACACCAGCCTTAGTAACAAAGGAGTGTTCCAGTCCGTACCCAGGGTAGCAGAGGTAGGATCTGTCCGCTGGAGATGATATCTGCGTCTCGGTTAAAAAGAGCAAGGCCAGCTTTGCTGTCTCAAGGTGGTGATGGACAGTGTCGAGGTTCGAATGTAAGCCCCTGATGTGTGCCATGGTATGCCTTCTCTTGCCCCGAGCAGATTTTGAGAGCGCAGTTGAGCCCCCCCCAGAGTACGAGGGGCAGCCTGGGCGTCCACACTCAGGCATAATCCGTACTGAGGGTGGACGTCCAGAGGGGGATTCTCCAACGCTAGCGCTGGTACCCCCCTGGGGTATCCTTTTTGTTAACAGCGCTATCATTAGGGGGGGTGGGGGATTTTGGGCCTCCGGAGACCTCGCTCATTTCGGGGAAATGCAACGCAAGCGTTACTTCACAACCGGTTTTCTGTGAGGCCGTGGTATCGCACCGGTCGAGCCGGCCCATTCGTGCTTAAGCATGGCTCTACCACTATGAGCATGGCTCTACCACTATGATGGACTTCAATGGTATTTGGCTTTAAGATAGATGATTATAGTTACGAATAGCCGATACCTATAAGTTAGCACAGCAGCTTTTTTTACGTGTGGAAACCCCCACGGGTCTTCACCTCACCGGAGCTGACGATGATGTGGTATGTCAGACTCGAACCGACTAAAACAACATGGTGCTCCGTCATAAGTGGGTCTATTGCAAGGGACCTTGTTATACCCAAGAAGGAATGTTTCCATGAACCATCAGCATTTATATACTACACTTTAGCTACACGGAAAAATGTGCAGTCCACGGACGGAGTCGCGGTTAAAAGAGTTAAAAATAATAAGTAGTAGGCAATGACTAAGGCGTCAATCGTGAATCCACAACTTTTTTTTTTCTTAATAACGTGTAGAAACCCTCTCGTGCCGTCATCTTACAAGGGTTTTCATTGGAACGGTGTATTGGAATCGGACCGACTACCACCTTGACGACACCTCCTGCCATATTAAACATAACATAGTAGGACCATTTAATTTTGCCATTACAACACTTCAAAGATTACATTTCAGACTTTTCCTAAAGCTTCTGGTGTGTAATTTTTAGACATATATGAACGCATATATGTAAGTTTTCGCAAACGGTTTTCTTCGTTATTTTTCTATCTCTCGGGAACAATAATTTCTCTCAACCGAAGTTTATTATATGTTGGCTCAGACAACCATCTTCACTACTGAATTATACCGTCTGACTCCCACTCCTGATACGTTAAATTTCATACCTTTATTTAAAATAAATAGATTTTTATTTAAAAATATAAATAACGACGTAATTGACTGAGTATTTTTGTTTCATGCAGTTCACCCAGTTATCCAAGTGCCCAATCAACTGGTCGGCGCTCCTCTAGGTACTGACGTTACTATAGAGTGCTACGTCGAGTCATCACCTAAGTCCATCAATTATTGGGTCAAGGATCCAGGTAAGTTTGTTGAATAAGTGCTAGTTGAAAAAACTAGTTCCATTATTTTATGCTACTTGTTTTAAAAACAGTTTAATATATACAATAAGTCTTTATTGGTAGCCACCGTATGATCACCAGGCTAGACAAGGAAAAAATGCCATCTATAACATTTAACGGCTCGATCATACCTTTAAGTTCTTGTGTTAAAGATCTGGGCCTGTTTATCGATACTAATCTCAGCTGGCAAACGCAGGCTACTAACTTCAGTCAAAGAGTTACAGGTACGCTTAGAACATTATATCGGCTTAAGAATTTTCTTCCGTCCGACACAAAAGCCTTGTTAGTACAGACCCTAGTCATCCCCATCATGGATTATGGTGACGTGTGCTATTACGACCTGAATGCAGATCTCCTCAATAAATACGACCGACTTCTGAATAACTGCATGCGATTCATTTTTAATCTTCGTAAATTTGACCATGTTTCCCCCTCTCGTAACGAGTTGAATTGGCTCCCCATTCGTCAGGCCGTCAGCTGCGCGCCCTTACTACCCTTTACTCTATTCTCAACTCACCTACTTCTCCTACTTATTTGACTTCTTCTTTTCAGTTTCTATGTTGCAATTATAGCAAAACTCTCCGATCAACAAACAATCTTCTTCTGTTATGCCCTTCTCATTCATCCGCGTGTGTTCATTCTTCCTTTCTAATACAATCTGTCCTCCTCTGGAATGCCTTGCCTCCTGAAATCAGAATAGCACCTAGTTGCCTCTCTTTCAAGGCGAAAGTACGAGCTCACATAGTGCATAAGTCTGCAGAACCATCACAACAATGATTAATTATATTCAATGTGTTATTTTTATATGTATGTGCGTATGGTAAAATGTTTGTTTGTATGTGTATCATACATCATATTTATATTATTTATATATATGTTTGTATATATATACATATATATATGTATATATATTATATTATATATTTATGTCAATCACTCACTGTTAATTTTCTTTTTTTCTATTTCTGTTTTATTATTTCTAGTGCACCTAGTGATTTATCTCTACACAACCCAAAGGTAGACTGGTAGAGAATGCCTGTGGCATTAAGTCCGCCGTTGTACAATATTATAATGCAAAAAGTTTTAAATAAATAAATAAATTTCAATAAGCAACAAGGTGTTCTTGCATGGTATTTACATTATTTTTTATTTATGCAATAAAAGGACCTTCAATATTCCGAATGGAATTTATATACATTTTAAAAGTTCAATATTTGAATTTTAATAACGTTAGATTAGCTCGGCTGGTAGGTACAGCATCCGCGATAAAAGCGAAACAAATTATAAGGCAGCCATAAAACTCTTAGGTGTCTGCACAAACTTTTTACATTTTTCATGAAACTTTCGTTGAGGTAAGATGAAATTCTAATATTGAATTTGAAAACAAGTATGTTTCAAGTAATAAATCGTTCTACAGGTGAACTAATCATACCTTCGGAGCACCATGTGATGTCTGTCAGACAAAAATCCATGTTCGAGGCCGAGATGACGATGACCATTAAAAATATCAGGAGGGAGGACTTAGGCAGCTATATCTGCGTCGCCAAGAACTCCTTAGGGGACGTTGAGAGCAAGATAAGATTATACGGTACAGTACAGTGTTTTTCATCTCAAGAAAACTCATTGAATTTCCCTTAATTACCTCACCAAATATAACCATTATAATTCTCATATCGGAAAACATTTACATATTTATATTCTTTTGTCCATCAAAAATATACCTCGCAATATCAAAATATGCGTTTTCAATATATTAATCTACATACACATCAGCCAATGAAAAGTTTTCAATGAATTTAAAATAAATGATTTAAACATGTAGTTCATAGTAATATTGAATTTGAGGTGACCGCTCTTAAATGAATATTTCAATCGTGTCACAGAGATTCCGGGCAACGATAGACATGCGTACCAGTACCCGGATATCCGGGTAAACTCGGATGATGAATACGGAGGTAACGCATATGAAGACGAAGACGACGAGATTGACAGTATGAAAAGTAATAGAGTACCGGATCGAGCCAATAAATGGTACTCCAACGATGGCAAAGTGATTCTAACAAGCACTGGTGGTGGCTCGACCACGATTGTGACAACGACCGCAATCTTCCTCTGTTTAATCAAAAGTCTGCTGTAATTACTCTGACCGCTATAAGAAATGTATTTTGTTCTCATTAGTCAGTCGATGTTGAGGATAATTCAGGAAAATTGTCAATAATCACAGTCTTCTTTATGTTTCATTTGAATATTTCTTCATTTTTAACTTTCTTTTTTAAACGAGCTTCATTTGTTTACTAGTTCATTATTCCATCAGCGCGTAACGTGATAATAACTAGTTTTATAAAGATGTATATAGTTTGTACTAGGCGAATATTCGAAATGTTTGTATGAATATAAATAATAGTAATCCATCTCTGATACTTACCGTTAATACCTTTATTGTGAGATATTGTCTAATTTAAGAAAATGTTTATAAATGAATGTGCCATGTATATTGCTACTATCTTGAATAGAGACATTTATAATAAAGTTTTTATTGGACATGGTAAAATTTCTTATGTATTTTATGTAAATTACCAAGTTGTAAATCAATAGAGAACCTATTTACTTGACAATTTGTTTGAGACACATATAATTATATATATAAAGCAGTTAATAGATCCGAGTATATGTAACTTAACAGTTTCCAATGCTTACACTCTAGTTGCAACTTCAGTTTAAAAACTGTACGTATTTCTATTCACACGAACAAAAAATTTAAAAAGTACAAGATGATCGAGACATTACATCTGGTTCAAATATTTTCTAACTACATTAACTATTACACATTTCTAAAGTTGCAACTGGAGCTATTTCCGCCTATATCTAAAATAATGTAGCCAGATTAATGATGTAACTTCTTCCAAACAATGTAAGTTAATATCCTGATCGTTACAAAAAATAATAAAATCAAAGACATGTCGCATCGTCCTTTAATTTGATTCGAAACCTTCTTTTCTTGGGGACTGTAATACCTAATTGAATATTTCACGACGCTCTATGCAAATGTCGCGAGGGTGATAAATGGTAATGATATTCTTCGTTATTCCAGCTAAAATTCATACGTTTAACAAAATATACCCATTTAACAATACTAATTTTATGTCAAGTTTCTTTGTATATCTTACAATTTCATCTGTGTAAAAAAATGTTCCTAACTTATTCTTATCAAAGCTTTCCTTTTCTTTCTAACGAAAAGTTTAGTGTATCGTAAAAACGAAATACAATTTGTAAGAACTGTATTAGTTATTTCTAAAAAAAAAATACCAGTAAGATCAGTGTTCGCTGCCTTGCACCTATTGTAAAAAATCTAAGAAGCAGATCAGCACTTAGGGTTGGTAAGATCTCACAAGTGATACAATTTTTTTTGACAGGTAAAACTAAAACGTTTTTAGTCAGCGTAATACGAGCGGCTATGAATGGTTATGAAATTGACGACTTTATTTTTGCCTAGAATAAAACTTTAGTAAAATAGTATTCGAATAATCAGTATACAGTTAAGTTTGCCCAGTTGTTTATTTCCATTTCCAGAGTTTACGAAACGTTCACGTGCAATTCTAATTGAAAAATGAGCTTTAGTGGTCTCTTAAAGTTTATATATTTGTTTTCATTATGTGAGAATATCCTTTTAAAATAGGTACGATTTAAAAAAAAAACTTAAATCTACACAAAATATACATTTGCTTTTTTTATTTTACCGTTATCGAAAATTAGTTTTAATGAACATTATATCGTGGATAGCTGGAATTACTCTACTTCAGTAGCATTTTTTTTTACTTAATAATAATTTATTCGGCGAGAATGTACACTAACGTAGAAACAACTAAGTCTATAGTCTTTAAATGAACTCTTGATGAAGTTTGTCACCCTAACCACGCCATGCTACCATCTCGCTTATTTAGTCATGCCATTGTGTCAAGCAATCCATATACCATACCATAGGTAGTAAAATTGCAAGAGATCGTAAGTATATTTTTCAGGTCAGCTGGCCCATTAAATATAGTATAAAATACTTCAGAAGAGCCGACGGAATAACGGGACACCCGTTGTAAACATGCAGCTTCGAGAATACCGTTTATGGTTTCAAAACTTTGACTAGCCTGAAAGCTCGAACTAAATAGAATGATATTGCAAACGCTAATACTAAGAGTAACTACTTTCAATAACGGACTTGCAGCACACTAACAAGCAGTCCTATATCCATGATTTATTCCCAGACCAAAGTCTCTTAATCAAATATTCTTTTGCAGCAGCAATCGAAAGCATAAGGCATATTTATCAATATACAATGTTTGATTAAATTCTGTAAAGAAACTAGTAATTAATGACTGCAATTAGCACAGGCACCGTTACGAATTTGTAATGTTATCTAAGATTCAACGTTCGATAACATGACTTTATCATTGCCTGTACTGTAAACGTACTAAATGTTAAGCGAATGCATTGAATTAAACCCTAAATTTTTAATAGAGCCCCATATTGTTAATTAAAACAAATGAAATGTTCTCGTATTATTGAGTATTATACAAACATCTACGGTTCGATCGTTAGCTTTTTAACACCGTCTTTTGAGAACACATGACAAAAATACTAAGGTTAAAATCACTCAGCGATCCGTTATAAGGAAGACATAGCTTATTACCTCATACGCAGAGCAACTCAGTTACGGGCGTTTCCCCAGAGATACTTCTTGTTGTTAGTCTATTAAATAATCCCTTAGTTACCATGTTTCAACGTACATTTCACATGGGAAGACAAAGGATGTCAGCCTAATGCAGTTTTGTAAACTTTGTGAAACGATTTTTTTATATTTAGCCCTGAGGTCCATTGCTGTTAGGTACTAATCATAATATAAGTTTTATAATATGGTAACGTACTAGTTGTTGGACATTTAAGAGTAAAAACATGAAAAAAAAATATAGTAAAAAATGTAATACTTCGTTTGTATAAATGTAATACTCTAGCGAGAGTGCATGGGATTCTGCTGCCTCGTTTTGCGAGGAGGTGATGCTCGCCAAGGAGGTGGCGGAAAGGGAACGGGAGAGGTCTTGTGCTCTACTATCCCGCAGAAGATGCACCAGACGCCGGACATCGCACACTGATTTCCGGCCTCCATAAGCGCTGGCAGAAGCAGGCCCAAGACGGCGGCGCTGTGTTCCGCGCGCGCCTCTATGAATAGTGATGCTACACTACAGCGGGGTCGTCTGTTGTTCAAGGGTACACCTGAGACCCCGGCAATAGGACTATGTGACGGAACACTGTGTGGTTTTAGTCGGTTCGTCCGACATACCACCCTTCTGGTCCCAGTAGGGTGATGAACCGTAGGGGTTACCACACGATAAAAAAAAAATATTTAGGATTTACTTGTCACTTTCAAAAAATATAAATTTTATTAATGTATGTGTACATTTTTGAAAAAATCCGTGTCTGTCCCCAATAGCGCCTGTATTAAATTAATTCTAGTTTCATTTTCACGAATGGGCCGGCTCGACCGGTGCGATACCACGGCCTCACAGAAAGCCGGTTGTGAAGTAACGCTTGCGTGAGTGAGGTTTCCGGAGGCCCAACCCCCCCCCCCTGTCCCCTTTCCTCTCCCCTCATCTCCTTTCTCCTAATCCCCCCTCTCTTCTTTCCGCTCCTGCATCCCCCATCCCTCATCACCCTCAAAGGCGGGCAGCGCACTTGTGACTCTTGAGAAGCGGGTGTCCATGTACGGCGTTGTCACTTACCATCAGGTGACCCGTCTGTTCGTCTGTCCCTCTATAGTATAAAAAAAAAAATGTCAACCCTTTTTTTTTTTGAGACGGGGTGGATGATCTTCATGGATATCCTTATTCCTTCCTATATATTATTGGGGGAAGGGGTATCGCGGACTCTTACCGACTAAAACCACCCCGGTGTTCTTCTGCTTGCCTCTGATCGGGGGAGCGAGATTCGCCGTGGCATTCTTCCGCTGCCTCCGACCGGCACTGACCCGTCTCACCCAAGACGGGTCCCGTCACCCCGCTGTAACCATCACCCTATTTATGTCAACCCTGTCTTTTAAAGTTTTATAGTTAAATTTTAAGTATCAATTATCAGTTTCAAATATGATTTCTGTATTAAAAATCATGTTTTTTACTGAAATTATTAGCGATTTAGCTTATTCACGGGATCAAGTAAATGACCCTTAAATACGACCACAACACCTATCTGAAACATTCTATATATGTTTGCCTCCACAGTTTTTTTTTATTTTACAACAGTATGTATCAAAACTAATATTTTCGGAGTTCATGTATGTATATGTGTATGTATGTAGTAAGTTGCTAGTATTCTTTTAAAAAAAAAGTTTATTTGTTCCGAATATGCAATATATTCCGATAGAACTCTAATTGCCTGAACACATTTAGATGTATGCGGTATCGTTATACTACTTCATCTCGATTAGCACTGTGCTTCTCCAGAAGCTTTTTGCAAAGCACAAACATCCTGTATAACGAATTTTCGCCGCCGTATTTCCAGACCACCACGAGCGTAGGTAGGAGACCTAAAAGATCGGCAACGCACTTGTGTCCATAGGCGGCGGTAGTCACTTCCTCGTCTGCTCGTTTGCCATTTGTCCCATGAAAAGAACCTAATTTTAAAAAATAAATAACCGAAAAGTCTATTTATCTTTTTAATACTTTTTAACAATGGAAAATAAGTACAGGACATGAATGGCACCGCACTGATTGCAACAATCGCCGAACTTCTCCATCCCATAAAACTTAACGATAGTACTCACCAGCATGAAGAACAGGACTAATATTATAGTGCTGCGACGCATATGCGTCGCTATAAATTTGACAATATTGGAAACCCAATAGGTTTTTACTCTTTGCACTGCAGGGGAACTATTGTCGCAATTACGAGTTATATTTAAAACAAATAAATGACTATATCATTGCATTTTTGTACAATAAGTTTCAAAGCTCGTTCCTTTTATTATAAGGTAAAATACATACATACATATTGTGTTAGAAAGAATATGTCAACCAAGAGGACTAAGAGATCGGACTGTTATCTATCAACTAATATGAATTATATACAGTAATACAGAGCCCAGATGACGGTAATAGGCCTGCCCCTAATAACGTTAGTGGGACTACATTGTAGTTGGCCAAACGTGGGCGTTTCATACGCCTCTGTCCACCACTTCGAGAATTGAAGCGTGAGTGTGTGTATGTATTAACTGATTGTTAATCTACAAATAACACGTATCATATGTTACTTTTTGAACAGGCAGAAAACATATTAGTAATATGTGATATTAAAAAACCCTTTCACCATACCAAAAAGTAGTTGGCACCACACAGCCTGCGTGTTGTTTTGTTTCTAAAACATTGTATCTAATGTCACTCTGAATCGTATAAGAATTGTAACGATACCCCATACATTAAAATCTATTAAGGCATTTAGGAGCTATACCATAAAAACACCTGATAAAGAAACTCAGTTACACATACATACTAACATACATGAACCCTAATGAAATATTACTCTTTTTTTTTAAGAAGAGATTTGAATAGTAATCATGTCATCAAAAACCTTGCATGTCTGGCAACCGAAAAACTCATAATTCAATTTCCTTATATTTATAACAATAAATGATTGTACGACATGTGAAAATGTATAACTCCCTTTGAATGAAAAACAGTATTGTTTTTAAACTAAATCGGATTGCGTTTCAATATATCAGTAGTTTATTATAGCACAGTAATGCGTTCTGTTCGAGATAATTAATTCAATTAACTGGCATATGCGTACATTTCATATATTCAATTAAATGATAATTTTATTTTAGCAGTGAGTAAACAATTTAATTTCATTAACAGATTTCATTAGTCAATGATGATGAAAGCTTTAAAAAGATATCACATTTAGACACGTAGGGATAATCCAATTCGACGAGCATGAACCAGTAGCTCACGATAGTGGTGAGATCGTAAAATATAATTTTTAAAGGTTACTGGCTTTTTTTGGTTCTTTACGATACGGTAGGATTAGGTAGGAATTTTACAATGTATGAACATAAAACATGTAGGTTATAAAATAATTTGTTTCACTCTTTAAGCAGTTAAAAAATATGTGAGTTAGGTAGGTGCGTTTATTATTCGGATGTGTATATAATAAAAGTGATTCAACGATACTACGATAAATAAATAGTTAGGTAACCACTAGCAAAACAAAAATTGAACAAAGGATAAGCTTTTATTGAGGACGAGTACGATCTACTCTATTATAGCTTAAATTGTCTTTTATTGTTTGCGCTGCCAGTATATTATACCACTGAGATCTCTTTGATGTTTAGATATTAAAAATATTTAAGTTACGTATTGTTTATTTAAATCGTTTTGTAATACTTAAACTTTTTGATGAACCGTATGTCACTACAACTATGCAGACCAGTCAAATGACACCTTACATGTCAAATCCATCAAAAGCCGACTAGGCTGCAGGGCATGGCAAAAAACATCATAAATACATGCGGGCATACATACAATCGAAAAACATAAAGTCCAAAATGCACAGTCAGGTACATGAAGCTACAAAACTTCGCACTAAACTTAAAAGATAATATGATCACTGAGCAAAATTAAAGACTGTTATTACTCAGCTCCTTGGGGTGGTCCATAAAAAAAATGCATTTAATTTTTACTTTTAATACTAATCTGTTTAAACCAACTAACAAAAATAACTTTTCCTCTTTAATATATAAGTATAGATTTAAATTGAGTAGGCTACCTTTCCTCTAGCACACTGCATTGCACCCAAACTGACCTCATTGTGTTATTCGTCTTAAGCTCAAAATCTGCTGTATAACGGCCTAAGTAATTGGGTGCCAAATTAGTTATGCTTTAACCGTCAATCTGTATAACCCACTTACTATAATGTAAACCTGATAGAAATCTTACTACGTATTCTATGTAATAAGGGTGATGATATGAATGACGAGGCTAATGAAAATATCGCATACTAGGTGGTCTGAAAAAATTCCGACCTAAGCATGAACACATGCCATCAGCAGTCATACCATCTGCAATTGTTAGATCCAAGTAACTGCAAGGTGTTAAAGATATCTTTTTCAAAGATCCTATTTTGTTTCGTTGGTTGAACTTAACTACGAAAGTAACTTTATTTCAATAAATAAATGTTTTTTGTAATTTTTTTCACATGTACCGAAGGTCTAAATTAACTTCTCGAGGATGACGTTGTCATTACTGTCAACCACCGTCACTAGAATCCTATGCTTTTCTAAAAGCTTATCTGCTTATGAAATCCTATTACAAACATGTGTTAACTTTTCTATTATCCATGTACTATAAATTGTAGCATAAGTTATACATTTTTGGTTGCTTAACGATAGGTACAGAATACAATCCTTATAGTTAAATAACTGTATATATCTACCACAAAATAGAATCAGATATTACAAGAGAAGAGTTGAATAAAAGCCATTATTTTTCGCTAACGCAAAAGAGAACTCACAAACTGCCTTAATTTGGCCAATCTAAATATAGCAAAGCAAAAGTAATGGATGGGTGCCGCCTTTCGCTCCGGCTGTGTAACAAGTGTTTTTACGTGACTTTAATCAAGAACAATCTCCTGATTTCTGTTATGGGAAATTGGAAAGTCAATATGAAGTTAAAAGTAAAGTTGGCTACATTTAATACCTACAATATACGTTTAATACTCATTCCGGAAAATCATAAATAGCATAGCACAGCATACTTTTGCTGCAAAACATAGGTACAATCAAGCTAATGTACTTCTATATTTACAATATAAATTCATATTAGAACTTTATTTCAAGAAATATGGCACTTGTAAGCCAGTATTTAAAGGGGCTGGTCATAATTCCATGATGCCTCATGAGTCTTTACAACACTTAATCTTACTAATCGCCTCATCAATAGACTTGAATCAGATTTTTGGTTTCTTATTAATGTTCTCATACATACAATGGATTTCGTTTAAAGCTTATTTTCAATCCTAAATCCAAGAAAATAATATGAAAGGACCACCGCTAATTCAAATACTTACACAACGCAAACACTTACAATAAGAACTGATACTTTTTATTTGAGAGGAAAACCAATTCTATAGAAAACAAAGTTGGTGTTGCAGGTTTAAAATGATTAATTTAGAACAACCTAAGTCGAACTATCTGTCTAACAAATAAACAATTTGTTTTGTAGCTCTAATTGGTTTTGTAGTGCTCATGAAAATGCAAACAAGCTGTATACGAGTAGTTCAGGTGGATGAGGCGTTGTTTCCATAATGTTTTGTTCTCAAAACATTGAAAACAAAAGCGTCAACACTACCAATCAGTCATTAACAGTGTACGCGAATTATTCAACAAACACTGAAGAAATTTTATGTCCGGACACACAAAGAGGTTTGATACCTACAAGAGTGCAGTTGAAGTCTCTTTGAAAGCATGTAAATTCAAAGTGTTATTATGAAATGTAACGGTGTAGAGGTACTTAAGCGCCGTTTTATAGCTACACCAAACTACCCAATTCTTCAACAAAACTATTCTATTAGAGATAGTTTAGTCTGAATCTGTAGAAACGCTGCGTTTTAATTTGTGTACCTATCAAACACTCCCCTAAAAGATTCTGAATACGCGTCAAATATAGCAAAACTTGGTCCGTAGGAGCGCCATGCTTAGGCAGGAATAGGCAGGCTCAACCGGAGTATTACCACGGCCTCATAGAAAACCGTTAGATTTCTCATTTGAATCTTCTCAATAGAAGCAATGATCAGCAAAAAAGAGGAAGACAATAATGCCGTCAGGTTTTTTTTCTATTTTTTTAACAATTTTACTTCTTTAAGACATTTTACTAAAATATTTAAATCATCTAATTTTCTACAATACTTACATACATACATACTTATATACATTCATTCGCTCCCGCCTACATATATCCCCTAAGGAGATTGAAGGACCCCCCAGAGGTGTATTGAACATCCACATATTGTCTATAAGAATTTGAATTTGGTCCCACTAACGTCATAGAGGTCAAGCCTATAGCCGTCAACTGAACACTTTATGACTGTGTACGTACTGTCTGATAGACAAAAGTCCGATCCTTTAGTCGCCTTTAACGACACCCACGGGAAGAGACGGCGTGGCTTTATTCTACGCTGCCGAGAACCATCCTGCTGAAATACTTCTGATATAATAATTTGAAGAATGTTAAAATTCGTCGGAAATGGACTGAGGAGTACCGCTTTACATCAATGAAAGGTTATCAAGATTAGCGTATGTAAGGTGACGAATATACAGAGAAATGTTGACTATTTCACACCATAGCCCTGTAAAAAAATAATAATTTAGGACCTAGTTTTTTTATATATAATATATTGTCTATTTTATTTGTTTTTTGTACGCGTCTGGCGTATGATGGTAGTGGTTATCAGGATTCAGTGTAGGTCATAATACTTAATAACATGTACTCGCCAGATAATACAGATAAAGTTCCTTTACTTCCTATACTTTCAAATTTGAAGTAATAAGGTGTCGTTTTTATATAAGAAGTATGTCAAACTATGTTTCGTAATAGTACACTAAATACTAAAGAACTCTAAGTGGAATAGTAAGCTAAAGTGTTTCTATATACAATCAATTAGCTAGCTCGTTAACGTAAACTACAAAACGAGTTTCCGCTTTCTATGTAAGTACACTGACACACTGCACTAATAAATATTTGTTCTATAAGAACATGTTATTTAATAGTTAGCTCGTCTAGCAACATAAACCGTCTCTTTGAATAGTTCAACATATTTTCATAATTAAAAAATCACTAAAGCGGCTCTTGCACTCGCCATCGAGGTAATTGTCGTTTTTCTAAGTCACGATGATATAGTTCAAGGAAGCCACGAGATCAACAGCAAATCTTTTTCATATTACAATGTGTAGGTAGAACGTAATGTTACTCTCAAACATATTCCTTTATTAGCAGTTTACAAAAATGGTTGGAGATTTGAACAGTCAGTACACTATCAAGATCAATGCCCCCCCTGACACGAGAATTGTAACGTAATTTAATTGGGAATACTAGGACGTATTAAATATATAATATATGTTTTATATTAAACAAATAATAATGTTGATATCTGTATCACAGTCACAAACAAAACTTAAATATAAAATGTAGTTATTATAAAGGTCTATACTATCGGTGTATGTATAGCTCAAGAATATTCAAGGTTATATTAATAAGAATGAAACATTTGAAATGAGGACAAAGCCATTATAGACTTTCTATATCCACTTCCCGTGTTAAGAATGTTTGCATCGAATATAATAATGTACTTTCTTTCAACTAACTATGTATCTTGAAATTGTATTTTAACCTATTTCCAATTGTCTTGATGTAGATACATATACATAGTTAGGATGACAATGCAATTATTTAGGCTTTTTTGAGATAGTGATCTAATTATGAAAACAAGAGGCGGATAGTGGAACTCTTCAATTTTTACTAGTAAGTTGCTCGAGGTTGAGCTCATTAAGCATCTTTTAGCAAGTTGAATACATTAGACTCGGTGCCGAAGCGTATATTTAAACACTTATAATTTGCTTGAATAATACAATCAAAAATTGCCTGTTCAACGTTTATGTCATCAACATCACGTTAATACAGCTTGCATAGAGGTTAATACACTTGTCAATGTCGGGACGTAACACATTTCAGCCTATCGGGCCATGTCTATGCAACGGTAGTTTTTGAAAATTATACAAAAGTTAATCCATTGTTAACTTATTCCCTATACTTTGATGTATGTGTATGATTTAAAAAGGTTTTTTTTTATGCTAAGCATACAATGATAGATTATAAAATATGATACTGAAATTTGTATACGGTATTCATGTTTTGTATCGAAATTTGAAAAATGTTTATTTTTTTTTTTTTTTTTTAATAATTCCCGCACTAGGAATAATTCCTGTGTCACAGGGGACTTTATAAACATTCTAACAACAGACAGAAAGAGCACACAGACTCAGAACAACAATTTGAGCGTTACATAAAGTGTTGTCCCGTGCGGGGATCGAACCCACAACACTCGGCTTTGCTACAAGTTGCGAATTATTATAATCAATTTCACATATGGGTAACTAGTGAAAATTTAACAGTGGTTTAAAAATCTTCTTATTAGCATAGGTGACAACTTGATTCTGATTGCGAAGGACGAGATATATCCAACATTTTTTAGGCAAATCATTACAGAAATTATAAAAAGCACAATTTTTGCAAACAATTTTTTTTTGTCCCAACGTTCTAACACAGGCTTGCCGCTAAACCCAGTGCGGGTAAACATAGAACCGAACAAAGTCTAAACAAATTTCGTAACAACACCGACACCCGAAACGTTCTATACGTTATGAAAAACTTTTGATCGAAATGAACAGACGAATATGTGTTAGAGAATACACGAGTCACGGTGAACATACCTGCGTAACGAGATATCTAGTTTGGAACCAAACTGTCTGAATACCTATTGCAGATATACAAGCTGTAGTTTGCAAATTTACAATAGAATATTTATGCAGTTCGGTAATTAAAAATACTAAAATAATCTTACATCCGGGGATTACAACTCTAATGTTAGCATTCATAAATTTTAGTATTGTGCAGAATAGCAAATCTTTAGATTTCTTTAGAATTAGATTCGATTAGAAAAGTTTTTTTTTTAATATTCTAATAATAATAAAGAGAGAAAAAAGTGTTCTATTTGTATGTACTCGTAACATTACCATTTAAATCAGCTCTACTCTAGGCGTTTTATATATCGTCCATATTTTCGAATTATAAGCTAAACATGTAGGAAGAGGGGTGGTTCCATTGAAAATGCAATCTTCGTTAGCCATGATTATTTACTTAAAAATAACTCAAACTCAATAAACACTTAACTAAGTACTTTAACTATAACTATATACACACTGCCTGGTAGATTGCAGTCCGATCCCTTACTCGGCTTTTACGACAACCACGTGAAGAAATTCGGTGGCTCTCTTCTACTCATCCGAGAACCGTTACTACCGCACCGCACGGCATCGTTACTACAAAAAGTTAGTAATCTGAAATTACTAAAATATTGTTGTTGTAACGATGCTATAAATAACTATTTTTTTTATTCTAATCGCAGTAACAAAAAATACTTATAGTTTAAGGAACAACCTTTAAAAAGTAAAAAAAAATATATGTCTGCTGTGAGTTTTGGAAAACTGAGGTTCTCTGAGACCATTTTGGTTGCATTCAGGTCGAAGTTATAAATTAATTATCATTTAACGATTACACTGGCACGCGTGAAGAACTCAATCGAGTAATCATATGCCAAAAATGCCTTACATCATTTTAGAAAAGAGCTGATACTCTTACACTGCTGGACCACCGCAAGGAAACTGGCTTTCAAACGAAACTGCATCGAAATCAGTCCATCCGTTTGAGAGCTACGATGCCCTAGACAGGCACACACACAGAGAGACAGACAGACATTGACATCAAACTTATAACACCCCTATTTTTGCATCGGGGGTTAAAAATGGGGAAAATTACGCTGAAACCGCTCGCAAACTTCGCCAGATTTTCAGTCGAGAAAGTGCAGCTACTGTGTCAACCATTGAAAATGGTCAAAAAACTTGAAAATACTTGATCGATTATGGATATTAAGAATCCTTTGCGTCAACGTACCGGTCGGTCTCTTGAAAAAATGCTGCTGTAAAGGAGTGTCGCCGAAAACCCGAAAACATCAAGTCGGCATCGTTCTCAACAAGTTCAAATTTCACAAAGCACTATGCAGCGACTTTTGACAAAAGACCACCTTCATGCGTACAAGATTCAGCTAACTCAGGAGCTCAAACCAGCAGACCATGGAAAGCGCCGGCAATTCGTTCGATGGGTATTGGAGCAAAATGAAGTCGATGCCATTTTTTTTGTCTACTTTACAATCCAATAAAATTCTCTCATAAAATACGTGTTTTTATTTTAAAATGAAAAAGTGCACTCTTACTAAGACACCCTTTACACGCTTAGTTTAGAGTAGATCCACATTCTAGTATTGGTGACTTTAGTCAAGTTTAAGCGTCTTATAAAACTCTATTTACTCTTTGGTAGACTGCATTGGATTGCATTCTGTATTAATAAGCCTTATCTATAATTACGTATTACGTTTTATAGTCTAATTATATTTATAACACTTGCATGATAATATAGTCAGACACTTTATTTAGTTATCAAACATAACTAGTGATAAAAATCCTACTACCGGCTTTTGCTGTAGACTACTAAACTTGGATTCAACTAAAGTAATGCTTCCATAAAATACAGGATTTATCTGAGATAAAACTTCGTATTTCAAGTTACTAAGTTCACTACTAAATAGCTTTCAATTATTATCATTTAAATGTGTTTATAGTCACAATACTTTAACAAAACATTTTAATTTTAAATGAAACTTATATAAAGTATGGATAAGACAGGAGGCTATTTTGTCTTTTTTTATCTCGTTAGTACCTTCCCTAGCCAAATAATATAATTACTGGTCGGAAGAAGATGTAAATGGTATGTAATATGGTAACTCTTTTTCTTTTTCTAAATTCGGGATACACCATAGTGGAGTCGCCTTGCTCAACAGACGGCTAAGTCTGCCGGGGTTTAATTTTTTTCCTTTCTATACCTGGGCCCCGATGACGGAACACCGTGTCGTTTTTTCTCGGTTCGAATGCGACATACACTTACTCACTCGACTAGGCGCTATGACAAATCATTTTGCTGTTCATTCAGATGTTCGACTTTGGAATGCTCTTCCTCCGTGTATTAGACGTGTCCAGTCGTTACCTGTCTTTAAGAGCAAAGGTCAAAGAACATTTCATGAGTTGCTAATATATTATTAATTTTTTAAGATAAGACACTTTATCTTTTGTATATCTTCAATCTCATCAATAGAAATAACTATTTTATATTTATGTATATAGATATAACTATATATTTATGAGTGTATGATATATATAACATAGTATGGCATTGCTATTAATCACTGCATAATATGTATGCAGTACTCGTAGTACTCATAACATAATCACGACATATCTCACCTTATACTACTATTCACACTAGAATTACCCTTAATTAGGTACATCTAATTGCTTGTTATCATTCTCTATCCAAAAGTTGCCTGTAAGAAATCGATTTTTGCTATAAAGATGCCGTTTGTACTATAAAGTTTATTTCTAAATCAAAAATCAAAATTAAAATCGTTTATTTCAACTGCACCAATCATATGGATTTTTGAATTGTATAGAGAAGAAGTTAGTCATACTAAGTAAGTCGTGAAGTAAGTTGTCTGCTACAATACGTAGATCCTATGGAGTAGAACTGGCAAGAAACTCCAAGGACACTCTTTTCAAAATATTTTACATAAGTTTTTGTAACAGTGCATAAGTGTACATAAAATAAAATAAGATAAGATATCTGAGGACATTGCAATATATAATCCTAAAATAACGTTTATTCTATTCTATTCTACATTTGATACATTCTGCGCTTAAAATTATGTTTCGATATGAAAGTCTCCTAATGCTCACTTACAAGTTCTCGTAGAAGACCGTTATATAATAATAACAGGGAAATAGATAAACGTACTATAAAAAAACAGTAGCAAATTTTCTCCTCCGTTTTAAAAGCTTGTAATCAGGGATGGTCAGACTAGCATTTA
This sequence comes from Tyria jacobaeae, assembly GCA_947561695.1. Lineage (NCBI taxonomy): Eukaryota > Metazoa > Arthropoda > Insecta > Lepidoptera > Erebidae > Tyria > Tyria jacobaeae. The sequence goes on from OX387209.1 coordinate 14,522,793, forward strand.
TTTTAGTAGATTCTTAGTAATAGGTAATTTAAAAACTTAGTTTTTAGTAACTCTTGTAACAGAGCGTACTAAAAAGAATACTAGAAACTGCAGCAAAGAATATAGTCGCGCTATGCCAGCACACTCACAACTCTGTTCAAAAACTTTAACAAAAGTTCCAGCTACTCTGAAAATTTCTTGGAACAATGGGAGTCGGGACATAGCGACACAACGCTTTTCCTAAATAGTAAAGAATTTATTTATTAAAATTGTCTAGCATCATCTAACTTTATTAGAACTTTTAAATTTGTGTCTCAATCTATTTCCTACTTTTATTCTTAAAAAAATTAACATTTGTGTATCATATACATATGTATATATATACACAAATAGAAAAAATAAATCGGTTTCAAATCTAGTGAACTCAAAAATACCTGAAGGAGAGCATATACGGGTCATTCAGCAGCTAGATAAATAAATGCTAGCATACACCAGTATATCAGAAGATGAGATCGAGATTTGACGATCGTATCACTTTGATCTTTGTTGGAACATGAAATGAATTTGTAGTGGTAGAGCCATGCTTGCTTAAGCACGAATGGGCCGGCTCGACCGGTGCGATACCACGGCCTCACAGAAAACCGGTTGTGAAGTAACGCTTGCGTTGCATTTCCCCGAAATGAGTGAGGTCTCCGGAGGCCCAAAATCCCCCACCCCCCTAATGATAGCGCTGTTAACAAAAAGGATACCCCAGGGGGGTACCAGCGCTAGCGTTGGAGAATCCCCCCCTGGACGTCCACCCTCAGTACGGATTATGCCTGAGCGTGGACGCCCAGGCTGCCCCTCGTACTCTGGGGGGGGCTCAACTGCGCTCTCAAAATCTGCTCGGGGCAAGAAAAGGCACACCATGGCACCCCCTGTCACGTTTACCGTGGATTTTTGTAACATCAGGGGCTTACATTCGAACCTCGACACTGTCCACCACCACCTTGAGACAGCAAAGCCGGCCTTGCTCTTTTTAACCGAGACGCAGATATCATCTCCAGCGGACACATCCTACCTCTGCTACCCTGGGTACGGACTGGAACACTCCTTTGTTCCTAAGGCTGGTGTATGCGTGTACGTTAGAGATGATATCATCATCATCATCATCTCGCCGCCTCGGCAATCTTGAAGGTAGGGACCTCTCCATCTTATGGCTACGTGTAGACTGCGACGACCATCCCCGCATCTACCTATGCCTCTACAGGTCCCATAGCGGTGATGCCGAAACGGACCGACTCATCGACCACGTCCAAACGGCTACAGACTCAGTGCTCCAGCAGGTCCCATCCGCAGAGATCGTGATTCTTGGCGACTTTAACGCCCATCGCGCCGAGTGGCTTGATTCACGCAAAACCGATCATGCGGGAAGATCTGTTCACGATTTCGCCTTGGCATATGGCTTGACGCAGCTGGTAGCAACGCCTACGCGAATCCCAGATGCAGAAAGCCACGTGCCTTCACTGTTGGATCTTCTGCTGACCTCACATCCTGACGGCTACAAAGTATCCGTTTAGGCCCCTCTTGGCTCTTCGGACCATTGCCTGATTAGGAGTATGGTGCCACTCGTTCACTCGCTGCGGCCGCGAGTTACAGGCAGTCGCCGCGTATGGCACTATAGGTCAGCAGACTGGGATGGAATGAGAACATTCTTTGCATCCTACCCATGGAGGCAGGTTTGCTTCTTGCCGGATGATCCCAATGTCGTTGCTGACTCTGTCGCGGATGTTGTGCTTCAGGGTATGGAACTTTTCATTCCATTCTCCCTGATTCCCACAGGTGGCAAGTCCCAGCCTTGGTTTGGTCGAACCTGCAAAGCGGCGTCCCGCCGAAAGCAGTAATGTTACCAAGCATGGGCTAATGCAGCGACAGCACGGGATGTAAAGACCAGCACATTAAAGAAGCAATTTAACTTTGCCTCCAGGTCCCTCAAAAGAGTAATTGCTGGGGCGAAGTCGGCTCACATCGGCAGAATTGGCGAGAGACTAGTTAGTCTCCCCTCCGGAACTCGTGCATTCTGGTCTCTTGCCAAAGCTGTCAAGGGGAACTTTTGTAAGCCATCCCTTCCACCTCTGCGCATAGGAGATAATTCGTTGGCCCACGACGCTAAAGAAACAGCCGATCTTCTGGGCAAACTCTTTGCGTCCAACTCGACCCTGGACGACGGGGGAAACGCACCGCCGACCATACCGCAGTGCGAGACCCGCATGCCGGAAGTCCAGTTTACACAAAGGGCAGTGCGTAAAGCGCTTCTTTCCCTCGACGTTCATAAGTCGAGTGGGCCCGATAGAATCTCTCCTATCGTGCTGAAGACGTGTGCTCCAGAGTTAGCACCGGTTTTAACGCGCCTTTATCGGTTTTAACGCGCCTTTATCGGCTTTCCTACTCTCTAGGCGTAGTCCCGAACTCATGGAAGACAGCTCTAGTGCACCCAATCCCTAAAAAAGGAGATCGCTCGGATCCGTCCAACTACAGACCCATAGCCATCACCTCCTTGTTCTCCAAGATAATGGAATCCATTGTTAACTGCCAGCTCCTCCGGTACTTAGAAGACCACCAGCTCCTCAGTGATCGACAATACGGCTTCCGTCGGGGTCGTTCAGCTGGTGATCTTCTCGTATACTTGACTCACCGGTGGGCACAGGCGATGGAGACCAAGGGGGAAGCGTTGGCCGTAAGTTTGGACGTGGCGAAGGCCTTCGATCGGGTCTGGCACAAAGCGCTCCTTGCGAAGCTTCCTTCCTATGGGCTTTCCGAGAAACTGTGCAATTGGCTCACCAGTTTTCTTACAGACAGAAGCATCAAGGTCGTTGTTGACGGTGCATTCTCCGACTCGAAGTCTGTTAATTCTGGTGTCCCACAAGGCTGTGTGCTATCACCCACGCTGTTTCTTCTGCATATCAACGACATGCTGCAGATTAGCAGTATCCATTGCTATGCGGACGATAGCACGAGTGATGCCCTTTACACCGGCCGCGCTAACATTTCTCGGGTAAACGTCATCGAAAGCCGATCCAAACTTGTGTCTGAAATCGAAACTTCTTTATCAAAAGTTTCAGGTTGGGGTCGACTTAACCTAGTCCAGTTTAACCCCAAGAAGACACAGGTTTGCGCGTTCACCGCTAAAAAGTTGCCATTGGTCGTATCACCTCAATTTGAGAGCACTTCCCTAACTGCATCAGCCAGTATCGGAATCCTTGGCGTCGATATATCAAGCGAAGTCCAGTTTCGCGGTCACTTAGAGAGTAAGGCCATATTAGCCTCGAAGAAGCTTGGTGTGCTAAACAGATCGAGATCAGATCAGTATTTTACTCCGACCCACCGCCTGCAACTTTATAAGGCGCAGGTTCGGCCGCACATGGAATACTGTTCTCATCTCTATGCAGGTGCACCCCAGTACCAACTTCTGCCTCTTGACCGCATTCAACGGAGAGCGACTCGCATCATCGACTGCCAAGATATTTCTGATCGACTTGACACCTTGGCGTTGCGTAGAGATGTAGCTTCACTCTGCATCCTCTATCGCTTGTATCATGGGGAGTGTTCAGAGGAATTGTTCGGACTTATACCGGCTGCTGGTTTCCGCCATCGTTCTACGCGACAAAATATCCATCTCCATCACCTGGACGATTGGCACTCTACCACTGTGCGCTTCTCGAGAAGCTTTTTGCCTCGCACAACCAGCTTATGAAACAAATTGTCGCCTGCCGTATTTCCGAACCAATACGACCTTCAAACCTTCAAGAAGAGAGCGTACCTCTACCTAAAAGGCCGGCAACGCACTTGTGACTCTTGAGTCGCGGGTGTCCATGGGCGGCGGTAGTCACTTACCATCAGGTGACCCGTCTGCTCGTTTGCCCCCTATCGCATAAAAAAAAAAATACACAAAAGGTCGATAATTTAACTATTTTCGTTAAGATTTTTTTTACATATAATGAAACAAGCCACGTAAAAATAGGCTTACTTTAGAAAAGTAATCTAAAACATTGTTTGTTTTTAGACTGTTTTTTTTTTATAAACACAAGGAATATCGTCTATGTAAATAAATCTACATAAATCCATGTAATTTATAACTATCCGAAATGTTAACAAACACAAATATAAGGGTATGATTGCCGTCCGCTGTCTCGTATTTGAAAACATCTCTTGTACTAAATCAGAGATAGCTTCGAGTGTGTATACAGTGAAGTATCGTGTTGAAGTTTGTTGACTTAGCTCCCACTGCAGTGAGGTATCGAACGGCCTCCTCTGCGGTCTATTGCTCACAATACTAACAGCTTGCTCTGTGGTGTTGACTCACGTCACACATATTCCTTTGTCGAAGTTGCACGAATCAATCAACGATTTAGCAAAATAAATTCACCTTACTTGTTTTCTACTGAGAGCTTCTAACCCATTTATTTCTGTTATGACTGATGATTTATAAATATTATATCCAGTCCGTCCCATGATAGTCAATAATATTTTAAGAAAAACATGTGAATTAGGTGTATTTGCTATATTTACTAAATACAAATGTAGAAATAATGTTATATAACTATCGCAATATATTTTTCAGGTGTCGAGTTGTAAGCTAATTCATTAGTGAGATTCCTGGATCGGGTATTTTTTTTTTAATGGATTCATCAAACAAATATCGCCACTCTTTTCAGGTGACAATAGTTTCACCTTTGGTATTTTTAACCGCGGACGCAAAAATAACGGCGTTATAAGTTTGACGTGTCTGTCTGTGTAACTGTATGTCTATGGCATCGTAGCTCCTAAACGAATGGACAGATTTTAATGCAACTTTATTGTTTGAAAGCTAACGTGGTCGCGAGTATTCTTAGCTATCATTTCAAGACAAACTACTAAGCCGATTGAAAACCATCAACTTTTTTTTAATAGTTTTAGGTTAGGGTTGTAGGTTGTTATAGGTAGGGGCTTTCAGGTTAGGGTTTATTAAAAAAATATTTTTTTTAGTATAATGGTAAATTTCTTAAGTAAATTAATTTGTTTTTTTAGTAAGTAATCGTCCCCTGCTGTGGTCAAAACTGCAACACCATCTGAGTGATCATATTATTTGCGTGTCAAACAACACATACATACGTATATACATACATACACTCACTTCTATTTCCACTACGTCATAGGAAGAAGTGTATGAACCAACCTCATTTTGCCAATTAGAATTTGGTGCCACTAACGTAATAAAGAGCAAGCCTATTCCAACAACCGGACACTATATTACTGTAGACACCCTTTGTGATAGAAAACAATGCGATCCCTTAGTGGTAGTAGTAGTAGTTGACTACTATATACAAATCTATACGTAAACACATTCTCAGTCAGTAACTTCCAACTGTAAGCCATAATATATATTTTAATACATAAAAGACAATATAGGTGGAGTTTCACATAATGCAACAAGCCGATTACTGCGTGCATTATTGTGATGCAAAGCTCTTTATAATTTATAGAATACCGGGTATAATATGCATTAAAACTTTTACAAATTACAGTAAAATTACTTTGGTATATTAAAGTCACGAAATCCTGAATAGTGTTGACAATTTCCTTTTGTTCCTTTTGTTAATATATCGACAAAGCTCCTTTTGTTAATATATTATCAATGTACATATGTAATGTGTATTATTGTTATCCAATTATTATGTGGATACATAACTACCAATACAGACTATTCTTAATTGTTGACTTTTCATTAACTACCTCGACCATCGTTTCTAAAGTGCTTTTAGGCTGCGTTTTTCTAATGGCTACGTAGGTACCCCTAAAGAGCTTCAATTTTACTCAAAAAAATCAATGTTAAAAGGAAAAATGCTAAGTGAGATGATTATAAAATCACACACACACAACGATCAGTTTTATATGAATATTGCATAGTTAGTTATGTTATGTTATATTTAGGAAGAAAGTTCGGGTCTACGTGTTATAGAACTGTATTTCCCAATTTCTGTAATGCAGATGTGGGTGGATTATTAACATTCTTGAAAGAAGTGGCGAAACCCTATTGGACTGATGAAGTATATATTAAACTAGGCAAGTTAAATTCGTAATTGATAATTTACCAAAATTTCAACTAGACGTGTATTTTTTAAGTACCTAACGAGAAATACTCTCTTTATGATGTCTAAAATCTCCACAACTTGTGTTTCTGTCACACAGCTATAAATTTAAATATATGTGAAATATAAATAAATGTCTGTATGTTATGTATATGACAATTCATAGCTAAACGATAAAACCAATTTTGATGAAATTTGGTAACTACTCGAACCCTGGGGGAGGACACACTGCTTTTTAAAGACATACACATACCGCGGAAATACATACAAAACACGGCAACGCCACGATATTCAAGACAAAGCAACATAAGAAAATGCTACAGCTTTGCCATTGTATAACCGTGGATCCTTGGGTTTCGTCACCCTGTTAATGCGTGAACATGAATAAATACCATTTTTACAATCATTAGGTAAGGCATATATATATATTGCAGCTGCAAAACGATTACTATTCTACTGTGTCTCTGGAGCCCTAACCACCACCTGTAGTTTGGTCCCTGTACCCGATGCTGGCGGAACGTTATTTGTTATATTTTCAAATAACATATGTCTTTGTTGTTTTATATATTTGTAATACAGATTCGGCGATCATTGCTCCGATAGTCATCTGTTCTGCTCATGGATTGATAGCCAAGAACCTCGATCAACACCTTAAGAGGCTCTCGTTAGATAACTGGATAAAGGGAATGATGCAAAAGGTTTCCTCGACACTGCCTGTATTGTGAGGAGGTTCCTGGCTTTGAAGTCCTAAACACCGGTGTCTTAGTACCAGATGTCGGTGGTCTACTATTTTTTACATTTTTAAAATCGTGTTCATATTCAACTTTAACTTTGCCTGTGCAACCGACTAAAGTACATACACTCAAACACATCGCGTTCTTTAAGTTGTTTGTTCATATTGGTGGCTAGTTAACTTTGAATATCGGTATAACTGTACAATAATAGATCTATTTTAGAAATACGCAACTCAAGTTCAAACTTCATTTCGTTGAACAAGGTTTCTGGTATATTATTAACTTACTTACTTAAACAATCTTCTTTACTAATCGTTGTTCTTCCGTCAGTTATGAAAAAAGATTAAGACCATAACTATAAATATTTTAGTTAGCAGTTCAATAGTGCACCTTTTATATGCCTTACCTTACCTTACCTTAACTTTTATAACTCATACTATATTTTTATACTTACGCACCGCGCTTATGATGCGCACTCACAGGCGCGGTGCGTAAGTCTCTATCTCATAAAGAACGAACTACCTACAGATATATAGAAGTTATACGAATTCAACTTTTTATTTTTAAAATAATAATTAGGAAGTAATGTATGTATTTATGTTTACTTTAAAGGATATAAAAGAATACTAACATAATTGTGTTACTGGCAAGGGAAATATTTTAATAAGTACTTTCTTATTATGAAACTTGTGTACATATGTATTGTGTATTTATTCTTTATTAAAAATGCACTCCTAGAGTGCCGACAAAAGTGAAAACTTATTTTTTAGTTATACATTTTTCAGATGGGTACTAGGGTTATTGGGTAATGAATAGCATTTTATTTATGAATTGTTATTTATTAATTATTAGAAACTTTAAAATACATTTAATATTCTTTTATGAATCATCGTTAACAATTTCGACAACTCTTGTATCATCATCTTTACACCCGTCTGCTCGTTTGCCCCCTATCGCATAAAAAAAAAAAATCATTAAAATTATTACAATCTAAAATAGAAACTATAGGTTCATGGTAAACAATTTTGATTCGAAGTTATTTAAATATCTCGTGAATACCACATCAATTGTACTTTTATATCTCGTTGTGCTAATATTGCACCGTTACGAGAAGCATATGTCCATATGCTTCTCGTAACGGTGTTTGCGATGCTACCTATTCGCGCCAACTCCAATATCACTGCTGGTTCGTTTCTTTGTCTATATTCGTCTAATTCGTGTCGTACTTACGTAGAAATATAAAGTATACTCATAAAAAGGGGTCATATAGACAAAAATATTTTAAAAAGTTAAAGGAACCTATTTCGAAAAGTTTATTAGTAGTAAGTGAGAAGTTTCAAAGCCAGGCGTTAATTAAAAGTAAATTAAAATCTACTTCAAATATTTGTTTACACTGTAGCAAATAAGGTTGTTGTTTTTGTTGTTATTCATATTGTTCCAACTAGTACAAAAATATACTTAGAGTATGTTTAAAAACTCTATAGTTAAAATCAAAATTGAATGTTAGTAGATTCCTACTAAAATTGTGCTGAAGGATTACCTTCATGGAGGCTAGCTATAAATATTTTATGTTCAGAATTTATTGTTTAGTTGCTTGTTCTCCGTTTTTTTTTACACTTCTACCTCTGTAAATACACTCCAAGAATTAATAGAAAAATGAGTATATTTTAAAGTTTATGGGCGGAGCTTGGGTAATGTTATGCGACATTTTTGAACTGTCCATTCTTTTTCCATAATGTGTTTCAAACAATTCTAAAAACAATTCTATATATGTATGTACAATTTTGTTGTTCTAAAAGCAATTCTATATATGTATGTACAATTAAAACACGATGTAAGAATTTCAACATAGTGACGAATTTAATAATAAAGACAACTCCTGCATTAGGAATTGTTCCGGTATCCGGGGACTTTACAAACATACAAACAGCGGACACAAAGAACACCCAGACTGGGAACAATTTTTTGTTGATCACATTTAGTGGAATTATTGTCCATGGGAATCGTAACCACGACCTCCGGTTCAGCAGTCAGGGTCTCTAACCACTAGACCAACAAGCCAGTAAATTATTAATTTCTATGATGAAACACCTGCTTCTATTATACTCGCAGAAGACAACAAAAATGTTATTATAGACATCAAAGTAGATCATAAACATGAAGAAAGGTAATACCGCATTTAATTTCCGCATACTTTGTGAAGTACGGTAACTCTGCCACATAATTGAAAATCAAAAGTAATGTTTTATACATTCAATAAAACCGCTGTCAGCCTGGGCGCATCGGCCATTTATATTGGCAATTAAGATATTTTTCAATTCTGTAACACATTTCCGTATCACCAATACCGTGACAAATGAATGTGGTTTGGACGTGGCAATTGTCATATGATTGTTTCCTATTGATTTAGACCATTCAAAATGTTTGCTTGTTAATAATAAGTGAACGGAACGTAACACATATTATGTTTATAGTGACTAACTATAAACATAATATGTTTTACGTTAATTATAGATTGTGCTGAAGATGAATAATTTGGTCCGCTGTCCTAATTTTATATAGACTTAAGTGATTTTTACATAAAAGGTTTGCTTGACTCATATATTACAAACATTTTATAATATAACATATATGGATACAGGCGTTAGTGCACTCACGCCTATATCTCTGAAAGGGAAGGTAGAGGCGTAATTAAAGCCCTCATTTTGCCTTGCATCTAAACGAAACTGAAAATCAGTTTTAAAGTTCAATTACATTCACAATTGGTATAGAAAAATATGGAAATGAATAGTTTCTATTTAATTATGAAATGTATTAAATCAACTAGTTTTCAGAAGATCTACAGGTCAAGTTAATTCTCGGTCGACTTTGGATCCTCCAGGAAGCCTTAAAGTTCCATTCTCTACAATAAAGGATAGGAATGAAAAGGAAGCATTTCTCTGGTTGGGTAATAAACATAATTATAGTATTGAGAACTGTTTTAATAATAGTCAAAGTGATGCCAGGCATACGCATTTATATCTCCGCTGCACTGCTATACATACATATAAAATGAATTACGCATTGATTCCGCGCTTAAGTTGTGCCTGAGGTAACGTTCTGTAAGCACCTTGTTAACATCTGCATCAAGGCGCTTAGAAATTTAGAAATTACTTAAATTAGTTTTAAGAAATCGTAAAGAATTTAACAATACAGTAGTTGTGATAATATTTTATAACGCACTTTTTCTGAATCATCACGAGTTGACGGCCATTATTTGAAATTCCCATGAGGCAAAGAACAGCCTTATTCTTCAAAATAATCAAAACAAATTCACTCAATTTTTGTATTTCAAAAAATATGGAGAAAACCCTGTGTACTCTCTGATGTAAACCAGTTTGTTTGTACTCGGCATGGTCGGGTACGTCCGGAACGTGCGCCGTGACGTCGCACCAGCGTGCACGTCGCGCTAGTGTGCAACGTATGGCGTGTGCTGCACGGGCAGCTGTAACACCTGGCCGTGTTGGTACGCTTGAAGCTATGTGCCCCCACCCGCTCACCGGGCTGGTGGTTAGGAAGAACTTATTAAAATTTTCCCACTTGTCACGCGCCATGTGGATTATTAGTGTAATGGCTACAAATATAGATATCTATAATAGAAGCCTGCCAAAATTTACAGGAGTAGCGTAAAATTACATTATTTCTGATATATTCTTAATTATTGCTATAATTATTTTTTAAATATATTTTACCATTTAATATAGTTAGTCATAAGCTTGCAATATTGCCTTGGGAGCTTTTCTGTAATAGTATTGTAAATGCATTTAAATAAATAAAAAAAGCGCTGCGGATACTGTACAAAAACGTAGATCACCTTTAGACTAGACTGGTCGAGTTCTATATGGTATTATATAGTTGTCAAGGCACTGTTTCCACCTGGATATACTTAAATTTGGAAAAGATTCATATATAATTAATGATGACATTTTAAACCATTAAAAAGTAAGGAAAACAGGTCAGGTCGCTAATAGGTTTGAACTATAACAATTTTTTTTTTATTCAAAATTAATAATACGGTCAAAAATTTAAAGTGTACTAATAGAAAATTATAAATTATTATATACATGATATCTACCGCAAGTTTTGAGTGTGAAAAGCTGGCTACATTGAAACACAGTTGAATGTGACAGTATTATCAATTCAATGCGCCGAGGTGAGAGTTTCCTGTATCAACATTTACATTAGGTTCTCCTCAACTTTTGCTTTTAGCCAGCGTGACTTTACCTATCGTTTTGTTCGACCATGAATCAATGATCCGCAAATGTTGACGTATAAGAGACGTCAGAATATTCTTTCGAACATGAAAACCGAAATCGGATCATTGATAAGTCAAATATGCTTTGACTCTTGTAAAATATTTTCATGGTGTAAAAAGCGGGGAGTGTATTTTATCATTATTTTTATTTTTTTTAGACGACTCCCGCACTAGGAGCAATTCCTGTGTCGCAGGGGACTTTACAAATATTCAAACAACGGATACAAAGAACACCCAGACTCAGAACAACAATTTCAGGAATACACAAACTGTTGTCCCGTGCGGGGATCGAACCCACAACCCTCGGCGCGGTAGTGTAGTGGCGAGGTGACCACTAAAACCACTACGCCATCCGTTCAGTATAATTCTAAGCCAAAACGTTTATAGTGGTAGAGCCATGCTTGCTTAAGCACGAATGGGCCGGCTCGACCGGTGCTATACCACGGCCTCACATAAAAACGGTTGTGAAGTAACGCTTGCGTTGCATTTCCCCGAAATGAGTGAGGTCTCCGGAGGCCCAAAATCCCCCACCCCCCTAATGATAGCGCTGTTAACGAAAAAGATACCCCAGGGGGGTACCAGCGCTAGCGTTGGAGAATCCCCCCCTGGACGTCCACCCTCAGTACGGATTATGCCTGAGCGTGGACGCCCAGGCTGCCCCTCGTACTCTGGGGGGGGCTCAACTGCGCTCTCAAAATCTGCTCGGGGCAAGAGAAGGCATACCATGGCACCCCCTGTCACGTTTACCGTGGATTTTTGCAACATTAGGGGCTTACATTCGAACCTCGACACTGTCCACCACCACCTTGAGACAGCAAAGCCGGCCTTGCTCTTTTTAACCGAGACGCAGATATCATCTCCAGCGGACACATCCTACCTCTGCTACCCTAGGTACGGACTGGAACACTCCTTTGTTCCTAAGGCTGGTGTATGCGTGTACGTTAGAGATGATATCACTTCTCGCCGCCTCGGCAATCTTGAAGGTAGGGACCTCTCCATCTTATGGCTACGTGTAGACTGCGACGACCATCCCCGCATCTACCTATGCCTCTACAGGTCCCATAGCGGTGATGCCGAAACGGATCATCGACCACGTCCAAATGGCTACAGACTCAGTGCTCCAGCAGGTCCCATCCGCAGAGATCGTGATTCTTGGCGACTTTAACGCCCATCACGCCGAATGGCTTGGTTCGCGCAAAACCGATCATGCGGGAAGATCTGTTCACGATTTCGCCTTGGCATATGGCTTGACGCAGCTGGTAGCAACGCCTACGCGAATCCCAAATGCAGAAAGCCACGTGCCTTCACTGTTGGATCTTCTGCTGACCTCACATCCTGACGGCTACAAAGTATCCGTTGAGGCCCCTCTTGGCTCTTCCGACCATTGCCTGATTAGGAGTATGGTGCCACTCGTTCACTCGCTGCGGCCGCGTGTTACAGGCAGTCGCCGCGTATGGCACTATAGGTCAGCAGACTGGGATGGAATGAGAACATTCTTTGCATCCTACCCATGGAGGCAGGTTTGCTTCTCGCCGGATGATCCCAATGTCGTTGCTGACTCTGTCGCGGATGTTGTGCTTCAGGGTATGGAACTTTTCATTCCATTCTCCCTGATTCCCACAGGTGGCAAGTCCCAGCCTTGGTTTGGTCGAACCTGCAAAGCGGCGTCCCGCCGAAAGCAGTAATGTTACCAAGCATGGGCTAATGCAGCGACAGCACGGGATGTAAAGACCAGCACATTAAAGAAGCAATTTAACTTTGCCTCCAGGTCCCTCAAAAGAGTAATTGCTGGGGCGAAGTCGGCTCACATCGGCAGAATTGGCGAGAGACTAGTGAGTCTCCCCTCCGGAACTCGTGCATTCTGGTCTCTTGCCAAAGCTGTCCAGGGGAACTTTTGTAAGCCATCCCTTCCACCTCTGCGCATAGGAGATAATTTGTTGGCCCACGACGCTAAAGAAAAAGCCGATCTTCTGGGCAAACTCTTTGCGTCCAACTCGACCCTGGACGACGGGGGAAACGCACCGCCGACCATAGCGCAGTGCGAGACCCGCATGCCGGAAGTCCGGTTTACACAAAGGGCAGTGCGTAAAGCGCTTCTTTCCCTCGACGTTCATAAGTCGAGTGGGCCCGATAGAATCTCTCCTATCGTGCTGAAGACGTGTGCTCCAGAGTTAGCACCGGTTTTAACGCGCCTTTATCGGCTTTCCTACTCTCTTGGCGTAGTCCCGAACTCATGGAAGACAGCTCTAGTGCACCCAATCCCTAAAAAAGGAGATCGCTCGGATCCGTCCAACTACAGACCCATAGCCATCACCTCCTTGTTCTCCAAGATAATGGAATCCATTGTTAACTGCCAGCTCCTCCGGTACTTAGAAGACCACCAGCTCCTCAATGATCGACAATACGGCTTCCGTCAGGGTCGTTCAGCTGGTGATCTTCTCGTATACTTGACTCACCGGTGGGCACAGGCGATCGAGACCAAGGGGGAAGCGTTGGCCGTTAGTTTGGACGTGGCGAAGGCTTTCGATCGGGTCTGGCACAAAGCGCTCCTTGCGAAGATTCCTTCCTATGGGCTTCCCGAGAAACTGTGCAATTGGCTCACCAGTTTTCTTACAGACAGAAGCATCAAGGTCGTTGTTGACGGTGCATGCTCCGACTCGAAGTCTGTTAATTCTGGTGTCCCACAAAGCTGTGTGCTATCACCCACGCTGTTTCTTCTGCATATCAACGACATGCTGCAGATTAGCAGCATCCATTGCTATGCAGACGATAGCACGAGTGATGCCCTTTACACCGGCCGCGCTAACATTTCTCGGGTAAACGTCATCGAAAGCCGATCCAAACTTGTGTCTGAAATCGAAACTTCTTTATCAAAAGTTTCAGATTGGGGTCGACTTAACCTAGTCCAATTTAACCCCACGAAGACACAGGTTTGCGCGTTCACCGCTAAAAAGATCCCATTGGTCGTATCACCTCAATTTGAGAGCACTTCCCTAACTGCATCAGCCAGTATCGGAATCCTTGGCGTCGATATATCAAGCGAAGTCCAGTTTCGCGGTCACTTAGAGAGTAAAGCCATATTAGCTTCGAAGAAGCTTGGTGTGCTAAACAGATCGAGACAGTATTTTACTCCGGCCCACCGCCTGCAACTTTATAAGGCGCAGGTTCGGCCGCACATGGAATACTGTTCTCATCTCTATGCAGGTGCACCCCAGTACCAACTTCTGCCTCTTGACCGCATTCAACGGAGAGCGACTCGCATCATCGACTGCCAAGATATCTCTGATCGACTTGACCCCTTGGCGTTGCGTAGAGATGTAGCTTCACTCTGCATCCTCTATCGCTTGTATCATGGGGAGTGTTCAGAGGAATTGTTCGGACTTATACCGGCTGCTGGTTTCCGCCATCGTCCTACGCGACAAAATATCCATCCCCATCACCTGGACGATTGGCACTCCACCACAGTGCGCTTCTCCAGAAGCGTTTTGCCTCGCACAACCAGCTTATGGAACAAATTGTCGCCTGCCGTATTTCCGAACCGATACGACCTTCAAACCTTCAAGAAGAGAGCGTACCTCTACCTAATAGGCCCGGCAACGCATTTGTGACTCTTGAGTTGCGGGTGTCCATGGGCGGCGGTAGTCACTTACCATCAGGTGACCCGTCTGCTCGTTTGCCCCCTATCGCATAAAAAAAAAAAAAAAAAACTTACAGTACGGCTGGTCCACAAGCTCAAAGTTGCTCAGCGTGCTATGGAAAGGGCTATGCTTGGTGTTTCTTTATGGCTGGCAAGAACTGGATGCGAGAAGCCGAAAATAGATCGAAGTGGCGTGCAATGGGAGAAGCCTATGTCCAGCAGTGGACTGCGATAAGCTGATGATTATGATGATGATGATGATGTATTTTATAAACTATAATTTAATTTCAGGCGTTATAATTAGAGAATACAATCCCGAGCATGTTTTTCAATCCCGGGCTTACGGGATTTTTGAAGCCTTTTCCCGGGATCCCGGGCCTATCCCGGGATTAGACTATGTGGTTTCTAATTGGGCTAAAATAAAAAAAAACACGAGTAAATAAAAAAAATGTCTTTAATGTCTTTGCACAACACAAATCAGAATAATAATAAGAAAAGAAAAAACACAAACCAAAAAATACTATACTTTTGCAAGAAATTAAAAAACAGCACAAAATAACTATTTAGAATTTCGAAAATATAATCGCAGAAATATCAAAGCATCCAATGTTTGACTTCCGAGCCTGCTTCGTAGTTTATTGCCAACATAAGCAGCAGCTGAAAACGCTCGTTCAGCTTCTACGCTGGTTGGAGGAATAGACAATAGATACTTATATGCTGTTTCTAAGTGATATCCACGAACTCCTCCATTTTCGAACAGGCTCATTTCACGTCTAATACTATTTGCCAACCCCAACTCATTTTGTACTTGTACTTCAGGATCTGGGGATTTCATACTCTTGTTAATTTCCAGCTGTAACTTTTCCTTTAATGACAATTGGGGTTGGGAGGTTTCTGACCTTAGCTCATCATCTGTTTGTGATCCTGACCTTGCTTCTTCTTCCGTGTAATGTCGACTATTAAGTCTTTTAACAATACTCTTTATTTGCTTCCTCACAAAAGCCTGTGTCGGAACTGGAAATAAGTCGTGCCATTCCAAATCCGATAATAACTGATTTTCAACATCCATTCGTGGATTTTGTAAATAATTTAACACGCCAGTTAAATGGTCACTTCGTCGTTGCTTTATACGTTCCACTAAGGATATTTTTAATTTTTTTGGCAAGTGCTGAGTTTTTGCTAGACAGTTGTTTTATAAGAAATTTCAAAGCGGCATCAGCTGTGCATAAATTAGCATCTCGCCGACAGATTGCTTCTACTGTCAATTTAATTGGGGTCAGCACATCAACAATTTTATTTACCAATTCAAAATCAACATCGTCTAAACGAATTGGATGATTGAGATCTATAAGAGCTTTTTGAATGCATGCTTTTAAAAGATAAAAAAGCTCCAGCATTGTTAAAAGACTATTCCACCTGGTTTTACAGTCCAAAAGAAGAGACAACTCTTTTCCATGTTCAATTTTCACATATTTTTGAAGTCCTGTTTCATTTTTCAATTGAGATCTTTTAAAATACACTACAACTTTGCGGATTTTCTTTATCAGCTCATTAATATTTTCATATTGTGTTAACTCCGGTACGTGTTCTGACGTTGACCGCCATGTATCGTTTATTGGAAGTTGAAGTCCACTCGTCGAAAGAAAGACTAAATCTTTCACCTGCACTTTTCAAATGTTTTAATTCTGCAGTTACTTGCTTTCTGATTTTTTCACTTTAATTCATAACACGTTTTCGAACAGTGACGGCTGACTTTGGTAAATCCGTGTATTTTGCTAAGAGCAATTTTCTCAAATCATCTGAGGTTATGAATACACTGAATGGAAATCCATCTAATGTAATCATTCTTGCCAAAATATCATCCAGGCTATCGTCGGCACTTTTAGTAAAATAATTATCTGACTATCGCTTGGCTAGCGGCGGTGCTGTGTTCAGATTTTCAGAATCTTGACTTGTTGAAGCTGATATAACCTTGATGTTATGTTTTGATAACAAATGTGTATGTAATCCCTTAGTTGATCCACCCAAAGTCTTGCGGATGGCTGGGCATCGCTTACATTTAGCACTATTCCCGTCCTTCGCAACTAAATAATAACTCCACACTGACGTCGTATCACTGTCTTTTTTATGTTTAACAAAGTCTCCCGCCATTTGAAATACTTAATTTCAGATAATTGACTTTCAAATTTTAATGACGTAGCCTACGTAAACCGTCGTCACTGACGTAGCCTACGTAACCCGTCACTGACAGAACAATAAATGAAAAAAATAAAACCTGATTTGCATGTTTATACTTTCGTACAGGGAATCCCCGACGGGAAATACCCGCAACAATATTATGATATGAGATGATCGGGTGATTTCCCTGTTGGTTCGTTGGGGAATTACCTTAAGAGTATTGTATTAAAGTATTCCGAGTGGGGAAGTCCCTTCTAAGTTCTACGACACACACACTACTACACACACATATTATTAGGACTGTACCTGTGTAGTAAATAGTGGGTACCTACATATTGTACGAGTTGCTTTTTGTCGTAATGTATTAAAATAATCTAGGCAAGGTTATTTTCAAGGCGCAACGGACTACGGAATACAAACTAGACTTGTTTGTGGTAATCCCGAGAATCCCGAGATTAGCCAAGTACAGTCCCGGGATTTTCGGGGCCAGAAAACGGTCGGGATTGTATTCTCTAGTTATAATATGCTAGATTATCAACTGCCAACGGCAGCAGCAGTATAAGAATAAAATGAAAAAAGTAAAACTTATTTAGGAAGGGAAAACAAGGGAAGAAAAGACATCGCCTATACAGATGGGTTGGAGAATGTGAGCAATAACTCCACTAGGTCAGATCAGAAATCAATAATTATTTTAAGATCTAAGCGAATTAGATATAATTTAATTCAGAACATTAATTACCAAAAAAGGTTACAATTTACTGTACTGTATACATTACCTAGTACCCATACTATAAAAGAAAAGATTACAATACAATTACACAATTCTATTGTGACTGATTTGTTGATCTAGTGGATAGTGACCCCCCCAGGAGTTGGCGGATCTCCGCGCGGCTTGTATTCATGCCCGGAGATCCTACACCCGCAGCCGGCGGCGTCACCGCGAAGAAGGGGAAGAGGATCGGCTTTAAGAGGAGTACCGAGAGGCCCGGAAAACTCTGAAGCTGGCCATTTGTCGCGCCAAAGAGGAGACAAAAAATTGGATGCTGGAGGGTCTAGATCGTGACCTCTGGGGTCGCCCTTATCAGGCGGCGCAACAAAAGCTCCGCACGCTGGGTCCCCCCTTACAGAGACTCTCCAGCCCAGCCCCCCTTCCTGCGGGGAGTGGTCGAGGGTCTTTTTCCGCGACGGGTGGAGCACTCACTCCCGTCTATGACCCCATTGGCCAGAGATTACGGGGAGTTTGGAGAGGGGGATGCTGCACTCGTCACGGAGGTGGAGATACGGGCGGCTGTTCTACGGATCCGCTCTAAGAACAGCGCCCCAGGGCCAGACGAGATTCCTGCCCGAGTGTTGGCCTTGGCCCTTGACCACATGGCAGACCGCCTCAGGGAGGTGTTCGACGCTAGCCTAGTGTCCGGGCGCTTCCCTGATTGCTGGAAAAGCGGGAAGCTGGTGCTTTTAAGGAAGCCGGGACGGCCTACCTATATTTAGAGGAGTGTAACGTCATGTACGAGGACCAAGATGGAAATTTGAGTCGTCGGCCCATGGCGTGCGGTGTTCCGCAGGGTTCTGTCCTTGGACCACTTCTGTGGAACATGGGGTACGACTGCGCCCTTCCTGGTGACTTCCCCCCGGGCGTAATCTGTTACGCCGATGACACTCTGGTCACAGCCCGGAGGTCGAACTTTCTAGAGGCGGCGTGCCTGGCCACCAGAGGAGCCTCCCTGGTGGTACGGCGCATCGAGGCGCTAGGCTTGCGGGTGGCCCTGGACAAGACGGAGGTCCTTTTATTTCATGGGCCCCGTCGTGGTCCACCTGCTGGTGCCGCCATCATGGTCAACTCGGTCCTCGTACCGGGTCGGGGCCACATTATATATTTGGGCCTGACCTTTGACAGGAGGTGGCTCTTCGACGAGCACTTTCGACAGCTTGCTCCAAAGCTGGTCGGCGCTGCGTCCCCTCTTGGGCGCCTTTTGCCCAACTTGGGTGGACCCAACGTCGCTAGAAGGCGGCTATACACGGAGGTTGTCCGGTCAATGGCACTATACGGTGAACCGGTGTGGGCGGAGGCTCTGACCGCTCAGAATAGGACACGCCTCTGGCGCCCTCAGAGGGTCATGGCGGTTAGAGCCATACGCGGTTACCGCACCGTGTCGTGCGCGTTGGCCGGAACTCCCCCGTGGGACTTGGAAGCGGAAGTGCTTGCCGAAGTTTATCGGCGGACGACTGATTTCCGGGCGGGTAGCAGCAATCGGCCCCCGCCCGAAGAGGTACGCGAGTGGTGTGAGGCCGCTCGCCGAGTCACGATGGCTCGTTGGTCGTCCCGGCTGGAGACTCCACGTGCTGGCTTTGCTGCCGTGGAGCCACTCCAGCCGGTTATCATCGAATGGGCAGAGCGGCAGCACGGGACTCTTTCTTGCCGACTGACGCAGGTCCTTTCCGGGCACGGCTGCTTCGGAAAGTACCTGCACTCGGTTGCTAGGAGGGAATTAAGTCCCGCCTGCCACCACTGCGACTGCAGCGAGGACTCGGCTCAGCATGCGCTCACGGATTGCCCGCCTGGGCGACGCAGCGCCCGATTCCGACACACCGTCGCACCGAAAACCCCGGTGGGACGAAGGCCCGAGGGGGTTTCCACAAAAAAAAAAAAAAAGTGGATAGTGACCCTGACTGCTGAGCCGGATGTTGTAGTTTCAATTCCCACACAGAACCAAAATTTGTGTGGTTCAGAATTAGTTTTCCCGAGTCTAAGTGTTCTTTATTTCCGTTGTTTGTATGCTGTTGTTTGTTTGTATGTTTGTATAAAGTTCCCCGCGACACAGGAATAATTCTTACCGCGGTAGTTACCGTTGAAAAAAAGAATTACATTAAAATTTCTATTTTCCGACACAATCTAGATGGACACATGGAATTAATTTGTAAATAGGTTAGTTTATAGGTGTACAAATTCTGTTCAGTATCTAAATAATATTAAAATTAGGTATATGTAGTATACAGTCAAAGGAGAGGAAGGGTATACATGCAATCATACATACGTAATACAAACTACAGCGCGCCATCCTATTAGCCGACCAATCACGAGCAAGTCACGCGACACTTGCCCCCCTCCTAACCGCTCCCATAGGCATCACTTTTTGTACGATAGTCTTAGTCGTCTTATTATTAACACCGACGCGTTTTTTATATATGGGGCACACTGAAAGTTTTGCACTTCTGGTTTCTCAGAACTGTTTGAATTTCGAATGATTTTTCTTTTTACGTCATCATATCATTTGTTTTTTATCGAACTCAATTTCATCATCCGCAGTGAAAATGGAATTAACGCGAAAAGATTTTAAAGCAATTATCTTTTATGATTTTAAAAGTGCTCTGTTCACGACACTTTGAACGAATGTTGAACTGGCGGTCAACTGTTGGTTGAACTGTATGTGAACTTCAAGTAGGGTTTAATGTGAAATAAAACCATAACCGAATTCTGATCTAACAGTGACAATTTATTAAATTACAGTTAGCCTTTTATGGTATGAGTCGTAAACAAACCATACCGAGAGTCAGGCACATGGCAACACGCCATCTATCTAGCTTCGGACAACATTTTATGTAAGGATCAATTAAATTAAATATTAATTCATACAACCGTTGAACATGCTCTTTCTCCGCAAGATTGTAGCGTTTGCCTTCAAAATGCTTTTGGGAGGGAAGCACCACATCTGAGCACTGTGAGGCGAAGGTATGCCGAATTTGAGCGAGTAGGATTTCCCGACATGATGAAATTCGTGAAGGACGGCCCGCAACTACGACTACTGAGTAAAATGTGGCTACTGTGAAGAACCTAATTGAAGAAAACAGACGCATCACCTATGAGACGATTCGGGGACATTTGAGGATTGGTACGAGTCAAATTCAAAAAATTCTACAGGAAGAATTAAAAGTTATAAAACTTCGTGGTCGTTAGATTCCCCATGAACTGACTTTAGAACAAAAACAGGTAGACCATGGACATTCTAATGCTCTTTACGACATGATCACAGAAGACAAAACTTCGATTTATTGTTTTAAAATTGAGAAAAAACAACAATATTGTGTATGGGTGTTTGAAAGCGAGAACAGACCGACAATATTGAAGCAGGCGAGGAACGTCGGAAAAAATATATAGCATTTTTTTCTCGCGCACGGATCCCGTTGACACAGCCTCGCTTGAAGATCAAATAAGTTTTAATGCCGAGTGGTACACAACCATTTGTTTACCCGCTGTTCTTGAAAAAGTACGAGAAAGAAGACCGAGAAGCCGCAGAGCTTCTTTGCATAACGCCAATAAAACAAACATTTTTGGGCTCTGAGAAAGTAGAGCTCTTGACCCACCCAGCACAAAGTCCGGACCTCGCACCCTGTGATTTCTTAGTTTTTCATAAAATTATAGATTTTATGAGAGGCTTCACTTTTACAAGCTCCGAAGAGGCAGTGACGGCGTGCAAAGCACGTTGAAAACACGCCACCAGACCACTGGTCATATTGTTTTGAAAAATTGTTCGAACTTCTATTTATTATTGACTATTATTTACTTATATAAAGTAAATAAATATCATTAGTGGCCTTTGCATCTATTTCAAAAGTTTAAAACAGTATGCGAATGTTGCAAAAATTTCTTTAAGTGGCTATGCAATTCCATTCTATAACGGCATAATTGACCACATTCCGAGTACATATGTGGCGACACTTGATAGAAGTTTGTCGCCATGATGTCGACGGTCCTGACAATATTGCTTCATGCCTTGTGTCTCCACTGGTCAGTATCTTCTGCAAACCTCTTCCACGCGCCGTTAATATTGAATGAGGCCAGGTCGCATTTGACGTAGTCTTTAAAACGACGTAGTGGACGTGCACATGGATAAGTTACCGTCAAAGACGAGTCGAGATGATAAGTCGTGAAAAAAATTGACAAGACTGAAAAATCTTGAGTGCCCTGTATAGTCCTCCCTTGCTCGCGGTATCGAAGTCCTTGTTAAGGTCTACGAACGCTATAAAGACAGAAGTCTGTTGCTCTTAATTTTTTTTCCTGAAGTGTAAATATCAAAGAATGATCGTATATCAGAAAATGAGTTACAGTCGCCGAGACCACTTTTCTCTTCATAAGTGTTACAATATTCTCATCACACATACCTTCGGTCCAGCATTTTGCTAAAAGATTATGCTAGAGCGGAGAGATGAAATTGATTTTGAACAGCTCTGGATAAATATAGTCTTCACCAGGTTTGGATGTGTTGGTTCATTGTCTGCAATGTCATGTCTGTCATATCATGGTAGTCCAGCTCTTTCCAGGTTAGGAAGTAAGTCTATAGCTTGTGGCTGTACATTAATTGATTGCTTATAAAGACCGGTGTAGTGTTCGTTTAAGTAGAGTAGTATTTTTAGGAACATTGCCGAGTTCTCGTTTGATACCCGAATAGACTCCACTAAAATCATCCTAACCTTCCTCTTAATATACCAGCAAAGCTCAAGCCAGTACTCGTTTGCAAAAAGTTGCCGTGCTAACTTGGCTTTTGCAAGTTCGTTTCGGGTACCAAGAGACAGGGTCATGAGGTGATTTAAAGTGGCAAGACATTTAAAGTCAACCAGAGGTTGTAAGTGCAAGCCAGTTCTCAGTTTTTGCTTTCTGATATCCGAAATTACTAAAAAAGCGCAGAACCATTGCTGTGTAATGTTCTTCTTTGATGGAACCGGAGTCGGCGAACCTTGTTTTATGAAGAATGGCGATGTTAATTCTCTGTCCTTATTGTGTGGACATTTGATATTGCTAGATGCTTCGATAAGTGTGTCTGTCTACTTATGTAATTATTTTGCTTTTGTAAAGGTAAAAAATTTACAGTACCAATTATCTAGCTTCTGACTAGTGTCTTCTGCACCCAACGGAAGCAAATCAATGCTAAGGTATACCAGAACCTTATTGATCAAAGGCTGCCCAGCTAGAGAGGGCGTAGCCGGTCAGTGGACTAACGATGTATCCTACTAATGTAAAGAATGATATTAGGAGGACACCCGCCCGCGCTTTCACCTATTCGCACAGACCTAAAACATTCCCCGTGTTGATATCACAACTGCTGGATCGAGATGGCGAAGTGTGTTGGTACCTTATATACCTTAGACATCTCTTACGACACCCGCCCGATACTTGAGGGGGACACTATTCCATTCATCCGATACCCCACGGCAGGAAATAAATTAATATTATTTATTAATTTATTTCCTGTCGACAGTAATATTATTTATTAATTAATTTCCTGTTTACATATCGATAAACACATTTATCAGTATAAAAGAAAATGTAATTATAATGACAGGTAATCATCATATGCCATTTTTTTTTTAATGTTAACTGATTGAGCATCTCTCACTGATTCAGATAGCGCATTCTAAGCGGTAATTCAATCAAATATCAAATACGAAATTCAAATATACATATGTCTTACGTATATTGTGCTCTAGGGTTTTGAGTAAACAATGTAATTCTGTTGGACCACTACACTCAATTGAATCTGGAAATGCAGACGCGTATAATTAAGTCTGTCACGGTTGCAGGCCTTTCGAATCACAATGAGTCCGAAGCTCGAAGGTCCCATACAAAGGCGTGAACGGAACTAATGGCGCGAACGTAATCCACGCAAGTCTCTCTATTCAGCAGTAGATGGCAAATTTCTGAAAGATGATTTACGAACCTCGTCTATCTGACGCTGAAATTTGACAACCAAATTGATATGTAGGAAAGTTGATGTAGAAGGGTTGATTTAAAACTTTCATTTATTTTAAAGACAGCACACCTTTCATAAAATGTTATCCTTGTCAAGTTAAAAAATGTAAGGCTTACATTTATGGACCAATAGTGCTATCGGTTGTCAAAAAAAGTTTAGAACCTCAATGAAAAAGTGCGAGCAATTGCCCGGAGAAAGTAATAATTGATGTATAAAACTGTAATCGCAGTCTTCAAATATTGAGTTATAAAAGCCAGTTGTTAACATAAATTGTAAAAAATATTGTTGTATGGTTTTTTTTTACTACCTGTCATAACGTCTTTATTATTATTTGAACTTTTAAGATACATAATAAAATTTTAAAGACTATTTGCTGCCAAGTAATCTACCGAAATTACACGATGTAAAACTGTATTCATACCGCAATAAATCGAGACCGCAAAAATGAACACGTTGATGAAAAAGACCTACCATTTTCATATATCCGTAAGGACAATTTTTAAAAAAGCACTCAAATCGGTTAAACTAAGGTGAGATACTAAATAGTCTATTACAAATCACTGGGTGGTCTTATCCCACGGCCAATCCCTACTACTACAGAATCTACTATAAAACATTATTTATTTGAAAGAATAGTGACATTAATCATTCATATCACGGAAGAGCCATGTATTAATGTGGGAGAACTCAACGTAGGAAAGCAATGGTTACGTACATATGGGCCGAGTCGACAGTAGTATTTCTACGTCATCACAAACATGCGGTTGTTAAACAATGCTTGCGTTGAAATTCACAGTGAATTGATGAGGGGTTGGCCCTTTTTCGCCTTTCGGTTTCCTTCTTTCCCTTCCAAACTTGACCATCTCCTTTTTCCCTCCTATCGTTCTCCTCCCCATAAAGCGTACTTGCGACTTTTGAGGTGCAGGTGTCCATGGGCAGCCACAGTCAGGAGACCCATCCTTATTACCTCCTATACTATAAAAATAAAATAAACTAAAATAAGTAACGAAAATAAGCAGTTTTGAAATAAAACTCCTTATTTTAGAGAGTACGGAACGAATTATAATTATTGAAATTTTACTGTTTAATTTTTTTTTTTTTACAGAGCCACGGTCGGGAGTGAGACACTACCCGCAGAACCGATTGCCGCCACGAGATCACGGCGCTGACTGGCCCAAGCTGGGCATGCCACCAGTTTGTGAACCACCTTGTCATCGGGGCAGCCATCGCAATGGTGGCACCGTGACGTCGGCTCCCGACCAATCCGACACAGGTACTTGCCGAAACAACCGTGTCCGGAAAGCACCTGCGTCATCCGGAAGGTGAGGGCTCCATGTCCTCTCACCAGCCACTCTCTTAGGACGGGTCTTATCGCCGCTACAGCATCGTACCCGCACTGGGTCACGCAAGTCGTTGCTCCCACTCCGCCACCAAGATTTGATGGAGCTCAGCCCGGTGTGCCTCTACTTTGGGAGGCACAGGCAGGTCTCCCCGATCTAGTGGATCCCTGCGCCACCGGTACTGTAGGTATCCCAGGGAGCGGATCCGGCAAATAGGCTGGCCACCTCAAAGGAGATTGTGCGGTACCCTCTTATCACTCTAATGGCCATCGCGAGTTGCGACCTTTGCAGAATCGCGATATTTCGGGCCGTCAGAGTGCCTACCCATATTGGCGTCCCATAGAGCGCCATAGACCGTACAATCCCCGTATACAACTTTCGGCATGATGTACTGGGCCCCCCTAAATTGGGTAAGAGCCGCGAGAGTGTCGCTGTTACTCCCAATAGCCGGGGAACCAACTTCCGAAAGTTTGGATCAAAATCCCATCGGCTATCGAGGACGAGTCCTAGTTATTTCATCGTACGCTCGATGCCGATGCGGACGCCTCCCATTACGATGTGGGACCCCGGAGGTAAGCCCTTCCGAGGACTGTGGAAGCAAACGGCCTCGGATTTGTGCAAAGCCACCTCGAGGCCCAACTGCCGGATCCTACTAACAACTTGCGCGACTCCAGCCGTCGCCAGAATTGCTGCCTGCCGGTGCGTCAGGGTAGCAAGTGACGCTGACACCATGGAGAAACGTACCACGCAGGACCCAATCGTACCCGATGTCCCACAGAAGCGGTCCCAGGACCGACCTCTGTGGAACACCGCACGACGTCCCTCGTCGACTCCAGCCATCACGACCCGGGTAGATGGCAGACCTGTCCGCCAAATAGGCCATGACCATGCGGCGGAGGTAAATCGGCACCCTGTGGTACCGGAGTGCCTCCCTAACACAAGTCCAGGGCAAGGTGTTGAAGGCGTTGGCGATATCGAGGGACACCGCCAAGACGACCTCACCCCGGGCTGTTGCATTCTCCGCCAGAGCCCTTACACGCATGATGGCATCAATCGTAGAACGCCCCCGGCGGAACCCAAACTGGTTGTCCGGACCAACCACAGTTATGTGCTGGACTATACGGTCTGCAATTATTCAATAGGGCGGTATGCTGACGGCGATTCAGCAGGGCGATGTTCCTTCTTTAGCAAGACCAGTTTTCCGGTCTTCCATTGGATTGGAAACTGGCCCCGCTCCAAGCATGCGCTGTAGAGCCCCAGTCGAGGCCAAAGGAATTTCAAGGCTTGGACCTACGCACGGACAGGAATGCCGTTGGGCCCCGGGGCGGTGTTTTTGCCCTAAAGTCGTAACACCGCCGCTTGTAGTTCCGCTTGTGTCACTTCAGGCACGTTGTCGTCGCCTTGGTCGTCATCAGTATACGAAGCAATAGGCGGGGGCATGTGCTGCGCTCTCAAGGGGAACAGAGAGCGCATTATGTCCTCCACCAGCTGAGGCCTGAGACTTTGGGTCAATGGGGGCGCATATGGGCGAAGTTTGCCCCTTACCATGCGGTTGGGCCGCCCCCATGGATCTCTCTCCAAAGTCTCTATCAGTTCTTGGTGTGCCCGTATTTTAGCCCGTGAAATCTCTCCCTGTAGGGCTTTTTTGGCTTGTGTGTAGACCTCAGACAGTTCCACTTCTCTGGCCTCTCCATTGTGGGCACGGTGGCGAAGTCTCCGGTATCTAGTGTACCTGCGGCAATCAGCTACGCAGGTTCTTCATAGCCGAGCTATCTCCGGAGACCACCAGTACACCTGGCGTTTGGCAGCAAATGACTGAACGCGGCGCATAGCAGCATCACATATTCTAGTCATGTTGTCCTGGAACCATCGCGCCTCTTCTTCAATGTCTGCAGGCCTGTCTGGTGCTTCCACCCAAGCCTGCACGATAGACGCTTCCAGGTTCCCGGTTCAGTCGCTTCAGTGTCCACCTTGGCCCATCTTCAATAGGAGCCGAACTTGCTGGCGCATTTAGGATCTGGGTGGAGACGTCAAACCAGATGTATCGGTGATCTGATAGCGTCTCCACGTCCTCCATCACGCGCCAGCCTAGGACACGAAGTGCGAGAGGGGGGCTAGCGAATGACAGATCCACTATGGAACCTCCCCGCTGCCGCACACATGTCTGTACTGTGCCCCGATTGAGGAGAGTCAATCCCGACTCGACAGACCACCACGCACATTTGTAGCTGGTGATCTCCAAGCCGTAAATTTGGCATTGAAGTCTCCTAACACTATGACGGGACGTGGGTGGCTGCGACGAACGATTGTATCCAACCCATTCAGAATTCTTTCTAGGTCGGCAAGGGACCTGTTTGGGGAGCAGTATACTGCCACAACCATTATCTCCTCCAGCAATGCTGCAACGTATCCGTGTCCCCGGGTGACGAATTCGAAGGACAGAGATCAGAGTCCGAGTCACAGAGCCATCATCGTCTCTCACCCAGTCACTTCTGACTGGAATTTAGTACGGCTCAGAGACCACAGCGACATGTATCAACCACTCCTAATCCTGAGCCCTGGCGCAGTGGTTGATATTAGCTTGCAGAAAGCGAATGGTATGGACAGCCATTATTTCGCGTCCATATCACTTGTTTCCTCCTCTGCAACCAGAGGGTGATCCGGTTGCGCAAGTTTCTTTTCCTTGTTGGCCCCTTTCTTTTGCTTCTTGGGTATGATATAAGCGTTGCCCGTTCTGTGGTCAGCTGGTTTTCCCACCGCTGCACATACCACGCAGTACGGTGCTGCATCGCACGAGGTGGCTTTGTGTCAATAGTTTGACTTGTGCCGACACCCATCCCACCAGCAAACGGTGGCCGTTTTTAATGTGGTTGGCCGCTGCAACTGGACAACTCACCACTATAGTGCCTAGGCCAGTGTAGCCGGTACGGATTGAACCGGCCCTCACCTGTTCCAGTGGGCATCCTCCAGCCTTTGCAACAGCGGCCACCAGCGACTGGCATAATCGAGTCATCTAGGCCCATGATAAGCATCTCTACACACTTAGGGGATTGGGTTACACCGACCCCATCTCCTCCTACCACAGCTCGCAGCTTATCTGTGAGAACATCTGCCATCTCGCCACTTATGGCACCTGGGATTTTAAGAAGCCGAGCACCAGTTACGGTAGACTTACACCGCAAAGCGGTGATACCGATGTCAGACAGCTTGATTTCGGCTTTGGCGTTTGCCAGGACCTTGGCGTAGACCACGCTCTTCGACTCCCAACGGTAATGTGATTACCATCGCTGTTGATCGTGGAGCACGGAGCCTTCTGGTCTCTATAGCTGCCTCCTTCTTCTCGTTTTTCTGAGACTTCTCGGCCTTCTTTTTGGAGCCGAAGGTCTCCCATTCGTCTACCTACCTACCTACTACCTTACCAGTCCCAGTTACTGCAGGTGTAGTTGGGGCTGCTCTACCAGCCCTGCTGGCGGTTGGTTTATTGGCTTTGCCCTTCCCTTTCTTTGTCTTTGTCGCCTCGGTATTCGATGCAGGCCGGAAGGCAGACATCTGCGTTGTCGACTTTACAGTGCCCTCCTGACGAGGAATGGCAGCTGTTTCTGCGTAGGCCAGAGGTTTTGGTCTGTGGTCGCTTGCCAATGGTGGGCGAAGAATCTTCCCTTCTAGAACAGCAAAACCGTTGGTTTAAGTTTGCCAACTCCTGACGGAGTAAGCAGGCTAGCTCCGACTCTTCGGCTAGCCGTGGGGGGAAGGTGCGACCTCGACTTCCTTCCGCTGGCTCACTTGCATCTTTGCCAGTTCTGCACGTAACTCGTCTAACTCCTTACGAAGTTGAGCCGTTGCTGCCGGCATCACTTCATCACCCGAGGCCGAATCTGACCCCATATGCTCTCCCCTAGGCGAGTTAGACTGAGTACGCTTTCGACAAAGCTAACCGCTGAGTAAAGCATTACCCGTACCAGTACCAGTAGTTATAGTACTCTTTTTGCTAGCGGCCGTGTCAGAATCTGACAGGACCAGTTGTGTCGATACGACTTCAGGCTGTCACTCGCCATTTGAATTATTATTTTCAATTGATTTTTCCATTTTAGTCCCACGAGTATTGAGGAATTATTCGTCGACCCAGGCAGAGCCTCTTTACCTGGGTAGGTGAAAATTTGTAACTCAACTAGAGGGTCCACAGGTACCCTAGCTGAAGCTGCACTCACGACTGATGCTCAGTTAGAAGCATGATCTGTCAGCCATTCATCTTTTTGCCGCCCACCAGAGCTTATAATTCAGATTTTTTTTATAGAGGTTTATTACTCGCGGTCCGGGCGATTAAGCCAAGGCCTTTGGTCCCACTGTCTAGTTAGAGACATGACCGTAACTCGACACTCCTACTGCGATTACGATCTCTCAACAAGGGGTAGCAAAGGACTAGTTCCTAGGCTACCCGCTCGGAGGCAGGGCAAGTGCACACCGAGCTCGCCATGGTTCCTCTTCTTCAGAAAACCTATTTATTCCTCTAACATGCCTTCTGCTAATCCAGAGGGCGCTATGAGTGCAACATGACATTCGCAAGCAAACGCTATGCCCCCACGGGAGTCTACGCCAGACTTCGCCGGGTATCCCACTTTGTCTGGAGTCTCCCTCTGGGCCAATCCGGCATGAGTGGCTCTACCGGTATAGCCCCAGAGATCATTGACCCACGCAAGCCCTTCCACGACGACAACGTGAGGATACAGCTGGGAGGGTTACTGTTAATAATGACGAAACTCCGATTTTCCATTGTGTTCTTAAACATTTTTGCAATTTGAGGTTTTCGAATATGTCAAAGTCTGAAGCTCGTTAACATATAGAGCTAATCTAAAACTGTACAATCACTATCAGGTTTTGAACAAGTTTTTGTTATTTGGGATATAAACATTGATATAAATCCTATTTGGCTTAAGTGGATAACGTTTAACGTTAACTGCTACTCATAGCCTCTTACCTACCCACACCTTAGTTACGCGATGCGTCAGCGAATCTCCCAGACCAGCAAACACAAAACACCCTATTACTACTGTTGTACTACAAACGACCTTGACAGGTCACTATCTGGTGGTACTACTATCTGTAGTAGGATCCTTAAAAAAGCGCGCTATTTTGCAATAACATCTGTAAGAAAACCTAATGAACACGGTTTGAGTAAAAATTTATCTCAATCCCAAAATCCCAAAAAATATATAGCCTATCTAATACAAACTTATCGTTAGAATATTTTATAAAATGTCTTCAAACTAAAATTATAAATATAATAACATCAAATAGGCACCACTTTCCAAACACCACAAAATTATTAATCCGATCTATTCATTCTAGGCATGGTGCGATGTATCAGAAACAGAGACAAATCACATAAAAACTCTAATCCTTTAAAGTTGTTGTCTAATCCAATGCAAAACACCTTAATAATAACGTACACTCGCTTAATATTTTATTTTATTTGACGCCTCTGAATCAGAAGTAGAAAGCCTAATACTTGCTATAAAAACGGTTTCGGATCATGTCAAGAACTACCGGCCATTTTCCATCTGGTCATCTATATTACAAATACTTGAATATTATAAATATGAGGCTTGTTCATAAAATTATTTATAGTAAAATAGTTTTCTATCAATTACCAATACGGATTTCAAAGCAGAAAAATCCACTGATGTAGCCTTCAATAAAGAATGCCTGCCTAAGAAATGCTTGAATGAATTATGAAGAGACTGAACTACACCAACATACATATAGGCACTATAAATAAAACAGAGAGTAATACACCTTCATAAATAACTTACGCCTATACTGGCACACACAAACATACATGCACTCACAATACACGCACACGCACACGCACACGCACAAGCGCACACGTTTTTTCCACATTCAGTTGAGAAAGACCTTCAACAAAGAATCGCATTCTTTAAAAACCTTTTACTTTTTACGTTACTTTATTTTGTCGTTTTACAAATTAGACCGTAGTATTTAATATAACACATATAATATTGATATATCAGATACTCGTATCAGATTATTTTATTAGATATCAGAATTTAAGGTTTGAACTTTATTACCTTCTGCCCTTGAGTAACACTTTGACTAAATAACGGACTATCATTATCATTGATTCGCATGGCTTGTATATTATATTTTATTTTGTTACGTGTAGTGTGCATTGGCATATCTGATCACAGAGTTGCAGATACGTTCTGGGAGTGTTATGCTCGCCTAGAAGTCCGCATGTGGGGGGTCGTTAGAGTCCCTTTAATAGTGTTGATGGGGACAAAGGCTAGTGAGTGCGTCATGCTCGTGAACGAGTGCCGTTGATTGGGGCTGGTCATCTCCGGACGGCTATTACATAACATATACTTAGTGGTAAATATTAAAATTCGTTAATATTTCAGAATAATTCATTTCATTCTCCTCAAATTTTATTTTGCACTTATAAACTGTAACAAGAAAATTGTATAATGTATTTAAAAAATAATGTCCTTGGAGTTTCTTGGCTGTTGTATTCCATAGAATTTATGATAGGAACAGGCAACTAGCTTCACGACTGACTTAGTCTGATCGACTACTTCTCTTGACAATTTAGAAATACCTGTTATTGTTTTAATTGAAATAAATGATGTTCTGATTTTCATATATTAATCGTATTATGTATCATATTGTTAAATTAAGTTAATTCAATGAAGTTGATATGTATGTTAAACGGTTGCTCCGGTAAAAGATAACGAAAATAATTTTCATGGAAAGTTAAAACAACTACTGCATGCTTACGTACAACTTGTGAGCATAAGTTAGAACATTACCTACATTGAAAATTATGTAAACTAGGAGTATATGCCTAGGTACGTTTTAGCATATGCCGTTGTAAATTAAGTTGGTTATCATATTTTTTACATCACTACTAAACTACTAAAATCGATATCTGATATCTATACCTGTATATGAAGTATATATATTCTAACACCTGTTTGATAAATAGATCCAATTTCTACATGCATGTATTTATAATGAGTGCCTAAAATGTAGTAGTATGATCTCATTATTTTCTTCACTTAGTTTTAATTACTTTAATCTTAATAAGTAAATAAAATAGTAATCTAACAAAATATCACCAGCGACCGAATGTGCTCTAATAATACTTATACATAGACGAGAAAACTCGCAACAAACAGCCTCCCATTGTATTTCAATGGTAGCAACCGTAACCACTTTAAGCTGCATAGATACATTGTGACTGTACGTTGCTGTCATTAATATCACAAATCGTAGCAAAGCTAACCAATTTGCTTGGTGTCCACAACCAAATCATTCAATTGCTGTTGTAACAACATGCTAGGACTTGATTCAACCTCGAAGATAAGTGCTATCTTTTACGAGTTTTATAAAAAATCTTTTCAAAAATTGATTCCGAATGGTAAATTTAACGTGAATAGGAGTTTGAAGTATTTTTTAAAGTCGATAGTCAAATAGCTCAAAAAAATCGGTTTATCATGTGCGTCATTTAAGCCAGATGTAGCACAGTAGTATATTGAAAGCAATAGCAAAGAGTTCCATTATAAAATAATCTAGAAAGATGGTCATAATGTATATAATGGTCATGATGGCCATATATGGTCCTAAACAATAATATAGTAACTATACTACGTAGTTATATCAATGCACACTTGAATTGAACATAACTATCATTCTCAATGCACACTGTCAGCAACGTTTTATTGGGACAAACAGTTGCGATCTGAGCCCGCGGCGACACACTACCCTGACGTTGCCAACTTTTAATAGAGTTCAAGCGTACAAATCCAATTCCAAACTCGGATAATATGTTATAATATACTTTTGGGTTTCACACCGGCGTGTTACCTACATTTATGTTTGTGAAATATGGGAAATACTACATAAATACACACATTTTTATTTTTTCAGAACTATCCTTATCGACATCATCCTCATAACAGTCCATAAACGACACGTTTAGGTAATTTTAGAGAACCGAAAAGATTTCTGTGAATATTTAACTACTTGTTCTCATTGGCTACGTACGACATTCACAAATTGGTATTAATCAATCGTTTTAATTTAACAGAGGGCTTGATAAAACACGTTAAAGTGTTAAACTTATGTACCCGCATCGGAATGCACTTTATAGTATCGAATCGACAGAAAGCCGCACCCTTACGAACTATTCTCCTTCGGTCAACCCTCTATTCTCATTTAATTCAAGTGCGACGAACGAAACGAAATGGGAATACTATATTATTACGCAGGAAGCTATGTACGCTTCTCTCTTGGTTGACTGATCTTTATAAGTCTCTAAGGCACCGCGTACCCACGGTTCGTACGTCAACATTGGCCTCTTTAAACACACATTTTAATAAGTCTCATTCATACGTGTCTTATACATAAAAAATATTTCATTACTAACCCTACCGCAATATCTATCTAATCAAATGAACCTATACTGAAATCTCAATAACTGATAATATAATTACACTAGCTGCTGCCCGCGTGGCCTACAGAAAACAAACGACATAATTTTTTTTTCAGAATCACACATAATAAATGCAATCACTCCCTATCAATTGAACATTCAAACTTACTATTACCCAAAAAAAAACAATAAGGCCGAGGTTGTCCATAAAACTAAACTAATGTCTGGTATAGGAGAGCTAGAACTCAAAGAGTGAGTGAACAGATCTAATTAGAAGACAACTAAAAGTAAATAATAAGTAATTAATTAGTGTACGAGTATATTTTATATTAATTAGTGTATGGCTTCGTCGTTGTTTATAACTGAGTCCACTGATTTATAAGTATTTTCAAGTCCTAGGAACGATCTCAAAATAATTTCGTTGATTGTTGTGGCCTGGTCGTTTTTCGGTGTTAGGATGGCACACTTACACTATATCTTGCCATCCAGGATTACAGGTAAACGTTATAAAAAGGTCAGGACGACCATAATGGCGTATGTATGTCATGGTATTCTCAGTCCGCTCATGCATGTATCGGAGTCCACCATTGAAAGATGATGGTAGCACCACAGGCAGGCAGCATGCAGATAGGATGCTGAAGCCGAACAGTTTGGTCAAATACCAAACTGTTCGGCTTCAGCATCCTGTCTGCAGGCAGCATTTTTAGATGTATGTAATTTTTTTGGTAATGTTACTCAACTTTTTTTGGTAATGTTTATTAAAGTTCAGCATTTCCGTCTCTATTCTAGCGTACTCATCTACCAGATATTGGCTAAAAACAGACCGAAAGCGTATTAGATATTTTTCTTCCCCTTCTCTAATCATTATACGATATGAGCAAAAACTGGCTGTGGAGACAGTCTTTTTAAGAGACGTTTTTATAGGATCGTGTTTTGGTAAGGCATTTGATTTCATTCCATTTCATTCCTCAACGTGATAAAATAATAATGGATAACGCAGG
The DNA here is from genome assembly GCA_947561695.1 of Tyria jacobaeae. Lineage (NCBI taxonomy): Eukaryota > Metazoa > Arthropoda > Insecta > Lepidoptera > Erebidae > Tyria > Tyria jacobaeae. The sequence goes on from OX387209.1 coordinate 14,557,258, forward strand.
GCGTCATATGATCGGTGAAGCTTACTGATTCGCTGTAGATTTTGGATGCGACTTTCAAGAATTATGGTCACGGTGTTCAAACTGTTGAACAGTCATCAATAAAGCAACTTCATTCATTGAAGGTCCGTTGAAACAGCCTCTGTGTTCCTGAGATGTTTTTTATCTGCATGGATAACCACTTTAAAGGAATCACAAGAAACAGGTACTTTATCCAAGGTTGTTTTCAAATCTTTTATGTAAGGAATAACTTCCTGGAGCATTTTCTGAAGTAGTTTAATTACCCCCGGCTTAACATCTGGAAAATTGGAGAACTTCAAATTCACTACTCTATCATCTTCACCAACGTAATAATTTTGTGAAAACTTTGGTTCTTCATGTGATGACGGCAGTAAACTTCCAATTAAATGGTATACCTGTCCTTGAACTTTAAAAGTTGACATAAACCCTGTAGATGTCATTTATTTCCCACCAAAAAAGTCATTTGGAAGGAATTGTTATATTTAAGACTAAGATTCATAAAATAGCTATGATCAGGGTGAAGATCTATCAGGAAACAGTACAATAAATCAGAGAAAGACTTTGACTTTTACTGCATCCACAACACATGCCAAGTTTTTTAAAGCTTTGCACCCTTGGCACTTGTGTATCATAGGTCCCAAAGCAATGGTTTTGGTATCTTCATACGCAATATTGAGGTCATATTTCACACCTGATTTTGCTTTGGTGGCCCGTGGTCGTTCACGTTTAGCTATTCGTTGTCCATCATTTCTCTGTTCATATTGAGATTGTGTCATTCGGTGCTGTTCAAGGTGACTCTGTTGGTACTGACATGCGGCTTGCCTATGTACTTCAGGATGAGTCCACTGATATTTAGCTGAAGCTTTTCGTTGTGCTGAAGGTTTGTTTTGTTTATATTTCTTTAATGCGTGTTTAAGCTGCATTTTGAAAGCGGGTGAGTCTTCATTACATTCTTGTATATTTGAAATCATGGGCATGGACGAAGCTAAGGTTAAATCAGACTCAGATGGCTGTATGGTTGAAGTAGGTGAGTTTTGACAAATTCGTACATTTATTTTCAGTAATACCGTAATTAGAAATTAATTATGAATCAACAGCAGCTACTACGTGGGAACGTTGCTTGGTAAGTTTTTTAGCAAAAGATGCACGGCTAGCTGCTATTTAAAAACTGATTTCAGGTATAGACTGATTATTATCTAGCAAATACGCGTCGAAATGGCTGCTAGACAGATCTTGTGAGAAACGTAATCGTTCGATTGGTTGACCTTCAGAACCACATTTAACATGTAGATATTCGTTACGATACACTTCAAACATAAAACTATATAACTGTCTTGCCGCCTCTTGGAGTGTTTTAAAATATCTACAGAATATTCCACCTCTAACGAATAGTTTTTTCCGTTCATGTCATGAGTCAATACAGAAAATTCTTTCCAATTATTAATCACATAATCAACAATTTCTTTACGTACTTCCATTACTCTTCCTTGTGTGCTTTACATCAAATAAGAAATCACTACTACTATAGCCCACTAATATAGCCTACGATTGGAATACTAACTAAAAGAATACTACTATGTGCAATTAAAGTTCCATTAATCTTAAGTAGTTCTTTAGTCATATTGGTAAATTTAACAAAAAAATTAAGGTGTAGCAAAATACTACTAATACTTAGGTAACTAAATACCGAGGAAGGTTACTAACTAAGTTATCTAAATTCCTTCTTAATAATATTTAACTTACAACGTAATTGCTATACTTAACTAATAATAATGGCCGTTTACCTATAAATAAACAAAATTATCAACTAAATATTATCTAACAAAAAACTCAAAACATAAAAAATATTCATTTAGTTAAGTTAGTAGAAATACCTTAATTATAAAATAAATAACCTAATTAATTAAAGTAATATTGATAACATTAAGATAAAAATAACAAAGGCAAAAAGAGTATAGTATTGACTGAGCAAACGTGTTATCAAGACGAAGGTGCATAAATCTGTTGGGGGAGTGGGGAAACTATTTGGAGCTCTGGGCTCCTTATAGTGGTTTTCCTCGCAGCTCACCACTGTGAGCCGGTCATTGGAGTTGGTTCACCGGCCTCGGGAGCGGAGCAATACCGACCAGGTGGGGAAGATTTGAGAGGTCAGCCCGCTCGAACAACGTGGTGAGTCTGCTCACGAACTCCCTTATAGGTTACCATTTGAGATGGTTGCGTTCCTAAGGTACCTAAGGTACCGTTTTCTACGGCTTGTAGACGTTGGCACATTGCCCTGTGGTCAAGCCTCGACCGCCATAAACCATCATTCGCCGTGATGTTCTCAACGTGGTGGTTTGTCGACAGTGCTCCGTTAATTGTGATTCCCCTTTTGTCTCTGTTTTGTCCCTTTTTGGGCACCATGGGATGTCCTCCTCCATTAGACGCCAGTTAGTCAGATGGTACGCCTTACCAGTTATCATCACCTGGGTCTTCGATACGATGCACTTAAGCCTCCATCTCTTTAGCCAGCCCGGAAGGGCTTCGAGTGAGGGACTCAATTTCCGTGCAGCGTGTTATGTGTTGTGTGAACTTGGTGAACTTGATAAGTACGAGGCGTCATCTGCGAACAGTGCCAGCTTGACGTCTCTTACTACAGGGATGTCACCCGTGTAGTGGGCGTACAAGGCTGTTGACAGACAGCTCCCTTGAGGAACTCCGGCCCGGATGGTTTGGATTTACGATGTGGGGTCCTCTATAGCCACACGGAAGGTCCTCTGGTTGAGGAACGATGCGATGATCGCGACAATTCTTTGTGATAAAGACGATGTTGACAGCTTTTGGATGAGACCTTCATGCCACACTCTGTCAAATGCCTTCTCCTTGTCGAGCATTACGACCACCTTGTACCCGCCCTTGTTCAACCACATAGCTATCTCATCGAGGACACGAGTACTCTTCACGAAATCCAAATTGCTCGGGCCTCAGCAGGATATGGGTTTGAGCCCTTAATAGCAAGAAGCGCTCTTACATCTTGGAGGTAGTTGAGAGAAGTGTGATTGGCCTGTAGTTCTCCGGTTTTCTGAGGTCCTTGCCGGGCTTCAGTAGTACAATAACCCGAACCCGCTTCTAGATGTTAGGGAAGATGCCGGTCCTCAAATGCCTTTGAACAGTTGTGTCAACGCTATGAGTGTTTTCAGCGGAAGTCGTTGCAGCGCAGGGTTCGACATTCCGTTTTAACCAGGTGCTTTCCGTGGGTTGGTTTTTCTGATCATCGCGGCAACCTCACCCAGTGGTACGAGCAGTTTGCCGCCTCTATCTCTCGAGTGTGGTCCTTGTCTTGATCGTCGTGAGAGTGAGTGAGGCTGTTCGCGATGATCTCGGCACGGTCTTGAGCTGAGGGCGTGCGGACTTCGCCGTTCCTCTTTATACTCGAATAGCTTTGTCACTTTATAGTTTACTTTCATGTTTAAACAAATGTCGCGTAGTTTCTCACTGAACAAACAGATTTAGATGTGAGTTCGTAAGTAATAACTATTTGGGCGTACGAGTATATGTCCAATCAATAATAATCAATATTATAGATGAGTTTGTTGGGGAGGGATGATTTTGGAAAAACTGTGAAACACATGACTCATCGGGTATGTGTACTAATTTTTGAGTCACGATAGGGTCGATAGAGTAAAAGGAAGAGAGAGAAGAATAAAAGGTTTCATTTTTTTTTTCTTTATACTATATTGGGAGAGATGAACAGACGGGTCACCTGATGGTAAGTGACAACAACCGTCCATAGACACCTGCAACTCAAGATCGCAAGTACGCTGCCCGCCTTTAAGGACGATGGTGAGGGTGGATGGGTGACGGGAGGGGAAAGAGGAGAAGGGAAATGAGGATAGGGGGATGAGAAGAGAGTATTGAGGAGAGGAGGACTTATTTCGGGGAAATTTTTCATAACCGGTTTAGGCTGTACGTTGATATATAAGGCAGGCAGGCAGTCAGGATTTTGAATTTTATATACCTATATAGATCACAATTTGAAATTGATTTTCTCGTTTCTAAATTTACAGATTACAATATATTGCGAACAGAACAGCACTTTTCATTAGCTACATAATTTTAAATTAATTGTAAATAACGTGCTTTGTTTTGCCTCTTATAAATCTCTTAAAATATGCCTAAATATCCGAGTCCGTTACGTTGGTCTTATTTGCTTTATTAAATTTTACCAGTAACAGTCTTCAAGAGGGAAATTTATTTAGGTGTCTGTGAGTACGGGTGTGTTTCATTATTCTTCAGCTAAGCCACGGATTAGATTAGCAGCCTCTCACAGCGCTTGTTGTCAAGCCATGCATATTACATTAAGTGTAAACTAGATCTAGAACTAGAGTCTTTATTTAGATTTATTTAGCTTTACTAAATACTATTCATGTATTTGTAAAAATACCACTTCTATAAAAATTCTAATTTGCATTTTTACTTTTAGGCACGTCGATTATATAAATTATGAAAGTTCTAAATTACTTCAATTGATTAATTATTTAGCGTATTAAATACTTTGACAGTATAAAAACGTATGGCCTGATTTTTGCGTAAAAAAACCAATCGTAAAAAAACATAATGTTAGGTTTCAATTATCTTTACGATTTACGGCATCCAATTTCTGTCACAAAATGACAGAAACACGAAACAAACAATATAGAAAGTAGGAGTACAAGTCCGAGGCTCGAGGTCCCTCGACACATGACGAATATAGGCCAGAGGGGATTATCATAACAAATATACCACAAGGTTCCACCCATTTCATTTATTGAACCGCGGGTGGTATTAAATTAGTAAACACTTGAATGATTGCTTTTAAAATGCCACTCTGGTTTTTGTGTATTATTCTAGTTCCATTTTCGCTGTATTTAAGTAGGGTGATATTATTTCTTAACATCATATGTTTTTATTTAAAATAATAAAATAAAATTTAACAATCAAATGCGAAACATTTGCTACCCGTGCGAACATTTTTCAGATGGTTTATTATATAATCGGACATTAAAAAACTAGACAACCGACTCCAATGCGTCTATTATAAAATTTAAGACTTATATGGTTTTCTAATGGATGCCATTGTCACAACTGGACCAAACTCATCACTCATTCATCTAACTACCCTTGAAGTATATCCTTTCTAATAAAAAAAGAATCATCGAAATCGGTTGGCATGATATTGAGTTATTCGTCATTTGTCGCGCACAGCTTAATGCAAATTTAAGACGTTTTCTCATGTTTCCCAGTGTCAGAACTGTACCAAATGAAAATGGGGCCACACGGGAAGCACCAGCTTACAAATAAAAGAAAATCGTTGACATCGGTTCAGGCAATCGAAAGTTCTGAGGTAACAAACTTAAAAAAATACAGTCGAATAGAGAACCTCCTCCTTTTTCAAGTCGGTTGAAAATGATATATACATTAACGTAATAGGGTGTTTACGACTAATATAATTTATACATGTTTTATCTGCTCGTTATTGCTACGTTTATAGTAAAATATTACAGGGCAATCTCTTAACATTATAAATAAACATAGTGCCTTTGAGTAAAACGTAATAAAAAAATTAAATTGTATAAACGATGTACTTCCTGAAAAACAACGAACAAAAGATATATAAACTAAATTGGCAATAGTAAAATCATAAAACAACTAGACAGATAGTGGGGAAACAGAGCGGATGACAGACGACGACTGCAGTTTGTGGCGATAAAATTCTGCTTCAGAATTATTCCTGGATGCCATCTGTCGCATCCGGATTCTACCGCGCGCGCAGCCGGCGTGATACCTGTCTGACTTACCTATGTAGGTACTATTATAATTAAAGCATTATATATTTCTTATATATTTCTTCAACATTATACTTAATTAAATATTACACCATATAGACAAAGATTTATACTACCATGAATCTTTTTTAATATATTAGAAATTCATTGATTGCAATAAAAGCCCTGAAAATATTATCATGTAATTTTGGGTTAGGCACCAAACCGGAAAAATATATTTTGAAAGTTATATCCCAAAGAACAAAACTACTGAAATACTACTTACTACTTTGTATGCATTTATAAACAAGAAGTAAGGCATAGGGATATCTGAAGTATACTGATACCATTAATAGTCAGAGATCAACTATTAATCTGAAGTAATACAGATTCAACATAAGAGTTGGTAGTTTTCTTCGTTGCTTATGTTGCCGACGAAAGCGTAAGCACAGACTATACCTTAAGTTCATATTTATTAAGGAAGTAAGAATGGAACGCCTTTCCATAAAGTTCTTCTCAAAAATTACTTTATATTCAATCTTTTATACCTATAGCTTTGTTTCCAATGTTACAATCTCCCGGTTATCCTTTAAACCTAAAGCCTAACTTAAGAAAGGTTAGGGGTTAAGTGATTAAAAACTTACGTGTTAAACAAACGCAACTGTAGTGTTAAATTCACACAGGACCAGGTGTTAGAAATGCCACCTCGCCATGTAAAGCATCAAAGCAAATTATGTATATTTATTCAATAAACTCTCGAAATATTCTTAAGGTTGCGTGAGAGTAACTGATGCGATTTTCCTCACTGTTCTCATTTTCCGTCCCATATTTTTGTTTTCAACTCCACTGAATATTTTTATTACATTTTCTTGTCTTTCAACGCATGAGTTATTTTCGCGGTTTTAACACTGCTGCCAAACGCATTCGTCTGCGAAGCGTAATAGACTCTATGAATACTCTTTCAATCTTTCATCTTGCCGGATATGGCTTACAATAGGGTTATACTAACTTAGCCAATATCGACATGAAATAATGTATAGCTACAGAAAACATCAATAATGACATTTTTGCTTAACGAAATCTTGTCGTATATTGTTTTGGAGTTTAAATGTAATGTAAGATAAATTACATTTAAACTGGTATAAATATAAAGTTCCTCGCGATACAGGAGCAATTGCAGAGGTCAGGAATACTCTGTGTTACTTTCAATTTTTTCATTCACTCATCATGTGCCAATGCCTATAACACTGCGTAATAACAACGGATGGTAAAGATTTTCCTTGGACTGGACCTTGTCGTCTTAGTACTTACTCGCACGTTCATTCCATTTAGTGTTAAAAGATAATTGATTAGAACCCGGAGGTCAAAAATACGTTAATATTTTATTCTACTGAATAAATAATAAACCATTGGATTGTAAATCCAATGGTTTATTATTAACATCATAAGAAATATCCACCAGGTGTGTAAGATAAGATTTTTAGTGATGTTAATAATGGTTTTAATACAGTTTTTATATATTTTTTTGTAAATGTCACATGTGCACCGGTAAACACAATATATATTATGTATGTAGATTGAAAGGTTAAATGAAATTAATCCCCACGCTCAATATAAATTGAACGAAACTCCACGTTTCAATTCACATTAAGTACCTACTTCAAAGTTTAATCTTGCTGTGTACAATTTATAAACGGATTTTACAAGTAAATATATTACATTAATATTCTTTCCATTATAAAAATGAGAGATATATAATTGTGCTAGAATTTTCATAGGATAGAAAATAATAAGCACTTAAATATTATGATTTTCTTTCCTTAGAAATGATGTTAATATAAGTGAGTTGTTATTTCTTACATAAAATGAGTTCTATGAATTTTTTGTTAAAAAAGTATTACACAACTTTATATATAAATTTAAAAAAAATGGTTTTAAGTTCCATTTTCAAGCATAATTTGATTTTTCTCTGTAAGTTGAATAATGGAATTTCTAATCATGTCTAGTTTTCTAATAGAAACGTAATCTGGTAGGTAAATCTATAGGGCCGAACATATATGTAGGCCGAACCTAGCTTTATATTTATATATAAAGCTAGGTTCGGCCACCATCCTGTTAAACCAAGATAATCACATATGAGCCTAGGTATATAGTTTACAAGCGGTTACTGCTACGTTTTATGTTTTCTTGAGCAGTTATTGTTTTCCTTTTGTATTTAAGGTTAAAATAGCTGTGGAGATCGTACATAGCAGGCAAGTTTACTATTTAAGAACAGCTTTGAGTGATAACGAGATAATGGCGCTATTGCCTCTTGAATATACGTGTTGAGAACTAGTGATCAAATGTGGATTCGATACTTTATTTTCTTCCATGAATATCACCTATTTACCTACGTAATGGTAAATAAATTAGTTAAAACTTATTCATTTTAGCTACTACTACGATTATTTCTAGTGTGTTAATTATGTTTAGCATGTACAATTGATATTTTTTGTTCGATTTCATTTTCACTACATCTCTAGAAACTTCAAAAACGAAAACTCATAAAACTCATGCTAAGTGAAAAATGGAGTAGTAAAGTATTTTCAATAGCTTCTCAGAAAATCGACTTAATCATCGTATGCGAGACAAAACATAACTAATAACACAGCCTGACTTACAACTCGGAGATATAGAAGAGTTTTGGTATATTGTGTTACAAACGAATACTTTACAACCTATACATATGTTCACGGAATCTCACGAACAAGTTTAAGCACATCAGACAAATGTGGGCAAGTTTATGTGTTTACATGAGTACTGTAACCACTGCTTGTACACGAGCGTCGGTTTAGGATTGTCTGTGAAATGGGATAGTTAAGAAAACACAAATCTGAATATTATTTTTATACAGTCGCGTTAGTGTCGCATAGACGAATATGTCTTGATTTTATAATTTCTTTTACCAGCATCTATGTCACTTAAATGCGTTCAAAGAATGTTGTATGTATGTGTTTAACTTAGTTATTGAACCACGTTAATTTGACTAACAAAAGTTAAAACAATCAGTGTATATTTACTTTGATAACGTTTTTGTTACTAAACTTAGGTAACCTAAGGTACCTTGTTGTAACAAAGGCTCTAGTTTACTTGAATTATAACAGAAGCTTGTTTACTTAAATACCTTCAAGCACATAAGCGGGTAGCGACGCGAGATATCTTATCGCCTTAAGCAGGTTACGGTCTAGGGACCCTTATCGAACCTCCCGATTAGATATGGATTTATGTGTATAATATTCCAAAATTTTCAGCTTATGAGTTCCACCCTGAGCTAGGGGCATAACTTGAATGTAAAGTTTTTTAATCCCCATCTAGTTCTAAGAACGTTGCCAGGAATAATTTTTTGGGCCACTTTAGAACATAGAACTTTTTAATATCTTTGTCGATATTTTTATTAGTGAATAACCCATCCCTATGCAAGTAATTTTCGTTGGTACGTAACTGGAGTACCCTCAATCTAATGACTGGTGTCATTTCTAAATATTTGTTACGGAAATTGTAAAAGACAGTTGGATACAACTGTCTTTTAAAGTGTATAACAAATTCAAACATCTTTTAATTCAATAACTTCAAACCAAACTTTTTAAACGTGGCACACGTAAATTCTTGACAATATTTTTATAATATAAATTGAGGTAAGGGGTATAGTACATAGTTACCGTGGTGTCTCACCTAAGGTGGGCCGACCCTTATCACGCGGCATCCGATTAGGCCCGGATTAACCGGACAAATGGAATGTGTAATTATCTCGAGTTAACTAATCGTATTTGACTGAACATACATATGTACATATGTACATTGTAAGAGGGTGAGAGAGGAAATCATTGATGGTTAAGATATACCGATGTAGATATACCATGTATTTTTTGTTACTCTGATAAAAGTTTGGGGTGATATTAAGTAAGATTAGATTGATCGAACGGTCGACCTTGTTCTTTAAAATCTATGGTGTTTGTTTCACTTTCTAATATATTTTTTTTTATTCTCGCCTCGCGTGGTGAGGGTAGGGACGAAGAGAGGGGAGTTTCGCCTTCTGGTAACCTCATTTACTGAGTAAATAAAACCAGTTTTGATTTCTTGTTTTCCTGTTGCTTTCTAATCCAGCGGCAACTTTTATTAATATTATTTTTCTTTGTGACTAATGTTATATTTTTAAATCATCGTGAGATTGGTATGGTATGGTCTACGCGGTCTAATATCCGCAACTCTGTTGTGCGTGACAGGGGGAATGGCTTCGGCCATCCGAAGGAAGGGGAACGATGGTTTCAGGACCTATCGCAGCTAACTTTTTTGTTTTATACTATAGGGGGACAGACGAACAGACGGGTCACCTGATGGTAAGTGACGCAAGAGTCGCAAGTGCGCTGCCCGCCTTTAAGGGTGATGAGGGATGGGGGATGCAGGGAGCGGAAAGAAGAGAGGAGGGATGAGGAGATGGAAAAAAGGAGAAAGGGGATGAGGGGGGGAGGGGGAATTGGGCTTCCGGAAACCTCACTCAATTCGGGGAAATGCAACGCAAGCGTTACTTCACAACCGGTTTTCTGTGAGGCCGTGGTATCGCACCGGTCGAGCCGGCCCATTCGTGCCTAAGCATGGCTCTACCACTGAAAAACTCTGATCATTTTCTGGCTAGTTCGTCTGCGGCATCGTTGCCTCGTAAGTTCTACCTAAAAATAACTTCGTAAATCTAACTTCAATTATACTTGAGGCTTTAATAAACAAAATTATAAATGCATATGATAAATATTTTTTTAATTATTAATTTATTTACAACGTTTTTGAATATATACTATTTCGCAATCTTGAGAGATAAACTAAAATACTTAATAAATAACAGTAATGAAAAATACACTTGGATAAGTTAATTTGTCAGTTTATAATTAAAAACGAACGTGTACTGTACGTTCGTTTTTAACTTTATTTCTTTGATAATGTTTGAAACCCCTTTTAATTACGTGCATACATGCATACATCGAATAACTTCAGCATCATTAAACGTTCATGTCAATTAACGGAAAGCCAATACAAATTAACAGGGATGTGGAAATGTTACCTTTTAATGTAACAGCGGAGCGCGTCACTCATATCGAATGTAAAATTGCAAAGCAGAGTGCGGTGAGCTGTGACGCAGGCGGCCCTCAGTCCTCACGCCGAGTGCTCTCAGCTGAGAGCTATCCATCCCTCCCGTGAAAACAAACAAAATTGTCGAAACCCAATTCATTTACATCCCACATTTTATCCCTTAATGATCTATTTATCTTCGTAGTTTAAAATCGATATTACTTACAACGTATTATATGATACATATTTCATATATTTACTATATATTTATTCGTTTGCAACACAATGCGTACATTTAACGTTATAAACGTTTATTTGTGCTCAGAACCATATTTCTAACTTTTAGATTTTTATCGCGCCTTATACATATACGTAATTTGATGTAAAAGGATTTGTTCTCTCTCTTTGATTTATCCTCATTAAATTAATTGTTAGCAGAAAAAACAAGAGGCCAATATCTTTAACAGCGAAATGTTTGTTGCCGCGAATCACTAAAATGTATTATTCGATGAACACAACAAAGAGTTTGTGGAACAACAAGCTAAAGTTTGCATTGTGTCGACGACGCTCTGAATCCCAAATTTGGCGAGAATTGAAGCGACCGCGGGCCCTAGTCATAATTAACTCTCGACATGTTTCAATTTCCACTCTCGACTAAATACTAAATCCTCAGTTAATATTCTCGTTGGAGCTTCGCATTTGAGACACTCGGAATACTTGCAATTGCTTTGACTTGCAGGCAGCCTTTAAAGAACAACGGAATCAAGTTACTGACGACGAGAAGTGGAGAAACTTTTGAAAGAACGTTGTAGATGCCTATACTAAATAAAGTGGCTTTGTTAATGTTCTGTTTCATCTTTGAACACTTTTACAGAACTTGTAATTTGCAGTATCAAATCGAGTACAAGATACGACGCGGATAATGTTACTTCGGCGTGAATGAGATTTAAAAAGTTTTGCAACAATTTCTTGACTTTGAATGTTATTGGAAAAGTCAAGTTATGACTGAGAAATCAACGTAAGTGTAAATATATGTTACTTAAACTGTAACCTTACTTAAACTTATAATTTGCCTCAAAATTATAATTTTAAGTCAAAGTAAAGATCAAGTCAATAATGTAAAAATAACTCAAGTTAATGTATATAATAGTCTAATAATAATTCATACATGCACCCTGCCGGTCTTAGTACCTGTCAACATTAATTTCATTCCACGTTAGTTGTTTATTAATATTGTTTATAATTTTAAGATGCACGTTGTACTCGTATTTATTTAAACAGCACATACATATATCAAGAACGTTATCACTAACTCAAGGACAACTTATAGAAAAATTAAGGAGTAAAATTTATGAACTCGTTCAACTCAACGCTTTACGAACTCGTCTTGTACAAATAGAAAATTACCTACACAAAATTCTAGTCTAGTCTTAGTACCTGTCAACATTAATTTCATTCCACGTTAGTTGTTTATTAATATTGTTTATAATTTTAAGATGCACGTTGTACTCGTATTTATTTAAACAGCACATATATCAAGAACGTTATCACTAACTCAAGGACAACTTATAGAAAAATTAAGGAGTAAAATTTATGAACTCGTTCAACTCAACGCTTTACGAACTCGTCTTGTACAAATAGAAAATTACCTACACAAAATTACTACAGACCCAGTTGTGATAGCCGATCGGTGCTGTACCTATGTATGTTTGTTTTATCGACATTATCTATTATGCTCTTATGACCGCTGACGATCATGTGTGCAGTTGCAACAAGGATTACATTATTTCAGAGTGATGTAGCATACAATATTTTCTTTACATGTTTAATCAAACATATTTAATTAATGTGTGCGTTTAAAATTGAACAGAGTGCTACAAAGAACCAAGCATCCTACATCTTAGACTAAGCTTTTCCCCAGTGCAGCGAGAGATTTTGCTTCCAGGTCCCATGGCGGTGTTCCGGCTAGGAGACTCGCCGCTTCAAAAGAGACCGTGCGGTATCCTCTTATGACCCTGATGGCCATAACCCGCTGTGGCCGTCGCAAAATAGCAGCGTTACTGGTCGTCAGGGTGTCCACCCATATTGGGGTCCCATATAGGGCCATGGACCGCACGATCCCAACGTTTAGTCTCCTGCAGGAGGCCTCGGGCTTCCCCAAATTGGGCAGTAGTCTCGAAAGCGCGGCCGCTGCCCTCGTAAGTTTGGGGACCAGACTCCGGAAGTGAGGTCCGAAGTCCCATTGGCTGTCGAGTACGAGTCCCAGATATCTCATCGAGGACTCGATGCCGATGCGAACACCTACCACAAACAGACTGGATCCTCCAGGCGGACCCTTGCAAGGCCCGTGGAAGCAGAGGGCTCAGATTTGTTGAGAGCCATGATGCCTGGAGACCCAATGTTCAGGGCTTCAGGTATGAATTAAAATATAAAAAGGCCAAGTGTTCTTAATAGGTGGTGTAATCTCAGTAAGCAGACGGTAACCCCCACCCTTTATAACAATAAAATACATGTGAATTTTAACAACCTAAAGCAATAATATTTACACCGCCCACTTGCGGTTAATTTAATCACAGGCGCTTCTTAACATGCCCCGGGCGTTGGAAGCTTCCCTTCCAACCCTACATATCGCCATGCGGAACAGGCAGCGGACAAATTCTGCTGAAGGCTCTCCGCACAATTCCGCTACTCGTCTTGATATCAGCAACCCGGTTGATCCCGTCCGAACCAGGATAAACGGCGACAACACGACCCAATCGCCATTTCAAGGGAGGCAAATGGTCTTCCTTTACGATGACGAGAGAATTTAACTTAAGGGGTTCGGTACTGTAATTCCACCACATATTCTTTGCTCCAGCGTTTCCAAAAGTTTCACGAAGCTGCTGAATGCGTTGAAAGCGTCTGAGATGATTGTATGAGCAGCCTTCGTAGCTTCTATCTGGCAATGCGGTGAGCGGTCTTCCGATGAGAAAGTGGCCGGGGGTGATAGGCGTCAAGTCTTCAGGGTCTGAGGAAATTGGAGTCAGCGGGCGCGAATTTAAAAAAGCTTCAATTTGAGTTAAAGCCGTATTAAAATCCTCGTATGTGAGGTGACAATTTCCCAGCACTCGAACTAAATGATATTTTGTTGATTTAACACCTGCCTCCCAGAGTCCTCCAAAATGCGGTGCATATGCAGGGATAAAATGAAAGTTTATTCCTTCATTAGCCACACTTTCTGCCAGCGAATTGCAAGTGGTTTTAAGAAACTTGGATAAATCATTATACGCGCCTACAAAACACGTCCCATTATCGGAATAAATATTCTGCGGCCTACCTCGACGCGAAACGAAACGATGTAACGCGGAAATATAACTTTGACTCGTCAAATCACCCACCAGTTCTAGGTGAATTTCCTTTGTAGCAAAACATATGAGTATCTGTAGTGGTAGAGCCATGCTTGCTTAAGCACGAATGGGCCGGCTCGACCGGTGCGATACCACGGCCTCACAGAAAACCGGTTGTGAAGTAACGCTTGCGTTGCATTTCCCCGAAATGAGTGAGGTCTCCGGAGGCCCAAAACCCCCCACCCCCCTAATGATAGCGCTGTTAACGAAAAGGATACCCCAGGGGGGTACCAGCGCTAGCGTTGGAGAATCCCCCCCTGGACGTCCACCCTCAGTACGGATTATGCCTGAGCGTGGACGCCCAGGCTGCCCCTCGTACTCTGGGGGGGGCTCAACTGCGCTCTCAAAATCTGCTCGGGGCAAAAGAAGGCACACCATGGCACCCCCTGTCACGTTTACCGTGGATTTTTGTAACATCAGGGGCTTACATTCAAACCTCGACACTGTCCACCACCACCTTGAGACAGCAAAGCCGGCCTTGCTCTTTTTAACCGAGACGCAGATATCATCTCCAGCGGACACATCCTACCTCTGCTACCCTGGGTACGGACTGGAACACTCCTTTGTTCCTAAGGCTGGTGTATGCGTGTACGTTAGAGATGATATCACTTCTCGCCGCCTCGGCAATCTTGAAGGTAGGGACCTCTCCATCTTATGGCTACGTGTAGACTGCGACGACCATCCCCGCATCTACCTATGCCTCTACAGGTCCCATAGCGGTGATGCCGAAACGGACCGACTCATCGACCACGTCCAAATGGCTACAGACTCAGTGCTCCAGCAGGTCCCATCCGCAGAGATCGTGATTCTTGGCGACTTTAACGCCCATCACGCCGAATGGCTTGGTTCGCGCAAAACCGATCATGCGGGAAGATCTGTTCACGATTTCGCCTTGGCATATGGCTTGACGCAGCTGGTAGCAACGCCTACGCGAATCCCAGATGCAGAAAGCCACGTGCCTTCACTGTTGGATCTTCTGCTGACCTCACATCCTGACGGCTACAAAGTATCCGTTGAGGCCCCTCTTGGCTCTTCGGACCATTGCCTGATTAGGAGTATAGTGCCACTCGTTCACTCGCTGCGGCCGCGAGTTACAGGCAGTCGCCGCGTATGGCACTATAGGTCAGCAGACTGGGATGGAATGCGAACATTCTTTGCATCCTACCCATGGAGGCAGGTTTGCTTCTCGCCGGATGATCCCAATGTCGTTGCTGACTCTGTCGCGGATGTTGTGCTTCAGGGTATGGAACTTTTCATTCCATTCTCCCTGATTCCCACAGGTGGCAAGTCCCAGCCTTGGTTTGGTCGAACCTGCAAAGCGGCGTCCCGCCGAAAGCAGGAATGTTACCAAGCATGGGCTAATGCAGCGACAGCACGGGATGAAAAGACCAGCACATTAAAGAAGCAATTTAACTTTGCCTCCAGGTCCCTCAAAAGAGTAATTGCTTCGGCGAAGTCGGCTCACATCGGCAGAATTGGCGAGAGACTAGTTAGTCTCCCCTCCGGAACTCGTGCATTCTGGTCTCTTGCCAAAGCTGTCCAGGGGAACTTTTGTAAGCCATCCCTTCCACCTCTGCGCATAGGAGATAATTCGTTGGCCCACGACGCTAAAGAAAAAGCCGATCTTCTGGGCAAACTCTTTGCGTCCAACTCGACCCTGGACGACGGGGGAAACGCACCGCCGACCATACCGCAGTGCGAGACCCGCATGCCGGAAGTCCGGTTTACACAAAGGGCAGTGCGTAAAGCGCTTCTTTCCCTCGACGTTCATAAGTCGAGTGGGCCCGATAGAATCTCTCCTATCGTGCTGAAGACGTGTGCTCCAGAGTTAGCACCGGTTTTAACGCGCCTTTATCGGCTTTCTTACTCTCTTGGCGTAGTCCCGAACTCATGGAAGACAGCTCTAGTGCACCCAATCCCTAAAAAAGGAGATCGCTCGGATCCGTCCAACTACAGACCCATAGCCATCACCTCCTTGTTCTCAAAGATAATGGAATCCATTGTTAACTGCCAGCTCCTCCGGTACTTAGAAGACCACCAGCTCCTCAATGATCGACAATACGGCTTCCGTCAGGGTCGTTCAGCTGGTGATCTTCTCGTATACTTGACTCACCGGTGGGCACAGGCGATCGAGACCAAGGGGGAAGCGTTGGCCGTTAGTTTGGACGTGGCGAAGGCCTTCGATCGGGTCTGGCACAAAGCGCTCCTTGCGAAGCTTCCTTCCTATGGGCTTCCCGAGAAACTGTGCAATTGGCTCACCAGTTTTCTTACAGACAGAAGCATCAAGGTCGTTGTTGACGGTGCATGCTCCGACTCCAAGTCTGTTAATTCTGGTGTCCCACAAGGCTGTGTGCTATCACCCACGCTGTTTCTTCTGCATATCAACGACATGCTGCAGATTAGCAGCATCCATTGCTATGCAGACGATAGCACGAGTGATGCCCTTTACACCGGCCGCGCTAACATTTCTCGGGTAAACGTCATCGAAAGCCGATCCAAACTTGTGTCTGAAATCGAAAATTCTTTATCAAAAGTTTCAGATTGGGGTCGACTTAACCTAGTCCAATTTAACCCCACGAAGACACAGGTTTGCGCGTTCACCGCTAAAAAGATGCCATTGGTCGTATCACCTCAATTTGAGAGCACTTCCCTAACTGCATCAGCCAGTATCGGAATCCTTGGCGTCGATATATCAAGCGAAGTCCAGTTTCGCGGTCACTTAGAGAGTAAGGCCATATTAGCCTCGAAGAAGCTTGGTGTGCTAAACAGATCGAGACAGTATTTTACTCCGGCCCACCGCCTGCAACTTTATAAGGCGCAGGTTCGGCCGCACATGGAATACTGTTCTCATCTCTATGCAGGTGCACCCCAGTACCAACTTCTGCCTCTTGACCGCATTCAACGGAGAGCGACTCGCATCATCGACTGCCAAGATATTTCTGATCGACTTGACACCTTGGCGTTGCGTAGAGATGTATCTTCACTCTCCATCCTCTATCGCTTGTATCATGGGGAGTGTTCAGAGGAATTGTTCGGACTTATACCGGCTGCTGGTTTCCGCCATCGTCCTACGCGACAAAATATCCATCCCCATCACCTGGACGATTGGCACTCCACCACTGTGCGCTTCTCGAGAAGCTTTTTGCCTCGCACAACCAGCTTATGGAACAAATTGTCGCCTGCCGTATTTCCGAACCGATACGACCTTCAAACCTTCAAGAAGAGAGCGTACCTCTACCTAAAAGGCCGGCAACGCACTTGTGACTCTTGAGTTGCGGGTGTCCATGGGCGGCGGTAGTCACTTACCATCAGGTGACCCGTCTGCTCGTTTGCCCCCTATCGCATAAAAAAAAAAAAAAAAAAAAAAAAAAAAATGAACACGGCAATATAGACTTTAACAGTTCGAGACCCACGACCTTGTCTACTAACAGCTAAAATAGGCCCCGCGTAGTCTACACCTACATTACTAAAGGGAGAACCTGGTTTAAGGCGATCATGGGGTAAGTTGCCCATTTGCGGTGCGATAATTTGCCCCTTCATGCGACTACACCGTAAACATTTACGATAACAGGATTTTGCCAAGTTCCGACCTCCGATAGGCCAATACCTTTCACGGATGCTGGCTAATAATAATTGAAGACCGGCATGCATTAATTTTAAATGTTCATGACTGAATAATAATTGTGTAAAACGATGTGTGGACTGTATTAAAATAGGGAATTTTTTATCATAATTAAAATCAGCATTTGATAGTCGACCACCAACACGCATTATATTATGTTCATCCAAAAAAAACACAGAATTTGTGAAGCGGGCTCTTTTTGGGCAAGGCTTGTTTATTAAATAACAATTTATATTCGGGGAAAGATTCTTCTTGAGAAACCTTAATAACTTTATTCAATGAGTTTGTTAATTCTGTAGCTGTCAAATGATTTTCGGCTACTGATAAACCTTTGCATCGATTTACAAATCTTAATGCAAAAGCTATAGAGCGTTTCAAGCGCGAAAAATTAGAAAACCGGTTGAAATCAATGAATGAACCAAGCGCATGGGCAGACATGGTAGCACTACTAGTAGCCTGTAATGAAAAATTTCTAATTTCAGGTAATCCTCCCTTGATTTGTGAATTAACAGGCCAGTTACTTTCGTCTTGCCTTAAAAATGCTGGCCCTGACCACCACATATCAAGAGACTGCATTAATTTAAAATCTACCCCGCGCGTTAAATAGTCAGCCGGGTTAGCAGCAGTCGGAACGTGCATCCATGAATGGCTATGGGTTTTTTCTAATATCTCTGCGACCCGATTACGTACAAAGGGTTGTAACTTGCTAGGTAACATTCGTAGCCAACCTAGTACGACGGTGGAATCGGTTCAGAAAACGACATTGTTAATTATAAGCCTAAGAGAGCTAACCGCCTTTTCATAAAGTCGTACTCCTATTAGTGTTCCACTTAGCTCCAACCTCGGAATAGTAGTAGGCTTTATGGGAGCTACGCGACTCTTTGCAAAAAGCAATCTGACTAAACAATCATTCTCATCGCTAACACTGCGTATGTAAACACAACTTCCGTAAGCGCGTTCCGATGCATCAGTAAAAATATGTAGTTCTATTGATTTATTGTTATCACATAGCACATGACGTGGGATCCTTATATTATTTAACACAGGCAAACCACTAAGAATATTCGACCAGTGTGCACTAACTTCCGGTGACAAATTACTATCCCAAGATAATTTCTCCAACCATAACCTTTGCAAAAGAATTTTCATGCGTATGACACACGGCGCCAACAGACCTAGGGGATCAAATATTTGAGCGATCACAGACAGTATGTCGCGCTTTGAATTTTTAATAGCGATAGCATTGCCTATTGGGAAACACAACTGATCCGATGCTGTTAACTGATGCTGACAGAAGACTGAAGATGACAGCTCTTCCCTAGAACAATGAGATGATGACTTAGGACTGACCTCTTCGACCTGCCAAAACCGCGAAAGTTGGGTTTGAATGTCATCATAATTAGAGAAAGCAGATGAATCATTATGTAAAATATTACATCTAATACGGTTAACTGGCTCTGACGTATAACTGTTAACAGGGCCAGCAACTAACCATCCTAGTTTACTTTCAAACAATATATATAATATATAGGCTTATTAATGCCTAATTGCATTTTTTGTGTTCCTAATATGTCCCAGAACACATCGGCGCCAATGAGTATATCGACTTCACCAGGCGAGTAGAACCTAGGATCTGCTGAAACAATATCTGACGGAATATTAATATTAGTCATGTCTAATCTTCCGCTCGGAACACAATCGGTAATGGTAGGCAAAATAAAACATCGAATATTGCTTGTATACTGCTCATTCAACGATTTCATATGCAATTTACACATGCGATAAACTTGCGTTAAACCATTATTTATGCCTAGAACAGATTCATTTATACGTATCGGCGGCAAACGTAATTTCTTAAACATAGACTCGGTAATCAAACACGACGTACTACCACTATCCAACACAGCGCGTGCAATATACTCGCAATTATTAGGATCATATAGTTTAATCAACGCCGTTGACAGCAAAACTTCGCAACGCGCACTTGGGGTGACAGAGGCGTCTGCGCTGCAGTCGGGCTGCGCGCGATCTACACTCGCAGACAACGTCAGATTGGGTTGAGATGCGCACGTTGAAGCGGTGCTAACATTATTATCAGAAAAAGTGTGAATATCACGTCTTTGTGTCGGCTCGCTACTGTCAACCGTGTTTGATTTAGACGCCATATTGGAAACGTGAATAATAGTGTTATGTTTTCGTTTGCATACCCTACACCCTTGCCTTTTGCAACGGTTCGCGAAGTGTCCACTGCTAAAACAATTAAAACATACCTTGAATGATGGCATTAGCTTAAAACGTGACTCATTGTTTAAAGATAAAAATTGTGAGCAAGAACTAAGGTGATTTTATCTTTATCAAACCGATCCTTATGCTCCTCCCACTCGCGAACGGTTCGAGAATCCAATTTCTTTGAGATTATGTAAATCAAAAGAGTGCCCCAGTGTTTGATAGGTTCTCCCAGGGATTCTAAGGCTATCAAATTTTTATTAAAGTTGTCAATAAGTCGTTTCAAACTAACCGACGATTCTTTAGTAATTGGTTCAATGTTAAACAATGACGAAACATGATTATGTATGAGTAACCGCTTACTATCAAACCTGTCGCATAACAATTTCCATGCAGCCTCATAATTTTTTGCACAGAACTGTATGGATTGTATAACTATCGCAGCCGAACCCTGTAGCGAGGTTCTTAAATACTGGAATTTATTTATGTCCTCTATTTCAGTGTTGGTATGTATAAGACTAGAAAACGTGTCGTGAAACTCCAACCAATTCTCATACGATCCGCTAAACGTCGGCAACTTAATGGTAGGTAATTTGACGAGTTTATGCGTATTAGAAGCACTACTTATACTTTTCATTTTGTTAACAGCAGAATAATTATCCACAATTTCTTGCGCCCTTGCAAGCAACCTATAATACGTTGACTCAAATTCATCTCTTTCGGCAATATGATCTAAATTATCACTTAGGCATTCGATTCTCAATTGAACTTCATCGTACAATTCAAAGATATTTTTAATTTTACTGATACGAATCTGCAATTCAGAAGCGTCAGTAGAGGTTAATGAAGGAATATCTAACCCGTTGAGAAATGTAGAAAATGCCGTTACACGTCCCTTGTAACTGCCCCGCTTTTTAATTAATTCTTTTTCTTCGGTCATTCTGGGAATGCAGCTGTCGAATCAACCTGTAACGTTATACAATGCAATTGAGTGACTTAATTTATTAACTAAATAACATGAACAGCCTTAAGGGGAAGTTAATCCAATAATTACTCTTATGACTGCAACAATTACAGTTTAATAACACAATTCGACAATTTATTTTACTATTACAATAGGAAATATGAATAAAAAAACCCTAACTTTGTCTTTAACTTGAAAATTAAAATACCTACCTACCTACCTATGTCAATTGCTAATGTTACTAATGTTTGAAGCGATTTTAGTTAATCAGCGTATTTAAACTTATACAATTGATAATGACAACTAAAATTTAATTATACAATATAATATCGCCAAACATGCAACTAACACATAAATTAATTGTGCTAACTTTAGACTACAAAGGTGGCAATCGATAAAATAAATAATCGGAATAAATTAGACAATTAATAGTACTGACCTTAATAATTACGTCGATTTGTACCTATACATTACCGTAATGAGTGTTGGGTTAAATATTAAGCAACTATTACTCGGTAACTACTATTCGGTAGTAGAGCCACGCTGACTTCAGCAGGAATGGGCCGGCTCGACCGGGGCAGTACTACCCGCTCACAGAAAACCAGCCTAAAGCGACATCATTCGTGCTGTCGTCTTTAGCTGGTGAGTGAGTGCGCCGGAGGCCCAATGATGCAGGGGTGACAGTTATCGTGGTATGTGTGTGAGCAGTGGAGTGCTCGTTGAATCATTGTGAGGTTGGCGTGGATCGAACCGTCGGCCAGGGAGACCCGTAGAAACGGTGGTGCCGCTGGCCGCCCGCGGCATAGAGAGGGGCCCAACCACGGCTAACCACCCTGGGAGGCTGCCCCGTCAGGTCGCGCATAATCCACGGAGTGGCTCGTCGTGCCGGTTGGTGACCGGACGGTGGGACCCGGCGTCCATTTCCGGGAGGGTACGGGGGCCCTTCCGTCCGGCGGTTCGGTCTCCGCCATGCCTCACCGTTACATGATGACACAGTATTTTCAGTCTCAGTTTACACAGTCACGATGACTGTCATGCCTTTTACGCCCCATTTCCCAACTCTTATCATGGCAGTACAAAAAAAGTAAAATGGTCCAACAGCGGCATCCTCCTCTCCCAACCCGCTTTTTGAGGTGGAGCTCACTAACATACGTGGACTCCATGCAAACCTCAGCGCCGTACACCAGCACCTTGAGACGGCTCGGCCGGCCATGCTTTTTCTTACGGAGACACAAATACGCCGCCCTGCCGACACTGCATATCTCTACTATCCCGGCTACGTTCTAGAGGAGTGCTTCCTCGGGAGGGCTGGGGTATGTCTTTTCGTCAGGGCGGATGTTTGTTGTCGCCGTCTGCACTGCCTAGAAGACGCATCCTTCTCCATCCTTTGGCTACACGTGGATTTTGGCTCTATGAGCCGGATCTACGTTTGCCTTTATCGGTCCCATTCCGGAGACTCCGAGACAACTCGACTCTTTGACTACATGAGTCACGCAACGGACAAAGCGCAGGAGCAGTTCCCGACCGCCGAACTGGTGTTTTTGGGAGACTTTAATGCCCACCATGACTTCTGGCTGGGATCTTCCAGAACGGACCACGCTGGTCGAACTGCCCACGCATTCGCTCTCACGCATGACCTTACCCAACTGGTACTCCAGCCCACCAGGATACCAGACATAACGGGTCAAGCGCCCTCTTTGCTAGACCTTCTGCTGACGAGTCACCCAGCGCAGTACAGTGTAACGGTTCACGCCCCTCTGGGATCCTCCGACCACTGCCTGGTGTCCACCTCGGTGCCTCTTGTTGCCCCACCACGGCCTGTGGTAACAAGGCGACGGTTATGGCACTACTAGTCAGCAGACTGGGATGGAATGCGGGATTATTTTGCATCCATCCCGTGGGCTCAACGCTGCTTTAAAGACAGGGATCTGTCGCAAAGTGCGTCTGCCGTGGCTGACGAAATCACTGTCGGTATGGAGTACTATATCCCCTACAGTGAAGTCGCCAGCACAAAGACCCGTCCCTGGTTCAATCGCGAGTGCACCCGTGCTGTCGCTCAAAAGCAGTCAGCCTACCGCGCATGGATCAGGTCCCGCGCTCATTGTGACCCAGACGTTGATCGCCTAAAAGCAGCGTTTAACAAAGCCACTAAGGAATGCAAGAGGGCTTACATCAGAGCTGATGCCCAGCGCATTGCACGGTTTGGTCAAGAACTCGTCGCATACCCTACGGGTAGCCGTAAGTTTTGGCGATTGGCCAAAGCCGTGCAGTCCAACTACTGCCAGCCTTCGCTGCCACCGCTGAAGTACCCTGACGGATCACTGGCCCACGAGCCGCAAGAGAAAGTGAAACTACTTGCTGACCTCTTTGCGGCTAACTCCCGAATCGACGACCGTGGCGCTCACCCGCCCACCATTGCATCTTGCGACTCCGCAATGCGGGATATTCGCATCCGGCAGAGGGATGTCCGTGCGGAGCTTCGGTCACTCGATGTTCGGAAAGCCAGTGGACCCGACGGTATTCCGGCGATGGTTCTTAAAAACTGTGCACCAGAGTTGTCTCCTGTACTGACGCACCTGTATCGCCTGTCCTATTCCTCGGGAATTGTTCCGGAGGCCTGGAGAGAGGCGAACGTCCAACCCATTCCCAAAAAAGGCGACCGCTCCGATCCAGCTAATTACCGTCCTATAGCCGTCACCTCCATACTCTGTAAGGTGCTCGAGCGGATAATCAACACCCAATTAATCCGCCACCTAGAGGATCACTCCTTGTTAAATGATCGGCAATATGGTTTTAGGCCGAACCGATCCACGGGTGATCTTCTAGCGTACGTCACACACCTTTGGGGTGAGGCTATGGATAGGCATGGGGAGTCCTTGGCCATCAGCCTCGACATTGCCAAGGCCTTCAATAGGGTCAGGCATCGCTCGCTTCTCTCCAAACTTCCTGCATTTGGTCTGCCATCTCAGCTATGCAACTGGGTTGCTGCCTTCCTCCACAAGCGCCGCATTAGGGTTCTCTGTGACGGCGCGGCCTCTGACTTCCAGGAAGTTAGCGCTGGTGTACCTCAGGGCTCCGTCCTATCGCCCACGCTGTTCCTTCTGCATATCAATGATATGCTGGCTCTTGGCAACATACATTGTTATGCAGACGACAGCACAGTACACGGGCGATACTTTGGACATCCTGCTGCCAAGCTAGCAGACGTTGAGGGAAAACGACAGGAGCTTGTTGCTGAGCTCGATCGGGTCCTGAGCCGCATCTCTCAATGGGGTTGTGAGAATCTGGTCGAGTTCAGCGCCAAGAAAACACAGGCGTGCGCGTTTTCAAACAAAAAGTCTCCATTCCTTCCCCTTCCTACTCTTCAGAACACTCAACTGCCACTACAGGATAGGCTTAGTATACTGGGTATGGACATCTGTCGGGATCTCAATCCGCGTGATTACATCGAGAGCGTCACTAAGGCGGCCTCGCGGAAGCTCGGTGTATTGAACAAGGTGAGACGGTTCTTCTCGCCCGAGCATCTGTGTCTTTTATATAAGACCCAGGTTCGCTCCTGCGTGGAGTACTGCTCTCATCTTTGGGATAGCTATGCGCAGTATCTGCTTGACGCTCTCGATCGGTTGCAGCGACGCGCAGTCCGTATTATAGACTGTCCTGAGGTCACCCAGTCTCTTGAGCCCCTGCAGTTGCAAAGAGATGTCGCCTCTATGGCAGTTCTCTATCGCCTACATCACGGGGAGTGTTCTGACGAGCTCTTCCAATTGGTCCCACCTTCTCCCTTCCTCTACAGGACTACACGTGCTGGCCTGAGGAGTCACCGTTTGCGAGTCGAAGATATGCGATCCCGAACGAAACGGTTGGGCTCTTCTTTCCTGTGCCGATCAGTGAAAGCCTGGAATTCCCTACCAGCGCACGTGTTTCCTTCCCAATTTGATCCCGGGTCTTTTAATCGGGGCGTGAAAAAGCATCTCACCAGGCCGCCATAGTGTGGGTCACCATGCTGCATTGACTAGACATGCAATGAGGATGGTGACCACCACTCTTGGACTCCATTTATTGCTTACCATCAGGCAAAGTGGAGTCATTATGGTAGGCTTACGAATAAAAAAAAAAAAAAAAAAAAAAACAAATACTTGAATAAATCGAGACTATTCAATTTGACCTTCGGCGCACTTTGACCCGATGACCCGATGCACACAAGTTGTGTTTTAAATCCTTAATTTTTTGTTCTTTCTTCGGAATTATATATTTTTTGCTGTATTTCCTTTTATCTGGCTCGTTCCAGGACCATGTTCAGGGCTTCAGGTATGAATTAAAATATAAAAAGGCCAAGTGTTCTTAATAGGTGGTGTAATCTCAGTAAGCAGACAGTAACCCCCACCCTTTATAACAATAAAATACATGTGAATTTTAACAACCTAAAGCAATAATATTTACACCGCCCACTTGCGGTTAATTTAATCACAGGCGCATCTTAACACCCAATCGCCGGATTCTTGTAACGACTTGAGCGACCCCGGCCGTGGCTTTTATGGTCGCGTCGCGGTGCGTCTTTGCACGAGGGTGTCTTCAGCGTAACACGTCACTACGACACCTCCCAAGAGCACACCGCGCAGTACCCACTCGTAGATGATGTTCCACAGGAGAGGGCCCAATACCGAGCCCTGTGGAACACCGCACGACATGTTATGCCGACCGTATCCTGTCCGAGTCGGGTAGATAACGGCTCTCTCTGTCAAATATACCCCGACAATATGGCGGAGGTAGTGAGGCACTCCGTGATAGACGAGTGCTTCCTTAATAAAACTCCAGGGCAAGTTGTTGAAAGCATTGGCGATGTCAAGAGACACCGCCAACATCACCTCCCCCCGAGACACTGCGTCCTCCGCCAAGGCTTTAACGCGCATGACCGCATCTACAGTGGAGCGCCCTCTGCGGAAACCAAACTGATTATCCGCCAGATCCGGCCCTACTCTAGAGAGATGCTCAACGAGGCGATTGGCAATGATTCGCTCAAAGAGCTTATTCACCTCGTCAAGCAGCACTATGGGCCGGTAGGCAGATGGTGAGTCTGCCGGACGCCCCTCCTTACGGATTAGGACCAGTTTACCTGTCTTCCACATTTCTGGAAACTGGGCCCGTTCGATACATGCGCTAAAAAGCCCTTTTAGTCAGGGCCCTAGAGCCTGCAGGGCAAGGCGGCCTAATTCTACCTCAGTGACTTCGGGCATGCCGTCGTCGTCTTCAGCGTTGGGCGCTTGGGACGGAGCCATCGGTGGAGGGGTGTGCTCCACCGTTTCGGATGGGAACAAGGAGCCCACGACATTCTCAAGCAGCGCTGGGGGAGACTCTGGGTTAATGGGGGCGCTGGCGAGCGCAGTTTGCCCCTTACTAAGAGATAGGGGCACCCCCGCGGATCTCTATCCAGAGTCTCTAGCAACTGCTGACGAGCCTCCCTCTTGGCCCGCTTTATAGCCGCCTGTAAGGATCTTTTGGACTCCCTGTAACCCTGAAGAAGCTCCGCCTCGCGGGCTGCCGTATCATCTGGGCCTGTACCAGTGGCGGCGGGAGTTCCAGGAGCTGGACCTCAGACCTGGCCCTCATGATATCGAGGCGCAAAGGTCCCAGCTCCGCCGCGCGCTCGGCGCTCATGGCTCAGTGGAAAGAATGGCTTGAGCGACCGAGCGCGGGGCACGCCACAATTGTGGCGGTAAGAAACATCATGGAGGATTGGCTGGAAAGGTGACATGGAGCTCTCTCCTACCGGTTAGTTCAGGTACTCACCGGACACGTAGCATACACACGCACAGGCCGGGAGCCAACGCCTGTGTGCCACCACTGCGGGAGCTGTCACGAGGATACCGCACTCCACCCATTAGTGAAGTGCTATGCGTGGGTGCAGCAGCGTGCTGACCTCGTGGCAGCTATTGGTGTTGGTAGCCTCTCGCTAGAGACCATGGTTATTGCTATGGTCCAGAGCGAGAGTGCATGGGATTCCGCCGCTTCGTACTGCGAGGCAGTGATGCTTGCAAAAGAAGCGGCGGAAAGGGAACGGGAGAGAGTTAGTACTCTTCCGTCCCGCAGAAGACGCACAAGGCGCCGGAGAGTGCAAAATGACCTCCGGCCTCCATGAGCGCTGGCCTGAGGGCGACAGACTGGGCTATCTATCGCCCTAGTAGAAACAGGCCCGTGAGGGTGACACGACGTGTTCCACGCGCACCTGACTAAATATGAGGGGGGGGGGACAGAATCAAATACAGAAGGACACATCATATTGCAGCCGCCTTGCTCAAAAGCCGACTAGGTCTGCCGGGGTACACAGGGACTTCCTTTCTAGGGTACACCTGAGCCCCGGCCATAAGACCCGTTGACGGAACACTGTGTGGTTTTAGTTGGTTCGAGTCCGACATACCACCTTACCCATTAGCCCCGGTAAGGTGATGACCCGTGGGGGTTTCCACACAAAAAAAAAAAAGCTCGCTTGTGGTCTAGTCAAAAATTAAAATACCAAACGACATCTCAGTGAACAAGTTAAGAACGGTAACAAGTTTGATTTTAAGGAGTGTTTGTTTCTACTTTGTTCCACTTAATATGAAGAGGAGACTCCTTTATATTTTATATTTATACTTAGCTGTAGTAATTAGGGTAACATGATGTTATTTAAAAGATGTAAATGTGTGAGCACCATGTATCTATCATAAAATTAATGTATCTGTTGTTGCTTCGCTTTAATTCTTTTTATCTATTTCTGTATAGTAATTCCGTTCTGGGTGCATCGTTTTCACACATCATTATGTTTAATGATTGTATTTAAACAAAACATTGGACGGCGGACGGACACGTAGCGGTGGAGTTTATTATTATTCTCCATACGAAACTACATTTTGGAAGGAGCGACTAGAATCAGTTTTATTTCAATGTAAATGTTAACGTTCAAAAGTGCCTTTTGATCCTTCGCCTTAATCGTAAAAAAAATTAACATAATTTCAACGTTGAACTCTATAGGTTTATCAGTTTACCAAAAAAAAAGTTTATAAAATTCAGTTGAACAAACAGAAACCATGTTCAAAGTGGATGAGAAGGGGTTTTGTTCTTAGTCTCCAGATGTACAAGATAGTCTAGAATTATTATCAGGGGACAAAACAAGCTCCGACACAAAAACATCAATTAAAATAACTTTGATTTATCCTACTGGCATAGATTTTGAAAACTATACAGGCACTTTCATAAACCTTTACCTACACAACCGGTCCTAAGTCTACAACAGCCGGCAAACATAAATCAGGTATGACATTACTCTTGTTCCTGTACTCACATAAACTTGTTGAAATTATGACGAGCTCAACCTGTGTAATAAGGTGGCCTTTGTTTTACTACTCGATGACACTCACCAAAGACCCTTGTGCAAACTTTGTAACCATAGCTGGGTAGGGTTGACAGAGGCCGATTTAAATTTATTTTAAATATTCATTTGAATTTTCATACATGTCCCCTATAATACTTGGTACTTGAGAGGATAGTTGAACGGACTGGACAGTGCTCTGTCGTGAATCTGTTTCGACGTCCAATCAATACTATTTATTTTCAGTGGAGATGGCTTGGATGATTGGTTTTATTTGTATGTCCTCTTGCGAAGTAGTAGCTACATAAGGTCGAAATAGTTCTCGAAGCATAGAACTGCTTGTAATTGATCTAGAATACTATAAATAAACTACAATTAGTAGATACAGTAATGCGTTTAGGGTTTTCAAGTTGGCTCATCAATTGTCTTTGATAATATATGTATGTTTCTTTGTCTTTTTAATATGAAAAAATCAAAAAAATATATTATAATTCCTCCTACTCTGAGGCATAAACTGTAATGATGTGTAAACAGAAAAAGTCGTAAGAAAAATACAAAAAGAAATGAAATTT
The DNA here is from genome assembly GCA_947561695.1 of Tyria jacobaeae. Lineage (NCBI taxonomy): Eukaryota > Metazoa > Arthropoda > Insecta > Lepidoptera > Erebidae > Tyria > Tyria jacobaeae. The sequence continues at coordinate 14,586,274 of OX387209.1, forward strand.
CATGCAGTATTTTACTTCTTCTTAACAGTTTTACGACAAGAGACGGCTTCCATTTTCCTTTTTACCAGTTTTATAATTATTATACATCAACGCCGTTGACATTTACTGCCGTGGGATATGGTTTGTTTTAGTAGACGCTCATGTTAAAGCATTGGAACCACGCAGTCATAATAATGAGTTAAAAATAATTAATTTAAATTATTTACAAACATCTTTAGTAGGTGTCAACTTTAAAAAATAAGTGTCAATTGTGAGATTGGATGTACCCGAATGAAAAACAATACATTAACGTAACAATATTGACCAACTGGCATGCTCACCCATTGGTTCACAATATGGTTTGCATTTAATTTATTCTGGGTTATTTGGCAAAAAGATATTATATTATTATAAATAGTAAGTATCCAAACTTATTGTAGTTTTAACTTCGATCGACACTATGATTTCTTAAGAATAATGTTTTTTGCATAAGGTGGAACTCTCAAGAGTCGACTCTTCGTCAACTCTTAATCAATTTAATCTAACCAACATAATCATAACAAGAATCATCACGATAAAGCTTCAAGTCATAAGTCTGTAAGTAATACTTTGTACGCGTAACTAACAAATGCCTTTCATTGATATGTTAAAGCGACCCACGTATTAAATGCGACGAACAATCTCAACGGTGTTTTGTATCTTTGGCGAAAGGTCACAAGACATCCCCGCGCCTTGCTGTATAATCCGCAGCTGCCCTCACCGGTCTGGACGCAATTAACTCTCGACATGTTTCAATTTACACTCGCAAATACGCCACCCAACAACCGCTCTATTGTATAACTCTGCACCCACTGTACTGCGGCAGTACCACGCAGAATATAGGTCAACATAAATATTCACGGGTATATTACCGTCACTACACAGTCCTAAAGTAATTTTAAATTTCAGAAGTATTTTCACATGACATTAAAATTGTGTAATCTGTTGAGTAACCGTTGTCACGATAATGATGTACCAAGTCTAATTTTTAATTGACTTAAAAAAACAGGAGGTTGTCAACGACTGTTTTTTGTGTGTGTGTTACACGATATCTTCGCCATTTGTAAACCGATGTATACATATTATGTAACCTGTGCTCCCAAAAAATATTAAAAACCACACGCAATACTAGACACGTTTTTTGTATTTATACCCAATTTTAGTAGAAAGTACTTATTTTTATACAACAAATTTAACTTTGTGCTCAGCATGACCAGAATTGCTATATTAGAAAACCAAATTAGTATTTTTTTCTATTGGATTAATTTTGTATTACAATGGGAACCAAGACGTAATTTTAGATATGAATTATGTATTACTTTCATTTCATTATTATGTAGTCATATCATTCTGTTCTAAATATATAAATATACTATGTTATGTATGTTGGAATGTTACCATAAGTGAGCACGAGCTAGTAAGGTCTTTGTCGGGTTTGTTTTCCCAAACTCTTAAAAATATTTCGTACATTGACAACCTTATACGTTACGTCTAATAATCTCATGAAGTTTCTCCAACCACAATGATTTCAGTAATAAAAACAGTACAATTTATCACGACACCTTAGGAGGGTAACCATTGGTATGTTACGAACAAAGTATATTTTATCAACAACGTATGCCCGAAGGTTCATAAGACACTCATATTTCCCAATTCCCAATTAGAATTTAGTCCCACTATCGTAGGAGGGGCAAGGCTATTTTCACCAACTGAGCACTTTAGGAATGAAAATGGGGAGTATATTAATAAGGAGAGGTAAGAACAAAGGAAATATGAGAAATGCAGGGAAAGGGGTATTGCTTCTACCGATGTATTAAGCAAGTGTGAGAAATAGCTTAAGGACGTCGAAGTGGCATCCCTGTAACTCGAGCTTGTTGCTTGCTTGCTTGTTGTTGTAGCCAGGAGATCCGAGCCTATGTATTATATTGCCTATAATATCGCTCATTTGATGCAACTATGACAAATTTATATTTTGTTCAAAATTGAGTTAAGTAAATCAAAACTTATGTTCAAGTGAGATAGATATGTATATATATATATATATATATATATCGTACGTTTTCTGGAATTCACTACCAGCGCACGTGTTTCCCACTATGATCCCGAGTCTTTTAAGCGGGGCTTGAAAAAGCGTCTCACCAGGCTGCCAAAGTGTGGGTCACCATGCTGCATTGACTAGACTGGCAATGAGGATGGTAACCACCACTCTTTGACTCCACCTATTGCTTTCCATCCGGCAGAGCGGAGTCATTATGGTGGGCTTATAAAAAAAAACGTATTACTTATATATATCATGACATTTATGAAGTATCTGATTGATTAAAACTGAAAATAAGACTGTAATAATATAGTCTTATTTTTAGTTAAAAAAGACATACCAATGTCTGATACAATGATTGTTTTAGTCATACCTAAATTGAAAACGAAATAAAAAAAAAGAAACGCTCGCTTGTATTGCAACAAATGAGCTATATGATGTACAAGTTAGAAGAAGATCACTGTTTTTTTTTTTGGAAGTGTTATCAATAAATAGCCATATAAAAAGTGTGCAAATCTCTTCTTCTCAGGCGCATAGGAGAACTCAAATAATAAGAAGCAAATATATATGAAAAAATCGTGGCATCCAACACTGAAAAAAATTTATATCATCGTTTTATAAACTGACAACATGGACTTACAAACAGAATACAGGAATAGAAAGAATTCCTAAATATCGTGTTTCTCTATACTTTTATGTTGCAACCTTTATCATAACGACTGATTATATTCTTATAAGTAACATAAAAATATATTATGACAAACATAATTCTTCCTATTAGGTACTATTATTACTCGCAATAACCGACATTAATGTTACTCGGTAATTATACTTCCCCCTTTTTATGAGAGCAGATAGCTGCGAAAATATAATCTTGAACAAAAATGTTTGCAAAACAAAACTTTAATGGACTCAATTAGCACTCGTTCCGAACCCCGCAAGTCACAAAATTATTTTTAAATTCAAATGTATGAAACTGCTAAAGTCCATAGTTTGTTATCCGGGGAGACAGCGCGCCGGCTGGAGAAACAAGAGGCAAGGTAATCCACACGAGAATAACAATGTTTTCACTTTATTTTCACTTGTTTTTGCCCATTTTCACGAATACTTCGGGGGGACAAATGGATACGACTGGGGCCCTTGCCTTATTTACCGGTTGGTTTTCATAAAAAGTCTGTGCGAGCCAACTTTTTTATTTCAACACCATTATACGCAACTTTGTTAATTATTTTATGATGTGCATGTTAATTAGGACCTACATATATTTAGTAAATCAATCACGTTTGGATTATCGCATTAGATAATGTTGTGGCATTAAAGGTTTCATTACACTATCATGCTGAATATATTACTATAAATAGAGATGTATACTGTAATTCCGTAGTGCAAAACCGAACGCAATATAATTAAAATCTGTGCGTTTGAAAATCAATAATGTTCTGCTTTGTGTATGTAATACGCGTGCAGAAACACGTTAGCTTAAAACTAAAATACTTTTGTTATGTAAGAACATTATAATTTTAATGTAGGAACATTAAATTTACGTTACATATCTGTTGTATGTGTTTTTAACATATGTGTTGTAACTCATTTTTTTTTCTTTTACCCTTTAGTGGGTAAATAACCACGAGCCCCGCTCACAGTAAGTGGATTCTATCTATAATCTCAATTTATGTTTAAAAGTTCAAAGTAGTCGCAAATCTCGGAAAGTCTTTACACAACATGCTTGCATGAACAGAATGATGTTTTACATACGTAATCTATAGGTAATATCTAGGTGCCCCAAAATGGCACCTACGGTACTTTTATACATTTTTTGTTATTTCGGAGTTTCAGTTAAATGGAAAACTCTTTGCTTTTTATATAGGCTACTACTACGGTAATTAGTAGCAGCCTATATAAAAAGAAAAGAGTTTTCCATTTAACGTACGCCGTGGTTAACAAATGTATTCCGTGGTAATACTGGTAACAGAGTATTACCTCGGCCTCACAGAAAACCGGCTGTTAAACAATGTTAAACATTGTGTGACCGAGTGAGTGACGTTACCGGAGGTCCAACCGCTTGCCCTTCCCCTCTTTCCCCTCCTCCTTATCCTTTACCATAAATGTACATAGGTGGCGGAAGTCACTTACCAACAGGTGACTCGTGTCCCCCTAACCATAAAAAAATAGATTTTCTACTAATTTATCATAGTTGTAGTTGTGCCACTATACAGGCTATAAAATTTTACTGATAAACATCAAATCGTGATTCTGACAGGCACTTTAAACAACTCTGGTTGACAGTCAAATAAAAAATAAATATTTTTAAACGATTATGGTTCAATGGCTCTATACGTGAAAATTTTGAATATTGTACTGTATTGCAGAGAAAAAAAAATCAGTAATACTATCCCTATCGAATTTTTACATGTCAATGAGCGAGAGCGAGAGCGTGTCTAGCTCAACGCCTTATACATTACAAACGTATGTGTGTTTAACTAATGGATGCTATACACACTTTATCATTTTGTTAAACATATTGATGGACTAAAATAAGGGTTTCAGTTACTTTATGAAGCATGTCATTGACGTAATGAATCACTTGACACAATCGTCTGGCATCCGTCTACACTACATCGATGGGACCTCATTCGTACGCCCTTCATTTTAATACACACGCGCGAGGCTAACGAACTTTACACGTCAAAGGAATCTTGTATCACTCACGTCACGGCTCCCATTTCCCGAGCTTTGCGAATTATTCAGTTGAGAATGAGGAGAGGGTTGTACTAAAATTACTTTCATGAAGACCGTGCGCTGCTGGTCCGCCTTTTGCAGCCATAACTTTATGTCATATATCAAGCCCAGTCCGCATTGTGATCTTGACACCTACTTTGCCATAAAGTGGTCAATTTTATATAAAATATTGTTGTAGGTAACATTATTTATTTATTAATTATCAATAGGGAACGACCACGCGCCAATATGCACTTTGCTCATAATTGTTCCCGTGGTATTTACACGTAGATAAATCATTTTATATGTAGAATTCTCGCTAAATAAATTATATTTTCATTATATTCATCGCTAAGATTGCTGGATTGTTAAAAGCTAACTAACTAGCTAAGGTTGAGCATATTTTAAACTTAAATTTTGATTTTCATTTGAATATTTTAATAATGGAACAAAGATTGATTTTAACGGTAAGATCGCCTTTTGTACATTATCCTTCAGACACATGAACCTATTGTATTTGTGTCACTATAACAGGGTATGAAATGTTCAGTTAATAAATTGGGAAGAGACAAGGACTAACATTACAAATATGAAAAAAAAAGGTATTACCTACATATCTAACTATCTTTAGCACCGAGGCCCCGACCGATGCAGCTACATAGAATCAAATACAGAAAAAAGTTATATCAGTACATTATAAGTACTATCACAAGTATTTCCCGATTTACATACCTAATAAAAACCCACTGTACAACTGGTCACGTTTCATATACCGAAGAGAATGGAAAATCGATTATTTCAAATGTCTGTTAGACTAGCTAAGATCACATTTCCCCCTCAAAATTGCATCTACGTGTTCTAAGAGAACGTCTTCAAAAAGAGGATTTCATCAAAATCTTAAAAGCTGTGCTAACTAGTTTAACTACACCAACTTTTGTTGCACCTATTACCACTTCCTGAGAGTTTCAGTTTCTGAAAACACATAAAAAAAAATGTGTTGACTAACAAATGAGGTTAAGTGTATCAAACTTTAAACTTGGGCATATTATTTCTCGCAAGACGCAATATAACATCTGGCGACACCTTGCGGCCACGTATTAAGTTATCTCAATATTGATGTAGCAACATATTACAAGACACACTTTGCAGACCTATTAGATTAAAATCTTCTTTACACTTAAAACGTTATACAAAACTTTAATTTTCAAACTCCGATTAGTAGACAAGTAAACATAACAATGAAAAACGGAACTTAAAGTAAAATGGACAAACCAACACCGACAAGCCGTATCATATCTTAGAATTTGAAGGACCAGTTTAATTATTAACATTTTTTTACGTCGAAACAACCACGGGTCGTCACTTCATCGGGGCCTGTAGTACGGACTCGAACTGACTAAAAGCCCAGTGTTAAGTCACCGGATCTTGTGGCCTGGGACTCAGGTGTATTCAGAAAGAAAGTCCCTGTGTATCCCGGCAAAGCTGGCTGTTTGTGGAACAAGACGACATGACCGCCAATTGTATTTACAATAAAGAGGTATATTATTATTATTACCAAACTACGGTGTTTGAAGCCAATCCTTTCCATGATCTCTAGCCAGAGTTTTCCATCATCGATAGCTGCCACGAGATCAGCACGCTACTACACCCACACAGAGCACTCCGCCAATGTCTAGAACGCGGTATTCTCGCGACAGGCCCGCAGTGATAGCACACAGGCGTTGGCTCCCCGCCTATACGAACGAAACCTTATTGTTTTTAATTCTTATTATATATATATAATATATTAATTATTGTACTTTATTAATTGTTTTTGTTTAACAGGACCTTTCCAAGTGAAGTTGCTTGCCAATTGCAATGTAATACAGCGGTTTGGCAATTACCTTCTTATTTGAAACGCTTGGACGCAAATGTCTACTAATTTGAGTATATTGATCAGTAATCCGACTTGTGAACTATTGTGATCTATATCTGATCTATACTTGTATTAACTGATTTGTTAAAATGTTTTTCATTATTTAAGTTAATTCAAGTATACCCTCAACTAAATTTTACTCTGCGGTTTATCCAGAAAGTTTTAGATGTCTGAGTTGTGCATATTTCTATTAGGACAGGATCCAGGAATATTAGACGTAACATGCTGTACTGGCATGGCTAACTGTGCAGTTCATGTTCAGGCAATTCTAAAGTATCTAATACTTACGTAATTGAGTTCATTCTCACATGCATCGATAAGGTAGTAGAGCCACGTTGATTTATTCAGCAGGAATGGGCCGGCTCGACCGGGGCAGTACTACCCTCTCACAGAAAACCAGCCTAAAGTGACAACATTCGTGGTGTCGCCTTTCGCTGGTGAGTAAGAGACCGAGACCCGTAGAAACGGTGGTGCCGCTGGCCGCCCGCGGCATAGAGAGGGGCCCAACCACGGCTAACCACCCTGGGAGGCTGCCCCGTCAGGTCGCGCATAATCTACGGAGTGGCACGTCGTGGGTCCCGGCGGCCACTTCCGGGAGGGTACGGGGGCCCTTCCGTCCGTCGGTTCGGTCACCGTCATGCTTCACCGATACATGATGACACAGCATTTTTAGTCTCAGTTTACATTGCCACGATGACTGTCATGCCTTTTACGCCCCCTTCCTCTTCTATCATGGCAGCACAAAAAAAGAAAAGTGGTCTTACAGCGGCATCCTCCTCTCCCACCAACCCGCTTTTTGAGTTGGAGTTCACTAACATACGTGGACTCAATGCAAACTTCAGCGCCGTACACCAACACCTCGAGACGGCTCGGCCGGCCATGCTTTTTCTTACGGAGACACAAATACGCCGCCCTGCCGACACGACATATCTCCACTATCCCGGCTACGTGCTCGAGGAGTGCTTCCTCGCAAGGGCTGGAGTGTGCCTTTTCATCAGGGCGGATGTTTGTTGTCGCTGTCTGCACTGCCTAGAAGACACATCCTTCTCCATCCTTTGGCTGATTTTAGCTCTACGAGCCGGATTTACGTGTGCCTCTATCGCTCCCATTCCGGAGACTCCGAGACAACTCGACTCTTTGACCACCTCAGTCAAGCAGCGGATAAAGCGTAGGAGGAGTTTCCGACCGCCGAACTGGTGTTTTTGGGAGATTTTAACGCCCACCATGAGTCCTGACTGGGATCTTCCAAAACTGACCACGCTGGTCGAACTGCCCACGCATTTGCTCTCACGCATGACCTTACCCAACTGGTACTCCAGCCCACCAGGATACCAGACATAACGGGTCAAGCGCCCTCTTTACTGGACCTACTGCTGACGAATCACCCATTGCAGTACAGCGTATCGGTTCTCGCCCCTCTGGGATCCCCCGACCACTGCCTGGTGTCGACCTCAGTGCCTCTTGTTACCCCTCCACGACCTGTGGTAACAAGACGGCGGTTATGGCACTACTCGTCAGCAGACTGGGATGGAATGCGGGAATATTTTGCATCCATCCCCTGGGCTCAACGCTGCTTTAAAGACAGGGATCTGTCGCAAAGTGCGTCTGCCGTGACTGACGAAATCACTGTCGGTATGGAGTATTATATCCCCTACAGTGAAGTCGCCAGCACGAAGACCCGTCCCTGGTTCTATCGCGAGTGCACCCGTGCCGTTGCTTAAAAGCAGTCGGCCTACCACGCATGGATCAGGGCCCGCGCTCATTGTGACCCAGACATTGATCGCCTAAAAGCAGCACTAAACAGAGCCACTAGGGAATGCAAGAGGGCTTACATCAGAACAGCTGCCCAGCGCATTGCACGGTTTGGCCAAGAACTCATCGCATACCCTACGGGTAGCCGTAAGTTTTGGCGTTTGGCCAAAGCCGTGCAGTCCAACTACTGCCAACCTTCGCTGCCGCCGTTGACCTACCCTGACGAATCACTGGCCCACGAGCCGCAAGAGAAAGCGAAACTACTAGCTGACCCCTTGGCGGCTAACTCCTGCATCGACGACCGTTGCGCGCACACGCCCACCATTGCGTCCTGCGACTCCGCAATGCGGGATATTCGCATCCGACAGAGGGATGTCCGTGCGGAGCTTCGGTCACTCGATGGCCGGAAAGCCAATGGACCCGATGGTATTCCGGCGGTGGTTCTTAAGAACTGTGCACCAGAGTTGTCTCCCGTACTGACGCGCTTGTATCGCCTGTCTTATTCCTCAGGAATTGTTCCGGAGGCCTGGAGAGAAGTGAATGTTCAAACCATTCCTAAAAAAGGCGACCGCTCCGATCCAGCCAATTACCGACCTATAGCCGTCACTTCCATACTCTGTAAGGTGCTCGAGCGGATCATCAACATCCAATTAATCCGCCACCTAGAGGATCACTCCTTGTTAAATGATCGTACTTCTAGCGTACGTCACACACCTTTGGGGTGAGGCTATGGATAGGCATGGGGAGTCTTTGGCCATCAGCCTCGACATTGCCAAGGCCTTCGCTAGGGTCTGGCACCGCTCGCTTCTCTCCAAACTTCCTGCATTTGGACTGCCACCTAAACTCTGCAACTGGGTTGCTGCCTTCCTCCATAAGCGCCGCATTAGGGTTCTCTGCGACGGCGCGGCCTCAGACTTCCAGGAGGTAAGCGCTGGTGTACCTCAGGGCTCCGTCCTATCGCCTACGCTGTTCCTCATGCATATCAATGACATGTTGGCCCTTGGCAATATATATTGTTATGCAGACGACAGTACAGTACACGGGCGATATTTCGGACATCCTACTGCCAAGCTGGCAGACGTTGAGGGAAAACGACAGGAGCTTGTCGCTGAGTTCAACCGGGTCTTGAGCCGCATTTCCCAATAGGTCTGTGAGAATCTGCTCGAGTTCAGCGCCAAGAACACAAGCGTGTGTATTCTCTACCAAAAAGTCTCCATTCCTTTCCCTTCCTACTCTACAGAGCACTCAACTGCCAGTGCAGGATAGGCTTAGTATCCTGGGTATGGATATTTGCCGGGATCTCAAACCGCGCGATTACATCGAGAGTGTCACTAAGGCGGCCTCGCGAAAGCTCGGCGTTTTGAACAAGGTGAGACGGTTCTTCTCGCCCGAGCAACTGTGTCTTTTATACAAGACCCAGGTTCGCTCCTGCGTGGAGTACTGCTCTCAACTCTGGGACGGCTATGCGCAGTATTTGATTGACACTCTCGATCGGTGGCGCGCAGTCCGCATTATCGACTGTCCTGAGATCATCCAGTCTCTTGAGCCTCTGCAGTTGCGAAGAGATTTCGCCTCTATGGCAGTCCTCTATCGCCTACATCACGGGGAGTGTTCTGATTAGCTCTTCCAATCGGTCCCACCTTCTCCCTTCCTCTACAGGACTACACGTGCTGGCCTGAGGAGTCACCGTTTGTGCGTCGAAAATATATGTACGTACCCGAACTAAACGGTTTGGCTCTTCTTTCCTGTGCCGATCGGTAAAAGCCTGGAATTCTCTACCAGCGTACGTGTTTCCTTCCACTTTGATCCCGGGTCTTTTAAGCGGGGCGTGAAAAAGCATCTCACCAGGCCGCCATAGTGTGGGTCACCATGCTGCATTGACTAGACATGCAATGAGGATGGTGACCACCACTTTTTGGCTCCACCTATTGCTTTCCATCAGGCAAAGTGGAGTCACTATGGTAGGCTAATATAAAAATAAAAAATGCACAATTATATACTATATATATGTATATAGTATATATATATATATATATATATATATATATATATATATACTATATACTATATGTATATATATATATATATATATATATATATATATATACTATATACTATATGTATATATATATATATATATATATATATATATATATATATATATATATATATATATATATATATATATACTTGTTGTTAATGAGCTAGTTGCCACTACTAAAAGGAAATCTTATAAAGTATACTATTCTGTGATACGCAAAAAATATATATACCATTTATATATTTTTTGGGATTTTCAACAACGCAAACTTTAATTTAATAATATTTTTTGAAAAAAACATACGAAAACACTTTCCGCCGTGGCGTGGAAAATATGTTTATCATAAATATTACATGATTCGCGAATGCAAAAATATATCAGTGGGCTGCCAAATATGTAAGTAATATTTATACTCAGTGAATGGCTTAAGCTGCTTAAGGAAATTTTAAATCTGCCTCATAATCTTGAAACATGAACGAGTGTTTAGTATAGAATAAGAGTTTTAGAAATCAAAACGGATGGAGTATATTTGTTTACTAATAAGCTACTGAATGGCTTAAACTGGTTTAATGGGGATCCTAAATCTTCCTTATCGTAATGTTGAATCGCTAAAGTAGAGATTTTTCCTGCAGAATAAGAGTTTTTTAAATAAAAACTGGTAACGTTTATTTATTTACTAATACTTGACCGATATCAAACGTTTACCTATACTTTCAATTACAATTCTATATAATATTTTACTCGGGATTAGGTGCTGGGTTTTTATACATAAAAGGAAAGTATGCAACAAGCACTTTTTATAAATTACTTTTTATTTTAAAACAACAAAAAAATAGCGATGTACCGAAATATCAATGGCAACCTTGTTTTGCTGACGCTCCGACCAAGTACGTATCGCCATTTCAAAGTCGTTTAATTATTGGCACGGTTATACAAACTATCAGCAGCCCAAAGGCTTAGTAATTTTAAGAACATAAAACTTTGGTTTTGCTACAAACACCTGAAATATTAACCATTTTATTGAACAGTCGTTAACAGATACAATAAATAATAACCGTACGCCATTAATATTCTAAAGAGACATTTCTAGGGGATTATTACAGCAAACGTGCGGCCATTATCGAAACGAGACAACTAGCGGGTAATTATAACAATTATGAGAGCCCACGCAAATCCATGTCCCGTATACAGCTCACGTTTGGACGAAGTACCGGTGGGCACCTGTCAGTCAGTTAATAATTCAATCACTTATACCGCCCCAAAGGAGCTCCAGCTTAAACGCACAAATATGCAAATCGACGCACCCTCCTTCGACGATACTTGCTTATAAACTTTAAAATTAAATTTCGACCTTCTTAGACTGATAGCTCTTGAATAACATTTATTCGTTGTAAACGAGAAACGCAAATTAAGACCACGTGTGGAATGACGTCATTACATCACTAATGTGCCGCCAAGCAAAGTACGTCAATTAGTTTTGGCGAATAACAGCAAATAATAAAGATAACTTATCAAAATTAGGCCTATTAATTTATGTAGCAAATAAAGTATTGTAAGGGTGCCTGCCTTTGTTATATGTTATTCTTCATATTAATATAACGATAGAGACAATTACTGCTGGAGTACAATAGACTTATTGATTTTATATATTCCTTTTGGAATTGACTAAAGAAATAATGGAATTTATTTGTTGCGTTACTAAGAGAGAATTCTGTTAAGCAAGCGAAGTCAAGTCCTGATTACAATACGTCGCACGTGGCATGCTAACACCGTTTGAAACAGGGTACACATACCAATTACGAGCACACGTATGTATACAGATTACAGCATTGTAGCTAATCTAGGACAAAAGGTAAATATTACACAAAAGTCTCTCGGGTGTTTTAATACAAAGCTTAAAATTCCTCGGATTAAAAAAATATAATAATTGTATATTACTTTTCCCAAGTTGTTCATTTATTTAGGTCCCTATAGCCCAAATTGTTAAACAGTTATAATCAAATCTGCCACATTGATACCGTAAAGGAATGTAGGTAGGTTTTTGATTGATTTATTATACTAAATATGTAAACCCCTATAACAATTTCTGGATCTACAACTGAACTAACTTTTTGTTAATCTCGTTTAAACTCGTTTCTCCATACAAAGTAGATGTCAACATAATACCTCTAATCAACTACTTACAACATAAAAGAAATAAAATATCGTCAGAATCCAAATAAAACACGTAGCAAACCGTTCAAATTACAAGTAATAAACCCATTATTAGATATGGCAAGATATCAAAAAGCTATAATAACATAACGTCTAAATTTGTTGTAAAATTTTATGTTACGGCCCTGTTCTGCCAAAAGCAAACTTTTGTTACTGCTATGCCAAAGTTTATGTGTTTCTACAGGTGACATATAAAATAAGGTATTTACATCTTTCAGATCACAGTATACGTAAAACATTGGAAAATCAAAAGTGTTTTACTATTTTTTCTTGAGTTGCAGGTGTCCAAGAGCGGCGGTTGTCGCTTACCATCAGGACCCGTCTGTTACTCTGTCCCCTTATATCATATAAAATAAAATATATCCAGAAAAAATTACCGATGACCTAAAGAAGGAGAAGGAAGGAAGGAAGAAGGATAGAGTTGTCGCGAATGGGTGGGAGCTCCTTTTTTTATATTCTATAGGGGGACAAACGAACAGATGGGTCACCTGGTGGTAAGTGACAACCACCATCCATAGACACCCGCAACTCAAGAGTCGCAAGTGCGCTGCCCGCCTTTGAGGGTGATGAGGGACGGGGGATGCAGGGAGCGGAAAGAAGAGAGGGGTGAGGAGATGGGAAAGAGGAGAAAGGAGATGAGGGGAGAGGAAAGGAGAGAGGGGGAGGGAGGGGGGCCTCCGGAAACATCACTCTATTCGGAGAAATGCAACGCAAGCCTTACTTCACAACCGGTTTTCTGTGAGGCCGAGGTATCACACCGGTCGAGGGGGCCCATTCGTGCCTAAACATGGCTCTGCCACTGATCCGTGAAATTTGTTTTTTTTTTTCATTTTTGGGATTTTCTATGTCAACAACTATAATAATAGCCTAGTAACTAAGTTCCTGCTACATAATTTAGATATACTATACTAATGATTTGAAATTGTTGTAATTTTTGAATTTTAGTTATAAATTGCCGAAATGTATAAAAGCCAGTCTTATTTATAAGAAATTTATACACGTAACTCATTTACTAATACAACATTGTACTATATTGTTTTTTATAATTATCTTGATGGCTACATATTAAGAGTATATACATCTTACAAGTTCATTAATAAATTATTAACCTTTTATTCACTAAGTTCTAGTCTAGTCTAGTTATTCATGGTTTCAAGTTTGCTTATGAACATTTAAAATTTCAAAATTTATATTGAAATCGGTACGGTTTAGAATTAGTAAATAATTATGAAGTGTCGAAACAAGAAGCTCTTATCATCTAATTTAGATTTTATTTAAAGGGTTAATTTATTTCTTGCTCAGTACTACAATCAAAATTTAAATCTGAATGTAGTTTTGAATGTCTTAGTCACTGAGATGTCGTTACCGCTTTTAGTTCGTTTATTTGATTAGATTTGTTATAAATGTGCTCTATATTTTCTAATGATTTTACTGATCTAGGTCAGATCACATTTGATTAATATTCATCACATAATAATATAAACTAGTAATTTATTATAGTCAAAACGAAAATCAGTCAGTCAGTAACTGACAAAAGAATTCGACAAGTCTTTTGTGTGTTGTGTCTTCTAAATGTACACAAAGGGTACACTCTTTTGTATACATAGAGAAGACGGGCATCTTTCTTTCAAGAAAGTAAGTTTATTCTGGAATCGTCTAAAGAAAAAGTAATGAAATATTGGTCGATAGTGGATATATATACATATATTTATACGTATGTAGTGTATATTGCCATTATTGAAATCCTACGTATGTATATGCGTAACCGTATACAAGATAAAAGAATTCTAAAACTGTCGCAAAGTGAAATGTCTAGTACCTCAGCATCTTCGGTAAACAGTATTTATCGCACATTGTACAAGCTTGTTAATATTTTTATTGCTTTTCGAAGTAGTATCCGTTTCTTTCTAAGCAATGTCACATACGACTGAACCATTGACTGAAGCAGTGAGCCGACTCTTCTTTAGGGATCTCTTTCACGTTCATCTTCGTTGTTCATAAAACGAATTCCGACTAACGAACGAATTGGAAATAAATAAAAGTCACAAGATGTGATGTTAAAAGAAAATTTATTCAGGTCAATTCAAATACATAACAAATAATAAATTAATGATTCAGACATTACTACTAAATCTGATTTTTTTTTTAATTTCTGCACTTTATTGCCTAGTACGTCTGTTAAATAAGATAAGAAGTCATATATGATTCGAAAATAATTCCCTTTAAAAAGTAGACAACCGACTTCAATGCGCCTATCATAAAATTTAAGACTTATATCGTTTTCTCATGGACAGGAAGCACCAGCTTTAAAATAAAAATAAAACATCAAAATCGGTTCACCCAGTCGAAAGTTCTGAGGTAACAAACATAAATAAAAATCTATCTCCGAAAACATTAACAGATAACTGTGCACTATTAAACAATTTTTCATCTATTAAACTTACTACTACTTTATTCTCATTAAACAAAGTATCAGCATTTAGATTTTTTCCTGTTTTCTAATATTTTCTGCTAATAAAATATTAAACTAAAGTTCAGAATACATCTTTGTTCACAACATTGGAAATAAAACTTTTCACTCTCACTGTAAAACTCGTAATTTGCACAGTTGATACTTACACGTTCGAATTCTGCACATTCTGCACGTCAGGGTTCTGAAGTTACAGTATATTACCTCCGGTTGGGGGTCCTCTCAAACTCTCCTATTATCCATTCAAAATGGCCAGCCTTGTACACTCTAAAGGTGAAGTAAGGAAGTATGAATGCAACCAGGATATTCGTAGTGGACAAATTGATCTGGATCTGCTCAATGTCGGATTTATTCGTTCCTCCAGTGAAATTTTGGGCTACAATCATTTTTTCTTATAGGTTGCGGATTTCCGCGAAGGAATGAATACGAGTGTGCACGTTCCCCTTGCCTTGAATATTAGCAATTGCAAGGGCAATGTGCACACTCGTATTCCAGCCACGGCGCAATAGATTCGACTGCGCGTGTCAGGAAAGTGTGAAATATAAACATCTTCAGTGAAAGAAGTTTATTGACTGACTTTTCATTATTATAGAATTTGACACTTATTCTACATACTCATTACACTACACCCATTCATACAACATATTAAGTATCCCCACTACAGTCGCAAATGATGCCAATAGTTTTGGCAAGAGCCCTGCAAAATATTAAAAAGTTTTTCAAACTCGGTCACGTATGCCGTCTAGAGAGAAATATCCAGAATAGCTAAATAATTTAAAAAGTAATTGTATTCCATGTAAAACGTCTAAAAATTGCATAATCAGCGCGTGCCAGGAGGCATCTTGCCAGAATCCTGTAGTGATAAATCTCAAAAGCCTCTATTGAATAGACTCGTACGAATTATTAACGCCCCATTAGTCTCAGTCCAACGTCTTTATTTGTACAGAGAAATCTTATTGAAATGCCTATCTGTGACTTGTGAAATTATAAATGGTTTATCGGCACACTGTGAGCTGACTACGGTCTTGTATAAATCAATTGCGTTATCACAGACCTTTATTGTATTTAAAATAAAGCAGGTGATTTTTAAATGTAAATATAATATCACATCATAGTACGCAATTATAGTTAAAGGTATATGCGTAAAGTTATATTATTTCGAATAAGTAATTAGGTCATTAGTCATAACATTAACTTATACATACACTACATAATAACAAACATAAACTATTAGTATTTTTAGAATAAAAACTTTCGTGAATTAGATTCATATTTATTTAAATATACGGTTTTACTCACGTGTATATTTCGGAGTTGCCCGACTTGTTTCGGTCTCGACAGGAGGCCTTTTTCTAGGAGTAGGTCGTCCAGCCGCGACGGTTAGGTTATTTACAAATAAATTAACTATCGCGCGTATACTTTAACTTTGAATACTTTTCCAGCATTCACAAAAAACGCCCTAACTACCAGGAATTAGTTTATTTTGAACTTCCCCAAATAGGCCTTAACTCTATACCTACAATAACGTTATCCCGACATTATTTATTGACTTAATTTCCAACGGTTTGTTGTTAATAATACTAAAGTGTGTCACAAAATGGGGTTTATTATTAAGGGTAAGATCTATTTCTGTTCTAGGAAACTTGGAAGCCGTAAAACTTGGGTAACGACGGAATTGAAGAAAAGCATACTATAATATTTATAGGCGTCGAAAGTGGGTTCCAGAATGTACCAATAAGTGTTCTGAATTGATTGAATTAGTGATAGATTAATTACAGCTTTACTTTTTTTCAAACTTCGAGTTGGAAACTAATAAAAAAATGTATAGCTAGTCAGTAACACTAAATTAGTTTGAAGTGTTTGAGTGCTACATTTTTCATAATAATTATCATGAATATCATATACTTCTCAGGAAACTATTCAGTTCCAGGGAAGTTAGTCAATATTACTCAATATTACGTTATATCAATATTACGTTACATAAAATCCAATCACACCATACCCATATCAAAGCTGCAATGCAAAATAAATAGAGGACAATGAATTCAAATAAGTTACTAATTAATATTTAATAATGTTTAATTATTGAGAAACTTCTCAATAACTGCATTTGATTTATTTTCAATCTTCGTAAGTATGACCACACGTCTGCTATACGTTCCCAACTAATGTGGCTTACTATTCTCCAGCGTCGTAATCTGTGAGCGCTTACTCCTCTTTTTTCTCGTATATTAACTCCCCGTAACCATCACTTATATAGTTCCTTACCTTTGGTTCTTGCGTTCAAATCACTTCAGAAACCTTCGTTCTACAAACAATAAACTTCTCTAATTCTTCTCCTCCTCAAAACTCCGACTTCGTGAAGTCTACGTAGTATGGTCAGTCACTCCTTCTCTGGAATGCGCAGCAGCTCAAAGTCATTATTTCCATTAACCGCTTTATATTTAAGAGGAGAGTCAGTGATCTCCTACACAATGAATTGAAAGAATTTTTGCAGCGTACATGACTCTCAAACTCGATTATGTATTATATTTGTATATATAAATATCTATTGCATATAAATATCTAGTCTTGGCATAAATATTGTGACAAAAAAAATCTAGTGCATAGATTCTAATGTATACATTTATTACTATTGTGTGCTTGTTTATACATTAATGTAATTAAAAATGTATGAAGGTCATTCAAAATATCAGTCCTTTAATATAATAATATATAATATAATAATATTATTATAACAAGCAGAATGACGTAATATAAATGTAATATTATTGTTTAATAGTAAAAGTTTTCCCGTAACTAATTAAAAATGTTATATGACCTCACTTTGCGTACCGCTTAAGAAGTTGTTTTGATTGTACCACACTATTAATTTTTAAAAAATCAGTGAAATAATATAAACCAGTGCGTCTTACCGTCAGCATGTTTAAGTCATCTTTTAAAATACGTGACATGGTGCTATATTCATTTCCCGAGGTAAAATCTTTTGTTTTTGGATAGGATTTCTTCCATAGGAGAAGTTTACTTAAGGTTTATTTGTCAGTATATTATCCATAATGTGGGTATTCCATGTAAGTATTGTATACACACTACTTAAGTACTTTGAATTTTATCGTTCTCTCCTTTTCTCTCTTCTATCTCCTACACATTACCACTCATTATCTCTCCACCACCCAAAGGTTGACTGGCAGAGAATGCCTTAGGCATTAAGAATCCCCTTTTATATACTCTGTGCATAAAGATTTATTAAATAAAGAAATCTTTATTTAGAAGAATATCTACGGCTACCTATTACTGAGATCGGCCTGTAAACTTATTTAATATACCATTTGTGGTTAAAGCATCAGTTAAATATAGTCCTTTCAATCTGTCTCAGAAGCGAAATCCTTTATTTCGAAGTAACTTTTAAAGGGCACCATAAGCACACAATGACTATAGGTTTATTTTATAATTTAGTCAGTCCAAAGTATCTGCTCAAGTGCTTAGCAGTGTACTTCTTCTTAAATCAGTTGCCTATATGCTGAAGTTAAAGTAATAGAAAACAGAGAGACCATATCTATCGAGCGTTTTTTGTTTATTCTATGTAGGGGGACAAATTAACAGATGGGTCATCTGATGGTAATTGACAACCACCGTCCTTGTACACCTGCAACTCAAGGCGTGGGAGGAATGTAAGAACAGGAAAGAGGTGTTGGGGGATGAAGATATGGGAAAGAGGAGAGTAGGATGAGGGGAGGGGAAAGAGAAGAGGGGAGTTGGGCCTCCGGAAACCTCACTAATTTCAGCAAAATGCAACGTAGGCGTTGCTTCACAACCGGTTCTCTGTATGGCCGTGGTATCACACCAATCGAGCCGGTCATCCATGCCTAAGTATGGCTCTTCCACGAAAATCTTTACTTTTTATAAACACCTACACACCTATATACTATTATGTGAAGCAAACAAAACCACATTCTCATGTGTACTTCATATATTTTATGTAGTGGCATATAGGTTCGCGATGCAGTCCATTTTATACTGGTAGCAAAATAAACATTTTTGCTACCAGTATATTTCACATTAAAACTCAACTACTAACTAAATAACTAACTAATACTAAAACAATGACTATTGTATAAGAAAAACTATAACAGCGTCGCTTCGTATAATTTTATTTAATAATAATTGAAAAACAACATTTCGTCTCTTATCAAATGAACAAAAACATTATCGTAACGCGCCCGATGTAATTTGGAATAATGTTTTGTGTAATGGGTCTGTTCAGCAAAGTACAGAGAGCGCAGTGGGCTTTTTGCCGAATTTCCCACGCCCCGGCCGCTATTACAAGCAAAGCAATCCACAAAAAGATAAATTGTGAGTGAATTTATAACAGCAGAGTGCTCTCAGCAGGACAGATTTTGTTAAAGAACACTCAGGTACTTGTTTTTTATCGTGTTTTGTTAATTCTTTTGAACAAAGTCTTTATACATTTTTACTCAGTTTTCAACCAGAAATTTAACTGTCTTGGCTTCCATCATAATGACGATTATCATGGCATGCAACGATGCACCCATACGACGAACGTCTGTTTACAAAAAATGCAATATAATTTATTGCATTTTTTGTAAACAGACGTTACCAATCCTAAGCAATTAAAATAAGCACTTAGAGAAAACTAAGAATTAAATTACAAGATAAGCAGAATTATATTAAATGCAGCAATAGTCAATATTCGGAAACACAGTACGCTGCTATAAAACATAGCGATGACTAGACATAAATTAACGGTAAAGTGTATTTGAGTTGTGGCCCTCTTAAGTTAATAATCGCCGTCCCTGTTATCTCCGAATAGGATTCTCAAAGGGCTAATTTTCTGTTAGTTTCTAAATAATTAGAACTTGTTTGAAACCCTATGTATCCTATCAAAAATAAATTGAATGGTGAATAAAATGAAAATTTGTTGATTTGCTTGTTTCTTACGCTCTCAACTTCTATCATTATAACCGCTTCAGTAGTTAGTATACCGGTAATAATGAAATTATCCAAACATGATGTCAGGATTGCAAAAACAGGACAGAATGTGCCTTTCATGCATGAAAAATAGTATACAAAATGACATAATACAAAATCATACAAAATAACTTTTACGTTAACAGCGTTGCGGGCGAAAGTTATTATCCATATTAAAACTTAAACAGAACACGTGTTAGATGAGTCACCCCATATTGGACTACAAAATCTGAGTTTTCACCTGTGTTTGGTTTTAACAAAAACACAAAATTTATACTTTAAACATTACATTACTTCATATTAAGAGTATTACTTGTTACAGACGATACCCTTACAAGAACCCAAAATACATGAAGATTATTTACGCTTTGTAGAATTATAGTCAAGGTTTCAATCAATAAATGACTCAAGTGCGTTGGCCTTTCGTCTGACCGATTAAAACGATTTGATTTCAGTTCTATTGAAACAATAATAGTTAAGGCTGTCTTTAGACCCTTCTTTATTAATTGTATACTTATTACAAGGTCTTTACTTTTATATGCCCATGGCAAAATTTAACATAAATAATTACAAATTAATAAATTTATGAAAGATCTACTCCGAACAACTTCAAAAATAAGGAGGCTTTCAATTCGAGTGAATGTTTTTTTTTGGTATAGGTTACGCAACATGTTTACTATTTGTAAACAGATTTCTATAATTCCTTTTAGGGTTCTGTTCCCTAAAAGGAAAAAAAGGAACCCTTAAAGGATCACTCAATTGTTCATCGGTCTGTTTGTCTGTCTGTCAAGGCCCTTTTTGGAAAGTATCAAGTTAAAATAACATCAGATACTTATGTCTGCTGTCCCTTAAAGATGTAAAATTGACAAGCTTTTAAGTCAACGCAATAAAAAAACGGTCATTAAAGCCTTTTATTTAAAAAAAAAATCAAAATTGCGGGAGTGAATCAAAACCCTACTGGTTACTTTCCATTGACCTAGAATCCTAATTTTGTCAAGAAACAAAGTCTTAATGCACCAATAAAGGAAAACATTTGAGAGTGATTAATTTGTTGTTAATACACTTAAAAAATACTTTTTTTATAACTTCAAACTTATTTATTTATTTATCTCTTTATTGTACACCACAAAAGTAATGGAATGGTAATGTAAAAAAAATACAGACATGATTGCATGTATTACGGTATAACAATTGGCGGTCTTATCACTCACGGTGATTTCTTACAGACAACCTTTACACGGATATTATTACATAAAATTAGGGGTAGTCTAAGGTGGACTATTCTAACAACATGAATATATGCACTTATTATAATATTTAATACTAACATATTAGTAAATAAATATATACATATATAAATAGGAACATACAGATACATAGTATTTTTAATGACAAGAAGTAGTTTACCACTTACTTTTTAAATATATGTATGGATTTGGATTGACGAATGTCCACTGGTAAATTATTTCACAGCCTAACAGCTTGCACCGAGAACGATTTGTCAGTGAATCGTGTGTCTAGGCATTTTCAGCTTCAAATTCTCTGATGATCTTAGTTTCCTGCAATGTGTGTTATGTAAGAACTCAAAACATCCTTTAAGATAAGTACTCTGTTCCATCCACATACTCCCTGTATGTGGATGGAACAAAGTACTGTAACGGTGAACAAACTTGAGCAGTCGCTCACTTGAGCTTGACACCAAAACGTCTGCTCAAGTGAGCGACTGCTCAAGTTTGTTCAGTTGGTCTTCTTATATTTATATATATTTGTAATAAATTATTTCTCATGTGTTTCTCTGCAACTGCTCTTAGAAAAAACATACATATGAAGCTATTTTTGAATGTCATTTAATATACACATGGGGCTCTAAGTAATGTTAAAATTACTTCGTACGCTATTCAATTGAACTTAATGTTCAGTGAGCTCTATTGTTTTAGCAAAAAAATGTCTAACTTAAACTTAATATTATATTACGTTTTCAGATATAATTAATCGAAAAAGTCTCATCCTTATCAAAAAACACGAAGCATGACATGAGAAAAGTCTTAATAGCTCTCGTGATGGCAAAATTTTGAAAATTTTAGTGAGTGAACTAGAAGCAAAACACTTAAAGTACTGCGAGCTTAGCGATCAAACAACTTGACGTGACACGATCTTTAGTATAAATCCTTAATTTTATTGGATAAAACATAGTCTTTGTCCCAGTGAACAAATCGCTCTGGGATCGTATTATTTTGTGCGTAGATTTATAGGCGCAAGCGGATCGAGGGCCCTTTTGTTGGGGTTTTCCATAAATCTTTTTGCTATTTAAACGGTTATTAGGACAGGAGCGATTGATGTCCGCTGGATATCCTTAGTGTGTGATAGACTACGCTTTGCAAGGTTTAGTTTTGGTTTCACATCAGTCGAACATTGTCTCAATATTTACTTGTAGAGATTTATCTATCTATATATGTCAAGGTGCGAAAATTCGTTAACTTAGGAACACTCATTTTTCTCTGACTTACAAAATACATTTGTAACAGATATTTAGATGTTATATTTTTTTTTAAGAAATCTACAATAGTAAGTATTCCTGTTTCGCCGGGAACTACAAGCATACAAACACAAAGAACACCAAGACTCGGAACAACTATTTGTAGATCACTGAAATTGCGTACCTCGCAGGACAAAAACCACTACCTTCTTCTCAGCAGTCAGGATCATTAACCACTGGACCAACAGCCTAGCCACATGATATAGACAGACAATTATAAAAATATAAATGAGTAGTATACATTACTAAATAAATTATTGTTTTTTTAAATAAGAATAACATTTAATTCCTACAGTTCATCATAGTCAAGAGAATAATTTTAAAATAGTTTTTTCGTATCGGATGATAAACGTTACGATACTAGATGGTGATTATCTATCATTTGGTCCTCTGTCTAGAAACTCAATGATTTTTCGCTCCAATTCGTTGTTGGTCAAAGCATCTGGTGGTCCAGGTGACCAGGAATATCTCTATTAACCATTCTAGAATCCATAACTGAACAATTGGTATAGGTTGAAACGATTACCCATTTTGTAACAGATAAATTAAAAAAACAAAAATCGAAATATTCTGCAATTTTTTTCAGTGGTAGAGCCATGCTTAGGCACGAATGGGCCGGCTCGACCGGTGCGATACCACGGCCTCACAGAAAACCGGTTGTGAAGTAACGCTGCGTTGCATTTCCCTGACTTGAGTGAGGTTTCCGGGGGCCCAATTCCCCCGCCCCCTTTTTTCTCCCCTCATCTCCTTTCTCCTTTTTTCCATCTCCTCATCCCTCCTCTCTTCTTTCCGCTCCCTGCACCCCTATCCCTCATCACCCTCAAAGGCGGGCAGCGCACTTGCGACTCTTGAGTTGCAAGTGTCCATGGACGGCGGTGTCACTTACCATCAGGTGACCCGTCTGTTCGTCTGTCCCCCTATGGTATAAAAAAAAAAGAAATTAAGGCGTTATGGGGATAAGTAGCTAATATCTAATATTGTGTAGTAATACTACTACTCCTAGGTCGTGGCGAAGAAATTTCATACATGCGTATATCTTACACATGTACGCCGTCTATCTATCTAGTTACATTTCCACAACAAATTACAAGAAAGTAGAATAGAATAGAAATAAATTATATTTATACCAAAAGAAATTGTTCACAAGCTCGCAGTACTTTAAGTGTTTTGCTTCTAGTTCACTCACTAAAATTTTCAAAATTTTGCCATCACGAGAGCTATTAAGACTTTTCTCATGTCATGCTTCGTGTTTTTTGATAAGGATGAGACTTTTTCGATTAATTATATCTGAAAACGTAATATAATATTAAGTTTAAGTTAGACATTTTTTTGCTAAAACAATAGAGCTCACTGAACATTAAGTTCAATTGAATAGCGTACGAAGTAATTTTAACATTACTTAGAGCCCCATGTGTATATTAAATGACATTCAAAAATAGCTTCATATGTATGTTTTTTCTAAGAGCAGTTGCAGAGAAACACATGAGAAATAATTTATTACAAAGGGCAAAACACCCTCGCATTTTATTCATATTCAAATGGGGAGTCTCATCATAGGTAAAATTCAGTCGGTGGGACCTTTCTTCTCACAATTTGTTCCTGAGATTTGAAAAAAAAAAGAACATTTGTAACATATCGAACATAGTTTATGAGATAGGAACTCCCGAACGTAGCCTTTGAATATCATACTACATTGAATGTTACTGATAAAATCTACACAATCACACATATATTTATAATAATAATAAAACCTGCATCTGATAATGTTGGGACACAATTTTTATATTTTTAAATATATTTTGTCTTTCTTTTATATTTAAAATTAATATAAAGTTTGTTCAATTAGTTAAAGAGATTAATATAATAATAATAACATAAACTGGCAACACTGCATGGCAGCAGAGATGTTTTAGAAACGTGTCTGTAATATTTATATATTTTTTAATACAATAGTTATAATTTACAGCTGCCGATCAAAATAAAAAACCAAATTCAGGTTAAAAGCACAAGGACCACAATCGGACTCGTCACTCAGCTAAGCCTTGTAAGTCTCGGTAACCGCAATTGCAGTCCCAGCCCGTACAGAGGCGTCAAGCTCGACCTCAAGCGTCGAGTTTTTTTTTCCCCGAAGACGTCGCCAACTCCTGTACGTTGGCAGGGGAGAGGCCGGCCACCGACCTGCTTGGGACCCTGAGGCCCACCGGCTCCGAATAGGGCCCCCGCCACCGGTGATCTTGACTGTCTTCATCAATAAATGAGAACATCATCGGAGCATATATTGTGGCAAAAGGAGGAACTAACCACACTGCGTATCGTAATCGTATGCTGCCTTTATTTCAGGAACTTGAACCAGCTCTTAATGTTTCGGTGCAAAGACTATCAGATCAAGTACGGACCATTCAGTGATGTCATCTGTTGGATAGCACCGTGCTTGAGAGGCACCGCTTGGACTTACAGCATAGCCTTGTTGTACCTTCCCTTCACAAATAGTGAGTCGTTTAGACTCCGGAGTACTACCATCTAGTACCTGTTGTAGGAGAGGAGGATAATTCTGCTTGATCTGCAAGTACCCAGTACACTTATAAAATAAGGGACAATTTGGAAAGCGCAATTCTAGAATCTAGACTAATACATTTTGAGGTTAAACCGTGTACCGCGTTCGCCGATACATAAACGAATTAAAGCGCTAGTGTGTACCCTGGACACTTTATTACCAATTTATTAAAAAAAAAGTACAAACCTCTAACGGAAATGCTGGGGTCATAGTTTTTAAATGCCACGACACTCCATAATTACGAGGTATGCAATCTTTCTCTCTGTTAACATGGAGGTATGTAGTGGCAGTTGATAACGGACTTACTCCGCTTGGTCTAGGTGAAGAGAATTGGCGCAAACCTGCAATACTTAATGTTACAGATCGGATTGAGATATGGAAGACCAAAGAGCTGCATGGACTTTTTTATAAGGCCTTAAACGGGCCCAATGTAGATATATAGGCCAAAAGTCATCTATGTCTTGGCTACGTTTCGGTGATCTCTTCGGAGAAACTGAAGGTTTTATCTGTGCAATTACAGATGAAATTGTTATGATGAACAACTATCGGAGGCATATCCTGAAGGATGGCACTATTGTCGGGCATGTCATCGTCCAGGAGAAAGCCTCAGGCGTATAATTTCCAGTTAGTATCGTCTAGCCAACGGCGAGTACTTGCATAGACATAACCAAGTGGCCAGTATAGTCCATCAGCTAATTTCTCTAAGAAATAACCTTGTGGCTGTCGAGTTACCGTACTACAGGTATGTGCCCAATCCAGTTCTCGAAAATGGTCATTCAACATTATACTAGGATCGATCTATCATCCCTGATAGGACTATTCTTGCTAATAAACCTAACATAGTGGTGATAGATCGATTAGAGCGCCAAGCAATGATTGTTGATATTACCATTCCTCATGACGACAATCTTATAATGGCTGCAAAGAAAAACAATTAAAAATAAAATAAAATATCCTATTTGGATTTGGCTCACGAGGTTGTCGATATGTGGGATGTGGATTCAGCAATCACTGTACCGATAGTCATATCAGCCCATGGGTTGATTGCTAAGACTCTCCACCAACACCTTCAGAGGCTTACGTTAGGTAGCTGGGTTAACAGCGTGGTGCAAAAGGCAGTCCTTCTTTATACGGCACGTATTGTGAGGAGGTTCCTATCTCTGCAGCCCTAACCACCGGTAGCTTGGTCCCTGGACCCGATACCGGATGGACACTATTTTTTTTAATTTTAAATATATTTTGTTTCCATTTTTATATTTAACATGTTTGTTTTATGAAATAAACAGAATAATAATAATTATTATTTAGATAATAAGTACAGTAATTTATAATAAATGGTTTATTAATTTATAAATAATATACATTTGTTGTTTGCCCGAACTAGATTGAACCTCGTCTCGGGCGAAGAAGTGAATAGATCTATGTTGCCAATATAAATTTAATCAACTATACTTCAACAATAACATTTTAATAACCTACACAACACCTATTTTTTTTTTTTTTTAACGTGTGGAAACCCCCTCGGGCCGTCATCCCACCGGGGTTTTCGATGGAACGGTGTGTCGGAATCGGACCGACTAAAACCACACGGTGTGCCATGCTGCGCTTAGAATAGGAGGAATCCGGGAACAGCTTTAGTAAGACATCCGGACCCCTCCTAGCGCTTTGCAGTAACAATTGGGTTAATAATAATGCAGGCGGTTCAGCAAATTTAAATTTTTATTTACATAGTTCAAGTAACTCTTCAGTTTTTCCCATACGACAAATTTTGTATATAATTGTTTTTACAAATTATATGGAATGCTGTTAGAGCTAAGATAATTCATTCTATAGATACTTAGCTCTCTACTTAATCTATTATTAAAAAAATACCTGGAAACGCATTTGCAATTCAATAGAGATGACATTGTTTGTAAATTTAAGAGATTTTAAGAGATTTCATATTTAAATAGGTGGACATTTCCTGCTATAACTTTCATCAACATCATCATCAGCCTATCGCCGTTCACTGCTGAACGAAGGCCTTCCCTAAGAAGCGCCAAGTTTCCCGGTCTTGGGTAGTCCGCATCCATCCTCTGCCAGCCACACTCCTTAAGTCGACGGTACGTGGGTCACACTGAAAGTTTTTAGAATAGGCCAGTAAGAAAATTTAAATGTTGAATTAGGAACTCTTTGGGAACCTGTAGACGTGTAATGAATTCATACAGGTATCTGTTTTAACAAATTTGCGGCAATTTATAAGGTGTATGTCGTGTATCGAAATGGATTTGGCTAGAGAACTGACTGATTTAATGAGTTTAAACGTGGTCGAAGTAAACTCACTGATGATTCTCGAGAAGGACGTCCTTCTACGGTGACTAAGGCGATAACATGAATGCTGTGCGTGTAATGATAGTAGCTGATAGAAGGGTGACATATCAGGACATTTGGGAAGATTTATGCTTTGGTATGAGTCAAGTACAAAAAGACCTACATGAAAATTTAAGCGTCAGAAAGCTTTGAACTAGATGAATACCTCATAATTTGACGGAAGATCAAAAACACCGTCGTTTGGATTGGTAACGCTAATTGCTTGATATAGTATGACGAAGGTGACTAAACGCTATATCACAGAACCCAAAATCTGAGCAATGGATATTTCCATTCGAAGATTTGCCCACAAAAGTAAAGAAGGGCAGAAGTCAATGGAAAAAGATGATTACACAGTTCTTTGGACGGATGGGTCATTTCAGAACAATCGGAATAGAAGATAAAACTACTGTTATTGCAGATTGGAATGTCAGTCATTGTTTACCAGTTGTCTTAGAAAATGTTAGACAGCAGCGCCCAAGAAGCGGGATCCTCCTCCACCACGACAGCGCTCCAGCTCCCTCCGCCAGAAGGACTATCCAATATAGTAGAAATAAATTATTATTATAAAAAAAAAAATTGTCTATCGAAGGTGTAGAGTTACAAAGTCATGTTCCTTACAGTACCCGACCCGACCTGGCACCTTGTAACTTTTATTTATTTCCAAAATTAAAAGATAAACTTAGAGGAATTCGTTTTATGAACAATGAAGATGCGGTGGCTGCGTTTAAAAAAGGCGTGGAAGAGATCCCTAAAGAAGAGTGGTAGCTCACTGCTACTGTCACTGGTGCCATCGCAAGCGACAGTGCTTAGAAAGGAACGGGGACTACTTCAAAAAGCAATAAAATATTAGCAGGCTTCTATATAATTCCATTTTTTATTTTCAAAAAACTCGTGTGACCCCGTACATTGTACCGCAAGCCGCATGAACAAGTCACGCAAAAACACACAACAATACTTATTACAGGGTCATCTAAACAGATTTAACCAGTACTGCAAGGACAATAAGTTGCAACTAAGCCTCCAAAATGTAATCACAAAAGTTTTAACAAAAACTCGAGATAAAGCATTCATAGTTTTACTTATTCGTTGGGTAATGTCCCATTAAAAAGTGCCAAGACTGTTCGTGATCTCGGCGTAACACAAGACCCTAAATTTCACTTGGATGTTCATATTAATAACATTATCAGCCAGGCCTTTCGTGTTAGGTAGTGTCTACTTTCTTAAACTTGAATTAGATCCTAACTAGAATATGCTGTTCAAATTCGGAGTCTTAACTTTTAAGCAGCATGCACTATAAATGCTTACACGCGTGAATACGATATGTAGATCTGTTACAAAACATAGGCTATTGACACTTGAATCCGGGCTAAAACTACTCAAAGTATTGATTTTGCACGGAATATGCAACAATAGATACCGCTCCTTCTTAATTCTACCCTTATTATACCCATGTCTGAATGAATCAATCAATCCGCAATCATATTTGTTTTATTTACAGGTCTTAACTAGACCGATATATATCTTAGACGTTAGTTTCTACAGACTTGGTAAAGGTAAAATAGCATGTGTTTAAACTCATACAACTATATACTATAGCTAGATACACTTAAGTTTCATAAATAGAAAATAATAAGAAAAGTAAAGAAATGTACAATTCACAATTTGAGTGAAGTAAATAAATAAAATTTATATGTTAATTTTTTTTAAACCTAGTCTTAAATACTTTAAATTACATTAATAAAGGCGCTCACAAGAAAAAAGTAAGTTTAGGTGAACATTTGTTTTTTTAGTGACAGTTTATTGAAATAATTCATATACAGTTATACAGTAATCCTACTACCGTACTTCTAATACAATTAAAAAGAATAAAGGAATATTTACATTTGACTAAATTTAAAAGAAAAACTTAATAAAATAGAGATAGGAAGTAGTGGTAGCGTTCCCAGGAGACTGGCAGCATTATTACGTCGAATGGCCATGCTTACCAGCTGTGTAAAGAAAAGGCCAGCCACTCTCTCACTTTTGGTATCAAGAAGTGTCGATTAGTCGTATAGCTAATTTCAAATAAATGAAACGAGCACTATGACCCCATGACCACTAGCGTCTCCATCCTAAACGAATAACATAATTACCTATTAAATTACTGTATTTATGCCGTTTGGGACTTACCGTGGGCGCAGCAGCTGCGCCAACACACCCACACAGGCTGTATTTGGAAGATTTGATGGCCCAAACCCCAAACCAAAGGTCTACCCATCTTCCATGGCAGTAATGACAACAATTGTCATGCCTGATGTAGGTTTTATCAAACCTGTTTTTCAAGGCATCTTTCAATTTTTGTGTTCATCGTTCGATATCTGTAATAGTAATTTATTGTTGTACTCAACTCCTAATAGCAACCAATATAATAATAAAATTAAGTGTTTAAAGGTATACAAGTATATTATTAAAGTATTTACCATTCATTTATAGCCTATGATTTGAAGGCACATTTTTATAACTGAGACTACACTTAATGGTTTATTGAGCTCATTCTACAGGAAGGGTCCTAAAAACACATTAAATCTGTTGACATGTTGAAGGCATGTTTCATTTGAAGCATTATGCAAACCATGTCTTTCCTTCTTTTAAATGTGGATCTGGGACAAAAGAAAGTCTGTGTGTCATGCAATATGATGTCAAAAATGAATAAATGACACACTGTTATAACTTTACATGACGCGTAAAGCTGGATAGTTTGAAATCGAAGCAAAAAATAATGTTGCATGCCCAAACAATTGAGTCACTTGACAAAAAACTCTTGGACATATGTGCATATGTATGTATATGTAGGTACCTATAAAAGTGTTACAAGGTTCAAGGTGCTTGAAAGAAAACATAGTGATGAGAATATAAAAGGGTCTGATGAGGTGGTTTCAAATAATGAATGCGAAATGAATGTTAAATTTAGGATATAACGCAAACATGATGAAAATGACCGCAAGGGTCGTCCTCGCAGAACATGCAATGTTGTAATCGTTGATGTTCTGAAGCAACCGTCGAGCTTGTTGAAGCTCGTGATATGTGTAAGGATAGAAGCAAGTGGTGGGCTGTTATCAATGCCTACTCCTAAGGGAAAAAGGTTTGTATGTTTGTATGTATATCTATAAAAGTCTGTGTTATATCTCAATAGTTCATAAGCACATGCAAGATATTTTAGGAAAATTGCATCTTACCAGGGTGTCATTTGAATGCAGGTGGTTTTAGTTGTGTTGAGAGGGTTTGCAGAGAGCGTCAATAATATACCAATTTAATTTGAAGAAGAAACGAGACGGTGCAAAAAAGATTCAGTTCTTATAAGCAGTAAGAACCTCTAGGTTTAAGAGAGATTTAGCCTTCGATAGGTATTCTATTGCCTGATGAACAAGTAATTATTAGAAATTATACCTGCTTTAAATCGTTTGCTATAACACCTGTTCACCAATAGGAATTTCAAACTCTAGATTTAAAAATCTCTGTAGATAAGCAGTTCTTTTTATTATATTTATTTGTCACCTTAGCATAGTGAAAACTAGTATACAACTAATCATATTCAAGCAGAAAGTACGTGATCTTCTACAAAATAAGTTGACGGCGGCACTGTAATTGACGGTAACTTGTCAAAGATTTACAACATATTATAACATATTATAATAATACATATATTATAGACACTTATGCACCTGTATATCTAGTAATTTCTTCTAGTAGTGGTAGTGCGCATCCTTTGTAATGTGTATGTCTATTGTGTTTTTAAGTACCAATTTATATCAATAATTTTGCACCTACTACATAGGTAATATTTCTACAACACTGCATCCTAAGGTTAACTGGCAGAAAAAAGCCTTTGAACTAGTAGTAAATAAATAAAAGGGACAAAGTGCATTACAAATCTTACATAGTTCTGAGACTCCTAATATTAATTTAAGTTTATTCTACATGGGATACACAATATGTCCATCTGTACCAGATGTTCACTATTTCACCTATCTAAATATCTTTGTGGCATTCAGTAATTTAATCTTATCATCGCCCGACAATCACAGTGCTCATTGTCACTTTATAATCATGCGAACCAACTTCTTTGCAGTCATTTCAAATAATTTTAAAATAGACAAAGCAAACTAGCTAATGCATACAGAGCAAACTGTAGTCGGTCGCAAAAAAGATTGGCTGCGATGAACAATGTAAGAGTCTCCTGTCTAAATTCGTATTTAATAGAATAACAAGACATATATGCAAGTATAAATAAAAATACACATGAACAAAAATGGATACTGGTATATGTATAATAAATATATACTATATACACAATACTACCGATGTCACAAATAAGAATAGCGCTCTTATACAAATTTCTTAAAATTAGTTAACATAAAATAAAATTAATGGACAAGTTATTCACAGCAAGAGCTGTTCATTTGTGGAATGTATTGCCACTTACCTATAATGATTGCTTGTGTTTTTAGAGCATTAATTTTTAACTCATGCCGGTTGCTCCAGACACAGATCTTCTTTAAGTCAATATTTATGACATACATATATAGCACTGGGCAGTTCTTCTCGAGCAACTTGAAGATAAATCTGCAAATCATCTGCATAAAGGTGGTAAGATGAAGAAAGGTTATTGGAGATAGAGTTTACAAAAAATATCGAACTAGCAAAAGATCGAAATCAACAGTGTTGAAGGCGTTACTGAAACCAAGTAGAGCTAACACTGTCGATTTGCCGTTTTCTATTCATTATATCATCTGTGACATGTGCCAATTCAGTTGTAGTACTAAAACCGGGACAAAAACCAGATTGAAGTGGATTTAACGGGAAGTTCTTAGAAAGGTAGAGGCTAAGTTGATTGTAAACTGATGGATGACGGTCGATAGCAGAGAAACTGGTAGGGTTACATTTTTTGTGAAGGAATACCTTTTACTTCTTTTCGCATCACTGGAAAGGTCCCACTTAATTAAAAAAAAATTAGGATATTAGCAAGGACAGGAAGAATTTCATCAAGAACTGGCAGGATCATATCACTACTGATATTGTAATTACCAATTACGCGGGAATTAATAGATATTATAGTTTCCTTAACATCACAATCGGAGAAGTGACTAAAGAAGAAAGCGAGGATTTTGAAGAAAGGAAAGATATTTTAACGAGTTTGTTTTTAGCACAGAAATGATTATTAAAAACATCAACTTTTAAGTCTTTGGGACTAAGAAACTTTCATACTTTAGGGTGGTTTCCATTTTCTACAGAGGAGTGTATATGTTGGCGTTGTGCATTCTTACACACCTTAATGCACTGATTTCTACAGACAACTGGGAGAAATATACAATATATTTCTCCCAGTTGTCTGTAGTTGGGCGTGTAGTGATGTGTCTTATCTTCTACCACTCACTTATTACAGCAGCTGACACCTAAGATGTGCTCTCGTTTTTATCTACTGCAACTATTCGAACGTATATAACGAATTATTCTACGGCTACGCAACTCAAGGCCTGCGATGCTTCTTGAAAACATCTCTAATTGCATCTCTTATTCAAACTGGAAAACTCAGCAGCCAGACTGGAGATATTGATTGCTACTTGCCTGCAATTGTACCTCAGAAGCAAACTCAGCCATCCGAATATCCGAAGCATGTGGTCCATTTAGAAATTTTTAAATATTTGACCTAGTGGAGTGTAATGAAGATAAAACTATACCCGGCAGGTAAATTAATAGAAGTTATTTTATTAAAATATGTCAAAATAAATCACTCTTTTTATTTTTAACATTATTTTTCAATTTGGAGCCAAAAAGCACAGCATATTTTGAGCAACTATCCTATAGATGTATGTACATTCATAATATCTGTTACAAATCGAGCTTCCACTCTCAATCGTACGACAAAAGAGCTGAGACCACCTTTTTTATCTTTCTCTTTTCGCTTGGATGAACCTCGTGAGTGAAGAAAATTATTGCCTCACAGAAAAAGCTGTGGAGTTAGAGCAGAAAGGTCAGGAAACAGCACACAAAGACAAAACCGCCGATTGAGAAGATCTCCGAAATAATCACCGACGATATCGGAAACGGAGCGATTTATCTTTTTAAATCCTTGTTCTGCTTTTGATTGCTTGAGCAATTTGACTATATCCACAACTTTTACTAATAACAATATATTTCAATTTAACACCTTTAAAAGAGGTTATCGTACTTAGTACTGTTAAAGAAAATAGTCTTAATATAATCAAAGATGATTAGGCTCATGCATTAATTTACATAAACCTCTCACACAGCATCCGTTTAGTGTAATATCTCTAAATATAGTGTCGGATATTTGAATTTCTATTCCCAGTTCTCAGAAACATATTATTATGTTATACCAGAGCAATTCTAATCACAGCACTTAAGTAATCTTGGTATTTAACACGCAATTACTCGCAACACTCGTGTAATTAAAATTTGTAGTAAATTTGTAGCCAACATACTAGTATTAAGTAAATTGTTACCGTAATATCTGTTTTTGGTCAGGGGTGGTTTTCACAAATGTTATCAATACCTTAATTTCTATTTAAGATATTGAGGGCTCGTCAAAGATGATTCTTCCTTAAAATTAGACAACTATTTCGGTTTCTATTCCCTTCTATTTTCTCTATTAAGTATTTATTGGATTAGTAACATACACAAAGACCCTTCATTACGGTCTCCGATAAGGATCAGGAAGATCTTTGCTTGCTTTGTCTAAGAGATATTTGTTTTGAATTGGTTGTTGCCTCCTATTGGAAAAAAAAATAGTTAAAGATAGACAACGACCTGTAGAATGTAGCTGATATTGAGAAGGGCCTATGTCAAGCTGCGCACTTACAGCTTCATAATGGCTCCTAAGTTGGTCAGAATATTTCCAAATTTCGTTTGAACTCACAGTTCCAAAATATGTTTAAAGGTTTGAATCAGAAACCATAATTTTAATTCAACCCCTCAACCCTATTAAAAATACGCTTTGGGCTTTTTAATCTTATAAATCTATACGGCGCAGAGCAGAAAATTTAAAGCACTTACTTGAAATCCCGAAATTCATACAAATTATTAAACATTTTGAGACTTGACGAAAACGTAAAATACAAACAGTAAAATTAAGCTCTCAACAACTCCCGGGCCGCCTGTGAGAGTAATAATTTCCTTGAAAATAGTGGTGGAGCTTTGCCTAATCATGCCTACATGACCGCGCACCGATCTTAGCGTCTACGTCTCATTAAGGTTCGTTGCTAGCGTATAGGGTAAAGCGTACGATTCTCGGCAGTTTAACAGAAAGCCCCCAGTCGTAATTCGTGGCGGCGAAGGCTGCTAACAGACCGACTGGCGGGCATTATTAACGCACCATTAGCCCTCATTCGACGCTCACTGGGATCTGCAAGACGCCACCGCGCCTTTTAGACTGTGAGAATTGGATTGCTAGAATGTGGAGAAACCGGGCAAATTGTAAACCTGTTTATTGTTGACAGTTTTAGTTTATAGAATACGCAAATAATGAGAATTGTTTTAATTTTATTTGAGGATATTCAGAAACATCAAATAAATTTATATAATCGTATCATTAATTTAAGTAACACAGAGATCAATCCACCATAAAAACTTTTTTTGCAGTTTTGTAAGATATATGGACTAGTTTAAAAAAAACAGTAGGTATTAACGTATTCAATATTTACGTAATAAAAAAAGTCAGGACATGTGAAGGCGCTTCGTGTTAAGTATTTGAACAAAATTTTCAATTATGAAGATAAGATGTATAAAACTAATAATCAGGGATGTTGGTAAATTGGTAAAGAAATAAATACCTATGTAAGATAATAAATAAAAATATACTGGTACTTGAGTAATAATTAGCAAATTTTTCTAAACCCAACAGATCTACAATTTATGTAAGATTTATACGGGAAGAATACACTCCTTAAAAACAATTAGCAACATTAATAATACACAACATGCAATGTTTTTCAAAATAACTACCATCCCTTTTACAAAAGTGAAATAGTTTTATTTTGTTGGCCCGAACTTAGCATGAAACTTAATTACTATCGCAAGGTTACAATGCTCTTAAGGGGCAATTCATAAATTTATATGTGGCCTACATACATAAAATCTTGAAAATATTACTAAGTGACAGATTGATAGTGAATTACTTACTTTCTCGAACATTAGGTAAATATACTCAACCTATTCCGATCTCTAATAATATTTAATAGTAATTAGCGCAAGCGTTACATTACCCCGAAATTAGTGAGGTTTCCCCCCTCTTTTCTTTACCCTCTCTACTTTCAACTCCCTACATCCCACAATCCCTCATCACCCTCAAAAGCGGGCAGCGCACTTACGCCTCTTGAGTTGCAGGTGTCCATGGACGGCGGTTGTCACTTACCATCAATCGACCCGTCCATTCGTCTGTCCCCCTATATTATAAGTAATAATAATAGCAGGTCTCATTTAATGTTTAGCTCGCCTATTGCAATATTTAAAGCACAAGGATCTGAAACGTGGTCTCTCTTCATAAGATCTTTTCTTATTATGTTTCTTTTAAAGTCTATACACATTGAAATAATGCTTTCAATGTAATAAATAAAGTAACCACAGACTTTATAGATGAAGTTGCGGTAATAGGCTATGTCATAAACATACAATATATGACAAATGCAAGAAACATCGTAGTTCTTTTCATGTAAATAATAAAACGAACGTAGTTCTCTTTTTATGCGATAAGTTTTATACTTGAAACCACCATTATTTTAAATTCGTTGGAACTTGTATCACCAACCAGCAATTTTGAAGTAGATATGTAAGTATGTAATATGATCAATTGATAAACAAATACAGAAACCCAAAATGATAACCTGTTAAAGTAGTCACCAGATTGCAGTGGCTTTATAAAAAACCTGAAGTGACCGTCAATGTTGTTTATGGGCTGATACCTTCTTACAATCCACGGGATCGTACTTGTTTGCAAAAATTTAAATAACAAATAAAAATTGTCTTTTTTCATCGGTAACACTCGGCGATTATATTTTTATAATAACTCCCTAAACGAAACAGTTTTGTCTTGTAGAGGAAAATGATTAAAAGTTCAAACTTAGCACTTCTTATTATTCTTTCAAACTGTAGAACTTTGAATAGAATACTACAACAAGTAAGTGAAAGTTTGTATTTTATCTCGTAAGGGTACCTTTTTTAAACAGCTAAACAAAGAACATCATATATTTGATACCCATTTCTGCAAGAACTAAACTTATTCGTCACTGCAATTGATGTGATACTAAATAATGAGTCGGGTATATACCGCACAAAAAGTATACACACATACATACACTTAGGCCTGTTCTGTTTGGGGATAAAGGCAATTATCCCCGTGGGCAGAGATGTATTAAACACCCACAGCATATCAACTATAATTTGTGACCGTCCCACACGTCCCGTGACACACACAAAGGGAAAGGTTTCGCAACAAGAGATATCAACAAAGGAAGTGCAAGCAATAGCTTGTAACTCATAATGATTATTATAGAAAAGTCTAAGATATCTCATTATTTTTATCAGCGTTCAAGAACGCAAAGTGTAGAAGCTATAGCTATATAGCTTAGTTAGAGACTTGATAATGCTACAAAATAGGGACTGTTTTTACTCACTAAGTAGGAACACATTTTGTAATTGGGCTTAGTATGGTATGACTTTTATATCTCTTCATATATAAAAAAAGAGTTAGGTTTACTCTTTTTTTTAGTTTATTTATAACTCTGGAATCATATTTAGAAACAGTTTCTAGAGCAGTTTAGTAATGGTCGTACCCTACACAGCTAAAACAGTTACATTTTACTATAGAACAAATACGTAAATATTAATAGACACCAAATCGACACGGTATCAACTTTGTATTCATTAGTATTTAGACCAAACAATAACCCTGTCAATCTACCTAAATCTTTTTCGAATTTTCAATATAATGAATCAGAAACATATATTATTTCACATTCAGAATTTACTTCTGACAATTAAAGCAGGATAAGCAAAAATATTTGTTAGATTTGTTATCACACCTAAACTTTAACAAATTATACGTTCAGTAAACTGTGTATGTCGTAGTCTACATTAGTTTACGGCACACCGGCGGCTAGGCGGCTATATTCTGTAACTGCACTAACTTTTATGCAAATACGGAGTGTAACAGCACATCCCACCTGGGATGCGCTCCGCTCAACTCCTCGCCCTCTACTTGCTAATTAACGACCAAAGTTTGAACAACAACGATACCTGAAGCCATACCTCATTAGAAACTGGACTTGTATATTAAAAAATAAACCATTCCACAAAGTTTGGATTTTTGGTAATAAACTGCGTCGGAAAAGTTAACTTGCGGAGTCTATAGATGACTACATATAATTATGTTTGAGTTACGCGTGTACAGAGGTGAAGTGTTTTTAAAATTATTTTAAAACATAAGTTTTAGAAAAATTGTTGTTGTAAGAAAATTACTGCCATGGATGATTTTTTGAATTATTAGAGCTATGCTCAAATATCTATTTTAAGAAAGTTAAATAAGTTTAGATCAAACAAGATCAATAATGAATGGGTCATCACTCATCAAGCAGCGAAATAGTTATTTAAGATTCTCATTATTTCGGGGAGGAATTATGAAATATAAACATGATCTTGTTTAATTGATACAAACATTGAAACACGGAGAATATTTATTCGAGCATGGAGAGGTTTACCTAAGGCTTATGCTTCAATTTACATTGACTTAGTTAGCCATTCCTAGACTTACAGTTTACAGGTGTTCCTTATTGGAATCACGCTAATTATCTGGAACAAATAGAGTGATCACACAATTTATAAAATAATTGATTAATGATCAATTATTTTATAAACTGTGTTATCGCGATATAAATTGTGTGAATGAGTCTTCAACTGTGTGTTTATAATTATTTATCTCTCAGCAATCAAGGTCAGATAATTTATACGTTATTAAGTCAATCTTACGATTTAGTCCCTTGTTTTGAGAGCTATTCAAACTAAAAAATACACACTTTTGTGATACTTTAGATAAATACCTACAAATATAATTATCTTTCAATTGTGTAACGGGGTAATAGGGTAGGGCCACCCTATATCTTCGAGTGAGTGCCGTAAAAGTCGACTAAGGGATTGTACTGTTATCTATCAGACATTTTTTTTTTTATTCGTAAGCCTACCATAATGACTCCACTTTGCCTGATGGTAAGCAATAAATGGAGTCATAGAGTGGTGGTCACCATCCTCATTGCATGTCTAGTCAATGCAGCATGGTGACCCACACTATGGCGGCCTTAAAAGACCCGGGATCAAATTGGGAAGGAAACACGTGCGCTGGTAGGGAATTCCAGGCTTTCACTGATCGGCACAGGAAAGAAGAGCCATTACATGTATACAGTCATATGTTGCAATCTATTACGTAAGTGGGAAATTAAAATTTGCGAAAGGTGGGATGAGTATCGCACCGGTCGAGCCGGCCCATTCGTGCCTAGGCTCTAACTGTCTACTGTAAAAAGTTGTGTTGTAAATAGAATATTTTCTCACCCAGGTCTAAAAAATTATCATTTACCGTAATGAAACAC
Organism: Tyria jacobaeae; assembly: GCA_947561695.1. Lineage (NCBI taxonomy): Eukaryota > Metazoa > Arthropoda > Insecta > Lepidoptera > Erebidae > Tyria > Tyria jacobaeae. Next base: position 14,625,504 of record OX387209.1, read on the forward strand.
TTCAACAAGAAAATAATTCCAAGAATGTACCATAGTGTCGATACCAGTGATCTTTAATTACTAAAGGTTAATTAGAAATTTGATAATACGTGTAATTTGCTTAAACAGACCAATATCAGAACATAAGCAATCTCAATCACACAGTGAGGTAACCCCTAACGGGAACAACCCAATTTACTAGTGTACAAGTTTATTTGGGTATCTGTCCTTCGGGCATTATAATAAATGAAAGGTCGAATTCACGACCTTCCTGCTATATTGAAATTTTCCTAAATCATTCATATGGAACTTTAATTAGTATCAAAGTATAATTTTGTAAATTAAAGTACTAATTCCAACAGCTTCATCAAATATTTTGGCGTTTATCGTACCGCGATTTAAGAAAAACAAATATCAATTCTCTGATTTATTTTCTTTGAATAAATATGTATAAAATACAATACATTTGTTTTGTGGGTTCATTTTATACATGTATTTTAACGAACTTAGAAAATTGAGTTTTTTTTTAATACTAACCCTTCAATGACTTAAAGTTAACACATATATGTACTAAATTATGTGATGCGATAACAGACAATTAACCTCCGTACTTGAGCTAATATCTGATTAATATCGTAAGAATATATATTAAAGTATGCTAGGGGTTATTTTTGCTTCGCTTATATATTTCCTTACTGCATTATGAACGAAACTGAAATGAGTATTTCCTTTAATCCGGCTTACGGCTCTATTACAGACGAAAGAAAACAACGGATCAGAATTAAAGAAAAGATTAGTAATTCCCTGTCCGGAGACGCCGAAGTGAAGTGGCGCAAACAATAAATCTTTGGCTGTTTTCTTCCGGCTGGCCACTGCAAAAACGGCTACGGGTAATTAATTACCTCACTTGCCCGAGGTTAGCTTTGGAATCCAATCCCTGCTTTCGACTTTTTTGGCCTACACTAAACTGTAGATAGGTAATTGATTTGGTGGGTTCTAACAGATATGGAAGTGTCTATCAATTTTAAGTTTGTCAGGATTACTTATCAAAAAACTCGGGGAACATTTTCACAGCCAGAAAATAAAAGCTATTAAATATTATTGTAACTTATATTTTAACTGTAACCTAAAAATACAATTTTATTTTTTAAATTACTTGTTATATTTTATAATCCAGCTTTTACTTTATGGGCTCTGTTACGAGTATAACTTAAAATTCTTTAAACTTACATTTTAGTAACACATAATTACATTATTTATTTTTTTATATTTTAGATAATGTAACAAGGAAAAGTTTTATGTAACAAGAATAATGTATGAAAGAAGTTATTCAGTTAACAATACTGTAAAACAAAAACTGTCAGTACTTCAAATGAAACAAACAATACAAACGTTTATTAATTTCCATCAAACCGTTAAGAGAAAAAGTGCTTCTACAAATTACTCTTCGCTAGCATCTGATAGCCAGACGTACAAAAAAAATATTAAAACCTCCTTGAAGTTGAAGATCGCAGTAATGATCTGTACTTTTGCTGTTGGGATTGCTTTGATTGTTGTTTTCGTTTTCAAGCTTCCGAGTGCGGGCGACTTAGAATGGAAATATGGTTTTAGAGTTAGGTTCCCCATCAGCTGTGAAGGTGTCTTGTGAAAACTATGTTTATATTTTATTGCTTGGCGATACATTTACTTGGCGTATTATAGCTTATTATAGCACTCAAACCATTTATAAATACATTTTTCAACGTTAAGTTGTAATTGTGTGATAATTATGTAAACAGACCTACTGGTGGTAACTTCCTAATAAAGTGTGTCCAAAAATAAATTTAAATAAAACCTTGTTAACCTAAACTCTAATGAATGAATAAAGCAATGGCTCACTTACCAAGACAATTTAATAGACACCTACGCTTGTAGCATGTGCGATTTATACACGCACACTAAACACTTTTTGCAGTGATGGTTATAGGTAGTTAGTTTCTTCTTGTGACAAAGCTATGGATATTGTTAACCCACTGAACCACGTGTCGGTCCGTTAGCCTAGGAAAAGTATATTTTTTGGAGTGCAGAATCCAAAGCTAGAATGGAATGGGTGTTGGTGATTGTCAAAAAAAACAAGTAATCATTTACATACAACTCCAAGCGTCAATACATGTGAGTACTAGGTCCGCGTCAATTGTTCACACTCAGAAAACAAACGTGAAGGAGGGAAAGGATTTTCATAACGCAGTTACAAAAAACGCGTTACGTAAGAGCAATCATGAAAACTGTACGTCCATACAATACGCTCTAATCTCCGTAAACGGGATTTCATATTGCCAAATGAAAATCAAGTGTATCAAGTGGATGAAATGCTTACAAGAGTGAATCATCTTTCCGTGTTCTTTTCTTTTCGTTCGTTCGTTCGTTCATGCGAAAGCAACCCACATATGTGTTTGCGGTACCATCTACACTTGTTCTTTTGTTTCCTTTTCAAAAATGAAGTAAGTACTTAGTTAGCTTTTGTTATAATATCTATAGTCGTTACTTTGTGTTCATGTGTTAGTCCTTAGTATTTGATGGTTGCTCAAATATCTGATTCAATTCATTACGTAATTAGAATTGATCATTGATTTTACAATTCGCATTTACATATTTACCTTTTTACACACATTACTAGTATTCTTGTTAACAAAGACGTGATATGGGTGCGTTCACGACGTTATTGCACAGGGTGGGGTTCGCAGCAGCAACTACTTGATCCGACGCCTTAGCCATTACGTTACCGCGCCGCTTCTATAATCAAATCAATCAATTAAGTACTTCGATTTATGTACCTATCATTTGCAAGCACACTTGAAGCAAAAGTATAATTGAACGAGCAATTCCATCATGTATCATGCGACAGTACAGGCAAAAGATAAAGATATTTTTAAGCCATCAAAATAACCTTTACTTACTCTCTATCGTCGTAGAGATGTCTTTCTACTAAAATAACGTCATCAGAAATAGATGTCAAAACATTTAAAATACAGAACATCCCCATTATTTTATTATAAATATATGATGATTGATTAATAATTGGGTGCCATAGTTTACCTAATAATGAAATTATACATCTGTTTTATTATTCTATCCAATAAGTATGATCAAAAAACAAAGACTTTACTAAACAAAGGTTCCCTCAATGTGGGAGCCGAAAGCCTCCGTACATCTAAAGTTGTATCAACAATACGCTACTTGCGTAACAGTGACCTTTATAATATATATATAACGGAGTTCATTGACTAATTGAGTGGGCCATTGTTAAACCTTACAAAAGATACAAATTAAATCAAATAAATTCAATCGATATTGTTGGTGAATACATACTTATACAGGTTTAAGAATATAATACATTGGCTGTTGATATAGTACATCTGCCCACAGCCCAACCATTCTAAGATGTCGGTCCCCTCCAAAATTAGTAATCCGGTAACTTATACTTTTTAGCCCACTTTTTTGAATTACTATGTTTTGGTCTATATAACTTCTAGTCTCTCTCTAGTCTATGGAACCCTACAAACTAGAAATAAAACAGAGTTAAAAATATCATATTCTGTAAAACAAAATTTAAGTATTGAAAGTCGTATAGTAAAAGTTTAGAGCTTTGTTCAAATGTGGACTTCTTAAGAGTTAAATAAGGTAAATATAGTAGTAGAGATAAAGAGTTTATATCACATATTTGATAATATGATTAGATAGCAGCAAGCAAGCGTTCTGCACGTAATATAGCATATAAATGACATTTTTAAATATAAAAGAAAAAAAACAAAATATCTTTAAAAATATAAAAAATTGTGTCCCACCAGCATCGGGTGCAGGGACCAAGCTACCGGTGGTTAGGGCTGAAGAGACAGGAACCTCCTCACAATACGTGCCGTATCAAGAAGGACTGCCTTTTGCATCGATCGCTTTACCCAGCTACTGAGGAGCCCCTGAAGGTGTTGGTCGTGGCTCTTAACAATCAACCCTTGGGCTGATATGACTATCGGCACAATGATTGCTGAATATACATCACACATATCAACAAACTCATGGGGGAAATCTATTTAATATAATTATATCTACGTAATTACGTATTATAATTTTTTGCCTAATGTGTCATTCGTATTATATTTTAATTATACAAAATCTTTTGAACTTAATTTGTAACTTAATGTAACAAATCTGTAGACCCGAATTGTTTGTTCACGCATCACGTAACAACTAATCTACTAACTAATCATTTGTGTTACTAACTAACCTAACATTTGTGTGGAGGACACCCCACAAAATGCAGGAACAAATATCTTACGATACAAATGGTATCGTAAGATATTTGTTCCTGCATTTTATATAACACAATTTATTGGCAATTTAATTATTATTACTTTAGTCCAGTAAATCACAAAATGATGATGTTCATAGAACAAAATTATAATAATACTTGATTGTATTTTTATTGTTTTAGAATAGTGTTAAATTGCATTTTATTCTCTAAAAATATTTATTTTTGAATTCTGGATTAAATATTTTTTTAATTTAAAATAAATTTTAAATAAGCAAATACAGCAAAGATGCAGTCATAAATCATGTATTTTGAATTCAGTCGAAAATCCATATACGAGTATACTTTCTCGTTTTCAAGTTTTTTTTTTTTTTTTATGCGATAGGGGGCAAACGAGCAGACGGGTCACCTGATGGTAAGTGACTAACGCCGCCCATGGACACCCGCAACTCAAGAGTCACAAGTGCGTTGCCGTCCCTTTAGGTAGAGGTACGCTCTCTTCTTGAAGGTTTGAAGGTCGTATCGGTTCGGAAATACGGCAGGCGACAATTTGTTCCATAAGCTGGTTGTGCAAGGCAAAAAGCTTCTGGAGAAGCGCACAGTGGTGGAGTGCCAATCGTCCAGGTGATGGGGATGGATATTTTGTCGCGTAGGACGATGGCGGAAACCAGCAGCCGGTATAAGTCCGAACAATTCCTCTGAACACTCCCCATGATACACGCGATAGAGTAGAGTCGAGTCGAATGAATGCGGTCAAGAGGCAGAAGTTGGTACTGGGGTGCACCTGCATAGAGATGAGAACAGTATTCCATGTGCGGCCGAACCTGCGCCTTATAAAGTTGCAGGCGGTGGGCCGGAGTAAAATACTGTCTCGATCTGTTTAGCACACCAAGCTTCTTCGAGGCTAATATGGCCTTACTCTCTAAGTGACCGCGAAACTGGACTTCGCTTGATATATCGACGCCAAGGATTCCGATACTGGCTGATGCAGTTAGGGAAGTGCTCTCAAATTGAGGTGATACGACCAATGGCATCTTTTTAGCGGTGAACGCGCAAACCTGTGTCTTCGTGGGGTTAAATTGGACTAGGTTAAGTCGACCCCAATCTGAAACTTTTGATAAAGAAGTTTCAGATTAGATTTAGGTGAAGGAAATGAAAGGGCGTTTTGTGTATAAAAACTGTGACTGTGTACTGAAACTAAAAACATAAAAACTGTGTAAAATTTATGGGAATTAAAACTGATAATGATCCAACTAATGTAAGCAAATAAAAAAAAAATATTTTTTTTTAAATATCGGGGGACAGACGAACAGAAGGGTCACCTGGTGGTAAATGACATCCGGCGCCCATGGACACCTACAACTTAAGAGTCGCAAGTACGCTGCTCGCCTTTAAGGACGATGATGGGGGTGGATGGGTGACGGGAGGGGATAGAGGAGAGGAAAGAGAAGAGGTATATCATAGATGAAAGGAGGAAGAGAGTTCGAGAGGGACCTTGGCCTCCGGTACCCTCACTTACACGGCAATACAATGCAAGCATTGTTTGTGTATCGATACAATTCGATCGATATCGATCGATCTGAAAAGAAATTTAGGTGAGCATTATGATCTGATTCGGAAAAATAAATCGAGGTGCCTGTTGTTTATTGATCTGATTGAACCGGAGATCGTTTATTCGATTTCCACACGGGACAAAATTTTGTGTTTTTTTTTTATATGCGATACGTCGAACAAGCAGACGGGTCACCTGATGGTAAGTGACTACCGCCGCCCATGGACACCCGCTGTTCAAGAGTCACAAGTGCGATGCCGGCCTTTTAGGTAGTACGCTCTTTTCTTGAAGGTTTGAAGGTCGTGTACTCCACAAATAGTTGTCCCGAGTCAGGGAGTTCTTTGTGTCCCTTTATTGAATGTTTTTAAAGCCTAATTATTCCTAGTTACCCTTTATAAACAACAAAACAAGTTTTTAGGGCCTGACGAAACTTTCTTTAAAATAAAAAGTTTATATCAGTGTAATTTGATTCCTGTTACATTTTACTCTAAATAAAAACCATTGCCCATACAAAAGTAAAAATGTACTTCTTTAAATTAATACACTCACAGGCACAATTAACCGCCCACCTATATGTTTATGTTAACTGTGGCTTATCTACTGTTTTGTTTTTAGTTAAGTGGGTACTTTAGCAATAAACTAAACACTTAAAACCCCTTATTTCGAACCTTAAACTTGTATCGCCGAAGCGTTTTTAGAATTTAGTCTCTATTTGACATTGTTGCAGTAACGTTACATTGATTACATTTCTTGTTCTTGTCTGCTATCGTGTACGAACATTGTTTAATTTGAGTTTTTAGTGTACGATTATTGTTTGTGACTGAAAAAAATGCCACTGGATGCAACTGGTGCTGCTAAGGCAGTGACTTTAGCTGACGCTGGGTATAGCCAACGTCGCATCGCTCGTACGCTTGGTGTACCTCGAACTACAGTGCGGGATGCCATCAGATGCTTTCGGGAGACTGGTTCATACACCAGAAGGCCAGGTCAAGGCCGACCTCGGTGCACCTCGGCTCTGGATGACCGCTTTGTTGTCAGTAATGTGCTAAGAAATCGCTTTTGCACCGCTACTGAAGCGCGCACACGTCTGTTTGAGGTGAGAAATGTCACTGTAAGTGAACGTACGATAAGAAAAAGACCGGCTGAAAGGAATCTGAGAGCTTTTCGTCCTGCTAGCGGTCCACAGCTTCTTGCACAGCATCGTAGAGCAAGACTTGCCTTTGCACGAGAATATGCTGACTGGACTACGGAACAATGGAAGAATTACTGTTCTCAGATGAGAGCAGAATAGCCTTAAGGGGTCAAGATGGACGTCAGCGTGTTTATAGGCGCCAAAATGAACGGTTTGCTCCATGTGCAATAATCGAAACCGTGGGTTATCAGGGAGGATCCATAATGGTTTGGGGAGGTATCTCTTACGAGGCTCGTACCGTTCTAGTGGTGTTTGATAGAGGCAGTGTGACTGCTCAAAGATACGTGGAGTGTGACTGCTCAAAGATACGTGGGTCTTACAAGACCACGTCATACCTTTCGCACCATTTATTGGTGAAAATTTTAAATTAATGCACGACAATGCTCGATGCCAGACCGCAAGATCCGTCACTCAATACCTCGATGAGGTCGGGATTCAAGTTTTGCCATGGCCGTCACGCAGTCCCGATCTTAACCCAATTGAGCACATTTGGGACAACCTAAAAAGACGTATTCGAGCAAAAATATCAGCCCCTGCGACCTTACAAGAGCTCAAGACGGCTGCGATAGAGGAGTGGCATAATATCCCTCAGTCGGATATTCAAGACCTCGTAGATGGATTGCCAAACCGACTACAAGAAGTCATCAGGGCCCGAGGTAGTAATACTCATTATTAAAATTTAAATAAAAAGAAAGCGGACGATTTTTTAAACGGTTTTATTTAGCTCACCCCGTTTGTTTTATTTACTATTCTTGGGTCAAATTTAGTAATTCAAATTTCACCCTCTTCCTGTCAACCGATTAATCTGAAATTTTGTACACACTTTGGATTTTGGTGACAATACAATTATGTTTATTCATTATCATTATAAATTCAAAATGGCCGCCGCTACAAAATGGCGGATAATTTATGTTTTATTAATCCCATCAATATGGGTATCAAATGAAAGGGCTCAACAAGCAAAATACAATATACTATAAAAAATTGAAATCCAAGATGGCGGCCGCTACAAAATGGCGGATAACGTAGGTTTTATCGATCCCATCAATATGGGTATCAAATGAAAGTGCTCAACCAGTATAATACAATGTACTGTATAACATTAAAATCCAAGATGGCGGCCTCTACAAAATGGCGGATAACTTAGGTTTTATCAATCCCATCAACATGGGTATCAAATGAAAGGTCTCAACAAGTAGAATACAATTTACTATGCAAAATTGAAATCTAAGATGGCCGTCGCTACCAAATGGCTGATAACAATTTTTTATCAATCCCACCAATATGGGTATCAAATAAAAGGGCTTGACAAGAACAATACAGTGCACTATACAACCTCAATATTTAAGATGGGCGCAGCCACCAAATGGCGTATAATAATAAGATTTAAATTTAGAAATTGAATCTGTAATTTAGGTATCTGATTAATCCAGCCTGAATCCACCACCCAAGTCAAGATTTTGTATCGTGTTGAGGACTGTGTGGCGTTAGGGTGGCTAAAAATGATATGTCGTTAGCGTTTTCCCCTCAAGACTCAGGCGCATCTTGTTGTACATAGCCTTGCCCCTTTATTGGACCTCTGGGGGGATCGACCGTTTAAATGTCCATTACTCGTGGGAACAAAATGGTATAAAAAAATATAAAAAAAACTAAAAACTAGAAAATAAAAATAGGTAAAAAAACTTTTTAAGTTAAACGGTTTTATGTTAAACATACATTGCAATGTTTAATCAACGATTGTAGACAATTGACGTGCCCCACGGTTTTATTTTAGTCTAGTCTATGCATATGTTTATAATTCCCACGACTGTATCTATTTTATTATTTTTTGGTTTTTAGTACATTTATCTTAAACATTGCAATGTATGTTTAACATAAAACCGTTTAACTTAAAAAGTTTTTTTACCTATTTTTATTTCAAAATTAAAGTCATCACATTTTCATGCAATTTTTTTGCAAAATCGATTTTTGTCAAATTTTTTTTATTAAACGGTTTTGTTTAAAGACTTTTGTGATTTTATTCATCCTTAATGGCTGCTTTTAACATAACTTCCATCAAATGTGGTCAAAATTTTCCGAAATTTTTGAAAATTGAAAGAAATACAAGGTGGGCGGTTAATTGTGCCTGTGAGCGTAGTTGCCTACTTACTGCGTTGCAAAATTATTTGTACCTATAGAGGTGCAATGTACTGAATTACTTCTGTTCTGACTGATTTTTTATCTTTATCTAAATGCAGTGAATGATAGATAAAAACGCTCAGTAGATAAAAACGCTTTGCCTATATGCGCACTCACTGTAACATGACTCACTTACTGAAATTAAGGCCTAACTATACATTTGGAAAAGAATGAGCATATTTCAGTATTATTCAGTTAAGTTAATTCACACAGTCAGTTAAGTGTTTGGCACACTTAACTGACTGAAAGTCCTCCGGCCAACACATTTGGGTGGATGAGATGATTTTTATATTCTTCAGTTGCAGTTGTTCCTGCCGTGTAGCGAGAGTCTACATCGCCCAATATTACGCAACCTACTTGAAGCCTGCTACTATTGACATACATAACCCTACACTGTGTTTATTCCAATCCCTTAGTCGCCTTTTCCAACATCTACGGGAAGATGGCCCTATTATACCTTTTTTTTTAGTGTAGAATCCCCCTCGGACCGTCATTCCACCGGGGTTTTCGGTGGAACTGTGTTTCGGAATCAAACCGACTAAAACCACACGGTGTGCCATACTGCTCTTAAATTCTTCGACGCCCTATTACAATCCACAAACCATAGGGCATTCAGATACTTATCATCCCTCTTAATGTGCTAATGACGCCAAAATATCGCATTATCGTGTCTAGGTATGTATATAATATGTTGATTGCATAATTGAATAAGCAATTAATCACTTACACGGACATATCAAGATTGCGTTGGCAATCACTAAACTAAGCCAACCTTAATTTGTTTAAAATATGACTAGAAACAAATGAAGGTTCCTTTCACTATCATCATACAAGTTTTGGTAGTTGTTAATGCAAATGGACAAACTGTGAACTGAAATTTATCAGATTTACAAGAATAATAGAAGTTGCAAAGCAATCAACAAACTAATTTTATTCATGATTTTATACTGCTTTTATTGAATTTTTTTTGTAGCGTTTGTTTACTTATGCATGTGTGCAGTTTTGTTGAAATTATACAATAATACTTAACGAAGTATTATTGTATAACTTCAGTTCACAGTTCATAGTATATAGTTCACAGTAGCAAATAAATAAATAACAAAAATATTGATTCCATTATCCATATTTTTGTTATGTATTTATTTGTTATGTTTATGATTTTTTATTTTTTTGTCTATTTTTTTATAATAAATATAAAGATTTAATGTCATAGTAGGGTAAGATGTTAAAAAAAAAAAGTGTCCTAGTACAGAGTCAAGGAAACTTTACCGAACAACAAAAAAATATTTATTAATTTTAAATAATAGTCAGTGTCATTTGCAATGTAGTAAGTACAGTTCTGGGCAAGAAATAATGCACATCGACCTCTAGAAAGAGACATTTGGCTAATTTCGGCTTTGTAAAGCATTGTCCCTTTCGCACACTACATGTTACGTTTTGTCAGTCGTTCGAGAAATGCGTGCGTCCAGTTCAGAAAATATATAGAGAGTTGTTTACACCCCCAAATTTAAATGATTTAGAATTGTACTATGGCATCTTTAGGAAAAAGATGCCATAGTACAATAAACAAACAATAAGTAAACAAGTAAACATTCTTTACACGCGAAATTGTCTACAAAGTGTATAAATATTTTTTTCAGTGGTAGAGCCATGCTTACGCACGATTGGGCCGGGTCGACCGGTGCGATACCACGGCCTCACAGAAAACCGGTTGTGAAGTAACGCTTGCGTTGCATTTCCCCGAATTGAGTGAGGTTTCCGGAGGCCCACTTCCCCCTCCCCCCTTTTCTCTCCCCTCATCTCCTTTCTCCTTTTTCCCATCTCTTCATCCCTCCTCTCCTCTTTCCGCTCCCTGCATCCCCCATCCCTCATCACCCTCAAAGGCGGGCAGCGCACTTGAGTTGCAAGTGTCCATGGACAGCGGTGTCACTTACCATCAGGTGACCCGTCTGTTCGTCTGTCCCTTGTAAATTTATCGCCTTAAGTTTTTTTTTTATACTATGGTATAAAAAAAAAACTTAAGGCGACAAATTAAAAAATCATGAAGATAAAGACATATGTAAGTATTTTAAGAAAGTACAAGAGCGAGTTGCAAATCCCAGTGGAATTTCAAGAAGAACTTTGAACAATATATTAAAGGAAGTCAGTACTGAAACAGATTCTACTGCAATTAAGTTCAGTACCCCGAAAAATTGTAGACCAAAAAAACAATTTGGTTTAGATTTAGACGATTTTGATTATGATGTTGTGCGAAGTATGGTGTATGATTTTCACTTACGATTTAATGAACTGCCTACAGTAAAATCATTAAAAGCTAAACTATCGGAGGCTATTAATTGTAATGGATCTGAAAAGACGTTGAGAAAAAACTTTATGAGAAGGAATTTCGGTTTACTAAAATTTAAGATTATAGAAAAGTTCTAATGGAAAAGCACGATGTAAGTCTCAAACGAATGGAATACCTTGATAAAATACGCGAATTTCGTGAAAAAATAAAATCTACATCGATGAGTTTTGCATACATGCATCACAAACTAAAAGATAATCTTGGAGTTATGATAAGAAAAAAGGTATAAAAAAGCTAATTTTAAAAGGTCAACGTTTGATAATAGTTCATATGGGAATTAAAAAGGCTTTGTTCCTGGAGCCATTTTAATGACAACACGTATAGAGAAAAAAAAATTAAAAAGAATCACCAAAATAAGCAACACACAATAATTGTTTTAACAGCTCTTAACAGATACCGGACTGTTAGTACTTTGTGCGAAAAAGACGCTCTACAAAGCCGAAATTAGACGATTGTCTCTTTCTAGAGGTCGATGTGCATTATTTCTTGCCCAGTACTGTATTCCAACGTTATCCCTTACATCCAAATCAGAACTGGCTTAGAGAAATTATGGGGGACTCTTGCAGACTGAAGCCGGGTTTAGGAGTCTGAATTTCCAGGAAGCTGGTCGTTCATTAATACTATTAATATGAGAAACACAATACGCTTAATGTTTTTTTTTTGTACATGCTGCTTCCGTCGATCTTTTTCTTTGTACTGATATATGAATTCTGAAAGCATAACACTCTTTTTTGGGCAGTCGTCTAAAAAGAAACAGAATTTTTAACACAATATTAAAAACAATACTCATAAAATAATAAGGATCGGGTAGATCTGTTTGTATTCCTTCTTTAAATTTATAATTTTACCAGATGCTCAATATAAACAAAATAACGTTCAAAAATTCGAGACGACAAGTTAGCATACTAAGAGTATTCAAATAACATAGAAGAAAAAACAAGGAACACTAAGTCTTCATTCACCCCGATTTTATACTTTGAAAAATAGAGATCGTCATACAATCGCAAACGAGTAAAATACTGCATAGTGGCACGGAGTAAAAGTAGTTCAATATGAGATGGCCTTGCGATATTAAATCCCGTGTCATGATGTATATTTGCCACCTGACGAAAGGCTGTATATCCTTGATAGTATTATCACCTGAATTTTTGTCTTGAGTAACTTAAAAAGTATTCATAATTTCTTGTCTTACATTTAAAATAAAATATTTGGTCTGTAAAATATTATATGACTATTTTGAAAATACCGTGATAAATTTCCAGAATCTATTTAGTACCGGAATTACGCGTTCAGAGAGACATCTGCTTCTCTGAACAGCGCCAAGGCGATTTAAGGCTCATCTCGGAAAGAAAAAACAGTAGTTGCGGAGCAATAAAATGATTTAACATTTCCTTATGCGAGTTACTGAGACGACAATCTTAGCTAAAGAGTTTAAATGTACATTTTTGTGATATGATTATTCGTCTGTTGAGTTTTTTTTTCAATCGACGTAAAACGAAGGAGATTCTTCAAGTTACCCTTATATATATGTCATATCTATTTTTATGTGTGATATCGCATAACTTCATACAGTATAGTGTGATTTCGATAATATTTTTAAGAGCACAGAACAGACTTCAAAGTTGGACCCATTTCAATCCAAAAAAAAACAACTCTTAAAGTAGCAAAATAGTTTATGAATGCTAAAGGAAAAACCCACTGACTTTTGTCTTTAAAACCTGGTATACATTTGTAGTTCCATCGATAACTAAAACATAACGGAGACATGTAGTCGAATGCATGACGGATATAAAGTCAGCCAGCCAGGGACCTTTTTAACGGTTTACGGCAGCTACATCTCGTTTGTTCACATTTGTTCATCTTAAGAGGAACTCTAACCCTAATTATTACTTTATAATATATCCACATTCACAAATCAGAAAGGAACAGCAAAGCCAAAAAAATAAACTTTGTAGCCTCAACAAACTAATACACCAATATACTTATGCCTCTACCTAAACAATTATGAGTCGGCGCCAAACAACAAGTAAAATTTCAATAAACCTTACAGTGATAGAGCCATGCTTAGGCACGAATGGGCCGGGCTCGACCGGTGCGATACCACGGCCTCACAGAAAACCGGTTGTGAAGTAACGCTTGCGTTGCATTTCCCCGAAATGAGTGAGGTTTCCGGATTCCCAACTCCCCCTCTCCTCTTTCCTCACCTCTCATACCCCCTCTCCTTTTTCCCATCTCCTAATCCAACCTCTATTCTTTCCCCTCCCCGCATCCCCCTATTCCTCATTACCCTCAAAGGTGGGCAACGCACTTACGACTCTTAAGTCGCAGGTGTCCATGGACGGCAATTGTCACTTACCATCAGGTGACTCGTCTGTTAGTCTGTCCACCTACAGTATAAAAAAAAAATATTTAATTATTAACTTTTATTTTTTTCTTGACGTTACGAAAATACAACCCACCTTCTTGCGCAGTCGGGTAAAAGTTAAAAAACGTAAAGTTTCGGCAAATGCGTCCCTCGCAACTCGTCGCTGCCGTCACATAATTTCAAGTAATAATTAATTTGCTTGATACTTAGTAACATCAAATTTGGTTTAAGCTTGGAGTATCTATAGTAGGGTCATTTTAATAACATAACCTTCAGCCTTAGCATCTTAGTTTCATTTAATTGTCTATTCACTCCGTCTCTGATTCTGGCCCGCTTAAATCAATACAATGCAACTATCGGAATGATATCTAATGTCTTGGAACGATCGGCAGGGCACAATTAACATTAAGCGTTGATAATAACTATGCAAATAAAAGAATAAAACTTTTTATTCACGCAATATGCTATGCACATTTATAAAGTAGCTCATAACTATTTTATTATTTATTATTAAAAAAAATCTATGTCCCATTTTTCAACTTTAGATTTATACAAATATCACGAGGCAGCCAGACCTGCAATTTTTAAACGTGTCTTTTTAACGAAGCTTTACTTTATGTTGTGATCAAAAGATCAAGATCAAACTTTATCATTATTCTCCGATGGGGTCTCAATATGGTGACTTTTTACTGACTTTTTATTTACCCTATCAATTTAAATAGAAATGTGTAATGTACAATATAAATGCTTTTAAGATTTTAAATCTTAAATCCGTTTCAAATTTAACTCTGAAAGTAAAAACACTCAACCTATATACATGAATATTAAACGGACATGTTTACATGACCAAACAAACACTTAGTTGAACAAACGATTTGTGCCACAAGGGTAGCATTGCCTTACAGCCCGGGGCTGATTGTCGGCTAATTCTTTGCGCTCGGGTGAAGGCTGTACCACGCAATAAATTCGTCGCATTCAGTCAACCCACCCGACTGAAAGAGCTCCGATAAAAATAAGATGACTCGCATTGTGACACATTTTTTTACTTAGAAAACAATGTTCGCGGCCTCAAAGGTATTAAGACATCACGACATTGATGGGTATTGTCTGCTATTGAATATTTCATTACTTCCTCGTCTCCTGCGTATGTCAAGAGGTGGTTATCACAATGAGAAATCATTATGTATTTTATAGACTTCTTAAATATTTCATAGACTTATTACTCACGTTATGTGTACAGATAATCGGAGAGAAGAGAATGAAACGAATGGTCATTACTTCGTGGCACATTTGCCATTGTCTTAGTTAAGAAGTTATATAGTTAAAAGCATTTTAATTCCAATTCGAACACGAACCTAACGGAACAAAGCAAGATTGACAATGACATACGTAAGTCTAGCTACATTTATTGAACTGAAATAAAAAAAAGTTTTTAGGCCTTACACACCAGGAATACGTACCTACAAAACCTTAGAGCTGCGCTTGGAAATCGAATAATCGTATTTTTTGTATGTAGTTTAACTAGTATTTAAGATTAAGTAAATTATTTACTTTTAATATTACTATATGGTGTTTGGTATTGTAAATAAGCTGTGCCGCTAGAAGCGAAAACTATCGAATAAATGAAAAATAAAATAACCATGATGCCAGTGGTTACACAATTGTAACCTAGTGATTTCCTGTTGGTTTATATTCGACGATTATTCATTAAATGGTAACTGCTTGTTTCATTGAATGACCAGTATAACTTGAACTGCCAGACTTAGTATTCCATTTGAAATTCCTCAATAAGTAATATCCATAAAGGCCCAAAAAAAGTCGGTAACCGATTATTTAATATGTACCTATTAAAAAAAAAACTAATTTTTGGTGAAGGGCGCGATCTTCCCGGCACCAGCCATTTCGAGT
Source organism: Tyria jacobaeae (assembly GCA_947561695.1). Taxonomy (NCBI): domain Eukaryota; kingdom Metazoa; phylum Arthropoda; class Insecta; order Lepidoptera; family Erebidae; genus Tyria; species Tyria jacobaeae. The sequence goes on from OX387209.1 coordinate 14,641,310, forward strand.
TATAGGTATGCGACCTTGACGTGCTTTAGCTATTGCTAATCAAAGACAAAATGTATTGTTTGTGGGGGAGTCTGTGTACTCGCTAATCCATCTGTATAATCAATTTCCTTTCTCTTCTCTTTCTATTCGCCCTTTCCTGTCAATATACTACAAATTTCCCGTCTAAATCTCAAAAGTGCCTCCCGGATGAAGTCAGTAGGCTTGCCTCCTGTGTAACGTAAATGAGACTGAATTGTGATAGACAAAATGTGGGTGTTAATTACACCTCTGCCTACCAATTCGGGCGTGACGCGTGAGTGTATGTATGTGTGTTGTTATACTTAAATTTCGAATATTAATTAAACTAAGTTTTGAATATTCGAACCAGTCTAACTTCAAGTATGAAGGTGTGGACTTTCCGTATATAACAGCTCAAGATAAATGTTCCAGGTTGCACAACAATTTGTACCGCACTAAAAGTATTCGTTATAGCGCACCCATTTGGTGTGCTCTATAACAAATACCCTGCACGTATGGAACATATTCAACACATTAACTGTAGTATATTTTTATAATATAATTGTATAATCAATACATAAAATAAGTATTTTTCAGTAGTTCAAAAGCTTTAATTTGGTGTGATATAAAATTATAATTAAAATAGCTTGACAGATAAAAACAAAAAAAAATATACTCAACTGTTTTGTCTTGCTTATTACTATTATGTACAAATAATATTACTTATAAAAAAATACATAATAATTTAAAAATATACAAATAATATTAATAATTTTATTTTACAGTAGGTACAGGACTTTAGATTCATTGATCGGTTATTGAAATACTCTTAAAAACTATATTTTCTTTCTATATAAAGCTTAGGTACAACAAATGTTTGTGTACATCATTCTGTATATTATTGTTATTGGTGTAATTCTACTTCAAATATTTATTAAATTCATATAAATTATAACAAATGTGCATGGTAGGGTCAGCGGCAATATTTTAGGAACATTTTTAATAATAATAAGATCGGTACGGTACTTATACATAGTAAAGTTAATACAGTATATTATCTATTTATGAACATTCTATACTAAAACGACAGAAGACAAAGCCTTTATATATATATATATATATATATATATATATATATATATATATATGAACGCGATGATCCCATGTTTCTTTCATTGGTTTAAGTAGTCCCTCAGTAATAAGCATAAGTTTCTTATATAAACACTTTTGATGAAATTTGCTAGTTATGAGTATAAAAATGCGATTGAATTTCGACCTCTGGTCGTACCATACAGACCATTTGGGATGAGTTTCAATAAATATGTACATATATGAAGCTACTAAATACTATACAGCGTATTCAAGAAAATGGTACACTTATGTAACAACTAACACTTAACAACTGAAAACATACAACTATAGCATGCATATGCAAAACAAAATTAAAAAAAAAAAACAACCCGTGTAAAATTTAGGACCGTTTTAATTTCCAGGTATTATCATCTCCGTTTCTTACAAATGCAGGTGGAATGTATAAAGTTAGAGCTTTTAAATCTTAAGTATTCTATTATTTAGAAAATCCATAAACACTAACTTTTTAAACTATAAAAAATTTTAACTTCTATTTTCTGAGACACGCTGTATATATTAATGGATATAATAAATAAATCCCAACCCGGTTGCTACCAACCGGGCACTGTACAACTGTATACATACAATCTGATAAACAGCAGTCCGATAACTCAGTCAACTTTTACAACACCACCGGAGATATGATGGCCGTATTCTACTCAACTGTGAACCACACGGATGGCCGGTACCGAAAAGGACCTGTTCAAGAAATTGTGTTCAACACTAAAGTTTCATTTTTCATTATATTTATTAGTCCATCATTCGTTTATATCATTGTAATTGTACCTATTTCTACTGTTAACACGTAACACTTCAGACGCTATACATCTTCCTCAAGCTTTCACTAAACTGCGTGCATGTACAGCTTGCGTCAATTGTGTCCAGTTAGAGCAATCGATTGTCTTCGACAGTGACATAATGTTTGGAAGTCAGACATTATGCAAACACACGTCGCAGCCACGTTCAGTTTCGATCAACTAGATCTTTTGACGTTAAGTATAACATGAGTGTTATTAATATTTTGGTATGAAAAGTTAGGTATGTATGACTGGCGATTAAAGTTTTTGGACGAAAAATTAGTTCGAAAGTTTAAAATTTAAAAAAAGAAAAATATCGGAAAGGAACCTAACAAGTTTAATGCTATCTGTTCTCTGCGGTTACACAACATAGAGATGTTTGCTACTTTTGTCCATACTTCTCTGTTCCCTCTCTCTGTTTCTCTCTCTTCCTTTGTATGTATTTAGCAACAACTTGTTTCTTACAGGCCGTCTTCGGTAATACATACATATATGTAGTTGTTTAAAAATCTTATCGTTATATTACATATTTATATATAGTATGTTTGTGAGATTAAAAAATATTTATATAGTTAGATGCGTTTAATTGTGCTTGAATACCACTATGGTACCCATTAGGAGAGATATATCAAATAGTTGACAGCAAGAGGCTAATCGGTTGATTTATTGATACGTGAATACGTGTCAACCCTTGCGTCAGGTTAATTCAGTCATGACTTACTTTCAGAAAATATGTATAAAATATTATGTAGAACGTCACGAACCTATAAGCAGTCAATGCTTCTTTAACTTACTCTCCGTCTTTTACTAAACGACAGACATATAACTTAATAAATAATTATAGAAAGCATCGCACGTCGTGGCCAGCCCGATAGCTACTACTATTTCCAAAATCCGAAGCTCGCTCCTATTTTATTTTCCTGCCTGAATTTCACAGATACGATGAAACTTTCATCGGGGGCTTTCACTAGACGTGCGAGCGAAACGTAAATTGTGGGCGGATCGCACCTCGCGTCTTTATTTTTCAAAAACAATACACCTATGTTCCTGTTATTTATTCTGTTTTTCATGAAGTTTTTTATGATTTTTTTATATATTTAGAGGTGTATCATATGGTGCATCGTATGATTCTTTTGGGTCAGTAACTATTCTAGACTTTACGAGACAGAAAAATTATTGCTTATTTCATTTCATTTAAAACAAATCTGTGAATGTAAAAGATGAAATCCGTTGAAAGGTTAAACTTTAACATCTTTTAAGTTGCGTAGGAGACTTCAAGAAAAATAAAAATTGCATAGCATTTCAAAATTAATCCGAGATAGAATATAGTATGTAGTAGCATTTTATAGCTTTACAACCGCTTGTTTTTTATTAGTGAGCGATTGTAATAATCGACTTTCTTTTGTAATATCAATATGTATTATAAATTTCTATATCCAAATAACCAATTAACAAAGGTATCTTAACCTTATAATGGCATCTCAATTGTCGTCCATTTTTTTAAAGTTAACCTTCATGTCTTTCAAGATTTTCATTTATTCATAAGGATTAACTTTCAACATATCGACTATTGATTAAGGAGGCATTCCGAGAGACTCGGTGTTACTTACTCGGTTTTTATTATGTAGAAAAAAGTAGACATACTCGTACGTTGACAAAAAATATTTTGACAAGTCCGTGCTAGCCACGCTACTGTCATCATATGGTGACAAATGATTATGTCACTATGGACGATAGTGCGTGACAGAATTGGCTGGATTTTATACATTGTTGTTTTTATTTGTAGTTTTTAATTATAAAAATAACTGCAAAAATGTGGCACTTAATTCTCTAAATTATATTTCAAAGCACAGAGGGAGCAGTAAATATCTGTTGCCATGTGCACGTGGTTTTTATAAATATAAACTGCCCTTTTGCTTCATCGATGTTATTCAGGCATCACTACTTATTTGTAGGTATTAAAGGATGAAATCGTAGCTTGGCGCCGAGAGCACGCTTTTACTTCGACGTGGCGGTCAAAAGGAATAAACTGATTGTACGATCCGTACACCAGGGTTATATGAAGGATAAACCAAAAACTCAGTTATAAATTTAACTAAGTATATTAATAGATAAAAATTATATGATATTATAATGATAAAAGTTAGCCGCGACATGTTAATTGATAGGCGAACATGAATGCGAACAGATTTTAAATACCTCTAAAGCAATAAATGAAGTAAGTTGCTGACACAGCTGTGTGTAACGTGGCTTGTAATAAACCTAAGTTAATGTGGTCAATTAAATAGCAAAAAGCAAAAATGAGTATTTTTTTAAATTTTGTTATTAGCACTCCATCAAAGTGCGGAATGCGGTATCCTCGCGGCAGCCCCCGAAGTGGTGGCATACAGGCGTTGGCTCCATGGTGGGTCTTACTGCCACAATCATAGTTACTCAAGTTGTTTTTCCCATTTCACCATTAGTATCTGACGCAACTGAAACCGCTGCGCCTCGATTTCACGAAGGACAAGTTCCAGTGGTACAGAGTCTAGAGAGATTTCGCTTCCAGGTCCCATGGTGGAGTTCCGGCTAGGGAACTCGCCGCCTCAAAGAAGACCGTGCCGATATGAACCTGACAGCCATAGCCGGTGGAGGGCGTCGTAAGATATCGACATTACGGGTTGTCAAGGTCTCCGCCCAGATAGAGGCCCCAGGTAGGGCATGGACTCGGGCTTTCTTAAGACGGGAAGGAGTCTCAAAAACGCGGCCGCAGTTTTGTTACTCTGACAGTTTCTGTCATTAAGTAAAACTGGTCTATTCAGTATACTATATAAAAGCGTACGTACATTCATTTTTGTTTATGTCGAATGAAATAATCGAATGAGTCTATGAAAAAATTAAATTACGCTCTATTTCTGAACACGAGTTATGCAATTTTCACCGAAAACCAAAGACTTGCAATTTTACATTATTGATATGACCAATTCTCTGAATTTAACTACAACAGTACTGTATACACATGTACATATATCGATAAAGTAACGGTGGTAGCGGATTTATCTCAAACCACGAGATTGCTACTGCAATGGGAAATATAAAATTAACAACAATTACTTTTATTGTATAGAAATTCCTCGTGTAAAACTCGACTGGGGTTGAGGACACATAAGAACGATTGGTGTTACGGTTACAATAGAGGGTAACGAGTAATGATTATATAATACATACATAAGTGATTGAGTAACTATATATAACAATAGGGGACTGATGTCATAGATAGGCCACATAGCCTGTATTAAAGACCCTTTGTATCCCAGAAATGATTAATTGTAGGCTGTTAGACATTGTAGTTTATTGAGAACATAAACTGACTTCCACACGATTTTTGCTTGCTTTTCAGATCGTCGTTCAGAAGTCGTTTTTATTTAATATCAACTATCGTCTATTGTCTATCTTAGTCTTGAAGTTATCTTCGACAAGTTTAAATTGCATCTCAATCTGCCAATGGTCAGATTTTTCGACGATTACTGCTTAATCTGTGACATTTCTACATACTGTGTCTGAAAATAACTTGCTAATGTAATTTGCTACGTAAATGAGAAAGTGATATTTAATCAAAATCACTTGCTCTAACATCAAACGTACGTAAATGTACTCAACATACAAAGAATGAAAATATGTAAGTATTCTTATTTCGTTGACCAAAACTCATAACGTGTACCAAAAATAGGAAAATAACAACAATAACGTGGGATTAACTGAATATTCGATTGCTTGTCCCAGTAGTATCCCAATAAAGTGGTTCAGTTATATAGAAACTTTATCTGAAGTTATTATGAAACGTATTTCGATATGCTAAAATTTAACAGCTTAGACTCGTTTGGGAATCCGATTTCGTTTAAAATGGTTGGCAGTACTTATGTAAATACAATTAGCAATTAAAGCAAATTAAACATTCACATTTACATTTGCCAAAATTAAAATAACATACTGAAATAAATATTACATTGATAACATCCGTCAAACAAAATCAATGAAAATTTTAATAAATACGATTTTTACTCACATGCTTTTGTTTAACTTGCTTTGTTAGTATGTACTCAATATTTTTATAGCATTATGGGGTTAGGAATCTAAATAAAATAGGGAAAGTGGTGTCTACCGAATTATTATTATTATATATGTGTATTATATGCATTACTTAATTTTAGTGTTTCATTCGGTTGTTATCATTTTAAAATGGTTTTATGACTCTTATGAAACACAGTTACACACTTAAAAATTCATTGTCTTTCTGTACTTAAAGTTATAAAAAATTGTAACGTCAACTGCAAACGTAAAATTACTTACACTTATCGCGGTCTTTAATAGTTGACTTTAAAAAACAGTGGATAATCGCCTTCAATATGCTTTTACAATTCTATTCTATTCTTTTACAATATTTTTAATCGTAAAAACGTGCAATCTAAATACATTAGCAATTTGCCTAGTACCCTCTGATGAATTTCTGATTTGGTTACCCCCGTAGGAGTATACTCTTTCAAATAAAAAAGAAATTTAAAAATTCGCTTTTTTTACATCTCAAGAAAGAAAGAAAAATATAAATCTTGACCATAAATCAACCACCAAATCAATAAACAGTGGCTCATCATCAAATCAATTAAATAGTCTACCTTCTATCCGTAATACGATACAGAATGAAATAAACGAGTTCAGCAATCGAGATCCATCAGTAACTCCGACAAAAATAGCTTTGGACGTCACAAAAGTGCATACGCTGTTACGCTTTAATAGTGAATTCAGTCAAATGGGATAAAAAAACTTAATTGACGAGCATGCATTTTACTTTTATAGGTGACAGATATGTTCAGCTGGTGATAGCCAAGTTCATTGTATTTTTGTTTTTATAATTAAATAAAAAAAACGTTTACAAATACACTTATATAAAATACATTTTATTACGTATCATATACGAAATAAAATGTATTTTATAACGCTCATGATTTGGCTTTCAACTGGATATAATCTAATTAGCTCTCACAGGACCGTAGCATAAATTATCATATTTATTTTTAAGTTCTCATTTCAGTCATTGCTGCTTCACTATTCCAATACTCACCTTATATAACTTATATAAATGAAAATGAAGGGCTGTTTGTTGGTAACTTGGTTAATCGTGTTATTACCTATGATATATACGTAAGGTTTTGATACAAAAATAAGCAGAAAATGTGCTATTATATATAATATTGTATAATATGGGCAAAACTATACATGCTTTTTCCATAAACTTGATTTACAAGCTACGCAGTACAATGACGCTTATGTGTTGTAATTTTATACTTATGTATGTGTTGTAAGTGTAATGTAAGACATACTCGTATAGTCCAACATTATTAAGATAGGCATATATGCAATATTATAACGTTGTAATAATATTTAGTAGCAATAAAATCAGCAAGCCAGTTGAGTGTCTAGTCATTACCCCAGTCACAACACTACATAGTGTGTTGGGATTTGTAAGCAGGCTATGGTCAATCCTGTGAAAGTCGTGTCATGTAATTTTTATTTCATATATATATATTTATAATAAAGGGGGACAGACTGGGGGGAGGGAGTTTATCACTTACCATCAGATGAGGGGGAGTCATCGGATGGTCCCTGGACAGCTGCAACTGAAGAGTCGTATGTGCACTGCCCGCTTTTGAGAGTGATGAGAGATGCAGGGAAATTAAAAAGGAGAGGGAGAGTTGAGCCTCCAGAAACCTCACTAAATTCGGGGACACAAGCGTTGCTTGTTGCCCATTCGTGCTTAGGCATGGTTCTTCCATCAATAAGAAAAAAGACTACATTGGTTGTATTTTTTCATAGAATCCAAACAAGTAACTAGAACTTAATTAATTTAAAAAAAAAATAATAAACGGAGTATTACCATTTCTCGACGTTTTAGTTATCCGTGGCTAGAACGGGCATCTAATACATACATTATACAGAAACCGACACAAACATACAGTTAGTCACTGTGTGTCGGTTAGAGCTAACCTTAGATCCCCTAACTCTATGATCCGCAATATCTGGGCATCGAAATGAACTACTTACGGCGTGCACTGGAGGATAATGGATACCGATGGCGAGACAGTTCCAAGCAAGTGTGGTTGTCAACCTACGGATACTTGGTGTAGAGTGGAACCCTGTGTTTCTCTAATACATTCGCGGAGTAACCGATAACATCGGGCGCACATTAAAAACAAAGTTCAACATCATAACAATCTATCGTCCACCTGGACAGCTACTGCGCTCTCCGAAGGATGTTGACCTACTAGGTTCCCCCGGTGTCTACTCGATCCCGTGTGACTGTGTGGAGTGTGTGAGTGGGTGTGTGTATGTGGGAGTGACTCGAGGCAATCAGGCTATAGAAACACATACGCAGTGTGACATACATGGACTGTGGCAGTTCGGCTGTAACTAAACACGCATGCAAGACGGAGTAACTACATGCATGCATGCATGCACTACACATGTAAGTTTCGACAACACTTCGGTACCTGCAAAGGAAAAGTATTAGTACCACGGAAAGTACTTTAACCATTCGAAATAAGCCGTCGTCCGAACTTCAACGCAGTGGTTGGTCACTGCCTCCCTGGCACTGAAACTTGCGCCAAACGAAACAGCTCCAGTTCAAAAAACCGACACGGTCAGTTGCTTGTGTACTACAGCGCCTGGTAAGAACAGCACCGCAACACATAATGTAAAAGCAAAGCAAGCATCTTCGTAAGCTAAGTCCGAAAGACAAAAATAGATGACACGGTTTTACTCAATGTGAATGTGAATGGTACCGTCGCGGCTGGACGACACACTCCTTGAGAAAGGTCTCCCGTCTTGACCGAAACTAGTCGGCCATCCTTTAAAAACACACGTGAGTAAAACCGTATATTTAAATAAATAAAATTCAATCCTAAATATTTCGCGTATATATATACATATATTATTTTTTATTACTTGTACTTTCGAACCAAAACAATAAAAATAATACCTTAAAATAATTGTCTTTATTCTTACCAATATTTAATGAAAATCTAGACAACCCTACACAAAAATACACTTTGGCTCCCTTACACCATTTACGAGTACAGTTCAAATGTACTTTATGTTTTATTTCTTTAGGTTGGCAGTACTCGGTAATGTCATCTTATCAGCGTGTAACACTGATATCGAACATAAACATTAGCCATACTCTGGCACCATTAGGCACTTGTAACGTACCTCCAAGATTTTATCTAGCTAAGATACACTGTAATTACGGCACTAATGCGTTTCCAGTACACTACAATAGATTTTAAGTAATTGCCTCTGATTATTAAACATATTTCTAAGAAGTCTTAAGTAAAATCTCCAAATATGTGTATGTAATGACTTCTGGAACATGTGATTTCATAAAGTTAGTTATATTAAAGTCGAGAATGAATGAATTTTGACAGGGTACGAACTTTTCGGCAACAAGCAGTCCGAATTAGAGGTATGCGGCCTTGCTCGAGCTATTGGTTACACTCCCATTCCATCCGTATAAGTGATATCATTGCCTTCCCTTCTCCCGCCCTCATTTTCATTTCCAATATTTCCCATTAAATTCCCAAAACTTGCCCTCAATTGCGTAAATGGGACTTAATTATAGGAGCATAAATGTAGGCGTTTAATACGCCTCTGCATCTACCTTCAGGGAAACGGGTGTGAGTGTATGTGACTATGTCATCTTACAGTAATAGTTTTTGTGTATAGAAAGCTTTTAAACGAAGTCTATTGACGCCTGTTGTAATAGGTGTACAAAGATTAAATCTATTAAAAATACATATTTATGTAATACTAATTATTTTTATTTAGTATATAATGATTTGCACTTATAGTGAAGGAATTGTTTTAATACTAATTAAAAATAGTATTTAACACACTTCTACGAATTCAGGAAATTGAGTTACTAAGTGGAATTATATCGTAAATATACGTAATGGGTACATTTTCTACATGGACGGATAAAATTAAACAAAGAATGCTTTACTTACATATATACAATACGATATTTTATTAATAAATTATGAGAAAACTTATAATATAAATATTTTACGATAACTTCTAATAACTTGAGACATCTCATACAGTTCGTCACGGCCGTCTACTTTTAAACTAGAGAAATCCTGTACTGTGGTAACCAGGCTGTTATATAGTTAATATATTAATAAATACAAACCTATCATAGCTACATTATAAAATAATAATAATATCTTCAGCCATCTCACTCACGGCCGTATGATCCCAAACTCAGCACAGCTTGTACTGTGGAAACCAGACAGCTGATATACCCACATACTTATATATTTCTAAATATTACATATAAATTACCGATACCGAGACATAGAACAAATACTCAAGCTCATCACACAATTATTTGTCCTGGGTAGGCATCAAACCCACTACTTCTGGCTTAGCCGTCAGAGTAGATTGAGCCTTTACTACAATTGCCATTAGAATATTTATTAAAATATTTTATAATCGTTATGTATTAGGTAAGAATGTGAATATGAGATCTTTGGATTAATTTTAATGATTTGACACGAAAGATAATGAATACCAATGATGACCATTACAAATCGAAATTCAATTCTTTATTTCATAAAACTGTTCACCAATTATTTTAAATCGTCCTGTGTTAAAAATATTTCAAATTATAGATCAATACACATACAATAGGTTTGGGTAACCGATGCCCTTCTGTTCTATTATCAATATTCCTTAATAACCTTCCGATAACATAAGTTGAAATACCGATTGGAAAAGAGACTGGAGTCTGTAATCGTTACAAGTCTTGAATATAATTCATCGTATCAGGTGGTATACAGGTGGTAATCCTCAGTGTACAATATCTGTGACATCCAAGTCATCTTACTTTGTTTGAGAAATTTACACATAAATGGAGGTAATTAAATTGTAAATACAATTTAACTGGTCTAATATATCCATATAGTCTATTTACATATAAATAGTAGTCATAATTACACATTTAAATAATTTCATAGGAACTAAGAGTAATTGCTATATATTGTTTCTATACGATAACTCTCATTCACAGTCTACATGAGCAGCGCCCACCAGACTGATGGGAAGACAGTACGTTGCGAGATTCTCTTAGACTTAAACTATGTATTTTCTTTTCTTTATTTACTTCGTTACATTTTATATCCTTTGCATTTATAGCTTTATAATGAAAACCATAATACTATTTATTCATAAATATACCAATAATTAAGCAAGACTATTTACTGAAATAAAATTATCGATAAATTAAGTACCTTCTTGTGGAATGAACTAGCAATGGAAACCCTCCAATACCCAGCAATGCGGTATTTGCGTAGGAATTCCTATTATTCCTTTGATTTATTTCCAATCAGTATCAGAGTGGAGCGTTAGTAATTAGAAAATACCTTTTCAGGAAAGGTTGTGCACGGTGATATTAGTGTGATTGTTTTCTAATGACAAGACTTCAGTTGCTTGTGAGGATAGTCATATACATATATATTGACTACAGTTTTATTGGCTACGCAGGAGAATTATAAACACAATTACCTACTGTAAAAAACTGCCTATGCCTATTGTAAGAAAATATTTTATTGTGTACATAAATTACCAAAATGATACTTATGTGATATTAATAAAATAATAATGAGTTAGAGGGAATTTAAATTATAATTTTTCAAACGCTCTAATCAGTCATTGATCATTGATATATATATATAGCATGAATTAGAGATACTCAATACATTTAAGCAAAATCAAATTAAATGTTTGATTCCTAATTAATCTAGGCCGTAGTTCTAGACGTTAATGACAGCCCTGTTAAAGAGTTTGTTAATTCCAAAGGACAAACTTGTGATTTTAATCAAAACTTTATAAATGTTGTTTTTTAAGTTTTAACACAATTGATTTTAAATAAAAACTGTTTATTTTTTTATTCAGATCATTTGTCAGGTGGAAGAAAGGTTATCTACAGTTTTTCTATAAAAAATATAAAATCTCTAAAATATTCTGTATTTTAATAAGTGACATATAAATCAATTAATTTTAATATTGTGTTTTGAGTTTGTCATTGAAATATAAGACGTTTAAATTAATGTAATATAGTTAAACACTAGATCCGTGCATTCATGGCGGTTTTCGTCAAAAATACAGTCTCATATTTATTATAATAATGTAGCTACTGTCTCAATACTACGTACACTAAAAGTATTTATGTCCTAATAATATATAAAATCATACTTAACTCGACGTTTTTGTGTCAATACTGCCAGTTTTGTAGAGAAAAATGAATAATAACAATTATACAATATAAAAAGTAAAATAATTTCAAAAAAAAGTCTCCTGTCTCCATTCATATGGTTTTAGTTAGTATTACTTGTGTAGTAACTTAGTATAAGTACGAACTATAGATAACTATACATTTCACTACAATTTAAGCTCTTAATCTTAAACTCAATTTGTTTTACAAATGGCTACCTAGCACCTGCAATCAGAAGAACAATTGAAATAAAAACTCGCAGACTGTTTTTTCCATAGTTCTAGATTGAAGATGTAAAAGGAAAAACCTGAAAGTACTTTGTTTTTGGCTTGATTTTTTCTTTAATTTTTCATTGATATCACTTTATTGTACACCAGTACAAGAAAATGTAATGCAGATATTTTACGTTACACAGGTATGACAATTGGCGGTCTAATATCTCGCGGTGATCTCTTCCAGACATATGTATGTAGATCTTAGACCGAAATCTTATTTTCTTTAATCTTCATCAAATTTATTTACATACATACGTACATTCACGCCTGTATCTGCAGGCAGAGTCGTAATTAATTACAACTATTGCCGATTATAATTTAGTCCTATTTACTTAACAGCGGCAAGCCTATTGCCGTCATCGAGGCACTTTTGGAAATTAGATGGAAAAGTTTGGAATTTATTGATAGGAAAGGTAGGATAGAAAGGGATAGCAACGGATATTGCTTATACAGATGGATTGGGGGAGTATAAGCAATAGCTGAGGCAAGTCAGGGTCGCATACCTATATCTCGAACTGGCTACAGCCGGTTAGTCTGATTCCTCCAAAATTTGTTTCTATATTTATTTTAATTTTGTTTTAATCATCGAACGTTTTCTTCCTAAGAAAGTGAAATAATATAAAAACAATATCAACCCATAAATACCCAGTCTATTTAAATGGGTTTAGATACTTTTATTCAATTACGCTATAAATAAGATTATAGTGAATACGGTCAAACAGCCCGCAAACAGCTATTGAATAATGTCACATCAACTAAAATTACAGTACTAAAATGGTACCACCCTTGATGTCGATTTCTTGGGTAATATCAAATCTAACGGTCAATAAAATTGAAAGATATGATCACCAAATTTATCAGTGACCCATCGAGTATAACCCGCAAAATTTCACGGACGAGTACTGCCCCGAGCGTAATAACGTTTGCTTAGAATTGATACTTAAATAAATACAGTTTGTTTATCGATAAAAATGAACATTAACTGAAATCTTTATTACCTCAACCATCGAGGGGAGTAATTCCCATTATTACGTAGCTAGTATATACAAAAAATCTTTTTCAATGAAAAGCATACCAAACATATAACAAAAAATAACAAACTTTGTTTTCACTTTTAGGTTAAGCTGCTTTTTGTAGTAAGAGGTCCGTCTATTACTCAAACATCCTTGTGATAGATGCCGACGTCCTTGAAATCTCAAGTAGGCAAATATATACATATATATATATACTTATTTACATTTCCTGATAAATAGTTTAGGGAGTAGTAAGATAACGATTATTACATAATCAGTCTCAATACTCTGTGGTGCTTTTGGTAGAATTGCACTTACACAAAAAGAGGAGAAGGATAATGTAATGAATTATGTTAGTGTTTCAAAATAAAATAAATATGAGCACACTATTTTCGTTACAGAAATTAAAATGATTTTATATTTTTAGTGACTTACTTTCGAATTTATTTATAGCGTTATTCTGTAACAGTATATAGAAGGGGGAACATCAATGTATTATAAAATTTAAAAAGGTTACACTGTCAATACATAAGTGATGAAAGCCCTCGGTTGGATGCGAGCTAACTGTGAAAAATTTTATGATTTTATGTATAAATGTTAAGACGAAATAAGATTCATATCACACAATAATAATAATAAGCAGGGTGAAGGGCCTGGTGCAGAAGGCAGTCCTTCTTGATACGGTAGTATTGTAAGAAGGTTCCTGTCTCATTAACCCTAACCACCGTTAGCTTGGTTCCCGTACTCGATAGCGGTGGGACACAATTTATTTTTATCTTTAAAAAATTGTTTTGTTTTTTTTGTCATATACTTAAAAAACTATTTTTTATGTTGTTTAAGTTAAATAAAGGAAATAATAATAATAGAAATATTTATTTGCCAAAAGTAATACAAGTTCTGTAATTAAAATAAAGAATATTAACAGATTTACCACGGGATGTAGACATTTTGTATAAACGTATGTGTTGCTTATCATAATCTTAAGCCTAAAACCACACGGTGTTCCGTCACGGCTGTCTATGGCCGGGGTTTAAGGTATAGCCTAGGAAGGATTTCCCTCGACCCCCGACAGACGTGACTACCTGCTTAAACAGGTGGGTTTTTCTTTTGGGACATAAAGGGAGAAGACGTCACTGTCCACTTTGCCCAGATATGCACCACGAGGAAGTTTTTAGACAAGCATCCCAGCAGTATTATAATCTAAATTTTTGTATATTTATGATCAGAACTCAGAGTTTTAATCGCTTCTACTACACTCTTGTATGTGATTTTAACATAAGAAAGCTAATAAGGTGTCACATATTTTAAAAATAAAAACAATAAAATCCCTACCAAGCGCTATAGCAAAAAGAAGCGAATTAAGAAATAAAACAAGAATGATATTAAACTCGAAGCCACAGGCACTAAATAAAAAACTCAAGCCACAGTCACAGATTAATTATTTAGTGCTTTAAGCGTTGCTTCAATTATATTATCTGATATACTAAAACAATGATATACGCTTACACGTGCAGTTAGATAAGCATAGTCTATTTGATACCAACCGCAACAAACCCAGTCAAACGTTAAATTCGGCACTTTACATTTACAAAGCCACCACACTGCCTTTAGTGCATTGACCTGAGTTTAGTGCTTGAAAGAAAAATAGAAAATGATAAACACTGCACTAGGAGTATATAAATCAGTAAAAGATTAAGTTTATTAGTTTCATTAGTTTGTGTAACTTTATGAGGCAATAACTGACAACAATATTTACTTGTTAAAACGAGCATGTGAAACGATAGCTACTGAAATGCTACTTTGTGAGGTCAAAGCTTATACATACATATTTTATTTTTATTTTATTTTATTTAGTTATTACGTGCTGGCAGGCGGTGCGAAGCATAAAATTGGTCAAAATTGCTAGTGTCGTTACATATCAAGAATTGCTCTTTCTTGTTAAGTAGTTAAGTATGTCTAGTAGTAGATATTATTGTGCTACATTTACACGCTTGCCGAGGCATGGCAAGCGTCTATAAGCATAAGCATGTAAAGGGAGTGTTTGTCTTTGCTTGCGTAAGGTTGTGAGAGCTATTTATCCTACATTTACACGCTTGCTGAGACTTGGCAAGCCTCCACAACCTCCAAACCTTTACCAACGCTTGGATGACATTTGCATGCTAGCAAGTGCTTTAGTATATCCCAAACAGCCAAACGTGGACATGGATGTTGAAGATGAGTCGGCCATTGCATTCGATAAGTCGAAACAAACTAACTCTTGAGTTTCCATCGGCGATGGTAGTCACTTCCCATCAGGTGCCCCCTATCCCAAAAAAATATTAAAAACTTTAACATCTAAGTCTGCCATGTTTGCCTGTTCAGAACACACTAACGCACTCGCATGCATTTGTATGGCATCCAAGCGTTGGTAAAGGCTTGGAGGTTCTGGAAGCTTGCAAAACCTCAGCAAGTAAACCTAGCATTACATCTTGAAATAGTTTCGATCTCATTGACTCCTTTAAGAAGAAGGATTATGATTTTGTAGTGTATGTTTGTATGAATGATTTAATTATTTATTGAACGAATGAATGTTTATTGTTTGTAAGAATTATGTTTTTTGTCACGCCCTAGAATTAAGACAGCTTGATGGATTTGGACATGTGAGGTATCATTTGAATTGTCTTATTCATTTCAACATACCGTCATCTAAAAAAAGACCAGATATAGCGATATTTTTTAAATAAGTAATCTTCACAATTACTACTCCGATTTGACTTTACATCACTCATACTCCCCGGGCATTGTCATATGGGCGTTAGCTTCAACTTTTAGACGCACATTTTCCGCAGCTATTGGTTACACTCCCATTCCATCCGTATAAGTGATATCATTGCCTTCCCTTCTCCCGCCCTCATTTTCATTTCCAATATTTCCCATTAAATTCCCAAAACTTGCCCTCAATTGCGTAAATGGGACTTAATTATAGGAGCATAAATGTAGGCGTTTAATACGCCTCTGCATCTACCTTCAGGGAAACGGGTGTGAGTGTATGTGACTATGTCATCTTACAGTAATAGTTTTTGTGTATAGAAAGCTTTTAAACGAAGTCTATTGACGCCTGTTGTAATAGGTGTACAAAGATTAAATCTATTAAAAATACATATTTATGTAATACTAATTATTTTTATTTAGTATATAATGATTTGCACTTATAGTGAAGGAATTGTTTTAATACTAATTAAAAATAGTATTTAACACACTTCTACGAATTCAGGAAATTGAGTTACTAAGTGGAATTATATCGTAAATATACGTAATAGGTACATTTTCTACATGGACGGATAAAATTAAACAAAGAATGCTTTACTTACATATATACAATACGATATTTTATTAATAAATTATGAGAAAACTTATAATATAAATATTTTACGATAACTTCTAATAACTTGAGACATCTCATACAGTTCGTCACGGCCGTCTACTTTTAAACTAGAGAAATCCTGTACTGTGGTAATCAGGCTGTTATATAGTTAATATATTAATAAATACAAACCCATCATAGCTACATTATAAAATAATAATAATATCTTCAGCCATCTCACTCACGGCCGTATCATCCCAAACTCAGCACAGCTTGTACTGTGGAAACCAGACAGCTGATATACCCACATACTTATATATTTCTAAATATTACATATAAATTACCGATACCGAGACATAGAACAAATACTCAAGCTCATCACACAATTATTTGTCCTGGGTAGGCATCAAACCCACTACTTCTGGCTTAGCCGTCAGAGTAGATTGAGCCTTTACTACAATTGCCATTAGAATATTTATTAAAATATTTTATAATCGTTATGTATTAGGTAAGAATGTGAATGTGAGATCTTTGGATTAATTTTAATGATTTGACATGAAAGATAATGAATACCAATGATGACCATTACAAATCGAAATTCAATTCTTTATTTCATAAAACTGTTCACCAATTATTTTAAATCGTCCTGTTAAAAATATTTCAAATTATAGATCAATACACATACAATAGGTTTGGGTAACCGATGCCCTTCTGTTCTATTATCAATATTCCTTAATAACCTTCCGATAACATAAGTTGAAATACCGATTGGAAAAGAGACTGGAGTCTGTAATCGTTACAAGTCTTGAATATAATTCATCGTATCAGGTGGTATACAGGTGGTAATCCTCAGTGTACAATATCTGTGACATCCAAGTCATCTTACTTTGTTTGAGAAATTTACACATAAATGGAGGTAATTAAATTGTAAACACAATTTAACTGGTCTAATATATCCATATAGTCTATTTACATATAAATAGTAGTCATAATTACACATTTAAATAATTTCATAGGAACTAAGAGTAATTGCTATATATTGTTTCTATACGATAACTCTCATTCACAGTCTACATGAGCAGCGCCCACCAGACTGATGGGAAGACAGTACGTTGCGAGATTCTCTTAGACTTAAACTATGTATTTTCTTTTCTTTATTTACTTCGCTACATTTTATATCCTTTGCATTTATAGCTTTATAATGAAAACCATAATACTATTTATTCATAAATATACCAATAATTAAGCAAGACTATTTACTGAAATAAAATTATCGATAAATTAAGTACCTTCTTGTGGAATGAACTAGCAATGGAAACCCTCCAATACCCAGCAATGCGGTATTTGCGTAGGAATTCCTATTATTCCTTTGATTTATTTCCAACCAGTATCAGAGTGGAGCGTTAGTAATTAGAAAATACCTTTTCAGGAAAGGTTGTGCACCGTGATATTAGTGTGATTGTTTTCTAATGACAAGACTTCAGTTGCTTGTGAGGATAGTCATATATATATTGACTACAGTTTTATTGGCTACGCAGGAGAATTATAAACACAATTACCTACTGTAAAAAACTGCCTATGCCTATTGTAACAAAATATTTTATTGTGTACATAAATTACCAAAATGATACTTATGTGATATTAATAAAATAATAATGAGTTAGAGGGAATTTAAATTATAATTTTTCAAATGCTCTAATCAGTCATTGATCATTGATATATATATATAGCATGAATTAGAGATACTCAATACATTTAAGCAAAATCAAATTAAATGTTTGATTCCTAATTAATCTAGGCCGTAGTTCTAGACGTTAATGACAGCCCTGTTAAAGAGTTTGTTAATTCCAAAGGACAAACTTGTGATTTTAATCAAAACTTTATAAATGTTGTTTTTTAAGTTTTAACACAATTGAATTTAAATAAAAACTGTTTATTTTTTTATTCAGATCATTTGTCAGGTGGAAGAAAGGTTATCTACAGTTTTTCTATAAAAATATATAATCTGTAAAATATTCTGTATTTTAATAAGTGACATATAAATCAATTAATTGTAATATTGTGTTTGAGTTTGTCATTGAAATATAAGACGTTTAAATTAATGCAATATAGTTAAACACTAGATCCAGTGCATTCATGGCGGTTGTCGTCAAAAATACAGTCTCATATTTATTATAATAATGTAGCTACTGTCTCAATATTACGTACACTAAAAGTATTTATGTCCTAATAATATATAAAATCATACTTAACTCGTTGTTTTTGTGTCAATACTGCCAGTTTTGTAGAGAAAAATGAATAATAACAATTATACAATATAAAAAGTAAAATAATTTCAAAAAAAAGTCTCCTGTCTCCATTCATATGGTTTTAGTGAGTATTAACTGTGTAGTAACTTAGTATAAGTACGAACTATAGATAACTATACATTTCACTACAATTTAAGCTCTTAATCTTAAACTCAATTTGTTTTACAAATGGCTACCTAGCACCTGCAATCAGAAGAACAATTGAAATAAAAACTCGCAGACTGTTTTTTCCATAGTTCTAGATTGAAGATGTAAAAGGAAAAACCTGAAAGTACTTTGTTTTTGGCTTGATTTTTTCTTTAATTTTTCATTGATATCACTTTATTGTACACCAGTACAAGAAAATGTAATGCAGTTATTTTACGTTACACAGGTATGACAATTGGCGGTCTAATAACTCGCGGTGATCTCTTCCAGACATACATATGTAGATCTTAGACCGAAATCTTATTTTCTTTAATCTTCATCAAATTTATTTACATACATACGTACATTCACGCCTGTATCTGCAGGCAGAGTCGTAATTAATTACAACTATTACCGATTATAATTTAGTCCTATTTACCTTTACTTAACAGCGGCAAGCCTATTGCCGTCATCGAGGCACTTTTGGAAATTAGATGGAAAAGTTTGGAGTTTATTGATAGGAAAGGTAGGATAGAAAGGGATAGCAACGGATATTGCTTATACAGATGGATTGGGGGAGTATAAGCAATAGCTGAGGCAAGTCAGGGTCGCATACCTATATCTCGAACTGGCTACAGCCGGTTAGTCTGATTCCTCCAAAATTTGTTTCTATATTTATTTTAATTTTGTTTTAATCATCGAACGTTTTCTTCATAAGAAAGTGAAATAATATAAAAACAATATCAACTCATAAATACCCAGTCTATTTAAATGGGTTTAGATACTTTTATTCAATTACGCTATAAATAAGATTATAGTGAATACGGTCAAACAGCCCGCAAACAGCTATTGAATAATGTCACATCAACTAAAATTACAGTACTAAAATGGTACCACCCTTGATGTCGATTTCTTGGGTAATATCAAAACTAACGGTCAATAAAATTGAAAGATATGATCACCAAATTTATCAGTGACCCATCGAGTATAACCCGCAAAATTTCACGGGCGAGTGCTGCCCCGAGCGTAATAACGTTTGCTTAGAATTGATACTTAAATAAATACAGTTTGTTTATCGATAAAAATAAACATTAACTGAAATCTTTATTACCTCAACCATCGAGGGGAGTAATTCCCATTATTACGTAGCTAGTATATACAAAAAATCTTTCTCAATGAAAAGCATACCAAACATATAACAAAAAATAACAAACTTTGTTTTCACTTTTAGGTTAAGCTGTTTTTTGTAGTAAGAGGTCCATCTATTACTCAAACATCCTTGTGATAGATGACGACGTCCTCGAAAAGATCTCAAGTAGGCAAATATATACATATATATATATATACTTATTTACATTTCCTTATAAATAGTTTAGGGACTAGTAAGATAACGATTATTACATAATCAGTCTCAATACTCTGTGGTGCTTTTGGTAGAATTGCACTTACACAAATAGTGGAGAAGGATAATGTAATGAATTATGTCAGTGTTTTAAAATAAAATAAATATGAGCACACTATTTTCGTTACAGAAATTAAAACGATTTTATATTTTTAGTGACTTACTTTCGAATTTATTTATAGCGTTATTCTGTAACAGTACATAGAAGGGGGAACATCAATGTATTATAAAATTTAAAAAGGTTACACTGTCAACACATAAATGATGAAAGCCCTCGGTTGGATGCGAGCTAACTGTGAAAAATTTTATGATTTTATGTATAAATGTTAAGACGAAATAAGATTCATATCACACAATAATAATAATAAGCAGGGTGAAGGGCCTGGTGCAGAAGGCAGTCCTTCTTGATACGGTAGTATTGTAAGAAGGTTCCTGTCTCATTAACCCTAACCACCGTTAGCTTGGTTCCCGTACTCGATAGCGGTGGGACACGATTTATTTTTATCTTTAAAAAATTGTTTTGTTTTTTTTTTTGTCATATACTTAAAAAAACTATTTTTTATGTTGTTTAAGTTAAATAAAGGAAATAATAATAATAAAAATATTTATTTGCCAAAAGTAATACAAGTTCTGTAATTAAAATAAAGAATATTAACAGATTTACCACGGGATGTAGACATTTTGTATAAACGTATGTGTTGCTTATCATAATCTTAAGCCTAAAACCACACGGTGTTCCGTCACGGCTGTCTATGGCCGGGGTTTAAGATATAGCCTAGGAAGGATTTCCCTCGACCCCCGACAGACGTGACTACCTGCTTAAACAGGTGGGTTTTTCTTTTGGGACATAAAGGGAGAAGACGTCACTGTCCACTTTGGCCAGGATGCACTACGAAGAAGTTTTTAGACAAGCATACCAACAGTATTATAATCTAAATTTTTGTATATTTATGATCAGAACTAAGAGTTTTAATCGCTTCTACTACACTCTTGTATGTGATTTTAACATAAGAAAGCTAATAAGGTGTCACATATTTTAAAAATAAAAACAATAAAATCCCTACCAAGCGCTAAAGCAAAAAGAAGCGAATTAAGAAATAAAACAAGAATGATATTAAACTCGAAGCCACAGGCACTAAATAAAAAACTCAAGCCACAGTCACAGATTAATTATTTAGTGCTTTAAGCGTTGCTTCAATTATATTATCTGATATACTAAAACAATGATATACGCTTACACGTGCAGTTAGATAAGCATAGTCTATTTGATACCAACCGCAACAAACCCAGTCAAACGTTAAATTCGGCACTTTAAATTTACAAAGCCACCACACTGCCTTTAGTGCATTGACCTGAGTTTAGTGCTTGAAAGAAAAATAGAAAATGCTGAAAACTGCACTAGGAGTATATAAATCAGTAAAAGATTAAGTTTATTAGTTTCATTAGTTTGTGTAACTTTATGAGGCAATAACTGACAACAATATTTACTTGTTAAAACGAGCATGTGAAACGATAGCTACTGAAATGCTACTTTGTGAGGTCAAAGCTTATACATACATATTTTATTTTTATTTTATTTTATTTAGTTATTACGTGCTGGCAGGCGGTGCGAAGCATAAAATTGATCAAAATTGCTAGTGTCGTTACATATCAAGAATTGCTCTTTCTTGTTAAGTAGTTAAGTATGTCTAGTAGTAGATATTATTGTGCTACATTTACACGCTTGCCGAGGCATGGCAAGCGTCTATAAGCATAAGCATGTAAAGGGAGTGTTTGTCTTTGCTTGCGTGAGGTTGTGAGAGCTATTTATCCTACATTTACACGCTTGCTGAGACTTGGCAAGCCTCCACAACCTCCAAACCTTTACCAACGCTTGGATGACATTTACATGCTAGCAAGTGCTTTAGTATATCCCAAACAGCCAAACGTGGACATGGATGTTGAAGATGAGTCGGCCATTGCATTCGATAAGTCGAAACAAACTAATTCTTGAGTTGCGAGTGTCCATCGGCAATTGTAGTCACTTCCCATCAGGTGCCCCCTATCCCAAAAAAAATATTAAAAACTTTAACATCTAAGTCTGCCATGTTTACCTGTTCAGAACACACTAACGCACTCGCATGCATTTGTATGGCATCCAAGCGTTGGTAAAGGCTTGGAGGTTCTGGAAGCTTGCAAAGCCTCAGCAAGTAAACCTAGCATTACATCTTGAAATAGTTTCGATCTCATTGACTCCTTTAAGAAGAAGGATTATGATTTTGTAGTGTATGTTTGTGTGAATGATTTAATTATTTATTGAACGAATGAATGTTTATTGTTTGTAAGAATTATGTTTTTTGTCACGCCCTAGAATTAAGACAGCTTGATGGATTTGGACATGTGAGGTATCATTTGAATCGTCTTATTCATTTCAACATACCGTCATCTAAAAACAGACCAAATATAGCGATATCTTTTAAAATAAGTAATCTTCACAATTACTACTCCGATTTGACTTTTCATCACTCATACTCCCCGGGCATTGTCATATGGGCGTTAGCTTCAACTTTTAGACGCACATTTTCCCGTATTTCAAGTTTTTCTATTAAAATATTTCTAACTCAAAAGGGTCGTGGGAAATACCTAAATTATTCTTTGTGTAACTTACTGATACAGCCTGCGAAATAAGAATTGGATTTCGTACACTGTTACAACTATAACTCGGTATTTTTTTGTTATATTTAATATCAGTTACCGATTCTTTTCATTGTCGTAAGAAAAAATGAGAGCATATATATTATTGATTAATTTTAATTAAGATAAGCATCAATTCAATTACGTGGGTCACACTGATAGATATTAGAATAGGACTAAAAGAAAATAAAAAAAATATTTAAATTTTGAATTAGGAACTCTTTTGGAATCTGTAGATATGAAATGAAATCATTATCATTCATTATTTACTTTTACAAATTGGCGGTAATTTAAAAAGTATCTATCGTGCATCGAAATGGATTTGATTAGAGAATTTTCGCTCAATGATTTATTACGATTTTTATTGCGGTCGTACTCAACAAAAATGTTACGATAGACTTCGATGGGTGTGTCATTACGAAGTTTAATGAGTTTAAATGTGGTCGAAACAAACTCACTGATGATTCTCGAAAAGGACGTCCTTCAACGGCGACTACTGAAGATACTGAAGATAGCGTGAGTGTTGTGATAGAAGCTGATAGTATTAGAAGGGTGACATATCAAGAGAAACGGGCAGCTTTAGAAATTTAAAGCCCTACATGAAAATTTAGGCGTCAGAAAGCTTTGTACTAGAATACTAGATGGATACCCCATAATTTAACGAAAGATCAAAAACGCCGTCGTTTGGATTGGAGCCGCTCACTGCTTGATAAGTATGGCGGAGGTGACTCGAATGCTGTATATGACATCGTCGCAGGTGATGAAAGCTGGTTATATTGTTACGAACCCGAAACCAAAAGACAATCTGCGCAGTGGAGGTTTCCATTCAAAGATTTTCCGACAAAAGTAAAGAAGAGTAGTCAAGGGAAAAAGATGATTGCCTCATTATCAAACCATACTAAAAGATAAAAGGACTGTTACTGCAGGTTGATACATACATCAGTCATTATTTACTAGTGGTCTTGGAAAATGTAAGACAGCAGCGCCCACGAAGCAGGATCCTCCTCCACCACGACAACGCTACAGCTCACTCCGCCAGACGGGCTATCGAATATTTGTATATCGAACGTGTCGAGTTAGTAAGTCATCCTCCTTACAGTCCCGACCTGACACCTTGTGACTTTTATTCAATTCCAAAAATAAAAGATAAGCTTAGAAAAACTCGTTCTTGGGAACCCTGAAGATGCCGTAGCTGCGTTTGAAAAAGGAGTGAAAAAGATCCCTAAAGAAGAGTGGGCTCACTGCTTCAGTCAATGGTTCATTCGCATGCGACAGTGCTTAGAAAGGAACGGAGACTACTTCTAAAAATATTAACAATGCTTTTATATCATTTCATTTTTTTTTCTAAAAACTTTCAGTGTGACCCCGTATTATTCTTTTATATATTTAGTCATTCGTAAGTTATAAATTGGTAGTTTATTTTGTACCTAAATAGATCTTTTCAAATAATTATACATGTGAGTTTATTCAACTAGAACTGAATGGTGTCACAATTCCTATTACTAGCCTTGAGAAACTCCATGTAGGCGTCCAGGGTGGTATTTATACATTATAAAAAGAAATTACAGTTTAAGTCCTGCGGGCACCAACTTTGAAGTATGACAATGACAGATGTGTATAATACAAGAACCATGAGATTAAAATGAATGCCGTAGAAATGTGTTCACTGAAAAGTACATATATGTAATGTTAGACTGATTGACAGAGTAAGGAATGTTGTTAGATAAAGGTATGGGTTGGAAGCTGATGTAGTGACAGGAATAGAGACCGGAATGCTGTGTTGGTGTGGGCACGTTGAAAAGCTTTTGTTGTATGGATGAGTCGATGCGGGAAGGCCCAGGAAAACGTTGATAGACCAGAGTATACTAGAGAAGGGCCAAATTAAAAGCACGTGTATGGACTGATGATTGTGAAAGGAGCAAAAGTTGTTTTACCGTCTCTGCCTACACTGAACAGAAATAAGGGGGCACTGAGCATATTATTCACAAATAAAAGTGTATAAACAAACTCACATCAAAAGTTTACCCCTGTGTATTTTTTAAATTTATCGCGATGAAAGTGTCTTGTTCTTTAACTCACACAACTTAAACCTTTTTCTTTTTTTCATCGTGTGGAAACCCCATCGGGCCGTCATCCCCCGGAGTTTTCGGTGGAACGGTGTGTCGGAATCGGACCGACTAAAACCACACGGTGTGCCATACTGCGCTTAAAATAGGTGGAATCCGGGAACAGCTTTAGTAGACATCCGGACCCCTCCTAGCGCTTGTTACCCGCAAAAGCGCGGGCACCACCTTCTGGTAACTTTCAATTATGCAACGTCCAGGCACACCAGGACGAGGGCTGGTAAGCGCCTCTACGCCGCCCGGTTCGCCGGCTGCGAGTTGGGTCCGAGTGGAGATCGTCCTCCCGGGCCCGCTCCGCCGCCTCCCTCTGCGAGATAACCTCCTCACTAAGGTTGCGACCGAGGTGAAATTCCTGTCGCTACCGGCCATGGAGCGTATGACGGCCGGTAGCGTGCGATCCTCTCCGATGACTGCAGTGAGGTCCCGACGCTGCGCCGCCCAAGCGGGGCAGCCTGCGAGCGTATGTTGAGCCGAGTGCTCACTGCAGTCGCAGTGGTGGCAGGCGGGACTCAATTCTCTCCTAGCGACCGAGTGCAGGTACTTTCCGAAGCAGCCATGCCCGGAAAGAACCTGCGTCAGGCGGAAAGAAAGAGTCCCGTGCTGCCGCTCTGCCCTTTCGATGATGACCGGCTGGAGCGCCTCCATAGCGGCAAAGCCAGCACGTGGAGCCTCCAGCCGGGACGACCGCCATTGTGGCTCGACGAGCGGCTTCACGCCACTCGCGTACCACTTCGGGCGGGGCCGTCTGCCGCTACCCGCCCGGAACTCAGCCGTCCGCAGATAAACTTCGGCGAGCACTTCCGCCACCAAATCCCACGGGGGAGTTCCGGCCAACGCGCACGCCGCCTCCGTCGATACGGTGCGATAACCACGCATGGCTCTAACCGCCATAACCCTCTGAGGGCGCCAAAGGCGTGCCCTATTCTGGGCGGTTAGAGCCTCCGCCCACACCGGTGCACCGTACAATGCCATTGACCGGACAACCCCCGTGTACAGCCGTCTTGTAGCGACGCTGGGTCCACCCAAGTTGGGTAAAAGGCGCCCAAGAGCGGACGCAGTGCCGACCAGCTTTGGAGCAAGCTGCCGAAAGTGCTCGTCGAAGAGGCACCTCCCGTCAAGGATCAGGCCCAGATATTTAATGTGGGCCCGAACCGGTACAAGGACCGAATTGACCATGATTGAGGCGCCAGGGGGCAGACCACGACGGGGCCCATGAAATAAAAGGGCCTCCGTCTTGTCCAGGGCCACCCGTATGCCCAGCGCCTCGATGCGCCTGACCACCAGTGAGGCTCCTCTGGTGGCCAGGCACACCGCCTCTTGAAAGTTCACCCCCCGGGCCGTGACCAAAGTGTCATCAGCGTAACAAATTACGCCCAGCCCGGGAGGGAAATCAGCTCGGAGGGCCCAGTCATATCCCATGTTCCACAGGAGGGGACCAAGAACAGACCCCTGCGGAACAATGCACGACATGGGCCGACGTCTCAGATTTCCCTCTCGGTCCTCGTACATGACCGTACGCTCCTTTCTTCGCCGCCACAGCTCACCGCCTCTTCAGTCACGGCCCGCAGACGACCGAAACCGAATTGGGCGTCCGACAAATCGGGGCCGACCTCGTCCAGGTGCCGGACGATGCGGGCAGAGAGTACCCTCTCAAACAGTTTACCCGCCTCATACACAACTTAAACCTAAGTTAAGTTTATCCTTAATCTTTTTAATGCGTCTGCACACAGTTTTTTAAACACAGAGGTGGGTAAAATATCGAAAAACTTCTTATAATTTATTTCTCATTTTTTATCTTTAAAGAGAACCAAAAAAGTAAATTTATATAATGCCAAGCAAGTTTAGATCATAACTTGAGTAATAAACTGTCAAAATATATGTTCGATGCGGATTAATTAAACTATAGCTTTGTCCACCTGAAGCTCGTCTGCGCGCGGAGATAAAACCTATTTGTTAGTCGCAAAATAAGCCGGTTATTAAGAACGTCTTATTACCGCTCTGCTTTGAAAATATTGTGGGTCCCATCGCATCGGCACCGGCTTTAAAAAAACCTTTAATGCAAATGTAATGAAAACTTTCGGCCACCCAAGATACATTACAATTTTGCTTTGGTGTATATCTATTTTTTTATATTATAATGATGTAATTTATCCTGTATTTTACAAAAAATATATATTATTGTTAATTGTAAATGTATATGTTAGTTACTTATTTTTAGATATTTAAAATATAAAACCAGAAATCAAAAATTAAAGTAAAAAATAAAGCATTTCATATCTACTACATTTAAATACAAATTCTTTTAATATAACTGCTCTATCTGTCCCCCTCCTCTCATTCAATCCTTCTCTCTGCTTATATACATAGTTCGAAGGGAAAGTTTCATTCTAATATAAGACAGTAACAAGTAAGAGTTATGATTTTATAATAGTACATTATGGTACAAGTGTGTAATGTTGGTGATTACCGCTGAGGCGTCTTAAGATAGCTGAGGACGGTAATCATCAATACACACGTGTATCATACGACGAATCATACGTAGAAGATTCCATACTAAAAAAGAAGGAAATTTGTGTAAAAACCACAAAAAGAATTAGACTTGATTCTGATTCGGTGCCCTACTGGCGAAACACCAAGTATATCCAATGATTGGATTTCACCTACCTACACGAATAATTAACCATCTTAAATAACAATAGAACATGAAAGTATTTCAGTAAATAATCTATCTGATGAGACCGCTATGCCATCAAAAACAGTTAATTATAATTTTACTAACTGCACATTCATTAATTGTTTCTCTAAATAAACTTTTTATCTACTAAATAAAATATTTTTTTAGTATTATTTTCTTCACAAGTGTGTTGAAAAACGTCGTATGATAAACGTGTGTATTGATGATTACAGTCCTCGGCTACCTTAAGACCCTCACATAACGGCACGGGTCTCAATGGCGCCTCAGTGGTAATCACCAACATTACACACTTGTACTATACTATTACACATGTACTATTATGTCCATGTTACTCGCTATCTTTGTCAATTGTGAACTTATCACTAGGTTATTATTTTTAAAATAAGTAATAGACTAATTTTGGTGTTCATTGTTCACACAATTAATCTGTATGTATTGATTTATTTTAAAAAGTATTACTTGGATGGGTTCCGTTTTTTATTTCAAAATAATTCTAGATATAATTTTTTTTGCAGACTTTTAAATAACAATTAACATATTTTAAAGTTTCGTGAACTGTCAAACAAGGCGCGGCCTATCAACAAGGCGTTCTTTTTATTAGTCTTTTATATTGGCACATGCACCAATATCAGAGCTAACAGTATTTTTTACGTACAGTTATTAAGCTACACGTTTAATAAAATAGGAAAATCTTTATTGGCATTTTCGTTAGTATAGCTAACAAATGCCATAAAATATGTAATAGGTAACTCCCCTGAAACATAAATAGTGGGTGCGTTAATACACTCGGGATAGCGATATACTCGAGCTCGTCGGAGACTGTAAGAGAGATTTGTTGCAACTTCAGTATGATAAAATATTTGAAATAAAGGGTTTTGGTGGATTCTACTTTTAGAAAGAGCTTTGCTTTTTCTATCCGAGAATATAAATAAATTTTCATGGAAGTGATTGAATATTCCAATTATTCTTTACGATTTGTCAACTTATTGTTATTAATTATGATCTTTCAGTAATTACGGATAATAAATTTCATTTCCATTGAAAAGTAGTCTGACGTTAAACTCTGACATAACAAATCACAGATCTCTCGCTCAACGGTCAGATTCATTAACGACTAGATCTATAGGCCAGTCAAAAAAGTATTATAAGTTAAAAATACTCAGCCGAAAGTAATAAAGGAATATTGATACGTTTTATTTTAAGCAGGTGAAATCAAACATATCTCCTAAACTAATTGATGTAGGGACACTAATTTATACGGCTTATAAATACACCACAGCTGGTGAAATGCAAAATATTCATTTATAAATTCAAATGCGGGCGTTGCCCTGCCTTTATTAACACTAAATTAGACTTTAAATTATCGATGACGCTTTCGGATAAGCCCTGCAACATTGTACTTAAATTAGGGCGCCTACCGCAGCAGCCTATTTTTCTCGTTGACAATGATGTGAGTGAGGCAGGCGGCTGGCCATAAAATAAAGTACCCAAAACTATATTGCAATGGACATAACACCAACAAACCATAAATTGAAACAAGGATCCTAAAATGATGAGTTTTGACGATGGAAAATATTTTATTTATTTAAAAAAAACTGGATGGTAATATAAGTTTCTAATAAGTATTTGTTTTCTTGGGATAGATATTAAAATTATATTAGCATATTTTGCACTAATTGCTTTTCCGAAATAAATATTTATTTTCATAATAATCACTACTTAGGCACGTAATCGCATACAATTAGATGTTTGGCATCTTATAACTAATTAACATAAAAAAAATATGTATGATATCGTGAGACACCAGATAGGAACGAAGTTTCTAGAAGAAAAATAAAAAAAAACTACTTTACAAAATTATCTTAACACCTTTATTTTATTTACAATGATTTAGAAAATTATATAATAATAATATACAAAGAAACAGCTATTTACATGAATAATAATAGCAAACTGCAATAATAATAACAGTCATCCCGTAGACTATACATTAGACAGTGTATAGTCATCATACATAGACTATACAAAAAAAATCTCACGCTTTTTTTAACGTTACGGAAGTTTTGCCGGCTAGGGTACCCCTCCGGGTAAGGAGCTTTTTTCAAATAATAAATAATAAATTTAACATTACACAGTAAAGTTTATATAATATGATTAGAAAATTCTTAGTAAACGCTTTTGTAAGATATTATTAACTTATAATATAATACCATGACAACGGCTGCTGATATGCTTAGATATTAGATACGTTCTCTGTATTCTTTAAAAATTGTATGTTGAAGGACAAATAAAGATATGAGATATCATTCAATATTAACACATTAAAGAAACTCATAATTAATTTCAACAGCTCTTTATAATCCCAAATAAAGAAGATCTAGTAGGCGTCGCTAGTATACAAGACAATTTTTCAGAACAGTTTCCCATAATTATCTTGATAAGCATAAATATAATAAGAGGGTGAGAGTGGTTCAGTCGGTAAAGCGTAAGGCACAACACGACACTTATAATTCTAACACGGGATGGCCGGCATCTATTGCAACATTCTTTATTAAAATGTAGGTATGGTCCTCTGATTTATGGGCTGTACATTTTTGTTTTATTCTACGCAGTGCTCCCGTGCGCATTCATAACCATGCCTTTAAATGTTATTTTGCAAAACAAAACAGTTTAAAAGTAGATATCCTAAAAATAGACTAATTGGAGAAACGGCAACCTTTGAAAACCTAGACACATGATACAGTGAAATGAAATTGAACGTACATATACGTGCTTGTATTCCTGTAGGAGTACGCAGAGGTATTAAACACCCACATTTTTCGATAAAATACGCAAACCATTTGCCGTAAACCATCAAATGAAAATGAATTCATTTATATAGCAATTTAAGGTCTAAATTTCTATTAGATATTTTTTAATTTCTAAAATGAAGCCGCTGCGGCTCTTAAGAAGACTAATAGGTAAACGGGACACATTAATATATACATTAATATGTGTATTTATATTATTATACATTGTAATCTTGGCGACCAAGATTTGATATATCAGTCAAAATTAAGACTTTTTTTATATAATAATTATTAAATAATAATGATATTGAAAATCAATCTAGAGTACTACTTTCTACTGTTCTCTGGTAATACAATATGTCTGGTACTCTTACCAATGTTGTTGTAATGATAGTATTTTCACCATATAGAAGAATCGCTGTTGAATATCAAGATAATTATCGGTGTAGAATAAGAAAGACCACCTCATAACTTCTTGTGAGTGTCATAACAGGCGACTAAAGGATTGGACTGATATCTATCAGTCAGTATATATACAGTCATACAATGCCAGGATGACCGCATTATGCTTGTCTTCTAAAATGTGTATGTATGAGTGTAGGTATTTATTTATATATGAAAATGATC
This sequence comes from Tyria jacobaeae, assembly GCA_947561695.1. Taxonomy (NCBI): domain Eukaryota; kingdom Metazoa; phylum Arthropoda; class Insecta; order Lepidoptera; family Erebidae; genus Tyria; species Tyria jacobaeae. The sequence continues at coordinate 14,672,913 of OX387209.1, forward strand.
TCAATAGTGATAATTAAGAAGGAAAGTGACACATACGCGTAACTGAATTAAACAGAATAGTATGATAATATTGTAAATGTAAAAGACCCCAAATCACCCTTTCTGACTCATGGCTAAATTCATTATCTACAATTTATTCATGATAATATGTAAGTTTTTCATATCATTTATGTAACTAAAGGGTGAAAAAGCTCACTGCTTTGAAGGCAAATAACTACTATATACCTAAAAGTTACTTGTCTATAAACGTTCGTAACACAAAGTGATAAAATTGTATAAATATGACTGGCCATTCTTTTTACCGACTTCAGAAAGATGGCGGAGGCCCACCTCCGGAAATCTCACTAATTCACACCAGTCACTCAGCAGCAGTCAGTATAACTAATCACTAGACCAACAGGCCAGTCCATCAATACTTGGTCATTGTTTCTTTTCTTGAAAGATTCCGATTTTGCCTTTTGTACATTTTTTTTTTATTTTTTTTATATTGTGATGTATGGCTGTTGGCCGCAGATGGCCTCGACAACCTTGCACGGGCGACTATTTAAAGATATTTAGATAAGGCTTTCTTTAATTGGCGCTAATTTTATGAAAATGAAATCAAAATAAACAGTGAAGTTTTTTTTTCATGTATGTTTAACGATTTCTCCGTCAATTATAGACTGATTATCTTTCTTTCTTTCCATTCCGATTTCATTGTAACCAAATCAGGAATTGATCATGGGATTCCAGGGAAATAGAAGTAAATCCTCAAATGGAATAGGCTCTAACAAGTTTTATTCCTATACTTTTTAAAGCTATTAAGATAATTGCGTCTTATGGTGCTAAGCCAATGGTGAAAGATCTTCAAAATCAACTTCTTAACGGTTCGTTGTAAGAGGACAATTCTTTAAATTACGCTACGTTACGAATGAGTAGTTAAAATGCACGATTTAAAGGATATCCGAGTGCAAAGGAAATGGAAGGGCGAATCGAAAGCTGTTATCTACTTCTTTTTTTAAAGTCAATTATTATCTATTTGTTTTAAATAAAATACGAAATACCAATAACTCCTGTATGAATCCTTCGTATAATTAATTTAATATCCCCCTTTGAAAAGAGCACATGAGTGAAGTATATATGAGTTAAATAAAAATAAATGCAATATTACTATTATATATTGCAAATATAGCATTAAACCGACAAATGGCGATGGAACACGTAATTTAGATAGGGGAATGGATACAAATGTAAATAAATCTGCCGCGCGCTATAAATAATAGGGTTCGTAGGCAACCCTAGCTATTAATGCGATATCGTGCACCTCTTAACTATCGTTACTATAAAATGTCAGAACGATATTTTATGAATCAACTAGATTTAACCTCCGTGTATTAAGATTACCTGCAAATCTATAATATTTACAAATAATCACTACAAATTTACTATTTACGTAATGTATGTTTCGGGGATCAGCTGTTGGGGTAGCTGACCCGATAAGTTTTTAAAGTAGTACTTTTACTACGTAGTCTGTGCCAGCTGGCTGATTGAGGTGAGGGTATCTACTTAGCCGGCCAGGCTGTATAAGCCGTCGAACCGTAGCTAAGTAGATAATACTAGGAGTAATGAAAAGTGTCTATGTTAGCCGGCCAGACTGGTTAGTCCTTGAACCGTAGCTGAAGTGAAACACCAGAGAATGGTTGGAATCGACTTGTATTTGATTAAAAGTATGCTATTTATATTTACATTTTTGACCATTAAGTGATGGAGTTAACTTACCGCACATTATATGGATTAACCAATCACATTTCTTATTCTATATTTACAATATTTACTGTGTACGCAACCAATCAGCTTACGTTCCTGTTGTCGTTGTATGTGTGCGTGAGTATAAATTAATGCATCGTATAAAAACGCGGTGTCGCGAGGATCGCGTTTTGACCTGAACGCGAAGCACCAAGCATGGCACAACACCACCAACAACGCAATGGGAAATCTCCTTATGCAAGACTCCGGTATGCATAATTATGAAATCGCTGGCCCCAGAGAACCCACTAGATTGGACCCAGCGGGCTATAGTGATAGCGTAAAAATGCCAGTGGAAGTCGATGAAGCCGCCGAAGAAATCACCGGAGCTATCCAAGCCGCACTTCGAGTCTCCTCGAGCACTAGACCGAGCATCGAGCGACAGAACCCTCTGCCCGCTCGGCTCCGTAAAATGCTCGAGGAGAAGCGAGAGGCTAAGAAGCTCTGGCAGAGAACTCGGCACCCCCGAGACAAGACCCGATACAACCGCCTTACCAACTCGTTCAAGGCTGCTCTTTGAGAGCACAGAGGTGACGCATGGGAGAACTTCCTCATAGATATCGAGGACGAACAGCCCTCGGTAAACCGACTCTGCAGGCAACTGACTGCAGAACCAAACCCCACGCGCCCCCTGTTCGCTGAGGACGGGCAAATACGCTACAAAGCGCAAGACCGTGCCGAGATCATCGCGAACAGCCTCGAAAAACAGTTCACACCTCACGACAATCAAGACGAGGACCACACTCGGGAGATAGAGGCGGCAACCCATCTCTACCTCTCGAGGCCCCTCGCCCAGTCTGAGGGTGAACTGCTCGTAACACCGAGCGAGGTTGCTGCGATGATCAGGAAAACCAACCCACGGAAAGCACCTGGTGAAGACGGAATACCGAACACTGCACTGCAGCGGCTTCCACTGAAATCACTCATAGCGTTGACACAACTGTTCAACGGTATCCTGAGGACCGGCCACTTCCCTAACATCTGGAAGCGGGGTCGGGTTATCGTACTTCCGAAGCCCGGCAAGGACCTAAGAAAACCGGAGAACTACCGGCCCATCACACTCCTCTCGACGACGTCCAAGGTGTTCGAGCGCTTACTGCTAGTAACCCCACATCCGGCTGAGGCCCGAGCAATTTGGATTTCGTCAGGAGCACTCCACCACGCTCCAGCTGACTCGTGTCCTAGACGAGATGGCTACGTGGCTGAACAAGGGCGGGAGCACGGTGACCGTGATGCTCGACATGGAGAAAGCGTTCGACAGAGTGTGGCATGAAGGTCTCATCCACAAGCTGTCGACATCGTCTCTACCACGAAAAGTAGTCGCGATCATCGCATCATTCCTGACCCAGAGAACCTTCCGTGTGGCTATAGAGGATACCACATCGGAAATCAAAACCATCAGTGCCGGAGTCCCGCAAGGGAGCTGTCTGTCACCGGCCTTGTACGCCCACTACACGGATGACATCCCTGTAGTCGGAGACGTCAAGCTGGCACTGTTTGCACACGATGCCGCGTACTTGTCAAGTTCACGCAACGCCGCACACGCTGCACGGAAATTGCGCCCCACACTCGAAGCCCTTCCGGGCTGGCTGAAGCAATGGAGGCTCAAGTGCAACGTGTCGAAGACCCAGGCGATGATAACCGGTATGGCACACTACCCGCCAAACCTACGTCTGATGGAAGAGGACATCCCATGGTCCCCAAAGGTCAAGTACCTGGGAATCACCATCGACAGATCACTGTCGATGAATCACCACGTCGAGACCATCACAGCGAAGGCCAGAGCTGCGCGGACGAAGCTGCGTCCCCTGCTATCCTCCAGACTACCAGTAAGTGCCAAACTAGGCATTTACAAAACATATATCAGGTCGCGCCTCACCTACGGTGGGCCGGCCTGGTACAACTTGATAGCAGGGACATCGCGCCAACGTTTGCAGGCTATAGAGAACAGCTGCCTTCGCATGGTGGTTGACGCCCCCAGGTACCTCAGGAATGCAACAATCCATCGAGACCTGAAGTGGGAACCAATAAAGGAGTTTGTGAGCAGACTCGCCACGGGGATGTTTGAGCGGGCTGACCGCTCGAAACTTCCCCACCTGGTAGGTATTGCTCCGCTCCCACATCCAGACGATACAACACTCATCCGGAGGCGACTCAAACGCCCCGCTCGGGAGCTCATATCAGTTCCTTCGAGCGGGGCATTGGCTTCGCCATCGGATGCAGATAGCCAACCACCGACCTCTCGCAGGCGGCTCGCTGGACCCCTCTTCAGAGGAGCGATCGGCGAGCAAACCTCGAGGCCGGTGAGCTAACTCCAATGACCGGCTCACAGTGGTGAGCTGCGAGGAAAATCACTATAAGGAGCCCAGTGCTTCAAATAGTCTCCCCACCCCCCTCAACAGGGGTGAGATGATACCATCCTTACTAGATCGCGTTTATTCGCCGCTTGGTGTGCTGTGCGAGTGGATGCGTGCTGTCTTGATGCATTTTCAGAGCTATAGAGTACGTGGCATATGTACGCCACAGTACCCAACCTCAAGCAAAGCGTACATTGGGTTTGACTGTTCTGCCGGTTCGGGTGATGTAGGCGTCGCGGTGAGTAGCGGGAATTGCTGCTGTACTCGGTATTGAGGTGGTTCCACTTGCGGGTGATGTACTTGCGTTCGTTGTTATGTTTGTAGTCGAAGTATTTGTTTGTGAACTTGATTGTAATTTCTCGTCGTTATACAGATGGGCTGGCTTCAATCGGTCTATGGATATGACTGTGGTACGGAGTGGTAGTTGGATTGTGAATTGTTTACCATTTGCACTTCGTTGAATCACTTTGTAGGGTCCGTCATATGGTGGTGTGAGTGGTGGTCGGACAGTGTCGTTCCGTACGAACACGTGAGTGCATGTTTTGAGATCTTTATAAATGAATGTGTGCTGATTTGATGAATGCGATCTTTTTTTCGGTGATAGTGACGTCATGGTTTCGGTCAGATGGCGTACCAATTCCGCGTCACCCATTTTCGGCTTTGTAGGCACGAAGAAATCTGACGGGATGCGTAGTGTTGATCCGTAGGTCATTAACGAGGGGCTTACAGAGGTGTCCTGACATAATGCTGTACGTAGTCCGAGTAAAACAGTAGGTAGTTCTTCGCTCCATTTAATACTCGCTGCTCTTGCCATCAATGCTGCCTTGAGAGTTCGATGCCAGCGTTCTATCTGTCCGTTTGATTGAGGGTGGAATGCAGTTGTGCGTATACGAGTGACGCCGAGTTTTTTCATTAGTGCATGAAATGATGACTCGAACTGTCTGCCTTGGTCCGTAGTGATTCGTAACGGACAACCAAATCGTGAGATCCATCCGTCGTACACGGCTTTAGCGATTGACTCGGCGGTGATGTCGCGAGTAGGTATCGCTTCTGGCCACTTTGTGCAGCGATCGATCATTGTAACTAAATACCTATATTCGTTTGACGGAGGTAATGGTCCTACTATGTCGACGTGTAGATGCTCGAATCGTGATGACTGTTGAAACTCGCCGAGTGGGCTGATAACGTGTCTTTGAATTTTCGCACGCTGGCATCCGATGCATGACCTTGACCAAGTTGTTACGTCTTTGTTAATAGAAGGCCAATAGAATTTTGATGTTATGATTTTTCTTGTTGTTCGTACGCCGGGGTGACTTAGATCGTGTTGAGCTTTGAAGGCTAAAAGACGATAAGTCAGTGGTAGATATGGTCGAATGTTCGATGTTGATATTTCGCACCATATCGGTTGTTGAACTCCGGGTAGATTAATCTGAGTGAATTTGAGATTGGATTGTTTCTTGCAGGCTTGTAACTCTGTGTCGTTTTTTTGGTCTATTGCTAACTGGTTATAGTCGATTGTGCTGTTTAGAATCTCGATATCTGCAATACGTGATAACGCGTCGGCTGCTGCATTTCGTTCGCCGTGAATGTACTTAATGTTTGAACAGAATTGACTTATGTAGTGTAACTGGCGCTCTCTTCTCGGTGTGTCGCTGTTGCTTTGAGTTCTCGTAAGTGCGTAGGTAAGTGGCTTGTGATCGGTACATACGGTGAGTTCGTTGCCCTCGATAAGTCGACGTAAACTTTTGATAGCGCTGTATATAGCCAATAATTCGCGGTCGTACACGCTATATCTTCGTTGTGAGTCGCTCATAGTCTTCGAGTAGAAAGCGAGTGGTTTCCAAATATCGTTGACTTTTTGTTGCAACACGGCGCCTAATGTAGTGTCGGAAGCGTCGGTGAGTAGGCATAGTGGTGCGTTAAGCTTCGAGTATGCTTTGTCGGCATTGGAAAAAGGATTTTTCTGCCTCGGTTGTCCATTGTATCGGTGACTTGTCGTTCTTCTTGGAATTATGTAAATATTTATTAAGTAGGTATTGATGTTCAGCTTGATGATATAAACAACTGCGGTAAAAGTTAATCATGCCTAAAAATCGTCTTAATTCTTGTACTGTAGTTGGTTTGGGATACTTTAGTATGGCTTGGATGCGTTCTTCAGTAGGTTTGATTCCGTCCGGTGTAACTTCGTAGCCGAGAAATTGAATTTTGTTTTTTCCGAACTCGCATTTGTCGATGTTGAGAGTGATACCGTATTGGTTTAAACGTTCGAGGACTGTGTGTAGATGGCGCTTGTGTACTTCTTTGTTATTTTCAGAATATATTAATAAATCGTCGACAAAACAGTAGCATATGTCGTCGAGTCCGCGTAGTACTTCGTGCATAAATCGCTGAAATGTTTGACCAGAGTTTCGTAGGCCAAATGTCATGCAGTTGAATTCGAAGAGGCCAAACGGGGTGATAATTGCGGTTTTCGCGGCATCTTCTTTTGCCATAGGTATACTATAATAAGCCATCTTCATATCTAACTTAGAAAAGATTGCCTTGCCGTGTAACTGGTAGGTAAAATCTTGGATTCTCGGTATAGGGTACCTATCGGGTATTGTTGCGGCGTTAAGTCGTCTCTAGTCGCCACAAACACGTAGTGAGCCATCTTTCTTTTTGACGACGTGCAGTGGACTTGCCCAGGGGCTGTTTGATGGTTTGCAGATACCCATGTCCATCATTCTTTCGAATTCTAACTTCGCAGCTTTGTACTTGTCAGGCGGTAGAGGTCGCGGTCGTGAATATATGGGTTGTCCGGTGGTTTCAATATGATGCGTGACGTCATGCTTCGCTGTAGTTTTTAATGACATTGGTCGTAGAACATCGGGGTATTGTTTTAGAATATCGTAGTAAGCGTGATTGTGATTAACTGTATAGATGGATTGTTCGGTACTGCATACTTTGATTGCGTTTACGCTGAGATCTGTCACTCGGTCGATAAGTTTTTTCTGATGTAAGTCTACTAATAACTTGTGTTTAGCTAGGAAGTCTGCACCCAGTATTGACGTCTTCACATCGGCGACCGTGAATGTCCATTTGAAACTTCTACGTAGGCCTAGGTTAAGCTCTAGTGTGCGCTGTCCGTAGGTACGAATTTCTGTTCCGTTGGCTGCGTAAAGCTTGTAGGAGCTTTCTATTGGTTTCGAGTATCTATTCTTTTTTGCGGCTAGGACTGATATGTCGGCTCCGGTATCGACGAGAAACTTCTCTCGGTTATTGCTGTCTGTAATGCAAAGGCGGTGGCTACCTTGGTTGACATCGACTCCCGCCACGGCCAGTGCCTTTATTAGTTTTCCTGATGCTTGCTGGTTTCAGTTGTATTAATGTTTGCTTTGGAACAAGGTAATTCACATTTGCGCGCGTCTTCTCCGAAGCGATAATGATAAAAACATAGCCTTGAAAGTGCGGCGGGCGGTGTGGCGAGCGGTGCGGCGGGCGGCAGTTATCGTAATGTTTATTACGAAGTTCGGCTATTTCCATTGATAACTTTTCTATTTGTTTAGTAATTAAGTTAATCTGTAAGTTTTCGACTGTTGTATTTTTCGTTTCGTTAGGTACTTGAGAGCACGAGGAGCTAGCTATCGGAGTTGTTGTGATTGCGGCGGTTATAACGGGTTCGAAATGTTCTATCATTTTATCAGCCATTGCAGCTAGGATTTCAAGTGACGATTCTGTGGTTATTGCAAGCACGCCGCGAATTTGTGGAGGTAATTGGTTTAACCACATGACTCGCAGTGCTTCGTCAGTTAGTAACCTACCGCTAAGGTCACGCATCTTTCGTAATAGTTGGCTAGGTATTGAATCGCCGAGTTCTAGGCCGCTAAGTAGTTTTTGAAGTTGACGGTGATCTGATTCTTGGTAGGTGCTTATGAGTCTGTCCTTGAGGATGTTGTATTTACCGGTGGCGGGCGGATTGAGAATTATGTCTGCTATTTGTTCAAGGTCGCTGCAGCCGAGTAGTGGGATGACTAAGTTAAACTTCTGTTCTTCTCCTATCTTGCTAGCAGCGACGGCGGCTTCAAATTGTGCGAACCATAGACGAGGGTTTTGTCGCCACCGCCGAGTGGGGGGGATCACCGTTTACGGTGTATACTTCTCCCCCAACCGGAGTTTGAGCGACTTCGAGGTCTTCCTTAACGGCTTGGAGACCTCGATGCGGCGATTAGCGTCTGGGCACGTCCTCGTGCTGGGGGACTTCAACGCAAAATCCATTGCATGGGGGTCCCCCGGGACGGACGCCAAGGGCGAGGCCGTCGAGGAGTGGGCGGCTTCGGTGGGCCTCTGTTTACTAAACAGAGGCTCCACCAACACGTGCGTGCGACAGCAGGGTGGGTCGATAGTGGACCTTTCGTTCGCTACCCCTGCTGTTGCCGCACGAGTAAGGAACTGGCGTGTCCTGGAAGAGGTTGAGACGCTCTCGGATCACCTGTATATCCGATTTGAGCTCTCCCGGTCCCAGGGCCCCAGTAGGGGTCACGCGGCGCGGCGTAATTCCCATTTTCCGCGGTGGGCTGTTGCCAAGCTGGACAGGGACCTACTAGAGGAGGCGGCCATTATTCACTCTTGGCTGGGTCCGCAGGCCCCGACCGAGGAGGTCGATGCGGGGGCTGGCCGCTTTCGCGATGCGATTACGCAGATTTGCGATGCGGCCATGCCCCGTATCCAGGGTCGTCGGCCTCCAAGGAAGGAGGTCTACTGGTCCCAGGAGTTGGCGGACCTCCGTGCGGCTTGTACTCGTGCCCGGAGGTCCTACACTCACAGCCGGCGGCGTCACCGCGGAGACGGTGAGGAGGACCAGCTTCACGAGGAGTACCGCGAAGCGCGGAAAACTCTGAAGCTGGCCATTTGGCGCGCCAAGGACGCAAAGAGAAAGGAGATGCGGGAGAGTCTCGACCGTGACCCCTGGGGTCGCCCATACCGTGCGGTGCGTCAGAAGCTCCGCACGTCGGGCCCCCCCCTTACCGACACTCTCCAGCCCAGCTTCCTGCAGGAAGTGGTCGAGGGCCTTTTCCCGCAGCGGGCGGAGCACACATCCCCGTCGATGGCCTACGCGGTCGGAGACGACGGGGGTAGAGAGGATGATGTGCCGCCCGTTAGGGAATCGGAGGTTGGGGCGGCTGTTCTACGGATCCGTTCCAAGAACACCGCCCCCGGGCCGGACGGGGTACCAGCCCGAGTGATGGCCCGAGCCCTCGACCATATGTCGGACCGACTCAGGGAAGTGTTGGACGCTAGCCTGGCGTCCGGACGCTTCCCAGAGTGCTGGAAATGCGGGAAGCTGGTCCTGTTGAGGAAGCCGGGACGGCCTGCCGATTCGGTAGCGGCCTATAGGCCCATCGTGTTGCTGGATGAGGCGGGTAAACTTTTTGAGAGGATACTCTCTGCCCGCATCGTCCGGCACCTCAGCGAGGTGGGCCCCGACCTGTCGGACGCCCAATTCGGGTTCCGGGAGGGGCGTTCGACGGTCGATGCCGTGATGCGCCTTAGGGCCGTGACCGGAGAGGCAGTGAGCTGTTACGGCGTGCTGTTGGCGGTGTCTCTGGACATCGCCAACGCATTCAATAGTCTGCCATTCAGCTGCATCAGGGAAGCACTCCAATACCACGGGTGCCAGAGTACCTGAGGCGGCTGGTGGCAGACTATTTAGAGGAGCGTACCGTCGTGTACGAGGACCGAGAGGGCGTCTTGAGACGGCGACTCATGTCGTGCGGCGTTCCGCAGGGGTCTGTCCTTGGACCGCTCCTGTGGAACGTGGGGTACGACTGGGTTCTACGAGGTCGCCTCCCCCCCGGGCTGGGCGTAATTTGCTACGCTGATGACACATTGGTCACAGCCCGGGGGACGAACTTTCAAGAGGCGGCGCGCCTGGCCACCAGGGGTGTTTCTTTGGTGGTCGGGCGCATCGAGGCACTGGTCTTACGGGTGGCCCTGGACAAGACGGAGGCCCTTTTGTTCCATGGGCCCCGTCGTGGTCCACCCGCCGGTGCCTCCATCGAGGTCAAATCGGTCCTCGTCCCGGTTCGGGCCCAGATGAGGTATCTGGGCCTGATACTCGACGGTAGGTGGCTCTTCGACGAGCACTTCCAACAGCTTGGTCCGAAGCTGGTCGACGCTGCCTCTGCCCTTGGGCGACTTTTGCCCAACTTGGGTGGAGCCAGCGTCGCAACGCGACACCTCTACACGGGGGTGGTCCGGTCGATGGCGCTGTATGGGGCACCGGTGTGGGTGGCGGCTCTGACCGCCCAGAATAAGGCGCGCCTCTGGCGGCCTCAAAGGGTATTGGCGGTCAGAGCCATACGCGGATACCGCACGGTGTCCACCGAGGCGGCGTGCGACTTGGCTGGAACACCCCCGTGGGATTTGGAGGCGGAAGTGCTCGCCGAAGTTTATCGACGGGTGGCTGAATATCGGGCGGAGTATGGCTTTCGCCCTCCGCCCGAAGAGGTACGCGAGTGGCGTGAAGCCGCCCGTCGAGCCACGATGGCTAGTTGGTCGTTCCGGCTGGAGACTCCGCGCGCTGGCTTTGCCGCCGTGGAGGCTCTCCAGCCGGTCATCCTCGAGTGGGCAGGGCGGCAGCACGGGACCCTTTTACTTCCGACTGACGCAGGTGCTTTCCGGGCATGGTTGCTTCGGGAAGTACCTGCACTCGGTCGCCAGGAGGGAACTGAGTCCCGCCTGCCACCACTGCGACTGCAGTGAAGACTCGGCCCAGCACACGCTGGCGATCTGCCCCGCTTGGGAGTCGCAGCGCCGGGCCCTCACTGCAGTCATCGGAGGAGATCTCTCGCTACCGGCCGTCATACGCTCCATGGCCGGTAGCGATAGCAGTTTTACCGCGGTCGCAACCTTCTGTGAAGATGTCATCTCGCAGAAGGAGGCGGCGGAGAAGGCCCGGGAGGACGATATCCACTCGGACCCAATCCGCCGCCGGCGAACTGGGCGGCGTAGGCGCGCCTATCAGCGCCTCATGCCGCCCTGAGTGTGGCCGCGGATGGTCGGGACGGGTTTTCCCCTCCATCCGCTCTAGTGGCCACCCGCGAGGGGGTGACGTACGCGTGTGCGTACGTCGCCTAATTAGAGAGTTTAACAGCAGACGGTGCCCGCTTCAGTGCGGGCAAGCGCTGGGAGGGGTCCGGATGTCTTAATATCAGCAGTTCCCGGATCCCTTCCGTCTCAGGCGCAGAGTGGCACACCGTGTGGTTTTAGTCGGTTCGATTCCGACACACCGCCCCGCCGCAAACCCCGGCGGGGTGACGGTCCGAGGGGATTTCCACACGTTAAAAAAAAATAAAAAAAATGGTGGTAAGCGTGCCGGCAGAGATATGTTGGCTACGTCGCTCTTGACGGTTATGACTTCTTGGGTGTCTTCCTTGGACATGGCGTTTAACGTAAAAAGTTGAGTGGGGCGGCTGAAACGGTGCGGCGTAGGTACTAGCCGTCAGCTGTGCGGTGGTAGGTACTACGACACGGCGATACTCGTAGGTACTTTGGTACGGCAATGTTCGTAGGTTTTTGCGGGGTCACCAATTTCGGGTATCAGCTGTTGGGGTAGCTGACCCGATAAGTTTTTAAAGTAGTTCTTTTACTACGTCGTCTGTGCCAGCTGGCTGATTGAGGTGAGGGTATCTACTTAGCCGGCCAGGCTGTATAAGCCGTCGAACCGTAGCTAAGTAGATAATACTAGGAGTAATGAAAAGTGTATGTTAGCCGGCCAGACTGGTTAGTCCTTGAACCGTAGCTGAAGTGAAAACACCAGAGAATGGTTGGAATCGACTTGTATTTGATTAAAAGTATGCTATTTATATTTACATTTTTTAACCCTTAAGTGATGGAGTTAATTTACCGCACATTATATGAATTAACCAATCACATTTCTTATTCTATATTTACAATATTTACTGTGTACGCAACCAATCAGCTTACGTTCCTGTTGTCGTTGTATGTGTGCGTGAGTATAAATTAATGCATCGTATAAAAACGCGGTGTCGCGCGGATCGCGTTTATTCGCCGCTTGGTGTGCTGTGCGAGTGGATGCGTGCTGTCTTGATGCATTTTCAGAGCTATAGAGTACGTGGCATATGTACGCCACATATGTATGATGTTTCTTTATAACATCTAGACGGCCCGAAAGATTTCGACATGTGAGGAGACACGCAGACGGTAACATTTGGAGATAAAGTCAGTAAAAAACCTTCAACCTTCAAAAGTGTATTGAAAGTATGGATATCTGAAACTGCTAGCCATCAGACAGCACGAGTGTTACTATCCTATACGAGTATACTATTTGTAGTCTTTGACAGTTACTAAGTATACGTCGCTCGTTTAAAGGTTAAAATAGTGCTATTCTCCTAAACTAAAAATAAGTGAACTCTAATAAATTCGAGGTTCGACATCTTTTTCTGTAACAGTGTATGGAAAAGTGACACTTGAATATTGGCATCAAAAGATTTTAACCGGCTTAGATTTTTTTGGCTGTATATATTTTTAATGTATGTCACCGATATTTCATTATATTATTGAATGATTTTAGAAAATTTGTTTGCTTGGAAACGGTATGTTTCAACAGTGGTCCCATTGTCACCGGGTCTGATGATGGAATCTACAGGGAAAAATCTAAATTCTGATAAAATGTAGCGTGCTTGTTTTTTTTTTCTTGAAACTAGGTAGTTAGATTAGTTTCAATCAAAAGTAAAGTACCCAAATGACATTAATATTAATATATTTTTAAATGTTACATATAAAAGATGACTTTTCGCTTTTTAAGGTCGCAGGTTGATTGTGTTTTTGTAAATCGGTTTAATGTTTATTCTTTTAAGTTATTACTCTTAAAAAATATTAGACAGCCCTAACTCATCACACGTTTATGATGTACGGCGATCAAGTGTTAATGACACCCATAAACTTTTTATACTGATTGCTACGACTTTACATATAAGGCTCATAATTTGTTTTATAACTTCATTAAATAAGACCGCTCATGCTCTTTTGCCACGACGGCAAAATTTACCGGCTATCTGTAGGGCCATGTTATTACTCCGGTCGAGCCAGCTAAGGGAGAGGAACACCTCAGGTTCCTCTCCCCCTATCCATTTTCTTACTAAAAACCTCCCTTCCATCTTACTTTAGCTACGAGAAAACACCTATTTCAGAAGAATATAACAGAAACTAGTATATTCGTATTTGTGCACTTTGCTGATAAATAGACGAAAGCAATAAATTTAAAATGATTAAAAAAACCAATCATATTTTGCCATAATGAAGTCATCAATCTACTTCGCTGAAATTTGTAATTATTATACAAATAGTAGGTAGTTTCTTGTTGGTCATACATGCTCTCAAACAGTAAATTGTATCTGGTTTCATTCACATGTTCACTTGGTTTTATTCTAACGTACAAGAGCAGCTTCTCGGGCCACCTTTAATCCCATGAAATTGCGCAAAATAAAATGATGTCCGCAGTAGATAACAATCTATACAGAATTTTGTCCCTTTTATCATGGCGGGTAGCGAGAGAATAGCTGTGTATATTCGCTTTGCTTCGTCGATCGTTAGTTAAGATGTACCCGGCGCATCCAATTTTGCGTTACATTATCTTTGTTGTTGCAGCCCAATCCGTCGCCTTCAATTCACTAAGTCTATCTCTGAACAAAATATAATTACAATTCGACAAGCAAAGTTTAATAACGTTTACGTTTAAGAACGTTTAAATCGAAGAAATGAGTAAATTGGTTTATTTATGCACTGCTTTCGGTGAAAATGTTGACATAAAAAATATTGGTACAATATTTATTTTTTTAAATAAGGTATTAGTGAAGTAGGGTAAGGACAATGAAACACAACATAAAAATCCAATAAGGATCATAATTTATTTATAAAATGATATATTACACTTTACAATTGACCGAACTTATTGTAATGTGGCGGGTCCACCATATTATTCGACAGTGTAAAATTTTGAGTATCACAGTTCTCTCTTATTTGTATGTAACGATGCTGTTCCCGGTAAAAACATCTAATATAAACTATACTTTGATTTGCGCGAGCAAAGGTACTATTGAGCACAAAACGATGCAATACCGTACTTTGTTACCACGACGATGCTGGTAAAATATTAAAATTTCACTGGAATTAATAATCACCATAAATCTCCATATAAATGCCTTTATAATAAATTCATCGGACCCTTTACTTCATACTATGTGCATATCTGGATAATCTATTATTAATATACTATCTTACATCTGTTCGGTCCACCCGCTCACATTAACAGTCGCATTGACTGATGCATAAAAGCATCTTAACCTTACAATCCATTGATAATAACTATAACTTCCTACTAATATGTACAACTTTATTTACAATAAACTCACCATTTTACTGCCACTTTGATTAAGACACATTTGTGATAATAAAATCAAAATTAATAGTGCTTCACATACCCATGTAGTATTTCTTGTAAGACACAAAATATCAAAATGACAGGAAAACAGACAGTTTTGACCAACAAACGCTTCACGTTTCTTTGTCTAACAATAAGTCAACTTTTATACACTTGAAGTCAGCAAGACATGGCTGTAATGCAAGGGTTAACATGAAAATGCTTTGGAAACATTCGTTAGGTTTTAATGTGTAATTAGATTCACATAGGTTACTAAAGAAAAGCCTAACATTTATTTGAAAATAATAAATAGATCAAAGTGACACACTGTCGAGACTCTGTGAGATCATAAACACTGCATCTCGTGTCATTTTCCTACTGACGACATGACTACTATTATCAGGCGGAATATTGATACAAAACATGGAATACAAGTAGTAGAGTAACACATACACTGGCTGGTAAGTTTAAATAAATTATATACAGAAAATAATATCATGACAGGTCATGCTTCCGCAGCTCTGTACACACCGGTCTTACGTTCCTGATTCCATCAACTTAGGACTTCTAAACATAATATGTGGCTAGTGCAATAAATTCACACTAATTTGTCCACGAACGCGCACCTATCATTAGCTGTGATTGTTAGTGTTACTATATACCGAATTATTTATCTTGATAGTCATTGAGGCACTGCTCCCGTTCTTCTCTAAACCCGTTAAAAAGTCTTCCAACAACTTAGCTAGAGCCTTTCGCTTAAACCTTAACGACTCGTTTATTACATCACGTATCACTTCTTTTTTCACTTCCACACTACCTTGTAATTGTTTTAAAGACTCAAACAATTTCGTGAAATCTGAAACAAGTTTAAGTTTTATTAATATGTGACTAAGGGCAGTAATTTGTTGTAGTAAACCGTTATTTCTGCACGGCACGACAAATGCATTTTATACATCTGACTAAGTCTATAGGAATTAAAAATCAGTAATTTTATTATAAAAATCATAAGGCATATTGTACAACTACAAATCTAAGGCATATTACACAGAGCTAAACTATTAATAATATCAAACATGAAAACACCCAGGTATATAGAATGTTGCTCTGATCCGTTTTAAGAGACGACGTGACAGTCGCACGCACTACCCGAAGTGCCAGAGAAGTCATCAATATGTGAGTCACATTTTTTACCATCACTGATACAAACGTAAACAGATAGGAGCAGGATGCAGATACAAAGAAGTTGGTACAAATCGGTTCAGGCACAACCACCATAAAGAAACCTACAAATCTACCAATAGTACAAATTGGATGACAATTTAACCCTTATTTAGTCATTGAAATAAACTTTTAAACTTCGTTAGATAGTATATGAATTAGGAAAAATTAAATATATTTTTTTTTTTTTGTATTCCTATTCTTCTACATTCTTTTGATCTTTAAGATTAATATCTTGAACAAGTAGGTACAAGAAGAAAATGTTAAAGGTACATGGGTTGCGCAAGTTTTACAGTATTATCGCTACAAGGAATGATAACGATAAGGACTCATGATAAAGTAAGGGAAAGTCTTACAACGTTCTGGGAGTTCAGCAACCGATAAAAAATATTAGAACCATATAGAGAACGTTTTTACGGCGTCACATGAGTGTGTAAAAATAATGTTTGAGTTGCTCAAGGAATTTTGAGGGTGAAATACTATAGACTCAAATTAAATACAACAACAGAATATACATTTTTTTTACTGTTTATATTCTTAAGAGTTTGTCTTTTTATTTATTTCAACTAAAAACAACGAGAAGACAGATTTATAAATAAAATTATGTTCGAAAATACACTAGTGCGATTACATATGGCAATAAAGTCGTCTACAACACATGCATCAGTAAATGAAAAATATAGACAATAAAACATGTGTTACCTCTCCCAGGTCGTCGAACCGCGCGGTACACTTCTTGTCGCACTCCGAGATTGTGTTTTTTGATCTCTGCAATCTCCTTGCGGGTTAGTTGCGGTGGCAAGGTCAACTGAAGCTGTTGTTTGTCATTCTAAATAAATAAAATATATATAAAATATTGTCACATTGTTATATATTATAATGCTTAATATAAAATATGAAGTCAACGGACTAAAAACATTCTCGACAGCGTGGGTATCGATAGGTTTTGTTTATTCCTTTTTAGTACAACTATTTGGAAAAGTCCACGAACCGCTTGATGTGAAGCACTTAGGTCCGATAAATACAAACTCAGTATTACTTTAGCGTTACGAATCTGTAGAACACAAGACTATGTCTGGAACACTGACAACTGTTTTATCGAGTCTTTAGCTCACATTATTTTTTTATTTCCTATGTCATGTTTCAATGAGATTGCTGCTTTTACTATAGTTGCATATAGTAAAACCTCATGCACTTTGCATTTTTGTGGTTAGTAAGATATATTTTTTTAAATATAATAGTTATGTGTTTATTGAACTGATCTGTGGAACCTCCACTGGGATTCTTATATTGTATTGGATAGAGTATTTATTAAGAAATAATATATTCTGTAGAACATCACGCTACAACACTTATGAGCGGAGCAGTGGCCATAAGGGCAGGGGAAACTGCGAGAATCGGCTAGTTATTTATATGTAGTTCTTTTGTCACAAAATATAAAATCAAATCTCGCTAGCCGCTTTCAATAACCTAAATAGTGATAGTCTTTTCAATATTTATTGCTCTGCCACTTACTACACACAAAATCTACCTGGTTGTGTCAAAACGTCCTACCTTTCGTTTTCGTTTCCTAGCTCGTGCGTTGGAATTATTCTCAGCGGCGACGCCCTGCAGTATGGCGTTAATCTGCAACTCTTGGGAGTCATGCGATACGCTCAGCTCGCCAGGCGGAGACGGCGAACGAGACATTTTACTGCCCATTGTCGTGTACGCATCTACACATATTATTCAATAATACACCATAAGCTTAAAAAAAATCGCAGTATGGACGTGAAAACACGTATGCATAGTTTAAAGTATATTTACATATTTATAAATGAGATGCTACTATCATTTATTACCGGTTGATCATCTATTGTATTTGTTATAATTTTTTTTTTTTTCGTATTATAAGGGGACAGACGAACAGAAGATGCACCTTATGGTAAGTGACAACCGACGTCCATGTACGACGAAGAGTCGTAAGTGCGCTCCCCGCCATTGAGGGTCATGCTGGGAGGGGAAAGAGGAGGGGAATGAGATGTCAAAAAGCAGGTTAGTTGGGCACCTGGAAACCTCGCTAATTTCGGCGAAATGCAACGCCAGCGTTGGTTTACAAACGGCTTTCTGTGAGGCCGTGGTCTCGCACCGATCGAGCAGGCCCATTCGTGTAGGCATGGCTCAACCACGATAAAAAATATTCAAAAATATACTGTTGCTGCTGTATGTTGTTTTTCTTTTTGTTAAATAGCATTAATTGAGCACAGATTAGCAAATTTACAATTACCAAAGTTAAATATGATTAAAATATAATAAATGTGATTTTACATATTATATACAGTATGGCAGGTTGAGAAACCATACATATGATTTCTAGATGGCCTCGGTGGAGCCGAGAAACTTGGAAGTTTAAAACAATTTAATAATATAAATTAAGTAATTTATTTATTCATAGGTTCGCCTACAATTGGTACACATTTCTCAAAGATAATACATGCATGATAAGTAAGGTAAGTAATAGTGGAGAGTTTCTCACCTCCGTTGAGGAAAGGTTTAACGACGGGCGGCAGGTTGGCGGGTGCGACGGCTGGAGGAGACGACGGCGGTGACGGTGTACCACTCGTCGGACCGCTACTTTCCACATTTGGAGGCTCCTAGAGAAGTTAATTAGAAAATAGTAGACAATTGTAGTTTTGTTTTAATGTAACGTATCTAATTTATTTTTTATTAATCTAATTAACTTTATAAGGGACTGATTTCATAATACTTAGGCGTGACGTCACGCCTACGTATTTCATACAAAAATGTACTAAAATTATAGTTTTGATGTTTAGTAACAAGATGCTGATTTGATTTAACAGTTGTCTAGCTTAATTCACCATATTTACTTCCTTAAATGACCGTTTTTATAATATTATATTATATAGAATAAGCCAGCCACTAGTGTTAGTGGGACTAAATTATAATCGGCAAAATGTGAGTTTAATACACCTCTGCCTACTCCCTTCAGGGAATACACGCGTGAACGAAAGGATGGATGGCTGGACTATACAAATACAGACGTAATCATATCTAATACTTTTTTAGGATTATTAAAATAAAAGATTAACTTCGTTAGAACCATCAAGAGTGTACCAACCTCAGGCGGTCGCCCTGACGGTAGATCCGTAGGTGCGGGCGACAAGGGCGAAGCGGGGCGGCGCGACGAAACAGGTGACACGGGTGACAGTGGCGACAGTGGAGACAGTGGGGCCAGCGGCGCTGGTGACGCAGGGGGCACGGGGAGCGGACTCGCCGGCGGCGGTGTCGGCGGGGCAGGAGACGCGGGCGGCGAGTCCGGCGGCTCAGAAGGCCGGCGAGCGACGATGTGGTGCGGCAGTGGGCCCGCTTTGCGTTTTGGAGGTCCGGAGCGGGCCGCCTCTGCCCCGCGCTTACCGCTCGCACCGCCCCCGCCGCTCCGCACCGCCCCTACAGGGTCTAAGTCCGCTTCGTCCACCATCATTCGCTGTAAACGTAAGTACCCTGAATATACACTCTTTTTTCATACATAAGATTTTTTTTTATAGTATAGGGGGCCAAACTAGCAGACGTCATCTGACGATAAGGCACTTCCGCCGCCGATGAACACTTGCAACTCATGATTCACAAGAGCGCTGTCCGCTATTAGGATAGGGGAAAAAGGGGAAGGGAAAGGGTGGAGGGGAAAGGGTGGAGGGGAAAGGGGATTGGGCCTCCGGTAACCTCACTCACTCGGTCTCACACTGCAATGCACTTAACAGCGGGTTTACTATGAGGCCGTGGTAATACTCCGGTCGAGCGGAACAATAGGTGCCGAAGCATGGCTCTCCCGCATGAGATACATCTATATGGTACGTATGTAATAAGTTCAAAGGCAAGTTAAATTTGCGATCAGTCAAAACAGGCTACAGTAAGTTGCAAGTCAACGAGACTCGAATACCCTTTCAGAAGAATGTTTCCTCTTTAGTCACATATTAGGCTGTTGGAGTAAGTTGGATACTGGTTTTGGATGAGTTGCCAAATGGTACTTAATTGGTCGAACAGCCCTCCAAAATGTTTAGTATTTATGGACTACTTCATGGATTTGTGGTGACAAAATCGTGGACGATACAATCCATAGGTTGAGCAATATACTACAAAACCAGATTTTCTTAAAAAAACACCAACCTTGTCTATCTTGAATGGGTTGCCAAACATATGTTGCCTGACAGGCTGGGACTCTATCTCACGAAGTAGAGGCGTCATTCGTTTCAAGTACTCCTGATAATTGCCCATTTGTGCCACGGCCATTGAATGCACGCTGTCCTCGTCAACCAACCGCGTGTGAGCGAGTGACGGTTGGAGGAAGTTGGCACGCATGCGCACCGCCTGTAACAAAATATTTTGTGTTAAAAAAAAAACGAGAATGAGACAAGTCATCTAGATGCAAAAAATAAAACACATCCAAAACAAAATCCACTGCTATTAATAGTGTAAAGAAGTGTAGTAGCTCATCCTATTTTCCTTTATGTCAGTATCAGTCATACAAGCAACTGTTTTTATTTAAATTAATAAATATTCAGTTCTTGTCCTTCTCAAGTCATACCAACAAGCCTTATTAGAATATAATGCACTATACAAAAAGTGTATTGAATTTGTAACAGAATCTCTCTTGGAAACAAGCCAATATTATAAGAAATATCCCCTACATATTGATTGCATAGGTTTGTATAACAAAGATATGCAAATATTTTTAAAAGTTAATAATATCTTAGTCCTAAAGACTTATTCCAACTTAGAATCTCTAACGATTGGAGCATAGATGTGATAAGAGCATTATTTAATGATTGGAGGACAACAATCAATGCCTATTTGATATCAAGAAGCGGATTTTAAAAATAAACATATAAGTTAATGTCTCACATCTATATCATGCCAAAATTGTTATTTTTTTTTAAATATAGCCTACAAGGTACAAGTTAATCATAATTAGTATCTAATATTACCTTGTACTTAGTCCCACAAAACTTTGTCTGTGGGATCAAAATTCAAATTAAATAAAAAAACGATTTCGTATTATTCCAGTTACGGCAGGCTTTCTATTAGAAATTTCTTAGTTACTTTTAAATTTTGTTTTGTTGTTAGTGTCTCTTATGGGCGACGATAAACTATTAAAGATATAAGGCAATCATTTATATGGGGCAAGCTCTCAAGGAGTGGTCGTTTTGGATAGTGCTGTATGAGGTGTAGTTTTTGACATGGTCTAACTGTACGAATACTCTAACCATAGTTAAGTAGGCTAATAACACACGCCTATTGGGTAATTGATACAGAGCTCTCTGGACCCACTTAAGTATTTTTTTTTTTTGTAAGGTAAAAATAAAAATGGCAACAGGGCCCATTAAAAACAATAATAGGGCTTGTAATAAAAATATACTGTGTTTGTTTTTTAATTATTATTGATGGCAATTTAACTAAAATGTCCGGTAAACAAAAAAGACATTGTATGTGCCTTATAAATTAAGTATACAGAATAGAGGATGTAAAAGTTTTTTCAGCTCACCTGGTCTAAAAGATCTCTCCTCTGTATATCGAAAGGGTTTCGGTAGGTGTGCGCTTGTGCCTTATGCCTGTCCCGTGATAATGCTACAATAAAACCGCCAAACTCGTTCAACTGATCTCGGAGCGCCGAGAACTTGCCTTGAAGACATGGATGCGTAGTAAGGTCTTTCCGTAAAGGCGACCGCGGCATTACTCGAACACTCTCTGCCTGGAAAGTATTTTACAAAATGCAGTTTTAATACAAATGGATTCTAAAACTCCAACAAAGCAGACTACGTAGCTGCGTTCGATTTATGATGTTTTTGTGTTACAGCAACAAAAAAGTGTGTATTTATTATTAACTAGCTTCTGTTAGCGGCTTCGTACACGTAGAATTTAGAACTAAGTAACTAACAATTAAATGGACATAAAATGAAGCCTATATTTAAGTTCGACCTCTAGCAATACATCAGTGACAACTGCAAGTTCAATTCCCCGCAGTAGTTTTTGCGTGATCCGTGTACAAACATACAAACAGACTGACAAGAATTCTATTAAAAATTATATTTAAATTTCAATATCTTTAATGTACAGATATTAGTCTGTTACCATTTTCTAATAGTAATTAAATCTATACATACATATATATGTATGTATAGATTTAATTACTATATGATTGTAGCTAATTGACATTACTTTCATTTCTCTTGACAAAAAAATATTCGCTAGGGTAATTTACATCCTTTGATTGTAATGAGGATGGGGAGATAAGGGGAGGGGAAAGATTAGAGGTTGAAAGAGGAGAGGGAGAGTTGGACCTACAAAAGCTTCACTAATTTGTTTTCTGTGAGGCTGTGGTGTCATCGGTCAAATCAGCCTATTTGTGCCTAAGTATGGCTCTCCACTGTTTTACATTCCTATAAGCAGCACTGAAAATGGGAGTCGTTTAAAATGAATGTAATAACAGTTACCTTTTGGTTATTATTACTGGAAGACTTATTGATAACATCAGAACACAGCTTTTCAAATTCTACCTTGGCTTGATTCTTCAGTCTTTTCAAATAATTCAATACTGAGAAACTAAGTGAATTGTCTTGCGAGTCGGGAATTAAACTTTGAAGCAGTTGAGCGGACGCCCCCATCTTTGTTAACGCTCTGCGGAGAGGCTGAAATACAATCAATTTTCGTTACCTTACGAATTAAGATAAGTCAACATAATCATATAAAGGAATTAATACAGACTACAATAAAGAGTAATGAAATACCTTTATGGTAGCTGTTGTGACAGGAAAGCATAAGGAATAAACTTTAGTTTAAGAAGTTTATTCTTAGCAACATATGTATGTACATATGCTTCTTATTCAGGAAATCCAAAAACAATAACCTATTGTGAACTAAGTTATATGCAATATATGCGATATGTTATTTAACTCACCGCAACATAATAAGAAGGCATTCTATCAAGGTAATGTTGAAAAGCCAGTTTCCATTCAGGAGTTGGTTTGCAGCGGTGCACTTTGAACAAGTCATCGAGAAGAGGCAGCAACATAGGGTAGTTGTATGGCAGTACAAATAAGTTCACACATGTCAAGTTTGTTGATGCTTTTAAGTAGCCAAATGGATGACTAATCTCGGAGTTCTTGCAACCACTGTTGGCAACAAAAACCTGAAAAAAATAATTTAAATAAATTGTAAAACTTTTTTATACAAATTATGTGATCAATTATTTAATTATATTTGATAACCATACCTACATCGATCAAAAAGGTATAACGATAAAAACCCTACTTAGAGCACTGTTGTAAATACATTCAGAAATAAATCTAGTGGAGTTTAGAAGAGTTCATTAATTTCAAATTACCTAATGAGTGGAGAGTGGACTCAATAATATACTTTGTTTCGGGTGTGATGTAATTTTTAGTAATTAGCTACTTTGCTGCCATGTCCACTTTAATGTTATATATACAATAACATAGTAACAGACAGGTGTGACTTATTACATTGAGATGTACAATTCTTAGCTGTTTCTGTACAAAGATAGTTAGTATTTGAGACCTTCTTAACAAGACATATTTAAAATGATAAATACAGAAAGTTCATAAAGTATTAAATTTAGAAGTAATATATACAATTATCATATTGCCAGTTATTGCTAACTTGCAAACATTAACTTTACACATACCTGCCAACATACAGTAGGCTGTTTCCTCGCTAATATGAACTGCGTGAGCGGACTGGGCTCCAATTCGTACTTATCAAATGGCAGGTTGTCAATCACCATGGGCTCCTGACTTGAACAAGTGAACTTCACGACTGGGTGAGCAGAACGAGGTGGCTGCAAAAATGATTTATTATATTATTATACATGTGTGTATAATGTATTAGATGAGACTTTAAACACCCACATCTCAGTTTATATAGTGTAGACTTAGCCCTTGTATACTGATTTAGAGTAAAATTAGTATAAGGCAGGATAAGTCCTGCTTTTTACATTTGAAGATTCTATGTATATATGCTAACCTTATATATAACCAATTACATACATTTTTGTCACAGGTCATTTTGAGAGAGGTAATTTAATTTAAATATGTCAGTATATCTTCTATCTCTTTTCTTATATGTGCCGTCAAATATGTTTGTGATTTTTTAACAATAATGTAATTTACAAGATACAAATCTTATGAAAACAGCTGCACAATACTACAAGCAAAATAACTGCTATGGCCAAACACTTTCATACAAAACGTAGTCTTGTATCAAAAACTGTTGTAGTACAAAATGTTTTAAAATAATTATTTACTTAATTTATTACAGGATATTATCACGAGGAAACCCACAACTGATAACATTACATTTGTATTGGTTCGCGCTACCTCGGCATATCAGTCTTTACTGTACCAGTCAATGAAACTTTATTCATGTAAATTACCTTAAGAGATATGTGAACGCGCCAATGAGCAATGCAGTTTTGATGTATACTTATGAAAAAAGGACTCAATCTACTGAACAACAAAATAAAGTAACGGTCCAGGAAGCCACCAAACAATGACAAATATTATACATACCAATGTTTGCGCGGTAGGGTCCGATCGGAAAGACTCCGGAATGGGCCAGAAGCCGACAGCGAAGCCCTTCTGCGCGACCGTACGCGGAACGTAGATGAGCCGACGACACGAGTGCCATGCCTGCGGAGCACTGGGACCTTGAATCTGGTTTTGGTACTGCCCGCTGTTCCAACGCTGTCAAATTTAAATAAAATAAATAGTAAATACGAGTAAATTAAATATTAAAAATAACGTTATAAAATTTAAAAAATACAGGTCATGATCGTTAGCTTGAACAATATAACATGATTGAAACAAAGTCGTTGACTAGTCTTGTGAAAACAAGTCACAACTTGTTTGACTGTGTAACCGTAAGCTTAGCTTATTGTATAAGTATTATCAAATATTATGTTTATAAATAATTTGTAGGTTACAGTTGTCCCTAACCCTTTATATCTTTTCATATAGTTTCTAATCTATTTGAGATGTCCATGATAAGTTCTTATAAAATAGTAGTGTACTAGTAAAGAAACAATAAATGTTTTTTATGGTCACTAAACACAATAATACGTAAAGGTGCTATAAACATTATAAAGTAAAAAGTAGGAAAAGATATGGCTGTTATATGCCATATCTTTTAAAGATTAAAAAACATCGTAAATATTTCATAAACATCTCAACAAACTCTTTCAACACATTTGACCTTTTACTACTTTTACTAGATGTTCTGAAGAGGTTCATTGAGGATGATTCTTACGAATAATAGCCAGGTACACATTTTTGTGACATATTTATAATAAACAGGACATTACTTACTCCGTTCCTATCACCGTCACCATCAACTTCCTTATCACCTTCGTGATTGTTATCATCTAGTTCGCTTCCATCTTTGTTAGTAACGCCGTCAATAGGTGGTGGATCCGGCCCAATCTTCTCAAAGTTGATGACCACACCGCTCTGCACTTTCTGCACTAAACTGTCAATGCACTGCATCAACATGCGGTGAGACGTAATACAATATGAACGACCTGCAAATTGTACAAACGCAAATTCAACAGCTGCAACTTTGCTCTATAAAAACGCAAGCAATTGTACTTAGAATCTGTTGGGAGCTGGCAGGGAATTTCGGGGCATAGTCAATGGTTATTTCATTATCAGTACTTAAACACATTTATTGAAATTTAAACTAACGCTAGTTACTAATATAATAAAACCGTTTAAATAAAAAACACGACTGCCCTCCTGACAAACTGAAGAACTTGAAAATGAAGTCATAGATACTGATTTCAAACTTTCGCGATTTTGTATACATAATTAAAAGTTATAAATGAGATATAAAGGTATAAAGTAAGGTAAATCGGTCGAAACGTCGAGCAATGAACCGGTATTTATACCTTAGATACATACGCGATTATGACCCGCATTAAATAACTTTTAACTAGCCATACTGATTTTTACAACAATCTTACCCAGTGTAACTCGGGACGATGTAAGAATTTTAAAGGTACCCTATACATTCAAACCTGTTTTGCCATTATAATGGAATAAAGAAACTCGCATACATTTATAACATGAACCTTAAAAAACTATACTTCCTCTCAAAAATAAATAAACATGTAAATTTACTTAATATGGCAATGCTTTGGCAAGTCAGCACCTGCCAAAGCACTGTCCAATGTTGTAAAAGTAAGAAAATCTCAAACAAAATGGCATGTTATCTTGTAGAACTTATAAACAGCAGTATACATATACCTTGACACTAAATGGACAACACAAAAACTTGTCAGACTCGTTTTCTAAAGGGCTCACTATCCCCTGTTCATATGAAATTTCCACATCGTTAAAGTCATACATGTACTTTGCATGTTACTATTATTATTTTAAGGGAAATGTTCATTTATGGAATAGATTGCAAAATATTTTTATAACTCAAAATAGCATAGGACCACAACCTTGTCTTGTTATTGAATATTTAAGGATCAAAGAATTTGTAATTTATATAATGCCGAAAAACTATCTGCCTACAAAACTGGCAAAGATGTTCTTGAGAAAGTTTTACAATTTCCGATTTGATCATGCAACTTACCTACTGTTTCCCAGTTTTACTCGCTTTTAGTCACTGCTCCATTCTCATAATTCGCAGATTAATATTATAAATCCTACACTTCTGCAGTAAGCTTCCTGAACATCTAACGCTTAAGTTTAAAAAGTCTGACTAGTTAAACATAAGATTAGGAAGTTATCTCTTCTGTTTTTTTTTAAGTTTTATTTAAAACTCGTTACTAAATGATATGAATTTTAACAATACTAGGAACTCCCGTGGAAACTTAATTTGATGATATCGGTACTAGGACCTCGAGTGATCTTATGAATCAATGAGATGCTAATGGGGATTTATGCGTGATTGTTTATAGTTTTTAGTAGTATATTTTTTTACTTATGAATATGCATATATATAATTGTGGAACGAAAGCATTGAATGTAGAGCTATCAATATGTTTATGTTTAAAAGTTATTTATAACTTCTATATTACGCTTAAAACTTAATACCTAAAAGTTAGACCGAGGATAAGGTAATGTTTACTTACCACCAGTAACTTCGCACATTGCATCGATAGGCGACGAGTCAGAGGGCACGAGGCCAGTGTCCCTCTCCGCGGCAGGCGTCCCTGCGAGTCTCAGCACCAATGAAAATAGTCTTTGGTCCCATCGAAACGGCTCGCGAGTTAACTCAGAGCCCGGTATTGGGCAGTTCATCGGCAGATTGAACTGCAACACAATATATAATTACTTATATTATAGCTGCTAAAGGCTTTAAGGCAACAATTCCATTAAAGGAGACTTGTTTTAAATGTTTTTTTTATTTAGTATGTTACTGCTTGAGCGATCTGACAAATAAGGCAGCAAGCCACCAAATAAAATCATTTGACAAATAACGGTAAATGAGTATTTGCTGATACTAACATAAACTTGAGAAATTGTCTGATTGTTACCTATTTATTATTTATGAATGTTAAATTAGCAAGTAGGGCTTTCACCACCGTGAAATGCCTAACGTAAACATGATCAGGTCAAATGTATGTATTCAAATGTAGGTAACATTGATTACTCCGGATAGTAGTACCACTAAAACAGTTTCTTGCTTTGCTAGAGCTAGATTTCTGTTAGATCTTAATTTCACAAGTGGAGAAGCTCTTGTAATTAAAATTAAATAAGTACTACAATTTTTTATAACTACATAAACATTTTAATGTTTATAACTGTTGTAATTGACTACACGATGAGAGCACCTTCCAGTTTAGAAGTTTTCATAGTAAAACAAAGTGGCAAAAATGTCACATGAACGTTGAAAATTAAACTATTAATCATTTTTACACTTTTATCGTTGCTTTAACAATTTCGAAAACTGAGCGAGTAGTTCAAAATATTGTGAAGAAAAATGCATTATTTTCACCTTATACCCTAATAATATAGAAACATGATGGACTCAGGCTTGTAATAACAGAAGAATTAGTAAGTAGTCGCTGGTACTCCATGGATGTGACCACGGTATCCAAGAATTTTAAAAACGTAATAACTGTATTCTTCATCCTAGCGTCCACCTCAGAGATGGAATAAGAGATGTTACAGATATGAATGATTGATAAATAATAATATAATATTATTAATATATCCGTAGATATAGATAGTAATTAAAACTGGTATAATCAACCAGTTTCAATTATGGATTTATTTTATTTTAATAATAATAATAATAATCATCGACCGGGATCGATCTATCATCACTGACAGGACTATTGTGGCCAATAAACCTGATATAGTGGTGATAGACCGACTAGAGCGCCGAGCAATGATTGTTGACATTACCATTCCACATGACGACAACCTCATAAAGGCAGAAAAAGATAAACAAATAAAATATTTGGATTTAGCCCATGAGGTGGTCGACATGTGGGATGTGAGTTCTGCAATCATTGTGCCGATAGTCATATCAGCTCATGGGTTGATTGCCAAGAGCCTCGACCAACATCTGCAGAGGCTCACGTTACACAGCTGGGTTAAGGGCCTAATGCAGAAGGCAGTCCTTCTTGATACGGCACGTATTGTGAGGAGGTTCCTGTCTCTGGAGCCCTAACCACCGGTAGCTTGGTCCCTGTACCCGATACCGGTGGGGCACTATTTTTTATATTTTTAAATATATTGTTTTTATTTTATATTTAAAAATGTAATTTGTATGTTGAATAATGTAAATAAAGAGAATAATAATAATCATTAATTTTTAAAAAGTTGAAAATGATAAACAAATAAAATATTTGGATTTGTCTCACGAGATTGTCGATATGTGGAATATCGATTCGGCGATCATTGTTCCGATAGTCATATCTGCTCACGGATTAATAGCTAAGAGCCTCGACCAACACCTTAAGAGGCTCTCGTTAGATGGTTGGATCAAGGGTCTGATGCAGAAGGCAGTTCTCCTTGACACGGCCCGCATTGTTAGTAGGTTCCTATCTTTGGAGCCCTAACCACCGGTGTCTTGGTCCCTGTACTCCTACTATTGTACCTCTACTATTTTTAATATTTTTAAGTGTATTTTATATTTATACTGTATATTTAAAAATGTAATTTATATGTATATAACTGAAATAAAGAGATAATAATAATAATATTTATATATAATATATGATATGAAAAACTTTCTGAATATACGATACTTTCGACATTAAAATTATTAATACAATCACAGAAAAAGAGGTGTTCACTTCTGTGTCAAGTTTTATTAATAGAAAATATATCATTAAAAAAAATGTTTTTTTTGCCTAATTTGTGTTTCCTTTACGGTTAAACATCAGTTTTAAATGTGCGTTTTATAGCATATCGAATGGCATATCATCTTGAAGTTAGTCTTTGTTTTTCAATCTTAAATTTCTCTTGACATTGGGAAGTGACCAATCTGTTAACTAAGATCAATTAATATTCGTTTTGGAAAATTTTATTTTCATGCAAAGTTTATCATAAGGTAGATGGAAACAATCAAAACGGGAAGCAACCCGTCCAAATAAAACAAGATTTATACAAAATATAAGACCCTGTTTTTTGAAGTCTGTTAAATACAGGTCGGAGTACGTTATCTGATGAACTTCATGAATAAAATACGTAATATCGACAAATATCCGATATCATAAGGATTATCATGAATTAATTTATACATAGATTTTTACTCAATTACGATTTTCATAAGTTATAATAACTGCTTTACAATCGAGTTTTGTGACTGAAGATTACGGTTAGACATCAGCCACTCCCAAGTTCGAGTTCTACAATCGCATTTTTAAACAATTTAAAAAAAAGGAAAAGTTTCTCAAATCACCTGATTTTAGTGTCTGTTATGCAATATCTTCATCAGTTTGGAACAAATTTCAATTATTCATGTTTGTCCTAATTTAATTCGAAACTTTGGAAATAGGTATAATATGTAATACCTATGACTAATTAGGTATTATAAAGTTGGTCCGATGGTGGAATCAGGAGGTGGATAGTGGAACTAATCCATGGCCATCCTAGAGTTTGGGCTCAATTGGTGTGATTTTAACAATGTACATACAATAACAGTGTTTTTAGTTCTTTTAGACTATAATATTTTAAATTTTATACCCCTATTTGAAGGTTAGTTCAGTAAACAAAGCTTTGAGTTTAAATAACTAAGGCAATGTTTAGAGTATGATAAAAAACAATTAAGATTACTGATAAAAAGTTAAAGATGCAGATGATACTCAAATGAAAACATTTTTATCAGTTGTCATGGGCTCCTCACAATTTCATTTATGGTATAACAATGTTACTTAGATTCTGTGCACTATTTTTATATGTAGGAGGTACCTATTTAAACATAAGATTTATATCGAACTTTCATTAGATAGCTTTAGTATTATATCTGCAGGACCTATTTACTTCTTGTGTATATAAGTATGATATATGGAACATGACTATAAAGTCCTGTGTTGTAACTTTATGCTGATGACATTACATTACCTCAACAAATGCATAACAGATATTAAATAAAGCAACAATTATCAACGAGTGGAGAGCAACGGAAGCCAAAACAACAGTTTTTAGAATTCTAGTTTGTCTGATGAAAACTTCTGCATGTAATTGAATGCAGTTTATACAGATGTATAATATAAAATATAGGCTCCATTTTACAGTATCGCTGCATAAATAAAAATATAGATATTTGATTCTAAATTCCACTTGTAGGAAGTAGCAGACTAAAACTAGTAAACAAATAAATTTATACTTTATATCTTACAAGGATAACAGGATATAAAACACCAACATTATGAACATTAGAATTTGGTCCCACTAGCATAATAGGAGCAAGCCTATTCGTAACACTTAGGAAAATAAAGATAAGATAATGGGTGTATAATGAAAAGGAAAAATAGATGTAAGAAGAATTAAAAAAAAGGAAAGGCAATGGAAAATCACTATTAGAAAGTTAAAACTATAATATATTTGTTACAACAAACAAGCAAACTGAAAACTATAGACCTAATTCCACATCACCTAGCTTCCTACATACCAATTTATTTATCCTAAAATATGTGTTTTCTAGACATATAGGGCCAATGACTAGTAATCTTCAGAAGACTGGTATCATGTAAAAATGTTTAAAATATTTAACAGCACAAATTATATCTAAACAGAGTTATGACATGTGTATTGTTCTACTTATTAAATTTGTGATACAGAAACATAACTTTTATTATTAGATTATATAGTTACTCACTTCTTCCTGGATGCCAGCAATACTTGTTAGTTTTCCTCCATCAGTAATAACAACAATTACAGAAGGTTCAAGATAGAATGGACATCTTCCTTGGCCATAAGTATCAATGCCAGTCTGCATGCGGTTTATATTCAGCACATCAAAAGCATGCTTTAATGCAGCACCAATTGTTGTGAATCCCAAACATTGCAAATTTTTAAGCTCATTCATAAATGTGGCTAGATTTTCTTTCCAACCAGCCTGAAATAAAGTAATAAATTTAAGAATGATTATTCAGAATTAAGGCTAAAAAGAAATATAATTGTTTTATAATGTTGTATGGCATCTTTTATTCTTCATTCAGCACTATTTTTAACATGTATCTACAAGGTCCTGAAATGATTATTTTTATTAACCATGTTCTGATTTGATATTTCAGACCAATAAGAAATTAATTGATGTTGTAGTGCGAATCTTTTTAAATTTCCCCCCGAATCGCCATTTCGTTTCATTGTGGCTTCGGCCAATGAGAGTGTGCGACGAGAGCGCAGTAGCGAGCGCTATCGCGAAGGCAGCAACGGCGGCGGTTCGTCCTGTTTACGTCGTGCTGTCTATTTCAGTAAATTTCGCACTTTCAAAGTATGTAAATGTTCTGGTTTGTAGATTAGTGCTTGACATATAGACACTGTTCAACGATAATTCACTCACGTATGCACCAATCACTAGGAAATCTTCGCTAACGTGTTAACTTTGATATACTAACCTTGATATTCGCGGGTGGTTCTTCGAAAGTTAGAAGCATATACCTGTCGCCTCTGCTTTCAGGGGACCGTTGACGAACCTAAGCAACAAAATAAATCAGTCTAACACACTAACACGCGATAAACAAATCGATCACAAAAACGAGGCGGTTGACGAGTCGATGACACTGCACGTACCTTTACGAACGTTTCCACAGCGCCCTTGGCTACATCGAGCAATGTTGGGCGTCCGCCCAAATAAGCTCTTTGGGTCATAGAAGCTGAAGTATCTATTAAGAAAACTATAATAGTCATCGTGAAAATTGCCTAAATGTCCTTCGAAATACATTAAAATATGCGCACGCTATTATGAACTAAGAACAAAAATGGCCGCTACATCGTACACAGACTCGCTGAGAGGCGACCGTCCGACAGCCGCTTCGACGAGCAGCTGAACAAGCTACGCCACGAAGACTCCAAAAGTACCACGTGACCTAATCATACGCTCGGCTATTCTCGGGATTCAATATAGTAACGTTCGGCTATGTTCGTGCACTAGGTATAAATATTGCCATACTGTTGTTACAATATCCCCCATTAAATAAAACGGAAGTTATGTTGGAAAAAATCTTACCTTTGTCAGTTTTTTTCTTAGTTAACACATTTTTTATTTGATGTACAATATTTAAGTTCTTAATTTTCTAAAAAAAGCTTTTAAAACCTTGACAAATCGTGATACAAAATAGTGTTTACTATTTTTATACAGAGCAAATATCTAATGATTTTTTTACTTTATATAGCTCTTGTTTCATAAGCTTAATAACTTTTTACTATGTATGAATATGGTTTGATTAATGAGCTTTACCTTAATAAATAACTGAGCATATGGTACCTGCTCTTGTTGGACTGTTTTTTTCAATTGTCGTTGCCTATAAATTGAATGAATTCCTATTGGTCTAGTGGATAGTGACCCTGACTGCTAAGGAGGGTGTGGGTTTGGTGCCCACACAGACAAATATTTGTGTGATCCCTAAATAGTTGTTTCGAGGCTGGGTGTTCAATGTGTCCGTTATTTGCATTTTTGTTAAGTCCACCGCATACCGGAATGATTCCCAGTGCAAGAATTGTATTTAAAAAAACTCATTCTATATATTTCATAATTTTATATATTTATAATTTAAAAACAAATAATTAGACAGGATAGAATTTATATTTATTTTATGTGATTCAATACTGACAGGTATTTGTCCTTTACGTTACTTTTATCTTCACAGGCCGTGCACATACGTGGGTGCATGCATTCCTTCGTGGGTATGAATGAATTTATTTACACACACACCTGTATTCTCAAAGGAGTATTAAACCCACATATATATTCTATTCACATAAATAACAAGTTAGCTTATTCAAAGCGCTCCTTTACAAGCTATCAACTGAGATTATAAAAAAAATGATAGCAGTCTGGGCCACCTAACGTTAATGAGAAATATTTATATAATTTATTGAAGTTGTCAATTTAAAAAAAATGTGGCCCAAATGCTAATCGGGTTTTTGTAAACAAACTATACTTAATTTATGAATAATTGTGATGAAGCTGAGTGACAAAATGATTGTTTAGTTTAATTAAAAATACCAGAACTTGCTGCACTAAGTGTTGTTGTTATGTAGTGTATGTGTTGCGAACTATGAGAAGACGACTGAAGGTACGTAATTTATGAGCCCAGAGATCTGCTCGAGGTCCAGATCTGGAGAGACACCACCGCTTGCTATTTGCACGGGAATATGAAAATTGGACTACGGATCAATGTAGTACAGTTTATTCACTGACGAAACGTGGAGCCTTATGGGTACCAGAACCTATTTTTCAATAAAACCAATTTTTGTAATCAAATTACAAACAAACACATTAAAATCACATTGGTAGAGCCATGCTTAAGCACGAATAGGCTGGCTCAACTGGTACCACGGTCCCACAGAAAACCAGTTGTGCAGCAACGCTTACGTTACATTTCCCCAAAATTAGTGAGGTTTCCGGAGGCTTAACTTCCCCTATCTTCCTTTTCCTCTAACCTCATCCCACTCTCTTCTTTCCCATCTCTTCATCCCCCTCTCTTCTTAAACCTTCCCGCATCTCCCATTCCTGATCACCCTCAAAGGCTGACAGCACACTTACTACCTTGATTTGATTTATTGAGTTGGAGGTGTCCATGGACGCTGGCTGTCACTTACCATCAAATGACCCATCTGTTCGTCTGACCCCTATTTTACTGCTTTCTTTTGGATTTTTTATTTATATTAGACCAGAGCTACACCGATGATTTATAAATTCAGCAAGTTACATACATATATTTCTTTTTTTTTTATTATAAAGAGTTATTGACAGCTCTATTCGCAGTTATGTAATATCCAATTTTCCTAATTCTTGAGGTTAACTAATAAAAAAGCATTAATATTATTATACTCAATGTACAGCCAATATTTCGAAGACCCATGAAGAACTTTGCTATCCACTAAAAATTCCCAGACACAAGGAAAAATATTAGCATAGCAACACTACTTTCTTTCAAGTAATTTAATAAGTATGAAAACGAGTTATTTATTCCAAGCGTTTTTCTAGTTACAAATACTGTTCTTAATATTTTTTAACGTAAGGAGTTTTAAAGTATTCGTTATTATTTTTGATCATTATACATTTTAAAAATAATTTCCTATTATACACTGAAGTTGCAACATTAAATAATTAGCGGTAAATTCAAATCCAGAACTCATTGTTGTTGTGAAGATGAATTTTAAAAGTAGTTTTTATTGCAGCTACGTACAACACTACAAAATAATGTAGGTATATAAGTACATAGGTAGATATTTATCTATTTTAGAGTACTAAGTCTACTTCAATGTTTTATTACATAAATATGTCTTGAATTGTCAAATGTACCTACATATTTCAACGATACATTATGAAAAGATTGATTAGTACAACAGTAATATCACTCATGAAGAAGGTTTATTTATTTTTACTCTCTGCGAAATTCTTCTAAGAAAGGGGGAGTTAGGCCTCTGGAAACCTCACTAATTTCGGCAAATTGCAACGCTTGCGTTTCACACATAACCGGTTTTCTGTAAAGCAGTGGTATCGCACCCATACGGGCCTAAGCATGGCTCTCCCGCAATAATGTTATTTATTAACAATGTAGAAATTTATTATTAATATTTTCTTTGTGTGCGTTTGTGTGTTTTGTTCTCTGTGTTTTCACAATAATAATAATAAATACGATTTGCCCTTTTTAATGTAGCTATCAAACATTATGAAATCGATTAGTAAACAAACTAGCAATTTTTCAAACTAACATTATAGGGCACACCATAATTGCGGCGGTAAGATAGATTGGCTAAAGGGGCAAGATGGCAGCCCTTCCTATCGGTTGACGCAGATACTTACCACACACGGCTGCTTCGGTAAGTGCCTGCTGGGATCACAGCGTGGGCACATCACCGCCTCGATCTAGCGAGGGTTATCGGTACGGAAAGTCTCTTGCTGGAGACCATAGGTCTCCATGGGCGAGTGTGCGTGGGATTGCGCCGCCTCAAGTTGCGAGGAGGTCATGCTGACCAAAGGGGCGGCGGAGAGGACACGGGAGAGGACAAGTACTCTCCAAGGGAAACGACTTGCACGAAACGATCTATGGCCTGGGGGCAACGGGTGGAGCTGCCCGCTGTTCTAGCAGAAGCAGGCCTAAGATGGTGGCACGACGTGTTCCAAGCCCGCCTCTTAAATTGAAGTGGGGATGAGGTACGCCGCACTTCACGGTGTGGTCGCCACTTGCAAAAAAGGGGCCAAGGCCTACAGGGTTTCCTGGAATCATCCCTCCTCCCTGGTATCGCACCCATACGGGCCTAAGCATGGCTCTCCCACGATAATGTTATTTATTAACAATGTAGAAATTTACTATTATTATTTTCTTTTGTTATATTCTTTGTGTTTCTACAATAATAATAATAAATACGACTTGCCTTATTTTAATGTGGCTATCAAACATTTTGAAATCGATTAGTAAACAAACTAGCATTTTTTCTTTTCAAATTGTTTAAACATAAGTTGCTACTAAGTTTGGTTTTTTAATTTTTCTAAGTTTATGCACTGTGAGGGATCGGGTGCTGTTTCCCTACAACACAAAGGGAGGATCCTCGAACCAGACGAGATGATTATGGTTCTGGGTGTTACGTCGCCGTTGTTCAGCTTGTCTTCGCTAGATGGTGCTGATATGAGTATGTTTTTGTTGTATGTGGAGGTCGTCATATGCACTAACATAGCTAACTTTGTGTGACATATTTATGTACATACATGTGATTGCTTTAAACATGACAAAAAGTAGCAACATTTTAATAGTAAAGGGTTAGAAAAATTAAAAATTAAGTATAAAAAAACTTTTTTTTAGGTTACCATCAGATTTTTTATAGTGGCTATATGTTGTGGCTACTGATACTCATCAATCTATCACACTGCATCTAGAAAGAAACAAAAGATATAGCCAAAACAAACATTTAAATAAGTAACACAAAAAAGACTCGGGAACACTATTTGTGGATTACTCACAGTCCCCAGACTAGAAACGCACCAGGAATTAATCCTAGTGCCTTTCTAGTCTTTATTAACGTAGAATGGATTTCTTATAAAGCGGAATATGAATTGTTATACTCAATGTTGGTCTCGACAGATTGGAGTAACATGTATGAGATGACCGATTTAGAAAATATGTTAGAATACTTTTACAATAAGCTCAATATTAAATTAGGAGCGGCGGCCGGAGCGGGAAGCAATTCACATGTGCAAATCAAATTCCTGACATTTAAGGTTGTAAGTAGTTTACTTGAGCGCTTAAAACCTAAGAGATGCAGGTAGCCCATATGGATAGAGAAGACTAGTAGGGTACTTGCAGAACCACTACTTTATATATTTAACACATCTTTGCATTTAGCGACTTTCCCAGCTCAATAAAAAATTATACATCAATCAGAATCATTCATACAACATACAATTAATACTTAAATACATTCATACATATATGGTCGGGTAATAGTTCGTCTGTCTCCGGAACCGGTACTAAAGATTTATGCCTGTTTTTTTTCGAAAGACAAATTAACCGTTATATTCTCTGTCCTACAGGCTTTGCAAAGCAACAAATAAGGAACTTACCTTTTACACAAGTAGAAGAGAATATCCCAAAGTTGTAATTTGTTGTTATAAAGAAAGAAAATACATTTACAAATACTACAAAACTTCTAATTTGTTGTCAAAACAAAGTCGATTTATAGGCTGCGTAACCACAATGCTGCGTTTGTTTATCGAAAAAACATCTAAAAATCTTCGGGATCAATGACCTAACTGCGCACGAAGGAGGTAGGAAGAGATGTTTTTCAGGTGTAGGTATGTACATAAATTACAATATCTTCGCCATTTTCAAACCGACTCCAAAATATTTGTTAATAGGAATTTGAAAGGAACCGTTTTGTTCCTGAATGTTCAACTATATACCATGACTTGAAACACGATACATTACTTTTATCAGATAAAATTAGTTACTTTTTATTGCGATGATAATATTGTCCAAACCTTTCATTAATAATTAAAACAAAGAAAATAAAACATAATAAAATAAAAAAATAGGTAGTATTTACATATTTACGTGAATCGTTAAATACGACCGCTTCGTAGCCTAGCTGAGGCTGAGGCTGGCAGCATTACCACGTTGATGTAGGGGCAGATCCAGCTTGGGGGGGGGAGGTCATAGTCATGTGTCTAGTTACGACTTAGGACAGGATCCAAATCAATTACAAGTACTAAAAAATACTTAAGATCGTCTTTTTAATAGCTAACCGTTTTGGTTTGGTTCTTTAAAGTTGTACATAATTTTTTATTGTAAGAAAGCAAGGATAATATTAGGTTGCACTAGATTTTATTTTCTCTGTTTTTATTAACAATGTCAAGTCAATGTGTCTTTCTTTGGCTCCTAATTTTGTTATTAAATATTAGTTTTATGTTTAACTAATTATTTTAGGTATTTTTTTCCGCTTCGAGGACTATTTATGCTATGGTTTTTCTGATCACAATTTACACGTAGAAAATCATGAAACGCCTTTAATGCTTTTCACACGTGTCGTTTCAGAGGCGTTTTAGATTGTATGGCACAGCCAGTTGCTGCAGCATCAGGCGACCAAGGTCTGCAGGGGTTCTCGTAAGCTTCTTAGGGTATACCCGGGTCCTCTGTAATAGACCTCGTGACGGAACATCGTGTGGTTTTGGTCGGTTCGAGTCCGACATATCACTTCACTGTTGGCTCCAGTGAGGTCATCACCTCCAGTTCCATCCACCAACAGTTATTACAACTTTTTTTTCAAATGAATAAAAAAATAGTAATAATATAATATTGGTGTATATGCTATCGCCATACATCTTTATGAGGAGTAATTATAATGTACTATTCCAGACTCATCTATTTCTGCTCAGCCGTTTTTATTGCGATCTGTTCAGCCGTTCTTGCATGATGGAGTAATAAACATCTATCCAACTTTCATATTTATAATAAACTAGCTGTTACCCGCGACTTCGTCCGCGTGGTATTTAACAAAAAAGTTATTGTTCAGTTCGCAGAGTTTACTATAACTTATTAATTCTGTATTTAAGAAATACCTATACTAATTTTAATTTTATTATTTTTTTTTTTCGTAAGGTCCTATTTTTATTTCTAAATTAAAAGTAGCCTAAGTTACTCCTTGTTACATCAGCTATCTGCCACTGAAAGTCCCGCCAAAATCGGTCCAGCCATTTCAGAGATTAGCCGGAACAAACAGACAGACAGACAAACAGACAAAAATTTAAAAACATGTTGTTTTGGTATATGTATCGTGTATACATCCACATGCAATAAGTAAAAAACGGTTATTTTAATATTATAAACAGACACTTCCAATTTTATGTATTTGTATAGATAGTAGTAAGATTATTCAGGTGTTTAACGATTTCAACTTTTTGTTTCTTTGTTTTAAATGAATAAGCGAGTTCTTTTGGTTCTAGAAGAAGAGGTGACGCTGCACTACAAATCCAAATCACCAGAAAAAAGAAATTGAAGAGATGTTATCATTTATTTATTTAAAACGACATGCACACTTGTACAAAGGCGGACATAATGCCGAGGGCATTCTCTACCAGTCGTCCTTGGGGTGACGTAGAAAAGCAATAGTGTAGGTGCAATGTCGGATTTGAAATTTTACGATTTTTATGGTAAAGCTAGACAATTTATATTATATATATATACACAGTTTTATACATACAAATACATAAAAACACGAACACGAACACGAATATATATAAAGGGTAAATAATCAGGTACATCAGGTGTATTTCCGGACCAATACCACCTTTAAACCTTCAAGAAATGTACTCCCAACTAAAAGGCCGGCAATGCATTTGTTAAGTTGCTGGTGTCCATGGGTGGTGAAAGTCGCTATCCATCAGGTGAATCACCTGCTCGATTGAGTAAAAGTTTTTTTAAATACGTAAATAGAACCTTGTGGCACAAAATATCAGCATCATACTGTCGCGGCTTTTACTGTTCTCAGTTTTCTTCATCTATTTATATTCAATTTGCTACTAGACCGTGTTGTTAAGATTTTTATAAATGTAGATTATGCTGCTTAATATTATTTAAATTACATAATACTAGCTTTTATCCGCGGCTTCACCGGCACTGATTTTCAAATTTTTTGATAAACTATCATATCTGCCAAAATATTTTTTTTACCCACCGTATTTCTTTTTTAATAAAAAGTATCCGATGTCCTTTCTTATACCTTTGAGAATATGTGTATTAAGTTTCGTGATAATCGGTTGCGTAGTTTCGGCGTGAAAGCAAACAAACAAACTTACATTCACATTTATAATATAGTAGGGATATATAATATGTAAACAGCGTCTTTCGCGTGAGTTTACCATATTACTAAGTAATTATTGTATTTTTAACAATAGTATCAATAGTAGTCGACAATCCCAGGGGAAGTCATGACCCCCCTTCCCACTGGATACGCCCTTTGTTGAATCCGGCCAGCCAGACTTGTGGTCACGAGTAGTGTCGATCAGTCGTTTAGCTGGTCTCTTGTAAATGTAACGAGCACTCGGGCCCCGTGACTCTAGCGGTTCAACTCCGAACGGCTAAACATAATTATCAATTAATTTATTGTATTTACGCCGTTTAAGGCTCCCTGCGGATGCAGCAGTAGCGTCGGCATAGGTTTTTCTCAAGATTGGTCCCTTTTCAGTTTGAACATATTCCAGGTGGTAAATAAACCATGTTACGCGATATCCCCTTAATGTGTAGTCGATCGAGTCGATTTTAAAAATATTTAGTTAAGAAGTATTTTTATCGTAAAAAAGTACTCCCGCTACAAAGGCAATTCAAATGATACCTCGTATTTCAAAATTCGTCAAAACGTTAAGGATCTTCGGCGTGACAAAAATCATCTTACTTAAATAAATAATACTGTGTCCAAAAAATAAGGTGACATTGTATTTATTTCGAAAATTCTTTATTTATTCTTCCAAATCAATTTCATCCCCTTCAAAGTAATCCCCTCCCGATGCAATGCACTTATGCCAACGGATTTTCCAATCTTCGAAACACTGATTGTAGTCACTTTCCGGGATGGCCTTCAGTTCCGTCTTCGCTGCGGCTTGAATCTCCTCTATCGTATCAAAACGGTGTCCCCGGAGCGATCTTTTGAGCTTGCTGAACAGCCAGAAGTCGCACGGCGCCAGATCAGGTGAATACGGTGGTTGCGGAACGATATGGGTTGAGTTTTTGGCGAAATGATCACGAATTACGATTGCAGTATGGGATGGTGCATTATCGTGGTGTAAAAACCAAGACTTGTCTTTCCACAACTCCGGCCTTTTTAGGCGGATAGCGTTACGCAAACGACGCATAACGTTCAAATAATATTCCTTGTTGACTGTTTGGCCCGGCGGAAGGAATTCATAATGCACAACACCACGATAATCGAAGAAAACAGTCAACATGACCTTGATTTTTGAGCGACTTCGGCGCGATTTTTTTGGTTTCGGCTCTCCTTTGACACGATATTCACTCGATTGATCGGTTGCTTCGGCGTCGTAAGCATAGATCCAAGTCTCGTCTCCAGTGATCATGCGTTCCATCTTGTCCTGATAGTCAGAGAGCATCGTTTCACACACTTCAACGCGACGCCTTTTTTCCAAAAAATTCAATGTTTTCGGTACCAATCGAGATTTGACGCGCTTGAGGCCCAAAACATCCTTTAAAATAGTATTGACCGAGCCTTTCGATATGCCAACCTCATCAGCAAGGTCTCTGATCGTTAATCGACGGTTTTTCAAAACCAAATCTGTGATTTGTTGGACGTGAGCTTCGTCGGTTGAGGTTGATGGTCGCCCAGGACGCTCTTCGTCTTCGACACGTTCACGGCCGGCTTGGAACTCACTATACCACTTGTAAACATTTTTTTTAGACATAGCCTCATCACCAAAGGCTTTCTGCACCATCCTCAACGTATCCGCAGCAGAAAATTGATTCCGCAAACAAAATTTAATGCAAATCCTTTGCTCAACAAATTTCGACATCGCGAAAATGAAAAACTCACTTTTAGCAGCTCACAAAACGACGTGTATCTCAAACACTAATGAATATTTTGACATGTAAATTTGATATAGATTTCACGGACAGTACTACCAACCTAAAAAAAAAATAATTCTCCAAGTCCTTCGACGCGCGCAGTTTAAAATTCAAATGTCACCTTATTTTTTGGACACAGTAGTATA
This sequence comes from Tyria jacobaeae, assembly GCA_947561695.1. Lineage (NCBI taxonomy): Eukaryota > Metazoa > Arthropoda > Insecta > Lepidoptera > Erebidae > Tyria > Tyria jacobaeae. The sequence goes on from OX387209.1 coordinate 14,714,610, forward strand.
TATGTATGTTTGTATGGAATACTGACTGCTGATGGATGAAAGATAAACCCCAAGCCAACTGCCAACCCGAAAGTACTTTTAATCGGCCTCGAATAAAACCAGTAATCAGTTAAATACTTTAACTTTATTGATTGAAATATATGTTTTAATAGTAATCATTGAATTCCGATTTGAACTTATTTTTACTCGACCGACCTGAGATCGGAGTCTGTACTTTTATTAAAATTCCTGTGGCTTTTGGCGTCCATGTATGATATTGTTATAAGAACGCGTATTAGCTTTCTACTTTTCACTGGCGGCCTTAAATGTTCTGCTACATTGACGGGAAATCTTTCGATATTCTTGCTACATTTTGTTGAACTTTCTTAGGAAGAAAGCTATTTTAACAAGAAAAGTTTAGTGACATGTCCTCTGTCCGTATTCGAGTAGACAGCCATAAAAGGCAGGTAGCAAGGAATAGATGCCTAAAGAAACCATCAGCAATATTTAGTATCTACAGTGTTGTGCCATAAATATCTATTAATGGAATTGAATGTTCTAAGATATTACCTGCGGGTAAGCTGCGATTCTGTTAAATTATAAATATGGTTAAATTTTCCTTAACAGGTGATTGAAATGATGCCCACTAGTTCTATGGCAACTGTTCAATGTGTAGTATTAAAGGCTTTCTCGGTCTTTGGATTATCGACCTTAGAATGATATAGGCGATATAGGCAATACAAATCATACTATCGAATATTAAAGTACAATGTCGCCTCGAGTAGTTAGATTTTAATACTATATATAATATGAATAGATACATTTTTGCCTACTCTTTCCGTTCGGAAATAAACGGTAAGGATGGATGTTTTTGTGAGGACAGATTTAACTGCTCAATAATCTGTGCCTGCACTATATTAACTGGAGTACTAGACTGCTGATGTACACACTTACATGTTTTTATTTACTATAAGTAGGTAGATGCATCCGATAGATAAATAGCACTGAGATACAGAAGAAATTAATATGATCACGATATTTTTTTGTTCTGGGTGGGAATCGAACCTACGATTAGATATATAAACAGTGCATAGTAATTTTGTTTTTTCAACTATCATCGTGACATTTGATTATTATTTTACCATCATAGATTTTATGGACCCGTCCAAAAACTTCATCATTTTATGAACCCGTCCTTAATAGGCAGAAATATCTGAATTTAATTTTAACTAGTTCTCAAGGTCCAGTGAGAAGAACGTCGTAACGTTTATCATGAGGTAATAGTACTTAAGTAGGGTATTAGTGCGATTCAATCTCAAATCTGGTATAGATGTAAATTACATTTAAAAATTAAAAATATGAATATACAGTATTCCCAAATTAATAATGCGCATGCAAATCTTCGCTAATGGTCGTATTCCCGGAAACACCCGAATCATTGAATCGTAAGAGCCCTAAATAACGCACTTGCATTTTCCACTTTGTTCGAAAGGAATAGGAGTCAATATCATGAGTACACAATCGAAAACAATTCTAGCGGTCGGCGTCGGTCGCCGGTCAGTTAAAGGTCCGTCAGTCGTCTTTATATATTGGTGGTGACTGCACGTGTTCTTTCTGTGTGGAATTATATAGAGCTGCTACTACACACCCTTCTTGGTTTTGTTTTCAAAGGTAAATTTAATTTCAACTTTAATTATTTTATTAAAATTTAAATAGTTTATTTTGTAAAATAGGTAAATATACATAAAAATTTTCACGGTTTTTTATATTAAAAATTAAAAATACCTTCGTTAAATACATATTAAGATTTAGGCTTATATAAATTTAATAAATAAATAAATAAACACATGCATAAATAAACAAATAGATATAGGAATAAATAATATTAAAAAGTATATTAGTACATAATGCAATAATACAACAGATAAATAAAAATATGCCTAACTCTGCCCATACCATTTTCTTTCAGACGAATTCTTCCAGAATGGATCAATTTAAACGTGGAAAGCCGCTTAAGTCACAAGCACGACAAATGGTATTTAATGTGTACCTTTATTTCTTAAATGAAACCATTGTTTTCAAAAGAGACCATGATGATTATTTAAAAAAAGTTCAGGACCGTGTTACAAAAGCTACAGCAATTTCACGATGAACTTTAAGTAATATCTTAAACGAAAAAAACCAGAATCAATCAATGAAATTTTCCACACCGAAAAAAGGAAAACCTAAAAGTAGATTTCGGCTAGGGCTTGATGATTTCGACAACTGTGTGATTCGTAACATGATATACAATTTTCAGTTGACGCTCAAAGAACTCCAAACTGTATATAATTTGAGAAAAAAGTTGATCGAAGCTATTAATTTCAAAGGCAGTGCAGAGTCTTTAAGGCTGATCTTGAAAGATATGGGGTTTAGGTTTCTGAAAACTGATAATAACAGCCGTCTGTTATTATCAGTTTTGTGCTTTTTCATAAGTAACCGTGTTACTTATGGAAAAGCACGATATACGTTTAAAAAGGATCAAATATCTCAGAGAAATACAACAGCTGAGGAATTCTGGTAGAAACATAGTGTTTATGGACGAGTCATACGTGCATACATCACATACTAAGGGTAAAACTTGGCAAGATAGCAGCAAAAAAGGTATCAAACAACCCATTTCCAAAGGAGAGCGAATAATTATTGTACACGCAGGCAATGAAAAAGGCTTCGTCCCAGGGGCTCTAATGTTACATAAATGTGTCGACACAGAAGGTGACTATCATAAAGAAATAAACGCGGAACGTTATCAAACTTGGCTACGCAATCAATTGATTCCCAACTTGCCTCCTAATAGTGTGTTGGTAATTGACAACGCCCCATATCATAATAAGCTGTCTGTGAAACCACCAAACTCAAACACACCTAAACCACAAATGATAGCTTGGTTACAACAATACAACATTCCGCATGACCCAAAGAAACTGAAACCCGATTTGTATGAAATTATAAAAAGATATAAAGAAAAATACACAGAATTTGCCGTTGACCGTATAATGGAGGAACATGGGTATAAAATTATACGATTGCCACCATATCATCCATATTTTAACCCCATTGAAAATATTTGGTCCCAAATAAAGCAACACGTAGCCAAAAAAAATATTGTAATGACTGTCATGTCAGTTAAAGATGCTATATTAGGAAAAATCAATAATATAGGACCAGAAGAATGGAAAAAAGTTTGTGATCATGCTGTTAAATGCGAAGATGAATATAGAAAATTTGAGCCAAGAATCGATAGTTTTTCCGATGAAATGATTATTTACACAGGTGATAGCAGTGGGGAAAGTGTAAATGAACAAGAGCATAATGAAAGTTCTGATGAATCTACGATGTCAGGAATAGAGATCCTCCCTGATTCTGATTAATTTTTTGTAATTGTAATATTATTCTAGAATGATCAGTGCTGTAAATACTTTTGAACTGAGACTTTAATGATTAGATTTAAGATTTTAATGTAAACCTGTTTTTGAAAACCATTTTTTCTTCTTCTAATATAAAACTTGTGTTATTTAAACCTTCTTTTCTTCCATCACTACACCAGCTCCAGTAAGACACTTGAAAAGTACTATAACATCTTCCAAGTGAATCAATCCAACAAAGATTGTAGCATATTCGCAATCATGTCGTTTTCCTCACTATTTACTTACATGGAATTATCGAATCAAATTTCGTTACTGATAAATCAAAATTTATCTCTTTTAGAACAAATACACATAATTCACATAATTCTATTAAATTATGCATGAATGCACTTAACCACTCTATATATACATCTTCCGACGCTCGGGACATACGACCGTTGCCGAACAGTGACGAAGATTTCTATGCGCATTATTACTTTGGGAGACCTGTACTTAATGTTTAGGTTAATAAATGAAGTTACCCCATTTGGTACCAATAATTGAAAAAGAAAATGTAACTTTTTTCACTAGCTAAAACAACAGTAGTGTATTGTTGCATTCCACAAGTTAGTTATTTAATGCTTCAATACAGTTGTTATAAGACTAATTCGTACTTGATCCATACATAACTATATTTTTTAAAGACAACTCACACACAGGGGAGTTCTTGTTTTACAAGTAAAAAGGGTATTATAGTTTGTTTATGTAGTACATATATATTTACCATCTTTATTAAAAAAAAAGTTGTATGGACATGCTGAGTACACATTATAACTCTGGAACATTTTGACGGCTAAACTACTAAACAGGTTGCGATAAAATGCATAATGTATGTATATCGCAGTCTACGGTAAAATACTAAAAAGGAGATTATATCGAAAAAAACTGTCGAAGTAGATTTCCTTCTGTCTCTCTCCTCTTTTTATTAGGTGTGGAAGATAAGAGAAATGTTATGATGTTGTATTTGAACATCAATTAGTGGAAGTATCTTTTAATAGCAAAGATTACAACAGCGCTTTTGGGAACAGACAGATAACCACTGATTTAAAGAATTCAATGAGAGATAAAGAGATTTGGCATTGGTAATACAACAGAAGGGAACATTAGACGTATAAAGGTTTTAAAGTAATAGGGTAAGTAGGTACGGAGCCTTGCGGTAGGCCTTTCCATATCAGGGACCTACTGGAGGAGGCAGCCATAATTTACTCTTGGCTGTCTCCACAACCTCCAACCGAGGTGACCAATATGTGGCGGGCCGCTTTCACGATGCGATCACGTACATCTGCGATGCGGCGTTAAAGATCGTCGGCCTTCAAGGTAGGAGGTCTACTGGTAGTTCCAGGAGCTGGCAGGCCTCCGTGCGGCCTGTATTCGTGCCCGGAGGTCCTACACCAGCAGTCGTCGGCGTCATTGCGAAGAGGGGGAGGAAAACCGGCTTCATGAGGAGTACCGAGAGGCATGGAAAACTCTGAAGCAGGGCATTAGACACACCAAAGAGGTGAAGAGAACAGAGTTACTGGAGGGTCTCGATCGTGACCCCTGGGTTCGCCCTTATTGTGAGGTGCAACATAAGCTCCGCTCATTGCCCCCCTCCTTACTGAGTCTCTCCAGCCCAGTTTCCTGCAGGAACTGGTTGAGGGCCTTTACCCGCAACGGGTGGAGCACTCACTCCCGTCAATGGCTCCCTTGGCCGGAGACGACTGGGAGTTCGAGGAGGAGGAAGATGCTCCACTCGTCACGGAGGCGGAGACAGGGGCAGCTGTTCTACGGATCCACTCCAAGAACACCGGCCAATATCTGCCAGAGTGTTAACACTAGTCCTTGACCACTTGGCAAATCGCCTCAGGGAGGTGTTCGACGATAGCCTTTCATCTGGACGCTTTCCTCATTGCTGGAAAAGCGGGAAACTGGTACTTTTAAGGAAGCCGGGCAGCCTGCCAATTCGGTCACTGCCTATAGATCCATCGTGCTGCTGGTGCGGCACCTGGATGAGGTTGGCCCGATTTGTCGAACGCCCAATTCGGTTTCCGAGCGGGTCGTTCGACGGTCGGTCTTCTGAGAGCCGTGACAGAAGAGGTCATGAGCTGTGGCAACGTACTGTTGGCGGTGTCGTTAGACATCGCCAACGCATTCAATAGGCTGCCATTCAGTTGCATCAGGAAAGCGCTCCGCTATCACATTGCTAGTGGCAGATTATTTACAGGAGCATACCGTCACGTACGAGGACCGAGAGGGGAATCTGAGACGTCGGCCCATGTCGTGCGATGTTCCGCAGGGGTATGTGCTTGGACCACTGCTGTGGAACATGGAATATGACTGGGCTCTATGAGGTGACTTGCCCTCGGGCTGGGCGTAATCTGTTATGCTGATGACACTTTAGTCACGGCCCGGGGGGTGAACTTTCAAGAGGCAGCGCGCCTGGCCATCAGATGAGCCTCACTGGTGGTCCGATGCTGGGCTGGGTGTTGGCTGGCCCTGGACAAGACGGAGGACTTTTTATTTTATGGGCCCCGTCGTAGTCCACCTGCTGGCGCCTCCATCATGGTCAACTCGGTCCTCATACCGGTGCCCACATTAAATATGCATGGACGTTGCCTAAATGAGCGTTACCTGAAAGCTGTTCCGGATTCCTCCTATTTGAAGTGCAACAAGGAACACCGTGTGGATTTACTCAGTCCGATTCCGACACAACACTGAAAACCCAGGTGGGATGACGGCCCGAGGGAGTTTCCACAAGTAAAAAGGTTTTTTCCATGTTTTTTGAGGTCGAGCTCAATGGCTAATAATCTAACGACCAGAATTCGTAACATAAACGTCGTACATATGCAATGTATCATCTTGACTGAAAGTTTCTGCCTGAGAGTGGGAAGAAGGACACTGACATATACAGAGTATATGACAAGGAATGCCGCTGCATTCCTCTGAGCCTTGCCTAAGCCAAATTGAGAATTATATAATAAGTTTCTCAATACTAAAATTCACTCTAGACGTTTTTTAATAAGGTAGGTAAGGTTCAGGTAGTTTGATTAGGACGGAGGAAAAAGGAATAGGTGTAAAACTATTTTGGTCATCCATATTTTTGAAATAGAATTGATTCGTATGAAAAGGAATAGGCAAGAAACTCCACCGTTACTCTTTTAAAAAGTTTTGTTTAAATAACAATCATTGATCAGAACAAAATGACTATACCGAAATAGGTAAAAAGAATTAAAGCGAAGCAACGACGGATCAATTAATTTTATGATAGATACATGGTGCTCACACATTAAAAAACATAGTAAAGTAAGTATACGATTTACATAGATGTGAGTTAAAATAATCGTGTAAATCAATGTTACAAAAATATAATTCTTTATACAATACGGTTAACAACCTATTTGAATTTGTCTAGACTCAAAATTGTTCTGTAGAGCAGGACCAGCATCTTTCCAAGCGTTCTTATCTTGAATATAATTCTCTAATTTGTAGTAAGCTTGTTTATAAAGTTTATTTTTGATATGGGTTTTTAATTTCATTCATTCAATCATTCATTTCATTCATCATTGCAATATATCACAAGGAATTTTGTTATAACATTTAATACAGTACCCCATAAAAGATGTATGTACTTTAGCTAATCTGAAAAATGGTTCTACTTATTTGTCTTTGTTTCTAGTATTAGAATTATGTTTATCACTTATTTTATTAAAAAGATGTAGATTTTTTCTTACATACATGATATTTTCATAAATGAATTGGCAAGGTACCGTCATAATATTAATCATTTTAAATAGTTAACTGAGGGATTCGCGGCGACGTAGATTATTTATTACTCTTTTGCGAGATAAATATGAATTCGATGTCAGCAGCCCGGCCCCACAGTAAAACACCATAATACATAATGCTGTGGAAGTAGCTAAAATAGACCAAGCGCGCGATTTCTACATCTGTTAAGTGTCTGATCTTTCTGCCAGCATAAGCGGCCGAGCTTTGATTAACAAATTCAAGTTTTTCTTCATTCAATATTATGTCACATTCACTACTTCTAACATTAGGTAATTGAAATCCAATGCATTTGGTTTTTGTGCCATTTAGTAACAAATTATTTACCGTAAACCAATCTTGGACCTGAATAATAGAGTTATTCACGTCGTCAAGATTTTGTGACTGTCGGTCTATTTTAAACTATGTTGTAATATATATATATATATATATATATATATATTACACATCATTGATATTTTAAATAGATATTTATTTATTTATTAAAGATATATATCTGCAAATAACACCATCTTCGATTGATATAGAAGTGAATAGGGTAAATCATTAATATACACTAAAAAGAGTAATGGACTCAATATTGAACCTTGAGGAACGCCCATTGCCATTACAGACCCTAATACCGTTTACTTGAACTTGAACTTTTCTCAAATCAAGAGCTGTATTTCTAATTCCATAGTGCTCCAGTTTCAACAGGAGTGAAACCGAACTGTTGTTCATTAAAGATGGCATTTTTATTAAAGTGAAGTAACATTTGATTGAGAATCAACTTTTCAAACACCTTACCGAGAACTGGCAGAATTGACACAGGCCAGCAGGATAAGTGTTAGGTTCTTTGCTATCGCCAGATTTGAACAAAGGAACTACTTTATTGTGTTTCATGAGATCAGGGAATACTCCTTGTTCTACACTGGTGTTAAATATGAAAGCTGAAAAGGTATCGGGTGCTTACTTTTCTTCTAACAAAGAGCTCTCCTCTTTGTCAGTCTGCTTTTGATACATTGTATTTTGAAAGGAGAGAGCTTTTTAACTCTTTTACGAAATTATATCTACTGACGTTATCAACAAAGATCTGGCTATTATAAGTAACAGGACCACTATGTATGGGCTCATGGTTAATCCTAGTAAGAAGCCAACTAAAATTACTGGTAGCTCTAGACTTGTTTCTAAAATTGATTATTTATCACTTTCACGGGTGTCCTTCAAAATTCTTGTAAGCAAAAACATGAAGAACAACAACACTAATCGCAAAATATTTGCCTCTGCAGTTTCTCTGAGAAGATTACGTAATTTCCTTCTAACGTCTACTTAAATTGAACTCGAGCAATCTATTCTTCCATTATTCTTGAATAGGCCGAAGTCAGCTATCTCAATTTTAATGAGGATCAACTTGAGAGACTTCAGAACTTTTGTGTAAGATTAATGTTTGGCTTAAGCAAATTTGATCATATCTCCGAATTTCGTTAAACTCAAGTGTCTCTTGATTCGCCTTCTGCGGTATACTCATATCCTTTCTCTACTTTTTAATATTTTGTTTAGTCCTGCTTCTCCTGCGTCTATCTCAAAAACGTTTCCATTTGAAAAAATTGCAAAAATACTTGAAATCATCGGAAAATCTAAAATTGGAATGATCAATAGTCAAGTAAACTTATTCTGTTTGTTATTTTGTTGTTTCTCAAAATAAATTAACCTCTTAATGTATTAAAATGGAAATTGTCATTTTAGTTAAGGAATAGTGCTTTTATTATATTTTAATTTACTTTACATCATTTTATTTTATGTAAGTTTATTTCATATGTTACTTTCACTTTATGTCATTTTGATCAATTTAATTTAACATAACACTATTTTTCGTTTTTGATTATTTTCTTTTTCATCGTTTAATTTTTTATATTTGTTTATTCTGTTTTTGTTAAAATTATTTTATTATATTGTCTTTTTAGTTCTATTTTATTCCATTTTATTATATTTTCTATTATGATTGTGTTGATTGCGTTTTTTAAATCCAAAAGATTAATGCTATACGAAATTGAAGTGAGTTTAGGAGAATTTATGGGCAATTTCTCACATGTAAACTGCATAAAACATTTAGATGCACCTCATATTATTATTTCCAAAAAATATATAATACAGTTTTGTCTCAATATTTTTAAATTCTTGTATATTCTCTTTCAAGAGAATGCTTCCGAAAACTTAACAGCAAATTTCTCGTTGCGAGAATATTCCTGGGAATTTACCATCACTACACTCATGCCAACCAATCGTACACCGCGTCAAGAATCTTTATTTGACTTCGGCTCTACTTTTAAGTATTTTTTTTTTTTCTTCTTCTTTATGGCAAGGATGCCGATGTCGACAATTCTGCCAAAGTCAGTCGTGCGCTGGTGTATGTGTTATTCGAAAGAGATTGGACAGTGAAATTCTGTAAACTCAGCTTTCTTGCATTTCTTGTTTTAGGGTTAGTACACTGAAACAGACATTACAAATACTACATGACCCACTACGCCACACACAATACATGCATATACACATGTAACCACAATGACAAAGTGAAACACAAGGAGTATACATATCAACAATAATCAACACAAACAAGAATCAAATCATACTCTGATATTATTGCGACGGATAAACGTCATAAGGATAAACAGTAAAGGTCGGGAAAAATGGGTTAGAAGGGAAGCAAAGTTTATAGGCAGAGGGATGTTCAGTTTTACTAATTGAACATACAGGTTAGGAGAAAAACAATTTCGGGGGCAATTAAAAAAGATATGGTCTAAAGTACCCTCGTCGAGACCGCATTCGCATAGAGAGGAGTCCCGAACTCGAATTTTATGCAAAAACACTGGAGAACAGCAATGGCCCAAGCGAAGCCGGGAAACTACAGAAATAACAGTTTTTGCGATTTTTTTGTGTTCATAAAACCAGGGTTTTGAAGTAATATTTGGTTGTATCGTATGGTAGTACCTGCCTTTTTTCTTACTAGATTCAGTCCACTGAGACTGCCACGAAGACAACAACAGTTTTTTAGGTAATGAAAGTAGGTCATAGCTTTGGTGACTATAGTGCCTGAGGTCTGTAGATGATGCTGAAATGGCGCTTTTTGCCAGAGAGTCTGCTACTTCATTACCCCTGATGCCAGAGTGGCTTGGGACCCATACTAACTCCAGGGTTGTTTGGTTCATGAGACAGCTGAAGAGCAATTTCTTTATTTCCAAAATAATAGGACTGTGCAGTTTGCTCTTGAAGGGGTTTTGTTCTAGGGCCTTAAGACAACTCAGGGAGTCAGTGAAAATAACAGCCTTGTGGATGTTATGTGACTGTATATATTTACAAGCCTCTAGTACAGCTACACATTCCCCTGTATATACTGAGGATTCCTTGGGACATTTGAATTTTAAAATTATTCTAGAATTTTGGTAATATACTGCTGCACCTGTGTCATCCTCCTGTGGCAGTTTTGAAGCATCAGTATAGAATCTTTGGAAATCAAGCCATTTTATACTGAAGATGGCATTAAAGGCCATTCCAGCAGAGTTATCGCACTTGGATAAGCCAGTGTTAAAAATAATATTTGGTTTAAAGCATAAGATCTCAAACTTGTAATTATATAGAGGAAGTCTTTTAAAACTAATTAGAGGACATTTCAAGTTTTCAAAGGAGTTAAAGGCTTTAATTATTAAGGGCTTAAGTTTGTGCCTCCAATATGGAGTAGAATTAATAAGAGAATTTAAAATCTCTAATTTTTTAATAAGAGGATGTGTATTTCTAGCTAATAACCGATATGTGAACCGGTCTGCCAAATATTGCCTTCTTATTGTTAAAGGAGGTTCTGAGCATTCGACTTAAAGGGCATTTATTGGGGACGATTTCATGCATCCGGTAATAATTCGAAGGCATCTGGACTGTACCCTGTCTAGGCCTGTTAGAGCTCCTTTGTTACACGGAGCTAATAAAAAGGAACCATAATCCATTACACTACGAATGAGGGCATTATAAACCAGCTTCATGGTATAAGGGTGAGCTCCCCACCATACACCAGCAAGGGCTTTCAGAACAGGGACATTCCTTTCACACCTTTTGGTCAAGTAATTGAGGTGGTAGGTACCCGATAGTTTACGGTCCAGATACACGCCTAAGAACTTTGCTCGTAAGTCCACTGGGATATTGCGGCCTTGAATTTTTATGTGTGTTTGAGGGATGTTTTTCTTCCTGGAGAATATGACGACGGTACTTTTTGAAGCAGAGAGGCTCAGACCATGATCAAGAAGCCACTGGTTTAGAGAGCCCAGGGAGACTGAAAGAGATGCGGCGGCATCGGCAATGGAAAGGTTGCTCACATAGAGAGCCAGGTCATCAGCATACTGTAGTATGTGGCAATTATTGTTGAGAGATGTATTTAAATTTGCAGTGTATAAGTTGAACAACAGAGGACTTAAGACAGAGCCCTGCGGCAATCCCTTCCATACCGTCCGCCGTTCGAACTCCTCCCCCTGGACTCTAAGAACCAGCAAGCGAGACATAATCATTTGACACATACAATGGACCATCCTCGCGGGGATTCTCAGCTCTTGCAATTTTTGCCTGAGAATTGGAAGAAGGACGTTATCGTATGCTGAAGTTACGTCAAGGAATGCAGCAACTACTGATTTGTTTTGGGATAGGGATATACGGATATCTGTGACCAGTATTCCAACGCTATCCATAGTGCTGAGTCCTTTTCTAAACCCAAATTGAGAGCTTGGGATTAAATCTTTTGACTCCACAATCCATTCCAACCGATTTTTGAGTAGATGTTCGAAAATTTTTTGAATAACAGATGATAAAGCTATAGGTCTGTATCCATTAGGGTCATCTGAATTTTTACCTGGCTTCAGGATTGGGATGATGATCTGTAGCTTCCACTGATTGGGGACCCAACTGTTAATATAGCAGTAATTAAAGATGTTTAGCAAGTAGTCCCTGGCTTTAACGCCAAAATGAGAGATGAAGGAGTAAGGTATTCCATCAATACCGGGAGCTGAGTCCTGAACATGATCAAGCACCATGTCTAGTTCCTGAAGGGAGAATATTGAGTCTTCTGTTTCCAGCATAGCATTCTCTGGGAAATATTTACACTCTTCTATAGAAGGGACATAAGGGGGAGCAATTTTATTAAAAAACATTTCAGCTGTCTTATACATGATAGGTGATGAGGTTTTAGGAATGCATCCTGATCTAAACCTATTAATGTTTTTCCATACAATTGATGAAGGAGTAGATGGAGATAAAGATGAGCAGAATTTGACCCAACCTGCTCTTTTTTTCTGCCTCAGTAACCTTTTACATTTTGCAAACATATGTTTATAAGTTAGTAAATTATAGGTAGTCATGTTCCTATTGTATCTTTTCTCCGCGTCCTTCCTTTCCTTAGGAGCTCTGGTGCAGTCTTGATCCCACCAGGGTGGTGAAGGGATTTTGCCACGAGCTGAGTTTTTTAAGGGGAAAGTGGATTCTGCACACAAGTTGATGGCGTCAATGAGAGTGCACAGACAATTCTGTACATGGCATTGATCGGATGAGCTAAAATTTTGAGAGTTTGAAAGATTGACAACCCTATCCTCCAGCAATTGCGTGTACTTGGACCAGTCTGGGTTAGATAAATTAAATTTTAACAGTGGAGGCGAGCTTTTCTCTAAGACAGATTTGCCTGAAAAAGACACAATTATGGGATAATGGTCACTTCCATGTGACAGGTCTGAGCAATACCATTGGGCGGCAGGGGCAAGGTCTGCAGAGCAGAAAGTAAGGTCTACACAACTTTTAAGCTGACCAGGTAGAGATCGACGGGTAGGGCAGCCATTGTTAAGAACAACAAGGTTTAGGTCATCTATGATTCCCACTAGGCCTTCCCCAAATGCGTCACAGCGCTGAGATCCCCACCTATAGTGGTGACCATTAAAATCACCCATCACTAGTACTGGACCCTTAATGTTCTGGAATATGTTCCTCAGTACTTGTAAAAGATTGTTATGAGGGTGGGCAATATAGATGGAAATGATTGTTATACCTTCAACCTTGTAGGCAACCATATTTATGTCATCTATAGGAGGAGGAGAGGGAATAGGAGATTGGGCAACTCTATTATTAATTAACAGAGCCGACCCCCCATATCCATCCTGTCTGTCACATCTATGGGTGTTAAAGTGTGGCACACAGAAGTTAAGACATGGCTGTAACCATGTCTCTGTGACAGCACAAGCTACAGGTGTGTATTTATTCAGAAGGAATGTGAGGTCATGCTTCTTGTGAAACACGCTCCTCACATTCCACTGAAGAAAAGTCATTAGCTGAGCCATTTTTAAAGTTAATAAGCAGGTTTATAATGTTTTCAGCAACGTTGGACGGTGAATTAGGGGTGTTAGAAGATATAAATGATTTTATAACTTGGATGATCAGTTCAATAATGGGAGATGTTAATAAAGTGGATAGGGATTGGAGACTGGGATTAGAGAGACTACAGCCATTTGGCTGTAGTCTCTAGTGTGCAGTTCTATCATATGAAGGGGAGAGAGGGATATGGGACTTGGGCTTTAAAAATATGGTTTTGCGGTATGATTCATTTGATTGGCTTTTAGCAGCATTAGCATAATTACGAGATATAACAGGTACAATCCTACTAGCTTCTGTATAGGAAATAGCTTTTTCAGCCATGGAGGCCTTAATTGCCCGCTGCCTTCCATACTCAGGACAATCCCTGCTGTTAGCAAAGTGATTGCCAGAGCAAACAATACAGCAAGCATCTGCTATAGTTACGGAACAATCATTACCTGCATGATCAAGACCACACTTAAAGCAACGCGGTTTGGACCGACAGATTGCTTCCACATGACCAAATCTACAGCATTTACGACATTGTATTGTTGGGTATATGTACTGTTGTACCGGAAGTGATGTGTAGCAGCAAAACACTCGCTTTGGGAGGGTCTGGCCATCAAATGTTAAGATGCAGGTTTCGGTAGGTTTCCAATGAGTAGCTCCATCTGTTAAGACTCTGCGATTAATCCGTCTAATTTTAAGGATGTGACCACATCCTGAGGGTACTGATATGTAATTTAAAATGTCTTCCTCAGTTATGTCCACTGGCACCCCGCTGACAACGCCCATTCGTGTGACATTAAAGGATGGGATAAAAGTAACAAACTTATTTTTGGGTAGGATTGGATTGTTTAGAAAGGAGTTAGCATCTTGCGGGGTCGTAAACTCGATAGATACTCGATTACGCCCAATTCTTTTGATGCCATCTAAGACAATATTACTAATATTGTATTTACGCAAAAAAATACCTAATGTGACAGGGTGAAGAGTAGTGCCCGAGTTTGGTTCTTGTTCTATCCGCGAAACATGGACGATGAATGGTGTCTTATCGTCTAAAGTATAATATTCACGAGCAATCTTGCTTTTAGCTTGTTTAGTTGGACGACTGGGAGGGATTTCTTCTTCAACGGGGCGTTTTCGCGCTTGAGCGTCATTGGTACCACAAACTACGTCTGCGAATTGCGTTAAAGGGTTTGAAGGGGTGAGTGGTGTATTAGGGAAAACAGGAGGCAAGGAGAAAGTAGGGGTTAGAGGAGAAGAATCATCAGGAGGATCGGGGGGTTTCGTCTTATCCATTTTTCAGGAATGTGTACATATGAGTTGATATATATAATATTAAACGGTACACTACCTTATACCAGTTAGTAAACAATACACATAGACACACAAGAAGACACAAATTCGACTCTATAAACACGAAAACTCAAAATATCCGATAACTTTCAAGACACACGTGCTATCCAAACCCACGGTAACTTGACAGTCCCTACTTTTAAGTATCAAGATCACCTTTCGGACAACCCTTCCCTTTTATGACAGCTGACAGTTGTTATTACCATGTATGAAAATCACTGTTTAAAAAAACGTGTCAGGAGCAAATGAGATTTTTGTACCTACAAATCTATAATACTCTAATATTTTCAGTGACCTGTTTACTAAACAGGACCAAAGTGCAACACTATTTTAAGTTTAAACAAATTATTGATTGGTCTACTTTGACATGCGCAGTGCGCTGATAAATGTCAGAATGGTATGTCGAAGGGGTTTATTTTGAAAATAAATAAACGTGTTCTAGTAAAACATCGAGTTATTTTACTTTTGTTATAGAAAATAAAATTGATAATAACACATTTTATTTTGTGTAAAATTTCATTATAAAAGAACGAAAACATGGATGAAATATTATCACAGTTTAGGACTGCGGCCTTAAACCCAGAAAATGAAGAAAGCAAAGGGTTTGAAAGCCTTTATAAAAATTGGGGAAAGTTGGGACATCAAGAGCAAAGGCGCAAAGATACCTTGGATGTACAAAAAAGGTAAGTAGCTATCTCTAACATAAGTAAAGTATATTGTAAACAATTAGAGGCTTATATTAAAGTAAGCCCCAACGTAAATTACTTAGAAACTCTTATTAAGTTCGCTCTCAATATTTTTTCAGTAATCGCAATTCAAAGCTAGATACATGTCGGGGTATTTTGGATATAGTGAATGAAGTTGAACAACATGAATCACATAATCAAAAGGTAAGAAAAGTATCTATTAAATTGAAATCTCGGGTGTCAGAATCTGGTTCTGCTACAACAAACTATTCCTATCTATTCCAAAGCACTAATAATATTATTTTACTCTGTACCAAAGTCATAATAATGTTTTTATGGACTATATTTATACACATTTATTCCTGTACACTGTTATTTTCATTACTCAGAGTCAAGCAAAATATAGACCAAGCATCTATGTAGCAGGATTTACAAAAACTTCAACGTCATATAGGGATGTTCTGATGATGTCAGAGTGGATGGTGGAAAAACCTGAAGACTTTAGTGAAAACTGGTATGTGGTACCTTGTCCCAAAGGAGTAAGGACATTAGTAGTTGCCTCTCATGTAAGTAGTTCAATGAGAATCTATTTCTTCTATTTTTCTACATCATTTGTGAAAATAAAATAAAAAACATTATTATGTGACGTTAAAGCAATAATGAGCATTGAAAAGGATTGCGTCTGAATAATATTTATAAGAAACAACGGTAACATCTTAACTTTTAGAGCACAGGCATCAGACCTGATCTCTAAAATTTTATAGTTCCAATCCAATCCAATACACGTCTATAATAATATAATATAGCTGAAGAGTTTGTTTGTGTATTGAACACTCATCTCTGGAACTACTGATTCGATTTGAGAAATACTCTTATTCTTCAAACAGCTATAGGCTAAAAAAGACCTTAGGAGAAGAGCAGTGAGCATGAACACAAGTGAAATTGCCGGGAACAGCTAGTTTGATATAAACCCACTCCAAATACAGGTCACAGCATCCTATAAACATTGTCAGAATCAACCAATTGCAACACCAATCAACTGTCAACCGTCAAATGAGTTTAGTTTAATATTTTGTTTCATATCCATTGGTGTTGTTGAATTAATACTTATAGATGTAATATATTATATTACTACTAATTAATAAACCGTTTTGTAAATGGTCTATATTTTTACTAGTTTACAACACTGTTTTAACTAACATGAAAACTTGTTTTTTTTATTCAGATACTCTCTGAATAAATAAATTCAAGTTTGTGTGTAGTCAGTAGTAGATCAGATGATTGTAAGTCACTACAATTTTGATAACATTGCCATTTCAATAGAGATGAACAGCCAAACAAAGCAAAATAAATTCTTGTTAATAATAATAAAGCACTTAAGTCATTTCACTCTACACATTTGAAAGTTTTTATGTTTGTGTATGCACTTAGTTCCCTCATTTTTGTATTTCAGGGCAATACAAAATTTTACACTAAGTATGGATCATTCAGAATGTCATGTCATACAGCTCTACCAGGTGGTAATTCATCTGATTCTAATTCCAATAGCCAATGTGTTGTATTGGATTGCTTTCATGTGGAATCTACAAACACTGCATATATTCTGGATTTGCTGGCATGGAATAGCCAACCAATGTCTGATGGCGAGGTAAAAATTAACTAGTTCTTTTTACGGCATGGGGAGCAAACAAGCAAATGGGTCACCACCGCATCCCCAACTCAAGAGTTGTAGGTGTGCTGCCCGCCTGTGAGGGGACAGGAAAGAGGATTGGGGGATGGGCCTCCGGTACCTTTGGTCACTTGCATCATCCACTAAATACAATGCAACCATTGTTTGACAACTGGTTTTCCATGATATACATACACTCACGCCTGTAACTCCGAAGAAGTAGGCAGAAGCGTAATTGACGACCACATTTTGCCGATCATAACTTGTCACATTTACATAATAAATATAATTTTATATATACAATTTTGGGAATTAGATAAGAGAAATTGGAGTATATTGATAGAAAAGTGTGAATGGTATTCTTAAAAGGATTGCTAATACTCCGGTCGAGCCGAGTGATTTTATCTGGGCTTATTATGGTAACACAATAATACGTTTTATACAACGTATGTTAAAAGGATCAATAGTGATGCAATATGCTACTGTCACAATTTACAAATATACAATTAACATATACTCAACTCAAATGGTATAAACATCTTATATTTCCTGTGATATAGTTATGTTTAGTAGGTTCAGAGCATTAAGACAACCCACTAACCCACAATTGCAAATAGTTTACCCCTGCTGGCTGCGGTCACCAAAGTTATTATTATGTATTATATTGCAGACAGAATTCCGTCATTTTTGGATGAAGTCACATATTGAAGATATACCAGAGTTGAAAACAATAAATTCCAAAAATAAAATTTTATTCGAAATCTTGCCTAAAGTTGACTGTACACGAGAATCTTTTAACAAGTAAGTACAATAAGTTCACGAAGAAAAAATCCTCTCTGTTGTACTGTATAGTGTCTGCTGCTTATTACACGAATGTGCAGAGTAACCAGCAACCTAAAACATCTCCGATCAATAATTTGAGTAAGACCCGATCTAGATGGAAAATAATAGTTTAAAAATAGTCACTTTTAAAATAGGTTAAAAGGATATGTTGATCATAGAGTAAATAAACGTATTCACCAGGATTAATAACAAAATTAGCACTATATCTTTTATCTTCTATCTGAGTCCTATAATACCTCCACCTTATCTTCGTATATTTACTGTACATTATCACATGATAGCATGTTTATTTACAGATTCATGATGACTTTGCCACTGTTTAAAAACTACACACCTCCACTTGATGGCCTGTTATTTTACCACAAACTGGCTCATTATGTTTCTGGCGTAACTCCACTTGTTGGGTGGCTCTATCCTTTCATGGTTAATGAAGTACTTGGATCAGGTAACATACAAATTATAAAATCGATATTAACTACTGCGACATATAAAACGGCTACAGTTCTGAAATCCTGAATTTGATTCCAAGGTCAAATTAGGTTTTTCGTTACTTCCTTCGGTAACAGTACTACAATTTGGTGTGCCTCTTATAATGATTGCGATCATAAAAGTAACCAAGCAGGTTAGTGGCACCTGGCTTTGTAAGCGTCCACAGCTTCAAGATAATATATTCTTGAAAATATCGAGAAATAAATATCAAAGTTTTCTAACTACATACACAAAATGCACAAATAGGCGGACTTATCGCTTAAAGTAATTTTCGACCATAATATTTTTATTGTAGAATTAAATCAGAATACATCGAATACCGTTCGTGTGATCTTAGGCGCAGATGAAGCTTAATAAAACATTCGTAACTTTCACAGGTCATCAGCTCACCAGAGCCAACCGACCAGAACCGACTAAAATCACACGGTAGATCGTATTTTGGTCCTGTAACTGACTGAAGTATCTATGTGCATATAAGTAGCAATATTTCAAAGCCACTAATCGTGGAGAAGTTCTTACAATTAGGTTAACAACATTTGCTTATTGTATAATTTGCTTTTAAATATATAATAATAATAATATTTTTTGACAGAAATTACAGTCAATCCTGGATATCTGGTTGGCCGGCCGATTGGTTACGTTAACCAAGCTCGATTTATACAAGAGTTTGAAGCGAGAATAGAAAAGAGGTCGCCAAGTTTCTGCAAAACTACCACCTCTATGGACACTTCCTCAGAGAGTGACGAGACAAGGCTCCAGAAGAAAGGGCGTCATCGTAAACATGTCGGTATTTAATTCGTTTTGTATTAGTTACATTTATTTTGTTACTATTTTGAATGTCAACCTGCATCTGACTTTAAGTAATAAACTTTTATCATGTCTCAAATGTTTAAAACATCAAACTTATTAAAAAAAAATGACTACCTATGACGAAACACTAAATGCGCGCACTTTAGTCGCTTGTGACGACACAGTCTATATCACCATCACTTATAAGTCAGTTACGTAATCATTCCGTGACATTGTGATTTGGTGTGTATACTTTTAAGTCAGATTCGCCACGACTGTTGTCGTCGCTTCTCTGTATATTTGAACTATTTTTTTTCTACACAAATTTTACATATATATATACTCTAGCCTGTATTCCCTAAAGGGGTAGGCAGAGGCGTTTAAATTGCGCTTTTTTTGGCCCAACCATGATTTAGATCCACTTTCGTAATAGGAGGCAAGCTTATTGCCGTATGTGCTGTCTGATAGATAACAGTCTTATCAATTATCGCCTACCACAACATTTACAGAGTTGGGGTGCCCCTATTCTACTCAACCGAGACCCACATGGCTAAGAAATAACTTCTTGCTCATAAAGTAATTATAATCAAAATATTGTATTACTGTATTTAACTTGATCTATCCTATCCACCACTAATTAGATATACTAGGTTATCAACACATTGTGGTTCTTTTGACACTTTTCATGTAAATTGCATTTTACCTTATATATATTATTTAGATAACAATTTGGGTGTCTTATTAAAGCAAAAACAGCAACTGTTTTTTAAGGATATAGTGGGACAGACGAACAGCCGGGCGCACTGGTTTTAAGGGTCATGGACACTAGAAACTCAAGATTCGCAAGCTCGTAAGCCCGACTTTCAGGGTGATGAGGGGAGGAGGTGAGGGGAGGGGAGTTTGCTCACTCTCTCGGCAATACAATGCAAGCCTTGTTTAACTACCGGTTTTCTGAGAGGCTGTGGTATTAGTACAAACTAAGGCAGCTAAGCTACAAAAAAAAAATCTAATATAAATCTAGTCGGATCAATCTACTTCGATAATTTAATACAAAGTGTAGCTTTTTATATTGTTTAATATTTGTCGGCACCGATTATTCATAGAATCGATGAGTCTACATGTTATCCTGCGGCAATCGCTCCCAATGTAATTCTAGCAAGTCCTTCAGCTGATGTGTTGTTTCCTAATCAAATCTGTAAATAACCTAATCCCCTAAACACGTATCTGGAGCATGTCCCATGCGTGCTCGATGGGATTGAGGTCTGGAGATTATACAGGTCACAAGGATGTTTTCCGTTGTCACGTACTTAGTGGTCAACAAAACTGCGAACGTGCATTGTGATGCATTAACGTGAAATCGGGTTTGTACAAATGGACATAAGGCCTAAGAACATTCAGAACGTAAATTTTAGCGTTCATGTTTCCATTTACGGAAACGAGTTTATTATACCCGCCCATACCATAACTGTTGAGCCGTTGTATGGATGAACTTCCTGGACTGGACCTTCGCCTTTCGGTCTTTCCAGGAAAACGGTACACTCATACCCTTCTTGTTACACTCCTGAAACAAATCAAAACTCGTCACAAAATAATTTTTGCGACGAGTTTCGATCGATCATGTTTATGTATGCCCCACACCAGAGGTTTCAAACTCAATTTTGTAGAGGGCCATATATTAAATTAAGAATTTGTAGGCGGGCCAAATTAAAAAAAAAAATGAACTGAATTATTATAACATTTTATTTATTTAATTTTATAGTATAATATACCGTATATTATACTATAAAATTTAAAAAAAAATATTAAAAATCATATCAAAGTTATAAAAGAGAGTCATTATATTGAGCTCGAGGATCCAGATACCTGACTTCTCTTGATTTTTACAAGCTCATTGATGTCAGGTATCATATTCGTTGTAATTATTTTAAGAATTGATTTTAGATGTTCATTCGTAAGTCTTGTGCGATGTTTCTACTTATTTATTTTCATGACGGAAAACATCTGCTCCCATAAATAGGTGCAAATATGCACAGAATGCGAGCCGCATGCTTTTTTAATTCTGGGTAGTTATCCAAACTCTTGAAATATTGTCTATAAATTGCGTTAACCTCTTTAAATTTTCCTTTCAAAATACTGTCCGATTGAAGATTTATTTATTTATACAATCAACCCACCAGTCATTGTCATAATCAATTGGATTGCCTGTTTCTAACATGCTAACATGAAAGCTTGAATAGGGTCACGTAATGCAAAAAATCTTTTTAAAACTACTCCGCGACTGAGCCAACGAACTTCGGTGAAATAAGGGACATCAGAAAAGTTTAAACACTGTTAACGCACTTAATACTGTTAATACCTCGTATAAAACAGCAAGTTGAGCTGTATCAACAGTATCAGTGCTCTCGTCAACAGCCAGTGAATAGTTTGTAAATTCCTTAATTTTCTCCTTCAATTGAAGAACCAAATTTTGAGAAAAATCATTTATTCTTGAAGCAACAGTGTTTCTTGACAGCGAAATATTTTGAATTATTCACTTTTGAAATGGAAATGAAACATCGGCAACTTTCAATATACAGTCTTTAATAAAATCACCATCAGGGAAAGGTTTTGATCTCTTCGCGATTTCTAATGCAATAATAAAACTTCATTTCAGGGCATCTTCGCTCTTAGTATTAGCTTTAGTAAACATAGATTGCTGACCTTGAAATTAAGATTTTTAGGATGACAATGTGTCCATTCTTATTTTATCAGTGTAACAATCGAATTTTGATTTATGATTCGTATTATACTCCTTACAAACAGCAACTGTTTGATTGCAAATCAAACACTATGGTTTACCTTTCCATTCTATGAAAAAATATACAATTTCTTATTTATACTGAAAAACTCTGCGCTCACTATAAACTTACGTTTTTGTGACATTATGCCAAAATCGTAACAATTATGGAACTCGACACAACAATTATGGATATCGCACGAGCACGACACAAACAAATGCACAGTACCTTCACAATCACTACTACGCAGTACAACTATTAGGTTGGCAACTAATAAACCCGCCTTTTTTCGATCAGTTTCTAAAACGTTATAGAACTATCTCGAACTTCCTGGAGTAGTATATAAATAAAGCAAGAGTTGTATTTCAGATCAGTTGACAACTGGATTTCGAATAGTAAGACTACAGTCAATTATGGATATTTCTCGCAGAGAACTTCGGCTGCTTTTACTTCACGAATTTCGCTTAGGTCGAAAAGCGACTGAAGCAGTGCGCAATATATGTGCAACGATAGGCGAAGGCGTGCTGTCTTACGATACCACCTAACATTGGTTCAGAAGATTTAAGGATTTAAGGAATTTATGGAAATTATGACCTATCTGATGAACCTCATCCAGGACGACCTCTTACAATAGATGTAGACGAGTTAAAAAGACTCATAGAAATGGATCACCGGTTTACTTCACGTTGTCTAGCAGAGCAGCTTCAGTGTTCTCATACTGCAGTAGAAAAACAACTCCACGCTTTAGAAAAGACCTGGAAATATTCAGTTTGGTTGCAACATGAGTTGACGCCGTTTCAACTTCAGAAGAGAGCTAACGTTTGCATGGAATTACTTACTTATCATCGTACCAATGAGTGGCTGAGGGATGTAATTACGGGGGATGAAAAGTGGGTTATGTACATATTTTTTTTTGCATAAGCGCCAGGGGCTTGGAGAAGCAGAATTACCGACGCCAAAATCTGACACGAGTAAAAAAGTTCTTTTAAGTGTGTGGTGGGGTATAAACGGAATTATATACTGGGAGCTGTTGCCATCTAACACTACAATCACGGCCAATATTTATTGTGACCAACTGGATAAAGTAGCAGCGAGATTACCGAAAAATCAAAATAAAGTATACTTTTTGCACGATAAAGCTCGACCAAATCTAGAAAAAGCAACTCGTGAAAAATTACTTTTGTTTGGCTGGGCTGTCCTTCCTCACCCACCGTACTCTCCAGACATTATGCTGATATATTTTGTATACTAAAAAATTAAATAAATTTGTGCACAAAGAAGGCGGATTTATTAGTTGCCAATCTAATAATATCCTTCTCCAACCGTATCGCTTCGATTACTTTTATATCGATGAGGAAGGTTCTAGTCTAGACTCGAAGCGCGTGGAAGATGCTATTGTTCTCAATAAAAGTAATAGGGTATTTCCGATTGTTGCTAAGAGATGGCGTAACTGTCTATCACTCTCGCTTGTCTAGGCACGCGCTGCCCTTGAAATTACTTATAAATGTAGTGTGCGCATTTTACAACTTCCGTAGAGGAATCGAGTGTAGTCTAAAAGCTCTAAAAACAAGTTTCTTTCTGTGACACATTGCAATCGCGGGCCGTATGTCTTTGACATGACTGCCCTACACCATTCATTGTGATGAGCGCTATTCACGTGAACGTGCGCTATAGACCGCCATCTGATTTGGCGTCGTCGTGCTCGTAGACCGAACACATGCAGTCGATTTCGCACAGTTTCTGGGTTAACAACAGCAGCACTCAAGTTTTGTAGCCTTAATTCTATTTCTCGGGCGGTTAACAGCGTCTTGCAGTCAGTTGTACTCGTATATCTTGCCTAGTTGTTGTACTCCTCCGTGCTGTTCATCAGAATACTCTGTGTTAATGTAACGCTGCCAAAAACGGCAAATAACGCATCTGTTGACACCAAAATGCTAAGACACCTGAATTTTATTTCGTCCCGGTTGCATAATGTAAGAAACGAATGACATCGCATTAAATTTTATCGAAAACTATTCGCCCATTGTTAATAATACAAGCCGTAGTAATACAATAACTTTAAAAAGTCAACATTTAAATTGCTTCTAGAAATCACGACGGAGTAACAATGATGCAGAGATGTTGGACAGTACAGAAATGAATGTATGGCAACCCTCGGCAACAACAACATTTCAGCTGTGGCCTCAACAAACCGACACAATTAAACCACGTTTAACTAAAATCCGACCATTCGTTGAAAAAAAGGAATAAGTTCAAGTCATACAACCAAATTTATATTATTAAAATTATTGTCGATTAGAATTAATGGATTCACCAGTTCACATGTAGAAACGATATTAACATTTAAGAATATAAACTGCTAGTTTTAAGGATGTCTTACAATGTCACATATCCCATGCAGCAGAATTTAACTTTTTAGACTGTATCACAATCATTTGTTTTATTATGTTTAGTACCTACCTGTTTCTACGACAATATAGTAAAATAAATGCTAAAGCAGACTATGATTCAACAATTTTCTTGTATCTAATGTGACTAACTGCCATCAATAATGCAAGTCAATATTAGTTGAACAAATGAAATAGTCGATAATTAATACAAAAACTTTAGAATAATGTAACATGCGGTGTATCGTAAGCTTCAGTTTTGATAATTTTAAATTGTTTTTTATTACTATGAGTTATTGATGTTCTTGAAATATCAATAGCTAGGAAAGTCCATAGTTCTATGATAATTTTAACGAGGACTTATGCTAGAGCAATCTTTAAAATTACAGTTTTTTCTACATCAGTTTTTTAATTTAAAATTTAAAGAATTTTGAAACAAATCCTGATACATACATGTATACACTGACTTACCCCGAAGGCAGACAGAAAGCATATTGCCGTCTACAGGGCACTTTGGTATAAAATGGCAAAATTGTTAGTATGTTGAAAGGGAATGGTAAGATAGAAGCGACGGAAAGGAATATTGCTTCTAAGAATGGATTGGGGAGTGTAAGCAAAACAATCTAAAGTTAGATTATAATTTTTATATACAATATTAATGTTACCTATGAGCTCTTTTAGTCCATCTAAAGAACATGTACGCTGGTATTTATAAATGTATACATACTCTCAAGCTTGATTCCCATCCGTGGTAGGCAGGGATGATAGCTCGTTTATAAACATAATAATTCTTGTGATTATAGTTTTACTGATCTGAAACATTCAGAGCTATTTTTACAAAATATTATTTCAATTATTTTACAATTGACTGACTAGTTTGACCATATAGTAATTAAATCTTGTTTATTTACCCTCATAGTGTAATTGTATGTAGTTATATTATCTAAAAAGTTGCAGTAGAACTCATTATAAAATAAGACTTTGATTGTGTACATTATGTTAACGTATATTTCTTAACGTTATTTTTTTTAACAACAAAGTGAAGTGCACACTAAAAAATGTACATTTAACCTATTTTGTTGGTAGTTATATAATTTGGCTTTTAAAGTATAAAACTGAAATAAAATGATTAGAGTTCCATGTCCATGAATAGGTGAGCTTTTGTTTATCATCGCAAATTATAACTGTAGTGGAATGTCTATAAATATGATGTGATTCATTATTTTATTACTTAAT
The DNA here is from genome assembly GCA_947561695.1 of Tyria jacobaeae. NCBI lineage: Eukaryota > Metazoa > Arthropoda > Insecta > Lepidoptera > Erebidae > Tyria > Tyria jacobaeae. The sequence continues at coordinate 14,740,383 of OX387209.1, forward strand.
TCAATATGAAGAGAATATGATCTTTAACACTGCCTGGCGAACGCTAAATCGGTTATAAGAAAACATTGAGGTGAGAGATTCTTTTAGAACTATAAATGTATGAAGTGGTGAAGTAAGGTTAAGGTGAGTCACGGGGGACTTTACCAAACATTCAAACAAGGGTCACAAAGTAACCCAGACTCGGGACAACGACTCGTCGAACACACAAATTTTGCCCCGTGTTGAAATCACGACCTCTGCGATCCGGCTCATTATTCTGGGACCACTAGACCAACAAGCTGAGTACCGCGTACTTTAGAGGTTTCTCTGCCGAAATTAGGGCTAGCAATATGCTTCATGTCTTCACTAATTAAACAATCAATGGCTTATCACAAATATAAATAAAGACGATATATATTTTGTTATTTTTTGGGTATAAGTATTGAAAAGTGAGGGTTTAATGATTGTAATGACACATTGTTAGTAACCGCGCATGATTGGCGGGTGCCAAATTATCTTATTATTAATATTTGAAAATTTTATCGAATGATATTGTGAACGGCAATCTTAATCCGTCTAAGCCTTTATGTAATAATAGTATATATTATTTTTAAACCATTTTGGTGGAATTCAGATAGCTGAAAATTAATGGAGAAAACTTTCATTTCATCTTTTTAAAATTCAGATTTCAGGTTAGAGTTTTTTTTTTTTGTTTAAACGAGTTTAGATATAAAAGTAACAAAAGTCAGCATAGTCTTGATCTGTCCATAGATGATGTTAGACATTATATTTATAGACATTAGCAATTTCTTTTAGTTTTTTTTTGGCCATGAACATGAAATAAAAGTAAAACAGTACGACGCTATAGGTTAAACTTATGTGTCTCTTTGATCTCGAACTAATAAAACTTATTTCATAATTTACCATAAGATTATCGTAATTGGTGTCTATTAAAACTATTAGGTATATGGTAATGTTAGTCTGGTGTTAAAGAGGGTCCTTAAAACTTGTTGCAAAGACGAAGCTATTATTACAAAACAATAAAATTAATTTGATAGGCTTATTTTATACATGTACCTATTTTTTTTTAAAGGAGGTGTTGAGTTCGTAATTATTTTGTCAAAATGAGTTACATTTAATTAATTTCATTAAGAACTTAGAACTATTTTTTTATTAATTTAGTTCTAAGTTTACTAATGAGCTCTATCAGCTGATCCCACATTGCTTGCTGGTGCGAAACCTGTCGATATTGGGTAAATACTAGTTTATTAAAAGAATGATCTTTGCTTCTTTAAAAGCTTCTGTGAGATTTTGTTTTTATAACGTTCCCATCACCCTATTTAAGTAGCAGTTTACCAAAACCTCTCTATAAAATAAATCACTTTTCGTTTGCATAGTTTCGGATGGTTGAGAATTCGCCAACTATGGTTATCAGTTACGTTGTGTTATGATTGTTTTAAATGTTGCAGATGATTTCTGATTTTACCATTGTGTAACTTAAACTTTTTCATAATGATATATAACAAAGTTTTGACTGTGTTATTTATTTCAGATAATGTTTTTGCTTTGTAACAAATATGAGCAATGAGCTTATTCTACTTTAAGGGATAAGTATCTTTTAGGACTACTTTGTATTTGATATTATGTGTCTACATTATATCGTTAATTTAATATTCCCGCTAGTTTTATTTACATACATAGAAAGAATAATGAATCTTTTTCAGTAGTTGTTGCGAAACAAACCGTATATTCTGAGTATCCCTACCACCGTATCCCTACTGGTAGGGATAGTTGGAATACTTTTCCATACATACTTTTGAAGTATCTTTACTGTTTATAGAATGCAAGTCAACTTGTATAATCTCATACAGAAGTGTAAATGTCTTTTGAGTTTTACCGCATTGAGTGTTAGGTAAAAAAAATATTTAAAAAAATATACGAGCCCCGATGCAAAATAGTTCGTCTAGTGAGAAATTTTCTCTGTGAGATTTTTTCTAACTTCATTATTTTTGTATATAGATATATATGTATATCAAATATTAAGCTGTTCTACTATCACATGTCGCGTTACTTATGCCATTTTTCAATTATGAACCAATAAACTATTTTAGCTTTTTAAATTTATACATTGTTTTAAATTCGAAGAAGTTATAAGCAAAATAGTTGTCTAATTGTTAATCAAAAGAGTTCGTCTATCGGTGAGTTAAATAAGATTATTCCTTCTTTGTACAATTATGTTGCATAATTTAAATTTGTAAAAGTAATTCTGTGACATTTGTCAAGTGAGACAGTATAAATTCTGAATATTTCAGTCTTTTCATTAGTTTTCAAAAAACAATGGGTCGTGGCAAACCCGTGTGTGAAGAGCTTCGAAAGCGAATAGTTTGTGGGGTCGATGCTGGCAAATCAAGTTATAAAATATCTAAAGACTTGATACTTCTCAGGTCTACAGTCCAATCTATCATTCAGCACTATAAAAATAATAAAACGACTTCTTGTTTGAAGAAATCGACCACGCATCACAAGTGCAGTAGAAAACAAAATCCTGAAGAAAATTATCAAAAATAATCGTCGTGCTCGAGCTGGAGAACTCACGGTGCAATGGAAGGACATGATTCACAAAGACGTCTCAATTGATACTTGCAAAAGAGTCCTAAAAAGACTGGGTTACGGATTTTACACCGCTAAGGAGAAACCACTGTTGACTGCTGTACAAAAGTTAAAGAGGTTGAAGTTTGCTCGTGATCATTTAAATTGCACTTCCGATCAGTGGCGTAGTATCACTTGGAGTGACGAGTCCAAATTTGAAGTGACAGTCGGCGATGAAAGGAAAAAAGTGATTCGGAACAAAAATGAGGCATTTCACACTGATTGTCTCAAACGCAAAGTGAAGTTTCCGGCGTCTCTTATGATATGGGGCTGCATGTCTGCACAAGGTGTTGGTGGTATGCAGTTTGTGGATGGTTCTATCAATGCTGCAAGGCACAAAACCTTTTGCCTGCCCTCTATTCCGCCACTCCGGCATCAAGATTCCTTCATTTTTCAACAGGATGGTGCTTCCTGCTATACTGGAAGGACAACAAAGACGTGGCTACTGGCGAAAAGCATCCCTACAATCGAATGGCCATCTAACAGCCCGGACTTGTCGCCGATCGAAACCCTATCGTGGAAAATGAAAAAAGTTCTCCGTAAAAATCCATCAAGATCGAAGAGCGACTTAAAGGCTAAACTCTTGGCTGTCAGGGAGTCAATTACGCCTGAGGAGTGTGCAGCGTTGGTTGCAACCATGCCTCTTCGCATTAAAGCTGTCATTGAGAGAAAAGGCGACACAACTAAGTTAGGCGACTTAGTTAGACGAACTATATTGGGTTATGTTTTTTATAATATTTTTTTATGTTATGTAAAGTAATGAAAGAATTTCAGTTATGTTAAAATCAACTTTAAAATGTTTTTCAAATTGTGGTTTACTTTTTATTAAACGTTCTTAATTATTTTACCAATATTTGCTTTCTATATTGTACGCTTTGCACTACTTTTCATACTAGACGGAACTATTTTGCATCGGGGCTCGTATATAGGTGAAGTGGAACATAGAAAGCTCTTCCTTTTTTGAAGTCGGTTAAAAAGGTTAAACACGAATGCTGACTAAGGCAATTTGGAAGAAGTTAAACTTTACAAAGAATCGTGACAACAGAAGAATAGTTGCACTAATTGCGTCATTGCCTTTGTTGTCTATTGAGAAAATAGGTGATGATGGATGAATATTTTGAGTCACGATTCTTAGCAGACCTTAAATTGAAAAAAAAAAAACTCAAATATTTTTTCCCAATAAAATGTCTATTTTTATACGAAAACAAAAGGAATAGTTTTAGTTTTTTAGTTGAATAACACGGTATACAGCTACAGTACATGAGTTATAAGCACCGAAACATCGAGAGGAGGCATATAAAAACGCTCAACTTTTTTTTTTAAAAGGCAACTCCCGCATTAGGATTAATTAATTCCTGTGTCGCGGGGACTTTACAAACATTCAAACAACGGACACCAAGAACACCCAGACTCAGAACAATAATTTGAGGAATACACAAAGTGTTGTCCCGTGCGGGGATTGAACCCACAACACTCGGCGCGGCAGCGTAGTGGCGAGGTGACTACTTGAACCGCTACGCCATCCGTACAGTCAAACTGTATTAGTAGTAACTGAAGGTTGTAAGGGAAGTCATTAGTGTAAATTATTTCAAAGACATTATTAGGTAAATTATAAAATCGCTGCCTCTGATGCAAAATTAAATTTAACCCTTAAAGGTGTAAAATTCAAAATGGATTTTTAAAAATTTAAAATTTACCTTTTGTACAATCAAGGAAATAAAAAAAAATGATATCGATTCATAAATAACAAACATGATTATCAAATGTGATTAAACTGGAAGTGAACTTCATGGAATCGGTTCTTAAATGTCGGAGTTATGTCGGAGTTATGCAGCAACAATAATGAAAAACAACCGAATTAAGAAGTTCCTCCTTCTTGAAGTCAGGTAATAGTGTCTTATATGCATTAAATTTCTTATAAGGAGCTAAATAATTTAAATTCTATCTGAGAATTATCGAGAAATGTATTGTAATATACAATGTGTTACATGTACAAAATGTTGCTGAAAATAATTTCTTTATTATGGTACATTATGGCAGTAGGGAATTTTGACATAAAAATGCCAATAACATGATGTTAGGGATACCTGGAAAAGGTGAAAAAAAAAAAAAAAACTGGCTGCTGCTATTACTTTTTTCGCTTTCCTACTTATGGATTTGATGTTCATAATAACGTAGCGTACTCCCCTTTATTGATTCCACGTGGAAGTTACGCAGATCGTAACTTCAAACATTCGTAATGATCATAGTATTGTTGTGTCTTACTAGAACATTCTGTATCTACCCTACACAACTGGAGCGCAGTGCAGCAGAATTTAAAGAGTGTAGCAAAGTTGCCACTTATTGCCACTCTGTTACTACTCGATGTTATCTATCTGCATTTAATATTTAAATTAAAATTGAAAGTAGAGTAAAATTGAAAATTGCTTGTTCTATGTATGAATTGTAATAATTAATTGGAGTACATTACTAAGATCGAGTATCATTTTGTTGCTGACTCTTCATTGTGCAGTGCAAGTGGTGATATCCTAAGTGCAATTTATTACACTTGATGCTTAGTAACTAATGTTTAACTAACTACTATATATGTATATACTACCGGCTCGACAGGTGCGATACCACGGCCTCACAGAAAACCGGTGAAGTAACGCTTGCGTTGCATTTCCTCGAAATGAGTGAGATTTCCGGTGGCCCAACTCCCCTTACAAATCCCCCCCCCCCCCTACAAATCGTCTTATAGTCAGTATAGCTATCGAACACCGGTTGTTCGGCGTGAGATAGTGTTCGGCGTGAGATAGTGTTCGGTGTGAGATAGATTTCACAAATAAATACATTCTTATATTCCCACACGCGGGGGAAGATAGCATTATTCACAGTTTCGTCTTCGCCTCATCTTATAATATTATATAATAATTAAATTAAACTGAAAGACCCATTTTCGTCACTTCGAAAAAAAACCTGTATAAATCTGTTGAGCTAGACGAACTCCCACTGTTGCAAATAGAAGCGGCATGCCCCTTTAATTGTTTTTGGAAGACACTTCATGTTGATGAGTTGGAAATGGAAGATGACGTTTGGAGTAGCCGTGTGTAGTTTTAGTGGTAATAGGGGTGTGGTATAAGGTAACTTTGATTCCTATGTAATATGCTCATCTTTGTCTCAACTTTATTGACTTAGTACTCCAAAGCACTCAAAAGCACTTACTACTCAAAAAACACTAGAAAAGTCCTTCTCTCTTCTTATAATAATATAAATTATACCTAATTAAATTTTTCCACTTATCAGCTTATCTGAAACAAAAACGGCGTTTGGTTTTGGCTGAAGTTAATTTTATGTGTGGTTGAAATTTCACCTTTCCGTTTTATTAAAATCGCCAATCTAATAATATCCTTGTGTGTGTAAAGAACCTTTTTTATATGTAGGTAGGTACTAGGAAGGTTATGTTTAGTACGCAGGCGTCGTTAATCGTAGGGAACCCCTCATATAATATTCTATTACGATAGCACCTACATACACTTCACTAACATGTTATTTGTTTGATTTTATAAGCGTATCGTGAACTCGAGTCACGTATGGGCTCAAACAATTTAGTTAAGTTCCCTTATCCGATTTTTTTAGGAAAACAAATTACGCAGTGTTTGTTTCACTGTTGACTTTCAATAACGTGCAAACCATATATTCTACGCATCTAGAGGAACTGGTTAAGTACATTAATAGCCTTCTAGAGTTTAACTTTTACTATTTTACTCATGCTTATGGTTACATTTTGTATGTATTGATATAAAGCTGTCTAAACAGTTTTATAAACAGTATTTATTTCACAAAATTAAAAGAAATGAATTATATTTTGGTAAAGATTTTTTGCTTTTTTTGGACGAAATGCTAACAGGTTACTGATGTTGATGCTTGTTAGAGTAATCACCTACTTAGCTGTATGCACATTAAATTATGGTAGCTAATAAGTGTTATATAATCACTCGTTACAAAACCAAGACAAGTTACTTAAAACACACACATATACATATTACTCAGGCCTATATCCCCGGAGGGGTAGGCGGAGATGCATCAAACGCCTACATTTTGCTAACTATTATGTAATTGAAGCCTGTTGCCATCTGCACTAATAAAATTTAGGCATACACACTATCGGATAGATTAGGGTCTAATTACTTAGTCGCCTTTTACGTCATCCACTGGAAGAGATGGGTTGGCCCTATTCTTACGAGAATCGCTCGACTAAATTACCTATTACATGAAGAATACACATATCATGCCTATTGGGGTTGGCTTCTAGTCCAACTAGTTACAGCCTGAATAACAGTTTTTCCACGGAGCGACTAGCTTCTGACTAGTTGTCAGGATATTTGAGTATGCTGTCGACTGTCATAGGTGTTCATGACGACTGGGACCCGGGGCACGGGGATGTAACACGCTAAACATCCAAACTCCGGACTGTTACGGAGAATTTCTTATTAGGAAAACCCAATAGCACTTTTGGGCCCGGCTCGAGAATCGAACCTTCTTGATCAACAGTCGCATGGACTAACCTCTAGACCAACGTGGCATTTTACATACATATGTATATACGCTCACGCCTGTATCCCTGAAGGCAGAAGTATATGAAATACTCACATTTTTTGCATTTAGAATGAATTTTATGCAGCAGATTATCTGTAATTTTATAATAGCACATTAAAGTCTCTTATTATACTTTTAAAAAGTTAATTATTGAAGTTTATTTTGGAAAAAAATAAAAGATGAACTAGAATTCTCCTACTTTAGAAGTCGATCAACAAATCAAATCGAAGTATTTCAAAAGGTGGGTAGTGATCTATGACGAGCTTCTGAAAGACAGCTAGTGATTGAGCCCGTCCGATATCATCTCCAAATGCGTGCGGCTTGCAGTGTGAACGATTTGTCAGAAAACATTGTAGAGTGAGTTGGTATTTCCAACGTCAGATTTTCTGATGATCTCAAGCACCTATTGTGTGTGTCGCGTATAAATGAGAAACGTTTTTTTAGGTAGATAGGGGTAGATTGGTAAAACAAGATATTATACAGTAAAGAAAGGATATGAGTATTCCGGCGAAGGCGAATCGGAAGCCACTTGAGTTTAGTGCGGAATAGTGAGATATGATCATATTTGCGTAATCCGTATATGAATCTTATACAGAAAGTATACAGAGTTGAGAGTTCCTCATTGAGATCTAGATAGCTGACGTCGGCATAGTCAAGAATGGAAAGAAGAATAGATTGCACGAGTTCAATTTTAGTAGATGTTGAAAGAAAATTGCGTTGATCTAGACTCTCCATGAGAGGGTTTTATCGATGTATATCCCTAAGCTTTTTATGCTGTCGCTTACAGGAATGGTAACGCCTTCAAATGAGATTTGCGGAAGTGTCGAGTTGTTAATCTTAGCAATATATCTTGGGCTACCGACAGTTACTCCTTGAGTCTTCTTAGGGTAAACCTTGAGTCCAAACATGGTGGCCCATTTGCTTATAGTAAATAAATCTTTATTGATGGTATCAATACCATGGGACACCATGTTAAAATCCCCTTGACAGTATGTTTGCAAATCAGCTGCATAAAGGTTATAGGAAGAGAAGAGATTGTTTGAGAGTGTGTTAATAAAAATTGAAAAACTCAAAGGAGAAAAAACGCCACCCTGTGGCACCCCACTAGTAGTGTCAGACCAGGTGGAGAAGTTATCATCCAGTCTGATACGTTGCCAGCGGCCAAACAGGTAACTACGAAACCAGTCAATAGCAGTTGGAGTTATGTATTATTAGAAATAATGTATTTAATAATAATGTATTTAAACAATTCTATACTAATATTATAGATACAAAAGTAACTGTTTGCCTGTCTGTCAGTTAGTTTTCACGTCTAAACTGCCTATTTCTCGAACCCTGGGTAAAAAAATAATGTAATGGAAAAAAAATTAAAATAATGCAAAAAAAAATATGGGCTACTTTTATAAACATACCAAGGGGGCGAAGTCGCGGGTGCAAGTTAGTATTATATAACTGTAAGCAACAATATTTTGGCAGTACGGAAGAGTAATAAAATGTTGATGATTGTTTGCAAATCGTAAATCGAGATATCCTTGGAGGGTTTTGGTGCTGTAGACAGATGGATACTGAATATTAATAAAGAGGAGGTCATAAAACAGACAGTTATGTATATAATTGTCATAGCAATTTTCTTTATAGCATGTAGTTAAAGAGTGAATTAATTAGGATTCGAGGTAGGCAGACCAATCAGTTCAATACTTGAGTCATCATAGTACTTTTCTTTTTGAGTGCAATTTTCACTAAATGCACTATTTAATCTATATGCCTTATTAAATTGAAAGAGGTTTTTTACTCGTTTGTTTGAACGCGCTAATCTTTGGAACTGTCAGTCGGATCTTAATAATCGTTTTGTATTATTTTTTTAAAAAAATTTGAGAGAATAATAAATGAAATGAGGAATAATAAAGGCAATTAAATATTACACTGGAAACCACAGGAGCGGAGCAGAGAGCATAAACGCAGGGGAAACTGGGCACTCAAGATTCTTGAATTGCAGATGTCCATGGGTAGCGGTTGTCACTCACCATTAGGTGACCCGTCTGGTCGTCTGTCCCCCTATAACATAAAACAACATTGCTAACTGTTGAGGTTAGTGAAACCAAAATATTAATATAAACAAAGAGTTTCAAGTGGCCAGTACTTTAAAATAAACGAGTATGTCATGCACGGTTTCATACTTCGTTAGTAATTTTTTAACCCCTCTTTTGAAAAATGCTATATTATTGGTTAGAAATTTAGATTCGGAGATTTCATTTTAATAAATGATACAACTTTGATTAGGACCAAGGAAACAAGAAGACCAAAACTACAAAATAAGGAACAAAACAATATATTGTCCGTAACGACATAGATATTTTTGATTTATGTACTAAATACTATTTTCAACATGATTTCGCTTAGACCGAATTCAGACTATGATGTTAATTCAAGATGTTCTTTTCGGTATTTATACTCTCTAACATATAAATACAACATATCAGGTAACCACATTAATAACATTACGACTACCATAGCATTCTGGACCGTTAGGCTGGCGACATAACTGTCTGTGTAATCTCTGACCCATCCAAGGAAGTATCCAAGAGGAAGAGCAAGTGTACCTTCTGAAAACCTGCCCAAGCCAACTGCTGGAGGAACCTGAATTGGTTTGCAGTTTTCCGATATTATAATATTTCTCTGGACCACGGTCATACTTCTCCCGTAACCATAAAGAGCGGACAAGGCAATTAAAATTTCCAAATTGCTCTGGTACGCCAAAACTGCAATTAAGAACATAATCTCCAATTTACCTACCTTGTTTTACAGCAGGTAGAGTTCATATTTTAGTTGCACTGTTTTTGCATTGCCATAATGTTTTAATAGACTTTTTTTTTTAATGTTAATAAAACATTATGCTAGTTCATTAATTTTTTTTTATCATAAAAGTGTAAAAGAATAGTGGTACAAGATTGTTGGTGTTTTGAGCGTGTTTGAAGTGGTTAAATTAATATAGTAGACGAGCAAGTAAAAATTGATGAATTATGGTTGCCAAACTCCCTGTTTGATAAACAATACAATGCAGTATTTCATTGAAATACATAGAGCTCCCTAGAATTAGGGAGGGAAACACCAAATCAAGATACGCAATGCGCTACGTGAACTATTAACCAAAATGCATTAAAAATCTTTAGAATTCTTACTCTGTCTGATAATAATTAACCATATACAGGTAATTACTAGGATCCATCTGCCTTTTATCTTATATTTATCTTGAATAATTGGCACTGTAAACCGGCCCATGACATCCGCAATTGCTACTGCTGACATACAATTAGCGGTCTGTTGCTTATTCAGTAATGCTTTTTTCTGAAAATAAATAATGTAATATTAAATAGTATTAAACATACATATTTATTTTTGTTAGGGCGCTAGAATTTCCCGCACCAGTCATTCGACTATAGCTATTCAACCCTGACTTGCTTGGGCTATTGATTATACTCTCCAGTCCATTTGTAAGTAGTGTTTGTGGGTGTTAATTACGCCTCTGCCTACCCCTTCAGGGATGTAGGGGTGAGTTTTTGTATGTAAACACATTTACAACTAAACCGACGTACCTACAACTATTAGTAAATACTCATATAATAAAATATATGAGGATAATAAAGCACAATAACGCGTATATTATTGACTGCTTTTTTATATTTTAAATCATCAGTCACCTGTTTAATGACTTGACTTAGAAGGCGTTGAAACCAAGTCGAGAGGGTACACTATTGCTTAAGAAGAAGATGTTCCTGTGTATGAGGATTTGAAAATCATCAAGTAAATAACGTCCTAATAATAGCTATAGATACCTAAATATCTATTAAAGAAGCAATTACCTCTAAAAACAACGGGTATATCATGCCGAAGTTTCTTACAGTAGTTGTAGATATTGCTAAACCAATTAAGACACTCACAAATCTTGGTTTACTCAACATTGATATACCTAATAAGCCGTAAAGCTTTCTTATTAAAGTTGCTTTCTTTTCTGATACGGGATTATCGTCAGTGTTCGCTGTAAAAATATAAACACATCAAAATCATTTGTTCTTTAAACTTATATAAGTGACGTAATTCTAAATTGTAATTCCGGAATCCTGAACAGGTATATCTGTAGTCAAAAATGTTTTAAATTCATCATTACAATTTTCAGTTCACATTGGCTCACTGCTAAGTAACTATAGGTTCCTTCTCTGTAGTATTCTATGGCTTTATATAGTATGATACTTGATGTTACTTCATGATGTCGTCAAATTATATCGGACTGTGGTGTTTGCTTATTGAGTAAAAAACAAAATAGTGCGTTATCACTATCACTACTACACACCCTAAATTATCTTACTCTAGCTAGACCATGTTCATGCTAAGACTTTGGGAATATAATGGTGTTATTGCAACGTGGGATTCAATAAGTAGTCTACAATTTTTTTGTTACTTACAATTCACTTTAGACTGTTTATTAACAAAGTTATCTTCTTGATTGTTTTCGAATCCTTGTACTGGTGCTACGATTACTACCTCCTCTCTTTCGACTTTCTGCATATGCCATTCTACTGGTTGGATAAGCATGCACCCGGCAACCTAAAACAAGATTCTCGAGTGTAATATATTATAAATAAGTTGTCTATGTTAAAGATTAGTCAAAATATTTAAACAAAAAACACATTTGCCTTAAATTTTATATTGTTCCGTGTCTCCAGATTTCGAAAGACGACATTAAGCATTCGACTATCATGGTTGAGGTTACGAGTTCGATTTCTGCTCAACGATAGTATATGTATGTATAAAGTAGAGTAGATTCAATTATGAACCTAGGTGTCGTTTTTATTTCAAACTCTTGTTTAAAGACACAATGACACAATTATTAACAAAGCTGGATGAATTCAAAAATATCAAAACAATCAAAATCCTTTCTTGTGTTTTTGTTCGCAATCAACTCAAATACTGTTCACATGTATGGAATCCGGCTGATGTTATCTACATAAATTCCTAAGATAAATACAATTCAGGTCTAGCACTTTCTTACCTAATTACTCGAGTCGATGTAGAAAATTCCACGTACTCCCACTGTACGAACGTAGGCCAATAGCGGATCTTACCTTTTCATACAAATTAGTGAACAATTCTATGCACTGTTCCGAACTACTTTGTAAAATTACACTGCGCCTATCTGGCGATAAGTCAAAGGAAACCAGACTTACTATATGTACTGAGGACAACCTATAGACGTAACTCCCACTTGTTCAGAGTATGTGGAATGTATATATATATATATATATGATGATCTTGATCTGTTCTTTACCAGCATCGACTAATTAAAAATAACCCTAAGCAAAAAACTTTTTAATAATTTTTTCGATAAGGTGCAGTCTCAACATTGAGATATGTGTGAGCTTTTCGCTTTTTGTTTTCCATTATTTACTACCTTTATTTTATACTGTTATTTTTTTATACTTTCTATACTGTTTACTGACCCTTATAATGTCTTATAATGGTTTATTCAAAATTTACATGACAAAAATTTTAATTGCGGGTTTAACTAGTTATTTTCAATGTAAACACTAGCTATAAGTTTTCTGTAAAGTTAAAATAAAAGAAAGCAAAATAAATATGTCTATTATCATAAGTCTTAAGCTTATATACATTCATATATTATTCAGAGTTATACCTTCTTACTTCTGCTCTTTTATGAACAAGAAAAGAATATTACCCCTTGAAGACTCAAAGAAGACAGAAGCATGCACGCGCCACGGAATCCGTAGTTTTCCAAGAGAATCCTTACGACATGTGGCATTAAGGTTTGTCCCAGGCTAGTCCCAATTAAAGCAAGTCCCACAGCGCTACTTTTTCTCAACTCAAAATAGCTATTTATGGCCACAAACGACGAGACTGTAATGAAGTCTATGCCAAGGCCTGAAACAAACGGTGGGACAATATTAGTTGATGACATATTGGCTGGGACTATATAAATAATAAAAAAATAAATACTCCTGACTCGAAAATCCTTTCAATCATTAGAAAACAAACTATTTGGGTTACGCATAAGCCAGCGTCGCAGTTTAAGGGCGTTAATTATGTAGTACTCCCTTCTCCACTTTTCTAATTCACCTTGTCTCATTTTCAATACTTATCCTCTAACCACCACTGGAATCTTCGCTCTTCAAGTAATCTTCTCTTGCTTTTTCCCTCTCATAATTCTAGTATCATTCCTCAGTTCATTCCTCGTTCACTTTCCAAGCTGTGAACCTCTGGAATGCGCTCCCACTAGAAATCAGTTTGTCCTCTAGACAAACTTTGAAGGCCAAAGTACGACAGCTCTACATAGACCTATTGGCACAATCACTTGAATAATACTCTGTCAAGTAGCTATATGTATACAGATATATCATGTGTACTAGCTGTTATGCGCGACTTCGCCCGCGTGGTATTTAAAAAAAAGTTATTGTTCATTTCGAAGAGTTTACGATAACTTATTAATTCTGTATTTCGCTTAAATAAATACCTATGCTAATTTTAATAAAATTCTTCTTTGAATCGAATATTATAAAATTTTTAATTGGTTTTAATTTTTTTCGTGAGGTCCTATTTTTTTTTGTTAAATAAAAGTAGCCTAAGTTACTCCTTGGTAATCAGCTATCTGCCAGTCGAAGTCCCGTCAAAATCGGTCCAGTCATTTCAGAGATTAACAAACAGACAGACAGACAAAAATTGTAAAAAAAATGTTGTTTTGGTATATGTACCGTGTATACATCCATATGTACTTAGTAAAAAGCGGTTATTTTAATATTACAAACAGACACTCCAATTTTATTCATTCGTATAGATGTATGTATATATGTGTGTATGTGTATGTATCTTTATCGTAAAATTAATTACTTAGCTGTAATAATATAAGTACGAGTAATATATTTTTACAGAGCTAATGAGTCTTATATGTACATAACCTAAACCTGCCACGCGCCTCTGTATCACCCAATGCTTGACTGCTTGAAAATGTATAAGTATAAGTCCGTCTCATGCAATATAGCTGCAGCAAGTGTTTATCATTAAATAAATAACACAGCTGAGGTTTTTCAACCGGCTGATTTTTTTATTTAATTATATAGTAATAGCCATGATTTACAGACAAACACTCAGATACACAATCATACAGATAACCAATGATAGAAGTAGTTAGAGCTATTTTTTGTACTTGCGATACGTTGTGACACTCTCGTGTGTGTTATGGATACTCTCGGAATAACTAAGAAATTACTTAGTAAAAAGCTATTGATGCCTTAAGGAGTTATGAACGAACACATCTCTACACCCCTTCGACCAGTATAAGATGGACACATTTTCATGTTAATAAAATTTAAAACTTTATTTTTCATTTCTTTTTTAAATTTTTAACAAAAATTCTGTATAGACGAGTATAATGTAAGCCTTACAAATAGTTTGTTTCTTTGATATTTAAGATATGTTAGAAAGGAAAAACTTTTTTAATTAAAAAAAAATACGGTATTACCACGAATAAACAAAAAATCCTTTAGACCTGTCTTTCAGTCAAGTCGCATGCATAAAATAACCACGACTAATTAATTTAATGTTTCAACGTGTATTTTAATGCCTGACTGGCCTGTTGGTCTAGTGGTTAGTGACCCTGGCTGCTGATCAGGTCGTGGGTTCGATTCCACACGAGACAAACATTTCTGTGATAAACAAATAGTTGTCCCGAGTCTGGGTGTTCTTTGTGTCCTTTGATTGGATGTTTATAAAGCCTCCAGTTCACAGGAATGATTCCTAATGCAGGAACAGTCTTAAAAAAAAATAAGAAGAAATGAACACGAGGTTGGTAGACGTTCTTTTGATATCATCATTCGACACAACCTCTATGTTTTTGGCTTCGGTTTCAGCTTGGCAGGATTAACTAAAATAAATGACAATTATTTTGTTTAAGTTGACCAATTTCAGTCAGTGTCTTTTCAAATATCTTATAAAGCGATATTCATAGTTTCTCATTTCTAAGCTTTCATAAATAAAAATCAACCATAATTGTGATTCGTCAGGCAATTTCTTAAATTAGTTTATACAATTACAGCAACAAATACTACACATGTATTTTGAAATAACCTTTTTAAGCATTATTTTTCATTTGTGACGGCAATATTGTTGATGTGTGTTTGGATCAAGGGCTGTTCCAAAGAATTAATGAGATCAAAATAAAAATCTTCTCGAGGCCATTTATCCGTTCCTTGATGTACTACACCTTCAAGTTGTTCTTTGACATTTGATTTTTGTTGTTACACCTGAGCAGCAACATGTGCTTGTGCGCATTGGAAATTAGAAACGCGTCTCTGATGGTAGCATGACAACGTCGTGGGCATACTGCCAAAACATGAGACAAACTTTATTTTATCTTTGTTACCAAAAAATCAGGTTATTTTTTCGAATCTCCATATTCATATCTACGATTGAGGTCATTGAACATAAATAGCTCTACCTACTGCGATCACTGCAAATAACACATGTTTATTACGTTAATATATAACCCCTAACCTTTTAGCGTTGGGCGTTACAAATAAAACGGTTATTTACCTGATAATACGCCATAAGTTATAACAAGATGCCATATATTGGTTGAGAATCCACTTAAAAATACTCCTACGGCGCAAAGACCAGCACCCGTTACCGCCACCAGTCGTGGCGATGTTAATTTTATCATCAATCCGGCTATGGGCCCACCAAAAATTGATACAAAGAATACCGTGTTTAGTACTAAAGCAGCGCCTTGTGTTCGCTGTCCCATAGCCTCTAATGCATCTCCATAAAGCAAACTAAATACTGACGGCATCGACAAGTTGAATATCTATAAAAAAAGATAGTACTTGTACAACTGGTTAATGGGTCTAGTAAGAAAATAGCATAGCACATCTACTATTACTGACATTGGGAGCAATTGTTCTTTTTCTATAATTTTTATGTAATTAAAAAATAAATTGAAAATGGTTTTAATCCTTGTGCCCTGATGTCCAAAGTACGGCAGTGACGAAAAAGTGCAACAACTAATAGGCTGGAGGTTGAGCGCTTGTTACTATAATAAATTTACGCACAACTAATATGAAGCCGAATAATAAAAAATCTCATAGATATAATAAAATCATCATCATTACCTTTCAGCCTATAGCAGTCCACTACTAGATTATTATTATATATATAGATATATATATATATATATATAGATTATATATATATATTCTAATCTATATATATATATATATATATATATATAGATTAGAATACTAGATTCCAGCCGGACCAGGCCCTTCCAAAACTTAATAAAACAATTTATCAATAATATTTTGTGAACTTACATTACAAACCGCTATACCTATTAGCATTATCCATCCCCAACCTCCATCGGGGGGTACCAACTTGGTGAATTTCTCCGTCTTGTGTGGAGTCATTTTCGTGACTATTATTATTACTATTTAAATACCATGTAATTTCGCAGGTACAATTTTAGTTTCTATTCCTGTATTAAAGACAACATTTTTGTTAGATAGGTAGGTATTTTTGCTACTGCTATGTTACTAATAAATAATCTTAATCTTCTTGATTTGTATAGGGTAACACGTACATAGGTTGATGATTTAAATTTATGAATTTCGATAGGATATAACATAGAACATATGATAACTAACTTCATTGATATATATCTCAGACATGGGACTATAATAATATTGACATTATTATTATTGTCCTATGGCTGAACTGATGATAATGATTTGGATTAAAAAATCCCGGGAAAGGAATTACATTTTTATATATAATTAAATTGTACGAAAGCATGCAGATTCTTGATTGATTGATTCTTCATTTTTAAATATAGTTTGGAGGAACCTAAATTTTACAATTAATCACTTACGTTACGTCTCACAATGTTTACACAACACAATACTGACACTAAAAGTGGATCTGCAGGTATAATATATATACATAATATAGACTTCACTTGACATAATATCAACTTTGTCTACTATACTGTTAGATACATTAAGTGTAATAATACTCTCAACGACTTCATGTCTTTAAAATAATACAATGTTTGACATTCGAGATTAGATAGTAGTCATATTTCAGAAGAGTCTTTGATAACAGTAAATATCACTGTTATATAAATACAGGTTGACTTTAAAGTAAAATCATTAAAACATTTTATAACTTTTTTACTGAAGCAGGCTTCAGCAAAAAACAGAGTAACATATACCCTATCTTACTCTCATTCGACACAACTATTGCATAAGTACGTACATTTACTATCGTCTATAGGGATATTATCGTTAGTGTAGTTGTAAGGGAAGAAGGCAGCAGCGTATTAAACGCCTACACATTGCCAAGCATCACTTAGTCCCACTAACCTAACTGATAGAGGGCAAGCCTTTTTTCGTCAACCGGGAACTTCTAAAGCAACATTTATTATTTCACACAGCTATTACTGTTTCTGCTAATATTCCTTTAGGAAATTAATAGAGACTCATAACATTGATTAGTGACACTTCATGCTATCATATGAGTATACTTATATTTAAATGAAATAGAAGTGAGAATCGTACTGCAATGATTCACATAGAAATACGCAGACTAGTCTGCTTGCAATACAACTAATGTTTTTAATATTTACGAAATTAATTTAATCACTACAATCATATATGCATTCACGCCTATATCCCTGAAGTGGTAGAGAGGGGTCTCATACGTCCACTTTTGTCAAGCATAATTTAACACTTTGTATCACTTACATTATATGGGGCATTATTTTAATTATATCTTATTTAAATTATCCGGCCACTGAATGATTGTATATACTCTCTGCCTGTCTGATAAAAGGAAAACCGTTTATTTCAGTTAAACCAATCGTAGGTATTTTTGAATTGTCAAGAGAAGAAGTCAGTTCTTATGCGTAGTTTCTATGGAGAAGAACAGGCAAGAAACTCCAAGAATACTCTTTTTCAAATAAATGGGAGGACAGTGCAATACATCATTCTGAAATATAAATTCTAATAATCACTACCAGGTATAATTTAAGTAATTGCAGTCCGGAGATGACCAGTCCCGATCAATGGCACTCGTTCACGACCATGACGCACGTGCCATCGTCCAACTTAACCATATTAAAGGGAGCCGAGGCTAACTGTGTAAAACTTGTTTAAATTTATTTTTTATGTCGCCTAGCAGTTCCGAGCATATCATGCTCACCTAGAAGACCCTTCTAAGCGAGCGTGATATGAACAGTTCTCACAAGTACAACTCAAAAATTTCGACAAACATATCTTACAAAACTACATAAACATGAAATACGAACAATCTGAACCCATTTTGTATTTTTATATATTACATATATGTAGATAGATTATTCAGAAACTCTCTTTATATTAATGTACATAAATATATACATACACGTATTTTATTATCTCCGTGTAATCGTCTGACATATGTATCGTATATCGTAAATAGACGTACTTATAAATGTATTCGTAGCGGCAGCCTTTTATCATACACCCTTCACGTCACCTTCTAAACGTACCCGGATCTGAGAGAATTTTATGAAGAATCAGTGTTAAAATCGTATATATTAAAAGAAGCTTAGTATCCAAAAAATATCTATGTAACTATATAAAAATGACGTTAGTAAGCATTATGAATGCCTTCAGCCAAAAGAAAATGGTTGTCAGCAAAGGTAAGAAAACAGTATTTTACTCCTTATAATTTATTTTTGATTTACTACCACCACTGGATACAAAGGGGTATTGAGCCGTGAAAACACGATAAATGGCTATTTGTAAGATATGGGTGCGTTGCCTCTATAATGTCTGATAAAAAAAGACAAAAAGTAAAGGGTCCATATTTTTAGTAAGTATCCGTTTTCCCGCATTAAGTCCATATTTTGTATTCCCTATAAAATATTTACTAATTGCATTTATCATCCAAATAAAAAATATGTAAATTGAATCAAGCTACTTACTTTTGTTTTAAAAGCCAATAAAAAAAAAATCTAAAAAGAAATAATGAAAAATTCACATTCAAGTCAAACATATATAATAATATAAACTATAGAGAAGTCGCTTGAGTCTTCATCAGCGGGGTACAACTTCGCGGAGAAGAGACAGAGACAGAGTTCTAGATGATGTTGTTTTATTATTAATGTGCCGGACGATTCAGATGATTCTGATGATGGCTGCTTCGAAATGATGAAATGCATATAAGCGAATGATTTATAATTTTGCTAAATCTTGCATATAATAAAAAGTCAATAACTGTTTTATCAAATATTAAAAAAAAAGTAAACATAGCCGTGGATAAGAAGAAGAATGAATGGTCAGAAGGGTTGGACCGAAAGTTAACTGATAACTTGAGGTCTAATGTAAAATTATTTAGAAGTCCATAAGCTTCGCATGCATCTCGATTTGATCCCGTAAATAGGGACTCGAGAGCCCAATTAACACGCCACTACACCGAAGACCTGCCAGTCAGCACTGACGAAATCGAGATGGCTCTTAGACTGAAAAGATGCAGAGGATGGCGTTACAACAGAGCTGCTAAAGGCTGGAGGTAAACTGAAGGATATAATCAGCCCCTGTGTTTAGCATTCGTTGACTATGAGAAGGCCTTTGACTCGATCGAGATCTGGGCTTTTATGGAGTCTCTGCAGCGTTGCCAAGTAGATTGGCGATATATCCAAGTGATGAGATGTTTCTACTATCTAAATGTCCGTTCAAGTACAGAATCAGCAAGCAAGGCCTATACCACTGCATCGAGGAGTGAGACAAGGGATTTTATCTCCCCGAAAATGTTCACAAATGCAATGGCAGACATGTTCAAGACGCTTCACTGGAAAGGGCGTGGTATCAGCATCAATAGCGAATACATTCCTCACTTGCGATTTGCAGACGACATCGTCATCATGGCAGAGACGCTGCAGGACCTACAGCATATGCTGAATGACCTAGCTGACTCTTCTGTACGCATCGTTCTACGGATGAACTTGGATAAAATTAAACATGTTGAATAAACATGTACTACCGGAACCGATTGTAGTACACGGGGCCGTTCTGGAAGTTGTTCAAAAATATGTATACCTCGGGCAGACATTGCAGTTAGGTGGAAACAACTTCGACGACGAGGTGAACAGAAGAATTCGGCTGGGTTGGGTAACATTTGGGAAGCTACGTCGAGTCTTCTCATCGTTTATCCCACAGTGCCTTCAGACGAAAGTCTTCAATGAGTGTGTACCGGTCATCACATACGGAGCCGAAACGTGGACACTTACGATACGGCTGGTCCACAAGCTCAAGATTGCTCAGTGTGCTATGGAAAGGGCTATGCTCGGTGTTTCTTTACGGAATCGCATCAGGAATGAGGTGATCCGGCAGAAAACTAGAGTAATCGACATAGCCCACCGGATCAGCGGCTGATCGGCAGCCAGGCATTGGGCTGACCATATTAGCCGCAGAACCGACGACCTTTAGGGAAAACGAGTTCTTCGTAGCGTAGGAGGTACAAACCAGGTGGAGTGACGACTTGCGCAAGATGGCTGGCATTAGCTGGATGCGAGAAGCCAAAAATATATCGAAGTGGCGTGCAATGGGAGAGACTTATTTCCAGCAGTGGACTGCGATTGGTTGATGATGAGAAGTCCTTAAGAACTGCTCGTAGAAAGTCATCCAACTCGGAACTTGGCAAAATTAGGAGTGAAAGTTGTGATTTGATGAATGCCAAAGATGGAAGAAATATTTTGCAAGATTATTTGATAAAGGACAGCACGCTGATTGCAATGGCAAATTTTATCAGTGGTAAAGCCATGCTTAGGCACGAATGGGCTGGCTCGACCGGTGCGATACCACGGCCTCACAGAAAACCGGTTGTGAAGTAACGCTTGCGTTGCATTTCCCCGAATTGAGTGAGGTTTCCGGAGGCCTAATTCCCCCTCCCCCCTTTTCTCTCCCCTCATCTCCTTTCTCCTTTTTTCCATCTCCTCATCCCTCCTCTCTTCTTTCCGCTCCCTGCATCCCCCATCCCTCATCACCCTCAAAGGCGGGCAGCGCACTTGCGACTCTTGAGTTGATCAGGTGACCCGTCTGTTCGTCTGTCCCCCTATAATATATATTAAAAATGGAGTTGAGCACGATGTGAGTGAAAGCAAAATTAGTGTAGATGAAATAATGGGAGCAATGAAGAGTTTGAAAGTAGGAAAGTCTGCGGGGTGTGACAGAATTACAACCGAGATGCTCGAAGCTGGAAAAAGTGTCATTGTGAACCAGTTGTACCGCTTTTTCAACCTTTGTTGGAGGAACGGCCGAGTGCTAAGTGATTGGTTTGGCAAGGCTGTAATTGTGCCGTTGTTTAAGGGAAAAGGGCACGTCTCCTAAGCGTGCTAGGAAAATTGTTTGCAAAGGTATTAATTATTATGAGGGTAATGAAAGAAACTGATGAAAGGATATAGGATGTGCAAGCAGGATTTAAAAAAGGAATGGGATGTACGGACCAGGTTTTCTGCTTGTGAGGCATAACCGAAAACTTTATGGCGAAAAGTCAAAAAGTTCACTGCGTATTCATGGATTGTTCACTGCGTATTCGATACGAGCCTGTATGCGGAACGAAATGAAAGTTGAAGAAGCAAGAAAGGTATGTCACAATCGTAGCAAATGGAAGGAAGTGATCTCTGCCTATGTATGTATGTATGTATGTATATATCTTGTTTATTCGATCTTGTAAGAGCACACATTTTGTGGTATAAGCTTTACTTATCAAAAAAGTTGTTACGTAATATGTAGTAACAGGATTGATTTTGCTATCTACCAGTTATTCTTAAAGAGGGAGAAGGTGCCTGACCGTTGGCCGACAGACTTATTCAAAAGAAATGACGAACGACGTTATTTCATAAAGAAGGAAAAAACTTGCAGCGTCACTGAATGGCATCTTTCCTCCACTTTCCTTGTAGACTAGTTTGCGCTGAGTCATTTGCAATTCGCTTTATTATACAAAACTTTTGTAAATGCTTGTGGACAAGTCCGAATAGGCGGATAGTTACACTTTGAATTAATATTTACCGAGGAAAATAACTACCTACTTTTGATCACTTAACAATTACCTACTGTTAAAAGCAAACTGTTATTAAACAATACACATAACCGATATTGAATTACACATATGTATACATATTACAATATACATAAACGATACCGCATTTCAGAAGGCTTCATTTTCAACATTTTAAACTTTTTGATACTAAAGGTTTTAATTGCTGCACAGTTGGCACTGTGGTTTATAGTAAGTGATAATCATCCCAATTGCTACTGTGCTTATTTGCACGAATTATAAAAATTATTCTGAGTCAGAAAGTTTTCCCCGACAAGAAAAAAAAGTAAATGATTAGTGAGCAATCTTACCGACACCAATAACTCTCTTAACAGTTGTTGAAGTTCTATCGCTGTTTCGACACTACGATATTTTTGGACAGTGGCCGCAATACTTTAATTAATTACGAAATATTGTTCAACAATGAATACAGTATTCTATCGTGTTGTTTCCCATTTTTACTAATCCTAGACTATCACCTGTCATTTTTGGGGCTATATATTGTATATCCTCCAGGCTACCAATAATAATAATCATCTACAAAACATTTTTTCATTATTCGCTTTCATTTTTTATTATCTAGTTGAGGTTAGAGAGGTTAGAGTTGAGGAAACCCAATTAATTACTATGTTTTTAACAACTCTCGGTGAATACACTATAGATTTCCAAATTATTGTGCGAAAACTACTGCTCGTTGTTTGCTACTAGATCTTGATGAAATATATACATTAATATTGCAACTTTTTGTGCTGTTCAACTTTTCACTACAAACGATATGTATGTAGGTAGTGCGATATGCGAAAAAAACATAAATATTTTTTTTAAAGCCTTTAAGTGTTTAAAATTATGATTTAGCCCATAGAAACTGCTATCTTTTCTTAGGACTTTTTGACAATTCAACATAAATCCATTATACGTTTTGACTTACCCAAAACAAGTCCATTCAATTTGCTTAATCATAATTTTAAACACTTAAAGAGCGTTGCTAACAGTTATACAAATGATTGCACACTATTTAGGCTGCACCTACTGTACGTACTACGAGTAAACCTACCTACGTCCAAAAAACATTAGACAATCATTAGCAGGTGCTATCTATGATATTGCGAATATCTATGATATGTCGAATAGAGAATTAGAACCATTCACGTAATAGGGGGCAAGCCTGTGGCTGTCATTCGGGCACTTTTGGGAATTAGAAATGAAAATTTGAAGTATATCACCAGGAAAGGGAGGGACAGTGATATTGCTTTTTTATACAAAATCATAAAGAAGTATACTTTAAGTAACATAAAAAACATTCTTGAAATAAGATGCTGCGGTCAACACATCGCTTAATATATTCTACATAAAACAATATTATGAGTAACTGTAAATCTTCTTCGTTTTAGAGCCCCACAAGGAACGCAGCAAGTGCACAATACTTAACTGATTTACTTATAAGTTGCATTTGTCATTTTTTTTTCAAAATGAATAATGGTCAAAAAACGACTGCCAGAAAAAAAAAGTAGAGTACTCAATAAATATCTTCATATGCCGATCGGTGAAAGCCTGGAATTCATACCTGCGCACGTGTCTCCTTCCCACTTTGACCCCGGGTCTTTTATGCGGGGCGTTAAATAGCATCTCACCAGGCCGCTATAGTGTGGGTCACCATGCTACAATGACTACACTTGCAATGAGGATGGTGAACTCCAACATGGAATCCACTTATTGCTTTCTATCAGGCAGAGTGGATTCACTATTGTGGGCTTATTTTAAGTTTTAAGAAGAAACTAGATCGCTACACTCTTCCGGTGTTTTTATGTTATATTTATTCTTTTCATTTTCGTAGGTAATCTTTATAAGTATATTTTAAAACCTCATAAGTATGCGTTTTGTGCGTTGTTTTCGTGGTATAGTCTCAGGTGTTTTGCAAACATGAATTTATTTCTAACGTGCAAATCCACAGTGCAATAAATTGTACGTAATGGCTTGTATGACGTTGGTTGTTTGCTACGCAGAACGTCGCTCCATACCTTTTGAAAAATTATTAGCACCTACCTAATATACTCCTACGTTTATGATGTAATTAATCGTTAATTACGGACAAACTGATATGACGGGGGTCGTTTTATCTTCATTTTATGTTCAGTGGTATTACACTCAACATCATGAATTTTAACATACTTTTTATATTTGGCACAAAAAATTACAGAGGGCTGCTCATCAAGGAACTAGGTGCTGTTCCCGAGATATACCTGAACTTATTGCAAAATATACGATACATAACGCGAGCCAAAGCTTCGGGCATCGCTATTATTATTACGATATGTGAACTCGAAGGGATTTCATATTAAGGACAATAAATAAATTACGCACTACTCAGCGAATGTTGGAACATTAAAATTCGTCAACCACTTTATGTCCAGCCTTAAACTTGTGCTAGTCATGATGTCCCCTTACCATAAATCGTTACCATTACACGTAAATTATAGGCTAAGACAATGTCCATAATTTCTGATAGGTTACTAGGGTATTTTATTGTGCACAAAGATATCAAACGTATGATATTACCTTATTTAGGAGGTAATACAGATATTCACTGACAGCTCGGTAATTGGATCTACTTGTAGAGAAAAGTCATACCTAATATCTCACTATTTACAATAATAGAATTTGGGTAAAGTGTTTTAAGCGACTTCTAAAAGGATGACTGACTTTTTTATTATATTTCCGTACCAGTAAGTCAGCTATGCTTAGGCATAAATGGACCGGCTCGACTGGTGCAATACCAGGGCCTCACAGAAAACCGGTTGTGAAGTAAGGTTTTAGGAGGCCCAACACCCCCTTTCCTTTTCCCTCTTCCCTCTCTCCTCTTTCCCATCTCCTAATCCTCCCTCTCTTCTTTCCCCTCTCCGTGTCTATGGGCGGCGGTTGTCTCTTACTATCAGGTAACCCATCTGTCCCCCAAAATTATAAAAAAAACCAGACCTGAACAATATGAATAGGCATACTTTTCAGGTCAGGCATTTTTAGGTTTACCGTTTTAATTCTATCTATTCTATTTTAAAGTTAGTTTGGTGTGTGCGGTAGAAAACGCCCATCGACTCATTTAAGTACCACATAAATTAAGCTATCCTTATGCCTATTATAATGTAAAGACAATACATGCAAGTCGACTTAGCAACTTATTCACGCCTGGTAAGGATTTAATAATTTCAGCTTTAAATTTATCTATAACATATGTGTGTATTAATATTTATTAACAAATTTATTATATTAATATTATTATCATAACCTTGCCGTAAGAAAGCATCAAGAAGCCGAATTAAGAACAACAAGAAAAAATATATTCTGGTTATTTGCAAAAACCGATTCGTTTTTTATTGTATTGATTGTCCAATTTGTCGGTTGGCCGAATTTCAATTTAAAGACAATATTCCATCTCTAAGAGTGGAAAATAAAGGAATGAAGATTAAAGCTTTTAACATTTTAGCATGGTTTAGCACTAATGAAGTAGGTTGTACTTTTAAAACAGTAATTTAGTATTGAGTAGCGCTTCAAATATTCTATTAAATAATTGTTCCACATGATATGCATGGCCGACATTAAAAGCGAGTTGTTTTTGCGACATAGTTGGCCTTCTTATGTCTATTACAAACATATGGATATGTTCATATGTAAATCGCGGACTACTTATCCGCGATTTACACTCTTAATTATAGTTAACTCATCAAACAAATTGTGAAGTTAGTAGTTAGTTTGATTCAAGTGGATAGAACCTACCGAGCGTTGGTGGTTAAGTAATGTTCCTTGGATACAGTTACTATCAACAAAAGATATTTTGCTTGCTTGCTCTTAGACTCGGAGTACAACTGACTCCGTTATAATAGTTTAGTTGCACGGCCATGTAGCACTGAGAGACGTTCACAGCACCCATTTCCCACATATATTCTCGGAATCTTAATTAAAATTTTAGGTAACCATTAAACTTAAATTGAAAACATATATATCCAAAGGCCAAGGAACTTCACGCTCCTGTTAAAATATGGAGCAAGAACATTATTTATGGCCTTTTTCGCGTTATTACCATAATAAAATCTGCCGACATAAAAAGTGTAATTTGAGACAAACGTCCTGTGGTGTATCCAGCACTTGGTTCGCACTATAGATGCAATATAACGTTCTTGTTTTTACAAAAGTCGTGGAACGTTCCTAAGCTTTTAATGTTATACAACGATACAAGCTGTTGTGTGACGATTTTACTGTTTAGAGATGTTTAGGTGACGTTGATTGGCAGTAAATTAGGATTATAGAGGATGTTTTATGTGATTAGGATTGCTAGTATAAATAAAACACTCGTTCAATACCAATTTTCTTAATGAATTGTTACGGTATAAATTTGTGCTGTAAAAGGTGTATATAAAATCAGCTACTCTAAGTCACGTAATAAGACCTGCTGTAATTCAGGTTTTCTGTTAAGTATTCAGCTCTTTCTGTGAGGTCTTGTAGGCTTTAAATATACATAGATAGACGACGTTTAGTTTGAGCAAAACAAATTACTTTGTTATGTTGTTTTCTAAGAAGCGGCTTCTTTTCTGCGAAGCTGATTTCATATGATGCACTGTACACTAATGTGTAGTATGTACATAGATGTGCACTATAATAAAAAAATTCTACATTATAGAAAGTATGAATTTAAGGCCATGTACGTACCGAGGAACAATACTTTTTGACGACGATGAGTTGGCTGTTTCTATTTTATATAGACATTAATTGATGGTGCCCTGGAGACATATTAGTTGAACTTAATCACCAATACATGGTCAGGGTCATTTATGGTTGCAGACAATCAGTACAGGCATGCGTTGACTGTGTAATAACCTTTTGAGATATCGATAACTTATTATTGTTATAACGATATTCAATCGAGACATCGATCTGATAATATTAACACGAGAAATCTTAACACGAGGGGACATGCGTCAATGCGATGCATTGACGCATCTGGGTTAATGAAACAGGGACTCGATCGTCCTGTCTCGGGAGAGTTCCCGGCTCCGATAGACTTTTGTTTCGTATCAGCACAGTCGTTGCGATAACAACCGACACTGATTTGATTTTATAAGGACTGTAAGGAAGTGAGAACGTGTTTATTTTTTATTATTAAACTTTTTCAGATACGTATAGTGATGTATTGATTATTGATAGATTTCAGAGGCCAATTGTCAGGTCTATAAGGTGGTAGTGTACCGGTTCATCGATTTCTAACACCTAGAGTGGGTGACAAGAAGTTTGTATATCACCTACGTTACGTTACGTTTACGTTACGTAAAAGTTGGATAGCTGATATATTTTCAACAGCTAGAAAGCTATCATCCTTTTTCAGGGTATGGTACTTCATGTGATATCATAATACGACGTATAAATTCAATACCTTTTTGTTTTTTTTTTTTTATGCTTAATCAATAAGTCTTTGGATTGTAAATTGTCCAATAAAAAGAAAACCTGCTTTACGGATTCAGTTTTTTGTATTATAATTGTGAATATTTTATTATAATATATAATAAGTTATTTACAACTATAATACAGAAAATTTTATTTTAAAGATCCAGCACATTTGTCTGCAAGTAATGAATAACACAATTTTCACGACTGACTATTCGCTTGAGCTCATTCCTCAGGATTCTACTTATCATGCTTTCACAAACTTGCCGAGAGCTCTTTCACTTGCATTAATTTATTTTACTTTCGCTATGATATGTGACGTGACATGTATATACGATACACTCAGTTGAATTCATGAAGGAATCTAATCACTCTTTTATGAATTATATCATCTTTCCTAGCCTATCTTTTACAGCAATCAACGCCATAGTTTGGATATGTAAATAACCAAAAGTACCATATAATGTGTAATGCCATGTATCTAAATGTAAATAAAACCTTATTTACAAAATGTAAGTCACTACAAAATTAATAGATTAAATAAGTACATGGACGACATTGCTTTGATTTGTTAGAGATTTAGGGCATCGACCAATGAATTTCTAAAACTGAAGAGTAATAAAACCGAGCATTCAATTGAAGCTACAGAAAAGACCGAGAGACTTAGTATAAAGCTTGCCCTAATCTGATAAAACCACACTAAATCAACTAGGGATTTTCCTATATAAACTTTTTGCTTTAATGGTAAACTTTGAATCCTGTGCAGGAGAATGTTTTTTGTCAGCCGACCACGTGCGACTCTGTGCTTGGACGGAATTTGTAAGTAGATGAACAAGGTTTTTGTAACAAACACTTTTACGTCAGATCATATTACAGAACTTAGATAAGAAATATAAGAAACTAACCGTATGTTTTTTTTTAACACAAGCCTATAGCGATAGACAGGAACGGTGGTTCGCATTTGAGCAGAAATTTGCTTTAAAATGCCTAGGTTATTTAAAGGAAAGGTTACTAATTAAAAGTATTTTGGGCCCGTAGTCGTGACACTAAATACTCTTCAGACTTGAATCAATTGTTATTTATAGTCTGGATTATGAACACAAGTGTACTGTTGAAAAAGAAGGGATTCAGTAGTTAGATGGAACTTGTCTAAGTTTTAAATATTAATGCTTTTTAATCTGTTCTTCGACGGTTAATTACGTCATATATTATGTCAGGATTGATCCTATGCAATGCCAAAATAAAGGAGCCATAAAAGTTATTTTAAGGAACGTCTTGGCATAGGGACGGTTCTTTCAGCAAGTGAACGACTTTCAAGCAATAAAGCACAAACAGACGTTCACTCCGGTTTTATTGAACACTTTTTCCACGCCACATTTAAGCGACGCGACGTTGACGCTATAGGATGTAGCACGATGGATTAAGGTGTTGATGTTGGCTTGTCGATGCATACACTGTTTACGTTTAAATGGGGGCATGTCGCAATATTCCTAGAAAGGTGAATGTGATACTAAGAATTTCCTTCGCCTATATATAAACTAAGGATGGTACTATGAATAATCTCAGGCGACGATCATTAAAGTTGTCGGGTGCCGCGCAGTAATAAACCCGCCGATGGTGCGCTGTTGTCTCTCAGCGTTAATTGCTGCACATTTATTAAGGTCGAGACCCTGCAACCGTTGAAAAATGCACTCCGTAACACAAAGAGATTGTTGGTTCTAGCGGTACTTTTAGAGCAAACTGTCCGAACGTCTGTCACTTAGTTAAAGTTCTATTACATTATTAAATGTCACTAACAACTTACTATTTTTGAAGGTATGTATTAATATTATATGTTGGTTTTTAAGCGCTTGATACTTGTGTTAAAGAGATTATTGATTAAAACATTTTTTTAATGAATTCTCTTTAAAATAAATATTTAATTTGAAAATACAATATGATAATGATGCTGGTTTTTTTCAAAACCTGTCCATCGATTTTGAGGCAGGAAATCGGATTTATCACACTTGCTCTTATAATATTTTCTCTGAGCAGGTTATAAAACGTATAAATGATTATTCAAGTAGTCACATCTCTTTATCTTACTTATTATACTGTCCGTCTTGTAGATTTGTATTATTTGTATATTGAAAGGCCACAATTTGTAATATATTTTAATAATGAGTAAGTTTTTGGATACTGTAGGTATGTCGTCGTACGTCTATCGCAATTATACTTTGATAAAATATGCATGGCACATTTAATGACGCTGCAGAACTGCCTAGGGTACATTACCCCCAAATTATGACTTTACTCTTCTTCTAACATCCACTCTTGATGGGTACTTTTAAAGTTAAGGAAAGACATCCGTTATTTGCCACCCACGTCTGACACCCTCTAGTATTCTGGCAGAAACCATGACATCAACCTTCACGCTTCTTTTAACTATAGTTAATCCGTGGCCCAGATTACACCACTACGAGGTCATTAAAATTATTTTTTTTGTTATTAAAATATTTTTTGTAAATCGTTAGTTGACAATTACGGACTGAACCTTAAGATGTTGTTATAAGTTCAGTATGGAGAACAATTTAGCTATCGTAGTTAACTATATTCCAAATAGATTTTAACAGTCTTAAGTAATAGCGTGTTATGTGCGTAAACTTATTATACAGTATGCTATATAGTATACTAAGGTTATGCTTATGGTATAGTATAGTGTAGGATATTATAGGTATAGGAAACTGAAATATGAGATTCATTAGTACAGATCTTGAATTGTGACCAGAGTAAAATATCATACAGGTATATGCATATAGCATACACACATATACTCATGCCTAAATTTCCGATAGGGTAGGCAGAGGCTCATCCAACCCCCAAAAATTTGTCAATGTTATAATTAAGTACCACTTATACACTGGTGCTGTATAAACTG
Source organism: Tyria jacobaeae (assembly GCA_947561695.1). Taxonomy (NCBI): domain Eukaryota; kingdom Metazoa; phylum Arthropoda; class Insecta; order Lepidoptera; family Erebidae; genus Tyria; species Tyria jacobaeae. The sequence continues at coordinate 14,771,074 of OX387209.1, forward strand.
CATATACTCAACATCATCTTCTTACTCTTATTACAATTTTATTTGGGGTCGGTGCAATAAGTTATATTCTCCAATTTCACTCTATCATTCGTCGTTTAACTGCTTACTCCCTTTCTAGATATATATACACTATAAATATAAACTGTTTAAAGGTCGGGGAAAAAGTCTTTTCGTATATTGTACTTACTTATGTATAAAATTAAAAAAAAATCTCTTTTTTACATTATATCTCTTTGGTAAACTGTACTGTTTATCTGGCTGTTTTGAATATCAGTAATGCTTACGAAAAAAATGTGAACATTCTAAGGATTAATTACAAAGAGGAAAAATGCGACCTCAAGCCGCCAAAAACAATTTGTGACGTTTGTGTACCTAATTTAGTGTCAGTTACAGTTAATTGATATGAGAGCACAAAGTTGGTTTAAGCATTTTCAGTCGGGGAATTATGATGTCAAAGATGCAGCTCGCTCTGGTATTCCTCATACGGAATAAGTCGATGCCTTTTTTGAAAAAGTGGAAAAATATCGGAATATTAGTAGTAACAACATAGCTGAGGAGCTAAGGACTGACCACAAAATAGTTTTGAGCCATTTGAAAAAGTCTGGTTACACAAAAAAATCGAAATTTGAGTACGAAACGTAACAAAACCCAAACATTTTTAAAAACATTGATCATTCATGATAAAAAGTGGACCACCTACGATAAGAACGGTCAAAAAAGAACATGGTCAAAGGATAGTCATGATCCAGAGACTGTAGCGAAACCTGGATTAACACGCAATACGGTGATGTTGTGTGTATGGTGGGATTGGAAGGGCATCGTTCGTTATGAGTTTTTACCGCCTACAAGTAATGAGTTCCTCAAGCAAAAAAATACCGGAATTGTTCAACAGACGTGGTCAGGAGTGATCTTTCGTCATACTAGTGCCAGACTACACACATGTTTGCCCACTCAGCAAAAATTGAGAGAGCTTGGTTGGGAAGTGTTAATGCATCAACCATGTAGTCCAGACCTTGCATCCTCAGATTTTCACCTGTTTCGGTGTCTTCAGAATTCTTTGGGTAGTGTTAGGTTAATATCAAAAGAGGCCTGTCACAACAACAATTTCTACAGCGACGAGATTATGTCTTGCCAGTGGTAGAGCCATGCTTAGGCACGAATGGGCCGGCTCGACCGGTGCGATACCACGGCCTCACAGAAAACCGGTTGTGAAGTAACGCTTGCGTTGCATTTCCCCGAATTGAGTGAGGTTTCCGGAGGCCCAATTCCTCCTTCTTTCCATCTTCTTTCTCCTTTTTTCCATCTCCTCATCCCTCCTCTCTTCTTTCCGCTCCTTGCATCCCCCATCCCTCATCACCCTCAAAGGCGGGCAGCGCACTTGCGACTCTTAAGTTGCAAGTGTCCATGGACGGCGGTGTCCCCCTATAGTATATAAAAAAAAAAAAATGTCACTATCTACAAGATGGTAATAAGTTATCGAACAAAATAGCACTTATATTTTACAATTAATTGCAATTATGCTTTGAAAAAAAAAGTCTTGAGTTTGTATATAACATACAAAGATACTTTTTTCCCGACCTTATACTATGTTCCATTTCAGTTCATCCATCTATTGCTCCTAAGGTATTTTTCTCAAGAGCAATGCATATCCAAGTATTTCTATTACATTTTCTAAACATCCTTATTAGTTTTGTACAGTAGAGTCGATAAGGTAATATGTACGAGGGACTCAGCCGCAATTACGAAGTTGTAATCCTACACCCGACCTTTATCTCTGTGTTGAGACTCAAGCAATATTTGTAAAAAATGAACCGAAAACGTGTGTAAAGCTGCAACTGTCACTGATGCTGTTGAAGAAATTGTCAGCAGCACCTATCCAAATAACGAAGCTTCACGTCCTTACATGTATTAATATAAAAAAAATGTGTATAAACCGGATTAATAATGAAAAGGACCAATCTATTCAATGAAAAGAGATTTCAGTTTTATTTTTATTAATCATCTTTTTTTTTGTTTTTTTTTTTTTTAATGTACATATGTATGTATTTAACAACTTATTAAACTTCTGATAGTACCATTTTCACCTCATGACATTATGAAGCATGTTATAATTGATATTGTATTGTAAATAATTGGGAAGAATCGAGGTCAAGTTGAGCCTATCAGTACGTGATCGGAGTATTGCAAATATCAGGAGCTACTCGCAAACGACGCTAACTGTAGAGCCATAGACCTATCGGATATCCACATTTATCGGACCTCTTTTAATGCATTAAGAGAATTGTCGATATATAGTGTTTGTGAAATCCTCTTTTAGGCTAATGTTGTTTTCATATGTATTTGGACGTCCTTAATGTTACCACTCTTTCTAAACGCAAGAAATCGGGGGCGATAGTGGGGATGCCATTTACGAATTTATAAATGATATAAAGCAACTGCTTATAGAATTTAAGACTCAACGGGAGCAAAAAATTGAGAACATTTATTTATTTCTATATTGCGGAAATTAAACAATAAAACTCTGATATTTGTTCCTCTGCTGACTTCCTCTCTAAATCTTACGATTCCATTGTGGAAAAAATGGAAATCTGAACGTCAGGTTAATCTCAACTATATCCGGACCCTAGAAGATAAATCTGAAAAGGCTAAATGTTGTGCTCGGGTTACATGCATAGAAGTTCGGTATATTCCTGTAACGAGTCAAGTGTCTAAGCCCTAATTATTAAATACAATCACTAACCTTGGCAACCACGTGAACTAAGGGTTTCGTACAATAAGTAAGGGATTGGAATGCATCTAAAATGAATTGAGCAAAGTGCCAAAGTGACTAGTATCAAAAATTTTATTAATAAATCTTCACTTAAACCACCATACCATGCATGAACCATATCGGTCAAAGTGACCATCGGACCGAACTATCTATTCTATGTGATTGTTCTAGTACTAAGAAAAATACATTTTTCTAATTTACAGTAACTGTTCAATATTAAGGTGTCCACCATAAAAACTCAATTGAATGATATCAAATAATTGGAAGTCTCTAAGTCCCATATTTGTACTCCTGAATAGTGTAATCTATCAGATTAGCAGATCAGCAGCATCCATTGCTATGCGGACGATAGCACGAGTGATGCCCTTTACACCGGCCGCGCTAACATTTCTCGGGTAAACGTCATCGAAAGCCGATCCAAACTTGTGAAATCGAAACTTCTTTATCAAAAGTTTCAGATTGGGGTCGACTTAACCTATTCCAGTTTAACCCCACGAAGACACAGGTTTGCGCGTTCACCGCTAAAAAGATGCCATTGGTCGTATCACCTCAATTTGAGAGCATTTCCCTAACTGCGTCAGCCAGTATCGGAATCCTTGGCGTCGATATATCAAGCGAAGTCCAGTTTCGCGATCACTTAGAGAGTAAGGTCATTTTTTTTTCAAAAAAAAAAAAAAAAAAAAACGTGTAGGAGTACGCCACAAAACCTAATCTTTTGGTTACCTTTAGGTAGGTTAGCAATGTGACACTCAAAAATATCCGACTAATTTACTATGCCCATAAGGAGACATGAAATGGAGTGTCACTTTTTACTAATATGTTTCCTACCTATTAAACAAACTATTGTTTAAAACATCTTCAATGTTTATAGGCGTATTGGTCTTTTTGTAACCAATTAGCAAGGTTCACTCTCAGCTCGGCCGTGTCGAGCGCAGTGTTGATTACTTTTTAATGAATGTTTGATGGGAAAAAGGTCATTATTGGGTCCTTTATCGAAATATCGTTTCATTATTTTGCGTAAATATTGAGTAAGAGTTCGTAATTTTAGTTTATATGTTTTTAGTTTCAACAAAAAAATATTTAAGTCATTTAATACTTACATATACATATATATATCACTTAAAAAGTATAATAATGAATACAATGAAATAATAGAGTGGAATGGAAGAAGATAACACTTTGCACAGACCCCAAACAAATTCTAATTCTGGTAAGAATATGATGTAGATCAGGGGTGCTCAAACGGTCGATCGCGATCGACCAGTCGATCGCGAGTGCTTTTTGAGTAGATCTTGAGAAGAAAAAATATTTTAATAAGTAGGTAACTAAACTACAAAAAATTATTACGTAATAACACTGCTTGCGGCAAAAGGCGGCTTTATCAAAGGAACGCGCGGTACTTGTCAAAGAAAAGCCGCGTTGTTTCTAGACTAGACTGTACTAGACCATTTCGGGCGGCGCGTTTGACGGGAACATTCGAGACTTTCGTTCACGCCGATATAAATGTTGCGCCTGCAGGAATTGGAGTCATTCTGAATTATAACTTGAAGGCGATACTACGTCGATACAAAGTTTATTATTAAATAGTGCGAAATGAGTGCAGTGAAGAAATCTAAAACGTATTATTTAAACGATTGGGAGGAAGAATTTTTCTTTTGTATGGTGAAGGATAAGTGCATTTGTGTTATTTGTCGTGCGTCAGTTGCAATACCTAAGCGTGGTAACTTAGAGAGGCATCATAAAACGGTTCATAAAAACTATGAAAAGGATTTTCCGCCACAGAGTGAATTAAGAAAACGAAAAGTAAGTAATTTGATATCTTGTTTGAAAAAAGAACAAACCATGTTCACAAGACCAGCCAAACAATCAAAAGCTGCTACGATCGCGTCATTTAAAATATCTCATATATTGGCGAAACACAAGAAACCATTCGAAGATGGATCGGTTGTGAAGGAAGCATTTATTGAAGCGGGTGAGACTTTATTTGGAGATTTTAAAAATAAAACAGAAATCATGTCTGCTATTAGAGAACTTCAGTTATCTCGTCCGACTGTCACAAGGCGTATTGAAGTCATGAGTCAGGACATCGCAGATAAACTAAAACATGATATCATGGAATGTACATACTTTTCTTTACAGTTCGACGAATCCACCGATATGACAGACACTGCCCAGCTGTGTATTTTTATTCGGATGGTATTCAATGACATGTTGGCTAAGGAAGAATTTTTGACAATCATTCCTCTGAAGGGGAAGACCCGTGGCGAAGATATATATGACGTTTTCATCAATTTTGTAAAAAACTACAAGCTACCAATATATAAATTAGTGTGCATTACAACCGATGGAGCACTAGCAATGACTGGAAACAAGAACGGTTTTGTGGCATTGTGTCAAGCTAATGAAGAATTCCCTTCATTTTTTTCATTCCATTGCATTATACATCAACAAGTTTTGTGTTTAAAAGTTTTAAACACGGAGGAAATTATGGGCATTGCAACAATAATTGTGAATTCCATCCGTGCACGTAGCTTGCAACGGCGGCTCTTTAAGTTGCAGTTGAAAGATAGGGAGTCAGCTGAACACACTGATTTAGTTCTTCACACGGACGTCAGGTGGTTGAGTCGCGGAAAATTCCTAGAAAGGTTTCAAGAATTATTGCCCGAAATAACAGCTTTTCTAGACGAAAGAGGTGATGACACTGAGATGTTGAAAAACGAAAAATGGCTGACTGATTTGGCATTTTTGACTGACATCACAATGCACTTAAACACCATTAACTTGGAGCTTCAAGGTAAAGGAAAAACTATAATTGAGATGAATAGCGCAGTAAACGCATTCAAAAGTAAATTGCAATTTATGATAGATCAACTGAAAAGAAAGGATCTGAAACATTTTCCGTCTTACTTACTTGTGCGAGTCTGCTATCTATTATATCTATATCTATTTTCTGAAATGAAGATAATTAAGTCAAAATATCGCAATCGACTAACTGACGATCATATGTCATCATGCTTGCGATTGGCACTCAGTGGTTACGCACCATCTTATGAAAAGTATGCTGAGGACATGCAGTGCCACGCTTCAAGATCCAAAGTCACTCCTTAGTTGAGTTTAACACCATATGTAACTCTTTTGTTTTGTAACAACCTATAAACTCGCAATTTTGAATAACTAGGAGTTTTTTCATTGATATTGTAGAGAAGAACTTAAGTAAACCTAACCCAAACCTTGACTAAGATAATGTAAATTGTGCGGAAAGCTAATATCTATATATGCTACGGTACACCCTACCTACGTGTATGTACGACAACCCTGCATCACACATACTTGCAGCCTCTCAAGTCGATCGTAAGTAGTCTAAAAATATTGAGGTAGATCGCCAGCAGTTCAAGTTTGAGCACCCCTGATGTAGATGATTAATTTAAAAGTTTAATATTTGTATATTTTATCTCTTTTTGACTCAACGCTCGTCGTTTGCATCGCATGCTCATGCATACAAATAATGTACTTAACGGCTACCTCTATATGTATATAACAGTTATGTGAAGAAACCGAAATAGAACCTTCAAAGGCGAATACCTATTCGAGCAAGAGCTTATAACGAATTTTGAGAACCTACTTTAAGGCATTTGATATTTTTCACAAGTCAGGCTAACCAAATTGGCACTCATTGCTACTGCGCAAAATGTAATTATTGCAAAAAATTCAGCCATAAAGGGTATTTTTGTTTAAATGAGACGACGAAAAATGAAAAGTAAATATTATTATTTAACATAAAAATAATATCCAGAAATTTTAAGCTTTAAACTCGAATTTCGAACCTTTGGAGTCGAATTCCACAGATTCAAATATTTTATCAAAATATCTAGTTACTTAAGCTTTATTCACGCCTTAATTAGCAAATAGGTAACCTAATTTGTTGGAGGACAAACAGGTTACTACTGTTTCTGTTACTATTGTTTAATGTAAGAATAAATTAAACGAACGAAACTGCGGGCAAAAGCAAGTATTAAAATATTTACACGGTTAGAGGTCGTCGATCGAAAATAGTATATTTATTGACTTATCCTAAGAGTCAATAACGAAACACGCAACAATATTTACTGAACATATACAGCGATGCGACAAGTTAGTTGGATGCTTTCCCACGGGACAAAGATACCAAACCATCATATTTGTACAACCAGTACGTTGCCAATAATATGATTATACTTCGAGTTTGTTGTAGAGACTTTGTTCTATATATAGTTTCATTTTAGTTTCTAACTAGAAATAATCCGGATTAGCTTCTATGACGTGGACACACATTGTTATTGATATAACTTACATGGAATTTAGTCTATTGCCAATTATATTTAAGACTTCCAAGCTAAACATGTCATTGCTAAAACTGTGTACCATGTTTTAAAGTTGCATATTTTTAGGGAGAGCCTCAATGAACTTGAAAACTACAGTTTTTGTAAGGTGAGATGTCAAAAACAAAATTAAGAAAGGTGTAAAAAAAGCTAATCGTCCTATGAACTCCGTTACAGCAAGTACCTTTTAGTTTATTTAAGCATATTTAATCTATTTTTAATTGCAGGCTTTCAGGCTTAGTACGCGGGCATATCTGCAGCGAAACAGTTCGCCGCTTGAAGCTGCTTTGTAAGTAAATTTTACTTCACATTGCATTCCGACTCCATCCCTCCAATAATTCAACATTTTTCAGTACTCTTCAATTTAAAAAAATGCCAATACAATTACAGTACTGCAGAATAAATATTGGGCTTCGGCTAACTTCGTATTTCCGAATACAAGCGGGCGGGGCGATATATTTATAGAGCTGTGTGCTGTACTGAGCAACGGAAATAAAAACCTTTTCATAATAGCTAAGTAGGTTTTTATAGTAGGAAACCTCACTGACTTCGGGGAAATTCAATGCAAGCGTTGCTCCACAACCGGTTTTGCGTGAGGTTGTGGTGTCACACCGGTCGAGTCGGCATGGCTCTGCCACTATTAAATTTGTATGTTTAGTAAATTAAAAAATCTGTGTCGATAATTGGCAATTGAATTTTATCAAAAATCATAAGATTTCTACAGTGACGAGATTATGTTACTACCTACAAGATGGCAACAGGTTGTCGAACGAAATGGCACATATATATATATATATGTATATATATTATAATTAAATGTCATTAAACTTTGCGATTTAATGTGTTGCCATACTATTAGGTGTGCAAGTAGAAACTCGGCTCCTGTAGTTAAATTCAACTTTAATAAAAAAATATTTCTTACAAGAATTATTGATCAAAATATTCGCCGTTATGATCTATTGTTCTTTGTCATTTATTAGGTAGTAGATAAATGATAGAAACTTGACGGTTTTGAAACAAAATATTTATCCAGCCATCTTCAATATTAATAAATCGCTGCTCTTTTAAATATGACGACATTGATATAAATAAGTAATAATCAGAAGGAGCTAAGTCTGGTGAATATGCTGCATGATGTACAACTTTCCAGCCTAAATTGAAGATGAGTTCCTGGGTTGATTTTGCTGTATCTGGACGTGCATTATCATGCAGCAACATCACTTTTCACGTTCCTTGTTCCGTAAATGGTCTTTTTTCCTCCAGAGCATCACTCAATTTGATCAGCTCATCCTGGTAACGCTCAGCTGTAACAGTTTGGCCAGGTTAGAGAAGCTCGTAGTAAACGATTCCTTTCCAAGCCCACCAGACACAGAGTAAAACTTTTTTGCATAAATATTCGGTTTTGCAACTGATGTGGATGGCTGGCCTGGATCAACCCATGCTTTTCTACGTTTAGGATTGTCGTACAAAATCCATTTATCATCACCCGTAATGATTTAATGCTGAAAATTCTGTTTCTTTTTAACCGAGAAAGCAAATTCATGCAAATGGCAACTCTTTGTTTTTTGTTTTCTTCTGTCAGTTTATTAGGAACTCATTTTCCTTCATTATTTTTCCCAATGTATACAATTGAATCGATTTTCATTCAATAAAACTTGAAGTTCTTCATCCTCAAAGTTTTTGATTGCACCTGGACGTGGATCGTCCTCAGACTAAAATTTCCATCACAAAATCTTGCAAACCACTTTTTCACTGTTGAATAGCTGGCAGAATGTTCACCCAATGTCAAATTATTCAATTCCATAGCTTGAGCAGCATTTTTATTTATTTGAAAACAGAAGAATGCAATGGCGTAAATGTTACTTATCGAAATCTATCTCATAAAATTGGTACACAGGAAATGACTAATTTAAAACGACTGATATAACTACTGCCATGGCCGCAATACACATATCCAAAATGGCGGACGAATTGGATGCCTTCAAGTATGTTTCATGTAACCAACTTAAAGCAGAGTTTCTACTTGCACACCTAATACCTAGTTTTTCCGACTTTCAATTTTGACGTTAGGGTATATATCTTTTTAATCCATTTTGAGTAGGTATGCTGCTAGCATACATACTCAAAATCAGCATGGACTTTTATTTGGATCCCCACAAGGGAATGTAGTTTTTCTGATGACGTGATCATTTTTTCATAAGAGCATTCACTTTTCACATACTCATTGTATTGTATAGCGATTGTATGATATCGTCCATTAAACAAACGCGAGGTTTGCCTTGCCGGGTATGCCCAAAATTTTATATTCCTCTAGACCAGCAACGCACCTTTTGAGCTTACCCTTTTTTCACTACTTATTTTTCAAATATTTGACTATGATAAAACCATTTATGAGGATACAGAATTCAATAAAAAGCAAATGGGTCACCACGGTTCTTTTTAAATTTAGTGCGTAGTTGAATGTTTAAACAGTGCTTGCAGGTCCAACCCCCTTTCCCTTCTCTTACCCCTCCCAATTTGCTCAACCCCTCCCTTTCCCCTACCTGGAAAGGCGGACCGTACTCTTGCGACTTGAGTGGCAAGTGTTCAGGTGACCCGTTTGCTTGTTGGTCCTCCATACTACATGAAAAAATATAAATACCTGTTTAGATCTTGTGCACTTTATTTTTCGATTGCTGCAGACCCAAAGTGTTGACATCTATTTATTAACTTTGTGCCTGTAATATTGAAGACCTTCATATAGTAAAAGTCTTCCTCCTTTTCATTCAAATATATTAAAACGCCCAGTTTTCACAATTATTATTACCGATTATTAATGAATCTTTAGTCTGCCAAACTTGTCAGACGACATGTTTGGCAGACTAATTTACTAATAATGCTTTAATGGCATTTTTGTTTACAAAGAGAAAAACAGATATTTGCATCAAAGGCAGGCAAATTATAAGGCAAAATGGTTCGACAATATTATTCAAAAATAGTTAGTAAAATGACATTTATTAGAAATTACATTTAAGCAAATGCACTTAGACATATGTTTTGTCAGATACACAACTAAAACAACACACACACACACAGAAAAGGAGGGTAATGTATTTGACCTGTAAGTATGTAAGTTTGTATATATATATGTTTGTATGTATGTATGTTTGCATGTATGTATGTTTGCATGTATGTATGTTTGCATGTATGTATGTTTGCATGTATGTATGTTTGCATGTATGTATGTTTGCATGTATGTATGTTTGCATGTATGTATGTTTGCATGTATGTATGTTTGCATGTATGTATGTTTGCATGTATGTATGTTTGCATGTATGTATGTTTGCATGTATGTATGTTTGCATGTATGTATGTTTGCATGTATGTATGTTTGCATGTATGTATGTTTGCATGTATGTATGTTTGCATGTATGTATGTTTGCATGTATGTATGTTTGCATGTATGTATGTTTGCATGTATGTATGTTTGCATGTATGTATGTTTGCATGTATGTATGTTTGCATGTATGTATGTTTGCATGTATGTATGTTTGCATGTATGTATGTTTGCATGCATGTATGTTTGCATGCATGTATGTTTGCATGTATGTATGTTTGCATGTATGTATGTTTGCATGTATGTATGTTTGCATGTATGTATGTTTGCATGTATGTATGTTTGCATGTATGTGTGTTTGCATGTATGTGTGTTTGCATGTATGTATGTTTGCATGTATGTATGTTTGCATGTATGTATGTTTGCATGTATGTATGTTTGCATGCATGTATGTTTGCATGCATGTATGTTTGCATGTATGTATGTTTGCATGTATGTATGTTTGCATGTATGTATGTTTGCATGTATGTATGTTTGCATGTATGTATGTTTGCATGTATGTATGTTTGCATGTATGTATGTTTGTATGCATGTATGTTTGTATGTATGTATACCCGTATATATGTTGATTTCAGAAGTCGATTACAAATACAAAGCCCACTAATATAATTCATTGACACGTTTTGATGTTTGTTAATCGCCTAAAACGGCTGAACGTTTTTGAATTTTTTTTTTGTTTACTAATATGCCGAATTACATATCTGACAAGTTGTGTGTCGACTACTGTCGTCAACTTTTGCCGCAAACTTTCTACGCACTACGTATAGGAATAGCATTGTAAATTTATCTTATTTAATTGCCAAGGAACACTTTGTTTATAAACATATTTTTGTAAACTTCTCTTTTATTTCTGCTGAATGATTGCTACCTTGATTGACAATACGCTGTAGGACATGTATTTGGCTCCTCCTCCCTATCAACACATGTACCGGTGATGAAACAATTTTATTTGTTTTGTAGCCAATCATGAAGAGCACAACAAACTAAACCACTGCATCTAGTTTCCAAATTAGTTAGTATAGGCTTTTCTAATACCCGGAATCTACTAACTAAGATCCCAAATGCATTTTCGGTTAAGCGTCTGGCCCGAGTAAATCTGTAGTTTGTTATGTTTTGAGGTCAACTACTGGATACGGCTTCATTAAATAAGTCTTCAGCGGTAATGCCATATCCTCCATAATGATTCCGTTGTCAGGTAATAAGTTATATTCCAGGTCTCGTTAAATTGAACTATTCTTAAAAACTCCATCAGATGCACTAGCACGCGCGCCGAATGTACGAAAACCAGTAGTCCTGATCGGCACCAGCTAACAATACGACGCTGCTGTTTTTTTTGTTGAAGTATAAATTTCCACTTTAGGAGGACCTTTGACTGTCAAACAACCATCCAAAAATTCCATCTTGTTTTAAACCCTGTATCCTTATATTACATTTTTCTGCATTGGTACCTGTAAAAACCTGTAAAAAATTAAGTTAAATAAATAGTCTTTTGTTTTAAGTACAGGATAACACGGAGACGGCAAATAGCAGTAAATCAGGATAATCTTCGATTAACTCATCACTCTCTGAAAATAGGGTTGAAAATGAGTCTGCAGCAAACACCGCAATTTATCCCCCTCCACAAATCCTAAGCGGTGCAAGTTATCACAAATATCAAACATGATAAAAGAATTAAGAAAAATTAAGGACGACATCACACCCAAATACCGACGAAGAAACAGGCACGAATGCAAAAGAAACAAAATGATCAGACGGTCATTGCTAAGGAAAAGATAGAGTATATTAACGCAATACAGGCTACCAGATATATAAGCCAAGAATGCGTATTCTTTTCAAATTCCACAATCGGTTCAGTAATCTCAAAATAAATTATCTACTAAATGGAATTCTACACCAGTTATTTCGAGCTACCCATCAGTACCTCAAATCTCCCTACCAACACCTACAACCTGTCCTCCAGAGCCTAGTCCATCGACATGTTCTTTGAGTTCCCCGTATATATATAGCATATTTGAGCCAGAAATTTCATGTACTATGATAGTTACGGCAAAAGCGTAGAAAACAATGTCATCCAACCAGCCTTCCATAACGCTTAATACCGTTATGTTTGTTGGATATTGATACAGTGTGCCTACTTTAATTAATTTTTAGTAAATAAATAAACACTTACCTAAATAAACTGATTTTATGGTTCAAATTACTCTACGAACTTCTGACTAAACTGTGATATATGTAAATGTTATGTTTTGGAAATACGGTAAAAATAACTCCGGCTTCGATAACTCATTCTAGTAGCTAAGATTGACAACGTAACTATTCTCTCTTTCAACATAGTCTTGGCGCTGAATCGAGCACTGTACTGAGTAAAAGTTATTGAAGTTTTCAGTTGTAGCTCGCAATACCAACCTGTACTCAGATACGCTAAGACATTTTCTAGTCCAGTCGTTTTTTCTTTACGACTTCTTTCTCTAATATATTAATCAACTCTTCTAATACTAGTGCAGAGATGTTCTTTAAACATATGTTCTTCAACAAACGGCTTTGCCGTGAATTCGTTATTTTTAACGTCAAACGTGAACATCACAAGAAAAATCCAGGCTGACTTAGCTTCATCCAAACAACACTACAACTTCCAAGCCAGCGATGGCTTGTCTCTAAAGACTGCTACCAGCGCACTGGCTTTGTAGTTATCATCCTTCACCTATTGAGAGTTTTTCCTCCATCAGCAAAGACTTCAAAGGGTAAAAATAGGTAACTACTACTTTTTTTTTTTTGTTGACGGGGTGGAAGATCCTCATGGATGTCCTTCCCCATGGGACGATGGGGGAGGCAGGGGTATGTCGGACTCTTACCGATTAAAAACCACCCCGGTGTTCTTCTGCTTGCCTATGATCGGGGGAGCGAGAATCACCGTTGCATTCTTCCGCTGCTGCTCACAGTACTCCTACGGTAGGCGGTCATCTCTTCCCTAACATAACGCAGCTCCTCATTCTTCTCAAAAAAATTTTACTTAATTTTAGCAAAACTGTGTTTTTCTGCATATTTTTTTATTACTCGATACCAGCAATCTTCTATAGTAAAAAATAATATTATTTTTATGACACCGCAACAGCTCAATTTCATTATTTGGCGTTAGTATAATTATATTCAGAAACTGCTGACAATGAAGTGTGAGTTTTAAATATTCAAATAATGAATTATGAATTAGAATACATACCAAAGAGGTTGGAAACCTTAAATTAGTATTCCTTTGTATTTTGTAACATAAAGATAGTAACAGACTGATTGACAGTCCAGATTATAAATTTTCAACCGCCAATAAAATATATACGTAACGATGGCTGCTTAAGGATTCATTGACACATTCATTGAAATATTGGTGAGACATCAGGGTATTTTAAACTTCACACACATAATAATTTTACAAAATTAAAATTAAAATTAATTGCTCAGACGGTATATCGATCATCATCATTATCATCATCATCATAAGCCGATCACCGTCCACTGCTGGACGAAGTAGATAAATACAATAGTTCAAATTTCTTAATACTTCAAATGAATTTGGGAAAATGGTAGGAAGATGACGATACTATAGTTCAAATTTTTAGAAGACAATCAGTTAACTTACTTGAAACCGAGGGAAGTCGAACTAAAACTATTATGGAAGCTGATCGCTTTCTGTTTTGAACATACATTGTATCAGACAGTATATATATATATATGTATATACTGTCTGATACAATGATTTTTGAGTGTACATATATATATGTATATATATATGTACACTCTAAAAGTAAGAATAAAATTCTTATTGACGGAATTTGCCTGTTTAGTACATCTCTGCCTAAACCTTAAGGGATACAAGCGTGACCCTATGTATGTATGTTATCTAAATATAGGACATTTTTCCATAGGACAATTTTGAGTCTAGGCAAAATCAAACTGGTTTCTAATTGTATTTTATAAGGAATTATATTTTGTAACATTGTTTTACACGATTAGTTTAACCGACACACTGACTTATGACTTGTTAATATTCTCTATATCTATGTAAATCGTAAACTACTTTTACTATGTTTGTTAATGTGTGACCACCATGTATCTATAATAAAATTATTTTATCTGTCGTTGCTTCGATTTAATTCTTATACCTGTTTCAGTATAGTGATACTGTTCTGGGTGCATCGTTTACACACATAATTTTAATTATGTATAATTATTGTATTTCCACAAAACACTTTAAAAGAGTAACGGTAGAGTTTCTTGCCCATTCTCCTCCACACGAAACTACATTTTGGAATGGGCGACTAGAATCAATTCTATTTAAATGTAAATGTAATTGAAATGTAATTTGAAAGTGCCTTTTGGGCCTATTTGAAATAAATGCTTTGACTTTGACTTTGGCTTATAATAATATAAATCATTAGAGTATTACAATAAATCTGTAGTGAGATTTGAAATTACTAAATTGAGATAATTGTTTAATGCATTAGCGTGTGCGTTAGTAATGCAGGTACTTACAACATATTAAGTTAGCTAATTATATAAAGCTATTTCCTAACTACATACCATAATTATGTTTTACTAGTGTTTAAGCAGTATTATAATAAGTAAGTGAAAATTCAACCTAGGATCTGTGGAATAGTTCTTTATTTTCGTAAGAAACATAAATTAAAGTTAAGGTGTATAAACAGGCTACGAAAATATATAAACATTTATTTGCATTATTAACCTATTAAAATATTTGATCTAGGAACCACTGGAACCATGAGTCCTCATTATCCGAATTTGTTATAAAGGAGTGGATAAATTTTATTTCACCGGTTTGCAGTTAGTAATGATTATTTGATTTAATATATTATATTATAGACTATTGATCATTGGTTATAGAGTATCAAGCTTAAGACTATTTAAAACTTATGGTAATTAGATCACTGAGAAACGTTTAATCTTAATTGAGAAACATTGAAATCGGTGTCTATTTGTTCAAATGAAAGTGATTATATTATAGATAATGATTTATTTTGCTTAAAACAAAACGTATAGACGTTAATGAAAATATGTAACATGAGTGCGTGTACATTTTATAATCAGAATTTGTGGTTACAGTGTTATTTTTAAATCCAAAAAAAAAATAATTGGTACTGTAACGAACGTGTGTCCGTGGGTTCGAAAAAGTTCACTAGTCGAAAAGAAGCTGTCCGTATATCTATAAAAAAAATAAAAAATTAAATAGAAAATTCCCAATTCAAAAGCTGTACGAGGTGTTCTGTAAAAGTGAATGGTGATAGAAGGTCAGTTTAATTTTATACTGTGAAATGAAATACAATAAAAGCCAGTAAAAAAATCTTTAGATTTTATAAAATAATCTTAAAACCTTTAAAAAACAATAAGTATTTTCCACATCTTTGATCAGCGTTGCTGACTTAATATATTTTCCTAGCGTCGTCTATTCCATACAACAAAATGTAAGTATGCCTGCTATTATTTACAATTTGCCCATTAGCATAAAAATACTTATTATAATACATTTTTTTATTTTTAATAGGTGCGGAGGTTGCTGTGGTGGTGGTTGCTGCGGTGGTTGTTGCGGGGGTTGCTGCTGCCCTTCTATAACCATATACACGTGTTGCACGAAGATTTGCTAGTGTTGGCAGCGGGGCCAGTGCACCATCTGCAGCGATACATGGCTTCGTCGGCGCAGATGTATGCATTAGCGAAGCCCGCCTATTTTTCAGTGCAGTTTTGTGGATAAATATACATTTAAGCGTAACATATATTTTTCATTTTCTTGTTCTCCCAAGTTTTGTAGCTCCTTAAGTGTACCTAAAGTAAATGTGTATACATACATACATTACAGGCATACATTTACACATTTGAGTTTGTCTGTTTTTGTGATCCTGACAGCCGAGTAAGTGTTCCTTCGTTCGTGCCGTATCCTTGGACACGGCGGGCGTACAAATCTTGAAGAACGCAATCTATCGATCGTAGACAATCCATACATGCATGCGCATGCATACGTACATTACCTACTCACGCCTGGTTATATATCTGCTTACTATGGATAGTCTGTACACTGCACGTAGACTTAGTTCCTGTGTTACGTAGAGGTGCACCGGGATGTGGTGGCCGTTGATAGCCTATTGATTCAAAAGGACCACTTCTCAAAACATTCACTTCTCAAAACATTCACTTCTCAAAACATTCACTTCTCAAAACATTCACTTCTCAAAACATTCACTTCTCAAAACATTCACTTCTCAAAACATTCACTTTTCAAAACTTTCGCTTTTCAAAAAATTCGCTTCTCAAAACTTTCGCTTCTCAAAACTTTCGCTTCTCAAAACTTTCGCTTCTCAAAACTTTCGCTTCTCAAAACTTTCGCTTCTCAAAACGTTTCGCTTTTCAAAACGTTTCGCTATTCAAAACCTCCCAAAGTGTACCTATTAAGGTTAATATTGTCCCTTGAATTCTTTAGTTTAAAACCCAAAGCGAAGAAATAGGTATTTGTAAAAGATTAAGAAGAATAGTTTCACTCTGCAGTTGTCTCGCATATCTACCTCAAGAGAAAACCTAAGGTTTGAAGTTAAGTGTGAAATAGCGCTAGAAGATGGACATGAAAATTTTTAAAATTATTTTAACTGTTGGCTGAAAAAATAATGTGATGGAACTTTGGTGAGCTTCTTCGAATAAACTAACAAAAAAAAATATTCCCTGTACAGTACAAAGATTCTCCATTAGTTGTCTTTCTACATTCAGTTACTTCGTTGTAAAATACCTATCAAGGAACTATACAAATAGTTCATTGTGATCTATACAGAAAAACGTCCATATTGTCTGTCATAGCTATTGCGTTCCCTAATCTAGCTGCCTAACAAAGTAGCAATAAATACAATCTAGGCTCGTTCATTATACCGTCCGAGGATCGCCATTTTATCTGCGCCCTTAGAGCAAGGATTTAACAGGCTTATGTTATGTGCTGGCATTAACCCCCTGGAGTAGCAGTTCCTAGATTGTTAGCGAAAATATATCATAAATATATCGTAGGAATTTACCCTTATTAAAAAGCCTAGCTAGAACGCATGAGCATATTACTATGAAGATTTATCTATCAGCATCTTACAGACGGACCTATACAATCAGTGTGCCGCTCATTGGCAAAAACGCCTGACGTCGAAATTATTTTCTTGTATATTTATTTAATTTATGACTGATGAAGTGATGAATGACTTATGATGACTGACCTGCGTGTCTAGTGGTTAGTGACCCTAACTGCCGAGCCAGAGAACGTGGTTTTGATTCACACAAACAAATTGACAAAAAAATAATTCACGCCTATATCGTAAGCACAACTGTATTAAACACCACATTTTGCCAATACGAATTTGGTCCACAAATTTTGGGCGAATAAAGGATAGAACTGTTACCTATCAGACAGCATGTATACAGTCGATAAATGCCTGTTTGACTGTAATACGCTTTTACAATATTATGTTCGTGGGACTAAACTCTTATTGGCAAAATGTGGGTGTTTTATACATCTCTGACTACCCCTTAGTGGGTACAAGCGTAAGCGTATTTATATATTTGGGTATATAAAATAAAGAATATTCTTATTCATACTAATACTAGTAGGAATGTAAACTAAGTGAGTGAGTTTAATTATTTGTTCAATGATTGTCTTATAGATAACCTGACTTTTTACATAATCCATCTATCACCATCACATTACTATTACTAAATGACTGTTCGTGTAGTGTTGATGAACTGCATTCCTCTAGGTTGCCTTCCTTACAGTAAATTACAACATAAAATACAATAACTTTATGGCATTATGGCATTATGTCCCACGATGCGATACTACGGCCTTACAGAAAAGTGGTAGTTTGCGTTGCATTTTGACGAAATTAGTAAGGTTAAACACCCCCTCTAATCATTCCCCTCATCTCATGTCTTCTCCTCTTTCTCCTCTTTCCTATCTCATCTCCTCTCCTGTCTCTTGCGGGCACCGCACTTATGACCCTTGAGCTGCAGGTGTCCATTGTAGTGACTCAGACGGGTCCCGTGTTATATGCTATTGTTAGCTTCAACGAATGGAAAGTCAGAAAACAAATATTTGGATACAAATGTGTAGTCTACACAATTTCCTTATCATTTAGTATGACTTTTAATATTACATTGATTTTGTCAAGCATACAACTAGAAATCGCGTATTAAATTATAAACAGAAAATTTCTAATTGCTATATATATATATATATACTTCATACACGTTTATTTCTTATATAAAAATATAGGCAGGTTTTTATAAACTTGGACAAGAAGTTGTAGCGGAATAATTTGCGACAGCAGTCGGCAATCATCGGAGCCGTTCGGGCGCGCGGGCGCCGCTTCGTTTTTAGTCTACTCCCACCAGCTAGTGCATTGTTCGCGTCCGCTCGAGGCACACCTACGCTTCCTCGCTAAACGCCCGCCTTTTAAATATATCCGCGTAATAGTATATGTTAATTGTAATTTTTAGTTTCCGTGATATTTCTCTCTCTGTGCTCAGTATTCCTCTTTCTATAGACTGTAAACTGTTTCCTTACTACCCTTGCTGCTTGTTAACTTTCTACTCTTATGTGTAACCGTTTCTTTTTAAATTTAAACTAAACGTTGAACTCTAAGTGCATTTTTATTTCAACATCACCAGTGGACAAACACCTACATAATTGGTGACCCCGACAATGGGAGGAGAACAGGAAGCCTCGATTCCTACGGAAACATTTCGTGTGGGTGTGCGTCCACCCCCATTCTGGCCAGACGACCCCGAGATGTGGTTCGCCCAGATGGAGTGCCAATTTGCTATTGCGAACGTAACTGTAGATTCAACAAAGTTCCAGTACGTTGTTTGTGCGTCGGAACCTCGCTATGCAATGGAGGTAGTATAATGGAAGTATATGAAATTAAAAGCGGAACTTATCAAGCGTTTGTCAGCATCGCGGGAACGTAAAGTGCAACAGCTGTTGAGGTATGAGGAGCTAGGCGATAGAAAACCGTCACAATTTTTACGGCACCTGCAAAACCTGGCCGGTCCTTCTATGCCGGATGAATTTTTAAAAACTTTGTGGTCGGGTCGCCTACCCAACAATTTACAAACAGTGTTAGCGTCACAGACTGAACTTTCTTTAGACAATCTGGCAGAGTAGGCGGACACGGTTCACGAGATCGCACCCGTCGGACCTCAGCAGGTAGCAAGCACCTCAGCATCGGGTCATTCTTCATTGGTCCAGGACATGGCTACTCAAATTAGTGAACTGAGTAAACAGGTAGCATTATTAACCACTCGTTTAGACGCACAGAACCAGGCACGTAGCCGTTCACATTTTCGTAATGGAGGTAGGAACAGAAAAGGTTCCCGATCCCGTTCACGACCACGCCAACCACCTCCTAATCATCCTCACTATTTTTACCACTATACTTACGGTACTCGAGCCCGAAAATGTGTGCAACCTTGCGAGTGGCGGTCGGAAAACCCAAGGGGCAGCCGGAATTAGCGGCTTCTGACTACCCAAATGGTACAGGCCGACTATTCATACCTGACAGACTATCGAAAGTGCTTTTTCTGGTCGACACCGGCTCGGATTTATGTGTGTATCCCCGGTCATCGGTTACACCATGCTATAAAGCTAAATACGGTTTAACCGCTGCTAACGGTACCGTTATAAATACTATGGCCCCATACAGCTCAGGCTAGATCTAGGTCTGCGCCGCGTATTTGAATGGAAGTTCACTATTGCTGACGTATCGAAACCAATTATAGGCATTGACTTTCTCAGTTTTTATAATTTGCTTATAGACTGCCGTAATCACAGACTCATTGATGGCATCACGTCACTCACCGTGTCAGCAGCGCCACAACGAGTCCCGGACGACGTGGCATCTATAAAAACAGTGAGTGGCGACTCAGAATACCACCAGCTACTACGTGAATTCCCGGAGTTGACCCGCCCGGCAGGTACCGTTTCACAATCTAGACCTAATAAACATTCGACAGTGCACTTTATTCGGACAGAGCCTGGACCAGCAGTTGCCTGCAGACCTAGACGCCTAGACCCAGAACGTCTTAAGGTAGCAAAGAAGGAGTTTGACGAAATGGTATCAAATGGTACTGCTAGACGATCGGAGAGCCCATGGTCATCAGCACTACACCTGGTGAAGAAGAAGGACGATGGATGGCGTCCGTGCGGTGACTACCGTGCGCTCAATGCCCGCACTATTCCCGACAGGTACCCAATTCGCCACATTCAAGACTTTTCACAGCAGCTTCATGGATGCACTGTATTTTCAAAAATTGACCTGGTGAAGGCGTACAACCAAATACCGGTCCATTCAGCTGACATACCAAAAACCGCCATTACTACTCCGTTTGGTCTTTTTGAGTTCCCATTTATGACTTTTGGTTTACGCAACGCTGCCCAGACTTTCCAAAGATTCATAGATGAAGTGCTCACCGGTCTAGATTTTTGCTATGGGTATCTTGACGATATACTGGTCTTCTCCCCCCTGGACTTCATGAGATCCACTTACGGAAACTGCTAACCCGTCTGGCAGACTACGGTGTATTGATTAACGCAAGTAAGTGTATCTGGGGGCAACCACAGGTAACTTTTCTCGGATACCAAGTACCTGCTTCTGGTGTTCAGCCCCTGAACACCAAAGTCCAGGCCATCCAGGATTTCCCAGTCCCTAAGACAGTGAAGGAGCTTCGTAGATTTCTGGGCATGCTGAACTTCTACAGGAGATTCATTCCGGGTGCTGCCAAAGTACAAGTGCCACTAAACGCTATGCTGACAGGGGCAGTCAAAGGCTCAGACCCAGTGCAGTTGACACAAAAGGAACAAACAGCTTTTAAACAATGTAAGAGTACACTGGCTAACGCCACTCTTCTTGTCCATCCTCAACCGCACGCTGAACTCTCTATCCTCACCGATGCATCCGACTTGTCCATTGGCGCCGTACTCCAGCAGCGTGGTGATAAAACCACTCGCTTTCTTTTCTAAAAAGCTAAACCGAGCACAAAGGAAATACAGCCCGTATGACAGGGAACTACTGGCTATATATGAAGCTATCAAATATTTTAGACACATGATTGAAGCTAGGAATTTCACTGTGTTTACAGACCATCGACCCCTTACATACGCCTATAAGACACCACGAGAGAATTGCTCATCTCGCCAGTTCCGATACTTTGACTACATCGCACAATTTACTACCGACATAAGGTACATACCAGGAACGGAAAACGTAGTGGCCGACAGTTTATCTCGAGTCGAAGAGATTACCAAGGCCATCAATTTTTCAGTCCTCGCCAAGGCTCAGCAGGCTGACCCAGATCTGCAAGCACTTCTACAACACGGCTCGTCGCTAAAGTTACGACCTATATATAACCTACCGGATATATATATACTCCGGTAGGCTCAGATATTACAGTGTATTGTGACGTTTCTACTCAGCCGCCGAGGCCTTACATTACACCTTGTCTACGCAAACAAGTGTTTAATTCTTTACACTGTCTGAGTCATCCCGGACGTAACGCTACCGTGCGACTAGTCACACAAAGATTTGTGTGGCCAGGGATTCGCAAAGACTGTAGAGAGTGGTCTAGGTGCTGTCTTGATTGACAGCGAAACAAAGTCACCCGTCACACTAATGCTCCTTTTTCCTCTTTCCCTATTACCTCTTCGAGATTTGCCCATATCCATCTCGACATAGTAGGACCACTAACACCATCTGTTGATATCAGGTACTGTCTCACCATTGTTGACAGGTTCACACGATGGTGTGAGGCAGTCCCTATGAAGAACATCACTGCCGAGACCTGCGCGGCCGCCTTAGTATCTGGGTGGATATCGAAGTTCGGCTGCCCTACGCAGATTACAACGGATCGAGGTCGACAGTTCGAGTCTGGCCTGTTCAAAGCCCTAGCTGCGCTTCTCGGCGCGCATCACTACCGCTATACTGCATACCATCCTGCAGCCAATGGAATAGTAGAACGACTGCACAGACAAATGAAGAGCGCGATCATGTGCCACAATACTACTCAGTGGACTGAAGTCTTACCATTGGTTCGTCTTACCATTGGGCATACGTACAGCTTGGAAAGAAGACGTACAAGCATCCTCTGCTGAATTGGTTTATGGTGAGCCGCTACGCTTGCCAAGCCAGTTCCTTGCACCTACCGATGTCCACACACTCGAAGACATCACCAGCTTCACTACCCGCCTCGCTCGACATATGGCCAACCTTGTACCGAAACCTACATCGTGGCATAGAAAAGGTCCCTTCTTCGTACCAAAAGAGCTCCAAGATACACCTCAGGTGTTCGTAAGGCAAGATCACGTGCGTAATACATTGAAGCCACCCTATGCTGGTCCCTACAGAGTGCTGAAACGAACGCCAAAATTTTTTAAAATAAGTATGCGAGGCAAAGACGTCAACATCACATTAGACAGATTAAAACCCGCATTTACTACACAGGATGTCACTCCAGCTACAGAACCTACCTCTTCTACAAAACCTGTCTCGAGAGAGGAGAAGTACACACGGAGTGGCAGAAGAGTCCGTTTTACCGATTTTTATCGATCGTAGTAACGATCTCGGAGGGGAGCCCTGTAGCGGAATAATTTGCGACAGCAGTCGGCAGTCATCGGAGCCGTTCGGGCGCGCGGGCGCCGCTTCGTTTTTAGTCTACTCCCACCAGCTAGTGCATTGTTCGCGTCCGCTCGAGGCACACCTACGCTTCCTCGCTAAACGCCCGCTTTTTAAATATATCCGCGTAATAGTATATGTTAATTGTAATTTTTAGTTTCCGTGATATTTCTCTCTCTGTGCTCAGTATTCCTCTTTCTATAGACTGTAAACTGTTTCCTTACTACCCTTGCTGCTTGTCAACTTTCTACTCTTATGTGTAACCGTTTCTTTTTAAATTTAAACTAAACGTTGAACTCTAAGTGCATTTTTATTTCAACATCACCAGTGGACAAACACCTACAAAGTTATTTATTATCCTTAACAAAACAAAGTGTGTATCCTAAAAAGTAGCCAGCAAAGTCCACTACTGTTATCACAACATTTGGAGTGTCATTAACATAATACAACGAACAATGTTGAGAATTCAACTATTCACTTTTGTTTTATTAAGCACCCAGTGCCTTTTCAAGATATATTCAATTAGCTGTGAAGAAGAAAGCTTAAAAAAAATGACCCAGAATGTTCATGTAGGTTGCATTTTTGATCCAGGTCTGTCCGGTTAAGCAGTGACCTTGACCTGATCAACAGAAGGGGGGGGGATATTTCTCTCTCTGTGCTCAGTATTCCTCTTTCTATAGACTGTAAACTGTTTCCTTACTACCCTTGCTGCTTGTCAACTTTCTACTCTTATGTGTAACCGTTTCTTTTTAAATTTAAACTAAACGTTGAACTCTAAGTGCATTTTTATTTCAACATCACCAGTGGACAAACACCTACAAAGTTATTTATTATCCTTAACAAAACAAAGTGTGTATCCTAAAAAGTAGCCAGCAAAGTCCACTACTGTTATCACAACATTTGGAGTGTCATTAACATAATACAACGAACAATGTTGAGAATTCAACTATTCACTTTTGTTTTATTAAGCACCCAGTGCCTTTTCAAGATATATTCAATTAGCTGTGAAGAAGAAAGCTTAAAAAAAATGACCCAGAATGTTCATGTAGGTTGCATTTTTGATCCAGGTCTGTCCGGTTAAGCAGTGACCTTGACCTGATCAACAGAAGGGGTATCAGAAGGAAGGATATGACTCACTTTTGCATGAACTACCTACAGTAACGTATTATTATGTCAGCATTTGATCTGCTGATAGATATCGCAATGTATGCAATAGTACTAAACACTACTATCACATGCTATAAAAAACGTACACATATTTCAAGTATACTTCTAGCCAATTGGCACTTTATTTAATTATTCATATATCGACGTATACCTATAGTGTCAAAACACTAAATATTACAGAATTTATTTGTTAATATAAGTTTAGGGGCAAGAATTTTTTAATAACCAGTAGTTGCCAGTTCCATCAAAACATAATTATACAACCGCATGTTAACACAACAAAGTGTGATTTACCTATTATTTATACACAGTTACTAGGTCGGAATCCCTAATATACTCGTAGCAAGGTCCGAAGAGTGACAAGTTTTATAAATTACATGTACATCCCAGTTCCATAGTTCTTTTTCAGGTGAACCGTGTTTTACTCAGCAGACATACAGTCTACATTTACGGGTACCTACGTTGTAACTCACCCAAAAATCACAACCGGATATGCGGAACTTTAATTTTAGCAAACCTAAAGGGCATATAAAGTAGGTAGTTGGCTTATTACTGGTGTTGTTGAAATATTCAAAGTGATGGTATAAATTGACATATTTAAGAATACATAATTGAGTTTCTGTATGTAGTGTGTGTAATTTTAAATATACCTATACTTCATCAATCAATGTCTTTCCACGCTTGGAACTTAAGGCTTTTCAGATTGAAGTTACAGTTAACTTAGATGGGCCAGATCGGTTTGCCAGATTTCACGATTTTCTGAAATTTTAGTTTTTTTTTATTTTTGAAATTTGTATGCTTTATCAAACTCTTTTAAACCCAACCAAAAATTGATTGATCGCCAAATAAATTCCTACTGATCGTCAATTCCTAATCTTTGTATTAGTTTTCTGCATCTTCAAAGTAACAATGACAAGAATAGTTTTCTCTTGCATGCATTTAGTTTCCGACTGACTAAAATGTGGAAAGGATGTCGCAGTCTTGCTTGCTTAGCAGCGAAACCTCTGTGTGGTGAACCAGTTACGATATCGTTTCGATTTAAACTCGCTCGCAAATCGGCAGTGTGATAAATCTCTGACTCATGTTAATATAACTTTATACATGTTATGAAATTCAAGTAACTCGATTAAGATGAAGCTTTCTAATAAATGGCGATTATCCCAACGACCTATCAACAGATATATCGTTATCGTTTCTGTTAGGGACACGTTGTGTTGTTTTGAATGTGTGTCGGCTGTATTAACGTATTGATAGGCTAGATAATATTTTTCGGAACTATCCATATTTCAGTTTTATTTCTGGGGGATTCGGTTTTATTGGTGTTTGGGATAGACGTAAAACGTCCATTTTATAGTTTTTCGAAATCCTAAGCATTGTTATTAAGATTTTAGAAAACTGCTCAAAACTCATTTCATAGATCCTAAATAAAATTGGAACAGAAGACAAATGTAAATATTTGTTCTTCGATAAAATCAATGTACTATATAACAGAAAAACAGATATTATTTAGTCGTTGGCAATAGGTTTGCCCATAGTACCTAAGTCGGACTAAATTATGGTAGGTAAAAAGTCGTCGTTTCACATGCCCCTGCCTGCCACTACCTCGGCTTCGGGGCGATATAGAAAATTTATTGTATGCTCTAAAATATCCGGCTTTCTACACCAATTATAAATTAAAATGTATTACATTCTGTAAAAGAGAGCTTTTATAAAAAAAAAAAGGAGAGCGTGACAATAAAGTCTGAACAAAAGAGAACTCTTAATTTGATGTCGACAAAAATACAACCAGTTCTTTAGACGTCTAATTTACACTTAAAGGCTTAAATACATTATAACGAATAAATATAATTAAATTATGCAAATACGCGCTTACCGTCTTTACCTTAGCTATTACAGTGTATTAAAATGCTCGGCGGAATGGTTATGTTTCAAAAGCTACAAAAAGTTTTTAAATCCCCCATCCGACGAAATTGGCTCATTCGTTACTCGGACACTCCGCTTATCTGAAACCCCAATGCAAAGTTTCATAGCTATAGATATATCTTATGTTCACGTAAAGAAACTAACAAAGTAATTCTTCTCGTATGCCCCCTATCACATAAAAAAAACGAAACTAAGTTTACTTTTAAACAAATACGCAGCTTAACTCGGGTGAAAGTTATTTTGCTATCCCGTGGGAACAGTTACAGTTAGCGTAAAAAGCAGAAATTCACTTTTGCATTAATAATATTATTAAAAAGTTAAATTAAGTAACGGAAACTGAAAAGGATACGCTGAGGTGTTTTAGGCACGTACTATATAAGGCAAACGTGAATGGAAATACTGATAGAGGTCGACCATACAGAACACCGATCGAATTGTAAATGTTCTGAAGAATGGAAAGTCAATACCACGACACCACAATTAACTAATTTTTTTTTTATTTTTTTCTCATTTAACATGTAATTATTTATGAAGTTTTCAATTATTATTATCTATGACATTTTATACAAAATGTACACTTTAAAAAAAATGTTATAAAAGTAAAAAATGGGTGTAGATTGTAGGTATTTTATGATTGTATGTTATGTTTTACATACAAAATTTAGACTTGTACTTTTGAGAACTATGCAATCACTTATTAGATTTATTTTCTGTTTCCCAGGCAGTTCTGAGTATGTCATGCTCGCCTAGAAATCCTGCCAATGGTGGCATATGAGTCGGGCCGTTCGGCTCACTTTAATTGGGTTGAGGTGGCAATGGCTGGCGAGTGCGTCATGCTCATGAACGAGTGCCGTGCTTACGGCTCTTGAGATGTAGGTGTTCATTCGTAGCGGTTGTCACTTACCATCAAGTCGAAAAAAAGAAACGGTGGGATTGTGTGAAAGGTTTGATGACAGTAGAGGAAGCTTGGGAGGTATATGAGGATAGAAGAAAGTGGCGGGCTGGTTATGTATCTACGTGTGTATGAAAAGTTAAAATGAGGGTAAGGTGTGGTCATACCACATGTTTTAGGAGTATCACAAATAATTTGTATGTACGTATTATAAATTTTTATTGCCGCGATAACGTTGATGAGCATGATTAAAAATGATAGCCGAACAGTTTGTATGCTATGAAAAAAGTAATAACATATTGATCTCGGCGTCAAAGCCCGCGTTATGCGCGCAACTTAGAGACTTATGTGATATCAGTAGATGAGTAAATGTCTCCTTAATTATGAAATTTTTTGTCTTCATTTAATCCGAACTAAGTGTAAGAATTTCAGGAGTAGGATATAGAAGATTTCTGTTGAAATTGTAATAAATCGTATAGCGCATAGTTAATGTTTTCTTTTCCAGCGTCAAAAATTAACCTTTTTAGATTTTAACTTACTGGAAATACTTGAAAATAAAATAAATTATTTGCTATATGTTTAGTATATAATTTGCAATTTCTGCTAACTACGGTCTACTATTAGGTATTAATTTATGGTCATCAAGTTGTTACCCACTTTCAGACAATCGGTATGCATGTGCTTAATGCATTACAGTGTTGTTTGCAGAAAGGGGAAAGGCGGTGTAATGGTTATTTAAACTATGTAGAGATTTGTTATATTATACAAATAAATATATTTGTACTACAATTTATAGACATTGCCATACTACTTAATTCTATTAGTATTTTTAAAAATGAAGCATACACGTCAGATATAATCGTCCGCTTTATAACTGATAACAATTAAAAAAAAAAGAAATTACTTTTTTTTTTTTTAGATTATAGGGGGGCAGACTAACAGACGGGTCACCTGATGGTAACCGCCATCCATGGACACCTGCAACTGGAGAGTCGTAAGTGCGCTGCCCGCCTTTTAGGATGAAGAGGGATGAGGGTATGCGGGGAGGGGAAAGAGGCGGGGGTGACGAGATGGGCAAAGGGGCGGAAGGTCAGGGGAGAGGAATGAGGAGAGGGGAGTTGGGCCTCCGGAAACCTCACTAATTTCGGGGAAAGGCAACGCAAGTGTTGCTTCACAACCGGTTTTCTGTGAGGCCGTGGTATCGCATCGGTCGAGCCGGCCAATTTAGTACGTGGTAGAGCCATGCCTAAGCATGGCTCTACCACGTACTAAATTGTCTTCTTATAAAATAGCACGACTATTTTTTACTTAAGATGAAAACAGAGACTAAGTATAACAATCAACATATAAAAATGTCCTAAAGAATATTTGGAGAGCTTTCTAACAACAGTTATGCTTATGTAATATCGAATTAAAACTTTATTTCTATTCATAACGCCTAAGTTATATACGGTCTTTAACCTCTGTTAATACTGTATAAATTTGATAATAGTTAACACATCTAGAATTTTAAGAACCTTGAAAATGATAAATCATTCTTCAGGCGTCTCCCGTCACTAAGACTTAATATTTTAAATATTTTTGTCTTGAGCGTCGTACAAATTGCTTAAGGTTTTGGCAAAAGAATAATATAATTTGGGATAATGTTTGTCAGACGATGGTGTTTGATTAATTAGTGGGCCTCGTGGCACCGTTTTGTCACTGATGTTCTTAGAATAATACCTAATGTAATATGTAGAATTTGTTAAGGTGTGGCTATATTTTAGAGTTGTATATTATATATTAGACCCCATGAATAACATAAAGCGCAAACTAAAGGTAAATCTATGATTTTTAATACAGTATCTCTATTTTTTATTTTATTTTTCTTTTTTTTAAAAAGAATACTAGCAACGTGCGTCACACATTACTAGTATTCTTGTTAACCCCCCCAGCTAAGCTAAATGCTTGTGTTAGGGGTAGGTTTACGACGGTAGTGTAATGGGTGGGGTTTGAACCCGCAACCACTTGATTGCAAGTCCGACGCCTTAGCCATCCCGCTACCGCCGCTTAAATATTATGATGGATTGTTAAAAAAAGAGAAAAAAAGGTAAATCTAATATTTTGAGATTGAAAATAACTTAAGGTTGATCAATAAAGCTAATATTTCGTAAGCGAAAGGGCTGACATGAATGAAACTAAGGATATTTTATGTATAAAATGCAGGTAAAAAATCCGATTTTATGCAAATAAAGTATTCATAAACATTAAAAATTAAATAATTGAAGTGATAGAAAACTTATATAATAATATGATATATACGGTCCTGTTGGTCTAGTGGTTAGTGACTGTGACTGCTGTCGGAGGTCGGGGGTTCGATTCCCACAAGAAACAAAAATTTGTTTAATACACAAATAGTTGTGCCGTCTCTGCGTATGTGTTCTTTGTGTCCGTTGGTTGAGTGTTTGTGAAGCCCCCGCGACACAGGAATTATTTATAATAGGAGGATTATACAGGCTAAGGTACAATAGGAGACATGTTTGTTATATTGTAGATGAACGAAAAGCATATCCCTTATAACATACCAGGAAGTGTAATACTGCATTTATGATTTTTAAAAGCTTTTCCTTTTTTGTTATGCACGTGAGTAATCAGTACACTACACTATGTAAGAGACTATGCCTATGGCTAATAATATCAAATGTGAATAAATTAGATGTGACGATGCACAAACATGAATGTTTCTAGAGATGTCCATAGAGTTACGATGCCTACACATCAAATTGGATTGATACGGCCACAAGCTCAACGTGAGCGTAATAAAAATGGCCGCCCGCTGGGAAATATCCATGATATTAATGTGATTTTCCGTATTATCACTCTCCTTGATAATTACATTTTATTAGATTATTTTGCTCTAGAACGAAAAGACAGCTAAATAAGCAAATTAAAAAGTCAAAGAAGTTCATGAGAGATTGTACTTAAAAAATGTATAGCAGTGCCAAACTCTGTCCGTCCTAAGGAAAACTAATCTTTGGTTTGCATAACAAATAACTTAAGAGGAACCGTTTGTAATTAACGTTTACAATGGGTATATTTTTTAACGTTTTCGAAAAGAAAGTTTTATTAGTTATGTAAATATTTTATGTACTACGAAATATGTAAATTATTTGCCATACATGGCCTTTAATGATGAAGTTTAATCACCGTCTTGGCTAATCCTAGTGAAACAACAGAAGCAACTACTTCAATGACGCTATTGATGTAACTCAATCCCAATATCTCATCTTAATTTTAATAATAACCTTGCGAATGTCAGTTTCTTTGTAATGTTTTTACCTTCTCAACTAATTATCATAAAATATTGATTGCATTTAAAGGTTTTGGTTGTTGGCAAGTTGGCAGAGGTACAGAAAAAAACATACTTTTTTCATCCAGATAAGTATTGTTCCTGAAAATACAATGCAAAGTACCGTATGTGCTAATACGATCGCAACTACCGATAAGGCCCCCGATTGTACCAGTAATCTATGTAAGCAATCTATATTTTTCTTATGCTGTAACTTTTCTGTGGTGGAATCGATGGAGTTCACTTGAATTGATTTCAATTTAAAATTTAATTTATAGTTACTTAGCAAACAAAAGCGTAATACCAGCAAATATATGTTCATAACATTTACGACCAGCTATTAAAATGAAAACAAACGGCAATACTAAACGCACATTGCAATATTTTCCTTTTTAAATTAAAACAAGAGTGCCATTGCGGCATCGTAATAAACACCAGAGAGCGGTTTGTATACGCGCTGCTTTATTAAAATATTTCACAAGTGTTATTGTACAGCAAAACCTGCGGTGCCCGATAAAAGTTGCAATAATTGAATATTGTCCTTGTAGGTAAACATTCGGAGTTAAGACCGTTAATTAACGGAGATAGGTGCCGTCACGGCCGGATGATGTCCTCTATTATTTCATTAGCTCACTTTTATTCCTTTTATTCGCTTAGAAAGTCTGGTCTGCTAAAGAAAACGATCGATAATTGGGTTGAAAAAAGTTGATTGGAAATGTCAATTCGCCCAGTACGGGCGGTTTTATCATGATTGTGGATTTATGTAGCTTAAGAGGCATTTTAGGTTTTTATAAATCAGGATAATAAGCGAAGCAGGGCTATTTTGCGTATTAAAATTGAAATTCCTATTAATGTCAAATTTTGAGGTGAATATTTTTGTTAAATCGTGTGGTCCGCAGTAATGGAGCATTAATATTAAACAGTCTGAACTCGACTAATAAGACAGGAACAGCTAAATTGATTAATAAATACTACTTTATCTACAAACATTTATCCAATACCAATATTTGTAGGGTGTGACGGTGTCGAGACTATCGACGAGAAAATCTAAATGGCGGACTAGGCGAACTTCTAGAATACGTAAGATTCGCCTGCCAGAGAAGGACACTTCAATACAGGTTTATCTTTATCCTTGGGGTCACCTATATTTTAAATGGAAAAAAAGTAAAGAAGAACAAAAGTAATATGCATTGTACATTTTATGAATAGGAATGTTAGGAAATACCTGTACAGTCAACGACAATCAAAGCGGCTGACAGTATGTGATACCATATGTATGTGTGCTGCGACCCGTCGCTAACACAACATATTGAACACGTCAACTCGGAAAATAATATAGGATATCGTGAAAGAATAACTGCGCATATTAAAACGTCGTGCTCACGAGGAAAATGTGACATCTAATCTATTACATTATTTAAGATATATTTTGTACGTTCCGAAAGATTATGTCTTACGTAAATTTTCAGAAATTAAATTAATATCTTATTAATGTAACTATTAACAGCTTTTAGTACTAAGGATTTACCTACGAAAATTGTATCTAGCCGCACGTAACAAGTACCTACTTTTTTTTTACTGAAGGTTGGAAATATCAGATTTATACGCTGAGGTTTAATTGCAGATGTAATTCATGCATTGCCAGTGCATATATATAAAACTATGGAATTTGAAAGACTACATCTTATTTACATACATACATACACTCACGTCTATATCTAAGAAGGGGTAGGCAGAAGCATATCAAACCATAATTTGTCTCACTTACGTATTAGGGAGCAAGGTTATTGCCATCATCTAGGCACTTTATAACTGTATATATACTGTCAGATAGATAACAGTCCGATACCTCAGTCACCTGTTACAACTGTCAAGGGAAGAGACGGCTGTTGATAAAAGTATATACATACATATATAAACCCGCGCCGGCGTTCCCGAAGGGGTAATGGTAATGGTAAAGGGCTCGTCGGTCCATCCAGTAGGTCCATTATGCGCTCAGGAGGCTGACTAATTAAGCCAACTCTTTCCAGAAGGCTATCGGTTATTGTGTGCTTCTCGAGTCCTTCACCTTACCCGGGAGCGATATAGGTTGAAGGGTAGTGGTAGGGCCTGCCACTGGTAGTGCAGATCATTTTCTTGCTAGCTCGTCGGCTGCATGCTTACCGAGTGTGCCCCCTGGTCATTTACCATGGCATTCTAACGATTGGTGGCATTCATAAATGAGACCGAAATTCATGATGTTGCCATACTATCTGACAGTATATGGATGTTGTACTCCTCGATGCTTCTGTTAGTGTGTTAGTACAACACATTCGCCTTGAAAAAATGGAACTGTGTTCGCCTAGTAAAAGTGATATTTTTATGGTTAGATCTAGTGAGAACACTCCGGCTCCAGTACCTGTCCCCATCTTGGAACCGTCCGTGTAGTGATAGTGACCATTCCGGACTTCATTTATTCCGGAATGGTCACTATCATTCTCATGTAGTTGTATCCAGTATCTTCTTTTGAAGATATGTTGTTTGGAATCCTGTTCCATGGGGCAGTTATCTGAGGTTGCTTATCCACTAGTTGATTCCAAATATTGGAATCAGCTGAAGCTTATAAATTTCAGAATTTCACGTCAACGTGAGTTTTACTAAAGCTAGATTCACATAGACGTAGGATCATAGCACCACTAAAAAATTATGGTAAGGTACATACTTTGTTTGAAGGAGCAGTCGTTTTCGTAAACGTTTCCTAAGATAAGGTATTCTGGTCTATTTATTGTTTTGATAGATTTATTTTTGAAAATAGATTTTAATTTAATATTTATTAAATTAAAATCTATTTCTTTAAATTTTCTCATACGGGATAGATATCTATGTCTCCGTGTCAATGTATAACGACCCTAAATTTTGAACCCGATTTTATTTCGTAGCAGTGCGCAGAGCGTTTGCGTTTTATTCGTGGGGTGGTAATAACAAACACACTTTTCGCTTTTTAAAGCACTAAACAATCGGAGTTCAGTGAAAGGGTCAAGGGGTGTTAGTAGTGATAAAGTAAATATATGGGAACCGTGCCGATCGTTGAAAAGCTAAGAGTAGGAGCACGTTTCTCTTTCTCTATGTAATAAAGTCGTTTACCGTTGGCCTTACTTAAACATTGCAATCGAAAAGGTCCACCGTTAGCATTACCATTACGTTTTTTTGTGGAAAAGGAGTAAGTTTCATTGTTACAGTTCCAAGTTTTAGTGTCGAGTTTTATTAAGAGAACAAGTAATTCAGATGGACAGTGAGCAATAAAAAACAGTTGATAGAAATAGGCGTATTAACGCATACGCTAGCTTTCAGGTTTTTGTCTTCAACCGCAACAAGAAACCTGATGTGTGGTGTGTCATTTAGAAACGTCTTTGTTATGATATCAACGGCATGTAAACATAGTTTTTTACAATCATTTCAACTGAGAACATTGTGAGAGAACCGAGAGATTTGACTCAGTTAGATTCCGACGTGTTACTAGATGGCCCCGGTTTAATGCATAATAAAATTAAATTACTAATAGTTTGTTTTTTGAGATATTACAGCACCGACACGGTGATTCCATTCATACGTGAAGTTACACGTATAAGACGTTTGTATATTTTATATTCTTATATATTCTTTTATTGAGATCTATGTATGTATGTATATTTAAAAAATAGTAGTAAATGCTCTTGAGCTATTTTGCCATACTATCGCACATAATTAGGCTTATTATGTCACTAGCGAGTAATAAGATAACTCGACACGACATTAATCTGATTCGTGCCCTAATTACTCAAAACGTCAAAACCCACCTGACTCTTCGAGATTGCTACAAGATGTTGGTATTGCCATTGCCAATCAACATTTAAATCTCAATTATATGCATAGCCTAGAAAAGTAACAAATGGAGAGCAATTTACTACTAAGGATAATACTTATCTGTCCATTTATGTCGAGCATTTGAATAAGGTATGAAGCTACATAATGAAGTTAAAATTGTTAAAAATTTAAAAAGTAAAAGAAATTAACGACTAGATTATTTTGATATAATACTTGTGAAATAATATGTAGCTCTGAAAAGCATATCGAGTAGTAAATCATATTATTAAATTAAGGCTTGGTCTTTATATACACACTTTAATATTATAATATTTTGCGGGAAAACCTCTTTCATGGCCAATCACTATCGCACATCTCTCCTCTCGATAGGTGTATTGTACGAGGCAGGCCTTTTAAGTTCTGTCGTTTCCATATTTCCCGGCAATTTTGAATTTGGAACTGTTCTATATTATATGTGTTTCAATTTTTGTAATCTCAGTTGAAAGTATTAGGATTAATGCTATTATTTAGTCACAGATTGGAATCTGTCAGGTTACCTACGAAAATAAATCATTCTAAGGAAAATGTTCGTGCAATAATTTTCTACATCTTTAGAAGAGGCCTGACACGGCTTCAGTGTTCTGAAGAGCTAAGATCTGTTTTCAGTGATGAAGCCCCATGTCTGCGGACTGTCGAACGCTGGTATTTAGAATTCCAGCGTGGACATACTAGTGTTAGTGACAAATCTCACGAAGGACGCCCAAAATCCGCCGTCACTGAAGATAACATCATTGCTGTGAGACAACTAATTCTCGAAGATAGTCATGTGATGGTTCGAGAGATAGCGGCTCTATTAGGCATCGCAGGGGCAACCATTCAGAAGATCTTGCATGAAGCGCTTGGTGTGAGAAAGCTAGTTTGCCGTTAGATACCGCATCTGCTTTCCGACGATCACAAGGCGGCCCGCGTCAGATGGTGTAAGAAAACTCTGCAAACCAACCGAGGAAAGTCAAATCACGTCTATGACATCATCAGTCGTGACGAATCTTGGATCTATGCCTACAATCCTGATTTCAAACAACAATCTACAATCTGGGTCTTTCAAGATGAGCCAAAGCCGACTAAAGTTGTTCGTTCTGGAAGCACTTCAAAGAAGATGGTGGCCACGTTCGTTGGAAAAACCGCACATGTTGCGACTATTGCACTTGAAGATCGTAAACGGTTAACGCAGAGTGGTATACCACAGTTTGGTTACCACAAGTCATCACCGAACTTAGAAAATCTAACTCAAAGCGACGCATCATCCTGCACCACAACAACGCGCTCGTCAAACGATTGAGTATTTGAAGCAGGAAAAAGTAGAAATTCTTGACCATCCTAAATACAGTCCTGACCTAAGCCCTAACGATTTCTTTACATTTCCTAAAATTAAGAACAGTCTTCGTGGTCAAAGGTTCCAGTCTGGTGAAGAAGCAGTCGAACACCCCCACTTTAGAGTGGAATAAATGTTATAATAACTGGTTTGAGCGAACGGAAAAGTGTATTAAGCTACGTGGTGAATACTTTGAAAAACAATAAAAAGTACCATAAGGTTCTAGTTGTGTTTTTTTCTTCAAACGACAAAACTTAAAAGGCATGCCTCGTAGAAACCATTGTGTGCTTTAAGTTTAGTGAGGCAGTAAAATAGTTGCCTGCTTAAAGTGGAGATGACTGGTTTGAGTGGTCTACCTCTCCTCCCAGTCGTCTAGACCTCGGCCAGATGTTCTTACTAAAGGTATCCTACCAGTATATCTTTATGCATTTTTATCATTACGCTAAATAGAATAATCATAATGTAAGTGCACTTTCTGATTTTTCTTAGAGACATTTTGTAATCTTCGTTTTTATATTGTCAAAACGGAAAACAATTCACTCAAAACGGTTTAATGATATAAATTTGGTAATAGGGTTTGAGGGCACTTAAACAATTCACGAGATAAAATGTTTTGTA
Source organism: Tyria jacobaeae (assembly GCA_947561695.1). Lineage (NCBI taxonomy): Eukaryota > Metazoa > Arthropoda > Insecta > Lepidoptera > Erebidae > Tyria > Tyria jacobaeae. Next base: position 14,807,392 of record OX387209.1, read on the forward strand.
TTAAATAAATTTGGCAATGCACTTGCGATTCTTGCGTTTTGGGCGTCCATGGGCGGCGGAAGTCGCTTACAATATACCATCTAAACAATATTCAAACCAAACTCTAAGGTGGTAAAGTAAGAAATAAATAATACATATTAACTCCGTCATTAGAGTATCCATTTAAATAATTATTTATTCTTTTTTTTATATTAAATTAGTATTACTCAAGATAAGTCCACTTTAAATTTGAAGACAATATTTTACCTGTGAGGTGGCAAATCAAGGAGTGAAAAATACATGATACGCGATATATTCGTCATTTCTAAACTGATTTCAATATGTTTGTTGAACACCGAAAATATATTGAAATCAATCATAAGTAATAATAATCTTACTCAAGGTTTTCCGGTTTTTGTTAGAAGAAAATGTTAAGGGAAGGGATTATAAATTAGATTACATTAGATTAGATTACAATTACGACATGCGCAGAGAATTGGGTTATGTATTACAGAGATAAGTTGTGCTTACGGAACCTCTGTGCACGAGTTAGAATCGCATCTGTCCGCTTTTTATAATTTTACTTTTAGAAATTACTGTTTTCATTTAAAATCTCAGGAGTACGTCTTTCGAGATCGTTACCCTATATTCTTTTGGAGCTCAGTTGCAACTAGTTATCTCTAAGAATGCAAACGAGTAAGCTTAAAAATCTGTTTAATTTCAATTGCTTGAATATGTATATAATATACGGTCTTTCTGCCATTAAACCAACATTTATAAAAACAAAATTCGTCGTAGATACTTATGGATGTACAACAAGTTTACCAAACAACATGCGAAATAAAAAAAAATATGTTTTTTCAAATATCGTTGTCCTTTTTTAAATATTGAAGGTATTTGGGGAAACCCTTTATTGCGTCGTATTTTAATCGAAATGTGAGTACTTTTGTCAATAACGGCCTACACAAACTCTGTTGCAGACAGTAAGTAATAGGTACATTCGCAATGAAAATATAAAACGTGATTCCATAATGAAATATCACGTTTCATACGTTCACGTTTGGAATATACGTTTTTCCTGTTACCAACTGCATTCTTGTTTGATTGTAATTTTATTTATATTGTATACATATTTATTACTAATATAAATAATTAGAGCTAAAATATATTAATGACGTTATACAACTTTACTGGAGCTTTAAGTTTGTTTCTTAAGGCCATTTATAGGAAAAGCTAGATAAGTATCTAGCAGACATGTCTCTACAGATCAATTTGGCATATTTAATATAATTTATATGAAAAATATATTAATATTCTAGATAAATCGTTTTTAAAAAGGACAACTCCTGTGTCGCGGGGGACTTTACAAACATGTAAACAACGGACACAAAGAACACTCAGACTCAGAACAACAATTTGAGGACCCACAACACTCGGCGCGGCAGCGTGGTGGCGAAGTGGCCACTTAAACCGCTGCAACATCTGTAAAGTCAAATAAAATAAATTAAATTTAAAATAAATTTACATTTGCTGGATACATTCTTGAGTAAAGGGGTAAACATAATGAGTCATTATCTTTTTTAGTATGTTACTTTAAAGACCAAAAAACAAACGTAGTAATGATACATTACCCTGTCATGCATTATCACTACATTTGTCACGGGGTTCACTTTTCTAATTGATATGCTCGCAACCGAATGATATTTCTCTTTCTCTCTTTTGGAGAAGTCCGTTTTAAAATTCTCCAGTTAGGGCGGCCGCCTGCGATTCGGTATAAAGGAAAAATGGTTAACGGTTATGAAATGGACATGATCACCAAATGTCAACACCTGCCACCTAACTTCCGACAGTTTTGAATGCAGAATTAAAACAATTCCCGTTTGCACCGCAAAGTTCTGTAAACGACCGCTATCCAACCGTGGTAAAAACTACACAGTAATAATTTGTAATATAACATGTAATGTCATTGGGAAATAGTTATTGTGTTCAAACTCAAATCAACATTTTTACTGATTTAGAAATAGTAACCTGGTTTTCTGTAAACATCTGTAGTAAACTTGCACAGGTTAAACTGCTGTCTTAGGACGAATGTAAAGGGTAGCCCCCTAACATTCGTCCTAAGACAACAGTTTAATCTGTGCAAGTTTCCCAATGACTGCACAGCTTAATTTTTCCTTTGTCGTTATGGTGACTAAGTCACTAAATATCAGCCAGCTGCACGTTTCAAGTTAGTTCTTAGATGAAATACTTATAATAATACAACGATTAAGACTGTTGTAGGCGTAGTCGTGTCGGGGACAGGCACAACAAGCACTACTCATAAATCAGATGATCATTTAAACCATTATGCCATTTGTCCTGTCAAAAAGCTGCAAGCACAAACTGTATTTCAGCAAGTTGCATTTTTATTTATAATTCATGTTTCAAATCTGGAGCTTTAAAAGTTGGAATGAATGTCTGTGTAATCGCATTTAGCGGTCAGACACGTCCATTAAGTTAACTGAATAGCGTGTTTAAGAGATAATTTTGAATAATTAATTGTTACAACGTGGCTTAGGAGCTTTACCTAACGATAAGATAACAAATTATAAAAATAGAAGCATATTTATTAAAAACGTTGTGTGAGTATATTAAGAACGCAAATTTCTCACTTTTAACTATAAAAAATACTAAGTGTGTATGACAATAATACTAAGTAAGAAATATAATATTAACTTTGAATTTGGAATCAGTTATTCTTATATGAACATTCATTGTTTTTTCTAATTTTCGAGCCAATCGGTATTAAATATATTTGTGATATTGAAATGGTGTGTGGTGATTAAGAGAACCGATTTGCATTGAATTCGAAAGCAATAGATTATATTTCGGAAAATAAATATAGAACCTAGAACCATATCGCGTATTTTAAAAGATGACTTAGGGCTTGCAGCCTATAAGAGGCGCATTTAACCCATTCCTCCCCACTGTCGTATTTTGAGCAATATTTTAACGAGCAGAATGACCGAGTTTATGCTCAAATCTCTATAGAAGCCAAGTAGTCAGCAGAGTGCAAGAAAAGAAGGCATTATTCGATTTCAGTAATGGTTTGGTGGGGTGTTATGCTATTCTATTAATGTATAAACTAACACAAATTACAGTAATAAATGTTTTATTTAATAGGAAAAAAAAATAACTATTTTCCCTTGTTACAATATTTATGGCATGACTATAATTATTATAGTGAACTTTTTTGTTTTATTGTTTATGGCATAGATGGGCAAACGAGCAGATGGGTCACCTTATGGTATACGACAACCGTCGCCCATGGGCAATTCCAACTCAAGTGTGTTGTAAGTGCACTGCCTGAGCCCTCCATAAATCGATTCAATATTTAACATTTACTGTACAGCGACTCCTTTGTTTATACGCCAGTATCTAGACACATCACACATGTGAGACACATTCGTTTCTCACAATAAGCGTGAAACTATCTAGGTACGGGAAATTATATCTTTATTGTCCAAAGCGCACATACATAACGAATGCGGCGAAAAGATTAGGAAAAAAATCAACTATTTACCAAGGATGATATAAAACGAATAATTAATCAATTTAAGCTACTGGCTATCTTACTTAAGGTACACGTACCTGCCTGCCTTACTCGTTTATTGATTAGCCATTTTGACTGCAGAGCGTGGACTGGACAAGTAGTAACATAATGACCACGATCATTTGAAGGTGTCTGGGTGTAATTTATTTAAAACGAGTGTAGTTTTAGTGTGATCAGACAGCCGTGATTGAGAGTTCTTTCTACTTATTTGAATATATTAATATTTGAAATAAAATAAACACACAATCTCACGCATTTTTCACTTCGGTCCAGATTAAGGCAACAACCAGCTACTTGCTTCTATCCTGACATACCTCACGAGCTTGTTCTTCATTTAACGTTTCATACTCATTTCAGTCATTTATTCAATCTCATTCTCCTTGACGTCTAATAAACATTTGAGGTATGTACATATGTATGTACATATATCTTTATGCACTTCGATCATGAGAACAAAGCCAACTCCTAGTAATACTAAATTAGTGAGAAAGGGTTTCTCTCTCAGATTATTAAATAATGCAGTACGTATTTAGTGTGTAATTAGGTTTATTAATTATGATACAAGAAATTTTTAGTTTAGGAAAGTTGTACGTATTAAGAGAAAATGTAATCTCTGAACCACCTTTTTTCTTTGACGTCAAGCGCAATAGCCACATTAGCATTTTGATTGGTTAGCAGCCTTCTGCGGGAAGGACAAGGAGCTATTTGTGAAGGCAGCCATTTTCTAATGTTTTATGTTTTTGCTTCCCCATAAGTTTTTACCTTAAAATAAAACTTTAATTATTTAAAGCGTTATTTTAATTATTATTTTCTAGTTATTAACATAAATTCAAGTAATGGACACCAAAAAATCTGTTCAATTGAGATCATCTTCCTTTTTGAAGTTGTTTAAAAAAGTAGGAACTTCGGCTATTACGGTGCTTACTGAAAACTACTAGTATGCAATAATGTGTTATATTAACTTGATAGCCTTTTGTTTTACCATTAAATGTTTTTTGCTCGTTTTTTAGACACAACAGGGTTACTACAGGAGCGAACTGGTAGCTGCCTGTATCCGTTGCCAGTCTTCTTCATTAACTTGATCGCCTAAACCAGGGGTGCTCAAACTTGAACTGCTGGCGATCTACCTCAATATTTTTAGACTACTTACGATCGACTTGAGAGGCTGCAAGTATGTGTGATGCAGGGTTGTCGTACATACACGATACACCCTACCTACCTAGGTAGGGTGTACCGTAGCATATATAGATATTAGCTTTCCGCACAATTTACATTATCTTAGTCAAGGTTTGGGTTAGGTTTACTTAAGTTCTTCTCTACAATATCAATGAAAAAACTCCTAGTTATTCAAAATTGCGAGTTTATTCGTTGTTACAAAACAAAAGAGTTACATATGGTGTTAAACTCAACTAAGGAGTGACTTTGGATCTTGAAGCGTGGCACTGCATGTCCTCAGCATACTTTTCATAAGATGGTGCGTAACCACTGAGTGCCAATCGCAAGCATGATGACATATGATCGTCAGTTAGTCGATTGCGATATTTTGACTTAATTATCTTCATTTCAGAAAATGCAGACTCGCACAAGTAAGTTGACCCAAACATTGCCGTCAGTTGAAGGGCGATTTGCCTTAGATTCGGATATTTATCTATAGATATAAAACACCAGAAATTTGTATCAGATGCTGTAGCTTTGAGATGTATATCTGATATAATCTGCACCAACTCATTTTCAACAGAACATGAGTTCATATTAAACTGACTTGCTACTTCAGTGGTTAATTCCTCAATGTTTTTACATGAAAAAGGATAACTCATAAATGATGCTATATTTGCCAATTTACTGCAATCATAAAAACGCATTTCGAATTGTCCCAAAATATTTGATAATTCAGCCTCATACGTATCATAATTCAACTGAGGAATCCTTGCTTTCAAAGACGGAAAATGTTTCAGATCCTTTCTTTTCAGTTGATCTATCATAAGTTGCAATTTACTTTTGAATGCGTTTACTGCGCTAATCATCTCAATAATAGTTTTTCCTTTACCTTGAAGCTCCAAGTTAATGGTGTTTAAGTGCATTGTGATGTCAGTCAAAAATGCCAAATCAGTCAGCCATTTTTCGTTTTTCAACATCTCAGTGTCATCACCTCTTTCGTCTAGAAAAGCTGTTATTTCGGGCAATAATTCTTGAAACATTTCTAGGAATTTTCCGCGACTCAACCACCTGACGTCCGTGTGAAGAACTAAATCAGTGTGTTCAACTGACTCCCTATCTTCCAACTGCAACTTAAAGAGCCGCCGTTGCAAGCTACGTGCACGGATGGAATTCACAATTTTTGTTGCAATGCCCATAATTTCCTCCGTGTTTAAAACTTTTGAACACAAAACTTGTTGATGTATAATGCAATGGAATGAAAAAAAATGAAGGGAATTCTTCATTAGCTCGACACAATGCCACAAAACCGTTCTTGTTTCCAGTCATTGCTAGTGCTCCATCGGTTGTAATGCACACAAATTTATATATTGGTAGCTTGTAGTTTTTTACAAAATTGATGAAAACGTCATATATATCTTCGCCACGGGTCTTCCCCTTCAGAGGAATGATTGTCAAAAATTCTTCCTTAGCCAACATGTCATTGAATACCATCCGAATAAAAATACACATCTGGGCAGTGTCTGTCATATCGGTGGATTCGTCGAACTGTAAAGAAAAGTATGTACATTCCATGATATCATGTTTTAGTTTATCTGCGATGTCCTGACTCATGACTTCAATACGCCTTGTGACAGTCGGACGAGATAACTGAAGTTCTCTAATAGCAGACATGATTTCTGTTTTATTTTTAAAATCTCCAAATAAAGTCTCACCCGCTTCAATAAATTTGCCTTTAATTTCGTTTGCCCCCTAACGCATAAAAAAAAAAAAATATAAATGCTTCCTTCACAACCGATCCATCTTCGAATGGTTTCTTGTGTTTCGCCAATATATGAGATATTTTAAATGACGCGATCGTAGCAGCTTTTGATTGTTTGGCTGGTCTTGTGAACATGGTTTGTTCTTTTTTCAAACAAGATATCAAATTACTTACTTTTCGTTTTCTTAATTCACTCTGTGGCGGAAAATCCTTTTCATAGTTTTTATGAACCGTTTTATGATGCCTCTCTAAGTTACCACGCTTAGGTATTGCAACTGACGCACGACAAATAACACAAATGCACTTATCCTTCACCATACAAAAGAAAAATTCTTCCTCCCAATCGTTATTAAAATAATACGTTTTAGATTTCTTCACTGCACTCATTTCGCACTATTCAATAATAAACTTTGTATCGACGTAGTATCGCCTTCAAGTTACAATTCAGAATGACTCCAATTCCTGCAGGCGCAACATTTATATCGGCGTGAACGAAAGTCTCGAATGTTCCCGTCAAACGCGCCGCCCGAAATGGTCTAGTACAGTCTAGTCTAGAAACAACGCGGCTTTTCTTTGACAAGTACCGCGCGTTCCTTTGATAAAGCCGCCTTTTGCCGCAAGCAGTGTTATTACGTAATAAATTTTTGTAGTTTAGTTACCTACTTATTAAAATTTTTTTTCTTCTCAAGATCTACTCAAAAAGCACTCGCGATCGACTGGTCGATCGCGATCGACCGTTTGAGCACCCCTGGCCTAAACTATAGGTTCTCATCACGGAGTTGTTAGTCTTTTCTCGCGATCTCCCTCTCTATTTTAATAACTCCTTGTACTGTATTTACACTCGATACTGTAATAATCAAAAAGGAACAAAATAAAGCTTCTTATATTTTGGTATCATTTCTTTTCTACTGCTTATTTTTATATCATTACCGTAGGATTTAACAAATGGTACACGTAGACGCGACTTTACTTCTACAAAAAATGTAAATCCGCATACAATTGGCCTGCGTACGTGTTTAAACGTTTCACATATTGCTGGCATATCATGCTTTTCAAAAGGTGTACTCTATTTATCACTTTCATCCACACAGACTTAATATGAATAAATGTTTGGAATTATTTTAAAGAGAAATGTGCCATGGGTTGTGAGTAACTAGTTTGTTTCTGAGTGTACTTTGTGTCTGTCATACCTAATCGATCGAACCGAATCAATAATCTTTAGTATTTTTTATTTATTGTAATTAATAAAACTATGACTATATATTATATAAGTAGACAAACAGCGAGAACGGAAACTATTGTCTTTTAGATTTATTATAATAGATTAAAAATAGTATATCTAACAAGAACGGCGAGTCTGAAGGGGTTTCTCTTAGTCACTGTCCTTTCATTCGACCCCACATTTTGGCATAATTGTGTACAAACATTTATACACTATCGTTTTGTTTGATCATTATTCATATATATATTTATGATTACGATATAACAATAATCGACCTAATAATAACAAAAAATCTTCATAAGCATTCGATTTGCTTATAGTTTATGTTTTGGGGTATTCTTAAGCCAACACTAAGTAATTAAATATTATATTCTTTATTCTAAACATTTGTTAGTTTCATTAATCAACAGAATAAAATAATATACATTCTCAGGCATATGTGACACAACGCTCGTACGTAACTAGCGAAGATTATACTAAAGTTTGTAGAACACGTATTAAAGTACCTAATCAGATACATTTTAGTGTGGATAAATACGTAGTGATGCGGTATAAGTGTGTTGTAGTCTTAGAGAGAGTGAAGCCGATCTACGAAGAGTGTCCCGGTTAAAACGAAGCCTTGTACTGATGAAGATCGAGTTAACGCGGCATGGAAGGAAAGAGATATATCTCTGTCTGGGGTTCCAATGCCAGTCAAAACCAAGGACAAAGTGGCTGTTTTATAACAGCTATCAGACTTACGTTGCATAATGATTGGCAGTCTTGAAGGAGCATGAACAACAATGTCACACAGCGGAGATGATAATCAAGCGCCGGACGAACGCCATAACGCGCGGTGGTAAAGTTCGGAACGAATATATAAGTCTATGTAAGTAGCGCCAATAACAAGATCAAAGAAAGAAGACTTAGATGATATGGTCAGATTATGAAATGTGAAAATAGCTAACCATTAAAAAAAACCACTGCCCAAAGTCACCACTAAGAACGAACAAGAGGTAGAATTCGATCTCGATTCGATCTTGGTAGATCGATGTTGACTTGAAAGAGCAAACATACCACCAAAGACAATCCAGAATAAAATATATATAAAATAGAATAATAATAATAGAACAAGAAAATACGTAGTGCGTAACTCTGTAAACAGTAGACATACTCGTATTAAAAACCATCGCTTAACCACTACAACAAACATATGTTCCATTACCACAATTTAAGAACTATGAATTATTTCATCGCATATTCGTATTATAAACCGGTACGCGTTTATAAATTTAGATGAATGTAATACCTTGCGTTTCTTTGTTTGTTTCGAACAATTGTGGGTAATGGCTGATGTTCTTTATTGTTTTATATTAACTATAACCCGTTTGAACGATAATGAACACCCAAATATTTAAAATATTTTCATAAATCGTCAATTCTACATATTTTTTGTTTATGTTCGTATATACATATTTCTTAAAATATCATTTGCAGTTTTTTTTTGTTACATATTGAACTTCGCTGACGCAATACATTTGGGCCATGTATGTGTGTAGGTTATACATGCCTAATAAAATACAAAAAAAACTCGTCGGTCACTAGGGTATTAAGTTCTATATGCTATTTGGATATAGCTATTTATTGTCACATCTCTCGTTACCGTTTGGATGTAATATAATTCGGTAAATATTTCTATCTAGTCATTTATTTAACTATACAGCTTTTAAAACAGAGTACAGTAAAAGATGGATTACTTGCTCGATAGTTATAATATTCGTTTATTAGGTATACTTTTATGTACATATATGTATTCAATGAAGTCACGACGACGACGACGACATAGTGTAAGTAGAGACGACCAATCTTTCTTCAATTTCAAGCTTATCTCTTCGAACCACTCATCTGTGCCATTCCTCTCGAACATGACTGCACGGATGGCGCAATGGTCTAAGTGTTCACCTCGCCACTACGCTAACGCGCAGAGAGTTGTGGGTTTAGTCCCCATATGGGACAACACTTTCTGTATTCCTCAAATTGTTGTTCTGAGTCTGGGTGTACTTTGTGCCCTCACTTTGAATTTTCGTAAGTCCCCGCAATAAAGAAATTAATACTAGTGCGAAAGTTTTCTTTAAAAAAAAACATCGCTTCATTCGTTGCAACCAAGTCATTAATTAATGCGAAGAGCATTTAACACTCTTATGAGTCGAATAATTTGACATTGTCAGTGACGTAAGAAAGTGATAAAAAATTTCTAGTAAACATTAACGGCTACAAGTTAAAATTAGTCAGTATTTTACCAAATGTATGACAAGACCTAGATGTCTTCACGCATAGGTTTTTATAAACAGACAGTAAAATCCCTCGATAGGTGACAGTACACAGCGCTCGAATCGTGCCCCTCGCGGAGAGGCGCGCGGAGGGTGTAACCGGCATCGACAGCGCGCGGGCTGCCGACCGACACTCCACGACCGAACGGACATCGACGCGTGCGCATTGAAGTTCTCCAACTTGTATTGTTTTTAACTACAAATTATATTTTTATACAGTCCACTTTGTTATCATTAATTCGCTACAGAAGATATATAAACATTGGTTCTTCGAGCCGTCAATCAAATCCGCGTAACGTTTATCACTAAGAAAGAAGACGTTCGCGCGGGGCAATACGTGCGACGTTGGTGGACTTTGAACTCGAATTTTTTTTTCGAAAGCGCCGTGTCATTGTAAGCTGTGTTCAACGGCAGACAAGTTTGGAGGTGGAGTGGCCCTAGTACAAGCGAGGAGAGGACGTCTACTAGTTCCCGAGTTTTTCAAGTCGACGGGTGGTCAAGTCTCGACTACATTGGTCGAAACCACCAAGTCATCAAGTTGCTTCGTGGGAATCTTCACAGTCCGCCTTGTGGATAAAGATAAGCATATATGTGTATCGTTCCAAGTTCCTATCTAATTTATTTCCAGTATTTTACTACTAATTTCAAAAAATCCGTTACAACCGTTTCAGTTCAATTTCAAATTTGAGTGACCAGGTGATTGTTTTTCATCTCATTAATCATTGTACATTGAAGTTTGTCGTAAGTCATCTACATTTTTAAATAATAGCCGCTCGGAAACCGGTTTGCTATCGCTTTTTTGCTAAGTAGGTCACACGGCTATTCATTACAATATTCACAATATATTTGCTGCGAATAAGTCGTACTATTTCTTGCGCATTATCTAATTTGAGCTTTATTTTTTCTTTACTATTTAAATAAAAACAGCTTCTTATAATGACTACTGAAGACCTGTTAGTGAGAAAACGTAGTGCTATGAAAGCTAAGCTCACGAACTTCAGTAACTTTGTAAATGTGCTTCTTAGTTGCAAATCACTTTCTAGCTTACAGCGTATTGAGCTGGAGGGTCGCCTTAATAAATTTGATGCCTTATATGATGAATTTGACAATTTGCAGTTGGAGATTGAGGTGCTCTTGGACAAGCCAGACGAGGCATATGGGGAACGTACTAAGTTTGAAGAGCGTTACCATGCATTGGCAGCTCAGGCGCGCAGTTTGCTGATCAGCGCTGACACCGGCAATGACGCCGCCTCTGTAGCGGGCTCGGCAGGCAAAAACACAGGTGCATCGTTCCGTCAGAATTTTGTACGCTTACCGAAAATTGATTTACCCCAATTCGATGGTAGTTATCAGTGTTGGCTTGAGTATAGGGACATTTATGTTTCTTTAATTCATAATAGTAGTAATATCGATGACATTAGCAAATTCCACTACCTTCGTGCATCGCTCAAGGGAGATGCTCAAGAAATAATAAAAAACATAGATTTTAAGGGCGATCAATATCAAATGGCATGGAATTTGTTGTGTGAGCGATATGACAATAGCAGGCTTTTAGTCAACAATCACGTGCAGGCCTTGTTCAATGTTTCAGCTGTATGTAAAGAATCTTGTGTAGCTTTACGTCAATTTGTTGACACTATTAACAAAAACGTTAGGGCACTAAAAACACTGAACGAACCCACAGAGTATTGGGATACAATCTTACTGTACATGTTGACTAACAAAGTAGATAAAATCACTAACAGGGACTGGCAGGAGTATTGCGATAGTTTACCGAAACGTGCTACTTTGCCACAATTTTGTTTATTTGTTAGCAAGAGAGCTGATTTGTTGGAGACGGTTGAACGTAGTGAACAATCAAATCAAAGGGTAGATAATAGTACTAACAGTTATATAGTAGTTACACAAAATTCTAATATAGGCAACAATTCAAACAATAATAAACACAAAAAGGATACAAAAAATTACAATAAATGTCCTATGTGCAAAAAAGACCACTTTATGTTTGTCTGCGAAGATTTCCGTAAGTTAACAGTAGAAAATCGCTTGTTGAAGGTAAAAGATCTTAAGTTGTGCTTTAATTGTTTACGGTCTGGCCATTCAAGCAAACAGTGTAAATTGTCTCATTGTAAGTATTGTAAACGTAGACATAATACTCTTTTACATGTAGACCAACCTAACTCAACCAACTTCCAAGATCCTATGCCCAGTATTGCTTTACCTACTGACATTTCTGAAAGTGCACATTTTCAAAACAACACGTCTGAAAACGTCGTCTTGTCAGGTGACACTACAGATAACTCTACCCGTTCTGTTTTGCTATCCACAGCTCTGGTGACAGTGGTCAATCACCGGGGTGAGAAGCTCGACGCCAGGATCCTGCTTGATAACGGTAGCACAGCCAACTTTATTACTGAAACACTGTGTCACAAGCTAGGATTGTCCAAACGTAACGCTAACTCCACGATATCAGGTATAAATAATCAGAAGTCCAATAGCACACAGTCTTGTAGGTTTACAATTCAGTCTCGTAATAGTGTCTACAAGGAGACTATCAGTTGTATTGTATTGCCTGAGATTACTAGAATTTTACCTTCATCTATGGTGGACATAAGAATCGTCAACATTCCAACAGATATTCAACTGGCTGATCCTTCATTCTACATTCCATCAGTTATTGATATTCTTGTCGGCGCTGAAGTCTTTTGGAATGTCTTAGGTACGTCAACAATTAATCTAGGTAAGAATCAACCCAAACTTCACGCCACAAGATTCGGGTGGATAGTGTCAGGTCCAGTTCCAGTAGTTTCGTCTTCTGGAAAACAATCACACTATTGTAACGTGTCTATGGATGAATTGAATAGTAGTATGAACAGGTTATGGGAGTTAGATTCTGTATCATCTATACATTCATTGTCTCGAGAAGAACGTGTGTGCGAAGAATCCTTTCGTAATAACACTATTCGTGATAAGCAGGGTCACTTTGTTGTAACAATTCCATTAAAGAACAATCCCAACGTTTTAGGTGAGTCATATGAAATGGCTAAACGTCGATTTTTATCTCTGGAGCGTCGTTTCTTGCGTGATACAAGTTTCAAGGAACAATATGTTGCCTTCATGAAGGAGTACGAGCGTCTTGGTCACATGACAGAAAATCGACCGTCTATGAAGCCTCACACAGGTGATAATGTTGAGTATTTCTTGCCTCACCATGGGGTCATGAAGGAGTCTAGCTCAACTCCACTCCGGACAGTCTTCGATGCCTCAGCGGCAACCTCTTCTGGAATATCGTTCAATGATATTCAGATGGTAGGTCCAACTGTCCAAGAAGATCTATTTTCAATTTTGTTAAGATTTCGGCAACACAAATATGTAATTTCTGGTGACATAGCTAGAATGTATCGTGCTATTGCTGTCACACCTTCACAACGTGCTTTACAGCAAATTATTTTCAGGACTGATCCCAAGTTACCGTTAAAAACGTACAGTCTCAATACCGTAACCTATGGCACCGCTTCCGCTCCATATTTAGCAACAAAGTGCTTAGTAAGTTTGGCTAAAGTTGCTACTAGTAAAACCGTCAAATCTTCAATTGCACGTGATTTTTACGTTGATGACTATCTTTCAGGAGGCAATTCAGTTTCAGACGTGGTAGATATGGTTAAAGAGGTTATTTCTGTTTTGTCATCAGCGAATTTTCATTTACGGAAATGGCAATCTAATAATTCGTTTATTTTAAACCAAATTACTAACTCTTCAGAAGTTTCTGGTTACTTAAACTTGTCTGAGGACAGGAATGTGGCATCGAAAACATTAGGTTTACGTTGGATGTGTGCAGTAGATTACCTTTCATTTTCAATTCATGTTGAATCCGAAAAACAAGTAACTAAACGACAAATTTTATCTGTCATAAGTCAAATATTCGACCCGTTAGGTTTGGTTGGTCCATGTGTTGTCGAGGCAAAATTTGTAATGCATTATGGTTAGCCAAGTGTGATTGGGATGAGCAGGTCCCGGAGTCAGTTTGTAATCTCTGGTACAATTTCATAAACACTCTTCCAAGTTTAAATGATTTAAAAATTCCACGATGGGTTGTGTGTGACAATGCTTTATTACATGAAATTCATGTTTTTACAGATGCATCAGAGAAAGCGTTTGGTTGTTGTGTGTATCTCCGATCATTGAACGAGCAAGGGATAGTTCAGGTACAACTTTTTGCATCTAAGAATCGAATTGCACCAATAAAGCCCACCACCATTCCTCGTCTTGAACTTTGTGGGGCATTGCTAGGAGCAAGGCTATGTGCTAAGGTCCTGAGTTCGATTACTCTGCCTATTACCAAATGCCAGTTTTGGAGTGATTCAACCATTGTATTGAGTTGGTTGGCAATGTCACCGAGTCTATTAAAACCTTTCGTGCGTAATCGTGTCAATGAGATTCAGGAGAGCACAGCAGGGCACACGTGGAGTTACGTTCCGTCTAAGGGCAATCCGGCGGATCTTGTTTCTCGTGGGCTGAAGGCTGACCTTATCAGCGAGTGTTCTTTATGGTGGTCGGGCCCACAATTTTTGTTAAATCATGAAAAAGACTGGCCAGTCATGCCCAGTAGAAGAGTGAAACAAGATCTACCAGAAATCATTACATCTAACATCATTGATCACTCGTTTCTAACACAGTTAAAAAATCCCATACATTCGTCTCTCACAAATCCATCAATCATTCAGTCATTAATTCATAAATATTCAAACTTAAATGTTTTACAAAGGATAGTGGCATATATATATATAGATTTATATATAATTCAAAAAATCGAAATTCTAAAGTAACAGGTCCTATTTCCTGTAAGGAACTTAAAAATGTCTTATCTATAATTCTACGTGTAGCTCAATATGAAATGTTTCCTGACGAGTACGCGATTCTTCGATCGGGCAAGTCATTGCCACGCAGGAATAGACTTATTTCTCTGACTCCCTTTTTAGATAGTGAAAACATTATTCGTGTAGGTGGCAGACTGGACAACTCCCCATACGAATATGGGGTAAAGCATCCAGTTTTGCTTTGCGGCAAGCACCACTTCACAAAAATGGTCTTTCAAATGCAACATAGAGTTTTACTTCATGCCGGCCCTCAGTTATTGTTAGCAAATATACGTCAAATGTATTGGCCCCTCGGCGGTAGAAACCTGTCTAAATCTGTAGTAAAACGCTGCATACAATGTTTTAGGTATAAAAATCAAAATGTGCAACCAATCATGGGACAGTTGCCCTCTGACAGGACTCATTTGGAGTTCCCTTTTTTAAATAGCAGTGTTGATTATGCCGGGCCAATATTGATAGCTGATCGAAAGGGGCGAGGGTGCAAACTTTTGAAGGCATATATATGCATCTTTGTATGTCTGGCAGTAAAGGCTGTCCATATTGAGCTCGTTACAGACCTTACTAAAGAGGGTTACATGGCAGCTTTAAGCCGTTTTATTGCTCGCCGTGGCAAACCTAAGAGCATCTTGTCTGATAATGGGACGAATTTTGTCGGTACTTGTAAGGAATTATATAAGTTTTTACAAGACGTCAATATCCCTTATGAAATTTCACAGAATGGCATTGAATTTAATTTCGCCCCTCCATACTCTCCACATTTCAACGGTATTGCTGAGGCTGCTGTTCGCTCCACAAAACATCATTTGAAAAGGTTACTGCGTTTAACACATTTAACATACGAGGAAATGATCACATGTTTAGCTCAAATTGAAGCTGTTCTTAATTCACGTCCTCTAACCATACATGTCTCGCATCGAGAGGCCGTCCTCCTCTCCTCGCTGCTTCTCGGTGCTCATGCGCCGACAGTTATGTAAACATCAGTATAAACTTTGGATATTTGGCAATGGTATAATATTACACATTGTGATGATTTAACACGCTCAGCTACAGAACTCCATGGTAACCCAACACTCCACACGTAACATCAACGATTTAAGAGTATATTATTCAACTTATCTACTATCTTGTTTACAAAACATGTAAGTGAAATGACTTTTTGAGAATTTTATTTAGTGCTCTTTATAATTCTAACAATTTAGTAAGATATTGGGCAGAGTGCGAGGCATGTATAGAACTTTAACAATTAGCAAATTATGTAAGTCATACTTTCCTAATTAGTTGAGCTCCTTATGGCTTCAAAAGTGGAATGAAAGAGACGAGCGCGTTCAAGGTACGTTGCTCTAGTGAATGTAGGAGACTAATAATTATCAAATTATAATTATGACGTTTTGTGAACTGTCAGGATTACAGCATTACCGTATTGACGCTTTTTTAGAAGTCAAATAATTTCCGATAAAATATTCACGATATTTACTTGTATTACTACTACTTACATTGTATTGAACTATTTTAAATTTTGCTACTTTTAGTTATTTACTAAAATATAGTTTGACATGACGCTCAGGACTTCTTTCTCACCATAATGTCATTTGCCGGTATTAGTGCCGGTCTGGTTTCACACTTCAAGCAGCAGATTTGTATTTGCAGAAGCTCAAATAACCTTCTATAGTAAACTTAGGAACGATTTATAGAACTTTTGACATACTTAGCAATGCGTCAGGAATTTCAAACTTACAAACATATTCATTTTCTAAGATTAGTTCTTAATAGTCATTATGATCTTATTTTAGTCAGGGATGAACAACTGTTTATACAAATCTGCTCTCTATACATATACTTTATATTCTATGTATATATCAATCAATCAATCAATTAATCTATTGCAGCCCACTGCTAGACATAGTTCTTTATACTCGTATTCGATATAGATGACATTAATGACTTTAGGGTCGAATAATTATCTTATATAAAAGTATATGTACATGGTTTTGCCACCTCAATGAAATACGGAAGACATTATTGATGTTATCATAAGAAATCTTGTGAAACTTTAACTTAAATACACAATAACCTAATTTTGAACTTTAACTTCGGTTACGTAATAAGCTAACGAAAGTGCAAAGTTTGTTCATAAATTTAAAATATAGAGTAGGTGACCAAAGTTATTCGTCAAGCCGTCGTTAAAACATTTTACCAAGGAATTTACAACTTCACCAAAAGAATTTAATAGGACAAGTTAGGCTTGCCAAACTTTACCACAAATTATGTACAAAGGGTATTTTACACTTCGATCTGTGTGTTATCTAACGGCGTCCATTAAAGAAGATGGCTACCGATGTTAACATTTGGTTGCGTAATTATGAAGAACGTTCAGAATCGTTAATAGATTAATACGTATTACAAAATAAAACATTAGATAGTTTATTGGTTTTTTTTTTATATACTATAGGGGGACAGACGAACAGACGGGTCACCTGATGGTAAGTGACACCGCCGTCCATGGACACTTGCAACTCAAGTGCGCTGCCCGCCTTTGATGGTGATGAGGGATAGGGGATGCAGGGAGCGGAAAGAAGAGAGGAGGGATGAGGAGATGGAAAAAAGGAGAAAGGAGATGAGGTGAGAGAAAAGGGGGGTGGGGGAATTGGGCCTCCGGAAACCTCACTCAATTCGGGGAAATGCAACGCAAGCGTTACTTCCCAACCGGTTTTCTGTGAGGCCGTGGTATCGCACCGGACGAGCCGGCCCATTTGTGCCTAAGCATGGTTCTACCACTGAACGATGGAGATCACACCGCTAAAAAACTAAACTTGCAAGCGAGCTGACTGCTCATTTTTATAGTGTTGGTCTTATTTACTGAACACTGGTTTAAACGTAAAGTATTTTGCTGTTTGTTGCTATTATTTTATCTTTGTCGAGCAGTGTTCGGTGACTCATGACCTTTCATCTGCACTGGGTCAATGCTCAAATGTTCATAATATATCCTTGCCCTAGTTTCCAAGTGGCATTTAAACGTAACCATACTACTAAATATATCGTATTTTTTTTCTTTTTTTTTTTTAAAGACAACTTCCGCACAAGGATTAATTCCTGTGTCGCGGGGGACTTTACAAACATTCAAACAACGGATACAAAGAACACCCAGACTCAGAACAATAATTTGAGGATTACACAATGTGTTGTTCCGTGCGGGGATCGAACCCACAACACTCGGCGCGGCAGCTTGATAGTGAGATGACTACATAAACCGCTACGCGCACGAAAGGCATTCACGGGTCATTGAGAAAAGGCTTCTAGATTTATTTGCCGATATTTAAGCATGGGATTGGAATCTAAATTCTATATGTAATACGTGAAGAGAATTTTTGATCGCCTTTCAAAGAAATTTAATTAATCAATCATACAGGGATGTTGACTACGATTGATAATGTAGCCTTGAAAGTCTACGTACGTAAGTCTCAAATTATTATAGTGTTTTACCGTCTCCTACCATAGATACCATGGATGCGGATAATAAAGTATGTAAGTAAATATCTAACATATCTCCAGTTACTAACTGTTACTGTATGGAGTGCTCGGATCGATTTCAGTTATACAATTATTATTACAAAGGCAATTCTTTCTATAACTTTCAAATTTTTGTTCTGCTCATGAATGAATTTCTGACAAGTAAAGTTCTAGAAATCAAACCCTTAAACAGTAGAAAAACATATTTTTGGCATTGGCACCGTCTATAGTGGAACGATACAAAATTATCAAAATAATCGATTTCAGATTTTATCCGTGATATCGAAATGGATTTCGGATAACTGGATAAGGTCGTGTTTCGTGTAACTAGTTGTTGTCTGCGATTTCGTTCTTGTGGTCATTTTGATCCGTACCTATTTTTCTGAAAATTCCGTTCGTATATAGACTCTAACCTACATTTGTTCTGAAATTGATCATCTAGATAGAACAACAACGGTGAAATTGATCATCTAGATCAATTTCACCGTTGTTGTTCTAGCGTTATTAAGAAACAAGCAACCATTCAAACATAAAAATCACAACTTCGCATTAATTATAATAGTAAGTAGAGATTTGCTGTATAATTCAAACACAACAACAAAAATTCCAACTTTCTAACACTGTGCCAAAATCTAAGATCCTTCCTGTACATTATTTCACCAATAACCGGTTCCAATGATATAACTACGCTTCAAAGCTATCATTATTTCATATGAATACAATAGATTTAAGAATTATATTTTTATGCTATAAGGATCTTCTAATATGTGTTTAACAGCGATAGAGCCATGCTTAGGCACAAATGGGCCGGCTCGACCGGTGCGATATCACGGCCTAACAGAAAACCGGTTGTCAAGTAACGCTTGCGTTGCATTTCCCCGAATTCAGTGAGGTTTCCTGAGGCCCAATTCCCCCTCCCCCCTTTTCTCTCCCCTCATCTCCTTTCTCCTTTTTTCCATCTCCTCATCCCTCCTCTCTTCTTTCCGCTCCCTGCATCCCCCATCCCTCATCACCCTCAAAGGCGGGAAGCGCACTTGAGTTGCAAGTGTCCATGGACGGCGGTGTCACTTATCAGGTGACCCGTCTGTTCGTCTGTCCCCCTATAGTATAAAAAAAAAATGTATATAATAATGAAATGCTGTTCGTCAGTCTCACTAAAACTCAATAACGGTATGTCTGATTTGGTTTTCTTCTTAAGGTTCCTTGATCTCTGCAATATCTTGTGACGGAACAGATCTCATCATTTGGTTTTAATCGGTTTGAGTCCTGCATACAACTACACCCTCGGTTCTGGTGGTCAAAACTGTAGACGGCAAGACTGTAAGCGAAAAAAATAAGATTAAATATAAAAGTAATTTATATATATGATAAATTAAATAAAGAGAATTATAATAATAGATATTGCTGTTCCTAAGAAGATAATCGCGTGAAAGCTTAAAAAGATAAACGAATAAAATATTTGGATTTGTCTCAAAAGATTGTCGACATGTGGAATATCGATTTGGCGATCATTGTTCCGATAGTCATATCTGTTATTGTTACTTACATTCACGCGAGCGAAACCGCAGCTAAAGCTACTTCGTATTAAAAATACAAACTAGATTTTAAACTAAACAAGTTTATGCACACAAAATACAGCATCCATTTGATGGGATGTAAAAAATGAACTCATTAGCTTCTTTTAGTATAGTATGCAAGAAATTATATTTGCTTGCATATTATACTAAAAGTATTTAAGTAGGTTTTGCAAAATATGATAGTTAGACAGTTTACCAAGTTTTGAATTTGGTGGGTGGTATTATAATGTTTAGGGAGCTGTTTAGATTGAATAAATGTTAACAATTTACGTAATTGTTGTTAATGAAAAACAAATGTAATTAAAAACATTAAAAGAACAGCAGAATAATTAATGGCAAACTGTTGGTTTAAGCTAGGAGAAAAGATCTAGTTATTTACACATTTTCATTTTTTTCAGTTATAGGATCTATGTGACGTCACTATTTACATGTATAAATTATAGCTTATGAGCATTGTTCTGCTTATTATATTTCAGTTAATAATCAAGTTAAAAAAAAAAATATTTGTATGAAATACCAGCTTGTGCTTAAGCTTAACTAAAAATTATTTACAATAATATAAATATTGCACGCACACTCAACTCTCAATTCAACTTTTCTAAACTACTTTAATGTTGTGTTTTGCTGAAGGAGTTATGTTCAGTTTTTCTGAAAATAAGGTACTGAAAAAATATAGAATTTCTGTCCTATTTCAACAAATTGCAAACTGTTGACGTCGCTTGACATCTTTTTTGTGTCAATAAACTTATTGCATTTTCAAATAAATTGTTTAAGCAAAACATTGAACCAAATTTTCTCGAAATCAAAATTTTGCGACATATCACTTTTATCCAATCATGTCTTATTAATGGTCATTGTTTAAGCTTTCTGCACTTCTTATATAAACTACTACTAGTGTGTGATTTCTTAACTTTTTGGTTCTATTCATCAAAAGGAGAAAAAAGGAACCCTTACAGGATCTGTAGGTTGTTCGTTTGTCAGTCTATCTGTTCGTCAATACCCTTTTTCGTTTGAAAGAATCAAGATGAAATTAACGCCAAATACGTATGTCTGCTGTCCCTTTTAGTTGTACAAAAATCAAGCTTCTAAGTATGTAAACAATCAAAAGATACATCATTAAACCCTTGAATTTTCATCTTTTCATCATTAAACCGAACACCTTTGTGTTCCTATACGAATATTGTTCAATCTATCTCTAATGCAAGGGGGGTCCCGTAGAATGGAAGCGCGCTAATATAAAACCTAACATTGGACACCAAATGTTCGTGGATTATTTATTTAACAACATGGACTCTCGCTTACAAGTAGATGCTGTATACGCGGATTTCCGAAAAGCATTCGACAAGGTAGACAACCAGTTAATATTGAATAAAATTAATTACAATGGAATACGTCGCTCTCTTACAAAAAATAAAATAGTTATAAAACATTAATATTCATTGAATGGCACGAGCCTGACCAGGCTATCACTGGTTCGTGATCTGGGTATTCATCTACATGATAAAGTCAATTTTGATCAACACATTGATAACATCGTAAAATGTGGAAAATGTTGTTAGTCTCATAAAGGTATTTCTTTATTTTAATGTTTTATTGTAATTGTGTGTGCTTTATTGTAAATTAGTGAGGTAGAGCCCCCCCCTCTTCTTTCCCATCTCCTCATCCCCCCCTCTCTTCTTTCTCATCCCCGCAAAAAAAAAAACCTAAACGACGTAGTTAACCAGTAGTTGAGATTAATGAATTGAAATGAATGAACAAAAGTAAGTTATAAGCTTATATAATACGACTGTAAATACTTTATCCAATACTAAAATAATAATTCAAATCTGTCTGATAGCTTTAGAGATTAACGCGTTTAAGCAAACATACAACTATTCAGTTTGAATATATCAATATAGATGAATGTTGTACGCAGTCATCCTTTGTTACATAATACCTCGACTAATGGTTTACACTCAGCACTTTACTACTGGCACTAGCTTGGTCCGATAGAAAAATTATAGCTAATTTATCAATTCTATTGATTCCGATCTTGTAAGCGAGAGATGTGCCAACCATATGTCTAATATACATCCGCTATCTTAGAAATCTAAACTAAAACGAGCTCTAATGGACCAAACTTATGCTGATAATGGTATGTCATCGATAAATAAATATTACTTAAAGTTTAAGCGTTTGTTTATTATGTTCATAGGTTTTGTGAATTCGTTTTTTAAAATCTCTTGTTACTGACAGCTGTAATCTATTCAAAATCAGCCTTAACTCGTATATCTAAAACTGTTTAAAAAAAATGTGCCTCGTACAATTCGGTAGAAAATTCAAATTATACATTTGTTTACATGATGTGTTACAAAACAGACGTTAAGTATGACGTACCCTTATCGTATACGAGTATAACTTCAATAGAGTGCGTGGCCCATAACAGCGGAGATTAGCCCGAAATATCTTGCTATCTACACCTCTCCGAGAACGGGTGATTATTCAATGGGTATATAACGGGTGACATCCAACAAACTTTGGTGAATACGGCGAGTGGTTAATAAACAAGGCAGAGTAGGCCTAATACCTGCGAATGAAGCTATAAGTTGCTATTGTGTTTAGATATAAAGTTTTAATTATATACAGTTGTGTATAATGAGCTGATGGAGATTCAGGCTCAGATTCCGTTTGATAATTTTCTATTCCTTTTCATCTCAACCATTTGGTAACAGGCGGTTATAGATGAACACAGTAAGGTACGTAGTCTGTATATATAATAAACCTGAAGGTACGTTTGTATTGTACGTCACTTCAATTGAATAAATTAAGTGTATTAAACTTTTTATTCGGGAATGTTGTATGTAATTTCATGTAACATTTAAGCTGTGTTTATTCGCGCTTATTTACTCTGACGAAAACATTTTTTTTCCATTGTTATAATCTCTCTACGTAACACAACGGGATCAGTAAAAGTACACAAAGAGTTTGTATAATTATATTAATAGATGTGGTGTTACGGACAAGTTGGAGTTTAAAACAACTTTATGTCCTCATAAGAATACAACTATTCACTCACATGAGCACTTTTTTTACAGGAACATTCAAACTGACAATTTGCACAAATTTAAACTAAAAATAAACACGTGTAATGCTGTTGGTTTGATGCTTTAGCTCGAATACAATTTTACAGAGAATATGCGTAACTACATACATACATGTGTCTTACGTAATGCACGTTACATGGCAGTAGTTTTATTCGTTACATATTTTTTTAGCCGCTTTTTAAATGTAGATTAACTTTTAGAGTTTCTTAAATTTAGGGCTATCATTTATAATTCTAATGAAACCGAGCATGTGCTCATAACCGGTTTCATAGTTGATGGTTTCAGAGTATAAACGAACATATGTAGAAACATCTGTTGTGTTTTATATATTAATATTTTTAACGTATAGTTTTTTTATATATTAGATTAATTATACATGTTTGATAAGATTCAGATTTGTAATAAATTGATCTACCTACTACTATCTACATACTATCTATTTATTTAATTAGTTTCTTTTATTATTCAAGTAGGTGTAGATAAAAATGCAATACTGTATTGTATATAAAACTGATGAGTATGCAAACTGTTTTTACGATAATTTTAATGTTTTAAGGTGTAATTGTAGCACTTTATCTAACGATAGTTTTCTTAAACTCAGGTGTTTTGGAAATAACTAGTTTGCGTACCTGTCCTTTAAATTCGCAAACTAGCGTATGGAATGTGTAATAGGAGTACGGCTTCGTTGTCGTAATTAATAATGAACAAACGCTTTATATAAATTAAAAAATGTATCTAACTATTACAGTATATATTTACACAAAATTAATTGCATGGTCGAGTGTATCATTATAATGGATATCAAATTCGCGTGTAAGCAAACAAAACAAAAGCTTTTGTGTAAGCTCAAGGTAGTTTCATTGCAGAATAAAAAATCAGATTTTTAGTACAGAAAGCCTTTTTTTATACAGCGTGTTACCAATGAAAAAAATACGTACAACAAGCGAACACGTCGAGTATATGTGTCGAGTATACACGGGCCTGTTGGTCTAGTGGTTAGTGACCCAGACTTCTTAATCGTCGGTCGTGGGTTCGATTTCCACACGGGACAAAAAATTGTGTAATCTATAAATGTTGTGTTCTTTGTGTCCGTTTATTTAATGTTTGTAAAGCCCCCTGTGACATAGGAATTATTCCTAATGCTTGAGTTCTTCTTAAAAAATATTAAAATACGATGACAAATATTATGCTGGTCATTTAAATTAAATCCTTGTTGGAATTCGATCACTGGGCGATATTTTCATCAATATTTTAAATTGATACGTCCTAATATGGCATCGCTTATCCGGCATTTATGTTTAAATGAAAATGCTAAGAACAAATAGACTAAAGAAAACTGATTAAGCCAAAACTTCTTAAACTGGATCCCGACCTCAATGTGCCTCAAGATAATGAAAGGGGAGAACTGAATAAAGAAGCAACTATTGGACTTAGTTAAAGCTCTTATTACTTGTGGTTTGAATAAGGAAAAGTTAACTATGTGAGGTTTTGTGGACCGTAATATCAACTGAGTCACACTGTCAAGTGAGGCACTTACTTGACAGTGTGACTCAGTTAAGTATGAGCACATTAAGGAAGCTTAATAAGTAGTAGTTTTCAGTAGTACCCGAATGTACTTAGTTTTTTGTAAATTTTGCAAAAGGAATTTCACATGCTTTTTTTTTTTTTTTTCAATATTATCAATAAAAATAATGACCGGTACTTAAGGCACATGTAAAATATTGACATTGTTATTGTCTTACAATCATTTGAAAAACAACAACCCGATTACAAAAGTTATATAAAAATAAATAAAACTTATATTAATTTATATAAAATAATAATGTTTTTAGTCATATACACTTGACGTCAATTAAAATAGTCCTCTGAGTTGTATGGGCGCTCATACAATTTAGAGGACTAGTTTAATGTGCACCAGTCTCAAATAAGTACAGCACAGAACAAATGATCATGCTCATTACACAAACATTTTTCCTGGGTGGGAATCGAACCCTCGACCTCGGGCTTAGCAGTTAGGGCGACTAACCGCTAGACCAACAGGCAAGTTTAAATATTAACTCTAGACATTATGTTAAGAATAGAAAAACTGCACATGGTATTCATAGTTTCGATATGTGCCAGAGTCTACGCGCTACGAGTCCGTAGCCGGCGGCAGTCAGCGAGTGCGGTCCGAGAGAGACGGGCGCGCGCCGCACCGCCCGCGACTCGTACCCAAACGTCTTCCTTGCAACTTCACGAACGATTCGTCATCTGCAGTACATAAGTGCCAGTTCACTATCTATGGTTTACTAGGTCCCGTTACTATAAGGCAAGTATTTATGATATACAACAATGTTAGTATGAAATTTATTTCTAAGAAACCCAATTTAAGAGGTTTTGAGTTTTTTCACCGTTTTTTTTTTGTGTGGAATTAATTTATCGTTAACTAAGGAGTAGAGAATTACCAATCTCCTTATTTAAAAATAGATCTTAAATTACATTATTAAATTACTGAAAACATTACATATTATCGATAAGGCGATTAATTGCTACAGGAATAGAATCTTATCCTAGGACAATAATATAAAATATTTTATTGTTTGTAAAACTGCTTGTAAGCCAATCACCCCAACCGTTAAACGAATTTTGGTGAGGATTACAGATTTACCATTCACATCAGAATCTAATTCAATGTTAGGGGGACCGTGGGTGAAAATTTATACTGAATAATAAAAAAATGTATATACCGAGAAGAAAGATTTAACAAAAAGTCAACGACGTATCACTTCATCATTTTGTGCTATCAATATCTATAATTTTGTTACGTTTTCGCAACTCAGCACTTGAGAAACATAAGGAGATTTATTAAAATCGACATATTCAAGCATGTTAAGTCAAGCATATTCTTTTGATGTCTCCGGTAAAGTGTTACATAAATAGTACAATGGTAAAATGACCATGAAATATTTTTTTGTAACAGAAAACTCAACCCCGAAAAAAAGGGTCGAAACCTGTCAGAGCATTATTCTTAATAATTTGCGCCAAAAAAATATTACAGAACGTGGTAAAAACAATACGCAGCTGCGCTCTTGATACGAAGGATCTAAAAATTACCCAAAAGTTTTTACAAGCGTTAAAATATGTACTATATTGCTATCTTAGTCAGTGGAGTAAGCTGATTCATATTTGGAGTCTGATATCTTGATCCACATCTGACTAAGATAAACCAATAGCAGAATTAAAATTATGTCTTTGTCACAAAATCTAATTAGAAATATGTACACATCATACTCTGCCAGTTTAATTTAAATATCTCTATTTTTTATTACGCTCCTGCGCCAAAATAGTTTGTCATCATCATCAGCCCACTACCACCTACTGCTGGACAAATTCTTCCCCCAAAGAGCGCTTATTATGCTGGTCTTGGGCATCACGTCATCTGCCAAAATACTGGGTATTGGATCTGCCAAAATGAACTAAGTATTGACTATAAAAGGCTATGTTTTGTGAACCTGCATTTTGCATAAAAAATGTGGTTGAACAAACAAAATTAATAGGTACATTAAGTTTCAATGACAAGTTCTTACAGTTTATTGTATTAATTGCTATATTTATTGTATACCTTTACAGCTTCTTTTACTTTTTACAAACGTATATGTTTTATTTTGGTAGAATTTACAAAAGAATATACTGTGGAAGTGTAATTTGAACTTTAAGAACTGTACTGTGAACTTGATTTCCTTTTCGAAATACACAACAAAGTAAAGAATATTAAGTATATTAAGTACCATAAACTGAACAGAAGTTAATGTTATCTTTACTTTTTTGAAAGGTCAGGGTTAGTATAATAAACTGGAAACAATTAGTTTAGAGTTCTTCAATTATTCACAGATTAGACTATATTTTCGAAAAGGAAAAGAAGTTCACGATACAGTTGTTAAAGTTCAAATTACACTGCAAAGTGCTTTTAAATTGCCATAGATCTGTCTTTCGGCAAGTTATGCCGTCCGTCGATAAATTGCTATACTATAACAGCTATTGCATTGCCTGAAATTGAAATTTTAGACATTACTAGCGATGAAACAAGATCTTCATGGCAAGGAAAGGGAGTTGTGCCAAACGAGATTATGCTAACATAATAACAAAAATAAATGATTGATAGCTATAATTGGCTGTGTTCGCAAACTCGCAAAATTTTAAACGAATGTCTTATTATTTTATGATAATTAAGGAATATAAATGTGGTTGCCAAATATATATGTAATTCAGTTTGAAGGCATGTTTATGGATGTGATTATTGCGTATGAAGAGTCAATAGACAGTAACGTAGCTAATGCAAAAATTATGAAACAAATAGATTGTTCTTTATTAGCTATTAAATGCCACATAATTCACATTACCTAACTATATAAAGTCGTTAAAATTTTGCTTATTTGTAAACAACTTATCGAATTGTGCTAGTCTTAAAAACTAAATTTAGCCTCTCACCTTCGTTACGAATTCGCACCAAACATAATTACGATTATGTTTTCATTCGGATTATTTTTAGAACATTAGAAATCGTTCAATCGAATTTTGCAGAATCGTATCTACAACCTTTAATGCTCTTCTATCTAACATCACACTTTCTCGTACATATCCTGCAAACAAAGAGCAATCTCTGAGTTAATGCTATTTGTCACAGAATGGAGTTTAGTTAACTTCTTAATTAATGAATATTTGAAACGTTGCGTAGTAAAAGGTGCATCCTTTTAGAGAAACAATATTAAAATTTTTAGAACGTAGATTAACGGAGTATATTTTTTTTGTGATTGACAAAACGTATAAATAAATTTTAAGTTTAAAACGCACCCATTCGAATAATGCTTTTTTTGCTTTATAAATAACTCGCTTAAATTAAAATTAAATGCGACTACAAGTTACAATAAACAGCCATCTTGTTTTAGTTAGAGGGCTGGGGCTTCCCAACACCAGCCGAGTTATAGGCATGCGTCCTGGACTTGCTTTAGCTATTGCTCCCCAATCCATTTGTACCAGCAATCCCTTTCCCTACCTTTCTCCAAAAGTGCCCTAAAGACGGCAATAGGTTTACGCTCTATTACGTAATAAAGACTAAAATACATCGGCAAAATGTAGGCGTTAATTGCGCCTCTGCCAATGCCACGGATACGATGGTGTTGTAACATTCGCATTCGGTTGAGAGTACAAAATAAAGCCTTTTTGATTTGCTTGAAATTGGCCATAATAAATGGTATCTTAAAATATGTTAACTCGTCCATGAATAATAATTTCAACTAATCGGAGTACTGGCAAAAAATAATACACTACTGCTGAGCCAAGTATTTGTGGTGCAGACTTTGTCAGTTTTTGTGAGAACGTCCGATGCTTTTTTATTATTTCATTAATTATTATTAAAAATCTGAGGTCTTTTAGATTAATTTGGTAAAAGAAATAAGATTACTAGAGTACGATATTGGTTGGTCCTTACTGCTCGCTCTCCGAATGAAAAGAGACCGGCTTTTAAGACCTGGTATCAGATGATGTGTGCCTTCACTTGTTTCTTCTTTCACCTTTACCTTAGATTATAATAGAGACAATTCGTATCATAGATAAAAAATACAGTTCCTATAAACACAGTGTGATGAAGTTATAAACAATTTTTCACAAAGTTTTAGAGACACAATATGCAGAATACCCTTTTTGCATATCAAGAAAATAGAAGGTTTTTTATAATAAAGGCTGGTCGTAAATGCCAGCTAAAGTGTATAAACATCAGCATGGTTTATAATAATGATAAAATACTAAAGGTTTCATCAATAACTTATCTCTAAGAATTCGTTTCTAAAAGCCTTTTTACATATATTAATCTTTCCAAAAACTCATTTTGTACGTTTTTTATATAAACAGTTTCTTAACAAATTACTCCCAGCCTTTGTCATTACCCAAGCGGCTGATCGAGCACTGTCCGGTATCTAAACAACCCTCAATCAACGAGACTTGTAAGCGTATACCTACTTAAGAAATATAGTGTATATATATATATACATATATATACATATATATATAGAAGTATAGTGTTGAACGTCTGACACGTAAATGACAAATGTGTTGTGGTCGTAAGAGGCTTAGTGGAGCGCAGCGAAGCTTGCAGATCAAGGCCACTGACCTATATGTACATATGTTACATTTTAACATGCATAACATGCTTGAAAATTGATGTAATGTGTTATTGACATTTTTTACATTATTTTTTATTTAAAGGTAACTTCCAAGTTAGTAATTCCTATGTCGAGAGGGCTTTACAAAGATTTAATCAAAGGACACAAGGTTAGTATCAGGACAACTATTTGTAGATCATATAAATTTTTGTCCCGTGTGGGAATCGAAGCCAAGATCTTCGTTTCAGCAGGCAAGTTCACCAACATTCCCGTCAAATAATACAAATAATTTATTTGCTGAAATATGGTATAAAATGGGTCTTCAATAAATAAAAGTGTTCATACATATTCTGCCTTATTAAATATCTTTAACACACACACTTTTAAATATTCTGATATATTATAATAATTACTGCCTTCTAATAATTGTATAAGTATTTTTCGAAATAATAATAATGATAAATTAACAATCTTACTAGGTAGGTGTTTATTTATGTTTATACACATACAATTAGCATTTCTTTTTAGTTACTGGCATCTAATTGTTGGCAGTATATAGTTTTTCTTTATGCCAGGTTCAGCTACCTTGTTTATAGCAAAATTCGAATTCGAATTCAAATTATTTAGATGTTTTTTTTTTTAATACAGATATTTCTAGTATATATTACTACTATATTATAATCTTTATATTATTTAAAAAGAAAAGTTCGATGTCGTGAATCTGTACAAGATTCTTTAAATATATTTACGTATGTACACACAGAAATAATTAGTAAAATGTACAAACATTATTTGTTTTCATTTTAAACATTAAATATTTTAAAATACAAGGAATAGATACATTGTTTGTAGTTACAGAAATATACATATCTGAGAGACTACATAGAATAAACAAGTGCAAAAAAAAAACATTGTTAATTATATTGAAAAACCTTATTTTGTAAAACTCTCGAAGTGTCCCTATAAATTCAATAAGGAATCATTATCTAGGATTAAATGGAGAACAATGAAGCAATTTAAAACAACAGAAGATTAAATGGAATGCACAGACAATAAATTTTAAAAGCGCGTAAATATATTTTCACAAATGTAACTACTGTAAGAAATTACCATATTATATACTATACATTTAAAATGTATGTGTAAAAAATTGCAGTGGCATACAAACCTATAGGGTCATTCAGACAATGGTGAAATAATTCGAACATCCATTGCATGTGAAAATTGAGGTTTAAGCACCTCAATTTTTTTATTTTTTACACATACATTTTTTCCAATTTCACTCCCGATATCAAATAGATATACATATATAATACTTACTTATATTTGTACTTCCTGTCTATAGTTTTTGTTCTGTAATATAGAACGCTACTGAATGTATACACCGCTACTGACCGATTATCTTTTTTGTTGCTCAAAATTAGGGCCACTGCCCTAACTGAGAGAGAAATAAATTCGATATTTTTATGCCACTGACGGTCTCGCTGTAAGTTATTCTTTCGCAAACGAAACTTCAATTAGAATAATTCATTTATAGCAGTAATCTTTTAATTTCGTAAAACATAGCCCTTCTGTCTCCGATCATAAATTAGTCAAAATTGTCATTTATGTAATTAGATACGTTACAACCGTTGGGGGTGCTTGGGCGACGGATAAATATAAAGGTGGTGTGCGGTAATAACGTGTTTATTGTTCCGGTTTCGTACATAGAGTGTCGTACAAAGACTGAAGATTGAGTATATAATATGTTTTACTACGTATGCACTTTGCACTGTAGATACAGTCACGTACAGCCGCATAATATATTTATATACAACATTATCTATCTCACAGATCCGGTTTCCAGAAACGACGAACTCGGGCGCTATTTTTCTTGGTCCCTTATGAAATACTGGCAAACTGGAAAACAAATTAACGGCTCGTTGTTGTGTAATCCACTGAAGTTTTTAGAGCTAAAAATTAAAATGAGTCTATTTTTCTTTAATTACTAACCTAACCTAAGTTAATGAAATATTTAATAGAGAAAACACTAACAAGTTGTAAATTCTTTTCGGTGCCATAGTAATTTTGTTTGTTATTTTCAATGTAATTTGTGATAGAAATCTTGATTGATTTATTTTCCTTGAATATATATTTTTTTAACAAAATAAATGTTCTGCTCAGCCAAAAAATTTTTACGGGTAATTTCAAATAAATTGTTTATGTTTAAGACGAAGATAGTGTACTGAAAGGCTGCAGAGGTAACATATTTTGTGTGCAGACATAACTTTCTACCACGTATGTACGTAAAGTGAGTGGCATGTTAACATATTAGACATAACTTTTCCCGAGACCGTAAAATCACTTTATGAAAACTTCATTTTGTTATCATCTGCTCTTTTTTATACTGTAATACATAATTATTTTAATAATTGAAACATAAAAATATTACAGCAAAGTACCTTTATTTTGTGGGGATATAGGTTAAAATTAGGATTTTACACCTCACTTAATTATTAAAAAATATATAAAAAAAAAATTGTACATATTTTATAAAAGGGGAGCCAACGAGCAGATAATATCCTCCTAATAAATTAGGAGTCCCAAGTGCCCTTGTACCCTGTGTACCATTTTAGGGTGGGATAGATTCTAAAAGATCCTAGAAAATCCCTTCTGGTGGAGGGAGAGGGGAGGGGACAGAAGGGGAGGGAAAAAGGAGATGGAAAAACAGAGGGAGAGTTGGGCCTGCGATATCCTCACTCACTCAGTCTTAAAAGTGGTAGAGCCAAGTTTAGGCATAAATGGGCCCGCTCAACCGGTGCGATAGTACGGTGTCACAGAAAACTAGTTGTGAAGTAACGTTTAATTTCCCGGAAATGAGTGAGGTTTCCGGCGGCCCAACTCCACCTAAAGCGCACTTAAGACTCTTGAGTTGCTGGTGGCCATGGACGGCGGTTGTCTCTTACTATCAGGTGACTCGTCTGTTCATCTGTCCCCCTATGTGACAGAATAATAGTTAAAGACGGCGGAATCATTTATTAACATTCGTTTCTGTGAGTCCGTGTTATTACTCCAGTCTCGGTTGGTCTCTCATGACTCTCCCTCGTAATAAAATGAATAAGAGAATTCTTAGAAATATCTCTTAGATAATTCTCTATAGAAATATCATATTTTTATAAATGTTTGTGTAGGTATGTCCTATAAACAGCTTGATACATAATATGTATATTTATACATGAAGAGAACTCTTTGTACGTCTTCTTTGTAAGTTTTGATAACGCTGCAACTTGAATCTTGGATTATTTCGGTCAAAAGAAAATCTTTAAAACGCATAAGCAAAAGCAGTACTTGTGTCTTATGTATTACAATGGCCTAGCTGATTACGATACTGATTCTTAAAAAAAAAAATTGTTGGCCTTGTATACGCACTGTATACATGATGCTGTATATTATTTTATTTTAAAAAATATATAAAATCGACTGCGACTGATGAATTTTAAAAAGGTGTATTCTTTACTAATGAATTTACACCCGTAGCGGTGTAATATTTTCTTCAGATTTAAACGAAACCAACCTTGAGTCAAATCGGTTTCCAAGCAGCTAAGGAATTGCGCAACTTACAAAAAGTCGTTAAAAACAGATACTAGTATATTTGTTCCATTTTGTAAAAAAAAAAAAATACTGGTTGTGTAAAAAAATAATGCTGTATAATTTCTGCTTCTAAAACTGGAATAAATTCTGACAATTCGATTCTTCTATGTATGTAGGCAACTACAAAAGCACCAGATGGCTAATTTGCATCTTCTGTCAAAACACGTAGATAGGAATTTGTTTTCCTAATCCCAAGGACACGAATAGAAAGGGAATACATTTGAGAACTGTTTAATAAATGATTCAAGGAATAGTGTAATGACATGAATACGCTTTTCATGAAAGAAGCGTGTCGTTTATCACTGCCATCTATTTAATATAAATTTAACAGGTTTCGTGTGTAAATAAGTACACAATGTAAAGAGTATTAATCACTATCACTAAAAGGTAAGTAACTTATTAAAAAAAATAGACGTTTGTGTATCTCAGTTTTTTAAACATCTAGTACACCTCTAACTACCCTTTCAGTTGTACAGGCGTGAGCGTATATAGTATGTGTATGTAGTTTTCGAAACATTTTCTAAAAAACTTTTGGATTATATACTTTGGATAACAATTACATGTGTCGTACTTATTTAAGGCAATAAGAAGCAAGTAGGTATATAGTCTTGAAGTTATTCGAGCGCATCACCGATACCAGAATGTTATCACCATAATATTTATCCTAATGGCCGGGTCCTCCATTGCTTTGAGCAGGATGACGTTTTATGTAGCGAAGGAAAGATACTACGCTTATTAGTCCAGGTCCAAAAAGAGGTTTTTATTAGAGACAATATTTAACTATCATTGTCCTGTCGGTATTGGCTGTTTTTTTTTTAACACGTCTATTGGACTGGACTATTGGATTGTTTCCTAAGTTCAGATATTACTTATACCGCTAATCAGTTATAAACGAATAGGATAAATAGGAGTAACGGTAAAAGATACTTATAGTTACATGGCTAAAACTACAACGACACTGAGAGTATAGTACAAGTCTTGGAATACATAAATGCAAAAACACGCACACACACACACACACACAAATACATACATAAGCACACAAACACACCCACACACATACGCGCTTTGTTTCAGTTATTTCATAATTGTAAGGAAGATACTTGTCCCCACGACACAGGGAATCCTAGAGTGGGGTCTAGTGAATACATATTTGTAAATGTTGCATGCGAAATGGCTTGACCAAAAAATGTTTTTTACAGAATACAATACTGCCACTCCCCAATGAAATCATAAATTGCAGAAGGGTTAATTACAAGATGTAGCATATGCTTTCTCATATCGTGAACTCAATCTAAATCCATTAGGTAATGATGGCAGGGAAGGGCAATATTAGTGAAAACTGGCGATAAAAGAGGCTTATAGTAAGTACAGTTCACCGTTAATTACTTAACATGCTTGGTGCCATTCATCAATGTTAAGCCATTGATATCCTGTTATTAAAGTCAAGAAGATAAAGTTAGATAACAATATACATTATTGATGATGTAGATGACCCCAAACGTAACTTTTAATATCAGACTTCTTTCTTTCTTCTTCCTGAGGCTTCTGTGCCGTTAACGTTATTTAACTATGCCATTTGGGACGGTATTTTTTCTCCAAATGAAATGTGTAATGTCCATGTCCTTTTTAGACGCCTGACAATTTACTCGTAAACCTGTAAATTTTCGAGTTGGTCGATTGAATAGTTAAGGCATAAATTCTACATACACAGATTAACATTCGCATTAATAATATTAGTAACAATTACGTCTACACCTGATGCATTGAATAATTCATCTTCTCGACCAACACCTATACTACTGCTGTACATTTACGAGTATTAAATGATATACATCAGATTAGATACCTGTACTAATTAGGGAACCAATTTTTATTTAAAAAGTTAAAATGAACTAAAGTTCTATCCTGAAGATTTTGGCAAATATATGTAGTACACAAATTCAGCCTTTAAAGACGTAACCAAGCGTAATACAAAAGCAGTCAACCATCATATAATTTCAATCCATTGACTCTGCTAGTTGAATCGGAATAATGAATTATATATATTTTTGTCATATTAATTTACTATAAAGTAGCCTCATAAATATATTTAGAAAATACTTTTATCCAGTAATGCCCACAACATAGATCCATACATAGCTACTCATGGAGAAGTTCTGCGAAGTCTACTTAGACCTGTTAAGGCCTGGAATATATTATAAATAATAGAATATGTTTCAACGCCAACTATTTTATGCCTAAAATGTCGACAGCATCGAGTGTACTTATTTATTGATATAGAAAATATCTTTCCTTGTATAAGATTAAGTAACATTGTTAGGAGTATCGTTTTTCAGAATATATTCTAAGGAAAACGAAATACGCACCAATTCACTTCATAGAAACGCTTTCTAACCTAATTCAAACTGTTATCAAACTTATTAAGTGTAATATTTCTGTATAATAACTTAATAAATATAATATCAGCAAAAAGTAAGAATAATAAATACTTTCCATCCATTTTTTAGGGTTCCGTACCCAAATGGTTTAACTCTATTACTAAGACTCCGCTATCTATCTGTTGTTGTTGTTTAAATTGTTGTTTAGTATTTCATTCATAATTTTTACTGAGTTTACCTTTAACATAGTTATCTAATGTCTAGTCTTTTCGTTCCGTTTTCTCTCAAAACAGCTAGCGATATAGTAATATGTGTAAATAGGATTTAGTCCAAGACAGGATTCGGGTCGAGATAATGTCATTATACAAAAATTGCAGGGTCTGTACATTTTATATGCCCACCGCTTTCAATGTCCGTAGTCATATCAAGATTCAGACATAACCATACGTGTATTAAATAAAAAATACAATAGTTTCAAGGAGATAGGTTAGCTCCTTGAAATAGATCTGAAAAACCCATCTGACTGGGTAAATTGGCGCTAATTATTATGCGTATTTTTCTTCATTCATATAATATGCCAGTTTTATTTATTTTATTTACGTTAATTCGCTGAAATCAATAAGTTTAGTACAGTATAGTACTTACATTAAAATTTTTCATCGACAACTTAAAACAAAAAATACATACTTGAAAATTTATTTGAATATCTTGGAGTATTGTTAATTTGTTATTAAAGATAGATCATAAATTATTTGCAATATCCTCTTTTCATTCAT
Organism: Tyria jacobaeae; assembly: GCA_947561695.1. NCBI lineage: Eukaryota > Metazoa > Arthropoda > Insecta > Lepidoptera > Erebidae > Tyria > Tyria jacobaeae. The sequence continues at coordinate 14,843,379 of OX387209.1, forward strand.
TGGCTTATTTCTAACTAATATGTAAATAAAACGATACATAATAAAGAATCGATTTATTTGCAGTATGAGTTGAACTGTCATTGTATAGAATTTTTATGTATTGATTAAAAATGGTAGCTTCATAGCTATTTTTCGCTACAACTTTAAGAAACTTTAGAGTAGAATAGGGCAACCCAATCTCTTCAGCGGTGTAGTAAAAGGCGACTAAGGGATCGGAGTGTTATTAATCAGACAGTATGTATACAGTCATACAGTCCCCGGTTGCACCAATGGCACCGGTGGGATCCAATAATCAAAATGCGGGTGTTTAATACACCTCTGCCTACCCATTAGAGGATACAGGCGTGAGCGTTTATGTGTATGTAACTTTATGAAACTTTTAAAAAATTGAAATTTCATTCAACATTTGATTTACCGACCGCGTCTTCGCCCGCTTGGGATCCTGATATAAAGCAGCCCATGTACTCCTCCAGGGTTCGACGATCATCCACATACCAAATTGAATCAAAATCGGTTAAGCCGTGAATAGGTAAGTAATAGGTAAATAGATAGAAAGATAGCTGCACATTTTTAGTATTACTATAGATACAAAGATTTATACGTCAAATATTTCGCCCTAGCCAACCTTTGTATAAAAAATGATTGTGTATCGGTTATGTCTGGTGTGTGTCACCTGGGTAATAGTTTGTGTTTTACAAACTATAAAAACAAAGTATATGTAACCTGAAATAAAGGGCAGGATTTACGTCAATAATTCGACATGACATGCATGTTCTGATGTTTATTTTTCATGTAAACTTTTTTCCGGACTTAGCCGGCTTTTAGCGCAGTATGAATAAAAAACTATATAAAAAAGAACATACAGTAATTTCTAATTTTAGTAACGTATAATAATTTAAAAAAATATTAAAAAATAAGAATATTTGTCCGAAAATAACCCACTAAAATACATGATATATTCAAAATAGTCCTCACTTTTCTTGAATAAATTTCGAACTTTGAAACTGCCGCGTTATCACGCTGTGAGGTTATTAGAAGCGAGCCAACATGACAATGCCAGACATGTTTTTCAGTGAGCTTTGGTGATTTTTAGATATTAATTACGAGCTTAAAAATGCTACCTACACTAGTACAGATTTTTGGTATCTTATCATATCTTAGCTGCGTAGTTCGCGATGGAGTAGAATAGGGCCACCCCATCTCTTCCCGTGGACGTCATGATAGGCGACTAAGGGATCGGACTGTCATCTATCGCACGGTATATAGAGTCATACAATTATATTTGGCAAAATGTGGGTTTTTAATAGAACTCTACCCCTTAAGGGACATAGGCGTGAGCGTATCTTCGTTCTATATCTGTTACCACTTATGGTCTTTATACATTAACAAAAGAACTTATTTCTGCTCAAATGAAGGATCTTTACTTCCACTTCTCAAAGGAATGCTTGAATATTATTTTGTATGTTAAGGTAAATTATATTTAATAGGTAATACTACTAGCTAACAAATAAATGTAGTAATACAGCACAAAATCTTAAAGTTTAAACAAATATTCTTTCCTATTTAGTGGTAGTGTAGTGTGTGGTGTAGTATGTGTAGTGGTAGTCTGGTCTTGCTAGGCCTTAGGCTTATTATCAGACATAAATTACAAACTACTACTACTATTAATCGTCTCGGGGCCCGTCAGAAGTGATAACTGAAACTAAAATAAACTACCGCTGCCGTATACTTGAGAGTAAGGGAAGCCAGGCAAACTGGCGCCCTAACGCGTTACGTAAGAAAGCGGTTTACCTTCCCATAAGAAGTTATCATTTCAAAAATTTCACAGTTTTAATTAAACAAGTAAATCTATTACCGATTATGAACTGGAGTTAGGAAATGGAAGCGAGAGTTAGGCTCTGGGTAGGGCTGCAAAAGGCTTCGATTTTGCTCCGGTCGGTGGTAGCGGAGACACTTAAATTCTAGACGGAAGAAAGAGAGTGGCGTGATAGCGCTGTGGTTGAGGGTCCGGCATCACGTGGCACATTACATATACATATATACACAACAGGAAACACATAAGGATTCAACAATAACGATATGATAAGACGTTTTAAAAAACCTGTAAGATACAATATAGTTTTTAATTAACATGTTACGCTGACACTTTTGTTGTTTATAAAAGATTATAGAAAAATAAGCAGTCAGATTTCATGTTTCCGGATAAAGTGCAGCTTGTTTTGGTACTCAAAGTTTCGGGTAGTATTTGATCCCACCCGGTATGTTAAATTCATTTATCTATATGAAAGAGTCAAAGGCGGCAGTGTTGAATTTTTATTTACACTTCGATGCACTCAATTTCTGAGTCATGGTTACCAAAAGTGCTTGAATTGCACTCCTCTTCTGCAACGTTATACAGAGAGTCGTGTCGCTCGCGTAAAACAGATACCCGAATAATTTTAATTGTACATTCTAATTTATGGAAATAGGTCACCCATATAACCGTACCATTGTTTCTCGATTCTTAGATTTATAACTTACGGATTAACTCGTAAAGTACGGCACTCTTTTACAGTTTAAATTTTATTGTTAAAAGTAAACAGAAAACTAGCTTAGAACTCGTACCGACTAAGCGGACCACTTTGCAAAGAAAATGATAAAAGTTTAGTTATTGATTTCTCTTAACATCCTCTTTCACCCATTTTGCTATTGAAAGCGGACGTGCACTCGGTTAATTTCAATAAATCCAATTCTATCTAGTTGAATTCAACACTAATAGTTATTGTAATACGCTTTTAAATGTTTTTGTTCACAAAATAATATAATAACAAGACAACAGAGTGAGCAACTGCAGTGATTAGCGGCGCCTCGCTCAGCCGCGGGTAAAAGAGAAGTACCTCATATTGCCCACTCCTCCGCCCTTACGCATCGCTACATATGTAAGTGCTACGGCAACGTTATGCTGCCAGCTGGGACTGATCTGCAAAAAAATTAGAATAACAAAAGTACAAATATACATATGTATTTTATGGGGTTCTGTGTTTTTACTATGTAATAAAATGCCTTGTGTTAGTCTTTATTTAAATGCGAGAAATTTAAAAGTTGCATAAAATGTAAATAACATTTACCTATTTATTGATGTTTTCAATCAATCCTATTATTATTGCTGACATCGATACATTTTATACAAAATTGACATACTTTTATGACGGTAAAAAATGGGTTTAGACAGAAGGTATTTTGTGATTGTATATGTTTTATGTAGAAATGTTTGAGTTTTACTTGTAAGAACTGTGTAATTACTTGTTTAGACTTATTTTCTATTTCGTCAGGCAGTTCTGAGTATATCATGTTCGCCTAGAAGTTCTGCCAATCGTAGCGTATCTGTCGAATCATTCGGCTTCTTTGAATATGCTTGAGGTGGACGATGGCTGGTGCGTGCGTCATGCTCGTGAACGAGTCCCGTTGAGCGGAGCGGGAATATATATTTCAGAATGATGTATTGCATTGTCCTCACATTTTATTCATCATCTTCATAGGATCTACGTATTGGAACAGGCAACTTACTTCACCACTGACTTAGTCTGACACACTTCTTCTTTTGATAATACAAAAATACCTATGATTGGTTTAATTAAAATAAATGTAATTAATTTTGATTGGCTAAACCCAATTCTTGTTTATTGCTATTCAACAAGAAACGTAACTCGTTTCATGTTGAATAGCTTACATAATTAAATTATCGTCGCTTGCAACGACGATGCCGTGCAAATGAAAAAATCTTTCTCACACTCTAAAATTGAGGAAATTGGTACACGAGCAATATGAACTTCTTGACATCGACAGTAACCTGAATTTAAAGATACTATCTTAAAGAAAAAGTTCATGTGACCCTGATGAGTTCATTAATGAAATGAAACAGCTATTTGCAAATTTTGCTTCACAACCAAACAGAAATTTAGCTAACTTGCTGTTCACTCTGTGAGAAGTCAAGAAGCAAAACGATACTATAAACATTTCCATGTATTTACTGTCGGATAAGTATGATATCATTCAAAAAAACTAGAAATCGTCAAAAAAGATCAGAAAGAACAACTTACATATATTAAGATATTAGAAAACCAAATAGAAAATATTGAAAGAGCTCGGTGTAAAACTAATTTAGTCATCCAAAATATACTAAAACTTAAATAAGAAACAAATACACTCCTCTCAAATTTAATAAAAGGGATTGGTAAGAAATTGAGTTTTGCAATACAGACGGCAGATATCAAGGATATTTAATTTTATCTCGGGACATCTGAACCCGAAAGTATACGACCAGTAGTTGAAGTTGAAGTCAATTCAACCATTTTGAAGGAAAGCTTCCTAAAGTCTCTCAAAAATATAACCAGAACAACCACAAAACAAAGCTAAATACTGCACTTTTGAAAATTGAGGATCCTTTAAAAACTATTTTTTGTTAAATTTTATAGTAGTCGTAGTACGAATTTACCTTTGAAAGAAAGAAATTTTGCCTTTGATCACAATTGAATACGAAGATTTCAATAATCTCAATACAATCTGACTATTCAAGTAATAATCTGACTATTACTTGAATAGTCAGATTGTCTGTCAGTCCAGTGTGCCGAGATCAATAAAAATCAATCTTCCGCTGTTATAACTGTCTGTTTGAAAGTAAACAAAATATGCTAACTCTAAAATTCCAAAAACATATTCATAAAAACCAATATGTTTTCTAACACTAAATTACACACAAAACTCATATATATTAAATCCATTTTACAATATCCAGACGAATACGTGTTAGAGCCACGCTTAGGCACGAATGGACCGGTTAAACCGGTGCGATAGCAATGGTTTTGTAATCAAATCTATAGTGACAAAGGACTCTTGACAAAGTTAAAAACATCTCTTAGATAAGATGGCAGCATTTAGTGGGCTCGTCAGGCGGTACTTTAAACTAGATTAATGACCAGTTTCAGCATGTTGAGCTGTCTTTCCCAGCTAACATTAGGTCGCTTCGGTGTCAGGAGTGGCGGAAATCCGTAACGCTTGCTGATTACTTGCCCACTTGTGAAATGAGTTTAGGTATAAAAACATCATAAATATTCTTTAGAAATTTTCCGTCTAAAATAGTCCACGTTGCGTACTTTAGACGTATGAAATATCGCAAAGAACGTCTTGTTCTCCAATTCAGATTCTGCTTTAATAATAAGAATAATAATAATAAACGGTTATTTCAGATTTAAATCCGTAGTGCATCGTGAATAAATGATGTCAAAAGAGTCAGCATTTATCACATTTATGTACATCAGATACATTTAACAACACAATCACAAAAAATATCTTTAATTACAATAATTAGATAATTCTGAAATAAAAATGCATGCATTTAAAAAAAAACAATTACGTATAAATAAACTTTTTTAATTGTGTCATATAATAAAACACTGAAATAGTTAAAATTAATTGAAATAAAAATAAATATAAATTTAGTCATGTCCTGTTATTATACTAATCCACTTATACTAAATTGGACAGTCTGTCTGAGAGGCAATCATTTTTAGGATGCTGTTGCTACTGTCTCTCATATGCCTAATCAATGAAGCCACTTTTTTACGTATTATTGCGTGAAAGCTATCCAAACATTAGACACGCACTGTAGTGTAGAGGTTGCCGCATCAGCATTCTAAAAATGTTATTGTATTGCAGACGTAAGACATTGGCGACCCGACGGGTATGTCTTACCTATAAGATGCTCGAGTAAAACGTTTGGCAATATGCCTTAAACAGCGTGATTTTTACTTTAGAAGAACATCGAGCAAACTCCGGGCAACCATGTTCCCTCGGACCGCCAGTACCCTACGTTCACGCTCCAGATCGGCATCATCGGATAGTTCATCATTTACCATGTATCCCAAGAATCTAAAACTGGTCACCATCTGCAGCTTCTTTTTTTTATACGATAGGGGCAAGAGTCACAAGTTATTTTAAGTTATTCGTCTACCAAGGTCATACAGCCCCTTGGCTTCTAGTCTGTATTATTTAAAATCACCGTAATCTCAGTGTACAGTGGTGGAGTGCCAATCATCCAGGTGATGGGTATGGATATTTTGTTGCGTAGGACGATGGCGGAAACCTGCAGCAGTGTAAGTCCGAACAATTCCTCTGAACACTCCCCATGATACAAGCGATAGAGGATGCAGAGTAAAGCTACATCTCTACGCATCGCCAGGGTGTCAAGCCGATCAGTAATATCTTGGCAGTCGATGATGCGAGTCGCTCTTCGTTGAATGCGGTCAAGAGGGAGATGCTGGTACTGGGGTGCACCTGCATAGAGATGAGAACAGTATTCCATGTGATGCCGAACCTGCGCCTTATAAAGTTGTATGTAGCCTTATAAAGGAGTGAAATACTGTGTCGATCTGTTTAGCACACCAAACTTCTTCGAGGCTAATTTGGCCTTACCCTCTAAGTGACCACGAAACTGGACTTCGCTTGATATATCGACGCCAAGAATTCCGATGCTGGCTGATACAGTTAGGGAAGTGCTCTCAAAGCGAGGTGATACGACCAAAGGCATCTTTTTAGCGGTGAACGCGCAAAACTGTGTCTTCTTGGGGTTAAACTGGACTAGGTTATGTCGACCCCAATCTGAAACTTTTGATAAAGAAGTTTCGATTTCAGACACAAGTTTGGATCGGCTCTCGATGACGTTTACCCATCTTAGCATAATTCATACTTAGCATAAACGGGCATACTGAGCTTGTCTTTAAAGAGCAATATTTTGCTTTTTTTTACGTTGTATGTGAGTGCGTGTTCCCAGCAGCACCATATCGTCCTTATGTATAGCTTATGTTATTGACGCACATACTATCAATATGACGGTATGAGTGCTGCTGAGTTCACCGATTAGGTCATTTATATATAGACCAAATAGAAGAGGAGAGGTCAATCTACCCTGCCTAACCCTACATTCCATGCTGTTATGGGTCAGACAAATTTACCGCCCATCTCACCTGGTTCCTCTGGCAGCGATACCATTCCTTTAGGAGGGCTATAATTTCCACCGGCATACCCGCATTTCCTAGTGTTGTGTTTTAAACGTGTTGTGCCTACTTTAATGCGAATCTAATAAGTATCACTCTCAATTTTTGAAGGGTTTTCTCTACGTACTACGGCCCTTCAAATAATTCAACGGGTAGAAATTGACTGTTTGCCAGTAAATGGTATATGATAGGCTTATCGGCATTATGTACTCAGGAAAAAGGTTGCTGACTGCAAAAAAAAATTACCTTTTTCAGCTGAGCACAGAAGATTAGAAATTAGAATCGGCTATCTTTTTTTTTATAGTTTTTGGAATTTTGTATCGGCAATCGAATGATACTACTTTGTTACTTTATATGCTAATGTATACCGATGGGGCGTCAATATTACCAATCGATCTTATTTATCCTGTCACACCATATTATGTTTTTACTTTATGTTTCCAGTCAACTACATATATGTTTATTTATGACTGGAAACATAAAGTGAGATTGTAAAATAAATCGATCCCCTGTCGCAAGGAGATTGGATCACACGCTCTTTTTCACAGTCATATTTTATATCGATCCACCATTTTTATGTGTATCAAAAGGTTACACATTTTAAGCGGAATAGTTTTTAATATATTCAGGTATGTTATCTAGGAACTATTTGGTTTTATTTCAGTTATCTTGTAATTTTAAACATTATTTTAACTTATTTTAACTACGTTTATTATATTAAAGCTCAAACAAAGTTATATATCTTGTATATAACAAAAACATAAAATAAAAAAAAAGTATTGCAAAACTTAGATTGTTGCATACACATTATACACTGAATGAATACTATTCTTGCAGACTATTACATAGATGACCTGTCTGTACTTCATCCCATAATAGTTTTACTTCTATAAGCTTGTATTATATTTAGAAATTGTATATGCAATACATAATTGCAATTACAACAGGTACAAAATTAATAAATATATAAATAAAATGAGATTTTTTGTATGAAGTATGTTTTCTCGTTGAAATAACTATAACGACCACAACGAATTTTTGCTAATCACAACTAATGGATTACTTACAAATTCTCTAGGCAAAGGGAATTCCTTTATGAGAAACAACTACCTAACGAAATTGTTCCGATTTATTTGATGAATTACTTTTTGTCCTTAAGCCGCTAACAATATTGTTTATGGAAAGATAATCTTATAAATTACCCTTGGTGAATTCCACCACCAATTCATTATCGCAATGGGATATTGATTTCTACATGAAAATAAGAGTATCATCTGTAAATCCTTCTATGATATGTTATGTTTTCCGGCAACGCACTTGTGACTCTTGAGTTGCGGGTGTCCATGGGCGGCGGTAGTCATTTACCATCAGGTGACCCGTCTGCTCGTTTGCCCCCTATCGCATAAAAAAAAAAAAAAAAATATTTTAAATTCGGCTTGACCATACCGCAAAAAATATTTTTAAAATAAGTAACAGTCTGTAGGAACACGTCACGTAGCACCGTGAAAATATAAGTAAAGGATAAAAATTGTAAAAGTATATCCTCAGGTGCCGCTACTAAGCCAAATATTTCATGTCTTTCATGTATGAAGCTGTTAATTGCGACAAAGTAAAATTCAATTGAAGTTGAGAGTTGTGAGCAAAATTTAAAAACAGTGTAGTAGAAATCTAATGCTGGCTTGTTAGCTTTGAGAATAAAATTATATGGCTTTAATTGACGAGTAATCCTTGTCTTAATATTACTGTATGTATGTTATTCACAAAGGTAAAATTTAACTTCTTCAAAATAGTCGAAAATTACATAGTAGAAATATTTGTAAAATGTTTGTATTGCTTATGAGGGACACCTCTGATCATGCTAATCAATCTAATCGTTCATTAAACATTATATGCTACCACAGTTAGCCTTACATTGTACAAAACGTGCTGGAATTGGATCTGGAATATAGCCAGCTATTAATCTCTGGTAAGCGTTCCGTTCTTGTTCTCTTAAAGGGATAAGGCTTAAGGATCAACTACCGGAAAATCGTCATTATTAAGCATCGGGAGCCTTTATTTACTAAACCAGAGATACTCTCCGACTTTTCTAAGTGGAAATTGCTGAAACTTAGCCTTGAAACATAAATATATGAAAACCACACTTATACGGTTTTTAGGTTAATACAAAATATGTTGTACTAGCATAACATAGTTCAAAACATTACATTGAGTTTTAGGTAGTAGGTGTAAATAAATAAATGTCCACAGTTATGAGCATTAAAAATAGTTGAACTACTGTGATAAATAATAACATGATTTTTATCACCGTTCATATGTATCGTCTGTTCGTCTGTCCCCCTATAGACTATAGAAAAAAATATATATATACAACATTAAATTGAGTCATAGAATTAAGTATCTATTCCTAATTCAAATGCTTCCCTTCACTGTAATAATATCCTTAGAAGAAATGAAACCGATAAAAGAAAGAAGTTATGGGATCGAAACGCTTTAACTACAGACAAGTACTTAGAGACTCGAACGGTTCTCAAAGATTGAAAAACTTCCGCATGAGTTTTATCTTTTTTGGACGGAATGTTTTTTATGAAATCTCCACACTTTTGCCGCTTGTATCGAAACAAATAAAGTTAAAGGTGACACTGCTCTTATTCAGTAATCTAAGTTCAGAGTAACTTATTTGAAATATTCGGAACGCTATTGTGTATGGTCATAAGCGGATTGTGATTTTGAGTGGGAAGATCATTCTGCTTAGGAAGTTTTGTTCCTTTATTGTGTTTAAATTTTACTATGCTGTGAAGATTTACATTCTTTAAAATACTAAAGGAGGGTTAAATATAAATTATTTGCATAGAATTAAAACCTTCGTGGAATGTTAGGAAATTAAATTAACAATTAAATATATATACATGCGTCTAAATCTTTGTAATAGTCCCTTTTACGTAATAGGTAGCCAGCCTATTACCGTCAACAAGGCACTTTATATTTACTATCTTATAGATAACATTTTTCGTGCAGGGTGTGCGGTATTATTTGTCGCTCTAGAATTGGCTTCTATGGCCACGAAACAAAGTGCATGTCTACGGGACAGTGACTAAATCGTCTGGAAAAGACATAGTAGGCCAATGATGATAGATAACATTCCAATCCTTTAGTTACGTTACATCCACGAAAAGAGTTGGTGCCTTATTCTACTCCACCTAGAACCTCAAGGCTTTACCAAGTACACCTACCTTTCTACGTAATTAGTAACAATTGTAGACGCACAAGAAGATAAAGCAATACATATTTTATATAGCCTTTGCTATACGTCATTAATTCAAACCCAGTTAAAACAGCAAGGAATCAAAGTCGTCTTACGTTCAGGATTTCATTTTTGCAACAACTCTTAACGTTAGTTGAATTAAACATGATATTCGTAGTAATTTACATATATACAACCTCTCATATTTTACAACACTCTCTGTAGCGGCTTTCTAATCTGTTTGTTTTAAATACAGGATATACACTGAAGCTGCGAACTACTGCAATCTCAGTCCCATTCCCTCATACGAGACTGGCGGTATCCCTATCCCCAAGTTCCTCTCCCTACCAATTTCTTCTACAAATCTCCCTTTCTTTCTTCTTCTATTACATTTCTAAACAAACTTCGAACAAGGACAGGAAGATGATGATTAGTTACACGTTGACCATACGATGATGGCTCTTAATTAAAATAATGAAACTGAAATAACATAAATAAAGATAATAATGCACATAATAAGTCGATCGAATGCGTTGGAGATCTCTTATTAAATTCGTTTTGTGTACCACCAAAGAAGAAAATAACAATGTATCAAGACTGATGGCCACGGTTATTTCTTACATTACCCGGATGACTGTACACACGCCTTGAGATCTGAAATCATTCAATCAAGGTTTTTAGATTACATGATCAAAAATGTGAAGTATTCATATATGGTATTAGTACGGTTCAGGTGCAGGTATACAATACAATACCAGCAACTTGACTCCCTTCTGCTAAGAATCGAATAGTGCCATCGTTGCAAGTATTAAGTTTAAGTATTCAAGTATTAAGTATTCAATTTCAGAAAAAAATTTCAGAAAATACATGTCTTTTTTTATTGAATTTCATGTTAATACCAAAAATTTTGTCAAAATACCAAATCATATTTTAAACGATATTAAAAAAATGTTACAGTTATTATAATAAATTATTTCATTTTATTTTACACAATTATATAAGTATGTATACATCACTTCAAAACAATTTAAAGATACGTTTCTTTTAGTAACCAAGGGATTTTATTAATATACAAAGCCCGTTAATTCCTAACAGCTGTAAGGAATCATATTTATTTCCAAAATATCAAACAGGGAAACTTCACACTGGGATTACGAATAATCGTTTCAATCTCGTTAAGCATGTACCTAGTCATTGACTACCGACAGAAGATACATAAACGAATGCCATCCTTCGTAAACAGATAGAAGCCGTTTCTTGGCAAGATAATGCACATTTTGTATTGATAAGAGGGCGATGGTTCTCCTAAACTGACGATCGGATGCTTGTTATCCACGATATTGTAACTGCGTAAGATGTTCGCTAAGAAAGGGTACGGACCATAGTCCTCTACCACCTCCGATAACGACGGAACTGACGTTAACTTAACTCGTTTTGTCAAATATTTCATTGATTCGGCTACATCACTAACGGTGACTGTATGGTATAGTATAGTATGCTATGGTAAAGTAAATAAATCAAACCCTTTTCTCTGTTGATCTGTTGTGGTTGAGTATTGTGATGTAATAATGTATTTTCATAATGTTATGCCGTCAAATAATACTCTAAGTTTAGTTTGATAAAACTGTTATCTTAGTAAGAGAAGAAGGTAAAGGTTACCTTATTTATTGCAAGGCGTAGTCTGCATGACACATTGGTGAAAGGATTGTATAACTAGATGTTCCGTTAGGACGTATGGTGTACTTCCTCGATTCTACAAAGGTATTTCAATGCTTCTTTAAAGTGATTTTAAAGTCTTTTTCACAGAAAAAAAAATTGCGATTCGAAAAAAAAATATTTTCTGCCCTATTTTTTAACATAAAATTCTAATGATCCTGTGCGATGATGTTGTGTGAACGTAGTTTATTTCTAGACAAAAAATATTTTAAAATTAGTTTTTGTATTTTGCAGTAAATACTTGTACTCGTTGAACACATACGAGGGTAGTGGACTGTACCACTGCGATATTTCGTAGCGTAATCAACAATCTAAAACAAACATTACGAGCGGGGAAAGCACCTTCTTTAAACATTTATCAAATTTACTAGACACTAACGTTGCTCAAAAGCTTTCATGAATGAACGAACTATATGGTACCTACTTGTAACTAATATTATAATATAAATGCGAAAGTGTGTTTAGTAATTTGTTTGTTACACTTTCACGACATAACTAGTAGGGTTCGAAAGAGATTTTATAGTATAGGGGGACAAACGAGCAGACGGGTCGCCTGTTGGTAAGTCACTTCCACCAACCATAAGCACTTGCAACTCAAGAGTCACAAGAGTGCTGTCCATCTTTTAGGGGTAGGGTAAAGGAAGAAGGGGAAAGAGGGGAAGGGAAAGGGGGTTGGGTCTCCGGTAACCTCACTCACTCTGTCACACAATGCAGGCAAGCCGTGGTAATACTCCGGTCGAGCCGACTCATACGTGCCGAAGCATGGCTCTCCCAAATTAACTAAACTCTGACACTATATACCTAAACAATTTTGAGTAAGCGTGACACATAAGAAACTAATCAATCAAATAGGATTACATACGTGTACTAAGTTGAACCAGAGCAGATCCGTTCACAGATGAAAAGTCAGTGGGTTACCAAAATCCACCTCCTACTTTTCTACCCTACAAAATTATATTTAAACATACTTATAAAATTTGAACAAAACCACCTTAAATAAAATAAACCGGGCAAGTGCGAGTCTGACCCGCTCACCCAGAGTTTATTTATTTGGATCGGCTACAAATGATAGACATATCTTATATAAGTACAAAAATACGTAGGACGTGCCTTGTTCAATTATAGGCAACCACATCTAACATAAGTAGAACTCGTACTATTCTAAATTCAGATTAAACACGTTTGAAGGTTTAAGGTAACTGTAAAATAATATTAAATATAGTATAAATATTTAACGGCGATAACACAACTCTTCAGATCCCAGGGTAAATAAAAATAAGTGAAGACGTATAAAGACTCAAAATATACTGCGTTTTTTTTTTAATTAGGCAGATTGTCCCCATAAATGTGCAAATCTAATATACAAGAACGTCTATCTATCAAATAATTATAAATTAACATTAAACAACTGTAAGTAACCGACTTCGTCGTGCTTATTATGATAAATTGTTATTAACTGTTTTTTTTATACTTTAGAGGTGGAATACTTTCTTCTAATACAAATAGAGTGCAATAAGTTGATTTGATTTCAACCAATTCAAGTTTTCAGTACAACTTTATTACGAAGATATTGTTTATTCCTTAATTCCGTCCTTAACTTTCCACCTAACAGGTGTCTATGATGTTCAAATTTAAAGTGTACTAACTTTGAGTACTACATATTCAAAAAATATTGACATCCATTCACTAATGACGGAATTATAGCGTTATGTTTTGTTTAATCCTTACTTTACCACCTTAGTGGCTTAGAGGTGGGCTATTGTCTTCTAATTCAAATATCCCGTTGAGTAGACAGCGTTAAGTAGAACTAACTGATTAAAAATATACACAAATGTGTGTAATGGTAAAGATAACGAGTAACATACACAGAAAAAAATCCAAATCGTGAACAGAACAGTCAGTTTCACATAATTTTTAAGGAACTTCAAATGAGGGGAATTTGAAGTTGCTTAAAATGCAATGATATGAAACCGACTGTATTACATACAAAGGTTTCTCTGTTTTTATATCCTATGCCACTAATATTATTAAGACGTTTTAAATATGTAGACTCGAATTGTTTGTAACAAATACAGGATTTTTATAGCAACTCTTTATGCACTAGTATTTTAGGGTAAATCCAAGTAGAATGGCCTCATTGTATTTCTAATTACCATTATTTATTAACATTTCCAAGAAAAATGTGTCACTACTTAAATTTATGTCATTTATATTATAAAATTCCTTCATTTTATAATAACGCAATTTATACATATTATATTCTGTCTGTAGGCCCCCATGTCTATGCGTACTATATTTAAAAAAAATGTATGTAATAATGTATTATCAATAAAGTTATAATTACTTAAAAAAGTTAAAGTAAGTTATCAATGGGCGATCCTATTGATAACTTACTTTACCTTGTGAGTGAGGGTACCGGAGGCCCAACTCCCCCTCCTCATCCCCTCGTCCTTCATCTCATCATCCTCAGAGGCGGGCAGCGGTCTTATGTCATTTGAGTGGCAAGTGTCCAATGGCGGCGGTTGTCACTTATCATCAGGTGACCCGTCTGTTAATATGACCCCTATGTCATAAAAACAAATATACTTGGACTGTACTTAGTTTACATTTGTTAGGTTGTTCTTTTCACATTTTTTTTGCAACTGCATGCTAGTGATATATTTTCAGTGGTAAATAAATTTTCCATTGACAAGCTGTATAGGTTATGTGTATGTATGGAATCTAAACCTGTTATTTTTTAACCCATTGTAGAAAGTAAGTTTAACTAAGGAATTATAAGTAAACATTGTATAAAAGCCACATGACTAAAACCAATTAATTACCTGAGCTGATCGTCAGATGTTCATAGTTACCTAACTATAATTACTCGCACTCATAACAGTTGAAGGACGTAGTAGTTTCAGTAGATTTAGCAAAGTTTTCCATTAATTGCAAGATATTTTGGCCTAGATTTCTTGACTACTGAGTTTATACAATATATGCCTTTCTATAAATATTCAAGAAAGAAAGTCAGAAAGTCTAAACACCTTCATTGCCAATAGTGGGTTCATAGACCTTCAACGGGATGGTATTTCTAAAGTTTATTTAAGAACTTGAAAAAAATTTGTCAGGATTATGAAATGAATATTTTACCTTGCGTGTGTATTTCGTTGATGCCTCTAATTTCGGTTCTGACGGGGGCCCTTTATCAAGTGAGTCATCCTGCTGGGACGGTGCCAGGAGTCACACTTTAACGTAAAACCGTTTATTTTAATAACTGTGAATTATTCTATTAGAATATTTGTGTTTGTCATCGGCATTGGCGTCTGCAAACTATACTTGTATATGAATTGTAGCTACCTGCACCTAGCTTCATGTAAACTTTAACTTAGCCAAATCTTTAACTACTTCGTGCGGGCAATATGCCAAAAAGGAATATAAAATGGTCCCTTTGGTATATGGACTTTCAACCATGCTGACAATGCATATTTAAGTTTTCTATACAGATTTACATTATTTCCGTCATTTTAATCTTTTAACAGTAAATGTACTTTGCGTTTGGCATTTGACAGATGAATTGACTGGTCGGTTATTTATAGACAGATTACTATCTGTCAAATAATTCATAAGATACATATAAATACACGCAATACGCTGATACGCTGATACTTTGACTGTCAAATAGGTATATCCTGCAGAGAGGGAGTAAGTTAAAAGATAAGCGTAGAGAGATGTCTTAGATCGGCGATACTACTTCCAAGCAGAAGTAATAGCAGGACGCTTCTTAAGCTTTCTAATCATGTTCATCTGAAGAG
The DNA here is from genome assembly GCA_947561695.1 of Tyria jacobaeae. Lineage (NCBI taxonomy): Eukaryota > Metazoa > Arthropoda > Insecta > Lepidoptera > Erebidae > Tyria > Tyria jacobaeae. Next base: position 14,859,161 of record OX387209.1, read on the forward strand.
TGAAGTTCATACCCATTTTGTTAATATGTAGAAAAACTAATTTTCTTTTCTATGAAAGTTATTCGCTCAAATCTTATCTTTTGTAAGCATATATTTTTAAGAGTGCTGTATTCATTTCACATACGAGTGAAAGAAAAGTAGGACGATTAGTTAACGTGTAACAGAGCGTACAAAGGCGGGCGCCCTGTGTTCTACTTATATATCAAACATTTCGAGATCACACGAGATTCACATTCATCAACGATACACTTAAACACCTGGTTAGCAGTGAGCTCAACTGTTTGAACTACTTTCTGTCATATTGATTTTAGATTTACTGTTAATTGATAAGTTGCTATATTGGCCTACACAAATGCCTAAATATTATTTACAAACTGCGTGCTTCTGTAGGTACTATAATGAAATATGACCTGTTCAGAAGTAAACAAAATATTATATAATGACGTAGCCATATTTAATGATACTCAGTAACATAGTTATTATAATTTCTATATACAAATGTATCTACTTTATTTAAAGAACAACTCCTCTATTTTAAGAGATTATCATCGTGACATAATCGCATATATCGCATCTTTAAATATTGCATTTCTATTAATGTCTAACTATCTAGCGTCCTTAAACAAAGAGCGTTTATTGCTGAACTAAATTTAGTATATTTGAAGATATCGCAGATTAAGTAAACAGAAGTTTTAGTCCACCAATTTATGAATCATGACGCCTAGTATATTTGTTTATGAACTTGAGATAGAAAATAGATTCAAATGTGTTGTCGGAATTCCATTCTAGTGAACTATTATTTACAGACCGTACGCGTGTTAACTATTGGATGTTTATCAATAATAAAATACTTGGTTTTGTATCTCCTTATAATCAAATAGATGATAAATATTTATAGTTGAAACAAATTCGGATCTAAATATATAGATATCATTTTAGATTTATTTATCAAATAAGTAAAGTAAATTTTGATAGGAAGTATAGGTTAAAGGGTCTCCACAGGTATAACTCAAAGGAGCAAACTTACATACATTTATAATATATGTGTTTATATATTTCATGTGTAGAACAAGTAATAATTACTATATTTACTTTTTTTATTTTTGTTACTTTTTCTATTTTACAAAAAACTTTCGAAAACAGAAAAACATTGCGGCATCATGGCGGCCCCTATGACTTGACGCTTTTGTTTTAAAGAGGCATTATATGTAGCCAATCGAAGTTGTCTAATCATGGGGACATGGGTAGAATTTATTTACGTTGTTTTATGGAATCCTCAGAGACGATACCGACTTTTAATGTTTTTTTATGTATATTTGATACGTATGAAAAAAGTCGTAAAGTATACTTCATACCGCTGGTGATTATTGTATATCGCATGGCCTATATGGCAGAATAACATTGCGGGGTCAGATAGTAATGTATATAATTTGTTATTTTACTCGGTTACTGTTTAATGCTCTGCGCTGTCCGCAGCTGGACATAAGACTCTCCACACTCAACACGTGTTATTTACTTTACTACTATTGTTTTGACTTCTAAAATTACTGTTGTTTTTCAATAATGATCATCTCTAGATTATAAAAGATCAGCAATATACTGTAACTTTAATAATGTGCCAAGCGTGCCAGTAAATTTAATTTGATTTTAAGGTTAAACTATACAATTTATTTAAAGGATTTTAAAATAAAGGAATGTTTATTGCCGAGAATTGCTGTATATCTTTATAATTTTGATATCTTAATGTTATTGTGTACCTACCTATTATATGTTAATATCATTTTTTTTATTGTTTTTTAAATTGATTTAAAATGAATATCCTTTAGTCAATCTGTCCGCCTTTGGGACGCTCTACCTCTAATATGGGTAGAAGTGCAAATTGTAACCGTTAAGGTGAGCTCACAATTTTTTTTTCCTCAGACCTCAGCCCCACTCCTCGTTCCCATCTCGTCATCCCTCCTCTCTTCTTTCCCCCATCCCTCATCACACTCAAAGTCTGGCAGCGCACTTACAACTTTTGAGTTGAGGGCCATGGGTGGCGTTTGTCCCTTAACATCACGTGACCCATCTTTTCGTCTGTCCCCCTCGGTATAAAAAAAAACAAACGGAACTCTTAAAACTAAAATTAGTTATAGGCAATCACTCATCATTGATTTACAAGATCGGGCCCCAATTAAAGCGTTATTAGTTTATAATTACTAATGAATCATGGTTCAAATAAATATGCATAAGTTGCTATATTAATATTTTTTTACATTTAGTAACGGAAACACGCTACCAAAACTGATATAGCAATATGTGAATGATTGAAAATGATTGGAATAAAATGTTCATACGAGATTGGTTGCTGTTGAAGCCTAGTTTCCGTCTTATTCAGTCCTACTTTAGAGACAACTTTTCGCTTACATACGTAAGTAGGCCTTCTTATTTCTGTATTACTAGCTGACCCGTCAAACGTTATTCTGCCATAAAAAATGTGTACAGGGTCACTCTTATCATTAAGGGGTATGAAAAATAGATGGTGGCCTTATAGCTTAAAATGAATTTGATAACGATTGAAATCTAAAATATTAAATACTCGTCAATACACCTTGCTCATGTTTTAAAGTGGAAATCCATTTCTTACTGGTACATATTAGTTTAATACTTCTTTTGACAGATCTCCTTTTAGATAATTATTTTTTAATATTTTCATTTCGTTACTATGTTTGTTCCTTTTTGGTATTTGTCCTGAATATTATGTGTAGGTTTCATTGATGCAATCTTCTGCGTGAAAACATTTTTCAGGATCTTTTGTTCGAGAGGATTAAGATGTGATTGTTTTGAAATATAAAAAAAAACCGTTTTTGTTTTTCCAGTTAAAAACCATGTCGCACGTACCATTCAGTGGTCACTTACATACATATGTATATGATTATATAAAATGCATGGGTACGATATGAATAATAATAGTTTATAGCACAAGCTGTAACAAGATTAACTTTTTTTTAGGGCTTAAGGGAATAAAAGAGCAGACGGGTCACCTGATAGTAAGCGACAACTGTCGCCAATGAACTCCTGCAACTTAAGAGTCGTAAGTGTGCTCAGAGGGGGATGAGGGGGGGGATATTTGTGTGACGACCACGCTAATTTATTTCTGTGTCTGGGTCTGGGTAATAATGTAATTTATATACGTATATGTATGTATGTATATATCTATAAATATGTACGTATGTTTATTTCAGCAGTCTGGGTATCAAAGTACAAGCTCTGCTTACTCTCAGTTACAAATCAGAAGGACTTGTTAAGATTTTTGGAGTTATCGCTATTATATTATTATTATAATCCCTAGCTACAATTCCTGGAATACATAGCTACCAGTTATTATGTTACAGATATTATTAAAAAAATATTTATGTATCTTCATTACCTGCCAATTCCGTTAATTTATTCTTGTATTCTAATGAATTTACTGAATACCCATTAATTAAATTATTTATCAAGCACGAGGGTGATATATATGAAGTTAGAAAACTGGTAACATTAGTAGGCTTCTGCTGCTTATCGCTATTTTTAAGGTTTAAGATAAATTTATAATAATTTAATAAACTTTGATGTATGAACAATAAACTACAGTATGACGTCATATTTCAGTTTAATTATTATGTGGCAACGGTAAAGAGTCTTATTACATCCGTCACAGCTTTATATAATTATTTGTTCAGTGCGATTTCTTTTTATTCGTACATGGTTTAAAGTTTATTTCAATATAAATACATATACTTAATGTTATTGTTTTGGCTCATAAAGAATATAATAGCTTGAAATAATTACCATGAGAATTCGTTAAGCTTTTCTTTACAAATATGTTACTTTATTTTAATATTAAAAATAAAATGAAATTTCTTTTATGCCCTTTCACAGAGGGAACTACAATTCTATCATATTACATACTTAGAGCAAAGACTGCTGCAATAAGTTATTTTATTTGTGAGAGACGGGTGATGAATTTGTCTTTATTATTAAAACTTACTATTTATTTTGTTTTTTTTTTATTATTTTCCCTATACAATTACTCCTCGTTAAACCAATAGCAACACTTTTATCTAAAAATGATCAAATATTGTCCACTTCTGATTTTCTTTGTTACTATTAGTAATTAGGCAATCCTATCAACCAGCCAGTCTTCTACGAAGAGTAGATTTTTGTTACTGTCCTGTGCCTTCTTAACTTCGTTATGGCCCGTTTCCGCCTCCTCTAAAGCGGACAATTTATAACATAAAAGTGTAAAATAGCCATAAATGTAACCATCCATACATGTAACCATAAATGTAAATAACCATAAATATAATTAAAAAGATTTCTAAAGTGGTGCGTGTGCTGCCAAAGAAAATAAATGATCCCGTTTTATAATTCATGTCACGAGGTTTGGCGGTTTTAATCAAGGGGAAAGTTTAGGGAAAGCGTTAATCTACTAATGTTGGGATAAGAAACTTGGTATTAGGTGATTTTGTTGTTTACAAATAAATTCTAAGTTAAATATTTAACGTGTAGCTTAGACATTATGTATGGTAACGAGATGAGTTTTTTACTCATTCTACGATGCAGCGAGTTGAATATAAAGTGCCGAATTAATACTAACAATGGTCCGGTTAAAACTACCACAGAACATAAAACGTGATAGGTGAGTTTTATAACTTCTGAAAGGTAGAGTTTGCAGCGGTTCGCAGTGGTTTTTCAAATACCGAATCATAACGTGTCCGCATCCTTCTTCCTATTTCAACTGCATATCAACACTTGGCATTAAAGTGTGTTTATATTTAATTATCACAGTGACGTAAAGAAATAAACAAAAGTTATCCAGAGACCCGCCCACTTTTCTACCTATAGTAAAAAAGTAGGCAAGCGTCTTAACAATTATAAAAAAAAAATCAGTTTCAATTTTCTTTTACCAATAATGCAAAATAATCAAATAAATTGCTGTTCAATGTATTCTACATAAAACATTAAGAACAGCAATAGTGCTTCAACTTAAAGCAAAGAACTTTTATCAAAACGAGGTTGGAACACTTTTATTTCTTCACGAAACCTGTAATTACATTCATTCAAAATACATATGATTTAACAACTATACGTTTACAGCAATTTGTATTTAAAAAGCGCCAAGTCTTTGCACCGTTTCATTAAGTAAAAACTGGCGGAAAATTACCAGGAGTAGAGACCGACGACGGGACCACTAACGCCCGCCATCATTGCCCATTAACCTCATAATACCTGAAATATGCTAAGGAGCATACATTTACGAATAAGTAGGCAGTATGGTTCAATGTTCACTGGGGTTACAAACTCTGACGTTCTAGCTACATACGTAATCCATTTTGTCTAAGTAATTACAGAATCTGACGAATAAAGAGATTCAAAGTCGCGTTCAATTAAGATTTTACGTCATAAGACCTTGGTAACATTTTGTGGAAATATTAATTTCAAGGATTTTCAGGAAATTTGAAGAGTTACTTAGTAGTTCTTCAAATAAATGTTTGTTATGTGTTTTCAACCTAGTGATTTTCTGCAAGAGCCTGGCATTGTCACACTTAAATAAGTTTTGCTTTTAATTCGAACAAGAAATATGGAGGAAAAATAACTAAAATGAAATAACCAAATATATTGATTCTCGAATGCGATAAATATCTGTTTACTGCAAATACCCATTTGAATACAAATCTACTGATAGTATTTTCTTTTTGTCTTCAATAACCTGTAAAATAATCTCCTCATCTGATTGATCGACAAATATATTTCAGAGTAAAGTGACACGTACACAGTGCTGTTTGATGAGGCGCAGATTGATGAGGCTGCCAGTGGTTAAAATATTGCTCTACTTTGTGAAACATCGAGGGTGATGAAAATTACCGACATGGCGACAGTGCACGATAAAAGTATCCCCTTAAAACTAAATATCGTAAACATACGGCAGGTAATTTGATATTTGTAAAATATCATAATGTTTTTTATTTTGATATATAATACAGATAGATAAGAAATATAAAGTCACTTTTTTCTAAGCTAATGTCCTAGTAAATTGGGAACAATTAAAGTTTCCTTTTTTTTGTAGGATTTTTTTTTTTTTGCATTTACACCGATAACTACCTACCTATTTAATACTTTTTACATGACTGCGCGACGCATAGCCAGGTAATCTGTTTATCAGCTTATGTCATTTTATAATTTCGGTTACTTACGATACGAACCTAAAAAGTACTGTACTAATGCACCTTTATGCATACCGGTTTTAAAAGGTGTCATGAAACTTAATTATAAGGGTAGTTTATTGTTCAGCCATTTCTTGAATTCTTCTAGAGTCTAATTAAGAAAGTTGTATAAATAACGGGTAAAATTAGTTTAGTTCATTGAACTGACGCGCTTGTATCACCTGTCCTATACCTCCGGAAATGTTGCGGAGGCCTGAAGAGAGGAGAATGTTTAACCCATTCTCAAAAAAGGCGACCGCTTCGATTCAGCCAATTACCAACCTATAGCAGTCACATCCATACTCTGTAAGGTGCTCGAGTGGATCATCAACGCCCAATTAATCCGCCACCTAGAGGATCCTTGTTAAATGATCGGCAATATGATTTTAGGCCGCACCGATCCACGGGTGATCTTATAGAGTACGTGGGGTGAGTCTATGGATAGGTATGGGGAGTCATTGCCTAGGCCTTTGATAGGGTCTGGCATCGCTTGCTTCTCTCCAACCTTCCTGCATTTGGTCTCCAGCACAAACTCTGCAACTTGGTTGCTGCCTTCCTCCCCAGGCGCCGCATTAGGGTTCTCTGCGACGGCGCGGCCTCTGTCTTCCAGTAGTTAAGCGCTGGTGTACCTCAGGGCTCCGTCCTATCGCTTACGCTCTTCCTTCTGCATATCAATGACATGATGGCCCTTGGCAACATACATTCTTATGCAGAGTTATACGGCACAGTACACGAGGGATATTTTAGACATCCTGCTGTCAAGCTAGTATATTTGCTTGATGCTCTCAATCGGTTGTAGCAGCGCTCAGTCCGCATTATCGACTATCCTTAGGTCACCCAGTCTCTTGAGCCTCTGCAGTTGCGAAGAGATGTCGCCTCTATGGCAGTCCTCTATCGCCTACATCACGGAAAGTGTTCTGATGAGCTCTTCCAATTGGTCCCACCTTCTCCCTTCCTCTACAGGACTACACGTGCTGGCCTGAGGAGTCACCGTTTGTGCGTCAAAAATCTACAACCCCGAACTAAACGGTTTGGCTCTTCTTTCCTGTGTCGGCCGGTAAAAAAATAAAAGGCCGGTAAAAGCCTGGAATTCACTACCAGCGCACGTGTTTCCTTCCCTCTTTGATCTCGGGTTTTTAAGCGGGGCGTGAAAAAGCATCTCACCAGGCCGCCATTGTGTGGGTCACCATGCTGCATTGACTAGATATGCAATGAGAATGGTGACCACCACTATACGACTCCACTTATGGCTTTCTATTAGGCAAAGTGGAGTCACTATGGTCGGCTCGTATAAAAAAAAAATTGTGTTCAACGTTTATAAACAAAAAAAATGCCATAATTTGTTATTGATTTGCATAATTTCTTAAATGACATGCATACATTAAAGAAATTTTATTAAATAATTAATAATAATATAGCAAGAGTCCGAATAAGAGCATAAATGTCTATATGTTTTATTTCGTTCATACCTTTTCACTTTACTGAGTAATTAGGTCTTGACATACTGACCACGGACGATGGACAATGAAGTGATCTGCTAAGAGTTCCGTTTGTAGTTTGTATACCCGAAATCAGAAAGAATACGGAAATTAAACAGACAATAATCTTCTACTTTTCACGTGCAGTTTATTTCTTAAAAAGAAAAACGTTATGTAGACATAGAGAGAGAGAATGCGCTTGAAAATATTAATTAATTTACAACACATAATTAATACCGGCTTAAACTAAAGAGAATGAAACATCTGTTCAAAGGATTGGTATTCTGGTAAAGACAACTAACAACATAGTAAAAGCGTATCTGACCTTTAACAAATATGAAACTAATGCCTGTCTGAATGGTACGCTCCAATAAATATCGAATCGATCTGCCATAAATCAGTCCAGCTATATTTTACTTGAAGATCTTAAAGCTAAATTGATGTGCTTTGTTTTTTTTATGTAATGCTTTGTGTCTTAAACAAGTGAGTAATTCAGCTTTCGTTTTTAAATATCAGATTTGTAATTGAGGATTTAATGACTATAATATGTATAAGGTACAATACCTTTATTTATCCGACGTTTAGATCAAATTGCAGCAATTGTGGTCAGATGGTAAAAGTTATTGCCCTTTATAAATAGCGACTAAAGACTAGACAACTGGATAGATAAATATGAATTTAAGGAGAGGTCCTAAAAAGGTAGATTTTTCCCCTTAAATGGAACATCCATCTCAGTCCTGGTGTTCTTAACAAAGACTTGACAGATGGTCTTTGGCAAGGCTCGTCAGCACTTCGGAAGGAGGACAGTCTGGACTTAAGATGGGACAGTTACCATAAAAGGGCCGGATGTAACGCCCATGGAAGAGCTTGGTCTACTATTGGAGAAGCACCCAAAGCGACAGCTGATACAGCACCTGCACTCAAGAAAAGTTTTAACTCGTCTTAATAGGGCAGGAAACACACTAACTGCCGATGACTATAATGCATATAAAGTATGGTGTTTTTATTACCTTACCTCATGTTAACTGATATTTTTCTTTCTCTTTATTTTATTTCTATATTGATAATTTATCATTTTCATTATTATTAGTTATTAATGGATTCTGTTTCTAATTCATCATAATAACAATGAAAAGTTACATGCAATGGAGGACATGTTCAAGACGCTGTACTGGAAAGGGCGTGGCATCAACGTCAATGGTGAATACATTTCTCACTTGCGATTTGCAGACGACATAGTCATCATTGACCTAGCTGGCTCTTTTGTATGCATCGGCCTACGGATGAACTTGGATAAACCAACTTGGATAACCAAGGTCGTGTTCAAAAAATTTGTACTACTGAAACCGATTGTGTTTGTTCAAAAATATGTATACCTCGGGCAGACCTTGCAGTTAGACAGAAACAACTTCGAGGACGAGGTGAACAAAAGAATTCAGCTGGGTTGAGAAGCTACGTCGAGTCTTCTCATCGTCGATCCCACAGTGCCTTAAGGTTAAAACAAATGTAATCGACATAGCCCATCGGATCATCAGGTTGAAGTGGCAGTGGGCTGACCATATTAGCCTCGGTACCGACGAACGTTACCTACAGGCCAGGTGGAGTGACGATTTGCGCAAGATGGCTGGCAGGAGGTGGATGAGAGAGAGTCGAAAATCCAGGAGAAACAATAGGCTGATGATGATGATGATGATGACGCTACTTACATAAATTTACTCTTAAATTTTGAAATGTCAAAACTGTCAATGTGGCAGTCACAAGCCTCTCTTTCTTATACTATCTGTCTGTATTATATGAGGGTCATAGCTGACGGGTGGTGCAGATATATGTTATGCACGAGTATCCATGTTGTCTGTTAATGACAAATTTTATTCTGCAAGTGATTCTGCTAGTGCCTCAAGCGAAGATAGCTTTAGCTCGTTAACTACTACACTTGGTGATTTTGTGCGACAGAATTTTTGTTACATTATGAATTTTTGTTACATTACCGCTCAAATTATTCCCAGCCACTGACTTACTAGAGGCCTTGTCCGACACCGAACTGCACGCTGTTCTGTTTCAGAAACATGGTTTAAACCTATTGACCGTCTACAGCATACCCAACGGTTTCATTTTTCTACGCAACGACAAGATTGTCCGGAGAGGTGGACGTGTTGCTATTTATCTTCGCAGCTCCTTTAAATACAAAATCTTAGCTTCTTCCGAACCTTCAGACACCCCCTCAGTGGAATACCTCTTCCTTGAAGTTTGGTAGAGTGCCTTTAGGCACACCAAAGTAGTGTGCCTAAAGGCGGTTCCCGTCTATTATTCTCGATGTTTAGAAATATATTACTTAGAAGACTCGGTGTGCGTATCATCTAGATACCGATGACTTACAACTTTACCATCAAGCTACTAACAACATAACAAAGGCTATTTCTATTTCAGTTTCTATTCAAATCCAACCAAGTGCCAGGCCATTGTCGTTAGTAGTCACAGTATGATCACCACGCTAGACCCTTTTAAGTTCTTCTGTCAAGGATCTGCGCCTATTATTAATATATATATTAATTGTTTGTTATTTGGCGAAATCTCGCTACTTAAGTTCAAAAATTAAAAATAGTAGTAATATAATTAAAATGACTTGGAATATTATTAATAGCGAAACGGGAAGGTCTTGCAACCGAACTTGTGATTACAGCCTTGCTGTTGATGACAGTATCATTCAATCAGATTCGAAAGTAGCCGCAGCATTTGAAACTTTCTTTGCAGAGATTCCCGTATCGACTACAAAATGTCTAAATTCATCACCAACTGTTGCAGAAATAATACTTAAAGAAAACGTTCCAGTTTGTGAATTTCAGTTTTATTTCCAATATGTAACTTGTAATGATATAATAAAAACTTTTAAAACTTTAAATATTGAAAAGACTGCAGATCTATGGGGTAATCCTGTTGACGTTGCTAAGTCTATTATAAATATTGTAGCACCAACTTTAACAGTAATCTTTAATAATTGTATAGATTGTGGTGAGTTTCCTGATCTAATGAAATATAGTAAAATAATACCATTGTTTAAATCGGGTAGTACATCAGACCCTTCTAATTATAGACCTATATCAGTGCTACCTACTTTTAGTAAAATTTTTGAGAAACTTATTTTAGATCAAATGCAAAGATATTTTACTGAACATAAATTATTACATACCAAACAGTTTGGTTTCACAAAGGGTCGTTCAACAACTGATGCTGGTGTTGAACTTTTAGGGCACATTTATAATGCATGGGAAGATAAATGCGATGCGTTAGGCATTTTTTGCGATTTGCCTAAGGCTTTTGATTGCGTTCTCCATGATACATTGATCAGGAAGCTGCGCTACTATGGAATCCGGGGCACCTCTCTGGATCTTCTTACTTCATATTTAAGTAATAGGATTCAGAGAGTTGATGTGAACGGTAAAAGATCTCCCGGATCTGTAGTCAGAATGGGGGTTCCCCAAGGCTCTATTCTAGGTCCCTTCTTATTTATAATTTATATTAATGACCTGCCGTACCTCATAAAGGATAAACATGATATAGTGTTGTTTGCAGATGACACTTCACTTGTATTTAAACTCAAACGTCAGCAGGTGGTAATTGATGACGTAAATAGTGCCCTTTCAACAGTAGTTAACTGGTTTAAAATCAATAATCTTCTCCTTAACGAGAAAAAAACTAAATGTATAAAGTTTACATTGCCTAATGTAACACAGGTGAACACTAGTGTGTCAATAAAGGGCGAGGTGTTAAAACCCAAAGATTCCACAGTGTTCTTAGGCTTAACTTTGGATGCAAAGCTTCAGTGGAGCCCCCATATAGATAAACTGTCCAAAAAGCTTAGTTCTGCAGCGTACGCCGTTAGGAAAATTCGTGGTTTAACTGATTTAGAGACAGCCCGTTTAGTATACTTTAGCTATTTTCATAGTGTATTTTCATACGGTATTCTGTTGTGGGGAATCTATTTTTTTTTTACAAAAAAGAGCTATACGTGCAATTTATAAATTAAGTCCCAGACACTCCCTAAGAGATAACTTTAAATAGATTAATATTATGACTGTGCCCTCTCAGTATATTTATGAAAATCTCATGTACGGACATAAAAATATTAATCTGTTTAAAAAATACAGTGATATCCATAGTGAAAATACTAGGAACAAAAACAAATTTGTTGTTCCTAAAACCAGGCTCAAGAAAATAGGTGGTTCGTTTAGATGCCAAAGTATACATTTCTATAATAAGCTTCCTAGCCAAATACAAGAACTAAGCAATAATAAATTTAAATCATTTATCAAAAAAAAAAAAACTAAGTCAGAAAGCTTTTTACACAATTAAAGATTACATTGAAGACAAAAAGGCTTGGGAATGAGCTGCTTCATTAATGTACATGAGCCTTTGTTTTTCGTTTATGTTTTTCGTTTATGTTTTTCGTTTATACTTTTTCTCTCTTTTTATACACATTGACATTTTATATTTTACTTTTTGACATGAATACTTACTTTGTTAAGTATTATATTGTTTTTTTTTTATTGTTTTAATCTTTGTACTTTTTGACATGAATACTTTGTTAAGTATAATATATTATATATTTGTGTCTTTTTTTTAAATTTATAAATTTAATTATTGTAAATGTGAGGACTATGTAGGTTATTCCTTTTTTTTTTCTCTTTTCTCCTGTAAGTTTGTTTTTTAACGATGTCTGAATGTTTGAGTACTTTTGCGGCCTACCCAAATGTCCTTGCTTTGGTACTGTTCGTCGGTCCGTTGAGCTCCTTGAAGTGCTAAGTTGAGCTACACGATAACTGACAAATGCTTGCACTTTTTGGACGGGTCCACTCAAATAAGCGTGGTGCTTCTTCAAAAGCTCATCTCAGACGTTAGCGTGCATGGTTCTCATATGTTTTTGACCAGTACATCTGTATGGACTTTAAAACAGACTTTGACCTCTGAGTTTGTTTCGGTGTTTCTTCTCAGGGTAGTCAGCTAGGAAACACCGGCCTCATCTAGCATAAACTAACAGAAAAAAAAATATATTGACGTGTAAAAGTGTTGTTATAATCTATTTACAAAATAAAGATAATTTATCATTTATCATTTATCAATTGCAATCTCGGCTAGCAAGTCCAGACTACAAATGTTGCAAACATAACAGAACTCTCCGATATACAAACAGTCTTCTTCTGTTATGCCCTACTTTCTGAAATCAGAACAGCATCTAGTCGCCTTTCTTTCTAGGGAAACTACGAGCTTATATAGTGCATAAGCCGGCAGAACCATTAAACCAATAAATAATTCATTTTCATATCTATGTAAGGTAACAAGTAAATTAACATCGCTGTGTATGTAAACGGTGTACGAAATACGTACCACCTTTTATTTATCACCGACTCCTAAGATATATATGTATATACATATATAGTAATCATATTGTGACGCCATGCCTACGTCACCGCACAGACAAACAATTCATAGAAGTTTTTCAAATGAAGATTGACAAGTCACGGTGGCCGAGCGGTAGTGGCTACGGCTGCGAGTCGAATGCCGTGAGTTCAAGCCCCGGCGGACTCTATGGGTTTTTGTTTGTGATTTCAGTGTTTTATAGAAAATTCTAGTAAATGGAGATGATTCTTTACAAAATTCGAATATAATGGAAAGTACTAGATCAAGCAAAATGAATAAATAAATTAAGTTGTAGAAGACATTCGAAAAGAATAACGAAATGACGGTCGAAATTCAACAAACTACGATCGAAATTAGGGGTATATAAAGAGCTCCAGACGCGCCTACAGGGCAGTTCAGTGTAAAGTGCTCTCAAGTGAAGAATAAGAAGAAGAAGTGAAAAAGTAGTACAGTGAAGTACAGTGAAGTGAAGTGAAAGTGATTAGTGAGTGGTGCAGTACTACCGTTGGACTGAGTTAAGTGTAGTCCGCAGGGACAGTGTGGAACAGTGCTACGCGGTTCGTGCAGTACAACTCGTTCTGTGCTGTGAGTGTTACGCGTTCGGAATATTGTGAAACGCAAATAAATCGTTACTCTCGGCAGTGATATATTCGTTTCCTTCCAATCCCTGTACCCACTTCCGTAACAATATTATGTATTCAATACTTAATATTTTATTGCATGCCACGATTTTTATAAATCCCATAGCGGTGATGCCGAAACGGACCGACTCATCGACCACGTCCAAATGGCTACAGACTCAGTGCTCCAGCAGGTCCCATCCGCAGAGATCGTGATTCTTGGCGACTTTAACGCCCATCACGCCGAATGGCTTGGTTCGCGCAAAACCGATCATGCGGGAAGATCTGTTCACGATTTCGCCTTGGCATATGGCTTGACGCAGCTGGTAGCAACGCCTACGCGAATCCCAGATGCAGAAAGCCACGTGCCTTCACTGTTGGATCTTCTGCTGACCTCACATCCTGACGGCTACAAAGTATCCGTTGAGGCCCCTCTTGGCTCTTCGGACCATTGCCTGATTAGGAGTATGGTGCCACTCGTTCACTCGCTGCGGCCGCGAGTTACAGGCAGTCGCCGCGTATGGCACTATAGGTCAGCAGACTGGAATGGAATGAGAACATTCTTTGCATCCTACCCATGGAGGCAGGTTTGCTTCTCGCCGGATGATCCCAATGTCGTTGCTGACTCTGTCGCGGATGTTGTGCTTTAGGGTATGGAACTTTTCATTCCATTCTCCCTGATTCCCACAGGTGGCAAGTCCCAGCCTTGGTTTGGTCGAACCTGCAAAGCGGCGTCCCGCCGAAAGCAGGAATGTTACCAAGCATGGGCTAATGCAGCGACAGCACGGGATGTAAAGACCAGCACATTAAAGAAGCAATTTAACTTTGCCTCCAGGTCCCTCAAAAGAGTAATTGCTGGGGCGAAGTCGGCTCACATCGGCAGAATTGGCGAGAGACTAGTGAGTCTCCCCTCCGGAACTTGTGCTTTCTGGTCTCTTGCCAAAGCTGTCCAGGGGAACTTCTGTAAGTCATCCCTTCCACCTCTGCGCATAGGAGATAATTCATTGGCCCACGACGCTAAAGAAAAAGCCGATCTTCTGGGCATACTCTTTGCGTCCAACTCGACCCTGGACGACGGGGGAAACGCACCGCCGACCATACCGCAGTGCGAGACCCGCATGCCGGAAGTCCGGTTTACACAAAGGGCAGTGCGTAAAGCGCTTCTTTCCCTCGACGTTCATAAGTCGAGTGGGCCCGATAGAATCTCTCCTATCGTGCTGAAGACGTGTGCTCCAGAGTTAGCACCGGTTTTAACGCGCCTTTATCGGCTTTCCTGCTCTCTTGGCGTAGTCCCGAACTCATGGAAGACAGCTCTAGTGCACCCAATCCCTAAAAAAGGAGATCGCTCGGATCCGTCCAACTACAGACCCATAGCCATCACCTCCTTGTTCTCCAAGATAATGGAATCCATTGTTAACTGCCAGCTCCTCCGGTACTTAGAAGACCACCAGCTCCTCAATGATCGACAATACGGCTTCCTTCAGAGTCGTTCAGCTGGTGATCTTCTCGTATACTTGACTCACCGGTGGGCACAGGCGATCGAGGCCAAGGGGGAAGCGTTGGCCGTTAGTTTGGACGTGGCGAAGGCCTTCGATCGGGTCTGGCACAAAGAGCTCCTTGCGAAGCTTCCTTCCTATGGGCTTCCCGAGAAACTGTGCAATTGGCTCACCAGTTTTCTTACAGACAGAAGCATCAAGGTCGTTGTTGACGGTGCATGCTCCGACTCCAAGTCTGTTAATTCTGGTGTCCCACAAGGCTGTGTGCTATCACCCACGCTGTTTCTTCTGCATATCAACGACATGCTGCAGATTAGCAGCATCCATTGCTATGCGGACGATAGCACGAGTGATGCCCTTTACACCGGCCGCGCTAACATTTCTCGGGTAAACGTCATCGAAAGCCAATACAAACTTGTGTCTGAAATCGAAACTTCTTTATCAAAAGTTTCAGATTGGGGTCGACTTAACCTAGTCCAGTTTAACCCCACGAAGACACAGGTTTGCGCGTTTACCGCTAAAAAGATGCCATTGGTCGTATCACCTCAATTTGAGAGCACTTCCCTAACTGCATCAGCCAGTATCGGAATCCTTGGCGTCGATATATCAAGCGAAGTCCAGTTTCGCGGTCACTTAGAGAGTAAGGCTATATTAGCCTCGAAGAAGCTTGGTGTGCTAAACAGATCGAGACAGTATTTTACTCCGGCCCACCGCCTGCAACTTTATAAGGCGCAGGTTCGGCCGCACATGGAATACTGTTCTCATCTCTATGCAGGTGCACCCCAGTACCAACTTCTGCCTCTTGACCGCATTCAACGGAGAGCGACTCGCATCATCGACTGCCAAGATATTTCTGATCGACTTGACACCTTGGCGTTGCGTAGAGATGTAGCTTCACTCTGCATCCTCTATCGCTTGTATCATGGGGAGTGTTCAGAGGAATTGTTCGGACTTATACCGGCTGCTGGTTTCCGCCATCGTCCTACGCGACAAAATATCCATCCCCGTCACCTGGACGATTGGCACTCCACCACTGTTCGCTTCTCCAGAAGCTTTTTGCCTCGCACAACCAGCTTATGGAACAAATTGTCGCCTGCCGTATTTCCGAACCGATACGACCTTCAAACCTTCAAGAAGAGAGCGTACCTCTACCTAAAAGGCCGGCAACGCACTTGTGACTCTTGAGTTGCGGGTGTCCATGGGCGGCGGTAGTCACTTACCATCAGGTGACCCGTCTGCTCGTTTGCCCCCTATCGCATAAAAAAAAAAAATACAGGTGTTATATTGCTTACAAATATTATGTAGATTATCGTGTACACTGTCGGGCAAGCAGCTCAGGAAAAAGGAAGGCATATTTTAAAACATTTAAAATAGTATTTAAATAATACCATAACATAACAGATATGACGTTTTTGTTGTTATTGTTTTTACGTCCCTTTTTCTTATTGATTTCGATATTTGTAGGTATTTAATTTTGATCACTAAGGTAGTCATTAATACTGTACAAGCATTTGACCAAAAACAGTTCTTTTAGTTTATGTGTAAATGTGCGTAGTTTTTCTTCCTTTTTAATAGTTTCCGGTAACTTATAATAGATTTTTGTGGACATTACTAATGTACTGGATAAGTGTATATTTAATCGCGAGGTGGGGCGATTTAACCTTCCTTTTTTTCTTATTGATTATGTTGTCTGTTATCTTTTCATTTTGTAAATAAATCTGTGTTTTTTTTTACAAATTTGCATAATACCAGTATGTACATATTTTGACTAATATTTTTATATTTTTTTAGTAGAGTAAAAAGTGTAGGTGCATTCAAGTGATTATTCACAGTTAATCAAAAAAAAAATAATTAAATAAGTCCGCCATTGTACAATCTTTTTGAGAACAATAAGTTTTAAATAAAATAAAAATAAATATATAAATCAAAGTCTCATCGTTCGTTTTACTGCTGAGAAAAGTATTTTTCTCCATCTTTTTATATTCAGTGACCATAAAACTATCGTTAGAGTAGATATTTCAATAGAGTCAATCTTATTAAAGATGAATATTATCTATCTGAGATGTGCTTTATATTCTTTTCAAAGGGTGTTACGGTTTGACCTACTTCGTATGGCGCGGCATGGGGAAAATTAAGTGGTGTTTTTTCTTTTATCGTTATTGATAGTTGGTTAATCTCGTTTGTTTATACAAGGTGTTACAGAATAGTGTAAATTATATAAAAGTATTATACATTATTATATATATTTATTATGAAGTGATAAATAGTTGAATAATTGAAAACTTAAATAAAAACAAAAAGGGATTTCAATTTCAAAATTTCTGTTCTCGGTACTTGGCGCTAGTTAAACGTAAAATGACTGTGACCTTTGATGCGTACCAGAGTAGACAACAGATGAACATCAATGATGAACCAAAATTTTTCAGAATTATATTAAAAGTAAACAATGTAAGCGCTATAAAAATATAATAAAAAGAGATCAGTCAGATCAGTCAGTCAGTGAGTCATATGTTGAGTAAAAGTGGGTGCGCAGCGTTAGGCTTCCTACTTTCAATCACTGTATAGTACGAAACGGCCAGTGCTTGAGCCGGAGGAGTCAGAGCACTCGGCAGGACCAAGTGCGGGTGCTGCCTGGGTATATGTTAGCCAGCTCAGCGCGCGCGAGCTGTGCTTGGTGCTCGCCAGCCAGTTAAACCTAAGCACTCGGTGGGATCTGATGGTATACCGCCTTTTATCGCGAAGGACTGTGGCAGAATGCTTTGCACACCTTTGTATTATAACCTTAACTTGTATTTCAGAGAGGGACGTTACCCAGATTGTTGGAAAATTACCAGAGATCGTTGGAAAATTACCAGAGCCCTTGAAACTGGTCCCTAAAGGCAGGGCTTACTTAAGGCTTAGTGCTCCACTGCGATACGAATATGAAATGGATGGTGCTTTGATTCAGTGCTTTAACAGTATCCGAGACTTAGGAGTCTAAACGGCCCGAGTTAACGTTTCGTAATCATATCGTTACCATACTGTAGTAAATCATTCAGAAATTTAAAAGGAGTGAAGTTATTATACTAAGCTCTCATTCAAAGTTATCTAGAAGCGACAGCCATATATAGCTTAATAGTCTAAAAATCAAAAATAAACTAACTCGCTTTCTTCATTACAAAGAATACGAAGTGTACCCGGTATATCCGCTAATTTACAAAAGCTTATTCATCCTCGGCATGATCGAGTACGCGCGTCTGAGCGTGCGGCGTGATGTGGCGTTGGTGACATACTTGTGGCGCGTGCTGCGCGGTCACCAGCCCGATGTTTGCGGCTGTGCGCCCCTAATGGGAGCGTGGGAGTACGCCGCCATCCCCTACGGTCAGCGTTCCCGTGGCGCGAACAAATTTGCTTCAGAATGCCACAATATCACTAGCCATAAAGCTTATTAATGTTATTTAAATACATGTGGATAGCTATACTATTACTACCTCTACTACTATAAGAGCAAATGATTTTTGTATAAAATAATTTTAACTTACCTTTTTACTTACACAAGTACTTACTTAGAGTATCGTTTTGTCATAAGATGCCTATAAAGACACTTTAAATGCTTTAAATAAATAAATTAAAGTATAGGTATTAAAAATATGAATTTACTAGTGTTATCATCTTCTTATATCTGTTCTAGAAAAAAGTATAATTGTTTTTCTAATATAGGTGTTTATGTATTTACACTATACTTAATACAAAAAAAAATAGAAGCAGTAACTAGCAAAAGCTTACTTGCATAATTGTAACGTTATCTAAGATACTGCAGTAAAACTTTCATATTATATAAACATCTATTCTTTGCTGTAGGATATCTCTCTATAGTAATGTTTCAGTACGCTCAGACTAATTGCTGCCTGAAGCTGAGATCACCCTCTAGCTTAGGCCATGATATCGCATTAAGCAAACTTAATGGTTTCCTGAAATGCCATTCAGCCATTAATGTGTTTACTTATTTACTCTCCATATTAAGCTTTATAAAGTAATCTTCTTTTCAAAATGAAAACATGAGAATAAAGATTTTTCAAATTCTTTTTTTTTTTTGATAAACTGTATATCGCCTTGACCTGGATCTACACATTGATGGGTACTTTCTAGATATTTTGTATATTTACAAGTCACCAGAAACATGAGATTAAGGAAAACAAGACGATGCTGGTCCTGACTGAAGCCACTTCAAGATGTAAAGCGATTCATTCAGTGCGAATGCATATAATTTATTTCACCTGTTTTGCGTATTACTATGGGTGTGAATGTAACTCCAAAACTGAATGCATTTCGCAGCTAGGGTCTATAAACCGTTATATTCAGTAAGTCCCAGAACATTATACAATTAAATATACTTTTATAAAACCATTTTTTCTGTTTCTGTTTTTCTAAAAATACAGACAGCAGTCTTTTACCTATTCTTTCTCGATCGTCTTTTCATTCACAGTTTCATAACTATCAGCTTTAAAGACAGTTTTATTAAATCAATGCATATGAATATTTATGTATGGGTAACTCATTTGTTTACGTCATTATTAAAGTCTAGATTCCAGAGTCTCAATTTAATTACATGAGTAAAACAATGTTTTAAAATTACAAAACATTTTGTTTTCTGTGCAGTAGTACCTTTGGAGTAGACGGCTGTCACCGTATTTGCACGTGTTTAATTCACGACTGTCCACATACTGAGCATCGTGCAGTAGGGGCATGTAGGACTGAGGTTAACGAGCTCGCAACTTGCCACTGACGGAGATTTCACTCTTCTTTTTTTTATTTTCAACTGAATAGCAGCAAGTGGAGAAATTAAATACGCAGAACCCTCAACTTTGTAGTTTAAGAACTAATGGAACACGATGTGTTTAATTTTGATGAATATACTAGTACTAGTACATTTTTAAACTACAAGAAAAACAATTCATGCTTCTTTAGAGTGTCTAGTTACGAGCTCACCTAGAGTAGAAGTGAATGAAATAGTATACGTTGTATTGTAGTTATTCGGAATATGTGTATTAATTTTTTGCATTGTAGTTGTGTTAATAATCTCATTAGGTTTTTTCTTCAAACTTTTTCCTAGAGCGATCGTATATATATACAATCTCAATATACTATAAATAATCTTGTATTTATTCTTTAAAGTAGCTTCGGTGTGCCGCTAGTTTGTATGAGTTGACATAATTCATTATGAATGTGATTGTAATTGCCAATTTGCTGCAAAACTGAGGAAACTAAGGTGTTCCCTAACCAAAATAACAGTACTTTAGAATGAACATTACCCGGTAATAACAATAAAGAAAATATTCTTGAACTGATTTTCGAAATCGTATTTTAATCATTCAATCAATTCTGTAAATCTGTATGTTACTTATTTATTTTTCATATGTATGTTCAATGTACGTAGTTACATCAGAATGTTATTATATCTTTAACTAATTGGGTCCGTGACTTTGTTCACTTAAGTAAGTAAGTGATTTGTGTAAGTTAGTGATTTGTGTTTGATCAGGATTTTTCAATACTGTTAAACTGCAGTGCGTCTGCACAAAAATATTAATATCATTTCTTGCACACGAAATAATGATATGTAATGTGATATGTAATGATACCTTTTTTTTATTTCATTCATCACCTCACCGGGGCTGACGGTGAAGTGGTGTTCCGTCACAAGTGGGTCTGTTGCAAGGAATCTAGGTATACCCTAGGAGGGTTGGTTCCAAGAACCCTGTAACCCTTGGCCGCCTCTTTTGCAAGAGGCACTACCACCATTTAATACAGAACAAGAACATGTCGCACCACTGTCTCAGGCCTGCTGATGCTAGAGTAGGGCAACCCTACCCGTTACCCCCAGGCCAGCGCTCATGAAAGACGGAGATCATTCTGTGCCCTCCGGTGCCTTTTGCGTCTTCTGCGTGAGGGGAGGGGTACTTTAGCCAATAAGACCTCCTCGCAAATGATGCGGCGGAATCCCAGCGGCTCTCGATTCGGACCATTGACAAAACCATGGTCTCTAGCGAGAGACTTTTTGCACCAATAACCATCGCAAAGTTGAGACGCTGGTGCGTAACGATATAACTACCTAAAGTGGAATGAAAAAGCAATATTTTGTCTAGTTAAAGCTCTCATTGGTGATCTCAAGAAACCAAATAGCGTGCATAAAATCCGCAGGCCGGCGGCAGTGAATTGGTTCCAAATATAGCCACACTTACTGATATGAAGTTCTACGTATAGTACTTTATGTTTTACTACTTACGATGTGTACCTACGTGTCGGTACACATTGTACGTACTAACGTCTTCGTAACGTGAGAACATTACTTTGTGTGGCGCTCGCGGTCGGCAGATAAAACTAATTTGTTTTCCTGCATGCGATTCTACGATTGATAATCTACCAGAAGTGAATTAATTTTGTATTTTGTAACAATATAGGTACAAATTATTTCGTAACCCAATAGGCATAGGCAAGTTAATTTAAAAAAATACATGTGCAAAATTATTTTGCAAAGAATCTAAACAGTATATATCTATTTTTTTTGTAATATGACAGATGCCTTTGAGGGTGATGAGAGATAAGGGAATGCGGGGAGGGTAAAGAGGAGTTTGGGAACAAGGGAGGTAGGACGATGAGAAATGAAAAGATGTGAGGGCGAGTTGGGCCTCCGGAAACCTCATTAATTTTGGGGAAAATGCAACATAAGCATTGCTTCAAAACCGATTTTCTGTTCGGCCGTGGTATAGCACTGGTCGAGGCGGCCCATTCATACCTAAGCATTGCTCTACCATGATAAGAAATCCTCTATTCTTACATTCAAGTTTTTTTTATATCCCCGGACTGACGCAAAGACGTCACTTTTAGGTAAGTGACAACCGCTGCCATGGATAAGTTGATGGGACTCACTCGGCAATACAATACATTGTTTGACTACCGTTTTCAGTGAGACTAGGGTATTATTTCGGTTGAGCTGGCCTAGTACATAAACACGGCTCGGCTCTCCCACAGTAAATAGAAGATTTCTACTCAAAAAAAATTAGTCCAAGCCTCGGTAATTATGATACCATACTAGGCTAGGTTTAAATTTATATTTTTAGTTTCATGTTTCTAATTGTTTATTAATTTAATGTAAAACCATTTATTTCATTTTTGCTGCTAAAAGTTTTATTTTTGTTAGATGTGGTTGCCTGTAAGTGAATGAGCACAAGGCATGTCTGTTAATTATTATGTATGTTAGATGTAAGAAATGTCTATCATTTATCATACATAGAAAAATTAGTGTCGCTCCCATCCGCTCAGAGCGTGTAACGCGTGATAAAGGAATATGTTCCCAAAAAGACATATCTACGCATAGTCGCTTTACGCATAATCTGTGTAAAATTGTATTCGAGCAAAAGTATAGAACTAACATCATTTCACATTACCCACAACGTATTATTTATGCGTATGTGAAATGTACTTCGTCCCTTTTTGTCAAAATCTTCGCAATACCATTCACTAGAAACTGTTGTACGGTCTTCAAGCGAAATTACTGCTACTGGTCCACTGCGTCGAAAAAAATACTATCATTTTTTTAAAGCTCCGACCGTGAACAACTTTTGCTGGCAACTCGTCGTCTTCAAACACCCATTGCGAGGATTGTTGCTTTGCGAGAGGATCGTACCTGCAGATAGTTTCGCCAGTTGTAAGGATCGAGTTCCTCCATCAAATATTTCTAGCATAAATTTACACCAATCATCACGAAGGTAAAGATACAGATTTGGTTTGAAAATAAAATAGTGTGATTAAAAAGAAATATATCTTTCTTAACTTTTCCCAGCGCTAGTAAAACTCACAAACCAAGTTTTTATCCCCTGAAAACCCTGCGAAATAGTGTAACCTCGTCTAATATAGACTGATGGGTTGCGTGGGAAGGTTTGCGTTTACGTTTGCGGTAGATTCCGGCCTCCCGAAAACCCGCACCAAATGAGTTGCACGGAAGCTTTCAAGCCTATTTACAAAGCTAAAAGAAAAAGTCGTAGAAGAAAATATTCGTTGTTTTTACTTTGAAGAAAATTGAAGACAGACTGGCGGCTAAGTGCCTGTCTTACTTTATTTATATATCATCAACATCTAAGCTTGTATTGTACCTTATTATATTGTAACCGATTTTATATAAAGACGATTACGAGTGTAAGGTATGGCGAGTTCTAGATAAAATCATTTAAATATGGATCTATATCATTTAAATATGGATAAAAGTGATATAATATATAAAATCATTTAAATATGGATAAAAGTGATTTAGAAACCAAATACAAACTTACTATACGGTTGATTTTTTTTTTTAATTATTAAAGTGTACACGGCTTTAAAAAGTATAGTATGCGTTATTGTTTGATTTTATATTTTTTAAAAAGCCTTTGAGATTAAGTAAAAATGTTTACTGCTCACTGCACTTTAGTTACTATGTAGTATTTTATTACTGAAGAAGAAGACACTTTTATAGATAATTATAAAGCTGAACATAAATTACTTAGGGTTTTAGTTCATTGACATATACAGGTATTATATATATTTATATATATAATATCGCTTAGGAATATATAATAGGAATGAGTATCTTTCTTTCTTTTTTGGCTTTCTTTCTCAAAGTTTTGTAAGGTATGACGTTTTTTTTTTTTTTTTTTATACTATAGGGGGACAGACGAACAGACGGGTCACCTGATGGTAAGTGACACCGCCGTCCATGGACACTTGCAACTCAAGAGTCGCAAGTACGCTGCCCGCCTTTGAGGGTGATGAGGGATGGGGAGCGGAAAGAAGAGAGGAGGGATGAGGAGATGGAAAAAAGGAGAAAGGAGATATGGGAGAGAAAAGGGGGGAGGAGGAATTGGGCCTCCGGAAACCTCACTCAATTCGGGGAAATGCAACGCAAGCGTTACTTCACAACCGGTTTTCTGTGAGGCCGTGGTATCGCACCGGTCGAGCCGGCCCATTCGTGCCTAAGCATGGCTCTACCACTGACAAACTGACTGACGTATATTTAAAATTGAATTTTGATTTTATTTTTACGCTGCAACACATTTTTGTAAATTGACATTTGTTGTGACTATCACATTCTGGATTAAAAACTTCTAAAATTCTGGAAAAAAAGAAATATATGTACATACATACGTACAATTATGCCTATTTCCCGAAGGGGTAGTCAAAGGCGTCCCCCATTTTCGCCAACTATTATTAGTTCCACTTACGTAATAAGACGCACTCCCTGTCACCTGGACACTGTATGACTGTATATATTCTCACTGATAGAAAACATTCCGGCAACATCTTTTGCGACACCCACGGGAAGAGATAGGATGGCACTATTGTACTCCATCGAAAACAACACGGATTTTTTACACAAAGTAAACAATGTTATAGTAATTCTAGTTATACCATAAGGAGTAATATATTTTAGTATTGAACGAAAGCCAATATAATTAATATACTCAGAAGTCTGCCTTTTGTAAAAGAAGTTAATGGTTTAAAACAGCTATTCATCTTATTCTTACAAAGGCTTTGCTACTTTTTATTGGCTTGCTTCTTCTCTCTGGAAGTCGTTCAACTCAAACCAATTATGATTTCTATCAATAAAACACATTGTGTTTTAATTGCTTGAATCGTTTCTTGACTTATTATATATATTGTATACATTATATATATTAAAAGAGGATGATAAATTCAATGCGTATGTTTTTACGACGGCTCTGGTTTAGACCGATGAACTGAAATTCTAAAGACTGATTGTTATTTTCTTTTTATATCGAATGTTTTTGCTTTAAAAAATATGAGTCTATCATATGTCTACCATATCAACTGATCTTGCCATAGTATAAGCAAAGAGTACATTTTCTTTGCACTCAGATATTTTTTAGGACGTTTGAAGGACAGGAATGTGTAAATACTAAAAGTTAACTATGAAAAACCCACACTTATTACTCAAGTACAAGAAAGCTTTATGCATTTAATTGTACCTCGTTATCCAGAAGCTAATAACATATACATGTATATAGTACATACCCGCAGGGCACTTTTAGGAATTGGATGGGAAAGTGTGGAGTATACCTGCATGATAGGTAGGATAGAAAGAGAAGGAAAGGGATATTGGTTATACAAATGGTTAGAGTATTACAGTACTGAACATTAAGTAATTGAAGTGAGGCACTTTTGACTTCAGCTATGTGTAAAAGTAAAGGGAGCAAGTAAATATTTCATGATGTAAAATACGTATTTTAATAATCTTGTAAAACTGTATAGAATTGGATAAAGCTATTTTTGTTAACAAACTGTTTTATACTAACCTTTACGTATTCAACAAACACGGCTAAACCTTGTTACAAGTGTTTGAAAAAGAACCCATGTCATTTTCTCCTGGGTGCCAGACATGGAAAGGTTCACGTCACACCTACGCGATTTTACCCCTCATAAGTTTAACAAGAGCTTACAACACATTAAAAATATATTTAGTTTTTTTTATGAAAATATATTAAAAGTTTTCTCTTTTGTTTCAGATATACGTCAACATAATACATAATAGCTTTATCAAAAATAATTGGTAGACTTCAAATAAAACTAGCGAATAGCTGTGAACAAAAATAATACTTAGTGCCTATATTTAATTTAGATACAAGTATTTTTTAAAGTGCTGCAATAATGTTTTTAAATGAAAACACGTGTCTACTTCATTAAAAATGAATAGATTAGTAAAAAATAGAAAATAATGATATTAAATTCGTATTGAGAGATATTTTGGCTCTGAAGATGCTACATAGCTAAAATAGATAAAGGTAGCCAGAAAATATAATAAATTTAAATATTCAAGTGTAATTGTGTGTGTTTGTGTGTGTAAAGAAAAAGAACATGTTGCCAGTACCTCAAGATCGTATGTCAGGTCGGCGAAGCAGTTCGATAGTCAGTCGAACGCTACTTGGTCGTCGCGCTTCCGTTTACGTCACTGGAAACCATCAGGACCCTGCAAAGGTAACCTCTTATTACTTTAGAATGTTAAGGGCAAAATCTAGGTATGGGTAAAAAAAGGGTTTTTGTTCCAATTATTATAAATTAAATATAACGACACTATTCCATAGGGATACAGTTTACTATACGTTTTATATTTAGCCTTATGTACCCAACCCACTCAGACTTTTGTGTGAGCCAATTGTGTGAGCAGGTAAAGAAGTACCTGCTCATACAATTGGCAGAATCACCCGCCTTGCCCGTAGCTTAACATATTTTGTTTTTATATACATACATATGTATGTATTTGTATATATAAATATATGTCTTGTCTTGTGTAATCTATGTATTTATATATAGGGGGACAGACGAACATACGGGTCATCTAATGGTAAGTGATAACTGCCGTCCATGGACACATGCAACTCAAGAGTCGTAAGTGCACTGCCCATCTTTGAGGGTGATAAGGGTTAGGGGGATGTAGGGAGGGGATAGAAGAGAGGGGGTAAGGAGATGGCAATAAAGAGAGGGGGGATGAGGAGATGGGAAAGAGGAGAGGGGGATGAAGGGAGAGGGGCGAGAGGGGGGAAGTTGGGCCTCCGGAAACCTCACTCAATTCAGAGAAATGCAACGCAAGAGTTACTTCACAACGATTTTCTGTAAGACGGTTGTATCACACCAGTCGAGCCGGCCCATTCGTGCCTAAGCATGGCTCTACCACTGTTAAATATATGTATCTGTAAGTATGTGTATTGTCTGCTTTCTCTGAATCACTTGAAGGTTGACTGGCAGAGAATGCCTTAGGCCTTAGGAATTCTCTGCCAGTCTCTCCACTCTCCTCTATATGTTAAGTTCGTAAAGCTTAAATAAATAAAATAAATACAAATCAGTAGAAGTGCCTCTTCTATTGTAAAATCTAGTCTAGTTGCTTATCGGTACACTAAATAACATGGAATCGGAAATTCGACTGTGCCCTATTAACTTACACTACTAACTCTATGGTTCTAGTATATAGTTATTAACACAATACGGGCATCTCACTGGGAACTCTACCAACTACCTGCATAATTGAAAATCGCTAGCGTAGTTCACGAAGCAGCCATTATACTGTACTATTTATTCGATCACTGCCTTCAGAGTTTTCCCAACGATCAGCCTGTGTCGGAATTGGGTAACAGCTGAGAGAAAT
The DNA here is from genome assembly GCA_947561695.1 of Tyria jacobaeae. NCBI lineage: Eukaryota > Metazoa > Arthropoda > Insecta > Lepidoptera > Erebidae > Tyria > Tyria jacobaeae. Next base: position 14,886,566 of record OX387209.1, read on the forward strand.
TCGCGTTATAAATTTTGAGTAACGTGCGTGCGATGCTATATTGGCTTATACGTATCAATTACCTCTCAACGGTTTTCAAACTTTATTGCAGATAGAGTTTGGTTTGGTTAAGTAAATTTCATGTATTATATATATATTAAAATCCTATATGCAATCTGGAACGCTGTTATCGTTTTCTTCCTAGAGGAGGGAGTTAATAGCAACAACACATTTTTTAACTAATGTGGTTGTTATCGAACATAATCATTTGTAATAATCTTTCATATTCAAAACAAAAACTACTATGTATAGTTAGTTACACATAATTTGAGCTAAATGGTTGAGAACACGATTTATTAAATAAAAATATTTGTTTATGCAAGCACACCAAGAGTGATTAAATAAAGTCTAAGGACTCGGTGTCCCGGCACCAGCCAGTTCGAGTTATAGGTATGCGACCCTGACTTGCTTAATCTATTACTTCTACTCCCCAAACCATTTCTATTAGCAATTTCCCTTTCTTTCACTTTCTATCCTCATAAATTTTCTCATCTGATTTCCAAAAGCCATGCCATGCCCAGATAACGGCAATAGGCCTGCTTCCTATAACGTAAATGGGACAAAATATAATTGGCAACATGTGGGCGTTAATTACGCCTCTAGCTAAAGTAATATAACGAAGTGTTTTAATTAAATTCGAGACAAAAACATATTGGCAAGTATCATGTTGTAAGTCACATCAACTACAACATATGAAATATGTATCATTAATTTCCTCAGTAACATGTATGTCAATCATGCAAATGTGTTAAAATTACGTCACATCATTAACGATGTCATATTAATTTCAATCATCAATCTTAATAATTCCTAAGAGTATGCTAATATCTGTATATAATTACGTAATTATTATATCTTAACAGTTCAGTACTTTTTTTTTTTTATATTAGCCTACCATAGTGACTCCACTTTGCCGGATGGAAAGCAATAGGTGGAGTCAAAGGGTGGTGGTCACCATCCTCATTGCATGTCTAGTCAATGCAGCATGGTGACCCACACTATGGCGGCCTGGTGAGATGCTTAGTGAATTCCAGGCTTTTACCGATCGGCACAGGAAAGAAGAGCCAAACCGTTTACTACTTTCTTATTTCATTATCCATCGATTTGAATTAATAATAGTAATGATTATGGTTGATTTTACACAAGTGACTGAAACCTAGTAATAAAAAAAAATACGTAACTAAATAAGACTGACAGATAGACAGATAACACTTTATATGAAACAGGCAATGTATTAATAATATACAAATAATATATACCTACAAAACTCTTCAAATTAATTCGGAATCGAACACAAGCGAATTTAGGTAATCTTTGTGCCTTTAGATATTTTTAATATTTTTATAGCTAGCTTTTATTTAATTATGGCCGTCCTCTCATTAATCGCATACTCCTGAGAAACTAACACAAACTATAGCAAGTAAGTTTCTTTTTATGGAATATGGGTAAACGAGTAGAGTAGTAGTAGGAGGGGATGTCCTCCGGTACCCTCGATCACTCGGTAAAAACAATGCAACTATTGTTTGAGAACTGGTTTCACTTATGTAATAGTTACAAACAATACAACACATTTTTTAGGCCTAAGGATAGTTTACATTATTTTTCACTCTCTACATTACCAATGTTTCTTTAGAATGCCATAATATGTATTAAAGCGCCTGTACTGGACTCGCGCCAAGCAACCAGAGCGAACCAGAGCAAAACACACTCGACTAAGCTATCGACATAAATCTTTTATATTGTCTATAAGGCAATATATAATCTATATTGAGGTGGTGGTACAAATGTAGATCGTTATTTTATTGTTGCTAACGTATGCGAAGACGGAGGTTAACTCTACAGAACTGGCTTAAAATAAATTGACACCGTTCTTTTATACTAGAGTCCAGTGTTGTTATCGCTTGCTGCATTCCGGATGTTATCGCTTCGCCGCATTCCTGTTGTTATCACTCGCTGCATTCCTGTTGTCACTTGACCTAAGTTCGCCTTACAAGAGGAAGATAAGGTTTGGGGTGTTACTTTACTACACTACATTATGTTCGCTACAACATGTACACTTTTATAAAATTATAACACACTTAATAGACATAAATTAGTTGTAACTGCCTCCTTGCTCCAAAAAACTAAAAAGTCGTTTCTAGGTCAATGTGTGCGATTTTATAATAAAAACCCCACAAATATAAAAACTTAAGTCTAAATAAATTTAGGTACACAAAAACTAACACAAATGTTGTGCTTTCAGGGTTATTACTCAGTGGTAGTATACATAGAAGGTAGAAGCGTTTGGGATTGAACTGTTACAGAGTCACATTTTAAATAATCAGTACTATATACAGTTATTATATTTAAGTGTACGTAACAGTTTATTAAGAATTTTACACATCTTGTTCAAAACGAGTCCCTCCAATACAAATACAGGTTTGAATCCTCTTAATAACTTCGGTTTTTGTGACTCTTGATGTGAACGTTGTTCTTTATTTATTATTTATTATTATTCACCATAAAACAGTAATAAGAACATTGTACAAATTATAGTTCAAAAAGAGATTATGGTGGGTTGACACCTGAACTAGGAAGGTTCCTGTATCTCAGGTTGTCAACCTTCCACCCCATAAAGTGGTCTTATATCTAGTAATTTCACAATATTAAATAATACATACAATATCTAGTAATTTCACAATATTAAATAATTATACAACACAATATTTATACAACATAATATCTAGTATTTCACAATATTAAATAATAATATAAACAGTAAACTAATTCTAAAATTTGGGAGGGTAGATATTAATTTAATGCCAGCGACTACGCACCGAGCAAATGACATTCACCGGGCGACTTCACTTTTAAGTTCAAAGAAATAGCGTATGGTACAAGTTATAGGCAGACGGCTGACCAATATTTTGTATATATCTTTATCAGTAGCTTTAGTTTACAAGTTATTCACAGCAATAAACACTAGCAAGCCTAATTAAGCCTAAAATAGATACGTAATTTTAGTATAACAAAAGTTTTATATTTATTTATTTATTATTAATTGTATAGGTTGTAATGTTTTGTGTGTACGTGTGTCGTGTAATGTGTGGTGTGAGAAGATGTATTGAGTAATGTGTGGTAAGAGCTTATATGTATGTAAGGTATGATATAATGTAGGTTTTGTTTTGTAAGAAAGATATGTGTAAAGTATGTTCCTGAATATTTGTGTGACACGTGTTAACCAATTCAAATGTTAATTTTAAGAATGTTTTCTGTTGCATGGTAACTATTCCCTTTCAACTTGTTTTCTAGTGTTTTTTTTAAGCTAGTTTTGTTCAAATTATACGTTTTATATACATCGTTAAAATGCCTGTACAGAAAAGGTCCAGAATAGGATAACTGTCGTTGCGCGAATATCGTGTTGAAGGTAGGTACATAGGTACGAATTCTTCTTTTATGTTGAGGTAGTTGGGAAGGCACAATTATTTTGTGGTGGCGAAGGACCGATTGCATAATAAATAATTGTCTGACCGTCAGCAGATTAGCTTCCTTATACAATTGATCCGTGGGGTACCTCCTGGGTTTGCTAAACATTACTTTAATAATAGCCCTTTGCGCTCTCTCCAACTCTAGTAAGTGTGTTGCAGCAGCTCCACCCCACACCGGTAAACAATATGTTATGATAGATTGAGCAAGAGCAAAATAAATTCTTTCTTCTTCCTTTTTAACTTCATTTTTCCTTTCAGTTATCTTATTTTAATAGCCCAATTTTAGTTTGTTTAGTTTAAGCAACAATAATGGCTCACGACAGTGTTTAGTTAATAGTGTTTCATTATATAGCTGTGCTATATGTTGAACACAAAGTTTGTTTTATGCCTACTGGTGATTGAAAAAGCGGCCAAGTGCGAGTCGGACTCACGAAAGGTCCCCTTAAATATTTGTTTTATTTTAATTTAATTATTTATTTTTAAAGTGAAAATATAACTAAATATTCTGTGAATATTTCAAGAGTGTCCTTTTTTTTTACATGGGGAAATCCTCCTGGACTATCCTCCGTCAGGGTTATTGGCGGAGGGGTATGCCGGACTTGACCGGCTAAAACCGCCACGGTGTTCCTTCCTCGCACCTGCTGTCGAGGGCCGTGGGAACACGACATTCTTCTGCGACCAGCAGGTGACCGTCCACCGGAGTGGACCCCATCTCGTTTTGAAGAGGGGAAAGGATTATGCCTCTCACCCCACCATCACTCCTTAAGGGAGGACTCCTTCGACGTCCGGTGTGTCGTCAGCGGACAGGAATCGTGGTCGTGTTTTCCCTCTCCCTTTTAGCAGCCTCCTTCTGTGACATAATCGTTTAACAGAAGGTGACCACTGCATCCCATGACCTGTCGCTCCCGACCATAGCGCGCACAAGCGCTGTGAGCGAGAGGTCAACCCTTATTTCCGTTTGTAAGGCACGGCGCGGCTCTTCCCATGCAGTACACTCTTGTACCGTTTGCCGCACCGTGTCTCCCTCGGAATTGACGCAGTGGTGGCACCGGGCGTCTGGCTCCCTGTAGAAGTCCCGCAGGTACTTCCCAAAACATCACCGGAAAGCACCTTCGTCACCCTATATGAGAGGGAGCCGTGCTTCCGTTCGACCCAATCAGTGAATACTGGCCGGATGGCCTCAATGGTGTAGAGGCCATATGACGGGCGCAGTAGTCGGGCCCGCCGTACTGCCACTAGGACGGCCACTAAGAGATTCTGCCACTAAGAGTTTACCTGTTGTCGTTATCAATATCGAACAAGAACGAGCAAAAAAATCACTTTTGTTGTATCGGAGCCCTCTTCGGCAGGCTTACAGCGGCAATAGAAATACATCATTTGGGAAAATTTCAACTGCGTAACTATCACGGTTAAAAATATAGCATGGTGTCAGACGGACAGACATACGGACAGACAGACAGACGTAGACGTAGTACGTACAGCAGAGTCTCAGTAATAGAGTCCCGTTTTACCCTTTTGGTACGGAACCCTAGAAAGTCGCCATGAGTTTGTTTGCCCGATTTCTTCTCATAAGGCTCAACCCTTTAGATTTATTATTTAACTTTTTTATCATTTCATTTTACGTGGTAGAACCATGCTTAGGCACCAATGGGCCGGCTCAACCGGTGCGATACAACGGCCTCACGGAAAACCGATTGTAAAGCAATACTGGCGTTGCATTTCCCCGAAATTTGTGAGGTTTCCCGAGGCCCAACTTCCCGCCCCCTATCCCATCTCCTCCTCCCCCTCTCTTTCCCCTCCCTCATCACTCTCAAAGGCGGGCTAAGGACTCTCGAGTTGCAGGTGTTCATGGATGGTTGTCACTTAACGTCTGTTCGTCTGTCATGCAATTTTATGAAATAAAGAAATTAAATTTAAATTTGAATTTGAAATTTATAAATTAACAAAATCTGGTATACTTTGTGCACTAATACGTAAAATGACATATTCTTAACTGAAATGTTTTTAATTTCAGTTAAGAATATGTTATTTTTTAGACCTCTCGCTAGAGACAATATATATGTACAATACAATGAAGTTAATAAAAATTATCAGTAACGCACCTCACTTGATGAACCTCTTACCTTCTTCATTATTTATTTTATTTCTATAAGAAAACAAATTAATGAATATAAGTACGTAAATACACACTTAGACTGGCCATAAATAATGTTTATTAAATAATCTTTTAACAATTAAAAAATAATACATAATATTACATTTGACTTTGGAATCTGCCATTCTTATATGAATATTTATTTTTATTGTGATTTCTCAGTTTGGTGCCATTCGGTGTTAAATATCTTTGTGATATTAAAATGTATGATAAGGAGAACCGAATTACTTAGAAAACATTACACAAAGTAGGTACTGAGCTACCAAATGCTATGTTTAAAACTCTCCACGTGCTTGGTAGGTATTAGTCGAATGTCTATATACCGGGCTATAGATAGGTATAATGAAATCGCCTCTGTTTGTAACAGAAAAAGATCTGGCCTGAATCCTGTCCGAAAACAAAAGATTTAATCTCAGGAAATGAATATAGCGTCTACAACCATGTCACGTATTTTAAAAGCTGACTTAGGACTTGCAGCCTGTAAGAAGCGTGGCACTCATTATTTAAATGATAATTTTTAAATGAAGAAGGTGGTAAAATAAAAACAACTTATTAAACGGTACGCAAAAGGAGGTCGCAGAAAAAAATATTTAATGATTAAAGCAAGTGCGACTGTTTGTATGTAACAGTATAACTTTTTTTTGTAATTTATTTAGAAACCATACCGGAGAAGACCAAATGTAGTTTAATGTATCTGAAATAAACAATAGCGTTTTGTTCTTATTTCGGTCAACTTAGGTATTGCATACACCTCAGCGGAAATGAAACGAAAGTAAAAGTATTCCGTAGAAAACAGTATCAACCAATTAGTTAATAATACGCAAAAATTAATTATTATAAACTCAAAAGTAAGGGAGCATAAACTCAATAAATCAAGAATGTCATGACGTAAACGATAAGTCAAGAATTTATAATAAAACTTCAAAGCGCCTATCAAACTTTTCTTGCCTTATGAAATACAATAAAAGGCAACAAACATATCGAGATAATCGCTTAAATAATAACAGTGCGGTTTAAATAATAATAAGATCTATGGTTCAGATAAGAACAGCTTGAAAGCAAAATAAATAACCGTTTTAGTTTAGTTTGGCGCTCTTTCGGTATAGTTTTATGGACGTATGAAAAAACTATAATGGCAAGGTTCTGAATAATAGTGGTATGAATAATAGTGTTAAAATTCTAACAGAAATCGATAAATAAAATTGATAAATGTTTTCTAAGTGAGATTAAGTCAGCAATCGAGCATTCCATTATGAGGGGTATGCGATGTTAGGATTTTTTACCAAAATAATCAAACACATGAGTCAAGCTACATTTATCGGATGTCGGAATTACATAGCTGTCAATTCCAATTATGTTTGGAATGTTTAAAGTTCGACTTTCGATTTTAGATCTAATAAGCTTGAATATTTAGATGTCACGATCTCTCCATATACTTACATCAAATTGTAACTAATAGCTTATCTAGGCATTTTTGTTGTTGAGTAATTATATAAAATTCTTAAGCACGGCTGCATTTAATATGCCAAGGAAACAAAACGCTTGATCATATTCTGAAACGAACTTAAAAATCAACCTAACGGTACATTAGTTTCCTCTAAAGAAAGAGTGACTGCAGTAAAATTCCATGCTAACTACAAATAGGGTATACGTATTTATAGAACACACGTAACGATTGTATGAATGTACGAGGCTTGGCGATATGCAAACAAATACGAGGTTCACAAAGATGTATATTATTACAAGGCTCGCTGCGTGCGATATTTGTTCGGTGAGGTAATATAAGCACTACGCTTCAACGCTCGCCTCCATTCTTCCATTCATAAAACGAACAATGTCTTATTTCAGGTTTATGCTAAATTAAAATACGAACTACACATTCGTTACCATAATTTTCGTTTCTATTTGGCTGTTCTTCTCTTACAAATACGTTTTATTACAAGAAAAAGCATCTGCATGGTGCTTTCTCTTTATAAGGTACTAGGACAACGTTGTATTTCCATACTTAGTTGTTTTTTATGTTAATACTATATAGAAAAACACTAAAGAATACCTACAACGAAAACTTAAATTATCTTAAAATTCATCAAAGGACATTTTAATACTGATATTTACAAAATCAGTCGCATTTAGCAAAATCTTTGCTAAAATTGAAGAGATATCGGAAACTTACATGGTACCAGGTATTGATAGTAGCATAAACGTTAATCCCACTACATTTTTACGTTTACGTTTCTGCTTTAACTACATTTTCTGAAATTGTCTAGAGGCTCAGTAATACCAACCCTTGCTAATTAGCAAAGATATCTATCTACAGGGTTGGGATTGAGACATTTTCAACAAGCATCGATTACTTTTAAATACATTATTAGGGATTTAAATAAAAAGCATTTACCACAACGTTAACTACCTAATCTAAGTGTTGTATGCATATTCCTATGAATGATATGATATAATATTTTTTTTTTTCTAAATTCAACTTTAAGATAAAAATATTTATATTATTACATAAAAAAAATGTTCCACAAACAGCAATTTGATGATGGTTTTTATGGTTCACTATTGAGGATATGATTCACCAACTGCAATATATTTTTGTAGTTAGTGGAAAAAGTGTTTTTTGTGAGTCACGTGGGGTAAATTAAAGAACCTATAATTGAGTCAATATTTTATAAAATAATTTCTACAAATTGAATTGATCTCGCAGTTTCTATTCCCTCTGCTACTTAGCATCCGAGTTGCATCTGAGAGTGCCTAAGTTCACTTCGCTTGGTACTCCTATGGTTCTCTAAACTATTTGAATTATATTATAAATGTAATTGGAAACCAGATACAATATTAGATTTAGTATAGTTAACATTTCTTATAGTTTAAACAAAATTTATACTCGTACGTCACTGAAAAAAAAAAAACGCTTACCTGTTTATTTAATTTTGTTCTGGTTATTGATTCAGTTATTATTCTTCATATTTATTAACTATGGTGTCATATACATATTGTTAAAGTGTATTTGTGTTTAAATTATATTGCTTGCCGGCGTCAGGTGACACTTGTTGGTGGCACTGGCATTTCTGGGATGATTTATATGAATCCCGTGTATGCTGAGTGTCCATCCAGCATTGAAAGACATCACTGTATTAGATTCTGCACGAATAACATCTCATTTTATAGGTTAGGGTGATTGAGTAAGTAAAGCAGATAATACTAAATTTAATTCAGCATAGATAAAAAAAAGTGTGTCACTCTGTGCTTTTCATCATTACTTATCGTTATTTGTTGTTTAGTAAGGTATTTAATTTATTTTATTTATTAAGCAAACTATATAAGTAAGGTTTTGCATAAAAAACATTTTCATTTTCATTTCAAATTAAATGACGGACCTCACTGTTATTATTTTATGAAATTCCTAAAGATGAAGTTAAATTATCTCTAGTACGACAACACGCCAGCCTCCGACGAGCGGCAGTGAACTCGCTGCCAGTTTGAAAAGGGTAAGTGGCGTAGATTTAAAACAGCGGGTACTCGGAATATAAATTAACTACATCGGCGTGATGAGAACACAAAATGAAGGATTGGAGGAAATGACGACTTAATTTATCATGATCATATTCGGTTATATTACTAATTTTACTGTTTGTAATGGGCTTGAGTTAAGACTGAATGTGCCAATCAAAACATTTACATTATTCACGAAAGTTACAGGAGGAAGATGCGCTGACAATACAATGTTGAAATATTTATAAATCTACGTATGATTTTTAAATATTTTAGTTATAATACAAATTTATATCGGCGTCTTTTGCTCCTACTGCTGAGTAACTTCACACCTGGATGTCATACTTTAAATATCTTCAAATTTGTTTTCTGTTTTCAGTCTTTTCATTTCAACTTAATAACTACATTTTTAAAATAAAGTATCTGACATATAACAGGAACATGACCAAGGCGCCTACATCATACGAACAAGGCCAGCATTTTTTATTTTATTTTAGATGGATTTTTTTTTATTTTTACCTTTGTGTGATGAAGGATGAGGGTATGCGGGGAGGGAAAAGAGAGGGGGAGTTGGGCTTCCGGAAATCTCACTCATTTCGGGGATATGCAACGCAAGTGTTGCTTCACAACCGATTTTTTGTGAGGCCGTGGTATTGCACCGGTTGAGCCGGCCCATTCGTGCAATAAGCATGGCTCTGCCACGTATACTACAATATACAGAATGCACAATTATTAAATTATAGTAAAGTACATTTGTAATAACATATAAATTTAGCTAGTACAACTTTTTAAATCTAATTAAGACGACAATTACACCCAAGTTTCAAAATAATAGCTATACATACTTACTTATGAAATTAGACAACTATTCGTAACTGCGTTGAGTACGTTAATGTAATTAAACTGACACAAAACGTTTTCTGAAAAACAAAAAAGGCTAAGCGGCAACCTGAGCTGACCACCATTCATTAATTGTAGCCATTACGCCGTACAACTTTCAACACATGCGAAAATAAATTGAATACCCACGTGCATTTACACAGCAAACCTTTTTGCTTCTCTTGTGACATTTTAACAAAATAGACTACTTTATTGTTGGTAGTATTAATACACAATGTTTTCAGTATTTTGTATTTCATTTTAACATTTACTTTTAGAATAATTCAATTTATTTGTATGGTTTCACATCTATAGGTAGTAGAGCCATGCTGATTTATTCAGAAGGAATGGGCCGGCTCGACCGGGGCAGTATCCCTCTCACAGAAAACCAGCCTAAAGTGACAACATTCGTGGTGTCGTCTTTCGCTGGTGAGTAAGAGACCGGAGGCCCAATGATGCAGGGGTGACAGTTATCGTGGTATGTGTGTGAGCAGTGGAGTGCTGTAGAGTCATTGTGAGGGTGGCGTGGATCGAACCGTCGGCCAGGGAGACCCGTAGAAACGGTGGTGCCGCTGGCCACCCGCGGCATAGAGAGGGAGCCACGGCTAACCACCCTTGGAGGCTGCCCCGTCAGGTCGCGCATAATCCACTTAGTGGCTCGTCGTGCCGGTTGGTGACCGGATGGTGGGACCCAGCGACCACTTCCGGGAGAGTACGGGGGCCCTTCCGTCCGACGGTTCGGTCACCGTCATGCTTCACCGATACATGATGACACAGCATTTTTAGTCTTAGTTTACAATGCCACGATGACTGTCATGCCTTTTACGCCCCCTTCCTCTTCTATCATAGCAGCACAAAAAAAGAAAAGTGGTCTTACAGCGGCATCCTCCTCTCCCACCAAACCGCTTTTTGAGGTGGAGTTCACTAACATAAGTGGACTCCATGCAAACTTCAGCGCCGTACACCAACACCTCGAGACGGCTCGGCCGGCCATGCTTTTTCTTACGGAGACACAAATACGCCGCCCTGCCGACACGGCATATCTCCACTATCCCGGCTACGTGCTCGAGGAGTGCTTCCTCGCAAGGGCTGGAGTGTGTCTTTTCGTCAGTGAGGATGTTTGTTGTCGCCGTCTACACTGCCTAGAAGACACATTCTTCTCCATCCTTTGGCTCCATGCGGATTTTGGCTCTACGAGCCGGATTTACGTGTGCCTCTTTTGCTCCCATTCCGGAGACTCCGAGACAACTCGACTCTTTGGCCACCTGAGTCAAGCAGCGGATACAGCGCAGGAGCAGTTTCCGATCGCCGAACTTGTGTTTTTGGGAGATTTTAACGCCCACCATGAGTCCTGGCTGGGATCTTCTAAAATTGACCACGATGGTCGAACTGCCCACGCATTTGCTCTCACGCATGACCTTACCCAACTGGTACTCCAGCCTACCAGGATACCAGACATAACGGGTCAAGCGCCCTCTTTGCTGGACCTACTGCTGACGAATCACCCAGTACACCGTATCGGTTCTCGCCCCTCTGGGATCCTCCGACCACTGCCTGATGTCGACCTCAGTGCCTCTTGTTACCCCTCCACGACCTGTGGTAACAAGGAGGCTTTTATGGCACTACTTGTCAGCAGACTGGGATGGAATGCGGTAATGTTTTGCATCCATCCCGCGGGCTCAAAGCTGCTTTAAACATAGGGATCTGTCGCAAAGTGCGTCTTTATTTTTTTCTTATGTAATACGGGGGCAAACGAGCAGACGGGTCACTTGATGGTAAGTGACTACCGCCGCCCATGGACAACCGCAATTCAAGAGTCACAAGTGCGTTGCCGGCCTTTTAGGTAGGTGTACACTCTTTTCTTGAAGGTTTGAAGGTCGTATCGGTTCCGAAATACGGCAAGCGACAATTTGTTCCATAAGCTGGTTGTGCAAGGCAAAAAGTTTCTGGAGAAGCGCACAGTGGTGGAGTGCCAATCGTCCAGGTGATGGGGATGGATATTTTGTTGCGTAGGACGATGGCGGAAACCAGCAGCCGGTATAAGTCCGAACAATTCCTCTGAAGACTCCCCATGATACAAGCGATAGTGGATGCAGAGTGAAGCTATATCTCTACGCAACGCCAAGGTGTCAAGTCGATCAGAAATATCTTGGCAGTCGATGATGCAAGTCGTTCTCCGTTGAATGCGGTCAAGAGGGAGAAGTTGGTAATGGGGTGCACCTGCATAGAGATGAGAACAGTATTCCATGTGCGGCCGAACCTGCGCCTTATAAAGTTGCAGGCGGTGGGCCGGAGTAAAATACTGTCTCGATCTGTTTAGCACACCAAGCTTCTTCGAGGCTCATATGGCCTTACCCTCTAAGTGACCGCGAAACTGGAGTTCGCTTGATATATCGACGCCAAGGATTCCGATACTGGTTGATGCAGTTAGGGAAGTGCTCTCACATTGAAGTGATACGACCAATGGCAGTCTGCCGTGACTGACGAAATCACTGTCGGTATGGAGTATTATATCACCTACAGTGAAGTCGCCAGCACAAAGACCCGTCCCTGGTTCAATCGCCAGTGCATCCGTGCCATTGCTCAAAAGCAGTCGGCCTACCGCGCATGGACCCGGGCCCGCGCTCATTGTGACCCAGACATTGATCACCTAAAAGCAACACTAAATAGAGCCACTAGGGAATGCAAGAGGGCTTACATCAGAGCAGATGCCCAGTGGATTACACGGTTTGGTCAAGAACTCGTCGCATACCCTACGGGTAGCCGTAAGTTTTGGCGATTGGCTAAAGCCATGCATTCCAACTACTGCCAACTGCCGCTGTTGAAGTACCCTGACGGATCACTGGCCCACGAGCCGCAAGAGAAAGCGAAACTACTAGCTGTCCTCTTTGCGGCTAACTCCCGAAACGACAACCGTGGCGCGCACACGCCCACCATTGCGACCTGCGACTTCGCAATGCGGGATATTCGCATTCGGCAGAGGGATTTCCGTGAGGAGCTTCGGTCACTCGATGTCCGGAAAGCCAGTGGACCCGATGGTATTCCGGCGGTGGTTCTTAAGAACTGTGCACCTGAGTTGTCTCCCGTACTGTCGCGCTTATATCGCCTGTCCTATTCCTCAGGAATTGTTCCGGAGGCCTGCCAATTACCGACCTATAGCCGTCACTTCCATACTCTGTAAGGTGCTTGAGCGGATCATCAACACCCAATCAATCCGCCACCTTGAGGATCACTCCTTGTTAAATGATCGGCAATATGGTTTTAGGCCGAACCGATCCACGGGTGATCTTCTAGCGTACGTCACACACCTTTGGGGTGAGGCTATAGATAGGTATGGGGAGTCCATGGCCATTAGCCTCGACATTGCCAAGGCCTTCGATAGGGTCTGGCACCGCTCGCTTCTCTCCAAACTTCCAGCATTTGGTCTGCCACCCAAACTCTGCAACTGGGTTGCTGCCTTCCTCTATAAGCGCCGCATCGGGGTTTTCTGGGACGGCGCGGCCTCTGACTTCCAGGAGGTTAGCGCTGGTGTACCTCAGGGCTCCGTCCTACGCTATTCCTTCTGCATATCAATGACATGTTGGCTCTTGGCAATATACATTGTTATGCAGACAGCACAGTACATGGGCGATATTTTGGACATCATGCTGCCAAGCTGGCAGACGTTGAGGGAAAACGACAGGAGCTTGTTGCTGAGCTCGACCCGGTCTTGAGCCGCATTTCTCAATGGCGCTGTGAGAATCTAGTCGAGCTCAGCGCCAAGAAAACACAAGCGTGTGCGTTCTCTACCTAAAAGTCTCTTGAGCCTCTGCAGTTGCGAAGAGATGTCCCCTCTATGGCAATCCTCTATCGCCTACATCACGGGGAGTGTTCTGATGAGCTCTTCCAGTTGTTTCCACCTTCTCCCATCTTATACAGGACTACACGTGCTGGCCTGAGGAGTCATCGTTTGAGCATCGAAAATATACGTACCCGAACAAAACGGTTTGGCTCTTCTTTCTTGTGCCGATCAGTAAAAGCCTGTAATTCTCTACCAGCGCACGTGTTTCTTTCCCACTTTGATCCCAGGTCTTTTAAGCGGGGCGTGAAAAAGTATCTCACCAGGCCGCCATAGTGTGGGTCACCATGCTGCATTGAGTAGACATGCAATGAGGATGGTGACCACTACTCTTGGACTCCACTTATTGCTATCCATCAGGCAAAGTGGCGTCAATATGGTAGGCTAATATAAAAAAAAAAAAAAACAATACGGACGCAATTATGGTATAAAACTGTAAAGCACACGTGGGACGCTGCTGTTTTGTGTCTATTCCATGACAAAGAGTCCCCTTTTGGGTTCTGACTAACTAACAAAAACACGACGCCTTTGAGCGTTAAATGTGAGTATAATCGTTAACTGATTTAAAATATAGACTAGACCCTCAGTAAAATGCAAAAATAACAAATGATTAATAAAATTTTAAATAATAGAAAAAATATAAAGTAACTCTATAAAGGTCTACAAAGTTGAGTAACTGTTCCATAATGATAATATTTCTATAAGTTAATGCCCTGAAATGTTATGAGATAATTTCCAAATTACCGAAAGTTATGGGTAACTTTGTGAAATTGTGAATATTTTGTAATTCTATTAATAAAATGATATTGTTTTTGAAAACCGATTAGAAAATTCTATCCTACTAATACATAATATTTTAAATTTTTTGATCGTTTATAACTTTATATACTGTTTTGTTATGTGGTTTGTGATAACTTAGGGTAAACAAAAGTTTGTAACCAAAATTTCATCTATGAATTATGTCTTAAACTAAAACTAAGTGTCAAGTGAAATTGTGCTTTCTACGGACTGGGAATGTACGGTATAAAATCGACTCCAATTCGTGCACACGTACTATGGTGAGCTTGAAGTAAACCAGCATTTGTGTTACCGTCCTTAGAACTGAATTAATATTTAATATGCAAAGGTTCTGTATGAAGTTCAGCTGCCCCAACTCTAGGATTCTTATCTCTTTTGTTCTTTTTAAAAATAATGTATAGTATTTTTATTGACTACATGAGACTGCTCCATTCTAATATTAGGTTCTTGCATATAAAATTAGAGTTTTATATGAAAAAAGTTAAACGAAAAGAACATTATGCAATGATATATTTAATCAATTGAAATTTACCATCACTGTCACGCACTTTAGTCATCCAAGTTCCTAAAATAACAAAATAATAAATTAAGATATTAAAATAAATAATAATATATTGCTCTTTTAACACGTGGAATTAACATAATTTTGTTGTACCGGCCACAAGGCTCAGACATCATAATGGTAATTTTCGTGTCTAATGAACTTGGTTTATTTAAGTTTATATTGAGAAATACAAAAGAAAATGTAAATTAGGGTTTACGTATTTTGTAAGATGTATAACTGTTCTACGATGATTCGTAAATTGGCTGATGTTTATTAAACTATTACGGTTAGGTGTTATCTTACTAGCATTATCCTTTCCATAAAACATTACATCATTAGTGTTACCCACAAAGTTTTCATTGTTTTGTGTTCATTATTTTGCATCCAATTAAGCCTTATATGAAATTCGTTCATTGTGAAACTGTGGACGGCTTTCATCACTTAAGTGAGCATAAATGCAATAACGTTTTACATTTTAACAAAATGAAAACTGAAATACTGTAGGTTTTTCGGACAATATTATTATTTCCAATGTAAAATCTTTAGATTGCAGATATCGTGTTTCGACAAATCGTCTATGTTTCATTACCACTTTAAAACGATACTACATGTAACATTTGACAACAGAACTAATATTTAAAATTTAAGATTTTTCAGGTGAAATTTCCTTGCTTGCGATTTTTTATGTACGATGTGGGCGGGTAGAATCAATGGAAGACGTTCATAAAGTGAGTCTCAAAATGTAATATAGAGATAACTCTATCTCTCGTCAGCAAAGTGTGGTCTATCGAGGTGGTCGAGTATTGCCAATAATACATTTTTTGACATGAATGAGCTTGTTACATAATGCAACGGGTGCAACGGAGTCTCTCAACACTACTTCTAACATCATCTAATAGTGCGAGATGACTTACACTGTATAACAATACATGATTATAAGAGCCTTGTGCTTATACATTTGTAATTAGTTTTATTTCGTCTCCTTCAGTATGGAGTTAGAATTGATTTATAACTTGGTAGTTAGTAACTAATACGAACAGAATTGTTGAATTGTCGGATTACTGGCACCTCGATCTGAGTTCAGAAATGATTCAAGGTTTTAGTAATTTTAGGATGAATTAAGTAGGACATCACAAGGAAGGATTTTTGCCAGTATATATATATATTTATTATTATATAGGGGGACAGACGAACAGACGGGACACCTTATGGTAAATGACTACCGCCACCCATGGACATCCGCAACTCAAGAGTCGTAAGTGCACTGTCCGCCTTTAGGCTAATGAAGCGGCGGGGAAAGAGGGGAGGGGATTGTTTGTTTATTGGTTTTCTGTAAAGGGGTGGTATTACTCAGATTAAGCCGTTCTTTTTTTTATAATAAAATAATACTAGCAACGTGGGTCACACATTACTAGTATTCTTGTTAACCCCCCAGCTAAGCTAAATGCTTATGTAAGAGGTGGGTTTACGACTGAGAGGGTACTCTCTGGCCGCCTCGTCCGGCACCTGGATGCCCCCGATTTGTCGGACGCTCAATTCGGTTGCCGAGCTGTTGAAGGTGTCGTTGGACATCACTAACGCATTCAATAGTCTGCCATTCAGTTGCGACAGGGAAGCACTCCGTTACAACAGCACCTGAGGCGGCTAGTGGCTGACTATTTAGACAAGCGTACCGTCATGTACGAGGACCGAGAGGGACATCTGAGTCGTCGGCCCATGTCGTGCGGGGTTCCACGGGGATCTGTACGTGGATCACTCCTGTGGAACATGGGGTACGACTGGGCCCTTCGAGGTGACTTCCCTCTCGGGCTGGTCGTAATCTGTTACGCTGATGATACTTTGTTCATGGCTAGGGGAGCGAAATTTTGGCAGCTTGCTCCAAAGCTGAATGGCGACGGGGCTGCGGAGGCACGCCTACCAGCGCCTCATGCTGCCCTGGGTGTGAAAGCGGGTGATCGGAACAGGTTTTCCCCTCCACCCGCTTTAGGCTAGCCGCGAGAAGGTGACGTCCGCGTGTGTCTGGACGCCACCTTATATATACGCTACCCGTAGGTGGTGCCCGCATAGTGTGAACAGGTGCTAGGAGGGGTCCGGATGTCTTAATAAAGCTGTTCCCGGATTCTTCCTATTTTCAGCGCAGCATGGCACACTGTGTGATTCTAGTCGGTTCGATTCCGACACACCGTTCCACCGAAAACGCTGTTGGAATGACGGTCGGAGGGGGTTTCCACGTGAAAAAATATAAAAAAAGGGATGGGTTTACGACAGTAGTGTACTGGGCGGGGTTTGAACCCTCAACCACTTGATCGCAAGTCCGACACCTCAGCCCGCACGCTTCCGCCGCTTTTTACGGTAAAATAAGTATATTGTACTGTAAACGGCTCCACAAGATTTCAAATCTTTTGGCCAGTAATGTAGTCAAACTGTGATCACATTAAATCTACAAAAGGGAAAGTTGTTCTAATGACGTTAGATTTTAAGATCGGTGGATAAATTTCAATGTTCAAATTAAAATATTTTAATAAACCCAATACAAGTTTACTATTATCAGAGGCAACCAATACAAAAGCCCTAAAAACAACAGCAGCATTCCATCGTTATGAGTCCAAAAACACTGAAACTCGTAGTAGCTATTTCGATTTAACATAACGAAATCATAGCATTTTTATTCAATTCTGAATAAAGTAACACCGTTTTTCCTTCTGATATAATAGAGGGCCGATCTACTAGAGATATGCAGATGTTTCAGAGATAGTGTCAGACTCTTGAATGTCATTTCTATTTTAGATATTTTAAAAGCAAGAGGTTTGTAATTTGAAATGCCCAACTTTTATAAATAATTATGAACATCTGAAGAAACATTTTATATATCTTCTTCTATAATATCAAGAAACTTAGATTTTCTTCTTTCTAGCCTTATCCTTAGCCCATATCTACTAAGGTTGGCCTCTAGTCCAACAAATTATGGCCTGAATATCAGTTTCAACGGAGCAACTAGCATCTGACTTCCGCAACCCTGTAAGATAGATTGTTGGATTAGTTGTCAGGATATTGAAGGGCTCTGCCTTCGCAATGTCCATTGTCATAGGTGTTCATGACAACCGAGAACGACGTCTTAACGTGCTCTCCGAGTAGGTACCAAATTTCCAAACTCCGGGCTGCTACTGAGAATTTCCTATTAGAAAAACCCAATGGCACTTTTTGGAACGACACTGAAATGTAACCTGAAGCCTGTGTCGGAAGTCGCACGTGCTAACCCCTACTTTGATAACTAAATGAACGTTTTCCACGGCTGGAGATGTTGCTAAATGCAATCTTATATGCAAGCTTGCTAACGTGGACTCATAAGCCGAGCTTTATTGGACCTTTCTTATTAACATTTGTGTTCTTGACCTTACTTCTCGTATCATAATTAATAATATAGTATATATATAATAATATATGTATAATTGTCAACTAATTATGGGCTTAGAGATAACATCATCATCATCAACAGCCTATCGCCGTCCATTGATGGATGAAAATAAATAAATAAGATACGTGAAAAAACAAAATTACTTCTAATTTCCACAATGAAAAATATATTAGTTGAACTCATTTTGCTCTTAAATTCATTTTTTTTTCATATGTTTATAGGCACGTTGCTTCTTTATGGAGAAAAATTAACTTATTTATGTAATCAATAAAGCGTTTGACAGATTCCAAACCTTTTTAAATTTGATTTAGTAACCTTTCTACCCGATACTTTTTAAGGAAAAACATAAAACATGAATATGGATCGATTTACATGATTACAAGCCGAATTGTGAAGCTTTTGTAGGTGTTCTTTAACTCTTTAACCTTATTTTGAAGCATCTTAAATATGAGTAAGCGTAGAAATAATATGTAAAGCTTAGTAAGAATTACTTGTACAATTTAGTAAGGCACTGTTGTATAACTAACATGAGAAATGCCTTTATCGGCAAATTCGGGCTGTTGTCAGACAACGGATAGGCACGAAGAATAATGGTTTCCGAATTACAGCTCAAGTTTCACCTAGAATAGTGTCTGTAAAAATTAAGTTCACTTTTAAGGCTATTTATCCAATTCGTAGAAGTAGACTTTAACAGAGCCACGACGTTATTTATTATATTTTACTTATACTTCGTAGTTTTTAACTAAATATGGAGATTATATTACAGCATTTCACTGAAGTGTAATATAACAATTTAAATTTCGTCTAAAGTTGGTAGTCATTTGTAAACTTCATCTAAGATACATTCTGTGTAGATTACAACCTGAAAGTACCTGAGGTTTTTTTTTTGGTAAATCCTGTTTTCTTCAAAATATAAGGTCCGTTAATTATATTTAGTTACGAATTACTTACTGATGAAATATGATTAATATTTTTCGATAAACAAATTCCATAAAAATCTATGTTTTCATCATCGATGAAATTGCTTGCCCATGTAACTCGAAAATTAATTTTTATATTTAAACATCTGCGTCACCTTGCAGGTAAAGTCACAATTAGAATTATGTACATGTCCTTATGCCAACTCAAATTGTCATACTGCATATCAGTATGGGGGTTACTGCAAGGCGTCATTGATGAAGGTTCAAAGAGCTCAAAGGGCAATTCCGAAGGTAAGCATTTCCCTGTGTTGTTTGTATCCTACAAGAGACCTCTATCAAATCATTGATATCTGGGCGTTAACTATACCTCTTAAGTATATACTCAAACAGCATGCGCTACTCCCATATAGTCCCTTACTTACTTGAAACATAAACTCTGTCAGACTAATGAAAATAGATACATTTAATATTTATATAACAATATAAATATTAAATTACATAGTAATACGTTGTTATGTAAACTGAAACAAATAGTATTCAATTATATCCTTGTGATGTCACTCAGAGCACAATTTATGAAAAGCATGACCTGAGACTGATTTATACTCATGATGCATTGTCGTGGGAACTGTAGGTGTATGTCCCGGGGTCCCGAGGAAAGCCTGCCAATTGACTGTAAGACTTTATCAAAAATTAGGTATTACGCTGATATGGCAGGAATTCGAAGAGTATTTCACTTTTGGGAATTAATTGGAAAATTTGGAGTGTATTGACAGGAAACGAGAGGATATAAATTAAAGAAAAGGGATATTGCTTTTACTGATGGATTGGAAAGCATAAGTCATAAGTAACCTCTAGAAAGTCAAGTTCGCATACCCATAACTTTAATATAACTTGCTGCTAAATTCGAGGCATCTAACGATTTTTAAGTACCTATGTATTATGTATTTCATCCAACTGCCTTAGCTCTTTACTACATTAACGCTAACGCTACGGGCTCTTACAATTGTCTATACAGATACCTTGAATGAAGGCTTGTGAATACAATGATCATGTACTCTATATCAAGCTCAATCCAGTCACCAAGTCTCTGTATTGCCCGTACCTCCCGTCGACATCGGTCGCTTATCAATATGTAACAGACAGCATTGTATGATGTAAAGCGCTGTTTATCGTGCAACCTCTAGTGCGGTGGCTTAGAAATCGTTACCCTCAATGTCTAGCACTCAAACACATATCTACGGTTTGTTTTACTGAATATTTTAATATTAGGTCCCTCTATGTTGAAATATGTCTCGCATGACAGCATTACTGCTCGTAATGTAGAAAATATATATATTACGAATCACAGGACAGAGCCGAAACTTCTTTGTTAATAAACAATGTATTCATATTTTAGCATCTCTAAGAATTATGCAACGGTGGTTGAAGTTTAGTGTTCGGGCCAATAAAACTATGTCGAAAGCACCTAGTGATTTCCAGTTGTTTGCCAATTTTTCCTCTAAATTTAAAATCCACGTGTGCCTTCTTATAGTTTTAATTCATACTGTTGTAAACTTAGCAAGTCAATGCTGAAGCTGAATTATTCACATTTTTATTTTCATATGTAATGTAATGTTTATATGTATCAGTAGTCCGTGTGTATCAGCTTAATGTTAACAAGCGTGAGACAAACTGAAGGCATTGTTTACATTACGATCCTAATAATGCTATGCTGTGTCCATGCTCACATAAGTCGGTTGACATAAGTTCATCTACGCAATATGTAAACGTACCATATAAATACTTGTACTAGCAAACAACATAATATGTACTATAACTAGACGTAGGTAAACTACTAAACATGGTCCAACTTTGCAAACAATAAAAAGCTGTGAAAGAACTTAGGTCCAAGCCAATAAAAAGCTATAAGCTGGGCAACTTTCATCATTAGGTCCTAGGCTTTTCCTCAGCATTTCCAGCGATGGTTGAGCCACTATCCAAGGATACTATTTAAGCATCTGGGTCTAACAATTTCACGTTCCATCCAATCGCGTTGGTTTGCCTTTTAGCTTTTCCATGACTCTGTCCAGTCGATATTTCCCGAAGTATAGCGCTATGATCACTGGCCGTATATAAATTCATAACCTCCCAAAAGTAGATTCTTTTAATTAGGCTGCTGCTAATAAATGTGTATTTCCAGGCATTGGTTTCAAACAAAAGTACGAAATCGCCCGCAAAAATGTACTTCCGCTAGACATCTTGAGATCACAGAGTTCATTTATGTAAGCCAGGAATAATGTTGGGCCAAGAACGGAACGCGTTGCGGAACATCACGCGCTATCGGATGGCCCTGACTGACCCAATAACCTACCCGGACTCGTTAATAACGATTTGTCAAATAACTAGAGAAAACTTATGTTATGTGCCTTTTACCCCTGGGTAATGAAGCTTCTGTAGTGAACGCTTTTGCTAGACCCATAAAATCGCGATGGCTTTTTTTATTTTTATACTCTATATCTTTTTATTTTGATTGTCACCTTGTATATTGTATCAATGGTCCTGGTGCTGGTTTTTGATGTACTCTTAATTTTCCCATTTCATTTCAATGACACCAATAGAGGCTTGCCCCTCTTACGTAAGTGGAATAATCTCACATTCGTCAAATAATGGGAATTTAAAATGTTTCTATCGATCTCTTCAGTTTAGCGTGTGTGTATATGTATATTGTACAAGTATGTAATTTTTTTCTTAAAATTTCTAATTTAGAATATCGTATGAAATGCTACTTTTATTCTAAACTTCTAAATTTTGCTCGTGACTTCATCCAAATTTAACAAATAAACAATATTCTTTTATATAGTATACTAGCTGACCCGGCAAACGTTGTCTGCCATAAAAAATCTGTATAAAAAATTGTTCTTGGCCTATTTTCAGACCTACTAAATATGTACACAATATTTCATAAAAATCGGTCAAGCCGTTTCGGAAGAGTATGTTAACTAACATTGTGACACGAAAATTTTATATATAAGATGCTACTCTAAAACAAAAACAAAAAAAAAACCATTTCATCCATAGATAAAATGTTTATGAAGAGTTATCAGAGGAATAACGCAACGTATATGTAAAATGGTAAGAAAACAATCAATTTTAACAGACCTTCCAGTTTAAACCACCACATTCTCCGTTAATATTGTACGTAGCAATTCTTGTAGTTTAAATAGATATCGATACCTAGGTATAAGTTGTATAACTGACTCTTGAAATGAATTCACTCAAAAATTATTAATAATATTATTTTAAAAGATCTTTTTCTACGAACTCTAATCATCAGGTGATTGCTTCCTATAATATACGCACATAACTAGCTTACATACATATATAATAAAAGCTAGTTCTGTTATAGGTTAAACTAAATGCTTCTTTTATTAAAAAACGATTACAAAGCCTTTATAACTTACCAAAAAGTAGACTGAACAACATTGGTTGCCAATATCTCTCATAATTTATTTATTTCTGATATCGAATTGATGGTTTTCGTGTCCGTTACTCGCCGTAACTCATTTTACGGCACCCAACAAACTCATGCATCAAGACCTTTTTCTATAGACCGAGATATTTTTGCCTTTATTTTCTTAAGATTTTGCTACACATAAAACTTTACATGAACAAGTAAAAATACATTATACATATAAACACGCACGCTTATATCCCCGAAGGGGTTTGTGGTGGCGTCTCTCGTCGTCGTTTAGTCCTACTTACGTAATGAGAGGCAAGCTTATTGCCGTGATTAAGACACTGTATAACAGTACTTCTGATACATAGCTGTATATTATATATAGCCTATATCATATCAAAAATACACTTTGTAAACAAGCTTTTTACAAATTAGAGGATTATATTCAAGATAAGAACGCTTGGAAACATGCTGGTCCTGCTCCAATTTTGAGACAAAATCAAACTAGTTGCTAATTGTGTTGGATAAGGAATTATATTTTTGTAACATTGTTTTACACGATTATTTTAACACACTGAGTTATTACTTGTTAATATTCTCTATATCTATGTAAATCGTATACTACTTTTACTATGTTTGTTAATGTGTGAGCACCATGTATCTATCATAAAATTAATTTATCTGTCGTTGCTTCGCTTTAATTCTTTTTACTTATTTCGGTATAGTGATATTGTTATGGGTGCATCGTTTTCACACATAATTTTAATTATATATAATGATTGTATGTTAACAAAACATTTTAAAAGAGTAACGGTGGAGTTTCTTGCCCATTCTTCTCTATACGAAACTACATTTAGAAATGGGCCACTAGAATCAATTAATTCTATTTAAATGTAAATATTGACGTTCAAAAGTGCCTTTTGGGCTTATTTGAAATTAATGTTCTTACTTTGACTTTGACTGACTGACGTAATAGGCGAGTAAGGGACCGGACGGTCCCTTACTCGCCTATTACGTCAACCGTTTAGGCCGGTGCAAAATACATACATACATTTATATAAATTACCATATAAATACACATATATGCACTCGAAAAACACAATCCTCCTTCTTGCGCAGTCGGTTTAAAATTTTGTTTATATTCTATTGTGTATATACACTCGGCGTCAAAAAATCGCACATTAGCAAAAATTCAATCCAATTGGTTTATGTCGCGGTTAATCCTTTGTATGGTTGTTTTATGCTATTTATATGAAAAGATGGTGGGTATAATAACAGTAAAATACAGAAATATGCATTATATTACAACCGTTTAAAAGAAACAAGGTGCATGTGTAAAGTGAAAAAAATATCTTTATTAGGAAAAAAATAGTCAAACAAAAACAGACAATGAAATTACAAAAACAAGAAAGAAATCAATAAAAAATGCTACTTAACACCTAGTGCAATCAACCATTGATCTAATAACAGCTTCCATTCGTTCTTTCATGGATCCAATCGGCCATACAAAACTTTCTTGAGAAATCTTATTCCATTGTTCAATAACAGCATCATGGAGGTCTTGAAGAGTTGCTGGGGCAGGATCACGTAACCGTACTCGTCGTTTTAGTTCATCCCAGAGATGCTCTATTGGATTCAGATCTGGGCTTCTCGCTGGCCACTGCAAAAATGGAATCCCAACCTCGTGCAGATAATCCTGCACGATTACTGCATAAGGAACTACATGCATGTCCAGCACCTCAGTTATGTACCGATGAGCGACTGAAATTCCGCCCCAGAATATGCAAGATCCCCCACCACTGTCTCCTCTAAGCAAACTTCAGCAAACCATTCGTTTCGCCTTTTGTAGATTCTCCTTCGCCTATCGTTAACGAAGAGCGGCCCCTCGGCGTCGTGTTTGGTGGTGTTCCCACACCGTAGCGCGGTCTGTGGGGCATCTTCTTTGTTTGTTTCAGCTTCGGCGATCATCCGCGTCCGCGCACGATACATCTACGGAGGTGTAGACGTAGGTGCTCGCGGGTATGGGGGTGGCCGCAGAAACTGAAACAAGTTATGGGGGTTAGTGCGAGTCGTTCCGCGACGTCGCTCGGGTGGCCCGGAGGTTGCCGGATGTGTTCCCAGGACGAGGCGTCGGCTCGCTCAAACAGTGTAGTTGTGAGGCAGCATATGTGTATGTCCAGGCTTTCCATCTTGAGGTCCCTCTCGATAACGTCTTTCCTCACGTAGCGGGGGCCTGCACGACTTCGCGCAGCGCAAGGGATTGCTGCGCGCGCAGTAGTCGGTAGCTTGCCTCGCTGGTGAGGGCGTAGGTGAGTTGGGTGCGCACATAAAGTTTGTACACACCCAGCTTAGCACGGAGTGGTTGTGGGGAGTTTAGCACTGGACGCAATAGGGTGCGCGTCGCTCTGGCTCGCGCGACGATGTTGCGGATGTGCGGCTTCATAGTGAGGCGGCGGTCGATGGTGATCCCCAGGTATTTCGCAGTTGACGTCCACGGGATTTCCTGTCCGTGGAGTATGAGTGGTGGTGGTAACTTCCTTACGGAAGTTGTGGGTATCGCCTGCGTCTTACCCACATTCACCGAGAGCCGCCATTTCGACAGCCAGGGGCAGGAGGTTTAGGGAGCGCTGCATCTTCAACGCGTGGTGAAGTCCTATGCTTGGTGTTATGTACGCCGTGTCATTAGCGTACAGCGCCAGCTCGGTTCCATCAGCGACGGGGATGTCATCGGTGAATCGGGAGTATAATACAGGTGATAGGCAGCTTCCTTGGGGAACTCCGGCTGCCACGGTGCGGACAGAGGATAGTTCCCCTTCCACTACCACTCGGAAAGTCCGGTGTTCCAGAAACGTGGAGACCACTTCTACTACACGTCGGGGCGTCGGTGATGTCGATAACTTGTAGAGCAGACCGGCGTGCCAAACGCGGTCGAACGCTTTTTCCATATCTAGGAATACTGCAACAGCGTGTTCGCGCTTATTCCTCGGCGAGGTGTTTTGTGCAGTACCCTCGATAGCTGCAGTGTGGTGCTGTGTTCAGTCCGAAACCCGAACTGCTCCGGCCTCGGTGTGATGTGCGGCGTCAGGTGACGCAGCAGGAGCTGTTCGAACACCTTTGAGGTTGTGGGTAATAAGGTGATCGGCCGGTAGCTCTCCGAGTTCAGTACGTTCTTCCCCGGCTTTGGTAACATAATAATGCGTCCCTCCTTCCAGCTGTCGGGGAAGTCATGAAGTCATGTGTCAGGATGCCACTGTACAGGCGCTCTAGCGCTGCCACTGTCTTGTATGGCAAGCGGCGCAGCGCTGTGTTCGTGATGCCATCCGCGCCTGGGGCTTTCCTTGGCTTGGTCCTTGACCATTGCCGGGGAGAAATATATGGGGTCTTCTTCGAGAGCTATCGGCGTAGCGAAGTACTCTCTGCTGCGGTATGTTCGTGTTCCGTGGTTGGGTTCGGTCTGAATTGGCGTTCCAGGTGTTCGGCGAAGATATCTGCACGGTCTGCTGCTCGATACCTGGGTGCCCCGTCTGCGTGTAGTAGTGGTCGCACCGGAGTTGTAGCGGTGGCATAGGCGGTGGATCGAGGGCCAGTCGTTTTCGGAGTCCTCAATGAGTCTCATCCAGCTCTCGGTGGAGTAGGCACTCATCTCGGCTTTCACTCTCTCCGCGAGCCGGTTTAGTGCGTTTTTCATCGTGGGGCAGCGCGAGCTCTGCCATTGTCTTCGGAGGCGTCTCTTGTCGGCTATAAGCGCCTTGATGGGTGCCGGCAGGGGTGGTAGTCGCCCCTGGGTTTGCGAGGTGGTTTTTCTTGCCGTGACAAGGGCTCATCCGATGCTGTCCGTGAGCTCGGCTGTCAGTCTCTCTACGTGGTCTTCAGCATTTCTGTGAACTGTGTCCAGTCATAGGTGTAGCGTGGCGCGGGAGGGAGCGTCCGCGTGGTTATATTCTCGGCGACGACGAGTACGGGTGATCGGATTGAACCTCTCTCTCTCATACTTGCTGTGTGATCTGGCAGCACAGGATATCCAGTACGTCGGGGATACAGTTCTGCCTGTCCGGGTAATGTGTGGGTACCTCCGGGCCAGCGACCGTGTACCCCCGGGCTTCAGCGTCGTTGTGCAGTCGTGCACCAGCAGTGTTGCGCGTGGTGGAGTTCCACGCTGGGTGCTTGGCGTTTAGGTCTCCGGCGACAATCACAGGGTGCGACACGTTGGGTATCGTGTGCACGTCTGTAAAGTCAGCACGGGTGGAAGGTGGCTTGTAGGCAGCGTACAATTGAAGTTGTGCGCCGCCCAGGTGTAACTCAACACCCAGCGTGTACACTGTGTTGAAAGCTGTAGTTTCTAGTGGCTGGTGTACGACTCTTCTCTTGATTAGCACTGCCAGACCACGGTAAGTTGTGTGTTGTTCGGATCTCTCGTCCCTCCGATAAACGAGGTAACCCGGGAATTTGATTTTGTCTACAAGTCCCAGGAGTGTCTCGCTTACAAGCGCCACGTCAATGTCCTGTTCCTGCAGTAGAAGGCGAAGGAGCGCGACCTTGTGAGCCAGGCCGCGGGCGTTCCAATGTAATATCCTCAAAGGTTTTCTATCCATTGAAGATGTTTAACAGTTCTGTGAACCCCTTGAGGATTATTGTCACTATGCTACTCGTATCCTGCTTGCTGCCCGCTGCGGTCATCACTTCTTGCAGGATACGGGTGACTATCTTAGTGACTGCCACGGCCCTTGGAGTTTTTGTCGGAGCAGCAGCGGCCTCAGTTTTTTTTTTTTTATGCGATAGGCGGCAAACGAGCAGACGGGTCACCTGATGGTAAGTGACTACCGCCGCCCATGGAGTCACAAGTGCGTTGCCGGCCTTTTAGGTAGAGGTACGCTCTCTTCTTGAAGGTTTGAAGGTCGTATCGGTTCGGAAATGCGGCAGGCGAAAATTTGTTCCATAAGCTGGTTGTGCGAGGCAAAAAGCTTCTGGAGAAACGCACAGTGGTGGAGTGCCAATCGTCCAGGTGATGGGGATGGATAGTTTGTTGCGTAGGACGATGGCGGAAACCAGCAGCCGGTATAAGTCCGAACAATGCCTCTGAACACTCTCCATGATACAAGCGATAGAGGATGCAGAGTGAAGCTACATCTCTACGCAATGCCAAGGTGTCAAGTCGATCAGAAATATCTTGGCAGTCGATGATGCGAGTCGCTCTCCGTTGAATGCGGTCAAGAGGGAGAAGTTGGTACTGGGGTGCACCTGCATAGAGATGAGAACAGTATTCCATGTGCGGCCGAACCTGCGCCTTATAAAGTTGCAGGCGGTGGGCCGTAGTAAAATACTGTCTCGATCTGTTTAGCACACCAAGCTTCTTCGAGGCTAATATGGCCTTACTCTCTAAGTGACCGCGAAACTGGAGTTCGCTTGATATATCGACGCCAAGGATTCCGATACTGGCTGATGCAGTTAGGGAACTGCTCTCAAATTGAGGTGATACGACCAATGGCAACTTTTTAGCGGTGAACGCGTAAACCTGTGTCTTCTTGGGGTTAAACTGGACTAGGTTAAGTCGACCCCAATCTGAAATTTTTGATAAAGAAGTTTCGATTTCAGACAAGTTTGGATCGGCTTTCGATGACGTTTACCCGATTGATTTGTTTGACGCGACGGCCGCAATAGGGGTGACGACGATATCCTGCTTTTTGGGCGGCTTTGTCGTCGTAGTAAGGTCGGTCTCTTTTTCTCTTTTGGGGCAAGCTTCCTTCCCCGTTTGCCCCTCTTTCTTCGCACTCTCTTGGAGGAGGTGGTTGCTGTTGTCTGGCGGGGGGCATTTGCTTCCGCCATTAGCGATGCCCCCTGTGCCTTCTCTCCTGTGGGCTGTGGGTTGACCCAATTTTGATGCTAACTGCCCTTTTTATAGCCCACGAAAGTGCGGTTGTGGTCTTTGAACGAGTATTTGGATATCATTTTCTTCAACATACAGTAGATGCGGCAGTTTAAGGCATTTATTCATTAAGTTGTTGTTTAATAAAAGCATATTAAATGTAATTTCAATTAATATCAACATTGTTTGGGTTAAACGTTCTGGTTTGCAACTTATTATGCTTTATAACTTATTTTCTGGGAGGTTCGATTTTTTTGACGCCGAGTGTATAGTAAATCAGTACCAGTACTCTTAATCAAAAGTAATTGAGCAATATGCACAGAAGTGAAGCAGTCATTGAACTTAAAACCAATAAATCAAATGCAAGTCATTAAAATAACAATATTACAATAGACATTGTCTATGGACTGGCAAGTCTGATATTAATAAATTATCATTGTACTATAATATATAGGTAAATATTCATCGTATATAAAGTATTTAGTAATACAATATAATGACAGCTGTTATGCAAACCACATACTTACATACATATCTTACTATAAATATAAAAGAAAATAATGTATTATTCATATCCAAACCTGTGTAACTGTCCAAATACACCGTCGCACTGTGTCTATGAGAACAAATATATCTAAGCTATTTTCATATTTATATATTTTTTTAAATACAACTTCCGCACTCGGATTTATTAATGTGTCGTGGGGACCTTTACAAACATTCAAATAATGGACACAAAGAACACCCAGACTCAGATCTCGCTGTACATCCTCATAATACACGTTGATGCGACTATCGCTTCTTGATAAAAATCTCCCACAGGTAACTTATATACTAGCTATCAACAGTGTTCAATACACTTACTGTGTTTGAAAAACCAATGAAAATCTAAGCATGTAATTCAAATCAAAAGTAAACTATATAGAAAAGATTAAAATAATTATTCAGAAATAAAGGAAATAATTAGAGCGGAAAGTTGAATAATTTTTAAGCAATCAAACTGTGCATAAGCCTGGAACACTGAACAGTGGGACAGACAGAAGCGAGTTAAATTGACTAAGTTGTTGAGACAAACTGTGCAATCCGCCATTCATAGCTGCGCCGAACAGAGCCGCAAGTTTGAATGAAAGCATTCAAAACTTGTGCGGTCACGACGACTTTGCCTGCCTCCAAAAGCCCGCTCTATAAAAATTACATCGCCAAAATTAACAATTTAATTTAACGTTGGCATTTCATGTATTTTGTATCCTTCATCCGGCTGTATATTGAACAAAAGGAATTTGAACTGTACAATAAAAATCTTCTGTTGATATATCATGTTTGTATGTATTTTTAATAAATAAAATAAAAAAAAGTATTTGCCGAAAAAGGAGTATAGAATACATTGAATGTGTGTGGTATAAAAGACTAAAAGACTAACTTACTTACTATGCAAGCTAACTTAAAAGGTAGGTGCGTTGTTAACATGGGACATTATAATACACGATTAAACAAGAGCTGGAGCTAAATAAAACTATTAACAAGGCAGGTGTTTTTCTTAAAAATTTAATTGTTGGAGAATAGTCGATACTTTAGAAGAAACCGCTCAATCTTGCTCGATACTGATACATGTGTTGAATAAGTAGGAGCTGATTTGTATTTTAATTTTTAAGACAACTCACGCAGTATGAATAATTTCTGTGTCGCTGGGGACTTTACAATCATACGCTAGTATGTTACGTAACGGACACAAAGGAAAACTATTTGTGGGCTAAAAAATATGATGAAGTTTAACCCACGATCTCAGGCA
Organism: Tyria jacobaeae; assembly: GCA_947561695.1. NCBI lineage: Eukaryota > Metazoa > Arthropoda > Insecta > Lepidoptera > Erebidae > Tyria > Tyria jacobaeae. The sequence goes on from OX387209.1 coordinate 14,917,207, forward strand.
GGCAGACAAACAAGCCAGTCGCGTGTTTAAGGATTACTAAGTTTATATACAAGAATGAATAAAATAATCAAGTTTACACTCCTTCCTTGTATTGCTACTACTAATTGCTAGCTGCTACCCGCAACTTCGTTCTCGTGGAAATTCGTGTATTTTTACTTGACATATTAGCCTAAATGATATTTCAGACTATAATCTATAGTTAAGCCAAATTAATTCCTGATGATTTCTAGCATGATTGAGTATTAAACATCCATCCAAACTTTCGGAAAATGTAATAATAGTGAGATCGATATAATTAGCTTTATGAAAATTAATGTATTTCATCAGAAATTTTATTATCGCTATTCAAGTTTCGATGCAGTATGGTGGAAATATGCAAAAAATTGTGTATTGGATATTGCAAATATAGCATAACGATATCAGATCTGAAACTGACGTCATGAATGAACTCATAAACTCTTTACTCCTGAATAAATAAAACCGTTACTAGTACAGAATATAGTTTGCTTTGTTCCCACACTTCTGAATGCATATACCAATAACAATACATACATACGTCAAAAGCATCGACTTTTTGCCAACTATAACTTAGTCCCAGTCACGTTATATATATTTTATTTTATTGCCGTCATCTGGGTACTGCTAGACTAGAAAATCCATAAAAAAAAATAACTTTTATAAGTTTTTATACTTAAAGTTTATTAACATTCAACCATTTATGAGAAACAGATTATACCTGGAAATTAAATCTATCATAACATTTATAGTCCTCCAGTTTTTAACATTTTTTTCACAACATGCTAGAGATGTTTATCTCCAGTGGTTAAAATAAGTCATTTTTCTGTGACATTCTATCTGGTAAGTAACAATCCTCTCCCTAGAAAGAAAGAAAGGTTAGACCAGTAGCCCTATTCTAGGGGTGCGGGCTAGAAAACCTCCACGTGGTGTACCCTGGGCAACGTTGGCGACGACGCAGCCTTCTCACCCACTGCTTTTGAGGAGTGCGTCGTCGCCAACGGCTAATCTTCTGGCGAAAACTTGGCCCAACAGAGCGGGCTTTTGTACGCAGATTCCTCTCCTCTGTCTGTCTCTTCGCTCCCCGGAGCTGTGAGGAAGGGAACCTCAGTAAAAAATCACCGTGGTGGGACCCTTCTATGGGTCAGAGCCTCTCCAGTGTTCACGGTGGAGATGGTGGACGGGCTCGGCGTGCACTTACACTGCCACCGAGCAGGCATGGGATGATTCACTTTCCAAGCCGCCGTCGGCATATCGTAATCCCGAAAGGAGTGTCGTGGTTAAGTCTCGCGGTTCCGATCGGGGGCGAGGGTCTTGGCTTAGCCGCCCGGACTGCGAGGAAGAAAACCTCTATAAAAAATTACCCCGAATCCCGTGTTCTGGTGCGTGACCATGGGATGCATGGCTGATGGGTGGTTCAGTCGCGAACGTACTCCCAGCCGGGGCACCTGCGGACCCCTCGGTTGGGCATAAATCTACGCTTACCCGGGTATTGGGGGATCTCTGCCCGGGTGGACCTTTAATTCTCCCCCACTCGTGGGATATATTATGGATTTCAACACTAAAATTAATAAAAAAACTGAAGAACAAAAGAAGGAGTTAAAAACTGAGCAAGGAAGGAGAAAAAGTAAAAAGTTGGCGGCAGAAGCCTCGTCGACCGACGAGGAAGTATCGTGCCCAACTACTCTCTCGGTGGAGCTCCTAGATGTTAATCTGACTCCTGGGAGCAGTACAATTTTGGAGCAAGGAGACTCAAGGACGACCAGGGCAGCAACTTATACGGTCGAGAAAATGGAGCTTGAGCCCCGCGACTTCGATAACCATAAGCGAGGCCGCTCGAAGGACGACGACACAGAAACATCAACGGAAATGCTTCCTCCAAAGTTGACCACTAGTCAAAGAGAAAGATCGAGGTCGCGGACGCCTGTTCCTGTTGTGTTTTAAGTGCCTGGCGTCGGGACACACCCGCGTCAAGTGCGGAAGTTGTTTTGACAGCAGCGGACTCTGTTTCCGCAGCGGTCGACCGGGGCACAAGGCTGCGGAATGTTCCGCCGCCCCTCACTGCCCAGCGTGTACGGCTGGAAATCTCCCTGCCAATCACCAGATGGGGCAGGGGGCCTGTAAGACACCCCGCGCTCCTCAGCAAACACTCGGGGCTAGCCAGTCGACCCAGGTTGCCTCCAATATCAACTGTAGGTAACTGTAGGGAGGTGGCTGTAGAGACGGTTCATTAATGGACCAAGTCTCCAGCCTTTTAGCCTCCTCCTTGCCTTTTCCTGCAATCAATGGCAGAGTGGTCGATTGGTGTCGCCGTAGCTGCGGAGCCCTATTACGTTCCTCCCTGTCCAAGCTGGTTGGGTGACCGGGACGGCTCCGTGGCAGTCGTCGGCTCCACGGCGGCTCATTCCCCGCCCTTGTCGCTTAAAGACAAGGGTACTGGATATGTTGCCGCTGAATGGGGGGGGATCATTATTTATGGTGTCTACTTCTCCCCTAACCGGAGTCTGAGCGATTTTGAGGTCTTCCTCAATAACCTAGAGACCTCGATACGGCGACTTGCGTCTGGGCACGTTCTAGTGCTGGGGGACTTCAACGCCAAGTCTGTTGCGTGGGGTTCCCCCAGGACGGACGCACGGGGCGACGCTGTTGAGGAGTGGGCAACATCGGTGGGCCTCTGTCTTCTTAACAGAGGCACCACCAACACGTGCGTGCGACAGCAGGGGGGGTCGATAGTGGACCTTTCGTTCGCTACCCCTGCTCTTGCCGCACGAGTAAGGAACTGGTGTGTCCTGGAAGAGGTTGAGACGCTCTCGGATCACCTCTATATCCGATTTGAGCTCTCCCGGACCCAGAGCCCCAGAAGGGGTCACTTGGCGCGGCATCCTTCCCGCTTCCCGCGGTGGGCTATTTCTGAGCTAGACCGGGATCTACTGGAGGAGGCAGCCATAATTTACTCTTGGCTGTCCAAACAGCCTCCGACCGAGGAGGTAGATATGGAGGCAGGCCGCTTTTGCGATGCGGTAACGCATATCTGCGATGCGGCCATGCCCCGGATTCGAGGTAGTCGGCCTCCAAGGAAGGAGGTCTACTGGTGGTCCCAGGAGTTGGCGGATCTCCGCGTGGCCTGCATTCTTGCCCGGAGGTCCTACACCCGCAGCCGTCGGCGTCACCGTGAAGAGGGGGAAGAGGACCAGCTTCATGAGGAGTACCGAGAGGCGCGGAAAACTCTGAAGCTGGCCATTTGTCGCGCCAAAGAGGAGAAAAGAAAGGAGATGCTGCAGGGTCTCGATCGTGACCCCTGGGGTCGCCCTTATCGTGCGGCGCAACAAAAGCTCCGCACGCTGGGCCCCCCCTTACTGAAACTCTCCAGCCCAGCTTCCTGCAGGAAGTGGTTGAGGGCCTATTCCCGCAACGGATCGAGCACTCACCCCCGTCGATGGCCCCCTTGGCCGGAGACGATGGAGAGTTCGAGGAGGAAGATATTCCACCCGTCACGGAGGCAGAGATGGGGGCGACTGTTCTATGGATCCGCTCCAAGAACACCGCCCCAGGGCCAGATGGGATCCCTGCCCGAATACTGGCCCTAGCTCTCAACCACATGTCGGACCGCCTCAGGGGGGTGTTCGACGCATGCTTGGCGTGTGGACGCTTCCCTGACTGCTGAAAGAGCGGGAAGCTGGTTCTGTTAAGGAAGCCGGGACGGCCTACGGATTCGGTCGCGGCCTACAGACCCATCGTACTGCTGGATGAGGCGGGTAAATTGTTTGAGAGGGTCCTCTCTGCCCGCATCGTCCGACACCTGAGCGAGGTCGGTCCCGATTTGTCGGACGCCCAATTTGGTTTTCGAGCGGGGCGTTCGACGATCGATGCTGTAATGCGCCTGAGGGCCGTGACCGAAGAGGTAGTGAGTTGTGGCGGCATGCTGTTGGCGGTTTCTTTGGACATCGCCAACGCCTTTAATAGTCTGCCATTCAGCTGCATCAGGGAAGCGCTCCATTATCACAGGGTGCCACAGTAGTTGAGGTGGCTGGTGGCAGACTATTTGGAGGAGCGTACCGTCGCGTACGAGGATCGAGAGGGAAATTTGAGTCGTCGGCCCATGTCGTGCGGTGTTCCGCAGGGGTCTGTCCTTGGACCTCTCCTGTGGAACATGGGGTACGACTGGGCCCTTCGAGGTGACTTCCCCCCTGGGCTGGGCGTAATCTGTTACGCCGATGACACTCTGTTCACAGCCCGGGGGTCGAACTTTCAAGAGGCGGCACGCCTGGCCACCAGAGGAGCCTCACTGGTGGTCGGGCGCATCGGGGCGCTAGGGTTTCACGTGGCTTTGGATAAGACGGAGGCCCTTTTATTCTATGGGCCCCGTCGAGGTCCACCCCCTGGCGCCTCCATAATGGTCAACTCGATCCTTGTACCGGTTCAGGCCCACATACGATATCTGGGCCTGATCCTAGACGGAAGATGGCGCTTCGACGAGCACTTTCTGCAGCTGGCTCCAAGGTTCGTCGGCACTGCGTCTGCCCTTGGGCGACTTTTGCCCAACTTGGGTGGACCCAGCGTCGCAACAAGACGGCTGTACACGGTTGTCCGCTCAATGGCACTATACGGTGCACCGGTGTGGGCAGAAGCTCTGACCGCCCACAATAGGGCACGCCTCTGGCGCCCTCAGAGGGTCAAGTTGGTTATAGCAATACGCGGTTACCGCACCGTGTCGACGGAGGCGGCGTGCGCGTTGGCCGGAACTCCCCCGTGGGACTTGGAGGCGGAAGTGCTCGCCGAAGTCTATCGGAGGACGACAGATTTCCGGGCGGGTAGTGGCAATTGGCCCCCGCCCGATGAGGTACGCGAGTGGCGTGAGGCCGCTCGCAGAGCTACTATGGCTCGTTGGTCGTCCCGGCTGGAGGCTCCACATGCTGGCTTTGCCACTGTGGAGGCGCAGCCGGTCATCGTCGAGTGGGCAGGGCGGCAGCACGGAACCCTTTCCTTCCGACTGTCGCAGGTTCTTTCCGGGCACGGCTGCTTTGGAAAGTACCTGCACTCGGTCGCTAGGAGGGAATTAAGTCCCGTCTGCCACCACTGCGACTGCAGTGAGGACTCGGCACAGCATACGCTCGCGGATTGCCCGGCGTGGGCGGCGCAGCGTCGGGCCCTCACTGCAGTAATTGGAGAGGATCTGTCGCTACCGGCCGTCATACGCTCCATGGCCGGTAGTGACAGGAATTTTACCGCGGTCGCAACCTTCTGCGAGGAGGTCATCTCGCAGAAGGAGGCGGCGGAGCGGTCCCGGGAGGATGACCGGACTCAATTCGCCGCCGGCGAGCCGGACGGCGGAGGCGCGCTTACCAGCGCCTCATGCCGCCCTGAGTGTGGCCGCGGGTGGTCGGGACGGGTTTTCCCTCCACCCGCTATAGTGGCCAACCGCGAGGAGGCGACGTCCTGGTGTGCCTGGACGTTGTCTAGTTGAGAGTTACCAGAAGGTGGTGCCTGCGCTTTTGAGGGCAAAGCGCTAGGAGGGGTCCGGATGTCTTACTAAAGCTGTTCCCGGATTCCTCCTATTTTAAGCGCATCGTGTGGTTTTAGTCGGTCCGATTCCGACACACCGTTCCACCGAAAACCCCGGTGGGATGACGGCCCGAGGGGGTTTCCACACGTTAAAAAAAAAAAAAAGTAGCCCTATTCTACTACCTGCTTAGCCGCTCGTTAGCGCAACATTTTAAGGTCTGATATCGGATGATGTGTGACGTCACTCGTATTTTCTTCTACAGTCATCTTACAATATTATATAACACTTCATACCAAATTGTATAAGCTTGATTTTGTTCTGTAATATATTCAATGCATTCAACCACCATTATCTTTAAATACAGTTCAAAGTTGAATTAATTTGTAAAAACGATGCGAATATTTAGCTTCATATTACTCGAATACCAGGAAACCATAGTGAAAGCCCTTTAAAGATAATGGTATTACAGAACAAAATCATGCTACAATACAATTTGGTATGATGTGTTAATATTGTTAATGTCAAACAATCGGTAACCCCATGTCAAAAAGAAGTTTGTTACTTTACTTACTTTAATAATATTTATTCATTGCAAGTGTATTCACATATTTATTTATGTTGATATTTCAACTCATAGTTAATTATGACTCCAATTCCTTACAATGAAGACCAGTTTCCTTGGGGCTTGCGTAATTCCATTACACCACTTATATACATACGCTCCTGGCTGTATAGGAATTGAAGCTGGTTAAATTAGTATTATATTACAAGGATAAGTACAAGAGAAAGCAGGGCAAGGAAAGAGATATTGCTAATACGGATAAATTGAGTAGTGTAAGCAATTGCTTGAGGACGTCACATCCTGTGGTCGGATACCTGTAACTCGAATAGTGTGTAACCGAGAGGTCTAAGCCTTATAGCATACCTTTCCAAAATATATGTGTGTATAGCGAAAGATAATACCACATTGTTTAAGATTTTTTGTTGTGGTGTACAACTAAAAATTTTAGAACAAAGGATTAATTTACTGAAAAGAGTAAAAAGTAATCCTGTGAGCTTTATACCATTTAAATGGAAAAACTCTTACGTGGTGTTGGTTTACACCTAATTTGTTATTCAAACGTGGTTAAAACCACGGAATCCTCGAAAACAAAAGGAATCACAACCTACAAAGAAAAGTTACCTTTTCCCTAAATCACGGAAGGAAATATTTTCAACACATAGCCCTTAAACCCCTTTTAGACTTTATTGGAGTGAAAACGCAGCACAAATCTCGTGGTCTGAGGCTTTAGGTAGAGTTACATTCATGTTCAATTCTCGTATTCCAGCTGCCTTCAATGCCTTTCATGAGTTTTTAGTGTGTGTCCTGAAGTTTACAAAACAATTTGATAAATACCTGTAAATATTATGGGCTGATATTTCAATTCAATATTTATAATATATTTTTTGTATTTAAATTAAATTCTTAGCAGAAGAATTGGACTTATTAGGCAACGGCGGGTTTAATGATTTCTCTTTGGTATATCCATACCTGGTGGTGGTGGTGGTGGACTGGTGTAGAGATTGTTCTTTTTAAGATCAATATATCCAATTACTGTTAACTTATCCTTCACGGTGCAGGCAAAACAGAGTTCCATTGGGAGTAGTTATGTAAAGCAAGGCGTAAGTGACAATTCAGATAATGCATGTTATTCAAATTTAGAGTCAGTCAGTGACAAATATTAAAAGAGCCAATAAAGTAAGTGCGTCATTATCATTGTTCTGGATACAAAATTAATTCAAGCTTTTGTAAAGTCCTTTGTGTATAGCGTTACACTGAGCATACAATCCGTGTTTTATGATCTCATAACCATTTTAACTGCTAATGACATTCTCTGACTGTCATTTCTGTACATTTCAAGTTGTATCCTAAATGGGTAAAAAAATGTAATGGATTTTTTAGTAATTTCGATCTCGCAATAAAGTTTGTATCAAAATTGTAATAACTACCGTACACTACCTAAACACTTCGAAGCTTAAGCTATTTTCAATGAACTACTCAATCGGGTAATGGATAATTAGTTGTTTTTTGCCCGAACGAAATTGTTACATAGAAGGTTCGTAAAACATTTTGCTACTTACTGCTAACTTGCACGTTTTTCCCGGTGATGATGTCTAACCGATATCAATCAGAAAAAACACAATTTGCTATTGAAAACAAAAGAAGTTTTTATTAAATTAAAGGCAGCTGTTAGAGAATCGAGCTGAGTGATAATTGTAACAAAATTGTTGTTGTGACGAATGATGGTAAATGTAGGAGGGATTTCAAATACAAAACACATTTTTGTTATTTTTTAGTAATAAAAAAACTTAAACTTTTATAATTTAATTATGGTATATAATTTAATTAGGTTAGTATATTGAATTATTAAAAATCATTTTCCAACTAAGCATATACTGCTAAGCTGTTTCTAAACATGCCTCAAGCACAGCCAAAAGTCCTACCGCAATTCTTAATTATTTTCGATTATTATCTGTTGCTATCGCCAACCATGTTAGATCTTCCTAAATTGTTAATGTGCAAAAGTTTTCTACTACATCACGATTAACTAAACTGTCTACGAATATAAAGACATTAACCAATCTCAATAGTAAATTAAGAAATTAGAACTCATTAGCGACACTCGTTAGACAGTCACCAATTAACTGCTTATTGTTTTGTTATGGGCCGTATTGTATATTTTTATTACTTTGAAACTAACTGAATTAATTCAATAAAAAGGGTTCAATAATTAATGCCGACGAAACCTTAAATGTTGTAAATTCTATTTTATAAAAACTATATAGCGTTTTGCATATACTTGTGAATATTTATAACATGAATCAATCAAAAACAAAATAACTCTCTAATTGAAATGGGCTTTAAAGTATTATGTACTTTAAAATACGAGAGGGTTGTATACATAAGAAGTCAGTCGCGGGACCCGTCCGTGACAATTGGTTTGAACTGTGGATTTCCAAGGTTTTATTTGTACTTACTGAAGAGACAAATCTTCAAATTGAAATGTTGTTACTATGTCATGCAAATGCTCTCAGGAATATTAAAATTTTATGTTAAAATATAATCCAAACTAGGCAATGGTACATAGAGTCTTTCAAATAGGTATGCATTAAACATATAAATTGAGTAACTGCTTAAGTTATATACTAGAAGATCTAGCATCAAAAGCTGTAAACATTGGTTGCGGTTTGAATGACCGATTTTAAATGAATAACGTATATGTTGACATATGATCAAATATAAAAATAACTATTACATTCAGTACATGCACAGTCACGCTTGAAGTTCATTTCTATATTTGTATTTGTGTTAGTTTGTAGTACACAAAAACGCCATTCTCTCATTATATATGGTAACAGATATCTGACCGAACTTGTAACCGAAATAACTGTGTGTGTAGTATTTGTTTTTAATTGATCCACGATTGTAAAGCCTATTGTAACATGAATTTTAAAACTGAACAAAAGTACAATAATTTTAAATAGTAACACAAGTTATTAGACTTTTCTTAAGCCTATTTGTGGTTGCTTTACCAAAGCTCCAACCTTTGGTAAAACAGTTGTATGCGGTCGAATTAAGGTATCTATTTATATTGGTTTTGTATCATTTGAATTTGCAAAAAACACATGTTTTATTACAAGATTTTTTTTTCTTTAAACCCTAGCCGGCAAAAAACGTCCGTAACGTAAGAAAGCGTAAGATTTTTATGTATAGTCTATGTATGATGGCCATACAGTGTCTAATGTACAGTCTACGTGATGATTGTTATTATTATTGCAGTTTACTATTATTATTCATGTAAATAGTTGTTCCTTTGTTTATTATTATTATATATTTTTATAAATCATTGTAAATAAAATAAAGGTGTTTAGATAATTTTGTACAGTAGTGTGCTTTATTTTTATCGATAAAAATATCATGATAAAAAATGTAAAACTGAATAATTATTTTCTTTATACCTCGAATAAAACTTGAAATTAATATTTTTATAATAAGGAACTCCGTTCCTATCTGGTGTCCCACAACACCACACGGTTTTTTTTACTTAGAATTATGTTGGTAATATTGTCTCAAAATATTACTAGGTGTTATTATTAATTAAAGTAAACATCTCACGTAACCTTTATATAACTAAACTCCTAAAGTAACTTTTAATGTTTGATATTGTACAATTTATGGCCGGCTGTTCTATTAGTTGGTTAAGTCGGTAAAGTTGTCATTAGATGTGACCGAAGTGGTCTATTTTATTGTGAGTCTAACCTAATCAAACAGTAAAGATAAATCGGTATATTATATTATTTCATGACTATATAAATTCAACAAAGATGTCATCCTTATTTCGCACTCCGTTGCGCTGAATTTCCATCAGCGTAGGCGAAAGTAATGAAAATGGCCGCTATAAAATGCAATGAAAGGCTATGCCTTCCGTCATAAGACTCTAGAGCTTCTGAGGGTTGACCTAATTCAGGTTTTAAACTAAATAAATTATTGTTTTCTTAACATTCTATTTTCGTGGGTGTAAAAAAAATGCGTAATAAATATTTTTTATGCGATGAGATGAGAGAATGAGTTATGAAGATTATGTAAACATCTCTGAACGAGAAGATTAATGAGGTAGCAGACTAAAAGTGCTGATGTGTGCGTAGTGAGTTAATCCAGATGGATACTACGGTACTATTCTTGTGGAGATTACTGTTATTAAAACATAACACTCATTGTTTACAGATTAGTATTCTGGAAAAGTCACTGTAAAAAAAAATACTTTATCCTATATCAACTTATCTACTTTAAAGAGGAATGAATAGGAAGTCGTACTATTTATCCTATATTTACATTGCATTATAATATTATACCGGCTTTCGTCCGCAACTCTGCCTGTATTAAATTCCGTTAAAATGTAGATACATTTCCTAAAAGAACAAATGAAGGGTGTTTTGAGAGGTTATATTTAACCCCACAAGTCACTTTAGAGATATGCCTACATCCGAAGCTTTCTAAGCACCTAAAAATATATATGTATAATTTTACAAAGCATTATATGAATCGCATGCCTACACACTTGCACATGGACATAACGACGGTGTGGTCTTATTTCGATTAATTAAGTATTTTAAATCAATTATAGAACAGTATAATTAAGCGGCTGGTAGCTCTTATGGTCTATACTCTATCGTAACACTCGACTAAGCGGTGTTGTTTGTTCAACATGCACTACGAGTAGTAGTTTCAATAACAAAACTCTTCCCTACGAGTAGTAGTTTCAATAACAAAACTTAACAAATCGTAAAGCAGAACAATATTTACTACAGTTATAAGTACTAAGTCAAAGTAAGAATCATGCCTTCCAAATTCAAAATAGCAAATTAACACACGTTTCGTCAAAACTGTTACTGTTTTACTGTCTGAATAAGAGTTTAATTTAATGCACCGATCGAACGGGTAATGCATAGACACGCGACACTAGCAAGGCGGTAAAGAGTTATTTGACCGAAATTCGAACTTGCACCGCTGGTTTTTTTATAACAATTTGTTTATACAATTTCATACATCGTGACTTTTAATGAACTACAGTTAACTGTGAAACGAAAGTATTTACAATGTAAAATGATAACATTTGATATCAATATTGATATCTAAAATAGAAAATGAGATATATCAAACATTGAAAAAAATTGCACTCTCACTAGCAAAGGCGGCTAGGGTCACTTGACCCCTTCAGATAATGAAGGAATTGTTGTAGTAGGTAGGCTGATAATATTTAGTTTAAATTTATTTATTATTAACCGAATCATAAAGGGTGAAAGTGTAGCATTGCTGTCAAAAGCTGAAAATAGTGATTTCCCTACTCTTGTTCTGAGTCAAGTTCTAGTGATGATTCAGACAGCTACATACCGATAGCTGCCATTCAACAAACTAAAGGAAGACATTCTCGGAGACAAGGATGCAGTGTTCGTACAACATTTTATGGAATACTGTGAAAATCTATATTTGAAAATGGTGCAGAGATAGAAGGTCGCCAAGGACGTCATAATATTTTGACTAAACAGTCTCGGCCTACTGAGTATGCATGAAGACATGTTGGAGGGAACTCCATGACAGCTTGGAAACTTTTGATAGATGACACGTTTTACCACATATAAAAAATTGTACAGAAGCCGAAGCTATTCATCGGCTTGGTCATTCATGTTCTATTCCCCTTAAATAACTTGGAAAAGTCATTTCCATTTTATATGTCAGAGGTTGTTTTGTAGCAAGAAATATGTCTAAATGATTTGTGTGGGGGCACATGGGGCATTCCATATTTTTCTAAAACTCTGCCTCGGGATAGATTCAAACAAATTATGAAATATTGACGACGTTTTATTGATTACGTTTTATTGACAACTGTGTTTCCTGCTACAAACTGAAAAAATGTAACGATGGATAACAGTTGTTTACAAAAGTTTAATGTTCTTTTATTCAATATATTTTTATTATTCAATATATTTATTATAATTAATTTTGGCTCTGTGTTGTTGTAAAATCGAAATATGTTACACGTTGATCGCCCTTCCATATCTTAGAACAGACGAAATTCGATAGGAACATCAAAGTCTTTGACAACACTTCGTTATGCATCTCAGGGAATCATTCTTGAATGAAGGCATAAATTTGACAAAAGACAACTTTTTCACAAATTTTGTAAGAGGGACACAGGTCCAGAAAAAATCTGAAATTGTAATGTTTTACAACTCAACTAAATACGATGTCAACGTGGTCGATCAAATGGCTGGGATATATAGTACAAAAGCTGCTTCTAGAAGATAGCCCCCACAATTTTTATATAATATTTTAGATTTATTTGTAATACCTATTTTGCCATAAATATTTTAGATGTATTACAAATACATCTAAAATATTTATGGCATTTATTGAAAACTCTTTGTAAAAGTAAAACTAATAAAGTGTGCGATAGCTGCAAAAAACTTTTATGTGAAGTTGCAATCAATAAAATGTGTCGTAACAGTAAATATTTTGTCTAATAATTGTACACATATTACAAGTATTCAACAAATCTAACATTATTTATTTTCTCTTTGTTCCTATGAATATATTCTAACTTCTACTTATAAATCACATATTGTAAGTATACATAATTAGAACTACAACAACAGTGATGGGTTAAATGACCCTTGACTGTTTCGTAGTTTCGTTGTTTTTCCCATCTTGCAGTGTTAACAAAAACATAAACCCTACCCTCAAAACTTTCTAAACACTGAAAGTTTTATAAAAATTGTAAAGGGACGCGCTCATCAGTGCTTTAGCGTACCATGTTTATTTCAGTCGTACTAATTATCACACGTAACTATGCCGTGTCGTTAATCTATCGTCAATACCGGTTAAGTGAGTGAATTCGTAATGGGCCTGCGTCGTATCAGTTAAGACTTTAAAACTTTAATAACAGAGTAAAATAAATCAGAAAACTTCTATAATTAATTTAGTAACAGCAAATTATTTTACATGCTTGATATTATACAAATACCGCAATAAATCTATATATTTCACATACTAACAAAATAGTTTTCATATAAAACTGCAATATTTTCAATTACCCATTTGCATCAAAAATATTTGCTTATATTAAAAGTGAAGTCAGTAGGAACTTTTTTAAATATAAATACTTTTTGAACTGTTTTACGTTTATGCGTTTGTTAGATTTAATTTCAAGCCTAATTTAGGCTTTGAAATGGCGCTGCTGAAAAATATTATTGGGTTCTACTTTTATCTTTCTTTTTTATAATTTTGAATGAATAGACACATAATTACAAAGTCACTTTTATTCCAAACAAACAACTAGGTCATTCAAATAAAAAAAAATACTGTGTCATTGTTCCTAACCTACGATAATATTTTTAACTCAATGTTGTCAACTTAATCACGTCACGATGCGAATCGGCCAAGCAAAGCTCGGCATAATAATATCCAAATGCCAGGATCTGTTACGAAACCTTTCTCTGTAAACTTTGTTATATAGGACAATAAATTAGGATGCAATTAAAGCGCCTCGTAGACATTGACTGATGTACAACCTCCTTATAACGTTCATGTTGTGTTCGTTCATTCTTCAATTTATTACTTACAAATTGAAATTAAATGAGTGAAAAAGTGATACGCATGTTGTCACTTTTTCTGGTTCAGTAATCACATGACAGACAGGGTTTTACAATACTTTTAATTTACTCGCTGCTCTGATATGCTATCCGTTGCCGACTGAGGATTTTAGCACACCCAGATCTGTCAGACCTTGACCAGAGATCCACCTAACCAAATATCGAACCTGTAGGCCCACCGTACCTTAATTTTGTTTTTGGAAAAGATGCAGATTGTCTAGCAATACGGTATTTGTACTTACCACCAATCAGTATACTCATCAATTTGTTTTTGAATACAGTGTAACCCGAAAAGTGATTAATTAGCTTGGTATAAACACAGTAAAATTCACGGAAAAGCTCATGGCAACGACCGTATTATTAAAAGAAGAAATGGAAATTGAATAATTTTACGTAATTACGTTTAAGTATAATATTTTTTCATAAATAGACGCTACTTTCAAGATGTTCACGAAGAAATAATGAGCCTCAGTTTAAGAAGTTTCAATTCGTTTTGAAACGCTCAGTAATCTTAAGATTGGTGACCTTAAAGAGAGGATAAAGATTTCGCAAATCTTGCACCTATTACCTAAAGATTCTAGCTAAAAGATTGAAGATTTCTTCATAAATATTATTTTATTAAGTACCTATCTAAGTTTTCATATACATAAACTTTTTACCCGGCTGCGCAATAAGGTGGGTGACGTTAGGTTATTAAGTCAGTGTATTTATAATGTTTCATTATCATGGCTTTGGGCCTTCACGGCTTAGATGGATTTTGACATGTAAGATTTCATTCGAGTCGTCTTAATAGTGGAAATGACTTAGGGCAAAATCCGGTTTGCCCCATATTACGTTAGTGAAACTAAATTTATATTGACTAAATGTGGGTGTTTAATACACCTCTGCTTGACTTAGAAGATAAAGGATCTTAGAGGATACACCCATGAGCGTATGTACGTGTATGTACAATACTTATATCATTACATATCTACAAAAATGCATCGGGTTTTATATCTTTTAGCAACCAAGTACAAATTAGTTTTGTAGAATTCTGTCCAGTTTTGTTAAAGATAACCTTGCATTAATTGATAGGATTGTTTGTACTTCTCATATCAGTAACTTTAGATACACTAATAAATTGTGTTCTCGTTACAGTTTATGCTTCAGTTATTTCAGCCTATTGGTGTTTTATTTAATAATCTTGACATTTCTGAGCACATTTTGTAACCTCTGATTGGATGCCTCTCCCTTGCTTTCACTATTTTTTTTTCTGTAGCAAACAACATTGAAAAACATTTGAAAAAAAAAGTGATATACCCATCTACATTTTAAGATGCCAAAATGCTATCAACTTAAAAAGATGTAAAATGTCTGACATTCAAGATCTAGCAAAAATAAAGCGTTTTTAGAGAAATATTGCACCAGGAGCTTTATGAAAGTGGAAGTCCCTTGCACCAAATTTTCCAAAGTGTCATGATGTTTGCAATATGTACTAAATTATAAACGACAAAATATAGGAGTTACTTATGCTTGTGCCTACCCCTTCGGGAATACAGACGTGAGTGTAATTATGTATGTATGAACTTTTAAGAGAACCGATGACGAACTTCATGTTTTATCTTATCGTTATATCTAGTTGTTGAAAATTACTTTAAGTATTGGTAATTTATTCATTACAGCAATACTTTAGTCGAAATTGTTTCGAACAGATGTCTAGGTCACAAGAAATCATATGTATATCCCTATGTCGGGATTTCATTTTAACTTTCATAGGGTGTATGAAATAAAGTAAAATACAAAGATACCGTTAACGTATTATTTATGACTTCACTTACCAGCTTACAATTGAGCAGCCTCAGAGTTTGAGCAGTAAATATAACAGCTTAAATACTTTTATCCATAATGAATGTCTTGATTCAAGAATCTTTATATGAGCAATGCACTTCATGCTATCTATACAAGATAATTATACTCAACTTACAAAACTACAGCAAAATTCCTTATAAGTGCTACCTTCATATCATATTATGCACAGTATTTTAAGAATGTATAACGTTTGCTCACCCGAGAGTATTCGTAAA
The DNA here is from genome assembly GCA_947561695.1 of Tyria jacobaeae. NCBI lineage: Eukaryota > Metazoa > Arthropoda > Insecta > Lepidoptera > Erebidae > Tyria > Tyria jacobaeae. The sequence continues at coordinate 14,932,978 of OX387209.1, forward strand.
TCTCGTTATTTACCTACACTTTAACAGTGGTAGAGCTCTGTTTAGTTACAAATGGGGTGCTGTACCACGGCCTCACAGAAAACCGGTTGTGAAGCAACGCTCGCGTTCCATTTCCCCAAAATGAGTAACATTTCCGGAAGCCCATCTCTTCCTCTTCACTTTACCATCTCTTGAAAGGAGGACAGCTAACTTACGACTCATAAGTTGTAGGTGTCCCTGGACGACGGTTGTCTCTTACCATCAAGTGACTCATTGTTCATCTGTCTCCCTTTAAATAAAAAATACTTTGTGAGTTGGGAGAAATTGTGGCTAGTCACCTCCGTTAAATAGACCAACACGCACTAACACAATGCCTATCCATTGTCCTAGGTGAGCGATAAACGCGACAGCACGACGCGACATTTTTTATACATTGTCCCGTTATCAATTTATCATACATATGACCCGCGAAGTATTGGTCTTTGCGTGTCGCAAAGCGTCAGATAGCTTGACAACGCGTTATTTAATTCACCCAGGACGTGTTAGAAAATCTTACGTTAACATGCCTAAAAGAAAATAGTTTTACTTTTCCGGTGTTATAAGGAATAGCTACCATCTAATAATACAAGCATATAAAATACTTAAGTACTAAATGTACGGTTCTTATCTTAACTGTGATTTAAATTATACAAACTTTTGAAACTGCGTCGATAAGAGAATATTTATAGGGGACGACGACCAAGATCAAACTCTAAATGACTATGCTGTCTGGTTCTCAGAAAATCTAATAAGGCTACTATCATACAAACATAAAGTAAAGGTGGTCAAGTAAACGTGGTCACTAAACAATGCTTAAAAACATACATATAACGTGTAGTGGATGATTTGAAGAGCCAACGCATCACGAATAATTATATTATCGAAGTGTTATGTTTTACCAAGATTTAGAAAGCATCTCGGGTTATGATATTGTTAAAGTGCAAGATGTTTCTTCTCAGTTAATTCCACTAGCCCCACAAATATAACTGTATACCTAAGTTAGTTTCATCCAGTTATATTATTAGTGATCTACGGAAAGTGACCTTTTCAAAAGTCCAAAATTAATAAATTTCAATAGCGAAGAATAGCGGTTTCGATGACTCCACATTTGTTTATTTGCCTCTGTTCAACAGTTTTCCCGATCTTTGGAAGAGCAGGAAAATTACCTTTAAATCTGTTTATGATATACTCGAATGCAGCAAATTTAAGAGTATAATTTTTTATTCGTTTTAAATTTTGATTTATGTTATTTTGTTTTTAAGTTTCCGTTCGTGTTCTTTCTTTTATTTCTTAGTTTTTAAACACTTGCACTCTCTATAAGGTATGCAGATCTGAATACTGTATTTTGATTTATATTATTGGAAATGTGTTGGTTTGCAGTCTATTAAATTAAAAATAAACATAAACTTAACTTGTGAAAAGTATTTATAGTCGACTCTAATCCTCCTATGCTAATAAATTATATTTGTATGTTATCTTTACTGTTCCCTCTATTATTAATGTATTGCGGTGGGTTTTTAGTCTAACCAGTTACTGCATTAATATCAGTTTATTCACGGAGCAACTGGCATCTGACCTTAGTAACCCTGAGGGCAAACAGATCTTCAGATAACACATTTTCAGAAACACATTTTCAGATTCGAAAGTAGCTGCAGCATTTGAAACTTTCTTTGCAGAGATTCCCGTATCGACTACAAAATGTCTAAATTCATCACCAACTGTTGCAGAAACAATACTTAAAGAAAACGTTCCAGTTTGTGAATTCCAGTTTTATTTCCAATATGTAACTTGTAATGATATAATAAAAACTTTTAAAACTTTAAATATTAAAAAGACTGCAGATCTATGGGGTAATTCTGTTGACGTTGCTAAGTCTATTATAAACATTGTAGCACCAACTTTAACAGTAATCTTTAATAATTGTATAGATTGTGGTGAGTTTCCTGATCTAATGAAATATAGTAAAATAATACCATTGTTTAAATCGGGTAGTACATCAGACCCTTCTAATTATAGACCTATATCAGTGCTACCTACTTTTAGTAAAATTTTTGAGAAACTTATTTTAGATCAAATGCACAGATATTTTACTAAACATAAATTATTACATAGCAAACAGTTTGGTTTCACAAAGGGTCGTTCAACAACTGATGCTGGTGTTGAACTTTTAGGGCACATTTATAATGCATGGGAAGATAAATGCGATGCGTTAGGCATCTTTTGCGATTTGTCTAAGGCTTTTGATTGCGTTCTCCATGATACATTGATCAGGAAGCTGCGCTACTATGGAATCCGGGGCACCTCTCTGGATCTTCTTACTTCATATTTAAGTAATAGGATTCAGAGAGTTGATGTGAACGGTAAAAGATCTCCCGGATCTGTAGTCAGAATGGGGGTTCCCCAAGGCTCTATTCTAGGTCCCTTTTTATTTATAATTTATATTAATGACCTGCCGTACCTCATAAAGGATAAACATGATATAGTGTTGTTTGCAGATGACACTTCACTTGTATTTAAACTCAAACGTCAGCAGGTGGTTATTGATGACGTAAATAGTGCCCTTTCAACAGTAGTTAACTGGTTTAATATCAATAATCTTCTCCTTAACGAGAAAAAAACTAAATGTATAAAGTTTACATTGCCTAATGTAACACAGGTGAACACTAGTGTGTCAATAAAGGGCGAAGTGTTAAAACCCGAAGATTCCACAGTGTTCTTAGGCTTAACTTTAGATGCAAAGCTTCAGTGGAGCCCCCATATAGATAAACTGTCCAAAAAGCTTAGTTCTGCAGCGTACGCCGTTAGGAAAATTCGTGGTTTAACAGATTTAGAGACAGCCCGTTTAGTATACTTTAGCTATTTTCATAGTGTAATGTCGTACGGTATTCTGTTGTGGGGAAATGCCGCCGATATTCAATCTATTTTTGTTTTACAAAAAAGAGCTATACGTGCAATTTATAAATTAAGTCCCAGACACTCCCTCAGAGATAAATTTAAAGAGATTAATATTATGACTGTGCCCTCTCAGTATATTTATGAAAATCTCATGTACGCACATAAAAATATTAATCTGTTTAAAAAATACAGTGATATCCATAGTGTAAATACTAGGAACAAAAACAAATTTGTTGTTCCTAAAACCAGGCTCAAGAAAATAGGTGGTTCGTTTAGATGCCAAAGTATACATTTCTATAATAAGCTTCCTAGCCAAATACAAGAACTAAGCAATAATAAATTTAAATCATTTATAAAAAAAAAACTAAGTCAAAAAGCTTTTTACACAATTAAAGATTATATTGAAGATAAAAAGGCTTGGGAATGAGCTGCTTCATTAATGTACATGAGCCTTTGTTTTTCGTTTATAATTTCTTTTTTTTTATACACATTGACATTTTATATTTTACTTTTTGACATGAATACTTACTTTGTTAAGTATTATATTGTTTTTTTTTATTGTTTAATCTTTGTACCTTTTGAGATGAATACTTTGTTAAGTATAATATATTATATATTTGTTTCTTTTTTTTTAATTTATAAATTTAATTATTGTAAATGTGAGGACTATGTAGGTTATTTATTTATTTTTTTTTTTTCTCTTTTCTCCTGTAGTTTGTTTTATAACGATGTCTGACAGTTTGAGTACTTTTGCGGCCTACCCAAATGTCCTTGCTTTGGTACTGTTCGTCGGTCCGTTGAGCTCCTTAAAGTTCTAAGTTGAGCTACACGATAACTGACAAATGCTTGCACTGTTTGGACGGGTCCACTCAAATGAGCGTGGTGCTTTCTTCAAAAGCTCATCTCAGACGTTAGCGTGCATGGTTCTCATATGTTTTTACATCTGTATGGACTTTAAAACAGACTTTGACCTCTGAGTTTGTTTCGGTGTTTCTTCTCAGGGTAGTCAGCTAGGAAACACCGGCCTCATCTAGCATAAACTAACAGAAAAAAAAATAATATATTGACGTGTAAAAGTGTTGTTGTAACCTATTTACAAAATAAAGATCATTTATCATTTATCATTTATCATTTAAACTGAATTCGATAGTTGGACTAGTTGTCAGGATATTTGAGTGCACCGACTTCCAATATCGACTGTCATAGGTATTCATGACAACCGGGACCGAGGGCTTAAAGTGTCCAATCATGATAACTTGTAGTAAGCTGTATTTTTAATTACTTAATTTTCCACCTTATAGTTGGAATAATATTTTCTTCAAATTAAAACACGTCTAATCTCATGAAAACATAAATTAAAATACGTAAAAAAAATCGGTCTAATTGAAAACCTCCTTCTATTAGAGATCTGTTAAAATTGTGTGCTTGGGAAATATTGTTATAAATGAAAAGTTTTGATCCCAGAGTAGCATCTTGCGATAACGTAAGCAAAAAAAAAAAGAGAAAAAATATTTTTTTTTAGTAATCTTACTTGTTCCTGAATTAAAAGTGCTGTTTTTTTTTAAACAATTTTAAAGTAATATCTAATATTTAAAATAAAAAAGATGTATTTTAAACTTCTTTAAACGTCATGGTCTTGTTCTGAGGAGTGGGGGAGAGGAGGAGCATAATAAAGATATCTAGTATCTAATGTATGATATGAATTGGATAAGGCTAACAATAAATTAAGTTTCACCCTTTGTATTGCATTTTGACCATTTAATAGTTGCACACTCTCTGTTAAACAAATTAAGCTTGTTCTTGTATGGATGGTTTCTATTACTGTACATAAATATTTCTTCTCCGGCCTTGCTTTTTTTGTGTTTTCATTCTGAAAATACTAAAAGTAAACAAATACGAGTACCTAACTGGATGATCGCTTTCGCTTCAGAGATGCAAGGCAAGTACTTGTTAACACATACACACACATAACACAAAATACCACAATTTAAAAGGATAAACATTAAATATGGAGATAAGTAATATATTTTAAGTAACATTTGCCTCCCTAGAAGTGCACCTGATTCACCTTGTCGACTGTTTTTGGTAAAGGGAAGTGTAAATGTGAAATTTCTGATTCCATCCTTATCATGTCTGTTGTATGTATCTTAAGTGTATAGAAATTTCTGGTGTTGGATATTCGATAATATCTACGCCATTACACAAAAATACTCAGTGGTGACTTATAAACGATTAACGCCATCTATTGATTCTCATCAGAACAAAATACGGGAGGCTCTCCGTTAAGACGGGTGCCGCATTTTCCTTTAGTAAACTGTTTAGGAACAATTTTCTGCAGGACTTTTAACTTTGGTCGATAGGTGTCGCTACAAAATGAAAAACTGAGAAAATTGTATAAATTGGATATTAAGTATTCTTTTTATCTTCTACCTGGCATTTGTTAAGCATAAAATTTTAGGCACGAGTTACCATTTACTGTAAAGATGTTCTGAGAACTCCACTTTACTCACAATAAATAGTGTTAAATTAAATAAACCTACGTTTATAAATTATAACCTATCCAGTAGAAGTTTTATTATCCTGTATTGTTGTATGTTATTACACAAAAAAGTCCAAATGCTAAGTCAAGTTATAAATTATCAACCAAAAGATTCAAGCATCTACACTGCTTGAAATTTTTAGTTAAGTTAAAGTTAAAGAATCTCTCCAGCTGCAGGTGTCCATGGACGGCGTTTGTCACTTACCATCAGGTGACCCGTCTGTTCGTCTACCCCCCCTATAACATAAAAAAAATATATAATGGAAATGAGTTTTTCTGTGTATCTATAATCAAAATCCCCCATTCAATTTGTTACAATTTGTACTTGAACTTAGTCACCGTAAGTAAGTATGTTAAGAGAGTTATTTATTTTTGAATACAGGTGTGGTTCCAGGTTTGGCAACAAAACCTAAGTGGTTTTTGTCCAGTTAGGCTTTCTTCTAGAGCAATGGTCATTTATAACATGAACTTAACGATTACTGATACTAAGTACGTACCTACAGTTTGCGTACCGTCATCACTTAGGCGTCTTGATATAATTGGCCTTTCTGCCTTTATCCAGGAAAAATAACGCGAGCGAAGTCGAACATAAAATCTAGTTTCCTAAATTTTGTATATTAATTTATATATATTAATTTGTATATTAATTTGTATATTAATTTTTTGGAATTTGAAACATTGAGTAAATATATGTATGTGGATACGTACATTTACTTCCTAATTCATCCCCACATTCTTAACCATAGCCATTCCATACACACAACCTATCCATAACCATAACCAATTACATTATGATGCCTAGAAACTATGTAACCAAGTTTATTTCACTCAATCTTTCGTCTTGTGCTCGAATTCGAAATAAAAAATCTACCATATACTGAGCTCGTAACTATTCACTGGAGGCAACTTATATGGAATAAAAAACATAATCTCACATCATCATATTGTATTATTTGAGTAATTCAATAAAAATTGCTACATCCATACATGTCCTTACACCGGTATATCCGGTGGGTAGTCAGATGCGAGTAAAACACCCAAATTTTTCCTAACGTAATTGGGAGTAGACTTCATGCGGTCAACCAGGTATTTATGGTAATTAAAGTTAGAGAAGGGTGAGGCGTGTAAGCAATAATATAATAATAATAAAAATAAACGATAACGGCTACAGTAGTACAAACTGTGTCGAATCCATTAACACATCCACATCTTGTACTAAGGTTAATATTATTATTATTATTATAAATGATTCGGTTTATCTAAATTGTGTGGAAAATAGTTCGATCACGTCAGAGTGCAAAGTATGAGGCAATATCAAAGCTACTCGTGAAGCTGTATAATGTTTTTTTTGGTTTGTTTTGAGCATTATTATTTTTGTGTAACCTTTAAAAAACTCGATAACGTCGTTGTCAAATATAGAACGGTCGGTATTTACTCAACGATATAGGGCGCTTATATAAAAAAAAATTAAATGTTCTAAAATAATAATCAAAAATAATATTTTATTTATTGCTTACAACGTAAACGCTAATGAAACCGAACTATTATCAAGATCATTCACTGTTCTATATTTTAATTTACAATGCTCTAACACGTACACGCTGCGCCATTTTTGTCATAAAATGTGCGAAAATTCAATTAAATACATATGTACAAAATAGCTGTCAGCTTGTTACAAACTTGTAGCAAGTTTCAATTGAGATTCTTTAACCGATGTCCGGCCTGTTACTATAATACGAGCCCCGATGCAAAATAGTTCGTCTAGTATGAAAAGTAGTGCAAAGCGTTAAATATAGAAAGTAAATATTGGTAAAATAATTAGGAACGTTTAATAAAAAGTAAACCACAATTTAAGGAACATTTTAAAGTTTATTTTAACATAACTGAAATTCTTTCATGACTTTACATAACATAAAAAAATTTAAAAAATATTCTAAAAAGCATAACGCAAAAGTATTCGTCTACCTTTGTCACTCACGCAAAATAGTTCGTCTACCAATTAGTTGTGTCGCCTTTGTTCTCAATGACAGCTTTAATGCGAAGAGGCATGGTTGCAACCAACGCTGCACACTCCTCAGGCGTAATTGACTCCCAGACAGCCAAGGTTTAGCCTTTAAGTCGCACAAGTCCACAAACTGCATACCACCAACACCTTGTGCAGACATGCATCCATATCATAAGAGACGCCGGAAACTTCACTTTGCGTTTGAGACAATCAGTGTGTAATGCCTCATTTTTGTTCCAAATCACTTTTTTCCTTTCATCGACGACTGTCACTTCAAATTTGGACTCGTCACTCCAAATGATACTACGCCACTGATCGGAAGTCCAATTTAAATGATCACGAGCAAACTTCAACCTCTTTTTCTTTTGTATGCTGTACTCTTTTTCTTTTGTGCACTGTCAACAGTGGTTTCTCCTTAGCGGTGTAAAATCCGTAACCTATCCTTTTTAGGACTCTTTTGCAAATATCAACTGAGACGTCTTTGTGAATCATGTCCTTCATCGTGAGTATAATCTTGTATAATCTTGTATAATATTGCACGACGATTATTTTTAAAAATAATAACTTTCTTCAGGATTCTGTTTTCTACTGCACTTGTGATGCGTGGTCGACTAGTTTTCTTCAAACAAGAAGTGGTTCTATTCTTTTTATAGTGCTGAATAGCTACTAGATAGATTGGACTGTAGACCTGGGAAGTATCAAGTCTTTAGATATTTGGTAACTTGATTTGCCATCATCGACCCCACAAACTATTCGCTTTCGAAGCTCTTCACACACGGGTTTGCCACGACCCATTGTTATTTGAAAACTAATGAAAAAAACTGAAATTTTCAGAATATATACCGTCTCACTCCACAAATGACACAGAATTACTTTTATAAATTTAAATTATGCAACATAATTGTATAAAGAAGGAATAATCTTATTTAACTCACCGATAAACGAACTCTTTTGCATCGATTAACAATTAGACGAACTATTTTGCTTATAACTTCTTCGAATTTAAAACAGGATATGTATAAATTTAAAAAAACTAAAATAGTTTATTGGTTCATAATTAAAAAAATAGCATAAGTAACGCGACATGTGATAGTAGAACAGCTTAATATTTTATATAGATATACAAAAATAATGAAGTTAGAAAAAATCTCACAGAGAAAATTTCACACTAGACGAATTATTTTGCATCGGGGCTCGTAAAATATTAAGTCTATATGCGTTTGCCACTATGGTGGCAAAAACCATGAACACTTGACTAAAAGGGCACATTTCATCGCCTCACTTGAGTATCATATAGATACTCTACCGAGGGAGAAAGCCTTTTTCCCTAATTCGGATTGCTAGGCGTTGGCTTTGTTCTTATGATCAAAGTGCATCAGTTTTTGCCATTTTGTTAGTTTTTATCAGTTTATTCATTTTATTGTTATTATTACTGTCTGTACAGATTCATAAGTGTCTAAAAAGAAATACTCAGTGCACAGAGTGACACAACCGTAGGTAGTGGTTACAACCTATCTAACTTTAATGGATATTGTCCTGTATTTAGAATATATTTCTTTTTACCTTTTACAATACATTTTGTTAGCTTTTAAATATTTTATCATGACCTAAATACAATCGCGTGTTAGAAATGCATAATTATGCCCGTTCCATAAAAACTATACACCTATTCTAGTTCTGACAAAATACATCGTATAGACATTAGAGGTTATACAAATAAACTTAAAAAGGCACGGATTTAAATATTAAATCTTGAAGAATCCTTAAAAGATGTATTTGGAATAAGAAGTTAGATTACTAACAAAACAAGTGGAACACCGGCGCTCTTAATATAGCTACTACGATGAATTAACAGAAAATTAAACGGTGAATATTGCTTTATTTCAGAGTTTTGGGTTAGGCAGTTATGAATAGAAAATAGTAAAGACAACTGAAATAATTTGTGTCTAATATCAGCATACGCGTATTGTGTAATCATAACAGTATCTGTGCATCGCCTTTTGCAAGAAATCATTTTTATATGAATGTAACTGTGTTATCCGCAATATATGTATTTGTAAATGGTGTTATAAAATATAAGGCCTCTAAAAGATTCTGTTTATTTGTAAATAACTTCCATATAAGTTATTGTATTAGGTCTTCCGGTTAGTTTTGAGGGAACGCGTCAAGTAGTTGTCGCGACACGTCTGTACAAGTTACATAGATATTCGATGCGGCGTGTTTTAGCTTGCAATTTAATTATTCGAAGTAACTCACTTTCAGTAAACGCATGCAAGTTTTTAGTGTAATTAAATATGGAACGCGATAAACATCATTTTCATTATTTACTACTATAATTTTTCGATTAAAGAAAAACAGCAGAGTGAATGAATGAATCTGCACCATCTGTTAAAACATGTGTATCAACATACACAAAGTGGTAATTTTGATTTAGAGGATAAAGAATGTAGTGGAAAAACAAAAAAAGTTTGAAGACGGTGAATTACAGGCATTATTGGACGAAAACCCTGCCCGCACACTACAAGAGTTGACTGAAGGATTAAATGTAGGTAAATCAACAATTTCTGATCGTTTACACGCAATGGGTAAAATTCAAAAACAAGGAAAATGGGTTCCACATGTTTTATTAGAATTAGCGATGCAAAATCGAGTAACCATTTGTGCTTCACTACTATCTCGTAACAAAAAGAAATCTTTTTTATATTAAATCGTTAACGGCGATGAAAAATGCAACATTAATTAATTGAATTGAGTCATGCATTGAAACAAAAACGTCCAAGAATTACACATAGAAAACAAAAGGTCATTATACTGCATGACGATGCTCGCCTACACATCGCAAAAGCTGTAACAGATACACTTTAAGATCTTCAGTAATACTTTGTTTTGATACATAACACTTCCCGTGTTGCCGCATCCCGCATATTCACCAGATTGTGCTCCTTCTGATTACCACCTATTTCGATCTATGCAACACAGCCTTGCAGATTAGCCCTTCAAATCTTACGAATGTATCAAAAAATGGATCGATCGAAAAGATGATCAGTTTTTTTTTTATGATGAAATCCATTTGATGCCCGAAAAATGGCAAAGGTTGTAGCTAGTTATGGAGCATATTTTGATTAAAATATAAATTATCTTTTTTTTATAATTCAAGAGTATTTCATTTTTAATAAATCCCTGAAAAATAACCGGAAGACCTAATAATTTGGCATGACTCTGTATAGTACTTATATATTTGGGGAGAAAAGTACTATTTTAATATCAGTACCGCATCTATTGTGTTCATGATAAAAGACCTAATTATCAAATAGCTTAAGCAAAATATTTTACAGACATAAGTTATTACATTTCAGCCATTGGTTGGTTCATATGTTTTATATAGTTATATATATAGTTAGATAAATAGAAAAATGTTATAAAGTATTTGCAATTTTGAAAACTTTGAACCGAAACGGTGGTATTTTTCTACTGCGATTAGAAATAACAGTATATTGAAGTTTATTCTATCTTTTAAAATATCTAGTCTCGTTTACAGGGCATAATTGCAAGTAGCTCGAGTTCATTCAACTTTAAATTCAAGAGGGTAGAGTTTTCAAGGCTCTTTTTCGGGTAAACCGAGCATTCTCGAGTTGTGCTGGCTAAGTCGAATTCAATTTAAGGCGCACAAGTGCCTAGGACGATTTAGAGAAATGTTTAAAATGCTTCGCAAGCAATGCGTCACGTCCAAAAACTGCACCAAATACTAGCTGTGTCTTGAACGCAAAGACACAGCTAGTATTTGGTGCAGTTGACGCATATCAATTCGTTTTTTTATATTTTATTATCTACATCAGATTAGACGCTAGTTCCAATATCGTCAATAATAATATGGCATTGTATGTATGTACGAAGCAGCCTCTACAGGAACTCTTCTTTGGCCGCTTAAAAAAATAACATAGTCTTATCAGCCGGTAATAAGTTAGAACGTCTGGTTTATAATAATCTTAATCTACTCCTTATGCATATATACATAGAATGACTCAGACTGAATTGGATGCCCTGGATAACCACGTATGCACTGCACCATGAACGTTCATCAGTGATGAGATTGTATATCCATGTTCCTTTAATACCAATACACTTCATAATCGGAGCTATGTAATCCTAGAGTTTACTTCCTCCTTGTTAACGTGGAGGTGCACTGGGATGGTAGTAGTTGATAACGGACTCACTCCGCTTGGTTTAGTAACTATCGAGGACCAAAGAAACCAAAGAGCATGCACGAACATTTTGTTTAGGTCTTAAACGGACCTGATATATATCTATTATCATCTGTGTCGTAGCAAAAGTTTCGGTGACCTCTTCGAAGTTGTTGTGACGAACAACTATCGGAGTCCTATCTTGAAGGTCGGTTCAATTGACATTTGTCAGCCTTGTCATCATCTCATAGAAACTCTCATGCATAAAATTTCCGTTTGTTCTCGTCTTACCAATGGTAAGTACTCGCATAGGCATAACCAATTAGCCCAGATAGTACATTTGCAAATTTCTGTATATGATCTTGAATATATTAATTATACTCTTAAATATATGAATTGTGGCTATGGCCTATGGCTCTGTTCTAGAAAGTGGTACCTAAAAAGTCAACGTATACTGGGATACTAGGATCAATCTATCATCACTGACGCAGAAGGAAGACCTACTTGATAGGGAACGTCTTGTGAGCTCCTGTCTCTGGAGCCCTAACCATCCAAAGCTTGTTTATTTTATATTTTTTTAATAAAATAATGTTACCATTTAGTTGTGAAAAATTACATGAACATTGTTTCAATCTGGAAAGTCCGATCGCATGACAAGACTGCTAGACTTACTCGAAAAGCTCACAACAAAATTTAACAAGTTCGCTAACTTGGCGTAGCTTATTAAAAGCACATCGAAGTTTACAGCTACTGAATACATAAATAATCCTTGAATTTCTGATTTTCATGATTTAAATATATACTTTTTTGTGTATATATTGTTGTATATGACTAGTGGTAGTATTAGTAAACGTATTACCTAAATAAATACTTATTACCACGTTCCTAGCATTCTTTTAAAAAAACAGACTAGTTTATTTTTTGCTCAAAAGCGTTTTTCTATGAAACTACTGCCTAGATAATTTTTTAAGAAGGTAATAGGCTACTTCATATCACTCTGACATAGGTAGCAGTGGAGCATTGGCCGTAAGAAAACACGTAAAACTGTGGCTAAGTTAATGATATAATTAACAGGACAGACTTATATTATTCTCAAATTTTTTGAGCACATTGTACGTTGTTATTGTATTGACAATGTGTGGAATGTGCTTAAGATGGATTCGATAAATAATAACGGTAAAAGCGGACAAGATGGAGTTAAACAAAAAATTTTAACTAGCTTTATATGATAAGAGCATCGCATGATTTGTAAGAGGTATAATTAACCCAAGTGAAAACTCAATTTGTTAGCACAAAGGCTGTAGGCAAGCTATCAACGCACAACCGCAGCATAGGCCCTGAAGTTAATTAGCACCGCATACGCGTTTCTGCCGGCACATAATACATGCTACCAAACTTTCCTAATTAGCCATGGACTATTAAAATCTATCGTATTACAAATTGAATACTAAAAATTAACGAAACAGTTAACTGTAGAAATACTCAGTTGATGGCAAAATGCTTGCCCCTATTATTTAAGTCGAATTAAATGATGGTTGGCAAACTTTGGGTATTTGATACACCTCTGCCTACTCCTACAGTTATATAGACATGAGTGTATATATGTATTCAACTGATTATTTCAACAAATGACAGAATCACCTATGTAAATTATCATCATCATCATCTTTTTAACCTTGTCCCTTTGTTCAGGGTCGGTTTGGCTAATTTCTTGCTGCTCAGCTCTGCTCTGCTGAAGGCTACCTCACGCCAACTATTCTTGTCGACTGCGGTCGTTTTAAGACATTAAGAAGGAAGAAAGAGAGACTTTTTTTAAATTAAGTGGGTCAAAGGAAGAGGAACCTGGGGTAAAGAAAATGGGAAGTCCTGAATGAGGAAATGGGACTGTGACTGCAGTAGCTCGCAGTAGGCAGGGCATAGCCTTAGGTCCTGTGCTTCCTGTAACTAGCGAGGCCACTAGAACAGGAACACCTACTGACTGTTACCACCTCGGTAATCATCTGGGAAATTTTAACTATTTACATATGTTTATATTCTAAAACAGGGGTCGGCAACCTTTTGCTATAGCAGGGCCACATATGTTGCCAGAGTATCAGTGCGGGCCGCACTTATATTTTTATTTATATGTTCGGGCATGTATTTTTAATATTTGAAATAAAACGCATATATATTAATACAATCATGACTATTTTAATTGAATTACTATACTAACATAAAAGTAAGAACTAGTGAAATTTTTGCGGCTGCATTTGACTTGCAAGTTTTTTTAACGTCTGCTTTCATTTTAGTAGTAGACACGCGCAGTATCGCGTCTAAATGCTCATCCGTTAACCGCGAACAATTCTTATTTTTGCGGTAGTTGAGAATTGAAAAAGTCTGCTCACCCAAATATGTACTACCAAACATGGTTATTATCTACTGAGCAAACTTTTTCAATTCTTTCAGATCTCAAACCTCCGTAGAACTGTATCAAGTCAGTGCTTTCCTTAAATGCCGTTTTAAGTGTGCTATTACTTTGCAAATCTACTATGTTCATTTGCAAATTGCTTGGTACCTTACTAATATCAATTGCAAAAGGGTTCTGGAATATTTCCATGTTAAGGGAGCTCTTTTTAAAGTCGGTGAATCGATTTACAAACTCAGTTTGTAGTTGTGTTAACACGTTTCTCATTGTAATATTTTACCACACAAAATTATCTCCAGCTTCTTTCACGGCTTTCTTGCAATTAGGAAAATGGTCAAGCTTTTTTTCATAAATATGCTTGATAAACAGTTTCAGTTTCATCTCAAATGACTTTACATCTGAATACATATCGCAAATCAATTTATTTTTTTCTTGCAAGCGTTTGTTGAGCTGATTCAGTTCCTTAGTCAAATCAGTCAAAAAACCAAGATCGATAATCCACTGTTTGTTAGTAAGCTCTTCCACTGGCTTTCCTTTCATCTCCATGAAGTTGCCAATTTCTTTCCTCAAATCAAAAAACCGTTCCAAAACGGCACCTCGACTGAGCCACCTCACTTCACAGTAGTAAACCACGTCACCATGATCAGCTTCCAGATCTTCCAAAAACTTTTGGAACTGACGGTGTGTGAGCCCATTTCTACTTATAAAATTAACAGTGGATGTTACAGTATGCATTATTTCTTTCCAGGATATAACCTTGGAGCACAATGCCTCTTGATGGACAATACAGTGAAAAATCAATGGCACAGTAGATTCAGAATCTTTCACTTTGCTGATGATTCTCCCAACAACACCTATGTTTTGACCGCTCATGTTCTTGCCTCAGTCGGTAGTGACACTTGTTAACTTTTCCCAGCTTAATTGCAATGAATCCAGAGCTTGTTGAACATAGTGAAATAAATCTTCTCCCGTAGTTGTACCTTTCAAACTGCACATTTTCACAAGCTCTTCGTAAACAGTAAAGTTATTGTCAATGCCGCGTACAAATATGAGTAGCTGTGCTGTATCCGACACGTCCGTACTTTCATCCATCGCTAAAGAGAAGCAGTCAAAAGACTGCGCCTTATCCCTGAGTTGTTTTTCGCCGCCGCACACCTGCGTCTAATCAAAGACTGCCGCCGCCTATTATCTCAAAAGTATTAGTCAATAAATTATATGTTCCAGTTAGCACCTAAAAATTCAACTTCACATTCAAAAAATAATTAAAACATGACATACTCGTAACTAACTTCATATCATGTAACTACTATCCCGTCCTTATAATATTTACCCATCAATCTGAAGGTTCACATAAACAAGCAGTAAATAAAATAAAACAAATTGCTGGCGAGTACATACAACGTACTTACCTCATACGTCGTGCGTGAGAAGCTATAAGCGAAGGGAAGAAAGGTGAAACGAAACGCGTAGCTAGATAAACGCAAAAGAAATTGCCAAGAATTGAATAAGTACAGCAAATATTTATTTTCGGTAGAAACAATACATAACATCACAGTCTTGATAAACAGTTCTTAAGAAATGAAATAGGTACATTTTTAGCACCCCGCGTGGGAGCGAGCTTTCAAGAATACTCTCATGGCCTAGCAGCATGGCCGTATAAATTCTAGTGAATTTATATGGCCTTTTGCTCTGGTATTTTTTTCCTACGGACCGCGCGGACGTCTTGCGGGCCGCACCGAGATAGTCTACGGGCCGCATGCAGCCTGCGGGCCGCCGGTTGCCGACCCCTGTTCTAAAACATACTATGTTTGCCAAAGAACAGATGCAATGTCTTGTTAAAAAAACAAACATGTTAATTTTATAATTAATATGAGTTATTTAGGTTTTAAATTAAAGGAAACCCTACCAATATAACAAGCTATTGGCATAAGTGGTGGCTGCGCGATTAATGCGTGGCGACCCGCCGTCAGTACACCAGGTACAGAAGGCGACGTCGACGTATTCTCGAAGAAGAGGAAGAACGGTACGAGGCTTACCGCCAAGCCAAACTAGCTCTGCGAGAAGCGATCGGAGTTGCCAAGGATAGCGGAAGGGAAGAGCTGCTGGAGACTCTGGATCGGGATCCGTGGGGGCGACCTTACCACCTGGTGAGGGGCAAACTAAACCCCTGGGCGCCTCCTTTAACGGAGAGTCTCCGGCCCCAGCTGTTGGAAGAGGTGGTTGAAGCACTCTTCCCCGCTCGAGTGGCGTACATCCCACCGACGATGGCTCCACCCATACTCGCAGAGTCTAGAGAGGAAGAAAATGTCCCCGAGGTGACGCAACCTGACTTTCGGGTCGCAGTGTTACGGCTCCGGGCTAAGAAAACCGCTCCGGGGCCTGACGGCATACCGGGCCGAGCAATAAATATCTCTTATCAATAATCTTTGCCCTAAAGCTTCTATTTGGAAAACCGGCAAGCTGATACTGCTCCGGAAGGGGGGGCGCCCGGTAAACTCACCATCTGCCTACCGGCCAATAGTGTTGCTCGATGAGGTGGCCAAACTCTTTGAGAGAATTATTGCTAACCGCCTTGTCGGTCACTTATCCACGTTTGGGCCGGACCTGGACGAACGCCAGTTTGGGTTTCGGCGTGGGCGCTCCACAATTGGGGCGATTAAACGCGTGAGAGCTCTGGCGCAGGAAGCGGTCTCCCGGGGCGGGGTGTTGCTAGCAATTTCGTTGGATATCTCCAACGCGTTCAACACCCTACCCTGGTCGTGTATTATGGAGGCCCTAAGGTACCATCAAGTGCCTTCTTACCTCCGCCTTATAGTCGGGGCCTACTTGTCAGGACGATGCGTCACCTACGCGAGGAAGGACAGCACGGGCCGTCGAGAGATGTCTTGCGGTGTTCCACAGGGGTCAGTGCGAGGACCAAACCTGTAGAACATTGGATATGACTGGGTGTTGAGGGCGGCTCTCCTCCCAGGCGTGAACCTTACGTGTTACGCAGATGACACGATGGTCACGGCCTGGGGGGCGAATTATGGTAAGGCAGCGTTGCTTGCTGCGGCTGCAGTCTCCCAAATAGTCCAACGAATGCAGCGGCTGGACCTACGGGTTGCCTTTGAAAAGTCTGAGGCCATTGTTTTTCACGGGCCTCGAAACCCACGGTCGTTGGACTTTCACATCGTCGTCAGCGGGTTGCGGATGACTGTCAAGGACACTATCAAATACCTGGGTTTGGTCCTTGACAGTCGATGGGACTTCCACCCACATTTCAGACAGCTGTCGGTCGTGCGGTCTATGGCCCTTTATGGAGCCCCAGTATGGGCCGACCATCTGACGGCAGCCACCGTCGCCATACTGCGCAGGCCGCAGCAGGCGATGGCCGTCAGAATTGTGAGAGGGTACCGCACGATCTCCTACGAGGCAGCGTGCTTACTAGCTGGATCACTGCCCTGGGACCTAAAAGCCAAGGCTCTCGCGTCGCTACATCAGTGGCGTGAAGAGGCGCGAGAGCGAGGACTCCGACCGTCGCCTAAGGAGTGCGAGCGGCGGCGGTCTGACCTGAGGGGGGAACTAGTGGCAGAATGGCGGGTGCGACTACTGCGCCCGTCATATGGCCTCAACACCATCGAGGCCATCCGGCCAGTATTCACTGATTGGGTCGAACGGAGGCACGGCTCCCTGTCATATAGGGTGACGCAGGTGCTTACCGGTCACGGATGTTTTGGGAAGTACCTGCGGGATATCCGCAGGGAGCCGGACGCCCGGTGGCACCATTGCGTCAATATCCGAGGAAGACACGGTGCGGCATACAGTACAAGAGTGTACTGCATGGGAAGAGCCGCGCCGTGCCTTACAGACAGAAATATTGGCTGACCTCTCGCTCACAGCGCTTGTGCGCGCCATGGTCGGGAGTGAGAGGTCATGGGATGCGGTAACCTTCTGTGAAACAATTATCTCACAGAAGGAGGCTGCGGAAAAGGAGAGGGAAAACACTACTACTCTCCCCATCCGCAGACGACGCACCGGACATCGGAGGAGGGCCGACAATGCCCAACTCCGGCCTCCGTAAATGGACCCGATGGCGGTGAACCTGGGGTTCAGTTCACCGCCCCGATCTTAGCGGGTCCGAGTTTGGAGGCATCAGTGTTCCTCGCGCCTCCCTCAAGGAATGGCGGGGGGAGAAGCATAATCCTCTCCCCTCTTCAAATCGAGATGGGGTCCGCTCCGGCGGACGGTCACCTGCTGGTCGCGGAAGAATGTCGTGTTCCCGCGGCCTTCAACAGCAGGTAAGAAGAAGGAACACCGTGGCGGTTTTAGCCGGTCAAGTCCGGCACACCCCTCCGCTGATAACCCCGGCGGAGGATAATCCATGAGGATCTCCCCACGTTAAAAAAACAAAAAAAAAAAATGGCTTAAGTGATCGACTGATAAAAAAAACAGCGTAAGTAGGCTAGGAATAAATACATTAGACTCACACTAGATTTGAAGAACCTTTAGAGTTTGCATAGCTTATGTTGTAATAATAATAATAATAAGAATACTAATACTGGCAACACTCTATGGCAGCTGTAATTTTTTTAGTCCGTAAATAAATAAAATTTTCCAGCTTTTATATTTCAAATTACAATCACATACATATATATATCGGAAGTAATATGTATATAAAGGAAACATATAACAAGAAGCTTACTTTTTTTTTTTTTTTTTATTTGTGATGTAAATCTAAAATGTGAGGCATGACGTTTCATGTCATCTTTCACCAAAATGAAAAAAAATCAATAAATAAGCAGCTGTTCAATGATAGCAAGATCCAGGGCACGAAAAGCACCCAAACCATCTCCGGACTCGTCGCTAAGCTCTGCCTCGCTGGCCCCGGAAACCGCATCAAGCCTTCCGGCTGTTGTTGAGGCGTCGAGTTTTTCTCACCGCCGACGTCGCCAACACCTGTACGTCGGCAGGGGAGAGGCCGGCCACCGACTTGCTTGGGACCCCGAGGCCAGCCGGCTTCGAATAGGGCCCCCGCTACCGGTGGTAATGTGCATCGCATGAGATGGACGACATTCATAAACGAGAACGTCATGCGAGCATATTTTGTGGCTACAGAGGGAGGAACGCCAACCAACCTCACTGCCTATCGTAATCGTATGCTGCCTTTGTTTCAGGAACTTGAACCAGCTGTTAATGTTTCGGCACAAAGACTATTTGATCAATTACGGGCCATTGCTGAATGGCCATGTCATCTGTTGGATAATTCCGTGCTTGAGAGGCTACGCTTGGACTTACAAAATAGCCTTGTTGTCCCCACTCTATCACAAATAGAGACTCTTGACGCTAGACTACTACCACCTAGTCCTATTGAGGGAGGGGAGGATAATACTGCTTTAACTGTAAGTATCCAATATAATGATAAAGTAAGGAACGCTTCGGAAGGTGCTATTCGAGAGTATCGGCACGTGAGTTTTGATGACAGACCACGTTTACCGCGTTTGCCGATGCATAAACGAAATAAAGCGCTAGTGTGTGCCCTTGACTCTTTATTATCTACTAATTTAGAAAATAGTGAAAACCTCAGGGATACACATTCAATTCTTTATTATGCGGCGGTTACAGCTTGTCGAGTAGCTGGTGTTACACTCCCACGTGTTAACACTACTCCTCGACAAAAGATTTATGTTCCGGCGTGGCAGTACAGGATTGAGCGACGTATCGCTGAGGCGAGGGCACTCATTGGCAAGCTTATCTGTTTCAGATCGGGTTATACACGCCCAAGAGTAATTCGTTTTGTGAATCGTGCTTTTTCAGGAACTGATATCAGTTCTTGTGATTATGCAGCACGTGTCACAGAGCGCATTGACTTTCTGAAGCAGAAAGTTTATGCATGGGCAAACCGCATACGTAGATTTAAAATCCGAGTAGACCGATATACTCAGAATCGTGCTTTTCAAAGGGACGAGAGGTGGGTTTATAGAAGATGGGAGCAGCCTGACTTACTGACTGAGACACACCTCCCAGATGTTGAACTAACTAATACATTTTGGCGTGACATCTGGTCGATGCCTGTCGCTCATACTGAGGGTCAATGGATGGGAGATGTTAAACGTTCATGTGAGTCAATTAATACTATGGAGCCAGTAGAAATATCAAGTACGATATAGCTTGTGCGGTCCGTTCGTTGCCGTCGACAATACGGCTTCCGTCAGGGTCGTTCAGCTGGTGATCTTCTCGTATACTTGACTCACCGGTGGGCACAGGCGATCGAGACCAAGGGGGAAGCGTTGGCCGTTAGTTTGGACGCGGCGAAGGCCTTCGATCGGGTCTGGCACAAAGCGCTCCTTGCGAAGCTTCCTTCCTATGGGCTTCCCGAGAAACTATGCAATTGGCTCACCAGTTTTCTTACAGACAGCAGCATCAAGGTCGTTGTTGACGGTGCATGCTCCGACTCGAAGTCTGTTAATTCTGGTGTCCCACAAGGCTGTGTGCTATCACCCACGCTGTTTCTTCTGCATATCAACGACATGCTGCAGATTAGCAGCATCCATTGCTATGCAGACGATAGCACAAGTGATGCCCTTTACACCGGCCGCGCTAACATTTCTCGGGTAAACGTCATCGAAAGCCGATCCAAACTTGTGTCTGAAATCGAAACTTCTTTATCAAAAGTTTCAGATTGGGGTCGACTTAACCTAGTCCAATTTAACCCCACGAAGACACAGGTTTGCGCGTTCACCGTTAAAAAGATGCCATTGGTCGTATCACCTCAATTTGAGAGCACTTCCCTAACTGCATCAGCCAGTATTGGAATCCTTGGCGTCGATATATCAAGCGAAGTCCAGTTTCGCGGTCACTTAGAGAGTAAGGCCATATTAGCCTCGAAGAAGCTTGGTGTGCTAAACAGATCGAGACAGTATTTTACTCCGGCCTACCGCCTGCAACTTTATAAGGCGCAGGTTCGGCCGCACATGGAATACTGTTCTCATCTCTATGCAGGTGCACCCTAGTACCAACTTCTGCCTCTTGACCGCATTCAACGGAGAGCGACTCGCATCATCGACTGCCAAGATATTTCTGATCGACTTGACACCTTGGCGTTGCGTAGAGATGTAGCTTCACTCTGCATCCTCTATCGCTTGTATCATGGGGAGTGTTCAGAGGAATTGTTCGGACTTATACCGGCTGCTGGTTTCCGCCATCGTCCTACGCGACAAAATATCCATCCCCATCACCTGGACGATTGGCACTCCACCACTGTGCGCTTCTCGAGAAGCTTTTTGCCTCGCACAACCAGCTTATGGAACAAATTGTCGCCTGCCGTATTTCCGAACCGATACGACCTTCAAACCTTCAAGAAGAGAGCGTACCTCTACCTAAAAGGCCGGCAACGCACTTGTGACTCTTGAGTTGCGGGTGTCCATGGGCGGCGGTAGTCACTTACCATCAGGTGACCCGTCTGCTCGTTTGCCCCCTATCGCATAAAAAAAAAAAAAAAAAAACTGGAAATCAGCCGGACCGGACGGACTGCATAACTTTAGGTTAAAGTGGCTCCATAGCTCACAAGTATGTTTGGCATCTCAATTTCAATCACGCTTGGAAGCAGGTTCCCTGCCCGCTTTTATGACAACTGGTATAACTCACCTACTCTACAAGTCTGGTGGTGCCATGGATCCTAAAAACTACAGACCCATTACCTGTCTGCCAACAATTTATAAATTATTTACGACCATTTTGAGAGTGAAGATAACAACACATGTCTCTAAGAACAATATAATGACTTTCTCTCAGAATGGATGTAGAAGTGGGGCATGTGGCACTAAAGAGTTCCTTATTATTGACACGGCTATTAACCAACAAGTTCGACGGAACGGAAAGGATTTAGCGACATGTTGGATAGATTATAAAAAAGCTTACGACTCCGTGCCGCATACGTGCTCCTAAGGGTGATGGAGTTGTATAAGATTGATACAACTTTATGCACTTTCTTGGAGGCATGTATGCAGCAATGGAGAACAGTTCTTTGCTATCCAGGATGTCAACAATCTCAGGGTGACCCCGAATTTATAAATATCAAGCGGGGTATATTTCAGGGTGATAGTTTGAGCCCCTTGTGGTTCTGCTTGGCTTTGAATCCTCTTAGCACTATGTTAGAGGGTTCGGGGCTGGGCTATCGTTTGCGGAGAAATGGTCAAGTTATATCCCACCTCCTTTTCATGGATGATTTGAAACTGTTTGCCTGCAGCAATGTCAGTTGATAAGATTACAAGAGGTAACTGAAACCTTTAGTAAATGTATCAAGATGGAATTTGGTGTAGATAAATGTGCAGTCATGCATGTAAGCATAGGCAGGATTGTGGAATCTGAAGGAATTGAACTTTCAGATTCCACACACCTTAGACGTCTTTCTGCAAATGAAACGTACAAGTGTCTAGGTATGTCACAGGCGCTGGCTATAAATGAACTGATTATGAAGCAATCGCTAAACGAACGTTTCTTTGGCCGTCTGAAAAAAATACTGAAAAGTCTTTTGTCGGGCGGTAATAAGGTGCGTGCCTATAACGGTTGGCTCATACCAGTCTTAACCTACTCCTTTGGCATACTTAGATGGACTCAGACGGAATTGGACGCCCTGGATAGAAGAGTCCGTGCACTGCTAACTGCGTACCGAATGCACCATCCACGTTCATCAGTAATGAGATTGTATATTCCGCGGAAATGTGGGGGTCGTGGTTTCTTAAATGCCAGGACCCTTCATAATCGCGAAATATGCAATCTTAGAGATTACTTTCTTTCTGTTAATGTTGAGGTAAACCGGGATATATATAGTATAACCGGGATATAGTGGCAGTTGATAACGGACTTACTCCGCTTGGTCTAGGAAAAGAGAAATGGCGCAAGCATGCAATACTTAATGTTACAGACCGTAAGGAGATATGGAAGAGCAAAGAGCTACATGGACGTTTTTATCGGGCCTTAAACGGGCCCGATGTAGATTTATTATCATCTGTGTCTTGGCTACGTTTCAGTGACCTCTTTGGAGAAACTGAAGGTTTTATCTGTGCAATTACAGATGAAGTTGTTATGACGAACAATTATCGGAGACATATTCTGAATGATGGCACAATTGACATTTGTCGGGCATGTCATCGCCCTGATAACCCTCAGGCATATAATTTCGGTTGTTCTCGGCTTGCAAATGGTGAGTACTTGCACAGACATAACCAAGTGGCCAAGATAGTCCATCAGCAACTTGCTCTTAGATATAACCTTGTGGATATCGAGTTACCGTATTATATGTATGTGCCCGACCCAGTTCTTGAAAATAGTCGTGCAACATTATATTGGGATCGATCTATCATCACTGACGGGACTATTGTTGCCAATAAACCTGATATAGTGGTGATAGACCAACTAGAGCGCCGAGCAATGATTGTAGACATTACCATTTCCCATGACGACAATCTCATAAAGGCTGAAAAAGATAAACAAATAAAATATTTGGATCTAGCTCATGAGGTGGTCGACATGAGGGATGTTAGTTCTGCAATCATTGTGCCGATAGTCATATCAGCTCATGGGTTAATTGCCAAGAGCCTCGACCAACATCTGCAGAGGCTCACGTTACACAGCTGGATTAAGGGCCTAATGCAGAAGGCAGTCCTTCTTGATACGGCACGTATTGTGAGGAGGTTCCTGTCTCTGGAGCCCTAATCACCGGTAGCTTGGTCCCTGTACCCGATACCGGTGGGACACTATTTTTTATATTTTTAAATATATTTTGTTTTTATTTTATATTTAAAAATGTAATTTGTATGTTTATTAACATGAACAAAGAGAATAATAATAATAATAACTCCACAAATCCTTGTATAGAACATAAAATCAAGAAATGTTGAATCCTAGAAAAAAAAGCTATGATTTGTTTTATAACGTAAAAACAATTGCATTAATTCGACTAAAATTCGGAGTCAAGCGAAATATCGTTAAATCATACATAATTCGATATTATTGTGAATATATATGTGGTTTACTTCATGTTAACATAACAGAATCGGTACTCTACCAAGCACTGTACTATTAAACACGAAATGCGATAGTCTGCTTTGTGTTCTCATTACGTCGTAACTTAGGAGATATGGTACGGCAGTTGAAATGACAGCCAATAATATTAGTACACAACTGCTCAATGCTCAAGGTTAATACAGATTTTACTCGAATGAAGATGTTATGCATATGTCGCAATATGTCTCTTTTGAATAGATCTTGCCTCATTTATAGATACACTTTTGGCAAATGTACAGCGAACTTATGACACCTTAAAGTATTTTAAGACAAATCAATTTTGGCTTTTGCAAGCTTGGAGGGACCTTTCTTATTTCTGCTGAAAGGAACCTAACGAATCGTGTACTCATTTTCTATTGAAACGTAATGCCTCAAACATTTTAGAAAAGATTGATCACTGTTGATGAAAAGTGGATCACCCCGACAAAAACGGTCGAAAAATATCATGGTCAAAGGGTATTCAAGCTCCACAGACTGTAGCGAAACTACTAAGTACTGTAGCGTGTAATGCTTTGTCAAACGGTCAAAATCATCAGTAATTAGAAATCAAGCTATAAATGGAGAAGAAACGGTCGGAATTGATTAACAGAACAAGAGTGGTCTTTCGTCATGTTAACGCCAGATCATAGAAGATGGGTTCTTTGGTCACTCAGCAAAAATTGAGTCTTCCGTAACAATTCTTGTTATAACAGTTTCTTTTAGTAAATATCGATTGAAATAAACATGAAATTGAAAAACATGAAATTGATTGAAAACTGTTTATTTACATTTGAATTGCACGCGACCTCCAATATTCTTTCGTGACTAGTTTGTCGACATAACATAAATATAAAGTTTGTCAACTTGCTTTGAGTACTGTATGTACTATTCAGTTGATTCACCACAAACATAAACAACTAAATGTGTTTTTGAACATAGTATTATTAAAAGAATAAAAAGTAATTACAAGTCCTAAACATTAACTGGAATAAGATATTCATATCCCGCCAGGTTTTCTTATTAGATCTTACTTGAATAAAAAATTAACTATATTTTCAAAGAGAATTAATTAAGCGAGCGTTTTTCATATGCTGAGTTCTTCCAATATAAATTTGTCAGGTAAGTTTTATGTTGTTTCATTGACAATAATGATTAATGCAAGATTAACCATATGGTGGCCTTAATACAGGATAGTAAAAACGTCCATTTACCCGGCCTGAGGGGTAATAGATGTTTTCTAGTTGTTCTCTTAGGCAGTCTGTAAAATAGTTATTTATAGAAACGGTTTCACTCATGTGTGTATTTTGGGGATAATGGCAATTGTAAAGGGCTCTGTTTCTACATTTATACTCATGTTCTGAACTGAGGCACAGAAGAATCCTGGGGCGTTCGTAGGCTTCTAGGAGCGTTCTCGCTCCTGTGTGGATTTCTGAACGACGTCTGGCCTCTCCCTCGAATTATAGCATAACATGGGCAGCCGTTATCTCCGCATTCATACATTCCCTGCACAGAGGGCTGTCGGTGGCGTAGATGATGAATAGGTATCGCTTTAAAGCCAGCTGCCTGTAAAACTTCTGACTAGAATTTAGATGTCTACAAGACAGTGTGAGTAGTCTACACGATAATCAACAGTACCAGTTTAGATTGACTGCGTTGGCTGCGTAGATTAGTGAAAAACATTCGCATTGAAATATGGAACTGTGTTCGCCTAGCGCCAGTGATATTTTATGTTTAGGTCTAGTGAGACCACTCCGGCTCCAGTACCTATCCGCATCTTGGAACCATCCGTGTTAATTTTGCTAACATATGTAAATAAAGAAATACATTTATTTAAATATTTGTTGATATACTGTGTCTACTTTTATATCAACAATGTCTCCCTTTCTATCTATACTTAATAATTACGTTAAAGTTGAGGCGCGTCAGGTTACGAACATCGAATCGAACGTCGGATCCGAAACACTTTGGTGGTAGGAAAACGTGCGATCCGTCAGCCGAAGCTTCGACGTTCGATTTTCGGAGTAAGGCCCCTGAAGTACCCGAAACTGACGGGCTTGTATTGAACGTAAAGGTTAATGACAGTAGATGAAGCTCGAGAAGAAGCTGATGATTGTAACGATTGAAGCAAGTTGTGGTCTGTTGTGTCTACCTACCCCGGTTGGAGAAAGTTGTGAGGTAATAAAAAAAAGTTAATATATCGATATAATAATTTGTTAATATTTGAAACAGTTAGTTCTTGTAACCCATGCACCATACACCCATAAAATTAATTTGGGTCAGCTAAAAATAATGATTCTGTTATAATTATTTTAACAATATGTATTAGTTAATTTCCTCAAGTTTCCTACCATTTAGTTTTAAAGTACTTATCCATCAATATTAAATGAGGGCTGATTTTGTTAACCTACAGATTATGTAAAATAAGAAGTGTTGATATGAATAAAATACGTAGCTCAGCCGAGGCTAAAACGCCGACCGCCCCCTTGTACCTTTACAATAACCCTTTTAATATTTTAGTATCAATAAAATAAATGGGAAACACTTTTATATTTTTTTAACGTATGTATATTTAAGATTAACTGAATTACTTATACGAAGTACCACCTTGCTGATGCTTTTACTAACGCTTCAATGATATACATTTTGTAGAATAATTTACTGTTTTAAAAATAATAAATGGTTTAAAATTATGAAAAAGCACTTGAGTGTTTATGTACATTCTACGAAAAAAATACGATTTTTAAAGTAAACCAGCTCTTGCCGAAGAATTTACTAGGGTAATGGTTTTTTTTGGCTATCTAAAACAAACAAACTAATTGTAGTTTGTTGAAACAGAAGGTTTTGTCTTTGTAATTATGGACGAAGTTGTTATGACGAATAACCATTGGAAATTTAATCAGATAGACTGAACGGTCGACATATGTCGGGCATGCTATCGTCCCGGTGAATCTAAGAGGCAAATTATTTCTAGTTGTTCTCGTCTTGCAAACGGTGAGTATTTGTATAGGCAAAACCAAGTGGCCATTATAGTACATCAGCAAATTGCCCTTAAATACAATTATACAACTGTGTCCGCAGTTCCCGAAAATGGTGGAGCCACATTGTATTGGGATCCATCTGTCATCACTGACAGGGCTATTGTTGCCAATAAGCCTGATATAGCTCTGAAAGACCGACGCGCAATAATTTTCGATATTGCTGTTCCTCATAACGAGAATCTTGAAAGTTGAAAAAGATAACCAAATAAAATGCTTGGATTTTTCTCACGAGATTGTTGACATGTGGAAAGTAGACTCGGCGATCATCGTTCTTGTAGTCATACCTGCGTCATATGTCGATCACCACCTTAAGAGGCTCTCGTTAGATAGCTGGATCCAGGGACCAATGCAGAAGGCTCGACGCGGCCCGTATTGTGAGGAGGTTCCTATCTATGGAGCTTCAACCACCGGTATCTTGGTTCCTGTACCCGATCTCGGTAGTCTACTATTTTCAACCGATTTCAAAAAAGGAGGATGTTCTCAATGACTGTATTTTTTTTGTTTGTTACCTCAGAACTTTTGACTGGATGAATCAATTTAGATGTTTTTTTTTATTTGAAAGCTGGTGCTTCACGTGTGGTCCCATTTAAATTTGTTCCAGTTCTGACAATTGAATCCATAAGAAAACCATATAATTCTTATATTTGCATTAAGTTTGTGCACACAAATAGACGAATAACTCAATATCATGATAACCGATTTCCATGATCCTTTTTTTATTTAAAAGGATGTATTTCAAGGATCGTTGATGAGACTTTGGTTAGGTTCTAAGAAGGGAATCCATGAGGAAACCATATAAGTCTACAACTTTATGATAGACGCATTTAAGTAGGTTGTCTACTTTTTTAAAGTGAATTATTTATATTTTTAGTATGATTTTTTTAACATAGGTGTATTATTTATACGGTATATTATTTCTATGTTATTATATATGAATAAGGAGATAATAATATAATGTTTTTTTATTTGCAAGAAGATTGTTATAAAGATGGTAAATACAATGTGCCTAATGAGTATGAGTTATTTTTTTTAATATTGGGGTACAGACGAACAGACGGGTCACCAGATGATAAGTGCAACTCACGAATCGTAAATGCACTGCCCGCTTTTGAGGGCTATGAGGGATCGAGGGATGCGGGGAGGGGAAAGAAGAGGGGGAGGATAAGGAGATAGGAAACAGAAGAGTTAGAGTTAGGCCTCCGGAATCCTCACTAATTTAAACAACCGGTTTTCTGTGAGGCCGTGATATCGCACCGGTTGAGCAGGCCCATTCCTGCCTAAGCATGGCTCTACTACTGATGATAACTAAGTTCATAATGTTCTTACTTGATTAGGGATACAATAATTTTCTCATAAAATTCACTTAAACATAAAATTATGGCATATTAATTATATGTTAATTTGTCACACATTAATTATATATTATTTTATTTTAAACAGTTGCCTATTTTCTTCCCTAAAGTACTGTTTAACCGTAACCAGATTTCATTCAAATCGATTTTGTGGCTCAGCCGTGAAAGTGTAACAGACATGCTAATCGAATTTCCTTCGCATTACATATGTAAGTATAGACAGATACTTCCACATTTTCTAAATTTATTTTCACAAAAAACTAAAGTTTTATTTGTTCCTCGAAACCTTAACTTTGTAATGATAAATTTTCCAAATGGCTTTTCGTGTATTATACAAATGTCTAATAAATACTGAAGTTACTGCACATAAATAGGAAAACGTCTTTGTTTCCAAAAACGCTAAAAAGTTCTTGATTTATGAACTGATTTTTATAACCTTCTAATAGCCCTTAAAAAGTTAATCTGAAGTGAAACCTGTATTGTTTCTACTTTTTTACCTAAAATTATATTATAAAAGCAACTGGTCATTTAGAATAATTACTTACTTTATATAAAAGTCAAATTAGCCGTAACAATAACAGTGTACATATAAACTTTTTTCACAACCTGCACAGAGGGTAGCAAATCGCAATTTTCGTTACTTATAAGTGTAGATGGACATTGCTTTGTTTATATAGGTGATGTTAACATATGTACATTGTTTTGGTGTACATTGCAAACATTCGCCCAAATTAAATATTGCTTTCAGCAGCTTTTTTAATGAGGAGATCTATATATATGAAAGATAGTCTGTGCATGTCCTTGTCGTCGGCTTCTGTAAATGTCTGGTAAATGTCTTTGAGGAGCAATGTTGTAATCACCTCAAATGAATTTATGCAAACGTTCACTGTATGACACATAGCTTAAGATAATTCTTGGGGTAATACGTAATCTCAAATGATAACGCCACTCTCACGTGGCTTCGCAAAGCTTAACACCCTTGTATTATTCGCTTCGCTGACTAACTATGTAAACAAATCTTTAAAGATAACTTTAATTTCCTCCTTATTATAGTGTCGAAATTATGCATTCTAAACAATAACTTGTCATCTTGTAGATGGTCCGATGAGGACGGTGCGTTTGGGCTCAATTGCTTTTTTTTTATTTTGCCCAACTGTTTTCACTTCGTTTTTATAATGACTATTATAAAATTTAAAATTCCCGAAGCAGAGTTGTAACCATCATAATGACATCATAATAACAAAGAAAAAACCGAAATCTTACAATTTGCCATTTTACCTTTCGAGAGATGTATTCTATCAAATTACTCATAGTTTACTACCTTCGTAATTACATTTCAACTCTTATTTTCTACCACTTTTATTACTATTTGCATAAAATAATGAAATATGATTGCCAAAAGAAGTTATTGCGTCCCTGTGGCAATGTCTGGCAGCTTTTATTCGCTTTTTATATGGGTCGCTATGCAATTTTTATGCAACTCGCGGATTAAATTTTGTTCACACAGCCTTTTATTTGACATTTCTATCGTAAAACTGAACTTCGTCCGTGACACTAAATGTCAGACTAATAATTTTATAACAAATAATGAGAAAAAGTGACTTAAAATATACCTAATGAAATGAATTATAAAACATTGTCAAAATATGTGAAATATGCGAAGAAAGACTAAAGTAATATGTGAATTAGTCAATTGCTTTAAAAAAAAATACGAACACATACATTTTTAACAGAAACGAACCTCTTTTATTTAATACTAGCCGGTCACCGCAGTTTCACCTGCGTTTATGTTCACTACTCTGTTTTATAGCTTATATAATTCTTCTTTAAATAATAAATCCAATACAAAATGTTTTTAAATCCGGCTGATACTAGTTGCATATGATTCCGGTTTAGTTATGCGTTGTTCTGTCCGTTAGATAACAAAATGTAAACCCATTCAATGATTAAATCAATACATCCCATTCAGAACTTCAAAACATACAGATCTACACATCAAACTTATATATAAAACTCCCCATTTTGCGGGGTTAAAAGGTTTATAGTTAATAGGCATTGTTTTGTAGATTTAAACGAATTAGTAATCATAAATATTTCACTTTTGTATCACCATTACACAAAAAGATCCAATCTTACCAACGTAGTTGTCGCTTTTGTTTTGGGTTGTTTGGTTTTTCTTCACTTTCAGGATACAATTTTTTGTTTGTCACACTTTGATAATGTATCAAACATTGAAAGCTGTGAAATAAAGCAGCTGTGCCACGTCTCAAATCAACTGTTAGTGATATAATTCGAACGGCTAACTGGACGAATGGACTCTACTCCGTTTAGAGTTAACGCAGATATTCCATAACGTAGTGTCAAGTGTTTTCGAGAGATACGTTTAGAAATTGATGGGATGGAGTTGATTAAAATTCTATAACATATTTCATTTTAATTTTCTCTTCATTTCTTAATACAAAAGCTAATATTTACATATTCTTGTTTATAATATTAAAATTATAAACTGTAATTGGTATTCTAATACAATTTATAATTTAATATCATAAACATGTATAAAAACATTTTGGAAATGATTGAGAAGTGGGATTTTAATGGAAAGAATGTCATAAATGAGATAGGCTATTTTCTACAATTGAAGAAAATGTTATACATCTTACTATACGATATAATAAAAATTTATAATTTTAACATTGTCAATGTCATAATACCGGAGTCCATTAATAACCTATTTTATCGAGAATTAACTATATTAATAGATTTTTCTTTCTAAACTACATGTGAAATAGTGATATTATTGACCTGTGAATTATAATAATATTATTTGTTATTATTAAGACGTAGTGTATTTCGAGGTAGTTCTTCACTTGCAGTCAATTATTATGCCAAATATATTTTAGCTGTTATCGTTTTTGCCCTAAAAAGAATATATATTATAGAAATTCATTAATTAGCTCCTAAAACTAAACACCAGCCTTATCTTTAAGATCGGTACGAAAATGTTAGTTCAATGAACACTTACTTCTACCGAAATTGTCCTCCTATTTCCATAATTTTGTCAAAACGTAAGCCTTCTTATCTAGACATTGGATCTCCTTGTGCGGCATTTGTATAAATATGCTAATGGTAGGTCAAACCCTAACTACTCTCATTTCTGTCATGTTTTATTATTAGTGGCTGTATAAGTTGTCTAAAACCCGCTGAACTGTTAAACCCGTTAAACAAAACCAATCAATTTTCATTTAGGTAGAAAGTATGTTCGGTTGAATGGCTGCCGGGTATGTGGACGCAGGCATGTGCGGTGGCACATGCAAAATGGCCCTTGTTGTTTGATTTACTCGTCGCTTGCTGGGTCCCATTCCACATCGCTGAGTCTCATCTCTTTCTGTTTATATTTCCTCATATGTACTGTATGTTAGTTTCCCTTGTTTTAGTATAATTCAGTGTAAATATGTTGTAAAGTAAAATCATTGTTTAGTTTTTTACTTTATTAGAACGATACATTTAGTTGTAAATATAACATATGAGAAAAACGTATTTTAAATTGTTCTGAATCGTAAAGTTTCTATGTCATAAAAGTCTTATTATCTTGCACGTAAACGTAGGAATGCTAATATTTCATATAATATGATACTATTAAGGTTGTATGATGATGACTAAAGGAGAAGGAGAATTATATGATTTACTTTATTGGGTTCCATATACGAGTCGAAATTTCGATATTCGAAATTATTAAAAAGTTGATATTTATATTTTGCACGCCAGTCTTTGATGATTATATTAACTTTATGCTACTTAAAACGTTTAACTTGATTCAAAAAGTAATATTCACCATCGAGACATTTCGTAAGCTGAACTGATTATAAAGATGGCATGGGAAATTAACGAATTTCCTTCTTTAAGTGAGATGTTATACAAACTTTCGGATGAACGCGCGCAAGCATTAAGACATAGAGCGTTGCCCCTTTTAAAAAAGAATGATGAGAAAAAATGTTATGCTGATGTCACCATTAAATTTAAATAGGTACAATTAACCACCCTCTCCATAGGACGAGGCCCTGGCAATCTAAAGGAGCGCTGGTGCTCTTAATTAATATATTTTTAAAGAAGTAATTTAACCGTTAATATTGCTGTGTGATTTTCGGTGGAGTAGAATAGGGACACCCCATCTGATCCCGGGGGTGTCGTGGACAGCGACTATGGGATCGGACTGTTATCTGTCAGACAGTATGTATACAGTCATAC
Source organism: Tyria jacobaeae (assembly GCA_947561695.1). Lineage (NCBI taxonomy): Eukaryota > Metazoa > Arthropoda > Insecta > Lepidoptera > Erebidae > Tyria > Tyria jacobaeae. The sequence goes on from OX387209.1 coordinate 14,965,681, forward strand.
AGTGCAAGCAATAGGCTTATCCCTAAGTCAGTAGGACCAAGTTCTAATTGTTAAAATGTGGGTGTTTAATACACCTGTATCTACCCATTAGCAGATACAGGAACGAGTGTATCTATGTTAGATACAAAATGTTCCATGATATGGAATCTGATATGGATGGTATTGAACGGTTTATTACGCAGAATGCAATCTCTAATAAGACTTACTTGTTGATTAAAAATAAATACTAAGATATACCTACAAATAATAATAAGTTCCCACTGTGCATACTTTTAATTTGACGCAGGGAATTATTAATTATATTTTTTTATACAATAATTTAAAGAAATTACAAAGATTTTATTTTCATGGCAGAGCCTAAAGATAAAGCCAAGTCACAACATGTATGTACACACACTACATGTATAACTGTGCTTTACCTTGGGCCTCAATTGCTTTTAAATGCAACATCGCGGTGATCTGCAGTGTAATGGGTCACGTGCACTGCGGGCGCAATTAGTTTAGTGTGGTATTGGCAATCCGCTGGCGAAACGAATCGTGCTTGATTCAAGCTGCCTGTTAGATAGCGGTGCAATAGGGTGCAGCTCTACAATACTCTAAATTACTGTACCTACTATCTTATTTGGTCACATTGTACCAGTTCACTAGTAAACACGTTTTCTCTGATTGAGTTGGTGCATATACATACATATACCTACAGTACCATTAATCTAATTGACAAGTTACTTTTGGTAGAATGGCAATTAAATAGATAGTTACGTAAACAAAATTGTTTTGAGTAAACATCTTAGAAACAGTGAGGTATTTATTTATTTGGTTAGAAAACAAAATAAAAGCAGCAGCAACTATGTGACGGTGAAGTCCCATGGATATCTGTTCACCCATTTCGGAGAAAGACTAAACATATAATAATTGATTGAATTGAATTGAACATAAGAATTCAATTGACGTTAATACACATCCAACACAAATAATTTGACCCATATTAGTAGTATTTTTTAATCAAAATATCTTATTTAACTTTTATTCATGAAAATGTTGTAGTAACTTTACTTTCTACTTCTTACCAATCTGAGCTGAAGTTTAATTTAATTAAGTTTAAAACCATAATGTATTTTATAGATACTTTACACAGCTTCTTGTATAGAACTTTTAAAATCTATCATTTTAATTCATTAAGTTATTTAAGAATATCTTTACGAAATTTGATGTTAAAGATTATGATGTTTTTTTATCCCTTTGTCAGTTCAGGAGCTCAAAAACTTTTATTCCTAATAAAAGGTTGGTTATGTACGAGTTAACCCAGATGTAATAAACTAAATATAATTGAGTACATATATTTGTTGAAACTTTCTTCTTAGGTGTCTTTACATTACATTGATTTAAAATAAGTTTCAGTGAGTCCGATAATTTAGGATTTGAAACTTATATTGAATCCTGAATGGGAACAGCCAGAACAACACAATAAGTAGGCGACGGAAATAAAATTTTTACGTGTAATTGTTCAAGATTATTATATTAAATATTATGATTTCATATCACTCAAGATAATACATATAAGTCTGTATATAACTCTACTGTCTACATCACTTCAATATCTGTAAATTTAAACATTAATGCGTTGCAACGTTCGCTTTATACCTAGCAAGTCTTTACCTTTAAAATATAATGCGTTTGAGTTGAGTAGCTCTTGAGCACAGAAAACAATAAACAGGTTCTTGTCTACTGCTACTTCAAGTCTTGGAAGGGGTTTTATGAATATTGTGTTTAAGTTTACTACCATAGTTTAAAAACAAATCATCAAATATTAAATGCAAATGGACAATGCTAATGAGAATAGCTTGTTTTTAATGATGTCGATATAACAGTCACCACAAGTCCTAAAAACACTCATGCAATATTAGGTGGTTAGAATTGATCCAAGTAAATAACGTATTGTTTTAGTCAGAAAAGGAAAACAGGCACTCCGTCGCGTGGAATCGTCCACAAATACATAGTTGCCAGAGTCAGAGTATGTTTTGTGTTCGTTGTTTATAAGTTTGTACAGGACCCGCAAAAATAAAGAAGAAAAAAGTTGGTATGAAATTTGTTAAACCCTAATATTTTTATTAAAAATACTACTCCCGCATTAGGAAGTATTCCTTTGTCTTGGGAGACTTTAGAAACATTCATACAACGGACACGAAAAATACCCAGATCCGGGAAAATTGTCCCGTTAGGGAATCGAATCCATGACCAGCAGCGGTCAGGGTCACTAACCACTATTACTAGACCAACAGGTCAGTCTACTCATCAAAACTGTAAATTCTATATCTGACCATTAACTTGTGAATTGGTCACATTTTCCAATAGCAGAAATATCTACTCTAACTAAGAGTAAAAAATCTTTTTTTACTCTTAGTAACAAGCGGAAGAATTGATGCGACTCATTGACGTGTGCTAACGACTACATAACAAATAAACACATATCTTGTTTTCCTCAAACTTCTCGCTTACCTCATTACTGTGTATTCAAGCAATGATGTTAGTATTTTTCATAAATATTTTTACACCACTAGCATATTTTTTTTTATACTACGTGACTTTTTTTTTTTTTTTTTTTTTTTTTTTTTTTGTTTACGGGGTGGAAGATCCTCATGGATGTCCTTCGCCCATTGGGGTGGACGAAGGGGTCTGTCGGACTCTTACCGACTAAAAACCACCCCGGTGTTCCTCTTCTTGCCCATGGTCGGGGGAGCGAGAATCGCAATTGCATTCTTCCGCCTCCCCGAGGCATTGACCCGTCTCACCCAACACGGGTCTCGTCACCCGATGCAACCGTCACCCTTCGGTCGCAGTCTTCCAAGAAGCACGCACGGAACACTGCGTGCTGCCTCTTAGGCCTGTAACTGATCGGACGACGAATTCCCCAAAATCGTCGCCCGCAGGCCACTTTTTAGGGTGGCCGGAGATCGACGAATGCTCTCCGGCGCCCGGTGCCCCTTCTGCGGGCAGAGAGAGCAGAATGAGCCATGCGTTCTCTCACCCGTTCTGCCGCTTCCTTTGAGGATATCACCTCCTCACAGAAGGAAGCGACGGCACTCCATGCGCTCTCGCTCCGAACCATGGACAGAACCAAGGTCGGAAGCGAGAGACTACCCGCAGAACCAATTGCCGCGACAAGATCACGACGCTGGCTTGCCCAAGCTGGGCATTCCGCCAGCGTATGAAGCGACGTGTCGTCAGGGCAATTATCACAGTGATGGCACCGTGACGTCGGCTCCCGGCCGATCCGACACAGGTACTTGCCGAAGCAACCGTGTCCGGATAGCATCTGCGTCATCCGGAAGGTGAGGACTCCGTGTTTCCTCTCCAGCCACTCTCTTAGGATGGGTCTTAATGCCAATATGGCAGCGTGCCCTGCACTGGGTCGCGCAAGTCGCTGCTCCCACTCCGCCACCAAGATCTGGTGGAGCTCAGCCCGGTGTGCCTCTACTTCTCGAGGCACTGGCGGCTCACGCCGATCCAGAGCATCCCTGCGACACCGATACTGTATCGCAAGAAGAACTGCATCTAGATCCCAGGGCGCGGATCCAGCAAATAGGGTAGCCACCTCGAAGGAGATCGTACGGTACCCTCTTATCACTCTGACAGCCATCGCACGTTGCGGCCTTCGCAAAATCGCAATATTTTTGGCTGTCAGAGTGCTTGCCCATACTGGTGCCCCATAAAGTGCCATAGAGCGTACGATCCCCGTATACAGATTTCGGCAAGATGCATTGGGCCCCCCTAAGTTGGGCAATAGCCGCGAGAGTGCCGCAGTGGTACTCAAGAGCCTGGGGGCCAACTGCCGAAAGTGAGGCCCGAAATCCCATCGGCTATCGAGGACGAGTCCCAGGTACTTCATCGTGCGCTCGATGCCGATGCGGACGCCTCCAACCATGATGTGAGACCCTGGAGGTGGGGCCCTCCGAGGCCCATGGAAACATACGGCCTCGGATTTGTGCAGAGCTACCTCCAGGCCCAACTGCCGGATCCTACTGACTACTTGCGCAACCCCAGCTGTCGCCAGAATGGCTGCCTGGCGGTGCGTCTTCCCACGTGCTGTCACAAGCGTATCGTCGGCGTAGCAAGTAACGCCGACACCATGGAGAAGCGCACCACGCAGAACCCAGTCGTAGCCGATGTTCCACAGGAGCGGGCCCAGGACTGAACCCTGTGGGACACCGCACGACGTCTCTCGCCGACCCCAGCCATCGCGACCCGGGTATACGACGATCCTATCCGTCAAATAGGCCCCGACAATTCGACGGAGGTATATCGGCACCCCATGGTACCGAAGTGCCTCTCTAATACAGCTCCAGGGCAGGGTATTAAAGGCATTGGCGATATCGAGAGACACCGCCAAGACGACCTCACCCCGCCCAACTGCATCCTCCGCTGAAGCCCTAACACGCATGATGGCATCCATTGTAGAGCGCCCTCTGCGGAACCCAAACTGGTTATCTGCCAGGTCCGGACCCACCCCAGTTATGTGCCGGACTAAACGGTCTGCAATTATTCTTTCGAAAAGCTTGCAGACCTCGTCCAGCAACACAATAGGGCGGTACGCTGACGGTGTTTCCGCGGGGCGACCTTCTTTCCTTAGCAAGAGCAGTTTTCCGGTCTTCCAACGGCGTGGAAACTGGCCTTGCTCCAAGCATGCGCTGTAGAGCCTCACCAGTCGGGGCCAAAGGAACCTCGAAGCGTGGACCCATGCACGGCCAGGAATGCCGTCGGGCCCTGGGGCAGTGTTTTTGGCCTGAAGCCGTTACACCGCCGCTCGAAGTTCCACCCGGGTCACTTCTGGCACGTCATCATAATCTTGGTCGTCGCCAGGGTACGAAGCAGGAACCATATGCGGGGGTGTATATTGCCCCCGCGAGGGGAACAGAGAGCACACTACCTCCTCCACTAGTTGAGGCCTGAGACTTTGGGTCAGTGGGGGAGCGAATGGGCGAAGTTTGCCCCTCACCATACGGTAGGGCCGCCCCCATGGATCTCTGTTCAAAGTCTCTATTAACTCTTCGTGGGCCCGAATTTTGGCCCGCGAGATTTCAAACTGGAGGGCATTCTTAGCTTGTCTGTACCCCTCGTACAGTTCCGCTTCTCTTGCTTCTCGGTCATGGCCATAGTGGCTTAACCTCCGGTACCTGGTGTATCGGCGCCGCTTAGCTACGCAGATTCTACGCAGCCGAGCAATTTCCATTGACCACCAATACACCTGGCGTTTGGCATAAAACGACTGAACGCGGGGCATGGCAGCATCACAAATGCGTGTCATGCTATCCTGGAACCATCTCGCCTCCTCTTCAATGTCTACAAGCCTGTCTGGTGCTTCCACCCAGGCCTGTACTATAGTCGCTTCCAGGAGAGCTTCCTGGTTCAGTCGCTTTAGTGCCCACCGCGGTCCATCTCTAATCGGAGCCAGTCTGGCTGGCGCGCTTTGGTTCTGGGTAGAGACGTTGAATCGGATGTATCGGTGATCCGATAACGTCTCCACATCCTCCATTACACTCCAACTTTGAACACGGAGTGCGACAGAGGGGCTTGCGAAGGAAAGGTCCACGATTGAACCTCCCCGCTGTCGCACACACGTCTGTACTGAGCCCCGATTGAGGAGAGTCAGTCCTGACTCGACGGCCCATTCCTCGACAACCTCGCCCCGCACATTCGTAGCTGGTGAACCCCAAGCCATAGATTTGGCATTGAAATCCCCCAGCACGATAACGGATCGAGGGTGGCTGCGACGGACAATTGTACCCAGTTCTTCCAAAACTCTCTCTAGGTCGGCGAGAGACCTGTTAGGGGAGCAATATACTCCTACAACCACTAACTCCCCCAGCAAGGCTGCAACGTATCCCCGTCCCCGGGTGACGAATTCGAAGGACGGAGAACCATTCCCAACATGGGTGATGAGAGCCACCGAGCCGTCCTCATCTCCCAACCAGTCACTTCTGGCTGGAATGAAGTACGGCTCGGAGACGACAGCGACATGTATCAACCACTCTGCCATAGACTGAAGCAGGAGATCCTGAGCCCTGGCACAGTGGTTGATATTAGCCTGTAGAAATTGGATGGTATGGACAGCCATTATTGGGTGTTCATCTCATTAATGCCCTCTTCAACGTTTTCGCATGTCGCTGTTTGTGCAACCGGTGGGTGAGCCGGCTGCACAGGGCCTTTTCCTTTAGTGGGTCTTTTATTTTGTTTCCTGGGCATGGAACAAGCATTGCCGATTCTATGCTCGGCTTGTTTACCCAACGCCGCACATACCACGCAGTGTGGTGTGGCACTGCACGAGTCAGCTTTGTGACCTGGCTTACCGCATTGGAAACATAGTCCGGTGCGGTCGACCCCGGTGGTACATTTGGCCCCAACATGACCTATCTCTAGGCAACGAAAGCACCTTAGAGGTCTTGGCGTTAGGAGCTTCACTTGGGCCGAAACCCATCCCACTAGCAGACGTTGGCCGTTTTTAAATAGGTTGGCCGCTGCAACTGGACAACTCACCACTATTGTGCCCAGGCCAGTGAAGCCGGTACGGATTGAACCGGCCTTTACCTGCTCCAATGGGCACCCACCAGCCTTTGCAACAGCGGCCACCACTTCTTCAGACGTAATGGAGTCATCCAGGCCCGTGATGCGCAGCTCTACACACTTGGTGGGTCTGGATACACGGACCCCGTCTTCTCCCACCACGGCACGCAGCTTCTCTGCGAGCATGTCTGCCTTCTCGCCGCTAGTAGCTCCTGGGATTTCAAGAAGCCTTGCACCGGTAACCGTAGATTTGCATCGTAATGCTGTGATACCGATATCAGCCAACTTGATCTCGGCTTTGGCTTTAGCAAGGACTTTAGCGTAGCTAAGGCCACGATCCTCAGCTCCAGTCGGTAATGTGATGACCACCGCTGTAGAGCGTGGGGCGCGAAGCCTCGTGGTCTCTCTGGCTGCCTTTTTCTTTTTACTTCGCCGTGATTTTTCAGCCTGCTTCTTGGCACCTGCGGTCTCCCATTCACCTCCACTTGGACCAGTTGACTGCTTGGACTTACTAGCAGTAGTTATGGGGACTGCTTTTTCAGCCCCATTCGCCGCAAGACTATTTGGCCCTGGGTTCCTAACCCCGCGTGCAGTTGTCTTTTTGCCTTTTCCTTTTGCACTTGCCTTTGTCACCTGTATATTGGAGGCAATTTGAGAGGCAGACATTTGCGATACCGGCGGAACAGTGTTCTCCTGACTAGGAGAGGCAACAGTTTCTGCATAGGTCGGCTTCATCCTCCTATCACTGGCCAACGGAGGGCGCATAATTTTCCCCTCTAAGACGGCAAACCGCTGGCCTAAATTTGCCAACTCCTGACGTAGTAGGGAGGTTAGCTCCGTTTCTTGAGCTGGCCGTTGAGGAGGGGGCGAGACCTCAACTTCTATCGGTTGCCTTAACTGCAACTTGGCTAGTTCTGTTCTCAGCGCATCCAAGTCTTTACGGAGCTGAGCAGTTTCAGCTGAAAGGCGAGCATTTTCAGCCTGCAGTCGTGCCGTTTCCTCTGTTGAAGTACGCGTAACTAGCACTTCTAGATGTTCCAAGATTAAACTTGAGGCGTCCTTGAGAGCCTTCTGACAGGTTCCCTTTAGCCCCTTGGACACCTTAGCCACCTTTTTTATTGCCGCTACGGCGTCATGCACTCTCTCTTGCACCTGAAGAGCTGTTAGATCTTCAGGATCCCTTAGATCCACGGGAATGGAAGAGGATGGAGCGAGCCTTCCAGCATTAACCTTTTGGGCCAGGTCCGCAAGCTCTGCTTCCTCCTGTGCCTCTTTGTCTGCAAGTTCCGCAGCTTTTTGTGCTGCAGCCAGTTCTCGTCTCGCTGCAGACAATCCAACATATTGACCTGTGGTTGGTGGGCGGCCCCTACCTCGACGAGCGGTGGTAACTTTTGCTGCCGGTACCACTTCATCAGCCGAGCCCGAATCCGATCCCATGTTCTCTCCTCTGGGCGAGTCAGAGCGGGTGCGTTTACGTATAAGCTTGGCGCTTAGCGAAACACTATCCACTATCGTCACGCTTTTCTGGCTTGAGGCCGTGTCAGAATCTGACATGCCAGCCTGTGTCGGTACGACTTTAGGTTGTCGTGCACCATTTAAATTGTTTTTCTTTAATGACTTTACCATTTTAATCCCACGAGTAGTAAGGAAGCATTCGTCGACCCAGGCAGAGCCTCTATACCTGAGCAGGTGAAAAATTTGTATCCCAACTAGGGGGTCCACAGGTACCCAAGCTGGGAGTGCGCTCACGACTGATGCTCCTCGGGAGTTAGAAGCGTAATCTGTCAGCCATTCATCTTTTCGCCGCGCACCAGAACTTAAGATTCAGATAATTTTTTAGAGAGGTTTTTTCCTCGTGGTCCAGGCGGTTAAGCCAAGGCCCTCGGTCCCAGTGTCTAGTTAGAGACATGACCGTAACTCGACATTCTTACTGGGATTACGATCTAACGGCGAGGGCAGCAAGAGACTAATTCTCAGGCTGCCTGCTCGGAGGCAGGGCAAGTGCTCACCAAGCTCGCCTGTTTCCTCTTCCCTAGAGGACCTATTTGCACGTCTAAAACGCCCTCTGCTAAATCAGAGGGATGTTTGGAGTGCCGCATGACGATAGTAAACGCCACGCCCTGCACGGCAGTCTTCATCAGACTCCGTCCGGATCCCGCTTAGTCTGGAGTCTCCCTCTGGGCCAATCCGGCATGAGTAGCTCTACCGGCATAGCCCCAAAGATCATTGACGCACGCAAGCCCCCCCACGACAACAACGTAGGGATACAGTTGGGGGGGATACTACGTGACTTGAAAGAACTCCAATTCCATTGCTATTCCTATCCATTCCGTTGCCTTTATTAACAGTTGAAATCACAAGTCAAGTTCTTTAGAAACTTGTCATGAATATTAACTTGTTTTGTCAAAACTGTTTTGAATAAAATCAAATATAATAAATCTTGAAAGTATAACATTGTAAAAATAAAGACGATTAAATTTTAAAAATTTTTTTTAGCATCTATATTTTAAGACCACATAAAATAATTAATTTTTATATACATACATACATAGAGCCCACGCCTGTATCTCACATTTTGCCAATTATAATTTAGTCCATTTAGTAACGTAATTGACGGCAATTACAATAGTGGGACCAAAGTGGGACAAGGGCACGCCAGGATTGATAATGATGGTAAGATACGTCATGGAGGATTGGCTGGAGAGGAGACATGGTTTCCTTTCCTAACGGATGACACAGGTGTGTGTACTATAACTTATTACCAACAATATAATATGTTTGTATTATTGGTATTAAGTTTCCCGGACACTGCTTTAATAAATTAGATATTTTGAATCATACTTTGCTTCTAATTTCTTTTTCTTTTGAAGCGACTTCAAAAAGGAGGAGGTTCTCAATTCGACTTTATTTTTCCTCCGAACTTTCGACTGGGAGAACCGAATTTCATGTTTTTTTTTTTATTTGAAAGCTGGTGGTCCCATTTTAATTTGGTCCAGTTCTGACAATGGCATCCATGAGAAAACAATATAAGACTTAAATTTGCATTAAGTATGTGCGCGACAAATGGACGAATAACTCAATATCACGCCAACCGATTTCGATGATTCTTTTTTATTGGAAAGGATGTACTTTAAGGGTAGTTAGATGAGAGTTTGGTTAGGTTCTGACAATGGCATCAATTAGAAAAGCAAATAAGTCTTACATTTTATGATAGACGCATTGGAGTCGGTTCTGTACTTTTTTAAAGTAAATTATTAAAAAAAATACTAGCAACGTGGGTCACACACTACCAGTACTCTCGTTAACCACCCCCAGCGAAGCTTAATCCTTGTGTTAGGAGTAGATTTACGGCGGTAGTGCACTTATGGTGCACTATGGTGGTTCAACTAAACACCTTATAGCGCAAAACAGGATTTTTAGGTATCAAAATGTGTAAGTAAAGTTATTTATACTGCCTACTGCAATTTAAAAGTAAGTAATTATTGAGTTTAATAGTAGTAGTTCAGTCAAAACCAAGAATAGTGACATTTGTAGCTTTAAGACACGCTAAGCTGAATGAATTTAAATATCACTTTGCTGCAAATGCTTGTAATAATTCTTCTGCAAAAAAAAAATACATACTATTGTTTTTTTATATTTTCAGCTTACTAATCTCAATTTTCATACAAAGTGTCGCTCTTATGAGAAGAAAGCTACCAAGTATTCTGTGATGTTTTTGCTCGACATAATATTTGCATGAAGTTGCTGTCAATAGGCGGAAAACGTAAAGAAAAAATATATGTATTTAGACAAGAAAGAAAACTTCTAACATTCTCGGTTCTTTTAATCCGATTATGTACAGCGAGTGTTAGGTTCTTACGATAACAGCTAAGAGTTTGTTTATCATAAACGACGACGAAAATACCGCGCCCCGCTACCAGCGACACGAGCAACAGGTAGCCACTGTCTTAGTTTATCACCTAAAGTTAACGCCCTTATCTTGTTTCTTTTTACACATTAGCATTTTAACCTTTTTTACGCTCTAATTAGTAATTCGAAGAACTAGACGATTGATTGTCAGCAATAAGCAATGAAGTTTATTAAATAGGCAATCAAAACACAAGAAGAATGCAATAATAATATCAGTTCATGCTTTACAAAAATTAAGAAACCACAATTTAGTATATATGTTAAGTTTTACATGGTCATTATTAAAAAAAAAATTACACCACAATACACCTGGCATGTCATTGTTACCTATTTAAACTACCTATTGTCAAAGCTCCAATTCTAAAGGAGTCCTAAGTCCTAATAAATAAGTACAGAGCCCTGAAATTCGACAAAAGAAAAAACATACTCAATAAAATCTCTTATTTTCGACAAAGAACCGTTTATACACAAATATGCTTTGAGTCTTTAATGAGTATGTTATTTCAATTTTGTCTTTAATTTTATCAAATACTCAGAATTGAGGTACTAATATCCAATTAATACGTCCGAGACTAAAGTATCACGTTTGATACTGAATTAGCTTTGATCTGACTTATAATGTATACATATAAGCGTCTTTTACGAAAGTAATACAAGTATGCCAGCGAGTCTCTTTTCACTTTGAAGTTTGCAAAATCACACGGAAAATGTAATCATGGTGTTTAAACATCAAGAGTAAACATAAAATATATCAACCTAGGTATATACATTATATTATTGCATCAAAATTAGAATCTACTTCTATAATAATATATTGTTTTAATCAACAATAGCATTTATTGTAGGTAGAGATTTACGCTGGATATTAATGAATAATGAAGTGAGACGTCTAAATTGAACGCGTAATAAAGCTTCTGTTTTATAAATATTTAATAAACAACCAAAGGTAGTCAATGTTAAAAAAATCTAATAATTTACTAAAGCAATAATAACACCCAACACGATAGCCGTAAAAAGGCCGGCAACGCACTTATGATTCTTGAACTGTAGGTTTTAGTCGCTTTCCATCAGGTGAACCGTCTGCTCGTTTCTCCCTATCTCTGGGTCTGGGTATTCTTTATGTCCGGTGTTTTAATGTTTGTAAATGTTTGTATCCCGCGACATAGGAATTAATCCTAGTGTGTGAGTTGTCTTTAAAAATATATATAAGATGGCCTCATATTTATGCATCGCTCTGGAAATATTTAGCCCGTAGAGGATAGCTAAATTCTGTCACACTTAGACAAAAAAATAAATCGATAATATAAGACTAACTCCCTCGTGATAATTAAAGAAAATATAAAAAATAAACATGAAAAATACGTGGAATTATTGGTACTTTTGACAATTAGAAAGTAGTACTCTTATTATTCTGTTTTTCTCCATTTGAGCTACTGATCATTCGTTGTTAACGTACGGTTATAAAAAAGAAATAAAATATTTTTGTATGAAGCCAATGTTTGAAAAGCTGAATATTTATCCGGTGTCTCGAGTGGTTCTAAATTTTCTTCATTAAGTGGAGCAAGTAAACGTTTTATTATGTAAAAGTTTTAATAAAGAACGTATGCTTAAATCACATTTCACCAGTCTCTTTAAATTAATTTCGTTACGTTTGTAAATCTGTATTCCAGAAAGCAACTCAAAACATTCCTAATAACATATCTTAATATAATTTTAATTAAGAGCCTGTGCCCTTCTTGTTTTAAATTAAACAGGAACAGAATCTGATATTTATGTTTTCTTTGTATTGTATTATTTTTTGAATCAAGTGATGCCTTAAGATTCTCCTGGGGACCTCCTTACCTCTGATACTCAGTGAAAATATTAGAATGTACCGAAAACACCAATAGACAGTAAATTATTTTTTGGGCTTGAAGGACTGAAAGCGTTACAAAATGTTCTATTGGTAATTTAAGATCATTAAATAATTTGCTATTGACAATTTAAAACCATTAAATAATAAACTCGTAAAGCTTTATCTAATGAGTGGGATGCAACTTGATATTTTAATTTTTTTATTAATGGTAATTAGTTAAAAGATTTTACCGATATAACTAATTATATATATTTTTTTTTAAACCATAATTGCACAATATGATCAAATGTAACTTTTTAAAGACAACTCCCGCACTAGGATTAATTCCTGTGTCGCGGGGGACTTTACAAACATTCAAATAACGGACACAAAGAACACCCAGACTCAGAACAACAATTCGAGGATTACACAAAGTGTTGTCCCGTGCGGGGATCGAACCCACAACACTCGGCGCGGCAGTATAGTGGCGAGGTGACCACTTAAACCGCTACGCCATCCGTGCAGTCAACTAACATACTTTAATTAAAAATATAAAAAAAATAATGGCATTTTTAACTTCGCCTTCTTTTTTTGCTGAAGTGAAGTTGAAATGTATTATCATCATCGTCATACATGACTAGAAAATCATAACCCTACTTTTCGAACAGTCTGGTAATAACATCTATACATATAAATATATAAAACGAAAGCTTGTATAAATCCAAAATGTTGTCCATATCGTTAAAGTCGTGTTCGAGATATGCATAATTAATTTCTGGTTAGTTAGCAGTTAGCAGAGAAAATAAATCAGTTATACATATACGAGTATGTATTACTTACATAAATCAGAGTATTCTATCTTATTATGCTATATCTATTTACTTAGGTACATGTTTATCACTAAAACAGGATAACAAAATGTTATTGTAAGCTGAGTGAATATCAAACATTGAATTACAGGTAACAATGACCTATTTTCGCATTACAACTCCGCCGGTACCTACATTTAGAATATCAGATAAAATGTTGTTTATTTGTTTTTTGTTTTTTGTAGAAACGTAATACAAGGCCTGGTACTATAAATTGTACATCTGTGCTAATAATATTGACGGAGAGAAAGACATAATGTTTTATAGAATTAAGACTTATTTGATGTATTATAGTTTGTTAAATAAATAAGCATTTAATATATGTGAAACCGTTTGTGGATTGAGTGTGTCATTTATTATTATTTCATAACATGTTTTTAATGTAAATATTTTAACCACTTGGTAAAAGGAACAGAGGAAGACGTAAAAAGAGATGGAATCGATAAAATAAACACGTTGGCTGGCAAAGACTGGAGGAAGAAAGTCAGTGATAGAGCGACCGGGAGGAAATTGAAAAACTTTATCTATTATTTTCCTATAGGTGATTCAACTAATAAGTTTCATATTGACATATTTATGTACCATCAACAGGTAACGTCAGTGTCGTGTCATACGGCACTTAAAAACGATTTACTCGTGATACACCAGTATATTTTGAGGACATTGTTACATTCATGTTCACATTTATTAGGCATGCAAGGGGAATCTTTATAAGGTCTTATGCACACGAGTAGTAGTTGCAAAAACTAAACATATATTTAGTAACAATCGAAATAAACATTTTAAAAATACTAAAACGATATCCTAACTAAAACTATAAATGTTAATGTAAGTTTGATTGTGTATTTGTTTGATTCCTTTTTCGCTACTGAACTGCTAAAAATTTTCCTGCCGTGAAATTATCTAAATATTTACTTTATCCGAGGTTCAGAAAAGAACATAGGCACTTTTACCGAGAATAAAATTCTGTTTTCTGTACAGGAAAGGTCAGCCTTCTCATCACTATACTTTTCATAAATATGTAATTCTTGTAATATCCAGCAAGCCCTATGGATGGATGTTAATATATATCAAAACATTCATTATTTTCTGTTAATACTATAAATTAACATTTTAACAAGTGAAATTATTAAAACTTCTCCTCTTTTTTTGATTACACCCAAAGTCACATTATAAAGACGACTAAAATGAGAAATCATAAAAGGGATATATTTTCAATTTTCTTTTGAGACAAATATTAACTTTATAATCTGTTCATGAACACATTTTACACTGTTTATAGTCACTGAAATAAGTCATATACTTTTCTATTTCTTAGGCTTATATCTTAGAGGATACATATCTTCTATGGTGCCACGAGAGTACATTGCTCATACATGCTTAATGACTGTGTTGTTAGGCATATAAACGCCTCAATGGTCAAGCGAGAGCTCCCAGTGTATTTCATGTATAAATAACAGGTCTGTGGTGATTTGTCCAATTGCTGCAGGGCGCTCTCAACGTGGAATAATCATGACAGATTCACTGTTTAGAGCATTTATGTGTATCAATTAGCTTGATACGTGAATTTGAAAATTTGAAATGTCGAAACAGTGTTTTAAAGCTAAAGGTTTAATGCGGAAAATGAATATTCCTCTGTGATCACATTATTTGCTGTGTTTGGAAATTTAATAGGCTTGGATAGAATGATTAATGTGGTCATACATGTTTTAATCCAATCAGTTGCAAATAGTGAATATTTGAATTTAAATATTGTATTTTTTGTCGTTTAGTCAGATTAATTCCAAATAACTGTAATTCTCCATGGAATACAATTGTGCCACCCTATTTATGTGCATGAGTGTTGTAAAAACACCCATGCACTGGATAACTCTTGGTTTACCGGAACGTGGATCCGCGCAATCACCTTATATTGCCGGAACGCGGATCCACGTTTGGAAATGCTATAAAAAATACCAATAATAAAACTTGCGGCGTCTTAATTTTTTGAATTACGGTAAAATATTGTATTATGCAATCAAGTTCACAATATATCAAAGTATAAAATAAAAAAATAAAAAGTGAAATTAAAATCACTGCCTTTACATATTTGTGTTTTTCCAAAGTACGATCAAGTTTTTACGAATCATGGGAGATAATGTGTTGTAGCAAATAAACAACTGATGATGTGCCACTAAATTATATACTTTGAAAAACTTAAAAAAAAAACAGGTAAACGATACAATTTGTAACTTTAGAGATATTTAATGTTAAAAAACTTGATTGTGGACCTGCGCGACCGTTGATATACCTCGGCACACAACGATAACATCACTTTGTCAGTCGCGGCATACCATACAGGTTTACAGATTAACAGTGGTAGAGCCATGCTTAGGTATGAATAGGATATCGCGACCGGTGCGATACCACGGCCTTACAGAAAACTGGTTGTGAAGTGACGGTTGTGTTGCATTTCTCCGAAATTGGTGAGGTTTCTGGAGGCCCAACTACCCCTCTTCTCTTTTCCATTACCCACATCCTCCCTTCCTGCATTCCTCCATGCCTCATCATCCTCAAACGCAGGCAACGCACTTACGACTCTTGAGTTGCAGTGTCCATGGACGGCGGTTGTCACTTACCACTAGGTGACCTGTTTGTTCGTCTGTGCCGGTATATTATATAAAAAAGGAAATTAAAAGATTAGTTTGTGACAAGCTTTAATTCCTTAAGTCCTTAAGTTTATTAGTAACATGTGGAATTGTAATACTCCTATATCTACCCCTTCAAGGATACAGGCAGGAGATTATGTATGTTTGTATGGGATGTTGATATTTAACTCGTGGGCGAAAACTCTAAATAGGATACTTTTAATCGACACTAGAAGTAAATATTATTACTATTAAACTCAACTTGAGTTCTATGAATAGTAACGCATAGTGTTTTGTTTTATTACCAACATGCGATGTTAATTTTTCAGTGAAGCTTACATATGAATACTATTTTTAGAGTTACTGCGCTGTGCATATTCAATGCGGACGCCATATTGTGCTGAACATACTAATTTTCTATTATCTTTTAGTAAAATATTTACCAATATATTTACATAAATATAAGACAAACAGTAATGATAAGATAAAGTCCATCAATTTCCTTCGTAGATGGTATATATACGCTCACTGTCTCTTTATTATATTCTCACAAGCTATCGCATCTCAGGGTCTTCATATAATCCTATCTATTTGTTTAGGATTTTCTGTACGACTTTCTCATTCTTAAGACAAACATTGAGGGCTTTATGATTTTTCTATTACTTTTGTATCAATATATAGGTTACATTTCCACTAGACATATACATATATTGCCTACTACGTCAATTTGTTCCTTGCAAGTCAAACTGCCATCAACTGATTTTTAAGGTTATTTATGTTCAAAGTTATATATCTAAATCGTTATGTATACCTAACCTATTCATCGCTCACTAAAACACTGCTTAGAATATAATGTACTACACTACTACTAACAATAATTTAGCCTATTAATTTACGCACAATTTTGAAACTAGTATTCAATTTAAAGAAGACAGTTCAGGTTTCTGATCGAACCAAATTACCAGCAATACTATTAGAGCTGTTAATCTTTTAGCTTATTTTGGCGTTTGTAATAAACTTTATATAGATATATACATGTATTGTTGCACTACGCATCAATAGTTGCTTATAATTACGTAGATGTACTTGGTGTCCGCTGAAATAAAATATGTCACAAATGGAACAAATAGAGATGTTATAGAAGAAATACAAATTGTCTATCGATAAGTATACTAAATATCAGTACAATTAACTTAAAAATACATATATTCAAGAGGCATCATTCAAAGTCCCTTTTTATTTGGGTGATTATATAACCATTATGAAATCGCTGTTACATTATAATGATTCAGTGATGATAATATCAAAAGCACTTTACCTAAGTAAGGACGTATTTAGACCAAACACTATGTCCAATTACAGAGTGCTCTTCTACAAAAAATATTAGAAATGGAAATATCACACGTATGCTTAAAAATATGTTCGTGCACTGTGTAAACAGAACCCTTCAGACGAAAATTGTTCACCTAAACATATAATACGAGCCCCATCAATATGAGCATTATAATTCAATAAATACCTTAAGTTCATTCAAAGATGTAATGCTGTACGATCCAGGGTATGCCCTAGCATACCCCTATATGCTACCCCTTAGTATGCATCGTACAGGAGCAAGTGCGTGAATTCCTTACAAAACGGATTGAAAGTAAACATATGAAAGTACAATACAGTACTAGTAGATAGTAAACAAAGCAACGGTTAATCACAACTGTAACCTAAAATTCAGATGCATTAAATTATGATTTTAGACACCTGACACAACAATATACATTCATACATATATACTATGAGCTTATCGGTATTTTTAATCCAATTTTAAATAACTATTCTGTTGAACACAAATAATATGACTCATCGAATTTTCATTCTACTCGTAAAATGTTAGTTTTACTGGTCGAATAAAAAAATTCAAATGCATAATTAGTGAAGCAAAACTACAATTCGTGTTGTGAATGTAAACAAATATACACGATAGCACGTGAAACACGGTATTTATTTAGAAACTAAAATAACGACCATATAATTTTGTTAAATCATTTATTTTATGTACCAGTGGCAAAGCGTACACTCAGACTCACAGGCAGAGAATGAGTTGCTAGTGTTCATTTCAGTAGAAAAAACTGCACTGAAATAAACAAAAATGAAATAATAAAATTAATAAACAATAAATAAAATCCGACTGTATTGAATTGTAAAAAATGACACCTCACATGTGGAAATCCATTAAGCCGTCTAGGCTTTAGGGCTTGACACATAAATAACACACATATATACACATCAAAAGCATAACCCTCTTTCTTGTGCTGTCGGGTAAAAAGATTATTGTTAATAATAGCAAATCTGATGTTCGAAAGGGAAGACAGATTTTTAAATATACAATTTTGGCCTTGGGTAATACTGTACTGTTCTTCGTGTGCTCGGATTTTGTACCAAAAAATAAAGACTTGCTAGATGGTAAAAATCTCATACACTTTAAATTCCTGAAACCTGTGTAGCATTGAATAGAAATTAGATAAATGCGATGAAAATATCAGCTCTAAGGCTTGCGTAGTATTGTAGAACCTAATTTAATGCGCTGATTTAACACAAGATACCCAAGACATATGAACTATTAACTATATGTTGATAGTTCATATGTCTTGGGGATTGTAAGTGTAGTTAACTTACTGAATTACGTAAGACATTGGTAAAGCTACTTAACAAAATAGGTATGTCAAGGTCTACTTACAAATTTACATTACAAACTTACATTTAATGTAAGTTTTGTACTGTAAATAATCGGGGGAAATTAATCATATAACTAGAAAAATACAAATTTTCGGATTTTTAGTTTACTTAATAGGTAAATGATCATATGTTTGTTTATTGGTCTAGTAGTATGCATATAAAAACACATCACATACACGCTAGTTTCATGTATATTTATTGATCAATTTAATCTTAAATTTACTTCTCACATACGAGCACGTAGGCGTTGTAAGAAAACAATGTGAGAAGAAAACCTTTTTTTATCAAACCTGTTCAACACTGTCGACTTATAACATTAATACTAGCCGCATCACTAGAAATATTTAAAAAAACATCATTCCACCTAGTAAACACTACAGAACACTTCTTCTAGTTAGTTCGTTAAAAGTTTATTTTTGTGCCTCTGTGGATACGCTTCGGCACATAATGTTAGCGTATGATAAATAATCACTAGCTAGTAAAATAAAAACGTTATATACGCTGACTGTGCGTAGTGGGAAGATGATTACCGTTCAAAAACCTTTAAGGTGAATATTGTAGATTCACAGATGCTACGAGTATTTAACGTCCACGCATTCATATAACCCAGTGGCAGACCAGGCAATGTTTGTTAAAGGGCCCATTCAAACATATTTCTAGACGGACTTTTAATTTGACTGAACCAAAGTAATAATTCATTTCATCGTGGGTGGTCAACAAACTAATGTGTGTGTTTATTATTTTATAACAAAAACTTTATTATAAAATAATAAACACACATTAGTTTGTTTGTAAAGCCAATATAAAATGAAATATTTATAAATGTACCCTATATTTGCAGGTGATGCTTATATTTCTCTCAGTTCACAAAATTTTCCGAAACCTTTTTCATATTCTAGTACCTTCTCTGATAAATCCGGGAAACATGAGTCAGTATTATTCAGAGCGAATTTTCTATGCAGCTTTAAATCATTGATCTCTTACTATATTTACAATCTGTTACAATGTACTCGTATTTTTTAACTCAATTCAGTAACCGTAAATGTAAAAAAAAGTACTGTATATTTTGTCATGTTTTGCGTATGTATGTAACTATTCTGGATTCATGCACATCAATAAGCAGGCGACATGTTCTGCATACAGAACTTCTGTTTCAGATTGCAGTTTCAATTTAATACTGCATTTTTGGTGCACTGGTATAGCACTTTTTGTGTATGCAATTCATGTATGTGTTATGTATGTTTTACTACTATACTATTGGCTACAAAAATTTGTGGACACTACTGTTAGATTTAGTCAAACACAAAAGTTCCAACAGTTATATGTTATTTCTTCTTCTTGTCGAAATTTGAAGTCCCAGGAAACGACATTCTGCAGGTACCTACAAAGAAGTTCTACCGTATAATAAAGCCATCTTTAATAAGCAGAGCTGCTGCAAACTGTCATAATCAAAACAGTTTTCCGTTCATATGATAACAGGCAATAGCTAATCAGTGTCCAGAAGTCATAGCAAAGTCGAACTGTATTAATATTATGAACAACTAAGAGACTTAAGCCGCACGCTTGCTAGATAAAATGTTTAAAAGTTGTCACGATTTGTTGCTACGTTAGTCAATTGAAAACTTTTTAAGATGTGTTTTTTTTTTTGGAAACATTACTTAATTTATAATATAGTTTTAACAGACTCTAAAGAAGGAGGATGTTATCAATTGAGTTGTATTTATGTGTGTTACCTCATAACTTCTACATTTATTTTTGTTTGTAAGGGTAAGTAAGGGTATGCTATGCTTTGTAAAACGGGATTCTTGGTGTAAAGCTATATTGCCGTAATTTGTAAACCGATTGCATTTTTTTTTTAATTGGTTGTTCTTGAAGTGGGGCCAGTTTAGCTTAATAAATAATGTTCCACCTCCTAAGGAAAATTAATAAATGAAGGTGGTTTTTTAAGATTTATTTGTAATAAGCTCATTAAAATATGTTATCTAAGTTTTCCTAAACTAATGTATGTAGAACACAAGAAAGCATGCACTTATGAACGTCTCTAAACATAAGAAGTTATTTTTTTAATGATCTGTAAAGAAACTCATTTGGCACTTTTATACACATTATTTACAAAATATACGAATAATTATAATATTTTAA
The DNA here is from genome assembly GCA_947561695.1 of Tyria jacobaeae. Lineage (NCBI taxonomy): Eukaryota > Metazoa > Arthropoda > Insecta > Lepidoptera > Erebidae > Tyria > Tyria jacobaeae. The sequence continues at coordinate 14,986,347 of OX387209.1, forward strand.
TGGAGGTTAAGTAGTTTACGGGGACTTTGATTGATTGAAATGTCGGATAAGCAAAATAGAAATTATTAATGTTGTTATGAAGAACTCAATATTAAAAATGATACAAATTGTTGCTTTTATTTATATAGATTACGTGAGCTAAATATTATGCGTAAATACGTACTATATATTTATGACATGAATAAAAATGTTACACGGCGATGTATTTTGTTTCAAGTTATATATTTTAATATTTGGTTATTATTATTTCATCATATTGATGTATTGCATTAAATATGCATTTAGTACATTGTGCATTTTTAATTACTTTGGCTTGTAGTTGACCCAAGAATAAGATTTTTTGTAATCTAGAGTTCCTTTCACGTCTATGTAAATTTCCCAGTGCCACTTGTTTACACAAGCTCTCCACTCCAAGAAAAGAGAGATGAAGTATTTTGTCAATCATTACGGTGCGGCGGAGTGCGCGGGTTGAAGCGAGAGTACCTCCGCGTTCTGCGGCAGTTGAGCGCCAGCCGCTACGCTGGTACCCGCCGCCTTCAACCGTAGACTTCGTAGCATCGTAGCGATTCGCGAAGTAACTGAAGCCGGGCGTAGAGACGCGACCTTAACAATACAAACAAGTGAGCTACAAGTCAAAGTCCTACTTTGTGAGTTCAAACATTGTTCTAAATAAAAAAATATTAAAATAACTTTTAAATTTAACTTTTGTTTACTACTTAATAGAGTGTCTCATTAAATACTCCCAGAAGTGTTTTTAGGTTTTTTTATTAATAAAGTTAATAAACTTAATTATTTATTTAATTCTATTTTAATTTAGTTTATTATTGGAGACAGAATTCCTTATTACTATTTACAAACATTACTTGAAGTTAGAAATATATAGACTGTTAAAAATAGTCTCTGCTGAGAACACAATCGAGACTAGCATTCTTTTTTTACATAAAAAAATGTACTGAATATTTTGTCATGTTTTGCGTATGTATGTAACTATTCTGGATACAGGGTACTAATAATTCATGCACATCAATAAGCAAATATCAATAGCAAATTTAACACAATTTAATGTCTAAGACTGTTAATAAGTTTTAAGTTTAAGTATAAAACTACTTATTATACAATAAACAAAAAGGTTAAACTGCTGGTTTTTAATCCAGAAACTTATAATATAAACATGTAATTTATTGATACATCAATTATATATCTTAAGAGAGATGACTGATAAGATGAAACAAATGTTTTTTTTTTTTCATTAACGTTTTTTTGCTCACTAAGTACAAAAAATTATCAGTTCTATGCAACATTAGATAATAATTAATAAATGAATTTAAACATATGCAGATACATACTAAAACTTATTAAAATAAATACAGACGTCATCTACACTTATCCTCCCAAATCCTTTGTCTGACGTCGTAAGTAGGATCAATCCCGCCACTTTATTGCTAAGCTTCTTTATTTAAATACAGATCAAATACAAATGAGAATATTATGCTTAATATAAAAAACAACCCAGACAAGATTCTAAAAAAAAGGAATAGGATGTTCTAAAATAGAATTCGAATTCTAAACAGCGGTCTAAAAATACTTCCTATGGATTACGGCGGGGTTCAGCGACGCTAATCACGTACTCTATGACGTACACATCCCGTGGTAACCCGAAATGTAGCTGAGTGAAGACGGCATGGCGGGGACAATACGACACCTGTCTACCCATCATCATGAGTCGGAGCCTTCCGCCAGTTCGGTAAGCAAATTAGCTAATGACCATTATCTTAATTAATCTTATAATGGAGTACGAGTAGATATAAAATAACTCCATTCCTAATTTATTGACATATTGATAATTTTAAAGCAACAGTCTGTCTAACTACAATGAATACGAACACATGAACGTAGAAGCGCTTATCTGAAGATATAAAACCAGCTTCGATAGTCTGCACATATCTTCGGTATCCTATCAGATAAACGCATTGCCTTCTTTGTAGCTACATATAGTAACTACTACATTTTTAAATATCGGATCTGAAATCGAAACACATAGAATATTTAAAGTCTAGTCTATTTAGATTATGTTAGTTTTTATACGAAACAATCTTATAGGTGTAATAATATACAGAAGCAATTAATAGGATGTTATTTTTAACAAGTATCTAAGTAATAACTTGCTACTAAAACAGTACAAATACTCGCGTACATAAGTACATACTAGACGTCATATTTATGTTAGTTCAAGGCCTTCTTACATATTTCTTAGAACTAGCACTTGGAAATAATTCATTTGTTGGATAATCCAAATTATTTATATAACAAGGCAATTAAATAATGTAAGCATTTAAATAATTATTTTACTCCTTACCTTTAGCCAGTTACAAATAAATCATATAGCATTTAAAATGTTCTGAATTATGTCAAAACATTTTATTCATTTTACAAATAATATAATTATATACAAATATGCCTGGTTACTGAATGGGTAAACGCAGTCTTATTAAAAACCCACATTTGAACTATAATAATAATAATAACTTGAAACACACGGCCGTCTATTCCCAAACTAACCTGGAGCTTGTGTCTGCTGATAAACACACATATGTAGTTTTAAATACGTACTTATTATAGATAAATCACATCCTGACAAATAACAAATGACGACGATGCTTATATTTTTATAGATTTATAAGTCCTGTATGGGAATTCACATTAATGTTTTAAGTAATGAGTAACGACGTAATGCAACCTACTAACTCGCATTACCAACCACTAAATGGCTTTTACGCAATACAGCGTTTTTTTTCGCACCTTCTTATACGTTGCCACTTACGCCTATGAATGTGACAGAATGGAAATCAAATATCAGATCATGTCCACAGATAACAAAATCATACGCACTGTCGTTTCATCAATCAAGAAGGCGCTAGGACAAACACTATCTTTCAAATAAAAGAAGGTTACGTTATCTTTCTGCTGCAGTACCTTCATACATACTCTGGTCAAAATTGACATCTACCCTTCATAAATTCCTAACAAGCTGAAAGCGGCAGGAATATTAGGGACACCATTACAATGAAATTATGAAAAGTCCCTATCGATCTCATGTATGCATTTTTTTATTGAAGGTGAAGAAAGTGGAATTGAAAAAGTAAAAGCACCCTCTGTTACCAAGTTACTAAAATGACTTTTTAAGTAAGAATATTTTTGCCCCGTACTTGTGTCATAGTAGAGCAGTATGCACAAAGCCTAAAGTCGGAAAACATATGTTTCCATTAAACCATTGCATCGCATTAAACTCTCACAGAAGCTTCGTCATTGCTAACACGGGTTGGTTACGAAGGAAATTTTCACACGAAAAATTGTATAATTAATATACATATATAATGAGTTAAAAGAGCACGTCAACGGCGCATTACAGCGCAGCGATTACATACATACTGTGATGATTAAACATTTGTGCGATACTTAAGTATTTAACATTAAAATTATTATATTTTTTTTCATTTATATTAAAACATGTAACGTATTAATAATTTACCTACTGAGTATGATTAAGTGCCTCATTGCCGCTTACTAGAACTAAAAATTATTGTTAGTAAAATGTAGGCGTTTTGTATGCCTCTGACTACCCTTTTGGGGGAGATAGGTGTTAGTGTGTGTAAACAGGAAAACGCAGCGAAGGACGCCCAGGTTCTAGTTGGAGTGACGATCTGTGGCGTACATTCTGAGAGGCCTATATCCTGCAGTGGACGATGATAGACTAATGATGATGTTGATGATATAAATATATGTGAGTGTATTTTTTTATTTTTCAATATTTCATTTTTATACACATGCCATGTCCTTTACTGAACCACCCAAAAGTTGAGTGGTAGATAATGCGATGAGGCATTAAGTCCGCCTCGTGCATTATATTATGCAGGAACAGTTTTACATAAATAAAATAAATAAATGTATGTGTGTCTCCCTATATATGTATAAATGTATTTACGTATGTTCTGCTTAATGAATGATGACAAAAAGAAGGAAGAAAAATTGCGTGCATTGCAAAGCACATCTATCCGGAAAATAGGACTTACTGCTATTAGCTAAATTTTATAGGAGCTATTAAAAATAAACACGTGACAATGTTTCAACGTAGTATACACAAATATTTAGGGTTGTAATTAATCGACTATGGTTTGCGCTGTGAACGTAAGGTAACGTAACGTTAAATAATATTAAAATGTTTTCTTAAAAAACCAAGCGCTCTACAACTTTATTTTTCCTATTCCTATTTTTTATTTATCCTTCATCTTAAGACATTTTTTTTGTGTATATGTAGTAAAATGCTTATTATATTTTTGTAAGCTGTAATCGTTAAAAGTATAAATAAATTCTGTATACCGACTAAATTATGAATAACTCACCTTCTTGCGCATACGAGTAATAAGCACATAATTGCAGCTTATGGGTGCCTATTCCTACTCACATACTCACACCCACAAATTTATGTAAATAACTAAAATGTTACAAATGTAGAATTTGTAATATTTTTTTTATATACCATATAAACACTAAATATAGTTAAAAATATAAAAAAAAATAGTAGATTACTGGTACAGGGGCCAAGACACCGGTAGATAAGGCTCCAAAGACAGGAACCTCCTCACAATACGGGCTGTGTCAAGGTAAACTGCCCCTTGATCCAGCTATCTATCGAGAGTCTCTTAAGGTGTTGGTCAAATATAGCTATATAGCCGAAACTACTTTTCACATATGGACAATCTTGTCAGACAAATCCATATATATGATTTGTTTATCTTTTTAAACTTTCACGAGACTCATTGCGCGGTGTTCTAATCGGTCTATTAACTCTATATCAGGTTTATTGTCAACAATAGCCTTATCAATGGTGAAACATAAAAGTAATGTATGTCACGCAACATCGCCGACAACACCACCCCGCACGGCGCTATATAAAGTCCAAAGGACTGAGCGCAGACCTCTTTCTCCTGGCTGCAGCACAGAAGTTAAGTGTCTCCACTATCACCGGGCCGGACTCTCACCTCCTTTTAACTCCAGTATGTGCAGTATCAATCTGTAGTAGCTGTCTAATTAAAATATGTGAAATTTTGTGAACTATTGTTTTAATTTATATTATATTTTAATAATGAGTTTCTCTTGCCGTCCACGTGTCTAGAACAATGCGGTCCACACCCTATCATGTTACATGTAATAGATTATTTTTAGTTTATTTTTGATTATTATGCATTAAAAACTTAATAAAAAGCAGTCCCCACATTTGTCTTTTTATATTAATTTCTTAAAGTTTTATACTAGCTTCATCTAAGCTAATATTTAAATTGGGGTCATTTAGTGGCACAGTGACTTCCTTAGCATCTCCTCAATGGATAGCCAAAATATTACAAATAGCCCTGTTCATAACTTTTATATTATAAATATAATATTTAGCACTTAGCAGTCAATACACCATTAGTGTTGATTGCCAAGTGCAGTATGGATGGACAATGACCAGTTGCAGTATGATAATTTCGTTAATATTACGTACTGTGTACGTTAAATTCATATGTTATTATTATTTATATTTTATTAAGCCTAGTATTTATGTTAGCTATTGGTACTTATTTGATTTTAAAGAACTCCGTACGTATAAGAAATACGTATTGATATAAAGGATGACTAGTATAATACCTTACAATTCAAAGGTCTCCATCTTAGAAATTTGAAAGCAAATAGCTATTTCATAGATTAAAGTGCACCCTAGCATACTACAATAAAATGAACATTTTTTTGCATTTAACCAAAATTTGTGAGGTTTCCGGAGGCCAAACTCCCCCTCTTCGTTTTCCCCTCCCTGACACCCCGTCTCTTTTCCCATCTCCTCGTCACCCCCTCTTTCCCCTCCCCGCATACCCTCGTCGCTCATCACCGTCAAAGGCGGGCAGCACACTTACGACTTTCGAGTTGTAGGTTTCTATAGACTGCGGCTGTAACTTACCATCAGGTGACCGCTGTTCGTCCATCCACCTATAATATAATATATATATAAAAAGAAAAAAAAAAGGTGAGCAATTATAAGAAAAGTATTGTTTTACAACCGGTTAACACAAAACATAGCAGTTGATAACATACTGTTCTAAGCATACATAAATCTATATTCATACTTAAATAAATAAAAAGTATGGAAGTAGAGTAATTTAGATCTTAGTTATATTATAAAATAATTGTTTTTGAATTTGTCCTATTGGTATTGGTAATGCGTTCTACAAAAGAATAGACTGAATCCAAAATAACTTTTGCGTTTAAAAACAACACAAGAAACATTTTTTTTTTTTTGGCAAATGAAGTTCACCCACTACTTAAATAATAACAATCACAAACACTACCTACGCAATTGATCCACGCTCTTACAACCGTAAGAGCGTGGATCAAACTTCCAGCAGATATAGCCTGAGCTCAAAACATAAATATTTAAAAATAAACTCGACAAATATCTTCAACAGCAAAGGACCAGTTAGTAGGTATTACGCATGGACACTGGCACACAGACGTTAGCTCCCGGCTTATACGACGCAGGTACTTTACGAAGTTGCCGTGTCCGGTGAGTACTGGCGTCATCAGGTTAAAGAGAACACCATGTCGCCTCTACAGCCAATCCTCCATGACGTATATGTAAAATGACCTTGATTGAAACTTGATTAAGTTATCTGTTTTCTTATGTCAACAGCCGTATTAGGTCGTATATCACTTAACAATCTAAAACTTGAAATAACAAGGACGTTTTCTCAGGTTAAATCCATTGTTTTATTTTATTGTATTTACCGGCTTATTTCGCTTTCGAGAAATCTAATTAAGCTTATAAGGTAGGTATGTTGGGTAGATAAGGTAAGCATAAACTTTATCAATAGGGTAGATGTTAAAACAGACCATTAGAAAAAGTTTGCTTTGTTGTGAACTAAATAATTATAAGTAGCTATGTACCTTTAGAGTAGTTCAGAACTTGTATAAAATGAGGCCTACGTCTTTGCAGTTAAGTAAGACGGGAAACAGAATATAATATTACTGCGGCAACATTAAATATGAAATATAAAACCTCATTTGTCAGAACCCAATGAAGACCGTGTACCTACTCAAATAACACCTCCCCACAAAGCCTCCTAGAGACATGAGTCGTAAAATGTTAGCAATATAGAAATAAAAACGTATACATTTTATTGCAGTCTCAAAAATGTGACATCACAAATAGTTAAATACAATCTTCGCCCGCTTTCAGAGGCGTCGCATTTCCGACTCCGTTCAATATAAACCTAGCCTTATGTGTAAGAACCACAAGACTTCATTGATTTTAATACTGGATTTTGAAATGTTTTGAATTTCTTAATGTTTTGAATTTTTAATGCCTTTTGAATTTTGTATTATAAAATTCAAATACATCTATAGTTTCACGTCACTTATAAGAAAACGACTCAATTCTAACTAGGCTTACTATCCTAGAACTGTTCTTACTAAGTTTTTATTTTTATTGGTTTTATCTTTAGGAAGCCTATACTATACCAGACTTCTGATAAACATAGTTATATATTACTAAATACATACGTATTATAGCTAAATTACAGTGAACAAATTACTTCCTGAAGGTGGGATTTGTAACCGCGATCTCTGTCTCAGCAATCAGTATAACTATCCACAAGATCAAGAGGCCAGTAAATCTTTTGAAAACTTGCAGATACCCGTTAGATACTTTTTATATTATTTGTTTTTAGTATTAAGAAAAATATATTATTATATTAAATAAACCCAATTAATATAGCATTATGTGGAATATACATTACAAAACAATGTTTGTGGATCACATGTTGGTGGGTGGATAAACTGAAAAGACAAAATCAATTTCTTGATAAAGTGGTTACCATAATATTCAGTATAAGGCTTATTGATAGAACACACCTGATAAAGCGCAGGAAATATGCAACTGCGAAATGTCGCGACGTGTAATGACACGTAATCGATTAATATCGAGAGAGTATTTTTACTGTTGTTGGATTTAATAAGGAGGATACCGACGATGTTAACAGATTACGATTAATTGCTTTGTGCCAGTACATGGTACTGAGTGTCCTCCTGCTTGTTGTATTTATTACACTCTTCTGCTTTACACGATTTCTGGAATAATATTTTTTTATTATTTTTATTATTTTGATAAAACCTTTTATTGAATATCACAAGGAATTAATTGTTATCAAAACAATTACATATATATACTACGTTAATTATTATTACCCACTTTGCAGATTTGGAATACTGAAATAAAATTCATTTTTCTTTAATGTAAACAATCAATTGATAGTTAAGAATTCAGAATCAATGAGAGGCTGCACTATAGCTAATTAACGAAGGAATAACTTTATACAAAACAAGCACACGTATTTCACAATCTGCTAACTAGATATTAACTACTCGACAGTGAATCGCCTTTTATAATATAACTTATGCAGTATTAAATTACTTTATTTGTTGAATCATAACGTGGACCATTATAGAATCAGCAAAGCTTTAGGCGGGATAAGCAACGCTACCGCAATTGAAGGCTTTTCCCCACCTTTTACTCAGTCCGACGCTGAGACCAGTACTAAAGACCGCTCTTTGTGCCTCGACGTAGAACGCTCGGGTTTCACATATGGTAGCCGTCTGAAGACTGCAGTAACAGATAGACTATCACCATCACCAACTTCTGTTAAAAGAACTGGTACAGGTGGAGAACATTCCCACCAAAAAGTGAACCACTCCCATCTTATTAATATATTAGTTGTGTCAGAACCGTCTCTATCAAAGAAATAATAACAACAAGTAATGGCTTCTGTTGGCTAAGGCTACACTTGCTTGCTAGGTCCCACGCTAGGAATTATTCCTATGTTTGAACTGTACAAACATACAAACAACGGTCGCAAAGAACGCCCAGACTCGGAAAAACTATTTGTAGATCATTAACAAATGACTGTCAGTTCAATAATACGACACAATTATGAATATTTTAATGCTAATCACAAATACTTTCAAAAATCTTTCACTATTTTTTGGTTATTTTATAAAGTATTATTTTGTCAGTACCTCATAAAACATCACCCATCACAAACAGCAAGTCCAATAAAACAAAAAAACGATTAAACAAACTTGGCGTTTTGACAGAAATGTAACTACTGCAACATAACTGGCTTACCTAAAATCCGCAATCGGGTTCATATGAGCTTATGCAATCAATCGACTGTTCGTGTAGAAAACTAAAAATGTATTTATTATTTTTGTATTTCTGTTTAGGTCAGAGCAATTAATTATCGCAAAGGTTCGTTATTTCCTTAGCTCCTAAGCAATAACATAATTATATATATTCGAGGATAGCTTTCGGCTGCTTCTCAAGTTACTCAGTCTATTATTCATTAATCGAGACGATCAGGTGTTCATTAGTGTCAATTTCTATACATTTTTAAGTCGATATACTGTTATATAATTAAAAGTTATACAGCAGTATCAAGTTCGTTCAAACTTGGAACAGGTAAAGTCACTGGTGACCAAAAAGTCATGCAAGTATAATCTAAACAAATTGGCACGGGACATCAGACTCCATCAAAGGTTCCGTAATGCAATTCCCTTTTGGCAAGCACTCGACTAAATTTTAATTGTATTTGGAGCCTTCCCTTGATTGCTGTTTAGGTACATTTGCAATTTATATAAATGAAGTAATAAAATATTGTTAAGTAGCTCAAACTCGAGTTGCTCAATAGCTTCGTAATATTTTACTGTCACATTAAAACATTAATGTTAAACATTAACGACCTATTCTTGGAGTGATATTTTTGTGAGACATTAACTTTTTATCAGCTAACATAGCTGAGCTTATATACTCGTATATATAATACTTGAACATAACATGAGACAGAAGGATGACATACATAAAACTACGGGTAATAAATACTGTTGTTCGGCGGAATGTGCGGAACGAACAAACATAAGAAAATAAACAAAGCCATTAAAATCGACATAGATACATAACATTGACAATCATTCAAGTCATTGTTAACAAACGCGTGTTTGAAAGAGTTAATTTCATAGGGCACTTGAACTAATTAAAATGTATGTTCATAGTTATAAAATTAAAAGAAACTATCGATTTTTATAAATACCTGTTATCATCACAGCTATGTTTGTTAGGATTTCTTAAAATCGGTAAAAGAAACCTCTATAAGTGCATAACTGTAAACAGGAGAATTACTCCCTACCAAAAAAAAAACCATAACATTCTTATAGCCGTCTTTTTGAAATCCGACGGTCACATGCTAAAATGTACACGGCTGAGTATCCCGAAATGAGTGAAGAGTTATCTCTCCATTTAAACTTCTTATACATATATATATGTTCATATTTTCATATTTTCGACTAACTAGAACTCTAAGAGCGATGAGACCGATTACAACAATTATTTTTTCGTTCGTCGTATCAGATTTAATACAATGCATTGTAAGCAAAACAAAAGAAAAATGTAACGCAGCGACAAGCTTATCTTCAATACACAATTGTATTGTTTCCTTAAAAAATTAAATAAATAACTGTGTAAATTAAGTAACATTCAGTTTTGACTTCATATGTTTTTTACACTAAAACTCCTAATTGTAATTAAAAACGAATATCTCATAAATATAAATATTTTCACCATCCCTGTACGGCAAATACATTTAAAGAAACCCTATCAATTTTCACAGTATATTATTATAAGTATTTAAATATAGGTGCATTAAGCAGCTGTTGGCAAGCTACTACGCATGAACACGGTAAGGTGCGCAGCGGACCAATGGATGGTGGATATGTAAATGTTGGTGCTAAAGTACGCAAGAGAGTCAAATGTGTTAAAAGAAAGTTGTTCGCTGGTTAAATTGAAGATGAGTTTTATTACAATGTTACATCTTTTGTCAGACTGCCAAGTCTTAATTTCTTTTGGCAGAAAAATGATTGTCGGATCAGCTATCGTCATCGTCAGTAGCGGTTTTGATAACTATCAACAAAATTGTATTGAATACCAAGTTCTTCTTCTTGAAAAGTTATGGAAACACTACACTAAAGTATAAAATGGTGTAGAAAATAAGTTACCACTAAAACAGAACGAATGGATATGCAAAGTACAAAGCAATTAATCGGTATCGGTCAACATCAACGAAAGGTTCACTATTACAATGTCACAATTACTCGCTCAATAAATAATCGTTTCCATTAATGTTTCGTTACAGTAGCATATCTACTTCGCTTTGTATGATGACTTCTATTCTTATAACCATCTATAATCAATTGATAGAATTGAAGATATTTTTTATAACTTTATTATATTTCTTGTATTTTTTTTCAACCGAGATCCAAGAGTATGTACACTGTCTTTCCTTTTACAAAAGTAACAACGACTGCATATACTAAACTCGTAACTATACAAATCTATTCGTAGTAAAATTACTAATATTAATGTTTTAATAAAAATGCAAATAGGGTTATAAGTTTTATAAATATTATTAAAAAACTTAGGAAGTACCTTATAAGTCTATTATTAAAAAACTTAGGAAGTACCTTCTAAGTCTATTATTAAAAAACTTAGGAAGTACCTTCTAAGTCTATTATTAAAAAACTTAGGAAGTACCTTCTTGCAGCAATAATGTGGTTAATAAAAGAAATTATTATATATATAAGTATATAATAGTCAGTCCACAACTGCCTCAAGCTATTCATCAAAATTAACTGTTAAGAAACAATTATGGCACTGACAAAAAGCACATAAATAAATGTTTAAGTAAACATTTATTCTATATCTACTCATTTTATTGAGAGACTCTCAAAAAACTAATAATCGCTAAAGAACGCGTTGTTATTTTTATTATTCACAAGTTTTAAACTGCACAAGTTGCTTAATACATTAATTTATTGAACATTCAACTTACAGGTAATATTGAATTTAGTTATATACTCATTATTGTTACTGGTTAGTAAAATATTGGTAGTAAATGAAAAAAAAATAGTCTGCTCGTTTGGCCCTATACTATAAAAAACAACACATTTATTGGCCACCACATGCTGATGATTTTATATGGACCAATAGTTTGATTGTTCTGGTATTTAATATGTAGTAGTATGTAGCAGATGTATTGGGAGATATATACATATATAGAGCTACAGAAAATTACTGTCTAACTATAGCGATTAGAAATTACCATTGCGCGATCGAGATATTCCAAGAAACAAGATAGAACAGAGACAGTTGACAAACGTCTAATATCTATTTTATGTTTATAACGTATTATTAGGTGGATATCGAAATAAAAGACTGGGATGCGGACAGGCATATTGAAGGGGGCTTAAATCCCCCTTCAATAAGGTAAGGGACGTAGAAACTCATTAACTGAATTAATAATAGGGTAGTCGAATATTATATTTGGAAAAAATATTTAGGTATAAATAAGTTACGAATTATGAGGAGGGTCTTATGTTGACGAATGTAGTGGTATTATATAGGAACTTATTTTAAACATTTTAAACATATCCTACTGTTGGATACTTGGTAGATTCTAATTTTGTGTTTGGCCACATTTATTTTATAAAAATAAAAAAAAGGAGGTATAACTGCCTGCCTATTAACAAGGTGTAAACGTTCCTGTTTTATTTTTCTATTTTATTATTGTTTCCTTGGTACACGATTGTTCATTCCGCTACATTTGGTCATTACGAGCCGGATAACGGGATTAGCCGCGTTACGAGAATTGCAACGTTAAAATATCTGGATATCTGGAAGAACGATCGTCACCTAGAGGCCGTCGAAGGACGTTGGAGTTAAAAGTCCCATTGCTGCACATCATTCATCACGGGAGTCATAAAAAGGCTTCAGGACGTGGAATGAATAAGTACTACGTGTGACAGTGTTAAAGAATTATACAAATTCATATTTAATTAACCCAACACTCTTCTTTACATTAAGTCAGTAAATTCATGTGCCACTAGGTATGTACCTTCAAGTTACTAAGTAATTAACATCAAAATAAAAGCACAGCCTTGTGCGGCATTTTTTTTTTTTTTCTTCTTCTTTATGGCAAGGATGCCGATGTCGACAATTCTGCCAAAGTCAGTCGTGCGCTGGTGTGTGTGCTATTCGAAAGAGATTGGACAGTGAAATTCTGTAAACTCAGCTTTGTTGCATTTCTTGTTTTAGGGTTAGTACACTGAAACAGACATTACAAATACTACATGACCCACTACGCCACACACAATACATGCATATACACATGTAACCACAATGACAAAGTGAAACACAAGGAGTATACATATCAACAATAATCAACACAAACAAGAATCAAATCATACTCTGATATTATTGCGACGGATAAACGTCATAAGGATAAACAGTAAAGGTCGGGAAAAATGGGTTAGAAGGGAAGCAAAGTTTATAGGCAGAGGGATGTTCAGTTTTACTAATTGAACATACAGGTTAGGAGAAAAACAATTTCGGGGGCAATTAAAAAAGATATGGTCTAAAGTACCCTCGTCGAGACCGCATTCGCATAGAGAGGAGTCCCGAACTCGAATTTTATGCAAAAACACTGGAGAACAGCAATGGCCCAAGCGAAGCCGGGAAACTACAGAAATAACAGTTTTTGCGATTTTTTTGTGTTCATAAAACCAGGGTTTTAAAGTAATATTTGGTTGTATCGTATGGTAGTACCTGCCTTTTTTCTTACTAGATTCAGCCCACTGAGACTGCCACGAAGACAACAACAGTTTTTTAGGTAATGAAAGTAGGTCATATCTTTGGTGACTATAGTGCCTGAGGTCTGTAGATGATGCTGAAATGGCGCTTTTTGCCAGAGAGTCTGCTACTTCATTACCCCTGATGCCAGAGTGGCTTGGGACCCATACTAACTCCAGGGTTGTTTGGTTCATGAGACAGCTGAAGAGCAATTTCTTTATTTCCAAAATAATAGGACTGTGCAGTTTGCTCTTGAAGGGGTTTTGTTCTAGGGCCTTAAGACAACTCAGGGAGTCAGTGAAAATAACAGCCTTGTGGATGTTATGTGACTGTATATATTTACAAGCCTCTAGTACAGCTACACATTCCCCTGTATATACTGAGGATTCCTTGGGACATTTGAATTTTAAAATTATTCTAGAATTTTGGTAATATACTGCTGCACCTGTGTCATCCTCCTGTGACAGTTTTGAAGCATCAGTATAGAATCTTTGGAAATCAAGCCATTTTATACTGAAGATGGCATTAAAGGCCATTCCAGCACAGTTATCGCACTTGGATATGCCAGTGTTAAAAATAATATTTGGTTTAAAGCATAAGATCTCAAACTTGTAATTATATAGAGGAAGTCTTTTAAAACTAATTAGAGGACATTTCAAGTTTTCAAAGGAGTTAAAGGCTTTTATTATTAAGGGCTTAAGTTTGTGCCTCCAATATGGAGTAGAATTAATAAGAGAATTTAAAATCTTTAATTTTTTAATAAGAGGATGTGTATTTCTAGCTAATAACCGATATGTGAACCGGTCTGCCAAATATTGCCTTCTTATTGTTAAAGGAGGTTCTGAGCATTCGACTTGAAGGGCATTTATTGGGGACGATTTCATGCATCCGGTAATAATTCGAAGGCATCTGGACTGTACCCTGTCTAGGCCTGTTAGAGCTCCTTTGTTACACGGAGCTAATAAAAAGGAACCATAATCCATTACACTACGAATGAGGGCATTATAAACCAGCTTCATGGTATAAGGGTGAGCTCCCCACCATACACCAGCAAGGGCTTTCAGAACAGGGACATTCCTTTCACACCTTTTGGCCAAGTAATTGAGGTGGTAGGTACCCGATAGTTTATGGTCCAGATACACGCCTAAGAACTTTGCTCGTAAGTCCACTGGGATATTGCGGCCTTGAATTTTTATGTGTGTTTGAGGGATGTTTTTCTTCCTGGTGAATATGACGACGGTACTTTTTGAAGCAGAGAGGCTCAGACCATGATCAAGAAGCCACTGGTTTAGAGAGCCCAGGGAGACTGAAAGAGATGCGGCGGCATCGGCAATGGAAAGGTTGCTCACATAGAGAGCCAGGTCATCAGCATACTGTAGTATGTGGCAATTATTGTTGAGAGATGTATTTAAATTTGCAGTGTATAAGTTGAACAACAGAGGACTTAAGACAGAGCCCTGCGGCACTCCTTTCCATACCGTTCGCCGTTGGAACTCCTCCCCCTGGACTCTAAGAACCAGCAAGCGAGACATAATCATTTGACACATACAATGGACCATCCTCGCGGGGATTCTCAGCTCTTGCAATTTTTGCCTGAGAATTGGAAGAAGGACGTTATCGTATGCTGAAGTTATGTCAAGGAATGCAGCAACTACTGATTTGTTTTGGGATAGGGATATACGGATATCTGTGACCAGTATTCCAACGCTATCCATAGTGCTGAGTCCTTTTCTAAACCCAAATTGAGAGCTTGGGATTAAATCTTTTGACTCCACAATCCATTCCAACCGATTTTTGAGTAGATGTTCGAAAATTTTTTGAATAACAGATGATAAAGCTATAGGTCTGTATCCATTAGGTCATCTGAATTTTTACCTGGCTTCAGGATTGGGATGATGATCTGTAGCTTCCACTGATTGGGGACCCAACTGTTAATATAGCAGTAATTAAAGATGTTTAGCAAGTAGTCCCTGGCTTTAACGCCAAAATGAGAGATGAAGGAGTAAGGTATTCCATCAATACCGGGAGCTGAGTCCTGAACATGATCAAGCACCATGTCTAGTTCCTGAAGGGAGAATATTGAGTCTTCTGTTTCCAGCATACCATTCTCTGGGAAATATTTACACTCTTCTATAGAAGGGACATAAGGGGGAGCAATTTTATTAAAAAACATTTCAGCTGTCTTATACATGATAGGTGATGAGGTTTTAGGAATGCATCCTGATCTAAACCTATTAATGTTTTTCCATACAATTGATGAAGGAGTAGATGGAGATAAAGATGAACAGAATTTTACCCAACCTGCTCTTTTTTTCTGCCTCAGTAACCTTTTACATTTTGCAAACATATGTTTATAAGTTAGTAAATTATAGGTAGTCATGTTCCTATTGTATCTTTTCTCCGCGTCCTTCCTTTCCTTAAGAGCTCTGGTGCAGTCTTGATCCCACCAGGGTGGTGAAGGGATTTTGCCACGAGCTGAGTTTTTTAAGGGGAAAGTGGATTCTGCACACAAGTTGATGGCGTCAATGAGAGTGCACCGACAATTCTGTACATGGCATTGATCGGATGAGCTAAAATTTTGAGAGTTTGAAAGATTGTCAACCCTATCCTCCAGCAATTGCGTGTACTTGGACCAGTCTGGGTTAGATAAATTAAATTTTAACAGTGGAGGCGAGCTTTTCTCTAAGACGGATTTGCCTGAAAAAGACACAATTATGGGATAATGGTCACTTCCATGTGACAGGTCTGAGCAATACCATTGGGCGGCAGAGGCAAGGTCTGCAGAGCAGAAAGTAAGGTCTACACAACTTTTAAGCTGACCAGGTAGAGATCGACGGGTAGGGCAGCCATTGTTAAGAACAACAAGGTTTAGGTCATCTATGATTCCCACTAGGCCTTCCCCAAATGCGTCAAAGCGCTGAGATCCCCACCTATAGTGGTGACCATTAAAATCACCCATCACTAGTATTGGACCCTTAATGTTCTGGAATATGTTCCTCAGTACTTGTAAAAGATTGTTATGAGGGTGGGCAATATAGATGGAAATGATTGTTATACCTTCAACCTTGTAGGCAACCATATTTATGTCATCTATAGGAGGAGGAGAGGGAATAGGAGATTGGGCAACTCTATTATTAATTAACAGAGCCGACCCCCCATATCCATCCTGTCTGTCACATCTATGGGTGTTAAAGTGTGGCACACAGAAGTTAAGACATGGCTGTAACCATGTCTCTGTGACAGCACAAGCTACAGGTGTGTATTTATTCAGAAGGAATGTGAGGTCATGCTTCTTGTGAAACACGCTCCTCACATTCCACTGAAGAAAAGTCATTAGCTGAGCCATTTTTAAAGTTAATAAGCAGGTTTATAATGTTTTCAGCAACGTTGGACGGTGAATTAGGGATGTTAGAAGATATAAATGATTTTATAACTTGAATGATCAGTTCAATAATGGGAGATGTTAATAAAGTGGATAAGGATTGGAGACTGGGATTAGAGAGACTACAGCCATTTGGCTGTGTAGAAGGGGGAGTGCTAGTTATGTTGCTGTGTGCAGTTCTATCATATGAAGGGGAGAGAGGGATATGGGACTTGGGCTTTAGAAATATGGTTTTGCGGTATGATTCATTTGATTGGCTTTTAGCAGCATTAGCATAATTACGAGATATAACAGGTACAATCCTACTAGCTTCTGTATAGGAAATAGCTTTTTCAGCCATGGAGGCCTTAATTGCCCGCTGCCTTCCATACTCAGGACAATCCCTGCTGTTAGCAAAGTGATTGCCAGAGCAAACAATACAGCAAGCATCTGCTATAGTTACAGAACAATCATTACCTGCATGATCAAGACCACACTTAAAGCAACGCGGTTTGGACCGACAGATTGCTTCCACATGACCAAATCTACAGCATTTACGACATTGTATTGTTGGGTATATGTACTGTTGTACCGGAAGTGATGTGTAGCAGCAAAACACTCGCTTTGGGAGGGTCTGGCCATCAAATGTTAAGATGCAGGTTTCGGTAGGTTTCCAATGAGTAGCTCCATATGTTAAGACTCTGCGATTAATCCGTCTAATTTTAAGGATGTGACCACATCCTGAGGGTACAGATATGTAATTTAAAACGTCTTCCTCAGTTATGTCCACTGGCACCCCGCTGACAACGCCCATTCGTGTGACATTAAAGGATGGGATAAAAGTAACAAACTTATTTTTGGGTAGGATTGGATTGTTTAGAAAGGAGTTAGCATCTTGCGGGGTCGTAAACTCGATAGATACTCGATTACGCCCAATTCATTTGATGCCATCTAAGACAATATTACTAATATTGTATTTACGCAAAAAAATACCTAATGTGACAGGGTGAAGAGTAGTGCCCGAGTTTGGTTCTGGTTCTATCCGCGAAACATGGACGATGAATGGTGTCTTATCGTCTATAGTATAATATTCACGAGCAATCTTGCTTTTAGCTTGTTTAGTTGGACGACTGGGAGGGATTTCTTCTTCAACGGGGCGTTTTCGCGCTTGAGCGTCATTGGTACCACAAACTACGTCTGCGAATTGCGTTAAAGGGTTTGAAGGGGTGAGTGGTGTATTAGGGAAAACAGGAGGCAAGGAGAAAGTAGGGGTTAGAGGAGAAGAATCATCAGGAGGATCGGGGGGTTTCGTCTTATCCATTTTTCAGGAATGTGTACATATGAGTTGATATATATATAATATTAAACGATACACTACCTTATACCAGTTAGTAAACAATACACATAGACACACAAGAAGACACAAATTCGACTCAATAAACACGAAAACTCAAAATATCCGATAACTTTCAAGACACACGTGCTATCCAAACCCACGGTAACTTGACAGTCCTTGTGCGGCATTAATACCTTTTTCTATTCAGCCAATGTAATTTGCATTCTTTTATCTATTCATTCTATTGTTCATATTTATCGTGTATGCGGCGAGATCGCATCCACTCAAACCGGTTTATTCGTAACCGATCACTGCAGTTATGTGCATTAATTTAGTAGCTGTTGACTATTAGCATTAGTTCACTTACATAAACTTTAGAACCTAAGTCAAGTCGTGTATAACCATCATAAAGTAATATCTAGAGGATATACTAGTATTTCCTTAATTACAAGAAAATGTTATAAGTAGATTTAAATCTTTATATGTATCTGAACTTTGTTGTAGAAAGTGTAATAACAGTGTGTTGTAATTTGCTATATATGATAAAGTGTTAGCAATATACCGTATAAAATATTGATTTCTTTGCGGTTGTTTAAGTGTATATTGTTTTAACTGTGATTTCTGTATACATATATCTGGATTTGACTCCAATAACCCGCAATGTCCGAGAAGGAATTAATTAGATTGCGTGGTAGCTATAAGGGTCGAGTTACATCATTTGCTACATACTTGGAAGGTCTAGGCAGAACGCTGGATCGCTCTCAGGTAAATGATTTGCAGTTACGGGTAGATAGATTGCTTAAACTATATGAACAGTATGATGAAGTGCAAACAAAGCTGGAATGTTGTGTGGAAGACATGAATGCCCAGTTACTAGAACGATCTGAATTTGAGTCGAATTATTATAAACTTTTAGGAGACGCGCAAGAAATTATTTCACATTCTCAGGCGCCTCCATTTACTTCGGAAGTTGATTCAATGTCGCGACAATGTGAGCAACGTAACAATATCGTTAAGCTGCCTACCATTCAATTGCCAAAATTTAATGGTAATTACGAGTCATGGTTGGAGTTTCATGATACGTTTTTAAGCCTTGTACATGAGAATACTGCTATTCCTAACATTAATAAATACCATTACTTGCGTGCCTCCCTACAAGATAGTGCTGCTGTGGTAATTCAATCCATTGAATTTTCGGCTGCCAATTATCAAGTTGCATGGCAACTTATATGCGAAAGATATGATAATAAGCGAATTTTAATACAAAATCACGTGTCTGCATTATTTAATATCGCACCTATAACTAGAGAATCTGCCACAAATATTCGTCGTATATTAGACGACTTAAATAAAAACTTACGGGCCTTAGAGTCACTGAAGGAACCCACCGAGCATTGGGATACGTTACTAATTTATCTTGTCACTAGTAAATTAGATATTAAAACCTATCGTGAGTGGGAAGAGGTGAAGAGTCGCGCAGATAAGTTGAAGGTTATTAATTTAGAATTGTTAACATCGTTTTTACGTGGTTAGGCAGATTTGTTAGAAACATTGGAAGCTTCGCGTGGTAATGCTATAAAAAATAGTACAACTAATTCTAAACTACGGTCCATGATTTCCGTTACAGGCAATGAGTCAACAAAATCGAGCCATCGTTCGGAGAATGATGTATGTCCAAAGTGTGCTGGTGGGCACAAATTATATAACTGTGCTCAGTTTACTATGCTATCCGCTGAACAAAGGTTAAAATTATTGCCGGATCTCAAGGTATGTTTTAATTGTTTTCGTAAAGGACATTACGCTAATCAATGCAAAAAATCTGGGTGTAAAACCTGTAGCAGAAAACACAATACTTTAATTCACATCGAGGGTATGAAACGACACTCAACTGCATGCGTTAGGGACCCGGCTGCAATTGCATGTACGAGCACAGTTACGTCGTCGCCCCAAACGGTTGTACTATCAGCGCGAACCTCTAACGATTGCAGTAGTCCCAATGTTTTGCTGTCGACTGCATTAATAAAAGTGTGTGACTCTCGTGGTCACCATCACGTCGCGCGGGCGATTCTTGATAGCGGTAGTACGTCCTGCTTAATGACGGAGTGATTGCGTCACATCTTAAGACTACCTTTTAGGCACGTTGATATGTCAATTATTGGAGTAAACAGTGCTTTATCACATACTGGTAAAATGTGTAAAGTCACAATACAATCGTTGAGTTCAAAATATGTGAAAGATATTACGTGCTTCGTTTTACCTTCAATTACCGATGACTTACCAAGTCATCCCATTAATACCGATGATTTAAACATACCCCCTGAGCTACCCCTCTCCGATCCAAACTTTCAAACTCCGTCACCGGTTGACATAATAATTGGTGCCGATGTATTCTGGGATTTATTAGGATCACAGAGAATTGATTTGGGTAAAGAAAAACCTATACTCTTTGAAACTAAATTAGGGTGGTTGGTTTCCGGTCCAGTAAACGCTGGGCGTTTATATTCCTCGGAAACGCAGTCAATTCATTGCAACTTCACACAGGTAGATTCTAGTTTATGTTCCTTAAATGACGCTATTCAGAATCAATTAACTTCATTTTGGAAACTGGAAGATGTCGCGGTTCCATCATCACAATTTACTCTGGAAGAGAAAAAATGTGAAAAACATTTTATTGAAAATGTTACGCGACTCGAAACTGGACGGTTTTGCGTTAAAATACCGTTAAAAGATTCAGAGAATTTATTAGGTGATACATTTGAGCGAACGAAAAGATGTTTTTATTCTTTGGAACGTAAACTAAATAACAATATAAAACTAAAAGGTAGATATCATGAATTTATGTCTGAATATTTAAGACTCGGTCATATGTCACAAACTGATAGTGTCGGTCATTTTATGCCTCATCATGGATTGCTGAAGGAAAGTAGTAAAACAACAAAATTAAGGGTTGTTTTCAATGCTAGTGCCCCTTCTACTTCCGGTCATTCTCTAAACAGCATTCAAATGATAGGACCGACTATACAGAGTGACTTGTTATCTTTATTAATCCGATTCAGACAGCATAAAATTGTTTTAGCAGCTGATATTACTAAGATGTATCGACAAATAGTTGTCCATCCTGATGACAGACACCTGCAACAGATTGTCTGGAGGGATGATTGTTTTAAAGATCTAAAGTATTATCAGTTGAACACTGTAACGTATGGCACCGCAAGTGCACCATTTTTAGCAATTAGATGTTTGCATCAGGTTGGACTGGAATGCAAAGATGAGAAAATATCAGAAGTAATTACGCGCGACTTTTATGTTGATGATATGCTGTCAGGAGCTGATTCAATAGAAAAGGCTATCTACATTCGTAATGGTGTATCCGGCGCACTTGACTCTGCTTGTCTACCACTTAGCAAATGGAAATCTAACGAGCCTGCCTTACTATCGACCGACGGGATCCCTGGCTCAACTATTGACTTAAATTTTGATGCCAATGAGCCATGTAGGACATTAGGACTAGGCTGGCTACCCGATATTGACCAGTTATACTATACAATAAACATTGAGGCACCAACAGTAGTTACGAAACGTTCTATTCTTTCTATGATTTCTAAAATTTTTGATCCATTAGGTTTAATCTCACCTTATACAATTACATTTAAAGTCATGCTTCAGAAACTTTGGCTTGAAAAGCTGTCCTGGGATGATAAACTTCCAACGCACATTGTGCAGCAATGGAACAATATTGTAAATTATTTACCTGGTTTAGATGAAATACGTATTCCTCGCCGTGTAATGTGTGATTCCGTTTCGCCTGTTGAATTACATGTGTTTACAGATGCATCGGAAAGGGCATACGGATCGTGTGCGTATGTAAGAAGTCTGGATGCAGCAGGCACCATTGTAACTAGATTACTGATTGCCAAGTGTAGGGTAGCTCCGATTAAGCCAACTACCATTCCACGCCTCGAGTTATGCGGTGCGGTAATAGGAGCGCGTTTGTACGACAAGATTGTTAAGTCATTGAGGCTCACCTTGGGACGAGTTGTATTCTGGTCGGATTCTACCATCGTTTTAGGATGGCTAAATATGCATCCTAATAAATTACAAACATTTGTACGAAACCGGGTTGGTGAAATATTAGACAAGTGCGATAATTGGGAATGGAGACACGTACCCACAGATAAAAATCCTGCTGATTATATTTCGCGCGGGGTTAGTGTCAATTCATTATTACATTTGGACCAATGGTGGTATGGTCCAAGTTACCTAAAAAATACCGAGTCGAGTTGGCCCAATAACAAGGGAGCGGTGAGTTATGAATCTCTTCCAGAGGTACGTAGCACTGACTCGGTAATTGCTCTAAGTTCATTTGTGGCTCAAGGCGATACCTTAGTAGATTTTAATCGTTTCTCAAATCTAAGCAGACTAACGCGAGCTTTTGCGTATGTACTACGATTTATTGACAATTGTAAAACCCATGAGACTAGAAAATCCCCTTTAACCGTTAAAGAATTAAATTCTGCGTCTAATCTTTTAATTAAAATGTCTCAAAAGCAATCATTTCCAGAATACGAAATATTAAGTAAAAACAAAATTTTACCTCGTAAAGGTAACCTTTCAAAACTAAACGTTTATTTAGATCCCATTGGTATTATGAGAGTTGGGGGTCGGCTAAATAATTCTAATTTTAATAATGATAAGAAGTTTCCTATGATTTTACAGTCCAATCATATATACACAAAACTGCTGTTTCAGCAAGAACACATTAAATTGCTCCACGCAGGACCTCAACTGTTGTTAGCTTCAATAAGAGAACGTTTTTGGCCTTTGGGTGGACGTAATTTGGCTAGGTTATGTTATCGTAGTTGTGTAAAATGCAGTCGGTTGAGAGGCAAGATTACCGCACCTCTAATGGGACAATTACCACAGCAGCGAGTTAACCCTAGTCACCCTTTTGAAAATGTTGGTGTTGACTACGCAGGTCCGTTACTAGCCGTGAGTCGCCAAGGTCGTGGATGCAGGCATATGAAGGTTTATATCGCTATTTTCATCTGCTTCTCCACTAAGGCTATACACTTAGAATTAGTGAGCGATTTAACTAGTAACTGCTTTATATCCTGCTTGCGTAGGTTTATATCTAGACGGGGAAAACCTAAAACTATTTTTTCTGACAACGGTACAGCCTTTGTTGGTGCTTCAAATGAGATAGGACGATTTTTGAAGGTATCTTGTAACTTGGTTTCTGAAATGGCTGCAAATGAAGGTATTAATTTTTGTTTTTCGCCACCCTACGCACCTCATTTTGGTGGTCTATGGGAAGCTGGGGTCAAATCCACAAAGTTCCATTTGCAGAGAGTGTTGGGAAATTGTTATTTAAATTACGAGGAACTTAACACTGTACTTATTCAGATTGAGGCGGTACTCAATTCACGCCCTTTAACGCCTTTGTCGCCGTGTCCTGAGGATTTGCAACCATTAACACCTGGACATTTTTTAATTGGGAGACCTCTGACAGCTTTACCTACCGAGGACATGAGGGATTCTTCTTCTAACCATCTATCTCGTTACCAACGCATCGAGCAACTGAGGCAACACTTTTGGGCCAGGTGGGCCAAAGAGTATATTTCAGAGTTGCAGCAACGTTTTAAATGGCATTATCCTAATAACATTTTGTGCGTAGGACAAATGGCTATACTGAAAGAAGATAATTTACCCCCACTCAAGTGGAAACTTGGACGGATTGTCGCTGTTTATCCAGGTCCAGATGGCATTAACAGAGTAGCTGATGTGAAAACTAGTTCAGGAGTAGTTCGCCGAGCGCATAGCAAGATTTGTGTCTTACCAGTACATGAACAGGAAGGTTGAAAGCAACAGCTTCCAAAGCCCGGGGGAATGTTGGATACTTGGTAGATTCTAATTTTGTGTTTGGCCACATTTATTTTGTAAAAATAAAAAAAGGAGGTATAACTGCCTGCCTATTAACAAGGTGTAAACATTCCTGTTTTATTTTTCTATTTTATTATTGGTTCCTTGGTACACGATTGTTCATTCCGCTACACCTACCTTGCCCACAAGCTACTTTTTATCGACAAAGCACGTAGGCTAATCCATGGGCGGATGCTACTAACATTACAAATGTGACAGCAAGAATCTTATCAACGACTATCATGATATTTAAAAAAAAATCATATGTATTCTAAGGATTAAGAAATCAATACATGGTTCAGAAAATGTACTGTTACCTAGGAATAGCAGAATAAAAAGAA
This sequence comes from Tyria jacobaeae, assembly GCA_947561695.1. Taxonomy (NCBI): domain Eukaryota; kingdom Metazoa; phylum Arthropoda; class Insecta; order Lepidoptera; family Erebidae; genus Tyria; species Tyria jacobaeae. The sequence continues at coordinate 15,011,066 of OX387209.1, forward strand.
GTCGTTAGCAAGCTCTAATTTCTGAAAAACACTTCCTTACGAAGATACACAAACAGTGCATTCTTGCAATTATGTTTCGGTAACAATTAGTTTATTTGATTTCTTGTTGTCCATATAAAATATATAAAAATATAAGAACTAAAAAGTTGATGCTTCTAAATATCATGGAAAGCCGAAACAATTACAATTACAAAACAATTACACGTTTAGCTTCGAAATGGTCACATTTTTTTTTATTTCGTTATTGTATTAGTCTAAAAAAACTTATACATTTTTTCTTGCATGAATTGTATCTATGACGAAGACAATTGACGAAGAAGATATCTGATTAAACAGTAATAGCCTACTTGACTTATAGCAATACTTATGCGGTATTTGGTCTAGGAAACTGAAATAATAGTTCGGGCAAAAAGTTTTTTCGCCTAAAGAAATCCTTCCGACTAAAACCAAGACAATCCTAATGCAGTCCGTTATCATACCTATAATCGACTATGGTGATAATATTTCGACCTGAATGCATATCTGCTCAATAAACTTGACCGACTTCTTAATTTTCGTTTACTGTGCTCAAATCATGACAGAAACCTTCGTTCATCACGCAACAATCTTCTTTTATGTAATTCTCATATCTTCAACTTCGTGAACGCTTCGTTCTTTGTCCAATATGTTCTTCTTTGGAATACGCTCCCACTCGAAATGGTACGTGTCTCCTTCTCAACGAGTTGGTGTAGCGATCATAATGTTGTGTTGTAAAGCAACGCCCCAAACCTTATCATGCTCTTGTAAGCCGAACTTAGGTCAAGTGACAAGAGGAATGCGGCGAGCAATAACAGCAGGAATGCGGCGAAGCAATAACATCAGGAATGCATCGAGCAATTGACGAACGGGAACAACACTTGACTCTAGTATAAAAGAACGGCGCCAATCTATTTTAAGTTAGTTCAATTGAGATCACCTCTGTCTTCGGTCACATAAGTTAGGAACAATAAAATTACGATCTACATTTGTAATTTCCTTTACAACGCCTACACGTCAGATTAAGCCGTTCGCAGCCACCACGTCAATTCTCTGTAAGTGGTTTAGGAGTAAACTCTTAACCCACTACATTGGCTTAGTTGTCACATCATTTTTTTTTCTTTCTTTTCTTTGTTTTACGTAAGTAATAATGATTTTCTTACTTGCGTATAATTTTCTTCTTGTATTTATACAACTTTTTTTTTATGCTATAAGGGGCAAATGAGCAAACGGGTCACCTGATGGTAAGTGTGTGACACCCGCAACTCAAGAGTCACGAGTGCGTTCCCAGCCTTTTAGGTAGGAGTACGCTCTTTTCTTGAAAGTTTGAAGGTCGTATCGGTTCGGAAATACGGCAGGCGACAATTTGTTTCATAAGCTGGTTGTGCAAGGCAAAAAGCTTCTGGAGAAGCGCACAGTGGTGGAGTGCCAATCGTCCAGGTGATGGGGATGGATATTTTGTCGCGTAGGACGATGGCGGAAACCTGCAGCCGGTATAAGTCCCAAAAAAATCCTCTGAACACTCCCCATGATACAAGCGATAGAGGATGCAGAGTGAAGCTACATCTCTACGCAACGCCAAGGTGTCAAGTCGATCAGAATTATCTTGGCAGTCGATGAGGCGAGTCGCTCTCCGTTGAATGCGGTCAAGAGGGAGAAACTGGTACTGGGGTGCACCTACAAAGAGATGAGAACAGTATTCCATGTGCGGCCGAACCTGCGCCTTATAAAGTTGCAGGCGGTGGGCCGGAGTAAAATACTGTCTCGATCTGTTTAGCACACCAAGCTTCTTCGGGGTTAATATGGCCTTACTCTCTAAGTGACCGCGAAACTGGACTTCGCTTGATATATCGACGCCAAGGATTCCGATACTGGCTGATGCAGTTAGAGAAGTGTTCTCAATTGAGGTGATACGACCAATGGCATCTTGTTAGCGGTGAACGCGCAAACCTGTGTCTTCGTGGGGTTAAACTGGACTAGGTTAAGTCGACCCCAATCTGAAACATTTAATAAAGAAGTTTCGATTTCAGACACAAGTTTGGATCGGCTTTCGATGACGTTTACCCGAGAAATGTTAGTGCAGCCGGTATAAAGGGCATCACTCGTGCTATCGTCTGCATAGCAATGGATGCTGCTAATCTGCAGCATGTCATTGATATGGCATGCTGCAGATATAGCACACAGCCTTGTGGGACACCAGAATTAACAGACTTGGAGTCGGAGCATGCACCGTCAACAACGACCTTGATGCTTCTGTCTGTAAGAAAACTGGTGAGCCAATTGCACAGTTTCTCGGGAAGCCCATAGGAAGGAAGCTTCGCAAGGAGCGCTTTGTGCCAGACCCGATCGAAGGCCTTCGCCACGTCCAAACTAACGGCCAACGCTTCCCGCTTGGTCTCGATCGCCTGTGCCCCCCGGTGAGTCAAGTAAACAAGAAGATCACCAGCTGAACGACCCCGACGGAAGCCGTATTGTCGATCATTGAGGAGCTGGTGGTCTTCTAAGTACCGGAGGAGCTGGCAGTTAACAATGGATTCCATTATCTTGGAGAACAAGGAGGTGATGGCTATGGGTCTGTAGTTGGACGGATCCGAGTGATCTCCTTTTTGAGAGATTGGGGCACTAGAGCTGTCTTCCATGAGTTCGGGACTACGCCAAGAGAGTACGAAAGCCGATAAAGGTGCATTAAAACCGGTGCCAACTCTTGAGCACACATCTTCAGCACGATAGGAGAGATTCTATCGGGCCCACTCGACTTAAGAACATCGAGGAAAAGAAGCGCTTTACGCACTGCCCTTTGTGGAAACCGGACTTCCGGCATGCGGCTCTCGCACTGCGGTATGGTCGGCGGTGCGTTTTCCCCGTCGTCCAGAGTCGAGTTGGACGCAAAGAGTTTGCCCAGAAGATCGGCTTTTTCTTTAGCGTCGTGGGCCAACGAACTTTAACTTTACTTTTAAACTAGTTCCTTCTTTTCTCCCTTATTCTTCGCACCTACCGCTTTTGTTCCTGCAAAACAGGAAGGTTGATGCGTTGCATTTCCCTGAAATGAGTGAGGTTTCCGGAGGCCTATAATCACACCTCCCCCCTCCTCCCTAATGATAGCGCTGTTAACAAAAATGATACCCTAGGGAGGTACCAGCGCTAGCGTTGGAGAATCCAACCTTGGATATCCACCCTCATTATGCAATATACCTGAGTGTGGACGCCCAGGCTGCCCCTCGTACTCTGGGGGGGGGGGGGGGGCATTTCACCCGCATTGTACAATATGTGCATTAAGTTAAATAAATAAATATTTCCTAATAAAAATTCTCTAATTGAAATGCAACTCAAGCCATGAAAAATTTGTGACATTTATGGACCTAATTCAGTGTCAGTAAGAATAGCACAAACTTGATTGAAGCATTTTCATTCCGGGAATTTTCATGTCATTGATGCAGCTCGCTCTGATCTCCCTAGCAAGATCGGCATATTAGTACTTACGACATAGCCGAGTAACTCAGGATTGATCACAAAATAGTTTTGAACCATTTGAAAAAGTCTGGCTATACAAAAAACTTGATATTTTGGTGTCACACGAGCTCACTAATAGAAACCTAATAAACCGTGTAATAATGAAACCGACCATTTTTGAAAAGATTTATCACTTTTAATGAAAAGTAAATCATGACAAGAACGTGCGAAAAAGATCATGGTCAAAGGATAATCGATGTATGGTGGGATTAGAAGTTTATATCGCTACCGCCGGCTAATTGGTTGTCAATTAGACTCGAGCAAGTAATTGAGAAAAAAGGGTCCTAATTTATCAACAGAAAGGATTTCATCATGGTAACGCCGAAATACACACGTTGGAGTGCTAATGCTTCAACCATACAGTTCCGACCTTGCAACCTCAAATTTTCATCTGTTTCGGTCTTTTCAGAATTCTTTGGGTAGTGTTAGGTTATCATCAAGAGAGAACTGTCAAAACTACTTGTCAAATTTTTTTATTCAAAATCCCAAGATTTCTTTAGCGACGGAATTATGTTATGAGAAAATTAAAATATAATATATTATAACATGTCACGAAATTAAAAAAGAAATTCTCTCATTTGTATATCAATTATGAAGAAACTTTTCCCTTTTTTTTTTTTTACGTGGGGAAATCCTCATGGACTATCCTCCGCCGGGGGCATCAGCGGAGGGGTGTGCCGGACTTGACCAGCTAAAACCACCACGGTGTTCCTTCCTCGCACCTGCTGCCGAGGGCCGCGGGAACAAGACATTCTTCCGCGGCCAGCAGGTGACCGTCCGGAGCGGACCCCATCTCTTTTTTTTTTTTTTATACTATAGGGGGACAGACGAACACACGGGTCACCTGATGGTAAGTGACAACCGCCGTCCATGGACACCCGCATCTCAAGAGTCGCAAGTGCGCTGCCCGCCTTTGAGGGTGATGAGGGATGGGGGATGCAGGGAGCGGAAAGAAGAGAGGGGGGATGAAGAGAAAGGAGATGGGGAGAGAGGAAAGGGGAGAGGGGAGGCCTCCGGAAACCTCACTCATTTCGGGGAAATGCAACGCAAGCGTTACTTCACAACCGGTTTTCTGTGAGGCCGTGGTATCGCACCGGTCGAGCCGGCCCATTCGTGCCTAAGCATGGCTCTACCACTGTAATACCATCTCGTTTTGAAGGGGGGAAAAGTGCCACTCCCCCCACCATCACTCCCTGAGGGAGGCGCCCGGAACACAACCTGCAACCTCGGACATGCTAAACGATTTGGGCGGTGGACTGTACCCCACGTACACCGCCCTCGGGTCCATTTACGGAGGCCGGAATTGGGCATTGTCGGCCCTCCTCCGACGTCGACGTCGGTGCGTCGTCTGCGGATGGAGAGGGTAGTCGTGTTTTCCCTCACCCTTTCCGCAGCCTCCTTCTGTGTCATAACAGTTTCACAGAAGGTGACCACTGCATCCCATGACCTCTCGCTCCCGACCATGGCGCGCACAAGCGCTGTGAGCGAGAGGTCAGTTCCTATCTCTGTTACTAAGGCACGGCGCGGCTCAACACAAGCAGTACACTCTTTTACCGTATGCCGCGCCGTGTCTACCTCGCAGTTGACGCAGTGGTGGCACCGGGCGTCCGGCTCCCTGCGAATATCCCGTAGGTACTTCCCAAAACATCCGTGACCGGTAAGCACCTGCGTCACCCTATATGACAGGGAGCCGTGCCTCCGTTCGACCCAGTCGCTGAATACTGGCCGGGTGGCCTCGATGGTGTTGAGGCCATATGACGGACGCAGAAAATAAACTTTTCCCTGACCTTATATATCAATTTACTGAAATAAAATTTAAGATTGCCTTATAAAATCAATTTAAAATTTCAGTTTTTTATTTTATTTTTAACTTGTGACAAATGCTTATTAACATGTCCCTTGACAGCGAATGACAGCGAATCTACACACAAATATGGCGGAAAGCGTTTTAGTATGTTTTCAAAAGTTGATTTTTAGGGTTCCATTCCTTAAAAGGAAAATATAAACAATCAGAAGGAAGCGGGCCATCTCTACAGTGCCAAAAATTCAGCTATTAAATACTTTTTATTACAATGTATCATGGTGAGCATGGTGACATTGGTTATATTTATTTTTAAATTCAAATATACTTGCAATTTTTAGTGTGGAAACCCCCACGGGTCATCCTCTCACCGGGGCGTTACGGTGAGATGGTATGTCGGACTCGAACCGATTAAAACCACATAGGGTTCCAACATGGAGTCTTCGGGCCGGGGCCTCAGGTGTACCCTAGAAAGGAAAACCATGTGAACCCTGACAGACTTGGCTGCCTGTTGGAGGCGACCCCGCTACGGTTTAATGCTCTGATTTAAAGAGGCGCGCGCGGAACACAGCGCGCCACCATCTCGGGCCTGCTTCTGCTGACGGATAGCCCTGTCCATTGCCCCCAGGCTAGCGTTCATGGAGACGGAAATCATTTTGCACTCTCCGGCGCCTGGTAGTAGTAGCACTACTGCGGGACGGAAGAGTGCTACTTCTCTCCCGTTCCCTTTCCGCCGCTTCCTTGACCTGCATCACTACCTCACAGAATGGCCCAAGGTGCGCGAGTCACGACTAACATATGTCTGTATTTTTTTTAAATAAAGTCTTTTAAAATTGTATTTTGATTTCGCAGTACAATAACTTATAAGACTCTCTTTACGAGTGTGAATTAGTCTGTTATTGGTATGCTATTAGGAGTTTATTTTATTTCTAATCTAAAATGGAATCAGTAATAGATTTTTGTAGCACGTTCAGAATGTTATTTTATGATGCCAGACTCATCATCGTCTCGATATGTAAAACATCCTTACTGAAAGTAAGTCAAACACGATATCGAAAAAATTGTTAAATTTTGAAGAGGCACAGCATCTTATTCAGACTCAAAATACCTATGTAAGTAAAGTCAATGGTTATACCTATTTTAAATGAAACAGAAAAAGAAGAAGGTCATTTTAAACTGATAATTGAATTTTGACCCTCGTGCCCCATTTGGTCCTTGGATAGCTTAATTTATTCTGAACGACTGGCTAAAAGTTTTTGTTTTTATAAAATGGAATGTATGTGTAAATTTATACATTTAGGTATATTTAAAAAGTTAAATACGCATTAATATTTCTGGTAATTTTAACAATTTTACTATACCTATTTATTTTTTAGGCATATATATTTTATGTTTTTGCTGTCTATAGTCTTCTTTTAATTATGTACCGCAAATTGCCAATTACCTTATAATACAAGTCACAAGCGGATGCTAAGAGATCGCAGCCTCCGATAACGCCACCCATTATTACACAATTTTTTTAAACCCCCGACGCAAAAAGAGAGGACTTGTAAGTTTGACGTCGATGGCTGTCTGTCTGTGTGTGTGTGTGTCTGTCTGTGGCATCGTTGCTCTCAAACAGATTGACCAATTTCGATGCGGTTTTTATCATTTGAAAGCCAGTTTCCTTGCGGTGGTTCTTAGCTATGTTTGGTTAACATCGGTCCAGCAGTGTAAGAGTATCAGCTCTTTTCCAAAATGATTTAAGGCATTTTTGGCACATGATTAAGTTTTTCACGCAAGCCAGTATAATCATTAAATGACAATTAATTGATAATTTCTACCGGATGCTGCAAACAGAATGGTCTCCAGAGAACCCAACTCTTCGAAAACTTACAGCAGGCATATATTTTATTTTAATTTTTAAGGGTTGTTATTTAAACTGTTAGTACTTTTTGCGTAAGGGTTTTTTTAATTTTTATTGAATTTTTATTATTGTATCCTATCGACTGCAATTGTAAAATTTCATATCATTTAAAAAAAATCTTGACTGGAAATATTTGTACTGTTACCCTTTCTTACGAAATTAGATTAGCTTTATCGATGGTAAATTTATTTTTTATTTTTACTTGAATCGTTACTGCTTAACTTATTTACATCATCTACTATACCGCCTTAAAATATAAGCACCTATTTCTACACCTTGCATATATGCTCAAATATATTTAAAAATATCACACATCCATAATAAATTCAGTACATTTTGTATAAATAAAATGTCCTTTCAACATGCCAAGTAACAGCTTGTAAAATCAATCTCGAGGCATATTAATCATTCTTCGCTTCGTTAGTAACAATTTATATCTGTAACTTACTATCGCCTGAATAAGTTGACGGCTTACTTATCGCTTCAGTTATTTACCTGTCAAAACCATGATAAAACGCTTGTATAACGCTATAGACAGAACTTAGTTAATGGATTACTATAATTGTCCTAAACAGGTAAACAATGGTTTACTTACTCGTTTTTGCCTTAGATTACAATTATTATTTCGTACGTTTAAACCCTTGATTCTTTCTTAATTCTTTGGCGGATTTACTAATAGGCTGAGTAGGCTGGAGCATAGGGCGGCAAATTTTAGGAGGCGGTAAATATAGCCCAGTTTTTTTTTTGTCTTACAAAAATAAAAACAACATAATTTTCCAAAATGTTATCAGGTCCACTCACATCGTTTAATCAACGTATCTTAACTCTTAAGACACTTATTTCCTTACGTATTTGCGGCACAGGAACAAATAGACACGGCCGTCCGCCAAGAGTGTCTAGCCGAGTTGGCAGCAAGAGCGCGACGCGTTGTATGCATACACTGAGTGGTATATTTATATAATACATATATATATATGTATATATATATATTTATATATATATATATATATATATATATATATATATATATATATCGGCGATAAAAACGAGGAACTTCCTTCACGTATTTACTTCAAAAACTAAAGAAAAGTCACCTCGGATAATTGCGTCCTGCAATTTCTTATACATAATATGTATTGTGTTATGTTATGTAATACACATTTTTCTGGTTTTGTACATGTTCCGTTGATTGTAACCAAATTTAGACAACCAAAATAAAAACAACAACGAAAATAAAAAACAAGCTTTGATGAAAACACAATTTTCGTCCTCATAGATAGACTCGTGTCCGAGTCAGTAAAACGGCAGGAGGCCTAATATATTTTTAATTCGAAGTTTTCCTTTCTGACCAAAATGAATTAGTTGCCCTGAAGGAAAAATTCACTTTATTGAAAAACGGAACCCTAATGATTTAAAAGATCACTTAGTTCGGGAAAGTGTACACTTTCAATGCAAAAGGCAATGTAAGAGTTACCTAATGTTATTGTCACCATCAAATGGATTGTCAATAAATAGTTTAATAGGGATAGGTGTAATACTATTGTTAGTGTTAGTATTATTTACTGCAATAAAAATATTTTTAAAAGTTTACCGAATGTTTATTATTTTGAGTAAGCTGCGTTCATATTGTGTAAGTAGTTTTAAAGCATTACTTATAAGGTGGAGCAACCGTTCCCCGTCTTATAAGAGATATATGATTGAGTTTTTATTGTCTTAGAAATATACCCAAAAACTATGTCTTATGTCATCATCACTAACTCATGGGTTGTAAGAATAATCTAGGAACTGACACATCAATCCCCTCGTTCACAATCATACTATTAACATACTTATTTTTTCCTGTTAATGTATTCTAAATTTTCTCATCTTATTTCAAAGTCTAAAGTCTATCCATTCTAAAGTCCCCGAATGACGCCAATAGGCTTGTCCCCCATTACGTAAATGTTACTATATTATAATCGGTAAGATATGGGCGTTAATTACGACTTTGGCTACCCCTTTGAATGTATGTATGTATGTATGTTACTACCATAAAATATGTATCATTTTTTTTTTAATTATAATATTAATAATGATTGTAAATTTAAAAAGGGTTTCGAAAAACAGAGGTCACTAGGGGCGGCAAAATTTGAATAGCCTACTGCCGGCAAATGTGTGAATCCGCCACTGCTTCATTCCTCTGACCGTATTACAAGTAATAACAACCCCTTTCGTTAAAATGCCCTGTTTAATATTTTATATACAAAAAGAAAGTAAAGGATCGTTAGATTATTATCGAATAGCCCAAGTTTCGTGACTTACTGTTCCTGGTGCACAAGATCAGCAATAAGTATATACTCACTGCTTCAATAGTTTATGATACGGTTGTCAACGTAAACTAAAACAAACTCGTTCACCAGTAGAACCAGTTCCAGTATTATAATAATTAAAGTCTTCTGATAACATTTTGAATTGTAAAATTTAATTGTAATGCGGTTATTAAAGAAAAGGAATAAATAGGTTAAGCTTTCGCTACCAAACCAATAAATACTAAGAATAACTGTGTTTCATAGTGAGAAGCACAATAAGAAGAATTGAATTAAACAATATAGATATTGTGACAATTTTCTTCATGAAAAATATTTCTTCACTTATCTTCTCTTTATACCAGTCCGATTCAATACTTCAAGCCTGAATTCTTACAGAACATAATCCTAATGAAGCTAAGAAGCTGTAGAACTCTTATCATTCACAAAATAGATAATGATACATCGGGGCTTTAAAAACAATAACTAAACGATACTATTTCAAATCAACGTTGAAGTATCTGCACACGGTGATTAATATTATCAACATAACATGCTGAATATCAATTTGTTTTGTAATAGCTACACCTAACATTTACAGTTCTCAATTCCCACACCGATATCACACGCAACACTCCTCTCGAGGTCGTGACCTCAGAGTCAGTAGAAGCGAATAAAACAATTATGGTACGTTTATAGGTATTTAGAATCCTAACCTCTCGCAATAAAGTAGGTAACGAAATACACGAACAATATAATGAGTGACACGTGAGAAAGCTATCACGCAAATTAAATTTATACATTATAATTTATTTTTGTTCTACCACAACTTAATACGGTTACTTGCCTTGGGTAGGGCTGCGTCTACCGAAACTTTAGGGTGCTACAAAAAAGGAACTTTATAAAATATATGTATTAGAAGTACTGGTAATTAATTATGTACATACTGAAGACGTAGCTCAAATAGATCTGGGTAGTGCCATATGTAACGTTTTCACACTTTGCAGTATAATATTACATCCTGGTGAAATAACATGTGGGAAGCTTACGGGTTCAGGTCATCTAACGATATTAAATATTCTATTAGCATCTTTTAGAATACTATGTATTATTAACTACCCTTTCGGGGACACAAGCGTGAGTGTATATATGTATATATGTATGTATTATTATGATAAAAGTGTGTTTCAATTATAAGTCAAGTTAACAAACAAAAAGCACATGTTATACTCGCCATTTTATGGTTCCCTGAGCGGTGTGCACTAGTACCATTCGTTAACATGTATTCGTATGCAATCTCGAGGTCTCCCTCCGGGACCTAAACCATTCAAGTAAATACTTATGACCAAGACTTCTCTGTTGGCGGAAATAGCACTTTAATGTACAACTATAATATCATTAGCTTCTTGAATGAAATTGAGTCATGGACAAACTTTCAAAGCTCCGACTTTTAGCCTTTAGAAACATGATAGAATACATCTATGTCTACGTTTTACCATGAATATTGTTACAAGCAAAAAACTTTCATGTTACTATTACATAAAACATTTATTATTTTAATGTGTGATAGTTTATACATTAATATAATAGAATTAAAAATATATGAAGATCATGCAAAATTATCTCCATTGGCTTTAATATAGTCCTTAGAACCAGCTTAGGCCAATCATTAATAGAAACACGCAAAATCCCTGAAAAAAATCTTCACTGCCAATCTTATGGATTGTATAGGGATTCCAAAATATCAAGGCGCTTAGAGCATGATACAGTCTAAAACTAACCATAAATCATAATCCAGCAGATTCAGATCAAGATTAGATGACAGCCAGTCTTCAACTCTGATGAAGTGAGAAACGTTTGTTTCCAACTACGCTTGGGTGAATCGCTTTCTCACCCGGTGCTGAGCTTCAAACCACCCATACTTGCTGAAAAAACCACCTTGACCACAGACCACTCTTGATTATGGAACATGGTTTTGTTAAGAGGCTTAACCGCCTTCTCAAATATCGTGTCACGATACACATGTTTTGAAACCTTTTTCACAAAAATATGGCTCTATTTGATAGCTAAAACCCCACCAATCAGCGCGAAATGAATATTCATATAAGACTTATGCTTTTTTTATTGTAATAGTATTTATGGCCAGACTAAGTATATATACATACACACACGTTTATATTATACATTTACATGCAACTATAAGTAAACAACAACAAACAAAATTGAATAAAATAATTGGACAAGTACTCTTTTAACAATATCTAAATTCGATCCTAGAGATTGAGCGTGTAAGGGATTTATATGCAATTGTTGTGGAATGCACTGGAATTTGCAGATCGATAGATCCAAATACCTGCATTCGGATGAACTCAAAAACCTTGAATGTGATACACATTCTTATTACCTGGGAACCTAAGTGTGGGGGTGGAACAATAATATATATTATAAAGTATAAAAGCGATACGAGTATTAATTATAGCGAATTGCAGATATGTGATCTTATTTGCGCAGACCAAATATGAATCTTTTACAATAATTTCGAAACCCTTCAAGTTTGATGAGTTACTCTTCTGTCGAGATAACTGACATCGACATAATCTAGAATAGGAAGTAAGAGAAACTGTGCAGGTGAAATCTTTGTAGCAGTCGGTTAAAAGTTCCACAGCCTTCGTAACGATTCTGCTACAGCAAAACATTTTGTGACTAACCTCTTGCAGTTGGGGGCCCGAGGATAAGGTACAATCAATATATATCCCTAAATCATTTACAGTGTTGCTAATCAGTAACGGTGCTGTTATCAAAATAGAGTTAAATCAATGCTAGAATTAATTCTAGGACTACCCCCAATGTTAACAGTCCATTCACAAATACGTTCTAAATCACAATGAATGCCTGAAAAAGCTTCGTTTATCGTATTAAATGAGGCATGCGAAAAATTTGAAGATCATTTGCATAAAAGTGGTAGGAAGAAACTATATTTTTAATATGCGATGTATTTCCTCCAATATATTTAAAAGATTTATTTTGTAACACCTGGTCATGTGGTATAATAGCTCCTAACAAATATTTTTTTTACTTTTTGGGAGAGCGATACTCTTACTAAACCGTAGCTGTAATTTAAGTTTTACATCCTTATATACTACACGCGTTGATATCGGACTAATGTTACACCTCTTTTTTACTATTTTTTTGTATTATTGGTTTTAACATTTTTTTATTCAGGTAATATGATGAGTCGAATAGAATAGGGTTATCGAATAATGTAATACTTAACACTGTAGCATACTTACATATATATCTCATACACTCCGAAGGGGTAGGCAGAAGCGTCTGAAATATTTATTACACTCTTATTACTTTAACTACATTCGCGATTGCATGGTTGTAGGCATAATATGATTTGTTCTATTATGCCTAGAAGTAGCGTTAATCGTAGCTTTATATTTCTTATTCTGAAACTAAATATCTTTCAAGGTAATTAAATATATTACGACATATATTGAGAACTTATTAATCCACAATATACACATTTCAATTTCATGTTTTTGTCTGTTTATTAACATATACAGAGTTAAACAATAAGAGTTCCTAGCTAACATTAGTGTTCAGTAGTGTTTATAGAACTCAACCTAACTTTATAAACATTATGTAAAACTATCAAACACTAAATACATTCAGACTTTGAATGAATATGTATGATTAATACAAATGCTTTAACCGTGTGTAGTTCAAACTCACATCACTCGGTTGCAATAGGCAATGTGCTCACGTAGACCACTTCCATTCGGGCAGTAAATGACAGTCATTAAACATATTTCTATCCACCTGTACTTCCAATGTTATACCAACGATACGATACCATCGTTTGTATATACATTATACGTCACCACCTGTATAATGTACATCTAATTTACAAATAAATTAGTTCATATAGTCACCTTGCGAAAAGATTTTCCTTTAGAGAAAGCACTGAGTTTGGGTCACGATCGCGTTACGTGATAAATAATGGAATCGATTACTCGCGTGACTGTAGCTCTCTGTTAGACTGTGGTTGTTATTTTGTTATGAATTTCACATATGTGTTCTTGGTGGCCAGCGCTATACCAATACATTACTCATGTCAATAGCACAAAGATCGGATTTGGAATAGTGAAAACTATTAAATCAAAATGCCTTTAGATGTTGAAAATGCCTCTTAATCTGATTTTCGAACAAATTTTATTTTGATTAAATATTTCTTCAGCTCCGAGAAAAAAATTCTAGGAACTTAAGACACTACTTACTTTTCTATCTATATATATCGGCAGGCTGGTATTTGAGTATACGGCAGATATTGTTCTATTATAATGATATAAATATACATATACTCGTATATACCGTTTTTAATACGAGTATAATATCTTCATCGCTAGCTAGTCCTAATTTTGCGACTAACATTACGTTTCCAAAACGGATATATCGATATCGACTTGCAATACAGCCGAAACTGTGCGTCATTCATTACATTATTTCGCTCGATTTCGTCTATGCGCTCGCTGCTAAATAAATTGATTACAATATGTACAACTGCTCTACCGTGAACCGAACTATTAAATCAATGTGTTTTTGCACAACCTAAGAACCTAACAGCGTTGCTTTCTATTTGCTTCTATATTTTTATATGTTTATAAATTTAGTAAAATTAGCCCTAAGTATTTCCCACATTTCATTCCAGTAAATGTAAAAAGTAAGTTTTATTAAATAGATACTATTCATTATAGTTTGCAAAAAAAATACACAGTATTGTTATTCATTTCTAATAATTTGTGATGTTTTGATATTACTGTAAAGTTTTATTAAAATCTGTTCAGTAGTTTTTGCTTTCAAGTTTATAATAGTAGTATAAATAGTTAAAATGAATAAAGACACTGCATAACATATGCGACGAACCTACTCCTTTTGAAGACTATGTATTCTGAAATGTTATTATACAAAACTGTAAAGTTGAAGCTAAATAAGCTGAGTTAAGCCATTCAAATTTGACTGAAATTGTGTTGGTTCGCCGGACGGCCATATTTTATTCAGCGCTTATAAGCGTTAACACAGGGTGTTCCTATAGAAATTTGTGTATAACTTAAACAAAATTCTGAGTAACTACTGTCCACAAATTTTGTTATATTTAACAAATAAAATAGAAAAACAATACAAAACAAAACGATATGAACCCACCTTAAAAGACGATATGAACAATATTTGAACGTACTCAAGTGTGACGTAACGAAGTGAGTTTTAGCAATTAAATTCTATTATGATAATAAACTTGAACTGAAAGATAAATATAACAATTTCAGTGAAATAGACGGTATCTCTCTTAAGTAAACACATACATATAATTACGACTATGAACTTTGATATGAAATCCCAGGCTGAGTATTTTTTTTCTTCAGGGTGTGTCAGAAAGTATAACAGTTTTATTTAATTCAATCATTGTTTTTTTTATATTCCTAAGTGATAATTTTACTATTCGTTCTTTTTATTCGCTTGTCTTTTATTCAACAAAATATGAAACTTTTGAAAAAAATACTGCATTGTGTTTTGACTACTTATTTTTTTTTTCAAAAGGTTTATGTATTTTTGAATAACTAAAACTAAACCCATGAAGCAAGAGCATAGTAAAATTATATTTTTTTTATGACTTTTTGAAGCAAATCCTACAATAATGAATCATACTGTCCCACATTCCCACAACAAAGTGGTGTGTAGTAGATCCTGGATTAGCCAATACTAAAGTGGGTAATACCATAACTTTATGTGGGTAAAATATTTAGTAAGTTTTAATTTACCTCACAATCAAATACTCTTTTTCTATCCTTAGCTGATAACGGAGATCAACGTGCAGTTGGCATTGTTCCGCGATCTTCTGATCCACATCGGCCAACCGCATGACTGCCCTGAGCTTCGGGAACGTGTGCGACGACTACGCCGCGCATGTGTCGAGGCCACAAAACAGACCAGCCAGCTAGTGCTGCCTAACTGTAAAAAGTTTGTATATACACTCTCCATTTACATTAACTTTAATTACATTATAACCCGAAAAAAGATAGTAACTTTCATTGTTTTTAACAAAAACAACAACACTAAAGTAATTGAGATTTTGTTAGAAAAAAGATAATAATAAATACGATAGGGAGATAATATAAGACGTTCTTGCATCGTCGTGATTTTAATAATAATTATCCCAATAGTAAGTTGACAACGTTGGCTCTTCCAGACAGTAAGGCTCATTTGTGTTGTGTTTTATATTAATACATATACCAGAATTTCAACCACTTTAAGACGTTATCATTATTTTATAACATTAAATGACAATTTCTTTCTCAAAATTACTGTGATAAACGTGTATTCTTTATTAGCCATTAAACGTACGTAACTTTCAGAATATGCAAACTCGTCAAATAGTGTCATTCCCGACGTCGGCATATGAATGATCCAACCAATGTCCCAGTTGCCATCAAGTGACATAAAAATGTAGATTAATGCCGCTTACCTATTTCAAGTAGTCGTTTTGTCAAGCTCTGTCTCAATTTGAGAAGGGTTACACCGTACTTGTTTATTTATCTGGTAGTACCTACTGTGCTAGAGACAGAAATGCTGCATAAATAAACAGTGGGATACCTATAAGAGTTTAATTTTTAATTAAGAACAAAGTATGCTATGTACATGAACCAGCAAATAGTAGTACACCACGTACGACTAAATTGAAACTCCCGGGAGCCTAGAAACATTTTCAACATTTAGATTAATGATCTACTCGAGCTAGATAAATGGCATCCCGTTAAATACAAAACGATACGTATGTTCGTTACTAAATTCTATATCCAATAACTTTCACTTTTTAAACTGTGACATAATTTTAAAAATGGTTTTTACAATGGTTACTCTTTTGTTCCCTCCACTAATATTCTAAAATACTACCTTACTCGAACTCCCCGGAGCTGTAATTTGTACACCGTTCCATTATTCTATTTTATACTGTACAAAGCATTTACGTTAATATATAAATGGTGTCGTAAGTCTTTATTCAAGAACATGCCCAATAGGTACCTAACCATTTGCATTTCAAAGACGAACCGATTTGGTATCTCTGGTATCGAATCCGAAAGAGAACTAATTATGTAACACATAGTCCTGAGACCTTTTGCTCTGACTTGAATGCGAGACTTACAAATCTTTTCACTTGAGAGATAAACGGCTTGATAGATGTCTTGTTGCCTTGGTTTCTTTTATTCCAGTAGCGATACACCAAACACTAGAGACTTTAAACTGTCAAGAAGTTATTATGGGTAAATCGTTAGGATACATACATAAAATATTTATTTTTTAATCCAGAGACGGTACATACAGAGACGGTAGAACGCCATTAGAATGTTCATACATGCTTTAGTTCGTTAGCTTTTAATTTTTCTCGTTAGGATACCGTTCGGATAAATGAATTCGTTCATTCGTTCTTGAATGTGAAGTCTCTTGTAATAAAGCCAAATAAAGATGTGCTGGAAGACGTAGTTAATGTAATACTGGTTAGGATTGAAACAATCACTCTATATTGCCTATATGCCTTTGTGCTTTAAACACATCCAGACATTCAGCTTTTAAATTTTAAATTTTGAAATTTATCTAATCTGTGAAAATTAATATAAAGAATACACGTACAGTCCTCGAAACGACAGTCCAGGGTACAGAAAAGAGTAAATTGTACCTTTCAATCTGATACAAGTGCGAGATAGACATCATAACTTTACGGAACTGGAGCAAAGCCTGGGGGCCTTTTCTTTATAAATCTATTATATAGCCAATTCTACTTGAAATAGTATTTTCAAAATAGATTGTTACAATTGCACTAACCTTGATTATAGATTAGCTCTTATATGTGTGGGTCTCGTAATAGCCAGCTGATAAATAACTGTTTCACATTTCAGTGCACTAAATCAAGCATAGAGACAGAGTATCTAAAACTTGGAATGACTGATGAGAACTGCAGATGCACAATGTATAAATATGAACATTAATGTCTATTCTAATCCAGGTCCACAAGTGAGGGCTGCACGGAGCAACCTCAGATGGTGCTGTTGTACTTCATGGCACAACTTCTGCTACGAGAGCTAGCCAAATGCCACAGACTCGTTCAGCTCGTACCAATGGATATGACATCCTATTATGGTAAAAATAGTAATCCCACCCAAATTTCGATCTAAGTGTAATAATCTTTTTACTGTATCATTTATATTGGTCTTAATTCAAGGATTACGTACTATAAACATAATATAAACGATTCAAGAAAGTTAACTTAATTCGATTTTTTTAATTAAATTTTAATTTTGTGAAGAGAAAAAAATATGTGAGCACATCAAATAGAAACAAAGCTTAAACATTTCTGAGATCATAGGACCCGGTACTTTTAAATTATAAAATTTTAATAAACAAATTCTTACCTACTGTGAGTATAACTGAGCATATGGATTATGAACACGCGTTTATATTTCTGTGCTCGGTCGTTAGAAGTTTAGGAAAGAATTACAATAATAATATTCAATCTCATTAAAGTGCACCAGGTTAAGTTAAGGAAATTCAGTGACATGGTCATATTTGCAAAGTTTAAACACAAATCTTATACAAAAATTCTCAAGTCTCTCAAGTGTTAAGCTGGTCCGCGGTGCGATGAGGAAAAATGGCATGTTGATGGGGGGCTTGGACAAGCGCAGTTTTCATGGTAATAGGCACAAATGTTATAATCTGCGTAGGCAGTGGCAAACATTCTACACGAGTCGTAGAATGCCTGCAGCTGAGGACCCCACGGTCAAGCATTTGTTAATATAGATTTCAAGGTTTTTTAAACTTGTCACAGTATTTAATGTTTGTGCATTCACAAGAAATTTGGGAGAGTAGTTACCAGCCCATTTTATATATGAGTCTTGGACTGCCAATAACAATGATCTGCGTCTTTACTGGATTAACTTGGAGTCCGTGAGATTTACTCTAAGTCCATATTTTAGTCAGTTCGCTGTTTACAGTATCGATGTTGCTCGCCGCTCGCCATATTCTTTCTATACACGATATCATATCATCCGTAATATATATTGAGGTCGTGGTGGTGCTGTGACCAGGACGAAATCCGGATTGAAGAGGATTCAAGAGTAGATTTGTAACAAAGACAGTGTAAAGCTGGTCATTGAGAACTTGAGAACTTTAGAGAGGAAGGTGATTATGGAGAGAAATGTGAAAGATTACTCTTTTTAGGAATAGGAATAATTTGATCATAAGTAGTGGCTCATACAATCTTACTCTAATGTGTCATATAAAGTAGAGTCTAGACACGTTGCACTTATATAATTTATTTGTAAAACCCCTTTTGTGGATGGTTACCAACAGTCGAAACATGAATAGCTAATTTGTTTAGTAAAACAGATATAGGAAATAAAAACTTATGATTTTTTAATTTCTGGCAGTATTAAAGTAAAGCAGTGGTAAAATACCCTTATTGTAAAAGGTAAACCATATTCAGAAATGTGAAATACTTTCCTATTGAAAATTAAAAGTAATTAGGCCTTAAACGCAGTTTTTAGCTTGCGGCTAATCTCTATGAGGCGCAATAAATCACTCGCTCTAACAACGATACCAACCACCAAAATTAAGTCCTGAATTTCCTTTAATACCTATGGGAAGCATAACTGTCGGACACAGAGTGTAGTAGTAACAAGATATATAATACCCTCATAACTAGAATGTGAAAGGCTTTGAACAGTGAGCCTGTACAAAGACGTCGGTGAACTGATTGTCTCGATTCAAACGGCGGCAGAACTTGCACTCGCATTGAAAACTCAGTGCAGCTTAGTGACGTCAGCGTCGTGTCTCATGGAAGAGGCAGTACCTTCATCTCATCTTTGTAAGCCTTTTCAGTTAGTATTCCAAAATAATAAGATATCAGGGATTTCCTATCATATTCTATTTTTAACCGAATGTTACGAAATACGAGACTGTTTGTTCTTAACAAAAAATAAGATATTTTCTTTAAAACTGCCATAATACATAATAACAAAAATATACTTCTCATATAATTCAAGGACATGTTTTGTAGATCCAATAAAAAGAAAATATTTTAGATAAATGGTTGATCGTCATGACTTATGTGTAATAAAAAACCAGACCATAGTTCACTAGTCGTACCACTTAGACTTCGTTTTCTTTATTAGGTATGTGTCAAGAGATGAATAGAACAAGTAACGTGTATGGGAAATGGTACTTACTATTTTATGCTAGGTCTAAAACAGTAATATTTGTTTCTTCATTCTTAAATTTTATCGAAAAGTCTATCGGTCTCCATTTTGTTCCCTATTTAGATTGATATATGAATATAAGTTGTTATGTACAGAAAACCGGGCCGGTCCGTCCAACTTCGGCAACGTGATCAGCCAAATTTTGCTCTGCAAACAGATTACGCCAGACTTCAACCAAGAAGAATTATGCAGCATCATCAAAGATACGCAGGAAATCACAAGAATAGTCAACGATATACAGGAATATTTACCACAACACGAGAATTTGAATCATTTGGGTAATTAAATTAATGCTAGTTAGTTTTATTTTAGTGTAATTAGTTAGTTTAGTGCTTAAGCTCGATGATAGGATGGAATCGAATTGACAATGAACTATTGCTAATACTGGTGTTTGTCGTTGTTTATTTATAGATAGTGGTACCACTAATCATCAGTATGTGTATGCATCAGTGGTAATTTATTGAGTTCCATAAAGTAATCTTTAAAATATCCATAATGACACTTTAAATTGTGCGAGTTTGTCCAAAACGATATCAAGATTTCAAGCGACATATACAATCAAACGACGAGAATGCATTAACAAGGCAGCAGGATGTTCAAACGTATTATATAAATTGACCCTCTGTTTACTTAAAAAAAAGTTATAAATGATAGCAGATCTATTTCTGTTTTATAGAGCGTTAGTCTATCCTAATAGACTAACGATGACAACTAAGTGGGTACATACATTTTGTAGACATTATATAGTTAATAAATATAAAGGCATGAAATAATTCAATCGTTTTAGATAAGTGACAAATATTAATCAATATATTTGACTTAATTTGCGGATGTAACGTTTGGCACTATACCCTACATGATACTAAAATCACTAGTGTATTGTCAATTTCAATAATGCATTAATGCGTTAATATAATGAAGCTCATTATTATATAATATCTCTCTGCTGCGTGTTAAATAATTAATTTGTTTAATGCGGTATTTGAATACGATCGCAAATATCAATAATTTATTTATGACGTAATTAAACTTTAGCACCGTGGACCGGAAATCACCTTGTTATTGAGACTTTTTGCTTTCAATCGATGCATGAAAATCACTGGATTAATTGCAAATAGAATCGGAATGCCGATCTCAAAAAACGTTGTTCAACTATGAAACTATTCAATTAAAATTTAAATAACACACAAACTATCTTGCCAAATAAACCAATACACGCCAACACATTGTTTAATATACAATATAGCCAGTGTCATTCGTAAGAATTAAAACTCTTCAGACATATAGAAGTTATAGGGGAATAAATACATTAATACACATACGTGAATCCTAAAACATTACAATCCTTTTTTGGGCATCGGTGTGAAAAGGCAACTATTCTATACTGGATTGATGCACGTATACGGTGCTAATAATAGACTTTATAAAAAGCAGATAACCGTCTTAAATACTCATTTCCAATTCAAAATCAATAGATTATACAAACGTGGAATATAAAAACTTACTCGTAATTTCCCTGGTACCTCAGAATCAATCCTAACATATCAGTACGTGTACTCTTTAGAATAAAAATATTTTTTAAAATCGAAACCTCTTCCTCTTTTGACTTCAAAAGAGGAGGAGATTTAATTTTTTTACTTTTCAGTTTATAGAGTCATTTCTTAGATGTTTAGTTTCTTTTAGTACAACTCCCGCACTAGAAAGAATTCCTGTGTCGCGGGGGACTTTACAAACATTCAAACATCGGACACAAAGAACACCCAGACTCAGAACAACAATTTTGACTACACAAAGTGTTGTCCCCTGCGGGGATCGAACCCACAACACTATGCGCGACAGTATAGAGTTACTCAGTACAATAAAATTATAGTCACCATTACCTTCCTAGGTACAGTACAGCTACTTACTTGTCAGTAGCTGAAGTATCACATTTACTTCAGTGTTAAAATTCTAATGCTAACACTACTAAAATAATTGCAACTTTTAATAGACTAGGAAATCACCATTACTCCGTCAAGCAGAACTTACAGATCTGACTGACAACAAAATTAACTCTTATTGCAATTATTATAAACTATACGTATACCTGTACTTTGTAAGTTTTGATGAGTTGAGTATGTATTATACTCTTTGTCTCTCACTCTACTTCTTACGAGGTAGCACGAAGCTGAGCTAACGGCCATTTTTTTCTCATACAGTGGTACTTGTTAGCATTGACGTTGATGAATTTGTTATTCTTGCCTTGTATGAGTACAAAATAAATATTGTTTTTTTTCTTCTTTCTTTCTTAAGATTAACTAAAAAATGATCGATCCTTATAAACTTCCATCTACACTTGAATATATACTTACTATCAGGGTCGGTGTATAAACGAAGTAGAAAGTTCTACGAAATCCCAGTATATCGCAACAGGATATACTAAGCTCGAATATCACTTTGTCTCCTCGCTGTGTAATAGAAAAGTACTCTCTTTCTTCAAACCGGTTTCGCATGTCTGTTGAAGCACTCAAAGTTGTGCTCTCCACTACAGTGTAAAACGTGGGTTGTCGAAACCGGCCACAGTGACTGAGTTAGTTATTCACAAATTAAATATCTTTATTTTATAAAATTGCTCTACAATTATTTCAAAATCGTCTTATTTAAAAAATATTTAAATTATAGATCAATACACACCGCGTCACCGCAGCTATAGATTGACTTGTCAAATGTGACATTAATATCGAAAAGACGAAATTATTAAATACATGCCTATATGATATAGCGGCCGTTAAGAAATCGGGCAAACAAACGATGGAAACTCTTTTAAATCACCATATAGATATAAAAATATTTCGTATACAACATATACTGTTCAATAAAACACTATATTATTATGTTTAACTATTAAATTATGTACAAGTTTTAGGTTTTGCTATTTTGAGTTTTAAAATTAGTTTAAGGATTTCATTATATTAATAATTTTGAATTGTTAAAAGTTGAAAGAAAATACTTGATAGCATATGGCGGTGCTAATTGACGTGAACATTTTTGCCAGATTGAAAACGATTTTCTGTAACGGCATTATACCTAAATTTAAAACATAATAAAAAAACAGTTTTAACTAACTTCGATTAAAAACAAAGAAAATTATGTTGGTTTTCAGAATTGAAACCTACATAAATAACGTATTTCATGAATAGCTTATTATTTTGTATACTATATTTTATGTGTATTATAGCTAACTAACCGTGCTAATGTAAAAGGGTATGATTTTAAATAATAATATGAAACCTTGTGAAACTTTTAAACGTATCCATTGTTCTCCTACATCTCCGAACAACGTGTTACTTAAATACGTTAGCAGGTAAAAGCATTACCTCTAACAAAACGGAGAAGACAACACTCTGTTTAAGTAAAGGGATTATTAGTCTCGTAATTCCTTTGTTTCTTTAAGGAGAACGCAGACTCACACGTGAATACCGTAGAAATCAACGCTCCACAATATAACTTTGGAGACACACGCAATATCCACTTGCACGATATAGCTCTCGGTTTTCGGGCATTATATACATATATGGTTAGAGATGGCGTTGTTATTTATCTAAACTAGTACGAAGACGTATAGTCATATCCCCTGTATATTGTTTGTATACTATTATAGTTTCTTTTAATCCTGAATCGGCAACCAGAATAAAATTTTGACATATTGACTGACAAACAGAGCACAAACGCAGTAAAAAAACAATAGAAGTAAGTACCCATAACATGTCAGTAGAACTAAATAATAACATGGGTAAGTGTCCTATGAGACCACAAGTCAACTGTTGCCAATCACTCCCAGCAAAATAACAGTTATATGAAACTGAATTTCGAATATTCTCATTAGTTCAGAACTAAAAGAATTTAATATAATTACGAACATAACGAAGGCATTCGAAAAGATGAAATGATGTATGAACAGGCGCTTATGGCGGCTTTACAGATTCGGCATTCGACTTAGTTCGATTTTTTTAGTTCTTGAAGATTACGGTACAAAATCTATTTGGAACTCTCAATAGCATTTTTTTTTTTTGTAATGCCAGCACAGATATTATAACTGGCAACGAGAACATTTTCTCTAATGTAGAATAGTTTTTTATCTATTTGTAGTATGTACATATTTGCATCAAATCTTCGTTATAAATAACACTAAAGAATTACAAAAATGTAAGGCTTTTTAACCAATGTGTTAAAAATAAAAGTTGGGAGGTCACTAAGCGTTTTACTACACCCATTCTTTAATTATTTTTAAACGAGGTAAATTCATATTTAATAGTACCGTATATTCATAAAATTCTAAGCAACAGTTCTTCTTAAACCGTAAAATACAACAAAAGTTATATATATTTACTTGGTTATTTTTTCTTAGCATCGCCTCGCCTGGCTTAGCCCGAGTTTGTAAAGTTTTATTAGCATTTAGTAGTTACCACTTCCAGGTATCAGCTAGTTTGCTTCAGAAACAACTTTGCGTCACTGTACAAATGAAAGTTGTAAGAACTGCTTGGCCCGAAATAGCAGTATTTTATTTACTGAAAACAACCACTGCTTAATGTCAATTTTAGTCTAGGGCCGTCGGTAGCTTCTTGCTGATGACTATGGTTGGGACACATGTGGTTACCCATGGGACATAATATGTCGTTTCGGACGAAAAACAAATCCGACAAATATATTAGGTCCTCTATTTCTTTTATTTATCTACTCGCTTGTAAATGTATGTTTACAGGAATCGGTTTCCTTTTATACGTATCTATTACGAAAGAATTCAAAGGTCAGCAATTACGTATGTTAGAGAACAATTCGTTATTCTGTAATAAAAATCATTATTTGGATGTACGCCGTTGATAGGTGTTGTGGTTTGTATTACCCTATTTTATATTATATAAACAGCGAGTGTTTATAATGTTATCATTCGTTAAGCATTACTCCAAAACTATGTAGTATTTTAGTCCCTTGTATATAGCGCATAGTGTGACTACACTCTCTATCTTTCGCAGAGAGCAACATCGCACTAAAAGGAGACGAAGTTAACGGACTATATAGGAGTAAGCGAAGAGGATCTCTGTACAAAGGCATGGGAGTGCTTTGTTGTGTGTCCCGGCCCAACTACCTCTGAGGGTGACAGGTCTCGCCCACGCGGCGGCCAAGCTTCCAACAGACGACCATTAACTCGACGGTATGTTCAAAACGTATGTGTGGCTTAAACTGAAAATGATCAGTGAAAGACAAAGACGATTGGTATAGTGCGCAGAAAATGATGGGTCCATTACATTGTTTAATTAGCATGAATTAGAGATTTGAACATTCAGAGTGGATGAACTGAAATCATACTATCAAATAACAGTAGTTCAATTATGTACTAATGTATCTGTAAGTAAGTAATAATAAGTAAAAAGTGCATACATGTATAGATTTCATTATTATGAATTGCCTGGAATGGGATCAATTGCGGTTAAGTAGTATGTAAAACAAATTATTAGTGTTGTTTTATTCTGCACCCTCAGTCATTTTATTAATGGCTATGTCGGTTTGGTATTTTTCCACAGATATTAATAAGTCAAACTAAGTTTTTACTCAGTTAATTTGTATGAAGTCGTGATTGTATGTTATTGTTGATAATTTATTCACTTGCTGAAATTTTGTAAAAGATTTGTTCCCGAGAAAGTCCCTTGTATGTTTAAAAAACCCGAATGTTTTGTCACATTTTTGAACACATTTTATTAGAAATAAAATACTTAGGATTTGTTTTAATTATAAAAAAGGTTGCTCTTGTAATAGCTTTACTGAAAGCGGACCTTTTTCGTTTATTCATTGCTTAGCAATTGTATGTTGTAATGTCAATGCTCACTGAGTTGTTTTATATTCTAGAATATTATTAATAATTTATTTTGATTAAATTACTTATACTTACACACCAAAGGTCAATGGATATTCCATTTGACAATTTGACATAATTATAATATCCTGCATACGAGTACACAACATACTTAAATAATTTACATATTTACAAAAGAGAAATTATCGATAAAATACAATGAAAGGTGTTTCTTGTAACTCCTGCAGGAAAATGAGAGGAATAATCCCAATTATATACTAAAGTTCCACTAAATAAATCACTATATTTCGTATAACATGGGAAACAAAAGTTATACACACAATCACAAAAGTCAAATACATTTTGATTTTAACATAGTTCCTGTGATGTGGGGGACTTGATAAACAGAAACTGACATATAGAGGGACACACAGACTCGGAACAACTTTTGCGGATAACACGTATTTTTGTCACGAGTGTGAATCGAACCCCCGACCTCTTGCTCAGCAGATAGGATCACTAACCACTAGACCAACATGCCAGATCAAATTAAGTTCATAATGTCAAAATTAAAACATTATAGTTCTGCAGTTACGAATGTAGAAAATATCCCGATGGGTATTTTTTTTTTGTTTTTCAGTTAAATTAGAATACATTATTATTTTCAGAATGGTATACTTATAAGCAAAATGTATTTTAACGCCTTCCTGTGGAAGATATTAGAATACATTTGTTGTAGCCACATACATAATATTTAAAATCAACAAATAATCACAGAATATTATTTAATATAGACAAAAGAATGGAAGACTATTTCTTGTAAGCCACTTTTTTTTATTTTACACAAGTTTGTAGGGAGGTACTTTAAACTTCTTACTTATTGCGTTAATTTGAATTGATCTTCTGTAAGAGTCATAAAATGTCCCTATAGCCTTTCTCTCCTCGATATGATAAATGTATGGTTATGTTTACTCAACTTATTTTTATGTTGATTATACAGATTCGTTTCCTTATTGATAAGTTAAAGCTGCTTTATTTGTTTTATTACAAGCGATCTCAGAGAATTTAATACTAACATATACATATATACGTTGTAAGATAAAATTCATAGCAATTATGTCCAAAAATATGAATAACTATTTACTTTGTATATATATAGATATATAGCTACTTTAATTTTAAATTAATCAAGGAGCTGGTTCCAAAACAACACCAAATCTTTTAGGATGAATTAGATATTATAATATCAAAAATAATATTTATATGTAAAAAAAAAACCTTAGATTCTAGTCAATTATCGTATTGCACTATATTTATCATAATTCAATTTGAGGTAGTAAAATAATAAATAGTTTACTTGCGGCTATAAAAATCAAAGTATTCTTATATTGTGTTCGAGATGACTCTGAAGGATAGGTATAGTATGATCACCCAGAGTTGTTAAAAAACAGGGTTTCTTATCTAATTAAAAAGCGCAAATGACAGAGAAAAACTATATGTTTTTGTAATTTTTTATTATTGAGTTGTTGGCTGTAATGTGTGTTGCTTTAATGGATTTAAAAAAAAACTCATATCAAAATGGGATAAACAACATGACGATGTCTCAGAGTCGAAGAAAGGATAAGAACGGATGAAGTTTATTATGAAAATGCCAATAGCTTGGTTTACTCAGCATATCTCGTACCACCCAGTACGCCACGAAAAGGGACTACTGTTAAATGGCTTGCGAAAATCAAGTGACAATTGCTATTCCGAGGCATAATTATTATATTGAACACTCTTAGTGAATATTTTTGTTGAAATAAGGTATTCTGGTCGAATGTCACATTAGACAAAATTGCTGAGTACACTCATGACTCATGTACATATGAAGTTTATGCATAATAAAGTTAATATTTTATTAATAATAAAATTAGTTTGAAAAATAAAAGACATTTTACTCAGATTATTTATTTGATATTGCGTCATTTTGCATGTCACTTTTTTATATTATGTTACCTTTTAAAATTGCTACAGACTGACCATTCTGCCAAGTGATAATGAAGGAACATATTTTTTATTAGTTTAAACATATGACGATAATTATAGCAAGTGACGTACATTCATTATATAATTTAGTACAATTAAATTATGCATATATTTCTAAAGCAGTAAACGCAACAAATGAGGGCGTTGTAAGGGTCGTTCTCGTTCTGTGCAATATTCATTCAATGTGATATTTATGTATTGTTTTACCTACATTACCTTAAAGAAATACCTTTCCTGGTAAAGTTAAATCTTGAATCGGATCTAAGTAAAAATGGATGGAGAGACCCCGGTCTATTGGCTTATCTTTGCGCGAGTACTAGAAGTCATCATGAGATAAAGTATCTGAACACTTGCTACTTCAACCTTTCAACATATGCCACTCGTTTATAATTACTCATTATACCAAAAAAATGTTGCCAAAATAACAGTGAATTACGTACGAGTAGATTACAATGAACAATCAGCTCTCACATTTTAATCTAAGATTGTAGATTAATTCTAGAAACTTACGAAATTTAAGAAGTTTGAAAGTAGTAAAACTGAAACTGTATAAGTATTAATCATACAGACATAAAACTATCAAAGCAATCCAAAAGAGTTCACACATTTTCAATGGTTTTTAAAACGGTAAACAGTATTTAAAATACAGAAGCTTTAGAAACATAAACAATTAATTAAGTATTAATTATTCGAATTTCTTTTTGACTTGAAACTTGGTTTTTATTATTAAATAATTTCATGATTTTAGATATAAGTAATTAAATTATTGTTTTTGTATTGATTTATTAGATAAATTATACTAGTAAACTGTTGCCTAAAGTATATCTACACATAATATAGTAGTATTAATATGTCAATAACAGTAAATAAGTAGTGATAACATATATAATGTTGTTATATTATCCGTATGGACAACTATGTATTTAAGTTTATATAGTGCACAGCAGACACAGGTACCTTTAATATATATATTTAAGAAATAGTCTCTAGAACAAAACCATGTAATGGAGTATTTCACTATGTGCAATAATCCAACATCTGTCTCTATATAACTATAAGTATCGATATATAATAAAAATATACCGGTATTAGGTGCTCCAAAAGTAGATGTACAAAGTGGAATATTCAAATACCATTTTATCATATTATCACACGGCACTAAGTCGATTCCTTTGTCTTATTTCCAAATGTTAATAATGTACTAGTCAATATTCAGTATAGCTTTATGGTTCAATTTGTGTAATACACTATTATTAAAATAATCCACTTACTAAAGTGAAGACTGTGATATACTCGTAATATAAAATTATTATAATAGAAGAAAATACTTACGCATTAGTAAAAACGTAATTGAATTGTGGCGCAGTTTTAATTGTTGTCTAAATCCTATTTAAATTTCAGGTCTAATTTTAGATGCAAAGCTTATTACGGGCTTTAGTGAGTCCGCTGTATTCATATTATGTTGGGGCATGGACGTAGCGTGGTGTAAGCCTCACTAAATTTGAACAAATAAATGTAGGTAGAAGAAGAACTATTGTCATATGTTTGAAAACTTGCATTTAGATCGTTTTTATTCAAATGTATTGATGCTAATTGTATGCGATAGTGTAATTGGTTATTAGTTATATTATGAGTTATAGTATAATAATGTTGCGCGATATGCAATAATCATAATTCATAGAAGGATTTCTCATTTTGAGACTAACAATAGAAACGTTATCACATCAATATATTTTTAAACACACCAAATAAGCTTAAATGCTTGTGAGACTCCTCATACATGTTCACGTTCACGATCCTTAAAAAGTGTTAAATCTGCTGTATTTTCTTTCATTTCATAAAAAGTTTTATAGCCGACGTTACCTTAATGATACGAATTTTACTTGTTTAACATAAAGTAACCACTATAAATATGTCACTTGTCACAAAAGAATTACTGTTCAGCGAATTGAGCGTTTAATAATGTAATGTCCCACAAACGTGTCTTGCGTCACTTGCGCAATTGTTTTTCCTGGACCCTTGGGGAATTGTAGTGTATCCAGAAATAACGTATAGAAACCATATGGTAGGTGAAACTTTCTTAAAGCATTACCTACAAAA
Organism: Tyria jacobaeae; assembly: GCA_947561695.1. NCBI lineage: Eukaryota > Metazoa > Arthropoda > Insecta > Lepidoptera > Erebidae > Tyria > Tyria jacobaeae. The sequence continues at coordinate 15,040,851 of OX387209.1, forward strand.
TAAGTTTATTCGTTTTATCGACCTAGCTGGTACTTTAATTGACAAAGGACTTGTATGTATAATGCTAATAATAACTGAACACGTCTCACACACTGCCGTCTGATTCCAAACTAAGCAGAGCTGTACTACGGCAACCAAACTGTTGATGAACATACTTATGTACTTTTAAATATATATGTACGTATTATAGATAAATTACACTTCTGGGTGTAATTTAAAGAACAAATGATCATACTCAAAATACAATTATTTATCCTAGGTGTTAATTGAACTCACGAACTCTGTCTTAGTAGTCCGGATCACGACGACTATACCTGTTGGTCTATTGATGCATTTTTATCAGGCCAGTCAATAACTTAAAATGATATACGTGTTAACAGCCACACATCGTTGCAATACAGCTTTGTTTATATAGGTCCAAAATAAACAGGACTTTACTGTCATGGATCTAAAACATTTAGAAATCTTCCAAACAGGTAAGTTGACATTCGCACAATGGTTGCACAAGAAGCACTGTTACCTTTTATTTTCCGTGTGGAAACCCCCACGGGTTATCACCCAACCGGAGCTAACGGTGAGGTGATATATCGGAATTAAAGCGACTAAAACCATTCCATATTGCAAGGGACCCGAGAGTAACCTAAGAAGGAAGGCTCCGGGAACAGTAGCACTGTTATCTGTGGGGTAGCCCAAAATAGCACTTTGCTTGAACACTAAGGTAAGTGAACTTTCACTAATTATGGATTAAACGCTACTTTGATGAACTAGTCTCAATCATCCAACCAACAGAAACGACATTGACACTAAACAGACATTCAGCTAACGTATAAAAAATATTGCTGTGAGCAGAGATTATCATACTTAAGCTTAGATTTAAAATATCTTTGATTATAAGTTTAAAATAAAAATCAATATAAACGTGGACACTTACAGTACGGCTGGTCCACAAGCTCAAAGTTGCTCAGCGTGCTATTGAAAGGGTTATGCTTCGTATTTCTATAAGGAATCGAATCAGGAATAAGGTGATCTGGCTGAAAACAAAGGTAATCGACGTAGCCCACCGGATCAGCAAGCTTAAGTGGCAGTGGGCTGGCCATATTAGCCGCAGAACCGACTAAAGTTGGGGCAAACGAGTTCTTAAGTGGAGGCTGCGTGTCGGTAAAAGTATCGTAGAACGCCCATAGGCCAGGTGGAGTGACGATTTGCGTAAGATGGCTGGCAGGAGCTGGATTCAAGAAGCCGAAAGTCGATCGAGGTTTCGTGCAATAGGAGAGGCCTATGTCCAGCAGTGGACTGTGATAGGCTGATGATGATGATGATTATGACAAATGTAAACGATTTATTACTTTAAGCTTTTGTCAACGTTTATTGAGGTTAGGATAAGAAAGCTCAGGAAATAACAGTGATGCATTTCTATCTCATTAGTTTAGCAGGAATGTTAGCGTTTTCGTCTTGTTTTGTCCCGTTCTGATTCGAAAGGGATAAAATGGAAAAACGTTTTCCTGTTTTTGGATTAATTCTGACTATTTCAGAGAACGTTTAAAGAAAATCACAAAATAAGTCTACGAAAAGGGTGTAAAAAGATTGGCATAAATATATTAGCGATATTTATAAGCCCGTAAGTACTCCGAGAGAACCATATTAAAAGTTACAGAGCATTTTAAAGTTATATAAATCTACACAATACATAACTTTGATACGCTACTTAATAGTACCCTACACAACTTCGTAAGCTACTTATTGAAGTTTTATAACTGATACCTACACAGAGGAACATTACAAGATTGTTAAATAGTTCCCACGATCTGCAGGAAAAAGTTTAAAGGTACGAAGCATCTATTAAATATTATAAGAAAACTTTAATAACATTTTACTCCACACCACAGCTGTTGTATTGAGCTATCTTTACACTTAGCAGCATATTCTTTGTATTGATTCGAATAGCTGCAAGGAAAACATTGTTGTTTCATTTGACAAGCGAAAAAAATGCATTTCTTTTTTCTTCCTTCGCTGAGATTCACTGAATCATGTGTGAGATTGAAGTTACACTTTATATATTATGCATATAGTGTGTACTCTGTACTCTCGAGACTTGTGCACACATTGGTTTACATACAGCTATTCGAAACAATATCCAGAATATGCTGCCAAGTGTAAAGATAGCTCAATGCAACAACTGTGGTGTGGAGTATAAATGTTATTAAAGTTTTCTTATAATATTTAATAGATGCTTCGTACCTTTAAACTTTTTCCTGCAGATCGTGGGAACTATTTAACAATCTTGTAATGTTCCTCTGTGTAGGTATCAGTTATAAAACTTTAATAAGTAGCTTACGAAGTTGTGTAGGGTACTATTAAGTAGCGTATCAAAGTTATGTATTGTGTAGATTTATATAACTTTAAAATGCTCTGTAACTTTAAATATGACTCTCTTGGAGTACTCATGGGCTTATAAATATCGCTTTTATATTTATGCCAATCTTTTAACATCCTTTCCGTGGACTCATTTTGTGATCTTGTTTAAACCTTCTCTTTTTACTATTATTACTCATACTTTTTTCACTGTTATATATAGTGTAAAAAGTGTAACTTCAATCTCTCAATCATGGTTTTCAATCACGTGCTTGAGTGATGTGGTGTCGAAAGAACTTAAAACATCAGACAACCAAAAAATAACTATGCAAAACCTTATAGAGCGTAAATATGGAATAACGGCCTCGAGACTAAAAGTTGATTGTAAACTATGTATTTGAACCGAAATTGATACCGGTTTGTTTCAAACGCAAAACCAAAATGCCGCTAAAAGTTTCAAGTGAAATCTGTTAGAACATAAAATTATTTTAACTAGCTGTGCCTGTGACTTCGTGTTTATGTCGGAAAATGTTGCTTATAATAAGCATGGTTAAAGTTGAATAGAGTTTTCCCTATTCAACTTTAACCATGCTTTAGCCACCCCTTCAGCGCTCAGTTTTGTTATACTGTAGTAGTAATGAAATTACCTTGACATAACACAAAGATATTCTTTTTTTTTTTTTTTTTTTGGCTTACACGCGAATCACGATATTTAATATCCACTAGGCTAGGCTTTTCCTAAATACCGAACTTTAAGAAAGCTAATCTTAGAAATAGCCTCATTATTACACCTTAAAACATTAAGTTACCATAAAAATAGTACTTATACTCATTGATTTATTGTATTTTATTATACGTATTTGGGAAACTTGCCGCTTAAAGAGTAATTTATTTTTTATAATATTTTTATAAAGCAGTAAAGTTTAGCATTTTTATCTACATTTAAAAAGCATCTAAAATATTTCGTCACGAATGAAACCTTTACTTTTTAACGTGAATAACATAAGACCCATAATTATAATTAAGCATAATCTCTGTAAAATTGTCTCTGTAAAAGTATCAAATAAATAAAACTATTTTTATTTGTCCGTGAAATGAAATTCGTGCTTTTTTGTTAATCTATACGATTTGCACAAATTGAACACTACAAATTACATATTTGTAGTGTTCAATTTGTGCAAATCGTCAAATATCTTAATGTTCCTATAATTCGTATAGTTCCTATAGTTCCTGTAATACTAATTATATTACATGAGCAATAAAATATTGCTCATGTAAGAGAATTATTGTAATCTTATGAGGAAATAAAGTTGTTAGTGTAGTTTACGTCTTAAGATTGTTATCATTCAGAAGCAAGAAGAAACAACAGACTGTCGTCGATCCTAGTCTTAGTAACAGATGCACTGTCCTACCTTTATCTCAGAACAACATTTGTTAAAAACAGTTTTATAACTTTCATCATATTGCTTGTGTTGAACTAAACAATTTGAATAGGTGGAGCACACCACTTTTTAAACAAATGAAATTGTATCTGCGAAATATTACACTACAACCATAAAAAGCGGCTTTTTCGTTTAGGTTTTTTGAGTTACTTTTGTCGGAAAGATAAAGAATCTTTATTTGAAAGACCAGGAGCACAGGATGTTGATTTATTAAAGTGCAGCATGTTTCACTAGAACCAAACGAGCAGACGGATCTTATGGTAAGTGACTACCGCTGCCGATGACGTTTACTCGAGAATTGTTAGCGCAGTGAATGAATGAATGCTACTAATTTGCAGCATATCATTGATATGCAGATGAAATAGCGTGGGTGGCAGCACAAAGCCTATTGGGCACCAGAATTGGCAGACTTGGAATTTGATCTTGCACCGTCAACAACGACCGTGTTGCTTCTGTCTGTAAGAAAACTGGTGAGCCAATTGCAGTGTTTCTCTGGAAGCCCATAGGAAGGAAGCTTCGCAAGAAGCGTTTTGTGCCAGACCCGATCGAAGGCCTTCGCTACGTCCAAACTAACTGTCAACGCTTCCCCCTTGATCTTGATCGCCTGTGCCCACCGGTGAGTCAAGAAAACGAGAAGATTACCAGTTAAGCGACCCTGATAGAAGGCGTATTGCCGGTCTTTGAGGAGCTGGTGGTCTCTAAGTACCGGAGGAGCTGGCAGTTGATTATGGATTCCATTATCTTGGAGAACATGGAGGTTATTGCTATGGGTCCGTACTGGGACGGATCAGAGCGGTCTCTTTTTTTATATTATAACTTAAAAATAGGTAAGGGAAGGTAGGTAAACATCACCGGTAACTATAATTTACTGGGATCTCTACATAAATATATTTTTATTTACGGAAGCTTTTGAAGTAATTCAGGCTGCTTTTTAACAAAAAGGCCTATTTCAATTATTATTATTTGATTTCTAATTAATATTTTATTAATTATTATTTATTTGGAGAGATCATTATGTCGTATCCTACAGCGTATGTATTTTTATGGAATGAGAAATGATTGCTTTTCCGACTTCACTCTCGAAGCAAGGCATTAAAGAAATATTGGAATCGACAATGCTGACCAATTTATATATTGTTACATAGAATTTATTGAAAAGATTAGCAATTTCTGTAGGTTTTGTTATGGAGTTGTCATTGCATTTTATTTGTTGTATGCGAAACAGATGCGATATCCTACTTTTCAGATACTGATATCGGCGTTATTTGGAAAGACTGTTAGTATTAGATCACTGCCAGTACAGGGTTTGTAACTTAACTAACTCTGAAAATATATAACTTGATTATATGCTTTAAACCGTTCCGTCACCCCTGTTCAAGTTGCGATGTAGAATATAAATAATTATGTAGATTAGTTTATGCATATACTCGACCAAATAACAAAAGTAAATTAGTTAGTAACAAAGGATTACAATTCTTTAAAAAATTATAATTTCTTCGTGTCCGTAAGAGGAAAAAATGGCATAAATCTTGATGAGGTGGACTCAGTTATTTCATTGCTAACGATACTAAATTTCAATTATTAGGTTTCACTGAAATACAGAGCTACGTGGCTTTAACAAGGAATAAGTCACATTTTATTTTAACAATATACACTACTACTTAACATATTATTATTAAAATATTATTTTATAGCACCTATCATCTGACTTGGACTTCGGGGCATCAACCTGTTTAAGCTAATATTGCTTACACTTACGAGTACCAACCATTTCTTTCTTTTCCATTCTGTCAATCCCTATCAATTTACTCTTAATTTTAACATGTAATTCCCAGTTGACGGTAACAGCCACTTCTCGTCACCCCACCATTCGCCGTAACTTGCCGGACGGACGAGTGCGTGGCGCTTCCGAAGTAGTTTGTCATAATAATGTCTGTTAACTTATTTTATTAAATATACACTGTTTTAGGTATCTATTAAAGTTTTCCTGTTTTTAACAGAATAAAAACTGCGTTTTAATGTGGCGATAACAATCTAGTTGAGTAACTGAAGATGTCATTATATAAAAAGGTAATAGGTGAAAGAAAAAAGTTGTTTAGACGTGTAATGGTTTTTATATAAATATAACTGATGTGTTTCACAACAAGATACATATATTTTATTTAATTGTCTTTCTCGTAGATATTGTCCCCTCGGTGCCGTATGTACGGTATAGCAGTATGCCCACCACTGCCGCCGTTGTTCCGTCCTCGCTTTGGCTTTTCCTCCGCCGAATCATTGGGGGCGTACACTGTAACATTAAAGTAATTAGGCTTATTACATCAAGTATTTTAGGCTCACAGGTTTCCCGACTCTAAACTGATATTGAATTTTTTCATGAATAACATTAAACTATCCCTTAATTTATGGTCGTTTTGAGAGAGTCAGTCCGTATTTGACTTGGTCGAAACATGTAAAAAAGTGTGTTTTTTGAATAAAGCTCTACTTTCATTTACATAAACAAATAATCATTGTCTTTTGTTTATTTCCAAAGAAAGAAATGAGAATGGCAATTCCAAAGCAGAAGAAGATTACTATAATAGTGGAGATTTCTGAGAAGGTTAGGGTTGGGTAAGTAGGTGACTAAAAGAGGTCCGGATGTCTTAATAAGGCTGTTCCCGGATCCCTCCTATTTTAAGCGCAGTATGTTCTATATGATAGTCTTAATTATATTAAATTCCAAGACTAATAAGTCTATATAGTTAATACTCTCGATAACGTAACGTGAGGTCGGAATCATTGAGAAATGTTTTTACATTATTCAGAAATCTTTTTCGACTAAATTTTTTGAATTATTAGTAAATAATACTCAATTAACTGAACTGCACTATTTTGGATTTTGACATGCACCCATATACTAACGTATATATGTATATCCCAAAGGTGCAACAGACGTACACATTTTGCAACCATAACATAATTTAGTACCACTTTCGTAAGGAAGCCTAATATGGTGTTAAGTGAAAAAAAAAAAAACAAAAGTTCTATAAATGCATTCTAGATATTTAAATACTTAAAAAAACTAACTTTCTCTAGACCCTCGCCTCCGTTGAACAGGATCGTTTATAACAAATCCCTTATACCGTGGTTGCTTCTGAAGTACGGGCCGATTTCGGTTTGTAGGTGACGGAGATAAAGATAATATCTTTGATATTCTGAATTGTTTCATGTAAAATAAAGTACAATTTAATATAAATTATTTTAAGTAATCCAAACAAAATTATCATACAATACAAAAAACTTACAACTGATTTATAGCGCTACGGCTAAATTTAGTCTTTTGTATTGCTTTAGGCGTTAAAAGTACATATATTTTGGAATAATCTTGAAGATCTGAATTTTTATTGTTTCCATCCCATAGCAAACGGTTAGGTGTTAGCCGTTTCTTCGGGATACGTGGTTGCGAATTAGGATCTGCTTTCTGATCTTTGTTTAAAAGTAAACTCAAAATGTTAGCTATATCTTCAGAGCGTTGAGAATTTTGGTTGTCATATATTGGCACTCGTACTAAGTTGTTATGTTTTGTTTGGCGATTTTTACGATCTTGATTTGCCTGTTTATTATTTTTGTTGTTAAACAATTGCTTAATAAAATCTATAATATTATCTTCTTCTGTTTTGGCGTTACGTGTAGAATCAATTTCTACAGAGCTATCTTCAAAGTTTTCATATTCATCAGAGGAATCGTAATTATTTAATCGTTTCTGTTGTACAATTTCTAAGAGTTTGTCTACGTCTATATCTTGAATGCTAACAGCATTTGCTATATTTATTGAAGCAATTGTCGCTATAACGACTGCAAATTTTAAAGACAGGTTTAATAGAAATCTTTAAAAACTTAGACTTATAGTACTTAAAATTAACAAAAAAATACTTACCCGTGAAAAATATCACGACGCTAGACATTATCGGCACCGTTTATTCGAAAATCTTATGAAAAAATATATTCAACTGTTATGAAACCATTGAACTATATAAATCTACCACGCCAATTTACAATTTTAATTTTCTCTTATCGCATTTTGAACCATATATTTATAAATTCGATCGTAGTTACGTAAGCGATTGCATAAAAGAAATATTTCCTCATTTTCTCGAAGGATTTAACATTTTGTTTATTTTCATTTAGGGAAATAAGGAATTTTTTTTTGTAACTTGAAACTTGAACTAAAATTGATTTTTTGTTTTATTAACTTAACGTTTAGTGCTAGTCTTTATAATTGGAAAGTTATAATTAGATCAGCCATGTAGACTGATCTAATTATGAGCCTTCATGACTGACTGACATGACATCATCATGAAGGTTCTTGATGATATCAAAGATTACAATAGAGAAATAAAAAAATACAAGAAAAAACTGCTTTATTTTGAAGTTTTCTATAATTTGAATAAAAAAAAATGTCGAAAATGTCTTGCGAATGAATATTGTTCCAAATTTAAACAACGTTAGGTTCAAAGGGATAGTGTTGTGACGTAGGGGTGATTGTACTTGTGTTACAGTATTGTGTGCAGAGGCGTTGCGTGTTTATATAATGGGTTTTGAGTAATTTGACCTAACGGGCTTTTGACATGAAAACTTACTTACCATTAATTATTCTTACACATCTCGATTCATGAAATAGTAGTTAAAGGATACGAAATTGAATAAACCAAAGTAAAACACATGACCTATAAAAACTTTCCTACTATCCTATTATCCTAACTCCTCATGCAGGGGCACTTGCAATATAGGATTAAAAATGAAACAGTCAACAAAAAAGTATTACGTTTTCGTGAAATTCGATCATTTGGTTTCCAGAAGAATGTGAGTTATACTTTTATTTAGTATGTATATCATTTTCAGGAAATTGGATTTTATCGTGTTATATATATATATATAATATAATAAATAATAAATAAATAATAATAAATAATATAATAAATAATAAATAATAATATATATATAATAAATATATATATATAATATATAATATATAATATATATAGATATATATATATATATATATATATATATATATATATATATATATATATATGTATACATATATACAGTCGTGGTCAACTAATTAGGGACACTCTCTAGTTAATCCAAATTGTGAATTTATTTTTTATTTTCCAACGAGTCTAAACAATATTCCACATCTTTTACATGTAAGTATAATTAGTCATTTATGTGCCTAATTATACAAACAATAACAACTTCTTAAACATTAAACCTCTTTACAGTATAGCTGATAGATGATCACAGTGCTATTTGTTCAAAGAATGCTGGCTGGCCATTTAATTAGGGACACTGAGATATTGCGTTCTAGTTTCAAAATCTGAATCTCAATTATTATTTTCTTTCTTCTCCTATTCTTTGTGGTAGTTTTGGCGGCAATCTAGATTTGTAATTACAAGTTTTGAGAGTTATTTTGAAGAACAATGGGCAAAAATAAAAGTTGCGATGCAACACTACGAAAAATTATCATGAAGTTTGTCGAGCGTGGTTGGTCATACCGAAGGATAGCAGGATATTTACATTGTTCAAAAACTATGGTATGCAATGCAGTGCAACATTTCAGGCGCAATAACACAACTTTAAATGTGCCCAGAAAAAAAAGATCGAGAAAAACAACTCCGCAAGAAGATAGAATGATAACCAGGTTAGCTAAGAAAGATCCGTTTCTAGGCTCTATTTTAATTAAACATGAAGTGTTTGGGGCAGACGAAAGAGTCAGTGTATCAGCGAGGACAGTTCGACGACGTCTGGTAGAAGCAGGGTTGTTCGGAAGAGTGGCTCGCAAAGTACCGTTGTTAAAGAAAGAGCATAGAAATGCACGTTTGGCGTTTGCACGTAAATATGGACATTGGACCTACGACCAATGGCAACATGTATTATTCTCTGACGAGACCAAGGTTAATTTGATTTCTTCAGATGGAAGGCAATACGTACGGCGTCCTGTAAAAGAGGAAATGAATCCAAGATCCACAAAAAAGCAGGTGAAACATGGCGGAGGAAACATTAAAATGTGGGGATCATTTTCTGGACGTGGAGTGGGACCTGTGAGGAAAGTTCAGGGTAACTTAGACCAACATCAATACAAGGCAATATTAGAAGAAACTATGCTTCCCTATGCTGAGGAACATCTTCCTATTATATGGACTTTTCAGCATGATAACGACCCAAAACATACAGCCCGTTCAGTCAAGTCGTTTCTTAACAGACAGTCGGTATCAGTGCTAGATTGGCCAGCAAATAGCCCCGACCTCAACCCAATCGAGCACCTTTGGCACGAAATTAAGAAAAAAGTTGCCATTTATCGTACCACAACTTTAGATGAACTTAATGAAGCTTTTTGTGAGGCATGGGCAAACATTCCTGTTGAAATATGTCAGAAACTGATAATGTCTATGCCACATCGGTGTCAAGCGGTAATTACTAACAAAGGTTTTGCTACTGGGTACTGATTTTACCCGTAATAAAATGAAGTTGTTAAAGAAATTAAAATACTGCAGATTATTAGTTCTGTTTAACTCTATTTTTCATTTTACTTTACTGTTCTTAATTAAATGTCCAGCTACAGAATTGTACCTTAAATTGAATACATGGTTAACCTTTGATATTAAACACTTTTTTATATTTATTTAATCTTTTATTTACAGCCATTTATAGTATAATAATCGGATCAAATTATGCAAATAATAGTTACTGAGAAATCAACAGGGTTTTATATTTATATGTACATAGCCGGTTATTGCTGTCCACTATCTTGAATGTCCTTAATTAGTTGACCACGACTGTATATATATAACACGGTAAAATCCACACATACACATATATGTATATATATATGTCCCAAGTCTGTGTCAAGTGTTATATATATATATATATATGTATATATAACACTTGACACAAACTTGGGACAACTATTTGTGGATCACACAAATGTTTGTTCCGTGGGGGAACCAAACCCACAACCTCCAGTTTAGCAGTGAGGGCACCACTAGACTCACAAGCCTAAAATTGGTTAAAATGAACACAATGATATTTGCTATTTATATATATGGATTTGTCTACCGCCTCATAATGGTATTGGCGAAAAGCTCAATTTCCGCATTTAGACTCATGTTCGGTCCATTATGCGTTCAGGAGGCTGACTAGTTGAGCCAGCCTAGCTCCTTCCAGAAGCGCAGAAGCCTGTTCAAGCTTCTAGGAGCGTCCTCGCTCCTGCGAGGATTTCTGCCTGTTGTGCAAATACTGTTTCTAACCGAGCTAAGCTCAGTTCTCTGCCACCAAGCAATAGCACCGTACGAAATTATTGGCCTTATTACCGCTTTATAAAGTCATTTATGTATTATGATTTTCGGTGAGAGACCCCAGGCTTTGTCGAGGAGCCGCTTGCATTGGTAAGAGATAATGCAGGCTTTATTCAGTTTTGTGTCTAGGTGTCTATTCCACAGGAGATTGCTCTCAAGTATGACTGGACCACCTCATTTAGGGTGCGCTGGGAATAGAAGATCCTGGATCCTTGATGAGGTGCTTCCTGTTTTAGTTTTCATTTGAGTAATTTTGACCATTCACTATATTTGTTATGCTTTATTCATAGACAAAGAGTTAGTATTATATCCTTCTAAGGTGACATAATACAGTAATATCTGCTAATAAATTTATTACGGCATCTGATAATGATTATTTTAATGTTTCAGAAGCGATATTTTTCAAACTGTTTATTAGAATAAGCGGTTGGCTTCCAACTCCCCCGATAAGGAGCGCTTGTTGCTAATGCATTGATGATGCTAATTAAATATTATAAACAGAAAGATTTAAAAAATACTATAAAAGTTTGTGATCATTATAATCTCACTCTAATAGTAAAAATATATAATGATACAAAACTCGTAAGCATTAAACAAACATACATATGTATCTAATAACTAACAATACTTACCTGCGGAAAACATACATACTGTAATTAAAAATCTAAAAAAAAAAGAAAATATACTTAAATAAAATAACGTTAAGAAATACTATAAAAATAATACTAAATATACAGATAAAATATAAACTTGCAGTATAAACAACTACTTTAAAGCAAACATTTTAAAATAATAATAATAATCTGATATTAGAAGATAAAGATATATGACATAATAAGAATAAACAAACTGAAGAGACATCAACAAATCGTGTAATTTAGGGTAAGCACCTAAAAAGACAATGACTATAAAGCTATGGAGAAATGTAATTTTATCAGACTTATATAGTAATTGAGGATTGCAAAACCACAACTCACCCTCGGCTTGTACACGCCAAAAATGACAGCCGAAGATAAAACCCAACGAATTGCCATAGACACGGAATGTAAAACACTATTACAGTGATCATTATCATCGTTAAACTAAGTGTGATAAATTCGTTAACGGTTATCCGCGGCCGTTTTAGTCGTTGGGGTCTACAAGACAAGTTTGAGTCTTACGTTCTCCCTCCTAACTATCATGTAACCATGGATTTCCATGCTTTCGGAACATGACATTCACTAACTCCTTTGCTCTAACATGTAAAAAATGCATTTGCCATAGGAAAGTCCATTTTCATCTCACTAATGAAGAAGTGAATAATTCTGTTGGTATTTTACTTTTATCGAGTTATAATAGTATTTAGTGGTATAGATACAGCATACAGGAATTAAATAGTGCATTACCCTAAGCCAGCCAGCCAGAACACGGAGAAGACTTCATTATTTCCACGTTTATGGTAATAATCAACTTTCTCCCAATAACAAGTTCGAGAAAGTCCAGACAACTCACGTCAAGTCTACTTCAAATGTTAATGAATGTAAGCCGCTGAAGTTATAGACAGACAAGTTCTGTGATAAACTTTAAACTTGCTTATCAGTAGCAAATGATGTCCCGGCTTCGCACGGGTGGACAATTATTTTTTAAACTTTTGGCAGAAACGTACAGTAAATGCAGGTCATACCTAAATAATAATGTATTTAGCAATAGTGTATCGCTGGCTCCCTTTGGGTACGGGACTTGATGATTGAAAACAAAACGATAATAAATGACATCAACGGGTAATTTTTGAAATCATTTCACTAAGGTTTAGAGTATAGGTATACTAATAATAATTAGATACATTATATACCTTCTACTATTACTGTACAGTCTACAGTCAATACTCATATGTAGTGATTAAGAAAGCAATTGTGTCTGATAATATAAGGGAATCTATGCCTATAAGTACTTATTATCACATATTTTTATAGAACAAAAAGTATAGCACCCCGACCCGGCTTTTGTTCCTAAGTTTTTTTTTTTTATTTATATTTTTTACTTATTTTAATGTAGTTTTTTTATTTGTGTACGTATTTTATTTTAAAGATTTTTTACTGTTATTAGATTTTAATTTTTTAATTTTCCATTTTACCTTAATGCACTATGTTAGCAGTGGTATTTGTAGATGGCAATAAAACATATTGATTTTCATGCATTCAGGCCATGAGAAAAGAACTCTTGTCTTAGATCGATGCCAACCATAGAAAAAGTTTGTACCTGGGATTTATTTATTGTAAAGGCAGACGATATCTTTACAGGAAACTTTTGAAAGATATAGGATACTAGCTGCGCCCGACAGACGTTGTCCTGAAGTTGCAGTATAGATAAATAACCTAGATACCGACTGCAGCGCCATCTGCCGGGCTGATTTGTGAATCTAAACCATTCCCAGATCCCCTTGAACACACACAAAAAATTTCATCAAAATCCGTCCAGTCGTTTGAGAGTAGTTCAGTGACATACACACTCACAGAAGAATTATATATATAAAGATAGGCAAATCCGTCGGTATCATCGGGATCCGCGGAATGTGAGCGAGCTGTCCGGCCGCGGGGCCGGTGATGATAGTAGCTACAATCACATTGTCTCGCAATTCCTTAATCAAAAGTCTTGTCCCACACCGTCTTGTCCGTGTTACACATATTGGGAGGGCTTAAATTTCTGAATAGCACAATGGAAGTACCTTTTTTAATTTCAGTTCGTGAGGTGGCAAGCCGGCAGGATTGAGAGAATTTAAAAATTCCTGTGGGTAGTGCACTGTATCTTCGGTGTTGCACACGGTGTCAATAGATTTGTAACATTCAAAATCACCGTATACTTTTTCCATAATCATTTTGTTCGAATGGAATGTCCGATTTTAATAAACTAATAAGTGATTTACAGGTATTTAAACAGCCTTGCTTGAGAAATCATTTATTTAGGTAAGGATTAGGGCAAAGGTATAAATAACTTGGTCTGATTTTGGTCGGAATTTCTATTAAATTTTAAAATGTTAAAAAGTAGTTATAGTTACATAACTACAATAGTTAGACACATGCTACCGCGACATTTTTTGTAGATATTGATATGTTCTTTAATATTGTAAAACATTTTTTTGTTCTATCATTAATGGTTTTCGCAGCGCATGCGATGTATATTATAGGCCTTTTTATTACACCTTGGGTAACATTATTTTAGTTTTAGTAGGGATCCTTATTATTTTCTTGCAATTAAAGTAGCCTATATTAATCAGTGATAGTGTAGCATTCAAATGGTGTAAGAATTTTTAAAATCGGTACAGTACTTTTTGAGCCAATTCGTTACAAACATACTTATATACAAATCTTTCCTCTTTATTTAGTATAGATTGTGATAAAAAATATCCAGTTCTGTAAATCTAAGGAAGAAATAAAGTAAAAATACAAGAAGTAGCTCTTAGATGTTTTCAGCAGTTTAGTTTTGAATTTATTAATAATTTATCAAATACTACTTGTAGTAAGTGCATTTATTTAAACACCTATGTACTTAACTTTTACAAGATTTTAAACAATGAAGTAAGTGTGCTTCCTTGTACAGTTATCGATTTTTTCTTCTTTTAATAAAAATATTAGGGTAGCCCAATTTTCTCCCTTATAGTTATTTTAACGATGACTACGTAATACGTTCTAATATAAAAATTCTACTAATCAAGAGTCATTTATCCAACCAAAGTGTCGACATAAGACGGGGTTAATATGGCGGGCTTAATATATGTATTTACATAACAATGCTAAGATTAGTTACTCGGTGTGACTAAATAGACGGAAGTAGGTAGAAGCGGCTCTTAAGATGCGATATTACACTTTCTTTTACTTATATTTATGAAATAACCCTATTAAATAAAGAAAATATCGAAATTGTGTATATACATTTTCTCATATCAAGTCTATTGTAAGCCTATTTTGGCTGTGAGCAACGTGTCATTGGCTTAACATATTACGCTCAGCCCTCTAAGGGCCCAGTCGTACCCCATGTTCCACAGGAGTGGTCCAAGAACATATCACGTCGGGTGTGGTAGACGTTTCATGGGCTGAGCAATTTTGTTGCGAGTGGTTATACACTGTGTGACTTTATGTACTGACATATTCGTCTATATATTTTTAAACATAGAAATATTGCCACTGTGACTTGACTAAAGGACGTATTCTAAGGGTTACGGGTGAAAGCACAAATTACTATTCTTTATGCTAATTAGTAGCTGTAAAATACTACAGATTGGATCAAGGAATCGTGACGTATAGGGATAAGACTAGTTGTTTTTGGGCAACGTTCAGAGAAATTACCGCGCGCAACTGAGTGATCTAAGTGTAATAACATGTTCCGATCTCATTAACGCTCATCTATAGCATGTACTCTCGGTTTATTAGGTTCAATTTTCTGAAGCGTAGCCCTGTTGGCTCACTTAATTTGTTCGGAAATAGTTTAATCAAGCGTTGCGTTGGGTTTGCAGTAATTAAAGAAGGCGACATCGGGCCTCAGCTCGTATATTGCTTCCTTAGATTAGCAACGAGCTTCCACTTAATTTCCTGCCTTCAATTCTGGAGTGCTAACATCTCGAAACATTCTTAGAAATCTTCCACAATTATACTTGGTGAAAATATTTGAAATTCATAATAAATTCAACCTACAATACATTTACTCTCAAGAATCGAAACTGAATACGTCTGCTATTTACTTGATATTTAAAACATAATAATAAATAAATGGTAATTTTATATATAGTACATAGTTACAACGAGTAGTTGAGTCTACCTCTATAAGCTAACGTAAGTAAAGCTTGATGTTTTATCTGAAATCTTAAATATTTTAAACTGATAGTTTCATCAGCCAGCTATAGTAGAAATGTTTGAGCCGAAATATTATTTCACATCTTCAGGCTATCCTTCTACTGAGTTATTAAAAAGTAATGTAATGCATTTAAGACTACCTTCGTGAGCGTTCAAATCAGAATAAAAAAGTTTTCTATTTATTTTGAGTGTATTTACGTACGTTGCTTCAAAGAGCTTATAGAAGTTTATAGTATATAATATTCATTTCAGTGGTAGAGCCATGCTTAGGCACGAATGGGCCGGCTCGACCGGTGCGATACCACGGCTTCACAGAAAACCGGTTGTGAAGTAACGCTTGCGTTGCATTTCCCCGAATTGAGTGAGGTTCCCGGAGGCCCAATTAACCCTCCCCCTTTTTCTCTCCCCTCATCTCCTTTCTCCTTTTTTCCATCTCCTCATCCCTCCTCTCTTCTTTCCGCTCCCTGCATCCCCCATCCCTCATCACCCTCAAAGGCGGGCAGCGCACTTGCGACTCTTGAGTTGCAAGTGTCCATGGACGGCGGTGTCACTTACCATCAGGTGACCCGTCTGTTCGTCTGTCCCCCTATAGTATAAAAAAAAAAAAAAAAAAAAACCTTCTTGCTCTTAATCAATCAGGAATAGTGAACTAATTGACAGATTGCATAAATTTATTGTATAAGGTGATAAAGGAGAGTTACATTGATGTATACTTTTCATATGCAGACTGGAATGAAAAAAGGTCATATGTATTTGAAGAGCAGATGTGTTCTAAGCATCTTTCGAGTCATCCGGTACTGTAGCAGTTGTAACTGTCAACTCAAAAGCATCTCAACTCAATCAAGCATATAGCATCTAAAGTAGTTACTTAGGGATATAGCTTAAAGGCAGCACTTACATATAGCTTCTAAAACCTTTTAGGAAGGGTTAACAAGTAACAAGTAAAGTATATATTACAAACAGTCAGTAGTAGTATTTTTTCAAACCAAAACATCCTAGCAGATACTTATAGGTAAGAATATAAATAGGTTCAAGAGGCAAAAAATAACGAAACCAGAGACGATACACCTGTAAGGCAAAAAGCTTCTCGAGAAGCGCACAGTGGTGGAGTGCCAATCGTCCAGGTGGTGGGGATGGATATTTTGTCGCGTAGGACCCGCAGCCGGTATAAGTCCGAACAATTCCTCTGAACACTCCCCATGATACAAGCGATAGAGGATGCAGAGTGAAGCTACATCTCTACGCAACGCCAAGGTGTCAAGTCGATCAGAAATATCTTGGCAGTCGATGATGCGAGTCGCTCTCCGTTGAATGCGGTCAAGAGGCAGAAGTTGGTACTGGGGTGCATCTGCATAGAGATGAGAACAGTATTCCATGTGCGGCCGAACCTGTGCCTTATAAAGTTGCAGGCGGTGGGCCGGAGTAAAATACTGTCTCGATCTGTTTAGCACACCAAGCTTCTTCGAGGCTAATATGGCCTTACTCTCTAAGTGACCGCGAAACTGGACTTCGCTTGATATATCGACGCCAAGGATTCCGATACTGGCTGATGCAGTTAGGGAAGTGCTCTCAAATTGAGGTGATACGACCAATGCCATCTTTTTAGCGGTGAACGCGCAAACCTGTGTCTTCGTGGGGTTAAATTGGACTAGGTTAAGTCGACCCCAATCTGAAACTTTTGATAAAGAAGTTTCGATTTCAGACACAAGTTTGGATCGGCTTTCGATGACGTTTACCCGAGAAATGTTAGCGCGGCCGGTGTAAAGGGCATCACTCGTGCTATCGTCTGCATAGCAATGGATGCTTCTAATCTGCAGCATGTCGTTGATATGCAGAAGAAACAGCATGGGTGATAGCACACAGCCTTGTGGGACACCAGAATTAACAGACTTGGAGTCGGAGCATGCACCGTCAACAACGACCTTGATGCTTCTGTCTGTAAGAAAACTGGTGAGCCAATTGCACAGTTTCTCGGGAAGCCCATAGGAAGGAAGCTTCGCAAGGAGCGCTTTGTGCCAGACCCGATCGAAGGCCTTCGCCACGTCCAAACTAACGGCCAACGCTTCCCCCTTGATCTCGATCGCCTGTGCCCACCGGTGAGTCAAGTATACGAGAAGATCACCAGCTGAACGACCCTGACGGAAGCCGTATTGTCGATCATTGAGGAGCTGGTGGTCTCCTCGTCCACGTGAGGAAATCCTGCTAAAGACATAGAGAGTTGTTAATGACGTCCCCTGTGTCTTCTTCCTATTAAATATAATTTCGACATGAATAAACCTTTAAGGCTCCCTCGTTTCTATTCAAACATTTGTCAGCAGTTAACTAATCGGTGCCGCTGTTTGCAAATATGTAGATTTATCATTATTGTTCATTCATGAAAAAAATTTTGTAGCTTATTCCTATGCTATTTTACTACTATCTAGTAGGTAATACATAAGTGCTGGTCTGTCACTAACATATGCTTACAACGAGATAATCTTTGAAATAGTTATGCAGAATTTTATGAAGTTCAGCCAATGCACAAAAAAAATGATTTTTAAAACCATCAACAATTAAACAACATCAACAATTAAAATCATTTTTCTATTTTCGATATAATTACTTTTTATATAGACGTGTTTATTTGTGAAACAGCAATAATGCTACACAAATAACCACGTCTAAAATATTCTAAAACTATAAAAAATACGAGATTTTACCCCATCTCAAAATGTTTTCAAATATAACACACATACCTTACGAAGTTTATCTCCTGCATTCCTTCCGCAGACATGAACAAAACCTGCACTGGAAGTTGATAGAACCTAATATAAAGCTATTTAAACTTCAACTAGCTCTGGACGATAAATAGCTTTATATTAGGTTCTATCAACTTCCAGTGCAGGTTTTGTTCATGTCTGCGGAAGGAATGCAGGAGATAAACTTCGTAAGGTATGTGTGTTATATTTGAAAACATTTTGAGATGGGGTAAAATCTCGTATTTTTTATAGTTTTAGAATATTTTAGACGTGGTTATTTGTGTAGCATTATTGCTGTTTCACAAATAAACACGTCTATATAAAAAGTAATTATATCGAAAATAGAAAAATGATTTTAATTGTTGATGTTGTTTAATTGTTGATGGTTTTAAAAATCATTTTTTTTGTGCATTGGCTGAACTTCATAAAATTCTGCATAACTATTTCAAAGATTATCTCGTTGTAAGCATATGTTAGTGACAGACCAGCACTTATGTATTACCTACTAGATAGTAGTAAAATAGCATAGGAATAAGCTACAAAATTTTTTTCATGAATGAACAATAATGATAAATCTACATATTTGCAAACAGCGGCACCGATTAGTTAACTGCTGACAAATGTTTGAATAGAAACGAGGGAGCCTTAAAGGTTTATTCATGTCGAAATTATATTTAATAGGAAGAAGACACAGGGGACGTCATTAACAACTCTCTATGTCTTTAGCAGGATTTCCTCACGTGGACGAGGAGACCACCAGCTCCTCAATGATCGACAATACGGCTTCCGTCAGGGTCGTTCAGCTGGTGATCTTCTCGTATACTTGACTCACCGGTGGGCACAGGCGATCGAGATCAAGGGGGAAGCGTTGGCCGTTAGTTTGGACGTGGCGAAGGCCTTCGATCGGGTCTGGCACAAAGCGCTCCTTGCGAAGCTTCCTTCCTATGGGCTTCCCGAGAAACTGTGCAATTGGCTCACCAGTTTTCTTACAGACAGAAGCATCAAGGTCGTTGTTGACGGTGCATGCTCCGACTCCAAGTCTGTTAATTCTGGTGTCCCACAAGGCTGTGTGCTATCACCCATGCTGTTTCTTCTGCATATCAACGACATGCTGCAGATTAGAAGCATCCATTGCTATGCAGACGATAGCACGAGTGATGCCCTTTACACCGGCCGCGCTAACATTTCTCGGGTAAACGTCATCGAAAGCCGATCCAAACTTGTGTCTGAAATCGAAACTTCTTTATCAAAAGTTTCAGATTGGGGTCGACTTAACCTAGTCCAATTTAACCCCACGAAGACACAGGTTTGCGCGTTCACCGCTAAAAAGATGGCATTGGTCGTATCACCTCAATTTGAGAGCACTTCCCTAACTGCATCAGCCAGTATCGGAATCCTTGGCGTCGATATATCAAGCGAAGTCCAGTTTCGCGGTCACTTAGAGAGTAAGGCCATATTAGCCTCGAAGAAGCTTGGTGTGCTAAACAGATCGAGACAGTATTTTACTCCGGCCCACCGCCTGCAACTTTATAAGGCACAGGTTCGGCCGCACATGGAATACTGTTCTCATCTCTATGCAGATGCACCCCAGTACCAACTTCTGCCTCTTGACCGCATTCAACGGAGAGCGACTCGCATCATCGACTGCCAAGATATTTCTGATCGACTTGACACCTTGGCGTTGCGTAGAGATGTAGCTTCACTCTGCATCCTCTATCGCTTGTATCATGGGGAGTGTTCAGAGGAATTGTTCGGACTTATACCGGCTGCGGGTCCTACGCGACAAAATATCCATCCCCACCACCTGGACGATTGGCACTCCACCACTGTGCGCTTCTCGAGAAGCTTTTTGCCTTACAGGTGTATCGTCTCTGGTTTCGTTATTTTTTGCCTCTTGAACCTATTTATATTCTTACCTATAAGTATCTGCTAGGATGTTTTGGTTTGAAAAAATACTACTACTGACTGTTTGTAATATATACTTTACTTGTTACTTGTTAACCCTTCCTAAAAGGTTTTAGAAGCTATATGTAAGTGCTGCCTTTAAGCTATATCCCTAAGTAACTACTTTAGATGCTATATGCTTGATTGAGTTGAGATGCTTTTGAGTTGACAGTTACAACTGCTACAGTACCGGATGACTCGAAAGATGCTTAGAACACATCTGCTCTTCAAATACATATGACCTTTTTTCATTCCAGTCTGCATATGAAAAGTATACATCAATGTAACTCTCCTTTATCACCTTATACAATAAATTTATGCAATCTGTCAATTAGTTCACTATTCCTGATTGATTAAGAGCAAGAAGGTTTTTTTTTTTTTTTTTTTTTATACTATAGGGGGACAGACGAACAGACGGGTCACCTGATGGTAAGTGACACCGCCGTCCATGGACACTTGCAACTCAAGAGTCGCAAGTGCGCTGCCCGCCTTTGAGGGTGATGAGGGATGGGGGATGCAGGGAGCGGAAAGAAGAGAGGAGGGATGAGGAGATGGAAAAAAGGAGAAAGGAGATGAGGGGAGAGAAAAAGGGGGAGGGTTAATTGGGCCTCCGGGAACCTCACTCAATTCGGGGAAATGCAACGCAAGCGTTACTTCACAACCGGTTTTCTGTGAAGCCGTGGTATCGCACCGGTCGAGCCGGCCCATTCGTGCCTAAGCATGGCTCTACCACTGAAATGAATATTATATACTATAAACTTCTATAAGCTCTTTGAAGCAACGTACGTAAATACACTCAAAATAAATAGAAAACTTTTTTATTCTGATTTGAACGCTCACGAAGGTAGTCTTAAATGCATTACATTACTTTTTAATAACTCAGTAGAAGGATAGCCTGAAGATGTGAAATAATATTTCGGCTCAAACATTTCTACTATAGCTGGCTGATGAAACTATCAGTTTAAAATATTTAAGATTTCAGATAAAACATCAAGCTTTACTTACGTTAGCTTATAGAGGTAGACTCAACTACTCGTTGTAACTATGTACTATATATAAAATTACCATTTATTTATTATTATGTTTTAAATATCAAGTAAATAGCAGACGTATTCAGTTTCGATTCTTGAGAGTAAATGTATTGTAGGTTGAATTTATTATGAATTTCAAATATTTTCACCAAGTATAATTGTGGAAGATTTCTAAGAATGTTTCGAGATGTTAGCACTCCAGAATTGAAGGCAGGAAATTAAGTGGAAGCTCGTTGCTAATCTAAGGAAGCAATATACGAGCTGAGGCCCGATGTCGCCTTCTTTAATTACTGCAAACCCAACGCAACGCTTGATTAAACTATTTCCGAACAAATTAAGTGAGCCAACAGGGCTACGCTTCAGAAAATTGAACCTAATAAACCGAGAGTACATGCTATAGATGAGCGTTAATGAGATCGGAACATGTTATTACACTTAGATCACTCAGTTGCGCGCGGTAATTTCTCTGAACGTTGCCCAAAAACAACTAGTCTTATCCCTATACGTCACGATTCCTTGATCCAATCTGTAGTATTTTACAGCTACTACTCAAAATGTTTTCAAATATAACACACATACCTTACGAAGTTTATCTCCTGCATTCCTTCCGCAGACATGAACAAAACCTGCACTGGAAGTTGATAGAACCTAATATAAAGCTATTTATCGTCCAGAGCTAGTTGAAGTTTAAATAGTTAGGGAATAGCGACCAAAGACATTAGGATAACAATTGGTTACTTCATTCATACATAAACTTTTCAAACTTTGCCTTGCAAGACTTATAACGGAATTTTTATGAAAGTCAACTGTAGTACGTAAACGAATTTATTTTTTGGTTTCGACCGCCTGTAAACTGATTGACACAATATTTCAGACCTTTTTAGTAGAGGAAGCTTGTTTGCAGGCTGCCAGTTTACCAAAGTTCTTCGAAATTCATCGCATATACAAACAAGCTATATACTTTTGATTGTAACTGACATTTTGGATTATTTAATTAAATTTGAAAAAAAATCATTCATGGTCTTTTGGAGTCGGTGCAATGTGTATATTGCCAAAGAGTTTTGGCTAGTTTCTTTAATAGGTCCTTTTATCTTTTATACTCCTTGGGAATGTAGTCATTTAAGTTGGAAAAGAAGAAAGGAAGGGAGATTTGTTGAAGGAAACTGGATAGTGATACGAAACTAGCGTAAAGGGTACCATAGTCTCTGATCAAACAGGACTGACAGTGCAGTAGCTTGAAGCCAGTGCCAAGAAGAAATGACACGTATGTTCTGTAACCTGAAGCTGGACAAGCCAATAGAACAGGAACACCTGCTGGCCATACTAAAGTACACAATATTATTATTTACGTGCTGCAACCACGATATTGAAAAACGATCATTACAAATATTTTTTTCGTATACTTATATAGTATCAAAGCAGCTGTTGTAAGAGTGTCTCGAGAAATACTTAATATTTCTTAAAAGATAGGTACTTTTGCAAATACAAGTGATACTTAAAGAAATACAAGAACTTTTTCACTTTCCACCATTACCTTAATATTTTTTTTAAAACCATTGTAATATGCTTACATATATATTTTTTTACTGTATAGTTTTATATAATTAATAAAAATCACAATGTTATTCAAACTTTTAATTTATTAAACTAAAATATTGAAAAAACATAATAAAATAACAATAGCCACTATTTACATTTATATGTACGGCCTGTTGGTCTAATGGTTAGTGACCCCTGCTGCTAAGCCAGAGGTCGTGGGTTCGATTTCCACCAAGTACAAATATTTGTGTGATGAACACGAGTATTTTTATTCTGTGTAGAGGCCCACCCAGCTATACTTTGTAACATGTGATGGTGCAAGGGTGTCGATGCAAGTTGCGTCCCACTCCAAAGGTCTCCAGTGACAAAGATCGTTAACAATTTGCCCAACTTTCAATCTCTTAAACATAATATCGCTTGGTATTTTACATCTATTAATATAAAATCAAATATTAAGTGGCAGAAACATGCAAACATTTTTACATATATTGCCTTTTCAATACCATCCCAATTTTCTAACTTAAATTCCCAAAGTTATTTCAAGTTTTTGACGGCCCTAGGCTTGCTTATTATTATGAAAGTACGTCCAAATTATTGCTGGTAAACTGTGGGTGTTTAATACGGCTCTGCCTACCACTTTGGAATACGTTTATGCACATATATTCTTATACAACTAAGTTAACCCCATTTTGTATGTATGTCCACACGAATAGGAGTCAAAAAGAAAATTTACGAACATTAAGCATTCAGGTACGAGTACCAGCAAAGTAAATTGCATTCTCCTTCTACTTATGCCAATCTTAAAATACGGAAGTAAATCCAGTAGCAACAAGAAGTTTCTTAAAAATAGCACCATGAAGCAAGATGATATGCTTACATGGCACTCTTATAAATGTTTAGTGAGTATGTCGTTTACGAGCACCGTATTGTTTAGACTCTTGAGAAGTGTTCATATTTGTTTATATTATACACATGATGTAAGATTTTTAGTTACAAACTATACTGAAAATGGTCTTGCAATGTGATGAAATCCATAAGCTAAGTTTACTACTAGCTGCTTTAAGGTAAACATGTAATCAATACAAAGATACAAGACTATTTTAAAACCATGCTAACACGAGTACCTATCCAGAGTACACCTCTTTCAAGATTATTTCATAGAACTGCACAACTACAGTTGATAATCTTTCAACTTTTATCTATTATAATTGCAGTATTCTTGCAAATAGATTATCAAACTAAATAAAGATGTAAACAAAATGAAACTAACAGGATTCTGCACAATGAACTTTTCCACGTGTAAAATACGTGCAACTAATTCACACGTGGGTGTTCATTTATTATGTATTCCATCATTCTATACGTATATTGCAATATACATAATAAAACATGATCCCATTCATACCAGTGCTGACCGCACATACAAGTCCACCGAAGCCCACGGACAAGGGGTTCATATTATACTGATGCAGATCCTAAACAAACGTCGGTTTGATTGAGTTAGCCATGGACTTGAATAAATTATTTTATCTAAATTTCCATGTTATCGATTGTATTGAAGATTGACTAATCATTTGTCAGTATTTAACTTAATAAGCTTAGTAAGTTTAAAGAAATCAAATTCCGACTGCGTGTCCGAGTGTATGCACCTACACGACCTACCGAATTTGCTTAAAACTGGTCAACATTTTTTAACATACCTACTCTGCTATTGCACGATGAAATACCAATGGGATATTTTTTTAATTACCAGCATAATCCGGATTAGGCCTTGCCATAACTCATCTTTTTGAATCGTTTTCGGAGGCCCAACTCTCGACTCTTCCCTTCCCTCTCCTCATTACCCCTCTAATTTTCCCCGCCCCACATACGCCAGATCTCATACGATACTTGAGTTGTCCATAGACGGCGGTTGTGTCAACGGGAGACCCGTCTGTTCGTATGTCCTCCTATATTATAAAAAAAAAAACAAAGAAGTAGATATATACCTCATAATTTGACGGAAGATGAAAAACGCCCTCTCAGAGACTTTTAAAATTGCCGCCAATTTGTAAAAACAAATGATAAAAGAATTCATAACACATCTACAGATTACTAAAGAGTTCCTAATTCGTAATTTAAATAAATATTTTCATCGGCTTCTTTTCTTACTGGCTTATCCTACAAACTTTCAGCGTAAGCCACGTAGTACACTTTTGCGAATTCTTTATGTACCGGTAAACTAAATGTGGTATAAAAAACTT
Source organism: Tyria jacobaeae (assembly GCA_947561695.1). Taxonomy (NCBI): domain Eukaryota; kingdom Metazoa; phylum Arthropoda; class Insecta; order Lepidoptera; family Erebidae; genus Tyria; species Tyria jacobaeae. Next base: position 15,066,303 of record OX387209.1, read on the forward strand.
AGCTTTAGTCTTAATTACTTTTTCTCTCAGAGCAGACTAAATTGTGCCAATTTAAACCTTTTGTACCGAGATAATGTAGAATACTGTTATTTCTTTTCTTAACTACGAATACCTATAACTTTCAGCAGCACATTCTATTCCACAAAACCACATGTAACAATTCACAATTTATTTAGTCACTACTCAAATACAGGTTATTGAACGCGAGTACTAGTGTTGTATATTCTATATGATACAATGTTGATGTTGTGCATATACAATTAAAGTCAATGTTTTACTTTTACCGTTACATTGGCCTTGCTAGCGCCCTCGTAGTTACGTACACTATAGACATGTGTTACATTTTATATTTTTTTATATTATTTAGGGGACAGACGAACAGACAGGTCACCTGATGGTAAGTGACAACCGCCGTCAATAGACACCCGTACTCAAGAGCCACAGTGATGAGGGAGGGGAGGTGCATGGAAGGGTAAGAGAAGAGGGTTATGAGGAGAACGGAAAACGGAGGAATCATTTCGGGGAAGCAAGAAACCGGTTTTCTGTGAGGCCGGGGTATCATACCGGTTGAGTCGGTCCATTCGTGGCTAAGCGTGTTTCGATCACCATAAAATTGTATCGATATTATTCATATAAACACGGTATGATGTTCATAAAATTGAAAGTTACCTTACAATGGATATATCTAAGTACATCATGCATGCTCTATAACAGAATACCACAAATATAACAGAAATAAGCTTGTATACTTTTAACTTAAATTAAATATCTAACTTTTATTTTTAAATTAAATTTAACTAAATAACTTTCTGCGTTTAAAACAGTCTGAGAAAAGTCATATCTCTGTATCTTACTTTAATTGTCTTGTTAATATTTATTTGAATAAACGTACAACGTTTTACTGTTTCATCGCAATTTAAAATCACACCATTACAAACTTTTTGGAAGAAACAAAGGCTTCATTCTTCTGAGGTCAATCTAAGGCCTAACCAATAAAAAGTAGATAGATGGACATAGAAAAGTTGTTTTAGCACATAGTACACGTTTAGTTTTTCAGTGTATATATCAATAGATTCTATAATAAATAAATATCAATATTTAAGGTAAAAAAACACTAACGAAAATGTTATTAATAAATTTTACAGCTGTTCGAAACTTTGCTCTTTCTTGATTAATGAAATCCATGGAATAGAAAATTTTAAATATTAAACGCCAAGATATAGGTAACAAGCAATCAGATAATAATAAACAAAAATAATATCACAATTTTGATCTTTGAAAAGATTGTTTTTATATATTTTAAACATAGGTTTTTATCTATGTTTTGTTGCTAGTGCAATTTTTATTACAATTTTTTTGTTATTTATAGCTCAGGTAACTATAAATACACGTATTGTCCAACCTCAACTGTCCTCCAAATGTAACTTATAGAATTCTAAAATCGTAAAAGAAGTAAAAGCAATATTCGTGGACTATATATCTATACTACACAAACCTTTCTATTTCATGAACAATCCCCACTTAACACTAACAACATCTTATGTATAAATGCAACCATTGTTTTAATCTCGTTATTGGTTCTCTTTTTATGGTATATTATTTACAATCAATGGACCCATTATTTCATCTAACATCTCGTAAAAAGCTTTTACCCCGGCTTTCATAAGAATGAATCTTTAAATAAGGGCGCAAGCGAGTGTAGTTATTATTCTGATAAGCTTGGAACTCATCAATCAAATTACCTGTGCGCGTACAGTCTTCGACGTCTCCCGCAGACTTCACTCTGTAAGTCTTTAATTATAACATATCTGTCTATGTACATTAGCCCTGGAACTTGCTGTTCAATAAAAGAGCTATACGCATTCATTGCTTTCGAATTTAATAAATTAGGAGAAGGCGAGAAATGACATACACCAGGGTCTTTCTAAGTAATGATTGACTTACATGCTAAAGTTTTTAATGTAGTGTGTAAGTTCAAAGTGAAATATAACAGGTCGTGACCCTAATATCATTACGTCAAATGAGAAATCTATTAAAAAAACAACAGAAATTATATTGGTGCTTATTAAAAATGTACTGTTTTCTATGCGTTTACTTGGAAAAGGAAAAAAACTTTAGCATCGCGATTTTACTTTACAAGGTACAGTAATTGCTCAATAATTTTTGGACGTTGATTAGATTTTAACCCTAATTACTAACATGATAACAACACGGATTGCGCTACAGAGAAAATGCAGGTAGTTAGTTCAAAGTAGTAGACTATTGCTTTTTTAGAGAAAAAAAAAACAATAAAACAGCATAAAGTTTAATTTTTAATGTATAGGGGAACAGATGGGTAACCTAACAGCAAGTGACAACTGCCTCCATGGACACCTGCGATTCAAGAGCGGCAAGTGCGCTGCCCGCCTTTGATGGTGATGAGGGGGGAAATAGGAGTATCGGGAAGGGGAAAGTGAAGAGGGGGTGAGGGGAAGTAAAGAGGAGAGGAAGAGTGAGGGGAGGGGAAATAAGCAAGGCGAAGTTGGGCCTCTGGTACTCTCACTCACGCAGCAATACAATGGTCTACGGTTGTCTGGCCGAGCTAGCCCATTCGTGCCTAAACATGACTCTTCCACGGTAGATTATTTAGTTACATCCTCAATACTTACTTTCTCTTAACATCAAACTACAACACAACGGAACACAGTTTTGAGACCCTACTCGTAAATATGCTTCTAACAAATATGTTGTTAGAACAGTAGTTCTAATAGTAAATTGATCATTAAACGAGCTATTACACTGGCGGTATTATTCACAAACGATACCTATAAACAAGTTCTACTTATTATTGCCTTACTTTTTGCTTTAAGCAGGCTACGGAAACACGGTCAAATATTGAAATTGGCAGTCTATGAGGACTCGGGAAACTCGACGAGTCCGCCTGAGACGCAAAGTAGACTCTCTAATCTCGTAGAACCTCTACACAAGTAAGGAAAGCACCAAGTTGGATGTTTAGTGAACATATCTTAAATGGTTTCCTAGTCATTAGATCGCATAGGAAATCCATAGATCATGATCACTTTCTACTGTCTACAAACGCGATACAAAGAAGGTACTTGTTCCAATTGCTTTACTATAATATCAGACTTTTGGAATGTCTTCCTCAATTTTGTTCCTAACACTTACCTTGGCCTAATAAACTTTTGCTTCGCTTAATTAAACGTTCATGCTCCTCAAAATGTTAAACATTCAAGTTAAATTAAATTTACTATCGACGTTTCATATTTTGTATAGAAATAATGTAATTACTTGAATTTGAAAATATCTCCAACGCTCACAAATTAATTTACCAACTTCTAATAGATTTGATGATACTGCATTTGTTAAGTTTTCAAGTAATGGAAGTAATTCATTTTTAAAAAAATTGTGGCAAATTAATGGGTAGATAAATAGAAAGCGAAATTTAAATTAAGAACATTTTGTATTGTAAGTTATCCATTGTATTTCAACATATTCAAGCAGAGCTTTTTGATAATTACTGATTAAACTATATTTTGATAATTACTGATTTAACTATTTATAACTACAGTAATATGTAAAAGTTGTGTGTAGTGCAACTAATTGTATCAATATAATAATAATAACAATTACTGACCCAGGATAGAGATGGCCGACACCCAAACTAATAAAATGAGCGATTAGATGAATTTTGGAATATAACATCTATAACTTCGGGGTTATTATAGACCTATGAGCTTCTCGACCTATTCCTTCCTCTGGTTGTCAGCCCATGTCCATCCCATCTTCCGTTAACTGATTGCTTCTGTATTTGTACTAATATGGTAACGTAAAAACTTCTTATAGAGGCCACCAGATAGCCTTATGTAGTTCTATCTAGTGATATATATGTATGTAGCTGTATTAGTACTCTTTAATTTTTTGTTACCATTGAACTAATAATTTCGTTTTGATTGTTGTCAAAAATAACACGTAACATTACGCTTAAGCATAAGAATATTCTTATTTTGAAAAGCATATATATTTAATCAGATATATTTTCTTCAACTCCTAATATCAACCTACTGCCTGACTGTGAGTTGAGCCCGGATTTTGTTTTGGTTTGTTTTAATAAGAATCAAAAACCTGTTCATCTCACCCACTTGCACTAATTCCTAACAGAAATGTCAGAATAGTCTTCGTAGTGGATTAATCAAATGTCAGCTCCCCTAATGTGTAAGTCTGCATTTCTACATTTCAGTCTCCTTACAGATTCAAAATTGAATATTCGACGGTATATGGATAAACTAATTTTTAAAACATCAGTCAATGATGAACCTCAGGGATTCAACACCGTATTCAACTAACCGCCGTCAGACAATTTGATCACGTGACGTACCGTAAATATTGTTACCGGGATCACCTAATTATTTGATGATACTAATCATAGTTTTAATACGTTTATAAAATATGCTTCTAGTGCAAACGAAAAAAAATTAAATTATTAACAAATACCTCTAAAACAATAATAATAAATGTTTATAAATACAAAAATAATACTACTTATGATGAAGTTGCACATTCTACCCCTCGTTACATCATATCAATCTTGTGTGGCGTGACATGTCGCGTGCATGACGCGCACAACTCGAGGAATGCCGGGCAGGTGGGTCTTTTGGTTCCACAACTGACATTCATGTCTTTCTGCTTTGGAATAACATAACTTGTCACGTATACTATCGCAATCAATGATAACTGAAAATTAAACATTATAATTCTCATATTGCTCTTGTGTAAGCCTAAAGTGCACCAAATGTGGCATTAACGTTAACCACTATCGTTACTGTTATTCGTGTAGGCTTCAAAAACAGGCTTTTCCGATAATGCGATTAATATCGTATCCAGAACATCGTTTTTAAACTAGAATTTTCTAATATATAAATATTAGAATATATTTCATCAGTAAGTAATTCTTATCTAAAAATAATTAAAAAAAACGATTAACAAAAAAAATACAGCAAAGCTCGGTCATCCAGGTACTTTAAATTATAAGACGTGTCATAGATTATTTGAAATTTCAGTTGTAAAATAGTTTCGCCAAGATATATGCAGATTCATTATTACAATTAGTGTCAATTTCCTATAAAAGCAATGTTTGTAGCCAAGTTCTTGGCTATTGTTGTAAAATAATATCATAGTGACAAAGCTATCTGTCTCTTACTATAAAAGGAAATGTATGGTTACCTTATGACAGAACAGCTTTATAACTAACAAGTTTGTTAGTGACAATTAAAGGGAGTTTATTAAATTATTATTATTAACTTGGCAAGTCAAAACATATAAAAAGGGTTACATTAGGAACAAGCAACATTTCAAATGTCTTTAAACTGCATATTCTCTAAACTGCTCAATTCCAATATTTAATAAGCAACGGAAAATAATGGAAAATATTACACGAAGCATAGACAGGACAGGACGGTGCGAACAAATCGCCGCAGGCAGTAGATACTCGTAATGGATTTTGACCTCGTTTTACAGTACTTACATATATTCACGTTTATATCCACATAAACACAACTTATTTTAAGGGAACTACGTTACTTTATATTGTATTTTCCTCTTCCATTTAAGGCAGAAATAGATACGTATACTTATGTGAATGTCATGCGCAGAGAAAACGTCACCGGCAGACAAATGAACTAAAGAAAATAGCAGCACTGACACGTTTGAGAAGGGATCCATGTTTGACAAAAAAATTAAACTTACAAACATTAGACGGATAATCTATTACTACGTATTTACACTTACTTGATATAAAAGTGGTGCGAGCAATTTCTCTATCACCATCATCAACCCTTTATCGACCACTGCTGAACATAGGATTTTTTTTTAACGTGTCTAAATCCCCACTGGCCGTCATCACACCCGGGTTTTTGGTGGAACGGTGTTTCGGAATCGGACCGACTAAAACCACACGGTTAGGTACACCACTGACTTCGATCATGAGCTGTTCCCTTCTCGCAATTTGTAGTCATTCAATACCTGGTGGGAATACCTCATCAGAGTTTGATTTTATTCGTAACTCTACTGTACTCTTTTTTTTTTTATTAATAACTGTAATATTGAAATATAGATTGAAATATTGATTCATTTCACGAATATTTAATGTTTGTAAATTCCGCGCCACAGAAATAATCCTTTTCAAATAATTCAAACCAAAAGTATCTCTGCCAAAACTTAAAAAATATAGTATTAGTAGTCCTGTAAACACTCTTTTTTATTTTTATAGATATTTCAAGTATGAACCCAATTAATAAGTACATTAATTTAACAGGTAAAGTATATAAATCTAGCTATATTCGTCGTTAATATTAATTGCAAAAGTTATCAAGAGGTGAATCATTAAAGTCTGTTTCAAACATAAAGTTAATGTTTTCTATTTAAAGATATATTACCACGAAACAAGAATATGAACTAGTGAATAATTAGCGGGGAAATATGCCTAAGTGTGCTCACCCGAACGGAAAGACACGTGAGGGCAGACGACTGCGCCACACACATGCAAATATTGAATTTTTTCCTCTGCAAATTCATTATTATTCACTCCAAATTGATTACAATTCGATTTGCTGATACGATTTTTGCTTATTTATTTATAGTTCTTCGTGAAATAAAAATAACTTTAAGTTTTTGGGATAGGTTAATAGATAAAACTTTGTCATGGGGCCCACATCTCAAAGAGGTAAGTCGGATATTGTTCGCATCTGCGGGCTCCTTACGAAGATTGCGTAACTTTCTTCCAACTGCTACAAAGATTTCGCTTGCACAGACGCTCCTGCTCCCAATACCGGACTACGCCGATGCCAGCTATCTTGATCTCACAGAGGAGCAACTCGATAAGCTTGAGCGCCTTCAAAATTTTTGTATAAGGTTTATATTTGGCCCACGCAAATATGACCACGTATCCGAATACCGCAATTTGCTCAAGTGGCTCCCGATTCGCCTTCGTCGGAATACTCATATTCTTTCTCTACTTTATAATATATTGTTCCCCTTACTCCACCTTATCTCAAGCAACGTTTTAATTTCCTATGTGACACACATTCGAGGTTGTTGCGATCATCGGAAAGCTTAAAACTGCAAATACCAAATGCATTCGACAAAGTTTGCTGACAAATCATACACAGTTGAAGCAGCACGGCTCTGGAATGCCCTACCTTTACCTATCAGACGAGCTCAATCGTTAGGATCCTTCAAAAAAATGTTAAAAGACTACTATTTGCAAGGTAATGTCTAAGATAACTATAGGTATATATTTACTTGTATGTGTAGGTATATGTATGTATGTTTCTATATATGTATTTATATCTATGTACTTATATTGGGTATTTATATATATTTGCCATTAAACTAGCATACATTACATGACTGTACACCCCTGCTACCCATAAGAGATCATTAAAATCCAGTCCATCCAAAGGTTGCCTGTAAGGTATTGCTGTACATTTTATGTGAAAATATCAGGTATATTTTATATGTATATTTGGTATACAGTAAAGAGTACTTACTTACTTACTTACTTACTTATTTACTTACGTACTTACTTAGGTCATTAAATATTTTTTCTTTAGTTGCGTGTTTTGTTTCTTTCATTCGTCAAAAGTAGATTACTTTCGAATTTCTCCCCTCATCCCTACTTTCCTTCATCTTGCCACTCCCCCTTTCCTCAGCGCCTTCAAAGGCGGGCAGCGCACTTACGACTCTTTGAGTTGCAGGTGTCAATGGACGACGGTTGTCAGTTACCATCAGCATATCACGATGCAGGCAACTGGCCATTCAGTTTTATGTTGACATGTACGTAAAAGTTGAAAGCGAACGATTACGTTACATATCATTAAATCAAAGCAAATTAAGAACTGAAAACTACATTCATCTTCAAGATGCTGTAGCAAACGACGGTAATATTAATCCTAATAATTTAGGTAAAATAGTTATTTTAACGTCTTTGTTTGTAAATAGGTCCAAGTATTTACACGAATACACTCAAGACGCGTTTGTTTATGTACATACGTACATATGGTCACCCTGATTTATTTATCACTTTTACCTGTAACCAAAGTTGGTCTGAAATAGTTGAAGAGTTGCTGCCGGGAACAAGTGCGATAGGTTGACACGATATAGTTGCGATAGTTGTTAGATTTAAAGTTAAAAAGCTAATTACTATTATTATGAAAGGGAAAATGTTCGGAGAAGTATTGTTTATGTATTCGATAGAATGGTAAAATAATCTGATTAAAGAGACTGTCAATGACAATGATTACGGATATCCGCTGTATCGTAGTAGAGCGCCAGCAGACGGAGATCGAACAGCATCTGTAAAACTCCGAAATGAATGTTACATTACTGTAGATAATAATTGGGTGGTTCCTTATTCGCCTATTTTATCCAAAATGTTTAAGACCATATAATTGTCGAGGCTTACAGTTAAGTGCTATTAAATATATCTGAAGTATATTAATGAAAGTAGCGACCAAGCTATTTTGAATTTCAGAAATACAGAGGCCACTAACCCCTTAGATGAAGTATGTAAATGTCAGCCTAGTCGTTATGTTAGTAGCACCGAAGCTGTGTTTCTGCTCTTAGGATTCCCGTTACACGATAGGCACCCAACCGTCACACAACTAGAAAATGGTGAACGAGTCTACGTTACTGAAAATAATTTTCAAGAACCATTATCTTCTCCTCCAAAACTACTCTAAAAACTACTTTTTTTTACCAGTACCTATTCAGAATTGAACTGGTTTCAAATCTGGAGGTGCTTTAGGACGAGTATACAGGTCCCATGTTAGTTACATGGAATGCTTTTAATTAAAAATAAGCATTCTTACATCTATACACCATATGCGTGGGCCAACCTCTTTCAAAGATCTTAAAAGGCTTAATAATCAGGGCATGTGAGGCAAGAGGTTTATTAGAGAATGATAATCAGTGGGATATAACTCTGAAAGAGGCTGCACAATGCAAAATCTGCGCCCAAGGTTAGAGAGCTTTTCGCTATATTAATAGCGACATGTAGACTTTAAACCCTCAAGACCTGTTGGAAAAGTATAAAAATTATATGGTGGATGATATTTTACACAGATTGCAAGAACAGAATAGGAATCAAATGATTACAGGAAAAGATTTATCCGATTTTAAAATGAGTAGACCACAAAGAATTGGAGAAGTTAGTAATGATTTATTGCGAAAATTAAATAACGATACTGTTTCTTTAATGCAACAAATAACAGAAGCCTTCCACTTGTAAATTCAGAGCAAAAAATAATTTTTGAACCAATAATTCAAAAAGTTGCCAGTGGCCAACGAGGTATTCTTTTCAGATGCTCCAGGAGGCACTGGCAATACCATTTTTTTTTTTTTAATTTATTACTAGCCGAAATCCGGAAAGAAAAAATAGTTGCTATTGCAGTAACTTCTTCTTGAATAGCTGCTACACTAGTTAGTGGGGGACGTACAGCGCACTCAGTTCTAAAACTACCATTGAACTTAGCTCATGAGGAAATGCCAGTATGTAACAACCAGGATATCATGGGAGGGATGGTGGTACTTTTAGCTGGTGACTTTAGACAGACCCTTCCGGTACGCTGGCACATGAAATAAATACCAGTTTGAATGCATCTGTATTATGGGTACACGTAAAAAAAATTGTCTCATTACAATCATGCGAGTACAGCTTCACAATGATTCTCAAGCAGGGCAATATGCAGCTGCTCCTCTAAAAATCGGAGAAGATTTTACGCCAACTGATAGTAAAGACATGATTACACTGAGATGTGAGTTCTGTAAAATTGTCGATACCACAGATGACCTAAAAAATTAAGTCTATCCTGAGCTTCAGATAAATATGGACAATCGAGAATGACTGTGTGAAAGGGCAATTTCAGCACCGACTTATGAGATAGTTAGTCAAATAAACTAACAAATCATGTCAGACGTTGAGCGAAATGTTGTCGAATACCTCTCAGTAGACAATGTTATGGCCCCTGAACAAGTCACATCATACCCTAAAGAATTTCTCAACTCTTTAGAATTATCAGGAGTGTCTTCCCATAAGTTGAGGCTGAAAGTACGCGTTCCAGTTCTATTAATAAGGAATCGTTACGCGCCAAGGCTATGTAATGGTACAAGGCTACAAATTACAAATCTCGGGCACAACATTATATAAGCTTTTTAGTTTTTTTTTTTTTAACAAAGTCTTGATAGTTAACGTTACAGTGTTTTGCCAAGAACCGTCTTAATTGGTTACAATCAGACGTAAAGTAATTTGTTTCGTACTGTACGTGAGTCTCATACATTTCTGTATAAAATATAATTTATGAAGAAAGACAGGAAAATGTTAATTCTAATGTAGATATAGGTAATAAGCTAGGTGTGCATGTGACTTCATTCCTGTTTATAATAATTGTAGTATAAGTCGAATATTGACATTTGATTTCCACCCTAATGATAAACCCGACCAGGACAGGGAAGCAAGCTAGGCATTTCCAAAATACCTGACTCTGAGAAAACTATGGTTAGATTAAGTGTCTTTATTACATCTTAAAACAGTAAAATTATCACAAAAATACTAATTAAACTCAGTAATTAAACATTGTATTTTTAGATACGACAGTACAGTTTGGCATTTTTATCTACACCTGAGAAAAACAATAATATTGACTATCTAACAGTAACGAATATAAATTTGATTTGAATCTCTAAATATAAAATTAATTAACCGGCTCTTTTTATGTTTCTATGAAACTTTGTTAAAAAACAAAACTAATAGAACAAATAAATAAAATAAGAATAGATTCTCTTTTGTAGTTCAATAAAGAAAACATAATTTAATAACATGTAAGATGAACGAAGTCGATAAAATACAAAATGGAATGAAATAATACTTCTATTTAGGTTTTTACGAAATCTTGAAAACAATACGAGTTAAAAGTATGCATTAGAATATCGAATATTGCATCCAAATTGGATCAGTAGCTTTTAATGACATCATTTAAAAGATTCTGAAACTTTATCTACATTTAAGAAACGACGAAAACGAGTCACGAACGAAACGTCATTTATCTTTGTAACGTAAATAATGTAAAGCAGTTGTATGTAGTTACGCATAATATCTGTACAATTGTATTCATCCCAAAAGTATCCAACTAAATTTAGTTCATAGTACCTACAACGTATCATTTATTCGACTGTGAAATATGTTTTAGTGTTTATTTCTGCATTTATAGTGTTCAATTTGTCCAAATCGTCTAACAGTTTTTTTCAATGTTCCTTTAAATGTTCATTTTAGTGAATAACTGGGGAAATATAGTTGTCTCGAACCCCAAATAACCTAAAATAATAGGATATCTAAATATAAGTAAATTATACCAACTCTTAGTGTAATTTTAAAGACATTAACTATTGACCAACAATGACTTTATGCCTTACAAAGATAAATTATGATCATACATAGTTAGTTCATGTATTTTTTAATCTTGTACTCACCGGTATATATAAAAATTCGGATTACTTATATTTGTAACACGGGGACCGTTCTGTTTAATACGAGTATTTCCAACTTCTCTCTGTAGCCTATATACGAGTATTAAGTGTTTACAATTACGATTGTGGCTCAGCAAGATGTAGAATTAAAAAATATAAAACCAAAGGCGAACTTTTATGAGCTTAAACGGTTAAGCTCCGCGATGTTATGTGTGTATACCACGCTACTAGAGGATTCAATTCCGGCCGATTTTTCTAATCCCGGAATTTCGGGATTATCTACCGTTAATCTCGGGATCCCGGGATAGTCCCGGGATTGTATTGGTAATGGAATGTGGTAATAAGAAGACAGTAAAACACATCAAAATATTTTTTATATTTATTTTTTAGTTTTGTGAGGACATAGAATATTTAAGTTTTAAATCTTCAAAAAGGCGGTTAAACAAAATTATACTTTCTTTTTGTTGTTCTTTGTTTGTTTATTTTAAACAAACTAGTCACTTTTGTAAATAAATTTTTGGAACTAACAATAAACTTCAAAAAATCAACTTCTTTAGACTTATTTAGATACCCGGACGGGGGCACGCTTGCTGGAAATCCCCGGTGCCACTAGTGGCCCCAAAGCAGATACACTAGCGGATAAGCTTCGGGAGTCGTTAGATGCAAACGGCGTCCGTGTGTCTAGACCTACCAATTGCGCAGAGATGCGCATATGCGGCCTGGACGATGCTGTAACAGCAGCTGAAATTGTGACCGCTGTCGCAGAGGTAGGGGGCTGTCCTCAGGCACATATAAAGGTCGGAGTAATTCGGACTCGGCCTGATGGTTTGGGAACAGCAATAATCAGCTGTCCAGTCGCTTCTGCCCAAAAGGTCGCCCGTGGCCGTACACTCCTGCTAGGCAGCTTCCTAAAAGCACAAGTGCAACTTCTGAAGCCCAAGCCTACTAGATGCTTTCGCTGCTTGTTAGAAGGGCATGTAGGGGTCAAATGTACGTCGGAGGTAGCTGTAGGTGATAGATGTTTCCGATGCGGCCAAACTGGCCACAAAGCCTACTCTTGTGATGCCCCGCCGCACTGTTTTAAATGCGAAGCCGAAGGGAGGCCAGCTGAACACCGGGTAGGCACAAAGAAATGCTCTGCAGCAAAACCCCGAGGCAAGACAGCAAACAAAGCCCAGGGGCCCAATGAAGTAGCTGCAGAAACCAATGAGATGCAGCAAGTTTCGCGGCAGGATGCAGAAATGGAAACATAATTATGGACACACCCTTTCGCATCCTGCAGGGGAACAAAAACACTGTATTAATGCTCAGGACCTTCTGCTCCAGAGCATAGCCCAGTGGTCAATCAACGTCGCCGTTGTCGCCGAGCCGTACTTCGTTCCTCCCGGGGATATCTGGGTGGATGACATTGACGGTTTGGCAGCTATTGTTCGTGGCACCGCGGCCGGCATCGCTAGAGGGCGAGGATGCGTGGCAGTGGTAGTTGACGAGATCGCGGTCGTGGCCGTTTATTTCTCACCGAACCGTGTTTTAGCTGAGTTCGAGGATTGGCTCACTTAGCTGGCAGTCGTCGTCGAAGGATGCCACCCTCACCCCATTTTGGTCCTGGGGGACTTCAATGCCAAGTCAACGGCCTGGGGTTCTCCAGTCACAAATGCCAGAGGTGCATCACTGGAGGAGTGGGCCGTGTCATCTGGCCTAGTCCTCCTGAACCGGGGCTCTGTCCCCACGTGCGTGCGTCCGCAGGGTATTTCGATTGTGGACATTTCGTTCGCGAGCCCTGTGCTAGCACGTCGTGTCCATGGCTGGCTCGTCGTGGAGGAGGTGGAGACATTGTCTGACCACCGGTATATTCGGTTTGACGTCTCCAGGCAGTCCGCTGATGCACCAATCAGGACGGTTAAACCTAGGTTGGGCGCTCAAGCGTCTAGATCGGGAGCTCCTCCTGGAAGCTTCCACCGTACAGGCCTGGGTCTCTGCACCGGAGAGGCCTGTTGATGTCGATGTTGAAGCCGATTGGTTCCGGTCGGCTATGTCGCAAGTGTGCGACGCAGCGATGCCTAGGGCTCAGCCAAGGTCTGCAAAGCGCCAGGTGTACTGGTGGACGCCAGAGATAGCGAGGCTGCGCGAAAACTACGTAACCGCTCGCCGCCAGTACACCAGGTTCCGCAGAAGGCGTAGCCGCCCCGATAATGCTTTAGCACGAGAGGCAGAGCTTCTTTTGGGCTACAGGACGGCCAAGAAGACCCTTCAAGCGGCAATAAAGCGGGCAAAATCAGATGCCGGCGAAGAATTACTGGAGACTCTCCAACGGGATCCGTGGGGGCGCCCTTACCTATTGGTGAGGGGCAAATTACGCCCGTGGGCCCCCCCGTTGACCCAGAGTCTCCATCCTGAGCTGCTTGAAGGAATAGTTGATTCACTGTTCCCATCACGGGTGGAGGAGCATGCACCTCCGCCAATGGCTTTGCCTCAGTTACCCAACGACGAAGACGACGACGCCCACGAAGTTACTCAGGTAGAATTAGGGGCAGCGGTGTTACGGCTTAAGACCAAAAACACCGCTTCAGGACCCGACGGCATCCCGGGCCGAGCGTGGGTTTTCGCCCTCATGGCTCTCGGACCCCGACTAGCGGGACTCTTTAGCGCATGTTTAGAGAGGGGCCAGTTTCCTAAATTGTGGAAAACGGGGGTCCTGATCCAGAAGGTGGGGCGTCCAGCAGACTCGCCGTCTGCTTACCGTCCAATAGTACTGCTCGACGAGATGTGCAAGCTCTTTGAGTGAATCATCGTGGAACGCCTCGTCGAGCACCTATCGAGCGTGGGCCCTGATTTGGCGGATAACCAATTTTGTTACCCTGGAATTGCATTAGAGAGGCAGTCATTTTTCACGGAGTGCCTCTATACCTTCGCCGTATTGTCGGGGCGTACCTAACAGAGAGAGCCGTAATCTACCCGAGTCGGGCAGGACACGGTCGGAGAGAGATGTCGTGCGGTGTTCCACAAGGCTCGATTTTAGGGGCACTCTTGTGGAACATCAGGTACGATTGGGTGCTGCGCGGAGTGCTCTTGAGAGGTGTCACCGTCACTTGCTATCCTGATGACACCCTTCTGACGGTGCGAGGCAAGACGCTCCGTGAGGCTACCATAAAGGCCACGGCCGGTGCAGCTCAAGTCGTTGGCAGGATCCGTCGGCTAGGTCTCGAGGAGGTGGCCTTACACAAATCCGAGGCCCTCTGTTTTCATGGGCCACGGAAAAGGCCTCCAGCTGGATCTAGCCTCATGGTAGGAGGTGTTAGCCGGAATACCGTGTGGTTTTAGTCGGTTCGAGTCCGACATACCACCTCTCCGTAAGCTCCGGTGAGGTGATGACCCGTGGGGGTTTCCACACGAAATAAAAAAAAAAATTTTAAACACATATTTTTAAAGTAAAATTGACTACAAACCTTATTTAAACCACGACAATAAAATCTAAGGAATAACGCATCCAACGTCTCATCTGCAAGCATGCTTCTCCATTTGTTGCACAAATATGAATAGGCTGAAAAAGCGCGTTCAGGCTAGATGAAAGTTGAAGAAATCTTCAATATTTTTTTATACGTCTTCTCTAAATTATAATCTCGAGTGGAACTTGCCTCAAAACGTTCATTTCTTGTTTAATGATTTTAGAAAAAAAGAGTTTCTTTATATGTTTCTGGATTTAATGTTTTCATGCTGTTTTCTATTTCGTTCTGAAGCTTTTCTTTCATTGTGAAATCAGTTTTACTAGTTGGTAGGTAGGTAAGTCGTAGGTTCAATCTGCATGTCATTTTCTTCATTATCATTATTTTTCATCTTTTCAGTTAACGAAATAATCAGTTTTTTTATTGCCATCTTGCTTGGACTTGAAAATAACTCCTTTACATCACAATCAAAAGAGGATTTTGTAGATAGTTTAATACTCCACTTATCTCATTTTGTTGACGATCTTTTATGTGTCTTCAATCTAGAAGCTAAAATTCTAGTCATTATCACGAAATTGTTGGAAAAGAAACTTGTATGTTGCATCAGCCGTGCACAAATCGGCGTCAGAAGTTGGCGTCAAAGTGCTTCTACAGATAATTTAACTGGCGCCAAGACCTTGATTATCTTATAATTGAGTTGAAAATCTGATTCCTCAAATTGTACAGGATTATTTAGGTCAATAAATGCTTTTTTTTATGCTATTTTTTAAAACATCAGTCATCTCCAGCATTGTAAAGAGACTATTCCAACGCTTTTTGTAGTCGAGCAGTAAATTAAACTCTCTTCTATGTTCTCTTTTAATATATTTTAGTATCATTTTTCAAGGATGCTCTTTTGATAATAAGAACCACTTTACGAACTTTCTTTACTACTTCATTAATATTCCAATCGTTAGTTAAATCCCGACCATTTCCAGTTTCAATGACTAATCCTGAGTACAGTTCTTCATTATCATCATCTGAGTCATCAATATAATCACTGGTAGGTTCATTTGCAGGCATTTTTATAGAGCAAGCTTACATTGTGCTGAGCTACTCACTTCATCGACTAAAAAATGACTCCACACTGACGACTACTACTAATTTAATCCTGAAAATTTTGTTACTAAAATATGACCGGGACGGAATGGAAATGGAATCCCTGGCTACCGAGATCCGGGATCCCGGGATCGAATCCTTTACACGGTACACACGAGTTTGCAATCGTTTCCTTGAAAGTTAATAAATACTTTATTGAGTCTTACATCCAAGATGCGCTGTGATATATTTAAAATTTTAAAGAAAAATAAATTCTCTCTTAGTCTTGACACATACTTTTAAACGTGTATAACGCTACGTTAGAAGTACAATACCAGACTATTCAATACGGGAAGCGACCCTTTCCGGTGAACTATTAGTAAAAGTAACTACAAGCAATGAGCCAACATTTAATTACCAAAATTAAAGCAACCCTTTTCTTCTTTTCGAAGGATAGCATTCAGTAAATTTCTATTTTACATTCCACAGATAACTCTATATTCTTTCGGGCGGAGACTCACAGACTATTTTTAAACTTTCGCTACATATTAGATGAATAAATTGGGACTAAGTGGCGAAAATATTGATACGGTAAAATGCCTTTTTCGAATTAGCACCCAAACACTGTCGGAACCTTATCATATACCTCTAATATCGCAATCAAGATGTTTTAGTTCGAATTTTTTGTCTTTAGTAAAAGGGTAACGAGTCCAGTAGGTTTTACAATATATTCTTGATTAGTCTTAAATTCGATATCTTTTAATTTAAGAAGTCATTTTATTTTACTATTCCACTTATTCGAAATTCGCCTTTAACTCTACAATGGAGTGCTTTGAAAATTGCAGATTACATTCAACAAAGTCAAATAAAAAAAATACGTGTAATTTTTCTACTCTAACCCACTCTTTTAGGTCTAGACTTCTTTGCAGACCGCAGCGCTGACGGTTTCTAAAGTACAGCAAGTTATGGCTTTAAAAATTCTATGATGGGATAAAGAAAAGAACGTACCAGGTAGGAACCTAAAAGGCCGGCCACGCACTTGTGACTCTCGAGTTGCGGGTGTCCGTGGGCTGCGGTAGTCACTTACCATCCGTGACCCGTCTGCTCGTTTGCCCCCTATCGCTTTAAAAAGAAAAAAAAACAAATCGATAAGGCATTAATAACTAACTTAGCATTATCATTGCAGAGTTACAGTCTATTGATAAAATATGTACAGTTTTCGCAAACTAAATCGGTTCACACATAATGTCTTAAGAACTCCATTGTGATATTTCATCAATGAATACATTGCATATTTGTGATCACCAAGTTTTACTTACGTGCGTATTTCGGGGAGTTAGTTGAAATGTGCCCGTTAGTTTCAGACCAACTGACCCGAGGGACGTTTATCAAGTTCCAAAAAGCCGTTCGATATTAACGAAAGTTTTTATGCTAATACGTTGTCTTTTATCTTGTCCTCTTATTTAATACATAGGATGTTGAAACCGTTTACATTTAAAAAAATTGTTAGCACTTGTTACTTTCGTAGTATGTTTTATTGCACATATCAAATGAAAAATTAATCAGTGAATTAAATAGA
The DNA here is from genome assembly GCA_947561695.1 of Tyria jacobaeae. Classification (NCBI taxonomy): domain Eukaryota; kingdom Metazoa; phylum Arthropoda; class Insecta; order Lepidoptera; family Erebidae; genus Tyria; species Tyria jacobaeae. The sequence continues at coordinate 15,083,919 of OX387209.1, forward strand.
GTTGCATAATTAACATAAAAGTTAAGAAAACAGTACAAACAAACAGTATCAAACAATAAGAAGATTCTCACTTACGGACATTTAAAAGATCTATCCTACTGTATGTGTTTAATAAATTGTTGTATACATTTAACAGGAGTTTCACCATGAAAAATATGAAACTGAATTGCACTCAGTCTTCATTTATTACCTATATTTGATCATGTGCTATTTATTCCTAAGTCATCGTTTTACAAGCTACTTTATGAATTTAACTTTTTTCATTCTCTTTTTATTTGTATCATACCTTTTTAAATTTTATACAATGAATATATATAACTCACATATTTCTTATTTTAAATTTTACGACAGTTTTTTCTGATAAAACATGCTATATAGAACATACATATGCTAAATTTGTATAAAAAATTACTTCTGGCAATTGTTAGCTTAATTGCTTATATGACGAATTATGAATTCATAATTTGCTGATTTGGTCAATAATTGATTGTAAATTGTTTATAAGGAAATGTAAAATAACAAATGTAATTTATCACAACGTATTTTAAAAATGTGAGAGATTGACTTGAAGCAGTCCTTTGCAGAACTACAACCACTTAGAACCACTTAGAGAAAAGTATGTAGGTATTAACACAAAGTACTGTTGCTCAGATACAATACATTGTAAATAGTCACTGTGAAGCAGAACCTTATAAGTAATTAGTTTCATAATCATCTTTCTGGTGCTAAAATTTCGTCGACAGCGTGCGGCCCGTTGCACTTTTCACACAGTACTATGAAATTCTGAAATGGTAAAACAAATATTAGCTCCAAACAACAATTTATTAGAAAGTTATTTACTTTGTCGGACTCTCGGACGTCTTTTCTCATCGGACCATAAAAAAGTTCAAACAAAATATAGAAGGTATATGTTGTTATCTTTCGGGGTTGTGATCAATTGGTCCCTCGCCAATGATCTCGACACTAAAAAACTATAAAACGATTTTATCGATAGTCGAAAAAGTTCTGTAGACCTTGAATAACTTGGAAAACTATTTTATTCTAGAAATAAATTCAGAATATTGTATTATAAAAGTATTTACTACTACACACTAGTTACAAAGTAGTAGTTTTAACATTATTATGACGTATAAATAGAATCAACACTTACAAGATTATATTGAAGTCGTAATAAGTCCATTGCTTTGTTATAATTGCCTTCTGATTTCGGGCCGTGCTTTTCCATAAGTTGCACAGTCTGTTTAGCCAATTTATCCAACTCCATCAACCCTTTAGGTTCTGGTCGTGGCTGGGATTTTTTTTTTGCCGTATCTCCAACTGTAACGACTTCGTTGGGTATCTCCTTCGGCAACAGCCCTCGACAGCTCCTCATTCGGTTTAGGTAAATTTACCATGGTCACTTCGTAACACTAATAAGGAAACTTCACAGGCTACTTATATAAGAAGAGTTACTAATTACATACACGCTCTACTCAAGAGTGAACAATTAACTAATGAGGAGATATTAAGAAATGGAAATATCAATTAATGAAAAATAACAAAATTATTAGCACAACAACGAATATCTACCAGCACATGGGAATGCGGAATTTGAAATGACCTAGAAATTATTGGTTTGTTTTAAAATATGAAAAATGCCACGAGTTGTTAAAAGGTTTCAAGAACAATAAACACAAGACCTGGCTTGTGTTTATTGTTCTTGATGTCTGTATCTTATATGGTTGTAAATCAATAGACAATGGGCTGAATAGGTTTATATTGAGAAGATTATCCCAGGTACTGACTATTGCAACAATAATCCATCTTTCATGGAAGTAATTAAGTATGGAAACCATGGTGAAGGTACCTGAAAATGAATCGTCGTCAAGATGCGTTGTGACATATGCGTCACCGCCTACAATCAATATGAGATTACTGCTCCTGAGTGATAGTTATCATTTGAATTTTTATTATAGTTACTATAATAACTGAAAACGAATACAAACGATATTTAAAACTTACCTGTCTTTTATATCATGCTTTTTTATCAACGCCACTACTATCAACAATCGCTTATTATGAATCAATTAGTGTAACATAATAAATTTTGAGCGTTAAAGAAAATGGTTTAATAGATCCTAACGACGTAGATAATGTTACTATTAGCACTCCGGTAATTCTTTCAGCAGCTTATTTTACTAATAAACTGACGTCGATTGAGATGCGAGTAGATGTTTAACCTCCAACTACTGGATAACAACTCGAGTTTCTAACATTTTTATTTACATGCAATAAGTATTCCTGCAATATATAATTAACTAAGAGTTTTAGTACCTACATATTTATTGAACCCAATAGCTTTATTGACTGTTACACTTAATTTGTGTAGACTGAAATATTTTTCTTTTTTTCAATACTGAAGCAACAGGTATGAAAATTAATAACCCTACTAATATTTCAAGATTTTACTTTACATCTCACGATATTAAGCCATTGAAGTAATTTTTAATTGTTCATACTCGTACTTAATTTGTGGGGCTCTGCGGCACTACGCCTAATCCGGATTGAACTGGCAATTATAAAACTTATCTCCATAGTTAATTTATCTCACTATAGCAGAGCATACTCTAAAATTTTGACCAGTTTTAAAGATAAAAGATTTCATACATTTTTACGTTTTTTATAAAGTTGTTAGTAATAATAAGAATATTTTTTCAAAACTTTATTTTTTTATACGTAAACGAAAAGGGAAGGTGGGAATTAGGTGGACGTATTTTACATATGGAAAAGTTTGTTCTGCAGTAATCTATTAAACTTTCATTTTCTTTATTTTGTTTGATAAACTGTTTACAGGAATACTGTAAACATAATATATAAAATGTAAATTTTGGCCGTAACTTGATTATGAACGACTGCTGTTAATAGCTCATTTTTTATAATGTAACTTACAAATACTTTACAAGTAAAATTCTTTTATATCCAAGAGGCTTACAAAATTCACAATCATTATTACGTTATACGAGACCCATCAAATTATTGTTCCCAACTGATCCCAACAACACTCAACCCAGTTTGAGGTACGTTATTACTGTCGTAATATGTAGGCATAATAAAATACTTGACATACGCATATTAGGGTGTAAACTAAAGGAAATCAAAAATCCAGAAGCTTTTAGATAAATGTATAGGTATAAAAATACCTAATAAATAAATAATATGTATAGGTTTACAGGTATAATATTTACTCAGTTAAAGTTAAAAAACTTTATATTACAACAGTGTTTGATAAAATTACGATAGTAGCAAAAAGACATTGCAAGTATTCTTTACGTATCTAATACGATATTGTATTGTAAACAGTAGCTACATAGTCTTGTAGAAACATTAAGTATTTCTCTAGCCATTCTTACACCAGCTGATTTACTGCTAAAGAAACATTCTTTATAGCTGAAATTGTTGTAACAACTGCTTTTCTGTATCGTGGTTGCATTTTTTTCGTGTGGAAACCCCCTCGGGCCGTCATTCCACCAGGGTTTTCGGTAGAACAGTGTGTCGGAATCGAACCGACTAAAACCACACGGTGTGCCATACTGCGCAAAAAATAGGAGGAATCCGGGAACAGCTTTATTAAGACATCCGGACCCCTCCTAGCGCCTGCCCACACTATGCGGGCACCACCTACGGGTAACCTATCAATAAGGCGGCGTCCAGACACACGCGGACATCACCTCCTCGCGTCTGGCCACTAAAGCGGGTGGAGGGGAATACCCGTCCCGACCACCCGCAGCCACACTCAGGGCGGCATGAGGCGCTGGTAGGCGCGCCTCCGCCGTCCGGTTCGCCGGCGGCGGATTAGGTCCGAATGGAGATCGTCCTCCCGGGCCCGCTCCGCCGCCTCCTTCCGCGAGATAACGTCCTCGCAGAAGGTTGCAACCGCGTTAAACTTCCTGTCGCTACTGGCCATGGAGCGTATAACAGCCAGTAGCGACAGATCCTCTCCGATGACTGTAGTGAGGGCCCGACGCTGCCACGCCCAAGAGGGGCAAACCGCAAGCGTGTGCTGAGCCGAGTCCTCACTACAGTCGCAGTGGTGACAGACGGGGCTCATTTCCCTCCTAGCGACCGAGTGCAGGTACTTCCCGAAGCAGCCGTGCCCGGAAAGAACCTGCGTCAGTCGGAAGGAAAGACGGGACCGTGCTGCCACTCTGCCCATTCAACAATGACCGGCTGGAGCGCCTCCACGGTGGCAAAGCCAGCACGTGGAGCCTCTAGCCGGGATGACCAAGTCACCATTGTGGCTCGGCGAGCGGCCTCACGCCTCCTCGGGCGGGGGCCTGATGCCGGCAACCACCCGAAAGTCAGCCGTTCGCAGATAAACTTCGGCGAGCACTTCCGCCTCCAAATCCCACGGGGGTGTTCCTGCCTACGCACATGCCGCTTCCGTGGATACGGTGCGGTAACCGCGTATGGCTCTAACCGCCATAACTCTCTGAGGACGCCAGAGGCGTGCCCTATTCTGGGCGGTCAGAGCCTCCACCCACACCGGTGCACCGTATAGTGCCATTGACCGGACAACCCCCGTGTACAGCCGTCTTGTTGCGACGCTGGGTCCTCCCAAGTTGGGCAAAAGCCGCCCAAGAGCGGACGCAGCACCGATCAGCTTTGGAGCAAGCTGCCATCAAGGATCAGTCCCAGATATCTTATGTGGGCCCGAACCGGTACGAGAACCGAGTTGACCATGATGGAGGCGCCAGGGGGCGCACCACGACGGGGACCATGGAATAGAAGAGCCTCCGTCTTGTCCAGGGCCACACGCAAGCCCAGCGCCTCGATGCGCCTGACCACCAGTGAGGCTCCTCTGGTGGCCAAACGCACCGCCTCCTGAAAGTTCATCCCCCGGGCCGTGACCAAAGTGTCATCAGCGTAACAGATTACGCCCAGCCCGGGGAGGAAGTCACCTCGGAGGGCCCAGTCATACCCCATGTTCCACAGGAGCGGTCCAAGGACAGATCCCTGTGGAACACCGCAAGACATGGACCGTCGACTCAGATGAACTTCTCGGTCCTCGTACATGACGGTACGCTCCTCTAAATAGTCTGCCACTAGTCGCCTCAGGTACTGTGGCACCCCGTCATAGCGGAGTGCTTCCCTGATGCAACTGAATGGCAGACTATTGAATGCGTTGGCGATGTCCAACGACACAGCCAACAGCACGCCGCCACAGCTCACCGCCTCTTCGGTCACGGCCTTCAGACGCAACACAGCACCGACTGTCGAACGACCCGCTCGAAAACCGAATTGGGAGTCCGACAAATCGGGGCCGACCTCATCCAGGTAACGGACGATGCGGGCAGAGAGTACTCTCTCAAACAGTTTACCCGCCTTGTCCAGCAAAACGATGGGTCTGTAGGCTGCAACCGAGTCGGTGGGCCGTCCCGGCTTCCTTAAAAGAACCAGCTTCCCGCTTTTCCAACAATCAGGAAAGCGTCCGGACGACAGGCTAACGTCGAACACCTTCCTGAGGTGGTCCACCATGTGGTTAAGGGCCAGGGCCAGGACTCGGGCAGGGATCCCGTCTGGCCCGGGGGCGGTGTTCTTGGAACGGATCCGTATAACAGCCGCCTCTACCTCCGCCTCCGTGACGGTTGGAGCATCCCCCTCCGATAACTCCCCTTCGTCAACGGCCAAAGGGGCCATCGACGGGGTAAGTGCTTCATCCGCTGCGGGAAAAGGCCCTCAACCACTTCCTGCAGGAAGCTGGGCTGGAGAGTCTCAGTAAGGGGGAGGGCCCAACGCGCGGTGCTTTTGTTGCGCCGCACGATAGGGGCGTCCCCAGGGATCACGATCGAGACCCTCCAGCATCTCCTTTCTCTTCGATTCTTTGGCACGGCTAATGGCCAGCTTCAGTTTTCCGTGCCTCTCGGTATTCTTCATGAAGCTGGTCCTCTTCCCCCTCTTCGCGGTGGCGCCGACGACTGCGGGTGTAAGACCTCCGGGCACGAATGCAGGCCGCACGGAGGTCCGCCAACTCCTGGGACCACCAGTAGACCTCCTTCCTTGGAAGCCGACCTTTAACGCGGGGCATGGCCGCATCGCAGATCTGCGTGATCGCATCACGAAAGCAGCCCGCCCCTATGTCCAGGCTGCGGAGACAGCCAGGAGTAGATGATGGCTGCCTCCTCCAGTAGATCCTTATCCAGCTTAGATACAGCCCAACGCGGGAAGCGGGACGAAAGCCGTGCCGTGTGACCCCTACTGGGGTCCTGGGTCCGGGAGAGCTCAAATCGGATATAGAGATGATCCGAGAGCGTCTCAACTTCTTCCAGGACACACCAGTTCCTTACTCGTGCGGCGAGAGCAGGGGTGGCGAACGAAAGGTCCACTATCGACCCCCCCTGCTGCCGCACGCACGTATTGGTAGAACCTCTGTTAAGGAGACAGAGGCCCACCGACGTCGCCCATACCTCTACCGCATCGCCCCGTGCGTCTGTTCTAGGGGAACCCCAAGCAATGGACTTAGCATTGAAGTCCCCCAGCACCAGGACGTGCCCAGACGCTTGTCGCCGTATCGAGGTCTCTAGGTTGTTAAGGAAGACCTCGAAGTCACTCAGACTCCTGTTGGGGGAGAAGTACACACCGTATATGGTGATACCCCCCCATTCGGCAGCAACATATCCAGTACCCTTGTCTCTTAGCGACAAGTCCGGAGAATGAGCCACCGTGTAGCTGACGACTGCCACAGAGTTGTCCCGGTCACCCAGCCAGTTTGGACGGGGAGGAACGTATTAAGGCTCCGCGGCTACGGCCACTCCGATGGACCACTCCGCCATAGTTTGCAGGAAACGGTTGGCTGCAGTTTCCTAAGATTCTTTTTTGTGGTGGTCACTGCCACAGTCGACGTCTGAGGCAGAGAGGCCGCAGCTTTAGCGGCCTTGTTTCGTTTTCGGGACCTCTTCTTCTTGCCTCCCTCAACCATTTGCCATCCTTCTTTGGAGGGGGTGGATGTAGAGGGGGCAGGGATAGCTTCAGTAGCAGCGCAAGGGGCACTAGTACCTCGTAGTGCTGGAGAGGGGAGCGGAGGAAACTCCGTTATTGCCTCCTTCCTGGCCCTAGCCGGCCGTTTGGTCCTCGGTGTGGTTGCAGGTGCCGGCGCCAGACACCGCTGCAGCGTATGAAGTAGCAAAGCTCGTAGCGCGCGACGTCAGTTATCAAGGTCCCAACGACACCAGAAACGGCGGAGGAGGAGTCCTTAAGGGCCTTTACAAAAGAACCCTTAAGATTTTGGGACTTGGTGGCCACTTTGTGGATGATGGCCACCGCCGCGTCTGCTCTCTCCTGCATGATTGATGATGTTTGGGGAACAGAACCCACCACCTCAGACTCACGTATTTTTCGCAGGAGATCCGCAATCTCCTCCTCCGCTACGTTTTTACCCTCCTCTCTAGAACGGGCTTGAGCTCCCCTCCGAGAGAAGGGGGAGCTTGTCTGGCCCGAGATCGGTGTTCGCGACCTCCCTCGCTGGCTGCTGGGGACCTTAGGTGGCAACATGTCTTGGGAAGTGTCACCATCCGAGTCTTTTGAGCGCCCGCGCTTGCGGCTCTTGGTGTCGCGGAGCTCCAACTCCATTTCTTCCCCTGAGTCAGCTGTAATACTAGCCGTTATGCTCGCGGCCCTGGAGCGCACTCGCTCCGAAATTCTTCTGCTCCCAGAAGACAAATTAACTTCTGGGAGCTCCTGCGAGATAGGCGTTCCTAACTAAAGGTCCACCCGGGCAGAGATCCCCCAATACCCGGGCAAGCGTAAATTTATGCCCAACCGAGGGGTCCGCAGTTGCCTCGGCTGGGAGTGCGCTTGGGACTGAACCTCCTATCAGCCATGCATCCTATGGTCACGCATCAGAACACGAGATTCGGGGTAATTTTTTATAGAGGTTTTCTTCCTCGCAGTCCGGGCGGCTAAGCCAAGACCCTCGTTCCCGATCAAAGCCGTGAGACTTAACCACGACACTCTTTTCGGGATTACGATATGCCGACGGTGGCATCGAGACAAATCTCATGCCTGCTGGGTGGCAGTGCGAGTGCACGCCGAGCCCGTCCTCTTTCTCCGCTGTAGACAGTGGAGAAACACCGACCCATGAAAGGGTCCCACATAGGTGATTTTTTATTGAGGTTTCCTTCCTCACAGCTCCGAGAAGCGAAGAGCCAACAGAGGGATCAGCATACAAGCCCGCTCTGTTGGGCCGAGCCTGGATCTAGTGGCTGATGAAAATGGCCACCTCTTCTTGCAAGAATATTAGCCGTTTGCGATGACGCCCTCCTCGAAAGTAGAAGAGGAGAAGGCTGCGTCATCGCCAACGTTGCCTAGGGTACACCACGTGGAGGTTTTCTAGCCCGCAACCCGACAACACCGGCACCTTACGGCAACCTACGAGCTAACAACTAACTAACTTCCTGCCCTCCTTCTAACAACTAACTAACTTCCTCATAAAAATATGAAATAAGAGGAATTATAAAAGTAAGTATCCAAAACATTCTTGCAACGTACACATTGACCCCAAATTTTAAAACAAGGGTAGGAACTATAATGATGTGTACTTTAGCGTGTGACCGTAATTGGTTATTTTCAAAAAGTTATTTTAAATAAAACATCTAGAAACTGCAAGTCAGGCAAAGTTATGTCGGTAATAAGAAATATTTATAAATATTTACATAAAGCTTTTTTGCATAAACATAAAGCTTATACATATGCTGTGTGTCTGAATGTATGTCTTTCAATGAACTTTTGTTGGCCTCACAACAGGTTGTTGAGGTTGTCTACTGAAAAGGAATCAAATATCGTGTCATTCGCTTTCCAAGCGTTCGAAACACAAAAATAACGCATATTAATTATCTACATAATACACTTGATTTTCATAATAAAATCAAAATTCTGTTACAAGTCTTCTAACACGAAGTTGGACAAGATTATTCATGAATGAAGTAACCAATTGTTATCCTATCGTCTATGGCCTCTACTCCCTGACTAGTTAAACTTCAACTAGCTTGGGATGATAAATAGCTTTATGTTACGTTCGATCAACTTCTAGTTTATCTTTCAACTTTAGTTCATGTCTACGGGAGGAATGATAACCTGATGGACGGAGAATTGAGGATAAACTTTGCTAGGAATGAGTATCATGTTTGCAAACATTTCGAGATGAGAATTATCTCGGATACAACACCACATAACGTATAACATATATTGGTGACAAAATAGCAATTACGTTGGTTATCTTACTAAGTACTAGTTTAATCGTATGGAAATAAGCCTAAAAATTATTGTAATTAATGTACTTACGCAAACAAATATACCTATTTGCAAACAGCGGCACCGATTAGTTAACTGACGACATATATTTAAATAGAAACTAGGACGCCTTAAGGGTTTATTCATGTCAAAATATTTAATAGGAAGTAGGCACAGGAGACGTCATTAAGACGTCATTAACAACTCTCCATGTCTTTAGCAGGATTTCCGCACGCTACGCGGTGCGCCCGTGTAGATAATAATCCCACTAAATTGAAATCCTATGATGTTTATCAAATACATACATATTGGTGATTATGCCGTGTTTTGTGAAAATGTGATCCATTAAATGACAATAAGCGTTTGTAGATTCAAACACGCATGTTAGTAATAATTATATAACGAACTGGAAAATAAATGTACGTTGTTATCTTTTTTATATCTTCGAGTAATGATTTTACAAATCTATACAACATATAAAATAACAGTTTTGGATATATCAGAATTTAAAATAACTTTATGTGAATGTTATACTTGTGTCATCATTATGTTTTATTATTTGTTGCCTCTAGAACTTATTTATAGTCTTCTTTTAATTATATTTATATTCTGCTAGGATGTTTTGGTGTGAGTGATTTTGATTTTTACACGCTATTTTTTAATACTAGTACTATATTACATATTTTGCTAGTAACTTGCTAACCCTTCCGCTTATCTAGTATTAGGAAAAGATTAATGACTTTAATTTTCTTAAGCCTTTTTTTTTTTTTTTTTTTTTTCGTGTGGAAACCCCCTCGGGCCGTCATCCCACCGGGGTTTTCGGTGGAACAGTGTGTCGGAATCGAACCGACTAAAACCACACGGTGTGCCATACTGCGCTTAAAATAGGACAAATCCGGGAACAGCTTTATTAAGACATCCGGACCCCTCCTAGCGCCTGCCCGCACTATGCGGGCACCACCTACGGGTAACCTTTCAATAAGGCGGCGTCCAGACACACGCGGACGTCACCCCCTCGCGGCTGGCCACTAAAGCAGGTGGAGGGGAAAACCCGTCAGAACCACCCGCGGCCACACTCAGGGTGGCATGAGGCGCTGGTAGGCGCGCCTCCGCCGCCCGGTTCGCCGGCGGCGGATTAGGTCCGAATGGAGATCGTCCTCCCGGGCCCGCTCCGCCGCCTCCTTCCGCGAGATAACGTCCTCGCAGAAGGTTGCAACCGCGGTAAAATTACTGTCGCTACTGGCCATGGAGCGTATAACAGCCAGTAGCGACAGATCCTCTCCGATGACTGCAGTGAGGGCCCGGTGCTGCGACGCCCAAGAAGGGCAAACCGCAAGCGTGTGCTGAGCCGAGTCCTCACTACAGTCGCAGTGGTGACAGACGGGGCTCATTTCCCTCCTAGCGACCGAGTGCAGATACTTCCCGAAGCAACCGTGCCCGGAAAGAACCTGCGTCAGTCGGAAGGAAAGAGTCCCGTGCTGCCGCCCTGCCCATTCGACAATGACCGGCTGGAGCGCCTCCATGGCGGCAAAGCCAGCACGTGGAGCCTCCAGCCGGGACGACCAACGAACCATTGTGGCTCGGCGTGCGGCCTCACACCATTCGCGTACCTCTTCGGGCGGGGGCCGACTGCCACCAACCGCCCGGAAATCAGCCGTTCGCCGATAGACCTCGGCGAGCACTTCCGCCTCCAAATCCCACGGGGGCGTTCCGGCCAACGCGCATGCCGCCTCCGTTGATACGGTGCGGTAACCGCGTATGGCTCTAACCGCCATAACTCTCTGAGGACGCCAGAGGCGTGCCCTATTCTGGGCGGTCAGAGCCTCCGCCCACACCGGTGCACCGTATAGTGCCATTGACCGGACAACCCCCGTATACAGCCGTCTTGTTGCGACGCTGGGTCCTCCCAAGTTGGGCAAAAGTCGCCCAAGGGCGGACGCAGCGCCGACCAGCTTTGGAGCAAGCTGCCGAAAGTGCTCGTCGAAGAGCCACCTCCCGTCAAGGATCAGGCCCAGATATTTTATGTGGGCCCGAACCGGTACGAGAACCGAGTTGACCATGATTGAGGCGCCAGGGGGCGGACCACGACGGGGCCCATGGAATAGAAGGGCCTCCGTCTTGTCCAGGGCCACCCGCAGGCCCAGCGCCTCGATGCGCCTGACCACCAGTGAGGCTCCTCTGGTGGCCAAACGCACCACCTCCTGAAAGTTCGCCCCCCGAGCCGTGAACAAAGTGTCATCAGCGTAACAGATTACGCCCAGCCCGGGGGGGAAGTCACCTCGAAGGGCCCAGTCGTACCCCATGTTCCACAGGAGTGGTCCAAGGACAGATCCCTGCGGAACACCGCACGACATGGGCCGACGACTCAGATGTCCCTCTCGGTCCTCGTACATGACGGTACGCTCCTCTAAATAGTCTGCCACTAGTCGCCTCAGGTACTGTTACACCCCGTGATAGCGGAGTGCTTCCCTGATGCAACTGAATGGCAGACTATTGAATGCATTGGCGATGTCCAATGACACCGCCAACAGCACGCCGCCACAGCTCACTGCCTCTTCGGTTACGGCCTCAGACGCAACACAGCACCGCAGAGAGTACCCTCTCAAACAGTTTACCCTCCTCATCCAGCAGCACGATCGGTCTGTAGGCCGTAACCGAGTCGGCAGGCCGTCCCGGCTTCTTTAAAAGCACCAGCTTCCCGCTTTTCCAGCAATCAGGAAAGCGTCCGGACGACAGGCTAGCGTCGAACACCTCCCTGAGGCGGTCCGCCATGTGGTCAAGGGCCAGGGCCAGGACTCGGGCAGGGATTCCGTCTGGCCCGGGGGCGGTTTTCTTGGAGCGAATCCGTAAAACAGCCGCCCCTATCTCCGCCTCCGTGACGGGTGAAACATCCTCCTCCTCTAACTCCCCGTCGTCACCGGCCAAGGGGGCCATCGACGGGGGTGAGTGCTCCACCCGTTGCGGGAAAAGGCCCTCAACCACTTCTCGCAGGAAGCTGGGCTGGAGAGTCTCGGTAAGGGGGGAGCCCAACGCGCGGAGCTTTTGTTGCGCCGCACGATAAGGGCGACCCCAGGGGTCACGATCGAGACCCTCCAACATCTCCTTTCTCTTCAGCTCTTTGGCGCGGCTAATGGCCAGCTTCAGAGTTTTCCGTGCCTCTCGGTACTCTTCATGAAGCCGGTCCTCTTCCCCTTCTTCGCGGTGACGCCGACGACTGCGGGTGTAGGATCTCCGGGCACAAATGCAGGCCAAGCGGAGATCCGCCAACTCCTGGGACCACCAGTAGACCTCCTTCCTTGGAGGCCGACTACCTCGAATCCGGGGCATTGCCGCATCGCAGATATGCGTTACTGCAACGCAGAAGCGGCCTGCCCCTGTGTCTACCTCTTCAGTTGGAGGCTGTGGAGGCAGCCAAGAATAAATGATGGATGCCTCCTCCAGTAGGTCCCTATCTAATTTTGCAACAGCCCACCGCGGAAAACGGGATGATCGCCGCGCCGTGTGACCCCTTCTGGGGTCCTGGGTCCGGGAGAGCTCAAATCGGATATAGAGATGATCCGAGAGCGTCTCAACCTCTTCCAGGACACGCCAGTTCCTTACTCGTGCGGCGAGAGCAGGGGTAGCGAACGAGAGGTCCACTATCGACCCCCCCTGCTGCCGCACACACGTGTTAGTGGAGCCTCTGTTTAGGAGACAGAGGCCCACTGATGTCGCCCACTCCTCAACAGCATCGCCCCGTGCGTCCGTCCTGGGGGATCCCCACGCAACGGACTTGGCGTTAAAGTCCCCCAGCACTAGGACGTGCCCAGACCCTAGACGCCGTATCGAGGTTTCCAGGTTGTTGAGGAAAACCTCGAAGTCACTCAAACTCCGGTTGGGGGAGAAATAAACACCATATATGGTGACCCCCCCCCACTCGACAGCTACATATAAAGAGCCCTTGTCTTTTAGTGACAAGGTCGGGGAATGCACCGTCGTAGAGCTGACGACTGCCACAGAGCCGTCTCGATCACCCACCCAGTTTGGACGGGGAGGAACGTAATAAGGTTCTGCGGCTACGGCTACACCGATCGACCACTCTGCCATGGTTTGCAGGAAAAGGTCCTGCGCACCGGCACAGTGGTTCAGGTTCGTCTGGACTAAGAGGTTAGAGACTTGGTCCATTATTGGATTGTCTCCAGAACTTCCTCCATGGGCGATGGTGCCGACAAACAAATTACCTCGGTGGAAGCCTGGGTCGATTGGCCAGCCACCGATGCTTGCGAAGAAGTGCGCGGAGGTTTACAACCTCGCTGCCCCATCTGGTGATTAGCGGGCAGATTACCCGCCGCACACGCCGGGCAGCGAGGGGCGGTGGAACATTCCGCCGCTTTGTGTCCCGGTCGACCGCAGCGGAAGCAAAGCCCGCTACTGTCGAAACAACTTCCACACTTGACGCGGGTGTGTCCCTGGCCTAGGCATTTAAAACACCTCATCGGTCTCGCCGCCAGGACTGTAACTCTGGCGTTCACGAAACCGATGAGAACCTTACCGGCGTCGCCCAAAATTTTGGCCGACGCTACGGGGCAGCTTGCCCACACCGCGCCAAGACCGGACCGGGGCGAATGGTGCCGACCCTAATGTTCTCCGTGCTGCACCCGGTTTTTTCCTGAATTGCAACACGGACGTCATCAATCGTAACGGAATCGTCCAGGCCTGAGATGCGCACCTCCGCGCATTTGGTAGGCCTGGCGACCCTGACACCATCCGTTACTTGGAATATTCCCCGCAACTTATCCGCAACGGTGTCTGCCATCTTTGGACCGTCAACCCCGGGGAACTCGAGGATGCGAGCTCCCGTCTGAGCAAGGCGCAGCCTTACACCTGAAGCCCCAAATTCAGAGCCCAGGCTATCTCGGGCCTTCTTAAATACCACCGCTCGCCGCCTCAGGTAACAATGTGACTACCACAGCTGCTGTTTTAGGCACCTGCAGTTGTCTTTCCCGCTGCCTGGTCACAGCTTCCGGCGATGTTTGGGGCAATGAGGCTGCAATTTTGGCTGCTTTTTTCTTCCGCTTTCGAGAGCTCTTTTTGCCCCCCTCAACTTTCTGCCACCCATCTTTGAATTGGGTAGACGCAGATGGAGCAGAAGTGGGTGGGCCAGACATATTTATTTCACCAGTGGAAGCAGTTGTAGGAGCCGGGGAGGGGAGTGGAGGGAACTCCTTGGCTAAACCCGTCATACTCTTGACCGGTCGCCGAGGCTTCGACGTGGCTGTAGCGGGTTTCACCGATGTTGCCGCTGCGTAGGAAACAGTGACGCGGCCTCCGGAGACAGGGAGTTTCGTCGGAACCATTGCCGCCTTCAACTTATCCGCGGCGAGCGGTGGCCGAACAATGGGCGTGGGAGGCAGCCTAGCCTCCAGGCCCGCAAGGCACCCGTCCATCAATCTCCACACTGCTTCAATAACATGACGCAGGTGGGAATCCGGCACTTCTAACACCTCGGGGGGAGATGGAGAGGGGGCAGGCTGCTGCGCAACCAAGGACTGCTGTTCGGGACAAACTGCCTGCGCCCGAAATTGCGCGAACTGAGCGCTTAAATCGGCCACCTGCTCCGTCAGACGATCATTCGCTGCCTGGAGGCGCGCCACATCCCCAATGAGGCACTCAACAACCTCAGAGACAGCAGAGGAGGAGTCCTTAAGGGCCTTCACATAGCAGCCCTTAAGGTTCGTGGACTTAGTGGCCACTTTGTGGATTATGGCCACCGCCGCGTCAGCTTTCTCCTGCATTGTTTCCGGTATCTGGGGGACAGAACCCCCTTCAACCGGATCCCGGATCTTCAGCAGGAGATCCGCAACCTCCTCCTCCGCTACCACTTCGCCTTCCGCTCTGGCCTGGGAAAGAGCACCCCTTCTCGAAAAGGCTGACCCCGCCATAGCCGAAACCGGCGTGCGAGACCTCCCTCTTTGGCTACTAGCCACTTTAGGAGGCAGCATCGCCTGGGTCGCCTCACCGTCCGACTCCCTGGAACGTCCACGTTTGCGGCTCTCAGCGTCGCGGAGCTCCACGTCCATGTCCTCGACTGAGCCAGCCACTGTACTGACAGTTCTGGAGCGACTTTGCTCCGACATTTTATTGCTCCCAGGAGTCAGGTTGACTTCTGGGAGCTCCACCGAACAAGTGGTCTCGCGAGAGACTTCTTCATCGGTCGATGAAGCCTCTGCCGCCAACCTTCTGCTCCTTCTCCTTCCTTCCTTAATTTCCTTCTCCTTCTTGTTTTTTTTTTCCGCACTATTTAAATCTTTCTGCATAATTTTAATATTTTCCATAATTAATCCCACGAGAGGGGGAGAAATAAAGGTCCGCCCGGGCAGAGATCCCCCAATACCCGGGTAAGCGAAGATTTATGCCCAACCAAGGGGTCCGCAGGTGCCCCGGCTGGGAGTGCGCTTGCGACTGAACCACCCACCAGCCATGCATCCCATGGTCACGCACCAGAACACGAGATTCGGGGTAATTTTTTATAGAGGTTTTCTTCCTCGCAGTCCGGGCGGCTAAGCCAAGACCCTCGCCCCCGATCGGAGCCGCGAGACTTAACCACGACGCTCCTTTCGGGATTACGATATGCCAACGGTGGCATCACGACAAATCTCCAGATGCCTGCTCGGTGGCAGTGCGAGCGCACGCCGAGCCCGTACTCGTTCCTCCGCTGTGGACAGCGGAGCAACTCTGAGTGACCCTTTAAAGGGTCCCACAGGGTATCCTGTTTCGTCTGGAGTCTCACCCTGGGCCAATCCAGCATGAGTAGCTCTACCGGCACAGCCCCAGGGATTACTGACCTGCGCAAGCCCCCCCACGACGACAACGTAAGGATACAGTTGGGGGGGTAATTTTCTTAAGCCTGGTGCAACCTTCTCTGCTCCTTTTCTGCCTTTGACTTGAGCAGTAGTTTTACCAGTTGATTCAAACGATGTTCACAATATCCTTTACCTTTTTCGTTCCCAACTGCACAAGGAGACAGTACAAGTATACAACTGAAACGGGCTCTATGTTATTCTCTCTCATTAGAGTTAGGATGAGGGAAGTGGAAAGGGTAGAGGGGGTGTTGGGCCTCCGGAAACCTCACTTATTTCGGTTAAATGCAACGCAAGCTTTTGCTTCACAACCGGTTTTCTGTGAGGCCGTGGTATCGCACCGCTCGAGCCGGCCCATTCCTGCCTAAGCATGGCTCTACAACTATTCACATATTTGATATCCATTTGTTTTTTGTTTTTAATAAAGTATTTTTAGTTTTAATGTTTGCAAATCCTTTAATTGTTTTGATATATTATATTTTTTTTATGTAGTTTTGCAGTAATATTAGCTATTGATCAACAGATGGCGTTACTTGTTACAAAATATTATAACGATAGAAAAGTAAAATAGCTTTCCTCATTACAAAGTAAATCGCGACTAAACTAAGCCTAAATGGTACACAAAATTACGCTTTATTAAACTATTTCCGTACAAATTAAGTAATCCTATAGGGCTACGCTTCATAAAATTGAACTTGAAATTAATGAGATCGAGAATGTTATTAAACTTGGATCACTCATGTGCGTGGTACTTTCTCTGAACGTTGCCCAAAAATAACTATGATTATCAAAACACTGAAAATTGGATCAATATACATCCAATTTTCAGTGTTTTACAGGTAGTAAATTAGGATAAAATTCTAATTGTTTTTTCACCCGTAACCCTAGGGAAATGTCCTTTAGTCAGGGCACTGCGGTAAAAGTTGTATGTAAATGCTGGTGAAGTCTAATTAATATATAAGTTTCTCTATACATCGTTCGCCTATATGTTAGCTTTATTAATCAAATATTTTTATAGTCTAAGTGGCACTTGAATATTACAGCCGGATCTTGTTGAGTTTGTTGAGCTAGTGTGTCTAAAATCTATAACAACTTGCTATATTGCTTAGACAAACTAGCTACTGCACTGAACCCACGCTCTACCAAATATGGAGAGCTGATATTGATTTTAGGAGCCAGAGGTATTGGTATCGATTTCTGAATTTTACTTTTAATTTTTCTTCTAAATTTGATGATTTGCTATCCATATTTGCAAAAAGGTCTAAACCCAGCTTGGTATATTCATATTTAAAATATCTTGGACTAATTTTATAAAGGAGCCCAGGCTTCCAGGCAGTAATTAAGTAAATATTCCTGTTTACTGATAACGCTAATAATAATGGAAAGTGGCTGTATATACTGGAAAATTTTGAAGTTTTTTAATTTTAGTTTTTAATGAAGTATTATTAATTAACGATATTTTTTTATGTTATCTGATGGCGTCCCCTCATCGCCCTTAATAGCGGGCAGCGCACTTACGACTCTTGAGTTGCAAGTGTCAATGGACGGTGGTTGTCAATTAATATCATGTGACCCGTCTGTTCGTCTGCCCCCTATAGTATAAAAAAAGTCCTTGAAAATAGGATAAATCAGCATGTATTTTATTCAAATGCTCTTGGAACTAAGAAGGCTACATGGCTTCAATTAAGAAAACTTTTTGGCAAATTAAACACAGGTAATCATTGGTTTGTTGGTGATTAACTAAATCTATATCTCAAATACTCAATACGAGTATTATACAACCGACATTTATCTTAGTATCAAACATTTTGGAATTCCCTATTTGTTAAGATTGCCATTCATTAACTTTTCAACCTATTTATAGAAAGTTATAAAACTAATAGCTATAATGACTTATTTTCCTTATTAGTCACGCACGAGTATGGGTCACTGACGAAGATTAAAGATTTGATTTCGAGCACGCAACAACTTGTATGCCGTTGTTTCGATTCGTTTTCGGTGTACTTGTTAACAAAAAAAAAAAAAACAAACAGTTTGTTACAAGTTCCCTTTTTGGTGTCGAAACGTGCTTGATTGCATAAATCACGTCTTTGCTTACCAACTTGCATAGACTTGTTACCGACAGTCCTAAACCGATTCAATTAGTTCATACTTAATGCTATATAAAAGTTTAAATGTTTATTTACGACATAGTAATAAGATAAACATTTTGGACGACTACATAAAATGGTTTTTTCATGAATATAGAGGTATTTTCAAAGTACTTCATAATATTATATTTATTAAAAGGACCAAAAAAGTTTAAACAAATAGACGGTATATACTTATATCTGTACAAGTACCAAGGAAAAAACAGTAATAGTTTTCTTCTGTTTTTCGTGATGAAACATTAAGATTTCGTTTTAAAAATCTATATATGAGATATAAGAGATATCCACCGATATATTGACTCATTACGATATCTCTGGAACCATAAGGCGTAGAGACTTGAAATTTGGTAGGAATATTCCTTTCGCCGAGTAGAGGTCAGCTAAGAACGGATTTTACGAAATTCCACCCACAAGGGGTGTTGCGAGGGTGTCAACAGGTGTGCTAGTTACTTATATGCATAAATATGATTCATTACACAATCGAGCTTTTTATAAGTATGTCCATAAACATAAGTTAAAAACATATACGACCCGTTGACATTTTTAGAAACAGGCGTTTAGCGACTAAGCGTGCCACGATACCGATTATATTGTAGACTAATAATATAATTTGTCAGTATGGTACTTACTGAACTTGGTAGACTTTAAAACATTGGAGCAGATATCAGATTGAAAATACTATTGTGGATGATTCCGACTGTGTGTCCGGGTGTATGCAACGCCTTATAAACGGACATAGCTCTAGTATAGTTTTTTTTGGTAGTAGACACATTAAAAATGTAATGTTAATTTCAGCACTAAAGAGACTTTAAAATGTATGAAATCTTGAATATTTCTACCAATGTCGGTTAAAGCTGGTCAACATTTTAGAGTATACTCTGCTATACTGAGATAAAATACCTATGGGGATAAGTTTTTAACTACCAGCTCAATCCGGATTAGGCGTAGAGCCAACATAATACCGCATCTTTGTGCCATCATCGTCTTTGTGATTCGGCCCGGACAAATTAAGTACGAGTATAACAATATAATATGAATTCAATGGCTTTCAATGGAAATCTGAAGAAAAAGCTTAAAATATTAGTAAGGTAATTCATTACTTCCGTATCTAAAAAAGGGAAAACATTAAAGTTAAGTATAACATTCAAGTTTTACTATTGGGTTGGATAAAATACAGTTTAACCCTCAGTTCATTATATATTACTCAGGAATACTTATTATATTTCTAAATATGTTAGATCCTTGAGTTTCAATCCAGCAGTTGGGGGTTTAATATCTACACGCATCTCTACCGATGTGAATTTATTAATAAAACTAGCTGTGCCCGCGACTTGATAGGAACTTAATAGGGAAAACATGAAGAGTCCAGATGACCGATTTTTTCAACTGTATTACTCGTAGCAATGAATTACGATATTTGATAGCCATCATAGTATAGTAGTATAGTACAGACTTTATTTGTTAAACACTTTAAAGCATTAAAATTATCGTTGAAATAGAACTAAGATACACATCAATTATATAGTATTTTAATACTTATGAAAGTAGATTTGTCCTTTTTATCTACATTTGAAATATATTATAAAAAATAAATACATATTGCGATTGGCGACATTTGTGCGTCGATGTAACTTTGTTGAAAAATAAAACATATTATTAATAAAATAATTTAAAACGAACAAAGTAAATAAAAAAACCACTCAATGAAACTATTCTTCTATTTAATAACAAACTGTATGCCTGTGATGTATGACATGACTATCGATATTATTAGGCATCCTCTTTTTTTATTTTAGTACCAGTCCTATGTTTGTATACGTCATCACAATGTTAAATACAGTTGTTGTTATCACAGTCTAGTAAAAATAAACCGAATTCAATACACGGTGAAAGAGCGATTTAAATTCGTCAAGCCTTTTCTTTTCAATATAAGGGTACTCTTCATGCATATCTCCTAATCCCTTCAAAGCGTACAGACGATATGCTTTGTTACGAAATGATGAAAACAATACATAGACATACTGTTACAGCAATGGCGGGTTTTTGCTGTTAGTTTTTGAAGTGTTACGTGTCTGTTTCCGGAGGTCTTCATCAGATCCTATTGTATTTTATACAAAAGTCTTCCCTTATAAAATGCATTTATGAATCGAACATCGAATCAGTGGCTTTTGAGAAAACAGACAGTCATACAGAGATACATATTATGTAAGAAGATATGGGTGGAGATACATATCCTACCGTGGGAGAGCCAGAGTATTGGACCGAGCGGATTAATACCACTGCCTAACATAACACAAACAATGCTTGCATTGTATTGCCCAGTGGGTGAGGGTACGGAGGCCCAACTCCTTTTCCTCTGCCTTCATCCCCATCTCTTTTTTCCCCACTCCTCTTCCCCCTCTACTCTTTCCAAACCCCTCATCTATCTATGTCTGTCCGTTCGTCT
Organism: Tyria jacobaeae; assembly: GCA_947561695.1. Lineage (NCBI taxonomy): Eukaryota > Metazoa > Arthropoda > Insecta > Lepidoptera > Erebidae > Tyria > Tyria jacobaeae. The sequence goes on from OX387209.1 coordinate 15,104,618, forward strand.
ATCCCCCACCATTGTATAATACAGAAAATATCCTTTTTAATTAAAGATACGATATGTTCTTGCTTTATACAATACCTAAACTTATTGCGTAAAATATTAATAACGCTAATTGTAACCTTAAATTTAAACACTCTTAAAGTTTATCTATATTTAAAAAGTGGCTAAAACATTATGGCACGTATGGAACCATTATTATAATCATTTGCATAATCTGTGTAAAATTGTATTTGAGTAAAAGTATCGAGCTAACATTATTTCACATTACCCAGAACTTATTATTTATTGGTCTGTGAAGCGTACTTGGTATTTTTTTTGTTATTTTGTGTATTTTTAGTTTTAATGTGTGCAAATCCGTAAATAGTTTTGATTTATACCAACCATTAGTGTAGTTTTGAATATTAGCTATTAACTAACAGATGGCGTTACGTGTTACTATAATGGATTTTAACAATAAAAAAAATATTCGTTTTTCTTAGAATAAATTGAGTAAATCGCGATTAAACTAAGCCTAAGCTGTTACACAAAACTGCACTCAATATTCTTGTGCTTAATGCTTAAGATAATATATAAATAATTTTATACATATATAAGGACACTTCTGGATTCATAATACCCGTAACATAATACGTATTGTTGATAGAACACCGTGCTTTAAAACATAGATAAGTCATTTAATATTGTTTCTATTAGTGTCAGTCATCACTAATAATAACTATAACGAACATTCTAACCCTAACTCATCGCTCAGGAGCAGTGATCTCATCTTGACTGTGGGCAGTGCCACATATGTCACAACGCATCTTGAATTCCTAAAACAAAACCAAAAATTATTTCTAGAAAATTCTTAAACAATTACGCTACAAAGGTTGCCACTGCTATGTTCCAAAAAAAATAATTCAGTAAAAACTAAGTCAAAGTCGGATAACATCACTCAAAAGTCATAAAAAATAAATACCCTTTAAAACTTAGTAAAAAATCTTTACCAAATTAAAGAGTTGTCTTAACTGATTCATAACTATCTGACGCATGTTTGGATAATAGGTGAGAGTGCTCATGTAATTAGCTGCTTGATCAGCAATTTCTTCCAGTTCAATAAGTCTAGACGGGCCGAGATTCAGGGATAAGTTACGTTCAAGTTGGTGTCGATCGAAAATCTCTCCCAATGGCGACAATTCCTTTTCAGGTAACTTCACCATGGTTTACACACTTAATTACTTCCGTGAAGGAGAAATTATTGTTAGAACAGTCAGTACCTGGGATAATCTTCTCAATATAAATCTATTCAGCCCATTGTCTATTCATTCCCTGGCTTGTGTTTATTGTTCTTGAAACCTTTTAACAACTCGTGGTATTTTTCATATTTTAAAACAAACCAATAATTTCTCGGTCATTTCAAATTCCGCATTCCCATGTGCTGGTAGCTATTCGTTGTTGTGCTAATAATTTTGTTATTTTTCATTAATTGATATTTCCATTTCTTAATATCTCCTCATTAGTTAATTGTACACTCTTGAGTAGAGCGTGTATGTAATTAGTAACTCTACTTATATAAGTAGCCTGTGAAGTTTCCTTATTAGTGTTAAGAAGTGACCATGGTAAATTTACCTAAACCGAATGAGGAGCTGTCGAGGGCTGTTGCCGAAGGAGATACCCAACGAAGTCGTTACAGTTGGAGATACGGCAAAAAAAAATCCCAGCCACGACCAGAACCTAAAGGGTTGATGGAATTGGATAAATTGGCTAAACAGACTGTGCAACTTATGGAAAAGCACGGCCCGAAATCAGAAGGCAATTATAACAAAGCAATGGACTTATTACGACTTCAATATAATCTTGTAAGTGTTGATTCTATTTATACGTCAAAATAATGTTAAAACTACTACTTTATAACTAGTCTGTAGTAGTAAATACTTTTATAATACAATATTCTGAATTTATTTCTAGAATAAAATAGTTTTCCAAGTTATTCAAGGTATACAGAACTTTTTCGACTATCGATAAAATCGTTTTATAGTTTTTTAGTGTAGAGATCGTTGGCGAGGGACCAATTGATCACAACCCCGAAAGATAGCAACGTATACCTTCTATATTTTGTTTGAACTTTTTTATGGTCCGATGAGAAAAGACGTCCGAGAGTCCGACAAAGTAAATAAGTTTCTAATATATTGTTGTTTGGAGCTAATATTTGTTTTACCATTTCAGAATTTCATAGTACTGTGTGAAAAGTGCAACGGGCCGCACGCTGTCGACGAAATTTTAGCACCAGAAAGATGATTATGAAACTATACCTAAACTTATATAACTAAACTTACTTATAAGGTTCTGCTTCACAGTGACTATTTACAATTTATTGTATCTGAGCAACAGTACTTTGTGTTACACCTACATACCTACATACTTTTTTTAAGTGGTTGTAGTTCTGCAAAGGACTGCTTGAGGTCAATCTCTCACATTTTTTAAAATACGTTGTGATAAATTACATTTGTTATTTTACATTTCCTTATTAACAATTTACAATCAATTATTGACCAAATCAGCAAATTATGAATTCATAATTCGTCATATAAGCAATTAAGCTCACTATTCGCAGAAGTAATTATTTATACAAATTTAGCATATGTATGTTCTATATAGCATGTTTTATCAGAAAAAACTGTAGTAAAGTTTGAAAAAAGAAATATATGAATTATATATATTCATTGTATCAAATTTAAAAAGGTATGATACAAATAAAAAGAGAATGAAAAAAGTTAAATTCATAAAGTAGCTTGTAAAACGATGACTTAGGAATAAATAGCACATGAGCAAATTTAGGTAATAAATGAAGACTGAGTGCAATTCAGTTTCATATTTTTCATGGTGAAACTCCTGTTAAATGTATACAACAATTTATTAAACACATACAGTAGGATAGATCTTTTAAATGTCCGTAAGTGAGAATCTTTCTTATTGTTTGATACTGAGTCGTGATTTATTGTTTTTTTTTAACTTTTATGTTAATTATGCAACTCTATTTAATTCACTGATTAATTTTTCATTTGACATGTGCAATACAGGACATACTACGAATGTTACAATTGCTAACAATTTTTGGGAAATGTAAATGTCTATAGATCTAATGCATGTTAGTAGTAAGTTTGATGTAGAGCCACAATGAACTAACATATTAAAAGTACAACAACAAACTATCATTTTTTAATTTTAATAGATCCTTTCATTTATAACCGGTTATCCTATTTAGCATTAGTTTTAACATTTTAATGATTAAATGCGAGGACAAGATAAGAGAAAACATGTTCATCGAACTGTTTTTGGACCTTGATTAAGGTCCCTCGGGTCTGAAACTAGCCGGACAGGTCACAACTAACACCCCGAAATACATACGTAAGTAAAACCGGGTGATCACAAATATGCAATTCATTGATTAAATATCAATATACAAGTTATTTTTTTCTGAGTGTGACAATATTGTTAGTGATTCGCAATTCTTCAAAGCACACCTCTGCATTAAATGTTGTAAGAAGTTAAAGGTGAGTTAAGTGAGTTTGAATAAGTGATAGTGTAACATAAATAGTTTTCTTAAATTAAAAGATATATAACGATAATATATGTAGGGTAAGATTTCGGTGTTGGGTGCAAATTCGATCGGACTGTCCAAAAAACAAGAAGGTATTTCAAATTATCAATGTTATCGCCATTTAGTGTCGATTTGTACGTCTAATGTGTATAAAAGTAGCGAAAATTTAAAAACAATCTGAAACAATTCAAAAGAATATAGAGTTGTTTGTGGAATGCAAAACAGCAGTTTAATTATATGCTAATCCTTCGAAAAGGGTTGTTTTAATTTTGGTAGTTAAATGGTGGCCCATTGCTATTCTTATTTAAGAGTCTGGTATTGTAGTTCTCTAGTGGTATTAAAAACTTATAAAAGTGTGTGAAAACTAAAGAGAAATTTTTAAAATTTTAAATTATCACAGCGCATCTTGGATGTAAGAAATAATAGTTTTTTTTTTAAGTGATAGGGGTCAAACGAGCAAACGGGTCACCTGATGGTAAGTGACTACCGCCGCCCATGGACACCCGCAACTCAAGGGTCACAAGTACGTTGCCGGCCTTTTAGGTAGGAGTACGCTCTTTTCTTGAAGGTTTGAAGATCGTATCGTTTGTTGGGTATCGAGGGTCTACGAGCTCTAGTAACAGGCAATCACATTAAAATGATAATAAAAAAGAATAAATATTTCGATTTTTTAATTTATTTTAACCATTTCTCCTTTTTACAGATATGTATATGGCCTTGAAGTTGAAAACACCTGACAGATTTTTTATTTAGAATAGAATAGGTTTTATTGTACACCTTTAAACAAAAATTTAGAATATTCATTAAAAAAAATGTACAATGGGCGGATTTATCGCTAAATTTCTGCCAGGCAACCTGTAATTGTGACCAAAATATTCGAGGTATCATCTTGGGACTTCCTACTACTTTCACCTGTGTCTTAAGCTTATTTACATATGGACCATAGTCCGTGTTAATTGCTTTAATGCGCCCGACAAATTATTGCCTGTATCTTTAACAACAATGCCTGTATCTTTATTTTCCTTCCAGAAATGCATTTTGTTTTCTTTGATGGCAGCGTCGATTCCAATTTTAAATGGTGCCAGGGGACATTTTATTTCCAAAATCATGTTTTCTGTCAGCTCATCAGGTGTTGTCCCTAAACATAGATGCTTATCATCGATAAAAAGGCCACATGGAATAATATTAATATTGAGAAACTTTGATAGTTGCTCTAGAGCAACATATATTTTTTTCATGACTTAGTAAGTACTCTTTATTGTACACCAAATATACATATAAAATACATCTGATATTTTCACATAAAATGTACAATGGGCGGCCTTATCACAATAAGCAATATCTTACAGGCAACCTTTGGATGGACAGGACTTTAATGATCTCTTATGGGTGGCTGTGGTGTACAGTCATGTAATGTATGCTAGTTTAATGCCAAATATATATAAATACCAATATAAGTACTTAGATATAAATACATATATGTATATAGAAACATACATACATATAACTACACATACAAGTAAATATATACCTATAGTTATCTTAGACATTACCTTGCAAATAGTAGTCTTTTAACATTTTTTTGAAGGATCCTAATGATTGAGCTCGTCTGATAGGTAAAGGTATGGCATTCCAGAGCCGTGCTGCTTCAACTGTGTATGATTTGTCAGCAAACTTTGTCGAATGCACTGGTATTTGCAGTTTTAAGCTTTCCGATGATCGCAACAACCTCGAATGTGTGTCACATAGGAAATTAAAACGACTTATAGAGGCGACCTAATCTATTTTAGGCGTGTAGAGGAAACTTGTGACAATACTATCACAATTCTCCACTTTCGCTCTAAAGAATGGTTCTTCGCTCTCTGAATCTCGCTTAGTTCGGAATCTGTCTTTTTTAGACTCGCTAAGAATGTAACTTTGAAAGTCGTATTGTCTTTCGAAAGTCTAAAAAAGATTTCTGGGGATTCTGGAAACATATCAAGTTTACTAGCGTTTTCACCATATTCAAAGTTGATCTTTTAGGCATCAATTTACGGTTTTTCTTTCGTTTTAGGGTTTGATTGTATGCCCTTTTCCGTTTTACATTGATTTCGTGGTTCTTAATTTGTAAATTAGGACTCTTATTATGAATTGTTTTATGCACTGCAGTAAAAAATCAACCCGTATTGAAAGTAAGAACCGCACCAGCACACCTTGCTTGGTACGCACGTTTGAAAGCATTATTTACACTGTTACCTTTCCACAAATTTTATGATGTTAAATCATTCTACACTGTTACTGTACACATTTTTAGTCAAGCTTCGTGCTTGCAATGCGCAATTCCTAGTTAGATAAGAAATTAGCTGGAAGAGTAGAGTATTAAAATTATTCTTAATATCTAACGTCTGTGTTACCTATTGGCAAATATTTTTATTGCAATTATCATGATATCCATAAGAATGACGCATTGCGTTAGTGATACCTCTATGCAAGGTTTTGACGTTTACTGACTTGTGATTTTTCTGTAAACCATGATATTTTATAGAATCACAAATAACCACCACCACATAAAATGTTTGAATTACTAAGGAACTGTAAATCTTTTTATTACATATTTAGTGTCTGTACTGAAATGTTGTAGTTTTGTACAAAAAAAAATCTTAAAATGTGGTTTCGGCAACCAATCTTTTGAACTGTAACTGATGAGTAGGGTCTCGTGTCAAAAATTTTTGAATAGGTGCTGCTGCCACCGTCAGCTATAAACCTTGAATAGATTAATCCATGCATTTGAACAGATTTTTTCAATAACTCAGCTATTATTGTGCTTTCCATGACCGTTGAAGACCCGTCAAAGTTTTTGAAACATGCTTGTTGTCATTCAACCTAAAACCATATTAATTGTGTGTTAAATCTTGCTAAATTGCCAATTGGAATATTTTATACCGTTTTATTGAGCTTTACAGCCATTACACAAATGCAACAGTATTTATTTTTGACAGCCATGAATAGCACTTGGCCAAATTGTCGTCCTATAATAGCGGCAGGAGAAGACAAAGCAGAATATTTAGTTCTGTAAGATCTTATAGACCAACAGTGTCTAATATTTCATCAATAAGTGGCATTAAATTTTCATTTACACGGTTTTCTTATAAGGCTGCTTCTCTTTCCCGATCACAAGCTATTTTCATCGACTCCCATGCTGTGACCTGCCATTCATCAAACACTTGGTTTTGACTCATTTTGTACTAGTGTTCTGATATTACTGGTAAATCTAGTGATGCTGAAATTTGTTTTAACTGAGCTTGACCACAGCCTGCAGATGTTGCCCCCGCTACAGCCAATTTATTTAAGTTTTGTATTGAATTTAGTATTTTCAATTCCTTTTTACACATGATGCACTGTATCAAAAACTGCGACAGATAGCATTTTTTTTTCTCTGGCTTTACTTCCATAGTATACAGACCACACTGGAATAAGTAATCATGTGCCGAAATTTTTATTAACTTGAAAAAATTATTGACATCAATAATTCGATGAAAAACAAAGAAACAGTTTATTATTATATGACAATCACACATAATTACAAGAATAATAATCTAATCAGATATCATGAAAGACGGCGTTAAACTTACGACTTCCGTATTAAGTTGATAAGTTCTAGGCAACGGTAAAATAAGAGATTCTGAAAACCTAACTTCATTTCGGCGCAAACTGTTAGTAGAACGATAATGTAGCAACACTTAAAAATAAGAACGAATTCAAGTCCAGACATGAAAAAAGCCGAAGCTACATGTATTAATGTGAATTTAAGAATTTAATGTTCACCTAATAATGTTAGTCTTTATTATAAAATAATAATTTTAGTGTAGCATAATACATCACCTCATCGGAAGATTAATTATTCTTCTTTAAATTTATCATTTGTTTTATTTTACTATTTTAAGTGCACTAGAAAGGCATGAAATGACGACTCCACTCTTTTTTGTTCTGATAACTTATCGACATGGTGGCAATTATCACAATTGTCAATATCATTTGCATATACCTTTATCCTGGACTATATGCCGCGCTGTAGAGGATAGAGATATAATTTCGCAGTGCGTAGAAAGGGACGACTATAGCGTACTCGCCTTAAATAAAATAAAGTAAGCGACAAATTGAATATCATTTATTTATAAAAAAAACTGAATGTTTTTTAAATATATATGTTTTTAAGAATGTTTAGTACAACATATTACCCGTATATTAAACTAACTTAAAGTCTAAAAGAGTGGTCAGTTTTCATATAAAACAGAAAAAATGGCATGAGAAGGATCATATCTAGATTTTTTTAGCGAGAAAATTTATTTCAAGCATGTTTTGGCTTTTGTAAAATACTTTATTGATAAGTTAACTTTAATATACTTGAAAACCCGATGCCAAGGCTATGCTAAACCCTTAGGCTAAGGAATAACGTGATTAAAAGCTTATTATAAATGCTAAATATTCGCGAGGTATCGACTTAAACGATTAATTTGAATAAAACAAAATAACTTACTCTCGTCAATAGATACAAATTTTTTCAACTTGAATAAACTCACAACGTTTCTTTGTTCCATTGCAACTAAAATAACACCATTAAAAAACTTTTTGGTAGAAACAAAGCCTTTATTGTTCTTAGCTCAATATAAACCCTAACAATAAAAAGTCGTATAAGCACAGTAAATTATTAAAAAATGACAGTCAATTATTGTTTTCATAAAAATGTTGAGACAAAGCTGTTGTTTTAGCACATACGAGTACTATAATTTTATTTTCTTATTATATATATGTACTAAGTTGAATAAAACGAGATTTCAGCTGCAAAATTCTCTATATATATTTTGGTTGATATTTTTTTGTATTGCTATTTCAGAGATTAGATATCTTAATTATACGAATACGAATATTTTCATGAAATAGCGTTTAAACAAATAGTGCTTTGATCTTTGATAGCTCTGCAAAGTGACATATAAAATCCGGATTTAATCCCCTGAAGCTTGATAGATAGAAAGGATTAAAGTAAACATTACAGCTGTAGTAAGTAATACTTTTACTATTTCTGATAAAATACAGAGTGAACCAGACTAATTTCAGATCGTGCTATAGATACTTCAATACATTAATTTCTCACTCTATCTTTTTACATTGAGTTTTTTTTTTATAATTTTCGAATTGTGTAATCTTATACAAACATTTTAACGAGGGAGAGCCAAGCTTCGACAGGTATGGGTCGGCTCGACCGGAGTACTACCACGGCCTCACAGAAAACCTGGTAAACAATGTTTGCCCAACCCCCTTTCGTCTCTCTTTCCAAGCATTATTTTCCCTTCCCCTCTTTCAGCTCCTCCGTTTCCCCTTTCCCAAAAGCGGACAGCGAGCTCTTGAGTTGCAAGTGGCTATGGGTGGCGGAAGTCCCTTACCAAAAAAAAAAAAAAAAACAATATATAATAATATATAACAATAAGCTTACCGTCTTGAGTCTAAGTGCAAGGTACGAAATCATTAGCATATAGCATACAGGTATGCAGCAATTAATTTCCTTTCAACTAAGTTTAAAGGCAATTAAGAAATAAAATCTGTGGATATTAACTATCGAAAGGCAACTTTGAAAACAAAGTACACTATCGAAAATGGTATTGATAATCTTTGCCGCTCAACGAAAACTTGCACTTTCTTGATTAATCAATGCTATGTAAACTACGAAAATAAGAAATTTAAATATTAAACGTCCAAGAAAAATAATAAGCATCAAATAATAAGAAGCAAAAATAATATCATACTTTCGGTCTTGTCATTTACGAGTATGAACAGACAATTTTTACATATTTTAAACATCAGATGCTTGTATGGTTCGTTTTTACTACACTGTGTTTTGTTTTTTATAGTGTATCAATAAATACCAATATCGTCCTTGGCATGTTGTCAACCCTACCTTCCTTATAATGGAGTCGATGGAGGTTTGATTTCAATCAGTAAGTTTTAAAGAAACACCCACTCTTGGACTCCATTAATTGTTGTTGTCTCATGTGTTATGTCACAATAAACTCTCCTCTTCCACATACACAATACATAATACATCGCCCTCCTCTTTACTCCATCACGTTATTACATAATATTGTTACAGTATTTATTTCCACACCTAAATTTGTACGGTCAAGTAAGCGGTGTAGTAGTATATAGTACGCAGAATACAGCCTATTTTTCTTATGTCGAATATACAGTACGCCTCCTTATTACTTGCTATTGACTTGATTTCCCAACATACCCATTCCCAACTATTGTATATACATATACACATCCAACCTATTCTTCACGATCAAAGTTAGGAGCAAAATAAATACATTCAGGTAAGTACTTTTTTATAACTTCTGATCTTTTAACCATAATATTATAAATAGTATTTTTCTACCGCTATTCAGACGTAGAAAATAAAAGTAGGTGTGTGTGTGGTAAAGTAAAACTAGGTATATTCTGTATAATAAAAAAATAATTATTCGTTCGCATAAATATTATTACAAAGTATGTAATTTTTATGAAAGAATGCAATCATTGCTTGTTATATTTTTATCATTTAAGTCCGCTTAATATGATCACAAATAAAATTTAAATATCTCAGGGCGTCCGGTGATTGTGTCAAGGTACCGTTGTTCCTTAACCTTATATCATATATTATCTACAATCAATTGATCCATTAATTCATCTAACGCCTTGTAAGAGGCTTTAACCCAGGCTTTCATCAGAATAAATCTTTAGATTAGGGCACGAAGGAGTGTAATTATTATTTGATAAGCTTGGAACTCATCAATCAAATTACTTTGGAGGATGCCGCCTCCGACGTCTCCCGCAATCTTCGCTCTGTTAGCCTTTACTTACAATAAATCGTTCTATATACGTAATGCCTACAACTTGATGTTTTAAGAAAGCGCTGTACTCATAAAATGCGAATTTAACATAATTTATAAGAATGCAACAGGGTCTTTCTAAGTTATGATTGGTTTGCAGGCTGAAGTTGTTATCGTACTGTTTTTAAGTTAAAATTGAAATATAATACGTCATATGAGAAACCTATAAAAACACAACTGAGATTATATACTCGTAGTTGCTTGTTTAAAATGTATATGTGTCTATGCGTTTACTAGGAAATTCTGAATGCAGAATGTCCCACTATCAAATCTCCTTTAATTGAAAGCTTTACAATTCGTTATCACGACTTCTAGACTGATAATCACTAACATTGTAGTGTGTGACATCCGTACTGTCACACACAGTAAGGAAGACGCAACAGGTAAAGCGGTCACCACTTTCACTTCGTAAAAGAGGGTAGAGGTACTCTGAGCAAATAGTTCAAAGTAGTAAATATATGTGTATATGTATATATACAAAGATTTCTTCTGTCTACTAACTGTCCGTTAACATTAAATTTGTTACATTAAACAAATAAAAAGAAAAACTAAAAACTGGACAAAGTTACTGGAACCCACTTAATGTGATTACAATGGAAAACGATTTTGTGTATTCTGAAACTTTGACAAATGTTACGGGCCTAAGAATATAACTAACATACATACTAAATAATAGAATCGACAAAAATATGATTGTATAATATTCTCAGTTACATTCACAAAATACCTATAAATGAGCTGTACTTATGGTTGGCTTACTTTTTTCTTTTTAGGGTTCCGTACCAGAATTATATAGATATTTAAGGGGGCTCCCATACAACAAACGTGTTTCTTTGCCGTTATTATAGATAATGGTACGGAACCCTTCGTGCGCACTTGGCCGGTATTTTTTGTAGAAAAATCAGACACGTATTGAAATTTGCAGTCTATGAGGACTCAGGAGACTCTCCGACGCTACGCTACGTCGTCGCAGAGTAGACAGCCTCATAGAGCCTCTACGGGAACTAAGAAAAAGATCAAGTTGTACATATATGAATGGATGTTTAGTGGACATACCTTAAGTGCTTTCGTAGTCACTAGATCACATGGGAAATCCACAGATCATGTTTATTATAAACCAAGTATATACTTCAGAGAAATTTCTATTATCTACAGAGGCGATACAAAAAATGTACTCGTGGTAAGGTTTGCTCCGAGCACCGACTCTGGCCTAATAAACTTTTGCTTCTCTTAATTAAATTAAAAATATCAGAATGCTAAACATTTAAGTAAAAATAAATTTACCATCGACGTTACATATTTTAAACAGAAATAAAATAATTACTTGATTTTGAAGGTATCTCCAAAGCTCACAAATTAATTTACGAAATTGGCGAACTTCTTATAGAGTAGATAGTACTCAATTTGTTAAGTTTTCAAGTAATGACTTAAGTGGTACTCAATTTAGAGGCCATTTCAAGAGTAGATAAATACAAACAGAAAATTAAATCAAGAACGTTTTGTTCAAAATTATTGTAGATGTAGATTGTTGAGAGTGAAAATTAAATTCAGTTGCGTTGTTATTAAAATGAGTTTAAGATGAGATTTAAAATATAACATCTGTATCCAACCTAAAATTTAAATTCCAATATTAGTAACTTATTGTCACAAATTCTGATGAAATTGCACATTCTACCCCACGTTACATCATAACATATCAATGTTGTGTGACGTGACACGTCGCGTGCATGACGCGCACAACTCGACGAATGACAGGAAGGTGGGGGGTAATATGATGTCACCACGGACATTCAAGTTTTACTTGCGTATTAATCGATGTTAACGAATTGCATTTTCGGATGAACTTTTCGGAGGAAAAATAATGTATTCGGTCGCAATCTTTGATAATTTTGTACAAAACATTATAATTTTAGTTTGGTTCATTGTAAGAATAGTATAATTTAAAATAGTTAATAACGTTATATTAAAATAATATAGTATATAAAATGGATATTGTTGAAATTCAATACTAGATACAGCAAGTGGCAGTTTTTTTCTTAGTTGTCACTTTTCTACAAACAACAAAAAACGTTCAATTACACACATGCACTAAATACTAGACAACCACATTGCATATTTTTATGCCATGCTTAGGCACGAATGGGCCGGCTCGACCGCTGTGATACCACGGCCACACAGAAAACCGGATGTGAAGCAACGCCTACGTTGCATTTCCCCGAAATTAGTGAGATTTCCGGAGGCCCAACTACCCCTCTCCCTTCTCCTTACCTTGTCCCCCCTTCTCTTTTCCCATATCCTCATCCCCCTCTCTTCTTTGGCCTCCCCTTATCCCTCATCACCAAAGGGGTCCATGGACGGCGGTTATCACTTACCATCAGGTGACCCATCTATAATATAAAAATAAAAAAATACTGAGATCGTATAAAATTTAAACTTTAAGTAAGCAACTATTCTTTATAATTTCCCTACAACCATTATGATTTAAAAAAATATAAATTGATACGGTTATCAATACATCTAAACGTAGTAGTATATAACATTTACACAAGAAGCAGAGCACACCAAACTCCAACTCGAACACTCCACTCGAACAACGATCTCCACTCGGACCCAATTCGCCGCCGGCAAACCGGGCTGCGGAGACGCGCTTACCAGCGCCTAATGCCGCCCTAAGTGTGGCCGCAGGTGGTAAGGACGGATTTTCCCCTCCACCCGCTTTAGTGGCCAACCGCGAGGCAGTGCCCGCGCTTTTGCGGGCAACAGGCGCTAGGAGGAATCCGGATGTCCTACTAAAGCTGTTCTCGGATTCCTCCTATTTTAAGCGCAGTATGGCACACCGTTTGGTTTTAGTCGGTCCAATTCCGACAAACCGTTCCACCGAAAACCCCGGTAGGATAACAGCCCGCGGGGGTTCCACACGAAAAAAAAAAGTAAAAATTGATTACTTTTACTAATAGTTTGGGTACTGAATATAAGTCAGCATATCAGTAACTTGATCTGACTGTTGCAGGGAATTCCGACCCCTTGACTGTACGCATCTAATAACTTTAAATATTTTAGTACCTTAATTTGTGGGAGTGACAGTTGACCTCAATACACCGCTCCGTATAGACCAAGTGAATAAAAGCGCGGGAACGAAAACATTAAAACAAGTGCGGAGGTTATGGCGCCATAAAGAAATCCCACAACTTTGAAGGGTCGCTTGATTGTCCCCAAGACCTCAAAATAAATTGGTACCGCTAACGACCTCGGTGTCTGAGGCTGTCAAATTATAACATATGTCAAACTAAGCCACCACAAATACGTTTTGTCAGTAGATATAATGTATAAACATTTGTATGCCGGTGACAACTTCACCGGCATACAAATGACCTAAGGTAAATGCACGTTAGAACAGGGAAAGGGCCTTGTTTCAAAGAAAATGGACAAACATTTAAAGGGATAATCTAAAACTACTATTTCCACTTATTTATAATAAAAATAAAGATTGAGCCCTTTAATAGAGTTTTAGCCATTTGTAGCTGATCAATACATGGTGGGTGAGCGATTTACGACTTTTGTGTTGCAGGCGCCTATGGGTGATGCTTGTCACTTACCATCAGATGACACGTCTGCTCATCTGTTCAATTTTACCATAAATATATGTATATTGAAGTGAATCAGGATATGTATGTACGTATGTAAAATAGGTTATATTATCGACCGTAGAAGACGCAAGAGGCGCCGGAGAGCGCCGAACGATCTCCGGCCTCCATGAGCGCTGGCCAGGGGGTAACTTGGAAGCTGTCAGACCTGTACCTGTACCTTAGCAGAAGCGGGCCTCAGACGGTGGCGCGATGTGTTCCGCACGTGCCTCTATAAACTGAAAAAGGGGCCAGGCGCCACTCCACCGTGTGGCCAACTATTGAGGTGGCCAAGGTCTATAGGGGTTCCCGGCGGCTTCCTTGTTAGGGTTTTCCCGGGTCCCTTGCAATAGACCCTTTGTGACGGAACATCGTGTGGTTTGAGTCGGTTTGAGTCCGACATACCACCTCTCCGTTAGCTCCGGTGAGGTGATGCCACGTGGGGGTTAGAGTTACAACAATCATTGAATATTATTATCTTATATGCTAAATCTGAGATATTTCCTACTGAGTCTCGTATTATCGTGAAGTCACGAAAGGTTTGCTAGAAAAAAATGATTACTATCTTTGTCACCATTTGCTGATGTAAATCATTTGTGTAGATGGTAGCCATGCTTAGGCACGAATGGGCCGACTCGACCAGTGCAATACCGCGGCTTCACAAAAAACCAGTTGTACTCATCACCTTCAAAGGCAGGTAGCGCACTTGCGACTCTTGAGTTGCAGGTGTCCATGGACGGCGGTTGTCACTTAGCATCAGGTGGCCCGTCTGTTCATCTGTCCCCCTATTGTATAAATAAAAAGATAATTCACCTTACTGATATGATGTAAAGCATCCAATTTTGGTTTGTAGCAAACATCCAATTTTGCTTTATTGCAAACAACAATTAACCAAATTAATATTACAAGCTTATCATTTTAAATTCCTACATTCTGGCCCACAAGCACTCTTATCAAATACATATTCGTCAAACATTTTGGCCGTTAAATGGTAAAAAAATATTTAAACTGACAGTTAATAGTTGTCTAAAACGTTTTATGTTTAAGGCTTAACCAGTTCAACCCTTAATGGTTCAACTCCCGGTGTTGAAAGCTGACGCTGATAGAGGCTGCAAGCTATTGAAATCCTACTTATGAATTTTTGTGTTTTTTTCAGTTAAAGGTATACATTTCGAGCTTGTTACAGCGCTTATGAAACCTCTTGGCCTCTTGGCTCAAACTCACGAACAACGAGCTCAAACCCAATGACCCTCATTAAAGATATGACCCTTCCACCATTGTTATGGCCACTTGGAAGGATCATTAAAGTCTCTCCATGTGTCGATGGGCTCAGTCGCGTTGCTGCAATAAAAACGAAAGAAGGCATTGTATGAAGAGCCTATAATAACATTTGCCCTCTTCCAGCTCTTAATTCCACATCTTAGGGGGAATGTGTCGATAATCAAATTTCAATCCTCGACGTCGCATTGGACCGGCGTTTTATACCGGCTAAGCAACTAGCGAGCGGCGCGGAGCATGTGACCGAGAGGTAAGGAGGGCTAAAGCTCCCACTCCTTCTAAAAGGAACACCGTTTTGTACAGTTGTACCTATTTGCAAAATATATACCAGCGATAATTACACTCTGCTTTTTATTTGGTCAGCAACATCAAGACCTTCACAATAACATTAAAATTTTTTTATAAGACGCTCAGTAAAAATATGTAATGTAGATACATTTAAGTTGTCCTTATCTGTTTTTTTTTTTTGAAACAACAAGAATCTTTTTAATGCATTTCTCTTCCACACTCTCGGCAAGACCAATGCATCCTATTTAGATCGGGATACACAAAAATTACATAAACAATTTGAGTTGTTCCTAGCACCCTGGGCATGTGCGCCTTCGGCCCTTGGGTTAATACGCCACTGCCTACAATAATATACATTCCTGACTTCATATCTTTTGATATCATATAAAAGTTTTACTTATTAGCTGAAATAAAATAGTATCGTTATTTAATAAAAAATATTGCATACATGGGTCATAAGCATTAGGCACCAATAAACAACCACCGTAAAAATAACAATTAAAAACCATTGAGCGACATAAAACTAACTACATATACAACAAACATAATAATATGTCAGTTTATGACAGATATAAAATCTTTAATGTCTATACGTCGTGTTATGAAACATTGCAATTTCGGATTGATTACCGACAGTTAGTGTAAAAACCTTGGGGAAGAAAAGGTAAGGTAAGCTCTGGATATTTAAAGAGCAATGCCATTACTCTACCCCCGCACATAAGACGTACTTATTTCCAGCTAGTTACACAAACAATCATGTTTCTGTACCTTCTCACGCGCTCTTATTGTGTTGCCTCGTACGTATGAAATATTACATGGATAATATTCTCTTACCCCGCCAGAGTAGATACCTAGTACATTTGCTACCAATTTCTGGTATAATATGAGAATTTTTCGTACTTTATTATTACTTTGTGTTTCATCAGAACAACTTGATCTCCGCAATCCATTACAAAGGTTTTAGAGGGAATAAATTGATGGTACACGTAGTAGCTTTTTGGGTATAATATTGTATGCCTAATATGTTACTTTTATATTGGTATGCCTATCAAATTTCTGTCTGTTTGTCTATAAAAAAAAATAGTTTTTTTTGTGTATATGATAATAATAAGTTTTATAAACAAAGCAAACGTTATTAAAAAGGGATTCAATATATCGTACAGGCCTTCATCTTAATTCGTCATCTTTTCAACTCAAATCAACTTTTCATTTTCAAAAACTCTTCTTCGAAACCTAAGACTACAATAGTATATAGGATACTTGAACTAAGGCATTTTAGAGTAGGGACTAATCCGAATTTCGCTCAACACTGGTAGGAGAATTCTTGCTAAGACCAACTGAAATATGACCTTTTACCCGGCTGAATAACGTTGGTAATTTCTTTCGAGCATACGCTCGAAGTAAGCTGAACTTCATATTATTTCGATATGAGGTGCCATCGAATCCTCTTAATAGTGGAAGTAACATAAGGTATAAATAATTCACGATAACGTCAACGAAAAAAATTGTGAAGAAGTTCATATTTTTACTTGGTTTAACAAGTAAAAATATGAAACCTTTTGTGAACTCGAACTAACAACATGCGTCAATGTTGATCTCTCAGTTTGTGCAACCGCTATTAATATAAAAACCGTTTGTCAGAAATATAAAAATAAATAATAAGCTTGTGGTTTATTTATTTAAAACATTCCCCTCACGTCATGTACAAAACATGAGCTATAAGAAGAAATTGCTACAAGTTTTCAGTGTCGAATATTACTTGCTCCGTTTTGTCAGTAGGCATTGTATCGTTTTTTAATGAACCATCGAAGCATAGTCTTTCTCATTTTCCCAGCGAAGCACCGACCGTAAAGGAACAATAATGAATAAAGACAAATCTACAGAAGCACCCGTTTATATACTGGGTGTTTTTATGTACATATATACTGTTTGAATGTTTGTAAATTCCGCGGCACAGACATAGTTCCTAGTGCAGGAGTTGTCTTTTTATAATATAAAAATGAATATTTATTCAACCAAAAGTATGGTAAAATTAAAAAAAAAAAACAACTCTTAAAATAAAAAAAAAAATGATGTTACGTATCATTGGGCAGCCTATTACCGTCTATCAGGCATGTTGCACAATAACGAAATATCAATTTGGCCGACCGACAACCAGAATCCAAAACTTCACGATACCAGGCAAAAATAATACTTACACTACAGGACCAACGAAATGTCCATATATCTTTGGAAAGTTAAAAGAAAAAAAAAAGTGAAAATGTTTAATCCAAAAAAAAGTTTATATGTTGTTTACGTCAGTGTTCCAGTCTTGAACAAGAGGTTAGACTTTGATCTTCTGAAAAACTATCAAGTCAACGTCCGTTACTCTTATTATTTCAGTGGTAGAGCCATGCTTAGGCACGAATGGGCCGGCTCGACCGGTGCGATACCACGGCCTCACAGAAAACCGGTTGTGAAGTAACGCTTGCGTTGCATTTCCCCGAATTGAGTGAGGTTTCCGGAGGCCTAATTCCCCCTTTTCTCTCCTCTCATCTCCTTTCTCCTTTTTTCCATCTCCTCATCCCTCCTCTCTTCTTTCCGCTCCTTGCATCCCCCATCCCTCATCACCCTCAAAGGCGGGCAGCGCACTTGCGACTCTTGAGTTGCAAGTGTCCATGGACGGCGGTGTCACTTACCATCAGGTGACCCGTCTGTTCATCTGTCCCCCTATAGTATAAAAAAAAAAAAAAAAAAAAAAAAATACAATACTTATTTTATTCCCCAAAGAATTTCAAATTAAACATAGTTAACAAAACATTGCATTGTTATGTAAACTGGTCAAAAACCATTTAGGTATATTTACATAATTGCGCACTTGTAGGCATATGTAGGTAAGTACAACAGCAATGACACAACGACATTAGAGACAAAAGAAAAAATATATTTTAATTATTGAGACTATGTAGCGCAGGGGTGCTCAAACTTGAACTGCTGGCGATCTACCTCAATATTTTTAGACTACTTACGATCGACTGGGGAGGCTGCAAGTATGTGTGATGCAGGGTTGTCGTACATACACGATACACCCTACCTACCTAGGTACCTACCTAGGTAGGGTGTACCGTAGCATATATAGATATTAGCTTTCCGCACAATTTACATTATCTTAGTCAAGGTTTGGGTTAGGTTTACTTAAGTTCTTCTCTACAATATCAATGAAAAAACTCCTAGTTATTCAAAATTGCGAGTTTATTCGTTGTTACAAAACAAAAGAGTTACATATGGTGTTAAACTCAACTAAGGAGTGACTTTGGATCTTGAAGCGTGGCACTGCATGTCCTCAGCATACTTTTCATAAGATGGTGCGTAACCACTGAGTGCCAATCGCAAGCATGATGACATATGATCGTCAGTTAGTCGATTGCGATATTTTGACTTAATTATCTTCATTTCAGAAAATGCAGACTCGCACAAGTAAGTTGACCCAAACATTGCCGTCAGTTGAAGGGCGATTTGCCTTAGATTCGGATATTTATCTTCAGATATAAAACACCAGAAATTTGTATCAGATGCTGTAGCTTTGAGATGTATATCTGATATAATCTGCACCAACTCATTTTCAACAGAACATGAGTTCATATTAAACTGACTTGCTACTTCAGTGGTTAATTCCTCAATGTTTTTACATGAAAAAGGATAACTCATAAATGATGCTATATTTGCCAATTTACTGCAATCATAAAAACGCATTTCGAATTGTCCCAAAATATTTGATAATTCAGCCTCATACGTATCATAATTCAACTGAGGAATCCTTGCTTTCAAAGACGGAAAATGTTTCAGATCCTTTCTTTTCAGTTGATCTATCATAAGTTGCAATTTACTTTTGAATGCGTTTACTGCGCTAATCATCTCAATAATAGTTTTTCCTTTACCTTGAAGCTCCAAGTTAATGGTGTTTAAGTGCATTGTGATGTCAGTCAAAAATGCCAAATCAGTCAGCCATTTTTCGTTTTTCAACATCTCAGTGTCATCACCTCTTTCGTCTAGAAAAGCTGTTATTTCGGGCAATAATTCTTGAAACCTTTCTAGGAATTTTCCGCGACTCAACCACCTGATGTCCGTGTGAAGAACTAAATCAGTGTGTTCAGCTGACTCCCTATCTTCCAACTGCAACTTAAAGAGCCGCCGTTGCAAGCTACGTGCACGGATGGAATTCACAATTTTTGTTGCAATGCCCATAATTTCCTCCGTGTTTAAAACTTTTAAACACAAAACTTGTTGATGTATAATGCAATGGAATGAAAAAAATGAAGGGAATTCTTCATTAGCTCGACAAAATGCCACAAAACCGTTCTTGTTTCCAGTCATTGCTAGTGCTCCATCGGTTGTAATGCACACTAATTTATATATTGGTAGCTTGTAGTTTTTTACAAAATTGATGAAAACGTCATATGTAACTTCGCCACGGGTCTTCCCCTTCAGAGGAATGATTGTCAAAAATTCTTCCTTAGCCAACATGTCATTGAATACCATCCGAATAAAAATACACAGCTGGGCAGTGTCTGTCATATCGGTTTTTCTGCGTAGTTAGTTTATCTGCGATGTCCTGACTCATGACTTCAATACGCCTTGTGACAGTCGGACGAGATAACTGAAGTTCTCTAATAGCAGACATGATTTCTGTTTTATTTTTAAAATCTCCAAATAAAGTCTCACCCGCTTCAATAAATGCTTCCTTCACAACCGATCCATCTTCGAATGGTTTCTTGTGTTTCGCCAATATATGAGATATTTTAAATGACGCGATCGTAGCAACTTTTGATTGTTTGGCTGGTCTTGTGAACATGGTTTGTTCTTTTTTCAAACAAGATATCAAATTACTTACTTTTCGTTTTCTTAATTCACTCTGTGGCGGAAAATCCTTTTCATAGTTTTTAAGAACCGTTTTATGATGCCTCTCTAAGTTACCACGCTTAGGTATTGCAACTGACGCACGACAAATAACACAAATGCACTTATCCTTCACCATACAAAAGAAAAATTCTTCCTCCCAATCGTTATTAAAATAATACGTTTTAGATTTCTTCACTGCACTCATTTCGCACTATTTAATAATAAACTTTGTATCGACGTAGTATCGCCTTCAAGTTACAATTCAGAATGACTCCAATTCCTGCAGGCGCAACATTTATATCGGCGTGAACGAAAGTCTCGAATGTTCCCGTCAAACGCGCCGCCCGAAATGGTCTAGTACAGTCTAGTCTAGAAACAACGCGGCTTTTCTTTGACAAGTACCGCTCGTTCCTTTGATAAAGCCGCCTTTTGCCGCAAGCAGTGTTATTACGTAATAAATTTTTGTAGTTTAGTTATCTACTTATTAAAATTTTTTTTCTTCTCAAGATCTACTCAAAAAGCACTCGCGATCGACTGGGCGATCGCGATCGACCGTTTGAGCACCCCTGATGTAGCGTAACGCAATACTTAATCCTAGTTTACAGCTGATACGATAGCTTGGAGAACATAGTCCCGTTTTAAAGAACTAGATTAAAGCACTGATTATACAACAAGTAAAACTATTATAATATAAGATCCGGCTACATTGTTAGAACCTATAGTAAGAAAATTGGAATGGCACACACACAACACAAATCGTACATATGCATATACATACGTAAATCATAATCTTCCTTCTTACACATTTAATAATCCTACGAATGGGACACCGTTATATACATATATATTATAAAAATAAACCCGACTAAAAAATCCTTCCAAAATAATAAAAGCTAGATAAATAAATGTACAATGTTCTGTAACATTGTGTGGTGTAGGTGTATGAACTTCACGTATTTGTGACAGAATATCAAGAACTGCTTTGCATTTAGAATTTGAGTTAGAACATTTTGGTTTAGCCGTCGAATTATACCAAAAAAAAACTTCATCCCAGTCTATCTGAGTCCCATCTGTTGAGGAGATATGATGCCACGTGCATACAAAGGTATACACTACATACTTATATTTTTTTCCTATTTGCTTCGATGTTCCAAAATAGAACACTTTCAAAACTAGAAACGAATACCTTATGTGTAAAGAGAGGCAATAGAGTCTCGTCATTTATAAGGTTTTATTCAAAGAAATGCCATTGTAACAGTTACGGAATGACACGGTATCTGACTGATGACTCAATTACACTACCAAATGATAATAGCCCACTTTATATCGCCGACATCGCTATGTCGAAAATTAACTCGGGCCATTGCTTCGTTAAAAATTATCTTCATTACTTTCTACTTCAGACATTTGGACTTTGTTAGGAATTTAGACTCAACTGATTATGCTTGTAACGTTCTATATAAGGTGCTACACATTTTAATACATTATCTGAGTATTTAAATAATGTTATAAGTATCATGATAATAGTAATAAATTCTATATGGCAGTGTTTCCCAAACATTGTTTTGCCGTGGCATGGTAATTTTCACATTTCGCACCTACGTGACCCACTCGAAATGTACAATTGGCGGCCTTATCGCAAGAGGCGATCTCTTACAGGCAACCATAGGATGGAGAGAATATGCCAAAGAGAAGAGTAGTGGGGCAGTGTCTAGTGCATTGAGATAAAGTAGGAACAAAAATAAAATACTTATTAGTCAAGGATACATGAAAGTTGCATACATACAGCATATGATATGAATGTAATAAACATATTATAAAATAATAATTACTACGGTTAGACATAGGGTTTAGACTCTGTGGCTAGGATTCCAGACAGTGTGCTTTCACTAACCTTTTGAACATTGTCAATGACTGCGCACGTTTGATAGGAGCAGGCAATGAGTTCCACAATCTAATAGCTTGAACTGTAAAAGATTTATCTAAGAAGTTAGTCGTAATGGCCATCATGTTCAACCTCAATTTGATCAATCTCAGCGATCTTGGGTGTGTTTCATGAACCTAAGCTTCTTCTTTTAGGTAAGACGGAGATTGTGGATTAAATAAAATATTGTACGAGAGGAAAAGTATATGAGCATTTCGGCGAAAACGTATAGGTAACATGATCGTACTTGCGAAGTCCAAATATAAATCTTATACAAAAATTCTGGAGTCTCTCAAGTTTATTATGATACACCTTTATAAAATTAGAAAGGTATGTCATCACCTACTACATCCTCTTGAATTAAACCCAAAAAGTCTCTAATCTGTCACGACCTGCTTGGTAAGTTATTCGTGCAAGGGTAAACACAGCCTAATATATGTACCACACAATGCTCATATGCTAGTCATGTGTGGCTGATGGTCGTGAGAACTCTCAGTAATGTGAACAACGTTAATTTATTGATCGGCTTTTTCGCAAATATGCTCGAGCTAAAAGAGCAGCGAAAATTTAGAAAATAAGGCAATATTAGCTAGACACTTTAGGTTAATATACTTGCGAGTCGATAGAGGCTGCACCTAACTAGAGCCTATCAAAGTTTTTTTAGATATGGAGTAAGAATCTTTAAACTGCAAAAGTTTATGGGCTAAGTACCCGGAAAAAGCGATGAAGGCATATAAACAGAGTCAGACTTATACCTAAATGATTTTACGATACAAATAGTATTTTCTATCATTAGAGATATTAAATTTCCTTTTATATTCATTAGTGTGACAAGTTCAGACAACTTCGAAAATAAGATAAGTAGCACGAGCACACATAAAATAAGATTAAGAGCTCTTATTTACTCTCATATGATTTATACTCTTTTTTTATTTGTAAAAGACAGCTCCTGCACTTAGAGTTATTCCACTGTCGCAGGGGACGTTCCAACAACGAACATATAGAACACCCCAATTCGGGGCAACTTCGTTGATTACACTAATTTGTCTTCCGTGTGAGAACCTCTGACTCAGCAGTCAGAATCACGTACCGCTAGACCAACAACAGTGGTAAAACAGTGGTTAAACAGTGGTAGAGCCATGCTTAGGTACGAATAGGCCAGCTCGACCAGTACGATACCACGGCCTTACTAAAAACCGGTGGTGAAGCAACGCTTGCGTTGCATTTCCCAGAAATGAGTGAGGAGGGGGCCGGATGCCCAACTTCTAATCTCCTCTATCCTCTCCCCTCACCTCTCCTCTCTTCTTCCCCTCCCTGCATCGACCATCCCTCATCACCCTGAAAGGCTTGTAGTGCACTTACGACTCTTGTTGCAGGTGTCAATGGACGGCAGTTGTCACTTACCAACAGGTGGCCGGTCTGTTCGTCTGCACCTATATTAAAAAAAAACTACAGGCCAGTCAAAATAAAACTGAGTCATAGACCAGTCACAACAAAAAGTTGTTTAAAAGATATAGGTTAGGTTAGTTAGAATAGAAAAGGAGTAGGATTAGGATAGTAGAAGCGACCATAAATTAATTATATTAAAAAAAAAACATGTATTTTTTCCATTTTATGGACATCTTTATTAACTCTGCAAAACATTTTTATTTAGGTTTTGGTTTTGATCGATTCGATAGTTCGAAATGGTGTTTATTGCGAGTCCTAAGAAAATAACGGTAATTAATCGGTACTTTCTAACTGTTTCAACACTGCAACTGTTTGAAATATAGTAGGGATGATAAAGGTTATTTAAAGATTTCAATGTTTTAAATACATTTAAATTTTCTACAGTTCACAGTTTTTTTGTAACTATTGATTACTTGATTAAAAGTAATTCACGAATCAGTCTGGTAATTATGGTACTGTGGTTCTGCTCAACATAATTAACGTATAAACCCCAAGTTTTAGGTAAAAAAATGAGAGAATAGTAAAATTTATATTTATCTTTAAAACGAACTTTTTATTTTTTTAAAGAATACTAGCAACGGGTCACACATTACTAGTATTCTTCTTAAAGCGTTTAGCTTAACTTGAAGGCGGTTAAACTAAAACGCTTGTGTTAGGGGTGGGTTTACGACGATAGTGCACTGGGTGGGGTTCGAACCCGGAACCACATGATCGCAAGTCCGACGCCTAAGCCATTAGAAGTTTGCACATCTCTGTTGCAGTTGCAGAGCTGATGGTTAGCGACTAAACACAAAAATCTGAAAATACTCAATATAAAAAATCAAATAAGTGCATCGATAGTATATGTATATACGAATATAAATGAATGAATTAATTATTGAAATTTATAAATTTCGTACCGTGTTTTTTCGTAGGATCTGTTGATCAATTGCAAGCAACTAGCTTTACCACTTACTAAGTCTTACTGACTTCTTCTCTTGACAAAACAAAAATACCTTTGATTTATTTAATTTTGATTTGATTGACTAACATAATATTCTACACAACTTTTTTTGTTTCTTTGTTTAAATACTAATATCTGAAACTACCTTTTGGATTCTTATTGATATCTTTGTCTATTGGATAGAGTAGGTAGGTATTTAATATAAAAATGATTCGAAGGAAAAGAAAGTGACTACATTCATTTTATGTATGTGAGAGATAGTAGAGTGAGAATATTCGTTGGCAAAATGTGGACGTAATTAGGTAGGGAGAGGTTCCAGAACAATGGGAGACATCCCACATCATTCTCATACATAAGAAAGGAGAAAGAGATGACATAGGGAACTACAGACCGATAAGTCTGATGTCTAACATACATAAAATCTTTTCCAAAATAATCTTGAACCGAATAAGCAACACACTTGATGAAAACCAACCGAAGGAACATGCTGGCTTTAGAAAAAAACTTCTCCACAATAGATCACATTCACACAGTCAAGCAAATTATGGAAAAATACAATGAGCACAACAAACCGATATATATGGCTTTTATCGATTATTCTAAGGCATTTGACAGCATTAGCCACACAGCCATATGGGAAAGCTTACAGAACCAAGGAATCCCGACAGTGTACATAAACACCATTAAAAACATTTACTCTAACAGTAAGGCAAGAGTACAAATGGAAACCTTGGGCGAAACATTCCAAGTAAAAAGAGGCGTCAGACAAGGCGACCCGATGTCTCCAAAGCTGTTCTCCGCGGTGCTGGAAAACATATTTCGAAAGCTAATATGGGACCAACATGGATTAAATATAGACGGTAAAAAACTAAACCATCTTAGATTCGCTGACGATATTGTTTTATTTGAAGAACAACCAGGGAACCTAGAAAAAATGATACAAGAACTAAATACAGAGAGCAAAAAAGTGGGCTTATCTATGAATATAAACAAAACGAAGCTATTAACGAATTCAAACAAATATGAAATAAAAATTAACAACCAACCCGTTGAATATGTAGATGAATATATCTATTTAGGACAAATCATCTCACATACAGACACAACTACAAAAGAAATAAAAAGACGAATAGCTAACGGATGGAAGAGATATTGGTCACTGAAAGAGATCATGAAATCCACAGATCTGAGTACTGGCATCAAAAGGAAGGTCTTCAATACCTGCATTCTCCCATGTATTACATATGGGTGTGAAACTTGGGCTCTCACAAAACATCACAGAAACATGCTGGAACACTGCCAAAGAGCTATGGAACGAAGTATGATAGGTATTAAGAAACAAGATAAGATACGAAACACTGTCATAAGAAGTAAGACAAAAGTCACAGACATACTCACTAGAATAGATAGTTTGAAGTGGAGATGGACTGGGCACATGATACGTGATAAACAAGAAAAGTGGAGCAACATCATAACTGACTGGTACCCTAAAGTTGGAAAAAGGAACAGAGGAAGACAAAGCAAGAGATGGGAAGACGAACTAAAATTAACAGCAGGCTCAAAATGGAGAAGGGTTGCAAGAGACAGAGTACAATGGAAATTGTTAGAGGAGGCCTTTGCCAAGAGGCACACTGAACTCAGAGATATTTTATAACTTAAAGATAAGAGTTAACCACAAAGTCAAAGAAACAGTTCAGGATAAGAGGCTTATTATTATTATTATAATTAGGTAGGTGCCTACATATATTTACTTATAAAAAAAACACTAAAAAAGTGCAAGATTTCGTGTTACAAGCTGAATGATGTAGAAAGTAGTGTAATGTTTTTAGGACTAATGTTTCCATGTAGGTGAGCTTCTTTGTTCCACATAACTTTTAAATGCCCGAAAAAGATTTAGATGTATGCTATATCCCATATTGATTTGTTGATTATTTTTTTAATTAGGTCAATAGCAGGTGACTTGTTGTTATACTCAAATGAAAATTTGTTATTTACTAATAATTGTAATATCTATAATGACCCATAATAGGCAATTATTTGTTTTCATCAGTTGAGAATAATACTATGATGATGTATTGTTGATGCAGTCATCTGCCTACAACCATTGCATCATACCAAATAATAAGAATAATTTAAACAAACAACATCAAAACAACAATTCATCCTATTGCACTAGTTTTTGTAACTAATCGCAATTAAAACTTAGCTCCGAAGCAATATTCATAACAACTACAAAATGGTAGTCGATGCTAGGAAATTGTTTTGTAATATTTACGCAAAGTGCGCAAACTGCGGATAACAGTAGTAAAACAAAGTTTCCAATTCCAATCGTTTGTGATTAATTTACACTTTGCTTTTTATGCCACCACATTCAAAATTCTGAGGGAGGGTTTTTCCTTTCCGACTTAATAAATGTGAGATTAACTATAACATTAAAATGATTTGTGTTAAAAGAGATTGAAACTCGTCTAAGAAGGATCTCAACGAAATGTAACAATTCCTAACATAGTGATATAATTATTTAGAATGGTGTAAATATTTCATTTGAAACTGTTTCAAAGTATTTATTAACTTATATAATGTACCCTAGTACAAGTCAAGCTAAAACCTAATATTATTTATGTAAATCACCGTCACAGTTATTTAAGTTCCCCAAAAATATACATATATATTTCAAACCATTCTCCCCTTTGGATTCCTTCTCAATAGTGGTATGGTACAGGCCTCCTTTTGATCCAAATCTGAAATCAAGCTGGATATGATGAACAAAATGAAGTAGGTCTGCGAAGCCATAATCCAAAAAAAATCCTCTTGATAACCGAAAAGGAGCCAAACAATCGTTCACAAGCTTAATAGATGTAAAAAAAACTCTTATTTCATTCACTTTTTGAGAGGGAAAAGGTTTTGCTCTGTTGGACTTCTTCAATAGTCACGAGTGTTGCGCCTCTTCCTGGAATACGATGACGTCATAACTACTACTCGTTATTTCTGAAACGGAATGAATGAGTGAGAGTGAATTCACATAAGTGGTTGTATGGGCTTTGTATATTCATTTCCCACTTTTACTTACAGTTGTATGTAAGTGAAAGTGGGAAATGAATATAAAAAGCCCATACAACAACAACTAGGCATAAACAACCCATAAAAAGCATAGTCTATAAATATATTTTTCAAATTTTTAGAAGCATACAAGAATTACAAAAGTTTCAAAAAAAATATGTAAAGTTCAAAAATAAAAAAAAAATACTCCAAACAAAATGTTTCATTCTCAGTCAAAAATATTGCAAACTCGAGTGTAGCTACACACCAAAATTTTAATTGGGAGAAGTTAAATAGCAGCGTAATGGATATTTCACATAACAAGCGTAAACGTGAACCATTTTTTATACCTGTGGGTACTTTAAATTGAAAGACCTGTTGTTGTTGTTGAAAGTTGGTGTTCAATTTTGTAGTTTTAAGTTAAGTTTTTATTTTGTTCTATAATGATAGAATCCCTCAGATTAGTTACTTCGTCCGAAACGTTAGATAAATATAAGGAGCAAAACTAACAACGAATAACTTTACCGATACTCCTAGCTACAGACAGATAGAGGTACTTAACTAATATACATAAAGCCTAATTAATACCTTAGATGTTCATATACCTATAGTTCAATATCGTCAGTCAAATCAATGACATATTTAACCTAAGGCTTTGTCTGAGCCGTCATGACCCGGGTCGGTAGAATGCGAGGTACGTAATGGACACCTAGTTTGTCCACACCAAGACTGACACAAATAAGGGTAAAAATATTTTTAATTAACAACAAAATATAGTTGAAACGATGACAAGACATGGATAGTTGTGTTTGAGACAAACCAATCCCAGAGTGCACAAAAAGTGGAAAACTTACTCTAAGTTGATAACATACTCAGTTCGGCTTAAATACACTGCTTTACAATTCAATAGTCTTAAACTTCCGTGTCATTAAATTCCGTCTCATATGTGCACCACCAACAAATAGCACCGCCACTTTGGCCTTACATAATTTTGTTTCATTTTGACAAGGTATTATTTAATTCCTAAGTTGTACAAATTGACAATACTTAAGTAAAATAAACAATTTTTGTAACCTTATCATTATACGTTATCCAAAAGTGTTGGTTAATTTATGTCGCGTTATATCTTAAAATTGGTCACTGATTACAATAATGTACAAACACACAAAGTCGTCCTTCTTTTTTGCAACTCGCTCTATAAATCTACTGCTTTATTCAATATTTTAAATAGGAAGTTCTTTCTTGTTCGAAACCTTGAATCTTCTTCCTATTTTATTTCCGAATTTGCGGTTAACTTATATTTTTTAGCAATTGAAGTTATTTCTGTCTTTCAAGACCTTTTGTAAAAGTTGAAATTAACATCAAATACTTATGTGTGTGATCCCTTATCTCTGTAAAAAAAAAACCATGTAAGCAGTAGGTACATTTTAAGAATTTTAAACAGTTTGTAGGTAAATCAAAGCTTATAGGGTACTTCACATTGAGCTCAAATCATAAAATTGTGCAAAAAGCAAGGTCTCACACAATAAGTAAAGGGAAAATTCTAGATTCGCTAATTCGTTGTCATATCATACAAAACAAAACTTTTAGCGGTTACGAACTTATATTTTCGTTCGAAAACCACGTTGATGTATTAGAGAGATCTGCAAAGTAATATAATCGAAATCGACTATATTTCTTCGCAGATATAGTTCGAGTTCGAGTAAATATACGAAGAACTATGTTTTTTGGTTATGATGTTTCTTTGTCACGCCCTAGGAGCTTGATGAGTTTCGAAATCTTCACTTAAATCGTCTTAATACTTAGTAACATAGGATCTAAGATTTTAAACAAAATACATAGATAATTAATAAAAAGCATTCAAATTTTAAATACCTACCTAGTACTTTAATGACTTTAAAAAGGGGGATTTACTGAATCCAACCGGTTTTTTGTGTGTGATATCTTCGCTGCTTGGGTATCAATTTCAAAACAAATTTTTACTGGATTGCTTCCCATAAAATATGTAGGAATATGAGAATATTCCACCTCGTAGGGGTTCTTGTTTAAATTAAAAGAAAGGCTTTCATTTACCACTTTAGAGGTTATACTCTAAAGTGGTAAATGAAAGCAAAAAAAATTCAACTTGTTACTTTATCATGATAGGATATCACTGAAGTAAGTTATATATTTTTTAAATTTAATTACATACACTTTTTATTAATTACCTACTCAGAAGTTTATTTCCTTACGAAACATTTGGAACTCGAGTCAGACTCGCACTTCTAGGGTTTTTATTAATAAATAACCATTTCAAAGATCTTCCTCCCATAATAGCATTTTTTCTTAAATTATATTATCTAATAACAAAAACTTTAAATTACAGATGATATTTATGACTATGCAAGTCATAAATATCATGAACCTATGCATAACACATAATTATAAAAAAAAATCGTAAAGTTTAACTTGCAGATTAGCCTCGTTATCCCCTTTCCATTACAAACAGTGAGTCTTGCACTCATTTGCAAGCTCATCTGTTTCACATCGGGCAACACACGCCCGATAGTAATGCGTTTTGTGAATCGGGCTTTTGCGGGAACTGGTAGCAGTTCCTGTGATTATTAGCACGAGTCACAGAGCGCATTGACTTTCTGAAGCAGAAAGTTTATGCGTGGGCAAACCGTATACTCAGATATAAAATTCGAGTAGACCGACACATTCAGAATCGTACTTTTCAAAGGGATGAAAGGTGAGTTTATAGAAGATGTGAAGTAACAAATGCATTTTGGCATAAGACCTAGTCGGTGCCTGTCGCTCACACTGAGGGTGAATGGATCCGAGATGTTGAACGTTCATGTGAGTGAACTAATACTATGGAGCCAGTATCAATAACATGTGTAAATGTAGCTAATGCTGTTCGTCCGTTGCTGAACCGAAAATCAGCAGCACCAGGCGGACTGCATAACTTATGGTTAAAGTGGCTCCGTAGCTCGCATGAATATTTGGCATCTCTATTGTCTCAGTCACGCTTAGAATCAGGTTCAATGCCAGCTTTTATGACCATAGATGAGACTCACCTACTCTACAAATCTGGTTGTGCCATGGATGCCAAAAACTACAGAGTCATTACCTGTTTGCCAACAGTGTACAAATTATTTACGTCCTTACTGAGAGTTAATATAACAACACATATAACTAATAACAATATAATGGCCTACTCTCAGAATAGATATAGTAGTGGGGCACGTGGCACTAAAGAGTTCCTTATTATTGACACGACTATTAACAAACAAGTTAGAAAAAAGCCTATGATTCTGTGCCGCATACGTGGCTCCCGAGGATGATGGAGTTGTACAAAATTGACTCAACTGTATGCACTTTCTTGGAGGTATTTATGCAGTGATGGAGAACGGTTATATAATATCCAGGATATCGACAATGTCAAAGTGACAGCGAGTATATCAAGCGAGGTATATTTCAGGTTTGAGTCCCTTGTGGATCTGTTTAGCCTTGAATCCTCTTAATACTATTTTGGAGGGCTCAGGGCTATGCATTCGTTTGCGGAGGGCAGGTCAGGTAATTTCCCACCTCCTTTTCATTGATGATTTGAAACTATTTGCCTGCAACAATTTCTAATTAATTAAATTACTAGATGTAACTGAAACCTTTAGTAAATGTATCAATTATACAATATGGGATTTGGTGTAGATAAATGTGCAGTCATGCATGTTAATAAAGGCAAGATTGTGGAATCTGAAGGGATTGAACTTTCAGATTCCACAGACCGAAGACGCCTTTCCGCAAATGAAATGTACAAGTATCTAGGTATGATACAGGCGTTGGGTATACATGAATTGACTATGAAGCAATCGCTAAAAGAACTGGCAGACGTTGAGGAAAAACGACAGGAGCTTGTCGCTGAGCTCGACCGGGTCTTGAGCCGCATTTCCCAATGGGGCTGTGAGAATCTGGTCGAGTTCGGCGCCAAGAAAACACAAGCGTGTGTGTTCTCTACCAAAAAGTCTCCATTCCTTCCCCTTCCTACTCTTCAGAGCACTCAACTGCCACTGCAGGATAGGCTTAGTATTCTGGGTATGGATATTTGCCGGGATCTCAATCCGCGCGATTACATCGAGAGTGTCACTAAGGCGGCCTCGCCTAAGCTCGGCGTTTTGAACAAGGTGAGACGGTTCTTCTCGCCCGAGCAACTGTGTCTTTTGTACAAGACCCAGGTTCGCTCCTGCGTGGAGTACTGCTCTCATCTCTGGGACGCCTATGCGCAGTATTTGCTTGACGCTCTCGATCGGTTGCAGCGGCGCGCAGTCCGCATTATCGACTGTCCTGAGATCACTCAGTCTCTTGAGCCTCTGCAGTTGCGAAGAGATGTCGCCTCTATGGCAGTCCTCTATCGCCTACATCACGGGGAGTGTTCTGATGAGCTCTTCCAATTGGTCCCACTTTCTCCCTTCCTCTACAGGACTACACGTGCTGGCCTGAGGAGTCACCGTTTGTGCGTCGAAAATATACGTACCCTAACTAAACGGTTTGGCTCTTCTTTCTTGTGCCGATCGGTAAAAGCCTGGAATTCTCTACCAGCGCACGTGTTTCCTTCCCAATATGATCCCGGTGAGATGCTTTTTAGTGTGGATCACAATGAGGATGGTGACCACCACTCTTTGACTCCACCTATTGCTTTCCATCAGGCAAAGTGGAGTCACTATGGTAGGCTAATATTAAAAAAAAAAAAAAAAAAAAAGAACGTTTCTTCAGCCGTCTGAAACAAGTATTAAAAGTCTTTTGTCGGGCGGTAATAAGGTGCGGGCCTATAACGATTGGGTCATATCAGTCCTAACTTAATTCTTTGGCGTACTTATATGTACTCAGATTGAATTGGATGCCCTGGATAGAAGAGTTCGTATACTGTTAACCGCATATCGAATGCACCATCCACGTTCATCAATGATGAGATTGTATATTCCCCGGAAATGTGGGGGGTCGTGGTTTTTTAAATGCCAGGACCCTCCATAATCGCGTGGTGGCAGTTGATAACGGACTTTCTCCGTTTGGTCTAGGTAAAGAGAACTGGCGCAAACTTGGAGTACTTAATGTTACAGATCATAGGCACATATGGAAGAGCAAAGAGCTGTATGGACGTTTTTATCGAACCAAACGGGCCCGATGGAGATCTGTTATCATTTTTGTCTTGGCTACCTTGGTGATCTCTGCGGAGAAACTGAAGGTTTTATCTGTGCAATTACAGATAAAGTTGTTATGACGAACAACTATCGGAGACATATCCTGAAGGATGGCACAACTGACATTTGTCGGGCATGTTATCGTCCCGGAGAATCCTTCAGCACTGTAATTTCCGGTTGTTCTCGTTTTCGATCTTCGATTCGATCGATCTATCATCACTGACAGGACTATTGTTGCCAATAAACCTGACATAGTGGTGATAGATCGATTAGAGGGCCAAGCAATGATTGTTGATATTACCATTCCCCATGACGACAATCTCATGAAAGCTGAAAAAGAAAAACACATGAAGTATTTGGAACTGGTCCATGAGGTTGTCGATATATGGGATTTGGATTTTATGGGATGTAATATTTCTCCTGGGTGAATCGTGAGTTCGATTACCTCTGGCTTAGCAGTCAGGATCACTAACCGCTAGACCAACAGGCCCGTGTCAATAAAAGTATAAAACATCGTAGTAGGTGAAGAGTTTTAGCAATTTTAATTGCTGTGCCACTTTCCGGTATACGTCAAATAATCGCAACTCAGTGAGTTAATCCGTGAAATGCGGTTAAAATAAATAGTCCTTATGAAAGAACTTGTTATTATAAGTCATATTATAATAATAATATATTATATAATTACGTCAAAAAGAAATTGATTTGGCATGTATGATACAGAAGCAGTGGTCGTGACGTAACCTGTATATATTTTTTTTAGAGGATTCACACTAGTGTGCGAAAGCTCTCATTGAACTTCTCGAACCCTCACAATTCCTTAATCGGACTAAAAGATGTAGGCAGAGGTTCACACTATGGTAGTCAAAATACCTGAAAATCTTACAAAACGCTTTGATAGCTCCTGTTTGGTTCGAGTGACATAGGCAACTATAATCCTAGAACCTTCAAGAGTTGAGTAAATAGGTTTTTCTTGGATAGGCGTGTACCATCATCGTTTACATGACTTCCCATCAGGGGAGTTAGGAAGACAAACGCCCCTTCCAAAAAACAATAAAAGAAACATAGTTGGCTTTTTGGTTCTTGCTGTTTCTCACAATATTTCAGCTTGTGACCTATTACCGTCCTGATCAAAGAAAGTACTGTATAGTATTTGTAATATAGTTATGAAAAAAAAAGGTTCATGAAGTAAAAGATTCATGAATCAAACTTAAAATAAGTATTTACTTTATGTAAAAGAAAATTTAGTTTTATACTACAGCAAATTTTTGTAAGCATTAATTTATTATTGTTTTACTGTTGTGGCATTTGCAATGAATTATGATATACCTATGCATATTTAGTACATGAAATATGATAGGTACCTACATAATAAGGTCACTTTGGCATCATTATGAGAGTCTTTGTAAAAGAAGTGAAGTTAATATATTTTTTATATTGTTAAAATACAGTGGTTCTATAGTATAGCGGAATTTGTATTAGTGCCGTTCTGATAAGAAATAAATAAATAATTTTTAAATCTGCCAAACTACGCATGTGTAGTTCATGAACTAAGTACTATTAGGAATTTATTCCTGACTTGGAACTAGAACAAACTATTCCGAGAGTCAATAGGACATCGTTCATTTAGTTCAGTAGTACTGTCTAGAAACGGACTGAGGAGTCGTCTCCGAACGAATGAGAATAAGATGAGTTGTCTTAATTTTTATAATTCATACTTCCTTCTTATTCCTAATATAATTTTTAGTCCATCGTTTTTCTTTTGTGATGTGTAAAACAACTGCCTTTTCAAAGTCGGTGTTATTACTCGGTGCTTTTTTGGTATAAATGATTTTGTTATGGATCCACATAATATTTATAGTTGTTGTTATTTTAATGTTTTTAAATGTTTATATGCATATGGTGGTTTTATTCTCTCACAATAACATAATTTGTTTATACGACACAATATTATACATGTAATTTGAACTAGACTTTTAAAAACGAATTCGCAATAGTACCTACTTATTAATTCAAACATTATTTATGAAACATTCAACAGGTATAAAAATTACAGTCCGCCAAAAAAGTATGAAAGAAAGAAGATATTGATAATGAAAATTTTTAGTGAATAGTTATAGTGTACTACTGAACAAAATGAACCAGAAGTCCGAACTAGCGCATTTGAGCGAATGTACTAGATTCGAGCGGTCTTTTGTCTTTTCAGTGACCGAGCAAGAACAAGCCTATGCCAAACACATTGTTAAATTTTAGTGTTGCCAGCTAGCTATGTTTGTAATGTGTGTTCGTCTAACATAAACTGTTAGAGAAGTTTTTGATTGAAAGCAAGAGATATATTAAATACTTAAAATTTCTGTCTTTGCTTTGTTATATGACCAATAACTTGTTTTTATAATCTGATAGCATTACCTGACGTCTGCGTTTAGCATAAACGAAACGTCGCTCGCGTAAATTAAGAAATGGAATGAATGGTAGTTCAAGTGACGGTCGACAGCTCATCGTTGCGTTGTTTTCAATGCTATTTATTAAGTTTTTATAATTCTTCTAGCGGTGAAGTGATTCAATTTAGCATTTAAAGATGTGGGATCCAACTCATGTTCAAGTAACCATTCAAAAAGCTCGGGGGCTTCTGATCAAAGGTAAAAACGGTACTAATAACTGTTTTGTTACAATATCTCTCGGTAAAGATAAATTCCAAACTTCCGTCAAACACAAAGCGACTCAGAATGTCGAATGGATAGAAGAATGTGAACTGCGAATACCCTCACAAGGTAATACTGCTGAGATCGTTCTGAAAGTCTACGATGAAGATTTAATAAAAGACCATTTACTAGGTCAAGTATCGATTCCGTTAAAAGACCTCGATGTTTATGAACGTCCAAGAAGTCGTTGGTATAAGCTCCAAGGCAAATCTGGTAAAGAAAGCGACAAGTCAAGGGGTGAATTAGAGGTCAAAATATCTTTCACAGTCAAAGAAGGAAGTTTGACTGATCTGAGTAAGAAAGATAAACATAGATCTTCTTTGTCAAGCATTGCTCAAAATGTAGGTGGTAGTCTCATGAGCATTGGTAGCATTGAAAAAAGAAAAAGTATAAAAAAATTTGCAAAAAATCTTGGTTCTAAAATGAATTTGAACAAAAAAGACAAGAAAAGTGACTCTTCATCTCTCAGTGGTAGTATTGGAAATCTTAAAACATCAGCTCTTTCTACTCCAGAACATTCCACTCCTAAAAGATTGTCAGGAGAAGCTGATCCTGGTGTCATAAGTGAAGATGAAGATGAATTTGCTTTTGATGATTTGTCCCATAAAAGCTCTGGTAGTTCTATAAATGTTCAAACTTTACCACGGGGACACAAGTATACACCTTCGCCTAATAATGCTTCATTAGAAAACTTAGGGGGTGGTGAATTTTTAAGAAGATCTACCAGTAGCAATTTAGTAGTACCTGAAAAGTTGGCACCACAGAAACCCGTACGGTTAAGTCTTGATACATTCACAGCACCTCAATTACCAGCACAAGCTATTGATAAGAATGATGAGTGGTCACAAAAACTTTACTCTCGAAGAAAATCAAACAGTCAATTGGCAATTGATAGAGAAAAGTCTTCAAGTCTAGAGAGAAATAAAAAACTTGACAGTCCTAATTCCCTGAAGGATAAACCGAGTCCAAAGTTCTTTAAGAAATTTGGTAATAATAATAAGCAAAAGAAATTACTAGAGGAACGCATCATTGTGGGAGAAGAGAACATAGCTGAAGAAGATTCTATTAACCCAGCATACAACAGTATCCCTAAATCTATAGTGCAAGATTTTGATGGTAAATCAAGAGAAGAGCTTATTGTCATGGTTTACAATTTACAAAAGGATGTTCAATCAGAAAAAAAGAAAAACAAAGACCTGGAAAACTATCTGGATGAATTGCTGCTTAGAGTAATGGAGACAACACCAAAAATCCTACAGAATCCATATGTTAGAAACA
This sequence comes from Tyria jacobaeae, assembly GCA_947561695.1. Taxonomy (NCBI): domain Eukaryota; kingdom Metazoa; phylum Arthropoda; class Insecta; order Lepidoptera; family Erebidae; genus Tyria; species Tyria jacobaeae. Next base: position 15,141,673 of record OX387209.1, read on the forward strand.
ACAGCATGCATATTAGGAATAAATAATGTTTAATAGACTGTCTACCATAGTAGTAGTACTAAGTCATCATGTGCATGATTGCAAAAATTAAAGGGGCATGCTTCATTCTATTCAATGTTTATGTAACACTAATATTGTTATTTATACAACATTATGTTACTTAACTATATGATTTAGTGTAGTTGTTATGTGGAACAAGATTTACACATCAAATCTAGAATTCAAGTTTTTCCAGCTCTGTATTACATAATTTGCAGTCAACCTAAATCTAAATATTTGAAGAGTGCAGAATTTTTATTTCTTGTACTGTTTAATCACTTCGAATTAGTGCCTTGAATAAGTCTGTGATAGATTTTATTTTTTTGGCAATGTTGATAAAAAAAGCTTACAATTGATCTATCTTATCAAGCAATAATACAAAGCACATCAAGATACAGTGGAAATATGATTAGTAAGGTATCAGTCAATCTAGTATTTTTTATAACTGTATTTGAAGGCATATATATATACTGTATTTTAAATTGTTAAATTAAAGACTATGCAAAATGTAATAACTGCCATAAGAATGATATAAGGACAAGGATATAATGACATCACTTCAGTTACATCAAATAAAGTTAAAAATATTAAAAAAAAAATAATTTAGTGCCAAATCTTATATCTACATGTAAAACCTGCAACAAACTAAAATTACAAGTATTTATTTGAACAGATTACAGTTCTTTTTTTATATAAAATGTATAAAGATATTGTACTATTGGTTAAAAAAATATATTCTATATTATCTTAGAATAGTTTCTCTTTTGAACATCAGATAAGTTCTAAGTAAGACTCATCATGATTCTTTAGAATGTGAATCATTAGCTAAACATGTCATGACTCACTTGTCTATGTCATAAAAGAATCAATTCTTCACATGTATGCCTTAAGTACCTAAGTAATCCATCCAGTGAGGTTGATCACTATTTATTGGTTTAGTGTTAGTGTGTAGTAAGTAGAATTACATTTGTTCTTTAAGTATTATTTAGTGCAAACCACATGTGAGTTTTCAGAATCACATAAAAAATGTAATTATTTTGTAAGACATGCCTTAGTGCAATAAATAGATAGATGATGATTTTGTTGATTAATAAAGATTTTGTTTAAAATTATAGATTAATTAAAGAAGTATTACTTTATAAAGATTATTAAATATTTGTACCTAATTTATAATTGTCCTAGGGATCTGAGGATTGTTTAACATTGTTAATAATTAATTTATCAGTGTCATAGACTTATATTATCTGAGTAATTAAGGTAGGTAATTAGGTAGTAGATTTATATTATCCTTCCTTATATTGATTTTGTGATATTTGTTCAAAATACAAAATGAACAAATTAAAATTAGATTATATTTCATGAACACATGATAAAAAGGTGTCTTGTATTATTAATTCTTAAATTTTCCTTGATTGATAGATGTTTATTTATTTAGTTACATTTATATCAAATGGATAATTTATTTTTCTATGTAAACTACTTACTCTTAAGTTAATCTTATATTAAATCAGTTAAGAGTTAAGTATGTTTAAAACACTATTTGTTTACGACCTTTTTTGTCTATGGAACTATTTTTTTTAATAAATATTTTTTTCTAACAAGGATTTTCACTTCTACAAGTTTTAATACCCAACATGCACCTGGGTGCAGCTATTGCACTGAGTACCTATTGAAACTCTTTACACTGGTAATGACTTTAAGGCAAAATCGTAATGTACAGATTTGATAAACCTTTAGGATGGATGTTGTTTATTTTTGTGGATCATACATTCAAAACTGATAGTTATTCTACAAAGTTACTTGAAAAAAGTCAATTGAAATGTGTTTAGGCAAATTAAAAAAAAAATATAGTTTTATTAAAATAAAAACTTTTTTGAGATTATTAACATAAAAGTTTAATAATAAAAAAAAATGATTATAATTAGAAATAAGTAAAGTTATACAATTTAAAACTTCATTTGTGACGTCTACTCTTGACAGGTACAACAACAGGCGCTGCAGTAACATAAGTTTTCTGTGAGAGCTTGTTCATATAGTAGATAGTAATGATTGAGAATATTAAACTGAAACAAAAAATACCATTGTTGAAGATATTCTATCTGCTTTCTAGGGAACATAATGTATGTATGTATTATATTTTAATTTGAATGTTAACCAAACAAATTTTCAAATGCATTAAAATGTAGACAAAATATAACCGTTACATAAGTTAACAGTAACATTTATATTTTGTCTACATTTAGTTACAGTTAAAAATCACAATATACATAGTTTTTATTAATTTAATCTATTATGCAATTAATTTCATATAGGTATGCTAATTTAATAAGCTTTGGTTATTTACCCAAGGTTTATTTAGGTCTAGGAGTCTTAAGAATATAGGCTGCATATTGAAGTACAAAACAGTTGTACAATCATTTGAGAATACCAAATAACTAAGTACAGTCACCATGAACTTGCATAAGATCACAATGAAAAAGACACGCAAACTTACCATGTGGTAAAGCAAATCCTGTGCACCATACCAGCAGCAATCAGTGATATTGCCATTGACAAGATTATTTCTGGCAACTTTAGCTGGAAATTCTTACCAAAGAGTGTTGCTTCCAAGTTACCAATTGCCTGTTAGATATTATGATAAGAAAATTACAATAAAATAATTGGTAGAGGGCTAATTTCACACTGACACTTATATGAACTAAACTTACATATAATTTTACATTGCATACCTGCAGAAGTGTATTTTCAGACAACTACACTCAAGCCTAATTCTTTTCGCTAGATACTCAAATATATTTAATAGAGCACCATAGACATATCTAATTATTTATTATAATAATTAATATAACTGACTGGCCGGCTTGTCTAATGGTAAGTGATCCTAATCCAGATGTGGGTTCAAATCCATCTAGGACAAATCATTGTGTGATGAACATAATTATTTGTTTTATGTCTGGTTGTAATTTATCAAAAATACACACACATACTTATATACTTTTAAAATTTATCAAAATTTTAAATATATAAGCATGTCTATCAACAGTCTAGATAGCATAGTAGTGAATGGAGTTGATGAAGTTAAATAAGATCCCATTATGATAGCATCTCTCCTAAGAAGCTATAATAATCATATCATAACAGTTACATTAGAATAAATGCCAAAAATATGTAATTGTTTATCAGAGAAGTATGTTAAGCAAAATTTAGTTAAATTTAATGTTCCTTAACAATATTTTTATAATCTATTAGCCCATGGCTTTGCTCCTATTAATGTAGATCTTGTCCTTTCTTTCAGGATGGGTTTTGTCCTGTGTGGCAATCAAATATTTGTATTATATCGTGAAGCCGCCCCCCCCCCCCCCGCTAAACAGAAATATTTCCTTCATCGGTAATTGTCTTTATTAAAGAACCACAGTCATTCACAAAAAAAATGTATATAAGATTAGCTCCCCAACTACCATTATGTTCTAACCTTAATCACCTTAAAGGTTAATGGAATAGACGAAACAAACAATAAAGTTTATGTATATACAGCCTTGAAATTATCATTAAATGGTTAAGTATCAATAATTGTTGCACTATGTTATACATAAAAAGGATACAGTAACGAAGAACATAAACATCAGTGAACCTAAGTACCCACCGAATATTATAGTGATCGGTGACCTAATTAAAAGCGGTTTGTACATTTGCATTCCCGAAAATATTAGCAGGGTCAGAATTGATGATAACACGAAAGACGTGGCACTATTCACCGCTGAAATAAATTAAGGTTCTATTAAATTGCTGATTCAGGTAGCTATAAATAAAAAAAATATTATAAACAATGTTGGTACTCAACCCATGTTGAATATACACGTTAAATTCTTCTTATTATACGAGATTTCTACAATATAAAAAAAGCCGCAAAAACGTGACAACCATTAACTATTTAGCTTTATTTTTTGACATTTCCTTTCGATAGATTGACATATATTTGCCAGTTGCCAGTTAAAACGTAGAGTTTTAAACATTTTAGTCTTAGAAACACAAGTAAATAGGTAAAGAAAAATGAAACCAGTTATTATGTCACTTTAATATATACTGAAATCTTTCACTTTTAAAACTTTTGTCATATAAATTAAGGGCCAAGGGTCAACTAACTGGTCCTCATCGCATGACAGAATAGTTTTTGGATTTAAAAGTATCACGAGCTATACTAAACCTTTTAATTCGATTCCAGATTTGACAATTTCAGTATTGCAACGTTATGATAAGTACTAAATAGTGACGTTGCGAAATTATTCGATACGGAAATGGAATATTTCCAGATCGATTCCTCTGGTTTATAGCAGTATATCTAAACAACTACTACTTTAATAGAAACTAAGTATATCAGGAAATTAAATATTTCTGAAAGGATAATTTAGTTATGACGATTAATTTTATTAAGGATCTGAGAGTTTTCTTTAATAATTGTGTGTGAAATGAATAAAAAAATGTGATCATGAAGGAACATGAGAAATAAAACAAATAGATGTATCATGGTAATATTTTATTTTATAAATCGTCGCCGTCATCGCTATCGCTATCGCTGTCACTTTCTGTAACATTTATTATAAATGTGTCTGTGATATTGTCAATTAACATATCTAGCCTACTCATTTTTTCCTCTTCTTTGACAACATGGGATACGCATTTAGACCATTCGGTAGCCGTAATTTTTTGAATGCCTTCCTCAAATAAATTTCGCACGTCTGTCAATTTGAAGGTTTTATTATTTTGAGCCACATGCCCCTTTACCTGCGCCCATATTAATTCGATAGGGTTCAGCTCGCAATGGTAAGGGCAGTCTTAAAACCGTGATCCCATGTTGTGCTGCCATTTCGTCTACAGCGTACTTATTAAAAGACTCGTTATGTGGAATCAGTTCTAAAAGCGTAGCTTTAACCATATATGGTTCGTAATGAATATTTCTATTTAAAAGCCAGTCTTGAATGGCAGCTTTTTTCCAGCTCATTTTTGGTGCCGTTTCCAATTTTCGGGAGTGGTAAGGTGCATTATCCATCACCACAATTGAGTTTGGTCTTAATTTTGGTAAGACTCCAGCGAACCACTCCTCAAAACAAACTGCATTCATCTCATCATGGTAATCTTCATAATTTTTCTTTGCTTCAAAAATCATGAGCCCCTCTTCCAGGAAGCCTTCTTCACTACCTATATGGCTAATTATGAGACGTTTGCCTTTTCCAGATGGATTTTTTAATCCAGTGGTCAGTCCCTCTAAAAACGCTTGCCGAGATGATGTGACTTTCTTGTCCACCCAAGTTTTTTTTACAGTATGACCTAAAAATAAATATAGTACATGAACATTTAATATTACTATTAAATTTAATGTAAAATGTATATAAATTCAAAATGTTAGCCTTACCTGCGTTAACCCAAGTTTCATCTTGATAATATATATGTCTCTCTTCTCGTCGAAACTGACATATAGAACGCAAGTAACGCTGGCGCCACGTTATTATATCATTTCGATCAATAAGTGTGCTCTTGCGTGACCGTGCAACAAATTTAAAATTAAGATGCTTCAAAATTTTTCTGAGGGTGTCTTTGGAAACCTTGGGCATTTCTGGATCATCGTTCATCACTTGTAAAATCTAAAATAGTAAATTTTATAATAGTTTGGAATCATTGCTTATATAGATAAAAGATGTAGGTAAATAATACTGTCTGACTGATTGACTAACTTTTGCAATGGTTGGAGGTTCATTTCGGTAAAAGAACTGATGAACAATTCTTCGTATTGCGGAGAATGTAAATTCATCAATTTTATCTTTGAAACTTCGCTTTGGTCCAGTTTTTTTAGGAGTTGGCGGCGCACCTTTATTTCCTTCCTTCAAAACGTTACAAACAGAGCGTGAGGTTATTCCCAATATGTCAGCAACTTTGCTCATACATTCATTTTCGTCCACAACTTCAAAGGCCTCCAATTGCGCAGAAGTTTCATTTTTCACGTACTTGTAGGCGTTGCGGATCATTACTTTTTCAGTAACAGTGAAAGCTTTTCGTGGACGTTTTTTTCTTGGGGGCAAGAAAACATCCACGTCCTTTTGTGATGTACTTGGCTGAGGATCCATTTTGATGGGAAACCAAAACAAATAGATTCACTCTAAGTTCACAAAAAACTATAAACGTAACAACAAACACAACGTTACAAAACTTTAACAAAAACCCAACAAAATATCGATTCGCAATGAAACAAGATATTCGTGCAGTCAGACTGGGAGAATGAAGCCGAATGACAAGATAAACAAAATGGCGATAGCTGCACGAGCGCGCACGGGTTGCCAATACAGAAAATTATTTAGGTTCTTTTATTATAAGTTTTGTTTTTAATATAAAAAACAAAAATACTAACTTTTTATAAAATAAAGCAGCGGTTACTAATTAATAAATCATTATTATGAATAATTATGTATTTATTTAAATAAAAATCAATAATTTTGTCTTTAATTGGCACACCAATATTATGATTACTTAAACATAAATCGCGATTGTTTATCAATTTTTGTGTTCATCACTACACTATTATATGTGGTATCATTATTTTACAAAATGACAGTAGCTAATGTCAAATGTGGAATCGAATTAAAAGTCGTGGTATAGGTGACGCAGCCCTAAAGCCAGCTGATAATATGCTTACAAAGAAAAAAAAAAGATCTTATCAGATAACGTTATCGAATGACATGTTTGAAATGACCAAAAAAAAACAAACTTTGTTTTGAGTTCATGACGTAGTTTTAAAGTAATAATGATAGTGAGATAGATAGACTGCAGAGTTACTGAATCGTTGCGGATTCATATGTTAAAGCTTCTTAATCCTTCTTATAATGAGTCAACTTACAAGATCAACTAACTTTAAACTAGTGAGAAATTTTATGCAACGTTGTTTTGTAAGTCTCTTTGTATTTGTTGTTTAATCTGTCAATTTCAGTTAACACCACATTTTCATATTCCTTGATAAATTACATATACATATGAGTTGTAAGACTATTGTTCTAAATTTAATTCTGATAATAGCCTGTGTTATAATTACTCTTCATAAACATTTGAGAATTGCTACACAAGATGATAATTATTTAATTAATTAACATAAAAATGTTTAAATGAAATCCATTGAAACTGAGCATGCACACCATCATTAATATCTCTCATAAAAGCAGTAAACCAATCAGGTGTATAGTGTATTTTGCTAGGTGTAAATAGTGTACATTATATGTGGAAAAACAACATCAAAAGAATTTGTTAAAAATAATTGATTGAGTAAAGTTAGTTAGTTCATAGTAGTTGATTTATATTATTAAAATTATCATCTTTTTACTTTTGTGTTTAACATAGTAACATATTAAATTATACTTAATCACTATATGTGTTATTTTCAGAGCTCCAAAATTCCTCATGTCAGAATTTATGAAGTTGGACCAAGGGATGGCCTTCAGAATGAATCTAAATTTGTACCGACTGACATTAAAATAGAACTTATTACTAAACTAGTAGCTGCTGGATTAAAAGATATTGAATGTGCAAGGTATATCATCATTGTGTATATGTTATATATATATGTATAATATTTTATCCCTTTTAAAATAAATATCTTTGAGAGTGATTTTGTCAAAAATCAGTAAAAATTATTTAATAGTCTCTATGCCCATAAAAAATGTTAAAGGTGTTCAAAGATATAAAGTTCATGACAACAGTTAGGAATTTGAATTTGCCTACATAGTGATATAGTATACTGACAGGGAAGGGAAGATAAGAGATACTGCCTATACAGGTACCCTTGATGAGAAAAAAATAGAATTTATTTCGCTATTCTAAAAAACACAAACCCTTCAATATATCTTTTTTTTTTTTGTATAATAAATACCAGCATATCTTGAATCCTTCTTACTTTATTTGATATAGGATGTTTTATGGCTACCATAAAATAAGACAAGGTTATGGTCATACACTGTTAACATGATATCAAAGGGTAGCTTAATAGTTTATTGTTACTTAACTGGAATGTTTTTGATTCTGCTGCAATGTGACTGAAGATTTTTTCTATTCAAACACTTTTTTTTGTGTGGAAACATAATCCTAATCTAAAGGGTAAGGTGGCATGTCAGACTCAAACCCACTAACACCACACAGTGTTCCGTCATCGGGACTTATTGCCGGGCCTCAGGTGTACCCTAGAAAGGAAGGCCGTGTTTACCCCGGCAGACCTGGCCGCCTTTTGAGCAAGGCGACCTCAATATGGTGTGTATAGCTTCCCCAACCCCCTCATTTTTGAGAAGCGCGCTCGGTACACGTCGTGCCGCCTTCTTAGGCTTGTGCTTCTGCTAGGGCGATAGATAGCCTAGTCCGTTGCCCTCAGGATAGCGCTCATGGAGGCCAGAGGTCTTTTTGCATTCTCCGGTGTCTTGAGCGTCTTCTCCGGGACGGAAGAGTGTTGACTCTTTCTCGTTCCCTCTCCGCCGCTTCTTTGGCAAGCACTAACGTGTAGAGTGCGGTATCCTCGTGACAGCCCCCCAGTGGTAGCACACGGGCTACTCAGCACTCGGTAAGAACCTGTGTCGCATAGGCTCCCGGCCTATGCGACACAGGTACTTACCGAAGCATCCGTGTCCGGTGAGCACCATGTTGCCTCTCCAGCTAATCGTCCATGACACAATTGTGGCGTGCTCCGCGCTCGGTCGTTCAAGTCGTTCTTTTCACTAAGCCATAAGCACTGTCGGAGCTGGGCCCGTTTCGCCTCGATTTCACGAAGGCCAGGAAGGCTCCTGTGACTCCCTCCGCCACTGGTACAGTGTAGCAAGAGACTTTGCTCCCTGGTCCCATAGCGGAGTTCCGGCTAGGAGACTTGCCGCCTCAAAGAAGACCGTGCTGTATCCTGTTTTTACCCTCAAGGCCATAACCCGCTGTGGTCTTCACATATAGGGCCCATTGACCGCACGATCCCAATGTATTATATTATAGTCTCCTATCAAACCCTGCTCTCCATCTTCTTCAGCTTAACTTAAGTAAAGACTTGTTTCAAAATTATATCCTGTATTCTTCAAAATAACTCAAATTTTCTTAAAAACAATGCCCCAATTTGAGCACATTTCTCCAGTTGCTTACTTCTCCAGAATTTAAGAGTAAACACCTAGTGAAGTACTTTATCTAGTATATGGAGGGTAGATAGGTGAAGACAGCCTCAAGTCTCTCTCCTCGATCCTGATATGGGGAACAAGCTGAAAAAGTATCCAGAGCTGTAAGCTGTAAAGTAGTTATTGATGGATTTAAGTATAAAAAATGCCAATTTATTATACAAAATTTATATATGTTTAATATGTGTAAGTAAATACTCTTTGTGTATATAAAGCTCTTCTTAGCACTGCTATTTATAAGGCATTGTAAATGTTTCAATCGTCAAATTGTTTTCAGGTTTTTATGATTTGTTCAATAAACTAAAAAGTTATTATGGTTTTGTTTTGAACAAGATTATTTTCAACATACCAATAATTTTCACATTTTATTAATGTTTTCTTTTTATATTTTCTAATTAGGCGTTGAAAAATTATACGAAAAGTCACTAACGCGGAACATGGAAGTTTTTCTTTCTTGTATATTTCTCGATCAATCTAATGACTTGTCACTTTCATTAAAATCTGTTTTATTTTATTAATTTAATGCGTTTTGATGGAAACTGTTTCGCATACAGAGACGGTTTTGTTTACCTCTACTTTTGTACTTTTGTATCCAACAATCACATGCAACTGCATTAAACTCTGAAATACTGAATTCTAACTCTATACTTTATTTTATAATTTTTAAGATTTGTATTTCTGAAATAAAAGAAAGTGACTGGGAAGCATAATTATGTCCGAATATTGTGTATGAAATTACGAAAGTGTTATAAATTTACATACACCTTTATCGCCGCCTATGAAGCAGTAATTGTGTAATTTACATTCACATTCCTTAAGAATAATTTTTACAACGTAAAACGTAACCTGTGGGTTGAATTTATAAATTTTTTTATCGTTCTCTTGTTTTGTAACCAACATTGTTATGAAAAAAAAAATGAATAAATAATTAAATATTTATGCAAATATGCGCTAATAGTAGTGTGAGGTAAGGTAGTACTATAGTATTACACCTACTTTAACAACTAAGAAAATTACGGAAGTGACGTGCAGACGTGAGAGTGTAGTGTGTTCTGATTACGCATGTTAAGGTATTTAATAGTGCACCGATCAATTTAGATATAGGCTTTTCCTCGGCAGAATTAAGCACATTTTATAGAAGTGAATAAACAGAATTTAAGCAAGGCAAGAATTTAAGCTTTCTTTATCAATGTCCCCCCATTTGTGTCTGTCCTTTGCATCGTAAAGTGCATGTACCAATGTAATTATATGTGCCCTTTTGTGATATGTAGCCACAAGATAAAAAGTCCTGTTGTTGCAAGTTCTGTGCACGTCATTTTATAGTAAGAAATTAATTTCATGATGCTTTCTACTGTGGTCACACTGTGTGAGTGATTAACGTTCTTTTGTCCACTGCTATGGGATTGTTCTATTATTCGATCCCCACATATGATAACACTTTGTGTAACAAACGCGATACAGCAATTTAAACCGATCCTGCAGAGAAAGATGATAATGATGATGATGAGATACTTGTTGCCATTAGGGAATATCATTTTTAACCATTCAGCAAAAAAAAAAATTGTGATGTTGTTTCAGTCCTCTGTTTAAAATAACGGGTAGCAGTGTTAAAGAAATCTCCAGTTTCTGTGTATTATTTTTGATTTTTTTTCTGTGTATTGACCTGTACTAAGTGCCTACAGTTGCCTTGTTTGATTAAATATTTATGTTTTCTAATCTATCACTAAACCTCTTATTTATAATTTCTAAATCACTTTTCACTTTAAATCTATAAACGATTTATATCGTCTCGATCGGTCGCGGCGGTGCCTGCGTAAGACTCGTACATGCATGCATGCCTAACTTCCACACCGAGACAAATTACTTACTGATCAGGATACCGGGAAACAGAGCTTCAAACGTGAAAAGGTCCTGGTTTACCGGGATTTTGGAGGGCATTTTGAAGCGCACGTTATACAAAGTGGAATAACTGAGTCAGTTACAGAGAGAGAGAGAAAACAGATTATTTGATTACCACATCATAAGATCATAAATTCCAACACGTTCTTAATTGGACTAAATGAATAATCACAATTATACATACCTACCTTGACCCTACTTGTGCATCATAATATATCTGCAAATGAATAAGCGTTTAATTAGTAGAGGTCATAAGGTACAACATCCATTTTTTTTTTTTCAATCTATACTAATAATAAAACGCTGAAGAGTTTGTTTGTGTGGTTGAACGTGCTAATCTCAGGAACTAATAAGGCTATATAACATCACGCTTCGACTAATTATTAATAATAATCTATTAGTCAATCAATGAAATATGTTGCAAAAACACGGATAATTCCTTTTGAGAGCTTCCGTTGCGTGCGCTGCGTAAACAAACGGTTAAAGTTACGCATGTATGAAGTCATAATTTCAAGTATGAAGAAACTTTTTCTCTTAAAAAGTTGTAAAAAAATCCGCGATAGCATTATAGCATTGGTTTGCATGCAATGCAATGTAGGTATGTTAATATTGGGCGGTCCATCAAAGAACGATCTGGAATTTTGTTTATGTTACGAATATAAACAAAATGTCGGTACGTTTCTTTTTGAGATCAGATATATTTCCTCCAGGCTAATCATTTTGGCCTGTCTAAAACAGAAACAAAATACTAAATGATCTAGTATATACTTAATAAAAACCGTTGTAATTTGTTTAAATAAAAAACAGGTACTTATTCTTAGTATGAAGGATAGGTTAGGACTCAGATAGTACATAACTGTCCTACCCTTGATCCGAGTCATTTTATGCTATCACATTTATTACTTTTTTTTTGTGTAGAAACCCCCACGGGTCATCACCTCACTGGAGCTAACGGAGAGGTGGAATATCCGAGTCGAACCGACTAAAACCACACTGTGTTCCGACGCAAAGGGTCTATTGCAAGGGATCCGGGAATACCCTAACAAGGAAGCCTCCGGACTACAGGCCTTGGACACCTCAACAGGTGGTCACACCGTGTAGAGGGCCTGGCCCCCTCTTCAGTTTAGAGAGGCAAGCGCGGAACTCGTTGTGCCAAAGTCTTAGGCCCGCTTCTGCTAAGTTAACGGACAGCTCCCCCGTTAACCCTGGGCCAGCGCTCATGGAGGCCGGCGATTGTTCGGCACTCTCCGGCACCTGGTGCGTCTTCTGCGGGACGAGAGAGTACTCGTACATCACCTCCTCGCAAAATGAAGCAACGGCATCCCACGCACTCTCGCTTTGGACCATGGACAGAACCATGGTCTCAAGCGAATCATGGTCTCTTTGCGTGGTCCACATATAGTGTATAGAATGCTGTTTAGAGCGAAATAGCGCTACCATAAATTATTTAAATGACCCTTTAGCGTTTCGTTCTTTTTGTTGCGCTATGTTAAGTATATACTAGCAAAGTATGTAACTGTGACATTTATCCAAGTACTAACTTACTACAAATTATTGACTTTATAAAAAGCTTAAAATATAAGTACACGAAAATTCACATACTTTTATATACAAACAATGCAGTTTATAGCCTGAAAATGTATATTGAACAGATAACAAATCATACATTCTCCCATACATTAGTTAGAAGACTCAGGCTTCCCGGCATCAGCCAGTACGAATTAAAGATATTCGACCATGACTTGCTTGACTTATTGCTTATATTTTCCAATCGATACGTATAAGCAATGTCCCTTTTCTTGCCTGCCTTTCCTGTCAATATGCTCCAAACTCTCCCATTCAGTTTCGTTTCATTTGCCTGTATGACGGCATTGACGGCAATAGGCTTGCCCCATATTATATAAACAGGAATAAAATTATAATCGGTGAAATGTAGGCATTAATTAGGCATTCGCCGAGCTCTTCGGGAAACAGCCGTGATTATGAGTATATATGAATGTATATTATCATATTCTCATTAATAATTAATAATATTATATTGTATTGTATGCTGACAACACCTAGAGGCTACCCGCACCGATAGACGCCACGAGATCGGCATGCTGCTGCACCCACGCAGAGCACTCCGTCAGAGTGAGGAGTGCGGTATCCTCGCGGCAGCCGCTACAGCGGTGGCACAGGCATTGGCTCCCGGCCCACATTTATTACTGTGATTTAGTACTGTGATTGATGAAGAGACCGGGTGATGTCTTTTTATATTGTGAGATTTGTTGTTTGCACAATAATTAAACCTAGTTTACATTTCGCTCCAGCAGGTGTTTTTATCAAATTAGACCTCACACCTGATTTTATAGGCAGTGCAGGAATTGAACTTGCTGTTTAAAGCAACACGAAACATTGAATGACGTAATAAAATATTCGTGGTGTATATATATATATATTTTTATATATATTAACCTACCATAGTGACTCAACTTTGCCTGATGGAAAACCATAAGTGGAGTCAAAGAGTAATGTTCACCATCCTCATTGCATGTGACAATATTTTTCGATATTATATATTATTCGATAGATTGATTCTAAATTTCTATATATTCTTAGAATATTTCTTAATCATCATGTGTGTCATCTTTCTACCAGCCGTCGCCATTAGTAAACGACATTAATAAACGAGATGTAACGTACCGACATTTTGTTTATTTTATAATTGATAAGCAATTGGTAACGACATTATCAACTGTACATACAACCAGCACATGAATAAATCTAAACCCCTATTTAAAACAGTACCTTTCAGAGCCATTACCGGAACGTACAAGTGATCCCGTTGAGTGCTGGTGTGAAAGAAAAGTTGTTTGGTCATCCTTAATAGAGCTCTACTTTTTCTGTTAGTGGTAGGGAATTCTCTACCCTCAGAACGCCTCTTTTCGTCTGCTGAATAAACACTATCTGAGAGTCGGAACAGACTAAATCCAAATCGCCTTTCAAAATTACTATTTCTCAAAAGCTTGAAAATTTAAGTTTGGCGTCTAAATGCTTCGTACATATAATATACTCGTATACCTTTAATTAATTTTAAAATAATTTTAATCAAAAAAATAGGTTAATATAATTTCTGTATTATAGATGCCTACGACATACTCTCCCTCTCTTATGTTACGCTGACTACTACTAGCTACTTACTACTTACTTACTAGTTACGCAGTTTTTGATTATTTGTAAGTATTATTTCTTCATGAGCGAACTCTCAAAAAGCTCTTGTTTAATTAGGGTATGTTATGTTTTTACTCAAAAACACTTGCGTTCTAAGGCTACCGGTGGTAGCTGACCACTTTTCGGCAATATGAAATAATACTTATAAATACCTGTGAAAAGTTGCCTTCACATACATATGTATATAGGACGTTCGCTATACGTGATACTATCAACGCCTGTTTGCACACCTATGAATGATAGTCAACTGTCAGCATGGCCGTATCCTCTTTTAATAATATCCAGAGCGATAAGTACAGTTTCAGAGTTTTAGTACAGAATTCTGAATTTAGTTTATTATTTCTGGAAATTAGGTATTCAACTTTGTATGCAGACTTCCATGTGCGAGATGTGTTGAGTTATTAGCATTATTATTATACTCCTTTGAGAGAGATGTAGCTAATATTTTATGGATGTGTTTTTTTTTATTAGTAAACATTCCGTCTTTTAATAGCTTCGTAAGTCCAAAATGGGTGAAACAAATGAGTGATGGAGTTGATGTGATGAAGAATTTGAAGAGAGCTCCTGGTGTCAACTATCCAGTTTTAATGCCAAATTTAAAAGGATACGAAATTGCTGTGAGTGGTTCTTTTTATTTAATACCTTAATTTGTAATGTAAGTATTATGATTTTGATAATATTCATGAATACCAACCATTACTGTAGGTACCAACTGTCATCCCCACCGGATCATTTGGCAAAATATATGATATTTGAAGCATTTTTTTACTTCTACAGAAACAGTGCAATATAGAAGAGGTGGCGATATTTCCTGCGGTCTCTGAAGGTTTCTCACAGAAGAACTTGAACTGTTCCGTCCAAGAATCCCTCAAAAGATTCAAGTTAGTTGTTGACCAGGCCCTGAAAGATGGTTTGAGGGTCAGGGGATATGTATCTTGCGTTGTTGGTTGCCCTTACGACGGACCTGTGGATCCGAAAGCGGTTGCGAAGGTAACGTAATGAATAATGCAGGTTTGAAAGTTACAAGTAGAAATGGTAACACCAGCTGTTAGAGATTAGATGGACTTTGATCCTTCTAGCAAGATAACAATAAGTTAAAATTGTCCACACAATAGTGATCGCCTGATCAATATAGCTGATATCCTTCGATTTTCTCCGATAAAAAGTAAAAAGCATATCTGTTATAGCAACCAAAGTTTGTATAGTAAGTTAGTAAGTAGTCTATTTATATTATTAGTCTTCGCATTAGCAACTATTTGCTTAATAAGATACAAAACGGGAGTATAAGGCAGTGATTCGAATTCGTTAGTGCAGTAGTTTTACCATTATTGTATTTGTAATTTCTGTGGAGATCGTAAAGGAAGATCTTGTTCATTCTCCTATAAAGAAATTAAGCTTAGCAAATATACGTACATTATTCTTTAATCGAACTCAAAAGAGTTCAAATTCAGTTAACTTAGTATCGAGTACATTTGTAATAGCGAGTTATAAAACTGTAAAATAGAATTTTGAGAATCAATTTCAAACGATGAATTGGCAATCAATCAACTAGTCTCAAGTCATGAATTGAATGACCTAATCCATTGTGTTTGGTTGTCACATGATCAATAATAAAATATTGATAAACGAATCTTGGTATGTGTATTTAATATTAGTTTATTCCTTTTTGCTGCTTTTTTCTTTCTGTCTCTCGGATGATCTGCCTCAAAGTTCCATGAATTAAGCTTAATGTGCTAATCATCCAATGAATGATCCTGAAATGACAACTATTCTGTTCAAAATGCAGCCAATACTTGGTCGTTGTTACTCGTGTCTTACTCTTTTCGATATAACTAAATCAATTTTGCATACGTACATATGCTCACGCCCGTATTTCTGAAGGGGCAGACAGAGGTGCACTCTCCTTTTGCAAATTAGAATTTTATCACACTAACATTATACTGGACAAGCCTATTGTCATCGACTCTATTTTCAAATTACATAGTGTCGCACCTTTATTCATAAACTGAATTAACACAAAATGTAAACGACAGTTATGTTCCTCACAAACAATATGGCTATAAATGACTATGTCCCCATAGACACTTCATAAGTAAATAAACAGTGATTATTACTGCACACAATTTTATTTAATTATATTGTTAATTTTTTGTGCAGATAAGCGAACAACTCTTAGCAATGGGATGTTATGAAGTATCATTGGGAGACACTATTGGCGTGGGTACAGCAGGCTCGGTGGACAAGATGCTCCGCGAAGTGTTAAGTGTTGCCAAACCGGATCAAATTGCATTGCATTTCCACGATACGTACGGACAGGCACTGTCAAACTTGCTGGCAGGTCTTGAGGTAATATATTATTTTACATAAGTTACGATAGACATCGTCGCGGCTGGACGACTTACCCCTTGAAAAACGTCTCCTGTAGACACCGAAACTAGTCGGGCATCCCCAAAATACACACGTGAGTAAAACCGTATATTTAAATAAATAGTACTTATTTACTGTTAAATTGTTGCAATATTTATTGATTATTTAATTCGCAAAGAGCAATGAGAATTATCTAACACACTTTTTGTATTCTCATGCTTGTGATTGCTTTGCATTGCTTGGATTGGCAGACGTGTCATACACAGTGATATTTAGTTGCCCAAATTTATAGTTCTACGTAAACGATGCTAAACGACACCTTTTTTTTAAAATTTTAATTATATTATAAGTTTTGGTTTCTTGTGCCTGTGTTCTGCTTTTATTTCTCTCTATTATAAATAAAATCTTAATATCACCGTATCCCCTAAGTCTAAAGTTTCATGGAGGATTGGCTAGAGGGGCGACATGGCAGCCTCTCCTACCAGTTGACGCAGATACTTAACGTACACGGCTGCTTCGTTAAGTACAGTATAGGCCGGGAGCCAACGTCTGTGTACCATCACAGCTGAGGCTGTCGTGAGGACACTGCACTCCACACCATAATAGAGTTCACAGCACGGGCACACCAGCGCTTCGATCTCGCGACGGCTATCGGTGTCGGACGTCTCTCGCTGGAGACTTCCCGCACCGATAGACACCGTCGTGTAACTTTGTAACTTAAATTACTTCACGGTGTGGCCGCCTTTTGCAAAAGAGGTGGGCCAAGTTCCGCAGGGTTTCCTGGAAGCATCCCTCCTAGGGTATAACCCAGGTCCCTTGCAATAGACCTAGTTGTGACGGAACACAGTGTGGTTTTAGTCGGTTCGAGTACGACATACCACCCACCGCCAGCTCCGATGAGGTGATGACCCATTGAAAAAAAAAAACAAGCCTAAAGTTGATTTTAGTCAAATTTTATTGATGTTGTAGATACTTTTAATAATACATATACATACGCTCAGGCCTTAAACCCCTAAGGGGTAGGCAGAGGACATTTTGCTAATAAGAATTTGGTCCCACTAACGTAATAGGGGGCAAGCCTATTGCCGTCGAACGGGCACTCGACGCCATGACTACAAACCTACTGTCTGATAGATAACAGTCTGATCCCTTAGTCGAAGTAAGACGTGAAGAAATGGATAGACTCTATTCTCCTCCATCGAGAACCACGCGGCAATACTCGACTTATAAATATGTATATTGAATGTCATTAAGCTCTGACGCAAAGCTATCTAACTACAATTGAATATTTGTCGTAATGCTTTCGTTGCAACAATTATGCGGCTAATTTCTAAACACTTATCTTTTTATAATTGATTTCTTTCACTGAGTCTTAGAAAGTTATGTTTTACTTTCAAATGTATCTTACTAACAATATTGTCAACTCGAAGTGTTGTTAAGGTGTTTGCTTACTCAATGTAATATATTATGAAACTATTTAAATATACATGCATCAAGCATGCAACCGTACCATAAGCCTCTCGCTAGTTTCGTCTATAGATGTAGAAATCAACAAAGGTCAAATGAAATTATCAGTGTATAACAATTGGATGATGAAATCAGAACACAAGTTTGATTGCCCCACTATCATACGCTATTATATATATTGAGTGCATTGCTCGACAATTATCTACAGTTATGCACACTTCAGTTATACATACCTACTTCCATCACACACACCCATTCGGTGGTTCACTAGTTACTCAATCAACAAAAACACAAACTTCTAACACAACTTATGTTTTGCAGTTTGGAATTAAAACAGTGGACTCGTCTATCTCGGGACTGGGCGGGTGTCCGTACGCTCGCGGGGCGAGCGGCAACCTTGCCACCGAAGACCTAGTCTACTTCCTATATGGACTTGGCGTAAACACAGACATAAACCTTGTTAAACTTATAGAAGCCGGACGATACATTTCCAACTATCTCGGCAAAACCACCGACTCAAAAGTCAACCGTGCCTTGAGCGATAGATTTACTAAACATAAAGATATTGTTAAAATAGCCTCATGTGACATTTAAACAGTGAAGTTATAATTAAGATTGTAAACAAAGGCTGGATGACTTGTAAATAATTTAATAAGAGGGCTTTTCTACATTTTGTGCTCAATAAATAATATGTTTTATATTAATAATGTCTGCGTATTATTTACCTTGTCGTACATGCACGTTATACAGTGGTCATGGACGTTGGTAGGTACATACCTACTTACTAGTTTTTATCAATTATCATGCGCAGTGGGTACGGCATAGCAGGCCGCGCACTCGTGCGGCGGGCGCGCAACCAGCTGCTCGCCTTTATATTGAATTGACCTTATTTATTATTTTTGATTTTGAGCGAAAGGTCGTTAAACCTTCGCTACATAGTATCAGTGTTAGTCTACGCGCACTCTCATACGAAAGCCGGTTTCGTTTTGTTTGCTTTTATGGAAAGAGCATATCACTGAACATGGTCGAAGTGAAGATAACGGACGACATCAAAATAGGCGGCAACAATCCGTGTTTTATTATAGCGGAAGTCGGACAAAACCATCAAGGTGATATCGAAATAGCAAAAAAGCTTATAAAAGCGGCTAAGGTAAGCTACCTTTCTAATGATACTTTTTGTAGCAAGAAACGATTGTTCGTCCCTTTGTTTACGAAAACAAAACAATGTCAATGTTTATGCGTTTATACCTACTTAACTCTGAACATTCAATAGAATCCGTGCACCATTGAGTTATAAAGTTATTATGTACTATGTAAGTACAGTATAGCTCAATGTCGTGCACCCGGTTTCTAGGTCTACAAAATATATTAAGTCACAGTGTCAAAACCAGTTTGAGTACATATTGTATACCTATAATTCCTAGACGTTCCCATCACTCATAGATATCTGTAATTCTAATTACATATTTAGAACTTAGTATAAAGAAAAATCGAGAAAGGTAATTAATGGCAGTCAGTCATTTATCGTGTTTGTCAATAAGTTCTCATTTTACCGCGTTTTATATATGGATGATGTCATCATAACAAAAGATACACTTCAACTGAACTGGCTTTCTGTTTGCATTGCGTAACTCGAAATTTAAACGCAATATATTTTTACCATATTTCTATTATTTACATATTCTTTTTACGTGGTCATTTACAGGATGCTGGTGCCAGCTGTGTAAAATTTCAAAAGACGTGTCTCAAAGAGAAATTCACAAAGAAATATTTAGAACGACCATATAATAATCCTAATTCTTGGGGTGAAACGTATGGCGATCACAAAAGACACTTGGAATTCTCCGAAAGTCAATATAGGGAGTTATTCAAGTATGCACATGAAGTGGGCATATTATGCACGGCTTCAGCCATGGACATGGTACGTATCAGCCATTTATATACTTGTGCAGATATAGACAATGGGTGGCAAACGTACGATATTGTACTGGTTAATAGTAAGTACTTAGTTGTTCCTATATGAGTGACATGGTTAATCATGCATTCTCTTCGTTTTATCATGTCGCTAAGTGCAGTAATATCTACAGGTGACTTTTAAAACACTTGCACTGCAAACTCTTGGTTATGAAAACAATTTAAAACAAATGTACTTAGCTAGATAAAAAAATATCTAAACTATTATTATGAAGCTCGTCGTGCCTGTCAAAAAAAAAATGTTAAACTGTTTATTAATTAAAGCTTCGACTTTATAACGATATCCGATCTTGGATTGTTGTCATACGCACAATGTATTGCGCACTTAACAATAATAATTAACAAAAAAAACTCTGTCTCTCTACTAATCGGAATACCCATATAGATAGTAGAAGTGAACAAGAAAGAAGGGGAAAGCAGTTGGTTCGAAATAAATGCCTTCCTTATAGCTATATCATATCACGATTTACAGAACGATACTTGCAATTGTGACACTGAGACATCCGTAATTATTAGAGATGCGCCGAATATTCATTTGGTATTCGGCGTATTCGGCATCTTTTACACTATTTGTATTCGGCTAAATTATTCGGTTTTGTTGCCGAATATATTCGGTACAAGCATTTCTATTTTCTTGGCTCATGTAGCCAAGGTGCAGAACTAAAAGACAAAACTTCTTTTGTAAGATTTATGATATATTATAAGTCAAAGAAAACATATTTATTTCTTAGCCTGTAGTTAGTATAGTCAAAATTAATTTTAAACCTTAAATCAACATTTAATTTAAACTTCAAAACACCATTTATTTTTAAGCTTTAAATCAGCATTTATTTTTAAACTTAAAATGATCATTTTTTTAAACCTCAATTAAATCCACATTTATTTTTAAAACTTATAGCAAGTTGATATAAGTTAATATAATCAACATATATTTTTAAACCTCAAATCAACATTTTATTTTTTAATGAATTGATACACATAAGTGGCAAATAGACATACGCTATAACAGAGATATATACAGACAAAGAAACACTATAAAATATAATAGAGATCAGAAATAAAATAAAAGATGAACATAAAGAAACATACATATTCTCATATTTATAATTAATTATTGGTAAATTATGGTGCAGAAATACCAGCTCTGCCAAGAGTCTATTGCGTTTTTCTGCATATAGGTTTCCTGCTTCTAAAATAATCGTTCGCTATACACACTACTACCAGGAGCACTTAGAAACGCTGGGGCACAACAAATAGCTCGCGGCAAAAACAATGTAATGGTAAACCGAATAATTTGGCCGAATATCCGGTTCGGTAAAGGTTAAACCGAATAATATTCGGTATTCGGTAATTCGGTGAAGCCACTATTCGGCGCATCTCTAGTAATTATCCTGTTAGACTTCAACGGTGTACACAAGTTGATATCAAAAGCAATCAATAAATATGTAACTTTATTTCCTTCAGGTATCATTTGATTTCTTAGTCAACATGAAAGTGCCATTTGTCAAGATTGGATCAGGTGACTCGAACAATCTACTGTTCCTGAAGTACGCTGCATCTAAGAAAATTCCCCTCATCATTTCAACCGGAATGGTTGACAAAACTGCAGTTAAAACGATATATGACATCATATCTGCTCAACATAAACAGTTTTGTTTGCTCCATTGTATTTCGGCATACCCCGTGCCATATGAAGACTGTAATCTGACTGTGATTCAAGATTATAAGAATACCTTTGACATTCCAATCGGATATTCTGGACAAGAGATTGGAACGGCTGTGGGATTGGCGTCCGTCGCTTTAGGGGCTAAGGTACCTTAAAAAAATATATTTATGTCGTTATTATCGGTTAGATAAGAGCTATCACGAAACTCTTACTACGAGTACATCACTAAGATAACCGTGTCGATTTGCCAAAACCCATTTGTGGGTATAAAGTCGCGTGCGACATAGAATTAACATAGCATTATAATTTAGATAATAAATAGACATGAACAGTAAATATTGTTTTTGGATTTTGCCAATTCTAGAAATTACACCACACTATAGACCAATATCTTCTTAAGTGATGAATCATAAGCTGCGACCAGCTCCGATAAGCTAGTCTCTAAAATTTAAATTTATTAAATTTCACGTTTCACGCTACAAAGAATTGTCTCCACCAGTTTCTTAATTTACTTTTAGATAAAAGTTAAATTGAAATTGTTCACAATCTCAATATTGTTTCTAAAAAAAAAAAACAACTTCCGCGTAAGAATAATTCCTGTTTTGCGAGTGGCTTTACAAACATTCAATCATCGGACACAAAGAACACACAGGCTCCTGACAACTATTTGTGGATCACACCAGTTTTTGTCCCCCCTTTTGGTAATCGAACCCACGACTTTCAGCGGTTAGGGTCACTAGCTACTAAACCAACAGGCCCATCAAATATGAATACAGTTTAATAAATATGAGTTTTTACGGTCAGGTATTAGAGAAGCACATTACGCTGGATAAGGCGATGAAAGGCACGGATCACGTGTGTTCTCTAACACCGCCAGAATTCAAGCAACTAGTGCGCGACGTTCGTGTCATCGAAGCCGGCCTCGGCACACCCATTAAGAAGGTTGTCACTTCAGGTCTGTATACAGTCTAATCATATTAGAAATGCGAAAATGATTGCCACGACTTATCTACTTAACAACATTACGAAATGTTAATGTACGACATTATGAAATTTATAATATTATGGTATTATTATATAATCCGGAAATTATATTATTATAATATTATGGTATTATTATATAATCCGGAAAAAAGTAGTGAAATCTTTGGGTGGACAATCGACAATAATTAGAAAAGTACAATCACGGGTAGTCTTTATATGACATTTTTGACATCAATAAAAAAGTTAAGTTATTTATTTATAAGCTAGTATCACATAAATGATCCATAGACTAAGGACAGAACGACGCTGTAACGTAACACCATGCACAATTCGCCTCGTCAGGCGGGTTGGTGTTTACGTTCGTGTGATGTCACTATGAGGTTATTCTTTTATTTGTCTATGTTAGCAAGAAGCAGTAACGGTTCCAAAGACAAGAATAGATACAATAACAAACTACTATTTAAAAATAAAGAAAAACACTTTTATCCTCGTAGTAGCTAAGTCTTGTACAAAATAAAAACAATTGTGTTTAAGTAACTTTAAAATGTATAAATTACACGGTCACGGCATATGTGCCTATAACTATAGGCACATATGCCGTGATCGTGTATATACGTATTATGTTAAAGATTAATGTCTAGAGTTATCCTATGACTCAACTAAATAACCTGATTAGGCTCTTTCGGATGTACCTCTATGAAAATGCCCGTCACTATATATATACATACATATATGTATATAATACACTCAGGTCTAAATTCCCGAAGAAGCGTCTCTAACGCCCACTTATTGGCAACCATAATTTAGTCCCGTTTCCAGGCATGGACTGTATATCTATCTGATAAATAAGCCTGATCCCTTAGTCTCCTATACGACACCCCCTGGAAGAGATTGGGTTGCCCTATATTATTCCACCAAGAATCACACGGCAAATACTTACAGTAACAAATAAATTATCGCCCCTTAGTTATTCTTATTTAACGCTATTCATACAAAAGGTGATAAGTATATGCATATATCTATATAGTTACATATATTACGTGTTTATCCCCTTTTTGATATCTAAGGAAAAACAAACTTCGCTGTTGATAACTCGTAGATTATGACTTGGGTGTGTAAGTAAATAAATATTATAGATGCTATCTGTATTGACTTTGCACTAAACAAAGCCTGTATCTAGGTAAAATATTTTTTGTTTATTATTAAGTGATAAGAGCTTTCGTTATTGTCGTGATTATTAATAAATATGTATTTATAATAATTAATGTAATAGCGTCTACTCTTGAGCTCTTCACCGCTTAAAGTTTTGCACGATTGTATTTTTTATTTATTAATTGTATTTTTTTATTTATATATATATTACTATTTATTATAATAAAAAGGGTTGCTTTTTAATACTGCCAGCAGTGCTTCCTATTTTTTTATAAGTACACATACTATACTAATTTAATTTATTTAGTGAAATAATACTACGCAATATAATACCTAAAAAAGTATTATTTAATGCATAGTATTTCAAGACTCAAGTAAAAAACTTACATGTGTAGCGTTATCTTCGTCTTTACTTAAAATTAGAACTAGGAACTCTTTTGAATCTGTAGATGTGTAATGAATTCTTTTTTCATTTGTTTCTACAAATTGGCGGCTATTTAAAAAGTTTCTAAATGGATATGACTAGAGAAATTTTTCGCTCAGTGATTTATTACGACCTTGCGGTATTACTCAACAACAACGTTACGATAGACTTCGATTGTCATTTCATTACCATGCCCTATCTCGTGTTAGAACGTCGTTAGAACTGGTTTAATGAGTTAAAACGTAGTCGAAACAAATTTAGCTAGTTTTATTTTATTAAACATGAATATTTAGGGGTTAGAAAACTAAATAAAAAACGTTGTCGTTTGGATTGGTGCCGCTCAATGCTTAAAAAGTATGACTAAATCGAATGCTTTATATGACATCGTCACAGGTGATGAAAGCTGGATATATTGTTACTAACCCGAAACCAAAAGACAATCTGCGCAATAGATGCTTCAAATATTTGTAGACAAAAGTAAAGAAGGGCAGAAGTCAAGGGAAAAAAATGATTGCCTCACTCTTTGGACGGACGGGCTACTTCGCATCAATCATTCTAGAAAATAAAAGGACTGTTACTGCTGATTGATTTGTAAGTCATTGTTTACCAGTTGTCTTGGAAAATGTTAGACAGCTGCGACCAAAAAGCAGGATCCTCCTCCACAACGACAACGCTCCAGCTCACACCGGCAAAAGGACTATTGAATATTTTATTATAATTATTTTATTTGAGGAGTTAGTGGGTAATTTTATTTATATTATTTATAAAAAAATAAAATATAAACTTAGAGGAATTCGTTTTATGAACCCTAAAGATGCGTGGCTGCATTTCAAAAAGGCATGGAACAGATCCCTAAAGAAGAGTGGGTTTACTGCTCAGTCAATGGTTCCATCGCATGCGACGGTATTTAACAGGCTTCTACATGTTTCAGTTTTTTTTCTAAACACTTTCAGTGTGACCTACGTACAATAAAGCCTTTCAGTTTTACTATTCGCAATCTTCAAGCCTACACTACACATATTATAAAGTGGCAGTTTTTTTGTTTGTTTGAACTCTCTATCACAGAAACATCAAATCAGATTTGAAAATTTCTTCTTGTATAAGATAGCCCGTTTATTGAGGAAGGCGTTTATAAAGGGTAAAACATGACGCTGTAATGCTTAGGAGCGAAGTATTTGTAAATGCAGGTGAAACTACGGCACACGGCTAGGGTGATATAAAATTAAAAAACTAATTTCATTTGGATAGTAAATTATAATCGTAGTCGCTGTCACCAGATGTTGTGAAAAGGCAGTTCTTCTAAAAATAATTTATGTAAATGATGATTCAGAGATGTTTATTTTCACCCATATTTCTTCCACAGAAATACCCTGTATCGACAAACTTCAGAAGTCACTAGTCATGGGATGTACTAAGAATAAAGGTGAGATCCTATACCCGGGGGACGTGAAGATCAAAGTGGCAGAACCTAAAGGGTTGAACGCACTTCATTTTGAAGACGTAATTTACAAAACCCTTGTGTACGACAAGAAGGAAGACGAGCCGCTCAATGATGGAGACTTTTGTTAAAGAAATAAAATTCTAATTACAAAACTTGGAATTTCAAAAGAACTTGGTATAATTAAATCTGAATTCTGTTGTTAGGGCACGTCTTGAAATATGGTTTATTACTAATACAGTTCATGCTTATGTGTTAAGTGATACATAACGTTTCGAAAAGTGCAAGAAAAATAGTTATATTTTATCTTAACTAATTAGTTATTTTCATTTGTATCAAATTTATTGTTTATGTCGTCGACGTTCTTGTCTAGGTGTTTTTAAGTGTACTTTTATAAAATCTTTGTAATTGGTGTAAGTCTTAGAAAATAATTGTACCAACAAAGCGATTACATGCTTTTACCGTGAGAGAGCCATGCTTAGTAATACCACCAACTCACAGAACGCTTTTTGCGAGCAATGCTTGCGATGCATTTAACGACTAAGTGAGGATACCAGAGGCCCAAATCCCCCCTCTCATCTTTGCCCTCCCTTCATCAACCTCAAAAGCAGGCAGCGCACATACAACTCCTGAGGTCAGGTGATTCACTGCTTCTTTGCCCCTTGCGCCATAAAAACACGTTATTTGTAGGTACATGGTAAAATAACTAGTAACCTATTATGCATGTTGGTCAATTTGTGCAGACATGTTAATTTCCTTAGCCACTTACATAAGCAAATTCACACTAAAGTGAGTAACGACCCATATGCCTGCTGGTCAAGTGATTAGTGAACTTGATTGCGAAGTCTCAGGTTGTGGCTTCGATTCACAAACAATTGTCCCATGTCTTTGTATCCGTTGTTTGTAGGTTTGTTGAGAGTTGAGAGTTTGTTGTTGAGTGAGTCAGGAATCATTCCTGATGCGGGTTGTCTTTGATTGAAAAAAATATATATATTAGCAAATTGTGTACGAGAACAGTCCTTGAGTATATATATGCATAATAAGTATATGTATATATATGATGATATTGAGTGTGCAGTTGTAAGAGACCATAGAATAAATCATATCAGCGTGTCACTGTTGGCTCCACTTACGGAATTGTATAGGTACAAAAACAATATTGTTATTTGAGTATTTGAAGCGCAATTATGACAACTAAGTTTTCGAATTTAATTTACATCTCAAATGTAAATGTGTATAAATCTAATAGCTTTTAAGTTTACTATAATATCTAGTATACAAACTGAGTACCATAAACTTTTCAAATATATTTTTTTCATCAGTTTTATTAAAGTTTTATTATTAATATTTACTATATTTTATTTACACTACTGATATTTTAGATGATTTTTGAAGCTTCTTGTCGATGTACGCAATAAATACATGCTTTGACGTCATTGCTCATTCATAAAGTTATTATTGACTTGCCGGCTGTATATTTGTAAAGTACCTATTACTTACATTTCTGACGATTTCGTATTGCTTTCACCCCCACCATCGATTATTCTAAACACATAATCACTCAATAACATAATCAAGCCAGGACCAGTCCCCGAGCGAGATGCGCCGGCTGCGAATGTGCAGTCATGACGTCGCCACAGAATTCCGGCTATACGTTGCGACGAGATTACTCCTTGGACACGTTTTTATTAGCAACTCTGTTTTATTTTTATAAACGGTCAAAACACGAGCACCGGTTCAGCGGTGTGTGGTGTAATAGAACATTAGTGGCGCAGCGGTCGCGCTGTAAGCTTTGGCGCCGTGCCCGCAGGTCTCAGTGAGTCCCGCCGCGCCGCCAGTCCCCGGAGCGCCGGCTCCACCGCCGCCTGCGCCGTACATTGCACCCACCACTCCCTGTTACGATCCTTTTCTATTGGGTATTGCCCAGCTGAGCTGCGTAGCCGGCTGGACAGGCGCAACTCACGTCCTACAGCTTACGCGGTGAGCCGTAAGCCGAGAACACTTCCACTGATAAAATCACGTTTGTGTTTACGCGCCTAGAAAGTCTGAGAATTAGTAGCGAGTTCAGAGCGGCCGATTTAGGTCGCCCGGTTCAGTGCTAGCAGCGAGATATTTTTATTGCCACTGTTGGGTGCAGACGTACAATCGCCTGAACACACTAACGGTTAAATAAATTATTATTAATAGATTAAAATTGTAAAGTTCATTCCATAAACATTTGCGTGTGTATGTGCTTATTACTACTCTTTATATTGACTAAGTTTTAATATGAGGTACTGTTAAGGGTGATTTAGCGGCATTTAAGACAAATCTTGGACATTCTTTAAGTGTATTATTGAGTGTAGTGATAACGTGAAAATGCATCATATGTACCCTTTGGCAAAAGGCGATCCGCTGTGTCCGCTGGGTTTCCATCCGCAGGTGCGGTGGCCGACACGCTGTAAGCGTTGCTTCCGCGACTACAAGGAGCACGGCGGAGCAGTCCGCAAGAAAGAGGATGACTTTACCGCCTCCACACCCAGCCTGTCCTCATGGAACACGCCGTCGACACGGTCGGTGGCGATATTTATTTATCTTTTATTAGGCCTAAAGCCAAGGATACACAGGTACAAGGATTCAACTAACATCAGATTTGTTGGTTATAGTATAATAAGATAATAGTAAAAATAATGGTTAAACATTTTAATTTACATAAAAAATTAAATAAACATAGCGTTAGTTGGGTTGGGAGGGCCATGTCCACCAGTGGACTGCGATGGGCTGAATGATTATGATGAAAGGCTACTGTGATCATAGGCAGGTAAATAAATAAGATAAAATACGGGTTACGCCTCTTTATTGGGATACTTTTGCGAATATCCATATAATAAGTTTAGAAAAAATAAAATTACACCTGTGGCTACGGCAACATACCTGAAATTATCTTGAAATGAAACGTTTTGCCTGCCAAAGTACCTACTTATAGCTTCAGACAGCATTAATAAATGTTACTTTTTCGACGTTTTCCCAAAACGTCGTACGTTCGTTCTTATAAAAAAAAATACTAGGTAATCTTTCGTCAGTTCATGGTGACTTTTTTTTCATTCTGTTTCTTTAAAGAACTTTGAGGGCAAAATGTTCAGTAAATGAAATGGTACCGATTTGCGAAAATTTTTGTGTTTAAAATCATAAAAGAACACAATCAATTCCTACATATAAAAAACTAACCATTAGATATTGTAATATTTTATTTCAAAATTGTATTCATCGTGCGGATGTTAATTACTTAATTAAGTCTTATTTTTTACGTTCATCTGTGCATCGTTCACTAATGAGAATGACTGTGTGGTTCCAAGTTTGACCCTAGACGGTGCAAAGAAGCTTTAAAACTATAAAAATATAAATGTATATAAAGTTACGTTGATAGATACAAATTTGTGTGACACAAACACACAAACTTGTGCTCGCTCGCAAAATGCATAGAGCAGTTTAATGGCTGACTTAAGCTTCTTAAAGTTTTAAGTTTAGGCCTCGGAGGTTCACGCATAGTTTGTTTTGTTGTTCGTGTTTCAATGCCGTTCGAAAAGAACTAGTACATACAGGTATGTATAATTAAAATAATATATTTTAATTCGATCTCATATTGAGCTCATATCAAATTAAAGGTTTAGGATTTCATTTAACATCGGACATTAATCCTGAATTATATTCTACCTGCCTACTTAGCAGTACGTAAATACGCTATAAATGAACCTTAAATGGAATTCTCTGTCCTGTCCTTTTTAGGGGATCAGTCTTACATTATACATGTTTTTATATGTTGCCAATTTATTTTCTTATTACTTTTTTAAACAACATGCATTTTCCTGTCAGTTTAAACGAATTTGAGTATTTATTTTTATACATGTGTACATTTTCAGAAAATCTATTATATTATACAATTCAGGATATTCAACCATCATCCTTGGTATTAAATAGCCATAGTTTAATTAATCACACTCAATGTTGGATGGGTCAATATTGGATTTCTCTATCGCACTTTACGACCCTTTATCCCGGGGTCTACTATATGATCCAAAAACATATGGCCACACCTTTCTATATAGTATACTGAGACCAGAACGTTATAGTGCAGACTACGACTAAATGATTGCTTAACATTATCAATCAAACAGTGCGATGTCCAATGTGATCCAATCCAGCAGTGCAGCGCTATCTAGACTCGATCTTAGCAAAACTTGTATTATTACTAGGGATTCTCAACAAATAAACATACTTATATTATAAATTACATATGTAAGGCTTGGCTTTAAGGTATACTTAGTCTGACCATAAATACTATTACAATAAAAAGAAAACATAATATTATATTTGAAATTGGAATCTGTCATTCTTATATGAATATTCGCTGTTTTCTCAGTTGCATCGGTTTTAAATATATTTATGATATTAAAAATGGAGTGGGGTGATAAAGAGAACCAAATTGCTGTGATAGCATTACCAAAAGTAAGTATGGAGCCAATTGCAATTTTTGAAACTCTCCTTCCGCTTGGTAGTAGCCGAATGCTTGTGTGGCGGGTTATTGATAGGAACAATGAAACATCCTCTGTTTGTAACAGAAATATGAATCCTACGAAAAGGGCGATCAGAGCCATTTATCTCGGGAAAGGAATATATCCTAGAACAGTGTCGCGTATTTTAAAAGATAATAATAACAATAACTTAATAACTGCAGACATCTCACACACGGCCGTGTGATCCATAACTAAGCAGAGCTTGTACTGTGTGTAACTAGACTGGTGATAAACATATTTATATTTATCTATATACTTACATATTATAGATCCATCACACCCAGACCACCCACCCACAACAAATCATCACACAGATATTTGTCCTGGATAGGAATCGAACCCGCATCGAACCGCAACCAGGGTTACTAACGACTAGACCGGACTGGACCAATGGGCCAGCATGTCAAAAGATGAATTAGGTTTTGCAGCCTATAATAGATTTGGTGGATAATTTAAAAATAAATAAGGTGATCAAATCAAAACAACTTAGCGGAAGAGGTCACAAAAAAAAATATTGTGATTTTTTTACTATTCAGCAACAATTTAACTAGCAGAATAACCAGTTTATGTTCAAATATCTATAGAAGCTTCCCGATAAGCCAGCAGAGTACAACGTGGGCATTATTCGACCTCAACGATGGTCTGAGTCATATTTTTGTAAAAAAAGTGTCAAGAGTAGCACAAGTGTATCAAAATGTGATTCTTGAGAAGGTGCTTAAGCCTCTTAACAACACTATTCCATAACCAAAAATGGTTCTTTTAACAAGACTCGGCACCGGGTCATAAAGCTCGATCCATCCATGCGTGATTGGAAACGAACGTTTCTGACTTCATCAGAGCTGAAGATTGGTCGTCATCTAGTCGCGATCTTAATCCGTTGGATTATGATTTAACTTAACGCCATGATAACTCGGAGTCCCTAAAACAATCCATAAGATTTTCCCATTAAGAGAGTGCCAGTTTCTATTGATAACTGACCTCAAGATTTAAAGAACTGTGCTATATTAATGTATAAACTAACACACATTGCAATAATAAATGTTTTATGCAATAGAATATAAAAAGATTTTTTCTTGTAA
Source organism: Tyria jacobaeae (assembly GCA_947561695.1). Classification (NCBI taxonomy): domain Eukaryota; kingdom Metazoa; phylum Arthropoda; class Insecta; order Lepidoptera; family Erebidae; genus Tyria; species Tyria jacobaeae. The sequence continues at coordinate 15,173,104 of OX387209.1, forward strand.
CAACATTTATGGCAAGACTATGTCTATTGGAAATGTATTAGGTACTCTTAGTCCATATTCATGTATAAAAAGTATTTGCACTACGCGTTAATCAAATACGCTACACTGTCGTTACAGTCGAATGCACTACCGATGCGCCAACGTAATGGAAGATGATTCCAATTGAGTAAAAAAATTGCCAATCCGACTCGGGAATCGAAGCTAAAAGTTTAACCCGATAGTCCGTAATATAGAACATAACACACCTCTTTTAATCGCTATTTACCAGCTATTTGATATTAAAAAAGCCTATTCGAAAACAAATAGCCATAACGTAATTCAACGTATAAAATTTGTGAGCAGTAAAATACATAGCGGAGATTACGAGTACGCATTCACTCAATAATGTAAGCATAATTATGGTGAATAATCCTGATACAAGTATACATGTCGGAGAGAGGGCCGGATTTTCTGGCTAAGAATAGAACTTTACCATACCTTGCTTTCAAATATCGAGTAGTTCAGTATTAAAGGGTTCGTTTGTCGAGGTTAATTTAATCTGCATGCTACTGTAGAATTTGGGAATGATACTTTTAAAGCAGTTACTGCACTAAACTAAAAAAAATTAGCACTAAACTGCATTATAGATTTTACCAGTATTACTTATGTGACATAAGTTTACAGAATATAAAACGATCATAGTATTATATTTATTTAAATGTACGGTTTTACTTACGTGTGTATTTCTGGGATGCCCGACTAGTTTCGGTCTCGACTGGAGGCTTTCTTCAAGGAGTAAGTCGTCCAGCCGCGACGGTACCGGACGATGCATCCCCGAAATACACACGTGAGTAAAACCGTATATTTAAATAAATATGAATCTAATTCGAGAAAGTTTTTATTCTAAGATCATAGTATTTTTAGAATTCGGTTGATCCAAAACAGCGTAAACTCTGAAGGATTAAATAAATATTGTGTTATCCATGTTTATGGTTGTTACAAATTAGGTGTAACTCTTGGCTATGAATCTAGTTTAAGATTATGTAGTTAGAAATGGTTCTGAAAAAATATTTACATGAATATATTCACAAAGTGACAGAAACCACATACAACATTACAAATAGAATTCATAATAGATAACAAAAAAAAAATGTTACTTTTAGATGTCATTTTTAATTGTATCATGATATAAAATTTGAACATGCATGACGCATTATAACATTTTAAGCTTTTACATAACATTTTATTAAAGTTTTTGATGATACAAAGGTCAAACAATAATATATCATCTTTATAAGAAGTTTATATAAGTGACCATGACCTATAACTGTTTCAAATATTCTAATTTACTACCTGCCATTCTAGTCTATAACTAAAAAAATTATGGCATGAATCCAAATTCCTGAACGTTTTTGTGAATTGTTTGTACTGCGCTCGCAGCGATGAAGTTTGACGCAAGCCGCCTCCGTTGAGTACGTGCTTCTCTATAATAGATACCTACATCTACTCACTGCTACGTATATAAAGGAATCAAATGTGTTAGGTATGGCGTCAAATCCACAAACAGTCCATTCTAGTTTATTTACGTAAAGAATAACACGACTGGTTCTAAGACTTGGTACATACTACGATTATTACTATAACTGGGATCAGTTAGTTTAAATTCTCAATTTCGACTTAATTTTTTTATTTCATGTACTGTGGGGTGCAAGGAGGTTTTTTTCTTTATGGGATAGGGGGCAAACGAGCAGACGGGTCACCTGATGGTAAATGACTACCGCCGCCCATGGACACCCGCAACTCAAGAGTAACAAGTGCGTTGCCGGCCTTTTAGGTAGGAGTACGCTCTTTTCTTGAAGGTTTGAAGGTCGTATCGGTTCGGAAATACGGCTGGCGACAATTTGTTCCATAAGCTGGTTGTGCGAGGCAAAAAGCTTCTGGAGAAGCGCACAGTGGTGGAGTACCAATCGTCCAGGTGATGGGGCTGGATATTTTGTCGCGTAGGACGATGGCGGAAACCAGCAGCCGGTATAAGTCCGAACAATTCCTCTGAACACTCCCCATGATACAAGCGATAGAGGATGCAGAGTGAAGCTACATCTCTACGCAACGCCAAGAGGTCAAGTCGATCAGAAATATCTTGGCAGCCGATGATGCGAGTCGATCTCCATTGAATGCGATCAAGAGGGAGAAGTTAGTACTGGGGTGCACCTGCATAGAGATAAGAACAGTATTCCATGTGCGGCCGAACCTGCGCCTTATAAAGTTGCAGGCGGTGGGCCGGAGTAAAATACTGTCTCGATCTGTTTAGCACACCAAGCTTCTTTGAGGCTAATATGACCTTACTCTCTAAGTGACCGCGAAACTGGACTTCGCTTGATATATCGACGCCAAGGATTCCGATACTGGCTGATGCAGTTAGGGAAGTGCTCTCAAATTGAGGTGATACGACCAATGGCAGCTTTTTAGCGGTGAACGCGCAAACCAGTGTCTTCGTGGGGTTAAACTGGACTAGGTTAAGGCGACCCCAATCTGAAACTTTTGATAAAGAAGTTTCGATTTCAGACACAAGTTTGGATCGGCTTTCCGCCGGCCTTGGCCGCGCTAACATTTCTCGGATAAACGTCATACCCGAGAAATGTTAGCGCGGCCGGTGTAAAGGGCATCACTCGTGCTATCGTCTGCATAGCAATGGATGCTGCTAATCTGCAGCATGTCACTGATATGCAGAAGAAACAGCGTGATAGCACACAGCCTTGTGGGACACCAGAATTAACAGACTTGCATGCACCGTCAACAACGACCTTGATGCTTCTGTCTGTAAGAAAACTGGTGAGCCAATTGCTCAGTTTCTCGGGAAGCCCATAGGAAGGACGCTTCGCAAGGAGCGCTTTGTGCCAGACCCGATCGAAGGCCTTCGCCACGTCCAAACTAACGGCCAACGCTTCCCCCTTGGTCTTGATCGCCTGTGCCGCCGGTGAGTCAAGTAAACGAGAAGATCACCAGCTGAACGACTGGTCTTCTAAGTACCGGAGGAGCTGGCAGTTAATAATGGATTCCATTATCTTGGAGAACAAGGAGGTGATAGCTATGGGTCTGTAGTTGGACGGATCAAGCACACAACTTGGAATGAAAAGTTCCATACCCTAAAGCACAACATCCGCGACAGAGTCGCCAACGACATTGGGATCATCCGGCGAGAAGCAAACCTGCCTCCATGGGTAGGATGCAAAGAATGTTCGCATTCTATCCCAGTCTGCTGACCTATAGTGCCATACGCGGCGACTGCCTGTAACTCGCGGCCGCAGCGAGTGAACTAGTGGCACCATACTCCTAATCAGGCAATGGTCCGAAGAGCCAAGAGGGGCCTCAACGGATACTTTGTAGCCGTCAGGATGTGAGGTCAGCAGAAGATCCAACAGTGAAGGCACGTGGCTTTCTGCATCTGGGATTCGCGTAGGCGTTGCTACCAGCTGCGTCAAGCCATATGCCAAGGCGAAATCGTGAACAGATCTTCCCGCATGATCGGTTTTGCGCGAACCAAGCCATTCGGCGTTATGGGCGTTAAAGTCGCCAAGAATCACAATCTCTGCGGATGGGATCTGCTGGAGCACTGAGTCTGTAGCCATTTGGACGTGGTCGATGAGTCGGTCCGTTTCGGCATCACCGCTATGGGACCTGTAGAGGCATACGTAGATGAGGGGATGGAGAAGTCCCTACCTTCAAGATTGCCGAGGCGGCGAGAAGTGAAGGGATAACGTACACGCATACACCAGCGTGTATGCGTGATAACGTACGTTAGTTAAAAAGAGCAAGGCCGGCTTTGCTGTCTCAAGGTGGTGGTGGACAGTGTTGAGGTTAGAATGTAAGCCCCTGACGTTACAAAAATCAACGGTAAACGTGACAGGGGGTGCCATGGTATGCCTTCTCTTGCCCCGAGCATGAAACGGCAATTTGTGTACCAGTGGCCATGTTTCTTACGAGATTTCCTTAGTAAAACCTTTTTAGAGAAATAGGCAAGACAAAAAATTATTATCAAAGTGGAACAAGATTATTTTATTAGCAGGGAAGGCAATATTTTACATTAAAAAATGTTTTTTAAAACTTTATTGTAGTGGGCCCTTGTTAATTTAGAGTTGCTACCATACTTAGAAAAACTGCTTACACCAGTGCCGTATTTAAATTTGACACCTTGAGTAAAAAAAAATTGCCGTCCCATTCACAAAAGTATTGCCACCCAGTAAATTTGAAAAAAAAAACGAATTATAGAATTTACACGTTTAACATATTTAAATGAAAACGAAAAAACAAATTTTGAAAATAATTTACAAGTATTTTAACCTGCCCTAGTCTTTTACCACGGTATCTTAAGAATCTTTTTAACACACCTTTGTTCCATACCATCTTCATATCTTAATCTTGCAGTTTGTGTCCCAAGGACTCCCTTAACGCGTAATTTTTGCTCTGGGCATTATCCGGAGTGCAGTAAATCACCTCAGGAAAGATGATTATTTCTGTCAGCATCACAGAGCGCCATGACAGCATACTATTATACAATAAAAATCGTCAGAACGTCACTAGCGCTCCACGACGATAGATATAAACTGCCATGTTCATCTAATAGCAGAAGTGAGCGGTAACGGCTATGAGATCCTCAGCCGTAGCTCAAATTTAGAAATGGAGTGGTATTACATAGACGCAGGGTCTTAGAAAGCATATAAAGTTACCAAAAATAGGGTACCCACCGTGTTACGTATCCGTCTCGTTGATCTATGGCAGTGACGGAATAGGGAGTGCACCTGTATTTTTGCGCACATACATAATTATGTGCTCTATAATATCTACTGCGTAGTTGGCTAGCCTCTTTGAAATTGACAGTTGTGATGGAAATTGGATCAGAAGGTAGGTCAAACATTATTTATGATATAACGATACATGGTATGATATAGAATGACAAAAACTATACTTATACTATAAAAATAAATATCTAAAGTCGAGATTTAGAAAAAAGGAAAGAAAATTTGTGTCCTCCATGTCCTCTAAGGACAAATTTCCAATTTTCTACATAGGATACTTATAGTGACAAATCTCCTTAAACATAATAATGTTTTGCGCCTTTAGATAAGGTTTTCTTGTAGAGTATGGAATTACATTTCAGTATAGCATTGTGGACATTTCCTGTTTACTAAGTATATTTAATAATATGTATATATTATATATATTGCAACAATTTGACATTTTATATTAATTGATTTTGACATTCTTTCCATTTTATTTATTAACCATCTTTATTGACATTAATTAAATTTCCTTATGCATGTTTATTATTTTTTATTTATTCATTCATTAATATTTGTATAATTTTGTGTTTTTTTTTAATTTTAAGAGTTTGTTTGCTGTTTACTATTAATTACTTAATTAAAATTTACCTACCTGTATAACTTTGCACACGGTAAACCAATTCTAAACAACGTGTTACCATGTTTAATGCAAAAAAAAAAATACTTGTTCTATTATTATTCTTATTAAACTGTTATAATGTATGGATGGAACGTCAACATTACATTAGACCGCAGCTGACATAACAACCAGAACGTATATCCCAGAAATGACGACATATACAATAAAAGATGATCTGAAAAGAACGATGATCAATGACTATTCTCCAAAGCGTACTCCAAACTCCAACATATTACTTTTTCGTCAAATGATCGATTCATATTCTAAAAATAATGCCATCAAGAAAAGCTGGCAGCACACTTATGTATATACATATATTTGATGTCTGGCCCATCCAACATCCATGTCTTATGTATGACTAAGCGACTACTTATATATTCTACCAAAATTGACTAGCATATAAATTTGCTATTTAAAACCACGGTGAAGATGTCTTTAATTGTATTAATGAATTTAAATAAATTTTATAACATGGCTTCTACATTATTTGTTCTAAAAAAAATTGTTATTGGTTTTCGTTCATTCCAATTTTCTTTAAAGTTACAATTTGTCACTTTAAAGAAAATTGGAAAACGGAGAAATCAAGATTTAGTATTATTTACAAATTCGGCATTCATTCGTGATATTAAAGCCACACCGGCTATAATATAGTATAAACTGTTATTTTTAATTTGTAAAACTAAAACCTACCATAAATAAATTAAAAAACCTCGAGAGAACGAATTGGCGACTACTGAAGAAAAATGTATTTTAGGAAAAAGCTTTTTCTAAGCTATAGGTAGCAAAGGAGGAGTTAGGCATCGGTATTTTGTCCTACACATCATAAGATTGGTATGAAGTTACTTTTTATGAGCTACTCAAGCGCTTCTGGGAAATTTGACAATCTCCTCTCCTCTTCTTGACAGAATTCGTGATGAGGATAATGGCGCAGATGTGGTCAAAGTGGGGCGAGGTTGGGCGTCCAGCACGAATCTCAGCACAGTCGATCCATACAAGAAAGACGCCTTCTCCACAGGTAAGCCGGTATGAATATATTATTGTAACATGAGACCCTGATTTAAAAAAAATAAAGATAAGAGATTTCTCAGTTTTTTTGTCAAACTATGATAAGCTTCATTGTGACTTCAGGATACAAATATATATTTAGCGTATTTTCCCTGCTCATGGAAAATACTCTAACTAAACAGTGAACGGCTTAAAGACGGCACAAGACTCCAGCTTCTTTTCTATAATTGGTGGTATACTACTACGTTGTAAGTTAGATTTCAAACAACTTGCAATTTGTCGGAAATAGACAATAGGTAGTATATAACTTGAAAATATAATGGCTCCATGTCGACTAGAATTCAAAAACCTTTTGCCAACATCAAACATATTATTCCACAAACTACTAACCGTAACTACTACAAAGTCAGTTGGAAGTCTCTCGCTAGAGAGGAAGTCTCTCGCTAGAGAGGAAGTCTCTCGCTAGAGACCATGGTTCTGTCCATGGTCCAAAGCGAGAGCGCGTGGGATTGCTGGTAGGGCTGCCCTTACCCTAGCAGAAACAGGCCTGAGACGGTGTTGCGACGTGTTCCACGCTCGCCCCTCAAACTGGAGGGGGCCCCTGGTATTCAATGGTGGTGGTGACTCTTGCAAAAGAGGTGGCCCAGGTCTGCACGGTTCCTGGAAGCATCCCTCCTAGGGTATACCCAGGACCCTTGCAATAGACCCACTTGTGACGGAACACCGTGTGGTTTTAGTCGGTTCGAGTCCGACATACCACTTCACTGTCAGCTCCGGTGAGGTGATGACACGTGGGGGTTTCCACACGAAAAAAAAACCGTAACTTCTACAAAATGATGTCATGTAATAAGTTATATTATAATATTTATACTTGAAACAATTATTCAAAATCACACAACCACACATCACAATCACAAAATCTAAGTAATAAAAATATTTGTGATGTTGTGAGGATTGACTGTATAAACAAATGTGTTATACTATTTAGACGTTACGGCGAAATAAAATTCATAAAGACGCATGTACATGTACCTATGTACCTACTTCTATGAACCCATATAGGTATTAGTTAGGTACGCTCCTTTTTTGGCAATTATATAGATAGGTATAGGTACCATATCTATTATAGGTTCTGCGTACCAAAATATATTTGTTATCTTATATCCACTTGCGTTTGCCCGTGGCCTTGCTATGTTAAAATTTACCCATCCCTCATGACTAGTGGTTTAAAGGTAACCTATGTATCGGCGGCATCAAGTACACTAAATTTCATGATGACGTATTTTAAGTCAGAGGCTCATCCGTCTGCTATGTCAAGGGAGGTGGGGTCACAGTCATAGGTCTAATTAGTACTCAGAACAGGTTCACAAATCAATTACAACAATAAATATAATTAAAAAAAAACATAAAACACACACACATACACACTTTAATCTTAGGTAGTTAACTGTCTTTAAATTAGTACATACTTACAGAAAACCTGTTGTGGAGCAATGCTTGCGTTGTGGTTTACCGAGTGAGTGAGGTTACTGGAGGTCAGATCCACCCTCTCCTCTTTCCTCTCCCTTCTTTTCAAGCAGCTCTTCTGTCTTCTCTTCTCTTCTGTCCTTGGGCGGCGGTAGTTACTTACTGTAAGGTGCCCCATCTACTCGTTGCCCCATATACTATAAAAAAGAACAATCTTTTAATCATCATGCAGTACAACATGGCTTTTATTAATCGTTTTTTTAATGAGTATAATAAAATTTTACCGTTGTTTGGCCACTTAAAATACCTTAAGCCTGAACTCGAGTTTCTATATCTAGACATGCAACGCCATTAAGCGCCAAATGGTAATCAAAGAATAAAACCACTCATTTGCTACACACATTTGAAACACTTAAATAAAGTTCTTAGGTTCTTATATCGTTTCTTAGACATAAAGGCACTATCACAGAGAGTGCGTAATTGTTAGTGACACGGCAAGCCTGCTGAGCTGAGCTGTGCAAACCCCTCAACTCCTTATGGTTCCTTTGCATGGAGTTTTGGGACCCGTTTCATTGACAAAATAACTTTCGTCGTTTAATACGTTTCTTCTTATAAAAGATGTTTCTGATAAAGCGGGGTATTTTGTTCCTTCGATATGATCAGCCACCTACCCATACCGACACCTATACTTATTCAAACAATTGATTAAACTTGATGTACACTAATATTATAAAAGCGACATTTTGTGACGATGGATGCATTGATGTTTGGTATTCTTTCACGCAAATGGATTTGTATCTATATATGAAGATTTAGCGCAACACGGCGTACTCTAAACTCTCTAGTTTATAACCTTTATTAACACATTGGATGCACATTGAAGCCGCGGGCTTAGTTTAGTGTTGGTTGTTTGTAGATTTGTATAACTAATTAATTAATATAACTTTACACATCCAGGATTGAACAGAAGCAGTTCATCGTGGACATCGACGCCGGACCTGGGGGCTAACGAGACTGAGAGCACGAACGCAGTCACAGTCAGCTTAAAACTGCCCAAAAGACGGCTTACAGGACCGTTACCGTCTCTGGATACAGGACAGAATACTACCGCTGGTATGAGACAGTGTATCTTCATAAATACATTAATTAAAACACTATTACATAATATGTATTAGAAATCCGTTAGATTTATCATGCTTACCGTCTTTACCAGCACACAGAGAGTTCTGAAAAATAAAACAACATACTAACCAAACGATCACCTCCAACCCTCGACATATTTTTTAGTAAGAAGATAATTATACAGACAGCATCCATTAACAAGATGAAATAATTAAGTTGGAATAAAATAAACAATTATGTTTATATATTATAATAACAATGGATGAAAAATGTTTGACACTACTACAGATACAGTGACATTAAGACGACCATCACCATCCCCTCCGCCGTCGACCACGGTGCAGGCACAAGTTACTATAAACAAAAACGACTCACTTGCTGAACGTGTGCGTAAGGTAAGCACTTTTTTATGTGCCTGTATCTTGTTTTAGATGTCAATTCCGAATACAAATAACAGAGCTGAAAGTGTAGTCTACGCCTCAGGTGATTTGAATATGCTGTCGAGACCTATATTTGTTTATAAACATCATAATACAGTATTTTTTTTTAAACTTGTTTACATAGTTGCATAATATAAAATTTCTTAAATATAAGAGATATAAAAAGATAGGTGGGGAATTTTGAACCTAGATATACATTTCTTTATACCAACGTTACTTCAGCAGCAATCAAACATTCTGTATTTGTTATTGTATTACCTACATTAGTCACTAGTATTGTACTAGTATGATTACCGTACCAACTTGTAAATCAGGGGCTGGCGTACACTGCGTACAGCTGGGAGCCAGATCCTGGGGGGCGCCGGAGTATTGTGCGTAGGCATGATAAGTAATAAAATCTGGCATGGTTTTTGAAAACTGAAGGCGCCAAGGTAGTATAAACACCCGAGCGCTAATAACATCTGAATATTATTAAAATAAAAATCATCAGAATAACAATTAAAATAATTACCATTGAAAGAAATAGAATATGGGATCATTAGCATTAAGAGCTCACATAATAATTATATTGCTAACCAGGCACTGTATCCACCGATTTCTACACTTGGATTTTTCTAAAACATCAGAAAACTATAACGTGTCTATTATTTAATTTACTAAATAGTAACACCATTGTCTTCACCTTGGATTCATAAACGAACGTGTGAGGAATAAGTAGGTCAGCCATAAAGAACTGTCTACTGATTGCTTTCTACTCGACTATTTGCGATGCGTTGCTCAAAATAAACATAAAAGGTCACTATGCATGTGCTTGGCAAAGCGCACGCGTTATAATTAATTGAGGAAATGACCTATAAATATATTTTCACTCCTTTGGCATAACTAAGCATATGTATAAGAATACTGTTTTATAACATGTACCTGACCATTAATCAGCAGCGTCTATCCATCCCACAATTTATTACCAAGATGTTGTTTGTTTGTACGAAAGTTGAATGTCTGTTGAAAAAAGTAACTCTTGGATAATATTTAGGTACTTGTTATTAGAATCAAATCAGCTAATGAATAGTGTCTGTACGTCCTATTTTCAGATGCAAATAATTAAATCTCAAAACAGTTTCGAAAAAGAATCAAGTATAGAGAAAGAAAGGGAAAGAAGTTTATCAAGGAGTAAAGAAGTTCACCTAGAAGACAAGACTACTCGGCCTAAAGAAGACAGATCAGCGGCGAAGGACGATGTTAACTTTATGATGCAGGTACGACTGACCAATGATATTCTCTGATTCAGATATGAATCTATTGAAAATAAAAGTCTTATGCCATGAGTCGAAAATATAGGTTCGTATTTTTAGAACAGGATGCCAGGAACTAATGATTTCTCTGGGACATAATATAGAGTTCACTAGCATTGCAAAAATATCTCAAATTATATTTAGTGTTTAATTGTATAGTGGCCTGAGTTCAGTTCTGTGCCTCGAGAAGATAATTGTCGTAATTGGTGGTTTTACCAGAAAAAAAAAGTATTGTTGACTAGCTTTTGCCCTAAGCTTCGCCCGCGTAGTGACTTCTCTACCTTTCAGGAATTGTATTTTTTCTGGTTTCTTATGTCCTTTTTAATACTCCTGATAAAGTGTTTATGAAAATTTCATGGTTTTTTCATTTTAGGTGAAAAGCTCTCGTAACTTGTCAGCGAGCTCTAAACCCCCAGTGCGAGGCGGACCCACTAAAGAAAAGGATGATTCAGACGACGAAACTAGCAATTCCGGCACCGTTACTACAGAAACAACGCTAGTTGACGTCAATGTCAAGGAGTATCAGGTGATAATATCTATAAGATCTTTATCAGTAGTCTTTTTTTTTAAACAGTTTGGGAACAATATATGTATCAGACCTACTTGGTTCTTTCTCAAATGCTTTGTTTCTTCAGTACCAAGACAAGATTTAACAAATGATACAAATCACGGTCTTTAAATAAAAAAATAAGAAACTAGTTGTAATAATATATATATATATAAATATATACTGCTACTCTTTTACACCAAACTTTTTTTTTTTTTTTTTTTTATACTATAGGGGGACAGACGAACAGACGGGTCACCTGATGGTAAGTGACACCGCCGTCCATAGACACTTGCAACTCAAGAGTCGCAAGTGCGCTGCCCGCCTTTGAGGGTGATGAGGGATAGGGGATGCAGGGAGCGGAAAGAAGAGAGGAGGGATGAGGAGATGGAAAAAGGACAAAGGAGATGAGGAGAGAGAAAAGGGGGGCGGGGGAATTGGGCCTCCGGAAACCTCACTCAATTCGGGGAAATGCAACGCAAGCGTTACTTCACAACCGGTTTTCTGTGAGGCCGTGGTATCGCACCGGTCGAGCCGGCCCATTCGTGCCTAAGCATGGCTCTACCACTCTAAAAACACATTATTTCTTTTATTTTCTGACTATGTCCATCCAAAGGTATTATTCTATGCGATTACCATCAGGTGATCCGTCTGCTCGTTTGACCCCTGCAAATGACGGGTCACCTGATGGTAAGTGACTACCGCCGCTCTTGACACCCGCACACTCACCCGCAACTCAAGATTCACAAGTGCGTTGCCGGCCTCTTAGGTACTCTCACTACGTTAGGAGTACGCTCTTTTCTTGAAGGTTTGAAAGTAGTATCGGTTCGGAAATACAGCAGGTGACAATTTGTTTCATAGGCTGGTTGTATAGGGCAAAAAGCTTCTGGAGAAGCGCACAGTAGTGGAGTGTCAATCATCCAGGTGATGAGGATGAATATTTTGTCGCTTAGGACGTTGGTGGAAACCTGCGGCCGGTATAAGACTGAACGATTCCTCTGAACACTCCCCATGATACAAGCGATAGAGAATGCAGAGTGAAGCTACATCTCTACGCAATGCCAAGGTGTCAAGCTGATCAGAAATATCTTGGCAGTCGATGATGCGAGTCACGCTCCGTTGAATGCGGTCAAGAGGGAGGAGCTGGTAATGGGGTGCACCTGCATAGAGATGAGAACAGTATTCCATGTGTAGCCGAACCTGCGCCTTATAAAGTTGCAGGCGGTGAGCCGGATTGAAATACTGTCTCGATCTGTTTAGCACACCAAGCTTCTTCGAGGCTAATTTAGCCTTCCCCTTTAAGTGACCGCGAAACTGGACTTCGCTTGATATATCGACGCTAAGGATTCCGATGCAGGCTGATGCAGTTAGGGAAGTGCTCTCAAAGCGAGGTTACGACCAATGGCATCTATTTAACGGTGAACGCGAAACCTGTGTCTTCGTGGGGTTAAACTGGACCAGGTTAAGTCGACCCTAATCTGAAACTTTAACTGAAGATGTATCGATTTCAGACACTAGTTTGGATCGGGTATAAGAAATTGCTTTAAGCGATAAGGCCGGCCAAACACACTATGTACAACAGAAACAATATCTACAAAAATAATATTTTTTAACAAAAACAATATGTACAAACATATTGTTATGATATTCTTATGTTATCAAGAAATAAACACAACATTATACAACCAGAAATATACAAAATTTTACTACTATAAATAATTACCGCTTTTTTACTTAAGTTTTAAAAGCATAATTCTTAGGAACTTAACAATTTGAATCTAATAAGTAATTCAAGAAATATACTTGTTTAGGAGCAAATAGAAAGTTTGAATCAAGAAGTAGAACTACTACGGAAGCGGTGTGAGAGAGTAGAGAAAGAGAAAAGCGATATATTGCTGCGAAGACTGGCGAATATAGACACGGTGAATAAATATAGCACAGGGAGATCGTCAGAAGTGCTAAAACTTCAACAGAAAGTCAACGAACTAACTTCACAGAATGAAGATTTAAAAGACGAGAAGAAACATCTCTCACTAAAGATCAAAGAAGTTGAAAATGAACTTGAGGTAAGGTTCTCTCTCTTCTCTTCTCAGATATTTCAAACACCTCATGGAATCATGCCAAAATATGACTTGTCATGCAGGTCCTCGAATTTAATATTTTCGGAAAAAAATTATTTAATTCCATATTTCCGGGTCAATATTTTTTTTTAACAAATCAGTAAAGAATTACATACCCACAACAATTTTTTGTTACAGTCCAGACCATCTGTAGAAGCTCAAGCTCGTCAAATTGAGCAGCTGCGAGCAAAGCTGTTGGCTGCGGAAACATTGTGCGAGGAGCTGATGGACGAGAACGAGGACATGAAGAAGGAACTGCGCGACCTAGAAGAGGAGATTGAGGAAATGCAGGATAATTTCAGGTCATGATTTGTATGCATATAAAAGTATTGCGCATGGACAACTAACATATTTAATAGTGTATTTTTCAGGGTAATTAAGGTATGGATAGAGATATTAAATATAGGATAACTATGACAGACGCGGTCCACAATCTAGTATTAAAATACTTATTCGAATTAAATATGCCAAAAATCAGAAGGTATTTTGGGCTTTCGTAGATCTGGAAAGGGCTTATGATGAGGTGAACAGGAAGGTACTATCCATATATGGGGTGAACAATTACCTGATACGGGCTCTTAAGTTTTTATGTAAGGACTCCGGAGCCTGTGCTAGAATTAATGATGCGTACACAGACTGGTTCGATATCTCAAAAGGAGACAGACAAGGATATGTAGCCTACCCTTGGCTGTTCAACCTATTCATGGATAGCTGAATAAGTGTAATAAAAGAAACTGAATGTGGATTGGACATGGGAGGATTGCGTGGAAAGTGCCTCCTCTATTTGAAAGATAAAGGCATGAATATAAATGCCAGTAAGTCGAAAGTTATGACTTTTGAAAAGAATGAAGAAATGACAGAATGTGATGTTATGATTATAAAAGGACGTGTTGAACAAGTAACATGGAGAGTTTGTTATCGAAGGATAGAAGATGCAAAGGAGATATTGAGAGGATAGTAACTGCGGGTTATCCGGTAATAAGAGCATTACATGCCTTTGTAAGTGGTCATTAGGTACCGAAAAAGGCACACCTGGCAGTTCATAATGGCGTCTTGGTGCCCACTTTAATGTATGTTAATGAGAGTCGGGTAGTTCAGAAAATTGATGAAATTAAAATAATTGCTGTTGAAATGAGATCGCGCGAAGTATGTGTGGGGTAAGACTGGTTGACAGAAAGAGGAATGTAGATATTCGGAATAAGTGTGGATTGAAAGAAGTCGTAGTGACGAAAACAACTATATAAGGCAAACGTGAATGGGACTGCAGGGGACGACCACGCAGAACATACACCGATGAGACTGGATGAGTACCGACACACCGATGAACAGTAGAAGACGCTCGTGATGTATGTAAGAATATAGTAGTCTCTGTCTTCTTCTGTCTAACCCGATGGGAGAAAGGCGTGAGCTTATGTATGTATCATCAGTCCACAGCTATACTTAGGCCTCCCCTAATGTGCACCATAGCACCCGGTCCTCCACCTTCCAGTTCATCTTAGCTACTTTTGTAGTATTTAGTACTGGTACCTACCAAAGGGACCTCCCCTACCTAACGTTTTCGGATTCGCGGTCCCCAGTCTCGTTTGCACATTTGCTCCAACGGCCGTCGGCGCTTCCGTAGATGTAGCTAGCCCATTGCCACTTCAGCGTACTCATTCTGAGAGCTATATCGGTAACTTGACTCGATGATCTCATTTCAAATTTAACTTAAAACTCAACTGAGACTCCGGGCATAGCTCGCTCCATAGCCCTTTGAGGCTTTTAATTTGCGCACCACCAAACCTACACTAACGCTAAGGCTAGTCCACGTTCTTATCTCAGGCAGGTTCTTATGATGGCTAAGACGCGAAAATGTAATAGATTTATAATGTAAAAAAGTTACGAGTATATAATTACAATGATATTGATTTTCAGAGAGGACCAAGCCGATGAATACTCTTCTCTCAGGAGAGAGTTAGAGCAGACAATAAAGAATTGTAGAGTTTTATCATTTAAATTAAAAAAGACTGAAAGAAAAGCTGAGCAACTTGAACAAGAAAAAGCTGAACATGAAAAGAAACTTTTAGAAGTAAGTTATGAGATAATTGTTGACTTTTTGCACTTACCATTTTGGTAACTTCTAATTAATATATAACCGCCCATGTCATTAATAAATTTGTCTGCTATTAATAAATCATATAAATCCTAGAAATTTTATAATTTCCTCATTGTACAGATAGTTGGCGGCCAAGAAGGTCTACAACGTGAGAACCGCATTAAGGAGTTGGAACAAGAGGTGACTCGGGCGAACGAGGTATCTCTAAGGTTACAACGAGAACTGACGGAAGCTAACACAAAGCTAACAGCCCTGTCGGGAGCACCGCCAGTCAACCTTAAAAAGAATCAGCTTACAGACGGGGTACTAATACTATGATTTTTTTTATATAAATTTTAACGAAAGTCCTTGTTAAGGATTATTGTATATGATATTAATATACAGGGTGTCCTGGAATAAAACCTCCAACGGCAAGGGAGTGGTAAAAATATTTAAAAAAATCTCAAGGAATGTTTTTTTTTAACATTTTATTGAAAATTTTTGAAAAGTCACACCTGAATAGGTGAATAGGTGAATTTTCTATATTGTATCAGTAGCGAAAATAGTCCGTCGATTACAATTATGAGTAAAACCAGGGCTTAGAATATCTGGATTATAGAAACATTTATTTTGATTAGTAATTAAAATATTCAAAGAAAATATGAGTCAATTGGATTTTTATCCAAAATATAACAGCAAGTCTTTTAAAAGTTTGCGCATGTTATAATAATTCTAAAATTGTATAATACTTCATAAATTTAAAGAAAATTTCGAAAAAAAAACATAATGTCACTTAGGATATCATATAATTTAGGATTAGGATATCGAGTGAGGAATTAATATAACGAGTGAACGACGGGTAACTCCCATATTTAAATTTTTATGATAATTTATTTACTGTTACTACACAATATTGCAGTCAAAGCAATCAAAAGGTGTTTTGAACCAACAAAATCAGTCAAAAGTATTTATTTTTGACTGTAAGGCTTTCAACACTCTTACTTTAGTTGAAATTTTGACTAAAATTTTAATGAAAAGAACTGTTATCACTGGAGCTGGCTAAAATTTTTTTTATTTACATTCTAGAAAAGTTATAATTAATTTTGATAGTTGCCTTGGTATTAAAAAGTAGGTGTCCCGAAATACACTATATATATATTGAAATAAATCATAATCTAAACATTAAAAAAATTGACAGATGCGATAGTGGTTAAAATTACTTTTGATTAAGAGCAGTCAAAACTACTTATAAACATAAATGAGCAGTCAATATCACTATTAACCAATGATTTTCGAACAAAACTACTTTTGGCAGACATTGACTGGCTTGTTATCTAGTGGTTAGTGACTGTGAGTGCTGACCCGGATACTGAAACCGAACCCAGGTCATAGGTTCAATTTTCACAAGGACAATCCAAAACTTGTGTGATCTACAAATAGTTGACCCGAGTCCGAGTGTTCTTTGTATCCGTTTATTAAAAGTTTTATAAGCCCCCCGCGACACAGGATTGGATCAGAAAATTCCTAATGCGGGAGATGTCTTTTTAAGAAAAAAAATAAAAAAAATATCTTGTAATTTTTCAAATAAATTTACTTTTGTAACACATATATTTATCTATTTATTCGGTATTAGGACCGAATTCTAATTGGCGATATGTGTGTTTTAAACCTCTGCCTACCCCTTACGGGATACAGGCGAGAGCGTATGGATGAATATATACGAATACGAATAAATACTTGCAGAAAGTGTCACGTTCATCATTGACTCGTGGCGGCAGTCAAGAGGATCCGGCTCAGCTACTTAGAGATCTTCAGGATTCCCTGGAACGTGAAGCTGATCTCCGCGAACAACTGCGCAATGCTGAAGAGGAGGTAAATCTTGTTAATTATTAATATGTGTTGGATAGCCCATTTCTTGTTAACTTGTTACATATTTCAACAGGCATTTCTTTTTCCAATAATTAAGTGGCATTAAAAAACAATCCACTCAATGGGGCATTAGCTCTTGTTCGATGAATGCCAGCTGGCATTTAGCCAACACAAGTCCGACTCAACCAACTATTATAATAAACATAATTGTGATTCTCTTTTAAATAGTCAATTTAAGAAATATTGTTTTTGGAAAAGTTGACGAATTTAAGGAATCTTATGTTTACACAGGCTAGTCGATATCGTCAACGGGGCGACGGTAGAAGAATACGTTCACATCTTATTCCACAAACCTCTCTATCAGATCCAATTTCACCTCAAATGTTAAGAGATGACAATGAGAAGTTTGAACCAAAAACTATTCAAAGAATACTCGAAATGCAACTTGCGTTAGAAAAAAGTTTATCGTCATTAGACAGTAGCCCATCATCAATAGGTGTAAATCAACATACTCAATCGCCACAAGATCTCATTCTTAGCTATTCTGAAGGTTGTCAAACTGACACTGTTCTAGTCCATGATGTAATGACTGATACTAAAAAGATAACTCTCGACTCTACCGTTCAAAGCATCATTGATGTATTGGAAATGTACACCCAGACCGAAGCGGCTTTCATGAAGAGCAAATTTATTCAAACGGAATATATGAGGATAAATAGATTTGCTCAGACTGACAAACAGAAGTTAAGAAATGCCCATGTGCAGACTGCCGCGAAACTTTTTAACGATAAATCAATTCAAGCTGTCAATTGTTATAAAGAATACGTTGATGCGAGTACAGAAACCATAAGCATTATCAACGAAGAAAATAATATCTTTGAAAATGATTTAGAAATAATTAAAGATACTCTCGAATGTACAGGAATATTTGCTAAAGATCTATCTGAAAGTCCACCTCTCACCCCAGATAGGAGGCCAGAGTGTTTATCTCCTTATCCGTTACCCTTTATGTCATCGTTTAGTCCATTGGCTATAAGATTGCCGAATATAGGTACATATTATTAATTCACCCATATTTTAAATGTTTGTTTCTTACTAGTATTTTTGTCCCTAACAAATTTCGAACCAGTTTTGGCCATGGCCTAGAAAATTAGATATTTTAAAACTTAAACTAACGACTATTTACAGGCAAATAACTTGCGTAAAACTGCGTCCCGGGTCGAGGATGACAATGAGTCCTTGCTACTACAGCTGAAGAAAATGGCTACCAAAGCCAGAAGTACGTCATAATACTTATTGTACATCATACACTTTATTGTGAAAAATCGATTGTGTTTCCCTAACATACACTTTATCCAAAACCACGTGCATATGACAAGCCCACTGTGTTACACCAATCGCAATATATACCTACTTATGTTATGTACATAACCATTAATTTATTAACAAACTTATATTCCTTAATGTAACATTAACACGCTTATCAATGTATTGAACCACGATGCGTATTGATGGTAGCCATTTTCTCCAGTCAGCATTAGACTTTTTTAAGCTTCAACGATGTTTCGTTTATGAAATACATAACATTGATTTAAACTTGTCAAAATCGTATTCCGTCCCATTGAATTTTACTAATATTTCATTAAAACCTTTGCATAGTTTACTAAAACTTCAGCTTCTATGTCTCATTAACAAATTGATATGTAAGTAACAAACAATTTCTAGGTCGTAAGCTGTCGCCCACGCCTCCATCCAATAAACTAGATGTTTATGAAAAAGATGGAAAGACAGATGAAGAAGACCCAGCTGAATTACGACTACTTCTTGAACTTAATGAGCAGGTGATTATATATATGTAGTATGTATATATAAGTTGCTAAACTACTAATATGAAAATCCATTTCGAAGACTAAACATCGAAACAGAAATCTTTTACATTTAATCATTAGTAGACTTCCCAATTTCACATTTCAGGAAGCATCCGTGTTGCGACGTAAAGTAGAAGAAATGGAACAAGAAAGAGACACTATGAAAAAACAAATCAAAGAACTTAAGGATAAAATCGTTAGTCAACCCAAAACGACTTCTACAGTTACTCTTCGTAAAACGACTAATGCTAAGAGTAATAATTTAGCAGATGAAAAAGTAAAGGTATTTACAGGTGTAGCTTTTCTACATTATCTTTATGATGTTGACGGACACTGAATTTGTGAATGGTAATAAATTATAGGTATTAGAAGACGAAATAGCAGATTTAAGGAAAAAACTTATAGAAAAAGATCGTGACTGTGAAAGGCTACATGCTGAATTGAGTTTATCACATAAGAAACCTAAAACCTCACTTATAAAGAGCAAGTAAGTTATACATTATAGCACATTGTCAATATACCAAATTACTAAAAGACATTTAAAGCACTGAAATATCAAGAATATGATTCGCCTATTTATCTTTTACTTTATCAAGTGCAAATTTTCTTCAAAAAAATACTCATTTTAAAATTACATCAAAATTGTGTGACAAATTTGTAGTTTCTCAAATACCATGTTAAATTTTTCGCCACATAATGACAGACTTTTGTAAATTAAAAAATCACAGATCACTCGACGGAGACCAACAAAATATCGACTTAAAACGACAACTTCAAGTCATAGAGCAAGAGGCTAATGTCCTTCGGTCGAGAACACAGGCCTTAGAAGCTGATAACGAGAAGCTTCAGGCAGAAAACAAAAAATTACAGGTACAGATAATGACAATATCGTTATTTCACTGCTACAACATGCTAATTTTAATAATTATGTATTAGTTATATTACACATGATATGCGACACGGTGCAAGTGCATTCGAATACAACGTGCCGAGATTCGATTATCTCTCAAGAGTACCAATATTTTTATGCAAGTTTGTTTTTTTGTATCGTTATCAGTTTGGGTGTTCCCAAAGCAAATAAAACAGTATTTCATTGAATTCATTCGTACTCATGAAACCATAGTACAAGCTATATTTATTTCAGGTCTAGATAACGCTTTGTAATATTTGCCATCATATCATATATTTCTTTACTTTATAGTTATTGAAGAACGCGAAAACATTAAAGTCTGATAAGTCAATAGAACAAAGTACTAATAAAATTAGTAAATTAGAAAATCAACTAAAAGAAGCCATGGAAAAACTCAATGATTTTGAAAATAGCAAAGATAAAGATGATAGAACAGAAGTCAAGAGGGTTCGGTTTGGAGGAGAAATAAATAATAAAAAAGAAAGTGAAACACTAAAAGCTAAACAAGACGAATTGGACAAGTTAAAAATCAACTTCAATAAAGTACGTAATTTAAAATCATTTTAATTTCATATGCTCAACTGTAAACATTATAGTAACTTACTCAAGGTACTGTACTATCTTTACAGCTAGAAAAAGAAAAAGCTCAACTACAATCATCATTAAAGGCATTGAAAGAAGATGCAATAAAATCCTTTAAGCCCAGAGTTCCAAAAAAACCAACCGATCTAACAACAAAACTACAGATGAAGAAAATGGTAGATGAACTAGAGAACGAAATAGGTAAGTATAATTTTGTACATAACATTAAAAGTGACGTATAGAAAGGTATATGTTAAACATTTGTAAAGTTTTAGGAGCCTACTAAAAACTGTTTACACCTATATTACAGGTGAAATGTATGTGATAATGAAAAATGCTGGCCTGAATGGTACTGAAATCAGTACTAAAGCACAACTAGAGAAAGATATAAATGTCATTAAATCAAAATTATCAAAAAACGACGAGGAGTTAAGAAATGAAAAGAATAGACTACAAACTGAAATTGCCAAATTAAAGGATCTGAATACAAAGTTAGAAACCGATAAAACGGAAATAAGTAAGAAGTGTAAAAAACTAGAAACAGAAAATAACAGCATATCCAACCAGTGTCGAACTTTGCAAGAAGAGAAAAAGAGTATGGAAACACAATTAACTAAACTTAATACCGATCTTAGTAAGTATATCAGTGATTTCTATTCTGAAATTTTTCTTATATTATCTGCACTTTGTTAATTAATGGAATAATTGACCTTTATGTTCCTACATCAGAAAATGCAACATCCCTGCAAAATACCATGTCGGATTGTATGAAGAAAATAGAAGAACTGAAAAAGGAAATGGACGCTAAAGAAAAAGAAATAGAAAAATTAAAAAAGCAAGCCGAAAATGTTAATAAATTAGAACAAGAAAAACAGAAAATGCTAAAAGAGGTATCTATTTACTTTACATTGGATGGTATTTCAAAAACAATGTGTCAGTCATTCAATTTACAATGAGATTCATATTTCTTCCAGGTTGGTGATAAGGCAAAAAAGATAGGGGAATTAGAAAAAAAAATGAAAGAAACTGATGAAAAATATAAGCGAATTGAGAAACAACTAGCTATACGAAAGGATCGAGTAGCTAAATTAGAGAAAGAGGTAAGAAATGTGACATATTATAACGAAGAATAAAAATAAATGATTACTTTTACTGTATACCAGTACGATTACAGTAAAAGTGATATTTTATTAATTTAAATGTTTACGTTAGAATAATCGATCATATACATACATAAATATTGTATCAATAATAGCTTTCCCAAGAGAAGGAGCAAACTGAAGCCTTAACTGATACACATCGAAGGATTTCAATAGATTTTACTACCGAAAAAGATCAAATACAAGCAAAACTCTTTAAAACTGAAAGTAAACTTCTAACTTTAGAATGTGATATAAAAGATATGAAAGATGATTATGAAAATAAAATCACGAACATGGAGTCAACAATAGCCGCCAAAGATAATCACATTAAACAGCTGGTATTTGCGATTTTAATACATATAATTAATGGGCATACAACCATGCATGATTCTTGACGTGTCACCAAAATTTACTCCTATAGTTTTTGCTTAACCCTTGCAGGACAAAGTTTTAGAACAGAATGCTTCCCTGTTTAATATAATTATTGCAAAACGCATGTAATCCACATTATCTCCATACTACATAGATCCTTTTGAAGTTTTTGAAGCTGATTGTCTAGAATGAGATGTCCTGCTTTCCAGCTTCAGTAAAAGCATACTTTAACTTCAGTTTTTTCGTTACAGGAACATACCCTACGAGACACATCTAATCAAAAATATGATGAAGCCATATCATCTGTAGAAATGGCACAAATGCAAAGTAAGTTAGACAAAGCTACAAGAGACCTTGAAGAAAAACAAGAAGAATTAACTAATGTGAAGCAAAATCTCAGTAAGACTGAAAAAGAGCTATCGACAGCACAAACAGAATTGTCACAAATAAAGTCAGAGTTAACGAAGCTGGAAAGTGCCAAGAACGATTACGATACTAAGTTACAAGCAGAAAAGAAAGAGTCTAGTTATTGGGAAAGCAAAGCTTCAGAATTAGAAACAGATTTGCAGGTACATATAACTCAAATATTTATCGGTGTAAAAACTGAAAAACGGTACGGTATATTTTTTATAGTACGGTTATATTTTTTTTTATGAGATAGGCGGCAAACGAGCAGACGGGTCACCGGATGGTAATTGACTGATTTGTTACATAGGCTGGTTGTGCGAGGCAAAAAGCTTCTGAAGAAGCGCACAGTGGTGGGGTGCCAATCACCCAAGTGATGGGGATGGATATTTTGTCGCGTAGGACGATGGCGGAAACCTGCAGCCAGTATAAGTCCGAACAATTCCTCTGGAACACTCCCCATGATACAAGCGATAGAGGATGCAGAGTGAAGCTACATCTTAACGCAACGCCAAGGAGTCAAGCCGATCAGAAATATCTAGGAAGTCGATGATGCGAGTCGCTCTCCGAGAATGCGGATGCTCCGCTGAATGCGATCAAAAGGGAGAAGCTGGTACTAGGGTGCACCTGTATAGAGATGACACAGTATTTCATGACCGCGAAACTGGACCTCGCTTGATATATCGATGCCAAGGATTCCGATACTGGCTGATGCAGTCAGGGAAGTGCTGTCAAAGCGAGGTGATACGACCCAATGGCATCTTTTTAGCGGTGAACGCGCAAACCTGTGTCTTCGTGGGGTTAAACTGGACTAGTTTAAGTCGACCCCAATCTGAAAATTTTAATAAAGAAGTTTCGATTTCAGACACAAGTTTGGATCGGCTCTCAATGACCGATCTCAATTTACCCGAAAAATGTTAGCGCGGCCGGTGTAAAGGGCATCACTCGTGCTATCCGCATAGCAATAGATGCTGCTAAAGTTCAGCATGTCAATGATATGCAGAAGAAACAGCGTGGGTGATAGCACACAGCCTTGTGGGACACCAGAATTAACAGACTTGGAATCTGAGCATGCACCGTCAACAACTACCTTGATGCTTCTGTCTGTAAGAAAACGAGGAAAAGGAGCGCTTTACGCACTGCCCTTTGTGTAAACCGGACTTCCGGCATACGGCTCTCGCACTGCGGCATGGTCGGCGGCCCCCGTCGTCCAGGGTTGAGTTGGAAGCAAAAAGTTGGCCCAGAATATCGGCTTTTCCTTTAGCGTCGTGGGCCAACCAATTATCTCCTATGTGCAGAGATGGAAGGGATGGCTTACAAAAGTTCCCCTGGACAGCTTTGGCAAGAGACCAGAATGCACGAGTTCCGGAAGGGAAACTCACCAGTCTCTCGCCGATGTAAGCCGACTTCGCTCCAGCAATTACTCTTTTGTGGGACCTGGAGGCAAAGTTAAATTGTTTCTTTAATGTTATTTAAGATTAAATCAAAAGTTTAAACTTACTTTACATATTTCCTTTGCAGGCCGAACGTAAGAAACTGGAGCGCATGCGAATTGCTCACGACAAAGATATAAAGAATAAAGAAGCTGAATTAGCGACACTAAGGGGTAAACTAAAAATTCTAGAACAATCGTCAGGCGCTGGAGCTAAGAAAATATCTGATCTAAAACAGGAATATGAAGAAACCGTAAAAAGTAAGCAATAAAAATATGTATATTATTACAGTATTTTTTAGAAATAACAACGTTTCATTCTAAAGTGTTATGTTACTTGACATTTTTTAGAATTAGAACATTCACTTGCTGTTGAAAAGGCTGAATATGAAGAGTTGACCGGAAAGTATGAAATATTAGAAGAAGAGCACGTAGTAACTAAAGCTAGACTGACAGTAGAAAAAGAACAAGCCCAAAGGTGAATGTAATTTTTATGCTCATTTTACGATTTGATCATTTTTTCCTTGTAAAGGTAAATAAAACATTAGACTTTCTTTCAGCGAATTAAGTCACGCCCAGAAGGAGCTCAATGCCACGTTAGCTGAAATAAAAACACTTCAAGCTAACTACGATACGCAATCTTCTGCATGGACGAAAGAAAAGACTAATCTAGAGGTACTCTATTCTCTTATCGTTTTGTAACGTGAACTTATCGTTTTGTTTATATTCAAAAGTATGAAATATTAAAAAATATTTCAGAATACAATATCGTCGCTCCAAGATAGACTATGTGGTGGAGGCTGGGAGGTGGAACGTGCACGGCTTAAAGCGAAACTGGAACAACGAGAACGAGAACTGCGCACTGCAAACGATCAACGGGATGTATTGGAACATCACCACGATAGTGCAAAGAAAGAGGTAAGGGTCACTTTATAAAAAAACTGATACCAGACCTATTTACTATTTTCACTTGAAGGGTTTCTGCTGAAACCAGCGGCTAGAAAATGTTTTTTCTTAAATTCTAAGCCGCTTAACACTATTAACATCAAATGCATATAATAATTTAGGTGTTGTTTTATCGCAGTTGGAGGAAGCTAAAAGAAAACTGGAAGACTATGAAAGAGTCTCCAAGGTTCAAAGGACCCTGACGACAGAAAACGCAGAACTAGAACGAGAATTATCTACTATGAACACGAGGCTAGAGCAAGCTGAAGCAGCAAGAAAGAACGAACTCGGTGAGATGAAGTTAAGGTATGAGGGCCAAATGAATACCATGAGAGATGAGTTAAAGTCGCTACACAACCAGGTAACATAATATTCTAAACTGACATAGAATTTTGTATTGAAATTGAATAAAACTTAATTTCGTTTCCGTGCTAGGTATCAAGATTCAGGCGAGAAAGAGATAACTACAAACAGATGTTAGACGCTGCTCAGAAGACAATGACAGAGATGAAGAACGTTGATAAAAATGCTAGAACAGCGCGCACTTCTATATCTAGTACTGATGAGGTTCTACTACTCTTAGTTAAACTTTTTTTAATAAAAAAGCACACAGCTCTCATATAACACTACATCATGACTTTGCAGGAAGAATACCGAACAAGACTGGCAACACTGGAGCAACAAACGGCATGCTTGGAAGATGAATTATGTGAAGCCCGCCTATTAGCCTCCAAACTCAACACCGAGCTTGTCAGCGAGCGCTCTGCTGCGGAAGTGCGGTTTGCAGAGATGCAATCTAGACTCAACGAGGTACATTGGACAACCGTAAAAGCAGATAACTGTCTGAAAATAAAATAGAAAATCTTATGATGATTTTGTAATATTTTAGTATGAAGAAGAGAGATTGTTAACATCAGGGCGTGCGAGAGTGGCAGGCCTTGCGACTCGAATGGAACTTGCATGGCACAAGGAGCGCGATGAGCAGCAACGGTTACTTCAAGAAACTTCTACGCTCGCTAGAGATCTCCGACAAACACTATTTGAGGTATACTAAACACTTATTATAAGAATGATTCGTCGAACGTTATAGCAATACAATGAAACTAAAATATTTATAGATTGAACGTGAGAGAGAAAAAGAAAGGTTAGACATGAAGAGAAGAATAGAACAGTTAAAGAGAACGACGGAAGAAGAAACTGATGAGGCTAAGAAAAAGGTACGTATATTTAACGACTCTTTGATGCAAACTTTAAGTTATATGCATAAAAATAAAAATATTAACATTATGTTTCAGGTGACAGAATTACAATGTGATTTGCTGGAGTTACGTGATGCACATGCCAAATTGCGCACAGCAAATGAAAAACTTCGTCGTGACAAGGAGCGACACGATCGAGATCGCGACCAGAACAAACTTCTTGTGGGGTCTCTTAAACGGGCACAACAGGTGTATATTAATATCTATACCAGTCTATTTAGGTCTGGTTCAACTAAATATTATATATCTATAACTTGTTTTCAGGAGGATGACAGAATAATAACCCAACTGCTGGAGACTATTGACGATCTAATGAAACAAAGCCCAGAATTGTTTCGCTCAGAAGCTCCTATGAAACCTGAAAAGAACTTGGTAACACCTACGCCTCCTCGAAGGAATAGGGTAAGAATTATTTTATTATTTTTATGAAATATTTCAAACTCCCTTTTATTTTATTATAATACTACTGTCTGTTAAATATTAACTGTAAAATATTCACTAATGATATTTAATATTTTTACAAACATTGGTATGGTATAATTGTATAAAATAATATAATAAAATTTCTAGATAATTCACTCAAAAATTATGTGTACCTACATACTTTATTCAATAGTCGTCCAAATCTCGGTCACGCTCGGCTACCCCAGAGACCGGCACCAATGGCATGGAAGTAGCCTCCACAGCCGCGCGTCTGCGTCGCCTCACTGACGAGTTGCGCGCTTCGCGCATTGCAGAACGACAGCGTAGACATCAAGCCACTGCCAGACGGTAAGGCTAGTCCTCTATCGCCGCCGTTTAAATTGATTACTCCTACTACTTACTATTGCCGTCGCTGAATCCTATCGTTTTACATCTTTATGTATATATTTATTTACTTTATGTATGTACTTTTATTGGTGCATAGCGTGTCTCATAAAATGGAACACTTATTTAAACAGCTGAAAACTTTCATCTCTAGTATGCAGTTTCAAAAACAAGTTATGACCGTTTCATTTTCCAGGTATTATCCTCAGTTTTTATAAAAGCAGTTTTTAAATCTTACGTGTTTTCTGTTAAGCAATTATTCAATCCGCTATTGACAAAGTCCATAAAAAACTTAATATTTAAACTATAAAAAAAAATGTTACATTTTATGAATTTCTCGTGGTTCAATGTGTTTTATTCTCTAGGACATGCTGTATAATAAATATTTAAATAAATAGATATAGCAACCAATTATTAAACAAATTAATATTAAAATCAAACCAATAAATAGAAGTGCAAACGTCTAATACAGTTGTATTTCACTGTTAAATTTAGCATGTAAGGTTTGTTTATTACATGGAGGGCAATAGCAATAATTCTTCACGTGTTTTTAAGTGCCATGTCGACGGAGCCTCGAGACACATTTTCAGTGACCCCGGCATCGCGCATGCCCTCACGTGCTCCATCGCTCAAGAAACGGTCCATATCGCTCGAACAAACAACCAAAGAACAGGTAACTATCTATGGAGATAAGAAACTATACGGTTATAATAATACAAAGATAGGAAAAGTGGTTATGAACAAACGTGCTAAATGCATCAACAGTTGGGAACTAAAATGGGCTGTAGATCTTTAAAGGCTTTTGTGTTATGGGTAACACCCGTACCTCGTACTTCGGTTGTGTTGTTCTTTACTTATTTAGCGATCTAGTTTTTTAAATTTTAAATTTTAAATTTTAATACTGAAATCAAACCAAGGTAACAACTCTAGCCACCATTGATTTGTTTAGTGTAATAATGTGAACATATTATTTTATTTTATTCAGAGCTTAATATGGAAATCCGTGGACGAGGGTAGCGTGTCATCGATACAGTCTCTTGACGGGGATGACGGCCGTCTGTTTACTATGCAGCGAGATTCTAGTCTGGACAGGTATACATTTTAAAGGGTTTTTATTTCTATAATGAATAAGTAAAGGTGTTAGATCTACCTTAATTTATTTATTTTGTTACAGTCGATTGTCAGGAGGATCTGCTCAGAGTGAGGTACTCTCTTCAGAAAAGAAGAAAAAGAAGAGTATATTTGGCAAATTAAAGAAATTAACCAAGTCACGATCTATTGACGATCAAGTGGACTCAACAGGAGTCGTGGATTTTAGACCTATTGGTACTGTTTCGCAGGTAACGCTGATCATTGGATTTTAAACCTATTGGTACTGTTTCACGGATAATGCTGATCGTAAACTTAGCCTCTAAAAAAATTGCAAAATATTATTTAAGTTAAACCTGACGGGAAGGCGGAGGACCGACTGCACGCACAGGGTCTGCACATTGGGGGAGGCCTATGTCCAGCAGTGGACTGCTCTAGACTAATTTATTGATTAAAATCTAACTATAATGTAGAAGGATCCACCATACTATACCTGCCACGTATCAGCCACGTATCAGTCACTATCTAGCTTACCTTATAGCCGTGATGCACGGCACGGTATCTAACCGGCAAAATTCTTCTATCCATTACGTTCGCAACCATAGCGTTATATATATAGCGATAGACATATTCGATAGCGATACATATGTATCTTCATTAAAACTTAAACAATAAATAATATTTGGTAAATGTAATTTCTTTTTAATTTCTTATTCGTTCGTTTGCAGGGTTCCGATTCAGACATGAGCGCTGCAGGAAGTAAACGCGACCTACGAGGTCGTTTGTCAGATATGTTTAGCAGAAAGGGCAACCTCTCTCGCGGTAACAGGTATGTGACAATTACATAGTTAATAATAATATAATTTGCCTTAGACTTGATCGATTTAGACACTCTGCTTTCAGTCTTAATTATTTTTATTAATCAATAGCAAAGAATTGAGTCCCGAGAGGCCTGTGAGTGCGATGGGCAACGTGGGCAACACGACATCGCGACCACCGTTACGTAACAACAGCAGCTCGACACTGACCCGTGCATCGCCGGCTAAACCGGTAACTATCACTAGTGTCGCTAATTTTTTTATTATTTTTTATAAAACATTAATAATATTTAATCGTAGTAATTGTTCTCGTTAAAATTCAGAATCATACAGATTGATGGATAGTGGTCAGTGTAATCTAAAAGAAACTATTTTCCATCATAGGTGTTCTAATTCTTTAAATGATGACTTATCATGCCTCTTAATATTGATTATAATTATCTAATAATCAACAGGATGTTCCAAGACCTGCGAGCGCCACACCCGCGGCTAAGAGGAAAGGAAAATAACTGATACTATAAAGATTTCGCTTCATTATAGTGTATTTATCCATTTTCCTATGATTTTTCCACATAGCTTGTAATATCACAATACATATCAATAAAATAAATTATTATGTATAACTATCGATACAACATTACCATTCTATTAGAATGTCTAGCTGTCAATAATATTATTCAAAGCATTTAATGATTGCGCTTCAAGCATCGATAGTTATGCGAGTGTAATAACGGCCGTCACAATATAGATATGGGGACGTGACATTACCAAAATATTCCTTAGTTTCCTTACGAACAACGCGAATATTCCCAACGTGTTTTATCATTTCACATAAAGCAGTGCTGTTGCCTTGGTTATGTACTTTGTAACTTTATAATAAAGCTGTTTAAACAAATGATTTTATTATTTCTAACAACGAAATAACCTCAATAAAAAGCGAAATCAAAATTTCATTTTAACTAAACTTCTATTCAATTTCAATCATCTTTACATTTGACATGAATGAAAATAATATGCATTCTTACAAAAACGAAACAACAAAATAGTTCAAAATAAAATAGAACCTAGGGCCGTTACGGTCGCAGTGTGTAAAAATAAATGCAAAGTGTATTGTTCGTTTGCAGCTAGCTTTGGTCCATCAGGTTCGAGTCGACGCCGCTGGCGCACGTCGAGTCCTTGAGGATCGACTCGAAGATGGGCTGTAGGTCGGGGAACGATTTGATTTGGGTCACGAAGTCCATTAGATGAGGATTTTTTTCTGAAAAATAAACAGAAACGAACTAATTATCATTGGAAAATTAACTTGCGAATACAATTGACTGATAGCCTTCAGAAATAGAACTCTGAACTAGCTTTTTAACGAAACTTAGCTCGCCTTTTTTGTAGAATTTGCAAACTTAGGTTTCCTTCGACAACAGTACTTTTGCGGCATAAAAGATATGCCGAAAAAAGTATAGTTTATGGTTACGAAGCCGTGAAACAGCAATAAATAAACAAACTCACTTAAGCAATTATAATATTATTTAAATATAATATAATATATACATACATATATGTAATATATTGCTATGTTAGTGGGACCAAATTTTAATTGGAAAAATATATGTGTTTTATAGACCTCTGTCTACCCCTTCTCCCCAGGCGAGCGTATGTATGTTTGCAGTTTGGATAAGTAGGATCGTAGTTGTAAAGGATGCTGAAAATCTGAAAATCATGGAAGGTCTTACCTGCTTCAGGTATCTGTAACAGTGCAGCAGCTGCTCTAAGCGCTGATCTTTTAAGTTCATCCTGTTTCTCGTATTCCTGTTTCACTGAGTTTGCCTTCACTTTCATTGTGCATGTCGCTCTTAGGGGCTCCACTAAACTTTCTAATCCTAAACAAATAAAACAAAGTCAAGTTCTGTCTAATTTAATTAGAAACTTTCCAAGGATAACTTAGATAAATCTAGGTATTAATATGTTAGTGGACCCTACAACTGTTAATATACCGAGTTACAACATGAAGTTAATTGCAAATCTTTTTCATATGTGATGAATATTGAATTTTTATGTAATAATTTATATAATAAATATTCAAGAAAGTCAATGTTCACGTTGTCCGTTTTTTTCTTGAATATGGTAACCTTTATAGGTCTAACACACATGCTCATGCCGGAAAACTGTGTGGTTTTAGTCGGTTCGAGTCCGACATACCATCTCACTGTAAGGCCCCGGTGAAGTGATGACCCGTGGGGGTTCCACACAAAAAAATGGTCTAAAACACAAATTGACATCAATGAGACTAAATGATAATTTAGAAAATGCTTTAGTTTTGAGGTGTATAAACATTAAAATAACTTACTCTGTAAGACAACAGCAGGACATAGTTGTGCCAAGCGAGCACACATGAGATATGTGAGCATCTTAATATCATAGTGGTCACGTAGTCCATCTTCCACATGTCTTAAGAACTCGAAAACATCAAGACGGTCCAGACACGATCCCAGTAGAGTATACATGCATTCGAAAGCCGCCTTTCTTAGATCTAAACCATCGTCGACTGAGTGCTTGAAAGGGCCCATTTCAACTTCCCGAATCAGTTCTTTCTGTAAATGCAATGTTTATTGTGTAATATATTGAGTTATAATCTGAAAATCTCATCTCTGGATAAATTTTAATATCTGTATTCTATTCTACGTATGATAGAATGAGTACTTTTAACTTGTTAAATACAAGTGTTGATATGTTCATTACTTAATTATTTTTAACACTTGTTAATATATAGACAAATACTTTTACCCACACCATGCATAATATGGTAATAATAGTCGTACGCTATTTAAAACTTTTAAATACCTACTTGTAATCTGTAGGTTACCTTAACTTTGGTTTCACTGTAGATGGTAGGCAGGACTTGCGGCAACAAGTCCCGAATGAGCGAGGGCTTGTTGTGCGCCGCGGAGTTGAAGGCGACCAGCGCCACGCGCCTCACGCCCAGCTCGGGGTCGCACAGCGGCACCAGCAGCTCGGACATGCACCCACGTAGCAGAGGATCGATGGCTTGAGGCTGAACATTTAAAAAATCAATTATGTTAAATGTAGAAATGTCCTGCGAACACTTTCGTCTGCTGCCGAAGGATTCTTTGATCTAGAAAATCTCTTTCAGAGACGAAATTATTGAGGTATCACTTGTACAAGCAGATTCTCTTTACTTTTCTTTTTTCTTTTTTAAAGAAAAAGCAAAGACAACTCACACATTAGGAATGATTCCAGTATCGCTTCACAAAAATTCAAACAACAGACACAATGAACACCCAGACTTGGCACAACAGTTTGTGGATCACACAAACTTTTGGATGACACATTATAGGTTTGTAGCTATCACTCAAAGGTAAGCACACTCTTCATTTAAGAGGTTTGGTTTGCTTTACCTGTATAATGCAATTCGTTGTGCAATTTAATAAGGCTTACCCCTACCAATTATTAAAGCAACGATGGCAAAAATTTAATTGGAATTTCCACCCAAAATTACCTTTTTATGCTGTTTATTGGCTGCTTATTCATTTATTTACATTATATCTATTAACAGTTTCAGCTTACAAATTAATGGGCAGTTACATTAGCAGAATCGAAGAAAATATTCATTTCGAACTATGTAAGACCACACCAGTTAAAAGCATGATGGGCCTTGTAATATAATAATACCATTCGCCTGTTATAAATGACATATAGTATATTAAATAGCATATTACTAACCTGATCTGATATAGTAAATTTAACAGCTGTGACTGCGGTAGTCCTTGTAAGCGGTTCCGGTGACTTGAGGAATTCCTTCAGATGTGGTAATAAGTCTTTTGGCTCTAGTAAACATAATTTTCCTAAACATTCAGCTACCTGAAATTGGGAAATAATTATAAAAAATATTTCTAATGACTATATAATTATTAAATCTTTGTAGGCCTCAATCATTTGGAAACAGGCAGGTACAGATAAACAGAGGCAGCTGCCTTAATCAATTGAATATATGTATATAGTCACTTTACTTTTAATATTCATTTTACATTTATCAAAGGAACCACGTTCACCGCACTGTGTATATTGAACTACATCTTTTTATTTAAGATTTTTAATAATTGTTTAAAACACGACGATTTCGAATAACTGTTAAGCAATTTTATGAAGAATGAATTTGAACTGCATTTGAATATTAATAATACTTACCACGTTGCGAGATCCTTCCTCCGCACATTGGCAGTGTTTCGAAAGTTGTACCCAGATTTCGGGTATGAAAGGCCTTAGTGCTTGTACACCCTCAGGAGTGCAGGATTCACAAGAGATGATCTAAAGAAGGGCATTTAAATATCATAAATTCTGACGCACATACATGCTGAAAGTAATGTAATTTCAGATATTAAATATACATTATTTTCTTACCTCCCTCAATGAGTGTAATAGTAGGTATTGTCGTTTAGGCTGTGCTTCGATCTCTCCTAGTATAAACGGTAGGAACTCGGGCAAGTTGCCCACGGCTACTGAACCTAGTGCATAGCTAGCTGCAGATTTCACTTCCTCAGATGATGGCGTAAATGAACTCAGGAGTACCTCTTTCAAGTTCGGTATGGAACTTAAATCTCTGTAGAAGACACAAGTTGTTTTTCGATAAAAACGGCCACAAACAGGCATTGAACCCTTCGTGTTTTCTGTTTTAATGGAGATGAAGAATGTCAAAGTAAGCTTTCGAAACTTTTCGCTCTTAAATTTCGAATAAGGACTCAGTAATTACAGTATATACAAAGCTTTTAGCGATTTCTTTTTTTATTTTAGCGATTATTGTATCATCAATATTTTGCTTTCTGAATGAAAGGTGTCCTAAACCTTTACTATATCGACATGTACATATAAAATTTAATTCCTATCAGTTAAGTCCTAAGAACAGTACAGTGGACTGCAGTGGGCTAATTGATTACTTTTTTATTTTATAAATGCGAAAGTAAATTTGTTTGTTACGCTTTCATGCCTTAATTAAAATTTTCATGCACTTTCTTAGGGGTAAAGATAAAGACGTAGAGTATCTTTCATTCTCAGAAACCAAATTTTCCAGACTTACAAATGGCGCCCGATCTCAGCAAGGGCAAGTAACGCAAACATGTGATGTGCGTCAGAAGTGGGCTGTGCAGCGTCACGTAAGAATCCTCGGACGACGTCGAGCGCGTCCGCGCCGCCCTCCACCACCACAGCCGCTACACACTTCGCAAGCGAGTGGAACGCCTGGGAAGACAACTTTAATCTATTATTCTTACTTGTCAAGATTATTTCTTCTTACTAGGATGAGAAACGCCTTACTGGACGCCAGTACAATGATAAAGCAAAAACCAACAAATTATTGGACATTTGTGGTCTTCAAAGGCATCCTCCATAGAGGTTTGGATGTTTCACACTTCGGTTGGAGTGACTGAGGCATTCAAGCCTGACCTAATGCTTGAGATATTTTATTTTACTTTATTTGTAGTATAGTACTAGAGATAATTATGTAGTGGTCATTATTTTCTTGTGTACTGTGTGTACTATTTACATTGCGATCCAGTTCAAATCATTTTTTTTTAACTGTACGATTGTATTGTTTTGTGCATTTAAATAAACTTGCTACTCTTCTTTATCGCATGATATAAATATTTTTTAAATATATTTCAAAAGCAATTAGAAAACTTTTTTTTATAGTATAGGGGGACAGATGAACAGACGGGTCATCTGATAGAAAGTGATAACCGCCGCCCATGGACACCTGCAACTCTTGAGTCTTAAGTGCGCTGATCGCCTTTGAGGGTGATGAGGGAGGGGGGGATGATGGGAGGGGAAAGAGGAAAATGGGGATAATTGAAGGGGAAAGAGGAAAGGGGGATAATTGAAGGGGAAAGAGGAGAGGAGTTGGGCCTACCGAACCCTCACTAATGCCGGAAAAATGCAACGGCCGCGGTATCCCACCGGTCGAATGATACCATGTGACAGTTAATATTTTTAATGTTAAATATTTAATAACGCTAATTATGTAAAGTATATAACACCTGTTTAATATGATGGGCAGATGCATTATGTTCATGCAAGCGATGTACAGGCGCCACCAACAACTCCAGCAGTTCCCGCCGAGAGCAACCGGCCACGTCAGCCGCTACTAGCGCGCTCAGCACTCCTAACATTGCCTTCAATGCACCGCCTTGAACAATCAAAATATGCAACGTGAATATCCATATATAATATGTATTATAAAAAAATCCAATATAAATATATAATATGTATTATATAAATAAAAATGTACTAAAGAAATGTATGTAAGCGCCTAACTTTCGAACGACTGACTGCAACAAATTTAATAATTCTGAGGGCTTTATTCTGTGAGGGCAAGGTTTATACAACTACTGGCTTTTGTTGTAACCTCATGTTACAACAAAAAAAGTACCAATAATACCTTAAACACGTGGCAGTATATGCAGCTAGAAATATTCAAAATATAAATTTTCATAGGTGCATGAATTAATACCAAAACATTTTTAATAAATAAAATACAAGGTTAAAAGCAGAAATAATCAACTTTTTCCTTCTTCATTTTTCAACTTGTGAACGCATCCTTATATGACGTCTCGATCAAACTGCACCAATCAGTGCAATCAATATAAATGAATATTCATACATGTAGTTATTGAACTAGGTACATGTAATTTGAATAGTTACAGCATCTACATACCTTGTAGTAACGGTGACTTGGCTAGAGCAAGTATGTTCGGCGTGAGCGCAGCTCGTGCTTCGGGTGTGAGTGCTGCGGGACAGCGCAAGCACGCACTACGAACTAGCATCAAAGCCGTCTGCGCACAGTGCAGGTCCGCCTCGCACACCAGCGGCGGTACCTCCATCAACACCTGCATTATTTATACGCAATCCAATTTTTATTCAACACCTGCAACTAGGAATTATTACTGTGTCGTTGGAGGACTTTACACACATACACACAACGGATTGAAAGAACACCCATGCTAGGGACAACTATTTATGGACAACATTTTTTTTTGTACCATATAGGAACCTAACCCACGAAGTGTGGCTTAGCAGTCACAGTCACTAGTCACTATACCAACTAGCCAGTCAATTAAAGAATGAGTTTTGTTTAATTCATATTTTATATATTAACCAGATATAGATATACATATATATAATCTATACAAATAAATATATTACTATAGAGAGAAGCCGCGGCGGTCCCAGATAGACACTATTAATGTTAAAATGCAATAATACAGTCCGTTTACAACTAAAGTTGAGCAACAAGTGAGCCTAATGTAATGAGGCATCATCATGTTTATTGTATAATATCGTGTATTTAACTCACTGCAATACTATATTCATACGTGCATACTCACATCTGCGCTCCTTAAGTGGTACACAGAGGCGTAATTAAAGGCCACATTTTTATGTAAAAAAAATTAAACACATTTCTAAAAAAAATTAAACAAATTTTACACCCATTTACATTATAGGGGACAAGAGTAACTAGAACTGGCTGATGCCGTGAAGTCCAAGACCTCAAACTATACATACATATATAATCTAATCTCTAAAACTATATTTGTTTGTCAATACTTATTGAGTTACAATCGTTATAAATTTGTAGAGGCGCTAAGAAATATTACTATTGCATTAGTGGCCAACACTAGTAATACTACTACGAAATAATAACATACCTTACTTAGAAGCTCTATGCTTATGGCATTACTATAGTTCTGTACAAGAGTATCCAGCAATACCAGAGTGGACAATTTTAATGCTCTCTGATTTTTTCTAAGAAACGATCCTAAAATAGGAACTGCATCCCCCTGAAACAGTAAAATATCAATTTAACAAATTGTTGTAGCCGGTGCTCATCAAATGTCAGAGTAGGATCGTGTAAAAGCTCAGTTTATTTTGTAATGATAACCATTTTTCTGATAATTTTTAAAAGTATTTCTTTGGTAATAAAGGGTGTCACGGCATGCCGAAGCAGGCGAATGTATATCCAAGCTACCGATGAACTTAATAATAGTTTAAAATTATTTTCATTTACAAAGAAAAAACAAACAACAGTATACAATAAAATACAATACAACAATACTCACCAAAATAGGTCTTAGATTAATTCGAAGAGGAGACGACGCAACCTTAGTTAGAGCCTTAACGGTAGTCAATCGAGTTATCTCATTGCGAAGTCGTTCCAAAAATATAGGTAGACACACAGGAAGCTCGTGCTAGAAAACATATATTATCATTTAGTATGCAAGTCACATAGGTTTGGTGTAAATACTTATGCCAAATTAGAAAATATTGTTAGAATTTATAGAAGTAGACAGGTCAACATGAGATAAACAACTAACATTTTGAACTACAATTATGATGAGTAACATTTTTAACTTTAAATTATAAGTACAGGAACATAATCCACAAAATCAGACACACAACTAAATGCTCTATTATTAGTAACTTAAACATGAACCGTGTGTTATTGCGAACCTGCTCATTTATAATTGTTCAAAAAACGACAGTTTATTTTTTTTAAATAAACTTCAAGTATCAATATTTTTAATCCTAGTAGTTTTAATCGAAAACTTCAATAAGATACTAGGTAACGCCATTTATCAAAAAAATACAAAAAACTATAAATATAATGTAATGTAATTGAGTCTGAAACCAGAATTTAGCAAAGGTAACACGAGCGTCGAACGAAAGAAGGGAGGGAAAAACCTACTTGTAGAAAATCACCGAAGTGACAGAGCAGTTGACCGCAAGCGGCGATCGCCCGCTCTTTGACTTCCTGGTCCATGTCAGTGGCTCGGAGGCGAACTAGTGTGCACTCATACATCGCAGGAATGAACTGCTGTAACTCTTCTGCTGGCGGTTCCACGAAAATGTCGTCGGTTTCGATGTTACCAGTGTAATCTACCGAATTCCGAATTGTTATTAACTAGCCGTTCCCAGCAGTATCAAATGCGTTTATGGTAACTGGTCATGGCGTCAAGTTTTATAGCCGATATACGCGTAAGTCAACAAATTCTCTATCCAAATCAAGAATTTCATTTGAAATTCATTCAAATCTGAATGATAATTTCAGAGATTAGTGCATTCAAAGTTTAATTATGCCAAGCTTTATTATATTAATATTATGACATATTAATAACGAAATGCCATGCTAGGCACGAATGGGTAGGTTCGACCAGAATACTACGGCCTTACAGAAAACCGGTAGGCAAACAATGCTTGCCTACCTCGCTCACTCGGCAATACAATTATTGCCGAGTGAACGAAGGTAGCCGAGGTCTGATTCCCCCTCTCCTCTTTCCTGTTCCCTCTTTATAGATTTAGACCCCTGTGTACGATAAATAAGATTATATTTCACTTTAAATGTAATAATTTATTCTTTTAAAAATATTTAAATCTTTCTCTTGTATAACTTTTTTGTGGGTCGCAGGGGCTAATGAGTAAGGTGGTATGTCGGACTCGAACGGACTAAAACCACACAGTGTTCCGTCATCGGGTGCTATGGCCGGGGCCTCAGGTGTACCCTAAAAAGGAAGTCCCTTTGTACCCAAACCTGGCCGCCTTTTGAGCAAGGCGACCCCAATATGATGTGTGGGGGATCCCCCCCCTCATATTTAGACAGGCGCGCGCGGAACACGTCGTGCAGCCGTCTCGGTCCTGCTTTGGTCAGAGGTCCAGCTACTGCCAACGCCACTGGTACAGTACAGCGAGGGATTTTGCTTTCAGGTCTCATGGCAGAGATCCGACTAGGAGACTCGCCGCTTCAAAGGAGACCATGCGGTATCCTCTTATGACCCTGACGGCCATAACCCACTGTGGCCGTCACAGAATAGCAGTTAACTTACTGGTCGTCAGGGTCTCCGCCCAAATTGGGGTCCCATATAGGGCCATGGACGATTATCATCGACATTTAACGATATTTATCTTTGAACATACCGAGGAAATTGAGTATATAGTTTATTGTTAAGTTTCATCAGAAAATATAATGTTTAGAGACGGCTTGTTAAATATTTTTAATTTACATTTGGATAAACATTTGTTTATTTTGATTCTAACGACTGATAAACGACAATGATTTTTTTACTTTTTAAGGGTTGTTCCTTTAAACTATAAGTAATTTTTATTAAGGTGAAAAAACTAATTTTGAATTTAACAAGTATCCCAACAATTACCAATGAAAACATTTAATAACATGTAAAAGTATCATACCTAAAGGACGCATAACTTTGACAAGCGTCTGCAGTACTCGCAGAGCTTCAGCGGTGACTTTGTAGAAGGGGTCGTGCACACATCCTAGTACTGCGGGCAACAGCGCCGCAACATGTGGTCGCATTGTGTCCGGCGGGTGTCCGCGGACCAAACACACTACGAATACTAGCGTCTCGATCTTCATTGAGGATGCTGTGCTCTTGTCCCTGTGTGTTATAATACATTGCGTCTCGCTTGTACTGTTGTTGTGTAAATAAAGTAATATTTAAAACTGACCTAAGCTATAACTCTGCTGACATTGTTAACGCAGTTTATTGAATCGGGTATAGGTATATATATTTTTTGTTAAGCTCCATCAGTGCCAGTTGCTATACGAAAACCTTTTTTTACAGAAAGTGTTGCGTAGAGCCTCTATGAGGCTACATACATATACTAAGAAGTATCCTTTAAACACTCGGAATGACAGTTGACCTGGTAGTCAATAATATTCACCATACAAATAAGAACTCACGTGAGGGCAGGAGTGAGTGCGCGGATGACCCTGGCGGCATGGTCAACAAGACAGCCGGGCGCAGCCGCCAGCAGCTCGCGCAATAGCGCCAACGCACAGCCGCGCGCGCGTACGCTACGACCGCGAATCACACGCAGTGCACCACGCACTACACCAGACACCTACACAAATAGTCGTTTAAAACATTACCAACTTATATATCTCGATTTAAACACACACATCACAAAAAATAATAAATTCATAAAAAAAAAAGAAACAAAAAGCTTTTAGAATCAGAGTTGTAATGCTTATCACAAAGATTCATTATCATTGTAACTAAAAGTGTATGCTAAATTTCAGTTCAACCAAACATCGGGAAGCTGATCAATATGAATGACTAAGATTTGACTGGTAGATACATTGAAGGTCAATTAAAAGCTTGTAACAGTCATTAATTATAAGTGATATAACAATCACGAAAGATTATTTCCAAAGAGCGCTTATACTTTTGCTTTCTATCCTTATGTGCTTTGCAGGTCAATATGATCAATACAAAAATGAATGATTTATGATGAATAAAAATCAATTTCAGAAAAGACTAAGCAATCGAGTTATGAGTATTTAATTTTTAAGATGGACTATCTAGTCCCAAGTGTATTAAACAGACATAACAAAATATAAAGTCTCACCCTTTGCAACAGCAAAGATTGTGGTGAATTATCGGTTGGGAGAGTCATCTGTAAAGCTGGTGGTGGACGAGTTGCTCTCAATAAGGCTGTATATGCACTAAGAATATCACATTTCACGTTCTCTTCCCGTTCTGTATAACAATCACAGATACAAAAAATTACTCTCAAAATAGATGGGTAATTTACACACATCTTATTCTATTATTTTAAATAAACATACCTTTAAATCTGGCGATCAAAGCAGGTGAGACAGTGACGTACATTTCAGCAAGAAGTTCATGGCGGGTTGCGATGACTGATTCTAGACACTTCGCAGCTGCACGCCTCACCTAGTGATAATATACTCGTTATTTAAAATAAGTGTAAATATGGGATGAGAAAAGTATGTAAATTACGTTTAGAGTGCAAGTTCAGGCCTAATGTGGGTGGTTACTAGGGTGGGTGGTAACTAGGGTGGTTGCACCTCGTGTGTTGAACATAATAAGGCCTAATATATGGCCAATAACGCCCCTCTCATATGGATATTGGTAAGTGCTTTAGGGATAAATTGATAATAAAAACACTGACTGCGGGTAGCCGAGGGCGGCACTTCCCACTATCAATAGCGGACTGTCGTGGTCAGTGCTACGGCTATATAAGCCGGCCATGATATGTATTAATATGATCAGTGGACATGACCTATTTACAGTGTTTGAGGACCTTGATGCCAGGGCCGCTGGGATTCTTTGGGTACTTAGGGTGGCTAAAATAACTGGTCACTTAATACGCAGACCATGTTAACCTGTTGTTTTAGGTGCGGAAACCCCTTACAGCCATCAACCCACCAGGGTTTCAGGTGGAACGGTGTCGGAATCGAATTTACTATAGCCACATGGTGTGGCGTACTGCGCCTAAAATAGGAGAAATCCAGGAACAGCTTTAGTAAGACATCCAGACCCCTCCTAGCTTTGTGTCTACTTATTAATAATATAAGGAATCATCTAATGACCAATATTATACAATTGACTAGCTATGTGTGAATACAATATACCTTCCAAGACATATCGTCATCATCAGAATATTCCTCAGAATCAGACTCAGGATCAGCATCTGGTGTAAAGGATTCGTCCTCCATTTCCTCGTCCTCCCCTCCGCCGTCTTCCTCCTCGTCTTCGTAGTTATAGTTAGGGTCGTATGTAATCATTTTCAGACAGAGATCTATTATCTGCAGAAGAAAAAATATAGCGTAACCTTAAATAATTTTTATGAAATGACATTATCTTAATCTTGTTTAATTTCGTGGCACAAAATCAAAGCCCAATAATATTATATATAACCGGACCACTTCGCTTGGCTCTCACATGCTCAACATGAACCAAGTAAATGAATACTTATAGTGGAAAATACTTACTGTTGGAATATGAGGTTGCACTTCCTTGGGACACTTAAGTACAAAGGCTTCAAGTGCTTGAAGACAATGTTCACGAAGTTCTTCGTCACTATCGGTTGAGTATTCTAAAACTTGTGGTGCTACTCGCCACAACTGTTCGCCGAATCTATGCCCAGCTTGCCGACTGAAATATAATACAAAATCCTATATTAAAATTACAACAACCAACCTATATCTAACTGAATAGCATTTTTGAAATTGGTAATACTTACCAAATAGATGCAATACATTGTATGTGTGTGCGGCTAACACTGGAAGATGTTGAAGAACTTAAGCCTTCCAATAGATGATCAATGAGTTTGTTGTAGAGAGCTGCATTGCATGACATGACCAAGTGGGACAATGCAACTATGGTGCGTTTGCGAACAGCCTGTATAAGTGATAGCATCAAACATAAATTGACATGCTACACAGTAATACTTAATGATTAAAAAACACATTGATAACAGAGAACTACACATAACGAGGGTTAGTTACTTCAATTTGATTGTTGTGTGTACCAGTATTTATCTGAGAAATTGAGCAAGACAATTTAGTTACTCGTGTAATAGTAAATTAGTAATAAAACATTTTGTAATACCTGACGTGGAGAAGCCAACTGAGGCAGCAATGAATTGAGCAACATGGGATGGAATGAGATCAACAAACCACCGAACCTACTCAACAAATCAGCTAGTATATCAAGAGCCTCAAGTTGAACTGATACATCTTCTTGCTGCAAAAAGAAAACCATACAAAATTGAGTTACTTCATATCAAAAATGCAGTACTAAATCAATAATATACATATTATATTTAACAAATATGAATAATAAAATTATTTTTATGCTGCACACTTTGCAAAAATTAAAGCAAAAATCTTAGAAGACTAGAGAAGGTAGAGTTTTCCTGTAATGGAAGGAGAAGGATGGAGGAAAATGTAGCATACATCTGCAACATTCATTATGTATTAGGTTTGAGAGGGAATGAAAAAAAATATGTTATGACACTTATTTTGAATTCTTTTTTTTAATTTAACATGTGGAAACCCACCAGATACCACCTCATTGAGTAAAACTCGATGAAGTGGCTATGTCGGAATCAAACCAACTAAAACCACACAGTGTTCTGACATGAATGTCTGTAGCCAGGGGTTAAGGTGGGGTAAAGTATAGCTTAGGCAGGATTTCCCTAGACCCCCGAAAGACGTGAACACCTGTTTATAAAACAGGTGGTCTTTTGAATCCCTACAAAG
Organism: Tyria jacobaeae; assembly: GCA_947561695.1. Classification (NCBI taxonomy): domain Eukaryota; kingdom Metazoa; phylum Arthropoda; class Insecta; order Lepidoptera; family Erebidae; genus Tyria; species Tyria jacobaeae. The sequence continues at coordinate 15,216,194 of OX387209.1, forward strand.
AGTATGGTAAAATCGAAAAAAAAATGTGGTGTACTTTGAACTACTTACTTAATTTTTGCCTTTCTTTACAAATTATGGCATAATCGGACCCAATTTAAGTTTAAATCAGTTTAATACTTTTTACCAGCAGCATTGATTTACTGCTTATCTTCACTGCACCACCACCACTCTACCACCACCAAACATAGAAGTAAAGCACCACTTTACTTCTATGTTTGCTTGCAACTCTATTGTAATGTGAGTTTGAACTAACCTAAGGTTTTCTCTATTTTACCAAAAGTATTATGCTTCAGCATATCAGTTTTGTTAAGAGCATTCATGTAGGTGGTAATTGTATGATTTGTATTGAATTAATAAATTGAATTATAAGTAAGTGTCAAACTTTATTTCAAGATCCTGAACACAACAAAAATTAATTTATTGTAAGAAAATCATTATTATGACTAAAAAATTTAAACATAGAAACAACACAACAGAATTCATGATCTTAGTATTGAAACAAAGATTTATCTTCTGTAAAATGTGATATTATATAAAAGTTCATTTTATATAATATCACACTTTAAGAGTTATGCATAAACTTCAAGTGGCAGTAGAGAGCTTAAAGTAGTTTCCAATATTTTGTTATTATATTTTTCATCTATTTGATAAAGAAATGTAACTTTTTACACTATTCAATATTAAAATAAGTAATAACAATTTACTCCTTCACTTAACGGACCCAAATATGTCAGTGACCCAAATATTTATAGTTTTTTAGATAAGTAAATAGTTGTAGTTTTTTAAATAAGTGTAATTTTATTTCATTGATTTAGATGATGTGCTAAATCAATGAAATAAAATTATACTTATTTAAAAAACTACAACCCCAAACACATTTTTATACAAACAGAATCTTTTTATAGAATACAAATAACATATTCATGTCAATATTATGAAGACCAACTTACATAGGCTAAATTCAACAGCTAACATACATTATTTAACATTGTTAAGTTTTACATATTATTATTAAATAAAAAAAAAACCTGTCCAGGTCATATATGATATGAGTTATAATACCTTCTCAATAGCACTGCTCAGTTTGCCAGTTATTTTCTTACATACATTTGCAGCCAATGTATTAGAGCCCAAGGGAAGTTCCGATATAACAGTCTTCAGGCCAATGCTGCTAATGTCTCTAAGTTGTTCTGTATCTGAGAGCATGTTGGCACATAAGGTATCAACAATACCCTCCACTTGATATTCTTTGACTTTGTTGACAAGAGGACCTAGGCTGCAAATGGTCTAACATGTATCAAAAGTCTAAAATTAGATGCAATGGATAAAAAAGCCTCTAAAAAATTTCATACCATTTAACAGCTAAATTTTGCACTTCCCCGTTCTTATCTTCAAGAAGACGAAGCAGCATTTTCACAACTTTTCTTTCAGAATCATCATCAAGCTTTATACTGTCCTTTTGTAACTCAGTCATTAAATCATTGGTAGCCATAAACCTGAAGTCTTTGTCGGTGGACGTCATCTAGAGAAATTTAGTAGATAATAATATTAAATAGACGCTAAATAAAAAGACACATACTGATATTCAGAGAACACAGGCTTACCTTCTCGAGAAGATTTGCAATTTGATAGGATACACTAGCCATGTTGTCTGATTTTCAATCTCCGAAACAACAACAGAAAAACTATAAAAACCAAATAAAATTAACAATTTATCACGTGAAATTGGCGAAGAAAAAACATTTGAATGATTATTCGGGAAATAAAAGCGACAAATCGAAAACTTGCTTCGTGGTGCTTCCTTCACTAAAATTGTATACTATAGACAAAATATGCCGTATTAAGACAGACTTGTCAAATTATTGTAATCGATTTATAACATGACCAGAGAGCATAATATAAATCGATTAAATGATACAGAAATAAGTAGGTATAAATGATGATGATGATGGCTATGATCCCCTCGCAGAATCATACTACTAATTTTCTAAAAGTTAATTACTAAGCCTTTTCTTCTTTAAAATTGACAGCTATAGACTGAGTATCAAATTATGTTAATAACTTCGTCCACCTTATCAAAGCTCAAATTGAATTGGAATAAAAATAAGAACTATTTGTGTGGAGGTTTTATCACTAGCAGGTTACCTTAGCTATCTTCTCAATTAAAGATTGACAACGTTGATAGAACGTGACATCACCAATAATATATTGAAAAGCAAGTAAGTAACATTTTTATTCTTATAAGTTGTCAAAAGATTTAATTTTTGAAGGTTTAAATAAACACACCGATTATTAGCTATTTACCATTGCTTTAATGTAAGTACAAAAATACATGTTTCTTTCTAACTTTTATAATTACCTTAAGTTTGAACCTCAGGGCAACTCTGTTTTGGTTTTTTTTTTTTAGATATTCAGAAATTGTGTATTGATACCCCTCGCTACATGAAGCCTCACACCATATATTTTATTACATGCTGACAGAGCTTATGCAGCATTGACGTTATACAATGAATGTCATTAGATACAATATTGTGTTATATTAGTTTAATGTGATGTGACATAGCCCACCGGATCAGCAGGCTGAAGTGGCAATGGGCTGGCCATATTAGCCGCAGAACCGACGACCGTTGGGGAAAACGAGTTCTTGAGTGGAGACCGCGTCTCGGCAAACGTAGCGTAGGACGCCCACAGGCCAGGTGGAGTGACGATTTGCGCAAGATGGCTGGCAGAAGCTGGATGCGAGAAGCCGAAAATAGATTGAAGTGGCGTGCAATGGGAGAGGCCTATGTCCAGCAGTGGACTGCGATAGGCTTATGATGATGATGAATATGATAATTAGTTAGAGGACTCTTATTTCCTTGAACCAGCCAGTTCGAGTTATATATTTCTTACACTTTATAATGCGCTATGCGTTTTCAGGCTTTACTTCTTGGTTCTAAAAAAGTTTATGACTTCTGCATGGCGCCTAGCAATATTGATAAATTTCTCTTAATTAAATTATCGAAAAACATTTACGTTGGCTATAATGGTTTTAGTGACTGTCTCTTTTAACTACTATTATTTCTAGACTGGGAGATATTACACATATGGCAAGTTTCTCTGATTTTGTTTCCTGATTATACTTCTATACTCGCTTCATAAATATCGTCTTCACTGTACTAAAATAATTTATTTTCTTTTTATTGGCATATTGAAACGAAAACAAGCAAAAAATACAGTCTGATCAGCTCCTGAAAAGGCAAGAATTAAATTTAGATTGCTACATGACCATCATAATGAAATTACACAGAGATCACTCAAAACAAAAATCCTCCATCGAACAATACGATCCTTAATATTTTCAAGTGCAAAAGTAAAAGCTTAAGCCAGCGTGTAAAGAGTTTGAAATAAAATGTAGCCAACCTTAAACATCCCCGATTTTAAATGTTCAGGTATAATAAATTAAAATTATCGATTGCATTTTCGATATTCTGAAACTGAGAAAACGTATAAGTTAAGGTTTTCAAAGTCCTCTTAGGACTTCTAATGAAAACAAGATGAGGAAAAATATTAAGAATAAAAATAATTATTTAAGCCTAATTAAACTGCACAATTAACCAATAGCACATTCAAGGCGTAAACCGAATTTCTTAGACTTTAAAAATACTGTACTTTCTGTTATGAAGAAAAGTATGTAAAATCAAATGGTCTATTAAAATATCTTTTAACCTATAAAATGAGCCAAGATCACATGGAATTAATTTTGTTTTTTTGTGCAATCAGTTCGACAGTGAATATAAGCAACTCATGATTAATCATAAAATTAAAAACTATGACTATGGCAGTCATGTTTTTAATTTTAGCCAAAGCAAATGACATTTCAATATTAACTTGTGATTCGCTTGCTTAACACCTCAGTATTCGTTATATTCATTGTATGACATAAGTGTGTATGTAGAAGCTGAGTATTCAGAGTAGACTCGAATTCAAATACCTTAAATCAGATGAAAATATACAACTATTATTATATATATTACTACATATACTGTTTATTATAAGATCCAGAGTTGTTCAATTTTGGTAGGGCTGTGCCAAATAAAGTAAACGATTCATCGAAGCAATGAGTTTCATACTCAGGTAATAAGATCTACCAGGAACAAAATTACATGTATTGATTGCTTAAGTGCTTGTGATTCATTACCGTCCGATGCTATATCTGATTGACGAAGCGGTTTGTGGCACAAATTAACCAAAAAAATAGAGGTGGACTAACTATTCCATCACAAAACGTTGTTTACATATACATGTTAGTTAAACCACTTTTTAGACAAGTCTGCAAAAAGAATAATGGGCAGCCGCCACTCCAGTGAAAAAAAGTTATCCGACTGTTCTCACTGCAAAAGTTTTGAAAGAGTTGCTATTCTGTCCGGCCGTAACCCGGCGGACAGACGGAATTGTACCGACTAAAACCACGCCATATTAATATTTGAAAGTAAAATATCATTGTTTACATTTTCACTCACTGTCAACATTAAGCGTAGTTTTATTTTTATTTAAGCATTATTAATTAATTAAGAATTAAACTTAAATGAACACATTTCATTACTACATAACATCATAAAAAAATATAAATAATAATAATTAAGGCAATCTAGTTACGCATCCCCGTGTATCCTCTGTCTTAGATTAAGTAGCTACTCCGCTGGCTCAGCATTGCCAACGGATATGTCTCTTAGAATTAGATAACGAATTGTTTTGACGATCGTCTAGACATGGAATATTATAAAATGTTTTAAGGACATTATATTGCAAGACTCCAAATCGGCAGCACACTAGTTAAGCTGTCTTTTATTTTACTTAAAAAACCCTTTGTCCAAACTGGAAGTTTAACTGGCGCAGCCGGTAGGATCGTGTTGTTAAAGCTGTGCGCATCTCTTAATAATTCGGGTATCCAACTTTACTCGAAATACGTGAAACCGCGCGCGACGCCAGACGCGATCCTCGAACCAAAGAAATATTGTTGAACAATCACCAGGACATCGAGTATGGGAGTACCGGTCGGTTGGTAAGTAAAACTCCTTGCCTTCCTTGCCATATTATTTCTCCCGTATTTTTCATGATAAAGGATGTTATTTTATTAAATTGTAGTTATTCTGAGATTGGACATTTCTCATTTTAACATAATCTGGTTATGGTATAAAACTTTACCTAGGCCCAGGATATTTTTCTTACGATATAATATTATTTTTACCCGACTGTGAAAAAAAGGAGGGTTATGTTTTTTTATTGTTAACTTTTCTTAATACTTTTATTAACTTTAGTGTATAGATTTTCAAACTTTATTGAAGTGTGTTTTAATTGTGTGTGTGATTTTATTATATTGTACCATTTTTTCTTACCAATTTTGATAGAAAACTTTAGTTTCTCGTAATAATAAAATAAGATAATATTACCTTACCGAAATGCCGCTAGATCAGTTACCGAGCCTAGTGCCTTTACCTGCTGAGGCAGCGGTACCCATACCAAAAGAAATGTTAAGTTTAATACCTCTTTATGGGGGTGATAAGAGACATTTAGGGTTATTTATTAGAAAATGTGAGTATGTTATACAGAAATTTAGAGGTCATGAGGAACAAAATGTATACCTTTTGCATGCAATTACCAGTCGACTCATTGACAACGCCGCGGCCTTATTGTCGGAACGCGAAGACGTGTTGACTTGGACGGCATTAAGAGAGTTATTAGAACAACATTTCGGTGACCCTCGTAGCGAGGACTGTATTAACCTAGAGTTAGAGTCCTGTAAAATTAAATCCGGTGAAAATTATTTAGATTTTTGTAATAGGATTCAAGGCATCCGCTCATTACTCCTTTCCAAAGTTAATTTGCTATCTGATTCAAATATTAAATGCGCTAAAACTGCAATATATAATAATACAGCATTGAATATATTCCTGTATAACCTAAATGAAAATATGGTTCGTATAGTGAGATTAAAGTCACCCTCTACCCTGGAACAAGCCCTGTCAATTGTTTTGGAGGAAGTCAACTTCCAGGAACAGTACACATTACGAAATCGAATGGCCCATAGTCAGATTACACCGAAACAAACGCTTGCAATAAATCCTGGTCAGTCCAGCTTTAAATTCGTTCAGACGACTCCACCGAGTCAAACTATGGGATATAGACCCCCTTTACAACATTTTATTCCACAACAAAAATTTAATTTCGGTATCCCGCCTAATAGATTCCAATCAGCTCAACAACAAGGCGGCATAAGACCACAGTTTGGCTACCGTCCTCCACAATTTGGTTACCGTCCCCCGCAATTTGGTTACCGTCCCCCGCAATTTGGTTTTCGCCCTCAAGTACAAACTCAACAACAATTTGGATACAGACCTCAATTGCCACAATTAGGATATAAGCCTCCGCAAAATATGTGGATGAGACCCCAACAGTTTGGTTATAAACCACCCCAAGTGCAAAATCCCCTATTCCAGGATACTGACGTTTCAATGAGAACAGCATATACGAAACCACAGCGCCAACAAGACTTCCGGTTGAACGAAATCTCTGTAGATGGTAGTTATTATGACCCTCCCTACAACGAAAATGCTAACTATGACTTGTACGACGAGCACAATGACGATTATCAGCCTTACCCAGACGACTGTTATAACGTTGACGCAGAAAATAATGACGCACCTGAAACTGATAACGAAAATTTTCCCGTAGATGCCTCCCACAAAGAGGAGAAAATATAGTAGTAAACTGTGACCCTAATCTTAGATTGCCATATGTCTATATACCAGAGATCGATTCAAAATTAATGATTGATACCGGTAGTACCCGATCGTTTTTAAGCCCTCGCATCGCTTACTATTATTTCCCTGAATATATCACACACGAACCGTTTCAGGTAGTAAGTACCCATGCCACCAGTCATCATGACGAAACTATTGAAATCCCTCTATTACCGACTTTCAATTCTCTCGATTTTCACAAATTTCATTTATATGAGGTAGACGAGCGATATGAAGGACTCATTGGTAATGATTTACTGAAAAGAATTGGCGCGATAATTGACCTTAAGGACTTAGTACTAAGAACAACAACAACTTCTATACCAATTATTAATAATTTAGATTATACTATTAAAATACCCCCACGTTGCGAACAACGTGTCAAAATCCCCACACATTTATATACGGGCGAGGCACTGGTTGAATTGAAGCTATTTACTCCTGAATTACGAATGCCTTCCGCGTTAGTAAACTGCATCAACGGGTACGCCCTTACAGTAATTCAGAACACTTCAGAAACTCCGATGAGTATCCACATAGACAGACCCTTCACTGTAACGAAATTCTATGCAACAGAATGCAACCTAAATTTTAGCAATAATCATTTACCAGTAGGAACAGATACATTATTAGAGCACAATTTAAAACAAAAACTTAGAGCAGACCATATGAATAAAGAGGAACGGGACCGAATATACAGTCTTTGTAATGAATATAAAGATATATTTTATTGCGACCAAATCCCATTAAGTTTTACAAATCAGGTGAAACACAATATTCGCACTAAAAACGAGGAACCGATTTATGTTAGACCGTACCGGCAAGCCCCTGCTGAAGTAAATGAAATTAACAGACAGATTGAAAAATTGCTTAATGACAACGTAATTACAGAATCACATTCCCCCTGGAACGCACCAGTCCATTTAGTCCCTAAGAAGGCCGATGCGTCAGGACAAGTTAAATGGCGTATGGTGATTGACTACAGACGACTAAATGACATAACTATAGGCGATCGATACCCACTACCAAATATCACTGATTTATTTGACAAATTGGGAAAGAGCCTTTACTTTAGTACTATAGATTTGGCAAGCGGTTACCATCAAATAGAGGTAGAAGAACACGATAGACAAAAAACTGCGTTTAGTACACAAAATGGACATTATGAATTCCTAAGAATGCCGTTTGGGCTAAAAACCTCTCCAGCGACATTTCAAAGAACTATGGACAATATACTTAAAGGACTACAGGGATTGCATTGTATGGTCTACTTAGATGACGTAATCATATTCTCATCTAGCCTAGAAGAACATATACAGAAATTAAGAAACGTTTTTAACAGATTGAGAGCTACAAATTTAAAGGTACAATTAGAAAAATCAGAATTTTTGAGGAAAGAAGTTATCTACCTTGGTCATACAATTACTAAAGATGGTCTTAAACCTAATAATGACAAAATACATGCCGTTATAAACTACCCGTTACCCAATAAGACTACTGAAATTAAATCTTTTCTTGGACTTATCGGCTACTATAGACGTTTTATAAAAGACTTTGCACACATAACCAAACCATTGACCTCTTGCTTAAAGAAACGCAATAAAGTAGTATTAGATAAAAATTACATTGATGCTTTTGACAGATGTAAAGAATTACTAACAAACGCCCCTCTATTACAATATCCCGATTTTGATAAAACGTTTGTGCTTACCACAGACGCGTCCCAGATTGCAATAGGTGCCGTATTATCGCAGGCACCAATAGGGTCCGATAAACCGGTCGCGTATGCTAGTCGTACCTTGAGTGATACAGAAGCTCGGTACAGTACTATTGAACGCGAATGTCTTGCCATTGTCTGGGCTATTAAACACTTCCGCCCGTACCTTTATGGTAGAAAATTTATCATATATACCGACCACCAACCCTTGACATGGCTTAATTCTCTTAAGGATACAAGTAGTAAACTAACTCATTGGCGTTTACGGCTTGAGGATTATGATTACGATATAATATATAAGAAAGGAAAGCAAAATTCGAATGCTGACGCTTTGTCAAGGATTAAGGTTAACATTACCCACTCAGATGATGAAAACCAGTCAATGAAAGTAAACATAGATAATAGGGAACAAAGGTTTAGACATTCAGATGAAATAGTAGAGACCAAAGGACCCAAACGTAGGGACATACGTGACGACTCCTCAACGACTACTATATCAGATTAATTAAATAGATTAAGTAAAACTATTTCAATTTCCGATTCTGAAACTATCTCTATCCCTAGTTCCGCCAAAGTATCTGACTATCCCATTAGAGCACCATCTGTGATGACTAGATCTGATACAATTCATTCTGCTATGGATGTAGAACAATCAGGTATTCCAATTTTAAATGAGGCCGTGGACACTAAGCCTAACCAAATTTTAGTATTCACGTGGTTAAGGAATGATATACAAGTTAGAGACATTTCACATGAAAAACAAAGGGTACTTGAAGTATTTTTACCTATCAATAACCCGGATTTAGTAAAGAAATTTTTATTAGAATACATCAAACCAAAAACGAAATACTTCATACACTTTGAGGATATAGTGCATCGTAGACTGTTTAGTAGCAAGGTCATAGAGTTGTTTAAGAAAGACACTGTACAATTATTCGAGTGTACAGAACGAGTAGTGTATGTCGGAGACGAAAAGGAACAAAAGGCAATAGTTATTAAACATCATCAGGGAAAGACTTGTCACACAGGTATAAAGGAAACGTTAGCAAGTATACGCAGGAATTACTTTTGGCATAACATGCAGGAGACTATCTCAGCTATTATTAATGTTTTTGAGTTGTGTAATAAAATGAAGTATGACAGAAAACCTATTAAACCGTTTCTACAGTTAACCCAAACTCAGGAAGCTCCATTTCAGGAAATATTCATAGACCTTTTTCAGATCGAAGGTAATTATTACCTTACTCTTATAGACGCATTCAGTAAATTAGGACAAGCCATTCCAATAACTAATAGATCAACATCTGAAGTAGTACGTGCCCTTATGAAATATTTTTCATTCTACGGCGTTCCAAAAAAAATTAGCTCTGATCCCAAAGTGAGTTTAACAATGAATTAATGAGAGAGTTTTTAAGTTTACACAAGGTTGGGCTCCATATAGGGACACCTAATAACCCTTGTTCGATGGGTTTAATCGAACGTTTACATTCGACAATTAGTGAAATTTACCGTTGCGATAAATATGAACAGAAATGCACTGATGCCGCATCTGTAATGATGTACTCGATTATGGCATACAACCATTCGATACACTCAGCAACGGGATTAACCCCATTCGAAACAGTATTTGGCCATACTCGTTCCGAAAACCCTTTTAGTATTGACTTTGAAAAACAATAAACGCAAAAACTTGTAAAAGACCACGCGACAAAATTTTTATATAAATATTTAACGGAAAAAAATATAGAGACTAAAGACAGGATTAGGCAAAAGAGAGATGGTGAAGGTGAAATAGATCTTCCAGAAGGAAAAATTGTATATGCAAAAGATGTTAATAAAAGAAAAAGCAAGGATAAGCCGCGATATATTAAATCAAAAGTTATAGGTAAAACAACTAAAAATGTAACACCAATACAGATTGGTGAGAGAAAAACTAAAATCCCTGTTAAAAATATAAAACGCCCTCCGCAGGGAATTCCCTGCATCTGCAGGGAAACCCGGGCATACTTCCTGTTAAAGAAGGTCAAGCTTATCTGCAAACGGACCAATGGACTGTTATTAAGGTTTTAAATTTAGAAAGTATACATGTTGATTTATATTTTGTGATTTCTAAGTATGAAGAGTTTAGTAACCTAGTAAGGAAAAATGATACATATCCTCCTTACTTCTTTAATATTGTAGCACATATTGAATATTTACGAGAAATTACAATACAGAAATACAGGCAATTAGTCCCACAACAACGTTTTAAAGGAGGTTTAATTTTTTTTTTTTTTTTTTTTTTATGCGATAGGGGGCAAACGAGCAGACGGGTCACCTGATGGTAAGTGACTACCGCCGCCCATGGACACCCGCAACTCAAGAGTCACAAGTGCGTTGCCGGCCTTTTAGGTAGAGGTACGCTCTCTTCTTGAAGGTTTGAAGGTCGTATCGGTTCGGAAATACGGCAGGCGACAATTTGTTCCATAAGCTGGTTGTGCGAGGCAAAAAGCTTCTCGAGAAGCGCACAGTGGTGGAGTGCCAATCGTCCAGGTGATGGGGATGGATATTTTGTCGCGTAGGACGATGGCGGAAACCAGCAGCCGGTATAAGTCCGAACAATTCCTCTGAACACTCCCCATGATACAAGCGATAGAGGATGCAGAGTGAAGATACATCTCTACGCAACGCCAAGGTGTCAAGTCGATCAGAAATATCTTGGCAGTCGATGATGCGAGTCGCTCTCCGTTGAATGCGGTCAAGAGGCAGAAGTTGGTACTGGGGTGCACCTGCATAGAGATGAGAACAGTATTCCATGTGCGGCCGAACCTGCGCCTTATAAAGTTGCAGGCGGTGGGCCGGAGTAAAATACTGTCTCGATCTGTTTAGCACACCAAGCTTCTTCGAGGCTAATATGGCCTTACTCTCTAAGTGACCGCGAAACTGGACTTCGCTTGATATATCGACGCCAAGGATTCCGATACTGGCTGATGCAGTTAGGGAAGTGCTCTCAAATTGAGGTGATACGACCAATGGCAGCTTTTTAGCGGTGAACGCGCAAACCTGTGTCTTCGTGGGGTTAAATTGGACTAGGTTAAGTCGACCCCAATCTGAAACTTTTGATAAAGAAGTTTCGATTTCAGACACAAGTTTGGATCGGCTTTCGATGATGTTTACCCGAGAAATGTTAGCGCGGCCGGTGTAAAGGGCATCACTCGTGCTATCGTCTGCATAGCAATGGATGCTGCTAATCTGCAGCATGTCGTTGATATGCAGAAGAAACAGCGTGGGTGATAGCACACAGCCTTGTGGGACACCAGAATTAACAGACTTGGAGTCGGAGCATGCACCGTCAACAACGACCTTGATGCTTCTGTCTGTAAGAAAACTGGTGAGCCAATTGCACAGTTTCTCGGGAAGCCCATAGGAAGGAAACTTCGCAAGGAGCGCTTTGTGCCAGACCCGATCGAAGGCCTTCGCCACGTCCAAACTAACGGCCAACGCTTCCCCCTTGGTCTCGATCGCCTGTGCCCACCGGTGAGTCAAGTATACGAGAAGATCACCCGCTGAACGACCCTGACGGAAGCCGTATTGTCGATCATTGAGGAGCTGGTGGTCTTCTAAGTACCGGAGGAGCTGGCAGTTAACAATGGATTCCATTATCTTTGAGAACAAGGAGGTGATGGCTATGGGTCTGTAGTTGGACGGATCCGAGCGATCTCCTTTTTTAGGGATTGGGTGCACTAGAGCTGTCTTCCATGAGTTCGGGACTACGCCAAGAGAGTAAGAAAGCCGATAAAGGCGCGTTAAAACCGGTGCTAACTCTGGAGCACACGTCTTCAGCACGATAGGAGAGATTCTATCGGGCCCACTCGACTTATGAACGTCGAGGGAAAGAAGCGCTTTACGCACTGCCCTTTGTGTAAACCGGACTTCCGGCATGCGGGTCTCGCACTGCGGTATGGTCGGCGGTGCGTTTCCCCCGTCGTCCAGGGTCGAGTTGGACGCAAAGAGTGTGCCCAGAAGATCGGCTTTTTCTTTAGCGTCGTGGGCCAACGAATTATCTCCTATGCGCAGAGGTGGAAGGGATGGCTTACAAAAGTTCCCCTGGACAGCTTTGGCAAGAGACCAGAATGCACGAATTCCGGAGGGGAGACTAACTAGTCTCTCGCCAATTCTGCCGATGTGAGCCGACTTCGCCGAAGCAATTACTCTTTTGAGGGACCTGGAGGCAAAGTTAAATTGCTTCTTTAATGTGCTGGTCTTTTCATCCCGTGCTGTCGCTGCATTAGCCCATGCTTGGTAACATTCCTGCTTTCGGCGGGACGCCGCTTTGCAGGTTCGACCAAACCAAGGCTGGGACTTGCCACCTGTGGGAATCAGGGAGAATGGAATGAAAAGTTCCATACCCTGAAGCACAACATCCGCGACAGAGTCAGCAACGACATTGGGATCATCCGGCGAGAAGCAAACCTGCCTCCATGGGTAGGATGCAAAGAATGTTCGCATTCCATCCCAGTCTGCTGACCTATAGTGCCATACGCGGCGACTGCCTGTAACTCGCGGCCGCAGCGAGTGAACGAGTGGCACTATACTCCTAATCAGGCAATGGTCCGAAGAGCCAAGAGGGGCCTCAACGGATACTTTGTAGCCGTCAGGATGTGAGGTCAGCAGAAGATCCAACAGTGAAGGCACGTGGCTTTCTGCATCTGGGATTCGCGTAGGCGTTGCTACCAGCTGCGTCAAGCCATATGCCAAGGCGAAATCCATTGGGTTCTCTTATTAAAATTATCACGGGAAACCTGGATCATAGCGATGCATTGCGGTACGATAAAATTACATCGGAACTTGGTCACAATCAAATTATTATCAAAGATAAATTAACATTGGTCTTTCAAATATTAGATAGTTTTATTAACACTACTGAAGTTTTAAATCAAAATTCCATTATTCTAGAAGAAAGATTAAAAGTAGTTGAACCCATGTATAATGAAGTAATGTCGAAAGTAGATCAGTGGACGTACACCACTTTCACTGTAAGCTTATTTAACATATTTGCGAGTAATTTCCGTACAATCTTTATAAAGCTAGGAGAGATAGAGACTGCACTTGCATTTAGTAAAATCTCTATACTACACCCAAGTATTGTTAACTCTACCGAATTGTTACAACATTTAAAATTAATATCCAATACTGCGAGTTTACTATATCCCGCAACGGAGGAAAACCTAGTAAAATTAGAAGAAACTATTATTGTCAAAACTTATCTTAAGAATAACCAGATTATGTTCATATTAGAGATTCCACTCACAGATAATCACACTTATAACTACTATAAAATTTATTCGTTACCAATTTTTCGCGAATCAGATAATAAAACCATGTCCATTTTACCTAAATATCCCTACCTATTGGCAAGGGGAATTAAACATCTGTCGATCGTGAAACCATGTCGACCACTTGCCGCCGGAGACCAATTCCTGTGCGCTGAGCATAACCAAGCGCCTTATCCAGAGCCAACCTGTATAGAGCAGCTTTTGAAATTCGATGATAACCTTACATGCTGTAGCCAACAACAGATTAGTATTGAAGACATAAGAATTCAGCGAATTACAACAACGAGTTGGATATTATTTACTAGACTGCGGACCGTTCTCACGAGCACCTGTAATAATGAAATCAATAAACATCCTGTCTTCGGAACTTACACCTTGGCCCTGGAAGAGTCATGCGACATCGAGATACAGGGAGTCCAAATTCGCCATCATCAAATCCTGACAGAAACTGATAATGTAGATCCCCTTCCAGCTATAAATTTACCGAAATTGTCTGCGAGTGCAACGCTACCGCCATCCAGTACACGCGTACTTAACATGCACGGTATTAATTTGGACGAAGTGAAATATACATATGTCTAGTTTATTAAAGCAAAACGAGTTCTCTAACAGTGATTTTAAAGGTCAAGACTCTAATATCAGTGTAGTTATAGTTTATTTTATATTTCTTATTGTTTTAGCATGTGTTCTTTTAATTTTGTCATATATTTTACGTAAAAGATTAAGAATGTTAATGTGTCTACGAAATCATCGGGGAGTAATTGAAAATGAACATCCCGATAATTTCGCTCTTAGGGAGGGAGGAGTAATGCATCCCCTGTATCCTCTGTCTTAGATTAAGTAGCTACTCCGCTGGCTCAGCATTGCCAACGGATATGTCTCTTAGAATTAGATAACGAATTGTTTTGACGATCGTCTATACATGGAATATTATAAAATGTTTTAAGGACATTATATTGCAAGCCTCCAAATCGGCAGCACACTAGTTAAGTTGTCTTTTATTTTACTTAAAAAACCCTTTGTCCAAACTGGAAGTTTAACTATCTATTGTACAATCGTACCCCCTCAAACAATATCGTTCTTCGTCCATAATCAGATTGTACCTTCATAATTATAATTATTTCTTTTATATCTTCAGTTAAATTTCTTCTAACTTTTCATATGTTAGGGTCCCATTGAAGTTGATTTACCCGTTTCATCGGGTCATGACTGACCAGGTGTATAGTTTTTCAATCGTTTCTTGATTTTGCATACAATTATGCATGATTAAGAAACTACTATAACTACTATTAAGTTATATTTAATGTAAAAATAAATAGAAACCATTGCTTCAATGGCTTTGTTTCATTATCTACACCTGATTGTGCAAATAGTGGGGGACCATATAGAAATATATGTTCATACTTATAACGGTCATCATCACTCTCCCTTTGACAAAGTAAACAGAACATTCATGAATTTTCTTGTTTTTACAAAATATCTTATTTATGATTTTGAATATTTGACAACAATCAATCGATTACAGTTAATTACATTGTCATTCAATCTCTACTCTCTTCTAAAATACGTTCCAAGTCATGCATATGATGCAAAACAGCTTAAAAATGTATGATTAACATTTTGAGGTTTGATGTAAAGCAAAATGCTTAACATTTAATACTAAATAAAATAGTTTTGTAATTATATACAATTTGAGTTCAATATGCTAATTTTCATTTGAATGAAAAATTTAATGTATTTTAAATAAATTAAACAAATAAGTAAGCAGCATGAAATGAAATGA
This sequence comes from Tyria jacobaeae, assembly GCA_947561695.1. NCBI lineage: Eukaryota > Metazoa > Arthropoda > Insecta > Lepidoptera > Erebidae > Tyria > Tyria jacobaeae. The sequence continues at coordinate 15,231,791 of OX387209.1, forward strand.
ATGATACCAAATGTCACCGAAAGTACCGAAACGAACCCCCATGCATGTGAAAGAATGTTAAGGTTATGTTGTTATGACATATTATTTTAATAGTTATATATTATAACCATCACATTGCAAAACTTTTACTTGCACAGTTCGTTAGGTCCAATAAGTAATAACTAAATATGGATTTATTTGTCATTAACAGGTATATTTAGTGATTTAAATCTAATGATCCAAATTACTCTGAAAATTACTTATAAATTTTGTTTAATTCTAGGTATAGAGATGACAACGACGAGGTAGATATTATTGATCAAGAAGCTAAACATTTAGAAAATTTAAAAAAGAGGATAGCCGAAAGGAAATCTGCCTATACTACGAAGAAAACCGCTGCCGTTATTACTTTGAAACCGCCTCAAGAAACACTAGATAGTACCAAAAAAGATGTTGTAACTGATCAATTACCTGAAGTAGATCAAAAGATTAATAGTAGTAGTAATATAAATAAGATTGAAAAACAAAGGAAGAAAGCTAAACAGTTCGAATACAAAGTGTTAGGTATAAGCGATTTCGAAAAAAGAATTAAGGTAAAGAATATATTTTACTGGTACTACTACTTTTTTATGCTTAGTTCAAATTTAATTACCATAGTACGGCCATAGCATACAAAGCTACTTGCAGAGCTCTCTCTGGAGTACACAACATAAAACTGTAACTACAACAACTAAATGTGAGAAACAGTCCTCACTTAAATTAATGCCACCTATTTTCAGCAACTGGGATTGACATGTATCCTAATATGTTTCTCATTTTCTGTCTTTTGTATTCTTTGTCTTTCCTTTTTAACTTCTTTTATCCCTGCCTAACTATTACTTTAATAGCCAAATTTTAGTTTATTTACTTATAGCAAATAAACTAAAATTTGGCTAAAAAAAAAAGAATAAAATAGTGTTTTATTGAACAGTATATGTTATATGCAAAACATTGTAATATCTATCTGGTATGTAAAAAGAGTTTCCATGACTTTATTTGCCTGATTTTTTCTCATAAGGCTCAACCATTTGGAAATAGGTGGTTATAGATCAATACGACACAAACATTTAATATCATTTCCACATTTTAAAGGGCAACTTATAGTTGTGGTAACACTGTGTGTATTGTAAATATCATATAAATATTTTTTTAATAGTATGATTTCAAATAATTGAGGGACAATTTTATGAAATGAAGATATTTAATTTAAAAGCATACTTAAAGATGATATTGTATTTTATTAAATTAAAATCATAATCTGTTGAATGGAATTAACAGTACATGACAACTAAGCCTTTGAACAATTCTGTTCAATGCAAACTATAAAACATAGATATCAACATATTTGTAATATTGTTTAACTTTAGTATTGGCTGGCCTGTGTTATTTGATGAGCATTAGTATTTGTTCTGTGTCTGGGTGTAATTTGTCTATAACAGGGGTGCTCAAACGGTCGATCGCGATCGACCAGTCGATCGCGATCGACCAGTCGATCGCGAGTGCTTTTTGAGTAGATCTTGAGAAGAAAAAATTTTTTAATAAGTAGGTAACTAAACTACAAAAAATTATTACGTAATAACACTGCTTGCGGCAAAAGGCGGCTTTATCTAAGGAACGCGCGGTACTTGTCAAAGAAAAGCCGCGTTGTTTCTAGACTAGACTGTACTAGACCATTTCGGGCGGCGCGTTTGACGGGAACATTCGAGACTTTCGTTCACGCCGATATAAATGTTGCGCCTGCAGGAATTGGAGTCATTCTGAATTGTAACTTGAAGGCGATACTACGTCGATACAAAGTTTATTATTAAATAGTGCGAAATGAGTGCAGTGAAGAAATCTAAAACGTATTATTTTAATAACGATTGGGAGGAAGAATTTTTCTTTTGTATGGTGAAGGATAAGTGCATTTGTGTTATTTGTCGTGCGTCAGTTGCAATACCTAAGCGTGGTAACTTAGAGAGGCATCATAAAACGGTTCATAAAAACTATGAAAAGGATTTTCCGCCACAGAGTGAATTAAGAAAACGAAAAGTAAGTAATTTGATATCTTGTTTGAAAAAAGAACAAACCATGTTCACAAGACCAGCCAAACAATCAAAAGCTGCTACGATCGCGTCATTTAAAATATCTCATATATTGGCGAAACACAAGAAACCATTCGAAGATGGATCGGTTGTGAAGGAAGCATTTATTGAAGCGGGTGAGACTTTATTTGGAGATTTTAAAAATAAAACAGAAATCATGTCTGCTATTAGAGAACTTCAGTTATCTCGTCCGACTGTCACAAGGCGTATTGAAGTCATGAGTCAGGACATCGCAGATAAACTAACTACGCAGAAAAACCGATATGACAGACACTGCCCAGCTGTGTATTTTTATTCGGATGGTATTCAATGACATGTTAGCTAAGGAAGAATTTTTGACAATCATTCCTCTGAAGGGGAAGACCCGTGGCGAAGATATATATGACGTTTTCATCAATTTTGTAAAAAACTACAAGCTACCAATATATAAATTAGTGTGCATTACAACCGATGGAGCACTAGCAATGACTGGAAACAAGAACGGTTTTGTGGCATTGTGTCGAGCTAATGAAGAATTCCCTTCATTTTTTTCATTCCATTGCATTATACATCAACAAGTTTTGTGTTCAAAAGTTTTAAACACGGAGGAAATTATGGGCATTGCAACAAAAATTGTGAATTTCATCCGTGCACGTAGCTTGCAACGGCGGCTCTTTAAGTTGCAGTTGGAAGATAGGGAGTCAGCTGAACACACTGATTTAGTTCTTCACACGGACGTCAGGTGGTTGAGTCGCGGAAAATTCCTAGAAAGGTTACAAGAATTATTGCCCGAAATAACAGCTTTTCTAGACGAAAGAGGTGATGACACTGAGATGTTGAAAAACGAAAAATGGCTGACTGATTTGGCATTTTTGACTGACATCACAATGCACTTAAACACCATTAACTTGGAGCTTCAAGGTAAAGGAAAAACTATTATTGAGATGATTAGCGCAGTAAACGCATTCAAAAGTAAATTGCAACTTATGATAGATCAACTGAAAAGAAAGGATCTGAAACATTTTCCGTCTTTGAAAGCAAGGATTCCTCAGTTGAATTATGATACGTATGAGGCTGAATTATCAAATACTTTGGGACAATTCGAAATGCGTTTTTATGATTGCAGTAAAATGGCAAATATAGCATCATTTATGAGTTATCCTTTTTCATGTAAAAACATTGAGGAATTAACCACTGAAGTAGCAAGTCAGTTTAATATGAACTCATGTTCTGTTGAAAATGAGTTAGTGCAGATTATATCAGATATACATCTCAAAGCTACAGCATCTGATACAAATTTCTGGTGTTTTATATCTGAAGATAAATATCCGAATCTAAGGCAAATCGCCCTTCAACTGACGGCAATGTTTGGGTCAACTTACTTGTGCGAGTCTGCATTTTCTGAAATGAAGATAATTAAGTCAAAATATCGCAATCGACTAACTGACGATCATATGTCATCATGCTTGCGATTGGCACTCAGTGGTTACGCACCATCTTATGAAAAGTATGCTGAGGACATGCAGTGCCACGCTTCAAGATCCAAAGTCACTCCTTAGTTGAGTTTAACACCATATGTAACTCTTTTGTTTTGTAACAACGAATAAACTCGCAATTTTGAATAACTAGGCGTTTTTTCATTGATATTGTAGAGAAGAACTTAAGTAAACCTAACCCAAACCTTGACTAAGATAATGTAAATTGTGCGGAAAGATAATATCTATATATGCTACGGTACACCCTACCTAGGTAGGTAGGGTGTATCGTGTATGTACGACAACCCTGCATCACACATACTTGCAGCCTCTCAAGTCGATCGTAAGTAGTCTAAAAATATTGAGGTAGATCGCCAGCAATTCAAGTTTGAGCACCCCTGGTCTATAATATATATATATTTAGAAATATATATGTGTGTATATCAGCAGTCTGGTTACCATGGTACAAGCTTTGCTTAGTTGGAGATCAAAATGCCATGTATGAGATGTCTGAAGACACCAGTTTTCTTACAGACAGAAGCATCAAGGTCGTTGTTGACGGTGCATGCTCCGACTCCAAGTCTGTTAATTCTGGTGTCCCACAAGGCTCTGTGCTATCACCCACGCTGTTTCTTCTGCATATTAATGACATGCTGCAGATTAGCAGCATCCATTGCTATGCAGACGATAGCACGAGTGATGCCCTTTACACCGGCCGCGCTAACATTTCTCGGGTAAACGTCATCGAAAGCCGATCCAAACTTGTGTCTGAAATCGAAACTTCTTTATCATAAGTTTCAGATTGGGGTCGACTTAACCAAGTCCAGTTTAACCCCACGAAGACACAGTTTTGCGCGTTCACCGCTAAAAAGCTGCCATTGGTCGTATCACCTCAATTTGAGAGCACTTCCCTAACTGCATCAGCCAGTATCGGAATCCTTGGCGTCGATATATCAAGCGAAGTCCAGTTTCGCGGTCACTTAGAGAGTAAGGTCATATTAGCCTCAAAGAAGCTTGGTGTGCTAAACAGATCGAGACAGTATTTTACTCCGGCCCACCGCCTGCAACTTTATAAGGCGCAGGTTCGGCCGCACATGGAATACTGTTCTCATCTCTATGCAGGTGCACCCCAGTACCAACTTCTCCCTCTTGACCGCATTCAACGGAGAGCGACTCGCATCATCGACTGCCAAGATATTTCTGATCGACTTGACACCTTGGCGTTTTGTAGAGATGTAGCTTCACTCTGCATCCTCTATCGCTTGTATCATGGGGAGTGTTCAGAGGAATTGTTCGGACTTATACCGGCTGCTGGTTTCCGCCATCGTCCTACGCGACAAAATATCCATCCCCATCACCTGGACGATTGGCACTCCACCACTGTGCGCTTCTCCAGAAGCTTTTTGCCTCGCACAACCAGCTTATGGAACAAATTGTCGCCTGCCGTATTTCCGAACCGATACGACATTCAAACCTTCAAGAAGAGAGCGTACCTCTACCTAAAAGGCCGGCAACGCACTTGTGACTCTTGAGTTGCGGGTGTCCATGGGCGGCGGTAGTCACTTACCATCAGGTGACCCGTCTGCTTGTTTGCCCCCTATCGCATTAAAAAAAAAAAAAAACCTTCAAGAAGAGAGCGTACCTCCACCTAAAAGGCCGGCAACGCACTTGTGACTCTTGAGTTGCGGGTGTCCATGGGCGGCAGTCGTCACTTACCATCAGGTGACCCGTCTGCTCGTTTGCCCCCTATCGCATAAAACATAAAAAAAATTTGGAATCAATTTCATTTTTCTTTTTGGTAAACTGTAAATCCTGCCTTAGTAGATGTTTAGAACATGAGAAGCATTGACTGCCAAAATTTCAATTGCATAGTCAGCTCTGTATTGATAAATTGCTCAGTAGGACAAGTAATTTTATATGTATAGGAGTTCATCATGAATATTATATCAATTGCTGTTAAATACTTTATTATTTCTTATGTGTTGTTTGCTATTTTAGGTTGCCAGAGTCCTACCTCATTGGCTCTCCCATGCCATTAGCCTTTCCACCAGTTTGAGGAACTTAAATTGTCATGTACAGGACCAAGATTGGTTAGACAGTACTTTAAAAGCTACACTTTTAAGTGAAGGTGTTACTAACTTGTTCCCAGTACAAGAAAAAGTTATTCCCTTTGTGTTGAATGAACACAAATCAATACATCTATTTTGGCCTCAGGATATTTGTGTGTCAGCTCCAACTGGAAGTGGAAAAACACTTTCCTTTGTCTTACCCATAATTCAGGTAAGTTACTTTTTTTTTTATGTATATTATATATACATAATATAAGAATTTAAAATATTGTTTCCAGATTTTGATAAATGAAATTGGTTGTCATGTAAGAGCTCTAGTGGTTTTACCAGTTCAAGAATTAGCAGCTCAAGTTGCTAAGGTGTTTAAGAAGTATTGTATGAAAACCAGGTTAAGAGTGGCCTTATTAGGTGGATCTACTCCTATACAACAAGAACAGCAAAATATGGTTTGCTATAGTAAGATGCACTGTATTATATATATAATGACCTAAAAAAAACTTGGCATGAACTATTGATCTATGATATATTGTGACCAGAATGTTAAAAGTTTAGATAGAGTGATAATCTGTCTACCTAAATCTACATTACTGTCATTATAAAAATAAATAATAATGAAGCCATTTATTTCTGAAGATAAGGTACAATGTATGAAAACTGTTAGTTTTCATTCATTCATCATTTTATAACTAAGATGTCCCTCAGATCGGGGTATGATATTTATCATTTGCCCATCTTGTTTTAGGGCATTCCTGTTTTCTAGTAGTCTCTTGGGTATGATCAGGTCTCCAAGAGAATACTAGTAAGTCCTGTTTGTCCATTTATTTGTATTGCACCTAAGCATATGTCCTGTCCAACCCCCTTTCAAGTGATCTATGTGATTTAGTATGTCCATAACTTTGATTTTTCTTTATTATTCTGGATTTGAGATTTGTACCTTAGTTTAATTAATTACTGACATTATTTTCTGTTAAATCTTGTATGGAAATATGTATGTAGTCGTAGTAGTATTAATAGTCCTTTATTTATTTTATGGTATAGGGGGCAAACAAGCAGATTGGTTACCTGATAGTAGGTGACTACTGCTGCCAATAGACACCTGCAACTCAAGAATAGTAATTGTGCTACCTACCTTTGAGGGGAAACAGGACAGGAAAGAGGATCTTTATTAAACTTCTTCTGCTTAATATTTGTAATGAATCAGTACTGTATCAAATGTAGCACATAAAACAAGATTTTAGCAGAATATTTGTATGATGTAATAATTTTTTATTTTTTTTTAGCTGCATCATCAGGATGGGTCAGTCAAGTAGACATAATAGTTTGTACAGCAGGACGACTGGTAGAGCATCTCCAAAACACAGAAGGGTTTTCATTAAAATATCTGAAATTTCTAGTAATTGATGAGGCTGACAGAATTATGGACCATATTCAAAATGACTGGTTGTATCATCTGGATAAACATATTAAATTAGAAAAAGAGTTAATGAAAGGCAGACATTCAAACCTTACATGGAGTAGCCTAATTAAGCAAAAGGCTCCCCCTCAGAAGCTGCTTTTCTCAGCAACATTATCCCAAGACCCTGAAAAATTAGAACAATGGGGTTTATTTGAACCAAAACTATTTTCTGCTGCTAAAATCAGTAATTATGAGGATGAAGATCAAATTAGACTATATAAAACACCAGATGAATTAATAGAACAAACTATTACATGTGAAGCAGAACACAAACCACTTGTTCTGTATCATTTTCTGGTTGACCAGAAATGGGACAAAGTCTTGTGCTTTACTAATGCTGCTGAGTCCGCACATCGATTAACTGTACTCCTGAATACTTGGGGGTTGGGTAAATTAAAAGTAGCTGAACTTTCTGCAGCATTACATAAATCTACAAGAGAAAGTGTATTGAAAAAGTTTACGTCGTCAAAAATAAATGTGTAAGTTACATATTTGCATGTCATAATACTCATAATAAATTTAAAAAGTTGACATTCCTTTCATGGCTATGACACACAAATTCAAAGTAAAAAAAAAGTTTGAAATTAAAACCTATATTACATTTTTAAACCTTATAATAAATGATATGAAATAAAAACATTGCATGAAATTAATGTTCTTATTATACCAAATCTAACTATCACAATTTTTTTTATGATATTTATGAAAAAAAAAATCTCCTTGAATTAAAAAATATTTCAGATTCTTTTTAAGAATATATTTGGGAATACTAACATTATACATATAATAACCAAATATATTAAATTATTATTACCAAATTGTATGTTCTACCCATGAAGGTATTTCATACAAGTTACTTATAACAGTACCAATAAACTTAATGTACATATAGACATTTTTTTTAGATTAATTGGAACTGATGCGCTAGCTAGAGGTATAGACATTCCTGACTGCAATTATGTTGTTTCCTATGATCCTCCAAGAAACATAAAAACGTATATACATAGAGTAGGACGTACAGGACGTGCTGGTAGAATCGGACACGCTGTATCTATATTGTTACCAAATCAAGTGAATATATTTAAGGTAAAAGACTCAACTATTGTCATCATTAAGCTTTGTGTTAATTGACGATTTTATTCATATACACGTTTTTTTTTAAGGAAATTATTCAATCTGGTGGAAAAGTACAGCTACCTCAAATAGAAATACAAGAAAGTATTCTTAGTCAGCTTTCAGAGAGTTATCAACAAGCGATTAGTGTAACTAAGCAGCACATTCATGCGGAGGTTGACTCCAAAGTGAAAAAATCTATAGAAATAAAAAGGAGACTAAAATCAAAACCATTGAAAAGAAAGCACAGTGCCTAAGCATTTCCATAGAAACTTTATTTCAAATATAAGCAGAAATTATATATTGTATAGGTTTTAATTAATTTCTGTAATAAAGTTCAGTAATTTCAGAAATAAAATTGTGACAGGTGCAGCGGCGGATCTAATTTCAAGTCGGGAGGAACCAGGAAAGGATAGGTTTCTTAATGCTCGGAACTCGAATTAACAATAATAATTTTGTTCAATAAAAGGAAAAAAAAAACACATGAAACAAAATGTATAGGTTGATTTTTAATTGTAATAAAAGTATATTGTAAACGGGGGGAGTCTGAATCATACTGCAACTTTATGGTTTCACATTGTATACGTATTTTCAATTTCAAAAACCTTTCAAATTTCCTTTATTATATAACACACTGTCAGTGCCTAATTCTTTATACAACAATTAGTGATACAATAGCGATAGTGTTAAATCGTTGTATAACCAACAACTGAATGAAAGCGAGTAAGCTGTAAGTTGTATAATCGCCGGCAAACTTCTTGAACATGTGTGACGTAGAGGGGTAAAATTTGCGCATCTACATTTGCGAGCAAAAAAAAAAAATAATATGATATAATAATCCAAATATACTCGGCGTCAAAAAAAAAACCGCACCTTTGCAAAAATTCAATTCAATTCGGTTTATGTCGCGGTTAATCCTTTGTATGGTTGTTTTATGCTATTTATATGAAAGGTTGGTAGGTATAATAACAGTAAAATACAGAATAATGCATGCAATTACAACCGTTTAAAAAAACAAGGTGCATGTGTAAAGTGAATAAATTGTTAGGAAAAAAATATTCAAACAAAAACAGGCAATAAAATTACAAAAACAAGAAAGAAATCAATAAAAAATGCTACTTAAAACCTAGTGCAACCCCCCTTTGATCTAATAACAGCTTCCAAGTACGGTCCTCCAGTGTTCGAGATCCCAGTTGAGATGTTCTCGAGCGAACTGTAATCGCTCCCTACGATGCTGTGGCGTTAATTTCGAACCCTTGGCTGGTCTTCGGGCTGCTATACTCCTTTCTCGCAGCCTTCTTCTAATCGTAGACGTGCTCACTGCGGTTCTACAAGCCCCTCGGACTTGCTGTTGCAGCTCAACAGCATTGGAGAAACGGTTCCGCAATGACGTCGTCACAATGAAACGGTCATCTCTCTCAGATGTACAGCGCCGTCTCCCTGATCCTCGTCTCCGGGTGTAGCCCCCAGTCTCTTGAAACCGTTGGAGCACTCGACGAATGGCAAAACGGCTCAGGTTCAGTTGCCGAGCAACATCACACTGTCGCATCCCTGTTTGCAGTAGTGCTATCACTTGAGCGGCTTGATCTACAGTGGTATCCATTTTGTAGGGCTGTTTTCTTATGTTCTGTGTTTTCATGTGTTCTCTGCAACGTCAGGATGTCGAATGACCTAATTTTACATAGTGGTATCATCTCCCCCTGTTGAAGGGGTGGGGAGACTATTTGAAGCTCCAGAGCTTAAATAGTCTCCCCACCCCTTCTAGTGATTTTCCTCGCAGCTCACTACTGTGAGCTGGTCATTGGGGTTAGTTCACCGGCCGCGAGGTTTGCTCGCCGATCGCTCCTCCGAAGAGGGATCCAGCAAGCCGCCTGCGAGAGATCGGTGGTTGGCTGTCTGCATCCGATGGCGAAGCCAATGCCCCGCTCGAGGGAGCTGATATGAGCTCCCGAGCGGGGCGTTTGAGTCGCCTCCGGATGAGTGTCGTTGCGTCTGGATGTGGGAGTGGAGCAATGCCTACCAGGTGGGGAAGATTAGAGCGGTCAGCCCGCTCAAACATCCCCGTGGCGAGTCTGCTTACGAACTCCTTTAGAGGTTCCCACTTGAGGTCTCGGTGGATTGTTGAATTCCTGAGGTACTTGGGGGCGTCGACCACCATACGAACCTTCGTATGAGAGCCCGCGGCTATGGTTGGCCCAACGAAGCCCACAGTCCACGCAGACTGGAGGGCCTACCAAGAATCCCTAGCAGGTTACAGCCGCCCTACGGTTGTAAAAACGCCAGTGGAAGTCGATGAAGCCGCCGAAGTAATCACCGGAGCTATCCAAGCCGCACTTCAAGTCTCCCGAGCACTAGACCGAGCAGCGAGCGATAGAACCCTCTGCCCGCTCGGCTCCGTAAAATGCTCGAGGAGAAGCGAGAGGCTAAGGGGCCCTGGCAGAGAACTAGGCACCCCCGAGACAAGACCCGATACAAACGCCTTACCAACTCGTTCAAGGCCGCTCTCTGGGAGCACAGAGGAGACGCATGGGAGAACTTTCTCATAGATATCGAGGATGAACAGCCCTCGGTACACCGACTCTGCATGCAACTGACTGCAGAACTAAACCCCACGCGCCCCCTGTTCGCTGAGGACGGGCAAATACGCTACAAAGCTCAAGACCGTGCTGAGATCATCGCGAACAGCCTCGAAAAACAGTTCACACCTCACGACAATCAAGACGCGGACCACACTCGAGAGAAAGAGCCGGCAACCCATCTCTACCTCTCGAGGCCCCTCGCCCAGTCAGTCGCCAGCAGAGGGTTCTATCGCTCGCTGCTCGGTCTAGTGCTCGGGAGACTTGAAGTGCGGCTTGGATAGCTCCGGTGATTACTTCGGCGGCTTCATCGACTTCCACTGGCGTTTTTACAACCGTAGGGCGGCTGTAACCTGCTAGGGATTCTTGGTAGGCCCTCCAGTCTGCGTGGACTGTGGGTTTCGTTGGGCCAACCATAGCCGCGGGCTCCCTGAACACAGTAGAAGGTCCTCGAGCACTTCCTGTGCCGGAGGTGCTTTAAGTCCTTTGAACACTATGATGTCCAGTACGCTATCACTATAGCCCGCTGGGTCCAATCTAGTGGGTTCTCTGGGGCCAGCGATTTCATAGTTATGCATACCGGAGTCTTGCATAAGGAGATTCCCCATTGTGTTGCTGGTGGTGTTGTGCCATGCTTGGTGCTTTGCGTTCAGGTCTCCCGCGATTATGGTTGGCGTCGTGTGTAGGAGAAGGCTCCGAAGTTCATCGACGCGGGCTCTCTGATTTGGAACTCGATGGGCCGCGTAGAGGCGCATCTCCCGCCTGCCGATTTGGACATCGATACCAAGCGCATGCATGGTATCGAGTCTCTTCGGTTCGACGGGTTGATGCACTACTGTTCTCTTCACTAGGATAGCGAGTCCACGATATGCTTCGCCTCTTGGCGAGACCTCATCTTGGCGGTATACAATGTACCCTGGGATCTCGCTTATAAGCATGATATCGACCCGCTGTTCCTTGAGAAATAGACGTAGTAGGCCTATCTTGGATTTCAAAGTCTCCGCGTTCCAATGAACCACCCTGAGCGGCTTATCCATTGATAGAGAGGGTTTTCAGCAGTCCTCTTGTATTTATCTCGCCTCCCTTAACACGCTGTGCAAACAGCATGAGTAAGGCGGCGAGTTGGTCCCTCTCCGGGTCTTTATCGGATGGGCTGCAGTCTTTGGATGCCGCCGCAGGTGTGGGTGGCTTTTCCTGGGCTGTCTTCTTTTTGCGGTGCCTTCTCCTCTTTTTAGTGGAGCTTGACCCCGGGTTTGCTTCCGCCATCAGCGTGGTGGGTGCCGAGTCGCCGACCACGTTTGGTTGATCGATGACTTTAGGCGGGCCAGTTCTCGGCATGAGTCCCGCCTTCTTGTTGCGGGCTATTAGACGCAGTGGCGCACGTAGGTGGCTCTTCTTTTGGTCGAGGACAGTTGTGCACCTGGTGCTCACCACCTCATCATATGTTAGTTCTGGGAACTGTGGCGAAAGCCTTGGCAACGGTGGCATTGAGAGGGTCCTTTCTTGCCTCTCCAGGCCTCTATGATGACGCCTGGCATAAGCAAGACCTCATCAATGTTGTAGGCCTTGGCTGCGGTGGGGCTCTTCTCCACTTCTGCGAAGAAGATGCATCCGGGTCTGCTTGTGCGAGCACGGATGTGCTTCGCGAACTTGACTGGCACTTCCTTGCTAGTCAAGTCCTCCACTATTTCCTCTGTGAGAGTGTCGGCGGGTAAGCCCCGGATAGCCATTTTCAGGGGCTTCTGGGGCGGTGGGGCGATGGCGTAGTAAGGCGCCTTTTCCTGTCCGAAGTCATTCAGGTGAGCCTGAATGACTCGAAATTCGGCGTCTTCTTTGGGCGTGAATTTGAATCCCTTCCCAAAGGGCCTCACGCTGGGTGGGTGACCGATTTTGGCGGTTAGCTCCTTCATCTGGGTAGTCCAGTTCTCCAGACGGTCCACTACAAGGATTGGTTGTCTCCTTGTGGACGTCTGGGTAGTGGCCGCCTTGGCAGAGCCTAATTTTGATGCTTACTGCCCTTTTTATAGCCCACGAAAGTGCGGCGAGTTGTGGTCCATGTAACGAGTATTTGGATATCATTTTCTTCAGCATACCGTATTAATTCATTAAGTTGTTGTTTAAAAGCATATTAAATGAACTTTCAATTAATATCAACATTGTTTGTGATAAACGTACTGGTTTGCAACTTATTAGGCTTTATAATTTATTTTCTGGGAGGTGCGATTTTTTGACGCCGAGTATATTTATTTATGTAATTGTAAAACTGTATTTTTTGTGTATTATTTTTGTATACGAAAAAAACATATAGGCGTTTAAATACTTTATTTAATTTCTAATATAAATGTCAAGTTTTATAATAATAACAATAATTGAAAACTTCAATACACAAGTAGGTAAATATCAAATGATGAAAATTAGGAAAAAATTAAAACGCAAATAATCATTTACTGTCTAAGGAGCAGCACCAGCGAGTGGCTAAGCATTTTTGTCAGTAAAATAATCACCTACTTTGTAACATGCTTGTTTACAAAGCGTTCGTTTAATGCAGTTTTTGAATTTCTTCTCATTTAGATGAAGAATTTCACAAGGTATTTTATTATAAAGTTTAAGACAGTACTCATAAAAGATGTTTGTACTTTTTTGTTAATCTAAATTTTGATTGAAATAAAATTATTTCTATCTTAATATAATTGTCTTTCATATCGTTTTGTACTCCCTTCTCGTTAATTATCGTACTCCCACGTAAAAGGCCGACAACTTACTGACGACTTGCATTGCAGGTGTCTTGTCCATGGATGGCTGTGGTGCAGTCGTTTGTCATCAGATGACCGTCTGCTAGTTTGCCCCTTTCTCAACTTCCAAACTAACTGGCCAAAAAACTTCTAAACCTACATGAAATTGTGAGTTTACTGTTCAGTCAGCTCGTGGTGTAGCTTCACTACAAAATTTTTTTAGCTAATAAAGGCCGGTTAAAGAACCAAAGATTAAACTGCTTAAGATTTCATTTCACTCTAGTTAATTAAAGTAGCAGTAGTTTACAAATTGTAAATAAATATTTATGGAGTAAGGGTAGAGGGAAATAGGTATTCTATATACCTACTTTTGAAACAATAAGAATTTTGTATTACGGGAGAGTAATAATGAAATTCTTTGTTTAGTGACATACCGGTCTACAAATGGCAACATCGATGAATTCTGGTTGTTAATTTCAATTCAAAATTGACTTAAAAGTCTTAGTTACCAGGTCATTAAATTAAAAAAAAAATTCAATTCAAAATTCGAGCGGTTTGGTTATGATCGTAGATCCGTTAATTCACAGAGTAGAGTAGTTTAATACGTTAACTGTGCAATATAACTTGAGCTTGTTTGTTTTCCAGTTTTATTGTAATATATTCAATATGACGATTACTTTATCCGAGGTTAAAACAATACGTTCGGCTAATTCGTCTTACATCGATGCTGAATTTTTTTATCCTAAATTAATCATTTTTCAAAACAAGAAAAGTATTGTAATAGTGGATTTAGATAATAACAAACAGGATGATACAGATGAAAAGAAGATACATACTTATGAAGACGAAATTTCTGATAAAATGTTAGTGCTACATTTTCTTTGGCTTGTTTTTAAGTCGGGAAAAATTATAGTAATAGATGTTTTAAAAAACACTCAAGTTATAATTGTTAACGAAAACAGCATCTGCCTAAAATTGCGCCAAGTTGTAATATATCAAAATCGGCTTTGTTTTCTTAGTGATAGTGGAGATTCATTTCAAATTCCATATGAAATCAAAAGTGTGATGGAGCAAATAGAAAAAAGCGCTGGTGAGGTGCCTTTACAATTTAAAAAGACCCCTGTAAACCACACTATCTTCAAAACAACATTTTATTCTTTAAATGGTATGAATTTGTTTAAAGAATCTGGAACAATAATGATAAAATGTCCAGTAACTGGTTTATTGGAAGCAATATCCTCCGAAATAAAGTTATGTAATATGGCAATATGGAGTGACCTAGCAGTTTTTGCTAATAATTCCAGAATGTGGATTGTGAACCTACAAGATGATCTAATAATTTTTGATTTTGAAAAAATAGAGGGGAACTATTACCCTGTGCAGGCATGTGATGATACCTTCTACTATCTTCAGTGGAACAGTGAAAAAGTAAGTCTTCATTAATGAATAATATTAACTGTTAAAAAGTAACTACAATATCATGAAATATTGTTATTAGCTGCAATATTTTCATAATTAATTCTTGAAGATGTACACCTCTACCTACATACTAAATATATATAGTATAAGGTCATTGTCACATTTCTTTTTTTACTTTTAAAGGGTGAATATGGGTAGAAACATCTTTGCTTCTATTGATACTACTACATGAAAGAGGACTGTTAATTATATTGAACTTGAATTGACTAGAGAGTCCAAAGTTATCTTTAAATCTTTGCCAATAATTAATAATAGTCTCAAAGATTATGTACCAATGTAATTACTTTCACTGACAACAAAGGTCAAAAAAGGTATATTAAAGATGTTTCTACCCACATGACCTTTAAAAGTTAAAACAAGAAATGTGACAACAACCTTATACTATAAAATTTTATAATTGTTATATCTTTTGTTTTAAAGAGCTTAACAATGAAAGAATTTGTAATTTAATATTTAATTAAAGTTTATATAAACCTCTTTTTTAACAAAAGAGCTGGATATTTCATGCAAAATGTACTTAGTAGTATTCATTTATATGTATGATATTCCAGGTGCAAATTTGCTGTGCTATCTTCACCCAGTCAACATCAAAGAAACATTCTGGAAATAGTAAAGAATATTTACACACATTAACTTCACAAGAAACTTTTAAAACTGAATTATCTGCTATAATAGATTCTATGGTAGTTACTACAAAGAGTGTTGATGTGTTACCTAAATTGAAGTCCTTATTTGAACAGATTGATGATTTTGGTTTTCTTCTAGAGACTTTAGAGAAGCTCTGTCAACTTCATCTTAGTTATAAATCTATTTTATATCCACTGCAGAAGAGAATATTTGCTACAAACAATATTGACTTGATCAACATGGTTAGTGATTTATCAATAAAAATTGATTTGGTTGAATATATCCAATTTACTGGTAACCATGGTTATAAAAATATTAATTTATTTGAACAAAATCTTATCAGCCTTTGTGTAAGCTTCCTAACTAACCATGATTTTGATATTGGTTCTATTTGTTGGCTAAAATATTCACAGTTGAAGTTGACAATCTCCCCTGACGATGTAGTCATAATTTTAAATTCTATAAGCAATAATACAAAAATTGCTTCAATTATTATATGGTTAAAAAATTTTATTCCACCTTTGTTAGAAATAAATCCATTTTACATTGATACATTTGTGCGCTGGGCAACTGAAAGGGTTTTTATGTTAGAACAATCAACATATTGGCCCAAAATAGGAGTTAAATTTGTTGAAGAAGTTATTGTGATTCTGGAGACCTCTTTTAAATCTATTTCAGTGAGGCCTATTTCTATGGACGATCTTGATTTACTAAAGACCAGAATAACTTATATTATTGAACTGAAAGAAAAATACAAAATTAATATGTTATTGAATGAATTGAGTTCTCAGAGTCCAAATGAAATTGCATTAATAATGATAAGGCGTTGTTACACCGAGGACTTGTTAATGTTTTTACAAAATTATTTGCCTTCTTATGTTATGCAACACCAATTTGACATGGATGACATCCTGGCATCTTACATTGAAAGTGAAGCAGCAAGTAGTGGAGGTGGTATTGATGGGACTCGCCTGAGTATATTGTTGGATGCTTTTCATTCATATAATAATAAACTAGAATGTTTACTTCAAGTCTTAAAAGTATTGGATGTTCCATGGAATGTAACTGTACTTAACCTTGCTATTTCTACAGTTGCAGAAACTACTAAAAACTTTACTGCTTCTGATACAGAAAGATTACTTTCACTAGAGGTACAAAAAGAAATAAATTATGCCAATGTAAAAATTATAATAAAGAAGTATAATTTTCCCATGTCTTGCACTGATTACATACTTGTACTTCATAAAATAGTAAGTGTTCCAATAATAGAATTGGATGACTTGAATGTTATAACAAATGTCATGCCTGTATATAAACATTATGGAAATATTTTATATACTGAAAGATGCCTTCAGGATTGTGAGACAAGATTAGCATTAAAATATTTTAATAATGTACCATCAAAAGAAAAAAAGTTATTGCTTAAAGCTGTAGTAGCTAAATACGATCAGATAATTAGAGGTGCTAATAATTTGACTGTAGAAAGAAATTATTTAGACTTTATAAAAGGAACAAAACTTTTGAATGTAATTGAAATGAACAACCTTGAAATACTATATCATTTTAAGTATTCTTACAGTGTATTATTAAACTTGAATGACGTTTATAATGAAAGTTCCTGTGAAAACACAGTCAGCAATTGGGTAAATCAAGACGGAGCAACGGCTAGTTCGGGGCGCGGTGGAAGTGTCATTCAACTTACACAAGCATGTCAATCACAACATTCAGTGCTCATGGCTCTATTGCGAAAAACCTCGACATGTCATCGAGTGAGAGAACTTGTTGAATACCTCATAAGATTGTTCACTACTAAAGATGTTTCAGCAGATGATTTTATTGCAGTATTATCACAATTCCAGTACGGAGAGAATTCCAATTTGTTGTTAAACTCCTATAATGTTTTGATTGATTTAGCTTTAGTTTGCAGTGAGGAATGTTTACACAATTTGGTGAGTCTAGTATCTTTATTAAATACTCTCATTCATGCAAGCATAATTGTCAAAAATTTGTCAATAGCATGGAAATTCCAATACATATTTTTACCTATCTCGTCAAGCACTGCTATTAACGATTTGATCCACTGCTACAATTCAAAACTGTGTCCTGAAAATTATTCAACAGATATTCCTAATATTTATAGCAAATGTGATTTCACTTTACTGCGACTAATTTCTAATTATTTCATGGGTGGAAAAGTTATTAAAACAGCTTGCTCTGATGACGAGGCAGAGATAACTAAGAGACTACTAGGCAAAGTAGTTGCATCTCAAGATCTAGATGAAGTTTTAATTACTAGCCTGTTACTCGTAATACGAGTATATGAGGAAGATAATTCATGGATTATTGAAGCGCTGAAAGGACAAAACGAATTTTTACCACATCATCTTCTTTGCTACCTTACTTCGCCACCTATTCGTCGTACTTTCCTATTTGATCACGATTCATTCAACAAAGATGTGTGCAATTCGGTTTCATATCCTCCCCAGCATATTCTTAAAACCAAGTTTAATATCAATTTATCAGATATAGCTTTACCTGAAAGTAGTGAAGAAACGTGGGATGTGAAAGTTATTCTTTTTTACGTTTTATTACAATATCCGGATATAAGCTTTGAAAGACTGGTCGATCTATGTCGTGCGTTAAATATTTCAACAAATGACGGTCTATCGCTTCAACTGATAGCATTGCTATCGACATGGGAATTAAATTATAAAATTTATGTTGATAATTTAAATCAGCGTCAAATTGTGATTGAGAATAATGTAAGTAATTTAAACAGATGTTTTATTATCTGGGATAGTATCGAAAACAAAGAAGTGTTAAAGGATATATTGAATGATTTCTGGAGAAATGGTGAAATTACATTGCACGGCCGTGTTGTCTCTATAAATCCTTATTACTATGAAGTATTCTTGTATATATATCGTCTAATTTTTGGATATACTTGCGAAATGAAAAATACAAAAGAATATTTTCTGCTGCATTTTCTTAAAGAGTACAAACGGACGAGCAGTCCAAAACAATATGAATATGAACTATTTTCTGTCAAAGGAATGTTCCCAGAGATTGGCCATTTTAGATTACCATTCCATCTCTTTATGAGAGAAGACATGTGGGCTAACCTGAAATCTGAGATAACATTAGAAACATATGAACGTTGGCTACCTTCTGTTGCTTTGCTATCTTTGGACTCTGATATGCAAACTGCAAGAGATATGATTTGCAGTAATGCTGTAAAACAAACGATGACTACGCGAAAACGAAACGAAGATAATATCGATTCGGACACTAAACATGAATCGTGGCGACTTACTAGCCGAGAAGAACCCTTGCTTCGGGCAGCACACCGATGTGTTAGGCACATTGCTAATATGGAATGGGCAGGTGCATGTCTTTTCTACGTGCTGCAAGGCTGTGCTCGTGGCGCAGACCAAGTTGCAGCTGCTCATCTGTGCTACCAATTCGCCCAGCGCTGGGCTGCTTTGCAACCTGGCAATCGTGCTGTTCGACAAATGGAACGTCTACATTCAACTCTTTCTACGCGTCACGCATTGTATAAAATAGATTGGGTGTGTGAAGAATTTGTTCGACTTGCTACAGAACCAGCTCAACTTATACGTACATTATATTTTCATTCAGATTTTATAAAAAAAATTAATCGTCATGATGTGAATAAGGCTGTAAACGAAATAGCTGATAGGAATGGTATTAATGTTAGTTCCATTAGAATTCAGATACTGGAAAATATTCTTGAAAAATATTATGCTGACAATAAGAGTATCGTGGCTTTAACTGTGAAAGAATTAATGACTGCGAAGTATATACTTAGGGCAACTTGTCCTAAAATGGGAGCTATATACTTATCTCGAATCGCCTTCGATGACGAAAGTGAAAACAACAAATCTAAGAAATTAAGAGCTCTTCAGTGTCTTATTAGCATAGTTGACCCTGACACCGCTATTAAGGTAACAAGTAAGGAAAGAAATACTCTATGGATATCACTTATTGAATTATTCAGTGTTATCAATTTAGAAAGTGTTGATATGCCTTGGATAGCGGCTACGTTTAATCATGATAAAATCAGAGGTCTGGAGCAATTGCTGCAAAGTGTAGAAGGTAATACAGCTGGTTTAAAAATTGCTGCACAGTTAGCCTCCAGATTTGGGTCAACACCGATACTACGCAGCCTAATTCCTCTTCTATTACGCGTAGGGTTATTTGAAGAAATTATTCCTTTATTACTAAAACTTTCATGTCAAATTGATAGTGCTATATGTTCTGCATGGCGGGCTGTTATTTTGTCACCTTTTCAGCGTGCAGATTACCCTATAACGGAACGTCAGAGATCGAAATGCTTAAATGCAATTAATTTATTACCTGTCTGTCCCCTCATTAAAGATGAAGATTTAGTAGAAATATGGAAAAACTGTTTAAGATGTAAATGTTTTGGACTAGGCTGTTTAGTTTTGCCATACATGACTTCGCAATGTAGACAAGAATTAACAGAACTTCAAAAAATTGATAGAAGAAATCTTATTGCTAGTTTAAAAAACTTGAATTCAGAAACTTATCTTGTATCTGGTGCTATGCATGTGATAGAAAGAATGGCATCCAGAGCATATAGGTAATACTCTTACACATATTTTTTTGTATATAGACTATACTACACATAATTATGTTATTACATATAGAAAAGGAAATGTTGACATCTGATAGCATGGCTAATAATAGATATAATAGATAATTTAGATACATAACATACTTTAACAAGAAATTTAATAAACAATAGTGTCCAACCAAACAAATGAGTTTAATTTGACTGCCAGGTGGTACAGTGGTTTAAGTGGTCACCTCGCCACTACTCTGCCGCGCCGAGTGTTGTGGGTTCGAACCGATCATGCTAGGCAGTTACATTCTTTTGTTACAAGTCATTGCCTATGTTAGATGAATATTTTTTCTAGACTGCTAAAATAGACAACTGTAATTCTTAAGAATTGTGACTAATTGGGTAACTGCTAAACCACTACCGCTTTTATCTAAAATATAAAGCCTTTAATAAGTTATGTAAACAATATTTCTTTTAAAACAATGTATCAGATATTTTTTGTCATAATAAAAAATAGCCTTATAATAAAAAAATTATTGTACATATTTCTTTAATGATGAAACAATCCATTGGTTACCTTACATAAGGATTGCAAGTAAATGCTAAAGATTTTATGTAACATACAGAAGGACATAACATTTCAAAAAGGGGGCCATAAATACCATGACCTTGGGCCAACATTGCTGGTGATTCCCCTGATTTATTAAGCTTACTGGCTAGATCCACAGTATCCTCTCGCAGAAACAGAATTAGCAAAGTTGATTTAGAATGACTTATTGCTGCAGCTAAATGCATAGGTGTTTGTTCTGAAACAAAAAAAAATACATTGTTTAACACTAGTTTAAATCTTGAGATTTATATTTCCATTAGATGATATCTTTTATAACAAAAAAATATACTTAAATCTAATACATAAATTTAACAGCAACAACCCACAGTACAGCTATAAATATGTTGAAGATCTGTATGTGGTTGGTATAATTCTGAATAAAGCAACACTTGAATCAATTGCTTCAATATGTTGGCATATGTGACTAAGAAGTAACAAAGCAATTGCATAAATTAGTGATTTAGAAAGGTGTAATTTTTTGAAATACTTCTATAATCATTTATGACACTACCCCTGACAAGTACTTATGAGCAACAAGTCATTAAGATATAATTGCGCTTACCTCCATCAGATACAGCTGCAGGATCAGCACCAGCTGACAGTAATCTAGCAGCAGCTGCATAATTATTCCAATTGCAAGCTGAATGCAATGCTGTCCATCCTAGTTGTGTTTTTGCATGTATTTTAGCTCCAATACTGACCAAATATGATATTACCTCAACATGATTGCTATATGCTGCTCGATGCAGAGGTGTATATCCATCAGAATCTTGGGCATGCACTAGACCTGGTTGTTTCTGTAAAAGTTCTTTTAAAATCTCAAGTTCACCATTCTCTGCTGCCCACAAAACATGATCAACAGGGTTAGCTGAAAAAATGTTGGAACTCTATACCAAAAACTCTAGTTGCCCAGAGGAAGTCAACTTAGTCAAGTACTGATATTAGTTATAAGTACACTAGATTAGTGTTGAAATTAAAATGTTTATAGATTCAAATCTTTGTAATCAGTTATGTTTTGCTAGTTAGTGTGCTATATAATGAATGGATGGAAATATATATATATATATATATATATATATACAGTCGTGGTCAACTAATTAGGGACACTCTCTAGTTAATCCAAATTGTGAATTTATTTTTTATTTTCCAACGAGTCTAAACAATATTCCACATCTTTTACATGTAAGTATAATTAGTCATTTATGTGCCTAATTATACAAACAATAACAACTTCTTAAACATTAAACCTCTTTACAGTATAGCTGATAGATGATCACAGTGCTATTTGTTCAAAGAATGCTGGCTGGCCATTTAATTAGGGACACTGAGATATTGCGTTCTAGTTTCAAAATCTGAATCTCAATTATTATTTTCTTTCTTCTCCTATTCTTTGTGGTAGTTTTGGCGGCAATCTAGATTTGTAATTTCAAGTTTTGAGAGTTATTTTGAAGAACAATGGGCAAAAATAAAAGTTGCGATGCAACACTACGAAAAATTATCATGAAGTTTGTCGAGCGTGGTTGGTCATACCGAAGGATAGCAGGATATTTAAATTGTTCAAAAACTATGGTATGCAATGCAGTGCAACATTTCAGGCGCAATAACACAACTTTAAATGTGCCCAGAAAAAAAAGATCGAGAAAAACAACTCCGCAAGAAGATAGAATGATAACCAGGTTAGCTAAGAAAGATCCGTTTCTAGGCTCTATTTTAATTAAACATGAAGTGTTTGGGGCAGACGAAAGAGTCAGTGTATCAGCGAGGACAGTTCGACGACGTCTGGTAGAAGCAGGGTTGTTCGGAAGAGTGGCTCGCAAAGTACCGTTGTTAAAGAAAGAGTATAGAAATGCACGTTTGGCGTTTGCACGTAAATATGGACATTGGACCTACGACCAATGGCAACATGTATTATTCTCTGACGAGACCAAGGTTAATTTGATTTCTTCAGATGGAAGGCAATACGTACGGCGTCCTGTAAAAGCGGAAATGAATCCAAGATTCACAAAAAAGCAGGTGAAACATGGCGGAGGAAACATTAAAATGTGGGGATCATTTTCTGGACGTGGAGTGGGACCTGTGAGGAAAGTTCAGGGTAACTTAGACCAACATCAATACAAGGCAATATTAGAAGAAACTATGCTTTCCTATGCTGAGGAACATCTTCCTATTATATGGACTTTTCAGCATGATAACGACCCAAAACATACAGCCCGTTCAGTCAAGTCGTTTCTTAACAGACAGTCGGTATCAGTGCTAGATTGGCCAGCAAATAGCCCCGACCTCAACCCAATCAAGCACCTTTGGAACGAAATTAAGAAAAAAGTTGCCATTTATCGTACCACAACTTTAGATGAACTTAATGAAGCTTTTTGTGAGGCATGGGCAAACATTCCTGTTGAAATATGTCAGAAACTGATAATGTCTATGCCACATCGGTGTCAAGCGGTAATTACTAACAAAGGTTTTGCTACTGGGTACTGATTTTACCCGTAATAAAATGAAGTTGTTAAAGAAATTAAAATACTGCAGATTATTAGTTCTGTTTAACTCTATTTTTCATTTTACTTTACTGTTCTTAATTAAATGTCCAGCTACAGAATTGTACCTTAAATTGAATACATGGTTAACCTTTGATATTAAACACTTTTTTATATTTATTTAATCTTTTATTTACAGCCATTTATAGTATAATAATCGGATCAAATTATGCAAATAATAGTTACTGAGAAATCAACAGGGTTTTATATTTATATGTACATAGCCGGTTATTGCTGTCCACTATCTTGAATGTCCTTAATTAGTTGACCACGACTGTATATGCATACATACAATAACCTGTATCAGAGGCGTAATGAACGCCCACAATTTGCCTATTAAAATTTAGTCCTAAAAAGTAAGCCTCTTGCCATTATCTGGGCACTTTTGGGAATCAGATGAGAAAACTTGGAGTAGGTATATTGACAGGAAAGGGAAATTGCTTATACAGATGGATTGGCGAGTATAAACAATAGCTCAAGCAAGTTTGGGTGCCAGGAAGCTCTGGCCTTCTAACAAACACATCTGTAAAAGTTTCAATTATTTAGTCAAATTAAATACCTTTTGGATCATTTACAGAATTGACCCCTTCATCAGCGTCATCCCATCCCGACACGAACATCCCAGATGTTTCTGGATTTGTCTTGCATATCTCTATTTCTTTATGTATTTCTGAAAAACTCCTGATAGCTGTTTCTTCATCTTCTGAATCAGACATGTTTGGGCAAATCTAAAAAAAAAAAAACAAATCCAACTTCATAAATACAAGTAGTTCTTATTTGGTGTATAAGAAAAACTGGATCAAATTTTCATAAAAGGTATTTACATCGTTTTGAGTTCCTAACTATTACTTAAAAAATAACGAATGCATCTAAATTTCGCGAACTGATAATTCGAAACTGTGATTGTGTACGTTTTCAGTGTACGTGTATCTATGGTACATTGGCACTTGTATACAAATTACAAAAAATAAAAATACGTCAAACTATGTACTATGTAGCTACCGGCCACAGTGCTGCCAGATGGAATTTTAACGAATCAGCAGTTTGAATCTGTAAATTGGGATATACATCAGTAGAATTGAAAATGTTTAGGTGGTGTACAGACGTTCGACTAAGAACCCGAACAAGTCATTGATTGTGCTCGCAATTAACATGTGTATTATCAATTACGTGGCTCTAAATTCACTAACTCAATTCGTTGGCAGTCCAAACGGTTTAACGGGTGATAGACAGACATAACAATTAGTACGTGTATTCGTGCTTGCGACCTTTAACGTTCAACAAAAGCTGCCTAGCAAGTTCGTCCACAATCTAACCGGTTTGAAATTGTGTAAGCCCGCAAAAAAAAGCAGTGGGAATAGACATTCCTACTGCTTTCTTTTACAGCTCTGATGGTTAAGCCCACCCAGATCTAATAATTGTATGATGAATACGATCATTTGTTCTGTTTAGATGTAATTTAACTGTTATCTATTTAATTATATATATAACAGTATATTCATCAGCAGGCTTTTAACCATAATACAGGTTCTACAAAGTTACGGATTAGGTGGCTGTGTGATGTGTCCAAAGAAATTATATTACTAAAAACTAGAGGCTAACTAGAATTTTTGATAAATAAGAACTAATTTTACGCACAAAATGAAAGGAAATTAAGAATACGATACTACTCAAGTTGGTCCATTAAAAAATAAATAGTTGAATGATAGCGCGGTTTTTGTGTTTGTCACTGTCAGAACTTCACACCCAATGCAATTACAAACATATAAGTACTACTCCATTACCATGGAGTACCACAATTCCTGAGGCGGCTGGTGGCAGACTACTTAGAAGAGCGTACCGTCATGTATGGGGACCAGAAGATCTCAGACGTCGGTCCATGTCGTGCGGTGTTCCGCAGGTGTCTGTTCTTGGACCGCTCCTGTGGAACATGGGGTACTACTAGGCCCTTCGTGGTGATCTCCCCTCCTAGCTGGACGTCATTTGTTACGCTGACGATATCCTTGTCACAGCTCGGGGGACAAACTTTCAACAAGCGGTACGCTTGGCCACCAGAAGATTTTGTCTGGTTTTTTCGTGGGCCCCATCGTAGCCCATCCCCCGGCGCCTTTATTAAAGTCAACTTGGTCTTCGTACCGGTTCGGGCCCAGATGAAGTATCTGGGTCTGATCCTTGACGGTAGGTGGCGCTTCGACGAGCATTTTCGATAGCTTGCTCCAAGACTGGTCGGCACTGCGTCAGCCCTTGGTCTACTTTTGCCCAATTTAGGTGGACAGCGTCTCAACAAGATGGCTATACACGGGGGTTATCCGGTTAATGGCACTGTACGGTGCACCGGTGAGGGCGGAGGCTCTGACCATACAGAATAGGGCGCGCCTCTTGCGCCCTCAGAGAGTCATGACTGTCAGAGCCATACGTGGATATTGCACCGTGTCAACGGAAGCGGCGTGTGCGTTGGCTGGTACTACCCCGTGGAATATAGAGGCGGAAGTGCTCGCCGAAGTCTATCGGTGGACGGCAGGCAGCAGGCAGCTGCCTGAAGAGGTATGAGAATGGCGTGAAGCCGCCCGCCGAGCCACGATAGCTCACTGGTCGTCACGGTTGGAGGGTCTACGTGTTGGCTTTGCTACCGTGAAGGCGCTCCAGCCGGTCATCATCGAGTGGGCGGGGAGGCAGCACGGGAACCTTTCCTTCCGACTGACGCAGGTGCTTTCCGGGCACGGCTACTTGGGCAAGTGCATTCGGTTGCCAGGAGGGAATTGAGTCCCATCTGCCACCACTACAACTGCAGTGAGGACTCGGCCTAGCATACCCTTGCGGTTTGCCCTGCTTAGGTGGAACAGCGTCGGGCCCTCACTGCAGTCCGACCGGCCATCATACACTTCATGGTTGGTAGTGACAGATGTTTTACCGTATCCTTATGCGAGGATGTTATTTCGCTGAAGGAGATGGTGGAGAGGGCCCGGGAGAAAGACCTGCTCTTGGACCCGATTCATAATTTATCATTTATCATTATCATTTACCAGCGCCTCCTAAAGGAGGTGCCCGCGCTATTGCGGGCAGGTGCTAGTAGGAGTCCGTATGTCTTAATAGAGCTGTTCCCGGACTCCTTCTATTTCAGACGCAGTGTGGCACACCGGTTTTAGTCGATGTAATGCCGACAAACCGTCCCATTGAAAACCCCGATGGGATGACGGCCCGAGGGGGTTTCCACTCGCAAAAAAAAAGGTGAACAGTAGGCTGGCCGAGTCACGCGTAGTAGTTGGCTGACAGCGCGCATGCGATTTTATTTTAAAGATCAAAAAACGTAATTCAAAATCGTATTGAGGTATTCTTTAAAAAAATTAAGAGTAAAAAACAAAGAAAATACCTATTTTTTCATTTAACTGTTTTCTGTCAACGTATTTTCAAGGATGATTGGCATCGGCGAAGCCAATGTTATGTAAAATAAGATGAATTTTATACAGAAAATAAAGCAGTAAAATATTCGAAAATCTGGTAGATATACTACTTATTCAGTAGATCACTGCCGAATGAAAATGTTCTGTGGTAGCTACCTGTCAAGTAAATATCAAACATAGACGTAGATATTGGAAAGGAGACATAATGTGACATGGAGCAATTGCTTCAGAAACGGAAACTCCTCTAGATTTTCAACTCGACTAGTCTGCATGTTCTGCCATTGTCTGCAACTCCATCCTTGATACATCCGACACAGTTAGACCTGATCCTTACCTCTTCTCTCTCCTTTGTCTGCAGTCATGGTCAATACTACGGTCCAGGCCTTTCCAATCACGATCTCAATTACCTCTGCTATGTCCTTGTAGCGTAGCTGACTACCTACCACTACCTACAGGGTAGTGTGGCTTATCATATGAAACAGTGATAGTGTTTATAGTTACCAGAAACTAATGTTGTATCTAGTCTGTTATAAAAACAGTGCGAGTTCTGGTTTGTATAACTGACTCGATACAACATTCGTTTCTGGTGAAAGATACGTCAACACTATCACTGTTTCTTTAACAGATAAGCCACTAGGATAGTGGCTTATCTGTTACAAAGTGTAGCTGACAACGTATAAGCCACTAGGATAGTGGCTTATCCGTTGTCAGCTACACTTTACCCTAAAATCGGCTAAACCCTGACCTCAAATATGGTATCCCTTGTAAATGTGATCTTACTCCGACTTTTGACTTAAATGACAATAACCGCTATTTAACCTCACTTTCATTGTTTGATCATTAACTCAGGAGTTGTACTTTGGAGTACCTTGCGACCTATAACCGCGTCCTGAGATAGAACGTCTTCAGTTTTCTCCAGTTGCACCAGTTGAAGTTAAAAAAATAATCCTTTCTATCAAGTCTAATGCCATTGGAAGCAACACCATTAGCCGCCGAATGGTAGTCCCATCCTCGAACATCCTCTGTCTGTGCTTTCACATATTGTGAATTTTTCACTTGACTCAGGTGTTTTTCGTTCCCTGTAGTGCACCGCTTTTGTCATTCCCTTTCCTAATATCCCTAATCCAACACTCTTGAATCACTTACGGGCAATATTCATTCTCCTATCCTCTTTAAAGTGTGGAGGTCTGTGTCAGCCAACCGACCAACAGCTCTCACAATTCGTATTTCGGAACCACTTATTAAGCTTTTGCAGTCAGGGATCATGCCTGGTCATTGTGAAACTTCTGCTCTCTTAAAAATTACTGGAAACATCAGGTCAGGAATTGAGGAGTCTAAAGTTATAATATTCACTGGGTGATTTCTCGAACTCATTCAACACAGTTTATCACGATCATCACCATTCTTGCCCATCTTATGATTTCAAGCGATGCACTGGAATGGTTCTCGGCCTATCATCGAGGGACAGTCACAAGAACAACTACGAGCATTTTACCGTATAAAGAACTTTCTCCCTCTTAACACCAAAGCTCTATTAGTTCAGACTTTACTTGTCCCTATTATCGATTATTGTGATGTATGCTAAATACTACGACCTAAATGCAGAACACCTCAACAAATACTATCGTCTTCTAAATAAATGCATTTGATTAATTTTTAATATTCGAAAGTATGATCATGTTTCCTCTTTTCGATTCGACTTAAATTGGCTTTCGATTCGTCAACTACTCCGTCGCCACTCTGTTTATTCTCAAGTCTCCTACTTACCCTTCTTACCTTTAGTTTCTGTATCTTTGCTTCAATCACAAGAGAGATCTTCGCTCATCAAAACAATCTACTATTATTATGTCTAAGACACTCTTCCACCTGTGTCAACTCTTCGTTCATTTTATCATTTAGTCTGTCTCTCTTTGAAATGCTCTTCCGCAGGAAATTGGGATGCCATAAAGGTTTGAGCTCATCTCTTTCTTAAACTGGCAGAGTCATAGGAACAGTAGAAATACATATATATATTACTTCGTGTCTATATTTTTGTGTATGTGTAATATATATTTAAGTGTATTTATATATATTATAATCTTACAGTCGGAATGTTCGGACTTCCCAGCACCAGCCAGTTCGAGTTATAGATATGCGACCCTGACTTGCTTGAGCTATTGCTTATACTTCCCAATCCATCTGTATAAGCAATAACCCTTTCCTTATTTTCTATCCTCCCTTTCCTGACAATATACCCAAAATTTTCACAATCTTATTCCTAAAAGTGCCCGGATAATAGCAATAGGCTTGATCCTATTACATAAATGGGACTAAAACATAATCGGCAAAATGTGAGCGTTAATTACGCCTCTGTCAACCCCTTCGGGGACACAGGCGTGAAGGTATAGGCTATATTCATATATATATATATATGAATATAGGTGTGTATAATTAGTTCATTACACACATATTTATTTTTATATATTGAGATATATTTTCGTCTTTTTATTGTCGTGTTTATAATAATTGAACACCATACGTTAAGCACCCATTTATTCACTTCTGTATCACCCAAAGGTAGACTGTTAGAAAATGTCTACGGTATGGTATTAAGTCAATACATAAACCTAAATTAAAATTAAAATACCTAGTGCAAGAAAAATAATTTACAACAAAAGAAATATATCACGAAGAGTTTACAGTTAGTAGTAGTAACTAAGATTGTCGTATATACGTAAAGTATAAATAGAGCACACAAATATGCAGTTCAAGAATACAACGACGCGATGATTCTCGCTTCCCTGATCATAGGCAAGCAGAGGAACACCGGGGTGGTTTTTAGTCGGTTAGAGTCCGACATTCCCCTTCCCCCACCCCATGGGATAAGGATATCCATGAGGATCGTCAACAATAAAAAAGAGCACACAAATATGTCAATATGTTTGCTTTTTTTATTATACTCGTATATATAAACATCATTATTTTGTTCTACATTGACCCTGACAAGGACGTTCAGCAATCAGTATAGTATTTTAAAGCTGGAATACGTAAATATACATGTATCATTTACTTAACTATATAACCATTAACCTATACATTAACATTAAATTGGTTTTCATTCTGTTTCATTTTACTTTTTTCATCTGTAAATACTAAATACCCTATTATTTTAATAACAACACTGAACGTCGGCCATGATTGGAATTTAGAAATAATTTCAACATGGCGCCCGGTCGTTCAGAGTGTGTGTGTGTGAAAGTGCAGTGAAATTATGTTATTAACTAGATTTTTAGTGATTATTTTAGTGATTAAGTGAAAAGTGTGTGCTTTAATGCGTTGGTTTTCTTATCATGGCTTTGGATTTACGCCTGCATTCTCCTGCAGGCGCGGAACCTGTTGTTTATACATGGCCCCTCACTTCGGGTCATGGCTCGGTAAGGAAAACGTATATTTTAATAACATGCAGTAAAGAGCTGTGGCCCTAATAGGAAGTCTGTTATACGAACCTTTTACTTTACCTATGGTTTTGTATATTAAACGGTGATGTAACTATATAGTTTGCTAGGCTTAGAATTGCTATCATACAACAAGTGACTATTCACACTAAGTACATGCTCGTGTTTAGTTGAATTGTAGAGTACGGATTTCATAATGTGTGAAGATATAGTTATAGGGTTCTGAATATACATAACAATAACATGGTATTTAACGAATATCTAATCATAGGTAAGCTCTTCTTCACGTCACATGGGTATTGCAGTAGAGTGTATTGACCTCGTGTTTTGTCAAGGTGTCGGCTTTTTTAGATATGTACACACTGTGGCGTAGGTAGGTATCAATCGACGTTTATTTACACTTTACCCGATTCACTTAAGTTTGTGTTTAAGTGAGTGTTTGTAAATACACAAATTATATACATACTAAAATCTTCCTATCTGTTTATAAGTGAATGTGTGGGTTTGAATTGATAAACACTAGTGTCAAAAAACACATTGCAGTTATATAGGATATTATTCAGATTTCTAGATATTGTAAAAATAGGTTCTTTAAAAGGAATATATTTTGAAAGTATTCATATTATATGATTAACCTATTCAGTCTTTATTATATTAGTGATTATTAGGAATGTACAGTAATTATTTTGTTATTACATTCAATATTTATTATAAAAATAAGTAAATAGAAAATCCATAGTAACTTTCTCAATAGTATTATTATACTGAAATGAATATTTTTTGTTACTAAAAAGTAAATAGAATAATGATTAGTTAATTAACAAGAACATGACTTAATTTGGATTAGCTAAAATAATTGTTGTCATAATGTCATTGTTGAATTATTTTGCAATAATAAGAAGTTAATAATAGACTCAATATGGTATAACATGTATAATTTAAATGATTATTCTCCATAGGTCTCTATGAATGTGATTAAGAATAAATATTTAGCTTCAACTCAAAGTATTATAAAAGATTTTTTTAAATTCATTTCCAAAATTGCTTTGAAGTCTAATAGCAAGCATAGCACTATTTGTTTTAAGTTAACAATACAGCTTTTACTATAAAATAAATATATTTGTTTCAGGACAAACACGATGGGGCCTTGGAGATAGTAGAAACTATAAGGTAATTATTAACTAATAAGTAAGATAATATATATTGGTGCCAATTTTTTTTTTCTTGGCACCTACTACTTTTAAAAATTTTAACTAGAATTATACTACTCATGCTGTGTCAGAAGTTACATAGACAATAAAGGGAGAGAGAATGGCCATGTTATTGATTTCTTATATTGAAAAATTACTGGAGCCTATTTTCAAGCCTTGTTTACTATACAACTTATATGAATTATATAACTTCATTTAATTAAGTCATTATATGTTGTTTGGTAACTCTGTAACATAGTTACTTAGCACTGAGATTGAAATTTTATATATATTAATTATATACAGTTATATACATTACTTATAGTCTGTTATTCTTCTAATGACTACACCTATTAGTTTAAGTACTACCTATGTATCAATCTGTGTGAGAGAAAAAAAAGTTAACAAAGTATTGAAATACAATACTTTGTTAACTGTTTCAAAAACTTTAACTTCCTTCAATCTATAATATGGATAAACAAATATTCATAGGCATTCATACAGTTTTAGGAAATTTAATTAATTAAATCTTTTGAGAAATTTATTATTTTTCACTTACATTTTACAAATTGGTAGTTGTTAAATATGGCATTATGTTCATTATTTTTAAACCTTGATGTAAAATAATGATGTTATAAGTGTGACCTGTTTTCTGTGTACCTGTGTGTAAAAATGTCAGTCATATCATAGCTTCTAAATGAATTAAAACAATTTTTATGCAGTTTATTTTATTTGAAAAATTATGTGATTGACAGAGTTAACTTAGCTATGTTTACATTAAGTCATTACTTCCCAAGCATCGAAAACTTTGGAATCTTTTTATCAAATCTTGAAAGTAAGTTCATAATACGCTAAGTAAAGAAAAAATGAAAAAAACAAATAGTAATTTTTTATGCTGAGTCAGCCTGTCCTATAAATATGACAGTGGGGACATGTGATCGGAAATAATAAAAGTAAACAATTATAAGAATATTAGATGTATTTGAAAATTTTACCATTAACAGTTTTAAACATAAAGTTCTATTAACTTATTTTGTATGGTAAGGTAACAATCACGGCAAAGTGTTTTTTCACATTTAGCGCAAAAAGTAAGAGGTTTTTTTTTACAACCTTGTCCCTGGCAACACCTCTGTTTGTACCTCCTCGTCATATAGTGACCAATATTGTCAAACCTGACAGGTTGTAAACCTTGCCTTTTGATTTTATCATCCAAAAATAACAACCAAGAATAATATTATGAAAGATTACCACAAGTTTTTAAATTATGTTTTGTTTATGTTTTCATTTTTTATATATTTGGTAAAGGTCTAAGAATCAGCTTTATGTAAATTGGAGTAGGCAAGTTTTTTACATTATGGTATATAAAATCAGAATATGATGCTTCTTTTTGAGGCAACAAAAAATATATTTTGAAAAACTTACAATAAAATTATGGATACATTTTTTGCAGAAGAACAAAAAATTATCAGACAAACAGTGCAATAATACGAATTTTGTCAGAAACAATAAAAATAAAGGACCTAACAAGTAAAAAAAAATGTTGAATATGGTGTGAAAATTTCATTTTTGGTAACTATATGATTTTAATTTGATTTTATTAGCTTCACTTGTAAGTAACTATCTACACTACTATCTACAGAGGAATATTTTTGATATTGGGTTGACCCCCTATTTAAATAAGTCCAGTATTGTATTGTGCATATAAAGAGTTATATACATATACTACACACACACTAATACACTATTTCTACTATTACATATTTATACTTACTTATGTAAATAAACTTCTCATCAGAAAAATCAAAAGATTTATATTTGGCTATTGTGCTTTGTTCGACACGTTTAAAATGGTGTGTTTTTACCCTTTAAGAAGATTTTGTAAAATTATAGAAACAAGGACGTAAAACAAAAAATCTGGGGCCTACATGGACTAAATATAGATCAAAAATTAAACCATCTTAGATTCGCTGACGATATTGTTTTGTTTGAAGAACAACCAGGGATCCTAGAAGAAATGATACAAGATCTAAATAAAGAGAGTGAGAAAGTGGGCTTACTTATGAATATAAACAAAACGAAGCTATTAATGAATTTAAACAAGTATGAAATAAAAATTAACAACCAACCTGTACAATATGTAGATACAAACAACCAACCTGTTCAATATGTAGATGAATATATCTATTTAGGACTAATCATCTTACATACAGACACAACTACAAAAGAAATCAAAAGATGAATAGCTAACAGATGGAAAAGATATTGGTCACTGAAAGAGATCATGAAATCCACAGATCTCAGTATAGGTATCAAAATGAGGGTCTTCAATAGTAATAAATAACTAAATAATCAATACTAATACTAGAATAGATAGTTTGAAGTGAAAATGGACTGGGCACATGCTGCACGGTACACAAGAGAAGTGGAGCAACATCATAACAGACTGGTACTCTAGAGATGGGAGAAGGAACAGAGGAGGACAATGCAAGAGATGGGAAGATGAACTAAAACTGACAGCAGGCCAGAAACATACAAATTACATTTTTAAATATAAAATAAAAACAAAATATATTTAAAAATATAAGAAATAGTAGTATTGGGTACAGGGACCAAGCTTCCGGTGGTTAGGGCTCCAGAGACGGGAACCTCCTCACAATACGTGCCGTATTATCAATGCCGTATTATCAAGAAGGACTGCCTTTTGCATAAGGCCCTTAACTCAGCTGTGTAACGTGAGCCTCTGCAGATGTTAGTCGAGGCTCTTGGCAATCAACCCATGAGCTGATATGAGTATCGGCACAATGATTGCAAAACTCACATCCCACATGTCAACCACCTCATGGGCTAAATCCAAATATTTTATTTGTTTATCTTTTTCAGCCTTTATGAGGTTGTCGTCATGTGGAATGGTAATGTCAACAATCATTGCTCGGCGCTCTAGTCTGTTTATCAGCACTATATCAGGTTTATTGGCAACAATAGTCCTGTCAGTGATGATGATTGATCCCAATATAATGTTGCACGACTATTTTCAAGAACTGGGTCGGGCACATACCTATAATACGGTAACTCGACATCCACAAGGTTATATCTAAGAGCAAGTTGCTGATGGACTATCCTGGCCACTTGGTTATGTCTGTGCAAGTACTCACCATTTGCAAGACGAGAGCAACCGGAAATTATATGCCTGAGGGTTTCACCAGGGCCATGATATGCCCGACAAATGTCAATTGTGCCATCCTTCAGGATATGTCTCCGATAATTGTTCGTTACAACAACAACATCTGTAATTGCACAGATAAAACCTTCAGTCTCTCAAAAGAGGTTACTGAAACGTAGCCAATACACAGATGATAATAAATCTACATCGGGCCCATTTAAGGCCCGATAAAAACGTCCATGCAGCTCTTTGCTCTTCCATATCTCCTGACGGTCTGTAACATTAAGTATTGCAGGCTTGCGCCAGTTCTCTTTTCCTAGACCAAGCGTAGTAGGTCCGTTATCAACTGCCACTACATCCCGGTGTACCTCCACATTAACAGAAGGAAAGTAATCTCTAAGATTGCATATTTCGCGATTATGAAGGGTCCTGGCATTTAAGAAACCACGACCCCCATATTTCCGCGGAATATACAATCTCATTACTGATGAACGTGGATGGTGCATTTGGTATGCAGTTAGCAGTGTATGGACTCTTCTATCCAGGACGTCCAATTCCGTCTGAGTCCAACTAAGTATGCCAAAGGAGTAGGTTAAGACTGGTATGACCGTTACAGGCTCGCACCTTATTACCGTCCGACAAAAGACTTTTCAGTACTTTTTTCAGACGGCCAAAGAAACGCTCCTTTAGCGATTGCTTCATAATCAGTTCATTTATAGCCAGCGCCTGTGACATACCTAGATACTTGTACGTTTCATTTGCAGAAAGACGTCTTAGGTGTGTGGAATCTGAAAGTTCAATTCCTTCAGATTCCACAATCCTGCCTTTGCTTACATGCATAACTGTTTATCTACACCAAATTCCATCTTGATACATTTTGCTAATGGTTTCAGTTACCTCTAGTAATCTTATCAACTGGAAATTGCTGCAGGCAAACAGTTTCAAATCATCCATGAAAAGGATGGGGGATATAATTTGACCATTTCTCCGCAAACGATAGCCCAGCCCCGAACCCTCTAACATAGTGCTAAGAGGATTCAAAGCCAAGCAGAACCACAAGGGGCTCAAACTATCACCCTGAAATATACCCTGCTTGATATTTATAAATTCGCCGTCACCCTGAGATTGTCGACATCCTGGATAGCAAAGAACTGTTCTCCATTGCTGCATACATGCCTCCAAGAAAGTGCATAAAGTTGTATCAAGCTTATACAACTCCATCACCCTTAGGAGCCACGTATGCGGCACGGAGTCGTAAGCTTTTTTATAATCTATCCAACATGTGATCAGTGAAAGCCTGGAATTCCCTACCAGCGCACGTGTTTCCTTCCCAATTTGATCCCGGGTCTTTTAAGCGGGGCGTGAAAAAGCATCTTACCAGGCCGCCATAGTGTGGGTCACCATGCTGCATTGACTAGACATGCAATGAGGATGATGACCACCACTCTTGGACTCCACTTATTGCTTACCATCAGGCAAAGTGGAGTCATTATGGTAGGCTTACGAATAAAAAAAAAAAAAAAATGTCGCTAAATATTTCGGTTCCGTCGAACTTGTTGGTTAATAGCTGTGTCAATAATAAGGACCTCTTTAGTGCCACGTGCCCCACTTGTACATCCATTCTGAGAGAAAGTCATTATATTGTTCTTAGAGACATGTGTTGTTATCTTCACTCTCAAAATGGACGTAAATGATTTATAAATTGTTGGCAGACAGGTAATGGGTCCGTAGTTTTTGGGATCCATGGCACTACCAGACTTGTAGCGTAGGTAAGTTACACCAGTTGTCATAAAAGCGGGCAGTGAACCTGCTTCCTAGCATGATTGAAATTGAGATGCCAAACATACATGTGAGCTATGGATAGAGAATACAATCCCGGGATCCCGGAATCCCGACCGTTTTCAGGTCCCGAAAATCCCGGGACTGTACTTGGCTAATCTCGGGATTTTCGGGATTGCTACAAACAAGTCTAGTTTGTATTCCGTAGTCCGTTGCGCCTTGAAAATAACCTTGCCTAGATTATTTTAATACATTACGACAAAAAGCAACTCGTACAATACGTTGGTACCCACCATTTACTACACAGGTACAGTCCTAATAATATGTTTGTCGTAGAACTTAGAAGGGACTTCCCCACTCGGAATACTTTTATACAATACTCTTAAGGTAATTCCGCAACGAACCAACAGGGGAATCACCCGATCATCTCATATCGTAATATTGTTGCGGGTGTTTCCCGTCGGGGTTTCCCTGTACGAAAGTATGAATATGCAAATCAGGTTTTATTTTTTTCATTTATTGTTCTGTCTTGTGATGTGCTTTATGAAAAACATAATAATTTGCAAGATAGCCCTACCTCAGAT
The DNA here is from genome assembly GCA_947561695.1 of Tyria jacobaeae. NCBI lineage: Eukaryota > Metazoa > Arthropoda > Insecta > Lepidoptera > Erebidae > Tyria > Tyria jacobaeae. Next base: position 15,268,700 of record OX387209.1, read on the forward strand.
GATACTATAAATGAACCAGCTGTGACTGTTGATTATATGGACGACAGCGATGATGAACACCATTTAGAAGACTTAGACTGTCCAGAATCAGGTTTAATCGTAATGTCACAAAATGATCTTGCGCCAGAACACGTTCCAGAGTTAACACAATATGAAAATATTAATGAGCTGATAAAGCAAATCCGCAAAGTTGTAGTGTATTTCAAAAGATCTCCATTGAAAAATGAAGCAGTACTTAAAAAATATGTGAAAATTGAACTTGGAAAAGAGTTGTCACTTCTTTTGGACTGTAAAACCAGGTGGAATAGTCTTTTAACAATGCTGGAGCGATTTTATCTTTTAAAAGCATGCATTCAAAAAGCTCTTATAGATCTCAATCATCCAATTCGTTTAGAAGGTGTTGATTTTGAATTGGTAAATAAAATTGTTGATGTGCTGACCCCAATTAAATTGACAGTAGAAGCAATCTGTCGGCGAGATGCTAATTTATGCACAGCTGATGCCGCTTTGAAATTTCTTATAAAACAACTGTCTAGCAAAAACTCAGCACTTGCCAAAAAAAATAAAACACCTTAGTGGAACGTATAAAGCAACGACGAAGTGATGATTTAACTGGCGTGTTAAATTATTTACAAAATCCACGAATGGATGTTGAAAATCAGTTATTATCGGATTTGGAATGGCACGACTTATTTCCAGTTCCGACACAGGCTTTAGTGAGGAAGCAAATAAAGAGTATTGTGAAAAGACTTAATAGTCGAGATTACACGGAAGAAGAAGCAAGGTCAGGATCACAAACAGATGATGAGCTACGGTCAGAAACCTCCCAACCCCAATTGACATTAAAGGAAAAGTTACAGCTGGAAATTAACAAGAGTATGAAATCCCCAGATCCTGAAGTACAAGTACAAAATGAGTTGGGGTTGGCAAAAAGTATTAGACGTGAAATGAGCCTGTTCGAAAATGGAGGAGTTCGTGGATATCACTTAGAAACAGCATATAAGTATCTATTGTCTATTCCTCCAACCAGCGTAGAAGCTGAACGAGCGTTTTCAGCTGCTGCTTATGTTGGCAATAAACTACGAAGCAGGCTCGGAAGTCAAACATTGGATGCTTTGATATTTCTGCGATTATATTTTCGCAATTCTAAATAGTTATTTTGTGCTGTTTTTTAATTTCTTGCAAAAGTATAGTATTTTTTGGTTTGTGTTTTTTCTTTTCTTATTATTATTCTGATTTGTGTTGTGCAAAGACATTAAACACATTTTTTTTAATTACTCGTGTTTTTTTTATTTTAGCCTAATTAGAAACCACATAGTCTAATCCCGGGATAGGTCCGGGATCCCGGGAAAAGGCTTCAAAAATCCCGTAAGCCCGGGATTAAAAAACATGCTCGGGATTGTATTCTCTAGCTATGGAGCCACTTTAACCAAAAGTTATGCAGTCCGTCTGGTCCGGCTGATTTCCAGTTCGGCAACGAACGGACCGCACAAGCTATATCTGTACTCGATATTTCTACTGGCTCCATAGTATTAATTGACTTACATGAACGTTTAACATCTCGCATCCATTGACCCTCAGTATGAGCGACAGGCACGATTCTGAGTATATCGGTCTACTCGGATTTTAAATCTACGTATGCGGTTTGCCCATGCATAAACTTTCTGCTTCAGAAAGTCAATGCGCTCTGTGACACGTGCTGCATCACAAGAACTGATATCAGTTTCTGAAAAAGCACGATACACAAAACGCATTACTCTCGGGCGTGTATTACCCGATCTGAAAGAGATAAGCTTGCCAATGAGTGCCCTCGCCTCAGCGATACGTCGCTCAATCCTGTATTGCCACGCCGGAGCATAAATCTTTTGTCGAGGAGTAGTGTTAACACGTTGGAGTTTAACACCAGCTACTCGACAATCTGTAACCGCCGCACACTAAAGAATTGAATGTGTATCCCTGAGATTTTCACTATTTTCTAAATAAGTAGATAATAAAGAATCAAGGGCACACACTAGCGCTTGATTTCGTTTATGCATCGGCAAACGCGGTAAACGTGGTCTATCATCAAAACTCTCGTGCGGATACTCTCGAATAGCATCTTCCAAAGCGTTCCTTACTTTATCATTATATTGGGTACTTACAGTTAGAGCAGTATTATGCTCCAATCCCTAGGTGGTAGTAGTCCAGTGTCAATAAGAGTCTCCATTTGTGATGGAGGGGGGGGCAACAAGGCTATTTTGTAAGTCCAAGCGTAGCCTCTCAAGCACGGAATTATCCAACAGATGTCATCGCTGAATGGCCCGTACTTGATCCGATAGTCTTTGTGCCGAAATATTATATATTATACTATATATACAGCTGGTTCAAGTTCCTGAAACAAAGGCAGCATACGATTACGATACGCAGTGAGGTTGGTTCCTCCCTCTGTAGCCACAAAATATGCTCGCATGACGTTCTCGTTTATGGATGTCGTCCATCTCATGCGATGCACATTACCACCGGCTGGCCTCGGGGTCCCAAGCAAGTCGGTGGCCGGTCTCTCCCCTGCCGACGTACAGGTGTTGGCGACGTCGGCGGTGAGAAAAACGCTTCGCTTGATATCGAGCTCGACGCCTCAACAACAGCCGGAATGCTTGATGTGGTTTCCGGGGGCAGCGAGGCGGAGCTTAGCAACGAGTCCGGAGATGGTTTGGGTGCATTTCGTGCCCTGGATCTTATTATCATTAAACAGCTGCTTAGTTATTGATTTTTTTAATTTTGGTAAAAGATGTCATCTTGATTGATGTTTGAAACGTCATGCCTCACATTTTAGATTTAAGTATTTACATATGGTTTTTTTTGTGGTTTTGCTTCTTGTTATATGTTTCCTTTATATACATATTACTTCCGATGTATATATATTGTAATTTGAAATATAAAAGCTGGAAAATTTTATTTGTTTACGGATTGAAAAAATTACAGCTGCCATAGAGTGTTGCCAGTATTATTATTTTTATTATTCCCTTAATGACTGCCATGACATGCCCTTTTGTCATGGAAGGGATATCGGCACGATCTCTCACTCAGACTTGTTTCTTCAACTCTTCCCATAGGTGTTCTATGGGATTCATATCCCGGCTCTTTGCTGGCCAGTCCATAACCGTAATACCCTTCACTCAGGTATTCATTTACAATGCCTGCGGTATAAGCCCTGGCAATATCCTGTATAAAAATGAACTTTTCTCCAATAAAATTTGCTTAGAGAGTACCACATGTCTCGATGTAACGTGATCCATTTAATGATGGTAAGCGAGGTCCAGATACAGAAGCAAGTCCTTCTTTTTTTGGACAAACCCGAAACCGTACATGAACCGCCACCGTAACTGACTCTTTCTTCAATGCAGCAACTTGCAAAACGCTCTCCTTCTATTCGATACACCTTCTTTCTTCCGTCGTTACCATACAGCATGATCTTAATCTCAGAAAAGAGAACTTTGCTACATTGAAGGTATGACCAATTTTAGTGCTCACGTGCAAAGTTAAGGCCATTAGCTGGTTGGGGTTGGGTTGGGTGTCATTAGTCTGTTGTACAAATTTGTGTTGTGTACAAATCTAACTTTAGAAATACGAACCGCTAATATCATTTTGCTGCATAAATTATTGATATAACATACAAAACACAAAAATACATACTAACCTGACATACCCCAGTGCACATTTTAATTAATAAAATGCCAGAATCAAATCAAAATATTTATTATACTCATATTATGTTTATGTATTTATCACCGAATGGATTTATATATATTTATCACTTCATGATGAGGCTAACCATTTCATGAAATGGTTGATCACGTCAGGATATGTCAGACCAGATCATCGAATAAGCAGCGTTTAACGGCATGAACAGCTAAACGCACGACCACTTCAGGATATATCATGAATATTAGTTATATCAGCTAATGTACGCCGAGATCGTTTTATTTTTGTAAGGTATAATGGCGGCTTGAAATTATTTCCTCTACTTTATATATTAATTAGGTATATCCAAAAATGCAACATCTTTTATCATCAACATATCATATTAGTACAGAGTTTATTTAACTGTGTAGTAAACATATCGTATGTTAAATGGTAGTTAGACAATATTTGCTGTTTTTGGCAGGTTGACCGACTAGGTTGCTCGGAGCGAAAGAACCTTCGCTTTGACCTCTTTTTGTCCGGACGCGCTCATTCACCCGTGCGAAACCTTGAAATCGATCCCTGCTATTAAGTATTATGTATTTTTAATTACAGTAAAGCAGTCCAAAATGTACACCGATCCATGAAAATTTTAATTATTCGTTACTATTAGGTTGGCAAATAATAAACCCGCCACTTTTTTCGATCAGTTTCTAAAATGTTATAAAACTATCTCGAATTTCTTGGAGTAGTATATAAATAATGCAAGAGTTGTATGTCAGATCAATTGATAACTGGATCTCGAATAGTAAGACTACAGTAAATTATTGTTATTTCTCGTAAGGCTGCTTTTACTTCACGAATTTCGCTTAGGTCGAAAAGCGACTGAAGCAGTGCGCAATATATGTGCAACGATAGGCGAAGGCGTGCTCTCTTACGATACCACCAAACACTAGTTCAGAAGATTTAAGAATGGAAATTATGACCTATTTAATGAACAAGGAAAACAACTCCACGCTTTAGATAAGACCTGGAAATATTCAGTTTGGTTGCAACATGAGTTGACACCGTTTCAACTTCAGAAGAGAGCTAACGTGTGCATGGAACTACTTAGTTATTAACATGCCAATGAGTGGCTGAGGGATGTAATTACGGGGGATGAAAAGTGGTACAAAATATAATATATATAGTATGTACAAATTTTTTTCGCGTAAGCGCCAGTGGCTTGGACCTGGAGAAGCAGGAGTACCGACTCCAAAATCACACGAGTAAAAAAGTTCTTTTAAGTGTGTGGTGGGGAATAAACGGAATTATAAACTGGGAGCTGTTGCCATCTAACACTACAATCACGGCCAATATTTATTGTGAGTAACTGGGTAAAGTAGCAGCGAGATCCGATCGATCCGATCCGAAAAATCTAAATAAAGTATATATTTTGCACGATACTGCTCGACTTTTTAGTAGCAAGAGCGAATCGTGAAAAATTACTTTCGCTTGGCTGGGCTGTCCTTCCTCACTCACCGTACTCTCCAGACATTATGCCCTCAGATTATTATCTATTTCGTTCTCTAGCCCACTACTTAGCAGATAAAAAGTTAAAAAATGAAGACCAGCTTAAAAGTGACCTTACCACCTTTTTTGATCAAAAGCCTAAAAATTTCTACGAGGAAAGCATTATGTCTCTGTCAACGCGTTAGCGACAGGTGATAGAAAACGACGGTGCTTATATAATGAGAAATAATTTGATTTTGTATACTTCAAAAATTAAACAAATTTGTGTACAAAGATGGCGGGTTTATTAGTTACCAACCTAATACAATTTTTTTGATACACACAAAGTTAAAAATAAGAACACTTTTATAATAATGTAGTACAGGTTGGTTTGCAGGCACAAAGTAAAGGTTTTGAATACAATATTGTTCACGTATTAATATATAGATAAGTATTCCTCCTCTTAACACACGATACGATATTTTACGTTTACGATATTTAAGAATCGAGGAAAACGGGAGAAGTGGACATAAGACACTTCAATCAAGGTCCCACTAATAACTGTGTATGCATAAAAAATACATTTAAAGACGTAGTCACATAAAGCCAAAACCCTGTAAGTAGCGGTAGCGTTTAATTGCTTAATAAGGTTTATTAAATTTGAACAGGTGGGTTTGCGACGATCTGCCAGATATGAAGGCGGCGCTGGAAAACAACATCCTATGCGACTACGACACTCACTCCTACGACAGCATGAGAGCCCTATGCGACCGTTTCAACCGCGCCATCGACTCCGTCGTCGCTCTGGTAAGATATTATGTTTACCTATTACATATATGTATGTATGTATATATAATTTTGCAATAAATATTTTCTTTTATTTTCTTTCACACAATAGCACAATTTTATTTATTTACCTTATTTGAGGTTTTTGCCAATTAAGATATTCCTCTTAATTGCATGAGCGTCCATACAACTCAGAGGACTATCTTAATTGGCGTCAACTATGTATGTAAGGGGACACCCTTTAATTTTCAATGTTTTTTATTTTTTTTGAATTTTCCTTAATTTGTGCTGTTAGACCTTACTTTTTGGCTTATTTCATGATTCTAGGTCAACGGGAATTACCATATATAGGTTTTCGACCCAAAACTTATAGGGTACTTCCGGTTGACCTAGAATTGTCAATTTTGGTTAAAGGCAAGGTCTTACAGCACAAGTAAATTGAAAATTCAGAAAAATAAAAAGTTGAAAATTAAGGTAAATTTTGGTACATACAAGTTTTTTTAATAAAAAGATATGGGCGACCATATCTTTTTATCGTGTTGACTCAGGACCTTGACTTGTATACACCTAATAGGGGCTATCTTATAAGGATTCCTTTTTTAACTTTTGAGGTACGGAACCCTAAAAATATAAATAGCAACAGTCTGTGTGTAACTGTATTATTTGTCTCCTTTCCCTCTTAAACATCTTGTTTGTAATTATTTACTAAGTTATCTTATTGCGAAAACAGAGCCCGATATCAATACCAATAGTTATATTATTAAATATAATTTTTTATTTCATAATATATATTATTCAATAATATTTAATTAATATTTACAACAAGTTTCTAATTGTAATAATAAAAACAGTGCTACCTAGCCAAAAAAGTAATTATGCGCCATACAGCTGCCATTTTTTTTTAAAACATGTATTAAAGAGCCACTGAGAGGCAGATAGTAGATATTTCCACAAACTCTTAGTTATGAAAATTTACTCTCATGTACGTAATATATATTAAATAATTTAGACGGGGGCTAACCTGTGTATGACAGATCCTGTTACACCTGCGACTTGTTATAACCTAAGAAAACGTGATAAATATAAGGTTATTAATTTATTATACTGTTAATAATAAGATAATTAAATTTCAAGTAATGGAAATTCAAAATCGCTCGCCATTGTTATTGTTCAATAACAATAGTACTATATTTCAAAACATTGAAGAGGTAGTTTTTATGAAGTACTCTGATAATATCTGATTTTTATACGGGTCACACGACCGTGCTTATTTAGTCCTCGAATAGTGTGCCTTTCGCTGGCTCTTTAGCCTTATAATCGATCGACACATATAATCGTACACATTTTTATCCTATAGTCATGTATCATCTGAAAAAAGAAACTCACGTATGTATGTACATACATACATACTTTCATACATATATATGAAGCTTAAAAACATAACACTCCTTTTTTGCAGTCGTGAAGAATAAGAATAGCAGCAAGAAACACGATACTATATTTTGTATTACAGCATGAATAAGCAAATCATTCAGGTAGAATAAGTTACCTTTGGATATGAAAATAAACACAATCTATGCCGATTAACGAGCACCCCTGACATTGAACTCAGCAGATCGAAAGATTATTTTTTGTGACTTGTTTCTTATTACTTTTAATAAGTATGCAATTATGATTGCTCCTATGTCAAATATAATGAATAAATGTATCTATTATAATCTTTACTGGCCATGATATTAGTTTATTTATTTTCAAAATCTGACTTAACTGTTGCGCATAGAGTTGAAAACTTTTATTTGTGAAAAGCGTTAATAATAAAAGATAGGATAAAGTGGATTCCTTTAGGAGTTTAACCTGACAGCCACAGTAATTTCTTGACGGCCAGGAGCTTAGCTGTTTGATCTTGAACACCTGCTTGCCTTTAGCTTCAGTGGTAGAGCCATGCTTAGGCACGAATGGGCCGCTCGACCGGTGCGATACCACGGCCTCACAGAAAACCGGTTGTGAAGTAACGCTTGCGTTGCATTTCCCCAAATTGAGTGAGGTTTCCGGAGGCCCAATTCCCCGTCCCCCCTTTTCTCTTCTCTCATCTCCTTTCTCCTCTTTCCCATCTTCTCATCCCTCCTCTCTTCTTTTCGCTCCTTGCATCCCCCATTCCTCATCATCCTCAAAGGCGGGCAGCGCACTTGCGACTCTTGAGTTGGAATTGTCCATGGACGGCGGTGTCACATACCATCAGATGACCCGTCTGTTCGTCTGTCCCCCTATAGTATATAAAAAAAAAAACTCATGTCATCGTGACTGCTTCCTTCTTTCTATATAACGTTCGACCGGGCCTTCTCTATTTACAACTAAATTTAGTCATGTTTGGATAAAAACAGTCCTAGGTTTCATTAGTTACCTCTACTGGAACTTGCTTGAACTGATAAAAGAGTATCTACATTATACGAGGATGGGTCAAAAAGTTCGCGGAATGGAGGGTAAAAAGTAAGAAATAAAACCCAAAAATGTTTTTCCTTCTCAATGTATTCTCCCTTTACTCTAACACATTTATTAGGTCTAGCAATTAATTATTTTTTCCCGAAATAGGCCTAAATTGTTCTCTTCACTCCATGATCCAGAGCCCAAATATGTCATGGTTAGGTAACATTTTGAACTAAATATTAATACTATTTATTAAAAGTGGATTTCTACTGTTTTGAAGGTTACGGTAACTATTAAATAATTACATATGTTCGTAAACATGTAACTTGACACAATGTCTTTATGCACTTTGACTGGCCTGTTGGTCTAGTGGTTAGTGACCCTGACTTCTAAGCCAGAGGTCGTGGGTTCGATTCCCACCCAAGACAAATATTAGTATGATCAGCATGATCATTCATTCTATGTCTGGGTGTAATTTATCTATAATATGTATGTATTTTTTTTTTATATATATTAAGAAACTTAACAGCTTATTTACATTACAAACATGATCATCAAATTTGTTAGTGTATGTACGAAGTACAGCATTTTTGCCATAATTGGTACGATGAAAAGGTATATTAAATAAATGTGTGTCTCGTCCGTGATTTCTGTGTACAGAATTCCACAGCTGAAAGAAGCTCAATATTGTATAGCCCACCACGCAAAATGTCAAACAGTAACAACATATCCAGCATCATACGTCTATCATTCAGGGAAAGCAAATGATAGTGTTTACTGTCTATGGAGTAGGAAGCATTGCGCTTCTTGCATTTAAAGTTGATTTAAAAATATATAAGTATGTTTATCAGCTGTCTGGTTACCATTGTACAAGCTCTGCTTAGTTTGGGATCAGACGGCCGTGTGTAAGATGTGTAAAGTTATTATTACTTTGCAACGTATGTTTATTAGATTAGCTTGCTAGAATTGTAACCATACTACATACACTCACAGGCACAATTTGTACTCCTACCTTGTATTTCTTTCAATTTTCAGTGGTCGGAAAATTTTGACCACATTTGATGGAAGTTATATTAAAAGCAGCCATTAAGGATAAATAAAATCACAAAAGTCTTTAAACAAAACCGTTTAATAAAAAAAAATATGCCAAAAATCGATTTTGCAAAAAAATTGCATGAAAATGTGATGACTTTAATTTTGAAAAAAATCGTCCGCTTTCTTTTTATTTAAATTTTAATAATGAGTATTACTACCTCGGGCCCTGATGACTTCTTGTAGTCGGTTTGGCAATCCATCTACGAGGTCTTGAATATCCGACTGAGGGATATTATGCCACTCCTCTATCGCAGCCGTCTTGAGCTCTTGTAACGTCGCAGGGGCTGATATTCTTGCTCGAATACGTCTTTTTAGGTTGTCCCAAATGTGCTCAATTGGGTTAAGATCGGGACTGCGTGACGGCCATGGCAAAACTTGAATCCCGACCTCATCGAGGTATTGAGTGACGGATCTTGCGGTATGGCATCGAGCATTGTCGTGCATTAATTTAAAGTTTTCACCAATAAATGGTGCGAAAGGTATGAAGTGGTCTTGTAAGACTTCCTCCACGTATCTTTGAGCAGTCACACTGCCTCTATCAAACACCACTAGATCGGTACGAGCCTCGTAAGAGATACCTCCCCAAACCATTATGGATCCTCCCTGATAACCCACGGTTTCGATTATTGCACATGGAGCAAACCGTTCATTTTGGCGCCTATAAACACGCTGACGTCCATCTTGACCCCTTAAGGCTATTCTGCTCTCATCTGAAAACAGTACGTTCTTCCATTGTTCCGTAGTCCAGTCAACATATTCTCGTGCAAAGGCAAGTCTTGCTCTACAATGCTGTGCAAGCAGCTGTGGACCGCGAGCTGGACGAAAAGCTCCCAGATTCTTTCAGCCAGTCTTCTTCTTATCGTACGTTCACTTACAGTGACATTTCTCACCTCAAACAGACGTGTGCGCGCTTCAGTAGCGGTGCAAAAGCGATTTCTTAGCACGTTACTGACAACAAAGCGGTCATCCAGAGCCGAGGTGCACCGATGTCGGCCTTGACCTGGCCTTCTCGTGTATGAACCAGTCTCCCGAAAGCGTCTGATAGCATCCCGCACTGTAGTTCGAGGTACACCAAGCGTACGAGCGATGCGACGTTGGCTATACCCAGCGTCAGCTAAAGTCACTGCCCTAGCAGCACCAGTTGCATCCAGTGGCATTTTTTTCAGTCACAAACAATAATCGTACACTAAAAACTCAAATTAAACAATGTTCGTACACGATAGCAGACAAGAACAAGAAATGTAATCAATGTAACGTTACTGCAACAATGTCAAACAGAGACTAAATTCTAAAAACGCTTCGGCGATAGAAGTTTAAGGGTCGAAATAAGGGTTTTTAGGTGTTTAGTTTATTGCTAAAGTACCCACTTAACTAAAAACAAAACAGTAGATAAGCCACAGTTAACATAAACAAACAGGGTGACGAAAAATATAGGTGGGCGGTTAATTGTGCCTGTGAGTGTAGTTTACTTTCAATGATTATTAAAGAACCATCGAACTGTTTAATATTGTTCTGTTTGAAAATCAAAAGGTCTTTTTATTCGTTAAAGGGATGTACGAGCCGGGTCGGCGTATTTAAAATTTTTTTGAGATCAAAGTATTAATTAAAACTAGAGAAAAAAAGTAAGACCCAGTAAAAAAGTAAGGAATAAATATTTAAGTAGTTGATAACTAATATGTTAATAGTATTTTTCAACCGACTTCAAAAAGGAGGAGGTTCTCAATTCGACTGTATTTATTTTGTTTGTTATCTCAGAACTTTCGACTGTGTGAACCGACTTCGACGATTTTTTTTTGAAAGCTGGTTCTTCCCGCTTGGTCCCATTTTAATTTGGTCCACTTCTGACAATGGCATCCATGAGAAAACCATATAAGTCTTAAATTTGCATTAATCATGTGCACTACAGATGGACGAATAACTCAATATTACGCCAACCGATTTCGATAATTCTTTTTTTATTGGAAAGGATGTACTTCAAGGGTAGTTAGATGAGAGTTTGGTCCAGTGGCGACAATGGCATCCATGAGAAAACCATATTAGTCTTAAATTTTATGATAGACGTATTGAACTCGGTTGTCTACTTTTTTAAAGTGCGTTTATCAGGTGTCAGCTAACTAGATATCGAAACGAAGAATTAACCAGTTTTTTTTTTAAATAATCCTATTTAGTGCTGATAATAACTATAACACAGACTTTATAAGTGTGTTGCTATATCTTGTGTTGTGTGTTGCTTATACCTTGACCTTAATGAATGTGAAAATCAGATGAATGTCAGGGTATGCCAAAGCTGAGCAAGATGTTCAATAGAAAATACTCTGTTTTTGATAAACTATCTGTTTTGCTTTGATTGCATATACGTATATAATCACAGCTGAAATTTAATTGTAACTATCAATAATTTTATACTGTGTTCCAATGTTGTTAAATTCGTTAGCACTATAATTATCGGGACATACCTAAATTACAATATTATAATTAATTTGTAATGCCGCAAGTATATACATATATACTTGTCTTATATAAGACGTGTACCATTATTACTCCATTTACTAACACATAATTTTATTTAAAACTTACTTTATTTCATACTGGAAATCTGAGTGGAACGCGGAAAACAATTATCTCCTTGAAGATGTTTATTTTTGTATAGCTGCAAACTCTTACAGCCAAATGTTGAGTCACCTAGCTAGAAACAGCAGATAAACCTAGTAGTGTAGCATGTGCGAAACGGTGTTGTGAATGTGGGGCAGTGAGGGGTAATACAAGAGAGTGGGGCGCGAGCTGCAGGAGGGAGACACGAGGGCCAAGATGGCGGCGAGGACGCAACGATCGATGTTAGCAGACGCCGCGCGAGGCTAACTCTATTTATACACGTTGCATACCATTTCCACTATAACATGGAGAACTTCGCTGCTTAGCTTGTTTTCAAAATAAAGGAACATGCTTATGTAATTACAAAAACGTGTATTTCGTCAATAAGGAAGTTGATGTGCAGATAATTTATTCTAATTTCATAATAGTTACTACGAAAAAAAATATATACAAGGTATTTGTATAAATAAATTATTTATATGACTGTATAGTGGACCCCCGGTAATCCGGTACCCCCTTGTAATCCGACATGCCTATCACTGTACATAAAATTTATTTTTACCATCATATCCATGGTATTCTCTGAAATACTTACATTTTTAGTACATTTGTTTGTGCATAATGATTACTGATTTTTCATTTTATAATAACACGTAAGCTCACTATTGTGCTGTTGAATTTACTAAATTCCACATATACATACATATATCGCTGCCCGGCAAAAAAGTGTCATAACACAAAAACAGTTGTATTGAGAAAATTACTGAAAGTATTAAGCCATATTAAGTATACATAAATAAACTATTTTGAAATAAAATTTCAAAAACTATAATTGTTTAGTTCTTAAATAATCAACTTAGAACATATAAAAAAAAACATAAAAGTAGTATTTTCTGAAAACAACTGTTTTGCCGGGCAGCGATATATAGATATATGTATATACATATCTAGTATAATTTATAGTTCAGATAAAATCTTATCACTTCGATTTGTAATTTGTCTAATTACAAGGTACTCCTGTTTTTTTTAATTTCATACTATGGGGGTTAGTGGCAGTACGCTATAATCCGCAAAATTTTATAGTCCTACATCACCCTGCAAAACGTTTGTCGGATGACCGAGGGTTCACTGTATTTGGTTAACCTACTGCTTAAGAAGAAGAGAAGCCTAGACAGCTTTATGGATTTCGACATGTGAAGTACCATTTGAATCATGCTAATATAAGATAATAAAGAAGAGGTCATCTTATTAGAACCTATTGAAAGTAAATCGTAACAGCAAGAATCAAAAATACACTCGCAATGAATCTGGGTTAAATAAAGATACATGAAAATTTCGTAACTAAAAATTCTAGCTTAGTGAAATTATTTAATTATATATTTATTAATTATCGTAATATTTTATTTAATTATATATATTAACTAGGGGCTTTTTCAGGCTAATAATAAATAGTTCCAAATTAGCTTTAGCAAGTCTTTGTCGTATAGGAGTCGTGTCGGAGTATTTGTCGTCTACGCACTTAGGTAACTCCCTCCGAGGAGTCGAAATCGAAATGAAGTAGTAAGGTTGCAGAAAAATATGGTATTTTTCTATTTTGGTTTTAAAGTGACATTAGTTATTTTTCTCCTTATGTAAATAAAAAAATAAAATGACAAAATAAATTTATTACTATCATTAAAGGAGTATTTAATTGTTTATTAAACTACGATTTCACTAAGGTGGAATCCATCTAAGACAGGCCGCCAATTGTACAACTTTTATATTTTATTTATTTCACTGTTCTAACTTTAGATCATACGACTTATACCAATGTGTACAAACTGTACTATTATTATGTTTTTTTTTGTAAAGTGTAGTATTAGCTATTGAATCTATTGATACAAACAATACATATTATACTTAAAAAAATATTAACTCTTAAATGACATAAGATAATTTTTATTCTTTTAATTACATTTCTTCCACAAAAGATTACGATTTACCTTGTGTCTTTTTGTTGATGTGCTGGTCATCCGATTAAGGGGGGGAGGGGGAATCAGCAGTACAGTATAGTTCCTCTTCGAGAAGCGGAGGATCTGGATATTCAGCATCGCCATCTAGCTGCTCCTCTTCACCGAAAATATCATCTCTAAAATCGTGCAAAATGGACCTTGGATTTTCATAAAACCTGTCTTCATCGACAACGGCAACCTATTTTCACCACCACTTTCCTCCAAATCATCTTTAGACACAGCAACTCCTAAACAAAAAAATACTTAACTTTAAAAAATGTAGTGTTGCAGAATTGCAACACGACGCATTTAAGTATGCTTTGGGATTAATAGATCCATTCCCCTTAATCAACAAAACAAAAATAACAGAAATGAACTCCCACTTAAGAAGAAAGGAACTGAAAAAGGAAACGTAACATGTTATCTAAACCGTTACACTGCTGTTAATATTACCTAAACAATTATTTACGTAAAATCAAGTAAGTCATGGCAGGCCTAAATGTTTACGAATTCAATTTTTGTTTTACAACGAAGAAGATTAGTCTAGGGGTATTTGCATTGCATTGGACTGTTGTAGAGCAACAGAAGAACTTCCCTTCTTATATTTTTTTTAAATATATTTGGTTATTAATAAAAGTATTAATTAGACAAGGTCCAGTATAAGACGTAACAGCATCATACATGTATTGCTTCGGCAGGTATATGCCGGATCGACCGGAGTATTTACATGGCCTCACGAAAAACCAGCTGTTAAACAATGATTACCATCAGGTTTCATTTATACACTCCTTTTTTGAGTAGTCATGTAATAAAGAAAAACGATTTACAAACCTAGAAAAATATGGTACAGAACTGTCTTATCCTTTTTTATTTATATACTTTATATATAACACGTATTAATGTTAACCAAAGTCGATAATAAGTTTTTACTTTAAAATCATACTTTTTATTTGTGTTTGCTGTTGATTTATGGCATAAATCTTTTAGTATCCAAAAGAGCCAATGTGTTTTTTTCTTCCCGGCTGTTAAGTTGATTAATCTTTTTTAGATAATAGGCCACAAGTATGCCAAACAACGGGGCGACGCTGTGCGAAATGTCATAACTTTAACTTAAAATGTATAATCTTGCTCAATAAAATCTGAATTAAAACTAAAGCAACATTTTTCATTCAAACAAATATATTATTTATATGAAATTAACTACAGCAACCAAACCAGAGATGTAATCTGGTTTGGACTATAATAACTAGCAATTTAAAAAAATGTAAATTGTAGGGGTGTTACTAGTTTTCTTATATACATATGTATGTACAGCATGTAACAATTGTAGTAATCCAACTTTTAAGACAACTCTGCACCACCACAAATTACCTGTTGCATTATAGTATAGTTCGTCCATCCAAAGGTTGTCTGTAATAGATCGCAGACTGCTATAAGGCCCCCTATTGTAACATGGCATTAAAATGGTAATTCCTGTTAAGATTGTATCATACTCGTGTTGTGCATTAAGGAGTACCTATCTACATTTTATACTATATTCATAAAGTTCTTTAGGTATGGCGCAGGAAGTTCTTTTTTGCGCCTTCCCAGGTATCACTCACGTTAGATACATGCGGCTAAGAGAGAATGGACTGCAAATCTCATTGTTAAAGTGAGCAGCCACTTGTGGGGGCGTTGAACGCTATATTGAGCGAACGCGAATGTCTCACGCAGTGTTAATGACCTTTTTTTCGGCTGCGCTTGCGTCTTATTTTTACTATTTCATAAATATAGTATTCCTTAGAAATACAATATTTTTAATTATTAAATGTACATTATAGTATTTTCCATTCCTTCTGCATAAATAATAATTATTATAATATCTAACATGTTTAATCATAATTCACATTCTTAAGTTAATCATCTTCTATATTTTATTATTGCATCGACTAGACGTCAGAAGATGGCTTAAACGGATAATAGGATAGTATTAAATTAGTCAGTAACGGTACTGTGTAATTACAGAAGTAATAAAACGTGCACTGCAGTTTTTATCAAAATTAAAAACTGCAACATCTATCAACGCATAAATAAATAACAAAATATGTATTAGTAAACGGTATGTTACCGCATGCATTGCGATGAATTAACTTTAACCGCTTTCTAATTTTCACCGAGTGCATAGATACTGAATGACGCAATGCTTTAGCGCCATATGGACTGTTTGGGAAGCGGGCGGGTCCATAAGAAGTGTTTGCCTGACTAGGTATCTCTTAAACCCACATCATTTGTCAAAAGCTTTATAAGGTATTGTATGTAGATGTAAATTCCAATAGTTTCGATTATATACATGAGTGCACTCACGCTTATATCCCCGCAGGTGTAGGCGGACGGCTCTCAAACGCCTACTTTTTGCCAACAAAATTGTAAATGACCAAATACTAAATTGTAGTCCCACTTACGTAATAAACTAATGTTATAAATAAAGCTGTGTGTCGTTTTATTTAATAACACACATGAATTTAAGTTCGCCTCTTAAATTAAAACATTCTTTATGTTTGAGATAGCCTTCACGACACGTCATTAGAACATTATAACGTTATGAGTTATTGAACTAGAACAATAAACATAATTATGGTGATACTTACATATAGAAGATATTGTTAGTTCTACAAATTTCTACAGGGCAGACTGCCCTGTCCCATTGCCTGCTTTGATTAAAACAGGGACTCTAGTTATTATTTACTAATACATCGGTGGGACTTGATTTATGAGTATAATGATCTCTCCTCTATAAGGGTATAAATATAAATTTCACCCTTATAGAGGAGAGATCATTAGACTAGAAGCGATCCTACTAGGTCATGCTTACAATCTTGCTGCTTGCTGCACGCGTGGATCCTGTTTGAGTACAGCACTAATCAGACAATAACAAAGATAATAAAAAGAATAACAAACATGTACACAAGTACAAATTTATTACGTAAGATATTAAACACAGTATCTTAATTTAATGTTATAAGAAAAAATATTATTTTATTTAATAATGAACACAGAATAAACCATTTGTTAAATCCTCACTTTGACCATCATTTTAGTTGATTCGTATACTAACAAAAGTCATTCTCATTTTTCTTCCACTGTTGCCCCCGTTTCCACGACCCCATATTTAAAAGTAATATGACTTTTAAATATGGGGTCGTGGAAACGGGGGCATAACATTCATCCAGGCTCATTTATGAAACAAACCCTTTCTTTTGTTTATTAGGTTCCGTCACTCTGAGGCAAATTGACAGTGACGTATATACCTAGTCTAGCCATAAATATTGTTACAAGGAAATGTCTTTTTTTTCTATTGCATAAAACATTTATTACTGTAATGAGTGTTTGCTTATACATTAATATAATAAGCATTAAAATATATAAAGCTCCTTCAAAATGATCTCAATTGGCTTTAATACTGTCCTTTAAACATTGAGGCCAGTTATCAATAGAAACAAGCACTCTGTCCATGGGCAACTACTACTAGATGACGGGCCTGTCTTCAGATCTGATGAAGTCAGAAACGTTCGTTTCCAACCATGCTTGGGTGGATAGAGCTTTATGAACCAGTGCTGAGCCTTGTTGAAACAACCATTCTTGGTTATGGACCATGGTTTTGTTAGGCGGCTTAACCACCTCCTCCAGAATCGTATCTTGATACACTTGTGCCGATTTTTTTACACCTTTTTCACAAGAATATGGCTCAGTCCCTCCCTCCTTGATAGCTAAAACCGGACCTAACCATCACTGAAGTCGGATAATGCCCACGCTGTACCCTGCCGACTAATTAGGAAGTTTCTATAGAGGTTTGGCATAAACTCTGTTATTCTGCTTGCTAAAATATTGTTTAATTGTAAAAAAAATGTCGTCAGTAATAAAATTATTATTATATTTTGTGACCTCCCTTTGCGTACCGCTTAGGAAAGTTGTTTTGATTTTACCACCCTATTCATTTCTAACTTATCGGTTAAATTATGACCTGTGCAGTCCGTCTCTTATAGGCTGCAAGTCCTAAGTCAAGTTTTACAAGAGTGAAATGGTTCTAGGTGCTATATTCATTTCCCGAGATTAAATCTTTTGCTTACGGACAGGATTTCTTCAAATTTTTATGAAGTATAAGACCGACGTGATTCCTAAAATAAATATAATATTATGGTTTTTTTATTGTATTCAACTATTTAGAAGCAGACTAGCTCTCAGCATTGTAGTGGAGAACATGTATACTTTAACGATCATAAAAATCAAACTTGTTTAGATGTAAAATGTTATTGACCTCTAGATTAAAGTTCAATTCAGCAGGTACTCATAAGTTGCTACATTTATTAAACCTTGAACCGTGAATCAGACTCAAGGCCATCGACATTGCTCTTAAATGACGCATTTGCTTATATCGATCGGTCAATTTACCATTTTCGCAGTGTCAAGGCTTTGCTCAGTCATTTTCTTGTTGTATTAAGCTTTATACCAGTACAGGAATTTTGTGTATGATTGTGATTGTATACTTCGTCAGTATACTTTTTATTGAACGTCATGCAATTCAGGCCTTATTATTAAAAAAATATATTATCGTTCTCCGATGAGTAAAATGGGTTTACTTACGTAATTTAGTATAAGTTAATACATATACATAAATAATTTATATTAAAGCGGCACAATACAATTCAGCGATATATTGTATATTTTTAAACATTTAATTAACATACCCGATTGAACTGATTCACTGCAACCTTCAACAACTGGATATATTTCATATACTTCAAAAGTCATTGGTCGGTTTAGTTAGTTACATTGACGCCAAACCTGTTTTATTATCGCACATGGCGCAGTCCATTATATGCATATCTGTGTATATTAAATTATATAATATTGAAATCGCTCATATTATTTTGTGAATATGTTCACTGTTTAAGTTTACTTTCAACCATTGTTAGTAAGCAATTGCACTTATTAATTTACAGGAAAAAGGTACTTCATTACCAGCTCAGCGGTTAAACAAGTATCCATCAAGGGGTTTGCTAAAACACATATTGCAGCAAACTTACAACCAAGCAGTATCTGACCCGGATAAGCTAAACCAGTATGAACCCTTCTCACCTGAGGTTAGTATTAACGGTTATGTATTACGTACTCAGAATCTATTGTTCATGAAGGCCATTTGATTTGTCTTGTGACCAAGATCAACCTCGACTGAACGCCGGTATTGCGTACGTACAATGGTGTGGTTTATTTGTACATACGTGACTAATTTTTATGTTATGTATACTCAGTTTTACAACAGTTTTAAAACATCTTTATATTTAATACTTATGAAGTTTCAATTTTAAAGGCCTAATTATCGACCATATCCTGCTCTTAAATATTGTTTCTTCATATTAACTAGATTGTTTTATATCAATAAACTAATTAACCTTGTTTTATGCTATATTTGTTAGGTATATGGCGAAACATCGTACGAGTTGGTTTGTCAGATGATAGACCAAATTGACATAACGGCAGAAGATGTGTTTGTGGACTTGGGCTCTGGCGTAGGGCAGGTGGTGCTACAAATGGCTGCCGCAACACCTTGCCGGGTTTGTCTTGGAGTTGAAAAGGCGGAAGTTCCTAGTAAATATGCTGAGGTAAGATTTCTTATGTCTTATACCGAACAGAATAACTTTAAAGTAGTAGGTAATATAGCTTGACCCTTAATAACTTATAATAACTTGACACATCTTAAACACGGCTGTCTGATTCCAAAGTAAGCAGAGCTTGTACTATGGTGACCAGACTGTTGATAAACTTACGTACTTATATACTTCTAAATAAATACATGTACTAGTTAAATTACACTCAGACACAAAAAATTATCATGCTCGTCACAAAAACACTTGACCTGGATGGGAATTGAATCCATGACCTGGCTCAGCAGTCAGGGTCACTAACCACTAGACCAACAGGTAGGGCAGTCAAAATATATTTTTTTTAAATAATTTGTTTTAATTTTTCAGAGCATGGATTTATACTTTAGAACGTGGATGAAGTGGTATGGCAAGAAATTTGGAGAGTATAAATTAATCAAAGGCGACTTTTTATTGGATGAACATAGAGAAAAAATAAATGCAGCGACAATCGTTTTTGTGAATAATTTTGCATTTGGTCCCCATGTGGATCATCAGTTAAAAGAAAGATTTGCCGATTTGAAGGATGGTGCTAAAATAGTATCATCGAAAAGTTTCTGTCCGCTGAACTTCAGAATAACTGACAGGAATCTGAGCGACATCGGAACTATCATGCACGTCAGCGAGATGTCACCGCTAAAAGGATCTGTCTCGTGGACGGGAAAGCCAGTCTCTTACTATTTACACATAATAGATAGGACCAAATTGGAGAGATATTTTCAAAGACTGAAAAATCCGAAACTCAAGGTCAGCAAAAGGGTCTGTTCCAATCACTATAACTTTTTATTATGAATGATTTCTACAAATTAGCTACAATAAAGCATAATGTTTAAAGAGAAAGCCTTCCATTTCTTGACTATTAACAAATATATATAATACTGTCAGGAATAACATTTAATTGATTCATGGGGTGGCTATTTTTTTTTTGTGTGTAAAATAGCCTTTATATTGGGATAGGTGTCTATATAAATAAAAGGTAAATCAGCCTTATCTAAATGCCAACTAAATTAGATCATTCAACAGTGGTAGAGCCATGCTTAGGCACGAATGGGCCGGCTCGACCGGTGCGATACCACGGCCTCACAGAAAACCGGTTGTGAAGTAACGCTTGCGTTGCATTTCCCCGAATTGAGTGAGGTTTCCGGAGGCCCAATTCCCCCTCCCCCCTTTTCTCTCCCCTCTTCTCCTTTCTCCTTTTTACCATCTCCTCATCCCTCCTCTCTTCTTTCCACTCCCTGCATTCCCTTCCCATTCTATAGTATAAAAAAAAAAAAAAAAAAACTATCTAAATCCTTAGATCTCTTTAAGAGTAACAATATAATGTATACAAATCTTAATCTTGCTAAGCAATGTTAGTTTTATCTTATTGTATATCGGAATCAACAAACCAACCACCATTTAAATAATGTAGGTATGATGGATATATCATATAATTAAGAAAAAAAAACCACTCAAAAGAGAATAATTGTTTTGTCTGGGAGGACCAGGCATTTCAATCACTGTGAGAAAATATACCAAAAACTTTACATTTATTCATTATTTGTGGTTGCGTTTATTGTAAAAAAGCGATAATGTATATCAATCGGTGTTCTGCATTGAAATCAGTATTATCATATTGAAATAGATAGTTCTAGACCTGTTTGTTTAGTATCACTTCATATAGGTCAGGTTATCAATATATCAACAAGCTAGATGTAAATATAAATGTTTAACTAATGACATTTGCCATAGCTAGGCATTGGTTTGCTAGAATTTGAGTAGTTTCTCCATGGATACACTCATTCCTGTGCATTTATTTACAGGAAAACTTGCTGATTTCACTGAAAAATATGTTTTAGTTAAATAAGATTAAAAGTCATTTAACTATTTGCTAATCTAATAACAGAAACCTGTTTTCCAGTAAAATTGTAAAACTCAGTTAAATGTTGTTCTTATCAATTATTAGACCACTATTCACTTAATTTATATATTTATATCTAATGATCATATATTAGGTATTTATCACAATAAAATCTTTAAAGTATACTTGCTATACGGTTTTTTCAAAGAAAATGTTATTAAAGAAAAAAATGGGGCAGCTTTAACGATGAATTTAGACAATTGCAATACTTACATACTTATATCTTTAGCTAAAAACCCTTATGACACATTTATGAACTCGAAACTTCACAATGATTTTTTTTATTTCGTTTTACTTAATAGGGTATATCAATAATGTTGTTATAAAGCCTTTTGCTTTATATACCCTAATTAGTCAGTTGTCTTAATATAAATAAATAGTTTCATTATAAAACTTTGGGTTATATGTAGAAAATTAATAGGATATACTGATTATTCCATTCCTGATAACCCATTTGCTTTTTTTTTTTTGATAATTTTCAGCTTTTATATTCTGTTTTTTCTAAATAGATTATTCTGTTCTAATCGTTTTATACTAAATAGATTAATTTTACTATTTGTATTTAGATTTCATCAAAATTGGCTAATTACTTTTAAATGTAACCTTATAAGTAAAGATAAATGGTGTGGTGAGGCTGTGTGTATGTATGTATGTGTCACAATTTTTGTGTATTGTGATTTTAAATGAAGGATGTTCACAATCACCCAGTGCCATTTATAACTGAAACAAGTTTCAGTACATGTTTTCATATATATATTAAATTTTAAGGCCATGAATGACATTGATGACACATTTAAATATTAAAATTCACAATTTCAACTATTTTCATTGAAAATAAATCTATTTTAAAAGAAGTAGTTTTTAATAACAAAAATCGAAGAAAGAAATCGGTAATCGAAGAAGTTAATTTGTGATGTTATAAAAGTAGCTTTTTTAAACTCGCACAAACAGTTGTGTTTACCTATATGTATGTATCAATGCATCCTTATTATCCATCATTGATACCATTAATGTAATTGAATTCTTAAACTTTTTTAACATGGTCAGCCTGTCAAACCAGTTGTGTATCTGAAGGTAGATCAGGAAATTGACTTTTCTTGTCAATATTTCAGATAGTATAGATATACATATATGTATGTACAGCATTGAAGTCAAAAGACAATTGTTTGAGACAATATTTATTTGTTTATTAATGTTATTTATGTAAAAGCCTATAGTAGGGGCCTGTAAGAAAACAGTTCATCATGAAGTATTTATTTTGCAGGGCTCTAATAACGGATGTGATGAGGGAGAAGGAAGCAAACGTAACTTAAGTGCGCCGCCGACGAGACAACCAACGCCAGACTTACTCAACGGGAACAGCAACCACAGTACCGCATCCCTGCCTGAGCGGCGGGGTAAAGTGGCTCGCTCGAGGCCGGTCCGGTGAGTACTCATTCTTAATAAGATCAGATTAGACACTTCCGTTGAATTTTGAATGACGGCTCATGGTCATGGTTTGGTGTCTAATAGGCGCTTCTAAAGCAAATTTATTGTAAACCGATAATTAACACACCAATACCTTATTGTTAGTCGGAATTTCTTGTAGTCAAACTTTTGCATTGACGGTTTATTCCTTAATATGGATGTATTCACAAAAATAATGATAATAAACCAAGATATAGTTAATGGCGTTATTTAATTCCATAGCTCCGTGTAATATGTCTCGGCTTTTCAGTTGTAACCTGCTTCCAATTCGTAATGCAATTTCATAGCCTGAAAAATAGAATTCCATGATATAATGTTACATGTAGAGGCGAGAATGGACGGACGAGGGCGCGCGCTGCGGTGGCAAAGCGACGCGTGGTGCGCCGGTCCAGTGACGAAAGCGATGAAGAGTCCAGCGGGACCGACGACGCGCCGCCAGGGCCGGAGCCCGCGCCACGCGAGTGGGGTGCACCTTGGGCCTCCTCGTCAGATTCAAGTACATTTAAACATTTCATTACAATTTTTACAAGTTATTTCGAAGTGTCTACTAACTCCTACCTAAAAGGTCGGAGACGCACTTGTGACTCTTGAGTTGCGGGTGTCTATGGGCGGTGGTAGTCACATACCATCAGTTGACTTGTCTGCTCGTTTGCCCCTAATCGCATAAAAAAAAAAAGTTAACCATCTAGAGTTGCGTGTCCAAATTATTTTAATGTTTGTTTAATCTAGGATCTAATTACGTTTAAAATTGTTTAACGCCACTCTTTAAATTTGTTTAAGTCTGATTAGCTTACCGTCCTCGATGAACCCGATTTCATAATTTGAATACTTTGTTCAACGAGCTACCAACAGCTTTGTCACATTGGTGTCTCAGATCGTGCTCGTCGGCCGGCGAGCAAACGCAGTGCTAGTGCGGGAGGGGCGCGGAGACGTGCGGCGAGGGCGAAGCGGCGCCGAGCCGCACCGGCCGCCATTGCTGGCCTGGACTTGCTGCATTCCACCACGCTAGCTTCCACTCTTCATAACGGTTCCGTACGTATTTGCACTTATTCACCTTCAAATACGTGGACTCGACCACTTGAGACAGACTGCAGCTCTATCATATATATAGTATTCTGGTTTGCCTTAATTCATAGTAGGTAATGGTTCGTTAATCTAAATTATAATTATAATGTGTTATCCAAACTTTTTTCTTTGATGCAAAAAGATTTAGATTTATTTTAATTTTTGAATATTCATACTCGTATTTATTTTCATGATGATGTTTTAATGCTTATCTAAATATGTTTGCCGCTTGTGCTTTATTTTTCAGCCAGTCAGTGTTACTATATTTATGCCACTGATTTTTATTTTATGTATTTATATGATTTTATTTGCCTTTATTTAATGTTTAAACTGTTGACTCTTCATTTTAATGTTATGCTTTGTGGTCCAATTTACCTGTGTTATAATTTGTAACAATAGACACTACACATTTACAACATTTTTGTTTTAAGTAAAAATACACACAATACATATTGGTATCTATTAAGACTCATATGAGTATCTATTGATCCCTATATGTTTAGTATTGACAGAGAAGACATACAGTCGTGGTCAACTAATTAGGGACACTCTCTAGTTAATCCAAATTGTGAATTTATTTTTTATTTTCCAACGAGTCTAAACAATATTCCACATCTTTTACATGTAAGTATAATTAGTCATTTATGTGCCTAATTATACAAACAATAACAACTTCTTAAACATTAAACCTCTTTACAGTATAGCTGATAGATGATCACAGTGCTATTTGTTCAAAGAATGCTGGCTGGCCATTTAATTAGGGACACTGAGATATTGCGTTCTAGTTTCAAAATCTGAATCTCAATTATTATTTTCTTTCTTCTCCTATTCTTTGTGGTAGTTTTGGCGGCAATCTAGATTTGTAATTTCAAGTTTTGAGAGTTATTTTGAAGAACAATGGGCAAAAATAAAAGTTGCGATGCAACACTACGAAAAATTATCATGAAGTTTGTCGAGCGTGGTTGGTCATACCGAAGGATAGCAGGATATTTAAATTGTTCAAAAACTATGGTATGCAATGCAGTGCAACATTTCAGGCGCAATAACACAACTTTAAATGTGCCCAGAAAAAAAAGATCGAGAAAAACAACTCCGCAAGAAGATAGATTTATAACCAGGTTAGCTAAGAAAGATCCGTTTCTAGGCTCTATTTTAATTAAACATGAAGTGTTTGGGGCAGACGAAAGAGTCAGTGTATCAGCGAGGACAGTTCGACGACGTCTGGTAGAAGCAGGGTTGTTCGGAAGAGTGGCTCACAAAGTACCGTTGTTAAAGAAAGAGCATAGAAATGCACGTTTGGCGTTTGCACGTAAATATGAACATTGGACCTACGACCAATGGCAACATGTATTATTCTCTGACGAGACCAAGGTTAATTTGATTTCTTCAGATGGAAGGCAATACGTACGGCGTCCTATAAAAGCGGAAATTAATCCAAGATTCACAAAAAAGCAGGTGAAACATGGCGGAGGAAACATTAAAATGTGGGGATCATTTTCTGGACGTGGAGTGGGACCTGTGAGGAAAGTTCAGGGTAACTTAGACCAACATCAATACAAGGCAATATTAGAAGAAACTATGCTTCCCTATGCTGAGGAACATCTTCCTATTATATGGACTTTTCAGCATGATAACGACCCAAAACATACAGCCCGTTCAGTCAAGTCGTTTCTTAACAGACAGTCGGTATCAGTGCTAGATTGGCCAGCAAATAGCCCCGACCTCAACCCAATCGAGCACCTTTGGCACGAAATTAAGAAAAAAGTTGCCATTTATCGTACCACAACTTTAGATGAACTTAATGAAGCTTTTTGTGAGGCATGGGCTGCCATCAGTTTCTGACATATTTCCTGTTGAAATATGTCAGAAACTGATAATGTCTATGCCACATCGGTGTCAAGCGGTAATTACTAACAATGGTTTTGCTACTGGGTACTGATTTTACCCGTAATAAAATGAAGTTGTTAAAGAAATTAAAATACTGCAGATTATTAGTTCTGTTTAACTCTATTTTTCATTTTACTTTACTGTTCTTAATTAAATGTCCAGCTACAGAATTGTACCTTAAATTGAATACATGGTTAACCTTTGATATTAAACACTTTTTTATATTTATTTAATCTTTTCTTTACAGCCATTTATAGTATAATAACGGATCAAATTATGCAAATAATAGTTACTGAGAAATCAACAGGGTTTTATATTTATATGTACATAGCCGGTTATTGCTGTCCACTACCTTGAATGTCCTTAATTAGTTGACCACGACTGTATGTATTTATGTATATTTAATAGTAGTTTTGTGCGTGTTTAGGTGACGGCACCGCCCCCGGGATGCGTGGAACAACGTCTATCAGCTCTGGGCGTACAGTTGCAACCCGCAGATCGCCTTCACTCGGAGCTGGATATACCGCGCTCCCCACACACGCCTTATAGCCTGCAACTTCTGCTGGACATGTTCCGTGATCAGTACCTCGCTTTCATACAGCGAATGAATACGCCAGAATATGCAAACGACATTCGACTTCAGATAGATAAAGAAAAGGTAGGATTGGTTTTCTGTTTTTATTTACAAGTACCTAGTTAACATTATATTTTTTAATATTATATTAAACGTGAATAATCTAAACACAGGAGAGAAACCAGAAACTGAAGTCGCGTGCGTCTCAGTTAGATAAACAGATCAGCGTGCTCATCAGTGATAGTGTCGCTCTGTTAAAAGCACGAATGAGCGAACTGGGTATTCACGCCAATAATACAGTGGATTTGTTGGCTAAAGCGAAGGAGATTGTAGGAAGGCATAAAGAGCTACAAAGCAAAGCTAGCAAATTACAAGCTCAGGTATTATATCATTTTTACTTTTGCATTTTCATTATGCTCACTTATTTTACAACACCTACCAAATATGATATAAACTAATATGCAGCCTTTTTTTATTTGCAAATCTATTTGAATAAAACAAATAAAATATTTATTATTTAGTTTTATATTGAATAAAACATATAAATAATAATAGTTATGTTATAACGGGTTTGACACAACGGTTGGCATTTTGATATAACAATCTTGTCATGACAATCTCTATTAGACAATCTGTTGAAATTATTTATATAAATGGCTGGTGCTATAAAGAATTTCCTTTTGCTAATCAGTCTATTCATTGTTGCACTTAAATTCACAATCATTTTAGGTTAATGATGCTTAATTTTAGATACTTACTTACTATATACAATAGTAATGCATCGATATTAGGCTATTAAAATTCTTAATATTGATATCTCAAATAAACGAAAGAGTCTTGTGTTTGAGCACAGGTATTTTATATTTTTTTTTAATGGCACATATATTTTATTTTTAGGTGAATAATATTGAAGCTGAGCAAGCAATGCTCGTCAAACAAAGGACTTTTGAGATAACTGAAAAGTATCGACAATTAGGTCATATACCCCCAGATGTCGAGATCACTCAGAGTATAGCTCACGATTGCATTTTAAAGGAAATATCTGCTACGTTAGCACATCGGAAAAGGTTACACGCACAGGTAGGTCACTTGCAGAATGAAATTATTCAATTGGAGAGAGCCAGTGAGCAAAAAGTTACGCAGCCTACTGTACCAGTAGCTACAGTCAAACCTCACACAGTTAATAATAAGCCTAGGAAATCTAGGGAGCACAGGTCGCGGTCACAGGAGTGGCCGGACGTTCCCGATGTTGGAAAAATAGAGGAACAGAATCCGGAGCTCCTCGCGCAAAAGATTCTTGAGACGGGACGACAAATTGAGGCCGGAAAAATAATGAAACCTAACGTAATAGTAAACGGTTATCTGCGGGACTCAGATAGGCACGTCGATCATCACGATCATCATCGACATCCAAAAGCTTCCACACCCATACACCGGACACAACCACAACGACCGGGACAACCGCCGGCGGGTCTGGCACACCGACAGTCCCCCGTCAAACTCCAGAAACCGCTTAACGTGGTAGCTAAAGTGCAGGAATCACCGAAGGTGATTAACTTCGAAGACAGGCTGAAAAGTATAATAACATCCGTGCTGAACGAGGACCAGGAGCAGCGGAAGGCGACTACGCGGCCGTCTGCACCCGCACACGCGTACACTAACGGCTACGTGCGGCAGAGCGGCGCACCGCAGGCGTTCCCGCGCGGCGTTCCGCCCCCCGCCGCCGCCCCGCCGGGCCCCTACCGCGCCTCGCGAGACCTGCGCCGCGAGCGCTACCCGCCCTACGAGCGGCGCCCACCCGACCTGCGCCACCACGTGGTGCCCTCGGCGCCAGCCACCCCGCTCCCCGACTACACGCAGGTGAGTCTGTGTCATAGCTTGGCCGCATGATCTTCCGACCACAAGTTTTCTCGCCACTAACTCATTATATTGTGTTTCCGCTGGCAGGTGTCTCCAGCGAAGTTGGCGCTCCGACGACATTTGTCTCAGGAACGACTGGCGGCGCCGGGCGCGCGCACTATAGGCGACCTCGTCAACGGTGAAATTGAGCGCACGCTCGAAATCTCCAACCAGAGCATAATAAACGCGGCCGTCAACATGAGCGCGCGCTACCACGAGCCCGCCGCCGCTAATCAGCCGCTTGAAGGCAAGTTTTTCTCATGAATTATTAAATATACTCTTGCAAAATTGTCTGGTAAACTAACTACTTCTAGCCCGTGCTTCTCTGCTTGTTACATGCAATTATTAATAGATATTCTTATCAATCATTTTTCTGTGCATATACGGACTTATACAACTTAATAGAAGTTATAGAATGGAACTAATTAATTGTAGTTATTAGGCCTGAAAAGCATGATATATTGATTTATAATTTTTGTCAGTTAATCTGAAATCAGTTGCTAGGCTATAAACAGCTGTGTTTAAAAGGATACGTGTCTGGACGACGACCAGCACCTCTACTGCCTTTTAATAATAACTTCTCCCTTTTCTTACAGTCTTTTAACTGTATTTTTTTAAATTATATAATTTATTTCTCTTTCACATACATAGATAACTGAAATCTATGTATGTGAAAGAGAACCAAACAACGTTTGCCGTGTCAGCTAGTAAAATATATATATTTCGTTGATACACAAGTTACCTCACAAATTACTTCTTGTTAAGTAATTAAAAAATTATCGAAATACAAAAATGTGTAAGGTAAAGTAAATCGCTGACTCGGTAACATGTGCGGTAATTAGACCTTAAATATTACCGGACCAGAGAAGAGAAGATTCTGAGCAATTTAACAAAAAAAAAATCATTTCCCTCCATACCCAAACTATTTATTTGTTATCCCACAGTCCAGTTTCCCTCAATAGGAATTTCTACTGTAACAATATGGTTAATTTGATCCAGGGCGTGTATAAAAATATTTCGCGTAGTATTTAATTTATTGGACTGCCGTTGTAACAAATGAAGGGCAAAGTTCTTTCCTATGATGCTTTGCTGACTCACAGATTCACAGCTACATATTCTGAAACAGGTACGATGCTAATCATATTGGAGTTGACTTGGTGCGGAACTTTTATAGGAACGGAGCCTTTTATAGCTTAACGCCTATGCATTTATTAAATTGCCACGACAAAAATGCTGATCTGTTCGTTTTGATGCACCGAACAACTCTTTATATTAAATCCCCTTATTCGGTATTCAGCTGTTTGTTACTCAGTTTGATACTCTATGGACTCTAAAGACTATGTATATCAAGACTGTCGTATTTATTTCTTCAAGCTCTAAGATGACGAGCGATACCTCGTTGATGTTCAGGATAGTTAAATATATACTAAAAAAATATGGGGCAGTAACTTCACTATTTTTAATAGACGTAAGAAGGTTTGGACTGTATGTATTTCTTATCCCACACGATAGACTCCCATTTTTGTTGTGGTTAAGCAAGAGGAAATGATAATAAATGTATCCACGGTATCGTGCAGGTCTAGCGGCTTGCCTACAGGCGCGCGTGCTCGCGTCGGAGTACTGGCGCGGGCGCGGCGCGGCGGGCGAGGCGGAGGAGGGCAAGCGGCGCTCGCCGCCTGCCGACCCGCACTCCAACACGTCCACTCCACTGGTGGACGAGCTGCCAGGTAACGCGCCCGCGGCCCGCTTGCGCCCCGCGCCGCCCGATCGACTCACCACCCGCTCCGTTACAGAGGGCGACGGCGCCGAGGAGGTGGACGAGAGCAAGTGGCAGGACCGGATAGCCTTCCGGTTCGACCAGATCATATCGTTCGCCTCCACGGCCATGGAGGACAAGCGGCGTCGCTCGGACGAGGCGTGCAACACGTCTCCCGACTCGGGCATCGGCCACGGCGAGGCGGGGTCGGCGGCGCCGGCGACTACGCGCGCGACCACGTCGCCGCCGCAGGCGCACTTCAAGAAGCGCTTTTTCCGACGCGAGCGCTGGGGCGCTTGGGGGGGTGCAGCGCCGGCTGTGGACTGGGAGCGCCCGCCCATGTGACGCGCGCCGCCCTAGCGCCTCCGCGTCACCTAGAACTGTCCCCGTAGGGACGTCCTCGGATCTTGACTGTCCATTTTTTGTTATTTTTTCGAATATATAATGTAATTATGTATATTATTGAGTTTATTTTACTTTTAAGATGTGTAATTATTTAAAGTTAGTTTAATGTGGCCGTTTCGTTCGGCGTCCACGGGAGTTTACACCGTGAAGGATTGTATTTCATGTGTTCATTTAGGTCTTAGAGTCGGAAATACACGATTCGGTGACGATACAGAGGATCATTCTTACGCCGGTCGTTTGATAAATGTTTGTTGTTTTATGTGTTTTGTTTGTCGATGTTACGGAAAGCTCTTGTCTGAATAATGTTAATCATTTCTTTGAGCGATCTTCAACTTTGGATATTGTACTTACACGTGTACCGACTTTCTATAGAATAGATCATTTGCATTTCATTAGGTTATCAATCGGAATATTATTATTGCACTAGAAATTATAAAGTACATCATGGCGGAGTATTGTAATGAATGAAATGAAAGTAACTTCATCTAGAAGTGATATCGTTGAACGCGTTGTGATACGAAAAGCACCATTATTGTTATTTTTTCATTACTGTAATTGCAATAACTTAGCTATTGTCTATACCATATAAGGTAGGTCATTAGATTGTAAAGAACTCAATACTAATGCTAATAAAGCCAACTATTAGCATACAAGGCCAACTAAAATTTTAATATATCTCGTTTAACTATTTCAAACTCAAACCTGTTAAAATGAGGAACTGTGTGATGTTCCGCGTTTATTTTGTATAAACAATATGTGAGCTAAAACACAGAGGTGCAAGAGCTGAGCCGTGTCTATTTATAATAATCAATCTCTAAGCTATCATTTAAGGCAAAACTATCACGTTATTAATTCTTAAACAGTAATACTTACAATCGACAGTTACAGAAAAACTCAGATAACGCAAGGGTCACAATCTTAAGATTTAAAAAACAAAGCGTGCTTTATTAGACTAATGAAATACAAGGAGCAATTAATGACAGGCGCTGGCACGGGATAAGTAAAGAAATATAATA
Organism: Tyria jacobaeae; assembly: GCA_947561695.1. NCBI lineage: Eukaryota > Metazoa > Arthropoda > Insecta > Lepidoptera > Erebidae > Tyria > Tyria jacobaeae. The sequence goes on from OX387209.1 coordinate 15,300,386, forward strand.
GGTACACTGTTATTATGTTTAACTGATAATATAAATAAATTAATGATCGACGTTTGGACAGTCATAGCTTTCGATTGCGTAGTTGACTAAATTATCTAAATTCAAGAATATGTCTATTTACAGACGGCTTAGAAGGTCGGGCTCGGATTCTGATTCGAATTATAGGTATGCGAGCCTGACTTGCTTGCCGTGTTACGTTAATAGGACTAAATTGTAAGCGGCAAAATGTTTGCGTCAAATACGCCTCTGCCTACCCCTCCGGGGTTATAGGCGTCAGTGTATGTATGTATATGCACAGGCAGCGCATGCCCGACTGGTTCGTTTTGTTCAATAATGTGCTATTAACGATTGCGACAAAAACTTATTAAATTAATAGGCTTATACATAACAGAAATGTAACGAGAGGTTAAGTGTTCTTTATGTTTTCTTTTCTTTCTTTTTACTTTCATTTTTATGTTTATTTAAAAGGGTATCAATATTTTCTATTATACCCTAGTTTACCCTAATTAATGTGCTTAATAAAAATTGACGGACATCGAACGGTGATATGACGATCGAGAATGTGAACATGTTCGTTTCATCTAACCTCCCTCTCCATCCGTGTAGTCTGATTGTCTAGAAATATATTTGTTTTTGTTTCATTCAAATCGAACAATCGTTTGGATATTATGATAACATAAATTTTCACTTTCCGCCTTTTTTGCCGCTCTCCCTTTTTTAACGAATATTCCCAAAATTATCACTAATATTAATCACAACATCGTTTCTGTTTGTGTTAAAAAAGTTGGGAAATTACAAATTATTGAAGTTATTCTATAGTTTACTTATTTATTTACAATATATTTTGTATACTTTTTTAAAATTATTTATTCTCTGCTTACTATATCTAAGCGCAACAGATTTTTTTAGAACGGCATTTTGTGTAGGATGTAAATTACTTATTACATTTTTTTACTTAATAACACTAACACTATAAAAATGATGTTCCATTTTATTGTAACTATAAAATAGGCGAAAAAAAAACATTTGCTCAATAAATCATAATAATAATAATTAAATAATATACAGCTTGTGGCGAGGTGATAATCTGATAGTAAAATTAGACATTTTAATTTTTTGAGGATATAAAACGTACGTAAGCAATTTCCCCTTAAGCTGCGTAAAAGTAGTTGCACTTGCGTTATCTCAGTTATCTATACTGTTCGTATGTTAAATATTATATTTTCGATCTACCTATTATACCTACAAGTATAAAAAATTCAGGGTGATATAGTAATATATGTAATGTATTGTGGCAGCCGTAATGTGATGCTAGATGTGTAATAAATACATAACGCCAATTAATGTTTAAATGTAAATAAAATCTAACGGTATCGTTGGTGTTACAGCAAACCTAATAACGATGTGTGCTTCTTTAACATTTCATCATGTTTTATTCGATTCATTTATAAATTGTAAGTAGGCATTTTGCTGTCGCAATTGTCATTTTAATTTTTACAAATTGTAGAAATATTGACTTGTATTTTAGAGTAATCAAAATCGAATTGAAACTAATCGGATGCCATTGACTAATTGTTTTCTATTTTCTGACAAACTCTCTACTTTTTGGGGTTTCTTATAAGTATTTATCTGTTCAATCCTTACCTTTACACAGCAATATTCGAAATAAAATTACTTGTTCAAAGAAGAAAGTCACAACAACAATATCTGCCACTAATAAATATTTTCATCTTCGAATAATATGCATATAATGTAGATATACTTTGTTAGTCACGTTAAAGCTATAATCATAGGACCAAAGAGTTTCTGGCGACGTGCCTAATATGATATATTGAGCTCTTTTTCAACAATGATTCCTAACTCATTTTTGACCTGTTTGTGTCGCTGAGCATTAAACAAACAATATCTTCTCGTTTGAAATATTTGTCATTTTTTAAATAAATTTGAAAATATGGCCCTTATTTGTAATAATATTGTATATAAATAAAATTATTTATTTGCTAATATAAAACAGAACATTTTAGTAATTTTGAGTAATATGGCATATTGTAAAGAGAATAATAACAATATTCTATATTTTCACTAGTTAATGCCATAACAGTGTTTTTCAATTATGGAATGACTGTTATTGGAGGTAAACTCGAACGAAAGACGCATTTTTCTCGTAATGAATTATACAACAGTTACTTCATATGAAATCATGTATTATGTCTACAATTGATTGATGTATGTCAGCGACAAATTATTATTTTTAAAATTCAAAATCCCATCATATTTCTTGTGTTTATATTGTTTTTATTATTTAGAACAAATGATGACGTATATTGACTTAAATAAGTAATTGTAAATACATCCGCCCCACACTCTTTCTTTATGATTATTATTCCTTGGGGTATACAGTTGCTTTAAATCTGTTTAGGTGATGATGAGCCACAAAAATCTTAGGAATAAACTTTCGCTCATGACGATTATCCGCCTCTTAGGAATAAGATTTAACAGAAATAAGCAATTTGTTTTGTTATGGAATTACAGAATTCATTGTTGAAATTCAAACGAATGATAACCGATTTTTATTTTTGTCTATGTAGCACTTATATAAATTTTGTAAAATGTTTGTAATTGGAATTAATATGTAATTGTGTAAGGATTAAGGAACCGACTTATTGATCTAGTTACTCAATTGGTGTTGCTATTTCCAATTTATTATGTTTGTTTATAAAGGTCAAATGATCAGGAGGAAGATTAATGTCGTTTTGTTTTCATTGTGGCACTCACACACAGATCAATTCATTCTTAGCTTACCTTGGAGCCTTAATTTTTTTTACTGTACTATACTTTAATTTATTTTATTTCACTATTTGCATTACAATGAGGAACCCGCAGACTCGGTCGATCTTTTTTAATAAAGTCAGTATATAAAATAGCAAACAGCAACAATTACAAGCGAATATAGTGTATAGGGTATAGTGTATATAAGAACATAATTATATATGTACATCACTTTTTAAAATTTTATGCTTTATTTTGAATTCACTACTATTATGCCCTAAAACCGTAATCATTCATCTACATTTCTGTATTTCACATACTGTGTATAATAATAAAATGTAACCACTAACTACTTTGAGTATATTGAAAAAATAACACGTAGAACACGCAGAACAAATTAGTAACTTAAATCCTTTACCGCATTAAATGAGATAGTGCGGGTGCCGTAAAAAAGTCGTGTGCGTATGCGTGCTTGTTACTGTGTTCTATGTATTCTATATGTTTAATGTATTGACATGATAAATATTCGTTGGGTTACCTGTATGATATTATTATTGAACGTTCTTACATTTCTCATTCAATAAATGATTAAGAAATATACATACATACGTTGTAAAATTTAATAGTTTGCTTTATGCCAGTAAAAACTTAATTCGTATATTACTTATTACTACTTTATTTACACTACCCACGTAATATATCAAGGTGTAACGGTACTTATAGCAAGCCAGTCTTCGTTATGCATGTCAGTTCCTGTAGCTATCTTTATTTCTCAATACCGAGCCCAATTTTTCATTGCTATCTTCATAGTATTTATGATTCGCTCTTTGTAAGAAATAATAATGTAGCTCAGCGTAGACTGATTACTTATCAAAATTATTACTTACTTATTATTGGTGTTCGGTTTATACTTAATGGCGACAACCACTAGGTAAAACAGCAGATTAAGTCGGTTCCATTTACTAAGTTATTTTTGTACAGTATATTTTCTCACTGTGCACGGTGTAGTTTTTATAGTTAGGTAAGGTTTTGTCGACAAGTGACGATTGTAGGTATGATTGTAACGGCTCGTGATGGCTATGCCTTGCCGTCTGTTTCGCCGGACCAACGCGCTATTGGAATTTTCGTCATCCATTTTTACAGACTGGTTTACTTTCTTAACCGTTTAAATTTGAGTTGTACACGGAAGTCCTAGCGACGATTTCTGGTGAAACAGGCAGTCTGGTATAATGGTACGAGGCCTAATAGAATAATACTTGAGCAGTTTCTATAATTTGAGATCGATGAATATTATGATTCTGTATTTGCGAAATTCCAGCTATGTTTTAAATACATGTACGACACCACTACATACTGCTTGAAATGTGTTGTTCCGTGTATTTAAAACATTGGAGTGCACTGGTTTGATTGTGCCTGAAAAACTCATCAATGCCGCTCCAAACCTCAAAATTATGTATTTGTATATTAATAAGTAAGCTTAAAATCTAATCTGATGTAGATACCAATAGTAATATAGTGTAATGTCGGCAATAAAACATCTATTGTGGTGGAATGAACTCGAAGGGTGATTACATTATTCAGTTGTTTTTTTTTTGATGGGGAATAATGAGCTAATATGTGTGACGTTATAGTGTCTAAATAGTACAAATGAGAAGACTTATTGACGTAAGCCTCGGACTATTCAACATGCAAATGCTAGGTTTGAGATGTATCCCTGTGTACTAGTTTTATTTTGTACTAAAAGTTAAAAATAAACGAATAATTGTACTAATGCTTTATAATTTTAACATCCTTAATAAATAAATAGGTTTATAACATAAGTATGCCGCTACCACCATTAAGACTATACAAATAAATGTCGAAACCCAAAAAGCCGTTCACGCCTATAGGACGTGATAAAAGAAAACACAGCCCTGCATACGTCCTTTAACTACATACATATATATATAAATACACATAACTTCATACATACGCTCAAAAAGCAACCCCTGCCCTTGCGCAGTTGTATAATATAGTTCATATATCTAGGGAACGGAATCTCTAAGCTAGTTTTTTTCTAAAACACCAACTTGACTGCACTTTTTTCCACTATCTTACAAAGTAATATTTTTATGTTATCTATATATCTTCAGGGGGTGTTTGAGATTTTTAAGAGGGGGGGGTAGAGATATAATTAGGGACCATTCATAAATTACGTCACACGAATTTCATGATTTTTTGACCCCTCTCCCGTCCTTGTTACAGCTGGTCACCTTTGTGTGAAACCCCCACCCCCTACCTCGTGGGATGTCACAATTTTGCTATTTTACATTTAGAAATTTATGAAATTAAAACAGCAATGTTCTGAAATTATTTTCATTTCCATTTCAATTCTTTTCAATAAAATCAAATCAAACAGAAAATTAACAAAAAAAAAGACAAAAATTATATTAACCGAATGGAAGATAAAAACTGTTAATTAACAATGATTTATATAAAACTTAGTTATCTTAAGGGTATGGACTTCGAAACCATTCCGTTACATCATTTTTATATATACACATATATATATATATATATACCACCTCACACAGGGAATCAGTTTATGCTTTTCAGCAAGTACAAAATCATGATCTGGTAATTTTGTAATACCCAATGCTACGCGTGCTTTGTCATCCATAGATAAAAAGAAAACTTCAGGGCCCAAAAATAAAGCTAACAATTCAAGGTTTGTTATTGTAGCAGTACAGAATGTTCTTTATGTTTCAAATGTAGAGTAGAATCTGGTTTGCATAATTTTACAGGAACAGTTATGACGGGTCTTTTTCCTTTTATGTTGACTCACCTGTATTTGAGTACCAGAATTAATATGCCGCGGAACGACCCTATATTCCAAGGCAGTTTAGATATTATAAAATTCAAACTAACTTTTACGTTCTCGGACTGTAGTTGTATTCGTGAAGTTGTCGATGAAGGACTTTTCAAAAAAAAATCACAAGTTTCGCTTTATTTTTTGTCATGTCATTTTATTTGTAATTCTTTGATTTAAGATTATCCTTCACTTTCAACATTGTCACTACTTATCAAACTTTGCTATAATGTGTTAACTTCTTCGTGTACATTTTTTTTATTAACGTAAGCTGCAATGTTTGCTTCATATAATTTACGGTAAATATTACCTAAACACTTTTTTTGTTAATTTGTTAAAAATGTTTACTATGTTAAAAATCGCAAAATAGAAACAAAGAATTCATGGCAAGGCGCAGTGTGGCGGCATTTATCAAAGGCAAAAAGGCAAAGACAATAGTACAGCCAGTGCTAATTTGCCAACAAAACAAATTAAACCGTATAGTCATGGAGACAGAGTTGCAACAGTTTTTATGTTTTTCTTTAGGAGGTATAGGGTTTAGATTAAATAGTAGTGTTTAGGGTAGGTTTAAATTTAGTGTTGTAGTTAGATATCAAATTTTAAAAAATTTTGGACCCCTCCCCGCCCCTTGTCACACAATGTCACACTTCGTTGACCCCCTCCCTCCCCCCTTACCTGTATCGTAATATGTGGATGGCCCCTTAGGAGGCATTAAGATGACCCACAAGTGGCGTGGGCAGATTAAAAAATATAATTAGTCTAAAAAGGCAATAAAATACGTAAAGTAAGTAAAGTAAAGTAAAAATTTATACAATAAAATTGGGGAAGGGTTTTGGGCCCTGCCGCAGTCAACTCCAACCATTAAATTCACATTTACTTCACGAAAATGGTTAAATGCAAATAGTTTTTACTTTTATTTTTTTATTTAATTACTTGAGCTACTGCTTATACTCCCCAATCCATCTATATAAGCAATATCCCTTACCTTCCCTTTCGTTCCTCTCCCCTCTCAATATACTCCAAATGTTCCAGTCTCATTCTCCAAAGTGCCTGGTTGACGGCAGTAGGCTTGCCCCCTATAACCTAAATGGGGCTAAAATTATTAATTACGGCCCTACCTACCATTTCGGGGATACAGGCGCATGTTTGTATGAAATATATAGGTAGATTACATTATATTTATCGTCAGTGTCTTCAGGGCATTCGGAGTCAGCGAGTGACACATATGCGTCGACAGGTCTGAGTCAGCACTCTACTTCATCGCCCTTACCCCCGCGTGGCATCCGCCCTTACCTTTGAAGGCGAGTTTTATAAAGAAGTAATTGCATGTTCGTTACGTGTTACACGTCTCCAACATATATTAAGGCAGTGATTGTTCATTTTTTTTTTCATTAGCATTATGGCTCGCAATTGCAAAAGGGTTTTAGAAGTTAATCTTTAACTCACGTATCTGTAAAGTCCAAATCATGTCGGAAGCAAAAAGAAGAGGCGGCAGTATAGTGTCGGATCTCGATGGCTAAAAAAATATAGAACCATTGTGCAATTATTTGCAGACTTGTCAATTTTCAATTCAGCTAGAGTCCACCTAGTCCCCAAAGATACTTGCTTAAAAGTTTCGTGGCCACTGCCGCGCCAGGGGCGTCATGTAAAAATATTCAGTGAGGCCAATGAAAAACACGTAAGACTAAATATCAAACTACAATGTTCTACCCTAATAAAACGTGTTGAAATTAAATTTCATGTGGGGTGATTGTATTTAAAAAATGTATATAAGCAACAAGTCTGAGATTCTCAACTCTTTTTACAGCGTAATAAATTGTTTATTTTCCATTAGAGGGAAATTTAGTGAGCGGGGCTTTAAAATTTTTCAATGTAACTATAACAATACCATGGAGGAGGAGATTCTTAATTCGATCGTATGTATATATTTTTATATGTTTGTTCGCACGTAATTAATTTCTTTATTTATGAAAGATTTAATTATTTTTTGTTAGAAAGAGGTGAAGATGAGGTGTCGGTGAGATTTCGAAGTGGTTCATAGTAAGGAAGTCTGGATCTGGTGATAGGATACCCGAGAAATCTAGGAATACTCTCGAACATTTTTGTTCACTTTTCACGACTTATTCAGGTTTAGTGTTGCAAGAAACACATTACATATTATACAACAATTGCTTTTTATTTGCTTTGATTATTTTTTACAATAATTGTCAATATTTGTGCGATCATATTTCTATCCTAGAACCTTGCGCATAAAAGGCGCATAGTCAGACCTGACCGAGTACACTTTGTCTCTGGCTCTTCTTTTTGAAACAATCTATCGACGATTTGTCTTGGCAATTGCATGTAAACACTTTATCACTGCGATTTACTACCGGGTAAGTTTCTGTGTATGGAGCTTGTAACGCTTAGCGCATAGCACCTTCTCGTAAGAAGCCTGATTCGCATGTTTGTAAGTTGGGATGCACAAAAATGTAACGATTATTACACTGCCCTTTTGAAGGCTTCAATCTTTGAATTATACGATTCAGTTGTTCAACATAATCATAATTGAGTGTCGGTTCCGACACTTCGGTAGGAGCTGCAAGGAAATCACCCTACAATCGTAATGAGCTGGCTAATACCAGTATCGCTAACCAAAGTGGAACACAGTTCTGTTAGCACAGTAAAGAGTTCCTTAACCCAATTGGTATGGTTGCTGAGCCGAGCTGTGAGAGCTGTTTTAAAGAATAGTGCCATAGTTAAATTTTCCCATTGCATTGTGGGTGGTTTGCAGTATCACGTAATAATAATAATAATAACATTTATTTGCAGAAATATGGTTACAGTAGGTGGTTTACAGTATTAAAAGCACAAGACACATTTCGCTATATTTAGGTAGCATGCAAATATTTAAGATTATACAGATAAAATCAGGAAAACATACTAAGATAAAAAACATTGAATTGATGACTTGATTTGCCACTATGTAATAAATATATGACAGTTGAAGAATTAAAAATCTTATTTTATACATTGCCTACACTAATGTATTTCTGAAGTGATTCGACTGAGAGGAGTTCTTTATTAAAAAATCGTTGACGGAGTAAAAGCATTCCGCAATTAGCCAATTCTTTAATGTAGCACAAAATTTATGATAAGGAAGATTTGTAATAGTCTCTGGTAACGCGTTAAAAATAAGTGGTGCCATATAAACACAACTTACCCTAAAAATCTCTAGGCGAGGTACTGGTAGTTTAAAATACGAGTGAGTATTTTTTACGTCTGTTGGTATTGTCTTTAAGTTCAAAAAGCTCCTTATTGCATCTCACAAATTTTGCTACTTCGTAGAATATACTATTGACGGTTAACAGATTTTGAGACGCAAAAATGGGCCTGCATGAATCTGACCATATCAACCCAAATATTGCACGAAGACATTTCTTTTGCGCTATGAATACTCGCGTAATTTCAGATGCCCCAAACTACGATGCCGTAACGAATCATGGAGCAAACATATGCATGGTATATCATTAATGCTGTCTCCCTTGACGCAACATCTTTAACTTTTTTTAATGCAAATACAAACTTATGGATCTTTTTGCAAACATTATCTATGTGATACTTCCACGTCATGTGTTCGTCGACTGTAACACCGTATTCTATCCATGTCGAATAGTTCAGCCAAAGACGAGATCCATGCCTTCAAATTGTCGCCCTTAGTCAGTGGTAATTGTATAGGGACTTTCAAAACTTACGACCCACGTTTCATATATGTATATCTATAGACTAAGTTATGGTTTCAGCTGTGATACATTTAATAGGTATTGCTTCGGGCTAATGTGTTGTTCTGTTAATGATGGTCAGCAAATATCGATGTCCATCCAACGAAGTGCTTAAGGACCTGACAATATCAGTATGAATATGTTGAGAGTTAGGTACAATGATTTTGTTAAGCTCAATGTTAGTCTTAATTACCAATTTTGGTATATTTTAATCATCTTGCTGGTATTGCGTAAGTTTGTCATAGCTGAGCTATGGTGATAGTCTCAACGGGTGACAAAGCATCCACCACCATATTGTCCTGACCACTTTTTTTTTTTTTTTTTTTTTTCTTCTTTATGGCAAGGATGCCGATGTCGACAATTCTGCCAAAGTCAGTCGTGCGCTGGTGTGTGTGTTATTCGAAAGAGATTGGACAGTGAAATTCTGTAAACTCAGCTTTGTTGCGTCCTGACCACTTATGAGCCTGATGTCATTTGTCAACTCGACAATAAACAGTAGCTGACGAGTGTGGCCTAGAGTTTCTGCTTCTGATAAAGATTTCGGAAGTGCGTATGTAAGTGGCTTATGATGCGTGAGAATAATTAGTTCACGGCATTCGAACGTTTTATACAACAGCGTGTAACATAAATTACCATTTAGTAGTTTTTTTTTTCTGCAAAATCAGATTATTGTAGATTAGTAGTTGCACTATCTTCGACTAAAATAGATACATATTTATTTTAATATACGGTTTTACTCACGTGTGTATTTCTTATACAGGAAATACCCACGTGAGTAAAACCTGTACTTTTGATCTGCACTTTATTAAGACTTGCTATTTTTGAAACGGCAATTCTGGCTGTCAATGTTGTGCTAAATAGGCATGATGATATCAATTTTTTATGACGTCTGTTCAACTGATATTTAGATTACACATCGATAATGACATCCGATTTCAGATTCCGATTTCTACGGGCAACGACATCCAAAATCCAAAAAAAAACTAATAGAAATGTAAGATTAAGAATGTTTGGTTGGCACTTTAGATTTGGATATTGAATATAATATTCGTTAAAATTACATTGTAATAAGACTACAGTGATTTTTTTTCAGGCTTACCTTACGCTTAGGAGAAGGGCGAGCCCAAAAATTTTGAAAATGAATTTTCTCTTTTTACATATTTAAGTAAAAATAAATTAAGTAGTGATGATTGAGTCTGAAAATTTAAAAATCACCATATTTACATTTTTTATGTACGAACTATTAACAATTATTTATATGTGGTTATGGGCAGACGAGCAGATGGGTCACGTGATGGAGTGAGTACGTTGCCGACACAAATGCGTTGCCGGGAGTACACCCTTTTCTTGAAGGTGGTATTAAAATACGTTGGTGACACTTTGTTCCACAGGCTGGTTGTGTGAGATAAAAAACTCGTAGTGGTGGAGTGAAAATCATTCAGGTAATAGGGATGGAAATTTTGTCTAGGACGATGGTGTAAATCTGCGGCCGGTAGAAGTCTGAACAATACCTTTGAACACTTCCCATGATAAATTGCTAAAAAAAACTCGGTTGATTTTGTCTATGTCCGCCTATGTAATTTTGTTTTAGTATATAATTATTAATCGTCTGATTAATGTCGTAACTAATAAACAAAATGGTTTGGATTCGGTAGCATTCAAACTTGAGACCTGGTGCGTTGGCGTATCCGTATCCTGAGAAAGTTCTGGACAGTCGTTGTCTCTTGATTGTTGGTTGGCCAAGGTATAAGAGTTATTACATTGAGCTAAATAAATGGACGCATTCACTTTTTTCAAATAAGCCGTTAAATTTCCTATGACGTCATATGATATATTCTGTTAGCAGTGTCTGCACGCAGCAAGAAAATTATCTATTTTATTTCAATGTGCGTCCAAGCTGCACCCCGTGGTCGCACTGGTGGTGAAATGGGTAGGTTTTGTAGTTAAAATTATTTGTAAAGTTTTAAAAAAAAAACCTAATCTTTTAACATATTTACAAATGACTGTGCCTAAAACATTATTTACAATATTATTTACACATAAAATATACAAAAAAATATTAGTCACTTTGTAAGCTTCGTTAAATCGCGATATTATTGCAATAAAATTATTTTATACTAGAAATGGCGAAAAAAATATTCATCATAATGACAAAATCTGATTAACATACATGAGTTTAAACAATAACTTCCTTACTTTCTTATACTAAATGTGATATTATCTCATTCAAATAAAAGCTATTTAAGAAAACATTTTGAGGAATAACCTCGATTAAAATTGAACGATGCTGATCTGTGAACCAAATGTTCGTTAGTAACTTACACGTGCAGCACACAGCTGTAGCTGTCACCCAAAGAGCATACATACATCTGTTATCGATTCGACATTCGTTTCATCTTTTTCTCAGAGACGGGACGACGTAAAATTAAACAGGGAAGGATAGTTTACATGTTACAGAGACGTTATTGTCTTTTCAACGATATCGATAGTCAAACCTATAACTATAATTTATTTTAGTTCGTAGTTTTTTTAGATGTGATGAACTCGGATGACTCGTAATATCTAATCGATGTCATCTGATGTTCGAATGTCATCGAATTTTAGATGAAGTTAGATATATCGGACCATGCCTAGTGCTAATCAGTTATCAGTGTCATTGCAGTAATAATAGATTGGCTGTTACTGTAAGCCTAAATTCTCATTTGAAATAAATTCTGTTTACAAATATTCTGTGACAGTAAAATGTGTCTTTAGAGTAACGTATAAAATAGCTAGTTAAACTTACCTACTTATTGAATTGTATTAAGATAACGTCGATATAAATTTACTATTTGGTTGTTTTTATTTTGTATGTACCAATGAAATGCAATATTCGTGAACTCGCTCAACTGAGCGATCGACCTTGTGTTATAGAAGGAAGATTAAATTATAAAAAGATATCTAATGGCAGTTATCGTAATCCTTCAGGTTATTTTTATTAAATACATATTTCATTAGTTCTTATCATACTTATCCTACTCTTCTTCAAAGTAATTTGGAAAGACACAGTCAATCAGTATACTGCATGTTTTACTTTACTTTTAATAATTTCCTTAAATATTTGTAACCAATTTCTGTTAATGTTTTAAAATATTTAACCAGTAGAAATATAATACAATATGTGCATAACCTTGAATACTAATAATACTACCAGTATATGTCAATTACAGGAAAATTTATAGCTTTTCATATAATTCACGTATTTTGATATCATTCACTTTAATAGCAACTCCTCCTTTTTGATTAGTTAAGGAAGTCAAGTCATAGTATTTTTATATTAATCAGTGGCTTTTTGTGAAATAAAATATATATATTTCTATTCAAAAGATATGACTAAATGAAAAGTTTTAGTGAGTTTAGGATCACATCATTGATTTATACATTTTATTTTGCCTTTGTTATCAGTCAAATTATAAGATATTTTAAACACATTACAATTGTGACTTACTAAAAAGTAAAAAATAATGTGAGTGTTTTGTAGTATAAAACTGTGACACTTGTGTACCTTACGTAAGCTGTCTATGTCTAGTTATTGAAGAAATACATGCTATAAACAACTTCATTTATTTATTGAAAATTTAATAGCTTCATTTGGTCAAACAATAGGTATTCAAAAGTGTATGCATAAATTTATTAGTATTGTTCTGTTGTTACAACAATGCATTTACATATATAACTCATTCAATGACTAAATACTGTACAATTTAATATGATGTATCATTATCAAGAATATTCATTTAGTAACATGATAATGTGATTATTTTATCGTTTTGTGTTTCCAAAAATATCTGTGTATGATTTTTATCTATTATATTTTTTTTACAGTGTTTAAAGAGAGATGGTTTCGTCTAATAAACAATTATTTATTTTATTTTAAAATAAGTGAGATGGGCAAATTTGATACAAAAAATCCTGCAGGAATGTTTGTATTAGAAAACTCTTCAATACAAATGGAACATGGACAGAGTATTCCATTCTCGTTTTCTATATCATTTATGTAAGTTGTTATTTTTATATGTTTTGTTGGCAGGTTTGTGTCAAAAACTTAGATAGTCATGATAATTAAATTATGTTTGCCTTATATGGCTATATACCAACTTTTTTAACCCTGCTTAATTGAAAAGGCTTTTGTATATTATTTTGTTTTATTTACAATTTACTTCTGTTTTAGTAGTTTTAAGTATTGAAATATTTATACCTATAATATACTTTCTTAAAACAAAGTCATACATTTTTTATTTTTATATAATTTATTGAAGTACAGGCCACTACAGTCAATGCAATTAGCTAGGAGTAGTAATCAATGGGCTCTGAAGAATTATTGCCTTATGAGATTTGAAAGCTTTTTTTTTAAATGGTATTAAGACAGAAACAAGTAAAGTGATGACTGCATTACATTGAATTCTTATACTTGCATGATGTCACTCTCACTATTAAGATGGTGCATGTGACACATATTTAGTAATTCATTAAACTGTTTATGCCAAAATTCATGCAATATAAACCCTTTCCTGGCATGGTCAGGTTAGAAATTGTAATCAGTGTGAGTAATTTCAATTTCAACTGATAAATGAAAGTTATCATTATAGTTTCTACTAAACTCGTTTATATCTACTTTGGATTGTAGTTCGTCGAGGCACCACCAAGGAATGTAAAAGCATAATTTGAATTTTGAATGTTGTCAATCAGCTATTCATAGGTTAAGTAAAAGAACCAACTCAAGTTATATATATAATTACTTAACAAAATTTAGCTAAGATAATTTAATTTTCTTTATATCTGTCCTAATTGCAGGTTGTTACAGAAGTTATCCAATCAGACTACCAATAAATTATAATGAAATAAAACTTTTTTATGGATGTTAACATAAGTCTTTTGTATTATAGCGGCTACCTACAGTTTTTCTTATTCAAGTTTTACTATTTCAGAGATGAGCCAGAAAAACGACATATATTTGCTGCACGTGCTGAAGATAATGTCGTGCAATGGGTGATGAAGTTACGAGAGTGCTCTTATGAATATTTGCGTAACAAGCTTCATGCTTTACAGTCTAAAATATATGCTATCACGGGAAAGGTATGTGTAATGAAAATCAGTTTACAAGAGGAAGTAATAGGCCCTGAAACATCACAATGTCATTTCATTGTTAGCTTATCTTATTCTGCTATGACTATACTATAAATTATTATCAATAAGTGATATGACGGGATGTCATCAACTTGAACATTGTGCTATGTTCTAAGATCGGACTGCTCGGCCATCCCTTGAAGATGACTTTCTATGCTATAAGAGGCAAAGATGGATCGCCTGATACGCATACATACAATACCTACATATAAAAACATACTTACGAAATAACACAGCGGTGTGTGATTGATTGGGATGTGTAAGCAATAGTCCAAGGAAGTCAGGCATATCATCCATATCTGCAACTCATATAGTTCAAATAATGTCAATGGTTGACAATGTCATGGTTATATCATTTTTATGTCTGATGTAGTCTGATGATTACAATGATATTTGTTTCAGGATCCTTTGCTTTTAGTACCAAGAAATGAAGGTGCTTGTCTATGGGCACCATCTGTGCCATTTTCGACAGCCCCTGCGTGCACTGTCAATTCCAGTTCATTTAGTTGTCATTTGCATACGAATGGTGCCTTTACATTAGAAAGAAGTAAATCTGATGTTCAGGCTCACAGACTTTTACGTACGGAGTATACAAATAAGGCTACCTTTTACACAGATGATAGTAGCACTAACGTAGATAAACGAAATCAAACATGCAATGAAGTTTACTGTCTCGAGAGAAGTAAAACATCTGCCATGTTACCGGGGAGTTTGAATCCCATAGATGGGTCGATATTCGACAACCGACCGGCGTACTCCAGAGCGGCACCCAGTCCTCCCGTCAGAACAAAACTTTCACCTACAAGCAGAAGAGTTGAAGGCAATCGCGAAGTAAGATATTTTACCGAACAAGGACATCATTTGGGTCTTACAGGCATTTTAGATGAAGCACCAGTGAAACCTAGAAGAAAAGTTTCATCAAAAAACTTAGAACAAAATACGAACTCTGAGAATTCTAGCAATAGTATTAGCGCAGACCATGACGAAGCCGCTGGAGATCTGATTAAGTTTTAGCTCATTCTATTGCCGGTAGAATATCCCACCTATTATTTAAAGTTTTATTTAAATCCTTGCCACTCTTTAAATCTTAACTATTGTTAGACTGGCAATCAAAGTCAGCAAAAACTAAAAAGAATGTGTTTAGTTTATGCTTTGTTAATAAATTAGGGTTGCCATGTAAAATAAAACTTTCCATAGTATTCCCTTCAATGTGCTCTGTGTAGTCCCAGTCAATCTGTAGAAATAAAAGGTATAGGAATATAATCTACTATAATAGTTATAAATTTAGAAGTGTGTTTATTGGCGCTGTTTTGAAATGAATTATTGGAGATATATTTACTGATTTGTTTATAATAACAGTAACACAAATATGTGTTTTAAGGTAGAATGTGCACATGTATATCTCTGTCATAATTTACTAGCTTATTATTAAGCCCGGATAACTTATGACCAATCTGAAGGAAAGTCTCGTTAAACTATAATGAAATAACTCAAACAAAAGTGTACATTTTCTCTAGTTTTACTACTGTATGTCCTACATCACACTTATCAAGGTATCTCAATAATATTGTTTTGTTTGAGCTACTCATCAAACAATTTTGTGTTCTGTGATTTTATACTGATATTAACATGCTTATTGAAGCAAGTTCTTTTTTGTTAGTTGTAGGTTTTTGAAGATTGACTGAGATGACGTTTAACATAAATGTTTCTGTAGTTTAACAATTCTGGAAGCAACAAAAAATATAAATCTCTTTGTTTAAAATGACGATAATGACAAATGCAAGCTCTGTCATGTTACAGCTTGAAACTTTTCATTGATCCTTAGTATCAATTAAGGAACGCTATAACAGATCCTACCTAAGTTCTGTACTCCCGGTATGAGTGGTTATGGTTTATGTCTATAAATACTCTAAAACCAAGGCCGTTAAAATACAGTGGAAATAGTAACTTTTGCAAAACACAATAAGAGTACTGCTTTGATGTATTATTAGGCTGAAGTGAGCTACCTAATTAAATTAGTTAATGTTTCAACAAATTTTAAATTAAAGTATACATTTTTAACTATTATTTAATAATATATATATATACAGTCAGTACAGTCAAATGTATATATTTATATATATATATACATTTGACTCTAGACTGTCTGAATAGAAAGAATTCAAAGTAACTCCTGTCTAGGCATAAGTAGAATAATTATTGTACTGAGATTGTTAGTTAGTTGTACATAAACATCGAAACGCTTTTTATAATTTAGATAGATTTTGTAACTTTTATACAAATTCCCAAACCAAAAAAATAGATATAAATAGGTTTTTCGGAATGGTGTTTATGAAAAACACGTGTATGTAAAGTGTTGAGTATTTCATACGTAGAGTAATTACAAGACATTTGAATTATTATTAACAAATTTTAGTAAATTGGAATAAAAAAAGAATGAAGATAAATAATTATGGCGCTGTATGCAATATATCTATATCCAGTAAATACATTATAATAATTAATTAGTTTTTTTTCTATCCCCTTTAGTACTTCAGCGCACTCATAATACTAGAGATAGTAAATTCCCGAGAATATTCTCAACAGCGCGAGCTTTGCTGTTTAGTTTTCCGGAACATTCTTTTGGAAGAGAATTTACGAGAATTTAAAAGATATAGAGACAACATTGTATTATTCTTTTTTCTGAAATAATAGTTTGTTGTGTATCTAAATATTCTATGAAGTTTACATAATAAACGGTTAATTTTCTCCACAAACGAAATTATCTATAAATTCTTACGATCCAGAATATTCCCGAGAAATTTCTAATAAATTTTCTTCTAGGTCTAGGTCTAGGTCTGCAGGGTTTCACGAAACATCCCTCCTAGGGTATACCCAGGTCCCTTGCAATAGACACACTGGTGACGGAACACCGTGTGGTTTTAGTCGGTTCGAGTCCGAAATCACCGTCAGCTCCGGTGAGGTGATGACCCGTGGGGTTTTCCACATGAAAAAAAAAGGCTAAATATATCATCTACCACCACGGTTATAGATTATTTGACATCATAAAATAACAAGCTTAATTTTATATATTAAACGGCAATAATATTCCGCAGCGGAAGAATGCCACCGCGATTCTCGCTCCCCCGATCAGAAGAACACCGGGGTTGTTTATAGTCGGTAAGAGTCCGACATACCCTTTCCCTCACACCATGGGGGAAGGATATCCATGAGGATCTTCCACTCCGCCACAAAAAAGAAAACGGCCATCATATTCTGACCATTTTGTAATGCTGTCTTTATCATTTATTATTTCTGTATATGTAACGTCATCGCTGCCTAGTGCGATGCTATTATTGAAATATATCTATCATATATTACCATTTATACATTTTTTTTATAATATAGGTACTCGATGAGGGCAGATTGAAATATCCAAAATTTTATACAAATAAAACTAACTAAAAAATTAATTTAGCATTGAAATATCCTAATGTATATGTAAATAATGTTTTTTTTTTGTTAAAAGTATAAATATAGTATTAATTGTAATTCTTTCGCATTTATAAAATAATGAAACATAGTTATAACAGTAATTAAAAAGAAGAAAAATACATCTGTCAACGAAACTATAATAACAGTAACGATACAAATATCATAGTAATACACACATTAAAAGTCTCCAAGGATCAAGTACTTTTTAGAGTGTCACCGCAATTGAGGTTTATTATTTTAACTTTTTTGGATCGGTATTGATTCTTTTTAGTGAATTTCACTATTTGAACAATGGATTTTCTTTAAACTTTGATTAAAATTAGCAAATCAATTGTCAATCAGGATTCCTATAAAAGTGTGTAATAGCGTTTTTACAAAATCATAACAATTTCTCCATCAAAATTGTAATAAAATTGCATCGATATAGAGCGACTACATCATTTGACACTAGAAGAGATGATCAGAGCCATCGGAATGTTGCAAGCTGATTCCAGGCAACGTATTTTGGCTGTTGCCCTTGGCACTATACAGAGCGTCATAGTCCGCCTCTGAACACGCTTTCGTATCACGGGCAATGTGCCGAGCGACATTGAGGGCGATCTTGCAATACCACTTCCTGACAGGATCGGTACATCCAAAATACTGCTCGACAGAATCCTACCATGATGTTGGATACGAGGTTCCTCAGCCCTTCAGACTTGCTGATAAGCGAACAAACCATTCGAAATCGTTTACGTGAAGTGGGTCTAGGACCTCTGGACGTCAAAAACGTTTGAAATATTTAAGGAACAATAATGGTTTCAATTCAATCATCCCTTTGCGAAGCCGGTTGGGTGATTCATTTCGACTAATGTATGATACTGCACGTCCACACACGGCTAGAGTCGTAACACGAATTCTTGCCGATGCTCGCATACTGTCAAGCCAATTTTAACATGGTGCCCCATGGTATTGATACCATCAACGTGTGATTGCCTCCGCAGTTTTACTAAGACGATTACGTTACCTGACTTTCTTCCAACATCTACTAAAAATGAACTCGTGCAATCTATTCTTCTTATTCCCATTCTTGCCTATGCCGACGTCAGCTATCTAGATCTCAATAAAGAAAAACTTGAGATATTTCAGTATTTCTGTGTTAGATTCATATACGGATTACGCAAATAAAGGGTGTCTCACGGCAGAGTTAGGATTTTAAATTTGAATATTTAAAAAACCGTTGCAAGTAAGCGCGGCGGGAGGAGCGTCGTTAGCTTCGTCGTTCGTGCGGATTCGTTAGTCACGATGTCGCAGTGGTCGGGTGAGCACCGCGCGTTCGCTATCGAAGCGTTTTTGAAAGGTGGAGAATCGTACGTTGTGACTCGGAGACAGTTTTGTTCTCACTACAATATCAGACGTTTACGAAAAAATGGATTATCAAGTTTCGAGCTACCGGTTCCGCTATAAATCAACCGGGCCCAAGCAGAACTTCAAGGACGGAAGAAACAATAAACGAAGTGGCAGCTAGCGTTCATCGCAATCCACGCTTGTCAATACGCAAAAGAGCGGCGGCTTTAAACGTCACCAAATCAACCGTAGAGCTGGTTTTAAAACGTTATTTGAAATTCCATCCCTATAAAATACAGATAGTGCAGGAAATAAATAAAGATGACTACAATTTACGTAAAAGTTTTTGCCAGACAATCATTGAGAGATTTCGCACTTTGAATACTGTGTTTTAGAGTGACGAAGCACATTTCCATTTAAATGGATATGTTAACAAACAAAATTGTCGCTTTTGGACAGTTGTCAATCCCAGACAAAAACATCAAAGGCATAGCCGGAATGTGACAGTGTGGTCTTTCGATCAATGACATAATCGGGCCGTATTTTTTTGAAAATGCGACAGGTGCTACGATAACTGTTTCTGGTGAGGTGTATCGGCAAATGATATCCAATTATATTATACCCCAACTTCAAGAGCATCCAGCCTACAGCTCAAGTACGTGGTTTCAGCAGGATGGAGCCACTTGCCACACTGCAAGAGCCACTATGGACCAACTTCGTGAATTGTTTCCTCAAAAATTGATATCTCGCTTTGGTGATATCGCGTGGCGTCCGCAATCACCAGATTTGACCCCCATGGACTTTTTCCTATGGGGGTACCTTAAGAGCAAAGTTTATGTCCATACTCCGAGGAATATCGCTGAGCTAAAACAAAATATCCAACGAGAAATACGCGGCATCGAGCCGGCTTTGCTTAGGCGCGTTATGCAAAATGCGATGAATCGTTTCCGTGAGTGCGTGCTACGAAATGGAAGACATCTGGAAGATGTAATCTTTAAAAAATAAAATCCGCATTATAGTTCAATAATTTTCAATAAAAATGTTTTCACAAAAATTGCAAATTGACTTTTATTTCATTTCAAAATCCTAACTCTGCCGTGAGACACCCTGTATAATCATATCTGACTATTCCACACAAGCTCAAGTGGCTTCCGATTCGCCTTCGACGGATTACTTATATCCTTTCTCTACCCCTATCTACCTAAAAAAACGTTTCTCGTTTATACGCGATGAGATCATCATGTGTTCTTGAGATCATCAGGAAATCTGACGTTGGAAATATAAACTCACTCTACAATGTTTTCTGACAAATCGTTCACTGTGCAAGTCGCACGCATTTGGAATGCATTGCCAGAGGATATCCGACGGACTCAATTACTAGCCGTCTTTCAGAAGCTCTCTAGGATCACTACCTAGCTCAGTAATACCTGATTATTGCATATGTTTATGTATGTGTATATGTATTTGTGAATGTGTATATATATGTATATATTACCTGTATTTAATTGTAATTGGTTTTTACTTAGTTTCAGTTGTTTAGTTTTCTATCTCTTATTTTTGTTTATCATTGTTTTATTTCCTTTTGCTTTTTTTACTCTTTGTGCGCCACCATTACCTAATACTTTACAGTATAGTCCATCAGGTTGTCTGGAAGAGATCGCAGATTGTGATAAGACCGCCATTTGTACTAACCTATTATTATGTTCTTTGTTTGATTCCTAACCTGTACAATAAAGGGTATCTATCTATCTATCTCGCACAAACGTTCTGCTTTGGCCTGCTCAATCGTCACACCTCAACCCAATTGAGTACGCATGGGATATGGTCCAAAGAAGAGCACTGCCGAGTATGGACGCCGTGCATTCCGCACCACAACTTTTTGACTCGTTAGAAAAAACGTGGGTGGCCATTCTTCAAAGGGGATTCGTTGAACTGATTTTAAACATGCCAAATCGCTGTGATTGTGTGATTTGTGTCAATGGTGGAAACAGTTGCTTTTACCTTTACAATAAAAAAAAAATCCTCATTTTTTGCCATTTAATTTATTGATGGATACATTAACTTGGTTAATATCCCACAACTTTTTACAAAATATAGGAATTACTTGTTAACTGTTAAACAATGCTTGCATTGTGTAACCGAGACCGGAGGCCCAACCCCTTTCCTTCCCCTCTTTCCCGTCCTCTCTTTGCATTCCCCTCTTTCCCCTTTTTTTAACGTGTGGAAACCCCCACGGGTCATCACCCTACTGGTACCAGTATGGTGGTATGTCGGACTCGAACCGACTATAACCACACGGTGTTCCGTCACATAGTCCTATTGCCAGGGTCTCAGGTGTACTATTGAAAGGAAATCCCTGTGCACCCTGGCAGACATGGTTGCCTATTGAACAACAGACGACCCTCGTCACTTGCCCCTACCCTTAACGGCGGAGAGCACTCTTGTGACTCTTGAGTTGTACCGTTGTACCCCTATAACAAATAAAATCCTTATACATAGGAGTTAAATAAAAAAGCCAGTCTGGAAGACTAGATTTGGTAAATATTAATAGGATATTTTTTTATAGTTAAAAATGTACTTGATCCCTCCCTAGACAGTTCTGATGTGTGTATTTTGTGTGACCTTTTATTTCCTTTCTAACATATGGAGTGCAATAAATCGATTTGATTGGATTAAATGTATTATTCTTTTCTGTTCTCCTTCAAATAAAGCTGCACTGCAAATATATTTTGTTAGTACCTATGTATTTTTATTAATTCAAATTCCATTAAATGCACTGATAACAAAGGTCATAATAACACCTGATGACTTCAGATGTCAGTAGGGAACATACACGTCATAATCGTGCATCCCTTTCATTGTTAGATATGTTCAAACATATCGCTATGATTAGTTGATTACACAGGAACTTTTGCCAAAACTGGTATACCATTTTCTTTGTCCTTTGTACATACATCAATAACCGAGAAAATGACAGAGACTTGCAGTCTCCTTAAATTGAGAGGGAGCGAGATGCTAATATATTAATAGACTCAGACATAATTAATAGTATTATTGGTGATTGTCGTCCTCATTTACTAATGTAAAAACCACTATCAATCGTTTATATTTACATTTACAGTTACATAATTGGTGATTAGTGTCCCCATCTCTATTAGTCACATAGATATTGATATTAGATTAGATCCACGAGTACTATAAGAGTATGCAAATAAATTATTGTCTAAGGGGATAGGACCCTAAAATAAAATAATTCGTACGACTGCAATGAATGAAGACTTAATTTACTTAATATCTTAATTTTTCAAAAATGATTTGTAAGCCTTGAAAGATTTGAGCATTTCATACGTAGAATACTTTACACATAAAGTAGCCAAGAAAAAACATTTTCAAGTGTCTACCCACAAACTATAGAAAAAAATCTTCCCTAATAGTATCCGTCAAACTAGTAAGAAACCATTATTTTTCTTAAATAACGTAGAAGTAGGCACAGGCGTCTGTAACGCCCACCTTTAGCTAATCATAACTCAGTACCACTTATATAATATCAATGAATAAGGAATGAAACAAAATGTTGTATAAAACTAAGTTTATTGTGTACGTTGCTTTAAGCTTCATCAACAATACCTTATTTACATAACATAAATACATAAATTTATTGTATAGCGTCTCAGTTAACATAACTAAGACACAAACATTTGAGGCACTCTTGTTTTAAGGTACATACAGTACTTAACTTACATAATATGTACTTATAATTGTTCAGTCAAGACACTGCTTTGACTTCTGTCGACTGTTCCCAAGTTATACAAAGGTTTTCTAGTCGACGGCAGAGTCAAAAGTTAGAGATCAGTGGCAAAACTTTATTTTAATTCATTTGGACCGTGAACACCACTTCTTAATCAGAAACTGTAAAGGTAGCCAAGTTTGCATAAGCATTTACTTACAATTTGTTCCATTTCAATATGGGTTAATAGTAATGTCATGATCACCTTGAACTAGTAATGCCATGAAACGCCGTACCTATTTATTGTGTATATTATAATTATAGTCTCAACCTTATTTACGTCGTTAACTTCCATAGCAAAATAGAATAAACAAGAACAGTATGGTCTAATTTATTCCGGTGACCTATTTACTAAGTAATATAGATATCTATTAAAATTTGTAATTATATTTATACATTTCTATCTACCTTTCATAATAAAATCTAAAAAAATATATATACAACATTATTTTTACCATACTATAAAGTCAAAATACCTTTCCTAAAAATGTGTTTATTTTTATAGAAAATGTTTTTTTTTATTAATAGTGAGCTTCATGTTCAGATCACTTTTAATACAGAATAATAAGTCGCGTGGGCGCCGCTTGATAAGGTTCACTATCGTAAGGTCAAGCAAACGTTTTTAGTGCGCAAAAGAATCAGAAAAATACCAATTTTCGCTGTGAATACCTACATTCTATATAACACTACGAGCATAGGTAACACATTTCAAATAATCTATATTAATAGCATATTACAAATAATGTTGTTTATAATGCAGGTTGAATTATATCTTTCTCAACAGTGTAGTTCGCCAATACTCAAAATAAAATTTAAATAGATATAGTTATTATTCAATAGCAATTTGTAAATGAAAAACCTATAAAATTATATACAGTACGAATTATAGGCACTTGTTTACTGACTTCACAAGCTTTTTAAAATCACATTTTAATAGCTTTCATGGAACGTATACATACATACCTCTTCCAATACGAGGAAAATATAACGAATATCTAATATTACCAGTCACCTTTGGGAAGAATTTCTGATGAGATTTATTTGCTAAAACTATAGCTAAATATGACGAGATTCTTATTCGTGTTTTTTTATATAACGTACAGATTAAGTAATTGTTCCAAGAATTGATATTCGATACCTAATATTACGAGCTATCTGATGTTTCAGAACAGCTGAGCTGGTCGCTGTTCCATATCTGAGGAAGTATGTTTATACCGTATGTGGTTATGGTATAATAGTGGGTAGTCAGCGCGGCGACGTTCACGTGATCCGGTGTTAGTTGCCGCCGAAGTCGCGCAGGTCGCGGTTACCGAGCGGCAGCGTCGGCCTGTAGTTGTACAGCAGCTCCATGGCCTCCACGCCGCACGACGCTTCACCGCACTTCAGTTTCCGCATCGAAGCTAACTGAAATCCAGTCAATAATAGAATTAATTACAAATGTTCTTATTGCCACTTACTATTTATTGAAGGACAAAAAGTTAAATAGACTTTAAAATGATTCAAGCGACCTGGCCCAAACCGGTGTCATTAGAAAGGCAATAATGCAAAAATGGTTATAGTCGCCACAGACCACTAAAACAAAATATTAACATTTTTATTTCTTTTTTAGCGTAATAGCACACGCTGTGTATCCGCTAGTTACAAATAAGCACCGTCGGAAGTATCTAATTACGTAGAACTCTAATTATTGAGGCACAATCGAAATATTTTTTCTATCTATGCTATCTATATATTCCACGCCGAATATACACCGATCAAATGTGTGATGTTGTGAAGAAAGGACGGTCCAGAAATATCCGAAACCGACGGACTTGTATGAAAGGTAGACAGACAGTACGGACAGTAGAGGAAGATCGTAATGTTTGTAAGGATAGAAGCAACTTACGCTCTGCCTACCCCGATGGTAGAAAGGTGTGACCTTATGTACGTATGTACCTATATCAGTGTAATTTAGCTATAGTTTCGAAGCCCCTTCTTGTTCTTTTAGCAGAATTAAGTAGGACCGATTAACCCCACGAAGACAGGTTTGCGCGTTAACCGCTAAAAAGATGCCACTGGTCGTATCACCTCGCTTTGAGAGCACTTCCCTAACTGTATTAGTCAGCATCGATATATCAAGCGAAGTCCAGTTTCGCGGTCACTTATAGGGTAATACGAAATTAGCCTTGAACAAGCTTAGTATGCTAAACAGATCGAGACAGTATTTTACTCCGGCCCACCGCCTGCAACTTTATCAAGGCGCAGGTTCGGCCGCACATGGAATACTGTTCTCATCTCTATTCAGGTGCACCCAAGGGCCGCACAGAGTAGAAATATTCATGTATTGTACCTATTCATGTATAGGTACATTATAGCCCATTAAGAGATTTTTTAATGACGCTTTAAAAACCTCAATAGACAATTCTGTATGCACTCATATAATGTGTATGAAGAGCGAACAACGACTTACCTATTACTCCGGCTTATTCATTAATAACTTGCCATCTGACTTAACTAATATTCTTACACATAAAAATATTAAATGCAAACTAAAGGATTACTTGCTCAACTTACTAAAATTATTATTATTACCTATCTAGTTTCCAGCCTCATGATGTGTTATAATCTATTCACACCTTAGTATACCCTTAGTGTTAAATTATAACACTTCAATCTATGTATATTACATAATTTACATATGTAATATACATACATATACACTTTTTTTTTTTTGTGTGTGGAAACCCCCACGGGTCACCTTACCGGGGCTAATGGGTAAGGTGGTATGTCGGACTCGAACCGACTAAAACCACACAGTGTTCCGTCAACGGGTCTTATGGCCGGGGCCTCAGGTGTACCCTAGAAAGGAAGTCCCTGTGTACCCCGGCAGACCTAGACGCCTTTTGAGCAAGGCGACTGCAATATGATGTGTGGGGGTTCTGTCCCCCCCCTCATATTTAGTCAGGCGCGCGTGGAACATGTCGTGCCGCCGTCACGGGCCTGCTCTGCTAGGACATACATATACACCTGCTATAAACTCTTCTATTAGTATTTTTGCGTCACATTGTTAACGATAATATTAACAATCATTGCTCGGCGCTCTACACGATCTATCACCACTATGTCAGGTTTATTGGCAACAATAGTCCTGTCAGTGATGATAGATCGATCTCAGTATAATGTTGCACGACTATTTTCAAGAACTGGACTGGATACAATGTTATATCTAAGAGCAACTTGCTGATGGACTATCCTGGCTACTAGGTTATTTCTATGCAAATACTCGCCGTTGGCAAGACGAGAACAACCGGGAGTTAGACGCCTGAGAGTTTCTCCGGGACGATGACATGCCCGACAAATGTCAATTGTGCCGTGCTTCAGGATATGTCTCCGATAGTTGTTCGTCACAACAACTTCATCTGTAATTACACAGATAAAACCTTTAGTTTCTCCGAAGAGATCACCGAAACGTAGCCAAGACACCGATGATCATAGATCTACATCGGGCCCGTTGAAGGCCCGATAAAAATTACCACGCAGCTCTTTGCTCTTTCATATATCCCTACGATCTGTAACATTAAGTACTGCAGGTTTGCGCCAGGTCTCTTTACCTAGACCAAGCTACGTAAGTCCGTTATCAACTGCTACCTCATCCCGGTGAAAGTACTCTCTAATATTGCATACCTCGCGATTATGGAGGGTCCACGACGTCCATGAAACCACGACCCCACATTTTCGCGGGAAATCAATCTCATCATTGATGAACGTGGATGGTGCATTCGATAAGCGGGTAACAGTGTACGGATTCTTCTATCCAGGACATCCAATTCTGTCTGAGTCTATCTAAGTACGCCAGAGGAGTAGGTTAGGACTGGTATGACCCAATCGTTATAGGCTCGCACTTTATTATGGCTTTTTTTTTTTCAGGCGGCCAAAGAACCGTTCCTTTAGCGATTGCTTCATAGTCAGTTCATTTATACCCAACGCCTGTGACATACCTAGATACTTGTACGTTTAATTTGCGGAAAGACGTCTTAGGTCTGTGGAATCTGAAAGTTCAATCCTTTCGGATTCCACAATCTTGCCTTACAGTTACCTCTAGTAATTTTATTAATTGGAAATTGTTGCACGCAAATAGTTTCAAATCATCCATGTTAAGGAGGTGAGAAATTACCTGACCTCCCCTCCGCAAACGATAGCCTAATCCTGAGCCTGATAAATGCCTCCAAAAAAGTGCATATATCACTCTCAGGAGCCACGTATGCGGTACATAATCATAGGTTTTTTTATAATCTATTCAACATGTCGCCAAATCTTTTCGAAAACGGCGAACTTGTTGGTTAATAGTCGTGTCAATAATAAGGAACTCTAGTGACACTTGCCCCACTTTTACATAATTTCTGAGAGTAGGCCATGATATTGTTGTTATATTAATATTATTAATTACTATTAATGAATACTACACAAGTTTTTATTATTTCCTTTCTTTTTTTAATTTTTGTAACATGGAAAACATTATCGTCTATTTCGCGAGTGTTGGTTAACTTAACCCGTTATTAACGATTGTATAAGTCTGGAGCCAGCTTCAGTAAAGTTACTTGTAATATTATTATATACATAAGCTGTGGGTAAACCTATGTAAATAAATAAATAAACTCTCGACAGCCTAAGTATAAACCTTCACCGGTTTCTTCAAAGCTGTGTAACATAAGTTGTAAAAATGTTTATTCGTCCATAGGCCATATCTTTACAGAGCTCAGCGAATTCTCCCAACTAGATGTTTTACACACTAGCTTTCAAATTGACAAAAGCGCCTTGAATCGCTGCTTCGGAAATCGATTTAGTTCAATAGAAGGGAATTGAGTTGCCCCTGTAGCTACCTCTACAGCTACGATGCAGCGAACAAAGTGTTCGAGATAACTATGCTCAGCCTGGGAGAACGGAACAAATGCTCTCTATGAACGATGGTCTCCTCAAAACCGGGCGTGCAAACAAGTGACTCATGTTTGTAGCCCTAAGTAATCCGGGAAATATGATGGCTTTTTTCAACCCCCACCTCTGCATTAGAGAAGTAATATAAAGAGAGAGACTTAAAAAGCGTAATATTTTTACATTACAGGGTAAACAAAATTATTTCTGTAGTTTGGTTTAAAACATAAAATTGATTCTCCATTTACGCGATATGAGATTTACATAAGTAGCCTGTAAGTACAAGTTTACAAGACGGTGGCTATTTTAGGTACTCGTTGTTAAGTGCTTCTGAATAGCTTCGCTCATGATGAAGTTGGGTGGAGTTGGACAATTTGTGTCATTTTAATAGTGGGAGTGGCATAGGATATAACTTTCCGAGATAAATGAAAAAGATTCAAAGGAAGTTAATACAGTCGGGTTTTATACTTTTTTCATCAATTTTACATGTTTCATTTATTTTGACTCGGATACTAACCTGGTCTGGAGAAACTTGGATCGGCTGCTTAAACAAAATCCAAGTAACGGATTCAGTGCAAGGTGGAGTGGTGAGTGAACCGGGGTAAGTCCAGTAACCTTTCGGGGGTGGAAGCAGCTTTAGTGGGTCCAGTGGATCCGACAGTGTCACCTTGTCGTTCTTATGTGTAACGAACGGTAGCAATCGAATAACTTTGTCCAATTCTTCATTTTTAGAGCCAGCCTGGGGAGGAGAGAGAGTCAAGTTTTAATTTAGAATTCAAAAACGGAACGTAAAATTACCGTACGTAGGTTCCGTACGTTTGAGAATTAATTAGTCTTTACTGCGACTACTTGGCTTTCATTTATTATAGCGTATTTACGCTTAATGTGATAATTTAATCATAAATAGCCTAATAATCATCATACGCGTCACATGTATATATAATAGCCTATTAATCATGTATGCGACCCGATTATCGTGGTAGAGCCATGTTAAGGCCCAGATGAGCGGGCTCGACCGGTGCGATACCACAGTCTCACAGAAAACCGGTTATGAAGCAACGCTTGTGGTGTATTTCCCCGAAATTAGTGAGGTTTCCGGAGGTCCAACTCCGCTATTCCTTTCCTCCCCCCGCATTCCATCATCTCCCATCAGCCTTAAAGGCGGGCAGCACGTTTGCGGCTCTTCAGTTACAGCTGTCCATGGACGGCGTTTGTCACATACCATCGGGTGACCCGTCTGTTCATCTGTCCCCCTATATTATTGAAAAAAGAAAGACATAGTGAAAACGCGCAACACAACACTATCAGGTCGATTTCCATTCAGTAATAAGTTTTAAGAATTTGTCCGCATATACTTCGGTTATAACGGTAAGTACTTTAAAACCGTCCCTGGAAAGAACCTTACATCCATCCTTAGGTTTCAATTTTTTTTCTATAAAATTGTATGATGTAAACCTGACAACCGACATCCTTTTCATTATATTACCTTCCCTTACTCTTACTTTTCCCTTTCAATAAACTAATTTCCTATTTTCGCATCTTTAATTTCTTAACTGCCCGCTTGACGATGATGAGGTTACCCCCTATTACATGAGTGGGACCAAATTCTATTTGGCAAAATGGGGATATTTAGTACATCCATAGGAGTAGGCCTCCTTCAGCGCTACAGTTGTGAGCCGATGTATGTATGTGTGTAGCTTTGGATAACATTCGTATTCAAGTAATAACTATTCAGACCACGCTTGCATTTGGCATACCACCTGTTGTATAATAATTCGCTATTCAAATGTGTAGCGCCTTTGTTAAATAGTGTTTGTGAAGTAAAATTCAAATGTTACTTATTGTATTCAGATTGCGGCCTGTTGTCATGAAATTCATGTTGTGTAGTAAGTACCTACCTATTTAAATTTATATAAGTACGGAAGATATCATTATTTAGATTGTAGTTACAATGTTATCGGGAAAATGGACACTGAAACTACGTAACTAATTGAAATGCCTCGTATGCAGTGTGCATACACATAACAACATGGTTAATGCATCTAAAAGGATTTTGTTGTTGTTAGGCTTCAATGACGTAATCAACTCTTGCTGCTGCTATATTAACTTAACGGAATCTCTTAACTTACGAGCCCTCGCTCACATTGCATTTAAAATGTTGAAGAATTAGAACAGATTGAATGTCCGTTTTACTGCCTTTACTGTGGAAGTTGTTATCTCGCTAACAGCCTTTGTGTAAAATTATAGTCGTTCGGTCTTCCACACGGGACAATTATTTGAATGATTCACAGATAAATTGTTCTGCTGTACTTTGCTTTCATTAAATGTACATATGTGTGGAATGATAGCTTGTTATTAGAAGAACCTACATACATTTTCATAAAGATACTTTGTGATATCTGCTGATATGAATTGCATAATGAATTGTAAACTTAAATGTAAACGACATTTTTTCCGTTAAACTTAGTTGTCTTGCTGATCACTATCTACTTATAGGTAATACGTTATTTCTATAAAGTCTAACCCTATGATACCCATAATGCTAATTGATTTATTTCTATTAAAACTTATTCATAGAAAACTCGGACTACGACGTATATAATTGATCTCTTATAAGACTCCAACCTGACTTACCTCACTATTTAATTTATACGAAGTTACTTTAACAGACGAATCATCTGTAATGATGACTTTTGTTTGATGTTTTTTTACTAACTATTTACTTTGTACTAAAACAAATGACTAAACTCGAGAAGCCAGAGGAATGAGTTATCAGCTCCTCTAGTCTATGAAAAGGAAGGCCAGGCAAATTTGACTAATTAAAATTCTGATAACTTTAAATTTGAAAAGATTTAATTACGACGACAGACAAATTGTAGTAAATTATGCATGAAAGTCTGTACGTGAATTATTGGTTATAAAATCTTACTAACTACTTAAATGGATAAATGGAGAACACTCGTTTCTTTTCAGCAGTTTCTTTCAATATTTAATTTTGCTCCAGCAGCGCTAAACAGAATTAAGGGAATATCAGCAAGAAGTAAAAGCTTTAAATTAAAAGGAAGGAAATGCGCTTATTATCTGTGGTAAAATTTTCGTGTCGAGCTAACCATTTATCTACATCCATATGATTACTCAATATTGTATATTATTGCTGTTACATGTTAAGAGTCTACCTAACTGCCTGGTTTCAAATAATAGGACCTAACGTGTCCTTTATTCACTGTAGCGTTGTACTATTAACATGTGATTAATGTTAATTTGAATAGCTATTAGCACTAATTGAATAAATGTCGTCTACCTATACAGGAAATAATCAGCTAATATGATGTAGTTTCGCTCGAAAAGATAAATCTTTTATTATTATTTCAGACATAATTGATATCTCGGAAGTAACAACCGACGTGAAATGTTGTAAATAGAAATCTAGAGGTTGCCTTATTGTCGCCGTTGAAATACGTTCAGCGGCGTCACTGAGAGAAAGTAAATAGCTGTATGTATGTAGTCGCTGGTAAGTGCAGCTTGTTGTCGTGCTCATCTCTCTTGAATTCACTACGTTGCTAGCCGTGTGGTTTTCGGTGAGTAGGATATAGCTATCACATCTCTACAGATGGGTGGTGTAAAAGGCGACTAAGGGATCGGAATGTTATCTATCAGATAGTATACGTACAGTCATATAAAGTGGGCCTTAATTATATTTGCCTAAAAGTGGGCGTATGAGACGCCTCTCCTTTTCTTTTTTACGTTGGGTCTTTACCTCACCGGAGCTGACTGAGAAGTGGTATGTCGGACTCGAACGGACTAAAACCACACGGTGTTCCGTCATAAGTGGGTTTATTGCAAGAGACCTGGGTATATCCAAGAAGGGAGCAACTCCTGCAGACCTTGGCCGCCTCTTTTCTAGTAGCCTAGTAGCCCCCCCTTCAGTTTGAGAGGCGTGGAACACGTTACGGCTTCGTCTCAGGCCTGCTTCTGCTAGGGTACGGCAGCCCTACCAGTTACCCCCAGGCCAGCGTTCATGGAAGCCGGAGATCATTGTGTGCTTCCCGGCGCCTGATGCGTCTTCTGCGAAACGGGTGAGTTTTTGTCCTCTCCCGTATCCTCTCCGCCACCTCTTTAGCCAACATGAATGCCTCGCAGACTGAGGCAGCGGAATCACGAGCCGTCAGCCGTCACGAGGTGGTGGCGTTGGTGCACCCACGCTGTGCATTCCACAAGTGTGTGGTGAGCAGTATCCTCGCGACAGCTTCCGCAGTGATCGCGCGCAGACGATGGCTGCCGGCCTATACGACACAGATACTTACCGAAGCAGCCGTGTCGGTGAGTAATGAGACGCCTCTCCCTGCCCCTTCGGAGATAAAGGCGTGAGGCGTGTAGGTTTTTCATTACAAACATACACGTTTGTAATGAAAAACCTACAAAAGTATGTTATCCTTTTAATTTTAAATTTTCCTTCTTTATACAATTTAGGTAAACAAGATACCTATGTATTTCTTTATAATTACAAAAGTAACGTATATTGTTTAAGCCCTACTAGAGTTGAGTTGCGGTTTTCGCTGTAACTAATTAAAATACACATATAATTATGTACCTGACTAGAACTTAAAACAGTAAAATAAAACGATACTTATTAGTGTTCAGTGAGGTGATGTGAGTGAGGTTTTTATAAAATAAACAATAAATCTTCTGAGCTTACCATTACAAATACACCTAGTACTGCCAAACCATCGGGTTGTCCAGCTGCTTCTGAGAAGCTGTTATATTTCGAAGTGTTCCAGTGGACGAAGTGGAGTTCCCCAGAGAAAGCGCGACCGTCGACAGTGTGCTCAGAACCTTCACCGTTCTTGGCTCCCCAATGGCAATGCCACTGCTCCAGTTTGTACACGTCTTGGCCGAGCGGCCCGCCTCGTAGTTCTGTAAAATATTATTCTATATTGTCATTTAGTCATTTTCAATTATTACACTTGATTGCTATGTCTATTTTTTGCTTTCAAATGATTTAATATAAGGAAAAATCTGTCATTGCAATTTCAATATTTAACAAGGAACTGAAATGGAAAATAGGAATCCAAAGATTATAATTATATCCAACGATCATGTTTAATATTGAATCCGTAACAAAGAAATATATGGGGTTAAGTCATTCCGATTTCCCTTGTAACCCGATTTCCCTTCGTTACGGGTTGAACCCTTTCTAAATATTATAGTCGAAAATTTGAACGCACCCGTCTCCTGCCTAGCAAATTGCGTGAGACAGGGACCTGTAAAGATATGACTCATTGTAAGGGATACGTGTGGTTTCAATGCAAATACAAATTGGCCCTCACTTAGCGCGAGGACTTTCGACTTCCGTTTGTCAAACGATTATGGTATTCAGTTTTACTATATGCATTGACAATACGTTAAGATATAAGTGGTTAATTTTGTTGTTTGAGTGTACATTTAAAACTGTGTTTATACTCAAATATCGTATTAGAATTTTATTTGTAATACTGATAACCTCCGTCATTAAAGCAAGTTTTAAAAAGAATAACATGAGTTCATCTAAATGTGACCTGGTATTGAACCTAGATAGGTATCAAATTACTAGCAACAATAATTGAGACAACGATAATGTACATTATGTATATGTTAACATTATCTTTTTTAAAAATCCTCAATAATATTATTCTGTATATTTAATTTATAAGAAAGGGGTTAAATTTTTTTGTGCCCGTAATGTAAATGATGAACAAAATGAAAGTTAATATGTTCCTTATAATATGTAGTTAACATAAGTATTATTAGTGGCTCATATCATGGGCTTGGATAAATAAGATTTAGGACCCTTATTATTAATCCCCTAGGGACCTATTTAATGTAATCAGTATATTTATGAAAAAATTATATATGTAAGAAAAAAATCTGCATCTATTTACAAAACGATGCGAAAGACAACTATATTACGAGAGAACGAAATAAATTAGTTCAACCGAAATTTAGATTAGCAAAAGTATAAACATCTTTTACAGGGGTACTAGGGTACTGTGTTAAAATATATAATAAAATACCTTCTTCAACTTAATGAGAAGAAATTTAAAAGGTATTTTATGAATAATATAATTTTTTGAGTTGTACTTGTGAGAACTGTGTAGTCAATATTTAGGTTTATCTTATGTCTCCTGGCAGTTCGGAGTAGTAGGTAGGTAGTATACTCGACTAAAAGCCCTGCCAGTGGTGGTGTATGTGTCGGGTTGTTCGGTTCCCTTTGATATGGATGACGGCAGGCGCATGCGCCATGCTCGTGAACGAGTGTCGGTGATTGGAGCTGGTCATCTTCGGACTGCTATTACTTAGGATAGTAATGAACTTTATTTTAGAATGATATATTGCATTGTCCTCATATATCTTATTTTATGTACACTTATTAATGTGCACTTATATTGCAAAAACTTGTGTAAAATATTTGAAATAGATCGTCCTTGGAGTTTCTTGCTTGTTCTTCTCTATAGGATCTACGTATTAGAACAGGCAACTAGCTTCATGACTGACTTTGTCTGACCGACTTCTTCTCTTGACAATTTAAAAATACCTATGATTGGTTTAGTTGAAATAAACGATTTTGATTTTGATTTGAATACTTAGAAAACGTCCTAGGTGCGATAACTGTGAGTTGTTGGAAAAGACGGGAGACATAGGATTGGACATCATTTAATATTTTATTTATTTAAGCTTCATTAACTTGGACATTTGTAAGACATGGACATTTTACCGACGCAGACTTAATACCTAAGAAACTCTCTGCCTGTCAACCTTCGGGTGGTACAGAGAAAGCTGGAAGTAGGTGCATATATTTATATATATTTATATCTACAGTCCTATATAATAACACATAGACCATATACATGTACAAATATTAAACATATAACTACAAAATAAAAGATGTTAAGATGTTAAGCAAGTTGGTTCTGCCAATGCATTTATATGCCGTAAAACCCATGATTGGTAAGGTACGATTGAAACCAGTTCTAAATTGATCCCCTAACACCAGCAAATTCAATAGTGTAGTATGGTCTACATTGTCAAAGGCCTGGCATAATATGGTTGTTGAAAAATCTGAAAATTAGTGTTTCAAATAGTTTTGGACAAAGTAGATTTCTACTGATATTTTTTTACGAACAGTATGTACGAACAGATTCATTAAACATAAGTCTTAGCTTAGGATAAAAAGGTCCTTCCAGGAGAAGTCCTTCTTATAGGGTATTCCCGGATTCCTTGCAATAGACCCATTTGTGACGGAACACTGTGTGGTTTGTGGCTTTCGTTGTCCTTTAGGCATAGAGATATTTTCAAGATATGATCTACACAAGATATGAAAGTCATTGCAGCATTACGCTAAATAAAAAAATCTAAATTGTATTAATTAAACCAATGCACGTTCATAAAATATGAGTTGTTGACCGTGACTTACTTGCTACATTAAATACAAAAATGTACGATGTAGACGAATATTATTACACTTTAAAAAAGTAGACAACCGACTTCAATACGTCTATCATAAAATTTAAGACATATGGTTTTCTCATGGATGCCATTGTCAGAACCTAACCAAACTCTCATCTAACTACCCTTGAAGTACATCCTTTCCAATAAAAAGAGAATCATCGAAATCGGTTTACGTAATATTGTCCATTTGTCGCGCACACACTTAATGCAAATTTCAGACTTATATGGTTTTCTCATGGATTCCGTTGTTAGAACTGGACCAAATTGAAATGGGACAACACGCGAAGCACCAGCTTTCAAATAATAACAAAACAAAAAACAAAACGGTTCGGGGTTTTTTTAGTAACCATTGATGAGTTCCACTATCCTAGTCCTAGCGTCATCATCAGACTACTACCGTTACCAAGCCTTGGACTCATAAAAACGAATTATTGACCCCAAACTCGGGGGATTTATCTTTTGAATAACTAAAAAATAATATTTTGAAGTCGTGTGGTTCACGGTGTAGTAGAAAAGGCCCCCCCATCTCTTCTCTAAGGGACTAAGCGATCGAACTGTTATCTATCAGAGAGTATGTATGCAGACATACAGTAACCGGCCGACGGCAATAGGCCTGCCTAGGATGCCTTACGTTAGTGGGACCAAATCTTAAGGTGTAAAATGTGGGTGTTTAATACCCCCCTGCATACCCGTTAAGTGATACAGGAGTGAGCGTATGTATGTATGTATGTATGTAAATAATATATTTTTTTAAACGTGGAAAGTTTAAATAATAATTAAGTGGAGTAACAGCTGGGTACTGTTTCTAATGCCTCGCAACGTTAGGAAAAGAAAAATAGGTACAAAACAACCGTTACTCTTATTAAATGTTGTCAGAAACCCGACATCTATGGCCTTATACGAAAGTCAAAATCGGTTTAGTAAAAGCGGAGATACAGTTTTATCTGTTGTTTGTCCGCCCGAATACGGCTGAGGTCATGATCACACATGCCTATTGTTCGTCATGAACAATGCTTTCTCTGATCACTATTGTTCATCCAAAAGGATGTATTTTTATCAAAATGAACCTCTAATTTTAAATATACGTATGTATAGTCATGATGTTTGGTTAAATTTTGTGAAGGCCTTAGGCAAAAAAACCTGAGTTCTTAGCATTGATTACCGTTATAGGAATGAATTATCGTAAAGTTGAGAATATCGCAAAGAATAGAACTCAGTATACTTAGTTTTATTTTGGGTGAAAGTAATTATTATTATGATGATTCTTTATTCTATTTAAGTTTTTTTATGACATATTAAATGCATACATTGAATTATCTTTAAATTGAATAAAGAAGTTGTACTGTACCTGAGTCATATCCATTTTCATCGACGCGCCAACAGTACCCAGGATTGACAACAGAGCGGGGATGGTTGACCGAGTACTTCATATTGAGAGGTGGCGCACTGCCGCCGCTGCTGATGCGAGATGTGTCGATGTCCACGGGGCTCTGGCGGGCACCTCGAGCTTCGGGGAACTTTTCTATCCATGTTGCCGGTCCTGTAAAATACAAGCAGTTAAAAAAATAAACTTTATGAATTGTACTGAACTCAATAATCTCATTCTAGTGTATCTTTATATTCTTAATTTGGTTTGAATATTCGTATTAGAATATTTTTTGTATAGTAGGCATAAAGATATGATGGTGATATTGGTACTTAGAACTAAATAGCTTAATTCATGACACATAACAAAATGCATACCTATGATTCAAACTTTAATTCATTGTACAGTTTGATATGTTATCTAATAACAGGTTGTATCTAATATATAGTTGTCAACATTATTCCGACATGGGACATTGAACTACTTGCTTTTATATAGAAATTTATAAGCGTGCACACAAAGTAAGGCATCTTAGGCCTAATTTTGACACTTACTGCAATGTGTGACACACACTGCAAATCAATAAAGTTTTTTTTGTGATTCGGTTCATAATTTACAGAAGAATCAACTGTTATCGTGAACTGAATCACAATTTGCTTAGTTCATCACAATTGTCAAAGTGTCATCTGAAGTCAATTGTGATACTGCGGCCTGTGTACAACGTATGTACTCATCGAGTAGTGAGGGATCTGGCAGAGGTAATGGCCGCTTTACGTCTCATGCCTCACACCGTCGCTTGCTCGCGAGCTTGTCGGGTTTTCTGGTGAGACTTAAAGGAGCCTCATAAAGCACGATGAATTTCATAAGTAGGGGAGCGTGTAGCCACGAGCGCGAGCGGCATGGTAGCTGCACCATGAAAAACAGTAACGTAAAACTATTAGGAAAACAATCCGACTCGTTAATCGGAAACCAAGGCTTATTGATAATGCAAAACTATTTACTCCTGGACCATATTTTTTTCAAACAGCAGCTACAATACAATAGTAGTATAAATTAATTTTCACAAACAACAATAACATTTTCATTTGTAAGCGTATAGAATAATGAAACTTTAACATTTAACAATTAAGATAGAAAATAAAGGTAACTAGTAAAGAAATGGGTCCCGATCAAAAAAAAAAAGTTAGAAATGTCTTTAACTTTTCACACCTACTCAGCACACATTACCTTAAATACTGCTTTTAGAGAAAACAAGCAATCGATCAGAACAGACACCTCATCCTTATAGTACCACTAGATGATCTCTAATTTATGTATATATCTCTAATGTATGTATGTATGATGTAAAGATGTTAATTAGTTTTGTTTGTATGTCCGTGGTTGACAGAAAAATGTCGTAAGCGTTGTTACAGATCTGATTAGACTTATTATTAAACATTTTATTTATTTATTTATTTATAACACGAACCCAGTCGATGTAACCGGTACCATATTAAAAAAAGTGAAAAGTAATAAATGCAACAAATGATAAAGAATAGGAAAAATATAAACAAACTCTGTGCCTGTGATGTAATTATACAAGTTGTATATGTGTAGTAGTGTCGGATGAAATTTTGAGTGCTTACTAATGTGTAAAATAAGAAAAGTTTATCATTATCTACAAAAGACGAGAGAAAATTTAGGGTGTACACCCACAATTTCTTAATGAAGTTCTCGGTAGTTTGGGAACGCAGACTCAGAGCCACCGGGCGGCGCGGCGGGCGCGTCAATCGTCACGTCAGGTCATTTCGTGCCAGCGAGGGGCGTGGACGTCCAATATTAACAATTCACTACATATTTCTGGTAATACGTTGTAATTTGATTTACCCAGAAAGGAAATTAGATTATGCACTAAAACTTGTTGCTTCGTCGTTATATACATCTACATTTTGAAATTAAAATTTTAATTATAAAGCTAAAGTAGTTTTCTGTCTTTGAAGAATGTAATTTCAAAAGAATTGATTAGCTGAACAAAAAATCATCAAATAATATATTAATTTAGAATAAGGTACTTACCTACTTGTTTAGTTAATAAACGTATTTTTTTATTAACATAGTTTGTTTAGCACATGGGTTTTAATCATTTTTATGATGATAAATAAAGGAAGTATAGAAGATTAATAAGGTCATGTTTTGAGCCTTTCATGTGAGCTTTAATGACTCCTAAACTTTCTGTTGAGCTTATCACCAACGCGTACACGTACGTAATAGGTATGATGATTGTGTTTAACGTGTATACATATTTATTTTTGTTAAGTACTCATTGTATGTTTATCTGATTTATAATTTGAGTGAAGTTTCAGTAGGTCATAAAAATTCTGTACAAACTTGTCAAGATTAAAAAAGATAACATCCACTTACACACCGTATTTCCTCGTAAATTTAAATTTGCGCTTCATGTCAACCATAGTGATGACTGAATACTTAGCCATACAACATTGTTGAGTCTCTTGGACGAATTATTTAACACCTTAAGCCATATCTTATCTGCGGACATTACTGCCCCCAGGTCTATCACAGTGAATGTTGTCTACTTACCTACTCAGCTTTATAATTTCCGTGACATTTTGATGGACATTTTTTATCTTAGTTAGTACAATAACAAAAACATTTGCACAATGTTATTGACTGCTAGTCTGGTAGTACTGCTATGTGTGTATATGTGCGTAACATTTTAAAATGATTAGACATTTTAAACTGGCAGTATTTTAAATGACGTGTGATGACTGATGATGTTGCCCACGCGTTAGTTCCGTACCAACTGGGCAACGAAATCACAAGTTTCGAGAGTTCGAATGACAATGTTCTTCAATGTCTTTGCAGAGCACATGCCAGGTTAAAATTAAATAAGAATAAACATTTTGAAGCGAGAGTAGTAAACGTAAGTAAAATTAATATGAGTAAAAGTTCAAACGGCACTGTTATATAATGTTATTAGATAATAGCAACTTACATTTATTAGACGTAAAGGCTGGCATTTTTAAATCGCGATATAGTTCTTGCGTTGATGTTGACACCTGGACATAACAAATGTTGTCGCCTTTAGGTACTTAATAAACAGCTAAATAGATATTTCAAATGCCACCTGTATTTATTTAGGCGGCTGAAGTGGACATAAGAAAAGAAGGTTCTCTCTTTAAAAACATTGACATTTAATTTAGTTCAATTTAATTATCGTGATCGTAAGAATATATATCCTTACGATCACAATCATCAAATTGCGTATTGCGATCATTTACCAATTGAGTTCGCTCCAGGACCGGACGCGTAGTTGTCAATAACAATCGCCAAGAACAATATTGATATCATATTAATATTTCA
This sequence comes from Tyria jacobaeae, assembly GCA_947561695.1. Taxonomy (NCBI): domain Eukaryota; kingdom Metazoa; phylum Arthropoda; class Insecta; order Lepidoptera; family Erebidae; genus Tyria; species Tyria jacobaeae. The sequence goes on from OX387209.1 coordinate 15,340,636, forward strand.
AAGCTATGCCATTCGCAGGTCTATTTATGCCATGTGTTAACGTATTCATCCGCAAGTCGTTCAATTGAGGGGATCGCAGTACGGACAGCATTTATCTATATTGGGAAAATGGGGCCATTTATGTACAATGATAACGTTAGAGAGTGATAACACATCCTTGTTCACATCCAATTATATTTCATTGTCAAATAGACACATGAGCATTGACCTGAGCCAATACTCGAAGAAGAAGGTATAGCGATAGTTCAAATCGCAGCATTCAAGTCATTTTTTAAAGAGAATACTCGGATGAAGTAATAAAGCTGACTCTGATCACAATATAAGTGAAGTATAAGTTATACGGACAAGTCAACAGCCTTGAAAAATACCTTACTGTAACGATATTAGGTCCCTTGGAGTGCCAGCACAACAAGAAACCAACCACTAATAATGCAAGCTGTCTTAATTTTTGAGGTTGTAAGGATTACACTAGATAGACCACATTCAGAAAAGTCCTTAATATAATCATTAAATTATTCAATATACATATAATACAATACTAGAGAGACACATCCTGTCATGTTCATTATCACAGAGTCATTGGCATTATAAATGGGATAATAATATACATAACTGATTACTCCATATAAGTAAATGTATGTTACATAAACTTTCAACTTTTCGTTTTAAATATGAAAGTTGTAGATTATGGCCTAACAATGATCATTTTAAAAAAAAAAAAACGCAAATTATTGATAATATCTGGATCAACATTAATAAAAAAAAAACAATTTATTTAGGCAATCTCATCTTAAATATCTGAGTTTAAGACATGTTCAGTTCACATTACAGTTCGATGGATCCTTATAAATAATGATATACAGTAATCATTATTTATAAGGATCCATCGAACTGTGTTTCGACAAGGAACATTTCCCTAAAATATTACTCAAAGTTAATCAAAAAGACAACCTTTCCTGCACTAGGAATGACAAAGAACACCCAGAGTCAAATAGACAACTATTTGTGGTTTACACAAATTTTTGTAACGTGGGAAATCGTATCAACGGGCCATTCAACCAGTCAGGACCGAACTGATGGAAATCGACCAAAACGATCTGAAACTCACTGACCTATCACACGGTTAGCCTTATATATCCATTGGCATTATAACACGTGGAAAATTAACACTCGATCTGTATGCACGTTAAGGTATACATACATATAATTTTATTGTATAATGTCATGGATTCAATAAAGTATGATACTAGAAACTATAATATACAATACTGATGATTGACACCGTTCGTTCAAAGTTGTTGCAGCTAACATGCTAAATGAATTATTCAATCACAATGAAATTGCTTTATTTACAGAAATTAAGATAGTAAATAACGTAAATCAAGTCAAATCAAGCAACTGCCTCAGAGTGGATAAATAAATAAGTGCTTTGTGTTATCACGTGCGTAGGTACTTACTGTTTATACATATATATATATATATATAGTATATATATATATATATATATCTGAATATGTATAAATATAAATACTACATGTATACATCTTTTCGGTATAATGGGTTTTAACAATAAATTTGATTTTATTATTATACACAATATGATGTTTGGTTAACTCAAAAAAGTGATAACTAATAATTGTTGGCATAAATGGAACATTCATATGGCCATATGTATTTTAGGCCAAATAAAAAAGTTTCAACTGACTAGATTCATAGATTATAAAAACGTGCACAAAAAATTAAATTCTTGTGAGTCTTGATTATGAAATGCAGATCTTGTTACAAACACATTGATATGTATAAATTCTCTCACCAGACTTTCTAAAAGTACATTGGAAACGAATACTAAAACTTTTCGATAACTTTGTAATTGAAGCAGTGAGTACTGCAAACCTCCTTCAGCTAATCACTATGTAACCAATAATACCGTGCCTTATTTTACAAAAAAATATAACCAATATATGGAGAATCACAAAATCGCTTCTAGTGTCGGTGTCAGAAGTCGACGTCATGTTGCGTGCACCAACGACCTTGCCTACACTTATCTCGCACAGATTTTATTCATCCACTTTTACAAGTAGTGGTTATAAACTGTCGCTTGTTCACTGCTGCCTTCACAGATTCGTTATCTTTTCTTTTTAAAACTAATATATTTTTTGTCAAACGCAGTTTCCTCGTATACTTTAAAAACAGTCTTTATTTTCTTTAATTAACGTTCAGTCAGACTATTTACACTAAATAGTAGTAGATAAACGGTTGCCTATTTACCGCAATATTGTATCATTCGTTATTGTTATATATCCTAAGAAATATAAGTGAAACCACGTTGTGCTACAATTATTGTACTACCAGCAAGTGATTCAGATTGCCGGTCACACGTTTGATCAGGCCAAATTATGCTGAAAATGTACGTATTCTGCAGATGAAGACACATAACTGGCAGGCAGTACTGAATAAAAATACCGAGTTCACTGATATTTTACAGTCAAAAATGGATATAAGTACGTCAGAGTGTTTTTGTTTATACTATGGGGGGACAGACGAACAGACGGGTCAACTGATGGTATGCGACAACCTCCGTCCATGGACACCTGCAACTCAAGAGTCGTAACTGCGCTGCCCGCCTTTGAGGGTGATGAGGTTTTTTTTTTACGGAGAGGAGAGGAGTACGCTCTTTTCTTGAAGGTTTGAAGGTCGTATCGGTTCGGAAATACGGCAGGCGACAATTTGTTCCATAAGCTGGTTGTGCGAGGCAAAAAGCTTCTGGAGAAGCGCACAGTGGTGGAGTGCCAATCGTCCAGGTGATGGGGATGGATATTTTGTCGCGTAGGACGATGGCGGAAACCAGCAGCCGGTATAAGTCCGAACAATTCCTCTGAACACTCCCCATGATACAAGCGATAGAGGATGCAGAGTGAAGCTACATCTCTACGCAACGCCAAGGTGTCAAGTCAATCAGAAATATCTTGGCAGTCGATGATGCTAGTCGCTCTCCGTTGAATGCGGTCAAGAGGGAGAAGTTGGTACTGGAGTGCACCTGCATAGAGATGAGAACAGTATTCCATGAGCGGCCGAACCTGCGCTTTATAAAGTTGCAGGCGGTGGGCCGGAGTAAAACACTGTCTCGATCTGTTTTAGCACACCAAGCTTCTTCGACGCTAATATGGCCTAACTCTCTAAGTGACCGCGAAACTGGACTTCGCTTGATATATCGACGAAAAGGATTCCGATACTGGCTGATGCAGTAAGAGAAGTGCTCTTAAATTGAGGTGATACGACCAATGGCATCTTTTTAGCGGTGAACGCGCAAACCTGTGTCTTCGTGGGGTTAAACTAGACTAGGTTAAGTCGACCCCAATCTGAAACTTTTGATAAAGAAGTTTCGATTTCAGACACAAGTTTGGATTGGAGAAATGTTAGCGCGGCCGGTGTAAAGGGCATCACTCGTGCTCTCGTCCGCATAGCAATGGATGCTGCTAATCTGCAGCATGTCATTGATATGCAGAAGAAACAGCGTGGGTGACAGCACACAGCCTTGTGGGACAACAGAATTAACAGACTTGGAGTCGGAGCATAGAGGGATGCAGGGAGGGGAAAGAAGAGAGGGGGGTGAGGAGAGGGGGATGAGGGGAGAGGAAATAGGAGGGGAGTTGGGCCTCCAGAAACCTCACTCATTTCGGGGAAATGCAACGCAAGCGTTACTTCACAACCGGTTTTCTGTAAGGCCGTGGTTATCTCACCGGTCGAGCCGGCCCATTCGTGCCTAAGCATAGCTCTACCATTTTAATATTTGTAATCCTATACTAATTACTATTGGATCCGCACTGTAAGGTTAACGGTTCATACCAGAATGTGTGCAAGATAGAGTAAGAATGAGAGTGCAATAGACACAGTCTGTTGCACCGCACTAACGTTACTTTAAGTCTGCCACCTACCAATATCAATTTTTATTTGCCGTTAATAACATAATGTCTATTGTTAATAGATATTAATAATATCCACCTAGAAAGAATTTGTAATTATTTCCTTATTGAGTCCTTAGCAGTCGACAGAAATTACTTTATTCTGGTGTGAACCGTTAACCTTCATTTCCGTAACGGAGCGACACGGGCGAGGCCGTCAGTGACCGAAAAGCTTCATACGGATCAACAAAAACGCCAACCTTACTTTAGATAAAAAACAAAAGTACAGTTTGCAATAACAATTTATGGTTAATTTATCACGCACGTTTTTTTTATATATATTTGAAAATGAGAATTTGTTACAATCTACAGGGCCTGAAGGTGAAAATAAAAGGTGGCCAAAGGCTACCGAGCGAGCATCATCAGGATGGATTTGTAATCAAATACTCTTTCTTTCTTCTTTGGGATTTGAACTATCTAGAATATTTATTTAACACATTAGAACATGCACTTCTATAATTAACAATAGTTTTGCAAGTTACACCAAATACCACTTTATGGTTTTTTAACTTAAACAAGCCATTTTTTGTACTATGGATTCTGGAACACGGATATATTATATAGTGTATATGTATGTATGTTAAAGTAAAATTTAAAATTTAATAGTTAAAATTTAATAATACTACGGACCTCCAGTCCGTATTATTATTATTTTTTTTTTACGGAACTCTCGTAAAGAGGATGTAGATGATGTAGTTAGTTGTTTAGCGTCAATTGTCCGGTTTGCTACGCCTCCAGTCTATCCATCCCATCATTGTTAAATAATGACTAATCTGAACTCTTATAAGCTGACAGCGTTACACGTTATCTAATCTCAGCTACTTCTATTTATTCATAAATTTGGATTACCGTTCGTTCTAGTTCTAGTAGTAGTAAGTTAACGTTTACTCGGCACTGTCAGTGAGTCAATTCTACTCCTACATCGTATTGAAATTTGACTTTACGCTTATATGATATATGATATATATATATATGTATTTGTTTAAATAGGCTTGTATTTTTATCAACCGATTTTCATTTATTTTATGTTTAGTAATTATTGACGAGTTTAAGTTGTATCAATAAAATAGTTTCAAATCAAACTTTTCCCGAATATTCCTATTTAATACTTAAGTTAAAAGTATTATATAACTAAATTTGATCCGATTATTCAAAGGTTATTGACTTATATATGGCCTATATTTGACACGCATTACCATAGATTAGCATAGACCCCCATCATTAGTTACTGTTTGTTGACGTTTAGTGTGGAAACCGTTGTAGATTTAAATTAATGGATACTCAACTACTTATTTGTATCAAATAGTTGTATAACAAAAAAAATAATTTTTCTTCTTATTTCAAGAAAGTTAGGTAGGATGGCCCTTTAGAGGTTACTTCAAAAAACTCAATAAGCGGATATCAATACAGTTAAACTCAAAATACTTGTCATTGTGGACGTCAGCGTGGCCTAAATAACCACGACCGATATTAAATTTTAGTATAAATTACTACACGAATCAAATGTGGTGTCTTAAAATAATAAATAGCATATTTTAACTTCAAAAACTTTCAATATATGATACACGATACCGGTGGAGTAGATCGTTTTTGTTTTTCCTTATCATCAAACGAAAGAAGCCGCCCGCGGACAAAATCTAGTTATTTATCGTTCCAAGTTTCATTCAATTTTGCCTCCACGTACTAAAAGTTACTGCCTTATACATACACTCACGCCCATATCCCCGAAGAGACAGGCAGATTCGTCTCAAACGCCCACTTATTGCCAACCATAATTTAGTTACAATCAATCAATCAGGGCAATCCTATCGCCATCATTCGGGAACTGTATGACTGTATATATACTGTCTGAGAGACAGTCCGATCCCTTAGTCCCCTTTTATGACACCCACGGGCAGAGATGGGCGGCGCTTCACCCTTTCTACTCCACCAAGAACCACAGCGCCTTATAGCCATATTTTATTTTTTACAAGTCTATTAAACTCATTACTGATTTTAATGATAGTATTATTGTGAGAAGAGTTATTTAGTTCTATAAATAAAATTAGGATTAAGGATGTCATATGTTTTAAGGCATTCTTAACATTAAGGCACTCTTTTTTTTTTACAAAAAAGTCATTTATTGGTATGAAATGTATGTATATCAAACTTATCTTTACTTGCCGATTCAGTAATTTTTCAGAGGACATCTGTATATCTTTACCAATTACTTACCTATACACGAATACAAAATGAACGTTTATAAAGATGAGATGGATTGCGTATTTATAAATGTTTTATTCATTGCATATATTCTGATGTGCCAATGTCTACAATTGATTGGAGGTAAACGATTCCGCCTCCCCTACTATTTCTAAGAATGTTGTATTTTTTACAGTTAGATATGATGGTTTTCTAATTGTCCATAAACCACATATTTTTTTAAATATAATCAACCCAATTTTGCATGTTACTACAGATTAGATGACAAGTGAAAGATTGTAAAAAAAGAGTTTCTTTGACGTCACTTTGTAATTTTAGTCTTTGTAGCATATTGCCCGGATATGAGTCGAATTTAAATGATAATCAAAACATATTTTTAAGTATCGAGTAATTACAAACAAGAACCGGTTTGATAGGTTTGATGACCGAATCCCTTGTAGTGTTGGACTTTATTTAATATTTATTTACTAAAAAGTTGCTTTGCTAAAAAATGTACAAGAACCGCATAAACGTTTCACAGCGGGAAAGCCATACCAGCGGCAGCACTAGGGACTTCCCCTTAACGCCCGGTGAATCACTGGCTTAGGTACTTACGAGTACAGGTAAAGATTACATATTTAAAGTAGATAAAACCCCTGTTTTTTATTATTAATTAAACATAAAAATATTATGAATTTAAAGAATTATGCGAAATTGTTTATAACTAAATAAAGCTCTGCTAGTAGAAAAAAATCCTTATGCTTTCATGTTCCACCACGCTCATATTTTACACCATACCTAAATAATGGGAACATAATAAGATGTCCTCATGTAGGAACCTTCATTTTCTACGCTTCTTTTTAGTGTAATTCTGACAGGACGTAAGGAGTGTCTGTACAAAAAGCTCACATTGTCCAGTGTTTATAATAAACATGTAACCCAGGCTTCCTCATACATCTTGGTTACGCCAAAGTATCGAATTGCTGCCTTTCGTGGAAGTTTTAAACTGGAAAATACTCGACGCTGAAACGATTTACCACAACCTCTTACGATCTTAAGACAACATTAAATTAGTGTAGTGTATTCATAAGGTGTAATAATGTCCCTAAAGTAATAATATTATGAAAACAATGCACTTTTCCGTGCTGGTGCATAATGAATCACAAGAACTTAGTTTTATAGATAAGTGGGCGACAGGTAAAACACGTCTTCTCGTTACGACCACGCAACAGTTCAAGTAGGTACTTGAAATTGTGTAAACACTGGCTAATGATTGTTTTTATTGATAAAAATAAAAATTAAATCAAGGATTTCTTGTTTAAATCTTCTTACTTAGTCTTTTTTGAGGTTAAACAGTGAGTCAGTAATCGCAGATGAAATACTAATGAAAGAGCAAACAAATGTTATTATTTAAGACAAAACTTTTACTGGCTGTCTGTTATGCAATAGATGGAACCACAAAAGGTAATTTTTGGTAGAAATTTAGTGTTTAGTAGTTAAGTGTATAATTTTCTATCTATATAGCTAATTATAAAATTTAAGCTAAATTAAATTATATACTTAAATTAAGCCGTTAAATTTTTAATTCAGGATTTTTTTTACTTTTCTTTTCTCTACTTTTAGAAATATTATCTTTGGTGGAGAGAAGCTCTCTCAATATGACATTTTTTCATAAAGCATCAAGTATAAGTACAGGCTGTTATATTTTCCTCTAAATTTCGAGCGTATGATCGAAGCTCTAAATATTTAATACTGTTTCGTATTCACTGGTTGTGCAATCAAAAACCAAGTAGCCGCGTCAAAATAAAAATAAAAAAAACGTCCCCTTAAATTACTAAACTCGTCCAGCTATCCGCAATTACCTATTATGAAAAAAAAATGTGTTTAATATCATTTAAAATTCGTTCTTACAATATAACTGACATAAAAGGACAGGCATAAGTATACTTTACGGCAACAAAGTTGTTGCATTTGTTAAAAATATAAAAGATAACGTGCAGCACAATGGTAACTTAAGACAATAGCAATAATATAATGCTTTTCAGAATACCTTACAAAATTACTGTAAAAATTATGTATTCTCTGTAAAAATTAAATCTGTGACTAAACCGATAAGACAAAGTGAGTTGTTTTCAGAAGAATTCAAAACTTGACGGTCATGAATACCTATCAGTCGCGGACAATAAAAGAACAAACACATCAAGTAGTCTTTTAAGTTTGAACTTCAAAAATATATTAGTTTGAGGAACAAAACGTTTTATGGGTATATTTTTTACTAGACAACGAGGTTTACTTGATGTGGCAATCATTTTTGGTTGTTTGGCAATCGTTACAGTGTTTCACACACTGGAGCGTATGATAAACACTTACGTTCCTTAAACTAAACTCTTTTCTTGATTTTAAAACAGGAAAAGCGTTTTACTTAAATATTTCATGAACCCATTTCCAATAAACATTTTTTTACAAAGTCCTATATAAGGATTTTGTAAAATTGATACATTTATGTTTATGAGTAAAGTATTGTGTTCAAGAACAAACCTTTTTTTAACAAAAGCTATACACGGATCTGAAAGTTGGCCCACTAAGAGAATGAAAGCGAGACGCCTGCATGTAGCTGAAATGCGACTGTTGAGATGGATGTGCGGTGTGACTAGGATGGACAAGGTGAGAAATGAATATATTAGAGTGAGCCTGAAAGTAGCACCAGTAGATGAAAAGTTGAGAAGCAATAAATAATCTATTGCTTCTCAACGTAAGATAAAGATAATCTAATGGTTCTCTACTGCTCTCTTGGTATGGACATGTGATGCGTCAGGATGAACAAAATGTCGTGAAGAAAGTGTTTTTATGAATAGAAGTGGGCGTATACACAAGTAGGGGACGACCATAGAAAAGGATGGATTGCGTGAAATAGGATATGGTTGGAAAGGGAATAAGCAGTGAAATAACGAATGATACAGTGGAATTGAAGAAGAGAACACATTGCACCTACCCAAAACAAAATTGGGACAAGGGTAAGAAGATGATGATGATGATGACTATAGCAAAAAATATAATATACTTACACAGCAGCAGCAGAGGAGAGAACAACGGAGCAGAGACCACAACCGAGAGGAAAACTGCTAGAAATGGCTAATAAACTTATTGTAACTAGAACTAGATTTTATAAGATCGGCATGGAGTGAGTGTACTTACTTTTATATATTATAATATATATCGAACTGCCCGAGCAAACAACTGAACATTAGTAAACAAGTCTGATTTTTAAGTACTCATTTGAAACATTATTACTTATGATACCGTAATAATTATGGCATGGGAAAGAAAACACAATACCAAATGATGATGAACGCAAAATTGAACGTTGTTTTTGGTTTACATAAATTAGGCATTAAATAGAGTTTGAGAGCAAAAATTTGAGGTATAAAAAATGATCGTTTCTGGAACCTTGTCCTAGAATTCGAAAGACAAAGAGGAGTGTATTGAATTGGAGCTTTAGTAATGCTTACGTGTTAAGTGTAAAAAAAATGTTTCGCAAAATTATTATTTAGTTTAGGATGTCAGGATTTATATATTTATTATATTTTGATTTCCATTTGAGTTTAATAATAATGGTGATAGTGGCCTCTTGTTTTCATAGAAAGGGAAACTATATAGTTATGATCTTGATAAGGAATTCTCCTGGACAATTACACTATAATTATGTCACATTTTGATTTGAGTGATTTATATTTGCCAAAAAAAGATTAAGTTATAATTTTCCTTGTTTTCGAAGCTCCGTTTCTGATCATTCGACATTGGGTTTGGGACGTTTGCAATTTTTGGAGGTAAACTGGTTTTAATTGCAAAACCAAACAAGGCGGATGGCATATCGTTCATCAAGTGTTGGTTGAAAAAGTTTCATTTGTGAACCGGCTTACGAACAGATTTAAGTAGGCCAGCAGCGATCGTCTCACGCAACTCGCCGGTAACTCTTGGCACTATTATTGTCGGTTCTACGTAAAAGTATTTTTTGTTTGCACTACTACAAATATTTTTAATATTGGTTGCGAGCGCTAAGTACGCGTATGTAAATATTTCCATAATATTTACGATTTTTTTTTTTAATTTAGACTTCTGCTCAGATGATTTTATTAAAAAGCAATCACGTGCGAATGAATTAGAGAACATCAAATGCGTTAAAATAATGACTTGGTCGTAGGTTTTTATATCATTCATAGTCATACAGATGTATTAAAATAAATAAGGTAATCAAGTAAGTATATAAAATAATTGTCGCTGTTTACAATCAACAGATGGTTTTTAAAAAGAATGAAAGTTAAATAAACTCAACAGTGACGAAATTCGTTACTTGTTTGTTGATGGTACTTGTGCTGTATTTCCGTATAGAGCAATAATATTCCCCCCCACCTGCTTCCTTGATGACATCTTAAGTGAAAAACGGAAGTGCAGATTGTAACTAAATCATTATCAAGTGTTATCAAAAATAAACATTACTGTCTTGTAGGATTCAGTTTATTAAGCCTAATGCAAATATTCCTATAGTCATTTTATCTAATAAACAAAAACTTATTCATTAGCGGTCTGATTCATATTTAAACATATTTTTCAAGCACTGTAATGTGTAAAGTAGTACGTCAAACATATTTTATTGTAAAAACGAGTTATCCGTAAGTGTACTTAATTGTAAGTTTTTTCGTACGTTGTTTTCATGAGATGTCACGTGCTACGATGTAAACAAACCGGTTTACGGTGTTGCAGTTTATCATTGAGTGAGGCCACTTACCGTTCTCACAGGTGTATCCCCAGTCACAGTCTGCCATTATGTTCTACGATGCTTATCACCGGTGATGACTAGTCGCAAAATCGCAAGGCTGATGATGTTCGCGCGTGTTAACTAAGTGCACGGGTGAACGTAGTCGGGTGGTGACTGCGTGCGAGAGGCGCGGCGGCTTAGCTTTATAGAAAGGCCAGTGTCGGTTGAGCTGAGGCGGTCGCGGGCGCGGGTGCGGGACTGGCGCCGTCGACGCCGCGGGACGGGAGGCACTGGCAGGCGCGCGCTCCGCCGGCCCACTGCGCGCGCGGCGCACTACTCTTCGCGTAGTGCGCGCCGCGCTCCGCCCCTCCGTTCAGGTGGCTTTCTACTCACTATTCTTAATTACACTATTTACTCAGCAAATCCGTTTTCACATGTCAATAATACGACGTATATTCTTATACATAGTTGGGTTTTAGCACCTTTAGCTTCATTATTGCAATTATTTAAATTTGAAACGCAGAAATAAATCGCCTGTTTAGGAGCTGCATAATTTTTTGTAGATGCGTGTATAGAAATCTACCTGATTTTTATGTAAGTTTTCTTATCAGAACTTTGGTAAGGTTATAAAGTATAATAATGTCACAAACCAAGAATATGTCAAGACTTCTGAAAATCATAGACAAAACTGTATTATTGTACGTAGGTTTCAATAAAAAAAAAAACGAAGAATACCTTTCTATAGAAATGATAAAGTGATATAGTAGGTATTGAATAAAAAGTGAGACTTTTTGGCAGTTTACTGAAAGGGCATTCTATTTAAGTATTAAATTATAATGCATTTGTAAAATGAATTAGTAATAGTAGTAAGTAGTACCTATTTACTCTTTGGTAATATAATGAATGCAATTTAATTAAAGGTGGAATGTGTTAAACTCTTTTATTCTATATTATATAAATAGGTAGGATGTTGAAGACATTTGTTTTTGTCTCTGATATTAACTTGAATATAAGTGTAAATAAATGACGTTCAAGTTTTGTAACGTTCTGTATGTCAGGTTCTGTATTTTGCAAAAATATATTATTTTTAGTTGCTATTTCCAAAACAAAATAGTCGAAAATGTATTTTATCGTATATGTTATTACAGTTTCTTTTAAATAAATAAAATCTCGGTATTTGATAGTTTTTGTAATAGGCGTCAGTGGTTGTTTTGATTTTTTTACAAATTTTATAGATATTTACACCTATCAATCAATCAATCAATCAAATAATTATTTAATCAATCATTTATTAAAACAATATATAATAAATAACAATAGACAAATGGATGAAATATATATGATAAAATAAGCCATAAGCATACACACACTCGTCTGACTGTGTTAATTATTGAATATACTTATAACTGTTAACTGTCACAGAAACAGCAACAAGTATAAATTATCTCTTTCACGGTTCGATGATCTTCAAATAGCAAGAGCCTCCTCCACCTCCCATTAAGGAGCAACGATGCCGCAGACACACGTTAAAACACCCAAACATCCCTTTCTTTTTGTGTTGTCGGGGTTAAATCATAAAACATTAATGAAGTATGTTTCAGATTTATGGCGCTTACTACTACTATAGGTACCTCCTTTTTTATGGTTTTGATTTAGATCTAGATCTCTGTATATTTTTTGTAGAAATAACAAAAACATACACATTGGACTTTTGTTCGCATTGCTTGAAAGGTTGACTAGAATCATCTAGTTTATTTGTTGTACTTTCTTGTTAAAAAACGTTTTATATGGTTAATAATTAGTTTATTAAGAAATTTGTCATTTAAGTGTATTTTTTTAAAGAACAAGATTTCGAGAGAAAATTTAAAATATCCTGCTTTTGAACACTATACTCTTAACTATACGTTGCAATAACAAATATAAATATTTGTTCCCTATACATTTAAGAGAAGGTATGTCGAATTCAAAAGTTATGTATTCAAAATAGATATGTAAACAAGCTAGACCTTTCAAAGATCATGAACCATACATATCATGGTAGCCGTCAAGGTACCAAGGTACCGCACTAGGTAGAGTATATTAAATCTTCTCAGTTTTTCTTAAGCAACTGATTGCAAAAAAAAATAAATTTTATATGTGCAATTACTTTGTTATAATGTTACACTTTTAAGGGGTTATATTTGCTCTTTAGTTAAATACACAGGTAAGCTGTATAATGAAGAACATCTAGATGGATGTCTTGCGGTTAACCGCTTGACGTCATTTATTATTATTATTATTTATACTACCCATACAGAGTGTTTTTATTGGAACTTAAAAGAATATGAATATCTAAAGGAAAGTAATATCTTCTCTGATTTATACAAGTAAGTGACCTGACTGATAACCCATGCACTAGTAAGCGATGCGCCGCACGGCATTGTCCAATAATGTACGTACGTACATATCTAGGTAATCACGACCAGCATATAACTAGTACATTGACTCTGTTTCTATAGACACTGTTTGTTTTATATTTAAATTTATGTTTGTGTCAATTATTTCTTAATTTTTTTATTTGTATACTCAACGATAATAATATAAATGAGACCGTTTTATAACACTGTTGTTGTAGTTCAATAATTCAAGTACTTCGTCAAACTTGGGTTTAAAGATCCAAATTGTTCCTAAATAGAAAATAATAGGATCAAATCGTGTTGTATTGAACCAATTCATTAATATGTCATTTCTCATAATGTTCAGCTTATATAGAAAAGGCCAAAATGATTGACTATGGTTGGATTGATTGATTTATTTAGTTTCAAGTGTTGTTTTGGCACATGAATTGTAATGTTTGTTACGCAGGTACAACCAACGACATTTTAAAAAATACATCTTAGGGTACAACTTTCTATTATTTTATTATTTAGACAATGAAAGCTAAATACAATAATTTCTGGATTCAATAGATACTACATTTATCAAATCAGATAGGATTTATTATAATACCGTCCGTTTGTAATGTTCTTTTTGTTTCTTGTTGAAGATTTCGCAGTTTTTTTTCCTAATTAAATATTCACCTAACAAACAAATAGAATTGTATAAGAAATGTATATATAAAGCTTTGTGCAATTTTTAATTATATTTGTGGCCATGGTTCACGGTGGAGTATAATAGGGTCACCCAGCTCTTCCTGTGTTGTGGTGTCGCAAATGGGGACTAAGGAAACGGACTGTTATCTATCAGACGGTATGTATACACCTACGAAGTCAGTGGGACCGAATTCTTATTGTCAAATAGTATACAGGCGTCAGTGCATATACATATGTATTTAAATAATCTGCTTATTTTGGCAAATAAACTTCTAGTAAGATAATCTAGATTCTCGATAGAAGATTGTCTGTAGGAGACTATTTAATAGATGTTTCGTATACGCGGTATTTATAATTAAAATTATCCGTATTGTATATTTTTTTACTACCAACCACGTACTCTTCGTAGGACACTTTTTACATGGGTCATAAACTTATTGAAAAATATTCACCGAATCATCGCCTTCGAGGCCTTTGTGTCTGAAAATAATACACTCTGAAGTAAACAACATTCCTCTTTAAACTCAAATTTAATGGTACTTTAAAAGTCAGCTAGTGTGTGTAGTGTTCACCTAACCACTGCTTCGAGTACCGTAGGATGCCGCAGATAAATTGTTCCGTGTACCAGTATATAGGTACTACCTGTGTACTTTGTGTTTGTCTATTGTTATGTTTGTATAGTGGATGCATCACAGGTATTATACTTAAATAGATTAAGGATTCGGAGGTTTAATTAAATAACTAAAAGGAAAACGTGTCACAAAATCCTCAGTATATTTAAATTAATAATATAAGAAATTTAAGTAGGCCGAGGATTTTATATGTATATATAATATTAAAAGCAATTATATTTTAGTAAAATCCTTACCATTGAAGAGAAGCGGTCATATACGTGATGCAGTAAGACTTATTTATATATAGAATATATATATTATATCATGCAAAGCAATGCATTTAGATGCAAGTGATTCGAGACACTTTTGTCTCTTCATAAAATAAGCAATTAATTAGTTTGTGTCGAAAGTAATCATCAGACTCGTCTTCATCATCATAATCGTATTCTCACACGACATCTGAAAATAGGTTTTTCCATATACGTTCATGTCCTTCATGAATGTTTTAGAATTATATTTTGTCTCATAATAGGTAATATTCAAAGATACTTTATTCAATTAGACTCAGACATAGTATGAAAATTGATTACAATACTGTTTAGTTATGTTAAAGTGCCATTTACATTGTTGCAATTATTATAATTAACTGAACTAATCCGAAAATATGTTAAATAGTTTAGTCTGACAAATTGATGCTTGTATAGAGTGAATCATTAATTGGATCATGGAAGTGTTACTGTAGTCGAATTTTATTTTTCTCATAGCTTTTGGAAACTGGATTCGATATTTCGTTCTGTCGATCTCTTCGTTCTTTTGAAGTTTTTTAGTTCTTTTTGGATATATGTAGGTCCAAGCTTTGGTTTAGCCTCTCCAACACCTCCTGCTAAAACTGTCAACCTATTGCAATATTATAGGTATACCTAAAAAGTCATAAAGTCAGCATAACAAACTTAGTTTTCGCCTATTCATAGTTCAGCGGCTTGCTTTGTCCTGTCAAATAAAATAGCACTGAGTTACATGAGCAAGTACTAAAAATAATCTTGTAAATCAAAGATTATTGTGAACTCATTTTTCTTTCTATTAAACTACCTTTAATGGACGTACAGTTTTCTAGCAATAGTGGAATATCTCTGTTGTAATTGATTACTACTACTTCGTGAACACATTTCACTACTTAATATTGTGACGCATTATTTTTTCCACTTTGCAATTAACCGCATCACGTCACCGTTTTTTGTATTTACCAAACAAGCACAGATTAGTAGCCACGTATATCATGATTTATTGGTTTCGTCATTAAAAAACAAAACAAATGTACTGTACTGTCGTGCACATAATAATCATATTTTTTTTTCGGGTTGCATACACCTGTAGAAAACCACGTTACTTTCGTATTATAATGTACAGAATAATATTTTGTATTTGTAATAAGTGCCGAGAGTCTACGATTATGAAACTTTACGGGTTTGTTAGCAGTTCTCCTACATGACTAAATCCAGACTTGTAACAGATTGTTAATCCGTTAATCTCAGATTTCAAAGCGATTTGCAAGTTCGTTAAAGTATCTAATATCCACATACAATAGGCTATTTGACATTTTTTTAAGAGAGTCATAAGGTATATTATTGCTCTGCGAAACCAAAAAAAAACTATTTATATTTTTTTGGACTATACAACGCAAAACTTTAATTCAAAAATCAAATTTTTAAAGTCATACTAAAACGCTGTCCGCCATATTTGTGTAAATATTATCTTTCATTTGCTTTTAACCGATATATAAACAAGAATTTGAATTAATTTTTCAAAGTTTATGTTCATAATAAGTGTAATAATCACGAGTTTTACTACTTTGCACGGAAAATATAGTAATTACGATTACTGCAACATTCGTGAATGCAAAAACATATCGGAAAAGACTCCCGTAAAGTTGTGGATTACAGTTTGCAGAGAAATATTTAAGTAATATTTACGCGCTGTAAATCTTAGACTTAAACTTTTGTAAAAGTTAGACTTAAACTAAAAATTTTGCTGGTTTCACTAATAAAAACGAATGACTTGTAGGGCTTTACGAATTGTGCCACGTCTATTCATGGCCGACAGCGTGGAATGTTAAAAGTAAAAAACAGACCAAAATTAAATAATTGACCAAAGTCAAAGAGAAATCTTTTTGGTTGATATATTTCAGGTTCCTAAACAAAATTCTGTAGAATTCAACCATTTGTTGTATCATATTTGATATAAGTCAACTCCAACTTTAACAACAATAGGCTTATTGTTAAAGTTGGATATTAGATATTCATTGAACTATTTGTAAACAATTCAATGTGGTACAGTTTTATCTTACGTATGTAGTAAAATGTCTTTTTCAGGATTGCCATTTGAAGGTGAATCCAATGTTAAAAATAGTTTATTTAAAACTTAAAATTCCTTCAATTTTATGGTGATGGGATGATCTAATGTTTATTTTTATTGCAGCGAGAGATGAAGAGATCTATCACATTCGTCCATAACCATTTTATGATTACTTTAGTGCTAGGTATGCGAATCGAACCTTCTCGGGCTATCTATATTTACCAAATCAAACTGAAAGAAATCGATCACTAAGTTAGATTCATTTTTTTTAAATATACGGTTTTATTCACGTGTGTATTTCGGGCAAGCACGACTAGTTTTGGTTTGTAGTTTTAGAATATGAGCAAACTCTTCCTGCAATAATGGTGATTAACACCCCTTTATACTAACGCTAAGCGATTTGCTGAAATGATTATCTTAACCGAACTTTTTGATCATATGGATCAATATTTTGTGTTACTAAAATATTAGAAAATTATTTTTTGCCTTATGGCTTCATTTATGAGATAAATATATGTAACAATTTACTTTTTTCGTACAAAATTGGAACTGCTTATGTAGAAAACGAATATTAATAAATAATAAAAAAATATTAAAAATGTGTTGTTTTTTAATTATTAAATACATACCTACATATGTTTTATGTTCATGTTTCTCTGTAGAAATACTTAGAAAATGATATAGTTAATATGACGATCTCGTTGGTCTTGTGGTTAGTGGCACTTACTGTTATGTCGGAGACTTACTGTAAGAGGTTATGGGTTCGATTGCTATACCTCGCTGCAAATCTTTGTCTAGTGAACACGTCTGTCTTCTGTAGGTCGTTTACCTTTAAACAAGTATCTATAAATACTTAGCGTATTTATAGATTGTTATTTTGTCGATATTTGTCATTAGCCTCTGTAAAATGTATTTTAACGTCTTAAATCACTTCAGGTCAATTAAGATGTACAACAAAGTAAGAATTAATGATTCAAAAATAACCTCAAAACCTGATATATTTTTGCATTTCTGCGCTTTACTGCATAGTCTGTATTTTAAATAAAATGTGATAAGATTTCATATATGATTCCAAATATAACAAGTATTTTTCCATTGCCATTGGTGCTGGGGCGAATAATGTATGGGCGCAGAACAATGTTCTTTCCGATTGTAAATTTCTAGAGCGCCCGGTAAAAGTATTAAAACTAAAATTAATTTTCGTATAATAAACTGTCATCGATATATCTCTGGCGATAAATCATGCTTGTTGAATCCTGCGCCTGGCCATAGTTATGCAACATTTGAAGAGACGAAGTGATTGTTGGTAGCTTTGATACTATAAAGAAACAGAAGAAATCGAAGGGTCCAAGAAACTGGTCTACCCTGATTTTGCTAAACAATTGATTAAACTCAACCTTTGTTGCTTTACATGTCTTTTAAAGGCAGTACCTATAGTAGCAACCTTTAGCTTCTCTGGGTAAAAAAAGTAAGTGGTGATGTCACTTATGTTATTCACCCCCCACATATGTACGTTCAATATCTACTTATAGCCAGCGAAAATAGTCTTATCTAAAAAATCATAAAACGAATTTAGAACAGCTGGTGTTCTGATCTGAAAAATAAAAACCTAATAAATTCTCATAAACTGCCTTGAGTCTATTTAGAAATACAAAAGGTTAACTTTATTCATATTGATTTTTATTAAAGATCTGAACTAAAAATACATATATAATACTAATGCAAAATGCCTAACCAAACAAGCATGCATAATACCTAAAATGAATTGTACATTATTTACATTTTAAATCTTTCAAAATTGGCAACACTTGATACCTAAGATAAATATGAAAAACATGAAATAAAACTGGAAGTAGATATTCACATGTGTCTGAAAGACTGATCATGATGACTAGCATCATATAACATCCCATCTTTAAAAAAAATGTAAAGATTACGCTAATCGGTTCACAAAATTTATGCGAACACATTAAAAAGGTCTTAAAGTGGGAAATCAATAAAGTAACTTAGCCGAACAGATGTTTTCTGTACACAAAAGAGTTTTTACCCATATCTGATTGCTATTCTGACTCTATGGTGTATTATTTTTATTGTATTTTCCAAGACAAAGGAAAAACATAAAGGGAACGCTCATGCCAAGCTGTTAGGTACTGCTGTAAGTGTTCCGTTTATAATTACCTTCTATATTGTATCAGCCAGTTCCAGTTCTAGGTATGCGACTCCGACGTCCTCAATCTTCTACTTATACTTTCCAATCCATCCCTTGCCGTTACGTTCCCATCTTTATCTATCTATTACGTTAGTATTTAATAACCCCTAACCTTATTCCTTTACAAGAAGGGATACAGGTGTGAACGTATGTATGTACATATGTATATTTATTTATTTATTTAAAAACTTCATGCACACGTGTACATAGGCGGACTTAATGCCTAGGTATTCTCTACCAGTCAACCTTGAGTTGGTGAAGAAAAGCGATAAGGTAGGTGCAGACATCTGGAATTTACTGTATTGTAATGTATTTTAAAACAACTATAGTTACATATATATATACAAATACATAACAAATATACACATACATAAAAATATATAATGAAGAAAATATATATATACAGTCGTGGTCAACTAATTAGGGACACTCTCTAGTTAATCCAAATTGTGAATTTATTTTTTATTTTCCAACGAGTCTAAACAATATTCCACATCTTTTACATGTAAGTATAATTAGTCATTTATGTGCCTAATTATACAAACAATAACAACTTCTTAAACATTAAACCTCTTTACAGTATAGCTGATAGATGATCACAGTGCTATTTGTTCAAAGAATGCTGGCTGGCCATTTAATTAGGGACACTGAGATATTGCGTTCTAGTTTCAAAATCTGAATCTCAATTATTATTTTCTTTCTTCTCCTATTCTTTGTGGTAGTTTTGGCGGCAATCTAGATTTGTAATTTCAAGTTTTGAGAGTTATTTTGATGAACAATGGGCAAAAATAAAAGTTGCGATGCAACACTACGAAAAATTATCATGAAGTTTGTCGAGCGTGGTTGGTCATACCGAAGGATAGCAGGATATTTAAATTGTTCAAAAACTATGGTATGCAATGCAGTGCAACATTTCAGGCGCAATAACACAACTTTAAATGTGCCCAGAAAAAAAAGATCGAGAAAAACAACTCCGCAAGAAGATAGAATGATAACCAGGTTAGCTAAGAAAGATCCGTTTCTAGGCTCTATTTTAATTAAACATGAAGTGTTTGGGGCAGACGAAAGAGTCAGTGTATCAGCGAGGACAGTTCGACGACGTCTGGTAGAAGCAGGGTTGTTCGGAAGAGTGGCTCGCAAAGTACCGTTGTTAAATAAAGAGCATAGAAATGCACGTTTGGCGTTTGCACGTAAATATGGACATTGGACCTACGACCAATGGCAACATGTATTATTCTCTGACGAGACCAAGGTTAATTTGATTTCTTCAGATGGAAGGCAATACGTACGGCGTCCTGTAAAAGCGGAAATGAATCCAAGATTCACAAAAAAGCAGGTGAAACATGGCGGAGGAAACATTAAAATGTGGGGATCATTTTCTGGACGTGGAGTGGGACCTGTGAGGAAAGTTCAGGGTAACTTAGACCAACATCAATACAAGGCAATATTAGAAGAAACTATGCTTCCCTATGCTGAGGAACATCTTCCTATTATATGGACTTTTCAGCATGATAACGACCCAAAACATACAGCCCGTTCAGTCAAGTCGTTTCTTAACAGACAGTCGGTATCAGTGCTAGATTGGCCAGCAAATAGCCCCGACCTCAACCCAATCGAGCACCTTTGGCACGAAATTAAGAAAAAAGTTGCCATTTATCGTACCACAACTTTAGATGAACTTAATGAAGCTTTTTGTGAGGCATGGGCAAACATTCCTGTTGAAATATGTCAGAAACTGATAATGTCTATGCCACATCGGTGTCAAGCGGTATTACTAACAAAGGTTTTGCTACTGGGTACTGATTTTACCCGTAATAAAATGAAGTTGTTAAAGAAATTAAAATACTGCAGATTATTAGTTCTGTTTAACTCTATTTTTCATTTTACTTTACTGTTCTTAATTAAATGTCCAGCTACAGAATTGTACCTTAAATTGAATACATGGTTAACCTTTGATATTAAACACTTTTTTATATTTATTTAATCTTTTATTTACAGCCATTTATAGTATAATAATCGGATCAAATTATGCAAATAATAGTTACTGAGAAATCAACAGGGTTTTATATTTATATGTACATAGCCGGTTATTGCTGTCCACTATCTTGAATGTCCTTAATTAGTTGACCACGACTGTATATACTAACATACACTTATAAATAGGTATACAGTCAAGTGCATTGTGGTTATTCTGCTAATTCAGCGAGGAAAAGTTCACGTACTTTGTTCTTAAACGTTAAACGGCTTTCAGACATTCTAAGCACAAGAGGAAGCGCATTCCATAGAAGAAAGATGAGTTGACAAAGTTAGAGCTGTGAGGAGGACATAAGAGGAGCAAATTGTTCGAAGAACGAAAGTCCCTGTCATGAGTGGAGCACAAAAATTGAAAGTAGGGACTTAAGTAAGAAGGGGGGGGGGAGACGGGGAGTTCAAGAAGGTGTATAGAAAATTTAGTGCTCGCAAACGGTGACGTTGCCGAATAGGGAGCCACTTCAATTGGGAACGTAAAGCAGAGACATGGTCATACTTGCGAAGATTGAAAATGAATCGAATGCAGGTATTCAGAAGACGGTCTAGTTTGTTGAGAAGGTCTGCATTCAGGTCAAAATAACACACATCGCCATAATCAATCGTGGGAATAATTAGGAAATGCATTAAGGAAGTTTTAGTTTTAATAGGGAGGAAGTTTTTTAGACGGTATAACGTTCGGAGAGCACCAGTGACTCTCTGACTCACATGTGTAACCTGGGCCCACCAATCCAGGGTCGAGTCAATAAACAAACCTAGGTCTTTAACTGCTGAACTCACAGATATAGGTGAGCCATTAAAGACTATTGGTATGATAGTCCCAGTGTCGAGCCTGTCCATCATTGGTTTGCTTCCTACGACGATCGCCTGACATTTGGTTGGATTTACTGATAATCCAAATCTCGACGACCAGGATCTTATAGTTTCCAAATCTTTGTTTACCTTATCAATGGCCTCTGATAAGTATTCAACCCTACTCTGGGAGTATATCTGCAGGTCATCAGATCTCAGAATCTGATTAACAAATAAAGAAAATAGTAAGGGAGATAATATACCGCCTTGAGGGACGCCGCTGCAGAGATCAGTCCAGTTTGATGACGAGTCATCCACCCGAACGCTCTGCTGACGTCCCTGAAGATAAGACGAGAACCATTCCAGTGCTTCTGAGGAGATCATAAGATATGAAAGGATGAATAGCAGAACCTCGTGACTGACGGTATTGAAGGCATTCGAGAAATCAACCAGGACTAAGACGGTAACTTTAGTGGTATCCATACCCTCTCTAATATCGCCAGTCACTTTTAGGAGAGCGGACATGGTGCTGTGGCTGGGCATAAAACCAGATTGTAACGGACTCAGGAGATTATGTAGAAATATAAATTGCGAAAGCTGCTTGTTTCCACAAGCCTCTAGAACTTTAGACAGGAAGGGGAGAATAGAAATAGGACGAAAGTGGTGTGGAAGAGAAAGGTTACTTGTTTTGGGCAAAGGTATGATATAAGCTTTACGCCAGAGGCAGGGAAAGGTTCCAGAGTCAAGGGAAAAGATTGATTATATGGGAAATGACATGGATAATATGATCTAGGATGGGGACAACCATGCGTCGACTGATGTCATCACAGCCCACGGCATTGGAGCGAATGGACAGGATAATCTTTTTAATATCCTCAGGAGGAACTGGAGAAAAAGTAAATGCGTCAGTAGTGGGACTTGTTAAACTACCTATATAGCTTAAGGTCTGCGTTTGACCGATTTTCTTTTGAACTACTGGATGTTGTTGTTTGCCGATACCCAGAGGTTTTAGAAACTTCCAGATACAAGTAGGGGATGAAGCCTCTATGTGTTGAAGGATGTGTCGGCGTTTTGCGTTGCGTATCGCCTGATTACACCGATTCCTATCCACCTTAAAAAGGTTCCAATTAATTTCAGAACGATCCAGAAAAGTCTGGTCCTTTCGTGTCATGGCAATTCTCATCCTCCGTCATCCATCATCCATGGTGCCGGTGGACGCTTTAATTTTACCTTCCTAACAGGAGCGTGTGTCTCGTACAACCTAACAATATTGCTCATACTATATATAACAAACTTAAGTTCTTTGTTGTAAACACACACGTACTCGCACTCCACCTAGCACCTAGATAAACCATCCATTTAAAGTTTTGAAACGGAAGTTACGTGAACTAGGTAATGAGAGTTGTTTCAACAATTAACTTAAGTATCGTACAATGAGTTTGAATTGCCGTTTACACCACGTGAATATAGAAACAATGAAATTGCTTTATTTAAATACGGACAATTTGACTTACTATGGCTAACCAAGAATAAGTCTAGGATCCTTCCAGGACTCTTAGAGTATCTGCTCAGCATACTGCACCACTGCATATACCTATATACTAACCAATTATATAGTTATCATTCTCGTCTAGTCAGCCGCTTGCCATGTGCTTCTCCAACTCACCGAAGACTTCAAAGCACTCTACCCCATAGATTTTGCTAATGAGGAAATGTCATGGATTTCAATTTCAATGACAATGACAGTCCACTAAAAAGGTTTTATAATATTTTTAAATTTAAATATTATCAAAATGATAAATATAAACATTATTTTGTATCTAATTTAATGAAACGGAGACACTTTTCACTTCTATAATGAGAAGGCAACAATAAAAATTTCTAGAACTCAGCTTAACTATTTGTCTACAGAAAGAGAACGTAACAATTTTAAAAACCTAAAGACGATTTAACAAAATAAATGTTCTTAGTGTAACTAAGTACAATGTACAATGGGCTGGTCTGTGGGTCAAGTGGTTAGAGTATTGAGAGAGATCGTATGCTCGATTCCCACATCGGAAAAAAATTGTTTGATTCACATTTTTTTATTTTCCGTTGTGCGGATTAGGGTGGTCTTTGTATCCCTTGCTTTGATTTTTCCGTGTCCACCGGTAGTTTGGGTGTGTGGGTAAAATGAGTTGAAGTAGAGGTATTGTTAAAAAACTCTTTGGAGGTCTAATATCTTGGAAGAACGCGTCAAAATCTATAAAAACACCAATTTTTATAATTCCCGAAAAGCTATCTAGTACTAAATATCTGGATGATACATTTTGACGTTTCGACGATTTATATTTATTTCTTTCAATGATATATCTACATATACAATACAATTTCAAAAATATCAACTGATCATCAATCCAAGACAACATCGTTTTAAAACATATACTTGTTGGCAAATAATGTAATAAACTGAGCCATAAGCGATATTTAACCGAAAATACGAATAATCAATAACCTACAATTAAAATGCCATTGTAATCTTGTGTTACAAAAACCATGAATAACTTAATATTGTGTGACAATAATTACGTAAATAATAGTACCAGATAAGGTGCAACATTAGTGTCATTAGTCATCCTGTAATGTTCTATTACATTAAAAGTATCTTTTTATTGTTGTTTTTGTATAAAACTAAACTACTTATAATTTGTTTTTTTTTTCATAGTATGTAATAGTATATACAAAATATAAATTTGCATATGCATGCAAATTAACTAAAATTGCATGTCTTAAAATAATTAAACGTTTAAGATCTTTTTTGTACCTACACTTTTTTGCAAATAAATAAATTTGATTTTAATTGAATAAGGCTTAAGAATAAAGTTTGGTCACAATTAACTGTCTAATTAAAACTAATTGGCTACACTCTGCTACACTAATCTTGTATATCATACATATTATAACTCCTAATACTACTAGAAACTGCATATTATACATAGACTGCTAACGATGCATTGTCTTGTACAAGTACAACTCGGTAAATATCCCCCATCGTGCTAACTTATTTCACTCCCATCCCCATTGCTGAAAATATCTTTTGTGTGACAGCATTGATCCTCCATCTTTTGTGAGGCACGGCATGGCATCACGACACTTAACTGTCCAAAGGTAACTTTTCTATTAGGGAAGTCAGAAATCTTCTAAATGCTCTTTTGCCTTAAATAATGATCATAATTACACCTATATAACACTTTTCGTATTGTCAGGAATAGCAGTAAATCAGTGGTGAAGATCTTAGAGTCAATCCGGCAAGGCACTCCTAGGACCTTTTTGAAAAGTCGTGTTACAACAAAGTTTCGTTGGCGCATTTCTGGCTGCTAAATTTATATAGGCTTGATGTTAAACACTGCTATTGTTTATAAACTCTAAAGTTTCAAGAAATTCCAAATTTGAGTTGTCCCAAGTGGTTAATTGTAAGAAGCTGTACTTGAAGTCTGTGCCTGTACTGTATTGAAGTCATTTATATGCTATTTAAGGTCATTATTATTGATTATTTTCTTTACAAATGTTGTCAGTTATTTATCTGGATAAGTATTTTCTTTTTTTATTTCTAAATAAGCTAGGAAAACACTGTAGTATATATTTATTTGCGTACAGAATTAATTGCTATTGCGAGATTGCGTTAATTTTAAAGTTCAACATATTACCCAACTTAAAAACTAAAACAACTTAAAAAACGCCTCTAAAAAACTAACTAACGTACTAACTAAAATAATCTCGAGTCTAAGGACCTTGCACATCGAGATTATCCAGTTTTTTAAAGTAACATTTTCCTTTTCCTTCACGTAAGGCGCTCTGGCAACAGCCCTTGTGACAGAACACTGGTATACGGTTATGAGATTTAAATGAGGAAAGTCATTACATTTGCACTTTTTTTTTCAATTTAATCATCGCAAAAAACAGAGTAACAGGATGACAACAGTTGTTTACATTATCTGTCGGATTCTAATATGACGGTTTGAACTCATTAAATATTCTATTAGTGGCGACAAAATTTACTTCTACGTTAATAGAATAGTAAAATAAAATTTGAAATTCGAAGATTCATGCATGACCAGAAAGTCACGAACACAAGACAGCTCAAATAGAGAATACAATTTGAATTTTAACTAATTTGATACCTTACATTACCATAAGGGGCTGATAAGGTGGTATTTTTTGTAATGTTTAAGCAATTAGTGGCTTTTACATACATACATACACTCACGCTTATATTCCCGAGTAGGTAGACCGAGTCGAACTAAACGCCCAGATTAAACTACTAGACTATAATTTAATCCCACTTACTCAATATAGGGCAAGCCTATTGCAGTCTACCTTTCACTGACTTTATACAGTCCGATATATCTATCACAGTCTAATCCCTTATTTGCCTTTTACGATACCCACTGGGAGAGATGGCTATTCTACGAGTACTCCACCGTGGCTGATGATAGCCCCTATTATTCGTTTTTAATCACTAGTTTAAAATTTGCTAAGAGTGGGACGATGTTTTGCGTGGGCTTACGCGTATTAATTTTATCGACTGCGTTTTATTCACAACATCAATAAAACGGTTCAAATATTTTCTGCCTGTTTCAACATTCGATACTTTATGTTTAAAATTATATCACAAAAAATGCTGTTTGTATGCGAAGGATGCAATGATTAAGTGATATTGAACATAAAACGCGTCTCAAATGTTTTTTAATGATAAAGCTCTGGCGTTTTCAAAAAATATCATTTTTGTAGTATTGATCAATTTTCCTTATCTTTTGTTAATTAACCTTAATAATCTAAACCTTTGGATACTTGTACGGACTCTAGTGTCAACAAGAAAGAAAAAAGTTGTAGGTATGTATTTCTTCATTTCTAGAATACAGTTTCCAAAACTTAATTTTAGAAAGAACGAATATTAATGTAGTTTAATATTCTGATGCATTATATAAAAAAAAATATTGTTGTATAGTACGAGTATAACTGATTCACAAAATAGTCAATTTTCAACTTGTATTCGTTGGTTCTATTTAGAAAAATGTTTTTTTTTTGTATAAGCCTATTAATAATTGTAATATAAATATAAAGTTAATATGTCATATGTGCACTGATACATTTGAATCTACATTTAGAGTCTGAAATATCTCTTAATGTATTCTGTTTTTTTAATAATGTATGTATGTATTAGTACATATTTACGGTCAACAGTTCGGTGTCAGAAACTTTATCTCCAACTCAAATATTTGTATATTTGAGGTAAGTAGGAAACTGCGTGTGAGTTGTGATCAATAAAGCTTACCTGCCGGCCAATTCTACAATCAGTTTTCACATTTGACGTGAATAAATTGTAGTTAGTCCTGGAAATTACGATTCTAAAGCACGTATAATATTATTACGTGTTTTTAATATTAATGTGCTCCGTCAACGTATATAAATTGTTTTAGTGACAAAGAAATATGGACGCATATTGTGTGTAAATCGTTCATCCATTCTTACAAAACCTTTTGTCAGCATTGTTTTGCGGGGCACCATACGATCTAATATGGTGTTCTTACTATTACGTGGCTGGCAGAGGGAACGCCCATCGGCGTCATCTGCGTCATCTTTGTCATCTATCTTTACGTTGTAATCTTGATATTACTGTAATAAAGATACTACTTGCTGCTTCCTTAACGCACCTAGTTATAAAAGACAATTAACTTCAATGACATTCAGTTTAAAATATAAACCAAATCACCAATAATTATCTATAGCATAATTTTCCTTCAACATTTTCACGCCTACTATGTGCGATGGAGAAGCGCAAGCAAGAAGCTTGCTAGATGTGTTGCTGTTAGAAACCGAAAGAACAGCTTTTGCATTACTGGACTTTTAAATCAGCACATTGATTATATTTTGGGGGGACTCTCCTTGCAGGTGTAATTTTCTATCAAGTAATTCATTTACACTAAATAAGAAAATAAATAACAGTTGAATGTTCCTTCACCGGAGTAAGTGTCAGCAACATTCGATCAGACTTGTTGCAGCAGCCGTCATAAAAGTCCTTTAAGAATAATTTTAACATAAAAACACAAAGTTAGAAGATTTTTTTCCCGAGATTGAATAATAACAATAGTAATCCTGTATTACGTGAGAGCCTCGCGTATGTTTGTTTATTTTGAAGTTTTTGATTAGAAAATACAACATAATCTGATTGAACCTTATTGAGAAGATAAGAAAGCAAATGAGTTGCGTAGCATTTCATTTTCATATATCAGAACTAAAAGTAACTACAGTATTTTTAGTCCATTTTATAAGTTTTATAATGGTCACTAGAGTGCAGACCGAGATACGAACATCATCGCTGTCAATGTTATTTTGATGAATTTAATAGTTTATAGCTGTAGTCGTGTTATTAATTATTTGTTAAAAACAACGACTCAGATAATGATAAATCATTTTTATTATTGGATTTGTTGTATTGTCTTACGTGTCCAAAGTTTTACTTCATTACAGTAAAAAATCGACGGTGTAACGACGACGGTAATGGCTAGGGCGTCGGACTTGCGATCAAGTGGTGGTGGGTTCAAGTCTCACCCAGTGGTTAAATAAGTTTCGAATAAGGTAACTAAATTATAAGCTTTTTATTTTCACTTGACCGTTATTCGAAGCTTATTTATTGAGACTTGTTTGTTATGGCCTTGTGGTGGTGAGAGTAAATCTAAAATTTATGGGTAAATCTAAAAATTTATACGATTCCACAGTTGAAAATGTTGTTTAAATAAAACGAACTTCCACGTTATGTAAGAAATGATCACAAAAACAAAAACAAGCTTACATGAAGTCCTCATTTCCCATTTCTAGACACTGGAAAAGAGGTGTTCGTTGAACGCCAGTTGCCCATTGACAATAGAAACATTGAGTAAGTAAGTAAGATTGAAGAAAATCAATTATTCTCCAAATAAAAGAAAAATTGTTTAAAGATAGTTGCTTGGAATCAACCATCGATTTTAAAATATAAAATATGCAGAAGTTTCTTAACCATAATAGACATATCATATACATACATATTCGGTATCTGAAAAGGAGGAAAAATCAGAAACCAACTTAATCATAAATTCTTATTCACAAATACAATACCAGTATAGGTTGTGTGTCGTTTTGTTTCTCATATAAACAACATAATAACAAGTTTTTTTTGTTTATAGCTTAGCTGTATGTTTTTTTTGTATTAAATGTAGATCTGATATTACAGACAGATCTTAAATGAATCAATTTAACATCAGCGTCATAAGCACGATCAAAAGTAAAGGGTTTTAAAAGGATATATATTTGAAGGCCACAGGATTTGAACTGTAAGTACTTCTGTTAGTACTTCTAGTAGGAAAGGATAGCTAGTTAAACCTGATTAGGTACCACCATCAAGTTATGAGATATGTCCTGTTGTGTTATTTGTTCTGGGACTCGGTCATTGACAACGATCTTCCATTTCGTATAAGGTTGCAATTAATTAGTTGCAATACCCGTGAGTGACAGTGTTGACTTCCCTTTGCTAAATCCAACTAAGGCTTCCAGTGGAATTTTGTTCAACTGTCTGGGAAGGAGTTCCCTTTAAGATTTTCCTTTTCAAATTTCCCTTTTATAATAATGTAAATTGTTTCTTAACTAAACTTCTTAGTACACCCATTAATTGCCCAATCTACGAATCTATTGCATTTGGCCATCAAAAGTCAATCTGTAAGAGCTCGCAACTAGCGATAAGACCGCCGTTTGTACCATGTTATGTTTGTTTGAAATACTGCGAACTATCCTTAATGGTGTACAATAGAGAGTATTGCATTGTATAGAACAAAATGTACGTACACAAGTAAATACACTTACGCCTATATGCCCGAAGGGGTTGACAAAGGTGTCTCAAACGCGCACTCCTTGCGAATGTGAAACAGACATGAGATTAGCTTTTAGTCGTCATCAGTTTCGGTATCAGAGCTGTTGCTTCTTCAACTTTGAGATGATTGTTCTTAGAGTATCATTTGTCATAGCTTATGTGAAATACAACCACCTTACAGAATCGTATAATGGCAAATGGTGACATGTGTGTAGTGTGCACCAGTGCATTGATTGGAGAGCAATCTTTCGTTTTTTTTTTATGCGATAGGGGGCAAATAAGCAGACAGGTCACCTGATGGTAAGTGATTACCGCCGCCCATGGACACCCGCAACTCAAGAGTCACAAGTGCGTTGCCAGCCTTTTAGGTAGGAGTACGCTCTTTTCTTGAAGGTTTGAAGGTCGTTTCGGTTCGGAAATACGGCAGGCGACAATTTGTTCCATAGGATGGTTGTGCTAGGCAAAAAGCTTCTGGAGAAGCGCACAGAGGTGGAGTGCCAATCGTCCAGGTGGTGGGGATGGATATTTTGTCGCGTAGGACCCGCAGCCGGTATAAGTCCGAACAATTCCTCTGAACACTCCCCATGATACAAGCGATAGAGGATGCAGAGTGAAGCTACATCTCTACGCAACGCCAAGGTGTCAAGTCGATCAGAAATATCTTGGCAGTCGATGATGCGAGTCGCTCTCCGTTGAATGCGCTCAAGAGGGAGAAGCTGGTACTGGGGTGCACCTGCATAGAGATGAGTGAACAGTATTCCATGTGCGGCCAAACCTGCGCCTTATAAAGTTGCAGGCGGTGGGCCGGAGTAAAATACTGTCTCGATTTGTTTAGCACACCAAGCTTCTTCGAGGCTAATATGGCCTTACTCTCTAAGTGACCGCGAAACTGGACTTCGCTTGATATATCGACGCTCTCAGTGTCGATGAGTGCTCTCAAATTGAAGTGATACGACCAATGGCATCTTTTTAGCGGTGAACGCGCAAACCTGTGTCTTCGTGGGGTTAAACTGGGCTAGGTTAAGTCGACCCCAATCTGAAACTTTTGATAAAGAAGTTTCAGTTTCAGACACAAGTTTGGATCAGCTTTCGATGACGTTTACCCGAGAAATGTTAGCGCGGCCGGTGTAAAGGACATCACTCGGGTGTAAAGTGCTATCGTCTGCATAGCAATGGATGCTGCTAATCTGCAGCATGTCATTGATATGCAGAAGAAGCAGCGTGGGTGATAGCACACAGCCTTGTGGGGCACCAGAATTAACAGACTTGGAGTCGGAGCATGCACCGTCAACAACGACCTTGATGCTTCTGTCTGTTAGAAAACTGGTGAGCCAATTGCACAGTTTCTCGGGAAGCCCATAGGAAGGAAGCTTCGCAAGGAGAGCTTTGTGCCAGACCCGATCGAAGGCCTTCGCCACGTCCAAACTAATGGCCAACGCTTCCCCCTTGGTCTCGATCGCCTGTGCCCACCGGTGAGTCAAGTAAACAAGAAGATCACCAGCTGAACGACTCCGACGGAAGCCGTGTTGTCGATCATTGAGGAGCTGGTGGTCTTCTAAGTACCGGAGGAGTTGGCAGTTAACAATGGATTCCATTATCTTGGAGAACAATGAGGTGATGGCTATGGGTCTGCAGTTGGACGTATCCGAGCAATCTCCTTGTTTAGGGATTGGGGGCACTAGAGCTGTCTTCTATGTGTTCGGGACTACGCCAAGAGAGTAGGAAAGCCGATAAAGGCGCGTTAAAACCGGTGCCAACTCTGTAGCACACGTCTTCAGCAAGATAGGAGAGATTTTATCGGGCCCACTCGACTTAAGAACGTCGAGGAAAAGGAGCGCTTTACGCGCTGCCCTTTGTGTAAACCGGACTTCCGGCATGCGGCTCTCGCACTGCGGTATGGTCGACGGTGCGTTTCCCCCGTCGTCCAGGGTCAAGTTGGACGCAAAGAGTTTGCCCAGAAGATCGGCTTTTTCTTTAGCGTCGTGGGCCAACGAATTATCTCCTATGCGCAGAGGTGGAAAAAGTTCCCCTAGACAGCTTTGGCAAGAGACCAGAATGCACGAGTTCCGGAAGGGAGACTCACTAGTCTCTCGCCAATTCTGCCGATGTTAGCCGACTTCCCCCAGCAATTACTCTTTTGAGGGACCTGGAGGCAAAGTTAAATTGTTTCTTTAATGTGCTGGTCTTTACATCCCGTGCTGTCGCTGCATTAGCCCATGCTTGATAACATTGCTGCTTTCGGCGGGACGCCGCTTTGCAGGTTCGACCAAACTAGGGCTGGGACTTGCCACCTGTGGGAATCAGGGCGAATGGAATGAAAAGTTTCATACCCTGAAGCACAACATCAGCGACAGATTGGCAACGACGTTGGGATCATCTGGCGAGAAGCAAACCTGCATCCATAGGTAGGATGCAAAGAATGTTCGCATTCCATCACAGTCTGCTGACCTATAGTGCCATACGCGGCGACTGCCTGTAACTAGCGGCCGCAGCGAGTGAAGGAGTGGCACCATACTCGTAATCAGGCAATGGTCCGAAGAGCCAAGAGGGGCCTCAACGGATACTTTGTGGCTACAAAGTATCCGTTGAGGCCCCTCTTGGCTCTTGAAGGCTTTCAAGATTGCTGAAGCGGCGAGAAGTGATATCATCTCTAACGTACACGCATACACCAGCCTTAGGAACAAAGGAGTGTTCCAGTCCGTACCCAGGGTAGCAGAGGTAGGATGTGTCCGCTGCGTCTCGGTTAAAAAGAGCAAGGCCGGCTTTGCTGTCTCCAGGTGGTGGTGGACAGTGTCGGGGTTAGAATGTAAGCCCCTGATGTTGCAAAAATCCACGGTAACCGTGACAAGGGGTGCCATGGTATGCCTTCTCTGGCCCCGAGCAGATTTTGATACGCAGTTGAGCACCCCCCAGAGTACAAGGGGCAGTCTGGGCATCCACGCTCAGGTATATTCCGTACTGAGGGTGGACGTCCAGGGGGGCATTCTCCAACGCTAGCGCTGGTACCTCCCTGGGGTATCCTTTTGGTTAACAGCGCTATCATTAGGAGGGGTGGGGGATTTTGGGCCTCCGGAGACCTCACGCATTTCGGGGAAATGCAACGCAAGCCTTACTTTACAACCGATTTTCTGTGAGCCGGCCCATTCATGCCTAAGCATGGCTCTACCACGTAAGTCACTTTCAGTAGTCCTATCCCCTAACCTGTGAGGTAGATTGGTATTAATTGCAATATACTATTTAAAATAAAAAATCTTTAAGAACAAACTATTATTATAATTTCGTAATTGTACTCTATTTTAAAATTAAACCACTGTTTTATGACCAAATCCTTTAAAATATAAGGAAGTAGACTTTTTTATATTAAACTAAAAACCGTGTACGATCTTAGATGTATTTGAACTTAAATACATTTTACTTTTTAACAGACCATCACTATTTGAAAATAATTTCAATGAAATACCTACTTAAGTGGTAATAATTTTTCAACCTTGCGAATTTGGTTCTTTCTCTGAGAAAAAAATATAAGCACACTTTATCTGTCCACATTTTCTTCTCTTTACTGTTCAATCATCACCTGTTGAGTGCAATATCTCGTATGAGAATGTCGCGACTAAGGGTAAATTAAGACGCCAATGACAAAAATTGCGGACCTACCTACAGCGGTCTCCGCACTGCCGCGCTGTGTGTGTGGGGGGGGAGAGATATCTGTTTTGAGTAGAAAGAGACATCGGCGAGAATAGTAGTGCCTATCTCACTAAATAAGCTTCGAATAACGGTCAAGTCAAATCAATAGCTTTCAAACAATTACAACAAACAAATTATCTATGTAAAACTCAATCATGCTGCCTCGTACTCGCTCACTTTAGTGAATATACTGATGGGTACACTACATCTGTGGATAGTAAAGATGCCTTATCTTTTTTGCACTTCAATCCCATGCCTTTATAATTTACAAAACGTTGCCTATTATTATGTTCTTGCTTTTGGGGACAGGTGTGCTTGGCACATAATCAATTACGACTGTGAATTTTAAATATTGTAAGCAATGCCACTCACGAATACATAGACTGGCATATATTGTTACAAGTACTTTTAAAATAGGAAGGAATACATAAGCTCAGTAAATTAGATAAATTGCTAGAACAATAACAATTTCGTAGTACCTTTTCTACTTCTGTTTTGTTTTATTCAGAACTTGTTTTACCTGGTTCTATAATCATTTAAATACATTTTCAGGTGCCAAAAGTAGCCTATATATTTATATAAATAAATACTCTACTTATACAAAAATAATTATTCAATTCTGATTGTCAGTTCCATAGATAAGCGCGTTAAATAAACAAACAAAAAACTTTTCAGCTTTATAATATTAGAATGGATAGATACAACAATGACAGACATTTTCTTACCATTTTCGTCTATATCTTTATTACCACTTTATTGTACGGCATCTATCCATCGTTCCTTTGGCCATTTTGTACTCTTGTACCCTTAACTACCATTCATTCACCAGATTTTGCTCCTCCCTCCATATCACATATAATTTATTTGACTGTTAAACCTAAGGTGATGTGTCCTGAACCTCGTTTTATTGTTAGCACATGGCATTGTCTATGCCTCAGTATGTGGATGACGTTACAAGTCTTCATATAGAAAAATAACTTATTCTTGAGAAATATATGATATATACCTACAGATATATCCTGTAAATCAAGGGATCAGTACTTTATATGCGGACTGTAAAGAGTACAACGCAAATACCTGATAAACAAGAAAGTAATATCCCCACTCTGCTTGATAAGTCATTATTTTTATAGAGACCCATGTCTTTATTTGTCAAACTCATAATAACTCATAATACTCATAATAAAATTAGGAATTTTACTATAACTCAATGCCACCATGGAGGAAAGATAGTGATACAAGATTTATCTATAGTTTGACGTCATTAGACGTTTCTGGATAAGCATAGCATATACATATTGTGCATATTTACTCCCATTTAAAGTTTCCTTTAAAAAGTTTCAGAGAAT
Organism: Tyria jacobaeae; assembly: GCA_947561695.1. Classification (NCBI taxonomy): domain Eukaryota; kingdom Metazoa; phylum Arthropoda; class Insecta; order Lepidoptera; family Erebidae; genus Tyria; species Tyria jacobaeae. The sequence goes on from OX387209.1 coordinate 15,375,516, forward strand.
GTAAACCTTGCGATGATTACTTACTTACTAAAAACTAACTTTGCAAGATGTTAAAATATCTTAAGGCATTTGCGCTAAACCTTGTTAGCTAGACAGCTCTTCCATAATTTATTTTAAACACACGTCTAATTTTATCTTCAGTGCCATATATTACGAGTAGTTACAATAAAAACATCGTATCGTATGCGTAGTAGGACATCACTCAATCAGAGACAACGTACGAGTAATACTTTGACACTAATTTATTTGAACATAAAAGTCAATCCGAACAATGTGTTTTACAGATACGTAATGGTACCTTTTTAATTTGTAACCAAGTACTTATCTACACAAAATCTACTTAAAAAAATCTATGCTACTAACTGAAAGTTAGGTGCTGCCTAGTGCATACATTATTAAAAAAAAGTTTGTATAGGTAACTAATAAAATTCTAAACACGCCCCAGTTGAAATATAACACATTTTTTTAAATAATTCTTAAACATAAATAAGGATTTTTAGCGATATTAAAATTGTATGTATAATTAAAATTATTATAATAATTTTAATATCGCTAAAAATACCTTGATGTATATTTGAAAGTACAATAAACGATGTATAATATAAAGTGGTGCATATAAAAAAATCGAGACAAAATAAAATTACCAACCATCTGCCATGTTGTTTACAACATGAAGGTCTTACAGTAAGGAAGGCAATATATTTTATGGTAGCATAAAACTGTAATAAAATTAAAACGTATACTCTATAATTTACAAAAAGGTATTACAGTGTTGCTCTGTATTAATAAAGAAGACGAGTATTTAGTTCATTTCATTGACAACTATAGTTTAATAGTTAACAGAATTGACTACAATTTTGAACGAATTAAAAAAAGGGGGAAATTTCAATTGCTTCACTTATTAAATCGGTTAACTTAACTAAATCATTCTATTCAATTATTTATCGAACGATTATAAGCACATTCCTTTTTTTATTATATAGGGGACAGACGAACAGACGGGTCACCTGATGGTAAGTGACAAGCGCCGACCATGGGCCACCTGCAGCTCAAGAGTCGTAAGTGTGCTGCCCGACTTGAGGGTTTGAGGGATGGGGGAGGGAAAAGAGGAGAGGGGCGATTAGTAAATGGAAAAGGAGGAGATCGGGGATAAGGGGAGGGGAAGTTGGGCCTCCGGAAACCTCATCAATTTCGGGGGTATACAAAGCAAGCGTTGCTTCACAACCGGTATTCCGTGAGGCCGTGGTATCACACCGGTCGAGCCGGCCCTTTCGTGTGCATGGCTCTACCACGTTAAAATGATTCTTTATTTGTTATTTACAACGTTTATTTTATTAATTACTTATAAATTGTACATTCAGTAAGTGGTGGACGGATGTTCATACGATCCCAACTTTTATTAATATATTACATCTGTAACATCAGGACTTTGTATTTTGAGTAGTTGCCTAATCTACGTGTATATAACTGAATCAACTAATGAATGTTAAGATCGTGATGTGTATTTACTGAATTATAGTAGTGGGATACTGTGGGTGTACATTATAACTTTGTATACATTATGTACATATGTCATAAGATTGAACATATTATTTTTATGGTGATATTTATCACAATTACAGGTACCAGTATACGTCAAATGACTAAAATGGTAACTTGTTGACCTGCAAATACATTAAATGCAAATAATTTATATCTAAATTCAGCATTCATAATACCTTTGCTCTGGAACACGTGCCATAATGGCTTACTTTTGTCAAAATCTTATACATATAATCTTAAAATAATCTTATAAAAATAAAATTCTTGGTTAATACTGTAACAACGACTTATTTCTAGTAAATGCACCAAAATATAACTAATTATTATTTACAACATTGCATGTTTTGGCAAGATTAAAATTAGTATAACTATGACGTAATTTATATTAAGAGTAAATTTAAGACTAATTTTGCGAGCGAAGATATGATGCCTACGCAATAGAAGGATTTGCTTCAAATCATCAGCAATATCTTAGGTAGTATGTGGTTGTCATATATTCTACATTTAAATATACGTAAAGTACAAATGTATTCAAAACAAGTTTTTGTTGCAATATCTGTCAAGCGGGTTGTTTATCCGCGATGTCTACGTAGTCCACGACTTCCCAGTTCCCTTCTGGTTCCTCAGGAATTTGTGGTGCTAGGGCGGATCGGACGAGAGGCACTCCAGTGTCGTCCAAGGAGAGATATCTTCGTATCGCTGCTGCAGCATACGCGTCCTCAGGCGTGGTCAATGCACGTGCGTTAAAGGGACCGCTTACGTCGTTGTTAGGAAGCTCCCAGATATGCCATTGAGCTGTCATTTTGAAGCTCTGTGTTGATAAAATAAAGTTGATTAAAATTTAATCATGTATATTTAAAAAAAACAATCATTTTTACAAGCTTTTATTTAACTTGCAATGAACACCTGTAACTTGAACTCAGTTCGAGCCCTCTACCCACATAACTCTTTCAATATAACCCTTAATAATATGCGAATAAACAATTTCTTTCCTATTATTAAAGAAAATTAGTTCAGGAAACTATATTTACTCTGAATCTCCAATCTCATGAATCTCATAACTCCATCACATGATACGAAGATTACGTAATCACGACGTAAGTAAAAAAAAGTAACAATTATAATAACTGAAAAGGTACACAAAATACAATCATCTTATGTCCACAATACATTGTTATATACATATAATAATAGATTATAATATAATCTAGCACTCTACAAGATAGTACTAATAAAGAAGATATAATTTTCACATTTCAAGGATCATAAAAAAGATAAATAAACTGATTCACATCTGGCGTCAATATGCGGTGCTAATAACTTGAGATATCTTATTCTTATTTATTTTGATAGGTATCTTTAAACTATAAAACTATTTTGAACAACACATTATTGTTGTACAGTAGCTCACAAATAATACGTGTAGTACTACGTAATACGTAAGTTTTCAGATTGAGAGTCATGTCAGAGATGCTTTGCATAAAGATGCATTGTGAACGGAACTGAAGGTGTACGCAAGATTCCAGATCAATCGCATATTGGGAACTGTTTCACCAATCATAGTTACCATAACATAAGTTTTTAAACAAATGTTTTTTTTTAATTTATTATTTATAAAATTAAAATAATTGCAAACACCAACCTCGATAATTATTCTACAATGGTTTTGCTATTAGGTAAAAGTTTTTACTCATAATAGTCATTACCAGAAAGCACATAGTAAGGTAAGCCAGCTGTTGTGCGCTTTGCCTTACTCTGATACTTTATCAGATCAGGACAATTATTATATTTATAAGTTGAATAGTACTATTCATAGGCTGACATGTTGTCATAGTGACAAATTATTGTATTTTGACACTAATAAATTAGTTAGTGATTTTAAGTGAATACAGAGAACTTTATCTGTCTTAGGAATGTAGACAAATGATTGCTATGTTGATAGCATATAATATTAATGAGGTTATAGCTAATATAACAAATACTAGTATATGATACTAGAGGTGAAGCGTATATACAGGTACACGTATTAAAACCAAGTATGTGCTTCAAGTGTAGCCTACTACACCTCGGGTTCCTTTCGGTTAGTTGTATCGTAGGGATGTTTTAGGGACTTCCCAATTGGACGATCTAATTCAATTACAAAGTTTTAATACACAAAGTACATCCTTGTGAATGTTACAGTTAAGAATATTATGGCTTGTAGGTATGAAAGCTTTTATAATTGAAGCTTTTTTGTGTAATTACACTTAGGTTGACAATGTTTTGATTTTTTACGTCAGTTGTGATTCCAAATTGGTGCATTTCACCCATTTATATTTTCATAAAAAACAGTGTAATAAAACCAATAGAGTGTCTACATAGCTGTAGAGTGTACATTGTTAATATATATGTATATAATAAAATAAAAATAAAATAAGAGGAAATCTCAACTCGGCAGTCAAAAGTGCAACAACTGCTATTTCTACAACAAAATAAAAAAGTCTAAGATGTCTAAGAGGCTATAAAACAAAATAGAAGTAAAAATATTAAAAGACTAATTACATATAGATTACGAATGTAAAAAATGTGATTTGAAATCTTTTAACTACGCCCGCTAGTGAGTTTGAACATAATTAATTTTATGCATGGAACCTAAGATATCCGATCCTAAGCCTGGTAAAGTAGAAAGGAAATATTTCATATCTCTTAACGCATATTTATACTTTAAGCGTCGTATTAGAGGCATACTTAAAGTGTACGTATACTTATGTATGACAGATGAAAGTATCTATCCGTATACTTAGTAGTATTTTGAAACCTGGTTTCTGTACCGAGTATTTGACAATACCTTGAAGGCCGGATACACAGGTTTGTAAGTATGTCTCATCCCTATATTATACTAATAACATAGATATGAATTATGAATTATTAAGTTGTACGAAGGAGAATCCACATATAATAATAATACCAAAATCTATGGAGACCAGTACCAGTCAGAGAGAGTATTCTCTTTCAGCTGGAACTCATATGGACATTATAGACATTCAGTTGTAGTGGTGCAGGTTGTTCCAGATAACTCTTTGAACTAGTTTGTAAAGAAGTTACCCCTACAAACAACCATTTATTGTTAGAGAGTAGTAAAAAGGCAATTTTACTCATAATAATAAAAAACCAAAGGGAGTGCAACATACTATAAATTGTTTAATCAAAATATCCAAGGTTGGGCTTCCAAATTACTTGAAATAGAATTGTTTTTGGAAAATACCAAGTTTGATGTCATTTGTCTAACAGCACATTGGTAAAAAGATCATCAAATAATGACAATAAGTTATGAAAATTATTGTGTAGTTAGCTTTTTCAGCCGAAAACTTTGATCTTTAATATTAGTTAAAAATTCTAATAAATCGAAAGAACGAAAAGATATGATCGGGCTGTATGTTGAACACACCATTGAATAGTCCTATGCTGAGCTTGATAAGCATGTTATAGTATGCGTCTACAGACCTCCAAGTTACCAGAATCTATCTTTGTTTGATTCAGTAATGGAAGATGTGTTAAAGAAACTTGGTACTAGTAGTAAGTCAATAGTCATATGTGGTGATCTTAATATAAATTTACTAGAAAACAACTCAAATCCTGTCAGATTACTGAGTCTATTTCGGTCATTTGATCTGTCAAATGTTTTCAATGAACCAACCCGAGTGACAGCTTCCTCTGCCACTTGTATTGATATTATTTTTTGTACCTGTAATTACCTTCACAAACAAAAATAAGTTGCCACCTAATCACAGTGGAAAAACAGTAACATTCGCTATTAAATGCCTTTAAAAAAAATTCAAATAAGGTTTAGACCAATGACGGGTAAAAATTTAAAGAAATTTAATAATTCTATGGCCAGTTCACTATGTGTTCAGAATTTTAATAATGTATGTGACCCAAGTGAGTTTTACGCCGAGTCCTTCTCACTATTAAACACGTAATTTAATAACACTTTCCCACTAAAGACTAAAACTATTTGCACATAATGTTAGAAGTAGTGAATGTGACATCATATTGAAGGGAGAAAAACTGGAAATTGTTAATCAAACGGATTCCTAGGAATTCGTAGGAATCAAGCTAGACGAGAAATTACAATGGGGACCTCATATAACATCTCTTGCGGGGCGGCTAAGCTCAGCCGCTTATGCTGTTAGAAAGATCAGACAGTTAACAGATGTAGAAACCGCGCGTTTGGTCTAGTTTAGCATTATGTCTTATGGCGTTTTACTGTTAGGCCGGGCTGCTGACATCGAATCCATCTTTATAAAGTGAGCTGTCATAGCCGTTTATAATCTACGTCGCCGCGAATCCCTCAGGGAACTATTTAAAAGGATTAATATTATGACGGTACCTTGCCAATTCATTAATGAAGTTATCATGTATGTATGAAAAAATCTACATCTTTTTAAAAAAATAAGTGATAGACATAATTTTAACACTAGAAACAAAGACAAATTAGATCAACCATTTTTCAGATTCGCTAAGGTACATACATATTTTATGGGGTACTGTGTTAAATGTTATAACAAAATTCCTTGTGATATATTACAATTAAATGAAAGGATATTTAAAACCCATATTAAAAATACACTTTGTAAACAAGCTTATTACAAATTAGAGGATTATATCCAAGATAAGAACGCTTGGAAACATGCTGGTCCTGCTCCATAGGGCAATTTAGAGTCTAGACAAAATCAAACTGGTTGCTAATTGTATTGTATAAGGAATTATATTTTTGTGTCATTGATTTACACGCAGTGATTATTTTAACTTACACACTGACTTATTACTTGGTAATATTCTATGTAAATCGTATACTTAGTTTTACTATGTTTGCAAATGTGTGAGCACAGTGTATGTATCATAAAATTAATTTAACAGTCGTTGCTTAGCTTTAATTCTTTTTACCTATTTCGGTATAGTGATTTGGTTTTTGGTGCATCCTTTTCACACATACTTATATATAATTATTGTATTTAAACAAAACATTCTAAAAGAGTAACGGTGGAGTTTATTGCCCATTCTTCTCCATAAGAAACTACATATTAGAAGGGGCGACTAGAATCAGTTCTATTTCAATGTAAATGTTGACGTTCAAAAGTGCCTTTTTTGGCCTATTTGAAAGAAATGCTTTTACTTTGATTTTGACTTTGCAAGCGGGTCGAGTAAACGTGCAAGATTTGACTCGAACAAACCTACGCAGGTGTGCGACACCGACATCTTTGAGCTATTGCTTACACTCCCAAATTCATTAATATGAGCAATTTAACTTTCCTTCTGTTAAATTCCCTCGTTCTTTCCCTTTCAATATACACCCAAGTTTCCTATCTTTAGTTCGCGGACGACAGCAATAGGCTAGGCTTATTAGTTCATTGATAAAATGTGGATGTCTAATGCAGACCGTAAGAGTTTGTTGGTATGTATGTTATGGTAAAATATTTACGGTTGTGTGGATACCATTTTCAGATTCAAGCTAAGCATATTAAGAAAGTGTCCGTAATAACCGTAATGAGAGTACAGGAAACTGACATAGCTTTTAGCGTAGGGTTTTTTTTATTTATATATATATTATTAGAAAGTGTTTATCTATGTCTGAAAATGCATTGTAAGAGAAGTTTTTGCAACGATGTTAGTGTTCTGTTTTTTAATGGCGAAAAAGAAGGAAGTAGGATCTCGTTGTCATTACGCTGAGATAATATAACAATCGGTTATTACACGTAACATAATCTGTTGTGTATGAAGGAATACCTTGGTTGAGTGCCCTTGCCCGCTTCCGTTTATCTAGGTTCTATTGCACATGTGTATAGCCTTGCAATTATCAACAACGTGGATATTAATTCAGAATAGAACAGTTTGCTTCTTGTTTTTCGACACAGACTGCCAGAAGGCCAAACATTGAATTGTAAATAATAAGAATTTCTTTAAAAGGAAACAATTTCCGGTGATTCGTTATAAATGAAGATTGATTAAAATAAGCTTTTCACTTTATGTTTAAGTGGCAGATAATAGTAGTAGTATGTGTTTTTCGGTAGGTTTTCTCTTTTCCTAAAGTCAAATTACTCAAGTTACTCATGCGTCCCTTCTTATATGGAAGACAACGGAAATGCATGCTGCCTTAGTTAGAATGTTATCAAGACACATTCAATAATCGAAGATTACAATTTCACACATAATGTATATAAATATTAAGTAGTAAGTACCATATATTTTCTTTCTAAAGACAACTCAAACAACGGACACAAAGAACACCCAGAATCAGAACAACAATTTGAAAATTATACAAAGCGTTGTCCCGTGCGGGGATCGAAGCCATAACACTCGGCCGACAGCGTATTGGCGAGATGACCACTTAAACCGCTACGCCATCCGTGCAGTCATATAGTTAGTATACTAACGACAGTAACGTTATCCTTCCTAAATACCTCATTCGATTATTATATTATGTTGGTACTTATATATATATTTTAAAATAAGTCCCTCACTAGGATTAACTTCTGTATCGCGGGGGACTTTACAAACAGAAGGGAGGGGATGATAGGCTATTAAAATAAGGTACTTGATAGGCAGGGATACATTACATTGTACTGACTATTTGAAATAGCCTGTGCATCTCTAGCAGTTCCCTTTCAGGTAGTCGTCCACTGCCGGAAGGACTTAAATTATTTTAGTCTTTAAATTCGTATATTATCAGGGATTTTATTATGAAATCGCACACATTGACCTAGAAAGGACTTGTTAGTTTTTTGGAGCCTGGAGGCAGGTACAACAAATTTATGTTTATAACGTGTGTTATAAGTGTTATAAGAGTGTATATTACTTTTTTAACAAACTGACTTTTATTTTTATGAAAGTAAATTAAGCTTTCATAGAAATACAGAGATGAAACGTCATTATGTTAGTTATTTAAATTTCTGTTGCAGCAAATAACTATTATATAAATGATAAATTGCTCGAATAGCCTTCTTCTGTGTTACAAAAACAGAAAACGGAATATCAGAGGCATTACCAAAAAGTAAAATACGATGATTGGCACTACACCACTCTGCGCTTCTCCAAAAGCTTTTTGCAACAAATTGTCGCCTGCCGTATTTCCGGACCGATACGACCTCCAAACCTTCAAGAAAAGAGCGTACTCCTACGGCAAAACACTTGAGACTTTTGAGTTGCGGGTGCTTGCGGCTTGCTTTATTCTATGGGCGGCAGTAGTCACTTACCATCAGATGACCCGTCTGCCTTTTTGCCCACTATCCCATAAAAATATCAGACTCATGTAGACTATATGTATGGTCGTATGTTTATTTTAATTCAAATCCTTTTTTTTCACTACCTCACCTATGGAACATTTTCCAAAAAAAAAATCGTTTATACAGATTAATCAAAGTTTATGTATACTCGTCATATCATCAAAGCATGCGTCACATCTGGCTGAATATATGTACAAGAATAGATAATTGATCATGGGGCCAATTTAAACGTCTAGATAAACTATGAAAAATTAGGAACAATTTAACCATAAATCAGCGAATAGCTTTGAAAATATATGACGCACGGAAAACTCTACAATATGGCATAATATTTGATAGTTAAACAAAGACTTGGCACAATCTTTTGCCAACTGACGGAGGTTTATTCTAAATATTATCTAATAATAAAAGTCAAGATCATTCGGTGACGATAAGGCTTTCTTGTTATTTCTTTTTTAACTCGGGAAAAAATTGTTACATTAACTTAATACTTAGGAATAATAAGGGATTGAAGCATCAGTCAAAGATATATGTATTTATCCTTTAATGCTAAAGGTTAAACTTAATACTGTGGAAGTGCCAACATGAACATGCTGTATATTTTACGAGATATATTATAGAATTCACAATATTTTTGGGGTAGATATTCTTTCCATAACTGTTTTTTTAAACATGCATGTAAAACCAAGCACTAACTTGCAGTAAAAAATATGTAACTCTAGTAGTAAATAAGCCTAGTAAAGAGCCTGAGCCTAATAGAAGTGTTTACTCTCTATTACAAGGCCGTTCATGGTGGCATACAGATATGTAGATAGGCACAGTCGCATGATAAGCGTGTTGTAAAATTTAATTGAATAAAGTTTTCAGGTTTGTGCCATTACTCGTCATGTATTTGTTTTTGCTGACAAATTACTTACATTAGAACCTAAATACTAATTATATAAATACTTACGTTTTTTAGTCATGAGATATGAATGATGGCTATTAAAGGCAAATTACGACAAGGCTTATTACATAATTATGTTTTTTTTTATCAGATTGGGCATAAATTATATGAATAGAGTAGAGAATATTTTTTTTTTAAACTACAGTCTTATTTGTACAAAATTAACATGTTTATGAACAATGAGCTTATCAAAGAGCGATTACACTAACGTTATTTAAAATAATATATTTACCTCGAAATAATGAACTACTATCGTGAATATTATTTTAAATATTATTTTAGTAGATCATTAAAAATGAGATACATAAATACTGTTGTTGTTTACAAACGCTCTTTTTTAAAGACATGTTACACGGCTATAATATTAAATCCAAATTATGACTATTACGTTTACGTTCTATTGCCTTCCTTGTAGTGCCCTGGCGGCAATAGGCTTGCCCTCTATTGCCAGATTATTGGTACCAAATTAGAATTGGAAACATTTTGGTTCTTAATACACATCAACCGACCCTTTCAGGGACACAGGCATATGTATTTATGTAAAACGCTTATACACACAACTATTTAAAAAGATAACCCAAAATCAAGATAAAAATATAAGACAATAAAAAAAAAAAAAAAAGATAAGCCATTCCTAAATTTTACAATGAAATTTAATGTTTGCATTACATTTAATTTAATTGTATATTTTATTATATTATCTGGTTCTATTTGTAAGCCATTTCAACACAAAAAAATAAATAAAGAAATACGCTGAAACTGCTTGCAAAAGGTAAAACTTGCTGTTTGCAATGCCAGTAGGCAATAGACCCCTTTTTAGTAGTATTTTAAGAGACAATAAATACATCCGTACGGTTGACGGTAAGGTTACTAGATGGTTGGGAAATCCGGACTCGCCCTGGAACTTTCCTTCTTTTCCACTAATAAGACCTCGCTGTCCCGGATTTTGGTGACTTAAAAAAAAACTGTGTACAATTAGAGCCTCAGCGCTTAGCTCCTACACCGCCATGTGTCTCTATGTATCATTCGCATCTACTCTCATTTAACGTGACACAAAACATTGAATTTTGCCTTTTACTTTTTTGATTAAATAAGATAAGTAAAATCTTAATCCATTCCTTATTAAATACCTTATTTTACCCTATGTATTATTACTAAGCCAAACTTTATAACGTGAGTAGAATTGTGTTGGAAATAATAAATTCATATTTAGTAACCCTAAAAAATGTCAATGGACTTAGCTACAGCGTCTGAGAGGTATACCTACACAGTTTATAAATATAATAATTGTTGTTTGTACGAAAGGAAAAGCACGAGATATAATACAGCTATTTAACAAATTGTAAAACCATATAAGCATACATCTGTATATAGAAACGACAATCTATACATATCAGCACAATGAAGGTGATTAAATGTTACAGTTATAATGCAACCACATTTCTATGCAGTTTATATTATAACGTATAATAGGCTAATTATTACATACTTCTAAAAAAAATCGTTAGGGGGTCAATTAATTGAATTCCTTTGAATTCCTCCATGATTCACATACGAGATTCTTAAGATCATCAGAAAATCTAGAATTAAAAATGCGTTTACATTCGACGACGTTTCTTAAAAAATCCTTTACCGTTTTTGCAACACGGCTGTGGAATACATTGTCAATAGAAATAAAACAAACTCGATCACGACGAAACATCGACACATACAAAGCAATGGTTAAAGGTCACTCTAACTACAAGGTCACTAAAATTATTGTTAAATCAGTCATTTTTGTAATTGCTACTTGCTGAATACGTATTATATTCTAAAATATGTTTGTCCTTTTTTTGTCATATGTATGTATATGTATAGTTTTATGTATAATTATAAGTATAGTATAGTATGTACACCGTCAACTACCATACACACTCGCTCTCACCAAAACCCTTCCAAAGGTTGTCTGGTAGAGATCTATAATTGTACCTGGCTTTCCTAATTATTTTTAAGATTTACTGTTGTACTTTCCATGGTTTACAATAAAGAGTATTCTATTATATCCTATGGGCTTGCCGGAAAAAAATAATATTATTATTTATATTGTTTATCTCCCTCTTTAAGAAGGGTAGATTACATCTCATGTGGGTCTTCAGGCAAGCACGTTACTTAAAGCTTATGGATGAAATAGAACATGTTGTAAGAAATTTTCGTGTCATTCGGCAAGTGTTTTTTTTTTATGCGATGGGGGGCAAACGAGCAGACGGGTCACCTGATGGTAAGTGACTACCGCCGCCCATGGACACCCGCAACTCAAGAGTCACAAGTGCGTTGCCGGCCTTTTAGGGAGGAGTACGCTCTTTTCTTGAAGGTTTGAAGGTCGTATCGGTTCGGAAATACGGCAGGCGACAATTTGCTCAATAGGCTGGTTGTGCTAGGCAAAAAGCTTCTGGAGAAGCGCATAGAGGTGGAGTGCCAATCGTCCAGGTGGTGGGGATGGATATTTTGTCGCGTAGGACCCGCAGCCAGTATAAGTCCGAACAATTCCTCTGAACACTCCCCATGATACAAGCGATAGAGGATGCAGAGTGAAGCTACATCTCTACGTAACGCCAAGGTGTCAAGTCGATCAGAAATATCTTGGCAGTCGATGATGCCAGTCGCTCTCCGTTGAATGCGGTCAAGAGGGAGAAGTTGGTACTGGGGTGCACCTGCATAGAGATGAGAACAGTATTCCATGTGCGGCCGAACCTGCTCCTTATAAAGTTGCAGGCGGTGGGCCGGAGTAAAATACAGTCTCGATCTGTTTAGCACACCAAGCTTCTTCGAGGCTAATATGGCCTTACTCCCTAAGTGACCGCGAAACTGGACTTCGCTTGATATATCGACGCCAAGGATTCCGATGCTGGTTGATGCAGTTAGGGAAGTGCTCTCAAATTGAGCTGATACGACCAATGGCATCTTTTTAGCGGTGAACGCGCAAACCAGTGTCTTCGTGGGGTTAAACTGGACTAGGTTAAGTCGACCCCAATCTGAAACTTTTGATAAAGAAGTTTCGATTTCAGACACAAGTTTGGATCGGCTTTCGATGACGTTTACCCGAGAAATGTTAGCGCGGCCGGTGTAAAGGGCATCACTCGGGTGTAAAGTGCTATCGTCTGCATAGCAATGGATGCTGCTAATCTGCAGCATGTCATTGATATGCAGAAGAAACAGCGTGGGTGATAGCACACAGCCTTGTGGGACACCAGAATTAACAGACTTGGAGTCGGAACATGCACCGTCAACAACGACCTTGATGCTTCTGTTTGTTAGAAAACTGATGAGCCAATTGCACAGTTTCTCGGGAAGCCCACAGGAAGGAAGCTTCGCAAGGAGCGCTTTGTGCCAGACCCGATCGAAGGCCTTCGCCACGTCCAAACTAACGGCCAACGCTTTCGCCTTGGTCTCGATCGCCTGTGCCCACCGATGAGTCAAGGAAACAAGAAGATCACCAGCTGAACGACCCCGACGGAAGCCGTATTGTCGATAATTGAGGAGCTGGTGGTCTTCTAAGTACCGGAGGAGCTGGCAGTTAACAATGGATTCCATTATCTTGGAGAACAAGGAGGTGATGGCTATGGATCTGTAGTTGGACGGATCCGAGTGATCTCCTTTTTTAGGGATTGGGTGCACTAGAGCTGTCTTCCATGAGTTCGGGACTACGCCAAGAGAGTAGGAAAGCCGATAAAGGCGCGTTAAAACCGGTGCCAACTCTGGAGCACACGTCTTCAGCACGATAGGAGAGATTCTATCGGGGCCACTCGACTTAAGAACCTCAAGGGAAAGAAGCGCTTTGCGCACTGCCCTTTGTGTAAACTGGACTTCCGGCATGCGGGTCTCGCACTGCGGTATGGTCGGCGGTGCGTTTCCCCCGTCGTCCAGGGTCGAGTTGGACGCAAAGAGTTTGCCCAGAAGATCGGCTTTTTATTTTTCTTTTTTATTTAGTGTGTTCAATATAGTGGTTATTTGTAGTAAATGTAGTAAGTGCATTTTTAAAGTATCAAGGCATTGAGTGAGTGCTTTAGGCACTAAACCAGTTGAAGATAAAACAATTGGTTTCTCTCTGTGAACTACTGTTGCTTTCCTTTGAGTTTTCAGCTCTACTGAATGGTCTTGGTATATGGATATTATTATTATATTGGCCTTAAAATAAAATAAATTGTAGTGGGAATTTGACCACCAGGCGATCTATAGTAATATATCACTATAACTTCCTTACCTTAGATGAAAATAATTTTGTTTTTTAATAATGTACTATATTTTGTCCATTTCAGTGAGGAGTGAGGAGGCTTATATTATTACTACTATTATTAGAAGTTACAATTTAACGTAAATAAAATGTGTCTTGTGTTGTTGGAGACTTGACTAACTTATGTAGAAACAACGCACACAAAGAACATCCAGACTTGGGACAACTATTTATGAATTACATACATTTTGTCCTGTATTGGAATCAAATCCACGACCTCTGGCCCAGCAGTCAGGATCCGTGGAAAGCATACCACTAAAAGGTCTTAAAAGTCTAGGTCAAGGTCTTAAACGAGTCATAACTTTTATAAAAGGGGTAAATATCTTTAAGGAAGATCTCCCTGGAGAATGACACTGTCACATATCTTTTATCTTACAATAGTGTTGTTGAAGCTGGATGTGGCACCCACGAGTTGTTTAATTTAAAAAACTTACATATATTTAACCAATGAGGCTGTCTACTTATTCCTTTAAATTATTATGTCGGACAGTAATAACGATAGTCAATGCTTTTTAAAGTTTAAATTGAGACTGAATGTTGTTTGTAAATACTGCAAGTAACAAAAAAAAACTAAAGAAACATAGAAGTATATCTTTCAAATACTTACCTCTGGTAAACAATGGTGTTGTAAGCAATAGTAGTCCTGTCCACCGTCATTATGACACCAAGTCCCGTCAGGGAAGTAAGGATCCTTGCCAGCATCATTGAGTTCTACCCGCGGTGCATAGAAACCTCCACCAGCGGCTCGCCGGCAGAACACCGCGCAACCCATCCACATACGAGCTATAAAAAAGGCACTTTTAAATAGGGATAAAAAATTATACAAAATTATGGAGTTATCAATTGATGGATCTATGGAATTAGAGAGGTTCTGGTGCTTATTTACATGAGGGGAAGCAGTATTGTGCAGTAACTATAACCCTAGTCTACGTGTTTAAAATTCAACTGTTTAACCTTTCTAAGATTCTTCCGTTCAGTTATGTCGTTCTGAACCTGGAAATACTTTATACATGAAGTATTATAGATTATTTTTTACGAGCACATAAATTAAGTATAACGGTTATGTATACAATTTAATTTAGCTGAACGCCTGAAAACTAACCTCATGCAGCTGTGAATCACTACGCCTATTTATAAGGCGTTAAAGTACCGCTCGATGTATAACAACAGTTATCGACAAGGAAATCCTCAGTACATTGTTACCTATTGACTACAAAATAGTATATTCAAACTATATATTTTTATGACTTTCTAGTCGTGCCTTCACCCTTTAACGAGATTGTGTTACTTGACTTGTGTTGATTTAATCTCTTCGCAAATAGTAATACATATAAATATTTACATTTGTCTATAACTTAAATAAAGGAAAAAAAAATAGAGACTATTCACTAGCAAGCATCGTGAAATTCCTCCGCATCGTCGCCTAATGGTAGGCTGGCAGACTTAGTACCACGTTGAATAACAATGCTTATTCACTGTGCAAAAAAAAACCAGGCGTCTGTTCACGAGAAGTGCAAATTATTCGCTTAGCTAGTTCCTTATAAATGGAACGAGCACTTGGACCCCATGAACGTAACATCTACACCCGAAAAACACCATTAGCATTCAAATTACTGTATTTACCACCCAGCTGTACTTGGAAGATGTGATGGCGCAAGGGTGTCGACGCATGTTGCGTTGGGACGCAACATGCGTCGACTGCCAAGGAAGATAGATGGTGCCCACACCAAAGGCACTACTATCTATCTTCCTTGGCAGTAATGACATACCTACTGGTCTCTACCGATCCTTCATGACACGTACTAGACCATTGGGTTCACATACAGCGGGAAAGCTTGTGATAAGAGCACGACCGATTATGTCATTGATGTTTTCATGTCATGACATGACATGACAATGACAGGGCCAGCGCTCCAGCTACAAGAAACGTCATAATGTCCGAGAGTCGGCCGAGGTCTCGTTAACAGAAGCAATGCTGAGAAACACAAGTAGTGAAGTCCAACAAAGTGCCTATGTTGGGAGAAGGTAAGACCTGATTCTATAGGTTTAAAGCCCATTCTCTGACAGCCAACAAAAAAGCGCGCTCTACAAGATTAGATGAAGTCTCAATTAAAGCATCCCTTTTATAAAGTCCATAGTGGCTCGTCCCATTGCCTTTGAGAGAACGGATCGAGATGAGAATAGAGAAATGGAACAAGCCATCCTCCAAACAGTAATATCATTGGTCTGGCAATACTTATTATACGCAATACACTTCAAAAGAGACTAATGTATTTTTTTTTATTTCCTTGGTTAACTCTTCTGTGGGGTGGACGGATGACAGACCTGCGGGAAGACTGACATCTGAAATTGTGGAACGCCAAGGATCTGATAAGGATTTTTGATTTTTTCAAAAACAAAGTATAGCATAAAAGCCGAATTACACATACAGTACAAAACAGTACAATTTTCAACAAGGGATTGGAAAAAAATGAAATTTTGTACAACCGAGAGTCTGGCTTGTCACAAATAAAAATTTCACATTTATCACTGTGATAGTTCTATGCAAATGGTTTACATTTAAAAAAAAATAAACTTGTAGAACTGTATCTACATCTCCAACGTAAGTTCCGTAATGGAAGTACCAAATGTTTAATTTCGAATTTATCGACTCAATGATAGGGTGTATTGCTAATTGACTGGTCCGAGAAGGTTACCCGGCTGACATCCAACAACCGACTCCAAAAGATCGTCTTTATTTACTAACTTTGTAGGATATCTATAACTTAGTTAAAGAAATTTATAAATCTTGCTAAATCTATGCAATGATGCTTACTGGGGTCATGTGGTGCCTGCAGTCCACCTCCACGCGCGTCCAGTTCAGGCAATAACGATGCATATTCCGCACATTTTCGGGAAGCCAACTCGTTGGCATTCACACGACTTTTCTTATTACACACCTGCAAAATATTATACGCTACTTACTACAATATAAATAGCATAGCAATGACCGGTTTTCTCTTGGCTGGTTGGTACTTTGTGTACTAAGCGGTGCTGGTTAGCAATTCTTCACATTTTGTTATGCACAATCAACTACCAGAACTGCAGAAAATAGTGGGATTTATTTTTTGCTTATTTATTAGGAATTTATATCGGAGATGCCCGACTAGTCACCCCATTGACACACTTGAGAATATACAGATCACTGACCTTCACTCTACATTACTGTAAAGATTGACCTCAAGACCGTTAACTACTATTCATTTAGAGTTGTAATATAGATAACCTTTGTATCATCACAGAGCACTACATCATATCCCGCTCCATGACAGTTCTTCTTCTGAGCCGTACAGACACGTCGTCTCTCTTTGAAACCACGACCACGATCAGTGCAGCCTGATCGACAGCTAGCTTCGCGCCAAGGGCCCCAGGCATTTGTCCCTTCACCATGATTACTGTCATCAATTTCATTATCATCAGGTTTTGGTGCTGGACTGCTTGTGGGCAGGTTGCCCGTCGGTATGCACTCGCCTCCTTGACACCACTGAAGTGATTAAACACAATTTAGAGTTATAAAAACATTCTAAAAAAAGTGAGAGTAATACATACGTACATAAAAACATTCACGACCATATCCCTAAATGAGTAGCCAGAGGCGTCTCGACAACCTTTTAATAAGAATAAGAGAGGACAAGCTATTGCTGTCATCCGGGCACTGTACGATATATGTATTCTGTCTGATAGATAACCATCCCGGACTCGTCTCTTACGAAATCCACAGTAATTGTTTTGTTTATTTATGATTCTTTGAGCAACGGCGATTTCTTATAGTCAGTCTCTGTCTCGCTAACGTGGTCGATTGGTCACCTCAATGATTGCGGACGCACCTCAGAGAAGAATTATTAATACAAGTTGTATATTTAGAAAACAATCTAACCATGTGTTGTCCACAGTATGTTCCAGGCAGCGCGGGCCCGGCGTAGTAGAAGCCGGCGCGGTGCGGCGTGCGGCACGCCAGTTGCGCGCAGTGCTCGGGCGCCGCGCCCTCCGGCGTCGCTACTGCATCCTTGTCCCTCAGTAGAACCTGACACCAGACGTGTAAGCTTGGGGAACAGAGGTCTTGTTGCAAAATTGCAAGGAGTACTTCTTTTTAAATATTCCTAGTTTCAACCCTTTGGCGTCTAAGAGAACATGTCGCAATTTACGTCATGTTTAATTTTTTCATGATTTATCTTAGTACCAAAGTAGTTCATAAAAAATGTAGTATGATTCATTCTTTACAATTAAAACCGTTATAAATGTGGTAACATATTTATAATAAACAATGTAAGGAGGCAAACCCATTACATAATACTAATAATAATTTACCACAAACCCTGGACAGTTCGATCATTCGACCAATTCGTCAACTTAAGTTACACAATAAATCATGTTGTTTGATCCTTACATTACACTTAAAACCATTCTATTGATACATCTAAGACAATAACTTTATTTACCTACTTGAAATAAATAAACATTATCCAACATTAACAGAAACAAACGAACAGATAATTTAAACATTACCTTCAGCCAACCTAGAATAAAATATAGAATTACCTCGCATTGTTTCTTAGCGCTCCAAACAACGCCGGGGGCACCGCCGAACTTTTCATGTTGCAATTCACTGGGCACATCTAGATCATCTTCTTCAGCACCATCCAGCAAGCAAGTCGCCCATCTACACGTATACAAACACAAACCTATACATATTAGTTTTTTCTTTTTTAAAGACAGCTCCCGCATTAGGATTAATTCCTGTGTCGCGGGGGACTTTACAAACTCAGAACAACAATTTGAGGATTACACAAAGTGTTGTCCCGTGCGAGGATCGAACCCACGACACCTGGAGCGGCAGAGTGGTGGCAGTGTTGTTTAATTATTTTTTTATTAAATTGCTCGCACTACATAACTTTCGTGATGAAGTGTGTCTATAATAAATATTACAGAAATCGTCTGTACTTGATGACTGGCTCTCAGAAAAACAACAAATTAAGTATACTTAGTGGCAACACCGATGCTTATATGTATAGAATGCTGTATACATGTATGCTGTATGTATAGAAAAAAAATGACAGTATGCAATGAAAAATTAAAATTCATACATCATATTCATAATATTGTGTTAGGTACTGCTGTCTGATCCATAGAATAGAAACTGGCTATTTTTTATTTCTTGCTCTGCCAAGAGTTAAGACTAAACCATGTAGAAAAATTAACTATGTAACCAACTGGAGTTTTCAGGTTGAGTGCAAACAAACTGTCGTCGTCGTTTTAGAAAAAGGTATACATAGAGTTACTAGGTTAAATAAATGCCAAGTACCGCAGCTCGGCAGCAACCCGCGCACTGCAAGTAGACCAGGAGGCTTCACCATTAGTGCCTCTCGACGGTGACATTATGTAACCGTCCCGAGCGCAACTGTTGCCAGTACCGTCGTGGTGCATTCCCAGGCTGAAACATTAACATTTTACTGGCTCTAAGCTTTCAACATTAAAGGAAAAAAATTCTCAGTAGGTCACTTTGTTACTTTGTTTATTGTTGAATATACTTTCAACGGTTAAATGGTTATCGAAATAAATTTTTATGCTAAATACGACGTACACCATTCAGATGTTATAAGACGAGTGGTTTTCCCAATGGCTTTCTGTGACATTTTACGGTCTATATGGACTTCATATTAATTAACCTGGCGTTTACTAGGGTAAACACTCCCCGCATTTTATATTCTATAATTAGAATTAATTTTTTTATGTTTAAAATATTATTAATTGGTAATCAAACAAGCATTTAAAATATGTACTGTACACTTAATGTTTACTTAGTTGTATTAACGGTAAGTGCCCGCATACGATTATCCTACATAGAAACAAATACCCGATAACTGTACCCATTCTAGTGAAACCGGCAATATAAGTAAGGACCTAATAATTTGATAATTGTATACATAATACTTATATGTTAATACTTGTTGTAAATATTTATTAAAAATAAGAGTCTAATCAAATCTTAAGGTAAATAGAATATAAGAATTCCTATTGTTTCTAAATGTTTTTGTTTTCTCTAAAAAGAGTTTAATACAGTTAAAAATAAAATATGAAAAAGAGGCTTGTAACCGACTTGTGTCCAATCTCATGCGCGAGGATATAGACGGAGGTAAAGCCGGCGGAGGGGTAGGGCCTGCCCAGCAGGTCGGAGGTGCCGAACTCCGAGACCACACATGCATGCGCAGGTAAACACACACCGCCCACCGGCGCCAACCCCATTGTCACGCCGTTACGATGGCCACCCTCTTCTGAGTAGAAGTCTAACCTGAAATTTGATTAAATTGTCACTTACATATTGAGGTAGGTACTATCTTTCACATTGTTAGTCTAAGTGCCATGCAAACAAGTAAAAGTTACAAAGATAGAAAACACTAGGCCAATATAATAGAGAGAGTTCACGTTGGAGTAGAATTGGGCCACCCCATCTCTTTGATCGGAATATTATCTGACAGACAGAATGTGTACAGTCATACAGTGCCCGGTAGACGGCAATAGCCTTGCCCCCTATTTAGTTAGTGGGACCATATTCTAATTGCCAAAATGTCGGTGTTTAATACACCTCTGCCTACCCCTTAAGAGATACAGGCGTGAGTGTATGTATGTACATATGTATGTTATTAATCTTTATGTGAATGCCGACCAACTTCATTTTCATTTTCATGAAATAAACTTAAAGAAAATAATAGCCTATTAGAATCTATTGTATTACCGACAAGTTTATGATTTTTTTATTATAAATCACTCGTCACATTTAAATGCTACAAAGGCATTGACTGATGCATTTTATTTAATGGTTATAGGTAATTTTCATGTTTATCAGAATGTTATTGAACTTTGAGCCAAAAAAGACAAACAGTCAGAAAATTTAGTGGTTCGAGAGGAACAGTAAGAAATGTAAATCACGTGCTCTTATTTGCACATTTTCACCGGTGCATGCATGCATGTCGTGGTGGTGAGCGTCTCCGTTTGTTTACAAACTTACTTACCTAAATGTACGTAAGTACAAATATTTATTTCACACCATTTTCACTTCCAACTTGTTGAAATAATACTTAATATTTATATTTTAGGGGACATTTGCGTTGTAGGCGTAAAAAGTAGCGGCTCCTACGTTCCTAAGGTATTTAATTGTGTATTTAGTTCTTTAAAAAAACTATATGCATAATATTTATCTTCCGATCAAGCCTTGAAAAAATATTAGGTTGGCAACTAATAAACTCGCCATCTTTGTACACAAATTTGTTTAATTTTTTAAGTATACAAAATCTAATTATTTCCCATTATATAAGCACCGTCGTTTTCTAGCACCTGTCGCCGCCGCACTGGCAGACATAATGCCTTCCTCGTAGAATTTTTTAGGCTTTGATCAAAAAAGGTGGTAAGGTCACTTTTAAGCTGGTCTTAATTTTTTTTATTTTTTATCTGCTAAGTAGTGGGCTAGAGAACGAAATAGGTCATAATATATAATATAGAATAATGTCTGGAGAGTACGGTGGGTGAGGAAGGAGAGTACGGTGAGTCGCTTTTGCTACATGTGGTCGAGCATTATCGTGCAAAAAGTATACTTTATTTTGATTTTTCGGTCATCTCGCTGCTACTTTATCCAGTTGGTCACAATAAATATTGGCCGTGATTGTAGTGTTAGATGGCAACAACTCCCAGTATATAATTCCGTTTATTCGCCACCACACACTTAAAAGAACTCTTTTACTAGTGTCGGTTTTGGCGTTGGTACTCCTACTTCTCCAGGTCCAAGCCACTAGCGCTTACTCGAAAAATGTATGTACATAACCCCTTTTCATTCTCCGTAATTACATCCCTCAGCCACTCATTGGTACGATGATAACTAAGCACTCATCTGAAGTTGAAACGGCGTCAACACATGTGGCAACCAAACTGAATATTTCCAGGTCTTTTCTAAAGCATGGATTTGTTTTTCTCCTGCAGTATGAGAACACTGAAGCTGCTCTGCCAGACAACGAGAAGTGAACCTGGGATCCATTTCTATGAGTCTTTTTAACTCCTCTACATCTATTGTAGGAGGTCATCTGAATGAGTTTCATCAGATTGGTCATAATTTCCATCCTTAAATCTTCTGAACCTATGTTTGATGGTATCGTAAGAGAGCACGCCTTCGCCCATCGTTGCTCATATATTGCACACTTCTACAGTCGCTTTTCGACGTAAGCGAAATTCGTGAAGTAAAAGCAGCCGAAGTTCTCTACGAGAAATATCCATAATTTACTGTAGTTTTACTATTCGCGATCCAGTTGTCAACTGATCTGACACACAACTCTTGCTTTATTTATATACTACTCCAAGAAATTCGAGATAGTTCTATAACGTTTTAGAAACTGATCGAAAAAGTGGCGGGTTTATTAGTTGCCAACCTAATAAATATGTACATATGTTTGTCAAATCATCAATATTTCAGTGAATTTATAAATACAATAAAAGCAATACAGCATCTCTTTAAGGGCTAGTTTAAAAAAAAATATTTAAAATCGACCACAACAGTTACCAGTGTTTGTCTGTAGTTACCCAGAGAGAAGCAGAGCCATGTCCCAATGTTGTGGGTCGTCGTCATCTTCGACGTTGAGCGAGCGTTGATACGCGCAGAAGGAATCGAGAAGGCGTCCGCGTTCAGCATGAGCTGATAGAGACGCTGGCTGGGCCCGCAGTAACGTCAGACGAACTAGAGACAGTTGAATGTTGGTCCCCAGGGACGAGTGCTGGTACAAGGCTTGCACCTGGAACAGTTATGCACACGAGTAGTCAAATATAACATTGTTAAATTTACAAACAATTTTAAATTATTTGACACGCATCCCAATCTAACGAAATAAATCGTTACTGAGTTTGTTTGTTTTGTTATTTGTTTTGCTGGCAAGCAAAACGAAGACGGGCACGTCTTAACTACTCAAACGATAATCAGGAAATTGAAAATAAGCATTGCCTGTGGGAGAGTACAGGACATATTTTTTATTTTTTTATTTGTGGCTTACCATAATGACTCCACTTTGCCTGATGGTAAGCAATAAATGGAGTCCAAGAGTGGTAGTCACCATCCTCATTGCATGTCTAGTCAATGCAGCAAGGTGACCCACACTATGGCGGCCTGGTGAGATGCTTTTTCACGCCCCGCTTAAAAGACCCGGGATCTAAGTGGGAAGGAAACACGTGCGCTGGTAGGGAATTCCAGGCTTTCACTGATCGGCACAGGAAGGAAGAGCCAAACCGTTTCGTTCGGGATCGCATACCTTCGACTCGCAAACGGTGACTCCCCAGGCCAGCACGTGTAGTCCTGTAGAGGAAGGGAGAAGGTGGGACCAATTGGAAGAGCTCGTCAGAACACTCCCCGTGATGTAGACGATAGAGAACTGCCATAGAGGAGACATCTCTTCGCAACTGCAGGGGCTCAAGAGACTGGGTGACCTCAGGACAGTCTATAATACGGACTGCGCTTCGCTGCAACCGATCGAGAGCGTCAAGCAGATACTGCGCATAGCCATACCAAAGATGAGAGCAGTACTCCACGCAAGAGCGAACCTGGGTCTTATATAAAAGACACAGATGCTCGGGCGAGAAGAACCGTCTCACCTTGTTCAATACACCGAGCTTCCGCGAGGCCGCCTTAGTGACGCTCTCGATGTAATCACGGGGATTGAGATTCCGACAGATGTCCATACCCAGTATACTAAGCCTATCCTGTAGTGGCAGTTGAGTGTTCTGAAGAGTAGGAAGGGGAAAGGAATGGAGACTTTTTGTTTGAAAACGCGCACGCCTGTGTTTTCTTGGCGCTGAACTCGACCAGATTCTCACAACCCCATTGAGAGATGCGGCTCAAGACCCGGTCGAGCTCAGCAACAAGCTCCTGTCGTTTTCCCTCAACGTCTGCTAGCTTGGCAGCAGGATGTCCAAAGAATCGCCCGTGTACTGTGCTGTCTGTCTGCATAACAATGTATGTTGCCAAGAGCCAACATATCATTATATATATAACCTTTCATCCTGAAGAAATACTATTCCAAAGGGATAGAAAAATAACTTTTACGTGTGGAGGGCCCCATGCAAAACTATTTTATAAAATAGGAGACTATAGAGAGCTTTAGGCAGATCTTTTGTAAACAGTGTATCGACAACTAGTGGTCATTAAAAAGTTTGGTTCAATCACTCACTGCTTATATTCAGTAAATTGCTTGCTGTTGAGTGTGTAACTTCATAACCATACTAAGATGTACCGGTATAATATGGTTTCTCAGAACTGTTTGAATTAAAAATGATTTATTTTTTACACAAGAGTGCGTGATAAATAAAAAAATAGGCGGGAAATCATCTGTCATTTGTTTTTTATCGTGGTTGGAATTTCGTCATCCGCAGTGAAAATAAAATTAACGCGAAAAGATTTTAGAGCGATGATTTTAAAAGTGCTCTTTCTCCGCAATATTGTGCCGAGCACCTCCAATGCTTTTGGGAGGGAAGCACCTCACCTGAGCACCGTGAGGCGACGGTATGCCGAATTTGAACGGGGACAGATTTCTCTACATGATGAAATTCGTGAAGGGCGGCCCACTGAGGAAAATGTGACTACTGTGAAGAAGCTAATTGAAGAAAACAGACACATCTACTATGAGACGGTTCGGGGACATTTGGGAATTGGTATTAGTCAATTTCAAAAATATCTACATGAAGAATTAAAAGTTAGAAATATTTGTTGTCGTCGGCCTGATGAACTGACTTCAGAACAAAAACAGTCTCGTGTGGATTGGTGCAAAAAGATGTTACTTAGGTACAACCATGGAAATTCTAATGCTGTATACGACATCATCACAGGAGACGAAACTTGTATTTATTGTTTTGAACCAGAGAAAAAACAATAATCTTCTGAATGGGTGTTTGAAAGCGAGAACAGACCGACAAAGTTAAAGCAGGCGAGGAGTCCGTATCCTTGTGGATAAAAACCCTTTATTAAAAAAAAACAAAAACAGGCGAGGAACTACGAAAAAAAAAAATTGCGTTTCTTTTCTCGCGCTCGGGTCCCGTTGACACAGTCCCACTTGAAGATCAAAGAAGTGTTAATGGCGAGTGGTACACCACCTTTTGTTTACCCGCTGTTCTTGAAAAAGTACGAGAAAGAAGACCGAGAAGCCGCATCTTCTGGCACCACGACAATGCTTCTTCACACACCGCCAATAAAACAAAAACATTTTTAGCCTCTGAGAAAGTAGAGCTCGGGACCCATCCAGCACATAGTCCGGACCTCGCACCCTGTGATTTCTTTGTTTTTCCTATAATTACAGATTTGTTGACAGGCTTTACTTTTACAAGCTCCGAAGAGGCAGTGACGGTGTTCAATCAGCACGTTGAAAACATGCCACCAGACCAATGGTTATATTCTTTTGAAAAATGGTTCGAACGTATGTAAAAAAAATTTAAATGTAAAGGAGAATACTTGAAAGAAAATACTTGAAAAAAAAAACTTTAAATGAATACATTACTTATTACTTGTAGCTTGTATACATATACTTATAACTTGTTTAATTAATAAGTTACGAAAAACTTTCAGTGCGGACGTAATATATCATGACCCTAAAATATATCTCCACTATTTGTTGTACTAGTACCACGATTTTAATAACCACAACTCAACGTTAGGACAAAATTATATAAGTTTGAAACAACTTACACCATTTATGTAGGCTAGCAGCATGTCCCTTAAATCAGCTTCACTGTAGTTCAAAAAAGGGTAGAAAATTTTGTAGGCTGCCTCGTCTAAGAAAAGTGCTATCTCAATAGTATAGCTGGCAGGTCCAGGCTTTATTCTTGGTGGTTGCCCACGCGGCCGACGCACGCGTGGGCGTAGTGGTCGAGCGTCATCACTTGGCGGTGTGGGGGGTGGAGCGCGCCGAATAACATGCGCGGTTCTGCCGCTCCCCGTTTCAGCACGCCCAGCGCCCAAAGCAAGAGGTCGGACTTCGTAAGTTGAATTGTCAACAACAATTAGTCCATGCTGGAAATAGTATGATTTACACAAACAAATGAACACTTCTTAAGCTGTTGTTGTTGTAGAAAACAATGTAGGTACATACTATTTTTATAAAGTTAAAATATTGGATAATTTTAAACTATGTATGATAGTTTAGGGTAATGTCTGCATATATTCTGAATTAATTAGGTACGCTAATTATAGAAGTAGAAGTAAAAAACTGTGTTTGATCACTAATTTAAAATTGACTTAGCTCATTAAGTTTACGTATGTGTGATATAACTACATACGACCAAACTCTAGGAAATAGAAGAATAGCTTCTTACCTATACTTGACACATGTGTATTTAATGAATTTATTTCTTCAAAACTTACAAGTGCATGATCTCTACAAGCTGAGAAAGCTGCCACTGTATTTTCACCGGTGTGCAAAAAGTGGCAAGATGCATCAACAGAGGACAGTGTAGACTCTTGGCCAAGATCAGACCAAACACGAAATTCCGGAGACACCAAACGACGATTTGGTACTAACTGTAGCTTGAAATTCCTAAAAATAAGTCATTTGATAACGTAATATATTCTCTTAAGAAATCAAAATTAATTTTTGAAGTAGAACATCCTCATTCCAACGTAATAGTATATTTATAAATACCAGTATATATTGTTTCTATTACATGAAACCACACCTACATTGCGTAATCGAACCTGATCGGCCCCATTACACCAAAAGATTTCTATGACCGGAATTTTATGTAATATAATAACAGTTCCGAATATGCCGCGTACGTGAGTAGATTGATCATTATAATGCGACCAGTTTCTCAACACAATATTTGTACTCACCGTCCGAAGGCATCAAAGCTGTAAGGTAATGGAATTTCATCGTAGGGTTTGTCAGCCGCAAGTTGCGCCTCTCGGGGTAGTAATGCCGGCAGGTATACCACCTGGGTATCTGAACTGTCTTGTAAACTATCTGTGTTCGTCCACCAACCATGCAGTGGCAGTAAATCCTATAGATAAAAAAATATAAAGTTCATTTAATTTTTACACCAACATTAAATTTTGATTTCCTATCTCATTTAAATGTTTGCAACATAACTATACTTCAGCATGTAAAAAATTATAGGCATTCAATATCATTCATATTCAATTGTGTCCTATGAAACAGTCATATCCAATATGGTCTGAATACCCTATTTAACGAAGTGGCCCAATAGCCTAGGTATATTGACTGGACATAAATAATTGTGCCTGTCTTATAGTTTCTGGATCACGATCAAGTCTATACAGATATCGTAAAGTAGCAAAATAAGGGTGATTTTGATTATATTTATAGCTTATATTGAAATGAGATAGATTTGTTAGACGAGACTACTATACATTAACTTCATTCAATATATTTATCATATCATCAAACAGAATTTTAAATACAATATAATCTTGTATGGGGTCGATACTGGGTGTTTTTTAATGCATACCGTAGATAGTTGAAACAGTGTCGTAGCGTTTGGCTACGAATCTCTTCGCGGTGCGATATTTTCTTTATTATATATGAGGCTTATACCTGCTACATAACAATTAAACAATATTCATAGCAATAAGTATAAATATGACTTAAATGCAAAACGACAGCGCATAAAACAGAGTTCTCTGGTGCGTAAATACACATGTCAATCATTACATTCTTATTAAATTTCAAATCAAATTTCATGAAACAGCTCAACAATTATTTGAAATCGTGCTGTTTTAAAAAATATTTACATCGCAAATCATTCTGGAATAGTTCAATTAATCTTAACATCTATTTCAAGTGAGTCACCGCATTGTGTTATTAACACAAGGTTCTATGTTTTGAAAAAATAAAATAAAAAATCATTGTAAGCGACCACAATATTGTGGAAAAATAAGCTAATTCTAATTGTAAAATACGACGGCAAAATACGACTCAATAAAAAAATAAAAAGTGCATTTCTAACACGATGATTAATTTAATTCAATTTAATTAGTATCCTGGCCATGGAGAATGCCAGAGTGCCAAATAAGTAAATTACGATCTCAATCCTCTATTCTATTAAAATCGAGTGTCAAATGTTAGGAGGATTTAATCCCCCACCTCTAGTTTCTCAGATACCTCAAGTATTTATAAATCCTAGACTCTACACGTCCTTAGAGGATCTAATCACGTAATATCGCATTACTTATGTATATTACGATTCGCGGAATTGGTTCTACATAATGGATTTACCTGCGTCGCCGGCGCGGCACGAGTATAATAAATACTATTAACAATTGTCAGATTTTCCATCAAACCTCGCTCTCACTCATTATTCAGTTTTATAGATAAGGGAGATCGTGTTAATCTCCTTTAAAGAACGGCCTTTAGATGCGGTTGTGTTTATTTATAAAATGCTGAATGACTCAGCTTGAAAATTTAAATAAGCCAGTTCCCGCCTCTTGACCCTCATCATTACATTTACGCCGGTAAGTGTAGCAAATCTGTCGTTTGTTTTCAAAGATAAATAGTAAAAAAAGCAGAAAATGGCGCAGTTTGCTACTATCAGGTAGTTCCCTAATTTATTACAAACTATAACTGATTTTTGTACCAAATACATTAATGGTTTGAATAACTCTTGCAAGTGCGTATATTCATCATATGTGCGCATTATAATTTAAAATGCTATGTATTTTGTAGAATCTACTTCTGTAATAAAGGCATGTTCACGGTTTTATTAGATGTGCTGAAACACTAAAACTGATCTCTGAAAGCTGAAAAACCTACTCTTGCTAATACGGTGAAAACCCCCCATGATATATATACTCGTAGTTATTGTTCTATTTATTGTACAAATAAGCAGGAAAACTAATACATCGATTATATAAACATATTAAATACGTATTGTGATAGGTTTGTCACGTAGGGCAATATAAATAAATAAATTTGATTAAACTCGAGAATCAAACACAATGCATATAATATATTGTATTTGAAGAAGTTTATATACGTAGGTCTTCGTAACAAGGAAAAACTCAATACCACAAAACATTATACTCTTGATTAGGTTATTATAAACATAAATATGCTTACATCTGGATTACCGAAAGGGTAGACAGAAGAAGTAAGTTTTTACCACGGCCACACAGAAACCCGGTTGTTAAGAAACGCTTACGCTGCTTTTCCCCTAAATTAGTGTTTCAGGAGGACCAACTCCCACTCCTCTTTCTTCTCCCCTGTCCCCCTCACCCTTTTCAAACTCCTCAGCCCCCTCTCTTCTTTCGACGACTCTCGGGTTGCAGTTGTCTATGGACTTCGGTTGTCACTTACCATCACGTGATCAGTCTGTTCGTCTATCCCCTATCGTTCGGCGTTCACACAATAATATAATCCATAACAAGAAAGAAATTAAATGATGTAAAAAGCTTTTTAAGTTGCAGTACCAGCAAATTATAAGCATGAAGTTACCACCTATACTAGCGGTTCTATAACGTTGTGACCGTAATAAGATACGACATTATGCAAATTTGCGGTCTTGTCCAAAGCTACTTAGGACCGTGTACCCTATACGTACTTCATTAAGATTCATTTTCCTACACCTTATTTTTTTTAAATTGTTTTAAATCCCAGTAAAGGCAATAATGGCAACATGTAGTTTTACCCTAGTTCGAATTTTTTTATAAATATTGCGGAATATAATAAATAGCCTCTGTTTGCAGTACATTTAGCTATTTACCTATACTAGAACCTATTTACAAATTAATTGACTTATAACAAGTACTTACTGTTTACGCAAGCTACTGTTTAATAAAGATTTATGTTGTTTTAATGACATAATATACATTAATAGAATGTTGGTGAGGTGTGGTTTTACACATGCCTTGTCTAGTTACGTAAAAGAAAATTGTAAAAGCTCGCTAAAATTGTAAAATTGTTGGTTCAAATAATTATAAGCAACTGAGGTCGTTACTATGTAGTACCAACCAAAGTGAATCATTTAAAGTTAAAATTTCACGATAGTTAAAAAAATTATGGAATTTTTTAAGTATCGTGAAATGTAATAATAGGAAGAAAATTTGAAATCAGTACATAGAAAACGCAATCAATTGTTACCGCCTCTATCAAAATGTGCCTATGAAAATCGTATTTTTATTACCCTTTATATATATTATGCGAGTGTAAGAGTGTTTTTTTTTGCGTGTTTAGAAAGGAATGCAAAATTCAAAACACTTTATATATAGAAGAAATACAGAAATTTACCACCAGGCGATACCTGTCCCTGAGTCTTGATGATCAGCGTATTTATGAAATAGCTGTTCAGTCATTTATAACTAATACCACTAGTGAACATCCTCTCTGGAGTATTATATACCTAAGTATATGTAAATTGATTTGTAAGTATTTTTATTGAATTATTTAATGGATATTTTATTTACCCCGTGATTAAAGGTTAAAGTAATGTAAAGGTATAATGGAATTGATAACCCCATTTGTAACTTGCGATACGGACGGGTTCTAGAATATGTGTATTAGAGCCGTCTATTGCAGCGCGCTTGTCTAGACATTCGAATCGATTTTGTAGCTCAACGGTAACTATTGAGTTTTTGGTTGTGCACTGTACTTTGGTGGTCAAATGTAATCATTTAATAATCAATGAAATAACTTTGCCAATTACTAAGACAACATCAAAAGGATTTTATTAGAATCTTTTTCAACAGAATCAGTTCTACTCTACTAAAATATTAAACATACATACATATATGTTTAGAAATTAAGGGATTCGTGAATTTAGTTTAATAATTCGTTTATTTTAATTAAATTTGTTGTTCTTAAAGTGAAGAAAATGTTACACTTCTAGGTGACAAAATTAAGGGATGCAAAAATACAGCTTATAATGGTTTATAATGAAAGTGTATCTGCACAGTGCATTAAAGTCTGTTTAATACTTTAATAAAAAGTGATCACTTTTGATTAAAGTATTTAAACGTACGATCGTACGTTTGTGTATTGATGCACCACATCGGTAAAGTGCGTTCTGGACCTGTACTAGTCGTTCCCCGCAGTTTCGCCTGCGTTATGATCACTGCTCTTCTCTTTTTTGTAGCCTATATTATGCCTCAATGAATACTCTATCTAATTCAAAAGTTATTATTCAAATCCGACTGATAGTTCCAGAGATTAGCGCTTTTAAGTTTACAGACTAATAAAAAATAATTTCAAAAACCTGACTACTCAAAAATCACGCTCTAAAAGTGTAAAACAAGAAAATATTATTGTAATCACAAATTTGCGACGGCGGCTATCTTATGAACATCGCTATATGTGCATGTAATAAATAAATTAAAATATAATGTATAAGATGTTAACTGAATAGACAATAAGCATTGAATAATTTGTACGTAACAATTTCAGAATATGTATAACAATATTTTCTTGTTTCACACATTTAACGCGTGATTTTTGAACTTATTTTTTATTAATTATTTATTTATTTTTTTGTTGCAATGCTTTCGTGATAAAATATTATCAAAGTCACTTTCAATGTTTTTTGTTTCAATTGTTTGTAGTTGAAGATTATTTTAAATTATTCAGTGTATTAGAATGTACTCTTAGTAAGCCCTTTAATTTACTACCAAACACGGTGTCAATGAATAATATTTTTTTTAGTTCATTACTGTTTGTCCTCTAGAGGGCGCCGTATATAATGTGATGTAACGACATATAACCAGCGGAAGGTTAAGACGTTTACAACGACACCTCGTTTGTTAAATTACAACAGGAAGTTTTGAAGTTAGGAGCGAACAGATGAACATATTTACACATATACGTACCCCTCAAAATCATTAACCCTCCTTTTTGCTTCACCGTAGTCGAGAAACTAGAAAACTCTTTCGCTTTGTTAATATAGATAAATAGATAGAACGCTAACGCAAATATAAAAAATCATCTCAACATCTGCTGTCGCTCTGCTTTTGGCCTTTAGAGTATACTGTTTATAAGTGAACCATACCTGTCGAAGTACCTGAGAGTGTGTTACGAAAAAATAACATTTAAAGCTTTGATTTTGCACACAGACAATACTATCTACGATGCACAAGTTTTATAATGGCAAATAGATATCATTTGACCTTAGGCTAAAAGCGTATTAAAATAAATTAATTGACCGAAAAGACAATACCTACCTAAGCTGCGATCATTACTATGTTTTTAAAAATTTATACCTATCTACTTTTAACAGGTTTAATGACTGCAAGGATGGCGCAGTGGTTTAACATGTCGCCTCGCCACTACGCTGCCGCGCCGCGTATTGTGGGTGCGGAGCACAATGTCCCATTGTGGAATCCTCAAATGGTTGTTCTGAGTGTGGGTGTTTTTTGTGTCCGTTGTTTAAATGTTTGTAAAGTCCCCCGCGATACAGGAATTAATGCTAGTGCGAGAGATGTCTTTTAAAAGAAAAAGAAAAGAAAATTTCAAAAGGTTGACTAACAAAAAACAAGACCCTTTCGTGATATCTATGTTACGTGTTACGAAAGAGATTCCTCAATTTCACCTGTTCACCGGCTAAAGGCCGCAGCTTGATGTTTTGTAGCCTATTTTATTTGTCAATAAATACTCTATACATTAGGTATCTTTACCGCTTACACAAACATACAAAAAATATTCTCAGCTCGCTGCTCTGCTCCTAAGGGTCGTAGCGTGATGTTTTAGACCGTATATTATGTTATTCTTCAATAAATAGTCTGATACTAATAGACTCACAACTCCTTTGATTAAAGCGTTTAAGAAAAATACAAAAAATCTCGTCCGCTTTATTACACTAATTAGTATGTGCACATGCCAACATACAATTTTATACCTCTAAGGCATGTAACCAATGGTGTCAGAGACAGAGACATGTAACCAATGTTTTAGTTATTGTAGTATCAGTATGTAGCAAACCGTTCAGATTAGGGATGAGACTTACTTACAAACCTGTGTACCCGGCCTTCAAGGTAGGACACCAGGTTTCAAAATACTACTAAGTATACGGATAGATACTTTCATCTGTCATACATAAGTAAACGTACACTTTAAGTATGCCTCTAATACGACGCTTAAAGTATAAATATGCGTTAAGAGATATGAAATATTTCCTTTCTACTTTACCAGGCTTAGGATCGGATATCTTAGGTTACATGCATAAAATTAATTATGTTCAAACTCACTAGCGGGCGTACTTAAAAGATTTCAAATTTATCATGAAATAAAAATAATTTTAAATTATTCAAATTAAAATCGTAATCTATATGTAATTAGTCTTTTAATATTTTATTTTTTATTTCTGGCGGCTTTCCTACTTCTATTTTGTTTTATACGATTTTATAGCCTCTTAGACATCTTAGACTTTTTTATTTTGTTGCAGAAATAGCAGTTGTGGCACTTTCGACTGCCAAGTTAAGATCTCTTCTTATTTTATTTTATTATATATATTAACAATATCCACTCCACAGCTATGTATACACATACATACCTAAGCAGTCTATTAGTTCTATGTAGGTGTAGTAGTCTATGTAAATTTGTCTGGTATGGTTTGTGATCGCGGTTCGTATCGTACTGGACGTGTGACGTAATACCTTAAAGATATATACCCAGTATTTCGCTGCATACCCTTACTGAGTACTGGAAATCACATACTTTGTTTTAATACTTGGACCAGTAGGTATATACACTTCACTTCTAGTTCAGAAACATAAAAAACTTAATTACGAGAAGATTATATCAGTTCGTTCGAACTGACTTGTTACTTTCATAAAACATCATCACTTTTAAAACTACTATATGTACTGTTCAAGTACTCAAAGTGATTTTATTGATTATTTCGATTACTGTATCTCTAAATAAATTATCTCGAACTGTGTTGTATCTAATTATGCCTTCGTCCAACTATGCGGTCTGCATAAGATTACTGGTTACTAAAAACACATTGTGAGTTGCCCTTTTGCTAAAATGCTATGGTTAGTTAACACACATAATATATTTTTTTAACACGGTTCGAGAATTTGAACTCCACTGCAGTGATTGATTATAATTGCGGTTTCCGACAAAAGATGTGTTCTGTGTTCGACACATTTCATTATTTCTGCAAATACCTTCATAGTATCGTTAAGGTGAAAACGAACTGTCATTAGCTAATTAATTAAAAATCAAATTCACTATCCCAATCACTTAAATTTAAACAGCAGCTAATATTAGAATTAAAGGAAACTGTGTGTATACATTATATTATTGTTTTCACTGCAACAAAATATATATTTTTTAGCACTTAGTTTTAACCAGCTATATTACAGCAAAGCCTAAACTAAACAATATGCAGACCGTGCAACACTGCTCTATCTAGTTGAAATGATCGGGATAACATCATCATCCCAACAAGGAGAGGTCCACTGCCTCATTCAGCATGAGAGAGGTCATGGTATGTATAAGTTACCTAAATTAACTCCCTATTTTATTTTATATGTTTTTCTTTCTTTATTTTAGTTATAATCATATATTTATTATTAGTTATTTTAGTCATATTTCGGCAGTTACCTAAATGGCTACTAAATAATCTGATGATTGATGCTTTTGGCGCACGTATTAGCTTAAGGATACGGTACTTCAAAAATATTTTTATAGTCAAATGCTGCCCTAATTTTCCTGACTCGTTTTATTTTTTTGTATACCGAGCGTACATACAAATATCGCCTAATGGAATCGTTGACCTAAGCCATATTTTAAGAGTCATTATGGAGAGACGTAGAGAACTGGAAGCAGGGCCAAGGAAGTTATTACATATCAATGCCAAACGAGTGACCTATTTGGTTGTAAGAAAGAAAATTGTTATTTAATTTCGTTTAAGAATAATGTTGTCTAAAAGACTCAATCTGAAATCTGGGATAAAATTAGAATATTGAGATTATCAACTCCCTCGCTTTTTATGTGTTGAAAATTCTTCTTTCGCGTATTAATATATTATATATAACAGAAAAATTACGCTTAATTTTATGCCTTATCTCAAAAAATGCGGTGTTTTCTTGCTAATGTTTTTTTTTATGGTTTGCTGGTTATCTGTTTATCGAAAAACAGTAGAATAATAGACAAAATAATAATAATAATAATAATAAAATGCCAAATAATATACTATAAGGTTCCATTATAACTTGAGAATCGATTATTTCAGGAAAAAAATTAAATATTTATTTTCTCGGAAAACAGTAGGTAGATATGACTAAATTGGCTGCAAATAAGCTCTACTTTAATCCCCTGCAAGGAATCTATCGTATTTGATGAAACCCTGTATATGACTATACATAAGGAGGTGATTTTCTAGCCACTTAACACGTTCGAAACACAAATGTACAAAAATAATTAAATTAATGCTAAATGGGAATCCTAACGCTTAACCGGTAATATTTTATTTTTACATAATTACATAATTTAATAGTTTTAGTAGTTAATTTTTGTTTGTTGTTAGAATTTATTTATAATTATAGTTTTATAATTATTAATTTTATTTTATTTTATCTTCAAGAACCATAATAATAAATACATAACATAAATAAATATAAATTAAAAATACAAGAATTGAATGAAACAAAACAAGTAGTAACTTACCAGCCTACCAAAAAATAATGTCACTCTTTATGACTAAAGCAATTTCAAGATAAATTTGCTATCTTCTGTCACCAATACTCCTAATCTTACATCGAAAATGATACAGCTTCTCGACGTTCTGATTGTTTATTTTAACAATACAATCAATGTAGGTATCAGGAGCATCCAAATAGTTCGTGCTTTGATAAATGCACTAAGTAAGTGGGTCGCATGACAAGGCGCCAAGGAGCGATGTCTCGTGAACGTGGGCGCTTTCGCACCATTGTCACAGCTACGCGTTCTCACACTAGTTTTATTGGTTTTATTAATGACTAAGCCACACTTTTATTAATCATGTTAACTAATTATTATAACGCCAGCAAAACTGTCCTTGTTTATAAACGTCCATCACGCGTGGTCTAAATGATACTAATGCAAGGTTACGTCTTATTTCATTTTGCTTTTTAGAACGAATACTTACATTAATTTTACTGTAAGTGGGTCCTTATCGTTTATTTTACAATATGAATTTATAAGACCAACAAGCAACTAGGTCAGCGATCTCTATTTCTTATTTACTTACACCTACTGCCCGCAGCTGAAAATGACTTTGCCGATTATAATGTCATTAGATTTCGTAAATTTAGAAACTAAATAATAACACATCCAAGTCTTATATATATATATACTCATAAAGTAGTAACATGACTCATTAAATTATCGCGGACTCATTGTCTAAAAGCCACGAGAAGTGTTATCGCTATCAATAAAGTTTTTGTTAAATGTTTGTAGTTTGCTTCACTTTCTTACCGCAAACCTTGTGATGGATGATCGGTCTCTAGTGACAGCGGCTGAATGAAAACGTAAGTTGTGTCATTAGTTTATTGTTATGTACACGAGAAGCTAAGCGAAGTCAATTTAACGTGCCAGTCAAACTTATGAGGGACAGAGAAACCGAAATCAAGTGCACATGACTCAGCTAAGTGTAGGCTCGATATTAGCGAATGCGAGCAAAGTAAAGGGGAAAGTAAAACTTATTTGTTTTTCTTCTACGCGAAACAATGCAAGTTCCAATGACTTATTAGCGGCTGTATACTAGTGGAGTGCTAAAGTAAAGTTGGTAATTACTTTAATTTTAACATTCAATAGTGAGTGTTACGTCGGTATGTAGTCGATGATGAAAGTTACTGTATCGATCTCAATTACACGGAGGCTGCAGACACGTCCCGCGGCGATCGACTACAATAAATCGTTGCTATGAATCATCAAAACCCGATTGAAAAACAACACTTCACATTAGCGTTGTGTAACTCGCTACGTGATTCAGTACGCAAAAGACCTGCACAACTATTACATAATATAATTGTCAAAATCAATTGTAACATAAAACCGTTTTAATGTACTAATCATTTAGTGAAAGTTTTAATAGTTTATGAAAAAATATGCATTGTAGTTAAGCAGTAATTGGTTTAAACGAAATATAAGACCTTAAAATTTACCTAATGAAAAAAACATAATTATTGAAATAATTCATATATTCCCACAAATCTCATATTTTCTACAGTAAGTACGTAATCTGAATATATGTATAATAAATAAGGGCAATACTTTTAAAAGAAAACCGGTACCCTCTAAAGCAATATAAAGTTTCTGTCGTCATATCATGAAGAATTGCAATCCATTAATCAATCCTGTTCAGCCGCACTGCCTGCGGACGGAACGAATAAATCAAGGCCTTGTGGACCTTCGGATATTTATTATTGAGGTAAAGATTTTTTTCTATAACTAGGATAAGGGTTATCTTATCTGTCTTCAATTTCAACAGGAATAAACGAAACGTTGTTTTAAACTTAACAATATTTTTACTTACATATAAGTTTATTGGATTGATGTACATACATATATTCTTATAAATATATGTCCTCCCTGCCCTCCTTTAAAGATTAAATATATGTTTTAACGTTGTCCAACTACTTGCAAAGTCAAACATTACCTATTTTGTTAAACCATTATCATGCACACCTAAACTTGCTAATAAAAATAGTTGAAAGTTTTCCCTTTGGATAACTTCACTGACTTTCTTACGTTTCTATACTCATATGTTTTAGATTTATGAAAAAGTAAGCACAGTTATCTTTGGTTAAATTATTTGAAAAACACTCATAATCAATGTGCTGGCTGCCTACATTACATTCGTGGTCTGATTGTACATTTGAAAAAAGTTATCTTTTTGTGAAAGCTAAGTTGAATTAAACCTTATTCCTTTAGTAACCAAATCGCGACCTGCAAAGTTTCTCTATTAATTAATTTGACTTAAACCTGAATAACACATTCCTGAAAAAATATTTCCTAGTTTTCCGCAAGGGTCGTTGATATGAAAAGCTTATATGTATATTCAAGGTGTACCTAATTAAGAATTTAGTGTTTTATTGTTATTATTATAATAAAATCAATTGAGTTTAGTTTATGAATAGGGTAGGAGATTATTAATGAACTTAATAAAAATAAATTGAATTGAAATATCTGTTTGTAATATGTACATAAAAAAAAATTATGTCTATGTTTTGAAGCCTATGTTTGTTTACAGTCAAAAACATTTTAAAATGATTGTATTTGTCTGATTATTGCGGCTATACATACAGACTATTTTTATTTTGGAAAAATAATTAATTTTACGCCCAAAATAAATGTATACACGCGAGGGAATCAAGAACTTTAATACATGATTATAATTGCTGATGAATGAAACAGCATTAGACATATAAGAGTTCTGGAATAATAAATATAAATAAATAAATAAATACTCCACACATCTCACACGGCCGTCTGATCCAAAACTAAGCAGAGCTTGTACTATGGTAATCAGATACTGATGTACTATGAGAACCATAGTACAGATAAATTACAACTAGACACAAAACAAATGATCGTGCTCATCACACAAATATTTGTCCTGGGTACGAATCGAACCGCTAAGAGCTAGACTGACAGGCCAGTAGAATGGCTATTAATAAACTTACAATACTGTACCAAGACTATGATGATGAGTGATGTAACTTTATTCCACTAGGAGTGGTGTTTAGCATACAACAATACTGTAAAAAATATTAGTAATGTACTACAAACTTTTCAGACGAAATAAAATTACAGAACTCAATAATGCGATGCTACCGAGCGACGACACCGCGGATAAGTCTGGCAATCTTTAAGTAACTTCCTGCAACTTTGATCTTCAAATATTTTAAATGTGAGAATATGCCACAGAATTTAATGCATCTCTCATAACCTTACAGGCTCTTACTATCGTGATAACGGCTGCTGATCGACAGGGAGAAATAAGGTTCCTAAATCTATGTCTCGGTGATCTACATATCCCTTACAATACTTCGGGTATTGTTTAATTTCATTACAAGCTGTCTTTATATGACGACTACAACAAACATCATTTAAAATTACAGTTAAAATGTTAAGAAAGGAGATTATAAATATACGTTAACCATATTTTGCTAATTTACTCAGTTGACACATTAATTTATTATGATGAGTCATAGACGTTTCATTTATCAAAATGATAACGTTTTCATTCCTATAGGTACCTACTATAAACGACCAAGCTTTCGTTAGATACTTAAATAATTACTTATAGGATTTTACGAGATCGTGTATTTTTTTTTATTTAGGGTAATTTAAAAATTTTACAAAAAAAACATTTGTATATATGTTTCTTTGTGTCAAAACTAATAGTCATTATTCTATGAAACTTCTTACAAATAATAAATAATTATAATCAATACCTACCTAATTATCACAAACATAAACAAAACTATATACACGTCAGTCGTATGTACAAGTTGTAAGTTATTGTAAGACAAATTGAACGTATGTATATATCTATGATAGCATGATATAGAGAAACATAAAGGGAGTGCAAATCAATATGTAAGACATGGAGCGACCGCCCGCCCCCATGGTGAAGCTTACTCACGGGAAATCGCGCAGGCGCACCGGCTCGTAGCACGCACAATACAGCTACAGTCACAATGTCACTCCTGAATGCCATGACTGTCTTACATCGCTCTCCACCGACCACTCAATTAGTTACTTCTGCACGCCCGGCACACTACTTATAAACTCA
This sequence comes from Tyria jacobaeae, assembly GCA_947561695.1. NCBI lineage: Eukaryota > Metazoa > Arthropoda > Insecta > Lepidoptera > Erebidae > Tyria > Tyria jacobaeae. The sequence goes on from OX387209.1 coordinate 15,415,321, forward strand.
GATTAGTATGTCGCATGCAGGTGTTTTGAATATCTGAGACACGCGTGTTGCACGATGCACAGTATAAGGGACCGAGTCAAGCGTCGTCGCGCGCGATTAGAACGCGTACACTTATGAGGCGCCAGCTACCGAATAAGCATAGCGAGCCCCCGAATGAAGTGAACACCTTTCGCACCTCCGAGAGAAAGTCGAAGGAAAGTGCAGATTTTGGCTGTTAAGACACCGCCCACACGCGTCCCTCGAGGAGCATTGTCGCGAGTCATCCATCACTCGACCTCGCAAACAGTCATCGGCTTCTGCTAATCATAATAAATGCACAATATCGACTGACAGACGCGGCCAGTCGCTCATACTGTGCGGCCTGCCGCAGGCGTCCCTTGTCTCTAATTCGGTTACGCGAATAATCCGAAGTACCAGCTATATGTAAGTCAGATTAAAAAATTTGGATTATTACTTTAACAGAAATAAGTTCATGACAGCGTTTTATTAACTGCGTTATTGCATATCATGCGGCTTGAAAAGTTCACATCAGCAATGAGCAAGGAATTTGAGAATTGAAGCTCAATTATTTAATAAAAGGAAAATACTGGTTGAAATCTTAGATGGTAAGAAACACGCCTTGAATCTTATAAACTCACTACCCTGACGATTAATAGATGTTTTATTGGTAGATACCGGGATTACCGCAATACCAGCTAAAATGTGTCTGGAAACATTTCATACTTTTGCCATAAACATATTCAATAAAACGTCAACCTACAAAATTTCATACTCTAATACACGTACAGTTCGTACGGACCCATATGCAGGTAGAGTTCATTGAGGTTACGTATCGTATGATAATTTTGTTTATAATTATGTAGAAGACAACCCGCACTTTTTATCGGCAAAAGGTCGTTTTGTTCATGAAGTTATTGACTGAAGTACATAATATAAAGTCATACTTTGTCATACGTCATCCTTTAAAAAAAACATTACTTGTAGTTTTAACTACGCTCTAAAGTAGCAAGGAGATTTTATAAACATTGTTAATGAAATTTATTATTTTTTATTTCTTAATGTTTGAACAGATTTGTATGAAAACAGAAATCAAATATTTTGTTACATTATTTAGAAGATTTTTGTATCCAGGAATACTACAACCAGAAATTGCTGCTACATATTAACCTCCAAACATGCTAGTTACTGGTTGTTCACAGAAACATACGCAGTGATAATGCCGATGCTGTCATAAATCGATTTCAGGTTGTAGGCACGCGAACATGCGGTAGTACATTCTTATAATCCAACTAATCTCATTGTAAACGATGGAGCCACTGTATTTAAAAATAAAAACTAGACACATAATAGTTTGCATCACATTCCAAACATCGTTCAAAGTTATTCATAATAATCAGATATTCATCGTGGAATGAAAACTTACTGGTTGAAAGAAATCTCAATAATCTGACCCTACTCCTTGCATAACAATTTTAGGGTGTAGGTTGCAGTTTTTATGTGAAGTATACAAAGTCAATACTTAAAGTATTGAGTAACTAACTAAGAATAACGGTCTGCAACCGGCCAGGTAAAAGGCAATTAACGTGAGTAATACAGACAAGAATGCAACCGAAGACACAAATAATACCTACTTAAAATACCGTTAAATTTCAGAAAAGGTACATAAATCAAAATTAAAGGTTAAAGTATTAATGATATAATTATAATATAACGCAAATTATTTTCTTTATATAATAGGGAGACAGGCGAATAGACGGGTCACCTGATGGTAAGTGACAACCTCCGTCTATGGACACTGGTTTTCTATGAGGCCGTGGTATTGCACCGATCAAGTCTCCCATTCGTGCCTAAGCATGGCTCTATCACTGTCACATTCTATCATAAACTTTAAAACATATACTCACCACACACGTGATGTATACCGGGCACTTTGGGATTAAAACATGTCAAAAGTTTTTTTTTTTTTTTTTTTTTTTATACTATAGGGGGTCAGACGAACAGACGGGTCACCTGATGGTAAGTGACAACCGCCGTCCATGGGCACCCGCATCTCAAGAGTCGCAAGTGCGCTGCCCGCCTTTGTGGGTGATGAGGGATGGGGGATGCAGGGAGCGGAAAGAAGAGAGGGGGGATGAGGAGAAAAGAGATGAAGGGAAAGGAAAGGGGAGAGGGGTAGTTGGGCCTCCGGAAACCTCACTCATTTCGGGGAAATGCAACGCAAGCGTTACTTCACAACCGGTTTTCTGTGAGGCCGTGGTATCGCACCGGTCGAGCCGGCCCATTCGTGCCTAAGCATGGCTCTACCACTGTTACAGTTTCAGTACATTGGAAGGGAAAGGTCATCAAGAACGGAACGCAATAAGCTATTATATATATTTTTCAAACATATTTTAAAATGATCGTACTGATTCAATCGTCAACATGTATTGTTATTTAATCCAAATAACATCACCTTATGCAAAGAAACATTGTTTAAAATTTAAAAATAGACCCACCAAAAAGATAGCCGGCATTATCGTGCCGTCATAATAGCAGAGAGATGATCTTAGGTGATTTTTCTATAACTTAAAATGAAAATACAAATAACTATAATTTAAAGCCACAAAATCACAATATAAATATTTAAATGACTCGCTGTTGTTTACAAATAAAAACTTGTTTCTAGTATAGTGACGTCACCCGCGAGAAAAAATGGTATGGTGAAACCCTATAAATAACATACTTACTTTCATAACTTAATTTTGATAGATGAAACATCCCTGAAGAATAACAATTGATTGCGGAGTTAAAGCAATAGCTCGGACAGGGAAGGGTCGTATGCCTGTATCTTGCCTGTAATCTTCACGAAAATCGGATAGCAAGCACACGGTCTAACGATTGTTGGATCGTATCGAGGCCATACGATTTGACGATGACGGATTTTTCTATCCATCGGGACCGATACAAAACGTAAAACATCGGATCATTTGGATCGCATAAAGTAAATCATGTTTTGTCTACAAAGAAGTTGGGTACTTCGGTTGGTTTTTTACAAACCTGATCTTTTCTACGCAGATTGATTATTTATTATTTTTGCGGATAGATATCCGTGAATCTTATTACATTATAACAATAATCGAATGATGTTAGAGCATTAAATGTATGGCCTGACTAGTGAAAATTTGTTACTGTCTCTGAACGTTCATTATCGCATCAGACGAAACAAAAACAAAACGTCCGTATTTTTTAATGAAAAATGGTGCTTCCAGTAAAATCAAACATATATTGATATGGAATCAATGTATAAAGATAAGAGAGGTCGGAAAATGTAGATTGTGCTTATCCGTTGTTAAAACAAAAGGACATATGAAACGACATTCACTTCCGTGAATCAACTGATGTCTGATTTGATCCAACCTACAAGTAACTTTTTATTAATGTTTCTTGAAAAAATGTGTGCTTAGTTATAAACATGTATTATCAATTGTCTTACTGATTTGCATCCGACCCGGATACATTTTTCGAATATCGGATCTTTAGCATGTGATCGGATGGTGGTATTACAATCCTTAAAATTAGTTTGATGAACAGTGTCACGCATGCCTAACCGGGCTTTGTTGCGGCAGGCCATGGCGCGAGCCAGGCTCGTTCTAACAAAACTCCACATAACTAATTTTATTTTTAGCAATTACTGTTACTTATGAATTAAATAAATGTTTTGTTAATATTTGTATGTAAAGTTCTCTAAAAAAATATATAAGACAAACACAATGAAGGGACACAATGACACTCACTAACGCCGTACAATTTCAAATCTTACCCTTACCTTAGCACGTTCATATAAACCTCTATTTGAACTTTATTACGTTTATCAGTCTAGAAATAAGAAGAGGCCATTAGAAGAATTCGTCTCTGGACTGGGCGGCGTACATATCTTCAAGTCGCCGATCCCCCAATATCCCCCCCGTATTCAGCCAGTGCATCCTACCCATAATGACATACGGAGCTGTAACGTGAATATTCGCCGTATATGTATAATAACATTATTCTGTGTCTGATTGTACGGATATTCTCGGTAACGGATGGATCGATTTACGCAGGACTTGCACTGGCAGACTTGCTGTACTGTCTTCTTTTCACCCTCTTACGGTTGGTGTGGAAAAAGGCGACTAAGGTATCGAACTGTTAGCTCTCAGACATTATATATCATAGACAGTCATACAGTGCCCGGATACGCTTCACACCCTTTTCATAATGGGACTAAAATAAGATTAGGAAAAAGTGGGCGTTGAGGACGCCTCTGCCTACTCCTTCAAGGATATAGGCGTGAGAGTATATTAGTATGTTCGTAAATGGTAATAATCATGATGATAGTAGTATCCCTAATAATAATAATAATTCCTGCGCGTATATTGTTTTGTCTTATGGCTAAAATAAATTTGCGAAAAGAAAAATACCAATTTCTTATTACGACCAATCTTTGACCAATGAAGTAATTTTAGCATACAGCCCGATCTACCAACTCGTCTATGCGGACGCCGCCGGTAGTAGGTTGCGAACGCAGAATATTAATGAACTAAATCACGCACATACACACACAGCCCTTATATTCAGTTTATTACACCCGACAGGCGACAACGACTAATGCTTTAAGAAAATACAGTTGTAGTGACAACTATACAAGATAAGTACACATTGAGTGTGAAATTGTTTATCAAATTTACTTTAATAAATACCTCGAGTCGTTTGCATTTTCGCGCGCCCTTGTGTGTTCCACATGTTCGGGCAGCGGTGAATCACTACTGAAAAAAAAAAACAAAAAGAGGGACGGCGGAGAACGCGGGTGACGCAGTGCCTGCGAGTCATTGATCCCGATACAGTCCCGAACGGCCGACGCCATGTCGGAGCTCGCGCACTCACCCGAGCCGTTCCTCCCGCCGGTTGTGACCGCCGCGTACGTCGCATGTGTTGCCGGCGCTGCTGCCCTCGCTAACTGCTCCGTTCTGGCAGCGCTCTTCAAAACGCCGCGAAGTGGTAAACAAACAATTTGGACAGGTTTTAGAATATTTACTTAATTTCTCAAAGTACTTGTGCAGCGAAGCGCAGTGTAGGTTACAGTCATAAGTGCAACGACTTATCATTAAGTAAACAGTACAGTAGCCTTTGATTGAGGCCGGTACGCTTTTTGTTTCTAACTAAGAAAGCTGGATATGAAGTATTTTCATGTTAGTCATTGAAATTATATTATTCAAAGCAATGATTGGAATTTATATTTTCAGGTTTGCTGACTTTAATCTTACAATTGGCCATAGCCGACCTCATACTGGGAGCAACAATATATCCAGAATTATGGTCATTTAATTCAAGAACGTGGGTTTTTGGTAATCAAACCTGTATAGCATTCCGAGGTTTAAACGTGTTTGCGTCAACTGTGTCGTCTTATTTAGTGGCTACTATCGCACTGCATTCACTTGCTACTGTGAATTTTGAAGAAAAAGCTTTAACAAAACAAATTAATAGAAACAAACACGACGAAGATGAAGAAATAAGATCATCACGGCATAGTTTAGTGACTAGCAGCGACTCTTCAACTCCACCTCGTACTATGAATTTGGACTACAGAGTGTCAAGTAAGACAATATCAGTGATCCAGCCTACCATTTTTATTTGGATATTATCTATATCTTTAAGTGTGCCAGAGTTTGTATTAGCCACTACAGTTCACTCCGATCAAAATATTGTGATGTGCACCATTGTTGACACAAGTCAACGTCTTCACATGTACTCTATTCTAGCTGTATTAAACTTATTTTTACCCATTATTGTAATGAGCGTTGCTGGTGTGTTAGTTGTTTTTAAATTAAGGATAAAGCACCTATTATGCCAGATCGAATATTTTGAATCCATATCAGCTCTGAAACTGTCGCTGTGGCTTATCGTAGTTTACGTGGTTCTATGTTCACCTCGATCCATCGGTACAGCCTATAGTGTTTACTCTAAAACAATGCAAGGGAACCAAACTTCCTTAGCACAAACCAGTGAGATGACTTTTGTGAACTTGGCTACAAGCAGTACCTACATTGTTTCAACTTTAGTCCGACCACTATTAAGTATTATTTTATTGCCCCGAGTGAGGAAGTCCTTTTCTTTTGGATCGTACAACCCAACAGATAATGTTTAAGACACATTAAATTTGTAAATTTAAGTTACAACGATCGTGGTCATTAATTGAGCTTTGAATGAGAGCTTTAGTAATTTTAAGATAAAATCAATCTATTGACCAAGTGCTTATTTCTATTTTTCTACTTTTTACTACACTGTTAATACTCAAAAAATCAAGTTCTAGTTTAAGGATATGTAGTAAAATAGGAAAAGTCTATGTATAATGTCATAATATACCAATGGTTTATTTTTGGAAAGTGGATAACAGTTTCTAATCAAGTTATTTTTTCGGGGCTTATGTACATATCTGTTTCTATATTTTAAAACAAAATTTTGTACTCGTGCCTTGGATACATTTTGTGGAATGTTAAAGTCATGAAATTCTATTCAATTACAACAAGTAAATAAATAAATAAATTCATGTAATTTTAAAAGACCAACAATATGTAGGTATTATTTACACAGTATTATTTGCCTTAATATGCATTTATTTTTTGTTTTTATTATATAAAATTTTACAAATAACAACAATTGTATTTTATTTATTATTTATTCTCTCAAAGAATTTTTAATAAGAAAATTCTGAGATTGGAAAGTTGCAGTCGGTTGGAACTTACCCAAGAACTAAAGATTAAAATGCAGCTTTTTATAAAAAAAATATAGCTTTTAGATTTCTGAGCGATACAACAGCTTTGAGTCATCAAATTCATATCTATACGCTAGTTAATTAATTACAAAGGGGAATTAACAATGATTTTATATTTAATTCTTAATCTCGTGTACAAACAAATATGTATAATGAAACGTACTTTTCAAATTGAAAGAAATGGTTCCATTGGTGATACTTAGATTTTTATCAATTTAAGGCTATAATTATTAAAACGAGCTTTTTGTTTTAAAATGCAGGAATATTTTGTTACTTTATGGAATATTGTATACATTTATGTATCTTTGTATGTCCAGGATTTTCTCACAAGCTACTGATCCGATCTTAATGCAATTTTTGATACTTAAATGCATTTTATAAAGGAAGATTTCGGTATATAATATATTAGGATCTGATGAAGACAGACGGTAGGTAGACACTAACTCTTCAATAACTTACAGCAAAATCCGTAATTGCTGTAACTGTATGGCTATGTATTGTTTTCACCATTTCATTACAAAACACTTTACCTGTACGCTTTGAGGGGGTAGGCAGATATACTAGAGCCTTACCTTAATCCACTACACCCTTATATTGCAAAAAGTGCTTTACGAATTTAAATTGGTCAATCGGTACGTACATACGTACCTATGCTGTTGTTTGCCTAGACGGCTTGATGGATTTCAACATATAAGTTGTCAATTGAATAGCCTTGATAGGGAGAATCATAGGTGAGAATAACGTTAGGCATAGCTTTCAAGATAATATCAGCAAAAAAGGCTAATGTTTCGTCGATTCTATATTATCTATACGAGTACTATATTTGTTTAATTGGGTTCTTACCTACTTATTTTTTTTAAATGTTTTATCACCAAAACAAAAACAGAGGCTGTCAAATAATATCGATGTACATGTCATATATCGAAGGAGAATATAGTTTTTTGGTTTGTGGTTTTACTTTATCAACTTTGTTCATCTTACACATTTTTTTTAAATAATTGTTTTATTTTTTAACAACATTACATGGAAGCACAAAAATCGCTAGTTAATCCCTTAATTAATAGACATTTATAACATTTTTTCCTAGGCAAGACTGTTGCTATGTTTCAAGTGTAGATAATAAAGCAAAACTATTAAAATATTTATATTTTAATGTTTTAAAGTAAAATAATGACACTGTAACTAATTCAGCTTGCGTAACTATCCTTTTTCCATCTCGCAAAGTTGCAAGTAAAATGTGTATTAAAAGTACGCTACGTTGTTGTAAGTAATAATTTATTAATAACAACAATTAGTAATAACAAACAAACGAATACATTCTTTAGTGAAGTTTTTTTGTATAAACAATGTCGTTGAGCGGGTTAATCATTAGAATAAATATTAAATGTCGTTTAGGCAAAACAAAATAATACTTTTGTGGTTTCATTGCTACGACTAGTACAGTATAAAAAATATGGAAGAAAGAAAACCTGAAGGTGAAGAAGGAAAACCTAGTCAGCTTATGCTATGCCTATTTTAAGCGCCTTTTTTTATTTTTCGACATAAACACGAACGTAGACGCGAGAGCAACTAGTTATTCAAATAAATTAAAATGTGTAATAGCGGCTCCCCTACCATAATTGGCCACCCCGGATGTATACATAAGTCATGAATACCTACTGCATATTAAGCAGGTATTTCATGCTTTTCGGTCACCCAATATCTTAACATTAAGCTACTTTTAGGCTATCTCTACTAAGCGCAGCGCCCAGTGTTCTGTGTGTGCTTCTTGGAGGACTGCAACCGAAGTGTGACGGTCGCAGCGGGTGACGAGACCCGTCTTGGATGAAACGGGTCAATGTCTGTCGGGGTTAGAAGAATGCTATTGTGATTCTCGGTCCCAAGATCATTGGCAAGCAGAGGAACTCCGGGGTGGTTTTTAGTCGGTAAGAAGCCGACAAACCCATTCGCCATCCCCATAGGCTCTCTATAGATACTTTCTCCTATCACAAATTTATATTTCTATCCTATACCATCCGTACACATAAACTTAAACCAAAAATTTTAATTTCAAAAACATTAATTAAGCAATCTCTGCAAGGATGAGGCCAGAGTAGATTGGGGGTAACCTTTATGTATGCTTCGGATAACGTTTATAAAAAAGTCAAATGAATTACTACATACAGCAATTACTTATACATTTTGGGAGAAATATGTAGAAATTCATAAGGCTTGTAGGAAGGCACAACGCGAAGACATCTACTCCACTCTTAAAAACAGAGACCTAGCGAAAGTTTAGCAATTCCTTCGGTGCCTAGGAGTTGAAAAATCACAACAAAACACAATTTCTAAAGATTTAGATATCGAATCGATGAAACGATTTTTGTGCATATTGACAGAACAATAAAAAATATACGTTAATATCTCTAGTCTTTCCTCACCGAAATCTAACTACTCTGGACTCTTCGTCTTCTTCAGTCACGTATCCGACTGAGGTTAAAAAAGTATACTCTCTATATGTTCCAACGCAATTGGAAGTGATAGTATCAGCCGTAATATGATCCTGCCAATCCTGGAGGAGGAAAGAGGCGCAAGTGGCCCCTTTACCAAAAAAATTAATTAAGGACCTAAGAATACTTGCAACGTGGGTCACACATTACTAATATTCTCGTCAGCCCCGCCCCCGCTAAGCTAAATGCTTAATGCTTAGGAGTAGGTTCATACGGGGTGCTGGCTAGAAAACCTCCACGTGGTACACCCTGGGCAACGTTGTCGACGACGCAGCCTTTTCTTCCTCCTTTACTTCTGAGGAGGGCTTTGTCGGCATAGGCTAATCTTCTGGCGAGAAGAGGTGGCCATTTTTCTTCGGCCCCTCGGTCGAGGCTTGGCCCAACAAAGCGGGCACTTGTATGCAGATTCCTCTGTTGGCTCTTCGCTCCTCGGAGCTGTGAGGAAGGGAACCTCAGTAAAAAATGAAAAATCACCGTGGTGGGACCCTTCTATGGGTCAGAGCTTCTCCAGTGTTCACCGTGGAGAAGGTGGACGGGCTCGGCGTGCACTTACACTGCCACCGAGCAGGCATTTCGAGATTTGTCTGGATGCCACCGTCGGCATATCGTAATCCCGAAAGGAGTGTCGTGGTTAAGTCTCACGGCTCTCATTGGGGGCGAGGGTCTTGGCTTAGCCGTCTGGACTGCGAGGAAGAAAACCTCTATAAAAAATTACCCCGAATCTCGTGTTCTGGTGCGTGACCATGGGATGCATGGCTGATGGGTGGTTCACTCGTAAGCGCACTACCAGCCTAGGTACCTGCGGACCCCTCGGTTGGGTATAAATCTACGCTTGCCCGGGTATTGGGGGATCTCTGCCCGGGTCGACCTATAGTTCTCCCCCACTCGTGGGAATAATTATGGATTCATCAATATTAAAAAACAAAGAAGAAACTGAAGAAAGAAAGAAGGAGAATTTGAAGAAGAAGGAGCAAAGCAAAAAAAAAAGGCAAACGACACCTCGTCGAACGATGAAGAAGTTCTCTTAGCGGACGTCTCTATGGCGATGGAACCCGTCGAAAACCGAAAGCGCAGTCGTTCAAAGGGATGACGGACCTGAACCGTCCATGCTTCCTCCCAAGATGGCAAGCAGCCAAAGGGGAAGACTGAGGTCACTAACGCCTCTTGCGCCTCTGGCAAGTCGGGAGAGTACGCGCGGGCTCGAGCGGAAGGCGAAATCATAGTGGAGGAGGAGATCGCGGATCTCCTACTTAAAATCCGTTCACCGGTGGAAGGGGATTCCGTCTCTCAGACACCGGTGGCGTTGAAAGAGAGGACTAGTGTGGCGGTGGCAATAATAAACAAAGTAGCCACCAAGTCCACTAATCTAAACGTCACGTCACGTCATCTAATCTAAACTAAGGTTCGAACAAAGGTGCCCACCTTTGTTCGAACCCTGGAGGACTCCCCCTCTGCTATCTCTGGGGTGGTCCAATCTCTCATTGGGGACGTAGCGCGTCTCCAAGTGGCAAACGACCACCTCACAGAGCAGATGACGGAACTTAGGGCTCAGTTTGCCCAATTTCGGGAGGATTGCCCTGAGCAACTGAGGTTGAGCGGCAGGCTGCTCCCTCTCCAACTCCGTCTGAAGTTCCGGATTCCCACTTGCGTAAAATTATTGACGCAGTGTGGAGGATGATGGACGGGCGCCTTGCAGGTTTGGAGGCAAGGCTGCATGCAGCCCCCATTATTCGGCCGCCTCTCGCTGCCGATACGATTAGGAACGCGCGGTGTTGAAGCTATGCCTGGCCCCTCTACGTCTTTTTTTTTTTTTTTTTATACTATAGGGGGACAGACGAACAGACGGGTCACCTGATGGTAAGTGACACCGCTGTCCATGGACACTTGCAACTCAAGAGTCGCAAGTTCGCTGCCCGCCTTTGAGGGTGATGAGGGATGGGGGGTGCAGGGAGCGGAAAGAAGAGAGGAGGGATGAGGAGATGGAAAAAAAGGAGAAAGGAGATGAGGAAAGAGAAAAGGGGGAGGGGGAATTGGGCCTCCGGAAACCTCACTAAATTCGGGGAAATGCAACGCAAGCGTTACTTCACAACCGGTTTTCTGTGAGGCCGTGGTATCGCACCGGTCGAGCCGGCCCATTCGTGCCTAAGCATGGCTCTACCACTGAAAAAAAGTCTGCTAAAGATGGGCATCTTTGGCAGACGTAGAGGGGTCGCCCTTATCGTGCGGCGCAGCAAAAGCTCCGCGCACTGCCCCTCCCCTTACTGAGACTCTCCAGCCCAGCTTCCTGCAGAAAGTGGTTGAGGGCTTTTTCCCGCAACGGGTGGAGCACTCACCCCCGTTGAGGACCCCCTTGGCTGGAGACGACAGAGAGTTCGAGGAAGAAGATGTTCCACCCGACACGGAGGCAGAGATAGGGGCGGTTATTCTACGGATCCGCTGCAAGAACACCGCCCCCGGACCAGACGGGATCCCTCCCCGAATATTAGCCCTAGCTCTCAACCACATGGCGAACCACCTCAGGGGGGTGTTCGACGCATGCTTAGCGTCTGGACGCTTCTCTGACTGCTGGAAAAGCGGGAAACTTGTTCTTTTAAGGAAACCAGGACGGCCTACGGATTCGGTCGAACTTTCAAGAGGCGGCACGCTTGGCCACCAGAGGAGCCTCACTGGTGGTCGGGCGGATCGAGGCGCTAGGCTTGCGGGTGGCCCTGGATAAGACGGAGGCCCTTCTATTTCATGGGCCCCGTCGTGGCCCACCCCCTGGCGCCTCTATAATCTATACAACTCGTCCACATCAAATATCTGGGCCCGATCCTCGACGGAAGGTGGCGCTTTGACGAGCACTTTCTGCAAGCTGGCTCCAAGGTTGGTCGGCGCTGCGTCTGCCCTTGAGCAAATTTTGTCGAACTTGGGTGGACCCGGCGTCGCAACAAGATGGCTGTAAACGGGGGTTGTCCGGTCAATGGCACTATACGGTGCACCGGTGTAGGCGGAAGCTCTGACCGCCCAGAATAGGGCACGCCTCTGGCGCCCTCAAAGGGTCATGGCGGTTAGAGCCATACGCGGTTACCGCACCGTGTCGACAGAAGCGGCGTGCGCGCTGGCCGAAACTCCCCCGTGGGACTTGAAGGCGGAAGTGCTCGCCGAATTCATCGGCGGACGACTGATTTCTGGGCGGGTGGTACCCGCCCGAAGAGGTACGCGAGTGGCGTAACGCGGCTCGCCGAGCCACTATGGCTAGTTGGTCGTCCCGGCTGGAGGCTCCACGTGCTGGCTTTGCCTCCGTGGATCATCGAGTGGGCAGAGCGGCAGCATGGAACCCTTTCCTTCCGACTGACGCAGGTTCTTAGCCCGTTTTGCCGGCTTGGGCGGCGCAGCGTCGGGTCCTCATTGCAGTAATCGGAGAGGATCTCTCGCTACCGGCCATCATACGCTCCATAGCCGGTAGTGACAGTGAGGAGGTCATCTCGCGACAACTAATTCTCGAAGATCGTCATGTGACGTATCGAGAGATAGAGGTAGAGGTTTCACAAGTGGTAGAGCCATGCTTGCTTAAGCACGAATGGGCCGGCTCGACCGGTGCGATACCACGGCCTCACAGAAAAACGGTTGTGAAGTAACGCTTGCGTTGCATTTCCCCGAAATGAGTGAGGTCTCCGGAGGCCCAAAATCCCCCACCCCCCTAATGATAGCGCTGTTAACGAAAAGGATACCCCAGGGGGGTACCAGCGCTAGAGTTGGAGAATCCCCCCCTGGACGTCCACCCTCAGTACGGATTATGCCTGAGCGTGGACGCCCAGGCTGCCCGTCGTACTCTGGGGGGGGCTCAACTGCGCTCTCAAAATCTGCTCGGGGCAAGAGAAGGCATACCATGGCACCCCCTGTCACGTTTACCGTGGATTTTTGCAACATTAGGGGCTTACATTCGAACCTCGACACTGTCCACCACCACCTTGAGACAGCAAAGCCGGCCTTGCTCTTTTTAACCGAGACGCAGATATCATCTCCAGCGGACACATCCTACCTCTGCTACCCTGGGTACGGACTGGAACACTCCTTTGTTCCTAAGGCTGGTGTATGCGTGTACGTTAGAGATGATATCACTTCTCGCCGCCTCGGCAATCTTGAAGGTAGGGACCTCTCCATCTTATGGCTACGTGTAGACTGCGACGACCATCCCCGCATCTACCTATGCCTCTACAGGTCCCATAGCGGTGATGCCGAAACGGACCGACTCATCGACCACGTCCAAATGGCTACAGACTCAGTGCTCCAGCAGGTCCCATCCGCAGAGATCGTGATTCTTGGCGACTTTAACGCCCATCACGCCGAATGGCTTGGTTCGCGCAAAACCGATCATGCGGGAAGATCTGTTCACGATTTCGCCTTGGCATATGGCTTGACGCAGCTGGTAGCAACGCCTACGCGAATCCCAGATGCAGAAAGCCACGTGCCTTCACTGTTGGATCTTCTGCTGACCTCACATCCTGACGGCTACAAAGTATCCGTTGAGGCCCCTCTTGGCTCTTCGGACCATTGCCTGATTAGGAGTATGGTGCCACTCGTTCACTCGCTGCGGCCGCGTGTTACAGGCAGTCGCCGCGTATGGCACTATAGGTCAGCAGACTGGGATGGAATGAGAACATTCTTTGCATCCTACCCATGGAGGCAGGTTTGCTTCTCGCCGGATGATCCCAATGTCGTTGCTGACTCTGTCGCGGATGTTGTGCTTCAGGGTATGGAACTTTTCATTCCATTCTCCCTGATTCCCACAGGTGGCAAGTCCCAGCCTTGGTTTGGTCGAACCTGCAAAGCGGCGTCCCGCCGAAAGCAGGAATGTTACCAAGCATGGGCTAATGCAGCGACAGCACGGGATGTAAAGACCAGCACATTAAAGAAGCAATTTAACTTTGCCTCCAGGTCCCTCAAAAGAGTAATTGCTGGGGCGAAGTCGGCTCACATCGGCAGAATTGGCGAGAGACTAGTTAGTCTCCCCTCCGGAACTCGTGCATTCTGGTCTCTTGCCAAAGCTGTCCAGGGGAACTTTTGTAAGCCATCCCTTCCACCTCTGCGCATAGGAGATAATTCGTTGGCCCACGACGCTAAAGAAAAAGCCGATCTTCTGGGCAAACTCTTTGCGTCCAACTCGACCCTGGACGACGGGGGAAACGCACCGCCAACCATACCGCAGTGCGAGACCCGCATGCCGGAAGTCCGGTTTACACAAAGGACAGTGCGTAAAGCGCTTCTTTCCCTCGACGTTCATAAGTCGAGTGGGCCCGATAGAATCTCTCCTATCGTGCTGAAGACGTGTGCTCCAGAGTTAGCACCGGTTTTAACGCGCCTTTATCGGCTTTCCTACTCTCTTGGCGTAGTCCCGAACTCATGGAAGACAGCTCTAGTGCACCCAATCCCTAAAAAAGGAGATCGCTCGGATCCGTCTAACTACAGACCCATAGCCATCACCTCCTTGTTCTCCAAGATAATGGAATCCATTGTTAACTGCCAGCTCCTCCGGTACTTAGAAGACCACCAGCTCCTCAATGATCGACAATACGGCTTCCGTCAGGGTCGTTCAGCTGGTGATCTTCTCGTATACTTGACTCACCGGTGGGAACAGGCGATCGAGACCAAGGGGGAAGCGTTGGCCGTTAGTTTGGACGTGGCGAAGGCCTTCGATCGGGTCTGGCACAAAGCGCTCCTTACGAAGCTTCCTTCCTATGGGCTTCCCGAGAAACTGTGCAATTGGCTCACCAGTTTTCTTACAGACAGAAGCATCAAGGTCGTTGTTGACGGTGCATGCTCCGACTCGAAGTCTGTTAATTCTGGTGTCCCACAAGGCTGTGTGCTATCACCCACGCTGTTTCTTCTGCATATCAACGACATGCTGCATTTTACACCGGCCGCGCTAACATTTCTCGGGTAAACGTCATCGAAAGCCGATCCAAACTTGTGTCTGAAATCGAAACTTCTTTATCAAAAGTTTCAGATTGGGGTCGACTTAACCTAGTCCAATTTAACCCCACGAAGACACAGGTTTGCGCGTTCACCGCAAAAAAGATGCCATTGGTCGTATCACCTCAATTTGAGAGCACTTCCCTAACTGCATCAGCCAGTATCGGAATCCTTGGCGTCGATATATCAAGCGAAGTCCAGTTTCGCGGTCACTTAGAGAGTAAGGCCATATTAGCCTCGAAGAAGCTTGGTGTGCTAAACAGATCGAGACAGTATTTTACTCCGGCCCACCGCCTGCAACTTTATAAGGCGCAGGTTCGGCCGCACATGGAATACTGTTCTCATCTCTATGCAGGTGCACCCCAGTACCAACTTCTGCCTCTTGACCGCATTCAACGGAGAGCGACTCGCATCATCGACTGCCAAGATATTTCTGATCGACTTGACACCTTGGCGTTGCGTAGAGATGTAGCTTCACTCTGCATCCTCTATCGCTTGTATCATGGGGAGTGTTCAGAGGAATTGTTCGGACTTATACCGGCTGCTGGTTTCCGCCATCGTCCTACGCGACAAAATATCCATCCCCATCACCTGGACGATTGGCACTCCACCACTGTGCGCTTCTCCAGAAGCATTTTGCCTCGCACAACCAGCTTATGGAACAAATTGTCGCCTGCCGTATTTCCGAACCGATACGACCTTCAAACCTTCAAGAAGAGAGCGTACCTCTACCTAAAAGGCCGGCAACGCACTTGTGACTCTTGAGTTGCGGGTGTCCATGGGCGGCGGTAGTCACTTACCATTAGGTGACCCGTCTGCTCGTTTGCCCCCTATCGCATAAAAAAAAAAAAAAAAAAAAAAAGAGGCTCTATTAGGCATCTCAGGGACAACCATTCAGAAGATCTTGCATGAAGCGCTTGGTGTGAGAAAGTTAGTTTGCCGTTGGATACCGCATCTACTTTCCGACGATCACAAGGCGGCCCGCGTCAGATTGTGTTAGAAAACTCTACAAAGGTTCAACCGAGAAGAGTCAAATCACGTCGACGACATCATCAGTGGTGACGAATCTTGGATCTATGCCTACGATCCTGATTCCAAACAACAATCTACAATCTGGGTCTTTCAAGACGAGCCAAAGCCGACTAAAGTTATTCGTTCTCGAAGCACTTCAAAGAAGATGGTGGCCACGTCGATTGGAAAAACCGGCCATGTTGCGACTGTTGCACTTAAAGATCGTAGAACGGTTAACGCAGAGTGGTAAACAACAGTTTGTTTACCACAAGTCATCGCCGAACTTCGAAAATCTAACTCAAAGCGACGCATCATCCTGCACCACGACAACGCAAGCTCACACAGCGCTCGTCAAACGATTGAGTATTTGAAGCAGGAGGAAAAGTAGGAATTCTTGACCATCCTCCATACAGTCCTGACCTAAGCCCTAACGATTTCTTTAATTTCCTAAAATTAAGAAGTCTTCGTGGTCAAAGGTTCCAGTCCGATGAAGAAGCAGTCGACGCTTTCAAGTCCGCCATTTCGAATACCCCCACTTTAGAGTGGAACAAATGTTATATTAACTGGTTTAGGCGAATGGAAAAGTGTATTAAGCTACGTGGTATACTTTGAAAAACAATAAAAAGTACTATAAGGTTCTAGTTGTTTTTTCTTCAAACGACAAAACTTAAAAGGCATGCCTCGTATCCTGGCAATCGATGATGCGAGTCACTCTCCGTTGAATGCGGTCCAGAGGGAGAAGCTGGTACGGGGGTTTCCCTGCATAGAGATGAGAACAGTATTACATATGTGGCCGAACCAGCGCCTTATAGCTGTAGGCCGTAGGCCGGAGTGAAATACTGTCTCCATCTGTTTAGCACATTCGAGGCTAAGTTGGCGATTCCGATGCTGGCTGATGGTTAGGGAAGTGCTCTGTGATACGACCAATGGTATCTTTTTAACGGTGAACGCGCATACCTGTCTTCGTGGGGTTAAATTCAACTAGATTAAGTGGACCCCAAAGTGAAACTATTTCTATAGTTCCGATTTCCGACTAAATACTTTTTAAAATATTGAAAAATATCTTAGCACGAAGTAGTATGACCTACTAACCTCAATTTAATTACCTGGTAGGTATTTGTTACAACAATTGAGACAAGAAAAGTGCTTTTGCAGAATTGATCATCCCGAAGTCTGCTTTATTAAATAACCTAATTCAAAATAAATTAGTAAAAAGAAATCAAAATAAGTAGGTGGGTTCTAGTAATTTTCATCTTCACGAACGACCTGCCTAGTACATTTTATTCGGTACGCCCACTAAGTTTAAGTATCGATTATTAAGTATTGCCATAAAATAGGTATTGATACTAGCCAGGCCGATTAATAACGCACCCAAATAAGCTAAACCACTGTTGTAGATATGCAGATTATAGAGGGGTGTCCTCACATTGTTTCAGTGTTATTTTTAAAATACATTATTTTTTGAGTCATCTGTAAATTACTAATGCCGCTCATGAATACTTGCAACTCGACTCGCAAGTGTTGATGGCGCCTAGTTACAACTGCTCCTTTTTAATATAGATATCGGTAGGTACCTACATAGTAGGAGGGTATTACAGTGTTGTTAGCAGTTGAAAACCAGCGGTCCGATTCTATCCCGGCCTTTTCTATCATGTAATCTGACTTTAAAGAACAATAGTGTTTGTCCTGTACCAGAGATCTACACTAGTTTGGCAAACTCTTCTGGAGGAAACCGGCCACAACAGATCTTCACGCCTTGGAGAACTGTTTACATTTAGAATGTAGTGCAAGAGTGACTCAAAAATTCTGAAGAAAACAGATGCACAATAATTAGTAGGCTCTTTGGGTAGGAAGTAAGTACCTAATGACTATCCCAAAACATTTGTTTTAGAATTTTCTAAAACAAATGTCCATCAAATCCATTTCAACAGAGGTTAAAAAATCGTTTAGTAAATATACTTTTTTCACTGGTAGAGTCATGCTTAGGCACGAATGGGCCGGCTCGACCAGTGTGATACCACGGCCTCACAGAAAACCGGTTGTGAAGTAACGCTTGCGTTGCATTTCCCCGAATTGAGTGAGGTTTCCGGAGGCCCAATTCCCCCTCCCCCTTTTCTCTCCCCTCATCTCCTTTCTCCTCTTTCCCATCTCATCCCTCCTTTCTTCTTTCCGCTCCCTGCATCCCCCATCCCTCATCACCCTCAAAGGCGGGCAGAGTACTTGCTAATCTGAGTTGCAAGTGTCCATGGACGGCGGTTGTCACTTACCATCAGGTGACCCGTCTGTTCGTCTCCCTATAGTATAAAAAAAAACTATTTGGAAGCAGATAGTATTTTTTGTGGTAAAGAACACTAGACAGCTAGCATCCAATAGAACAAGCGTTGCTAGTACGTTTAAAAAATATTTTTGTTGTAATTTTTCCATCTTACTTTCGTGATATGATATGAGAATAGTACCTGTCTCTATATAAATATTTACTAGACTCGCATGAAAAGCCTTTTCAAGGGAGATTGAAAGTCGGTGTTCTGTATTCCAAAGTAACAATATTTTGAATAATTTTTTTTTTATCGTGTAGAAACCCCCACGGGTCATCACCTCACTGGAGCCAACAGTGAAGTGGTATGTCATTTTGAATACCTACCTAATAGATCATTCTATTGAAGGTATTTGGGTTTAATAGGTGGTGGTTCATTTAAATATTGGTTCTAAAACTAAAAATTGTATTTAATACAAAAGTTTATTGGTGAAAACATGAAAAATATAATAGATTAATTAATGGCTGGTAAAATGCAGCAGAAATGTTACAATATTGGCCATCACAAACTATTTTGCTAATAAATGCCTGAAAAGTCAGAATGCTATTATTAATCAGCGAGGGGCACAACAAAATGGTTAATGTCAAGAATAAAGATTTTCCCTTTGATTATATTTAAATTTAAGAGGACATCTCAAAAACCAGAAGACACTAACAAGTTTTTTGTGCCCATTTGATACAGCCATTATACAGGCGGATTTATATTTTACGAAAATCTTAATTTCATTGGTTCAATTTTGGGCATTACTTTGACAAAGTTTAAAATAATTAATAGCATAATTTTAAACACAACATTCACCATCATGATCTCCATTTCACTGCGGACATGCGGCGAAAGGAATGTTAATTTGGGGCCGACCAGGCTGTTTAGTTTTATTCTATAAGAAAGGAAAACACTTTTAACTTAAGAAACCGTAATTTTAATAACTTAAGTTATAAATATTTATATTCATCGGGTCAGCTCGATATCTGTAATCCAGTGTAAATACAGAAATACAAAACCGTCAAAGATGACACATAACATTTAATTTTAGACGGAACGTGAAGGTCCGCTGCGAACGACATTTTAACATTTTTACAAGCGACGGCTCGCATCAGCGGCGGTGGACCCGCGCCGCGCGGCGTTCTCGAATGTTACTCGTTTTCTTATAAAACACCAATGAGAACAAATGCGTGTGCTGGGGATGAGCGCGGCGCGAGATTAATTGTCGCCACCCTCGGCGGGCTCGTCACCATCGCCCTGCGTGTCTGATGTCCACAGCGTGAGGTTGTCTCGCAGAAGCTGCATGATCAGTGTCGAGTCTTTGTACGAGTCTTCGTTCAGTGTGTCTAATTCAGCGATCGCATCATCGAACGCCTGCAAATTTATTGCAATTATTAAATAAATATACCTTAAAAAACAAACGAATTCAGAAAAGTTAATATCTTTAGGAGATGATTAACTGTTTATAATATTGAGTTCTAATAAACACTCTGATGCTGGCTGGACCGAGGATTAAAATGGTTAATTGGTTACACGTGGCCATGCTAATATTAGTGAATTTAGACTAGAGTTTAGACTACCGAATTATTGTAATGAGGTAACTTTATCTACATGCAAACTGAGTCAAAACACTTAAAAAAGTGTCAGTTAGTTTAGTAATACTGTAATCATATCACACAAATCTTTGTCTTTGTTAAAAAAACCTGTTTAGCTAAGTGGCACGCTCGCGCAGGGGAGTTGATTATCTCGTAATAGAATACGGAAAAGTTGAGCGCAAGACCAAGTCTGATGGGGTGGGTCGGTTGCATTTTGGCTTTAGCAATGTCGAATGCTTCTTGGTAGGCCTTCTGGGAGTCCTCCACGACGGCTGGGGACAAGCGAGTAAATTAATATGCCTAGCCTGCATTTTCCTCTCGTGCCAGCCAGCACAAAGCCTATGCGTAACTGACACAAATAATGACCTGTTTGGCGAGCTGACACGCTTTGTCTGGTGAATTTAATATCTCATAATAGAAGACGGAGAAATTTAACGCCAGACCCAGCCTTATTGGGTGTGTGGGCTGCATTTTCGCCTTGCTGATTTCGAAAGCGTCTTGGTATGCTTTCTGTGAATCCTCTACAACAGCTGTAATGTAAAGTGAAGTTAGCCAACTGAAATTGGTTACACAGTGCAATTGAATCCTATCAATGACTCAAATTTAAATACGTATCTTAGAAATCTACAGTTAAGACACTTACAAGTTCTGGTTTCACCTGTGGCCACTTCTGCAAGGTACCTGTAGTAATCACCCTTCATTTTAAGGTAAAATACTTTACTTTCTGGATTACTAGCTTTAGGAATAAGGTGTTTGTCGAGTAAACCCTGAAACAAATATATAAAATCCATAAACAATTGGTGAATGTTGCAAGTAATAACTGGAAATGCAGTATAATGGTTCCGATCGTAAAAATCAATGAATAAGATTTGTAAGCATCAACCGTCGATAATCCAATACGTCTAAACCTAACCGAAAAAGAGTTGCAGAATACTACAACGATTTAAGACAGGGCAACGAACGAACGAGATAGCAGCGCGCGCAATGACGCGGCGCAATACGTCACCCCACCCTCTCCACCCGCGAAAAGAACGCACCGCGCCCTGCTCTCACGTGCTATCCAACATTAACGCCCATTATTAACAAAAGCGTAATGACTGTGAAGGAAACGACCACAGGCTAGTGCCTGTGCATTGCTTGCATCACCCCTCAAATTGGCGAGGAGCATTATCATGACGTCATCCGTGTAGGACGGCGGCAACCGACGCTAATCTTACTTCTTACTTAAGAATCAAAATTGGGATAAGTTGACAACTTGTTGACTGAATAAGATATTTTTTTATACCAAGAAACCTTTCAGTTGAATAAAAAAAAACTTACCAAAACGTCGTAGCAGATTTCTCTGAGCTCCTTTTCTACCTTAACCCTATATTCTTTTGCCATCTGTTGTTTTCTTTCCGAACCTTCGGTTTTCTGTTCAATGGAGGAGATGACGCGCCATGACGATCGTCGAGCGCCTACCACGTTTTTGTAAGCAACGGAAAGCAGGTTTCTTTCCTCGTTGCTCAGCTCGACACCGGTTTCCGTAACTTCCTTCATCGCGGCCGCCATGTCGTCATATCGTTCAGCTTGCTCCGCCAGCTTGGCGCGTTGCACCAGTTCCTCCTTGTCGACGGACATCGTGGACGATGGGAGAGGACTATATCACTGATGCCCCTGCAATGAAGTATGAATCACGTATAAACTATCAGAATCGACAACCAAAGACGATTCATTGTTACTAATTGATCAGAAAGACTAATCGTTGGGCGTCACTTTCACCGAAGCGAATCGCTTATTGGGTATTAGTCATCATGGTTGAATGTCGCACCTTGGGTTGAGGCTCACAAGCGCAGTATGAAAATTCAATGTAGCTCAAAGAGCGACTCTCACGCCAAACGCGACATTGACGCGGCAACCGCTCGGTTTGACAGCATCTCACAGACTCGAGCAACTAGCAGGTTAGGCACGCGCCGTGTCGCCGCGCCGGCCGCTTGGTCACCGCCACTGCGCCAACAGTATTGATCCGACGACGCGGGATAAACACTCCAGACGAAATACGACTAGCGCGACGATTGCACACACCCCTCACCCTCACTACACCCCCGTTCACCGCGCCCGTCGGCCCGGCGCCTACCTCACGCTACCCTTATCTACCTATAACTTTTTACACAACTAGTCACTGCTTCCTACCAATCATCACTTCAGATATAATGCTTTGGGTTTATGCAAAACAAATTAATAATCTTACAAGTACTGATGATTACAGTATTTGCAAATATATTAAAAGATTTTTTAATATTATAATATATGATCAAAGCAGTACTAATTTAAAAAAGTATACCTAATAAAAATGTAGCTGATGTGAGCAACTTTATCCCCGAGTTGCTTTTTCTACACGCAACAATATTTTACTTGTTTTGACATTGATCTCAAAGATCATTCATACACCCTATTTATACCATATAATAAAATTATTATATTATCATTCGTTCCTAAAACAGATGATAACTACCTCCCAATACCAAATTTTATTTCAGTTATAACTGAATTCTTAAAGAGAACATCATTTTTTTCTTTTTATTACAAGACAGTTTTAGAACTAATAAAATATTAAATTGACCCTGGAATTTACAGACTTGGTCTTTTTTGTTTAATACATGCTTGGTTATAGTAAAGTAAAATCAAGACCCATTTAATAAAGATCAGGTTGAAATATGTTTTAAATTGAAGATATTATTATAATGTGGAAAATTAAGTCTAATTAATACAACCTGGTCTATTAATTTCAACAATAATTTGAATAAATTAGGTTTAACCATTTAATAAAATTATATTTGGCATGACAATTAATGAATTCATGGTAATAATTTAAGGCTTTTACTTTAAGCATATATAACCACCATACCTCAAAATTCCTAAATTTTACTAAAAAAAAATTGAAAAAGTTACATCAGTTTTCAAAATCTACTACTTATTCAAATTTAAATTTAAAAAAAGATATACAAAAGATCAGATGCATTGAGTAATTTTTGCTACATGTACCTACTTTACAAATTCCTTCAATATTGTTTGTATTATTTGAATCATGATTCATGACAGTGGTGGCAGTTTTACTATGACTAATCCAAGGCAAACAACATATAACTTATCTAGAAAAATCTCAAGACAGTTCATAGAAAATCGTTATCTTAGTGTTATACAAATCTCGTTCCATTAGAATGTGACATTATAGACCACATTGCGATATGAGCATTGTGCCGCAACTCAATGTCACGCACGTGCCCATCTGAAAGGCGTAGTAATAGCCGAAGGTGGCCACATTAACATAAGATAAAATACTCACCTACATATTGAAAACCATTGGCAAATACATAAACGAAATATAAAATGATATCACATAGGCGATGTGGTGAAGGGAATAACATAAAATTCACGTAACTTAAATAATATATTAAATACTATATACCTACATACGGTAACAGTTGCTTCAATGACATTACATAGTCATTGAATTTACCAAGATAACGGCATGACTACGCACGGCGAAATTACGACGCACTAATGCGACGGTTAGATACCTCTATGAATAACGCCAACGTTCGACATGCCCACGCATTCCTAAAGATCCACTTAACTTTTTAATTCTGCAAAAATACGACAATTCACTATGATTGTACTAAGTTCAGAATCTTATTCCAAAATTAAAATTTAAGTTAAGAAAATGTAATAAGAACCAAAAGGCTAACTTACGCGACGAACGATGTTGTCCTTAAACTCTTTCACTGTAAGTGATAAATGTTTAATTCCTACACAATAAACTGCCCAGATCAGGACATAAACACACAGAGAAAAAATTAGAATATTAAAGCTAACCGCGCCGCGATATCGTGTCGCCGGTTCAGGCAAAATGGCTGCTGCAAGGGGCACTCCTTCTATGCGTCAGTCTCAGATTTGTGAAAAAACGTTTTTGAAGACAGACACTTTATCGTGAACACAGAATTACATTCACTTAATATAAATTTAGTTCACTTACTTGTTGGAAGGGAAAAAAGTAATTACACCAGCAAATTACAACACAATTTCGGTTTTTATCTTGCGGTGAACGATATACTACACTGACGGCAGCGGGGCCAGAGGGGAAACAAAAACGGAACAGGGTTCACATTACGAGTCGGCCATCTTGAATTACTACAGACGAACAAATCACGTTTCCTATGCTATCCGAGTTAACAAAATTATCATCAAATATAGCGCGCGCTCTTTCTATCTTGAGGTAAAAGTAAAAGATAGCAGAGATATTAAAAAAGAGAAAAAAAATGTGTTTTATCACTCTGTAAGGTAACAGGAAGTTAGAAATCTGGCGGGTGATTTCAAATTGAAAGCCTTTTTATATTCTGAGAATATTATGTACATATTTCATTCTAGTGTAACTACATTTTCTTCTAAATATACTTTTGAGAAGCTTATGGTATTAAGATTTTGTAAAAGTTCAATTTGACTTCGTTTATTGAAGATCTTTTAGATGAGTACTAAAGTTTAAAAATTGGTTTTTAGTTTAAAGCACATCAGGTCAGTTTAGTGTTGTCTAACTATCGATAGTTGACGTCGAAAACTAGTCAAAATATCGATGAGGCTATCAATAGTATTGGAATTTTACAATATTATTGATGTTATGGATAGTATCTATCGGAAAACTGAAGTAATACTATTGATGATTAGCAACTGTATCGATACTATCACAATTTTAACCAAAATTCAATAGTATTGTGTTGAATTCAAAACTTTATAAGCAACGTATGCAGAAAACGTTAAATTAGCCTATAATGTTCTCCGCGTTCCAGACTATCTTTGTACAAGTTTTATCTAAATCTTATCTGCATGCGCCCATTTATGTGTTACGACTTTAGAGGTTTTCGTATTTTTCTTTTACTTTTAAACATACTTTTGTTATTAGCTTAAGTTATACTGTTTTTAGGTCTTTATTTTTACAATTTAAAACGTTAAGTTTTAAAGAATTAGAAGAAAACCACGAACGTAAAAATGAAGTACTCAAATTAATCCGTTAATATTGTAAAATAAGATATGAAAGGTATTAATATATTAAGTATTTAAAAGCTAATTATTGGTACCTATCTAATTTACATATTATCTTCTTAGCTGAAATAAGGCCTGCGGTATTGACTTTTGAGTAAGGACAATCTCGGATTCCTCGACTGGCTGATAATTAGTGTATATCATACAACCAAATTACGACGATTCTATACAGGATCAAATTACCAGGATAAGGGGGCAAAACACACTCTGATGAAGATATTTATTGATGTTGGTGCTCAAAACACTAATGAAAGTGCAGCTACGATACCATCCACCAATGTCAAGATGTTATTTACCAAGATGTCAGTACCCAAAATATTGAAGACTATGGTGAAAGTCCAAATATAAAGCTTTCTAATAACTTTTTGCTATGTTTGTAGGTCGAGAATTTTTTTAACACACGGCATATAAATATTAGATAAATAATGTTTCAAAATATTAGAGCATTTCAATATAGGAGCTACTAAGTATGTCAAGTAGTTTGCCATGCTTAGGCACGAATGGGCCGGCTCGACCGGTGCGATACCACGGCCTCACAGAAAACCGGTTGTGAACTAACGCTTGCGTTGCATTTCCCCGAAATGAGTGAGGTTTCCGGAGGCCCAACTCCCCCTCTCCCCTTTCCTCTCCCCTCATCTTCTTTCTCCTCATCCCCCCTTTCTTGTTTCCGCTCCCTGCATCCCCCATCCCTCATCACCCTCAAAGGCGGGCAGTGCACTTGCGACTCTTGAGATGCGGGTGTCCATGGACGGCGGTTGTCACTTACCATCAGGTGACCCGTCTGTTCGTCTGACCCCCTATAGTATAAAAAAAAAAAAAAAATATGAGTAAATTCAATTAGTTTTGGTTTAGGTAAATTTAGATTCTGACAAAATTAAATTCAACAAAATAATTTACCATGACGATTATGTGATTTGTCAGAACCTAAATGCGTAGAAATATTGTTAAAATGATTACTTCGTATTTGAACTATAACGGTTTTTTTCGGGTGACAATTTTGAGAGTACATTTTTTTATGGGATATTGGGCATAACGAGCAGACGGGTCAACTGATGGTAAGTGACTAATGCCACCCACGGACACCGGTCACTAGCGCACAGTGGTATAGTGCCAATCATCCAGGTGATATGGACGGAAACTTTGACGCCTAGGACGGTGGCGGTAACCTGACATTCTCGGTATCATTGTAGCTGGAGAATTGTTGAACATACCTCAAATAAAAAAGAGAAATTATTCAATGCAAAAAATAATTTTGCATTGCATTGACTTAGGTAAACTATTAATTAATTTAGGAATAATCCTACCTGTGGTGGGATAATCATATCTTTTTCATTAGTTCATCAATGCTGAAAACCATGGAGTTATCGGTTTCTTACCTTTTCTTCTTTTTTCGTTGTGGCACCGGAGCCAACAAAAGTTAGTAGGCATGGGTGATATCGATTTTTTGTGAAATCTGTTGTCCAACTGATACTTAGACTACACATCGATATTGACATCCGATTTCAGAAGTGGATTTCTACTAATAGAAATGTACGATTACGTTTGTTTGGTTGGCGCTTTAGATTTGGATATTGAATATATTATTCGTTACAATAACATTTTGATAAGACTATGGTATCTTTCTTCATGCTTACCTTAAGCTTAGGACTAGCCTAACATTTTTTATGTTAGAATAAATTTGTTGGTTTGATGTTTGATTTGAAAAATTGGGGCACATTTAAAAATTACCACATTTATATTGATTTTATGTACAAACTAGTAACAACTATTTACATATTTTACATTGTACTGTAATCCTCAAAGCACTTTGGCTTTTTTTAAGGGATAGGGGGCAAATGAGCAGAATGGTCACTTGATGGTAAGTGACTATGGCCACCTATGGGCACCCGCAACTTCAACAACAGTCAAACCTATAACTATAATCTATGTTAGATAGTTTTTTTTAGATGTGATGGAAACGGATGACTCGTAACATCCAATCAATGTCATCTGATGTTTGGACGACATCAAATTTTAGATGCGGTTTGATATATCTGACATATACCTAAAAGTTAGCTAATTCTGCCAGCGTCGAGTAAGTACATTGATTAAGTACTTGAATATGTATATCTAAACCTTTGTTGTGTCAGACGGTGACGAGCGCAGTAAAGCAGCATTGATAATTGTTCAAACATTAAACCTTCATATCAGAACAAAATCCATTTATTCGTCACCAAAGTAAATCCATAGAGTATGTTTATATATAGTTAATTCATTAGCTGTTTAAATGAAACGAATGTCAGTGTCATGTGTCGCATGTCACCCTCATGCTCATGTTTTGGTTGTTTGAGTTTGAGGTTATGTCATAGAATTACATTCTTGGAATCTGTAACGATTTTTAATGAATAAGTTTAGACATTCGAGTAATAACTAGAATCCACTTTTGTAAACTGTCTGATTTAATCAATATATCTTTAAAACCACAATGCCGAAATCAAAAAGAGACAAGAAAGGTAAGGTTGTATTAAATAGTATGTTTATATTCTTGCTTCCAAAACCATGTTCTTAATTCGATCGAGGAAACTAAAATGCATATTTTATTAACTAGTTTCTCTGACGAAAACAAACAAAAAGGGATTATTGCTAAAACAGAAAATTATTGAAGAAATACGAAACTCACTGTCAAAATATGAGCATATCTTCCTATTCACGGTTGATAACATGAGAAATACGAAACTAAAGGATCTTCGCAACGAGTGGAAAGACTCCCGATTTTTTTTTGGGAAAAATAAAGTTATGGCTGTAGCTCTTGGCAGAACTAAAAGTGATGAAGTGGATGACCAACTCAACCTAGTAAGTGTACATTTTGACCAGTTAGACATTGTTTATAAGCACTCGTGTTGCTTAAAATATTGCAATCTTAACGGAATGGAATAATGGATTTTAATTTACCAAAAGTTTGTGATAGAACAAGTACTTACTATGGTTCAAACCACCAACCACAAAGTGCTTTATTGTATCAAGAAAACTAGGGCTGGTTTAATTTTACTTATTGACAGGTGAAAGGCTATCATATTAAAGTGTATTATTAAATACAATATTGGGTGATATAGACTTTATTATAATTCATATAATGTTTTGATTATTCCATTAAGTTTAGTCATAATTTAATAACTGGCCTTGTGTATACTAAGTGGGAACTGGTTTTCCCTATGTTCCTATATCTACACATGGGAGAAAATGGTTGTTTTGTCTTTGCATGTTAATAACTTTAGATAATTGTTTTTTTAAACATTACTAGCCAACATTATTTTGACATCTACTTATATCAGTCCTTTAAGAATCTTTGTTATAGGCAATAGAAGATCTAAAGTTGTAATAGTCGATTATGTACATTTTATTGTAATTGTCACTTACAGTTATCAAAGAGGTTAAAAGGACAATGTGGTTTGCTTATGACAAATAAAGATGTCCCTGAGGTTTTACAATGGTTTAAAGAATTTCGTGATGCAGAATATGCTCGTGCGGGGTTTGTGGCAACAAAGGATGTCATACTGCCTCAAGGCCCCCTCCAAGATTTTTCACATACAATAGAACCACATCTTCGAAGGCTTGGCTTACCTACATCTCTGGAGAGAGGTGTGGTAAACCTTGTAAAGGAATACCAGGTTTGAAATTTCCAATTTTTTAATTAATTGAATACTTCAACTATTACATTTATTTATAATTATAACCCCTTTAGTATTGAGAGGATGGTTTGGTTTTGTTATGAAGAAATAGCATGAGCCAGGACATTTGAGTCAACACAGGCCACTTTTTTTAAAGAAATGGCACTTCCCCTCTAGTTCATATTTGGCTTGCAAGTTACCTTTTAACTTTAGCTTTTGCTGCTACAAACTATATTGCACATAAACAACAAAAGCAAATGCCAATTGGGAACATAAGATCTTTATTTTGTTTTAGTAATGTTAAAACCAGTCCTATAAGAAAACTGTTACAGTGTTACCTTTTATTATGAAGGCCCTGATAGTTAGACATACAATCCTAATGCCAGTTGGTAGTGCACCAAATCTACCAATTAAATATAGAGTTCTTTTCACATGCCTATATTACTGTTTCATCATGTGTCATTTGAAAGGATATCTTTATTACTTACCATGTAGTTCTTAGTGAAGTAGAATAGTGCCACCCTGGTAATGGTAAAGGGCTCAGTTTCCGCATTTAGACTCATATTCGTCCATTATGCCTTCAGGAGGCTGACTAGTTGAGCCAGCCTAGCTCCTTCCAGAAGCTAGTGCCACCCTGTCTCTTCCCTGAGATGCCTCTGCCTATCCCTTCGGGGATATAAGCGTGTGTGTATGTGTGTACTTTATTATTATTTTTAAAGTTAATTGATATTTTTCAGGTTTGCAAGAAAGGAACACCATTAACTCCAGAACAAGCAAGTATATTAAAACTATTGGGTATACAAATGGCAAAGTTTAAGGTTGATATCAAGTGCCACTGGACTAAAGGGAAAGGATTCCACAAAGATATTGATGTTACTAGTGATGAAGAGGAAAATGATGAGGATGATGATGAGGATGCCATGGAAGAAGATGAAACATAGTATTAAGAAGTCTTGAAAAATATATTATTATATATTAATTATTTAGTAATGTTTTTAACCCAACTACAGTAGTAACATGCTTTAGAACAAATATATTTACAGTAAGTTTTCTTTACCATCAGTTAAAAGTGGATTTACTTACTAAAGTATGGTTTGTACATTGCTTGTCCACTGTTTAGGCAGTTATTCATATTTTGGTAGCCAACATATATATATTACATTTTGTGACAAAGTGTTTTTAGTTTATTCAACAATAATAATTATGGTGCTTAGAACATTACTTGATAGGTATTTTCTTTTATACAGAATTACCTTAAACAAGCAATTAAATAAGAATGCATTCCTAAACAGCTCTAATGATTAACATTATTATGATAATTGTTCCTGAAAACCTCAATTTGAAAACAAACTGTTCACCGGAATACTTACTTGTAATTGTTTTTTAGAGAAAATATTTTTTAGAAATAACAATATTTTTTATTTCTAAAAAATGTTTTCTCAAATATTTTTTAGAGAAAACTTGAAAATTATGCCTGTAAATAATTAAGTCCGGAGAAACTGTAAGATAAGACCTTAATTTATAAAATTAAAATAAATATATTAAAATGTTGACGGGACATCTGCCAGATCAGCAGTTGATATGAAAACAAAAATATAAGTACTCAGGTTATTTCTGAAAATATTTATTGAAACAATCACAGAAACAACAATAAATTAAGTTAAAAAAATATACCAAATTCTAATTAGACACATAAAATTAACTTTTACAAATCAGAGTTTCAAAATCATAAAAGATGTGTTGATTACAAATAAAATATATCTAACAGAAGCCAGGCCTCTGCATTTTACGAATGTGTATTGCTCTAATACAAATATAACTTAGCACATACAAATAGGTAATCACAGTATAAAAATAAAGCATTGTTATCAGTCCACGACATCACAGCTTACACAATCGACGAAACCAAAATTCTAATTGATTCCTTTTGTAACCTAAACTTGCAAACCATTTTACCACCTTTGTATACAGTCATCGTAAAGAAAGAATTGTAAATAATATTTAATCACTTTAATTGATGTCCTATACTACTAACTGTAGAGACTTTCTCAGAGTTCAGCTAAATACATCACATGACGACATTCAAACTTACGTGACACACGAGATACTACAGCTAAACATCATTTGTATTTTTTATTCTCTAAATTTTAATTATCTTTATACATATACTATGACATAAGAAACTAAACTTTCTACTTCTAAAACTGCTCAAAATAAACCCATTTCAGCTAAATCTTCATTCATTAAATTGAAAAAATACTCGAATGAAGACATTATTCATTTTGGTGTATAAAGGAGCGTGGCCGATTTAGGTAAGCCCATCTTTACAAATCTAAGCTCAAATTAAAAATAGAACGAACGAACGAACTCACTGCGTGCAAGTTATTTTATTCATAGTTTCATAACTACTTAAGTCACAGGATGAAGCTTACTGGGCAATACACGGAAGTTACCGCATTTAATAAGGATACAAGATTATACTTGTGTTATTTCGAAAATTCCTGTATACTTTCGAGTCCGACGGGCGTCGATATAGATTAAGCAGACAGATCTGAAATTAGGCGGGCATCCCCAATGTAGGCAAGCGAGTTCAACCTACAAAGTTTTTTTTTAAATGTCTCAGTTAAAATGTAGAATGCGAGTATCGAGAAGTCTAGTATTAGATATTCGGTTTTCATGTTTTTACTTACGGGGTTCTTTAAGCGCCTACCGCGTCGGTTGCAAAAGCTACACTCATGTGTGGCACCATCGGCCGACGCGGTAGGTTGCTTCACCCCTTGAAAACGTGCTACCGTCGGGTACGAAGTTGATCGGATATCCCCAAAACAGCCACGAGAGTAAAACCGTATGTCCTTAATTTATAAGTCTAGTGGTGTTTGGGTTGCGGTGGCGAGGCAGTGGGCAACTCGACCCTCTGCAACGGCTCGCGCCAGTACACCGTCTGAGAGAACTCGTCGCTCGGCTCGCACTGCGCCGGCGGGAACACCTGGTCCACCAGCACCGACATGTGCGAGTACCTGCCGAGATCACATTCCATTAAATACTTGCTCATATTTCACAAATACACCCTCTTTCACTACAATAAAATTCACCACTGAAAACAACCTTTTAAATATATTTAAAAATTATAAAACTACGAATCATAGACTATAACGAAAGTCGTTATAATACTTCACACATAACGCAGGCGGCCATCTAATCCCAAACTACTATGGTAACCAGAGTGCTAATAAACGTATTTATTTATGTTTTAAATACATTTATATCATAGGTAAATTACATCAGACTCAGAACAAATAAATGTGCTCATCACATAATTATTTATCCTGGGTGTGAATTCAACCTAGTAAAAAAAAAAAACAAACGATACCCGACGACCTCTGGTTGAGCATTGACTAACACTAGACCAATAGGCTAGGCTAGTAGTTATCTTCATGAATTTTAATTATATTTACATTAATTTTTACACTCGTATTGATCAATGTCTCAAGTTTGGCCATCATTTGTTGTGGACTAACTGACTAGTAAAGGAGAAGAAAACCATATATTTTATGATACTATTGCACGAAGTTAGAAATATATAATATCAAGATAGACCCAAGTCTCTAAGATATTTACACTGTACACAACAACCCATCTGGAAATATATCGTATCGAGCCCTCAACGAACAATACAGCATGTGTATGTAATGTAATTTTTGGCAGAAGTAATAAAATCGTATTATGCCTTTAGTAATATTATGTATAGATGTGAATCATTAAGCGAAGGAAAAATGGCAGACCATACATACATTCAATATAAACAATACATCAAAATAAGCCCGAAAGACAAACACCAACAAAGAGTAATTAGACAGGTGACATGTCGATGACTGCAGACAATTTGTCAGTATAGTTTTAGTAATCACATAAGACATGGCGTTATAGATAATTTTGGTTACATGATTTTTTAAAGATTTGAAGTGTATGATTCTGTGGCCTCAAACGTGATTAAGCCATACAAGTCATTCCACACGTCTTACCGGTTCAATAGCACGTGCTCGGTAATCTCGAATGAAAAAAAAAAACTAAACACCTAAACCTGCTACTAGCTCTTAACTACATCACGTTTCAGTGGTGGGAAGAAATCATCGACCATGTCACTTTGCACGTTGTAACTGAAATAAAAATATAATACTCAATACAGTGAGTAAACATAATGTTAGTGACGCAATTATGTGAGACAGGGTGATGTTAATGAAAGCCAAATAATATATTTGGGTACTCACGTGGATTGGAATGTCTGAGTAAGTTCATGCTTCAGTTCGCCCTTGTAATTAATAGTAAATATTCTGACGATCGGAATGCCGACAGCCTGGTAAGCGCATACATCCTGTGAACAAAAATATAATATTACACTTTGCATATTAGGTAATACTTTTCTGTAAGTTTTCAATACATTTATAAAAAAAATATCCGTTAGAAGGAGGGTTATGTACTTCGAGACATACATATATATGTCTTTGTTACGGCTTAGAGCCAACATGGATAGATGGACTTCGACATGTGAGGTCTGAATTGAATCGTCATAATAGTATATCGATAGTGTAGGGATAGTGACATTTAGAGATCGGGTCGTAGTAGGGTTTTATATATTATTTTTTATTGTTCGTTCTAAATGTGTATGAATGAAAAAAAAAAAAAACTTTTTTTTTGTTAGCCTGGCCATAGCCAATTTGCTCCAAATCTACTAGACCGATCAATTTGAAATTTTGTACTCATATCAAGTCCAAGGAAATGTACCGTGTGACATATCCTGTGGTAGTAGTAGCTTGTAAAGTTCATAAATATATTTTTACTAATCACGTACATTGACTCTGTTGCCGTATCCAGCGTAGAAAGGATTAGACCCTTGTGGGAATAATGCTTTAATATCAGCCAGGCACTGTATTTTAAACTCTTCCGGTTTCTTCTCGATGACCTCTCTATGGAAGGCGCGCAGTAGAGACGTGGGGTTGAGGAGCAGCGGTCCGTCCGGTAGACACACCTCGCCTTGTCTGATAGAGCGAAGGTACTCACGGGTGACCTGTGTTATAAATGGTTGTTTAAAAATAATACTTTCGTAAGTCTCGTCTAAAGAGAATCAGTATATTTTATTCATATTCCTTTTTTTAAGTAACTGTTGGAGTGCTTTTTGCTGAATATTTGTATAGACATGCTTCGCCATCTTGAGAAAAACATAGGATATGTTTCATGTAGAATAAAATGCCGTTACTGAGGTATAGTATATGTATATATGAAAAAGTAAAAAACGCTCAACAATATAATGAACTGTACAGTCAATAATTGATATCAATTCCCAGGCTTGTTTGTTACGCTTATTTATAGGCACCTGTTTTGAGCTCACAGTAACGAACATATATTCGCAAATAATGATACCTATTTGTAGACTTCGGAGACATAACTTTGGGTCTAGTATTCAACATTTGTATCTGGTTTATTATTTGCACGTGACTTTCAAATGGCGACATTCAAATTCTTGGAAAATTTCAGATCTCTTAAGAAAAATCCTGATATTTATAATTTTAATGTACTTACTCTCGCCTGTCCAATGGCCCTGGCAGATAAGTAAAGAAGCTGGTAACCGTTATTTTTTATTTTCGTAAAGAGCTGAGCGACACCGGACTGCGCCCAGTCTTTTCCCACGAGTGGAAAAATATGTCCCAAAACATCAGATCTAAACAATGAAAAATTAAAATTTAATTAAACATGACGTTCTATCTGAAGAAGAACAATAACAATGTTTATTTAATGTGCGTCATACTTGGTAATTGTTCCATCGATGTCTGATATGACTATCTTATCGTCATATCGCCATCTGAACACGTTACACTTGCATCTTGTAGTACCTTGATATGCTGTTGTTACACTGAACACCATCTCGTTCATTCCCTCACGAAGATTTAGATTTTTCTGAATAAAAAAATAACAAATTAACAAAAAAGTAATTTAAATAATGTAAGTACTTTAAAAATACAAAAAAAAACTATGCAAAAAAATTTGAGACGAGCTACAACTAACACTTTAATTATATTTGAAAATAAAAATGTTGTCCAGTCTCTACAAAGGTTATAATTTAAAAATTGTATAAATGAGAACTGATCTTTTGTTAATTTAATATTTCACCTTGTACTTATGTGTGCATACTCATGTTTAAGCAAATAAAATTATATTATCTTATTTACGATTTGCTCTGAAGACAACCGAAGAGTCTTTCTGAAGGTAGAATATCTCCGTGAATGCCTCTTCACTGGACCTTCCTGGTCCGAATCCGACGAACTGTGGTCATGGTTAGTGTGGTCGACTGCAAAAATCATTTCAGTATTTCGTAAGTGACACCGCAGAGTTTTTAAAACAACTATTACACTATTTATGGTTTCACTAGTTGTTTACTTACCTAAATCCTGCGCTCCTTGGATTTCAGGTAAAGGTTCTGGTAGATCTTCTATTAACTGTACAGTATCAATGTTGCCAGAAGCCTCGACGTTCACTTCCTCCTCCACTGATTTCTCTTCTTCTATTTCATTCATGATATTTGGCTCCGTGGCTATTTCAATATGTGTCGTCTCCACAATTTTTACGATGTCATCTTTTGGTGGTGACGTTTCAGAACTGAAATACGTAATTTAGTTTACTTAATTATTTATTTAAGTTAAAGGCGTTTTTAATCTTTTTGGTATACCTAGCTGCATCACCTGTGGTAATCAATAAAAAAACGAATGTCATTAAGTCAGTTGCGAGGGAAACAAAATCTAACATGGCTAGCATCCAAATTAAAGAGTAACTAACCTCTGTAGGTTTATTTCCATAATAGTATTTGCTAACGGAAATTTACGTTTTTTTACTTTTGGTATTTATAAACAGAGCTTTTCAGTGGAGAAGAATCTCTGTGGGTGACATTCTATATTTAGTTTGTAGGCACGTACGTGTACCATGAGTGTATGGCGCGTGTAGTATAAGATATAAATGAGGGATGTAGATAAAGCTAGATGTGAGTGACTCACCGCTCCGCCTCTGCCTTGGAGCGACGCCAGCTCCACCACGAGTAGGTCCGCGGCTTCACCGCGCTGTCAGACGTCCGCGTTGACGGCTCGTCTTTCTCTGAACTTTTTTCTAGGGATTCTAACACGCGCTGTAAAACAAATTGTTATTGTACAGTGCCGAAACATCAGTACCCTACGAATGCTAAATGTTGAGTGTTTTTAGTTTAGAACAATTTTTCAGGGACAATTGAAAATAAACTTTTTTATTTAACCTCTGTGTTACAAACTACACATATCTTCTGAAAAACTTGTTTGGATGGAAAAATAAAGTTTAATTATAATTCTAACACAATATTACATTCACGAAATAAAAATGTGAAAAAAATAAAAAAAATCCTACAATACATAACGGGTTAAAATAAATGAAAGCAATGACTTGAATTCGCCTTGTAACACGGCTTACCTCCTGCTAGATAATTAAATATTGTTATAAATCCGTAAGAGTTAAAGTAAACCTTCAGAATTCCCACAACAATATAACAAACAGCCATAACAATAAGAGAATGGACTAACATTGGGCAGGGGCCTCCTGTAGGCGAGTAGTGAGAGCAGCAATGGTCCGGCGCTGCGCCAGGGCATGGGGCGGCCGCCGAGGCGCACCACCAGCCGACCCTCCGCCGCCAACGCTCCTCCGCGCTCACAGAACTCTTCAAACGACAGTGCTCGGGTCACACGATCTTCTTGCACGTACACTCCCACTTGACCTCTGTGAAGAAAAACTTAGTTTTAAATTTTGTTATATACACTCACAGGCACAATTAACCGCCCACCTTGTATTTCTTTCAATTTTCAGTAGTCCGAAGATTTTGACCACATTTGATGGAAGTTATGTTAAAAGCAGCCATTAAGGATAAATAAAATCACAAAAGTCTTTAAACAAACGCGTTTAATAAAAAAAAATGCCAAAAATCGATTTTGTAAAAAATTTGCATGAAAATGTGATGACTTTAATTTTGAAAAAAATCGTCCGCTTTCTTTTTATTTAAATTTTAATAATGAGTATTACTACCTCGGGCCCTGATGACTTCTTGTAGTCGGTTTGGCAATCCATCTACGAGGTCTTGAATATCCGACTGAGGGATATTATGCCACTCCTCTATCGCAGCCGTCTTGAGCTCTTGTAACGTCGCAGGGGCTGATATTCTTGCTCGAATACGTCTTTTTAGGTTGTCCCAAATGTGCTCAATTGGGTTAAGATCGGGACTGCGTGACGGCCATGGCAAAACTTGAATCCCGACCTCATCGAGGTATTGAGTGACGGATCTTGCGGTATGGCATCGAGCATTGTCGTGCATTAATTTAAAGTTTTCACCAATAAATGGTGCGAAAGGTATGACGTGGTCTTGTAAGACTTCCTCCACGTATCTTTGAGCAGTCACACTGCCTCTATCAAACACCACTAGATCGGTACGAGCCTCGTAAGAGATACCTCCCCAAACCATTATGGATCCTCCCTGATAACCCACGGTTTCGATTATTGCACATGGAGCAAACCGTTTATTTTGGCGCCTATAAACACGCTGACGTCCATCTGGACCCCTTAAGGCTATTCTGCTCTCATCTGAGAACAGTACGTTCTTCCATTGTTCCGTAGTCCAGTCAGCATATTCTCGTGCAAAGGCAAGTCTTGCTCTACGATGCTGTGCAAGCAGCTGTGGACCGCGAGCTGGACGAAAAGCTCTCAGATTCCTTTCAGCCAGTCTTCTTCTTATCGTACGTTCACTTACAGTGACATTTCTCACCTCAAACAGACGTGTGCGCGCTTCAGTAGCGGTGCAAAAGCGATTTCTTAGCACGTTACTGACAACAAAGCGGTCATCCAGAGCCGAGGTGCACCGATGTCGGCCTTGACCTGGCCTTCTCGTGTATGAACCAGTCTCCCGAAAGCGTCTGATGGCATCCCGCACTGTAGTTCGAGGTACACCAAGCGTACGAGCGATGCGACGTTGGCTATACCCAGCGTCAGCTAAAGTCACTGCCCTAGCAGCACCAGTTGCATCCAGGGGCATTTTTTTCAGTCACAAACAATAATTGTACACTAAAAACTCAAATTAAACAATGTTCGTACACGATAGCAGACAAGAACAAGAAATGTAATCAATGTAACGTTACTGCAACAATGTCAAACAGAGACTAAATTCTAAAAACGCTTCGGCGATACAAGTTTAAGGGTCGAAATAAGGGTTTTTAAGTGTTTAGTTTATTGCTAAAGTACCCACTTAACTAAAAACAAAACAGTAGATAAGCCACAGTTAACATAAACAAACAGGGTGACGAAAAATACAGGTGGGCGGTTAATTGTGCCTGTGAGTGATTTTATACTATAGGGGGACAGACGAAAAGACGCGTCACCTATGGTAAGTGACAACCGCCAACCATGGACACCTGCAACTCAAGTCGTAAGTGCGCTGCCCACCTTTTGAGGGTAATGAGGGATGGGGGATGCGGGGAGGGGAAGCACAGAGGACGGATGAGGAGAGGAGTTGGGACTCTGGAAACCTCAGTCATTTCGGGGAAATAGCAACCCTCCTGTGTTATGTGAGGCCGTGGTATCGCACCTATTTTGTAAAAGCAGCCACGGTCATAAACTCTGATGCTTCGGGGGGCATCAGTGTTGTAGGTATTAGGTGCGAGAGTGAGCTCATTATAGTAAAAAATTACTACCACTGCTAATACAACAGAGCTAAAACTCAACTTACCCAAAACTGTTTTGCAAAAAGGACTTACTTGGCTAAAAGTTTTTCATCATCGTCAGAGTCTAATGTAGGCGGTTCAAGGGACGCAGGCGACTGTGGCAGGGACGGTCCATTACCAGATTCATACTCCTCCTCAGTTGGTCCTGTTGCAGAATGTTCTATTCCAGTAGCTCCTGTACATAGACAGTGTGTTATACATATTCTATTTTATCAGCAACTGATAAAAGTATATACTTAATCAGTTTATAATTAAATATTTGTTTTTTTTTATAAACTTAACAAATCTTTTTCATCAATTACTTGTACCCTAAAAAATTGGCTTGTTTCCAATTTTTTTTATCCAGACTTACCCGATCGATAACGCTCAGCGTGATGCTTCGGGAAATAGAGATCAGGGTCGACCTGGCCTCGGTCCAGATCGTCCAGGTAGACGCCCTCCACAGGAACGTCGGTAGCATCACGCGGAGATATGAAGCGGAACATTCCGCTGAGTACACCGCGGCGACTGGGTCGCTCTTCATCCGAGCTTAGAGGCTCGGTGGGAGAAGCAGGCGAACCAGACGATGCTGGCAACACAGGAGAGCCGGGCGAGTCCGGCGAGGCGGGCGTCTCTGTTCCACGGACCGGGGGCTCCGGCAGTTCCCCCCAGCGCCACGATTGTGATGATTTGTCGCCCGTTGCACGACCTGCGAGTTCCACTTCAGTGTCTGATTGAACTGGTGTGCCAGCACGAGAACTCCTCCTGCCATTAGACTCATAATTATTGCACTGATAATATATAGACATTATTTACATTTTAAAATACAACGACTAACATTCAGTCTGTTATAGATACGTCCTCAAAATAAACTAGTATGTAACGAGGTCAACGTATGAAAATAATATTATTTGAATTAAATTTGAATGACAAAGCAGCAGAGACATTGTTAGAATCTTTTACTTGACAATGTCACAGTGGTCATCCGTTTTGACTCGCACATATTAAATTAAAGCGATAACAAATAGTCAGAATTAACATACACTGAAGATAAGGAAAGGCATAGAAGTATTATTGGTAGAACTATTACTACTACTACAGTTATTTAATGTATTTACAAATCTACTCTGGCAAGTTCAATTATTAGTTAAAATGATATAGTGGTGTGTCAGTGCCATACATAACTAATAATTACTTAACGACAAGCGTGATTGCATATGAATTTTATAAATAGCTACATTACAATTGTCTCGACAAATGGACGATAAATTTAGAAGTCTGGAAGTCTACGAATAATTAAGTTGTGTTTATTGCAAGCGAGGCGTGGTTATGTTATTTAGTATAATTATTACGCGTGTCTCGAGGCGGCGTGCACCTCAAACGCTGTGTCCGACAACGCCATCGGGATGCGGTTGTCACCGGTCAACTTGAGGTTGGACATCTCTTCACTGTAACCAGGTGTTTGGTTCAACTCACAGCCATATACATAACAACACGCATCAGGTATGTGTGTTACACGTTATCAGTCTCTAAGACAACATTATGTTTCATATTATAAATGGGTATACTAACAGTTATTTTACGAACATCGTGAACATATCAATATATATATAATAATATGTAGCTTTATTATTAAATTACCTTAGTGAGTTAGCGTTCACTTCAGTGTCACTGAAGAAGTTGATATCAGTGACGTTTGGAATAGGAGCTGGTTGTGTACCGCGATGCTCGGAGCCCGCGCGATCGGACTGACTCGAAACAGAACTAGTCGATGACTTTCTTTGGTGTTTTTTTGAACTGGCTTTCCTTGTTTTCTTCTTTTTCTTTCCGTTACCGTTTAGTTT
Source organism: Tyria jacobaeae (assembly GCA_947561695.1). NCBI lineage: Eukaryota > Metazoa > Arthropoda > Insecta > Lepidoptera > Erebidae > Tyria > Tyria jacobaeae. The sequence goes on from OX387209.1 coordinate 15,455,777, forward strand.
CAGTTCCTCTAGATTAGACGGCGCGGCGTCGATAGGCCGGAAGTCATTGTGTGCGCTAATCTTTTGCACGACTTGATGCGCTTCGCTCTCGGCTCCACCGAGCTGTGTCGCGGCGAAAGTTCTAGGTGCTCTTCCGTCCGTTTTATCTGTCGCCTCGTCTAGGCCGTCCATTTCAAATAGCGCTTCATGGTCATTATTCGTATTGTCTTCCTTGGTAGGTTTCTTGGTTATTTTACTTAGGTCTGGTTTTTGCATAGATTGTCCATCTGCTGTGTATCTGTAGAAAATGGAAGTTGTATAGTAACTAATGCTTCCGATAACACATGATATGTAACGAATAAGTGTATAATTTCATAGTAGGGATATTATTACCAATACCGCTAGTGTAAATAAAGCAAATCTATTGGATAATTAACTCTCCAGCGCTTTACACGCGAAGGTCGGTTTTATTGTTGTCCCTTATAAATGCAATGCAGTTTTAATCATTGATAAAACATATAAAACGATACTCTTAGACAATTACTATATGTATATTACTTACCTTCTTTTAGTGTAGTCTGAGGCTTGTCCATGATCTGGTTCGACGGCTGAGAGCGAGTTTCGTCGTCTCGGTTCGTATAACTCCTCAAACCTTGCTGCGGGGATTGGCGACGTAGCCAAATGCGCTGAACATTCTGCTTCATCCTCACCAACCTCTTCTACGAAGAAAGCCTCTCCTGATTCTCCCAGTTTCATATGAATGTTCAGTGGCTCGCCATTCAGTTCCAGGTCCACCTGTTGATTTTTAATATTTAATTTCCAAATAGAAACTCTTCGACGTACTTTCTTTCATACCAATGTCCAGTCCGGGACGTCCTATGGCTAAATTAACATCTTGATACTTTTATCATATGAAAAACTACCCACTATTTTATATTATATAGTATTTTTTTTTAAATTAAAGGCTGAAACTATTTAGTTGCTGATGGAGGTCAGATTATTTGTAGTTAAAATTATTTTCACAATAATATGAAGAAAGCCGAAGTGCTTTTAATGTGCTTGGTAGATAGATGTACATATTTTTAGTAGTTTTTTAAATTTATCAAATTATAGTTAGGTCAATAAAAAGTGAAATTCATTTTGATAAGATCGAAGAAGGGAATATTGTTCTGGCTTTCATAATAAAGTTAACAGGTGGCTGGACGAAGAAAAATATTTGTGCCAAATGTTGTTTGAACACTTGGTAGGAGTTGTCTCTTTCTTTGGCATTATGCCAATTTTCACTACACGTGAATACGACGCAGATTCCTTTACCCATTTTGGCAATGTACCTTCATTCATATCCTACTTCAAAACATATTAAAATTATAACAGCTACACTTCTAATTATTTCTTTGTAATCTTTCTGTTTCTCTTCTATTTTCTTTACCATCACTAACTGTTTTTTCTTTTCAATACTAAGGGAAGGTTATTTGGGTAAGTATACAGCATAAGTATAATAAGCAGAGAGCGAAAAGTGCGAGAGCAAAGACAAAGAATGTCGACAGATTGACGGTCTCGCACATTCCACTAATCTAAAATAAATTTAGTTGGTTGAATAAAATGTGAGCTAGGATTTCTTAATAATTGTCAGATGAGCTCATGAAAGTTTATTTTCTTTGTGCAGAATCCCATAATCATTTTATTTAATTAGTATTAAATCACCTTAAGCAATACATGCATATAACCAGGGTTGAATTACTCCAGTATTTGAATTACTAGTAATTATAAAAATTAAATTAATAATTAAAAAAAACCCCTACGCAAAGAATACATATAGTTTAAGAAACAACCCTTAAAAAGTCAGAAATAATTGTTATTTATCGATAGTTAGAAACAAAATAAACAAATGTTTATCGAAATGTGAACTGAAAAATTTAACGTCTTAGTCGTCTCTAAACATTATATTTGATGATGAAACTTAACAATAAACTATATACTTAATTTAACGATATTTTTTTTTAGCATTCTGAAATATAACTAGATTTTTTTGTAGTGAATTAAAGTCGCCGCGGTGTATTATTGATAGGTTACCCATAGGTGGTGCCCGCAAAGTGCGGGCTGGTGCTAGGAGGGGTCCGGCTGTCTTAATAATGTTGGTTTAATAATAATGTGTAGTACAACAATTTAAGTAACTTAAGTATTTTTTTTTAGTTCGCTGTGTTATTTTAAAACACTTTCATTAAAACCATAAACATTCCTATAATATGGATATCAAGCCCATACTATGGGAGTGCTTAAAAATAACGGTCCGCCATGTTGGATTTAGAATAACCATGCATTGTCTCCAAACTAAACGTGTCTTCAACATTTCATCATTTCATTTGTATTTATACTTCATTTGTAATTTGTATTTGGTGTTTTATTTCAAAATAGTTGAAATACTGTATTTTGTATAATATAATTTAAATACACTAAGTACTAAAAATATTTTGTAAAAACATGCGAGTTAAAATTTTGTAATTTGTATTTTATTTAAAGCAACGCATGTATTATGCCTAGGCTGAATACATATAACTAAACCGTACCTACATGTGTCTTTTATAATCTTGTAATGTAATGACTGGAGAAAGGAATTTAATTTTATAACTGCTACTACATAACAGTCACAGATTTACATAAGTCTCAATTTTTAACTACTAAAGACGGGCATACATAACGTGCCAAAACGATTGCAGAATCACAACCAACAATAACTGTACATAACAATTAAATATAAAACCATACGCATAAAAAATAGTGTGAGCAGATAATAATTATTAAAACGATTGCGATGCTATCTTTCATCGCAGACGAAGCAAACACTTCAAAATAAAAAAAGTGGCTACCAAGCTACATCTCAGTATTTACATCTAAAAAATATTAGTGTCACTACTCGCTATAATTGTTACAAGCAAAAAAATTATGAGAAGTTCTATGAACCAATACAATACCTACCATGTCGGGAACTGCTAAAACTTGTAAATAACACTATAGGTATTAATTCAAATTAAACATCGGATAAATATCTCAAAACCTTACGTAAATGTTATAGTAATAAGCAACAACATATTACAAAAAACATTCGTTACGTGCTATAAAGGAACTGATTAAACAGGGGTGTGGCAGTCAGCTGTTTACATGTCGCAAACTGGTGATGGTAAGTTGCTTTGATTGAATCGAAGGTCAAACAAGATTTTGAATTTTAGGCCACAGCATACACTGAGGTACGTATTAGCAAGCAATAGCTATATTACTTAATATCTTCATATTGAATCACGCTTCAATAAGTTGTAATAGAGTAGAGTTGATTAACTAACGTTAATGTACCATTATATGATTGATATTACGTAATACTAACAATGTAAACAGTGAATCTCATCTCAGTTACGTAGCTTGATCATCAAAATTTATTCACGTTCTCTGGACTTTCAGATTCTATACATCTTAAATGTTTTGGCACATATGTTCAGCCATGTGAACAGTCCAGCGAGAAATTATAAATAATGAAATTGTTTCTCAATTCATATATATATTTATTTATCAACAACTGTACGTTAATAGTTAATGTGACTTACCACTTTGAACCGGGATCTCAAAACACCGAGTTTCCCGAAACGGACGTGGAAGGGCGAGCAGGTGAAGCTACCATCAGGCTGTTCGACCACAACAACGTCAATGGCGCCTGTCAGCGTCGCTCCATTGATTTCATTGTAAAACTCCCGAAAGTTGGCAATAAACTTGCCAATATAGTTCATAGAATACATGGCGACTGTTTTCTTTATCACTTCCTCGTTATACTGATTTATTTATCGATGAAACAGTTATCAGGACACTATAATTAACTATTCTTATAAATTACCCCATCTTGGGGTCTGAGATCAAAACATTAGGGATCCTGTAACAAAAAAAAATATTAATGACAGTATCCATAAATCTCCTATTACTTATCAAATATCATAAACATATTTATGATATATAGATAAATGGCGTAAACTATAGATTATGTCCATGTAGTATGTAATTATAAGCAAACAAAACGTGTTTTATTTAAAAGAAATTAAAACTTATGCAAATGTCGGATATTAAACAGCTAGATGTGTTAGTGAAAATGTATGTATTTCGTTATAGAATTATAAAAAAAAGGCGCATAGTTTATTACTACAGACAAACCTTGTTTCTGCCGAATCGAATCGAAAAGTATTTTTAAGATTCACCTTCCACGGTAAATAAGAATAAAATTAATATGTAGATGAGCCAGCCAGTACACAGTAGTCCAAATGATTGTGAAAAGACCACGAACTTAAACGTAGCTGTAATCATTACTTTATAGCCCCGCTATCTTTAGTCGGCACTTATTCCACATTTAAACCATTTTAGAGACCAGCACCTACATTCATGTCCTATTTCGAGCATATGATAGATTGAACTACGAATATATGCAACATCTGTGACTACGGACTGCAAACAAAAGTACAGTGTTTATATATGTATGTATAATTGATAAGAGTTCAGTGGCTGGAGTACATGCACTATTAAATTAAGCTCTACTGAATGTTGCAACGTGAAATACCATCCTATCGAGGTCGTTGATGGATGTTTGTGTTCCTACAAAGTATCCGTTGAGGCCCCTCTTGGCTCTTCGGACCATTGCCTGATTAGGAGTATGGTGCCACTCGTTCACTCGCTGCGGCCGCGTGTTACAGGCAGTCGCCGCGTATGGCACTATAGGTCAGCAGACTGGGATGGAATGAGAACATTCTTTGCATCCTACCCATGGAGGCAGGTTTGCTTCTCGCCGGATGATCCCAATGTCGTTGCTGACTCTGTCGCGGATGTTGTGCTTCAGGGTATGGAACTTTTCATTCCATTCTCCCTGATTCCCACAGGTGGCAAGTCCCAGCCTTGGTTTGGTCGAACCTGCAAAGCGGCGTCCCGCCGAAAGCAGGAATGTTACCAAGCATGGGCTAATGCAGCGACAGCACGGGATGTAAAGACCAGCACATTAAAGAAGCAATTTAACTTTGCCTCCAGGTCCCTCAAAAGAGTAATTGCTGGGGCGAAGTCGGCTCACATCGGCAGATTTGGCGAGAGACTAGTTAGTCTCCCCTCCGGAACTCGTGCATTCTGGTCTCTTGCCAAAGCTGTCCAGGGGAACTTTTGTAAGCCATCCCTTCCACCTCTGCGCATAGGAGATAATTCGTTGGCCCACGACGCTAAAGAAAAAGCCGATCTTCTGGGCAAACTCTTTGCGTCCAACTCGACCCTGGACGACGGGGGAAACGCACCGCCGACCATACCGCAGTGCGAGACCCGCATGCCGGAAGTCCGGTTTACACAAAGGGCAGTGCGTAAAGCGCTTCTTTCCCTCGACGTTCATAAGTCGAGTGGGCCCGATAGAATCTCTCCTATCGTGCTGAAGACGTGTGCTCCAGAGTTAGCACCGGTTTTAGCGCGCCTTTATCGGCTTTCCTACTCTCTTGGCGTAGTCCCGAACTCATGGAAGACAGCTCTAGTGCACCCAATCCCTAAAAAAGGAGATCGCTCGGATCCGTCCAACTACAGACCCATAGCCATCACCTCCTTGTTCTCCAAAATAATGGAATCCATTGTTAACTGCCAGCTCCTCCGGTACTTAGAAGACCACCAGCTCCTCAATGATCGACAATACGGCTTCCGTCAGGGTCGTTCAGCTGGTGATCTTCTCGTATACTTGACTCACCGGTGGGCACAGGCGATCGAGACCAAGGGGGAAGCGTTGGCCGTTAGTTTGGACGTGGCGAAGGCCTTCGATCGGGTCTGGCACAAAGCGCTCCTTGCGAAGCTTCCTTCCTATGGGCTTCCCGAGAAACTGTGCAATTGGCTCACCAGTTTTCTTACAGACAGAAGCATCAAGGTCGTTGTTGACGGTGCATGCTCCGACTCGAAGTCTGTTAATTCTGGTGTCCCACAAGGCTGTGTGCTATCACCCACGCTGTTTCTTCTGCATATCAACGACATGCTGCAGATTAGCAGCATCCATTGCTATGCAGACGATAGCACGAGTGATGCCCTTTACACTGGCCGTGCTAACATTTCTCGGGTAAACGTCATTGAAAGCCGATCCAAACTTGTGTCTGAAATCGAAACTTCTTTATCAAAAGTTTCAGATTGGGGTCGACTTAACCTAGTCCAATTTAACCCCACAAAGACACAGGTTTGCGCGTTCACCGCTAAAAAGATGCCATTGGTCGTATCACCTCAATTTGAGAGCACTTCCCTAACTGCATCAGCCAGTATCGGAATCCTTGGCGTCGATATATCAAGCGAAGTCCAGTTTCGCGGTCACTTAGAGAGTAAGGCCATATTAGCCTCGAAGAAACTTGGTGTGCTAAACAGATCGAGACAGTATTTTACTCCGGCCCACCGCCTGCAACTTTATAAGGCGCAGGTTCGGCCGCACATGGAATACTGTTCTCATCTCTATGCAGGTGCACCCCAGTACCAACTTCTGCCTCTTGACCGCATTCAACGGAGAGCGACTCGCATCATCGACTGCCAAGATATTTCTGATCGACTTGACACCTTGGCGTTGCGTAGAGATGTAGCTTCACTCTGCATCCTCTATCGCTTGTATCATGGGGAGTGTTCAGAGGAATTGTTCGGACTTATACCGGCTGCTGGTTTCCGCCATCGTCCTACGCGACAAAATATCCATCCCCATCACCTGGACGATTGGCACTCCACCACTGTGCGCTTCTCCAGAAGCTTTTTGCCTCGCACAACCAGCTTATGGAACAAATTGTCGCCTGCCGTATTTCCGAACCGATACGACCTTCAAACCTTCAAGAAGAGAGCGTACCTCTACCTAAAAGGCCGGCAACGCACTTGTGACTCTTGAGTTGCGGGTGTCCATGGGCGGCGGTAGTCACTTACCATCAGGTGACCCGTCTGCTCGTTTGCCCCCTATCGCATAAAAAAAAAAAAAAAAAAAAATGTTCTATGATTTAAATAGTTTTCGCGTTGGTATTTATACTATTGTAACATTTATTGTGTAAATTTAATATAAAAAAAGACCAAGCAAAGGAATCAAATTTGATTAATATTTGCGAAGGGAAGACACGAGATCACTTCGTGCTGAGGTTATACTTGCTCATGGGAGCATGCGACAACGTGTCGAGCAGCGCAAAATGACGCGATGCGAGGACTCTGCCCCCGATATATAGCGAGTGACTAATTTTTAAGAATAGCCGCTACAAGTTGATAGGTTCCAACCTTACATAATTATATTATGGACAAAAAGGCGGCTAAAACAATACTTCGCAGAAATATTAATATACATAATTACTTTCATGCTGAGTCTATACTACTTTCATATTATTACTTTTATACTACATATTATATTATTGTCATTACATTATATCGTACAGATTAATTAACGATATGAACTTTATACCGTTACATGTATAAATAAATAAATATAGGTGTGAGTACCAGGTCCGGTGTTATCATTGATCTATTATTATTAGTTTAAAAATAATAAAAATAACGTACATGAAGATATGCAAATAACGTAAAATTTACCACCTGGTATTTAAAAGAGCAATATTTCCCTGTAGAGACTAACAATGCAGAACTTAACATTTGTAAGAAAAAATGTACATTTTAAAGATATTTTAGCCCATTGGGTATTTAAGTATGTTATGGTCACCGAAATACAATAAATACATATGATTCTACTATTGCGGTCATATAAAATACATCCAGCACCGGTGTATTAGCTGGTAAACAAAAATATTTATATCTATGTACACCATCTAATGTATGAATTGTAGTGGCAGGTGTCCAAGGAGACGTGATTGCCACTAGCTGAAATTATTTCGGTACCAAGGGCTTCAAGTTCAATGTCTATAACATATACGTCGACGGTAAATGAATTTAACGAAGAAAGATGTAAAATCCTTCCAGAGTTACAGTAACAACCATTGTTTTGGATTTCCATTTCTGACATATTTATTGACATTTAATTTAAAGTGTAATTTGTAAATTACTAGGTATTTATCATCTTTTTATTCAAATGATAGATGCTTCTTGACTTAAATTACACAAGTATTTATTTCTATTATGATTTAGTATTTATTTTGTATTAGAAATAAATAATAATAACATACTACAGTATAGTATAAATCTTGAGAAACGTTAAGAAAGAAATTGCAAAGTACTTGTTTTTAAACAACATAATAATATCTGTTTAAGATTAAACCGTTAATAATTTATTTATATATCGTAACGGTATAAAAGAGTAGTGTAACAGCTATCGTTGCAAGGTCCTTTTTAACCTCTTATCAAATCTCATTAATATGCGATACAAGTTCAATTCAATAAAAGAAAATAAACTTGTTGTTTTTTACTAAATCATACATAAGTATTAATGTTATAACCTACTTGATTAAAATTAGTTTATCGGGTTGCGAGACTCAGTTCAGCGTTATAGCTACCTATCATGTTTTTTTGTTTAGTACAATATTCGATAACATCGTGGATTTCTGTGTTAATATAAACTCAAGGAATTAATATTGACAACAACAACAAACAATGTTGCCAATGAAAAATATGAAAATGTTTGTACCGCTTTTGCGTTTAACCGAATAAATAATGTGAAGACAGTACCCTCAATGAAAACATAATTAAATAAATACGAAAATTAATACAATGTCTGTTGTACAGATAGTTGAAGTTGACCATACTAATGTATTTCACGCGAACTTCGGTAAACGGATCGAACACGATAAAGTAATTATGAGTAAACAAGTATTTACTGAAACCTTATCTATCGGTCAACCGCGCATACCTACCACAAGTGTTTCACGTGTTTTGACACAGCTAAAACTCGTGTTCGTTCAACAGGATCACAAGACATAGACAAACAATATTTTTTTCTACCTAGAGTTACATAATATTACTTAGATAATGATTATAATATTTTTTTACCTTTATTTTGCCATTTATGGCAATATGTTCAAGAATAGGTACTTAAAAAAGTTGATAATAGAAAATGTGTTTAATAATTTAAGAGAATTATTTGATTATAGTATATAATAAGTATAACAAAAGATAAAATTGTATAAAAGTGAAAAAAGTTTAATTGTTTCATGTGTGTTTTCAAAAATATTCTTTTTTCTTTAAACTATATTTAAATTTGAAAATTAATGTTATTGTAACGTTGCAACACCCGAAATGGATAACTGTTGAATGAGATTGCGAAGTATTACGAGTAAAGACACAAATTATTGTGTGTGTTCAAGGGGATCTGTGAATGGTTTAGATTCACAAATCAGCCCGGCAGATGGCACTGCAGTCGGTATCTAGGTTATTTATCTATATTGATCCTAATCGCTTGCAATATCATGCAGGACAAAGTCTGTTGGGTCCGCTAGTATTTTATATCTCTGTACACGTAATTAGCTCTACATATACGTACATATGTTGGTTGATGTCAAATGCAACGTAGGACAAAGAAGCCTAAACCACAAAGAATATGTATACCGTAAAACAAAGCTTCCAATGAATTACTGACCCCATTTTTTTAACTACCTACGTATTGCTTCAAACTGGTAAAAAAGTCAAACAGTGTAAAACGAGTTTTAAAGCTATGTGTAACAAAAAGAAGAACACCCGACTCTATCTCTGAACAAGTTTTTATTAAAAATCTAGTCAAAGTGCTGATAACAATACTGAAGCACTTTCTAGAATAAATAAGGCACGCTAGAAGAAGTTACTATTCTGTCAGTAGATATATTAAGAGATAAATTCCAAAGAAGTTATTATTCCATTCATAATATTGAATAATAAGGTCGACGTTGTTACATATAACTATAGTGACTCACGGTGGCTGGAGGAAAATATACGTAAGTACAAACTTGCTATCTGATATGAAACGGATTTTAAAGCAAGTATCAATAATGTTGTTAGTAATTGAAATAGTTAGTTACTACAAAATTATAGATTCTGATTTAATTTACATAATACTATGTCAGACTAAGTTAAGAGTTAAAGATGTTAAACTAATGCCGATAGATAGAAATGTACTTTTTCCAGGTTTCATTACTAGAAACAGTTCACTGTTTAATTAAATTATAAATATAACATATACATATTTAGATTGTATATCCTCTTAACTGCAAAAGAAAGTTAAAAGTGAAAATATGCACATTAATTATTATAGCATGAAGGCCTATAAGTAATTGCGATATTTGCGAGTAATTTAATCCATGCGTAGACTTACAGTGCTATAAATTGACTTGCACAAGAATAAGTCAATGTGTAGGTATTAGGTGTAATTATTTCAAACAAAGAATATGAATAAAAATATATATAATATTACTTTGTCTTTATTACAAAAAACCGTAAGTAAATCAGGTAAAATTAATAGTGTATAATAATTAATGATCTGACAGCAATTAATTAATGCTAAAATTCTTAACTTTAAAGCAGAATCACGAAATAACATTGACAAAACTTAAACGCTAAGTAAGCTAAAATATAAAGGTAGTTGTTACCTTAGTATTCTATTGTTGTGACGGTAACGTCTCACTTAATTTATTTTCTAAGGCACAAAATGTTTTCTTTTTTATATTGTACACAAATTACAGTCAAATATCGTACACTATTCCGAACAGAGGCAAGAATTCGACACGTGTTGCTCGCATCGACTTTACCAGTAAACTAACTGAGTGACTGGTGTGGTGTGGGAGTGGGTGGGCCGTGGGCCGTGCGAGAGCGTCGTCGATGGCCTGACGTCGCGTGACGTAGATGTTCTCAACGAACTACCGATATACTATACAAAAATATCAATAATACATACTAACTACTACTCACACGGCCGTACATGTGCTCTGTGCGTTGATAAGCATACTCTATCCGTCTCACGTCTACTCACAGCACAGGCCACTGGGCAGTGTTAAAAAGTGACCTTAGAAAACGTACGCTGAGTCGGCGATAGTGCGACATGGCTCGCATGGCGTGATAATGTCACGCCATAATTGCGAAAGTTTTACCTTACCAGGTTAACCAATACGCAATACAAATGGAAATTAATACTGCAGGTCACCGATATTAACATGATGATCGAGCGTTATGTGATTATCTTTGAGATTTCAACCTTCTAGCTGTTTTTTTTTTGTTTGGTTTATAATGTTCGTTCTGTTAAATTCTTGATATAAATTAAATTTAAAAAGTGTATGCTATCTAGTTTTTATGGCCTTGTTTATGATGTGGGTGGAGGTGGCCCTGTCTATTATATTTATTAATATAGAAAAAATAAAAAAATATGGGTGAGTGGGGTTACATGGTTTAGGATTTATGTATATTAGGTGTCATTAATTAATTACGGATGACAACTTTTATGCACGTACAAGCAGTACAATAATAAAATAATAGGTAAGAAGTGGAAGCTCTTATTACGTAAGTATATGTATGTATATCTAGTTTTCTTTATTTTTTAAACGTCATAAGAACAGGACCGGCACCGGTACATTTATACGTAAGTATGTACTTGTCTTATAGTTTAACATAACAAAATAAATATTAATAGACTAGATTACATTATCTAACGCTTGTATCTGCTATAATATTGCATTTTCATTACAATACCAAATGTTAACTTGTAAAATATAACGTGAGAATCAACTTTCCCATCAAAAACAAGATCATATAAGTACATATTTTTTTAAACCTTCCTTAATCTGAGACATCCTACGTAATTAATTAATAGTATAAGTATTTTTCATGTATAACCAAAAGTAAGTATAATAGTATAATGTTTATCTTTCAACATCACAACGTTAATCATCCATGTGACTTCTGAGAAATAAGTGGTAAACAAAAACAATGCGTTTTTATCGTAAGCTAACGTAGTTATTTAAATACGTTTGAATAAATATAATGTTCAGTCTATGGTACCTACAATATATGAATGGTAAGGAAAGTTAGAACTTTAACAATGCCATGTTATTTGTATCTTTTAAAATATCCTGTAGAAATGTGATAAGCATTAAATTCCGCATTTGGTAGGTTATCTTCAAATAAATACGTAGAAAGTTTTATAAGCATCATTCCCTGTATTTGCAATAACTTACAATAGTCAAAAAATGGTGTCATACATGTCAATGATTGTACCAGGACTAAAAGAAATATTATATATTTCATTGATGAAGAGAGACTTATATACTGTTACGATTGCGAATGTGTGATGATGATGAATAAGATTGTAATATAATCATACTTGGAGTAAAAACGAGATACGATTTGAAAGTTTAATCGAATTGTTTAGGTACGACGCAAATTATGCCTGGTAAAAAAAGATTGTTATGTAATAAATATTTAGATAAAACCAGTGATTGGCACACTGTGATAAGACAAGAGAGAAGTATGTAAGTGTGTCGATTTAAACGCAGGAGTATTTGTTTTACTGTAATACAGGTACGTTAAGGATTCCTCAAACTTTCTCAAAGATGTACTAACTAATATAACATAAGCCCAATTATTTTTTCTAAGAGAAATAGAAATACATAACCTAGATGTATCGTTATATTTATACTAATATATATAGTGTATAATAAAGTGAATTTTTTGTTGATTAATTTTAAAAATAATCAGAGTTTCGCGTTATAAACGCGAATCTCTGATTATTTTTAAAATTAATTATATGTTTTATATCATTAATAATACTGATAATTAGGGCATCCCTTCTTTTTGCATAATGTTGGTTTTCCTAATATACTTTGTCATATCTTTTTATGGTACAGTAATAGTTGCCATACAGTTTACGTTGACATAATTATCTTTTAGGCTAATTTATTTTTACATAATTTTATCGATCGATCGATCGATGGGCACTATGCTACATTATCATTATGTACATATTTATAATGCTATATCCTCTGGATATTATTTGAATGCTTTAAGAATGTTAAATAATGTTATGCGTAAATATAATAAGGACAGATAAAAGTATGCCATGTTGTATTGTCTTAAAATAATTTACAGTAATGGACAGGAAGCTGATTAATTATCAGCCAATCTTGAATAATTACTTTTGTATTGGATAGAGGAAGAGGCTGTGCAACATCACGCTGCTCCTTCAGGACCGGGTAGGGACCAGAAACTCAGGTACATAAGAACAAACCTTTGAGAATAAAATGTATGAAAAAGTGAATTTGTTGTTCTCTTCATTAGAGGTTTCTGCTTTTTATAATTATTTATTGTATTGCTTGTAAATATTTTGATTGAATTGGAAACGAGAAACCATATGAAATTTAGTTACATTCGGGAGACTTGTCTTAATTACCCAGTAGTAACTTACTTTTCTGGAAAACGTGTATTTGTTTTCTAAGTCTAAATCTAGCTTCTGTATCCGTAATACCGTATCTCTATATATGTCACTCCTGGACATACTTGTGTATCAATTCCAAACTGGAAACAAACATATATTTCTATGAAACATATATATCTTTCTTTTTTCTATTCATGCATATTTCTGTATGCATTATTTTTGTATGCATTAAAATGACACTGCGTAAGCTGCGTAATTAAACCCAGCCTCCTTATTAGTCTAGTAATGGGTGTGTCATGACGTTTATTTACGACGAGTCGAGATCAACGATGGCGTCGTACAATGCCTGTTGCGTATTATTTAAACCACAAGGTCAAACTTAACATGCGACTTTAAAAAATAGAACGTTCAAGGTACTTTAAACCGTATAACTAGAACTCAAGCAATATATTCGCGATTGCGGCTCCTCAAAAACAATATGCACGGTCTAACATTATCAGCTCTATGGCCTCGACTTTTCGCAAAGGCGCATGCTTGTGATTATTGTTAGACGTAATGCGGAAAACATGTTTTTTTTTAAATTTCCTTATCAGACAGAGATAATTAATAACGTTAAAAAAACTTATCGGACATTGGTAACATAAGAAGTACGTACATAATACTTATAAGTATTTTATCTGAACGTGTACATAATCTATATTAAAAATATGGCCGGTCATACAGAATATATGACCGGCCATATACAGAATTATGTAGAATGTGCAAAATATAGAAAGGTAAAAAGTGCCTCGAAACAAATAACATAACATTACTGCAGTTGTTTTTAATTAAATATGTGTATGTGTGATCTTACCTCGAATCGGAATTTATTACAAATTCCGATTCGAGGTAAGATATCAAAAACAATTTAGCATAGAAGATATTTTTATTTTTCAAAATTATCGTGATTATTTAAACACTTACAATACATTTGCAAAACCATGTTCTGTAATTAACATATTCACGTTACAGTTAAGTACCTTTTTTTTTGTGTGGAAAACCCCACCACCACATCACCTTACCGGGGACCGGGCTTTAGGTGGTATGTCGGACTCGAACCGACTAAAACCACAGTGTGGAGTGCGGTATCCTCGTGACAGCTCCCGCACTGGTGGCACACAGGCGTTGGCTCCCGGCCTATGGGGTCCAGGTACTTACCGAAACATCCGTGTCCGGTAAGTATTAGGTGATCCGGTTAGTTTTGAGGGAACGTGTCAAGTAGCTGTCGCGACACGTCGGTACAAGTCTTACTACTACTTAGACGTTACTTAGATGATCGATGCGACGTGTTTTAGCTTGCACTTTAATTATTCGAAGAAACTCACTTACAGTAAATGCACGCAACTTTTAAGTGTGATTAAATATGACACGCGATGAATATCATTTTCGTAATTTATGGTATTTCCAGTCAAAAAAAAAACAGCAGCAGAAGCTCACAGACTTATTGTAAATAGGTATCATGAATCTGCACCCTCTGTTAAAACATGTGAATACTGGTTTCGACGATTTAAAAGTGGTAATTTTGATTTAGAGGATAAAGAACGTAGTGGAAAACCAAAAAAGTTTTAAGACGGTGAATTGCAGGCATTATTGGACGAAAACCCTGCCCGCACACTACAAGAGTTGGCTGAAGAATTAAATGTAGGTAAATCAACAATTTCTGATCGTTTACACGCAATGGGTAAAATTCAAAAACAAGGAAAATGCCCTTCTGATTACCACCTATTTCGATCTATGCAACACAGCCTTGCAGATCAGTATTTCAAATCTTACGAATGTATCAAAAAATGGATCGATGAATGGATCGCTTCAAAAGATGATCAGTTTTTTTATGATGGAATCCATTTGTTGCCCGAAAAATTGCAAAGGTTGTAGCTAGTAGTGGAGCATATTTTAATTAAAATACAAATTATCACACATACAAGATATACATATTTCATTTTTAATCAATCCTTCAAAACTAACCGGAAGACCTAATACTTGCACTAGCCGATAGGAGAGAGCACCATGTCGCCTCTCCAGCCATTCCTCCATGATGGGTCTTACCGCCACAATCGTGGCGTGCCCCACAGTTAAGCCCCTAGTGGGTGACAGCTTACACTAACTAGATTGTCTTAATTTAGACCCTTATTCATTAGGTTTTATTTATATTTATTTCTTTGGCAAGTATAACTTCAACTGTTCTGTTCTGTGTCCTACACATTTCATGACCATGACAGGTAAACGTACATGTATATGGTATGGTGGTATCTACAACGATCCGTTGTTCATTTATGCTTGTATAGTGATGTAGCCATTTTCACATTTTTTAAATTCGTATCACATATTATTTGAAAAATCTCAGAATTCGCTTAGAGTAGGTAGTGCACAGACTTAAATACTTTTATTTCAATAATAAAAGAATATTATCTGACATCGTAAGTCATAAGTGGTCTGCAACTCAATCGCATAATACAGCAGTAGTGGACTCTACAATAAATACTTCGCTTTCTTTTTGTATCTCCCGTGTGTTTCGCAAAATTATTGGTTTTATATATTTTGTTATATGTTTTGTTTCATTTAAATCGTTTTTACTATCGATTACTGATAATAAAATCGGTAAATTTTATTATCAGTAATCGATTGTAGTACATATTCACTTTACAATGTGGTAGGTATATGTATAATAAATACTACTAAATTTGTCCTCTAAATTGTGCTATTAGATACGAGTTGGTCCTAAAAAGTTAAAAAAAAACATCGGTGTTATGTGAAGAACCGAAACTTGCACTGGGTGTTTTTCTGTCCTTTCTTACAGACCGTTCCAAAGTACCAGGGCAAATGAACCCAAACCATTGTCAATCGTGAAAGTAATTTAGCTGGTTTACTACTTAAACAGTAGATGGTTGTGTAAAGCAAGCATATCAATTTAAAGCAAGTACTGATGTTGTTTATTGAGAGATTTTTTTTCCAAATCCCAGGTCGAATAATTACGAAACATATATGTGTGAAATATGATGTATGAAATATTAAATACATCAACGCGTTTCCGCGATTCTTTTCAGTACCGATCATGGTCATTTCATTTCATACGTTTAGTAATGCGTAAATTTAAGATAGTGGTTTTAGTGCAGGCGTTACGCCAAATTAGAATTATATATTATCACATTTGTGGAGTTATACTCTATTATGATATTCTTGTACTTACATATCTTTACCAGGATATTGTTTATTTAAAATAATTTTGTTTAATAAGCAATTTTGTCAATTATTCCAATCATAATAACAATTGAAAAAAATAGTAAAACAAGAATTTATTGTTTTGAGTAAAGAGCTGAACTACAAATATAAATTACTACTTACTACAAAAATATAGTAGAATTCATATTTGTTTTTTAAACTGTGATAATGACTTATTTATGTCTAGTAATAACTCATAGATTTTTCTTTAACATAATGATTTTAGAGAAATAGTTTTGTGTAAACAAGAAAATTAGACCTGCTTTAACAGGGTTCAGCCTCGTGCAATATTTGATCACGTTCTTTAAATTGAGCTGTTAAAAAATAAAGTAACATCCGGTCGCTACTGTCAGCGCGGAGGCGACATTACGTTAGAACTGGCCTACCAGATAAAAATCTTGGTAAACATTCGCACTGTCCGTGAACAACTCACCCATCACCACAACTATTTAACATACCCATTTGTAGCTGGTAAACTATACAATTCAAAATTCTATTATAGCATTAAAAACACATTTTTGACATTTTCACAAAGTAATACTAATGAACGACGCACCAGTCTTAAATAAAAAAAATATAAGGCGATCGAACTTACACTCGTGATTAAGATATGACTTGGCGTAATTTATTTTTATGTATACGTATAAAGATTCCTTAGATATCTTAGAAACCAGACTAAACATATTTTTTGACAAATCCTAAGCTATAACAAAAGTAAATCATTCGATGTTAGTTATTGAAAAGTTCCATTGTCTATGCATATGATCCTAATACTTTCTATACTAATACTTTCAGTGACAAATAAGAGTCTAAATCCCGAAAACTCATTCACAATTGGGTCAGTAGCCAGAAAAAAACCAGGACATGCAAACATACATACATTCTTCAAATACAGAGCATCCCTTTTTTTGAAGATAATAAATACCTACAAGGATCCGTATTTCATTTATGCTTTAACTAAACTAGCGATATATATTTTAATATATAAAGAAGTAGTTACGTAAGACGTAATCATGACACAGGTATAATAATTATTATTTAGCATTTTAAATAATTAAATTTTTTATTAATGTAATTTTTCGTATTCTTATTTTACAAAAGAGGACGGGTTTATTATTGTTTAGACTCAGGTATATACAAGTAACAAATAAGGAATATATGTAACTACATATAATAAGACAGAAGTCATATAGAGAACGACGAACGAAACGACCATGGTCCTGGGGGAAGGACGGGCGCGCAGAGCGATGCTGTAGAGTAGGCAGCATCGGTGGGCCACTGTCTTCGAAACAGAGGCTCCATCAATAAGTGAGTGCGGCAGCAGGGGGTAGGTCGTTTCATTCGCTACCCCTGCTCTTGCCGCACAATTAAGGAACTCATACGTTTTGAAAAGGATTTTCTTTAGGATTTGAGCTTACTCGGCCTCAGGACCTCTGAAGCGGTCACATGGCGGTCCTACCCGCTTTCCGTGGTGGGCTACTTCAAGCTTAGACAGGGACCTATTGGAGGTAGACAAGATTAAATGATGGCTGACTGATATCATTTACTTTTGGCTACCTTCACATCCTGCGATTGAGGAGGCAGACATGGCGATGGGACAATCGCTCCGCATCAGCTCCAAGAAGCGCCCCCAGTCCAGACGGGGGGGCAGTCCCTGCCCAAATATAGGCTCTAGCCTTTGACCAAATGTCATACCGCCTCAGGGAGTTGTTTGACGTTAGTCTGGCGTCCAAACGCTTTCCTGACTGCTAGAATAACGGGAAGCTGGTGCTTTTGTCGAAGCCGGGACGGTCTGCCGACTCTCTCGCGGGCTACAGGCCATTCGAGTTCTTAGTTAATATGTAAATTGTCCTTGTTTATAAAGCAGGGGTCCGTCCTTGAAACACTTCTGTGACACATGGGGTACGACTGGGCCCTTCGCGATGACTTACCCCCGGGCAAAACGTGATCTTAATCTGTTATGCCGATGACACTTTGGTCACGGCCCAAGGGTGAACTTTTTAGAGGGGGCGCGCCTGGCCGCCAGAGGAGCCTTGCGGGGGGTCGAGCGCATCGAGGCGGCATCTGGGCTAGCGGGTGGCCCTGGATAAGAGCCCCTTCTATTCCGTGGGCTCCGTCGTGGTGCATCTCCTGGCGCCTTTGCCGCGGTCAACTCTGTCCTCGTACCGGTTCGGGTCCATATGAAATATCTTAACGTGAACCTTGACGGAAGGTCAGGTCAGTCTTTGACGAGCACTTCCTGCAACTTGCTTCAAGGATGGTCGGCGCTGGGTTTGACCTTTCGGCGACTTCTGCCTACCTTAGTTCGACCAAGCGTCGATACAAGACATTTGTGCAAGGGGGTTCTCCGGTTAATGGCACTGTACAGTGCACCGGTGTAGGCGAAGACTCTGACCACCCAAAATTGGCCTCTAGCGCACCGTATAGACGGATGCAGTGTGCGCATGGGCTGGGACTCCCCTGTGGGATTTCATGCCAAAGTGGTCGCCGAAGTTTATCGGTGGACGACTGAGTTCTGGAGGCTTCACGGCCTGGCTTAGCCGCCGTGGAGACACTCCAACCAGTCATCATCGAGTGGGCAAAGCGGCGGCATCATGGGACCTTTTTTTTCCGACTAAGACAGATTCTTTCTGGGCACGGCTGCCTCGGGAAGTACCTTCGGCCGCTAGGGCGAGATTAAATCCCGCTTGCCACCACTGCGACTGCAGTAAAAACTGGACTCCTTTTACAGCTCGCGGATTGTCCCGCTTTGACGGCGCAGCGTCAGGCCTTCTCTGTGTCCTCGAAGAGGATCTCTCGCTACCGGCTATCATAGTCTCCCTAACCAGTAGAGATAGAAGTTTTACTACGGCCGTAACCATCTGTGCGGACGTCAACTCGCAGAAGGAGGCGACCTACACTGCAAGCAAAAAAATATAAAAAGGCCGTAAGTGTCCAACATTGCGCATGTTAAAACTGATGGAATAACTCATTAAAAACTAATATAACACACGTAATAAAAGTTTTGTTTTACCTCCCTCCACCAGGCTCCAAAAAAACTATTAATTATTTTCTAGGCAATGTGTGCGATTTTATAATAAAATCCCTGATAATATGCAAACTTAAATCTAAATGAATTTAAGTCCACTGTTAAACGAAGTTGTACTTTAAAGGTTATTACTCAGTGGGGGATGGAAGATAGAAGCGCTTGGGATTGAACTGTTAGATTTACAAGCTATTTTAAATAAACACTATGAAATAGTGTTTATTGTGTAGTATATGTTGTACACTAAATTTTGTAATACCTATCTGGTGATTTAAAAGAGTGGCCATGAGTTTGTTTGCCCGATTTCTTCCAACCATTTGAAAACGGGCGGTTATAGATCAACACAGACACACGCTCAGGTACTGAATTACTTTTTCTATTACATTTGACAAGGCAACCTATACTTGCGGTGACGCTGTATGTTGATCTATAACTTTAAATATTTTTTAAATAAAACGATTTCAAATACAGTGTAAACTCTTTATAACGTTATCCTTTATAACAATAAACTCCCTGTAACGTTGAAGTGAGCCCAACTTGGTTAGTTTGCGTTAAAACCCACATATTGAAACACTCTTTATAGCGATACGCCATTCTCTATTACGAAGAAATGTGTTCATATTTGTAGACAGTAAATATTTACTATCGGTATTATTGTTTATGTTATGTTATCAGGTAACAAAAGACTTTGAAGCTCCGAAACATCCGAGGTCGGTCTAGCTTTTGTTATCCTTAATTGCCTTGAACACGTGCAGTATGACGCATTGTTTTCTAGGAAGTGATGGTCTTCGACCAAGCATACTGGGTACCTATCGTAGTATCAGTCGTAAACTTACTTTGAAACTGTTAACATGGCCAGTAAACGGAAAGCGATTAGTGTTGACGAAAAGTTTGTGTGATACGTGCGATTGAAAAGGGAGAAAAGAAAAGTGACATTGGAAAGCGCTTTGAACTAAGTCAATCCACTGTTGCTACCATTTGGAAAAACCAAAAAAACAATTCTACAGGCGGCGCTGGAAGGAAACTCTTTTAAAAAATTAAGAAAGCCAAAATTCGAAGACTTAGATCAGGCAATGCTGTCGTGGTTTAACAATCAGCGCGAGAATAATGTACCCATCTCGGGGCCAATTGTAAAAGCTAAGGCTGAAAAGTTTACCAACCAACTTGGCATAATTGACTTTAAAGCATCTGAAGGTCGGCTCGGAAAATTTAAGCACCGTCACCAAATTACGTATGGTAAAATGAACGGAGAGGCGCGGGATGTCTAACAATTGGATTAGTACAGTGTGGCCTAAATTAAAGATGAAGTACTTACCAGAAGACATTTTTAATGCAGATGAAACTGACCTTTTTTTCAAGTTGACTCCCGACAAAACTTTAAAATTCAAAGGGGAAAAATGTGTTGGAGGAAAACTGTCTAAAGAGCGTATTACAGTTCTAGTGGCTGTCAATATGAGTGGCACAGAAAAAAGAAAGCTCTGAGTTATAGACAAATCGAAAAACCCTCTATGTTTCAAGAACATAAAACAGTTGCCAGTTACGTACAAAGCAAACAAGTCAGCTTGGATGACATCGCTGATTTTTGAAGAGGAAGTGAGAAAATGGGATGCTGAATTAAAATCACGGAAACTCTTGCTTCTAGTTGACAATTGTCCTGCTCACCCAATCATATCTAATCTTCGAAACATAGGGTTATCATTTTTCCCAGCTAACACAACCAGTATTTTACAACCAATGGATCAGAGTGTAATTAAAAGCCTAAAGGGTCCCTATAGACGGAAAATGTTGATGGATATGATCGAAACTGACGGCAAGGTTTCGATCAACACGCTACAAGCAGTGAACTTCTTATCAAAAGCCTGGCAAGAGAGAACAGCAGCCACTATCCAACATTCTTTTCGACATGCTGAATTATGTAGTAGCCAAGAAACGAACCAAATTTGACAGTGAAGACAATCTACCACTGAGTGAATGGATAAGCCAGTTCAACATACCAAACAATTTAAACGAAGATCTACAATCGTACGAAAATATAGATGAGGATGTAGCCACAACTGGTACACTATGAACAAATTGTTGATTTAGTGTCAAAAAGTCAGGAAACACCCGATAATCAAGATGAAGAAGATGATCAAGTGGACAAAGCCGAATCACCACCAATAATTCAACAAGCCCTAGATGCCGCTAAGTTGGTAGAAAAATTTTTGTTGTTTAATCAAGACGATTCTACCACATATCTAGATATGAATAGAATACATAAAATAATACAAAACAAGTACTAGCATAGCAAAAAACGTCAGACAAAGTTATCAGACTATATGTGTAAACAATAATTTATAATCATTTATTATCTAAGACATACATTAAAAATTCTTGTTAATTTGGTTGTTTTTTTGTTCACTCCATATAACGATAACTCTCTATAACGACAAAAAATGCTCAGTCCCTTGAGTTTCGTTATAGAGTTTACACTGTAATATAATGGTTGAGTAATTTTATGAAATAAAGAAATTTAATTTATTTATTTGCTCTTATTCGTAATACTACCGCGTTGACTGAACACCAGAAAAGACTATTAAAATTCAGCAACAACATTGCTATGAATTATTTATGACATTTTATGCCTTGGTTTCGTTTTGATAGCACTCTAATTATACTTTTACCTTGAGCAATTTTAGATCTTACATTTTCCGCTCACATTCCTAAATATTTCCTAAGAATTTCCATTTGCCAAGTTTTAAAGAAAAAGAACACAGTGAATTCACAAACTATCAAAACCGGGGCTACCTGATTGGAGAACTCCCTCCAGCCGAGTCTCATAGACATCGAACATTCATTCATTCGAACGGAGGGCCAACCATTTTATGCGATGCCAAAAACCACTAAGAGCCAAGTACCAATGACGTGATAACAACTTCAAACCACTCACATAGTTTGTTCTGGCATTACAATTTTGGGCCGGCTCGCTCGGTGCGATACCACGGCCTTACAGAAGACCCGTTGTGAAGCAACACTTGCGTTGCATTTTCCCGAAATTAATGAGGTTTCCGAAGACCCAACTATCCGTCGCCTTTTTTAATATACTATTGCCTGAAATAGTAAATAAGAATATTGAAAATCCTGCAATATTGTTGGGTAAAGTACACCGCTGACTAACAAAGGCAATAGTATATCAGTCATATCAAAGATACAGCCCGCTATCGCAATGTGTCACAGAAAGAAGAATCATGTTTTTTAGAGCTTTTAGACTTCACCAGATTCCTCTACGGAAGTTTTAAAATGCGCACACTACATTTATAAGTAACTTCAAGGACAGCGCGTGCCTAGACAAGCAAGAGTGATAAATAGACAGTCACGCCATCTCTGCAACAAGCGGAAATACCCTATTATTTTTGTTGAAAACAATTGAATCTTCCTCGCGCTTCGAGTCTAGACTAGAACCTTCACCCACCCCGCCTAGTGCCACCGCCCGCGTAAATGCGTAGGCCACCCCTCTAGTCAAAGCGACTGAGTTTCCCCCACTCCACCGGCACAGAAGTCAGCTCAGAAATCCTGTGCGACCCCAAAGTCAACCGTTGGGCAAACGAAGCCCACCGTAACCCCCCTTCAGGGAAACACGCACCGTCAAACGTAGGTCGGTACCCAGGGGCTAAATCCGGATCTAGACCTTGTGGCGCGTTTCGCAAACCTAATAGATACCACTGAAATTCGTCAGTCGGCAAAATTGATTAGGGCAAACGAGGGCAACCAACTAGCCCTATTAAACATTAGGTTAAGACACTCGAGTGTACTTGAGAAGCTAGGTTCCTTTAAAGTTAACCCATAATGGATAGGTCAAACAGGCAGAGTCAAACCCCGATCACTCAAACTAGTGTTTTCAGTGTCAATGGCATTGTCAAACAAAGAGATGAAATAGGAGAGTTTCTTAGGGTACACCAACCAGACATAATCCTAGTGCAAGAGACCTTTCTGAAACCATCACAGAAAAACCCTAACATCGCAAACTACTGCGTGGTTCGTAATGATAGGTTAGACTCGCCCCTAGGAGGCGCTCTAATCTACTATAAAAGGTCCTTGCACTGCATACCAATGGATCCGCTTGCACTGACGTACCTTGAAGCGTCGATCTGTCGGCTAGGTATGACCGGACACCAACCTATTACTATCGTGTCAGCTTATCTGTCACCAAACTCCACCCCAGATAGACTTAGGCAACTACTCGAAAGCGATCTAAGGGCACTGCTAGACTAAAGTGGCGCAGGCGCAGCGACGATCTTGACCCCAAGAACACAATGTGGAACAGCCACACAACGAACCACAGAGGTAGAACCCTAGAGTCTCTATCGACATTACTAAACTTTGACATTGTAACACAACTAGAGTCGCACAAACCCGACATCTTAGACGTGACACTTCTACAGAACATAAACCTACGTTTGTGCTCACGAACTAACCTCAGACCACCGACCTGTAGTCATAAAATGCGCACCACGAATTGGTCCCATAGACACAGGTCACTTCCCGACTAAGGTGATTACAGACTGGAAGCGGCTAGGGGAGAAACTCGAGTCGATCTCGTCTGTACATCTCGACAAATACCTGACAACATAGTTAGCACAGATGACACTACGACCGCAATCGATGCGCTCACAGATCACGTTCAATCGTTACTTAACGATTGGTTTCGGTGGGCCCTAGCAACGGGCGACCGTCGCTGGAACCTACCCGATGACGTGCGTGAACTGTTGAGACAGAAGAACGCGGCCGTCCGTGCCTATGACAGATACCCTACAATAGACCACAGGGTTAGATTACGGACTCTCGAGAGTATCGTTAAGGCACGCATGGATGAGATGCGTCAATCTCGATGGACCGCTACTTTAAGCGAACTTGATCGTTCATCAACTTGCCTTCTGGCAGCTGTCCCGATCTTTGAGAAAAGACATCATCACCACCATGCCTCCCTTAAACAGACCAAACCTTCCTCCGACCTTCGAGGACTCGGAGAAGTCGGAGTGCCTGGCCTGCCTTGGGGCGCAATGTACGCTCAGTTTCCGACACATAGATCACAGCCACCTATTAGAGGTAGAGGTGGAACGTAGAGCTTCACTCGCGTTACCACCACTAGTGACTTACCCACAAGACGATAGTGACCACATTTCCCTAGTTACCCCAGGCGAGGTTAAAACGATTATCAAGGACCTACATACTCGAAAAGTACCGGGCTCGGACGGTATTATAAAGCTATTCCCTTAAAGAATATTAATCCTTTTGACCTTTATACACTCACAGGCACAATTAACCGCCCACCCATATTTTTCGTCACTCTGTTTGTTTATGTTAACTGTGGCTTATCTACTGTTTTGTTTTTAGTTAAGTGGGTACTTTAGCAATAAACTAAACACTTAAAACCCTTATTTCGACCCTTAAACTTGTATCGCCGAAGCGTTTTTAGAATTTAGTCTCTGTTTGACATTGTTGCAGTAACGTTACATTGATTACATTTCTTGTTCTTGTCTGCTATCGTGTACGAACATTGTTTAATTTGAGTTTTTAGTGTACGATTATTGTTTGTGACTGAAAAAAATGCCACTGGATGCAACTGGTGCTGCTAGGGCAGTGACTTTAGCTGACTTTAGCCATCAGACGCTTTCGGGAGACTGGTTCATACACGAGAAGTCCAGGTCAAGGCCGACATCGGTGCACCTCGGCTCTGGATGACCGCTTTGTTGTCAGTAACGTGCTAAGAAATCGCTTTTGCACCGCTACTGAAGCGCGCACACGTCTGTTTGAGGTGAGAAATGTCACTGTAAGTAAACGTACGATAAGAAGAAGACTGGCTGAAAGGAATCTGAGAGCTTTTCGTCCAGCTCGCGGTCCACAGCTGCTTGCACAGCATCGTAGAGCAAGACTTGCCTTTGCACGAGAATATGCTGACTGGACTACGGAACAATGGAAGAACGTACTGTTCTCAGATGAGAGCAGAATAGCCTTAAGGGGTCCATATGGACGTCAGCGTGTTTATAGTCGCCAAAATGAACGGTTTGCTCCATGTGCAATAATTGAAACCGTGGGTCATGTGCAATAATTGAAATCAGGGAGGATCCATAATGGTTTGGGGTGGTATCTCTTACGAGGCTCGTACCGATCTAGTGGTGTTTGATAGAGGCAGTGTGACTGCTCAAAGATACGTGGAGGAAGTCTTACAAGACCACGTCATACCTTTCGTACCATTTATTGGTGAAAACTTTAAATTAATGGACGACAATGCTCGATGCCATACCGCAAGATCCGTCACTCAATACTTCGATGAGGTCGGGGTTCAAGTTTTGCCATGGCCGTCACGCAGTCGCGATCTTAACCCAATTGAGCACATTTGGGACAACCTAAAAAGACGTATTCGAGCAAGAATATCAGCCCCTGCGACCTAACAAGAGCTCAAGACGGCTGCGATAGAGGAGTGGCATAATATCTCTCAGTCGGATATTCAAGACCTCGTAGATGGATTGCCAAACCGACTACAAGAAGTCATCAGGGCCCGAGGTAGTAATACTCATTATTAAAATTTAAATAAAAAGAAAGCGGACATCACATTTTCATGATTTTTTTTTGCAAAATCGATTTTTGGCATATTTTTTTTATTTAACGGTTTTGTTTAAAGACTTTTGTGATTTTATTTATCCTTAATGGCTGCTTTTAACATAACTTTCATCAAATGTGGTCAAAATTTTCCGACTACTGAAAATTTAAAGAAATACAAGGTGGGCGGTTAATTGTGCCTGTGAGTGTATTCAATGCAGCGCTCGCAAACAACATCTTTCCCCAACAGTGGAAAGAAGCCATAGTTATTGGAATACCCAAAACCGGCAAACCTAAGTAAGACCCGACTAATTATAGACCAATAAGTCTGCTTAAAGGTTTATAGGTATAGGTAAAATCTATGAGCGTTTAGTTTATTTATTTATTTATGTAAAACTTAATGCACAAAATGCACACAGGCGGACTTAATCCCAAAGGCATTCTCTGTCAGTCTACCTTAGGGTGCTGTAGAAATGACTGAAGTAGGTGCATTAAACAGTAATAGCAAATAAATTAAAGAAAATAAAGGGTATAATTATCATATAAGAAATAAACATAAACAGATGTTAAATATAACTACAGAAATATAACACATATTATCATACACATACATATGCTTTACATACATACATATACACATGCATATATATATATATATATATATGTATCTGCCAGTTTATGGAGAAGAGCTCGAACCTTGGTCTTAAACGACAGGCGACTAGGTGCCATCCTGATTACCTCCGGTAGGGAGTTCCAGAGGAGGACAGACTGACTAATGCAAGAAGAGTTGACGCAGGCGGAAGAATTATTTGGGCATAATAGTAATAGGTTGTTTGAAGATCGAAGATGTCTGTTGTGGTTAGAACAAAGAAACTGGAAGAGATACGAAGGAGAAGTGGGTGAGTTGAGTATGGAATACAGAGTGGAGAGGGCGCGTAGATGATGAGATTAAAAATTAATCGAATGCAGTTATTCAGAAGACGATCGTATTTGTTGAGGAGATTTGCATTCACGTCGTAGTAGCATACATCACCATAATAGATAATGGGGATAATTAAAATCTGAACTAACATAGCTTTGATTTAGATGGGAGAAAGTTCTTCAGACGATATAACGCTCGTAGAGTTCCTGTGACTCTTTGGCTGACACTAGTAACTTGGATTTGCCAGTTAAGGTTGGTGTCAATTATAAGACCTAGATCCTTTACAGAAGGGCTAAATGGTATAACTGATCCATTAAATGTCACCGATGGCAAACTGTTTATATCATTTATTATATTTTTATAGTGGTAGAGCCATGCTTGCTTAAGCACGAATGGGCCGGCTCGACCGGTGCGATACCACAGCCTCACAGAAAACCGGTTGTGAAGTAACGCTTGCGTTGCATTTCCCCGAAATGAGTGAGGTCTCCGGAGGCCCAAAATCCCCCACCCCCCCTAATGATAGCGCTGTTAACGAAAAGGATACCCCAGGGGGGTACCAGCGCTAGCGTTGGAGAATCCCCCCCTGGACGTCCACCCTCAGTACGGATTATGCCTGAGCGTGGACGCCCAGGCTGCCCCTCGTACTCTGGGGGGGGCTCAACTGCGCTCTCAAAATCTGCTCGGGGCAAGAGAAGGCATACCATGGCACCCCCTGTCACGTTTACCGTGGATTTTTGCAACATTAGGGGCTTACATTCGAACCTCGACACTGTCCACCACCACCTTGAGACAGCAAAGCCGGCCTTGCTCTTTTTAACCGAGACGCAGATATCATCTCCAGCGGACACATCCTACCTCTGCTACCCTGGGTACGGACTGGAACACTCCTTTGTTCCTAAGGCTGGTGTATGCGTGTACGTTAGAGATGATATCACTTCTCGCCGCCTCGGCAATCTTGAAGGTAGGGACCTCTCCATCTTATGGCTACGTGTAGACTGCGACGACCATCCCCGCATCTACCTATGCCTCTACAGGTCCCATAGCGGTGATGCCGAAACGGACCGACTCATCGAACACGTCCAAATGGCTACAGACTCAGTGCTCCAGCAGGTCCCATCCGCAGAGATCGTGATTCTTGGCGACTTTAACGCCCATCACGCCGAATGGCTTGGTTCGCGCAAAACCGATCATGCGGGAAGATCTGTTCACGATTTCGCCTTGGCATATGGCTTGACGCAGCTGGTAGCAACGCCTACGCGAATCCCAGATGCAGAAAGCCACGTGCCTTCACTGTTGGATCTTCTGCTGACCTCACATCCTGACGGCTACAAAGTATCCGTTGAGGCCCCTCTTGGCTCTTCGGACCATTGCCTGATCAGGAGTATAGTGCCACTCGTTCACTCGCTGCGGCCGCGAGTTACAGGCAATCGCCGCGTATGGCACTAAAGGTCAGCAGACTGGGATGGAATGCGAACATTCTTTGCATCCTACCCATGGAGGCAGGTTTGCTTCTCGCCGGATGATCTCAGTGTCGTTGCTGACTCTGTCGCAGATGTTGTGCTTCAGGGTATGGAACTTTTCATTCCATTCTCCCTGATTCCCACAGGTGGCAAGTCCCAGCCCTGGTTTGGTCGAACCTGCAAAGCGGCGTTCCGCCGAAAGCAGGAATGTTACCAAGCATGGGCTAATGCAGCGACAGCACGGGATGTAAAGACCAGCACATTAAAGAAGCAATTTAACTTTGCCTCCAGGTCCCTCAAAAGAGTAATTGCTGGGGCGAAGTCGGCTCACATCGGCAGAATTGGCGAGAGACTAGTTAGTCTCCCCTCCGGAACTCGTGCATTCTGGTCTCTTGCCAAAGCTGTCCAGGGGAACTTTTGTAAGCCATCCCTTCCACCTCTGCGCATAGGAGATAATTCGTTGGCCCACGACGCTAAAGAAAAAGCCGATCTTCTGGGCAAACTCTTTGCGTCCAACTCGACACTGGACGACGGGGGAAACGCACCGCCGACCATACCGCAGTGCGAGACCCGCATGCCGGAAGTCCGGTTTACACAAAGGGCAGTGCGTAAAGCGCTTCTTTCCCTCGACGTTCATAAGTCGAGTGGGCCCGATAGAATCTCTCCTATCGTGCTGAAGACGTGTGCTCCAGAGTTAGCACCGGTTTTAACGCGCCTTTATCGGCTTTCCTACTCTCTTGGCGTAGTCCCGAACTCATGGAAGACAGCTCTAGTGCACCCAATCCCTAAAAAAGGAGATCGCTCGGATCCGTCCAACTACAGACCCATAGCCATCACCTCCTTGTTCTCCAAGATAATGGAATCCATTGTTAACTGCCAGCTCCTCCGGTACTTAGAAGACCACCAGCTCCTCAATGATCGACAATACGGCTTCCGTCAGGGTCGTTCAGCTGGTGATCTTCTCGTATACTTGACTCACCGGTGGGCACAGGCGATCGAGACCAAGGGGGAAGCGTTGGCCGTTAGTTTGGACGTGGCGAAGGCCTTCGATCGGGTCTGGCACAAAGCGCTCCTTGCGAAGCTTCCTTCCTATGGGCTTCCCGAGAAACTGTGCAATTGGCTCACCAGTTTTCTTACAGACAGAAGCATCAAGGTCGTTGTTGACGGTGCATGCTCCGACTCGAAGTCTGTTAATTCTGGTGTCCCACAAGGCTGTGTGCTATCACCCACGCTGTTTCTTCTGCATATCAACGACATGCTGCAGATTAGCAGCATCCATTGCTATGCAGACGATAGCACGAGTGATGCCCTTTACACCGGCCGCGCTAACATTTCTCGGGTAAACGTCATCGAAAGCCGATCCAAACTTGTGTCTGAAATCGAAACTTCTTTATCCAAAGTTTCAGATTGGGGTCGACTTAACTTAGTCCAATTTAACCCCACGAAGACACAGGTTTGCGCGTTCACCGCTAAAAAGATGCCATTGGTCGTATCACCTCAATTTGAGAGCACTTCCCTAACTGCATCAGCCAGTATCGGAATCCTTGGCGTCGATATATGAAGCGAAGTCCAGTTTCGCGGTCACTTAGAGAGTAAGGCCATATTAGCCTCGAAGAAGCTTGGTGTGCTAAACAGATCGAGACAGTATTTTACTCCGGCCCACCGCCTGCAACTTTATAAGGCGCAGGTTCGGCCGCACATGGAATACTGTTCTCATCTCTATGCAGGGTTCTCATACTGTTCTCATCGCTATGGGGTGCACACCCCAGTACCAACTTCTGCCTCTTGACCGCATTCAACGGAGAGCGACTCGCATCATCGACTGCCAAGATATTTCTGATCGACTTGACACCTTGGCGTTGCGTAGAGATGTAGCTTCACTCTGCATCCTCTATCGCTTGTATCATGGGGAGTGTTCAGAGGAATTGTTCGGACTTATACCGGCTGCTGGTTTCCGCCATCGTCCTACGCGACAAAATATCCATCCCCATCACCTGGACGATTGGCACTCCACCACTGTGCGCTTCTCGAGAAGCTTTTTGCCTCGCACAACCAGCTTATGGAACAAATTGTCGCCTGCCGTATTTCCGAACCGATACGAACTTCAAACCTTCAAGAAGAGAGCGTACCTCTACCTAAAAGGCCGGCAACGCACTTGTGACTCTTGAGTTGCGGGTGTCCATGGGCGGCGGTAGTCACTTACCATCAGGTGACCCGTCTGCTCGTTTGCCCCCTATCGCATAAAAAAAAAAAAAAAAAAATCAAGCCTAATTATCAGTCGTGGGCTGCCTATAATAATAGCTTGACATTTGGATGGGTTTACTGTCAAGCCGAACCTGTCAGACCAGCGAGAAACAGACTCGAGGTCACTATTTATTTTATGAATAGACTCAGTTATATTGTCTATAGAAGCATGAGAGTAGAGTTGCAAGTCATCGGCGTAAAGATGATACGTACACTGAAGATGTTGAGTGATGAGATTGATAAATAAAGAAAATAATAAGGGAGAAAGTATGCCGCCTTGAGGGACACCAGAACAGATATCACGCCACCTTGAGGAGGATTCATTGACGTGGACGGATTGCTGGCGCCCTCGAAGATAAGACGAGAACCATTCCAGTGCATCAGGTGAAATCATGAGAAGGGAAAGTATGAATAGCAGGATGTCGTGATTGACAGTGTTGAAAGCATTCGAAAAATTTACCAGAGCCAACACTGTAACTTTGGAATCTTACATTCCTTTCCTGATGTCACTAGTTACTTTTAGAAGAGCAGATGTCGTGCTGTGACCAGGCCTAAATCCCGATTGAAAGGGGCTTAGTAGATTATTATGAAATACAAATTGTGATAGCTGCTGGTACACACACTGGACACAGGCCTCGAGCACTTTAGAGAGGAAAGGAAGAATAGAAATAGGTCGTAAGTGATTCAATAGTATTGGATTAGGAATCTTTTGAAGGAGAATGACAAGTGCGTTGCGCCATAGGGACGGAAAAATATCTGAGTCAAGCGAGAAATTAACAATATAATAATAACAGGGAGAAAGGGTTCGAGGATTGGGGTAATCATTTGACGACTAATATTGTCGCTCCCAGTGGAGTTGGATTGATAGAGAGGATTACTTTTTTGATTTCATCTGATGCAACTGGAGAAACTAAAAAGATTCAATATTAGGGCGTGGAAGATCAGCCAGGAATTGTAAGGTACTACTCTTGATCTGATGATCATACAATGGTTGTGAGGTAAGTGGCAGTTAATGTCATCTAAATCAAATGCCGTGCCAAGATTACATTGTCCAGATCTTCCAATACCCAAAGTACCAAGAAACCGCCATATGTTTGAGGCCGAAGAATTATTAATAAATAAATGAATGTGGCAGCGTTTAGCATTACGCACCATCTGATTACACCGATTTCTTGCAACTTTGTACACAGACCAATTTTCCGCAAACTGGTTCCTCCGATAGTTACGGTAAACCTTATCCCTGCGCCTCATAGCCACTCTGATGCCCGTAGGCAACCACGGGGCTGGAAGACGTTTAATTCTTACCTTCCTAAATGGGGCGTGTTGATAGTATAGCTTAGTCACTGTGCTGCTGAATATGTTAACCGTCCACTGTAGGAGCTTCAAATAGAGGTTTCCAAATTAATTTAGAGGCATCGCTACGTAATTTGTCAACATCCATCCGTCCAAAGCAACGAAAACTTATCAGTCTTCGTTGCTTTGGACGGATGGATGTTGACAGATGAGGTCGTGGTTTAGGAGGCTTTAGACCATAGGAGAGGTAAATGAGATCGTGATGAGAAAAACCAGGTGCGTGGTGTTGACCAAGATTGCGGATAAGGGAAGGAGAAGAAGTTAGGATCAAGTCGAGCCATGTGTCAAGTCCATCGACGTTGTGATGAGTCGCAGACAATGGTAGAACATACAGGCTGGATGAATCGATGATCTGGAAAAGTTTCCGGGAACGGAGGGAATTAGGAGCAAGGAGATCGGTATTAAAATCGCCCATGATGATATGATGTGTATGCTCAGACCCTAAAGATTCCAGAATCGATTCGAGACTGGAGAAGTAGTCGATAGAAGGAGGACAATGAACTACACCCAGAACAGATTTGGTACCCTTAAGGCAAATCTCTAGGAAAAGGTATTCCGCACAAGCGGAGGAAGAGGAAGATGAGGAAGTTAAGATTTTGTTTTTTTTTTACGTGTGGAAACCCCCTCGGGCCGTCATCCCACCGGGGTTTTCAGTGGAACGGTGTGTCGGAATCGGACCGACTAAAACCACACGGTGTGCCATGCTGCGCTTAAAATAGGAGGAATCCGGAAACAGCTTTATTAAGACATCCGGACCCCTCCTAGCACCTGCCCGCACTATGCGGGCACCACCTAGGTAACTCTTAATTAGGCAACATCCAGCACACCAGGACGTGGCCTCCTCGCGGCTGACCATATGGCGGATGGAGGGGAAAACCCGTCCCAACCACCCGCGGCCACACGTAGGTCGGCATAAGGTGCTGGTCGGCATAAGGCGACGAATCGGGTCAGAGTGGAGGTCATCCTCTCGGGCCCGCTACGCCGCCTCCTTCTGCGAGATGACGTCCTCGCAGAAGGTTGCCACCGCGGTAAAACTCCTGTCGCTACTGGCCATGGAGCGTATAACAGCCAGTAGCGACAGATCCTCTCCGATGACTACAGTGAGGGCCCCACGCTGCGATGCCCAAGAGGGGCAAACCGCAAGCGTGTGCTGAGCCGGGTCACTGCAGTCGCAGTGGTGACAGACGGGGCTCATTTCCGTCCTAGCGACCGAGTGCAGGTACTTTCCGAAGCAGCCATGACCGGAGAGAACCTGCGTCAGTCGGAAGGAAAGAGTCCCGTGCTGCCGCCCTGCCCATTCGACAATGACCGGCTGGAGGGCCTCCACGGCGGCAAAGCCAACTCGTGGAGCCTCCAGCCGCGACGACCAATGAACCATTGTGGCTAGGCGTGCGGTCTCACGCTACTCGCGTACCTCTTCGGGCGGGGGCCGACTGCCGCCAACCGCCCAGAAGTCAGCCGTTCGCCGATAAACTTCGGCGAGCACTTCCGCCTCCAAATCCCACGGGGGTGTTGCAGCCAACGCGCATACCGCTTCCGTGGATACGGTGGGGTAACCGCGTATGACTCTAACCGCCATAACTCTCTGGGTACGCCAGAGGCGTGCCCTATTCTAGGCGGTCAGAGCCTCCGCCCACACCGGTGCACCGTATAGTGCCATAGACCGGACAACTCCCAGGTTGGGTAAAAGCCGCCCAAGGGCGGACGTAGCGCCGACCAGCTTTGGAGCAAGCTGCCGAAAGTGCTCGTCGAACAGCCATCTGCCGTCAAGGATCAGGCCCAGATATTTTAGGTGGGCCCGAACCGGTATGAGAACTGGGTTGACCATGATGGAGGCGCCAGGTGGCGGACCACGACGGGGCCCATGGAATAGAAGGGCCTCCGCCTTGTCCAGGGCCACCCGCAAGCCCAGCGCCTCGATGCCCCTGACCACCAGTGAGGCTCCTCTGGTGGCTAAATGCACCGCATCACGCAGGCCGTGATCAAAGTGTCATCAGCGTAACAGATTACGCCTAGCCCAGGGGGGAATTCGCCTCGAGGGCCCAGTCGTACCCCATGTTCCACAGGAGCGGTCCAAGGACAGACCCCTGCGGAACACCGCACGTCATGGGCCGACGACTCACATGACCCTCTCGGTTCTCGTACATGACGGTACGCTCCTCTAAATAGTCTGCCACTAGCCGCCTCAGGTACTGTAGTACCCCGTGATAGTGGAGTGCTTCCCTGATGCAACTGAATGGCAGACTATTGAATGCGTTGGCGATGTCTAACGACACCGCCAACAGCACGCATCCACAGCACAGCATCACGGCCCTCAGGCGCAACACAACACCGATCGTCGAACGACCTGTTCGGAAACCGAATTGGGCGTCCGACAAATCGGGGCCGACCTCGTCCAGGTGCCGGACGATGAAAGCAGAGAGTACCCTCTCAAACAGTTTACCCGCCTCAACCAGCAGCACGATGGGTCTGTAGGCCGCAACCGAGTCGGCAGGCCGTCCCGGCTTTCTTAAAAGCACCAGCTTCCCGCTTTTCCAACAATCAGGAAAGCGTCCGGACACCAAGCTAGCGTGGAACACCTCCCTGAGGCGGTCTATCATGTGGCCAAGAGTCAGGGCCAAGACTCGGGCAGGGATCCCGTCTGGCCTGTGTGCGGTGTTCTCGGAGCGGATCCGTAGAACGGCCGCCCCTATCTCCGCTTCCGTGACGGGCGATATGTCTTCTTCCTCCAGCTCCCCGTCTTCTCTGGCCAAGGAGGCCATTGACGGGGGCGAGTGCTCCGCCCGTTACGGGAAAAGGCCCTCAACCACTTCCTGCAGGAAGCTGGGCTGGAGAGACTCCGTAAGGGGGGGACCCAGTGCGCGGAGCTTTTGTTGCACCGTGGAAAGTGGGATGATCGCCGCACTGTATGACAACTTCTGGGGTCCTGGGTCCGGGAGAGCTCAAATCGGATATAGAGATGATCCGAGAGCGTCTCAACCTCTTCCAGGACACGCCAGTTCCTTACTGGTGCGGCGAGAGTAGGAGTAGCGAACGAGAGGTCCACTATCGACCCCCCTGCTGCCGCACACACCTGTTAGTGGAGCCTCTGTTTAGGAGACAGAGGCCCACTGATGTCGCCCACTCCTCAACAGCGTCGCCCCGTGCGTCCGTCCTGGGGGATCCCCACGCAACGGACTTGGCGTTAAAGTCCCCCAGCACTAGGACGTGCCCAGACCCTAGACGCCGTATCGAGGTTTCCAGGTTGTTGAGGAAAACCTCGAAGTCACTCAAACTCCGGTTGGGGGAGAAATAAACACCATATATGGTGACCCCCCCCCCACTCGACAGCTACATATCCAGTGCCCTTGTCTTTTAGTGACAAGGGCGGGGAATGCACCGCCGTGGAGCTGACGACTGCCACAGAGCCGTCCCGATCACCCACCCTGTTTGGACGGGGAGAAACGTGATAAGGTTCTGCGTCTACGGCTACACCGATCGACCACTCTGCCATGGTTTGCAGAAAAAAGTCCTGCGCACCGGCACAGTGGTTCAGGTTCGTCTGGACTAAGAGGTTAGAGACTTGGTCCATTATTGGATTGTCTCCAGAAGTTCCTCCATGGGCGACGGTGCCGACAAAATTACATCAGTGGAAGCCTGGGTCGATTGGCCATCCACCGATGCTTGCGAAGAAGTGCGCGGAGGTTTACAGCCTCGCTGACATTATGTGACCCTATTTCAAGCATTCATGTTAGAAACAGGCAACCCAATTGATTATGACAATGACTGGTGGGTTGATTGTGCCTTTTTGGTAGATATGAATAAACACTTGACTGAGCTGAATGTAAAGTTACAGGGTAAAAATCTGATTGCCACTCAAATGTATTCATGAATTCAAGCCTTTGAAACAAAGTTGAGGCTGTGGAAAAATCATGTAAAAAATCAAACTTTAATAATTTCCCTCATTTAAAATCATTTGGCACAGTGAACCAAAAAAAATTGGGCCAATATTCTCAACTTCTGCAAAATCTGATCACTGAATTAAACAATTGTTTTAAAGATTTCCACAAAACAAATGAAATGGAAATCCCAATTTTCAACAATCATTCGATTTTGAAACTTCACAGGTACCAGTTCATTTGCAAATGGAGCTGATAGATCTTCAATCGGACAGTATTTTGAAAGGAAAATTTAAAGAGGTTAACACTCCTACATTTTATACACAATATTTCAAGAGTTGCAGCACGCATTCTGTGCATGTTTGGTAGTACCTATTTATGTGAGCAAATGTTTTCCATCATGAAACTAAATAAGAAAAAAGACTTACGAATGAACATCTCCAATTAATTCTTAAAATAATTACAATGAATATGAAGCCTGACATCAGTCAGCTTTTCAAAAACAAGAGAAGTCAGGTACCTGGATACTCGAGCTCAAAATAATTACCCTCTTTTATAACTTTGATATGATTTTTAACAACAGTATATTATACTATAAAATTAAATAAATAAAATGTTATAAAAATTCAGTACATTTTTTTTCTTTAAATATGGTCCGCCTACACACTCTAAATTTAATATATGGCCCTCTGCAAAATTGAGTTTGACACCTCTACTATAAATGATTTTAATAAGTGTTCAATATTTATAACATTATTTGACTTAGACCTCTGCTAGTAGAACAAATGTATATGTACATGTCATATATGTCTGTACATGTCATATATGTCAGTATATGTTTGTACCATCTTCACCTTTATTGTCACTTCCTATCAGGTGAGTTGGAAGGCCTACACCTACACCAGTAACTAATAGAGCAACAAAAATAACAAAAAAATTGTTCCCAATATGAATACTATTCTCTTCAAGAAGAAAATAAACCTTATCCTAAGAATAGGCTGTAAATGAAGATAGCCATTGTCCAGATTTACTATTCTATTTTCAAAATATTCACACAACATATTATTGACTTCTCTAAAATCTTGTTGCCTCTGTCAAGGCGATAGCACAACCTTACATAGTGCATAAGCCAGTAGAACCATGACAACAATAATGCATTATATGTATATTATTTTTATATGTATCTATGGTAATAAGTATGTTATGTATGTATATATATAATACTTATATTATATTATATATTCATATGATAGTTCACAATTAATCTTCTTTCTTTCTGTTTTCTTATTTCTAGTGCACCTATTGACTTATCTCTACACAACCCTTAGGTAGACTGGTAAAAAATGCCTGTGGCATTAAGTCTGCCATTGTACAATCTCTGATATACATAAGATTTTAGCATCATATATGTAAGTTAACTCTTTTTATTTTATCAATCATACCACATGGACTGAATATCAATGAAATGCTTAGATTACTCTACAAGTATTTGTCTTGCATCACTTTACAAGTGTAATGATAACAAGGGAATATTCAATCAACTTCATACAAACTTGACACTATACTGACATAGGACTAGACAATGAAGTATGTACAACATTAGGAATTATGTGTCTGTTGTTAACATGCATGACTATATTTTATGACATTATAAATATACTGTAATTTAATATTTCATAAATATTGGTGCTATTTGAAGATACTATTTGGGGATTTTCACATTTTGTTGATTCATTATTATTTACTGTCAATGTACTTGTATTTTGATTGCATAAGTATTTAATTAATTTTACTAATAATATTTAGAAAATATATAACATAATATGCTTACATTAGATATGCATCTAGATTGTAATAAATCCCATTTTTTTATTAATACTTCACAAATTGTATGACTAGTTACAATTTAAGCTGGGTCTGCTTGAATATGGGAGCATCTAAACACCAACAGAAGATTGCAGAAGAGCTCTACAACTCAGAAGAGTATGCTGGGGTGTAGAAACAAGAACAAAACACTTTCTTTGTTCAAAAACACCAACCTGCGTTCAAATTCAACCAACCCTAAAGTTTAATTAACACAGAAAATCACAATTACTTGAACGCCATGTCTGACACACTAGCAATATACACATTACGTTACAAATATTCTATATTTATTCGTGAACAAAAGATTCAAATACATCAACATGACCCGGACGTCTCGATAAGTATTACACAAATTTTTAAACAACACTTACCAGTATATTGAAAAATCTAAAGTTTCCGTACAGTTCAAGTATCAAGTATATACCACTGTTTAGTATATCGCATAAATTATTTAAAGATTATCAATCAACAATACATGGAATATGCAGGCTAAGAGCACAAACAAAAGATACGTACAAAACCAATTTAATTTTCCCGTAATGACATGCGCATGACGTTTGGCTCATTGGCAATAGAGATGCGAAAATTGTTTACAGTTTAGAAAAGGCTTCATATAGTGCTCGGTGCTGAAAGACCGAAAATGAAATTAGTAGGTAGCCATTGTAGGAAAAAAAACATTAGTAGGTACTACGTTTTTATATATGTAGTAAAACTATTGAAAATGTTAAAAGGTAAGCAGACATCCAGACTATACAGTAAAAGAAAATAATATTTATTTTGTTCATAACACAGAGTTTTTGGTTGTAGAGCAAAATCGCGTCAATAAATAATTGTCTGATTGACTTAAAAATCCTAGTAGCCAAAAAAACAGTAACTTGTCTAAATATTTCCAACAGTTTTAAGTGATTCTGAGGAGTATATTCGGAGTACCTACGTAGAATAAGCAACATTTTTTGCTTTGAAAATTGCATGGATAACTATAACTAAGCCATTGGTTGTTATTTTTTCATGGTATAGGGGGTAAACGAGCAGACGGGTCACCTAATGGTAAGCGACTACCGCCACTCATGGTCACAAGGGTTTAGCTATTTGATTAAATGCAATGAGAGAAATACGACGTAACTTTAAAGTTTTGAGTATGATGTGAGCAGGAACGACGACTAGATAAGGATGAATGATAATGGTTCAAAGGTAGTAAATGATGAGGTAACGGATAGTTACTATGGTATAAGCATGTTATGATTAAAAATCAGATTTTTGGCTTCTTTGATTACTATGTTTTCATTAAAAGATTATAGATTTTATATCAAATCAATAACTTGATCGGCGATCGGCCAAAAACAAATGTACATGTATATGCAAATGCTGTTGTGATTTTTCCTTATTTTTCCCTTGTTATTAATAGAGTAGGACTGAATTGGCACGTGATACCAATCACTATAGCCCTTATGTCTACTGGCATAGCATGAGATATCACCTCCTCGCAGAAGGAAGCGACGGCGCTCCATGCGCTCTCGCTCCGAACCATGGACAGAACCAAGATCGGAAGCGAGAGACGACAGTGATGGCACCGTGATGTCGGCTCTCGGTCGATCCGACACAGGTACTTGCCGAACAACCGTGTCCGGAAAGCACCTGCATCATCCGGAAGGACTCTCGTGTTTCCTTTCCAGCCACTCTCGTAGGATGGGTCTCACCGCCGCTATGGCAGCGTGCCCTGCACTGGGTCGCGCAAGCCACTCTGCCACCAAGATCTAGTGGTGCTCACCCGGTGTGCCTCTACTTCTAGAGACACTGGCAGCTCACGCCGATCCAGAGCATCCCTGCGACACCGATACTGAATCTAGATCCTACGGCGCGGATCCAGCAAATAGGGTGGCCGCCTCGAAGGAGATCGTACAGTACCCTCTTATCACTCTGTCAGCCATCGTACGTTGTGGCCTTCGCAAAATCGCAATATTTTTGGCTGTCCGAGTGCTTGCCCATACTGGTGCCCCATAAAGTGCCATAGAGCGTACGATCCCCGTATACAGCTTTCGGCAGGATGCATAGGGCTCTCCTAAGTTTCGCAATAGCCGCGAGGGTGCCACAGTGGTACGCAATAGCCTGGGACATAACTGCCAAAAGTGAGGCCCGAAATCCCATCGGCTATCGAAGACGAGTCCCAGGTACTTCATCGTACGCTCGATGCCGATGCGGATGCTTCCCACCATGATGTAGGACCCTGGAGGTGGCCCTCCGAGGCCCATGGAAACAAACAGCCTCGGATTTGTGCAGAGCCTCCAGGCCCAACCGCCGGATTCTACCGACCACTTGCGCAACAGGAATGCCGTCGGGCCCTGGGGCGGTGTTTTTAGCCTGAAGCCGTAACACCGCTGCTCGAAGTTCCACCCGGGTTACTTCTAGCACGTCATCATCATCTTGGTCGTCGCCAGGGTACGAAGCAGGAACCATATGCGGGGGTGTATGTTGCCCCCGAAAGGGGAACAAACAGCACACTACCTCCTCCAACAGTTGAGGCCTGAGACTTTGGGTCAATGGGGGAGCGAATGGGCGAAGTTTGCCCCTCACCATACGGTAGGGCCGCCCCCATGGGTCTCAATCCAAAGTCTCTATTGGCTCTTCGTGGGCCCGAATTTTAGCCAAAAAAATTGAGACTTGGCGGCCCCCCAAGACCATAGGCCCGGGGTGGGCCGTCCCTTCCACCCTACCAATGCATGCACGAGTGTCTTGTATGAGCTTTAGTGATCGCCTAGGTTATACAGGTGAAGGGTTTAGGAACGCTTCCTTGGATTAATAATATTGGCATTCTTGAAATTACTAATATGCAATGTACATATGTATTTATATAGGTATTATATATTAAAATACGATAGTAAGTTTGTTTATTAGGTTTCACGTCTTAACTACCGACGATTGTCGTGTTTTGCATATATATTGCCAAGGGTACAGAAACGGATAGAACATAATATATTATTAGTTTATTTCTTTCGAGATTGTAAATTGCAGAAAAGTTTTTTTTACTGCATTTCCAGATCACGCTTTTTGCTATCTCTTAGATTGTCTGTTGAGATCTAAATTAAAATTGAGCAAATTGAGAAGTGAAGAAAAACGGGTTCGCTTCTATTAAGCAAACAGATCGGAGTTCGTACGGACTTCGATTCAGCCGCTTCCATAATGCTTTCACTTTTTTGGAGGTTCATTCTATTTCAACAGACCAAAATAGCTGAGAAAGAGTTTGCTGGGACACAATTCAGCAACGGAATCCACCTAGTTGACATTTCAAGATGACGTCCGCAAATAAAAATATTAAGTAAAATATTTATGCAATCGGGTTTTATATATACATACATATATTTTAATATTATTGAATTTGCAAGATATTTTTTTTCTCAATTTTCCTAAAATTATATTCACCTACTTAGTTACAAATGATATATAACACTATCACGGCCATCCCATTTGTTCTATTATTAATTCAAGTGCGGTTGGTGACTCACCAGAGCACTTCCTTTATCCCAAAAAAGTTGCGTTTTCAATCCGATGCGAACAAGATGAAGAAGTAACAAAAATATCATAATATAATAACAACTTTATGCTCTGTTATTCAAATGTTATTTTTTAAAAATAGATACATTAATATATCACGGATACAAAAATAACATTTTGCTGATATGCTATGGTAAATGAGTTTGTGAACGATCTGAAGTGCTCTCTGTAGATTCAGCTGCACCATTTGATACAGGCTCTGGAGTTCCTGATGTAACTCTTGAAGCAATCGCGTTTTGACATTTATTGCGCAGCTCAAATACTTGAGTTATAGCGTCACGGAAGCACAGAAAGTTGTAATCTATCACACCTGAAAAGAAAATATTATTATTACGTCTGGAGAAGAACTCGCTAACTGACATGGCCGTTATTGATATTATTATTTATATATACATATATATTTATTACAGTTCAATTTTATGTTTATCGTCAAGGCAATAAGATAATAAGAAGTTGAGAATAATAATTACTCCCTATTTATACTGTTAAAAACGCAAACTTGCTTTCAGTACAAAAATGGTTTAAGTGTTACTACATCTCATGAGTTTTTTTAAAAAGATGATAAAAAACTGCTTTGATGCTAAATTTTACAAAGCAGTCAGGTGACAGATACAAAACCCACCATTTCCTTTTAAAGTAATTGGGCAACACAAGTAAACGCTTTTACGTCGCGTCCGTAGAGGAAGATACATATACTCAGAAATCCAGAACACGAGTAGTGAGTTTTTTATAGGCAATATTGTGTGTTGCTAATATCAACCTTAAGAAAAAAAAATACATCTCCGTATCAGTGCTGATGCTGGTGTTCTGTAATGCTCTATCATCCTTGTGTATATTGCTACAAATTACCTAAGATCTGGAGAGACAGCAACCCACTATCCTCTAAAACCTTTTACTAAATCAAGTGCCAAGGGCAAATATAATTTCTGATACCATATTTGAAGAAGTATTTACATATACTTCTCTGAGCTAATTTTGATTCCTATCTTTTTGTGGACACTGCAAATGATTATCTCAGAACCCAGGACCTTACAACGTTAAAAAAATAAGGGTGCTTGGCCCTGCAGTCTCTCAACCTACTTGTTGTTAGACTTACCAATAGCCATTTTTTCACAAAGAATTTCTTTTAGACTATAAGGGTATACAATAATTTAATAAAAAAAAAAGGTAACCCCACCTTGTTTCTGGAAGTTCTCCTCTCGCAAGATGCAAACAAGTGCAAGAAATTTGTTTACCTCACGCAGATACAGCACTGTTCCATTATTTAACTTGATTAAACTCGAACTTTGATTATTGAATGTATTCACTTCAGTTTCATCCACCATACTAAAATAAAATATTAAATACTAAAATAACATAATAGTTAATATAAGTAGTTTTAATTTGTTGAATCTATGTGATTTCGTGACCAAGCAGCCTAAATGCCTAGAACTACATCTATTTTTGTTCAATTTATATATTATTTATATTGTTATGCAAATCCAGCGAGTAGATTGGAAATAATGATTATAATTTGACATTTTCAAATCCACATTGGATATCACTTTACAACATTGTGTTACTCAGTCAGTACTATAGAATATTTCAGGGTTTGACTACAATAACGTTTCATTAAGATTTTAACCAATTTAACCAAAAAGTTCATACAAGAAAGTCAGAAGCGAGGCAAACTCTTAGTAACTGATATGAAAGCAGACAGTGTTTGACAGCAGACAAACACTGTTGAACACAGGGCTGCCAATAACGCAATACTTATGTACATACGGTTACATCTACGAAGGGCTAGCCCTGCAGAGGCATCTCAAACAATAATGCCATAATTATTTTTTTGCAAGTAAAATCTTTCTTTCTTTTTTTCATTCTGACGGCAAACTATTATAAATCTTACCCATATATACAAGATATATCTATGACCACATCAATCATATCACAGCATAATTCATAACTTTGCATATCCACTGGGGAGCTATCCGTTGCTATATAAATTTTGGATACCACATCAAAAAGGAATGCTTTTTCTATGCCCGAGTTCTGTAAAAAAAAGAACACATTGATGTCATTAGATATAATATAATGATAAAATAGTGTGACGCCATGCCTACGTCACCGCACAGACAATTCATAGAAGTTTTTCGAAGGAACATTGACAAGTCACGGTAGCACAGCGGTAGTAGCTACGGCTGCGAGCCGAATGCCGTGAGTTCAAGCCGACTCTATGGGTTTTTGTTTGTGATTTTGGTACCTTATAGAAAATTCTAGTAAATGGAGATGTTTCTTTACAAAATTCGAATATAATGGAAAGTACTAGATCAAGCAAAATGAATAAATAAATAAAGTTGTAGAAGACAATCGAAAAGAATAACGAAATGACGGTCGAAATTCAACAAATTACGATCGAAATTAGGGGTATATAAAGAGCTCCAGACGCGCCTACAGGGCAGTTCAGTGGAAAGTGTTCTCAAGTGAAGAATAAGAAGAAGTGAAAAGTAAAGTATCCGCGCGATTACATCGAGAGTGTCACTAAGGCGGCCTCGCGTAAGCTCGGCGTTTTGAACAAGGTGAGACGGTTCTTCTCGCCCGAGCAACTGTGTCTTTTGTACAAGACCCAGGTTCGCTCCTGCGTGGAGTACTGCTCTCATCTCTGGGACGGCTATGCGCAGTATTTGCTTGACGCTCTTGATCGGTTGCAGCGGCGCGCAGTCCGCATTATCGACTGTCCTGAGATCACCCAGTCTCTTGAGCCTCTGCAGTTGCGAAGAGATGTCGCCTCTAAGGCAGTCCTCTATCGCCTACATCACGGGGAGTGTTCTGATGAGCTCTTCCAACTGATCCCACCTTCTCCCTTCCTCTACAGGACTACACGTGCTGGCCTGAGGAGTCACCGTTTGTGCGTCCAAAAATATACGTACCCGAACTAAACGGTTTAGCTCTTCTTTCCTGTGCCGATCGGTAAAAGCCTGGAATTCTCTACCTGCGCACGTGTTTCCTTCCCACTTTGATCCCGGGTCTTTTAAGCGGGGCGTGAAAAAGCATCTCACCAGGCCGAGACATGCAATGAGGATGGTGACCGCCACTCTTTGACTCCACCTATTGCTTTCCATCAGGCAAAGTGGAGACACTATGGTAGGCTAACATAAAAAAAAAAAAGAAAAAAAATAGTAAAGTGAATAGTGGTGTAGTGCTCCCGTGAGACTGAGCTAATTGTAGTCCGCGGGGAAAGTGTGGAACAGTGCTACGCGGTTCGTGCAGTAC
Source organism: Tyria jacobaeae (assembly GCA_947561695.1). Taxonomy (NCBI): domain Eukaryota; kingdom Metazoa; phylum Arthropoda; class Insecta; order Lepidoptera; family Erebidae; genus Tyria; species Tyria jacobaeae. The sequence continues at coordinate 15,500,472 of OX387209.1, forward strand.
AACTCGTTCTGTGCAGTGAGTGTTACGCGTTCGGAATATTGTGAAAACGCAAATAAATTGTTACTCTCGTCAGTGACATTAGTTTCCTTCCAATCCCTGTACCCACTTCCGTAACAATAGTAACATTATAATAACAGTCTGACAGATGGTAATATTTTTTGTTTGTTTTGTTTTGTTTTTTTTTTATAATCATTTTAGAATCAGATCTGGTGGTTGGTGAAAGGTGAAAGTTATTGAAAATGCCCAAGTTATATATGTAATTTAGATACATGTTGACAATTCTTACTTACTGATATGAGAATGTTCAAGAGATTTTCTAGCGTTGGTAACTGTGGAATCAGTTTTTGCACCACTTTACTGAATGCTTCAAATATGGAGTGGTCATAAATAGAAGTGAGGTGAAATGATAAATGAACATGGTCTAGCCCTGCCTCAGCCAAGTCATCTGTTGCTCGATGATGAATGTCTCTCTGGGATTCCATCTTGTAATCGTCATTCAGACCATCCACCTACAAATTATTACAGTACAGTCAATTAGTATATAATTTGTGTTGTTATACCTTTATATAAATTTACTTACAAAATATATTCTTTGATGTATATACATATGTGTAAGTGTGGTGTTTTAAAGTTGCTTAAAAATTATAACTATGCCAGAAGTCATAAATTTAACTTAAAACTGTATGGATAGAATTTTTGTAGAAATTTTGTAATATTTATGACTAGCCATATTTTTAAAGAAAAAAATATGTTAATTTTACAAACATCTTTATAAAGATCATCATCTTTTAAAAGAGTTACGTTGTTTGTAAAATATTGATGAAAATAAATGTTATTTATTTTAAAACCAATATTTACTAATTCTAAACCAACAAAGCATGCCTTTTAACTTCAGTTATAATATTCAGTTATAATTCAAGTTTGATCCTCAAAAGAAAATTATTTAACTAGAATTGCTAAGTAGCATTAATAACTTTGTTGTTTTAGTGAAAACTTACATTTTACTCTTTTAAATGCATTAAAACTTAATATTAAATATATTTTAGATTGTTATTTGGCTGTTGATTTTAATTTTAATTGCCCATTTATTAATCTGCTAGAAAAAAAAAATATGATTGGATAGTATATAGCATTTTTTGATACAAAAGAACTAAACTGTAAACTTAAAAACAAATCAATATATAAAATAATTTAGTAAGGAGGTGAGATATTGTCCGAATTTTAAAACATTAACAGATGTTTTTTACTGAATCTGATATTGGTTGCACAGATAATAGTGGTACATGTAATTTAAAACCCAAAGCAATATGACTCAGTTTTACTCACTTTATGTATAAATACTTCAAACTTAATATTGCTATTAACTCTATATGCCTTAGTGACTGTAAGCTGTAGCTTATCCAAGGCATCTTGATAGTCATCCTGAAAAATATAAATAGTTTTTTCTGTATATCAATTTATTATGATTTATTTTGTAATGACAGGATCAGGAATACATGTTGGTTTAACTAATGCTGATTCTGTTAATAAAGAAGTTTATAGTATACATGTAAATATTACTAGGTTAGGTTTTAAGTAACATATACATATATAATATATAGAAGTCTCTAAATATTACATGAATAATAAATACCTGAGCATCAATCACAAAGACTAGAGCTCCACAGCCACCAAATATTGTGTCAGAGTCAAATGTAGCATCAAAGAAATCTATTTGACCTGGGAAGTCCCAGATTTGAAACTGTACGAAACTGCTGTTGTTAATATCATCTTTCACTATTTTATTTGTTGATTCTAGAAACAGTGTTTCATTAGGCGACATTTTATGAAACACTACTTTCTGTATGGATGATTTACCAGATCTGAAATCATATATTTTAAGATAGGTAGTTTTAATAAGTTTCTATTATTATTATCATAAGATTCTTATTAGAAGAATACATTAAAGGAATGTATTCTTAATGTTGTGGTATCTCATGCCAGAGACAAATAAGTAAAAATCAGAGCACAAATGTTACTTTAAATAATTTGATAATCAAACGTAATAAATCTGTCAGCTTATTATTCATTATTACAGTGAACTGGTAGGTAACACTAACCTTCGAAGGCCCATTAGTAGTATTCGAGGCTTGTGATCTTCGGGTAATGACGTGTTATCACTTTCACCATTTTGTTCGAAAGGTCCGTAGCTAAAGTCCTTAGGGAAAGATCCCACATAGCAACTAGGATCATCTTGATAACTCTGAATCATAAATTGATAAAGACATAATTATGTACTGTTTCCTTTTAATGTTCATTACATACGAAAATAGAAAAGTTACTCACCATTTTCTTATTTCTACTGGATCATGTACAAATATTTATAAATTATGTGACTTTTTATCCCAATAACATCAGACTTATATCATATTAAATTGAGACACTGCGTATTTTCCATTAACAAAACATTTATTACAGTCTGTATCTGCTGATTACTCTGACAGATTGACAGATTCACTTGACAACACCATTTTACCAGTGTTGCCTAGTCCAAACTGGAAAAGAAAAAAATATAATCATTTAATGAATGTAATGAACAAAAATACTTGCCAATATGTATTAAAATTACAAAATAGATAGGCCGATTTTTTTATATACGTACACACATCATAAGGAAACGGAATAAGTACATGTCACAAAAAAAATAACACAAAAAAGAAGTAGATACGTTGCCTCGTTTAGAGCTTATCTTGGGCGCAGAATATACACATATATATATAGATAAGCATACAAACACTCCACAACACAACCTTCCCTCTTGCTCAGTCAGGTGAAAAATAAGAAAGGATTTTATTTATGGTAGGTATCATATACATTTGGTAGAAATGTTGACTCGGTTCGGTTATCTACTCGTGTCAAATTGGTATGCGAGAGAACTGAAAAGTTTGTATTACAAAAGAATTAAAATCGTCAAGGTTCCGATTCCCGAAATATACAAACTAATTAGATACGTAGATGTTGTGCTTATGCTTATGCGGAATCTTCGGTGTGCGAGTCACACTCTTAGTTATCTAGTTTTTGACTTTTCTTTTATTACTTTTTATTAATGGCTTTTGTAGAGTTGTCACAATTTTGCCAATGTCATGTATCCAAAGAACGAACCATCAGGATTTTATAATAGCTGTAGAGCTTTAATTTTCATATTACAAAGATACCTAGGGTAAACCGACAGTTACTAGGCATGCATCGTATTGGACAGTTTCACTTTGTAGGGTAATAGTAAGATTAGCGCTAAAAATAAGACGATATTTGTCAAGTATTAACTAACCTCTTGCTTTTTAGTTGCTAACGGATTACCACAAGTTTATTATATAACTATGTTGATGCGGAACGGTTTACTAATAAAAAACGAGAACCTTCAGCAAAGTGTATCCAAATTATTACTTAAAAAATAGGTACGCTAAATAACCTTATAGGTAAACGCTAAATAACCTTATATATGGTACCTTTAGGGATAATTATCCAGCAGGTGGTTGTGTCAAAGCATTTTTAAAGAGACCCGGATGAATGTAGAAGACGCGAAGGTTGTGGGTCAGGATTGAGACAAATGGCGTTCAACCGTATCTGTACTTTTTAATTAAAATACTGTATATTTTATTAAAGTGTCCACTACATCTATATAAAGAATTTACAATACAGTGATTGAAAAGATTTTACAATGATTAGACAGTCTAATCATTGTAAAATCTTTTCAATCACTATGTTTTTAGCCTATTCATTTTTAAACTAACTTTACTGATTATACGAAAATGCATTAATATATATTCACTTTTTTCTTGTTGTAATGATAGTGCATTTTATACTTATTTAGAAATATCTAATATTATTATTAAAAATCATGTGGTCGCTTAATATTTCAATAAGTGCCGGTTTACCCTATATTACTTTAGCTAAGTAAATTTCTGCTACTAGACTTATTTCTAACTTGGTACTTGTTGGATTTAGAGACGATTGATATTTCTATAATTGTACACCAGCCAAAATTAAAGAAAACCTTAGTAATTAGATAACAGTGTTATACGGCGTTTTAGGCTACACATATATGTTAACGATCTCTATAATGTGAGACTAGCAAACAAGCCAATATATTTTTTTATACTTAAGGTACTCCAATAATCGTTTTAGGTCCAACATGGAATGATGTCAAAAACAGAGCGAGATTTGCTTTTATATTAATATAACAAAATATCTAACTAAGAACCTCCTTACCTTAAATGTTAAGAAAACATGTTTTTTATGGCATTGCGCCTTACAACATCTGCTTTTTCTCAGTAGTTGCACATATGTGCCCTCAACCAGAAAAACAGTCTCTTAGTCTTTAATAGTGGAAGACCCATGCTTATTTGGAGAATGCTAAGTAATATTTATGAATTGATTATTATTGATTGTAATCATAGAATGATGAGTCACTACTTAAATTTATCTTTCCATTGGTCAATTAACAATATGCTAACCAGGTCAATAGATGAACACAGGTGAAGTTCAAAAGGTTCACATGCAAAATAAACCTGTGAAGAGAGGTTTCAAATTGTCGTGCCCCACCGATTCTAAAACAGTGTATTTATTCCAGTTCGATATATGTAACATATATGTAAAAAGAAAGGACTAGGAGAGACAGTCGTAATAGATATTACAAATTCTTTGATCGGACTAGGATGTGAAGTTTCCTTTGACAACTATTTCAACTATCCTTTGTTGCAATATAATTTTGGCAAACTAAATCTCAAATCTTGCGGTACTGTACACATACAGCGGAAATTTCTTTCGTGAAGTGGGTGGACGACAGAGCCGTGTATATGTTTACACCAATACCTACGTAAAAGGTGGAACCAAGGCGATGACTTGAAGTTAGCTGTCTGTAACTATAACAAAAATATGGAATGCAGGCCTCATGGACAAAATAAAACGTGGATAGGAAGTCTAAATTAAAATATTATCTAAAGACTTTTTTTGATTTACTGGATATACCTATTAATGACGCATATGTTATAATGTGTTTTTACTAATATCTTTAGAATTTGGTCAAGTGGTTGCAAGGACGATGATCGGCACGTTTTCAAGAGGAAAGCTTGCTATACCTTCAACCTTTATGACGAAAAAGTGGATCCAAATGTTGGACACAAACGTTCCTTGCCAACACACGGGAGGAATAAGGATGTGTGAAAAATGCTCTAATATCGGCGTTGAGAATGGTACTAACAACATTTCCGATATATGTAGCGTTTATTAAAAAAACAGTTTTACTGCAAATAGAAATTACATTAATATTTTATTGAATTTCATAAATAAATACATAAAAAATTGTAAAAAGTTTTGTCAGTAATACCAAATCTATTTAGTACCTAATATTACCAACGCTATAGTATCCATTCATTACTGCCAGTTAACGTATATTGTGACATATTTATCCCAGCTACTTTTCGAAACTCTGCTGATTTCTTTAATGTTTTTATGATAAACAGGCATATAACATCCCCGAACATCCTACCTAAACATAAATATAATTACCATAAAAACTCTTCAAAGCAATTACAATTATAAACATTAGCATTGCCTCTCAGGAGCGCTACCGGTATGTATCCTACAGAAGTAAGTACTATTGTCTTTCTATTGTCTATGGCTACCGGTAGGTGACGGTGTGGAGGAATTTTATGACGCATCTTTGTAAGTTTTTATTTTATTTATTTTCTAATTTCATTTATATGTTCCGTAAATATATATACTTATGTATAGGTAGGTATGTAATTCTTTTATTAAAATTTACTTAAAAGAAAAAAAAACATTCCTGAATTGTCAGGAGTAGGAGGACTCTGTCGCAAGGGTCAGCTAACAAAACTCCATGAACACTCGTCTTGCAGCCATAACCATTGGGAATCTGTTTATTTTTTTATAAAAAGGTATGTTAGATACAAGTGCAGTATCTTTATATATATAATAAAATTTAAACTGGCCATTTTCTGTATTTGTTTTATGTATATTTTGAAGAACGACTAAAGAGGGGGAAATAAGCGGGACTAAGAAGAGGGCTTTCTTTATTAGAGCAACAGCAGTTTTTGAACTTACGTCTGTATGTCTGTATGTTCATACGCTACGAACGTACGCTTGCTACTACTACTGCATGGAATTTAATGCAGTTTTCACAGATGTATTGCTAGAGGTCTAACGTAAAAGCGAGTATTTAATAAAATAACTGAATATGTAAAATGTGTATTAAGCTACATTCTAAAAAAAAGTAAAAAAATATATATGGTTCTAAATTATGAAGTGTGTTAAACTCACAAGAGTTGGGTACTATAATATAAACTACTTGATGGTTTTCTTTTGCATTTGCAATACCCCGTGTTAACTTCAGAGGGAGAAGCCATCCCTGTTGGAAATGTTGGCAATATTCTCAATGGAGGACGTAAAGGGCGTGATGCAGCTTTACCTAAGTGGTCAGCACTAATGCAAGGCTCTGGACGCCGTAACTGACGCTCACGTTCAATACGCATTCTTTCATAGCGTCGAGCATATGCAACACTCTGTTGCAAAGCTGCAAGGCTGTCTGTACGTGCGGGAAAACGCTCCATACTGTTTGAAACTTCGCCAAGTTCAGCAGTGTCTGTGTCCACGATTTCTTTATGATCTAATACCATCCCAATATTAAGTTTCAAGTTAGCCGAACCATCTCTAAAAATTAAATAAATTGTAGCCTGGTCCAAAACCTTAAGCGAAAATTGGTCATTGATTTTTAAAGCTTTCATTTTTATTTGGAACGGCTTAAACTTCTGTGTTAACTTCTTGCTCTTTTCTTTTATAAAATTGTCAAACTCAATTGCTAACATTTCTTCATTATCTGGGCGAGTTCTTTTATCAGCTGGTCCCCCCATTTTCAATATGTTAGGATCTTTGAGAGGCATCTGCGTATCTATCATTACCTGTTGTAAAATTGGAGGGTCATTCAGACTATGCCACTTCCAATTTGTTACAGGACCAACACTACGGTCCAGTAGAACTCCTTCAGTTTGATTATATTTCAGGCTGTTGACAATTTAAGTAAAATAGTTAAATGACTTGACGAATAATATTTTTACCGAACAACTTTTAACAATAGGTAGAATGTTGTTTTGAGCAAATTATTAAAAACGAGGAGTACTGCTTATGTATATACAGTCGTGGTCAACTAATTAGGGACACTCTCTAGTTAATCCAAATTGTGAATTTATTTTTTATTTTCCAACGAGTCTAAACAATATTCCACATCTTTTACATGTAAGTATAATTAGTCATTTATGTGCCTAATTATACAAACAATAACAACTTCTTAAACATTAAACCTCTTTACAGTATAGCTGATAGATGATCACAGTGCTATTTGTTCAAAGAATGCTGGCTGGCCATTTAATTAGGGACACTGAGATATTGCGTTCTAGTTTCAAAATCTGAATCTCAATTATTATTTTCTTTCTTCTCCTATTCTTTGTGGTAGTTTTGGCGGCAATCTAGATTTGTAATTTCAAGTTTTGAGACTTATTTTGAAGAACAATGGGCAAAAATAAAAGTTGCGATGCAACACTACGAAAAATTATCATAAAGTTTGTCGAGCGTGGTTGGTCATACTGAAGGATAGCAGGATATTTAAATTGTTCAAAAACTATGGTATGCAATGCAGTGCAACATTTCAGGCGCAATAACACAACTTTAAATGTGCCCAGAAAAAAAAGATCGAGAAAAACAACTCCGCAAGAAGATAGAATGATAACCAGGTTAGCTAAGAAAGATCCGTTTCTAGGCTCTATTTTAATTAAACATGAAGTGTTTGGGGCAGACGAAAGAGTCAGTGTATCAGCGAGGACAGTTCGACGACGTCTGGTAGAAGCAGGGTTGTTCGGAAGAGTGGCTCGCAAAGTACCGTTGTTAAAGAAAGAGCATAGAAATGCACGTTTGGCGTTTGCACGTAAATATGGACATTGGACCTACGACCAATGGCAACATGTATTATTCTCTGACGAGACCAAGGTTAATTTGATTTCTTCAGATGGAAGGCAATACGTACGGCGTCCTGTAAAAGCGGAAATGAATCCAAGATTCACAAAAAAGCAGGTGAAACATGGTGGAGGAAACATTAAAATGTGGGGATCATTTTCTGGACGTGGAGTGGGACCTGTGAGGAAATTTCAGGGTAACTTAGACCAACATCAATACAAGGCAATATTAGAAGAAACTATGCTTCCCTATGCTGAGGAACATCTTCCTATTATATGGACTTTTCAGCATGATAACGACCCAAAACATACAGCCCGTTCAGTCAAGTCGTTTCTTAACAGACAGTCGGTATCAGTGCTAGATTGGCCAGCAAATAGCCCCGACCTCAACCCAATCGAGCACCTTTGGCACGAAATTAAGAAAAAAGTTGCCATTTATCGTACCACAACTTTAGATGAACTTAATGAAGCTTTTTGTGAGGCATGGGCAAACATTCCTGTTGAAATATGTCAGAAACTGATAATGTCTATGCCACATCGGTGTCAAGCGGTAATTACTAACAAAGGTTTTGCTACTGGGTACTGATTTTACCCGTAATAAAATGAAGTTGTTAAAGAAATTAAAATACTGCAGATTATTAGTTCTGTTTAACTCTATTTTTCATTTTACTTTACTGTTCTTAATTAAATGTCCAGCTACAGAATTGTACCTTAAATTGAATACATGGTTAACCTTTGATATTAAACACTTTTTTATATTTATTTAATCTTTTATTTACAGCCATTTATAGTATAATAATCGGATCAAATTATGCAAATAATAGTTACTGAGAAATCAACAGGGTTTTATATTTATATGTACATAGCCGGTTATTGCTGTCCACTATCTTGAATGTCCTTAATTAGTTGACCACGACTGTATATATATGTATATATATATATCATGAATAACAGTACAAATAATTGTAAGGTTTCGATAAAGTCAATAATTTCAAAATCAAATATTAGGATCTAGGTGTAATATGTGTAGAAATTCTTTAAGATTGATCAATGTCTTACCGTATTTTACCAACATGGTCGAACACAACACCATTGCCTAGATGATCAAAAGTTGCTAGGATTGTGATTGGATGAGACCGGCCACGTTCATCGAGTTCACCATTACTGTATACAACAAAGCGCTGCTGTGTATTTGTTTCTATAATAACAGAAAAGCATAAATCAATGTACTCTGCTTATAGAGACTAAAAAACATTTCACAAAAGAGGTACTCGATTTTAGCAAAGGCTAACTTGTGTATACTAAAAATGTTTACTTAAAACTAGACTTGCAACGAATAGTGTATTCGGACACATACCAAATAGTCGGCAAAAGTATTCAGCTCGAGCTTGGCTGAATATAGTCACCTTCTTTAGTTATTCATGGAAAGCATAGCCCATATCGAAACATCAAAGGATTTACAACTACTTTTCAACATTCAAAAATATTACTTCACTGTAGGTCCCTTAATGTTCCACGCCAATTTTTTTATTAATGTTAGTTTGATGTACGTTTTGCATACAATGGAGATTATTAATACAGATATGATATATTTTTAACAATGTTTACATTAAAGTACAATTACGTAAAATAAGTTAATAGTATTTTTGTCAATTATTACCTTACAACAAAATAAAAACAAACTCTCACCCCGTATCCTCGTCCGGGTAGGCAGAGATCTTTGAGCGCCATCTATCACGATTCTAACACAGAGATCGCGCCTCTTCCATCTTCATCAAATTCAGTACGCTCGCGGGTCACGTGTGTTTTAACTTTGCCATTCTTCTCTCCGAATCGAGTCACTAGCACTAAAAACTATAGTATTCGGTACTCGGTCAAATAGTTAATTGATATTCGGTATTCGGCCGAATAGTTTGAAAGTAGTGGAATAGGTCAAATACCGAATATTCGTTGCAAGCCAACTTATAACATATAATTATATACGTAAACAACGTAGAGGAATATTGCTCAAATATATAAAAATGGCATTTCTCATTGTGTTTGTATTATAAAATCTTACAGAAATACTAAAAATTAATCTGTACGCCTAAACGGCTTATTTGGGATAACGTTGTTACTTTGTCATGATTTAATAAAAATCATAAAAAAGAGAACTAACCTTCTGCCTCGTAGTAATCTAATGCGAGACGGCCATTTTTGTAAAACCAACGACCACGTCCGTTATTATCAAACTCCGCCAGTTTTGCTCCAGTATCATACAGCATTAATCCTTTCTTTTTGTTGTGTTCAAACCAGTCGAACTCTGGTTTGGCAGGACGCATTCGGTAAATATTCATCTGAAAATAATGAACTGGTTAATCGACAATCATTATTAATTACATACACTATAAAACTATTCTGTACATAATATTACTACTTAAGAAAATCTTTTTGTAGATAACACACTACCGTATATAGGAAACGAACTATGCAATACTGATTGATCAGGGTATTTCTATTCTTTTTCATTTTTCAATAAAAAAATCCGTAGGCATTTTACCGTAAGGCCTAGGGGTAGAGTATGCGGAGCAGTCACTCTTGGCACTATGTGGTAAGGGAGCGCAGGATAACCTTAATTAATACGTATCTTAATGTACTGGAAGTTGTTGGTTGTATCAGGGATTAAAAGTGGTAAATGGGAGTATACTAAAAGCTCGAAAACGTCAGGGTCGCATAATTGTAAAGGAGTTTTATATGTGGGCAACCCTACCATGCTTCATCTATTTGTTACACTCTGCAATCCATCTTTATAAGGAACTTCCATTTCCTTAATTTCTATACTCCTTATTATGTTAAGATACTCCAAATTTCTATCTTACCTCTCAGAAGTGTCCGGATGAAATAGACTTGCCCCTGGTACGTAAAAGGGACTAAACTACAAATGCTGACTAAGTTACAAATGCAAAATGTGGGCGTTAATTACACCTCTGCCTACAGGGATACAGGCGTAAATGTATGTATGATTGTATGTATGTCACGTAGCTCTAAATAATGTAATTTAGTTACTGACTGAAAGGCCAAAACATTAAAATACCCACTAAATGTAATTAAACGACAATATTAGGTATTTGCAATATACGTTGTTTTGGTAATAATATTTATCATTATTAACATTGAACTAAAATATGATTTATTAGAAATAAAATAATGGGCTCTAAACTGAAATACATCTCTATTCAGATAGGTACCTTTCTCACAACTTTTTCAACAGGTAGCATAGTCCAGCCTTTTTCAATGAAGGTGCGATCAGATAGGGCGTAGCGAATAACGCCTTTACTTGGTTCCGAGTCTATCTGAAATAATTAGAAAGTTATTTGTAAACAAAATCACGATTAGAGCTGCAGATGCAGAGAAGGTATGTCCTCCTATAGATACACACATATTCTTTTCTCGTTAAGACAAGAATAATAAATCCCGTTACTTTGCATACTCACTGGCTCCACAACTTTTTTCTTAGACATTTGTAATTGGGCCTAGAGAAAAGGAAAATATTAAAGTATATAACGTATTAAAAATAAGACACCTCTTAAATATGCAAAAAACATCAATATAATCAATATAATCAATAATATAAACTCTTAAAAAAACAATGTCAAAACGTCAACACTACCAAAAATAAATCAATTCATATTTGATTTGACTGTATGCCTAAAAACAAAACAGTCACTGTTATTATTTTAAATTGTCTATGCAGTCAATGAGAAATTTGACATTGCCGCCTATGCATATCCAGCATTGTATAGAAGAAAACATAAGTGGTTAGTTCAAACCCACGCATATATATTTTAGCTTATAACAAATAAAAGTATTAGAATAAAAACACAAAGACCTTAACACCACAAAAAGATATAGTGCACGGTCGAAGAGGCGGTAAACGGAGTGCTACCATTTCTAGACGTGTTAGTTATCCGTAGCTCGACCGGCCGTCTAAAACATACAGCATACAGAAAACCGACACACACTGACAGGTACCTTAGAGCTGACTCTCATCATCATCTATCTCACCTATCTTCGGTGCCCAGAACACTAATTAACCGAGCTATTAACATCTATGATCCGCAATATCTGGGCAACGAAATGAACTACTTACGGCATGCACTAGAGGGTACCGGTGGCGGGACTGTACCCGGAAATCAAGTGTGGTTATCAACCGACGAAAATCTGGTACAGAGCGGAACCTTGTGTTTCTCCAATACATTCGCGGAGTAATCGATAAGATCGGGCGGATGTTAAGAACAAAGTTCAATATCAGAACAATCTTCTGCCCACCTGGACAGCTAAGAGGACTACTACGCTCACCGAAGGACGTTGACCCACTAGGGGCCCCCGGCGTCTACTCGCTCCCGTGTGACTGTGGTTTGTGCTATGTGGGAGAGACTAGACGTAGCATCACAACCCGGCTTCAAGAGCACATACGTAGTGTAAAAAACATTAACAGTGACAGCTCGGCAGTCGCTGAACAAGTAAGTACGTGAAGCAATCGAAATAAGCCGTCGCCCGAACTTAAACAGAGACAGTGGGTGGTCACTGCCTGGCGACCAGCACTGAAACTTGCTCCAAAAAATCAGCTCCGATTAAAAAAACTGACACAGTCCGGCACCGCAACCGCAACATAGCGAAACAGCAACGCAACCGTCTTCCTCCGCTTGGTCCGATAGACATAAAAACAAATGCCGGCGTCTATTAATCAGTTCATCGTCCGGTACCGTAGCGGCTGGACGACTTACTCCCTAAATAAGTCCTCCTGTCGAGACCGAAACTAGTCGGGCATCCCCGAAATACACACGTGAGTAAATAAAATAAAAGTACTTAGTTATTTTAGTTGTCATTATCAAAAGCTATATCATTCATCAGGAATTTTTATATTGTATATATTTGCAGTTATACATCCCAGAGCAAACGCACAAAAACATTGTTTTACTTGCTTACACGCTTAAAAACAACATTCTACACGCAAAATCGGCCCACATTAAATGTAGAGTTACAAAAAACAGCAGTGGAATAGAAACTACATACATAAAATTGAATGAGGAACGGTGTATTGTTTTTTGTTGAAATTCTCATTGATGATACTTTGCCGCGCTATAGGTGGAACCTTTAAACTCACTAAAAATCGAGAGTGAACCGTTGGTGCTGAAACATTATGCCCCCAAAGTTTGATCCAGATACTCGCGGGATCACATTCGAAGACCATAAAGCCCATCCGGTGAAATGGATCCGGTATGAAATTCTTCCTCCCGAAATAGCACCGCATTCTCCTTCCATGAGCTGTTAATTTTGCAGAAGATCACTGTCGCGATAAAACGACTGTAACGTCCTAACGCCTAGATTCGTCCAACCAATTGGAGATTTTAGACATAGTTTCTAAGCACGGGTTTCTAAAATAAATTTCAGCGCTGAAGGACCGGGTCTTTTCAGGAGATGTTAAAACTAATTAAATACAAATACAGATTATAATTTACACGATGTTAGGGGAACGCTCCCGAAAATGAGGACAAGTGAGTTACCATCATCAAAGATATCGTCATATAAAAACAATCGCTACTAAAACGTCGTAAAAACATTTTTTTTTACAATGTTTTATGAATGATGACAACTAACTAAAACCATGCAGGACATGACTTTTATGTATTATTTTTTCGACATTAAGTTTTCGAAGCGTAAACAAATTTTGACTTGAATAGGCAAATTTATTAACATTGTATATCATTATTTATTAGGGTTAGAATAATTAAAGATAATTTTAATTACTCTGTACATACTCTGTACATGTATACAAACAAACAAACATGTATTCATCTGAACCGTTACAAGCTACTTATACAAATAAAACAATTTTGTGTTCGTCTTTCTATCTGTTCGTTCCAACTCCGGAGCAGGTGGACTGATTTCCACGTGTCTTTCAGTGGCAGGTAGAGGGTTTTATGAGAAATAACCTTGGCTACTTATATTTTAGAAAAGAAATTAAATTTTACACAAATTGACAAGGCTTGCAAAATTAATAAAATATTTTCACTACTTGCCTGTTGACCCTCTTCAACGGATTTAAGCGATACCGATGAAGAGATTTCTGACAGTTTTAGATGAACGTATACTGGTTTTATTTCTTGTCCCTCACGTTGTGGAGGCTGTGGCAACGCTGGCTCACCTTGTAGAGGAAGTGAAATTAAAAGTGTGAAATGTATGCTGTACGTTATTATGAAATCGCTAAGTTTTGCGCTTCATACTTCGTTTCCATTTGACTTTTTTAGCAGACACGGGATCAATGGGAACTTTTGGTATTTTATTTGTAAGGGTGTACCTAAGGTCTCCACCAATATACAGTACAGACGCTGTCGGAATTACTGCAAACCTATTACTATTTTGCTGGCTAATTTGACCATATCGCAATTGTCTGCTTGTCAGCCTGCACAGCAGGACAGCTTACCGTGTTATTCTCGGTGGAGTAGAATAGAGCCCATTCTTCCCGTAGGTGTCGTAAAAGGCGACTAAGGGCTTGGACTGGTATCTATGAGACAGAATGTATACAGTGATAAAGTTACCGATTGTCGGCAATAAGCTTGCCCCTTATTGCGTTACTGGGACTAAATTTTTATTGCCGAAGTGTGGGTGTTTTATACACCTTTGCCTGCCCCTTACAGGTGTGAGAGCGTGATCGTATGCATGTATGTATCGGACGGAAACAATGATTGTACATACAAATAGGATAATTGTTATATACATGTACATATTCATCGATATTTTTGAATTTTGGTAACGTTGTTTCGGATGAATATGACATTGTTTTATTGAAACGAACACTAAGTTGTAAATACCTCCTCCATAGGTTTTTGACTTTTGAATTTGGTATTCTCTTATACTGAATTCTTCGGAACTTTCTTCACTAGCATTTTCTGATCCCGACTTAGTATTTGTCTGTCCTTTGTATCTTTTTTTCCTCTTAAACGATTCTGTTTTATGAACCTTATCACTTACTGTTCTTTCACTAGGTCTAATCTGAATTAATTTGAATATGAGATTATCTAAACTGTTTTCGACAAGCTTCACTTGATTCATTTTAAGTTCTTTTTCTTGCGTTTCTTTAGTCGGTAAATCTAACTTAACGTCTTTCTTTTTTGGTTCCTGAATGCTTGTAATTTTTTCAGTAAATTTCTCTTTTGCCTTTGTATTTGTAAGAAGTAATTTTGATAATTCTATTTGTTTAGGTTCTACTATATCCTTTGCATTTTCCTTGTTACTTACTTTAAGCAAATGGGTAATGAAGTCACCAGGGCTGGCCTTAAGTAACTTAACTTGGTTTAATTTCATATCATATTGTTTTGAATCTTCGAGTTTGTGATCTTTTTTTGATTTACTTTTGTCTGGTGTTTGTAGAGCATTTTTTTGTAGACTTTTTGTTTCTTGTTCTTTAGCTGTTTCTTTCAGTTCTTCAAGTTGATCAGGTTTCGCTGTCAGCGATTTGTGTTTTACTTTAGGTGGAACTTCATCTCGTTTTTTGTCAAGATCCACCACGTTAGATTTTATTAAATCTTTTGCAAGTTCCCTGTTATTTACTTTATTCATTTGCGAAACTAAGTCACCAGCGTTAGCCTCAGGTAACTTAATTCTCTTCAATTTCATATCATTTTGTTTAAAATCTTCTAATTTACTGGCTTTTTCTGATTTGCCTTTCTCCGTAGGTAGTAAAGCATCACGTTTTCTTTCAATACCTGTGACGACTTCTTCTACTCTATTAGATTTGGCTTTCGGGGATTTACTTATTTCTTGCGATGCAATTTCATCTCGCTTGTTTTCTAAACCCGCAACATCTCTTGATGGTCTTTGTCTTTTTCTAGTTAGTTCCGATAGCATATCCTTACCCTGGAGTTTTTTAGCTTTGAATGCACCTTGTTCATTTTCACTTTCAATCTTTTTCATTTTAGATAACTGTTCTATATCAGATGTAGGTAGTTCATTTCGTTTTAGGTCTCTAGGTTTTAAAGGTTTACCTAAACTATTTTTTACTCTAGGTTGCGGTAGCTGTTTTATTTCAGATTCTTGTTCTTTTTCTTGTTGCTCTTCTTTTTTAGATTTTACTGACTTATAATTTTCATGTTTTTTATTTTTTAATTTATCAAATTCTCCTGTTTTTACCTTTTCTAATCGCTTCATTGGTTCTACTGGTTTAGAAGATTCTTCCACGTCTTTAATTTCTTTTCCCGATATCGGATGAGCTTCTTTGATTATTTTCTCATACTTGCGGCTATAATCTTTCTCAACTATCTGTGTGTCTTGCTCCAAAGATGGTGGCTTATCCGTTTTTGATGTAGAATCATAAGGTTTTGCTTTTATTATGACTTCGTTATGCAGCTTTCCATCCTGTTTTAGAAGCTTTCTTTTTTTTTCAAGAGTAAATGTTTTCATGTTCTCTACCTCCAAAGCTCTGCGTTCACTTTCTTCTTTCATTTTCTTTTTTTCTTCTGCTTTTAAACGTAGTTTTTCCTGTGTATCCTTAATGAGTTCAGAAGAACTAATATAGAGCTTCGATGTCGTGTCCAGCTTCTGTGGGACTTGGGGAAAAATAAAACTTCTTTGAGTTTCTGGAGCAGACTCAGTCATATTCTCTGTTTTATATCGCAAGTTTTGGTCCTGTAAAGTTTTTGCAATGACACTTGGAATAAGTTTTGCTTCTCTTGAGAAGCTGGGTTCTGCTTCAATACTTTTTATATCGCTATCAGAGTTCGCTTTATGGAATATTTCTATTATATCCTTAAAATTTACGGCTGTTTCTAAACCAGTTACTCGGTTTTTTTGTTGACTTACTTCTCCTTTACGATTAATAGCCTTTAAATTTACTTCAGAATGGAACATTTCTGTTATTTTACATTTGATTATAGTTTTAGACGAATCTCGACTTAGTAAAGAAATATTTATTTCAGAATATGAACGCTGTAATTTCTTTTGTGGCTTAACTTCAGAAATCATTCCACTTAGTTCGTGTTCCATTTTAATTAACCATGATTTAAAATATTTATTTGAATATTTTTCTTGTTCCCCCCGCGCTGCTAAAAATTTGTTTACAATTTGTGCACATATATGACATGGTTCATTACTTGTTATTTTCAAAAAACAGTGATCACATACACCCACAATGTCAATTGTATCGTCCAAAGGTCTTTTATTGATCAACTTCTGAGCATGTTCAAATTTAAGTCTACAACGTAGACAAGGAATCTTTCCCTTATCTGAAACAGAATATATTTATTTGTTTATTATACTTCCTGCAATTACAATATCGTTCAAGGCGGACTTAATGCCGTAGGCTTTTTCTGCCAGCCTACCTTTGGGTGATGCTTTGCTTTTTGATTGTGGTGTTTTATATCATTGTAATAGAAAAACAGGGGTTACTTAAGTACATAGGTATACTTGATTTATACATACATACAAAATTATATATATATACATATTTGGTAGCGCCAACTGGCTTGGCCAAAGAATTAATCAGCGCCAACATATAAGGCGGGAGCGAGTATAACTTCAGTGACTATGCACTGCCTGAAACTGTGTGGGCTGAGTACTATGCGGCTGCCGGATAGGTTAGGTGGATAGGAGAATATGGAAGCACGCTTACCTTTGGTGATCTTGAGCTGCTGTCCAGACCTGGCGGCCTGATCAGGCGGCCTGGCTCCTCGTACTGTGGTGTGGCTTGCGAGTCAAGATGGCGACGCGTGTTCGGTGTAGAAAGAAAACGTTCCTAGCTTGCCGGCAAGGCACGATTACACTCAGCGGATAATGCGGGTTCGTTATTCAACTATTTTACTATATTTCTATTGTCTATATAAGACGCGGTGGCGGAGTCCACTACTTGAAGACTCAAACAAAGCGGTGCGGAAGGCGTCCGGGGTGTCACTCTAATAACGCGGCGAGCTCCGGAGCCTCTTAGCGGACAACTCCTAGTTTTCTCTCTTCTTGCGGTGAGCGTGCGATGCGGGAAATAATGATTAAGGATGTGGGTAGAAATGGGTGCCGACAGCCTCACCTAGCGGAAACTTAAACAAACTAACGGTGTTCCTGTCATCATCGAAAGGTGGCGTTACCATATTTATGTTATATTGAAATACACATTGAATACATAGATAATGAAGGTACTTGCACAGTATTATTTCCTCGGTTCCGCCAAAAAAAATATGTAGAGATTACGTAGGTACTTTAGCGTGATAGGGGAGATAGTCAGTGGATATCCTAACTTTTGTTTACAGCTTGTACAGCAAAGGAAGAGTAAACGTTGCTGGAGTCATGAAAAGGGCTGAGAAAGAGCAGATTATTAGATGAGCGGAAGTTTCTGGTATGGTTAGAGCAGAGATATATGAAGTCATATGTTAGGTAAGAGGGCGAATTAGGTGAATGGAGAAGGGAGTATAAAGTATTCAACGCCCTCAAACTGAAGCGTCATCTTATTGGCGCTAAGTGGACGTATAATTAATAATAATGCAACTGTTGAGAAGTCGGTCAAGTTTGTTGAGCAGATCTAAATTTAAGTCGAGATAGCACACATCACCAAAGTCGACAATTGGGAAAATCAAGGTCTGCACAATCATCGTCTTTGTCTTTATTGAGAGAAAATGGTTAATGTTAGTAAAGGCATCGCAGAATATTAGTAACTGACACGAGATATCTGAGTTTGACAATTGGGAATTGCGTCGATGTGCAGACCAAGATACTTGACGGAGGAACTAATGGGCAAAATTGAGTCATTGAAGATGATTCTGGCAATAGTATTGGTATCTGCTTATCATTCTAAAAAAATACAGAAATCTAGTCTTTATTAAGCTTAGATAAACTGGCTATATAAGCGATATTTCAATAATTTTATACAGTAACGCCCATTTGAGCCTTTACATATTTTACAAAGTTTTTCTCAGAAAGATGATTATAATAAATACGGTAAAATAATTAAATGTTAAGGAGGAGCCCTTGACAATTTTTTATGCTTATGGCATTAACACAAAAATCAAGGGCTAGGCACTTGCTTTCTTCGAGAATCAAGAGGGAGAGGCCGAGGACCATTTTTATTTGATACCTGAACGCGTTGAGGAGAAAAAGTGTTTCCCGACAGACTGACGGACAACCAAGTGATCCTAAAAGGGCTTTTTTCCTTAGCAGGAACGGAATCCTAAAAAACGTAGAAGGGCGAATCTAACTCAAGCACCATGGGTTTTGCAAGGAAACAAACCTCTATATCTACATATAATTTGAGTATGCAGTCTGAAAGACTTTAAAATTATTTCGTTTTAATACTAAATAAGAAGGCGGGACACAACCCGCACACCTGTATACGAGTTTTATCTCGTGTAAATACATAACAGTATCTTATATAGTTTAGTTATTCTATCTTGGGATTCGATCCTCGAAATTTTACAAACATTTATTGTCAATAGACAAAGTAAACTTTCAGTTTCACAGTTTCACATTGACATCCATTTTGACGGCAAAATATAAGTAAGTGTAACTCTATAACAGCACAAAATATTTTATGATATATAAAAACTTAACAAATTCTCTTAACCATTTAGTTCCAGTCCACTCATTATTTTGTTACTGTATAAATTTCATATAATATTAAATTTGTTGTATTACTGATCTTAGATAACAATGGTTGCAACATCGATTAACCGTTTCGAAGAAAACTTTGCCATCTCTAGGGAAATAGTATTTGCCTTGGAAATTCCAAGGATCTCGACTGAAGACATTTTAAACACAAGTATAGATGTCCGGCTTATCTTTGTAGGAAGAACTTTGAAGCATTGTGGAAAGTATTGTAGTACTGTAAGTAGAGTTGTATCTCCATGATAGAACTCTGGATCGTAAGTGGAACTTCTAGTCAATATATCAAATATAATAAGATGACATACCTAATTGTGCTAGTAAATTTGCTGGTGCCAATTTCTTTTTTTTCCTATTATATAAGATGAAAACGTTCCGGGGGATATTTGTACTTCTTCCAGCCTCTCCACCTTGGCTTTCCTTATAAAAGTAATAAATTATAATTAAAAAAACGAGGCCACGAAATTGCATAGGAGATTTCTACATATACTGAGCGGTGGCCTATAAAATAAAATAGAAAATATGTAAAATAAAATAAATCGTTAGTAGTTACATAATTCGTTTATAGATATAACCATCCTAATATCACTGTTGAGTTCTCGAAAATACTTTGTTGAATTCAGTTCGTGGTGATGAACGGTTGTCGCTAATACATAGGAGTATAATAATTAGGTACTTATTACTATTTAGGTGGACAAAGATCCAAATACATTCAACGACACTTAAAATACGAATAACTTAAAGTCATCCATATAGCTTTTGCGTTAGTTTCAGGCGGAACACATAATTATTAACGGATTAGAATCTGTCTTCTTTCTCTAGAAAAGGCGTTGTTCCTTCCAGATAATGTTAGTATTCGGCGGAGATGATACATTTTCTTCAGTTGCATTGCTTATCTACGTGTATATCTGATCTAAACAGAAGAAAAATTAGAATAACGGCAAAGATCTACCTTTCTCTGATTTTTTTTCGGAGAGGTAGATAGCGTTAGCAAAATTTGACTAAATGGATGGACGACACCAACATCTCGAACAAGAACTCAAAACAACAATTTCTAGAATTTTGTGCGTACAGTACAGTGTGTGGTTTAAGTAGTCACCTCGCTACCACGCTTCCGCGCCTAGTGGTGGGGATTCGATCCCCGCACGGGAAAACACTTTGTGTAATCATCTTCAAATTGTTGTTCTGAGTCTGGGTCTTCTTTGTGTCCGTTGTTTGAAAGTTTGTAAAGTCGTAGCGTAGCGTGGATATAAATTAATGTTAGTGGTGTTATATTAAAGAACTCCAAAGAACTTCCAATCCACGTTTATTATTAATCCTACATATATTCCTTTTAGTTTAGACATAAACAATAATTCAAACTTCATAACCATGCATCGTTTTAGTACCTAAATAATACCCTTTAATGTGTACGCCGTGTAAATTGTACCTAGGTAGGTAAATTCACTATATGTATATCTTATGGTGGGGTCAAACACACTGTGCGTTACTTGCGGTACTGTTCATCGAGAGAGAGAGAGAGAGAGAGAGAGAGAGAGAGAGAGAGAGAGAGAGAGAGAGAATAAAACCACTAAGTAAGTAACTTACCTACAGGCTAAATATAATAGTGAAAAATAAATAGTTTCGAAAAAGTAAATAAAATTCCTACTAACGTATTCTGTTCGATCAGTATGTCGATAAATGACCCAACCAGTATCTATTAAATTATCTATTTCTTGAAAGCCCTTGCATTTTTGCTTTTTGCAACAATATGGGCAATTGATGTTCATTTCTCTGCTAAATTGAAAAGTTTGGTTAAATAAGAAACTTCATCACAAATTATAAGAAATATTCGTAGGTAGGAAATTGAACTCACACATGAGAAGACGCCATAAATAATTTATAAAATAACACAATAATTATTAAAAATACAACTATAAAGAATAAATCTCAATACTATATAAAATTATAAACACTGTCATCAGCTATGAGACATAACAAAATGTATTATTGTTAAACTCACAGATAACTATATACTGGATAAATTATGTACATCCTTTTTTCTTTGACACATATTTAGGCCCATCGGTAATTTAGAACGAAATCAAAATTTATGTGCGTACAGCACACAAATTTTAATTTCCTTGTAAGATTTTGTTGTACTTTTCAATAGGCTTGCTCTTAATGGCAAATTGGGAACGTTTATTACGCCTGTGCCTACCCCTTTGGTGAAACAAATTTGACGTTATGTATGTTGTATAACTAAGATACAACAATCTTTTCACGGCTATGTATTAGGACCACAGTTAGGGTAGTGTTGCACGTCGAAAAAAAAATAGATGCTTTTTCATGTATTGCATCGCAAAGTGGCATCAGTGTTTCATCGATATATCAAAAAATACATGGATTGTTTTATTTTAAATCCTTAGTTACTTGCGCCTAAAAAAGAGGTTACATGATTTCAACCACGGTCTGGGGTGTTTGGCACCAAACGCGGGTTAACAAATTGGATATACATGTGACGTACATATATATAAGAAAAAAACAGGAATTTACATATTAGTTGATAATAATATTCAACGAGAGATTAGATTAGAACTCGTTATAAACAAAGTATTTAAAGCATGTTTGCCTCTTCGATATATCACATAAAAACATCGATACCTAATTAATAGACATAACATCATTCGATGTACCGGGTCACACTTAAAGTTCTTAGAAAATAAAAAACAGAATCATATACTTACAAGTTAATATTTTTGTCGGTTTTCGAAGTAGTCTCCATTCCTTTCTATGTATGTGATGAAACCATTAAATTAAGAATAAAGCCTGAAGCGTTTGTTCAAAATTTTTTCAAAAGCAAGCATGGTTTGTTCGGTGTTCATAAAATGAATTAATTTAAGTTTTATTTTTATTTTTGGAAATAAATTAAAATCACAAGGGGCCAGGTCGGGGCTGTAAATAGAACGACCACTAACTCCACATTTTCGATAGACAAATATTCGATAGTCCGTCTGGCGGAGTGAGCTGGAATGTTGTAGGTACCATAACAACTTATCGGGTCAGCTACCCAACAGCTGATCCCGAAAAAGGCAACAAGTGAGCGTTAATTACGCCTCTTCCTACCCCTAACGTGTAGACACGACACTAATGTGAGTGTATGAATGTATGGTTATAGATGAAATATCGTGTACTAAATGTTTAGGTTAGAATTTTAGGAGTGCTCAATAACTACAAAATTTTGCTCACTTAACGCTTAAACGGCAATAGCGGCTCAACTAATAAAAATATTTTAATGAAATTTGTAATGTACTGAAGTAGTTTTTCTAAGCTTTCATCTATCATCTTGCTGATATATTTTTTTTTTTATTATACTATAGGGGGACAGACGAACAGACGGGTCACCTGATTGTAAGTGACACCGCCGTCCATGGACACTTGCAACTCAAGAGTCGCAAGTGCACTGCCCGCCTGTGAGGGTGATGAGGGAGGGGGGATGCAGGGAGCGGAAAGAAGAGAGGAGGGATGAGGAGATGGAAAAAAGGAGAAAGGAGATGAGGGGAGAGAAAAGGGGGAGGGGGAATTGGGCCTCCGGAAACCTCACTCAATTCGGGGAAATGCAACGCAAGCGTTACTTCACAACCGGTTTTCTGTTAGGCCGTGGTATCGCACCGGTCGAGCCGGCCCATTCGTGCCTAAGCATGGCTCTACCACTGATATATAGGTGTATATGTATATTTTAAGCGTCAATCATCATTTAACGTTTTATCTACAAAGTAGGTAAACTAATCGTTCAAAAAAACACCTTAACATATTTGTCTACAACTGTTATTATAGATCCATTTTTTTTTATTATCCCAACCCTTTTCTCTTTTATTCTTTTTAATTTTAATATATAATAATTCTCTCTAATTATCGATTACTGATATTATAGTACACTTATATTTATACTGGACACTGGGTTTGAAAGAGATCCTTTTGCCTATACACGCGAGTTTAGAAATACTATTACAATATACAAAAAATTAGTATAATGGATTTGGGGTTAACTTGTTAATGCCTGAATGCTTTTGGATGTTTGAATTCTTTATTAATTGACATCCCCTATAAATAAAATTAAAGTTAGAGGGTACCGGCACAAGACAGCTCGAATTATAGGTATGCTACCCTGACTTGCTTGAGTTAAGGCTTTTACTTCCCTGCCGGCAACAGGCGCTAGAAGGGGTTCGGATATGTACGTACTTACTTAAGCTGTTCCCAGATTACTCCTATTATAAGCGCAGTATGGCACACCGTGTGGTTTTAGTCGGTCCGATTCCGACACACTGTTCCACCGAAAACACGGTGGGATGACGGCCCGAGGGGGGTTACCACACGTCAACAAAAAGGCTTTTACTTCCCAATCCATCTGTTTAAGCAATATCCCTCTATCCTACCTTTACTGTCAATATACACCAAACTTTCCCTTCTAATTTCTAAAAGAAGTGCAGAGATGACAGCAAAAGGTTGAGCCCCTGGTACGTAAATAGGGCTAAATTATGATTGGCAAAATGTGGGCGAGTATGTTTCATCATTAGAATATTTAAATCATCCCAAGATGCACTTGCTACAAGTTTTATGAGAAATTCAAGGTATCACAACTTTAAAACCAGACATTACACATAAGACATTACATTACACATAAAATAAAACTAAATTCCGAACTAGGTATTTTAATTAATAAAATTAAATGTAACTTTTTTTAAAAATAATTAATTAAATTTAAAAATTTTTGAAGCAATGAAACTGGTGTTCCTACAGGCTTGAGAACAAGCTCTTTGGTGCAAATATTATGAAGCGGACCAAAGGCAAGTGCTACAACAGTACAGGCAAGACATATGACATTGTATGGCATACTAAAATCTGGAGTTGGAAGAGATACCATAGCACCATTCGTCCTGAACACAATTGGATACCCTAAAAAAATAAATGATTATGACCATATGGTTTTACATGAAAAAAGTAACAGAATTGAATCTCAATACTTACAGAGCTTTGAAGCATTCAACATAGATTGAAATGTAGTGCCTGTATTTGGCAAACTGGTATAACTTTTAGCTGTAGGTAAGTTAGCTAAAATTAATGCAGATCCAATATAGAATCCATGATTTGCATCTGGAGGATACTCTTGCCATTTTAAGAAGACAAATTCAAAATCTATAGTAATAGTAGTTGTTGATCTTGGAGGTAATTTCATTAGAAGTTCCAAATGATATGGCTTCTGCCTACTACGGCCAGGAGAGTAATATTGGGATATAACTAGACTGCTTTCAGCTTCACCATTCACTCTCAGTGTGCTAAGTTGTATAGGCAACCACCACGGTGCATTCTCTAATACAACAACATTGATAGAAGTCCAACAATTATTGGTTAATTCTGTGACTATGCCTCCAAATTCTTTTCCATAACCAAGAACATAACGGTTGAAGTTAAGTGGTGGAGGAATAGACACTGGTAAATCTGTGTTCCTATTATGTTTAATTCCAATATTAATCATTTGACCATCAGCTTTTACATTGTAAATAGCTAATTTAGTATCACTACCACCTCTCTGTGACAACACAACACTGTGTGGTGGTGGTATCAATGTAAAGGGCTGCGTATCATTTGAAGTAACATCTACATAAATCTTGCTGTCAGATGACAATGGGCAAGCTCCAGGTAAACCTTGTCCAAATAATTTACGGAATGACCATTCACTAGTAGTTAGTATATCATAATCATACACAAGTCCAACAGTTTGTTTTATTTCAAGATTATTTACACTACAATCGTTGGACATGCAATTTTTTCTGACATGAACACCAATAGAATGATAATTAGTATTGTGTATCATTCTAGAGTTCAGAAGAGCTGAAAAACCCTTGCTTGACTCACAAGGTAAAAGCTTTTTCCAAGGTGTTAAATTTTCTGTACATACTATTTCTCGTGGTAAAGATGCATATCTTAATTGTGATGTTATATTTTGACTGCCCTTTACTGCACCCGTAGGCCAAAGAGTCATTTGAGGGACCACTGTATTGAAATTATCAATAAAATTAAGTGATGCACAAAATAGTCCAGAGAGTGTTGATGTTAACTTTTTCCATTGAATGTCAACATCACTAACATCAGCAGAGAACCATGCATATACCTCTGCACCAGGGGCGGCATCTAAAACCGGATAACCCCATTGATTATGTCTCCACTGACCCTCAGTTAATGTTAAGTGTAGCTCTTCTACATGAAAGCGAGATATAACTTCAACTAGTGATCGAGGTGCCAAATGAGAATGAACTGAAACATAAAAAACCTGCCATTAATACTACAAATACTTAATAAGAAACGTATAAAGTAAGTTAAGCTGCAACTTACACGACGAAGTATCACTATTTACCAATGTTACAAATTGAAAATGACTGTATAAATGAGAAGGCGGTAAAGCTTTAATAAATAACTCCTCTTTGAAGACATCGCAGCGTATGCAAAAAAATACAGTCAACAAAATGCTGTATACCAATAGTCTACGGACAGGTTCCATTTATATTCAAACTTTATCTCATCTATTATCGGAAATTCTAAAATAATATCGCATTTCCCAGATATTTAATTTCAGTGACATTCGGTTGACACTTTTTTTTTAATGAGAAAACGGCCTCGGAAACAACCGTACGGCATATTTTTAATTTAGTGTTGCTTCTACGACACTTTTTAATATTATCCGATACCCGCCATGTGCTACTACACCACCAACAAATGTCTCTAAAGCATTGTTTTAGTGGACTAAAACTAATCGTGGGCTATTATGAGATATACTAATTAAAAGGTCCATGCGCGGTGGTTAGTCTCTTACCATCAGGTGACCGTCTCGTTTGCACGCTTTTCCATAAAAAAAAGAAAACTTAAAAGCCGACAACGCACTTGCGACTCTTGAATTACAGGTGTCTAAAGGCAGTAGTTGTTACCATCAGGTGACCCATCTGCTAAATTACCCGCTCTTGAAAAACTTTTCTATCTGAAATTTTCTATAATTATCAATATCAATCAATAGATTTATTTTAACTAGGTTAGTAATTTTCCACTAAAAACAAAACTGTCAAACATACTTTATAGTAAAAACTAGTAACGACTTTGGATTATTAAAATAAATAACCGAATGGGGCTGAACCGTAAACCGGTTTCAAAGTCTATATCGTAGATAGAGTACTGTATAACATAGACAGGAATAAATAATAAGTAGATTTTTAACCGATTCTTAAGATTTTTTTTATGTATATATGGTGGATATATGGGAATAAGTCATTAAAGTATATTTCCTACCACTCGGATATTATAATGTTGCCAGACGTTTGCCAGGTCATATATGAGCTCAGTATATATAATGTATAGAAGATTATAACAGCAATTTTTATTGACTCATTCCGTGCAGTTCCATTAATTTATTTAACTCTTATTGCCATATATAATTCATAAATACTAATATTGAAAACTTATATACATTTTTTTTAAACCAAATAGAAAAACTATTTATCTCCTTTTTCATAATGGTAATGTTTTGAAAGTTTGTAGTCGTATTGTGGAGTTCAGTATATAATAAACATTGTACTTTTTGCTACAGTTTCTTTTGTAAATTTCCTAACTTAAAAAAAAATGCATGCAAATGCATAGCACCATCTTTCTTAACCTACACCTAATATATGCTGGCATCGTTTAACTAAAAAGCCGTTAAGCTTAATCGCCATTAAGTGATATAATCGCAAACAATCGGTTACTTAGCTGTTTACTAAAAGCTTATATGTGTATATCTTGAAAGATATTTTGAGAATGCCTTGTGGTTCTTAGAATAGTCGCACCCTCTCTTCCCATGGGGTGGTAAAAGGAGACTAAGGGATCGGACTGTTTTCTATCAGACAGTATGTATAGTCATATAGTGTCCGGTTGACTGCCATAGGCTTGCTGTTGAAGTGCAATGTCACATCACTTACACTTGTCTATGATTGTCTATTATTGTCGATGCTGTTTCCTTCCTTGCAATATGGAGTCCGCACGATGTAAGCGTATTTAAGTTGTTTCCTAAATAAAAGGCTTCTCAAATATATAGACGTCTTTCCTTGCTGTCCCGCATAAACCAATACTTGCCCCTATTACGTCAGAATCCGTTAGATGGACCAAATACTAATTGGCAAAATGTGGGTGTCTAATGCACCTCTGCCTACACCTTATGGGATACAGACGTGAGCGTGTATGTATTGTAAAATGGTTTCAAAACCGACTCAAACGTGTCATCAATGAAAAAATGTCCCGGATTTTGCCAATAGTCTATAGATCCTTTACTTTTATTTTCTGGACCTTGTCATTATAATCTGCAATAAGAAATTGTCGGAATTGAACAGGTATTTCGACCTCTGATAATTTCCCGTATGTTGTTCAACTTCAAAAGCTTTATATTATAATAGCGGACCCGACAGACGTTGTCCTGAAGTTGCAGTATAGATAAATAACCTAGATACCGACTGCAGCGTCATCTGCCGGGCTGATTTGATTTTTTTTAAACTTCCAGGGCGCCATCAAAACGCATAAAAAAAATCATTCAAATCGGTCCAACCGTTTAGGAGGAGTTTAGTGACATACTCACGTACAGTAAAATTATATATATAAAGATAAGCTTTTAAGCCCATTCTTGTATAAAAAACATGAGGTTAAATTTTATCATTCAATTCAAATCCTTAAGTAACAATTACCTAACAGTGCAGTTTGCTTTTTGTGGGCATAGGAAATTATATTGTTTTGACTTTGCATTATCCAAAGCAAATCTCGCCCCATATATTTCAATCGGGTATGTTTACTACACTTATATACATAGGTACCTCTACAGTTCACTGCTGGACATTAGCCTAATCCAAACTTACTATTTCGTGGCTTGCATTTAAGGATCACCTTATACCGTGAAGCTGGTGCTCGTCACCAGTTTGTGATATTAAGCTACTAAGTTTAGATGTGGATATACCGCCATTTATCAGTCGACAGAGCCTCGTTTGTTGATCAGCAAACATGATGCACTATGAGCAGGAAAGGTTGACTTGAGGCGCATACTTTGTAAGTGCATCTCCCCTTACATCCAAATCTCTCCTACATTTATCTAAAACTCATAAAAAAACGAAACAAAGAAAAACATTATTTATACTTATATCAGATATTGTGATCAAGCCCAATCAAGAAAATTTAAATTTCAAATTATAGCAGAATAAGATTTCTTTGTTTATAATAAGGATTCCCGAGATACCCATAATACAGTCAATTTTAAATAATATACATTATATACAGGTATATAATAATATACTATATATATAAGTAATGTATAACCCGTTAATTTGAGGTAGTCTTGGTGCCAGGCTATAGGAAAATCATGTTAATATTGTCAATGTTATAAAGGTTATAAAGGTGAACACTTTTAATTTTTTTTTGTTCTGCTAGCTGACTCATTCATTTTGTTGCTATGTCTAAAATTTACATTTCTATAATTTTTTGTGAGGTTTGTATGGTCCTACCAGTAGTTCAAACCAGTGGGACCATGGCCCTTGCGACATTGAGCCAGACATGCTTTGATATACCTTGATTTTTTTAATTGTAGTTTATTTAATTTATTAGTGGTATTGCTGCCTGACACATACTATTGCATACTTTTTTTTTACTTATTTTTCAGAACTCCAATTCTTTTTCAATTAAGATTAAGAGTAGCCTGTATACTCCTTATAACATCAGCTAATTGCAAATTGTTGTAGAAAGTTGCTGCTGAAAATTTATTTTTACACAACTGCCAGGGGAGGCTGGTATGTCTACATTTATAAAAAACTGCTATTATGGTGTTCTTAACACCATAATAACAGTTTTTTAAATTAAAGTGTGTGTATTAACGAACACACTTCAATTTTTTTTACTTTTATAAAACTCAGACACAGACAGATTCTGATATATGTTTGGAGCATTTGCTATGAGTTGTTCTCAGGAAAACTGAATAATAAATCAATTTCAAAATAAATACTTTATATTAAGTATCACATAAGCTTGCATTGCACCTTTTGGTATCAATTATAAAAATACTGATAAGCTTTGATAAGCAGTGTTTAACATTTATTGCAGTTGGCTTACTGTTAAGCTCAGAATATGTAAAAAAATTGTTTACTGATCTTGAACAATCAACGCAACGACTGTGAAGCGGACTTCATTAGGGTCACGGGCCATAAATTCCTTGCAAATTTTTGCAGAATCATCTAACAAAGTATCAGCAGTAGTAGGGCCATGATTGATGGGAAAAGCTTTACGACCATCTAATTCATATAGCACACCATCTTTGTGTACAAATGTAATGAAGTGGTGATTAACAGGTTCTTCAGCACTTGGAGTATTAGTTTGTCCTTCTTGAGCTAATTCTTTGTGAGCATTAATGATTCCTTCAGACTTTTCCAATAGTTTTCCTCTAGACACAGCATCTAAAGCTTTCGCTTCATCCAGAAACTTTTTCAGGTAGCCATCAGACAACTCTATCTTGTCTGTGTTGTTTGCAACACTGTGCACAAGGGCAATAGTTCCACAGGCATTACTAATATTTTGCTTCATATAGAAAATATCATTAGAAAGCGCTTGCCCTTTCGACAAAATATTGTCTTCTTCCTTCTGTTTGTGTCCTTCATATGCATCAGAAACAGGAAAAAGTAACATGACCGCAAGGACAGGCCGAGGTACCCAGGAGAGCATCTCAGGTTCTAAGCCCATTACATCAACTACACCCCATTGGGCAGGTACACCTAACTTTTGTAAGAATTTATTCATTACTTCTGGGTTTGATTCTAAAGGAATTAAAGCATCAGTCGCCATTGTCAGTTTCTTCTGGAATCCGAAACATTTTAAGGTTACCGGTGCTACATAAAATAATTAGTGGTTTAAGAAATAATAAAAATACCTACTTACAGTTCGCAGATTCCACTATATAATAAAATATGGTTGATGTACGACGGGATAGTCAAATTATTCAAACCAAATCAAATTATGATGAGTAAACCCGATCAATACAAACAGTGTTGCAAGGTACCTATGAAATGCAGTCCTAATATTCCGATAACAATTTGGAATAGTGTACTTCCAAAGTACACTATGACTAAAATAAACTAACTTGTTAAGCAAATAGAAAATGGTATGAATATGTATAAACTTATATTTTAATGTTCTAATTAATTTAATAAAAATTAATTTCATAATTATTCTAATAATTATATTTCGTTGAAAACTTCTACATGGTTTTTTTAATTCTAGGGATATACGGATCTGAAGTATAAAGAAGAATATGAAATTAGTACGTATTCACTAGCAGCTATTGGAGAGCATTTCCTAGAATGATAAAGTCGTTTTTTTGTCATTTTGTGCAAGTCTTAATGTTTCCACAATTCTTAGTGGAGCATGTTCTATCGCGTTTTCCAGACAAGTAAAGAAGTAGATGGTGTGGAGTCGACTCTAACGTCTTACAAGTTTGATATAGTCACTAAATATATTCTAATTGCAACCAATTACTGTTCTTCTGTAAAAACATCTCTATTTCCATTATATCACTGCCTGATAATATGTATGTTGTCTTCAGATTCTCGATAATTTTCTTAAAATAGTTGATATTGCCACCATTGTTTTTCCTCCTTCGATATTAGCATTCCTTCGATATTATTACAGAACACTTGAACTTAGACATTTTTAAGAGATGCAAAATCAAGTAATTAACTTCATAACTATTAAACGTTTATTTAATGACTATGTTGAATATTTTATAAAAAAAACAGCGATTCTATTTATATCGGTATCGTTTTGATAAAATCGTTCCCACGCGTAATGAGGCTGATAAACGCCTTACTTACTATCAATGATTTTTTAAATAGTAAATAACAAAATATACTGCAAACTAGTGGCTATCTGTTTTCCGTTTTAGCGAATAGTCGTAGCAATTTTTCTATATGTTTTTAATAATCAATAAACTAACAATAAATTTGAGACATAGGGAGACGTGAGTAACGGTGCAGTCTCGTTGAAATTAAAAAAAGCTTTGTTCGCCGTTTGTTTATTTTTCAATTATTTGAATGTTAATTTTACCATACAATAAAAAAGAGTTGAGTTGAAATCTTACTATATGGTTTTGAAATGTATAACACTTTATAGTACAAAGTTTAACATTAAAATCAATTCGAAAGACAAATTGAACGCTCTCGATATGAACATTTCTAGAACCATGTTGTTGAGACCTTGTAAATTTTTTATTTGTATTATTTATAAAAAAATATATATGTTTTGATTTAGATGGACCCTTATACTAATTAATATTTTTAAAAAGGTATATCATCAGCGACATCGTTAAAAAACATTTTTGATATGCCGTTGTTCTACGTTAAATCATAGTGCGTCTGTTCGGTTGTCCCAAAAAATCATAAAATAACTACTATTTTCCTTAGTATTTGCCTGGTAATGACAATACCACAAAGGTTTTATTTACGAGTTACACATGTTTTCGAACGTAAAACAAACATTTAACACATAAATAAAGAAATTGCAATACTTTCGATAAAACAAGCAAAATAATACCCTTTACACACACGATTACACTCAGACGAGGCGTAATTATGCCCAGATTTGGCCTATTATAATTAAGTCCCATTTACGTAATATGGGGCAAGACTATTGTCGTCATCCGGGTGTGATTTTTAATACTATCGACAAAAACTCAGTGTAGAACATAAATAGGCATCTAATGTTACTGAAATGTAGGTCACTATACAATAGGAGAAGAATATATGACTATAAAGTGAATCACTTTACATACATTATGTAGACTCAGACCAAAAATTATAAAAAGAACTTTTACCTTCCGTTTACATAGTAGAGCCATGCTTAGGCACGAATGGCTCGACAGGTGCGGTGATACCACGGCCTCACAGAAAACCGGTTGTGAAGTAACACTTGCGCTGCATTTTTCCGAAATTTGTGAGGTTTCCAGAGGCCCAACTCCCCTCTTTTGTTTCCTCTCCTCTGACCCCCGCTCCTATTTCCATCTCATCCCCGTCTCTTTCCTCTACCGGCATACCTTCATCCCTCATCACCCTCAAAGGTGAGTAACGCACTTACGACTTCCGAGTTGCAGGTGGCCATTAACGGTGGTTATCACTTTCCATTAAGTGACCCGTCTGTTCGTCTGCCCCCATATAATATATAAAAAAAAACCAATGACGTGAAAATAGTTCGCACTAACGACTTTAATCTTTATTGTTCTTTATTGTGCACAGTAAATAACATTATTATAGTAAACAAAGAAATGGTATGGACAAAGCCGAGCCTAACCCAAAACCGAGTTTTCTTACAGCAAATCCTGTAGGAATAGAGCACAGGAGAAAAACGTAATAAGGGAAGTATAAAAAAAATAAATAACTTTGTAGTTATTAATACAAAATTGTATTTCTCCTTTTTAAAAAGATAGTATTATGAATAAAAATCGAAAGATAGAAAATGAAAAATTGAAAATCCCAGATTAAAAATAAACATTTATGCAAAGAGAAATAAAGTTATGTGGTTATCAGTAGAGTAGAATGGGGTCACGCCATCTCTTCCCATGGAAGTCATCAAAGGTAACTAAGGGAACTGAGTGTTGAATTATATGATAGTATATGAAGAGCGATAAAGTACCCCGATGACGGGAATAGGTTAGCCCCCTATACTATACGTAAGTGGGACAAAATTATTGTTCGAACAAAGTGGGAACAAACTTAATTATAATGCTGTATGATATTACGTTTAATTATAATGCTGTCATAATTAACGATCTCATTTTAAAACTTTATACAAATTTACATTGAAATAAATACTTTTACCTGAGAATCGATAGATTTCCATCATGTCAATTACTACGATGACATGGTTTTTCAAGAGCGTTGGAAGAATCCTTGGGCCGAATCTAGCCGCTATAAAAGTACACAGTTTGCTAGGATCCAGACAAGTATTTTTCCTAAGCCTAGGTTTAGCAGTCTTTAACAATAAGCGTACTATTTCCACTCATTAGAATGAGACTTGGACATGTCAGTACTCCAGCCCCCCTTGTCTGATTTCTAATTATTGAGAGAGTTTTATGTGAATGCAGGGATGCTTGATTTTTTTTTCTTTTCTTGCCCTTTGTATAATAGATAGATAGATCATCAACTTATGTGTACAATATTGGTAGAATAAGAATTATACATAGAAGTTTAACACGAATATTGTACAAACGCCCCCCTCATATTGCTTAATGCCATCTCTTACAGGCAACCTTACGATAGATCAAAATGTTTCAGGGAGACGTTTGTAATTGGAAGTGCATTTCGAAAGAAATCTAAGAGTTACCTAATAAATATATGAAATAAAATATATACATACAACTACATATGAATATCTACATACAGAACACGGAAAGTTTCAAACTAATGTGATATAAAAAAATTCATTACCCATTTTTAAAATTGGTTATTGACTAATGTTGCCATTCCACGAGCGTACTTCTTAAACTGTAAACGATAAGATCTTAAAATTTTGTTTAATTCGGAGGCATCTTCAGTCTCAAATCTTCAGATGCATATGCATAATAATTTAGATTTAGTTACTTCCTTAATTTCCAGATGTAAATAATTCCCTAGCCTCTTTTCTAACATCCCACGAATCTTTAAAAGTTTAAGTAGGTATATTAATGTATGTTTTCACACTCTCCTTTTGTCTGTTTTTATCAAAATAAGTTTCTAAATTCAAAATTTCCTTTTCTTTTCTATTGTTTTCTTACCTTTTAGTTGTTAGTAGCTAAAAAAAATAAAAAAGGTATCGTATTTTACTCAGTATAAAGTAAAATTCCAATATTTGTGTATAATCTATATAAAAACCAGTCTAGAATTCGTCTAGCAACTAGCAAGGAAAGATGAATCACATCACTACAATGAAAACTTTTTGAAACTTCTCAGAGTGAAGAAATAAAATTACGACATGCTATGTTTTTGTAGTTATTGTTTAAAAAATGTTTATACTGTCATTTAGATATTTGTGAGTAATCAACATGTATCCGTGTATTTTATAAATATCACCAAGAAGGCCCAGCATTCACATCGTATCTCCTAGAAATGGCTGTTTGTGGACTGAGGACGATATTGTTGATTGTCTGTATTTTGGAATTGGTATGTTGTATGAATTTTTCAGAAATCCAAGCACCTTGCTTATATATATAAAAAAAGTAGCTTTAATCCACCTTAGTGTACAATATTTCATGGCGTGCTTGCAAAGTACGATTTAGACTTTATAAGTTAATACTTGCTGCCTTTGCGAATTACATGTTTTTCTTTATTGGGAGGAAAATGATTTATGCTGTGATCAAGAGCCCTTGATTATTGCTTATGACAATACTACATTAGATGTTGTTTCAGATTATAACAATACAACGACAAGTTTTTGATTTCCTGGGTTACATGTGGTTACCCATAATTGCTAACTTTACTAATATAATTTTGATAATTTTTGGATCATTTGGAGCAGTACAGTATATAACAAAGTATCTTTTCGCAGTAAGTACTTCAGAACTTTTAGTTGTATGTGATGACCTACTTTGTATCAGCTACTTTTACTAGGTATGTTAACATAGAAAGTGGTGTGGGTTATTTGTGAAGCCTATGTAAGTTTCATTGTTCTACCCAGTGTAAGAACTGTGCATATAGTAAAACAAAAGGTTAACAAAAAGTATGTTTAAAAATGGACCAATGCAATTAAAGGTAGGAACTTGCCTAGATTTTGTTAAAGTTAAGTTTTGTTTTTTTTATGTTTTAAAAGACAACTCCCGCACTAGGTTTAATTCATATTTTGCCGGGGACTTAACAAATATTCAAACAACATACACAAAGAAAACCCAGACTCCAAATAACAATTTGAAGATGCACAAAGTATTGTCCCATTCGGGGCTTGAACCAAAACACTTGATGTGGCAGCATATTGGTGAGGTGACTACTTTAACCGCTATGCCATCAATGGGTCAAATGCAGTTTATTGTATATAAATAAAATTTTGTCATTCCACCCTGTGTTAGTAAATGCTTAATCATTTTTGTTTAATTTTTTTTTAATTTTGACACTTGTGTGTCTGTATTCAGTGTAGATCTATTTGAGTATATAAAATGACATGGTATTCATGTTTTTACTATTTAATTACTTTTTTTTAATTACTAAAGAAGTAATTATGAAAGACAATCTTTGGTCAGTGTTTCAGAACATATCTGCCAAAAATATAAATACAATGAAATTAATTGCAGTTCAATGCAATTGCTTATTTTAATATTAGCTATAAACAATTTTAGTGAAAAATTAACATTCTATTCATGTTAATAAACCCTATGATAATGACATTTTAATTTATTGCATATGGAGTTGGTCCACAGTAATCTGGTCCCTGGTTTATTATTGGGCCCCATGCTTAATTGTCACCGCAACATGCATAGATATATTTGAATTTATGTTTTAATTAGTTATGTTCATAGTTTGAGGACCGCAATCATTAAAAATAAAATCTTTTCCATGTAATAGTTATTCTTCTCTCCACTGCTACTCTGTGTGTGTCCATTGTTATGTTAATATTTATTAAGGACTTACTTAATCTGTTAAACTATAAAGTATTCCTTTTCAAAGAGTTTTGGACTATTAGTGGTTGATGTTCTATAGTCCCACAACTTTGATAATTCTACACAGTGCTGCAAATGATTTCTTAGATAATGCTGGACTACTGTATTACTGATAAATACCCCTTTATATGCCTATATTTTAGAGTACATACAGTCCAAATTTCTGGTCAAAGCTGTGCTAACATTATAAAAGTGATTTTATAGATACAATAACAACAAACATTTTTTTTTGTTACAGTATGCAATATGGAGTTTTATATGGTTGGTGTGGAATGCATTTCTGATTTGTTATTATTTAAATCTGGGCTCTTTAGACAGGGTAAGTATAAATGTATGTATTATTTAGATTTTAATGTTAATACACTTTATAGCTTTTGATTTAAATTTAAAAATCAAACTTAATTATTGTTGTTTTTAATTTTATTTTTAGGATAGTGGTTTGCTATCATTGGGTACAGACAGTGTAAGTTGGTGGGAAGGCAATGGTTGGGGATGTCAACCGGTTTGGGATGAGGTAGATGGACCAGGAAGTTGGAGGCCCTCCCGTGTTGAAGGTTGCTTCATGCAATGGCAACATGTTGAATTGGGACAGTCTACATTAGCTGCCACTCTGGCAGCCACTGCATTACCTCTGTCAATTGTATTGGCTTTTAGGTCGTTTAAAAAGCCAAAACCATCTAAAGGTACTAATATTTATTTTAACTTTTTATATCAAAGTAACTTACAAGTAAAATAACTTCACAATTTACATAATTTTTGCATTTGTAGATAAAGGCACTCTGTCACGTCGGCCAGTTTATACGATAGAACTAAGCCAAACTGAAACAAATATAAATGAAACATCAATGAAACCGATGACGCCTCGGCGTGTTAAACGACGTTCTGGGTCACGAGGTAACAACTCGTCTGTACGCCGATCACGACGATCGTATAGAAACGCTGGTTATCTATCATCAAACGCTTCTCTACCTCGAGATCCTCGAGTTCCTCGTCCGACATCGGCGCACTCGTCATACTCTAACTTCCATGCAGCCCGTCCAGCATCGTATCATCCGCCAGAGAGAGAAAACATTTCGAGCGTAGAAGACACGTACGATCCACCGCCACCCGCCGAATCTGTTCCTATAGTAACTTATAATAGGTATAATACAATAGGGCGAAATAGTATTAAATCATCAGGCTACGATGTAGTCGGACCATACAACGAACCAAACCCACCAAGAAAATACGAATCGAATATTGCTTCTTACGACAATCTTGAACGCGGTTATGAGACTGCTCCAAATTTCAATAATAGGGTAGATATTATAACTCCATGTGAATCTCCTTCGTACGTGTACGGCGGCGCTTACGCAGAGGGCGCGTGGCAGGCGCCGCCGCCACCCGCGCCGCCGTACAGCGCCCGCGCCACGCCGCAGGCGCCCGGACCTCCGGCCTATCAACCCACTAATGACCATTATAACGTGTCACCTTAGTCTACAAAATTTTATGTCAGTAAGCTTAAAAGTTAAAAAAACTGTTTGTTTTTGTTAGGAATTAATTTACATTAACTTAAAATTGCCATCTACCAATAGGATTGTATTATAAATGTGATTTTATACGAATTATTTTATAAACCCATATTTGACATATAAATTTAATATCTTTATTAATTGGGTACTTAAGGAAGGATTAAGTCATTGTTATTGTTTTATAAAGAAATTAGCTTTAATGAAATCGCAACTGCGCATTTGTTATTGGCACGATTAGGTTAGTGAGGTTGAAACATATTATAATAAAATACGCTGAATTTAGTCCTTTATAGCATTTGATCACTAAGAGTGGAACAGCGAATATTTAAGATATAACTTAATAATTATAAATAAAGAAAACTACAGACGTAGATAACGCAAGAACTGAGATCTGTAGGTATGAATTATGAAAACAAAATTACTATCTACGGTGACGTCACGACGCAAACAGACGAACTTACTACCTATACCTATTGACAGAAGTATTAAGAATAAAACAATAATCGGTACGTACTAAAACATAGACACATCTGGCTTATATCCCCGAACGGACAGGTAGTGTATAAACCTCCCACTTTTGCATATCATAATTTAATTACAGTCGTACTAAAACTGGTGGACTATATAATATGGCTTAGCCCTATGTGTATAGACAGTTTATAAACAGGGTTGTAAGTAATTATGGTGGGAGAGCCCTGCTTAGGCACGAATGAGCCGGCTCGACCAGTGCGATACGACGGCCTCACTGAAAACCGGTTGTGAAAAATGTATACTTGTTTCATATTACGTTCTGAAAAGGTTAAGTAGCAACCGGGGTTAAAATTCTATGTTATTATGTAGGGGTAAAGTATGAAGTAGTATTATAAGATAACATAAAAATTATGGTTGAATACCTATTGGTTGTCTTGCAAAATAGTTGATTTTTTACATGTTTGTATTGTTCGATTAGCAGGGAATAATTATTGTTATAAATAAATTATAATAACTATTTAGCAGTTATTTTCAATGTATCAGGTACTACAGTTGTCGAAGTATACAAGTTGTTGAATGTTGTACTCATCAACCTTTACACGTAAGTTTTGTTTTTTTTCCAGTCGTCTAGCACTTAGTTGTATGTTACAAAGTAAGAATACTTTCATGAATATGATTAATCACTTCCGTCCAATAATGATCCAACTTGTTTAGATAATAATTTAATAATAAGTATGTTGTATGTGTTGCCGTTAGGATATACACAGTCTAATAATAAGGGACCATTTTTACATAGTAGTAAATTAGATTAAAAAGAGCTTTATTAGGTTAAGGAAGTAATTTATAGGTTATATTTGCACCAGATTCTGGTAACTTTTATACCAAATATACACCTACTTACATAAAATCGCATTATTATTTAAAATACATCCTATGTTCTTGTCCAAGGTTCTCAGTATCATAATACAAATGGTAGGTTAAGCCGTTAAGCAGGTTGACAGATGGAATGTTACATTTAAAAAAATAAAACTCAAAATTTGAGCATTGGAATTGTATTCTTATAATCTTAACAAAGTAAAATACATGTATACCACAAAGTACATATTTATATTCAATGTTGCTTGATTGCACTTAGAAGCTAGTTTTTTATTCTTTTATAGCGATATTTTGTAAATTCAATAACGTTCAGGAAAACGACTAAAACACTTCAACCACATAAATCTGTACAAAAGAAATAATACTTATTAGTATATAGTATATATGCTTCACTCAATACACGGATTAAATATGTAAAAAATGACTAGTTTTACCGATTACGATCGAGTTATGCTATAAAACCTGTCTAAGGTTTGAACAATATATAACTCGCAATATTAAAGATCTTAGATAATCTGGGTATGGGATGGACAAAACGCGCTGAGAGTTGTGGAGTAGGGCTATATTGGAGGCAGGTCGCGGCGCTCCTCAGCTGATAGGGCAGGGTGCCACACGTCCACTATGAGCACAAGTCGAGTGCCCGTTCCGTTGTGCCACACCTCGTGTTCGAAGCTATCGTCGAACATTAACACATTGCCGACTTGCCATTGTCTGTGAACGAAGTAATGGGTATTGCAAAAGTTGATTTTCAAATCTAGATTTTATAGAGGCTATATAGTTTTTTAAAGACAGCTTCCGGATTACGAATGATTCACAAATATTAAAACAACATACACAAAGGACACCTAGACTATTTGAGGAGCGCACCAATGATTGCCCTGCTGGGAATCGAGCCTACAACCAGGTGAGCAGTCAGGATCACTAACCACTAGACCAACGGGCCTGTCAAATAAACTTTATTTACTTATCAGGAGCATTAAAGATGTAGCAAAGAGGGCTATTGAAATCAATAGTTACCTTGTTTCTTGGTCGACTCTTATGTAAGTATCTTTGGTATTGCTGAGACCTAAATGCATTCGTAATCGACAATTAGTCGGACCGACATGCGGCCGCACGTGTGTTCCGGCTTCCATAGCACTGAATTTGATCTGTCCGCGGCGACAGCCAGCCGCTGCTTTCTCCGCCCGGACTATACTGCAAGTGACCGGCGCTTTTTTACATCTACCCGGCACTTCTTGCCCCCGAATGAACAAATCAAGCTGAGACCACTCCCCTCGTTCCTTCAGCCCTTCTTTTTCTTTTTCATACAAAGCTTGCGCAGCTAGACCCTCTTTTAAAATATCCTTCCAAGAATTTTCCAGAGACCGGGCTAATTTAATGTAGGGTGTCTGTTCTATATCCCACCACGGTCGACTTTTCAGACGATTGACGTTATACAGCGAACGTTGTGCGGGGGACAAGAAATGACCTAGTTTCGCCCCTCGTTTGTGAACCTCGTGAGCTTCTTCGAATCGATTTAATAAAAGAAGCGAGTCTCCTAAGTGGTAATAGAAGCGCGACTCCGCAGCTGGTCCGACGTCTCCTTCTAGAGCCTTTTGGAGGGAATCGACGGCTTCCTCGAGTCGGTTGTGTTTAGTTTTTAGAATGAAGCCAAGGTGAGCCAAAGCGACGCGATCGTCCGGCCACGTTAGTAGTGTTTCTTTGATAACCTCCTCTGCAAGGTCAGCTCTAAAATTTAAATTTAAATTATGTTAAAAGTGTCCATATATTAAATGTGTCTAATGCACGTTTTAAATATGCATGACAAGTCATGATAGAATAGACTTATTAAAGGAGCTCTCTACACCTAATCTCAATAATGTCTAGTAGATATCTACGTTAGCGTGATTGGAGGTGGCGGACATTCTCTTGGACCGCAACTTGCTTAAGTAACCTCACACTTAGTAAATATACTAAGTATTAGATATAATAATAATAATCTTTAATCTAATGTTGTAATATAGTAAATGGGTCAAAATTAAAATATATTGGAAAAATGTAAAAAAAAATACTTTTGCGCCTCCGCATATAATCGATGAAAGCCATATTGGTTTTCTTTTATATACCTATATGTACAACATGGCACCTTGTAGATAATGTTATGTTAAACAATAAGTTTTTTTTAATTGTTTGGATATCCAAATATTACTGAAAGAGCACTCAATGTCTATAGCAATAGCATATATACATATATATATTAATAATGTAAATATTGTTTGGATATCCAAATATTACTGAAAGAGTACGCAATGTCTATAGCA
Organism: Tyria jacobaeae; assembly: GCA_947561695.1. Taxonomy (NCBI): domain Eukaryota; kingdom Metazoa; phylum Arthropoda; class Insecta; order Lepidoptera; family Erebidae; genus Tyria; species Tyria jacobaeae. The sequence continues at coordinate 15,541,957 of OX387209.1, forward strand.
ATTTGATAAAGAGATTATGTAAATCTATATAAGTACCTGTTCGCCATAAGGAAGGTTATGGTCAAGTTATTTCTATAATCGACAACATCGGGAAACCGGCGAATCAACAGCCTGTAGATGGCCTCCGCACTCAAGTGATTTCCTGCAAGAAACGTATTGTACCTGTACGTATTGTCAAATTCGACTTCCAATAAGTATCAAAGTATTACAATTAGAAAGTGCTCACCTCTAAATCTTATTCTATCTAGAGTTCGAGTTGCAATTTGAAGCAGTTTGTTGTCGGTGAGGCGCTCGTTATGTTTCAGCACATCGAGATAGGCGGCGATGGCGCGGGACAGCAGGCGATTGTCGCGCTGCTCCTCGGCTTGCGCGTCGAGCGCCCGCGCTATGAGCCAGCGAGCGCGCGGACTGCCTCGCAGCCGCTCCGCTGACACTCGACCCAGCGCCGCACTCCACGCGCCCTCGGCACGTTAGTACACACACTCACACACACACACGAGCGGACACCGTGCACATCTATCTAGTACTTACAAGTTCTAGATAGACAAAGACGACATTCCGCCCCTATTCTAGGGGTAGGAAATGAATCGTCGGAAGAGAGACGGGGGAGACCCAGGCGGGGTGCGGGCATGGGCCCCGACCCGGTCACTCCACCGACGAGTCGAGAAAAAAATGGCACAACGAGTAAAGTACGGATGCATGCGAGTATATAATGCGAAAGTAAAAAAAGTTAGTCTAGCCAGTCCTGGAAATAGATTACATAATTAAAATATGTCTTGAGAGTAGGTACATGTAGCATATTGGTTCGGTCGGCAGTTGGTATATTCCATGAGAGTATTAGATACCTTTGTACGAGTTAAGCTGTAAGCTCTTGGAAATTATAAACATGCCTTTACGTGCATATTAGAAGTCACATAATGTTAGTCCTCGTTAGTCAGTGTGCGTCATTTGGCTTGTACACAAATAGTTATAAAAATTACAAGAAAAAAATTAAAGGAATTTTATATTTTAAAATAGTTTTAAGAGTACGCGAGTCAAAAACTAATACGGTCCATTCTAAATCTAAATAAATGACTAAAAGTGATATTCATTCCTGTAATACCAGCATATATAATACAATATATTACATAGGTATTCACGTATAAGGATTTCACTTATATGTTTTTATACTTTTTGTATAAACTTGTTTCCTTTTACATATATTTAATAGCTGATAAGCTTATTACACGCCTGCTTTAAAAAAACGAGTGTAACCTTTTCAGGGTTCATGTATCAATGGTTCTTTAGAGCTAAATAACTTCCCAATTCCTGATCAGATTTCGTTATATGGGATAAGATTTTCGAAAATATCTATACGGCTGTATGGTGGTTATTAGTTATTTGTGAAGGGATATTTGCAGCAGGTTGTAATTTTTTTAAATTAGTATTTTGTAATCAAAGTTCCCTTTATATATTTACTCGACTGCCCAAGGAAGGTTATGTTTTTCGGGTGTACATATGTATGGTATTTATTTGTCCGTGACAAATAGGACCTAGGGTCTAAACTGCTTGATGTATTTCGAAATTTGAGGTGATTTTATATAGGGCATAATATGTCGAAATGAGGTCGGCTAAAAAGGGTGAATAAGTTAATAAAGCAGTTTTTCTTAAGGTATAAAGTAATAGGGTTTGATATTTTCTTAATAATTTCACTTGTTTAGTCGTAAGCCCTATATTATCTAACTCTTTATATTATGTAACTGTAGTTTTAAAACATTATCCAAATTGACCCTTTTTTTATTACCGCCAATCTGACGCACACATCAAAATAACCCAAATTAAATAGGAAAAGAGAATATACCAGCTACCTACTTCTTCAAATAATCGAGTATTTATAATATTATCTACTTATATTATTATTTATACACGTTTGTGTATGTATATAATGACTGGTGTGATACACAAATAACTGTTTCGAGTCTGGGTGTTGTGTCTTTGCTTTATATGTTCTTAAGTCCCGCGCGACACAAGAATCATTCCTAATGTTGAAATTTGACTATTTTTAATAAAAATAAAAAATTATCTCTCCTTGTGACACTTACAAATAACTTTATAAACATTTTTATGGATCTAGAATGACTTAAATTGCAAGTTTTTAGATTTCAAATAAGTAATTCCAAGTATTTCATAGGTCATTATGTACCTGGCTTAACTCTTGTTCAGCTTCATCGAGCTGTTGTCGCCAGTACTTATCGCTTGGCTCTCCAGGCCAGTCGTCCTCCATACTATTACCGCCATCCTCTGAAATTATATGAATTTATTATTCTATAAATTACAAATATAATTACAATAATCATCAACAATAATACTTGAGCCACATGTTCACTTCTACTGTGTCGGGCCTATGTATTTTATACGCCAAAGGAATATTTGAAACTGCTCGTATAAGCATATTTTTAGAGTGCCGGTTACCGAAAATAAAAGATGGTGCGTTGGCAGCTAGATACGAAAAAATATGGTTCCACTTTAAATAAATTATAGATTTGCAAACGAGATTATGCTATCTATGTTACAACATAGAATTAAGCTCGCTTTAAAAAAAGGGGTGCATGGGAATACAATGGAGCCAGGTATCATGAAACAATGCTTATGTTTCATCGAGTGAGTCAAGTTTTCGACTCTTGAGTTGCAGGTGTCCAAGAGGGGCGGTTGCGGCGGCGGGTCACTTAATATCAGATGACCTGTCTGCTCGTTTGCTCTCTGTATACCATAAAAATATATAGCGATTAAGTTCCGTTTTAACATCTAATTTGTATAAAAGTCTCAAAAGTTTTAAAACAATTAGAGAACTGCTGACTAATTGTTATGATATAATATATAATTAATTATGTTGACTTAGTAATATAATTATATAATTATGTCTATTCTAATGAAAATATATATGTGCAAAAGCATACTCAAATTAGTAAAAAAATTATTAATCCACTCACGGTAGCGTTAATCATGCCAGGGAACGTTAATTGGTTAGGAGTATGATGAAGCCAACAGCGATATTACGCGAGCAAGCGGTCACACTCATACAGTCGTGTTTACTGTGTTCTTGTGGCCTCTCTGGTTCAGGTAGTCTGCCGTATTTGGCCTCCAGTCGAGTTAACAGTTCTGCGTCATCTACATCAGATATTTCTTCTTCATCGTCTTCTTCTTCCTCCAATTCTTCTTCCAAATGTTCATCGTCAATTATTTCTACGTCATCAGGATCATCTTCTTCAATTTCTGCGTCTTCAGGTTCCAGCACAACTACTTTCTCCGAAATTGGTGGTGTATTTTTAGGTATCTCCTTCTTCAGTTCTACAATGATCTCTTCTTCCTCTTCATCTTCATCGTCACTAAACAATTCTTTATTTTTTGTTTCTAAATGTACGTCAGACGTTGCTCCGGTTATATCCTGTGAAATATTTCCTAGTGTTATAGGTACGTGTACGTTTACAAGCATCAAAAGATTATCAGAATACAATTACCATCTTACCTTTCTGTCAACTATGTCTTGTTGTTCTTCTTCTTCAACATCTTCTTCGATTTCTTCCTTATAGGGAGGTATTACAGATGGAAAATCGATTACCGGTCTTAATACTTCTTCTACTACTTCCGTTGGACTTGCTAAAGCACGTAAAACAACAGTTTAGGTTTTTTAAGGTCGAATGTTTGAAATTCTTTCACACAAGAATATTTCCTACCATTTGCGAGCGGTTCTTCAAGTACGAGAGTCATTCTACGGTCGATTATAGTAGGTGTGTCCTCCCTAATAACGTTACTTTCGCTTGCTGGTGTCTCATCTGTCATAAGAAGCGATTATAAATGACTTATTGAGGAAGACGACAATATTTATTAAACTGTGGTAACGAACTCGTCAATTATTAAACTGTACAGCTCCATCATAGTAAAGGAGGCATGCTACAATTTACAAAATAAATATAAGGGTATGTAATGTTGTTAAGGACGAAAATAATATATAAGTACGTAAATAGCTAGATAATTAATTATGATATTATTTGTTTAACTGTTCGAATACAAAGCAAACTTCGAATAGATAAAGTATTGTATATTACAGTATGTCACAATACACGCCAATGCCTGTATTTTAAGTAGATATAAATTGTATTAGTAATGCATCACGGAACGAAAATGTAATTTTGAAGTGAATTGCAAGGTATTTATTATTTAGATTTAAACATATGTTGTATGAAGAAACTATTCTAGTAGGTATTCTTTTAATATTATGAAAATCAATGGAATACATTAAACGATTATAGTTTCGTTTATTGCATATTTTAAGATATGGGTCGGTTCGAGTACGATAGTATTTCCTAGCAGTTAAATGTAATAGCTTTTTTTGAAAACAGTAATGAAAAGGATGTACCTTCAACAACAGGGCGTACATCACACAAGTGCGAAGAGTAAGAGTACTTCTAGATATCACGATAATATTAATTAAGGGGCGTCGGTCTGGTGACAACTTAGGTAATACCTTTTTGCATTTATTTTGAATCGATGATGTTTTTATAATTGATTTGATGATTCGATTTCAATGAGGTAGGTTGGATAGTGAACCATGCGAGTAGTGTACGCACCGCGCGGGGTAACGGCGCGGCTGACGACCGCGTGTGTGGCGACGAGCAGCGCCCCACCCACCGCCAGCTTCAGCCACACTGCAACACACGCGGCATACCGTTTATAAGCGAACTTTGCCTAAGCCGAGGCACACCTGTCTTAACTTCAGATAGCTCTATGATCAGCCAACATCAAGAAAATGCGTGTGTTGCATTACATTAAGCCTAGCCAATACAGCGCAATAAATGTTGAAATATTGCGATTTGCCATAAATACGCTAATGTGCTAAAATTTTGAACCTCGTAACCACTGGTACAAAGCCATAACCAATGTATACGTAGAATAAAGAAAATATAATCGTTACTTCATTACAATTTTCTAAAATAATCATTAAAAGGACTTAAAGATTAGAGTTATGAGGGAATCATTTTATATATTATTATTATTATAACAAAATAAAGTAATCTTAAACAAATAAAAGAGATATAAAGCTTCACTAATTTAGAAAAAGGATGTTACAAACTACTTGTTATACTAAATTTTCCCCTAACATCAAGTAATGACTTTAGAGAATGTAAATGCTAGACAGAAATAAAAACTTAGCACAACTAAAGCAAATGGGTTGAAATAAAAGAAATGAATTTAAACAACATTTATTTATACACAGTTTTATGAAACAGTACTTAAATTCAATATTAAACGTAGTTTTACACTGAACTGATGTAAGCAAGTACATTTAATCATATCGCAAGCGGAAAAGGTTTAGTATTGATTGCTTGGAGGATTAAGGATTTACACCGATCGTACGGTGATGATGAAATCAATTGCAAGGTAATCAAAGCAAGTTAATAAGTTAATGGTGCATGCTGTGCTAGTTCGTTTTAATTTCACTTACCGTGGGAAGCTTGGGCTTGTTCCCTTTGCAACTCTTCTTGCTGTTTTTCGTATTCTTCTTCGTCAGCCAGTGTGTCTGCGGGCTTAACAGTCGTGGGCTCATCTTCCTCCTGCAAATATAAAGTTATTAATATGTAAAGAATACAAAATACTCATAAGTATTCAGTTGTATTCAGCAGTAATCTTTTCATCAAAGTCCCGTGAGCTTGTTTGTCTAAAAGTAAATTATTGTAGGGCGCGAACAGGTTGTTTACGCTAGGAATGCTTTTTTTTAGTGATATTCTCTACCCCAAGGTGTGGGGTGATAGAAAGAGCTGCAGAAAACTCCAAACATTTTGCCTATAGGCATTTGGTCCCCCTAACGTAATTGGAGGCAAAAAAGTTGCCGTCAACCGGGCACTTTAGGAACTGAGAATGGGCAAATTTGAAGTACATTGAAATAGAGGCATAAGAATTAGGTATGGCAATGAAAACAATAAATTTATAATCTTTCTATGTTCAGTAAAGAAAAGATCGGCCGACCTTTGATGACTACGAATACCCAGTTCTGCAATTCAATATTCTTTCTAATGGTATAATAGAATGAGTAATACAAGAAGTAAGAGTATTGACAACACGATATACAATTTGTACGTTCATTGGGATTGCTTGTTGATACTATGCTATGGTCTTAGGAATTCATTCTGTAGATTGACTTCCAAAACCTAGAAATCAGTTATTAATTACCTCTGGTAAAGGTTTCCCTTTAGGTGCTACAATACGTTCGACAACATGCAGTGGCTCATCAATATCATCCTCTAAATATTCTTCGTCCTCGACATTTTCCACCTCATCAGCAGTGTACATGTTGTCATCTAGTGGGAGTTCAGATGAATTTTCTGTCGAGAAATAAACACTCATTTAGTGTGCACATCTGCTTCAGAAACCGTGCAAGGCTGGTGAGTTATGTTACCACCTGAATTTATATTGAGTTCTTTTTTACATGAAGTTAAAAATTCGAATTTACTAAAATAGTTCTAAAAATTTTATTCTAAGCAGGATGACTAGTACCTTGACTTTTGTCGTCATCCTCTGTTTCTTGGGTGGGTTCCTCCTCCGATTCAGCTCCTTCATCAGATACTTCTTTTTCAAGCTTTTCTACTTCAATAGCAGAGTCAGTTTCCTCTTCATCATTCTCTTCATGTTCCTGTTGTAGTATTGTTTGATATAAAAATTGTTTATCGATATTTTGCTATTCATCTTTAAGCTATTAAAGCTTTGAAGAATATGCGAATGTATTTAATAGACAAACAAAATAAGTTTACTTATAGAAAATAGGACAACAAAGGGCTGATGTTTGTAGTAAGTCCATCTCAACTCACAAATTTAAATTCATATCTTTAATTCTACAAACAAAATAAAAAGAAGACTATACAGTTGTTGACTACCTTAAAGTCATAGACCTATTTGTTAAAAAAAAAACACAACTTCCGCATTAGGCACAATTGCTGTCTGTCACTTTAAAAACATTCAATCAACTGACAAAAGAACATCCAGACTCGGGACAACTATTTGTGGACAACACAAATTTTTGTCCTGTGTGGGAATCAAACACACAACCTTTGGTTCAGCAGTCAGGGTCACTAACCACTAGACGAACAAGCCCATCAGTTAACATCATAGTTTAATTACTATTTTTAATCATAACACTATGACTTGCTTGTCAGGTTCTGAAGTACCGCACTGAAACATTTGTGCAATGTGTTATAAATTTTGAAAATAAGCTCTAGATTGTTAGTGCCAATCACATAAAAAAACATTTAATTTTCGTCAAGCGTCACACATAGCACCTCATCATCATCATCATCTTCGTAACTAACTCTATAGTCTATCTCTGAACTTTTGTCATCTCCCTGACTGTTTTGAAAGTTATCATCTTCATCTTCTTCAGTATCAATGTCATCATCATTATCTTCTACACTTTTCAATTCATGAGGTTCATGATCATCATCATCATCCTGGTGAGTTTTAAGAAACACAAATGTAATTTGAATTAAGTATTATTGTAAGCAACTACGAAAATGTAAGTCCACACCTTATCTGCCTTCTCAAATTTTTGTTCTTCACTGTTCTCAGCATCTGTTTGATCTTCATCATCATTATCATCAAGATGTGCTTCATTATCTTCGTATTGTTGTTCAGCTTCATTGTCATTTTCATCTTCTTCATATTCTTCACTAACAACTTCTTGTTCATTTGATTCATTTTCTTCATCTTCATCTTGAGCACTCTCATTATCATCAAGATTTGATGTTTCATCTTCCTCTTCTTGACTAATATCATGTTCTAGATCACCTTCATCATCCTATAGATAGGTTTAACAAAATAAGTGCAAATACTCACCTCTATCCTCAAAATATTTTAGGAATTTTTATAACAAAGTATTTACTTATACATCACTGAATAAAAGCTACACAATTTATAAAACAATAAGTTCACCCTAACAATGACATAAATTTCTTAACTACTAGTGATAAATACACCTAACATAAAAAATATTATCCATAATAAATTATTAATTATTTTTCCCAAAGACAGCCGCTGCCTGTCTTAATTATTTTTGCATTTCTAGCAATAACCTTGATGTTGAAATAAATAAACTATTTATATTCCACAAAATTAATTGTCATTACATGTATAGCAAATATTTTTTTTGCTTACAGTCTACTAGAAAACTGAACTGATTATAATGAATAAACGGTCATTTCCTTACATGATGTTTCAGAAGCTCAAGAGTGTGTTCATCGTGATGGTCATCATCAGGTGTATCCTCAAGCCAACCATCAAAGACACCAGAGTAACGGGACTCCACTGAATTTGCTTCCACTGTAACAGCACACAATAACATTGTAATAAGCAATATCAGAATTATGTTATTCTAAAAAATAAATTCAATAATACACTTACATTCAGTGAGTCCTCGATTTTCCAATATGATTAAACCGATGAGAGTAACAAGTACAGCAAGTAATGAGAAAAATATGATTTTTGCACACCAATGTCCACCAGTCCCATGTTCATGATAAGAATGTATAAACACATCGCCTTCCCCTAAAATTGCTGCGGTGCCACGAGGTTCTTCTACACCTAACTCATCTGTGAAATAAATAATATGAAATTTAAACGTTTGAAAGTACTTTAAAGTTTGGAATTTTATTTCAAAAATATTAGGCACCTTTCTTTCTCTTCTTATCTTTACGTTTTCTTGGCTGCACGTCGCCTGACATGGTTCTCAAAGACTGGCGCTCTGAAGGCGACACAGATCACTTTACTGTTTCATAACCCTGAGTAAACAATGAAGAGACAATGAACTTGCATAAATATAACGGCTTAAACAATTATCCAAATGCGCAATATTCATGAATAAAGAAAATCTTTGGCGCTCGATGAAATTTTAAAATAACCTACGTAGAAAAGTATGTACCGTCGTCGTAGCAGCTTTCTTCAATTTATTTTAGAATTTAACCTAAAAATAACCGGCAAGACAGCTGAAGAGGCAGACAGGGACAGGGATAGACAAGTGTTACGTTCAAAATATGTGTGATTTTATTAAATTAATTGTGTTATTAATTAGTTTGATATGAACTGTTTGTTTTGCCACCCTAAAGGGAAAAAGGCAAACGGGGTGGAGTGAGTTTAGGTGTTTGTTTACTATTAGTAATTTAATTAAATAGGATATAAATGCTAGATTGATATCTTTTATCTTTATTAATTTTTAATGACAAAGTAAAACAAGAATTAAAATAATAGTAATTAGAGTAAGCGGTAACACATTTAGAACGTATAACTAATGTCAGTCGCAATTTTCATTTCCCTCTATTTGACAATTGAGTTTGACATTCTGTCTCCAACTTGACATGACACCGCATTATTTATTTATTTTTATTGTGCGTTTTACTTAGATTGCAGATGGGTTAGGTTTTCGCCAATACTTATTGTTAATAAATTTATCAATTTACACTCGTTTTTATCGCTTCCTTACTTATTTATCGCTACTACTAACAGATTGCGAATATTTTATACACTTAAATCTGTTATAAATAATTTAATTCTTAACTTACAAAATTAGACCTTTAATTTCGTTTCATTAGCTTTTTAAAATGACTGAAGTTGTAGTTTTATATGATGGTTATTCAGCGATGAGCGGCAAAGATCAAATGTCCGCAAATTGTAGCTGTACCTTGATAAAAGGGCCTGACAATATAGTTGTCGATACTATGACTGCTTGGGATTCAGAAAAAATTCTAACTGGTACGATTTTGATCTTTTCTCTTTTTTAGAATCCGACTCTTAGTTTAATCCACGTTTACGGCTTCTTGTTGGCGCTAAGAAGTTTAAATGTGATTTATGTAGTGCAAAATAACCTCCCATAATATACTTACCCAAAAAAATATATATATAAAACTATCAATTTGGTAGAACTTAATCTAAGCCCATTGAATGGAATTAATAAGTTAGTGCATTTTCTTTTAGCAATAGATAAACATAACATCAGTCCTGAAAATATTAGTTATGTCATATCGACACATGGACATTCTGACCACATAGGGAATAATAATCTTTTTAGGATGGCTAAACACATAGTGGGATTTAGCATATCATACAAAGACCAGTATTATATGCATCCATTTGAAAAAGGTAACATTATTCTAGAATTGATTAATGATGTTGTCTTCTATGCTATAAATATATTGAAATGTAACTTTACAGGTGAAGAATTTAATATAAATAACCATGTGAAAGTGATACCTACTCCTGGACACACACTTTCTGATGTAACTGTACTTGTTAAAACAAAAGGGAATGAAGTAGTTGCTATAGCAGGTAAGTAAATATGTGGTTTTCAGTGGAGTAGAATATAGGCACCCCTTTTATTCCCATGGGTGTAATAAAAGGTGACTAAGTGGTTGCACTGTTTATTATCAGACAGTATGTATACAGGCATATAGTGCCTGGTTGACGGCAATAGGCCAAAACAATCTTATTTGGCAAAATGTAGGTGTTTAATACATCTGTATGTATGTAGTTATATATAAACATTGAAAGCATTATAATTTTTTTAATTATGAATATATTTATTTTAAGGTGATTTATTTGAAAAGTTTGAAGATATAGAGAAACCAAATGTATGGTCAGAAGCAGGGAGTGAAGACCCAGTTCAGCAAGTTAAGAATAGATCTAAAGTGGCTAATGTGTCTGACTGGATAGTGCCTGGACATGGTCCTAAATTTAAAGTCACCAAAGAGATAAGGATGATACTTGAAGGGCAAAATAAAGGAAATTGTTCCTAAAAATATTTTTTATATAAAATTTTGTCTGTAATATACATTTCAGTTTATTAAATAATTAGTTTAAGGACATGATCTTTCAATCTGTCTGTAATCTGCATTTATAATAAATCTGAACAGATGTTTTAATTGTATGCACATCACTTAAATTGCACAAATTTAGCAGTAGAACCTTTATATTCAGGAGTATTGTATGTAGTTTCGTGTAACATTTAGGTTGTGTTAAATAGCGATTTATTCACTATGTTTTGAGAAAACAAATTATTTATTTCTACAGTTTAATCGATCTGTGTAACACAACACCATCTGTTGGTCAATAGCTAATTTTCATCAACACTACACTAAGAGTTGGTATAGTATACTAATAGATGTCAATTAGGGTTTTTTTTTATGCAAACGAGCAGACGGGTCACCTGATTTTAAGTGACTACCGCCGCTTTAGTTAGAGACAATATAAATTCTGTAAAAATAAAGAGAGAGACAATTTATAATTATATATATAATATAATAATAAGAATACAATTAAATACTTTTATAGCAACAATAAAACTATTTTTACACAAATTTTCTCATTACACAATTCGCTCCATTTACTCAAATATTTTAATAATTTGCACAAAAATTAAAACTAAAAATGCAAAAAATAAAATACTACATTACACTCAGACTAATAATTATAATATTTTAAGTATAATGAGCTGATAAATTACTTAACTGATCTTTTATGTTGTAAAACACCAATTCTCACATTTAAAATATTTCAACACAAATGCGGAAAATTCTTGTAGAGAGTAGAGAATACTGATCATTAGTGATTAGGCTTGATCTAAATAATTAGCCATCAGTGATGTTTAAATGAACAATTATACCTTTTAGTCACCAACCCTAACTGGGAAACTCAAGTGTCTAGTGTCAGCCAAAGAGTCACAGGAACTCAAGTTATATCGTCTAAATAACTTTATCCATTTTAGGACCAAAGCTATGTTAGTTCTGAATTTAATTAACCTCATTATCGATAAGATTAAATGCAAACTATCGTATATAACTTCTGAATAACTATTCATTTTTTTTCGTAATTCGATCATGTTTCCTCATTTCGCTCTGAATGGAATTGGCTTCCGATTCGTCAGCGCCGCCATCTACGCGCCCTCTCCACTTTGAATTCTAGACTCGACTCACCCACTTCTTCCTCGTATTATACGTCTTTAAGTTTCTTTGCTCTTACCATAACAGACATCTTCGATCTTCAAACAATCTACTACTAGTATGCCCAATTCATTCTTCCGCCTTCACTCTTCTTGCGTTATGCAGTCTGTGGTCCTCTGGATCTTTCCACCGTAGGAAACCAGGATGGCATCTAGTCGCCTATCGTTGAAGACAAAAGTTCGAGCTCTTCTCTTCCATAAACTGGCAGAGACATCTCAACGTTAAACTATATATACATATGTATATATGTGTATGTAAGTTAAGTGTAGATATATGTGTGTAGATATATGTATTTGACATTTATGTTTATTGAAAATTACATTTAAGAAATAAGATACGAGTATCGTATCCTATTTCTTAAATTTAATTTTCTAATACTTTTTAATGCACCGGCACGGAATACCTTTGGCATTAAGTATAAATAATTATATAAATATAAAATATAAAAAAAAGTGAAATGTTTTATGCAGGAACATTGTGTGTGAATATGCTTAAAAGAACAGGTTTTCTGTATTCGAAGACTCATAAGCAACTTATCTGATTTGGATGCAATTTCCGATATTTAAATGCATATTTATACTTAGGTATATAATATACTGACCCTATAGCTGACCCTCGCAACTTCATCCGCATCATATAAAGGAGCTGAAACTTTCTTGAGAACAATTGAACAAACCAACGCAAAAAAAAGTGCTTCGAGGTGGTTGCGGAAACAGCCCGTGCAAACCTAACCTACTAGTATGTGTCATTCTACGAACTTTTCAGCCAACCTGTTACACATAGCCAGAACTCCAGAAAAGGATATAGTTACATAATAAGTACGCAAATGGAGCCGCGGACGAAAGCTAATAAATAATAAATTAAACAAAGTCTTCAAAGTCAAATTTTAATATACATAAAGAAATTCACGTTACTCTCAGTTTTTAAAACTAAGCAGTTAAATTTAACACAAAACAATATAATAGAAATAACATTTGGCGAGTAAAGTTTTTGAAAAATAGGAAACTCTGATACTATAAGTATTAATATTTATACATACATACATATATGGAGAACAATTCGATTATCATCAACATTTTTTTTCTATGTTTTGAAGTTTTAGAATTAAACTGTAGAGATTGATGATTATGAATTTATAAATGGGTAGAGTAGAATATAATAGCTTATTAAACTAAACTCATTTGCTTAGCTAATAACTAACTAATAAAGGAAGGCCTCCATAATCGTTTATTAATGTATTTTCTTCGCCGCAATAGATACATAGTTAAAATTAAACGAATACCATGTTTACCTATGATAAGTGAGGGTAATAGTCATATATACCTATTAACTCATCACCAGTAAATTACTAGAAATATTACTGCCCATTTTATGGAATAACAAAGAGTTTATACTTCAAATTGTTCAAATTTGAGCATATATATTATATACTCAATAGTAGACTAGATTTTTTTACAGTGAAATCGGTACAGCACTATGGCGCTCCTGAAGATTCCTGATATTAAGAAAAAGTATTTTTAAGGTAACATTATTGCCACATTTAAATATGGTTGTTTTTTTTTTAATTTTATGACCTAGTTACTGGGACCTTTAAGTCATATGCTATATTGAATTAAAAAATGACAAATTAAAATTAATTATGGATATTATATTTTGTCTACAATTAATTTATTTAAATAAGGAAGTTCTTTTTACACGACTCCCGAACCTACAACTTTATAATTATTTGCATTGCATTTAAGTGTTTATTTTAGTGTAAAAGATACAGCAGTGGCCAAAAATATTAGGCATCTATAAAAAATCTAATGACGAAGGATTTGAAGCAAGCGCGGATAGGTTGGATCAGGATCTAAGGACTTGTCTAAAGGTGTATAAACCATGCCCAGCTTTACCAGGTACTTTAAGCGCCTTGCACCTAGGCAGAATAAAGCGCACAATGAAGGAGCCTGCTGGAGAGAATACTTCCATAGTTTACTTTTAGCTTTTTGTATGTTTTGCAGTCACAAATTATGACAATCTAGTAACAAATAATATTTAGAGAAATTTATTAGACATTCAGCCTCCAGCAACCACTTAGAACCACTTTAAAACCTGGAGGTCAAAATCTAAGGTGAACACAAACAGAAATCTTGAGTAATCCGTAAAAAGTGCGGTATAGACTTATAGCCCTGATAGACGCATGTACATATATCCGATTTATAAATCTTTCCGAGATTATTAGCTTAATAGCTTAAGATTTTGGAGAATGCTTGATATGCTTTGGCCAACACTTATCTTCATCAGATCAAGACATTCGTTTCTTAAATATATCATTAAATACAAACTCAGATATGAAATCTGAGAGTTTGTTTATGGTTCAAGCGCACACTGGCTATAGCAACAAATACATTATAACTATAAGGACACAAAGCACTTAAAGCCATAGACAAACGTATGTAATAAGTACCTAGTTTTGTACATATGATTTACCTTGGATGATTAGTGACGCCTTAATTATATTAACAAGTAAACATTGCGTAAATAAAAATTTACTTGTATGATACGAACAAAATTGTTGCACTTAAGTCATTTATGGTAAAATCAATAAGTGGGTGGTTATGCTATATTTTATATGTTACTGCCGGTGATACCTTCTACAGAAATCCTTGTGTCCACCAGTCCAGGCCATAACTGCTGCGTGCAATGAATTAAAAAGAAATTTCCTATTAATACAGTGTTACGATATGCCATTAGAGCAAAATTTATATCACAGCCGAGGATCACTAATGCTACAAAGCTCAAACATGCCCATATCCATTCCGAACAGTAATTGATAGCTGCAATCAAAAAAACAATACATAAATACATATTTATATAGTCATATGAAATAACCGAAATGTATACTAATTTATGTGGTATGGAAAACAAGTAGTAAAATAAACCTAATTAGTTATAAAATGTTGGAAGAGTATTTACAATAATTTTACTGAATATTTAAAATCACAAAACCAAATATGTATAAATAATATGGAGCATTTAAAAAGTAAGAGTTGTAGCTGCAGAACATACATTTTTTAAGCAATAAGAAAACCGTTTACTTAAAAAAACGTGAACATACTGAATATTTTTTACCTGTGGATCAATATTTGTAGGAACTGGTTGTGTTTCATCGATACACAGATCCGAATCGGAGTCTGCTCGCCTCAGTGTGTTATCCTGTAAACATACCTTTCTTTATCATATCGAACATCAACAGTTTTTTCAATCTAATAAGTGGATGGATTATAGTATGGTCTCGTAATGTCCCCTTTACCTAAAAAAATTATTAAAATAACCCCCCAGCTAACAAAATTGAACAGAATCGATAATTATTAAACGGTTATGTTTATGTGTTGTGTATAATCATACAGTTGGGTAGTTGTCCCATGTGTCCCTCGACTCGCCCTCCAATAGCTCCATACGTAACTATAATATTTAGATTTACACTTACTGCTTGTGTGTACTGGTGGGTCGTAGTCAGCACCCTTGCAACGGGACTCATGAAAGCGGGCAGAGTCTCTGTAAGGGGCGGGCGCGCATGGGTGAGAAGTGGCTTTAGCAGCTTGGAGTCAACGGCGCCCCATAGTCGCGCTAGACGAGCCTTTTGACCCGTGCTTCCGTCACCACGGTCCCGTGGAGTCTCCTATCACCAAATATGTGTATTATTAATTTTGCTGTCATTACACCGCCTTCTTTTGATGGAGTATTTTCCAATACGGGCTACTGTAATATGCTCCTTTGGAAAAAAGAATGTAAAAGGTTATTTAAATAGTGGCCTTTTTGCATGAGGCATTTTACTTAGTAAGCACGATCAAATATCTTTGCAATTAGAACAGAGTATACTGTCTGAACTTGACTCTTGAAAAGTATAAAATACTTTGATACCAACAATTCTTCAAATTGCAAAAAGTGTGAGAGTCAATGAAGAAAGGCGCTTCATGTAGTTATTATCTGATAAAAATAGTATTGTTATAAAATGTTTTAAGAAATATATACTACCTACATAATGTATCCTCATTGGATAGAAAAACCACAACAGAAATTGTGTAGACTTTTATTTATGTGCATATTTTGAGCCACTTTCTTTGTTGACCGTATATCTGTGTCTGAATCTACACTTGTGTTTTGGATTGAATGTGCTCTGGATTAAAGAATATTTAGCATTGAGTTTTTTTGCAATTATATAATGTACCTGTCAAATTCATTTTACTAACAATCAATATGTTTAGTAGGTATAATTCATCCATTCCAACCATTTTCATCTAAAACACAAATAGATCCAAATAGGTTTCAAAGCACCAAATACATGCATAATTCTGCAATAATATGGTGGTTGACAAAATTATATGTCAAAACTTTTCTACTACTATATTCCTTACGAAAACAAATATTTAGACAGTCACAAATCAGTTAGTGAAAGTGACGTTCCTGTAACATCGCGTTGTGACATGTTAATCAACATTTTTACGTGTCAACTGTCTAACTATATAGTAATTATTCAAATACTTCATGCATGTAAGTGGCAGTTAGTAAATTAAAATAAATTATATTAAATTAAAATTATATATTAAATTATTACATACTTCGATACCGTTTAGTTCCCAAGGCATAACCACTTCTTTTGCTCCTTTAGCCCACTTAACTATCATGCGGCCTCTCTAGATTTTAAAAGAAAACCAAAGAAAGCGGTAAAGTAAAATATCATGCACGACACAAGACTACATTTTAATATTTTGTATTCGTAATATGTGAAACTAAAATGTTATGTTTTGCTATCATATTCTGCCATGTATGTCGATAAATATACATAAATATATGTTATTTGTGATAGCTATCTTTTAAAGTTAGTATTTTTTTTTATATGTAAGGCTCGTGCCATAAATATGAAATGCGTGCATTTGTTTGTTAGTCTTACTGTCGCTCTGTCGCAACTGGCTGATTGCGTTGAGTCCATGTTACGTAGGCCAAAACTTATGTCAGCGTGCTGGACAATAAATAAACTTTATTGACGTTACATGTCACGATAAGCCCAAGAGACTTAGCCTAAGGGAGGGCCATCCGAGAAACAATAACTTTAAAAATTCACTCCAATATACCATTCATTGACCGAGCGAGTTAACCATATGATACTCACCCTGCTATTCATCCTTCCAAACCGTTTAAAGAAAGAAGTCATATCATAGAAGTTTAAAATATAAAAAGGGAACATTCATTGACTTACTGACTTCAATCGCTCGCTCAATGTATTCTGTGGTGCACTTTTGTGTAACATATGTTTGTATTTATAAACATGTCTTTGTTAATTTTCATAGTATATTATTAAATAGGTAAAAACACAGACCAAAAACAATAAAAATCTTTAAAATGTACACTGAACATTAAGAAGAAAATATATAATAAACCTTCAGCATAGTGTTTGCATGTTCCGTTCGAAAACAAGAAGATTTATATAGAGATAGATGATAGAAAGCAAATGAATAAGATGTTTGAACGTCCAAAGCGCCAATAATTATACGTAAAACGTAGCTCTAATGTGTACGTACCGGTTGGCTGAAGTCCGTAGCCTGGTACAGCTGCGTGAATAACGTTATATTAATTACATGCACCAAAGCCCGGATAGGGCCTTCCTAAGCCTATGTACGTACAAATGAGTGTGTTGTTTGCCCAACGAGTTATCTTACTGTGATTTAATGGCCAAAATACTGACTTTATTATACAAAATATTACTTGCTCTAAATGCAGAAATTATTTCATATTACAGTCAAAATCTGTTATAACGACATAGAAGGGGCTACTCATATTTAGTCGGCAAAACCGATAGTCGTAACAACCGGCTGTTTTCGATATACGAAGTCCTATTTTTTTATGAAGTTTTTTCACATAGGACGTATAATATAAAAAAAACAATACATTATTTTCCTGTATGTATGAAAATTAATAATTTTAGTTTGTTTGGAAGACTTTCGTCATGCATAGATATTTTTTAAGAATTACAAAAGACCCTACACTCGACACTTATTTGTTTACTTTTGCGATTTTAATAGCCATTCACCATTATGCTGTGCTAGATGTGGACTCCTATTCAAATTGTTTACAATACAGCTTAGCTGGTCGTTCTAACAGATCTAATTCTCCGAAAATATTAGTTATTTGTAGTCGTTTCATGAGGAATGTCTTAATAAGCAATGTCGTAAAAAGCAATGTTTTTTATAAGGCGGTCATATAGCATTCAGGGGGGACCTTTGTTCTTGGTCAATATAACCGGTATGTTGTTCTAAACGATGTCGCTATAAACGGTTTTGACTGTATTATATGTAAAATAAAAGAATGACTGAAATTAAAGCTGAATATTTACAGCAAGATAGTATTTATATATTGTTTGTAGATAGGTACCCATTTATGTAGCAATTAATATTCTGTCTCAAAATATGAAATGCCATCAATAGATTCTAGAAAGCAGAAGACGACTAATAACAGACAACTAATCTTCAATAGACAATAAAGATTTCAAATGTTATCTTTCGTACCGCAATATCCATATATGTATGAACCTGCCTATTTTGGTATTTATATAAATGTGAGGCGGAAAGTACGCACAGAAAGCAGCGGTGTATTTAAGACAAAAGTTACACGAAAATAATTGTGCACTACGATTTGTTAATAAGCGATAGGTGTAGGTACTAGTTTAAACTAGAAAATACGTTCTTTATATTTGTAACCAGAAATATATCACAAAAGGTACAAATACACACAAAACATTTTCATGAACCGGTGGAAAGTGAACGGTTTTATATTTCTAGTAGAAAATAGATAAAAAGAGGATATTCGTTCTGGTACCAGTGAAACATAATATTCAGCAACAGTAAATGTACATATACAATTTAACAAATTAACAAATATAGAAAGCCCTAATCCATTATTAACTCCATCTCTTTGTTTTAGCAGACGTTAACTGTAAATGTTTCACATAATGTTACTTTCACTATTAAGATGACTCAAATAATACTTTACATGATGAAACCAATTAAGCCGTATAGGTTCTAGGGCTCTACACAGACACATAACCCTCCATTTTGAGCAGTCGGGTAAATTAGTCACATAAGAATAAGTGAATTTTATTACAAAATCTATACTGCGACTATTTTAGTTTAATTTAATTAAAATTCTTTATTTCATAAAATTTCTCAACGCAAAAGTATTCGTCTACCCTTGTCACTCACGCAAAATAGTTCGTCTACCACTTAGTTGTATCGCCTTTGCTCTCAATGACAAGCGTAATTGACTCCCAGACAGCCAAGATTTGGCCTTTAAGTCGCTCTTCGATCTTGATGGATTTTTACGGAGAACTTTTTTCATTTTCGACCATAGGGATTCGATCGGCGAAAAGTATGGTCTGTTAGATGGCCATTCTGTAGGGATGCTTTTCGCCAGTAGCCACGTCTTTGTTGTCCTTGCAGTATGGCAGGAAGCACCATCCTGTTGAAAAATGAAGGAATCTTGATGTAAGTGACGGATTAGAGGGCAGTAAATTCTCTTCCAAAAGGCTTTGATACCTTGCAGCATTGATAGAACCATCCACATGCACGCCCATGCACGACATGCAGCCCCATATCATAAGAGACGCCGGAAACTTCACTTTGCGTTTGAGACAATCAGTATGAAATGCCTCATTTTTGTTCCGAATCACTTTTTTCCTTTCATCGCCGACTGTGACTTCAAATTTGGACTCGTCACTCCAAATGATGCTACGCCACTGATCGGAAGTCCAATTTAAATGATCACGAGCAAACTTCAACCTCTTCTTCTTTTGTACAGCAGTCAACAGTGGTTTCTCCTTAGCGGTGTAAAATCCGTAACCTATTCTTTTTAGGACTCTTTTGCAAGTATCAATTGAGACGTCTTTGTGAATCATGTCCTTCCATTGCACCGTGAGTTCTCAAGCTCGAGCACCACGATTATTTTTGATAATTTTCTTCAGAATTCTGTTTTCTACTGCACTTGTAATGCGTGGTCGACCAGTTTTCTTCAAACAAGACCGTATCGACCCCACAAACTATTTTCGCTTTTGAAGCTCTTTACACACGGGTTTGCCACGACCCATTGTTATTTGATAACTAATGAAAAAAAACTTAAATTTTAAGAATTTATACTGTCTCACTTGACAAATGACACAGAATTACTTTTGCAAATTTAAATTATGCAACATAATTGTACAAAGAAGGAATAATCTTATTTAACTTACCGATAGACGAACTCTTTTGCATCGATTAACAATGAGACGAACTATTTTGCTTATAACTTCTTCGAATTCAAAACAGGATATGTATAAATTTAAAAAGCTAAAATAGTTTATTGGTTCATAAGTAAAAAATGGCATAAGTAACGCGACATGTGATAATAGAACAGCTTAATATTTTATATAGATATACAAAAATAGTGAAGTTAGAAAAAATCTCACAGAGAAAATTTCCCACTAGACGAACTATTTTGCATCGGGGCTCGTATTTAAACTATCCAATAGATAACAGTCCCATGCCTTAATCAGCGAGAGCAAGAGATGTGTCGATGGCTCTATTTCGCTCCAGAGAGAAACGAAAACAACCCGGCCAATCTACTTAGTCTGGCCATAAATACTGTTACAATTTACAAAACTATAATATTATATTTGAATTTGGAATCTGTAATTTTTTTATGAGTATTCATTGTGTTTTCTCATTTTTGCGCAATCGGTGTCAAATATTTTTGTGATTTTGGGGTGGGGTGATAAAGTACCGAGTTGATGTGATAGCATTACATGAAGTACGATTCTTAAGAAAGTGGTTAAGCTTCTTAACAACACCATGTTCCATAACAAAGAATGATCCTTTTAGCAATACTCAGCACCGGGTCATAAAGCTCCCCTCTAATTGTCGTTAGAAACGAACATTTCTGATTTCATCAAAACTGAAGACTAGTTTCAATCTTAATCTGCTGGATTACGATAACTATAAATCATCATCAAGCGGACGCCATTAATACATTGTTTTAGAGAGATGTGTTAATGGCATGCTCTAAATTCCATGATAATTTGGAGTCCCTAAAACAATCCATAAGATTGGCAGTAAAGAATTTTCCTAAGGAGAGAGTGTGTTTCTATTGATAACTGACCTTAAGGCTTAAAGGACGGTATTAAATTTCCTTGTAACAATATTTATAGCAAGTTACATATAGTATATGTTATGTATATACATAAAGCATCACTGCTGGTTCTAATTTTTGTTTGATATCATTATTTTTTATATTGTGTTTAAAGTTTGACTGCTACCAGCCCGCACACATAAAAGCCTCCTTACAACATTTGACTACACTATATAAGTTTTTAATTTAAAATTTGGATGCAGGTAAAGTAAATTAATATGCATATAAAAAAAGTTAAAAACTTACGCTTCTAACATCCCGATACGGTAAGGCGTCATTTTCATCGTTACCGCCTTCTCTGTAAGTAAATTAACAAGTGTAAAATAAATGTTAACGATGTTACATTGATCTAGGTTAGGAAAACAGATTTAAAAAATATTAATAGTCATAACAATAATAGTTGCAAAGTTCAAAAACCTATCACTTTGAGGAAAAATTAACCTTATTTTTGGGTTAACCAACAATAAAGTTAATAACACTTTTTCTTTACTTACGCATTTAATGTCACAATATTTAAAGATATTAAAAAACCTACAGTGAAATTAGTCTCGAGAATTTTTGGCATATGTAGTGGTGTGTATATTACTCAGATCTTAGAGCGCGTTTCCACTATATCGTTCTGGCCTATACAAAAATGTTTCGATATCCTAACATTACTATTTAATTTTTTACTTATCCCTAGCAACACTCTGATTTTTGTTTTCAATAAAAACAAGTTTTTATTTTAAAGAAAAAGGTTTTGACTTTATAAAAAAAAAGGTGTGTGCGATTCACACACGATAGAAGTGAAACTTCAAAAAGGAGAGACCGATATATGTATATATTTATTTTTTCTTTCATCTAGGTTTTTAAAACTCCGGGAGATCTACGGGGGGTCAAAATTTTTGTTATTTTTGGCCTAGGACGCACCGATTCCGAGATATTTCAATCTAAAGCAAAAAATCGTCACTTGATAGTGGAAAGTGGAAACACGCACAAAACCAGAATAAACCAGTTTACACTGTCCGCAGGTGCCACGTGCAGTCCGGCGTCAGTCGCTTGGTACAGTTAGAACATAAAGCACACATTTCATTAAAAAATTATAATTATTACGTTAATAGTTAAATTTTGTATTTGTTGATTGTTGTTATTGTTTGTTATTATTGTTATAATATTTGTTGAAGTGTTTAATTTGTGTGTAAGTGTTGTAACTTTATATTGTTAATTCAAAATGGCTCCAATGGCCTTTGACTTCTCAAATTAAAGAAGTTTTGTACTGTTTGTACAAATATTTCGAAAAAGAGTGTAACAACAACCCGAGCAGTATTATGACCCCCACTCAATTAGTTGCTAAATCAACAGGAATTTCAATAGCATCCGTCAGAAAGGTAGTATCAGAAAGCAAACCTTCAGATCAGGAAGTAACATTTAAATCTCCTAAAAAGAAACCGAATTGTAAACCTACAATAGTAATCGATAACTTTGATAAGCAAGTTATCAGAAGAACAATTCATGACTTCCACATCACAAATAAAGAAGTTCCCACTTTGAAAACTTTGCACGCAAAATTGAAAGAAGATATCGATTATAAAGGTTGTGTCAGCACGTTACGAAAACACGTCATGTCATTAGGTTTTAATTGGAAGCAAACAGAAGATAACCGGAAACTTCTTATGGAAAAACACGAAATTAGATACTTGCGAATTAATTATTTGATGAAAATTGCTGAATATCGCGAACAAAGCCGACCAATTGTTTACACCGACGAAACATATGTATATACATACATCACATACCCTCTCGAAATCTTGGTCAGATTGAAGCACTTCAGGTTTGAAGCAACATATATCGAAAGGCAACCGCTTAATCATTGTTCATGCCGCTGGTATGGATGGCTTTATACCAAATGCATTTCTTATGTTTAAAGCCAACCAAAAAAGTGGAGATTACCACGACAATATGAACTATGACAACTATTCAAGGTGGATTCAAACTCAATTAATACCCAACTTACAACCAAATAGTGTTGTTGTTGTTGACAACGCACCATATCATAACTCAATACAAAATCCTGCAACGAATAGTAATTCTAGAAAACAGCAAATGATTGACTGGCTGACATTGCGAAACATTGAGCATTCATCCACGTTGCTTAAGCCTCAATTATATGAACTGATTCTGCAAAACAAGGCGAGATTTGTAGAGTACAAGATAGACGAAATATTACGACAGCACGGTCATACTGTGCGTTTACCACCATACCATCCGGAGTTTAATCCTATAGAAAATATATGGGGGATAGTGAAAACATATGTCGCAAAAAAGAATGTCGCAATGAATATGAAGGTTATAATGTCATTAGCTGAAGAAAAAATGAACGCCATAACTGTAGAGGAATGGAGAAAAGTTTGTCTGCATGCTATTGAGGAGGAAAACAAATATCAGGGTAGAGACGCAGCTTTAGACACAATATTAGAACGAATCATAATTAATTTAAATAATTCATCTGATGAAAGCGAGGATGGGGATGATTGTGATATGCCTGGGGTTGATGAATTATTAGAATAAAACATTTATGGCCGGAGAACACCTAATTCATACACGTCTTCACTGAAGTGAAAACCGGCATTCACTGCTTGTAATGTTTGGAACTGGCTTGTCTGCCTCATACAGTTCCATAGATTACAATGCAGTGGATACACATTTTCACGTCCGTATTAGTACGTAGTGCGTATGCGTAGACATGTACGCATTTGGTGTGTTCCAGCCACAAACGTACCTTTAAAAAAATAAAAAATAAAAATAAAATGTTGTTTTTTTTTATTTGCTGACTACAAACGCAAAAATTTCCCCAAGCTAATTTACCTGTACACCCTTCTCTTCCTATGTACTTATAACTTAAGTAGCTTCCGCTAATATAGTTATAAGTATAGAGCTAGTAGACATTTCATCAGAATCTTTCTAGTTTCAAGTATACCCATGGAAAGGTAACAGATAGACAGTTATTTACACATTTATAATATTAGTATAGATGTTACAACAGAGGATATAAGTACATCAACTGATATCATTATTTATTTGAAGGCGAATGGAATATTATCGAGCATATAACCAATATTGGTCTTCTTACCCGGTAGGTATACGGAAGTAGGCGAGTGCGTGTGTAGCCGCACCGCCTTGTAGCACAACCGTCGCTATCACGATCATCGAAGTAGTCGTCAGCATTGCTTGACGTGCCTCTGACACTGTGTTACGTATAGCCAGGGCAAACGACATAGCACCTCGTAGACCTGCCAGGGAAATATGAAAATTTATATTGATTAATCGAATGCCAAAAAAAGGGTGCAGTTCTTTCAGAGTCATGAATATATATTTTATGCAAGTTTTGTTTTATTTCATGAGATTTGCTTAATGTCTGAACAGTAATACGTGTATGGGGTATCCTCACATCTTCGGATTCCTTACATCATTCCAAGTGCCACTGGCTGTACAAGTTTAAAAAAAAAATGTATGGTGGCTATCTAGTGCATTATTAGTGTCTGTAGCTGTATAAGTTTTTTTTTTAAATGAGTAACTTCAATTTGCAATAAGGATTATTCATATGCATTTTGTATTTTTTATTTAATAGTGTATATCTATATTATATATATATATATATATATATATATATATACTTTAGCGCCAAAAAAGATTTAAAGTAATAGAAAAAAGTTAAAAGTAGCCAATATACAAGGGCACTTTCAACGCCCACCACAAAAGACGCAAGAACTCGGTGACGTTCACATTAAAAAAAATTTTGAATTTTAGGTCATATTTAATTTCCCACCGTTTTTTTTGCACTTTTATTAAAATAATTTCTTGCATACAAATTAAAAATATTGATGAAGGGACAAGCCTGAAGTAATAAAGACTGCAAACAATAAGACTTTAAATTACATGCATATTCGTCAATCTTTATTATACTTATGTAACACAATGCTATAAGTACCTGAGAAAAACAGCATGTGTTGAAAGTTCATTGGTATAGGCGGTTTGCGTCCCAGATTGAGGAGGAAGGATAGTGGATAAATGTTGACAGCACGTCCCAAAGTAGATGTGACCTTTGGTATGGCTAAGGAAAATATGCATATACATGTGTCTTGCTTTGCTATGCTGTTAATTTTCTTTTGCTGCTCAAATTCAATGTTACCTGGCAAGTTTTCCGGTAGTTTTGAAAATTAGAAATATACTTAATAGAGGTTGATGCGCTCTTTCTGAATTTCTTCTTCGCCAACACGTATCTTTGCAGCTCGTATATGCCGATATGTAAACAGGTACGAGATGATTTTGTTAAATAACCGTATACAACATCGACGGACATTTAACCGTAAAACTCTTATGTAGTATTTTATTTTAAGCATTTTTCGTAAAAAAAAGATATCGATCGAGTCCGAACAGCTACACGCAGGAAGATTTATTGCATGCTACCGACAGTGAGATCAAATTGGCCAAGCGTCCTCGAAACGGTTGAGTTACTCTTCGGTTTGAGATATAAAAGGTAAGTATACTATCAATTTATTCCCACGTATGGAAAATTTATCTAATTATTTGACAGTAAAAGAGTAAACTACAATACTCGTTGCAAGTTATCTTTTAACTGACACAATCTATTATCATTATATGATGATTTATTACCTACTTATTAAATACAGTTTTTTTTTGTTTTTTTAAAAGGATACAAAACCAGCAATGATGAACCACGGATCAAAGTGATGTTTTGGAAACGTGAACATAGACACTCCTATGTATGTGAATATGAAGTTTTCTGCCAAAAAGTTTAGGAGCTCGAAGAGTTGTTTCGTTCGGTTGCGAGAGTCCGACGACAAGTTGTTGTATGTGTAATGCGCTTGACATATACCGCAGAATAGCACGGCTACCACACCTGAAAACAAACATTTGCATTCACGTTACGCGAATATTATATTCTTAGGGAATGCTGCATTTCTAAGGTATCTAGTTATGTAACACGTCAATGTCATTTGCAGCATACAGCCAACCATATCCTTATATTATCCGTTGGCGATGTTGGTATGATTGAATGCATTCGTTTTTATATCTTTTAGTCTGTACTGATTATAGTTTTTGTGCAATTAATTATTATCCACAATCAGAAAATATTTTATTATTTAGTTAAATACTTTATAATGTAGTTATGTTGAACGATTGCATATATATTACAAGAGCTTGCATTTTTTAACTTTATAACGGATGATTATTCAAATGTAATACCTGTTTAAATACTTTGTTCAAGCAAATAACGAATAGGTAATGATAGGACAACAGTTTGCGAAATATAACTGTTAAATTAACATTTTATAAACGAAAAGAAATAACAATTTATATTAAATGGCAAAATCATTATTTTAGTGAATATGAAAACTGCTAGAACTATATAACATTAAATAAAAAAAAATGTTCTTCAATTTTCATAGCTAAGCAGATTATACACGAACCGATCACATTCCAGAAATGTGAATTATTTCTTCTAAGTGACATCAAGTTAGAAATCGCTTAAGTATTTTACCTAAGCGATATTTAGTTTAGTAATAAATTGGATTAATGTTAGCCTCGTCCGTACAGCAGTATATCAAAAATATTGTTCATAGTTTTATTGAATGTATGTTGCATATTATGCTGTTCAACACCGAACTATACGTTCTTAATAAATTCTTACACTATGTTAGCAGAACTAATATTAAGAGAAATAAGAAACAAAAAACAACTATTCAACTTATGCCTTGTTTCATTATAGTATCTTTTTTAAAAAGAGGTTTATGTTCGTCGTCGTCGTCGTTCGTCGTCATTCATCATATTGTACATTTGTTATAGTTATTCAGTAAATAAAAAGCCATTTTACACAGAATAGAGCTGTTCTCACATTACCTGTGAGTTCGCAGACTTCAGCGATGAGAAAAGCAGCGTATGACATAAGCACGAAGAGTGCAGACTCGAGCAACGGCCACTCTCGCACGTGAGTGAACTTCGTCATGTGCGTGTCAGTTAAGGCATCATTAGGTTCTATTTTTATATACACCTACATTTGTTACCACATACATAACTTACACCAACACGTGTAAATTACTGTTGATATGAATACTAGATGGAAATAGATAGAATCTGTAAGTAATCTTTCCTGAGTAACAAAAGAGCGTATGTATGTATATACTCTTTTTATCTAAATAATAATATAATGTTGGTTGTTGTAAAGCGCATCACTTGATATGGCAGATTTTTCTAAATAGTAAGAACTAAGTTTACAGATAAAGAAAACATGGAAAGACAAGAAAATAGTTAAAGTATAAAGACAAGATTGAAAATCAACAAGAACTTTTAAAATATAGTGTTTATGGATTTCCTCAATACCGGATTGAATAATTGCAAAAGAAAACAATACGTAAGATTTAAAATCTTTTACTTTACAGATTCCACTGGCATTTATGCATACCACCTGCATTTATGCATACCACTTACATTTATGCATACCACCTGCATTTATGCATACCACTTACATTTATGCATACCACCTACATTTATGCATACCACTAATATTTATGCATACCACCTGCATTTATGCATACCACTTACATTTATGCATACCACCTACATTTATGCATACCACTAACATTTATGCATACCTGGAAACTAAAACGGTTATATTTTACACGGGTTATTTTTTTTTCAACTGCATGCATGATGTATGTATATTTTTAGTGGTTAAAGTAAGTGTTCCATTTTCTGAATCATGCTGTATATACATATACGAGTACAATTAAAAAGGATATCAATGCCGTTAAACAGCCCATAAGAGCACCAATCAGTAGGGAAAGGCTGAAGATTCCGATGAAATCTCCAATAGCGGCCAAAAATGCAGTCACTTTGAATCCACCATCTTTTGAATACCTAAACTCGTAGTTTTGTATAGCACTGAAAGAGGCAACAATAAGTATTTATATAAAATACTATTATATATAGTTTGACATACTAAACGTTACTTAAGGTTAAAATTACTTAATTGGAAAAACAAAAATTTAGAGTAGCTAGTTTCGATTTTAAAATACCAAAATATATGTCATATCATCTTCTACAATTTGCAACTTTTAGGTTTTCATGTAGTCACAAACAAGCGCAAAGTGAAAACACACAAAGAATCTACGGTTTAGTCATATAATTATTTTTATTAACTATACTTATATTTACACCCACTTAGAACTTATAATTAAAATTGACCATGATTGTTGTTTGCAAAATTAACGGATACGCAATGAGATTCAGAAAAGCTTTCTGCATATAATTCAAATTATATGCAGGTGGCAACTTAAAGAGAATGTGGCATCAGTCCAGCGCATGATATACTTATCTCTGTGAAGCTTCAAAAGCTGAGTTACAAACATATATTTCTGTAGATGAATTGTTTATTATTTTTAGAACTGCCACTGCAAACCTACATACACACTCACGCGCATCCACACAGATACACATGCTCACACAGGCATAAACATCGAATTGCATTCTTTACGGCGTATTGTCACCTGAATTTTAAACAACGAAAGTAGTTTACATTTGTGTTACAACAAATTTGTACACCTGTACTAATGAAAAGTACATTACATACATTGCACCCATGTTTTGCAACAAAGTCTGCTTTTTGGTGACCTTCAAATACAGCAAAACTACTCAAATACAGCCTCTATTCCAAATACGTAGTAAGATCCTGCATCGCGATATAAAAGCTATCACGCCAAGTATATTTACAAATTCAAAACATTAACCACGTGGCCGTGTATCGCCGTGCATATTAACTTTTGGTAGGTTTTATTTTTCTATAAGCAATAGCCAAATAGAAATGACTTTTTGCCATTTAACGTTCTTAATATGCTTATAAGGATTTATAATAATAATATTACATTATGATTTACAAATGTTTTAGTGAGTCAAAATTTTCTGTTACTGCTACAGTCAAATTATCTCTATTTTAGTCTATAACCTGATACATACAAATTGGTAAATTGTGTGAAGTTCGTGGATATCTAAAACAAGTAAAACCAGTTTATGTTAAATGGAAACATACAAACGTTTCTAATAGGTAAAAATATTACTTAAACATATAATGATTACATAAGTCACGCTGACTCAGCTATTGAACTAACAATTACATAGGAAGCCTTGTTTTTGTCTGTAGAAATAATTATCCTTAAACGTTTTTCAATCAAAAAACGGCTATTCTCCTTATACGGCATATGACATGGCAGTGGCAGGGCCAGTAAAATACTGCAACTATCATCGAGTGTTGTGATTTAGTCCAAACAAGGATCTTTAATTAGTTGTGAGATTCACAGACGAGTGTTCGGAGGATGGCTTTAGAAGACAAAGTTTTTTTTATACTGACGTATTATATATGTTAATGACTACCTCCGTACTACCTAGTCATTAAAAAATAACACATTTCAGATGGAAAAAATGCAACGGTACACTTAGGTCGGATGATCCGTAAGCAATGCGCGGTGTCAAAGTCAGGGTCTTATTCGAAATGTGTCATTCCGATAAACATAGACATTAATGACGGGAAATGACATCGACATATTCTAGTACGGCCAATTGTTAAAGTATTCACTAACATTACTGAATAGTACAGTAGTAAGATGCTGGTTAACCTTGCATAAATAATAATAATATTATAACAGTTTCAATATTGAAACATTAAATAAAAGTGCAATAATAATTACCCGCTAAGTACCAACGCCACGGCGTCATTGAGAACACTCTCGCCAAATATCATGGCGTATAAATTAACATCCACCTGAAATAATAGATACTATTACGGGTACTAGTAAAACCACTATGACATTAATATCGTACGTGAATCATTAAATTTTAAATCGAATCAAGGTTGTCTACATTCTGTTTATGAGGCAACGCAGAAGTGTCATTTAGAGTTCACACCATAATAATTCTCTTATAAAGTAGAGAACTGACTTCAATGTGTCCATCATAAAATCTAAGACTTATAGGGTTTTCTCATGGATGCCATTAGCACCAGCTGTCAAAAAAAAAAACATCAAAATCATTTTACCCAGTCGAAAGTTTAAACATAAAAGAAAAAAAATACAGTCGAATTAAGAACCTCCTACTTTTTGGAGGCGGTTGAAAAGCGTAACTATAACCTATGTACCTATCCCCGACTGTATTTTAATTATAATTTCATTTAATTATATGACGATTCGACAGCTTTTAAATTCGTATTCGTATCTTTGCGATAAAAAGTAGGCCAGAACGTCCTCTCAGAGGCCTTAAAGGACCTGGGCTCTCACATTCAGAAATAGATGCGGTAAGTTAAACTTGCACTTTAGGAGTCATATCGGGCGTAGCCGAAACGCTAAAAAAATGCTTAAACTTTGATTACTACTATAGTTTTCAAAATAATGTCTTTAAACATACGTATAACAATGTTTGTGATAATGATAGTTAGTTATATTATCTATGAAATATCTGTTATCTCTAAACCTTTTTCACCCGTCACCATCATTATCCACTTAGTATGAATATAACAATTAATGGGCGTGACTCATCTTATCACAGAGGAGTTTTTATTTGTTTATGATTACTTAATAATCTAAAATGTATGTTGAATTTAACTTACCTTCAGTTGGGAGAATATAGCAAGCACAGTCAGAGGATCTGTAGGTGATATCAGTGCACCAAAGTATAAGGTATCTAGAAAAGTAAAACTTGATGCAAGGGACGCTGGCATCAGTTGGACGCAGCCGTACATGAGAGAACCGATAACCAGGGCCGACAGTGCTGTACCCACCATCGCGAACGTCAAAATGGCACCCAGATTGCGGAAGAAATATTTCTGCAAAATTGTGTATACTATGTACGAAGTTGGTTTTATTCATACAATGTTTATCATGCTCGTCTAAGGTATCTTGGTATTGTTACAGAATGTTAGAGGTTAAAGTTTTTTTTAAATCTTTATTTAAAATTACGCATGTAATAAATAATTGTCACTTTTAATATATTTTTTGGATTACACTAAGTTATATACGATTGGTAGCGAGATCAATTCCTCTAGGTACTTTTAATTGTTCTATTACGATTTTTTTCATATATTTTATTTATTTTCATGTTACGATTACGAATTTGTTTGTCTGTTAGCCTCTGCCTACCACTTCGGGGAAAGGTGTATGTACGTCTTTGTTTATTTAAGATTATATAATATTCTATGCGACGGCGCGGCCTCTGACTTCCAGAAGGTTAGCGCTGGTGTACTTCAAGGGCTCCGTCCTATCGTATACGCTGTTCAGTACATTGTTATGCACACGACATACACACTTACACGGGCGATATTTTGGACATTCTGCAGTTTGTCGCTGAGCTCGACCGGGAGTTGAGCCGCATTTCTCAATGGGGTTGTAAGAATCTGGTCGAGTTCAGTTCCAAGAAAACACCGGCGTGCGCGTTTTTCAAAAAGTCTCCATTCTTTCCCCTTTCTACTGTTCAGAACCCTTAACTGCCACTACACGATAAGCTTAATATCCTGGGTATGGACATTTGAAGGGATCTTAATCCGCGCGATGTATTGAACAATGTGAGACGGTTCTTCTCGCCCGAGCAACTCTTTCTTCTTTCTCTCTCTCTCTCTCGTCTTTTATACAAGACACCTGGGTCTTTTATAAAAGTCGAGAGAGACGCTCCTGCGTGGAGTACTGCTCTCATCTTCGGGACGGCTATGCGCAGTATTTGCGTTACGCTCTTGATCGGTTGCAGCGGCGCGCAGTCTGCATTATAGACTGTCCTAAGGTCAACCAGTCTCTTGAGCCTCTGCAGTTGCGAAGATATGTCGCCTCTATGGCAGTCCTCTATCACCTACATCACGGAGAGGGTTCTGACGAGTTCTTCCAATTGGTCCCACCTTCTCAATTCCTGTTGCTGGCCTGAGTCACCGTTTGGAGTCGAACATATACGATCCCGAACTAAACGGTTTGGCTCTTCTATCCTGTACCAACGCACGTGTTTTCTTCCAACTTTGATCCCGGGTCTTTTAAGCGGGGCGTGAAGAAGCATCTTACCAGGCGGCAAAGTATGGGTCACCATACTGCATTGACTAGACATGCAATAAGGATGGTGACTACTACTCTTGGACTCCACTTATTGCTTTTCATCACGCAAACTGGTGTCACTATGATAGGCTAATATAAGTAAAAAAAAAACAGAAAGAAAAAAGAAAATACTTTTTTTGATTTGATAGATAAATATTTTTGGACTACTGGTAAACATCTCGTTCTCTTCCAGGCTACAACAGTTCCTTACTAACTAACTAATAGCCATTCTGCCGCACGCACGAACAAAACGTATTTTTACAATTTTAAAGTTGTTTCCAAACAAATGTAAAATTTCATAAATTTGGTGTATGTTCCATGTAAGTTTACTTATGTGATAACTTTTTATTTAATTATATTTTCTTTATTAATTATTTATTAAAACCTATTTGTATTCAATTTCTAGTTTCTGTTGTCATTTCTTTAATCGCTTGTTAAAAAGTAACTACTTTACATTTTTATAGCTTCATCTTTATTACACATGGGGTCACACTGAAAGTCACAGTCACAGTTTAGAAAATAAATACGGAAATATATAGAAGCCTGTAAATATTTTATATAAAGGCCATACGAAGTCTATCGTATCGTTGTTGTTAAGTAAGACCGCAACAAAAGCCGTAATAAATCATTAAGCGAAAATTTTCTCTAGTCAAATCCATTTCGCTGCACGACAGACTTTATATTGAGTTGAAGCCAGTTTGTAAAAACAAATAACATATGAATTAATTACACATCTACAGATTCCCCAAGAGTTCCTAATTCGAAATTTAATACATTTTTCATCGGCTGCTTGTCTTACTGGCCTAATCTAAAAACTTACAATGTGACTCATGTACTAACCGTTCTTCGCAGCTATGCTCGAAACACACCTGCGTTTATGCGGCCGTGTTTCGAGCATAGCTGCGGCTGGCGGCTCGAAACGACTTGTTTTACATTATTTGTACAAAAATACTCATTGAAATCTGACTCTCCAGAATCTCCAGAATCATTGAAATCTGACTAAGATTGGTGATGATTATTACAAAACTTTTCCACTTTGTTAATATAGACGATTAGTAAGCTGTATAATGTCCGCTATCAAGGGAAGAATTAATTAGGCCCTATTTTTACTCATACAGATCTCCTTTCTTCAAAAAATGAGGCTTAGTATCTCTCCAATCATAAAAGAGATCAAATTTTGACTACTTTGTAAAAATTTATACATAAAAAAAAATTGTGCACATTCAACTTCTGTACTCACCCTCTTGAGACAATATCCAGCATGGAATATAATTGGTGGTAAAATTATATTAAAAAATATCTCAGGATCAAATGTTGCTTTCAGATCTATCTCATTTTGTTCTACATTCACTATTTCACCCCTAAAGCTATAAGCGTAAGTCTTGTTTGGTACTGGAGCATCTGTGCAGAAGCATGACAAGTATTAATTTAAGAGATGACGTATAATAAGATAAATTTGTAATGCATAAACTTTTACACTTGACACACATTTTCTAAGAATAGATTTAAAGTGAAGTAAAAAGTAGGCTTTGCTCACTCTTACAAAACTGGTACCAAATTCTAATTGGCAAAATATGGTTATTTACTACACCTTGGCCCACGCCTAAAGGCATACAGGCATGGGTGTATGTATGTATGATAGTGGCCCAACAAAATATCATTTAGTGTTTCATAAATATAATTACACATATTAATGTTTCTCTTACCTCCAGGTGAAATTGGTATTTTGTCAGGAAAGTGCAAGCGAAGCATATCTGGTGGAACAGACATATTGTAGGTGGTGTCATTCGCTGGATGAACATTGATGTGTGTGACATGGTTTGTACTGCCTCCATAGCGAATTATTGCTCCTACTATTAGACCTGATAAAATAGAAAATTATACATTAGCATACATACTTCAACACCTATATAGGTGTTAGGTCGAGTTAGCCATGTCGTCTCGGTAGAGTAGAATAGAGCCACTTCCTTCATTCCTATGGGTATACAAACCGTTTTCTATTAGACAGTAGTATACAGCAATTAGTGCCTGGTTGACAGCAATAGGCTTGCCCCCTATTATGTTAGTGTGACCAAATTCTAATTGACAAACTGATGGTATTCCATACACTTCTGCACACACCATTGGGGATATAGGTGTGAGTGTATTTACATTACATTTACATTTGTAGTATCAAATTTGTCTACACTAAAATTTAATCAAGGCCTGTAAAACTCGCCATTTTATAATTACATTTTGTTTTTCCTAGTAGGAAAATAATAGTAGCACAGTTTAAGGTGACTGAGTTTGTATTAGATACATATGCAATTCAATAAATGCTATTTCTTTCTTCAATTTTTACACAAGTTTTGTTGTAGTTTACAGGTATTCCATAGGCAGTTCAATACACATAGTCATTAAGTAAAGAATACACACAATAATAAGGAATTTTCGTCAAGGTCTCAAACATTCTGATCACATGACGGGACGTAATTTGCAATAATTATTGTGTGTAACAATAATAGAATATTACCGTAAATGACGGCAAGTCCTGTTTCATGAAGCCAGCTCACTCGACGATGTTTAAATACCCATATAGTTAGCACAGTGAGTGTAAGTAGACATGTGTATATTAAAAGATTCAAGCTGTCTATTCGATGTAAAAGTGTAGCCTTTGCGTCCAGCGCGATGTCTGTTCCAGAAGCTTGACATACCGCCGCTAAATTTAGGAAAAACCAGAAAACGACGAAAATATGCATTATTTTATTGTTACAACAACTGTAACGACGTCACATCACATATATGGTCACTAATCTATCGCGAAATACAATCAAAATATTTTAATAATCTCACAACATATAGAATAACTAAGTGTAATTTACGTTCTGGTGAAATGTTCAATACATTATTACAACCACCAAAATACAAGCACAATATGATCGTACAGAACGGAACATCTGTAGAACGGAATGAATGATTATTTTAGAAAAACACCTGTCAAATAAACTGTCAATAATCGCGGTCCAAATTTTAATAACAAAGATTTGAGAATATAGTGCATAGGTATAAAAAGAGTAGAAATGAATGCCGCTATTATATTCTTTATGTGATATTCTACTTGTAAATATTCATGTTAGATATTGTGGTGTAAATATTAATTTTGTGGGAAAAAAGTGTCGTTGTATAAACTAGACGCTCCAAGCATTTGCTGTAATCGGTGTAAATAATATCAACCTGACTGGGTTATGAT
Source organism: Tyria jacobaeae (assembly GCA_947561695.1). Classification (NCBI taxonomy): domain Eukaryota; kingdom Metazoa; phylum Arthropoda; class Insecta; order Lepidoptera; family Erebidae; genus Tyria; species Tyria jacobaeae. The sequence goes on from OX387209.1 coordinate 15,577,512, forward strand.
ATGCACATGGCGAGGCACTCACTGCTCAGGACAAGATGAGTTGTTTCACGAGTCGCTTTTGCTACATGTGGTCGAGTATTATCGTGCAAAAAGTATACAATATTTTTATTTTTACTTATCCAGTTGGTCACAATAAATACTCCTGCTTCTCCAGGTCCAAGCCACTGGCGCTTACGCGAAATATTTATGTAGATAACAAACTTTTCAGCCCCCGTAATTACATCGCTCAGCCACTCATTGCTACGATGATAACTAAGTAGTTCCATGCACACGTTAGTTCTCTTCTGAAGTTAAAACGACGTCAACTCATGTGGCAATCAAACTGAATATTTCCAGGTCTTTTCTAAAGCGTGGAGTTGTTTTTCTACTGCAGTATGAGAACACTGAAGCTGCTCTGCTAGGCAACGTGAAGTGAACCTGGGAACCATTTCTATGAGTCTTTTTAATTCATCTACATATATTGTAGGAGGTCGTCCTGGATGAGGTTTATCACATATGTAGGTCATAATTTCCATCCTTAAATCTTCTGAACCAATGTTTGGTGGTATCGTAAGAGAGCACGCCTTCGCCCATCGTTACACATATATTGCGCACTGCTTCAGTCGCTTTTCGACCTAAGCGAAATTCGTTAAGTAAAAGCAGCCAAAGTTCTCTACGAGAAATATCCATAATTTACTGTAGTTTTACTATTCGAGATCCAGTTGTCAAGTGATCTGGCATACAACTCTTGCTTTATACTACTTCAAGAAATTAGAGATAGTTGATAACGTTTTAGAAAATGATCAAAAAAAGTGGCGGGTTTATTAGTTGCCAACCTAATATTTAGGGAGAAGATGCCGATGACATAACAATGACTATGAAAATTTATTACAGCTGTTGTATACAACGTTTGTTAATTTGATGCTAAATTTGTTACGAAAATTAAAATATATTACAACGAATTACCGCCCCTTTCCCATATCCTCATCCCCCTCTCTTTGCCCTCCAAGAGCACCCTCATCGTTGTCATTTGCCATCAGGTGACCCGTCTGTTCGTCTTTCCCCGTATAATATATATAAAAAAAGGAATGTCAGTGATTACAGTTAATTTTCGTTAATTTTTAAACAGTAACTATATTTTATTTATATTTTTCTGGACTAATACATTTACACTAAATTTCTAAATTTAAGGTTTTATTGTAATTTTAGATTTTACAATGCCATTTACTGTTGACATATCTATTGAGACTTATTAAAGGCTAGTAAGGGAACGTAACCATACTACGTGACCCGTTCAGGGAGGGAGGGGTCTTTAAAAATACCACGTTTGGTCACAGGGGCGAGGGGGTCGTAATAAACTAAGTATAATTACAACCTCATAACTCCTTTTTATCTTGTATTAGCAATAGTTACGAGAGCTACCTTCTTTAAATTGTTCACATACGAGTATATCTGTGTATGTTATCAATACTTAAATGTTTATTAGACCCATCTCTTCAAAACATAGTTAACCATTCACCGCTCAGTATTTATATTGTTTGAAACATTTACAATGGATTTATTTTTTTCCGAAATATGATATGTAATGCGTTTTACAATTTACTAAACATATAATATAATTCGAACGATCTAATAATGAAACGATGAAAGGTATGTCCATAAGCGTAGCTAGGGGCGGAGGGGGGGGGGCAGGGTAGGCCGGGCCCACCCTAGAAAAATACCCTTCCTCATACAGAAAATAACTTCATCCTCAATTACCGAAACCAAAAACCGTCTTCAAAAAGCTGGACGATTGGCACTCCGCCACTGTGCGCTTCTCCAAAAAACAAATTGTCACCTGCCGTATTTTTGAACCGATACTTCAAGCCTTCAAACCTTCAAGAAAAGAGCGTACTCCTACCTAAAAGGCCGGTAACGCACTTGTGACTCTTGAGTTGCGGGTGTCCATGGGCGGCGGTAGTCACTTACGCCGCCGGCGCCGCACTTAAGTCTAGCTAGCTCGCCTGCGATCTACACACAAAAACAAATAATCTGCATATAATTGTTACAATACACGCATGATCTATTGTCCCGCTTTCATCTTTTTTTTTCATCTTCTTCTTCATCTTTTTTACTTAGGATAGCGTCTTAAATGCAATGGCACGGGTGGGCGCTGGTCCCGATATGGTCCCGATACCGTACCGAGGTGGATATCAGAATACGTACGACGGGGCGTGGAATCAGAAAAACAATAGGTACTTACAAAAAAAATTACTTCAAGCTTTTACTCGGTGTTGGATGTGTGCTTCAACCTTGTTGATTGATTGACCGTGCTTGACTTTTGATGCCAGAGGCAGTTTCAAATTAGAAATGATCAAGAAAGCCAAGAAAGTGAATAGAAGTGAAAGTTAACGTTAAATTAGGTGAAAATAAGTGGAACAACCCTTCTAGTGCAGTCAATTTATATTATTAGTGTTTGTTCAGCGTTCAGTACATTTTCATACATATTTTCGTCCTCCCGTAATCTGTCTACATTTTCTATAAACGAACCGTCACTACCAAACAATTGGAGTTGTCATCTACAGTCTACACCTTCCGAATCCTCAACAGTGAGTGTGTTATTTTTTCTATGTTTTACAAAGGTTTTAAAATTTTCGTAGTTTTATTAATATTTGTGACTACATGGTGTAACTTTTAAACATTTTATTGAGATCCACTGTGACATTGAGATACACTGACATCCGCTAAAAAAACACCGTTCTGTACATATCTGTATGAAGTATTTTTACAAATAAGTTGCTGCTTTGATAAGACAAACCTCAAAAATCAGTGTTTTTTTTGCTGTGCATATTTATATTATTAATCAGCAAAATATTTATAAAATGATTAAAATTTACACAGTGTAGCCACAAAAAAAAAACGGCAACTATTATGAATTCCGCGCGCAATGCGTAATGGACCACCATATGAACTCTCTTACTGCGTTTATTTTCTGTTTCTGAATCGTAGGCTAGAAAATTGGTAAGATTGAAAAGTGAATTAAAATAATGCAATAAGAAAATACATCGCGTCTTAGGAAGTTAGAATATTTAATTGAAACCCATTAATAATTCTATTTTGCTTCGGAATTCGGGAGAAAGTCCATGCATGAGCGTGTTTTTGAGGATTGATTAGTTTAATTAGCTGCTTATCTAATTATTTTCCAAAACCTGTACATATTCTAAGAAAGTAAAAATTAGGAAATAAGGTTAGGATTTTACTACATGCTATCTGCTGGCTTTTTTTAGGCAAAACATGAAGAAGTTTAAAGATATAGGAACATTTTTTTAAAAATCCGAACTGTCAAAGATTGATAATGAAAATTCGACAAATTTTGTTTTGTTCTTCTGCACAACCTAGAGCATCAACAAGCACGTTTCAAGAAAATTTAAACAAGATAGATAGCTGATTCAGAGCCGGAAATAGTAACGTCTTCAGAATCTGCGGGTAATGAAAAGCGAAACTACTTGGGTACCCTGCAAAACGGACCACCATAGCCTTACTTAAATTTCCCAAAAACAAACTTTGAAATTAAGATCTTTTCATCAAAATATTATGAATTATACAGCCGGTTAGAATACAATACGGAAGAAGATAAGGCCTACTGTTTTGTGTGTAGGCACTATATTAAGGATGGACTTCGTGACCACCTTGAAAAATTTGTAAAAACTGGGAATAAAAAACTCTAATAATGTGAAAAAAACCGGGAGAAAGTTTAAAAAAAACATGCCGAGTTATTAAAACTGGAGATGTCTATCAGTAAGTCGTTAAGCAACAATAACAAGAAGTTACTCAAAATAAAGAATACTTAATGAAACTTATTGACATCATACTTACTCTTGCCCGTCAGGGTTTGCCTTTAAGAGGGCATCAAGAAGACAAATCGTTCAAAAACAGCATATGAATTTTTCGCCTTGAATGTAGACAAGGTGAGATGTTACAAAGAGGAGCAGTTGTCAATAACGATCAGATACATAATCGACCTAAATGTGATTGAAAGATTCATTGGTTTAATCTATTGTTCGACGTCCAGAGATGTGAAAGGATTGGAAACACTGAATAAAAGCCGACTGTCAAGTCTGGCAAAAAAGTTTGCAGGTAGTTATAAAAGAGACACATCCTCACGCCATATATCCAATGCTTAGCGAATAAATTAAATATGGTGGTTGTGGATTCCTGCGCTAACGTTGCATTAGCAAAAACCTTTTTTAATGCAATTGAATTTTTATACATTTATTTTTCGAAACCCGAACATCATGCCAGCCTTGATACAAGGATCTCTCGGAATCAATACCAGTCGCGAAATGGGGAGTCTGAGTATCACGAGATGGAGTTGTCGCTTCGAAAACTGCCAAGCAGTACTCATCAACTAAGAAGCCATCAAAATGGCTTTGAATGAAAAGGTCTTGGAGAGTTGTGACAAAAATGGTATAGAAGCCCTAGGCTGCTAACAACTACAAATAAACCAGAATTTATCATATCCTTACATACATATATGTATTTCACTCTGTTCTCACTACAGGTAATGTTCTGAGTAAATATTTTCAAACCAAAGATGCAACTTTGTCTCAGGCCAGTGATTTAATACCCAGCACAATTCTCACCTTTGAAACATCTAGAAACCAATTTAAAATTTGGGACGAGATCGAACAGTTTTCAAAGAAACGAGACATTTCTGTGGAACCTGACCGAGTATCAAAAAGGAGGCGTCAGGAAAAGGATTTCCATATTAAGACAACAGTTGGAAAAAGTGACATCTTAGATTTGACGACAGTCACTCAGCCCCGGGAATACTGGAAGTAAATATTTATAACCAGGTATTGGACAACATTTGAAACAACAACAACGCGGTTTGAAAATATCCCATAGGCGAATGCAGTAGACGCTTTCCTAATTTTATTAAAAATTATAAAAATGTTTTAAAAACCGATGAAGAGGTGTTAAATGATGGGGAAATGATAATGAAAAACATGATTGTATTAAAAAAAAGAGGTAAACGCAGAAAAGGTTAAAAATATATAAGTAAGGACTACTGCCCAAATTTATATAAACTGCTTCAGGCAGCACTAACGCTCCCTGTAAGCTCCGCTAGTTGCGAAAGGAGTTTTTCTGCAATGAGGTGAATAAAAACCTGGCTGAGGACAACTATGTTCCAGAATTGTTTCTCTCAAGTATCTTTGATAAATATAGAAAACGAATAGGTAAAAAATACAATAACATCAGAGGCAGTCTTAAACCGGTTTAGCGAAAAACACAGATTACTTAAAATTGTTTGAAAACATTTATTTCTTATTTTAATGTCGTGGAGTTTTTGGGTGCTCTGTTTTTTTTGTTTGTAAAAAATAAATAACATTATACCTAATAATAATATAAAATCTGTTTGATTTACCTTGTTGTGAGTAATTTAAGAGCGGAGCTCTTGTCGGTGTAGCTATACATAGCTAGCGACTTAAACTACATAGTTTTGGCCAGGACACAGATAAAAGAAAAAGAATAGCATAATAGGATAGGATAACTGAAATCCATACTTGATACCTACTAGTTGCGCATGCTCTGATAGTTAGCATGGCCGGCCGATTCATAGCTGGGGCCATGGCCCCCCTAGGAAAAATCTCTAGCTACGCCAATGGGTATGTCCTATGACAATTTAATGATAATCGATTGATTATTTAAGGCGTGAAGGCAAAATGTTAGTGTGTTTTGTGAATAGTGCGATTAGTTGCATTAGTATGACGTTACTACATACATATATTATGTGTGTCTCACCTGATTGCTCTGTCTGTATTGCTATAGATTAACTATCGCACAGTAAAGAACCTTATGTATGAAAACTCTTTGAATATTTGACCGCCCCAAGCTGTGGTTATTATACAGTTACTTTCTTATTTATTCTGATAAACTGGAATAAGTGGAATAGATGTATATGTACCTACATATACTAAAATGTGATATATGAAACGGTTGCATATTCTTTAGAATAATGAGAACCATTAAAGTAAGGTGACTTAAGACATAACTGACTCGTATATAAACGTCTATTTATTTTCAATACTACATTAATAATAATAGTATTTCCGTATGAAAAAGCTAATGAAAAGCAATTTTTACAGGTCCAAACGAAATAAAACGGTTGTCCTGGTCAATGTTATGCAAACAAATTAAAAACGCGGTAAACGTATATGGTCGTAAACGTGTATGGATGGTATTAGGTATGAGCGTGACTTGATAGCTCTGATATCGTGTTTTTACAATGTACTTTATATTTGTAGGATGTTATTCGCAGACCTCCGGGAAAGAAAACAATGCGAAAGATTAGAAAAGTAGGAAAAGTAAGGAACTTTTAGGTAATTGACATTAGTTTAGTGGCCATCTATAAATTACGCTACACGTTTGCTCAAGATATTATTGGCGTTGCGTAGAGATGAAGCTTCACTCTGCATCCTCTATCGTTTGTATCATGGGGAGTGTTCAGTGGAATTTACGGACTTATACCGGCTGCAGGTTTCCGCCATCGTCCTACGCGACAAAATATCCATCCCCATCACCTGGACGATTGGCACTCCACCACCGTGCGCTTCTCCGGAAGCTTTTTGCCTTGCACAGCCAGCCTATAGAACAAATTGTCGCCTGCCGTATTTCCGGACCGATACGACCTTCAAACCTTCAAGAAAAGAGCGTATTCCTACCTAAAAGGCCGGCAACGCACTTGTGACTCTTGAGTTGCGGGTGTCCATGGGCGGCGGTACTCACTTACCGTCAGGTGACCCGTCTGCTCGTTTGCCCCCTATCGCATAAACAAAAATGTTTTATTAACGTTTATCACAAATGGCGCCACCTTCAATAAAATGCTGTTCTCTCATAAAATTGATATTATGACATGCATGATACTGTTGCAGGTTATTTGATAATAAATAAATAAAGTCATCATCATCATCATTATCAGCCTGCCACCGTCCGCCGACTATACGAAGGTGTTAAATAATTACATTGCATATTGAGTTATTTCAAAGTCAGTCATCGCTTTTAGAACCTACTGTTAGTAACTGTAAATGTTGGTGGCACTAGTATTGTAGGTATTTATATTCTCTCAGAAGTATTAAAACATCTATAGATACATCGTTAAATTGTATTACGGGTGTGTTGGTCTAGCGCGCACTTTATCAACGGGGGCGATACCGGCCCCTAATGGTTGCTGGAGCTTCTGGCGGGGGTGGTAACGGCAAACGGGGGACGTTATGACAGTCCAGGGGGCAGTCACGGCGTACCTACCTAATTAGAACTGTAATCTAATAAAATATTGTAAAAATACCTCTTATTATTACGGCTTGAATAAACATTAAAATATTGAAATAAGCATTAAATATAAACTGTATATGCCCGGTTGACGGCAATAAGTTTGCCCCTATTACGTTAGTGGGAAAAAATTCATATTCTAATTCTAATTGCGAAAATGTGGGTGTTTAATACACATCTGCCTACCCCTTAGGGGATTAAGACGTGTGCGTATGTTTTTATGTATGTTAAGTATTGTCTAACTCAGGGGTGCTCAAACGGTCGATCGCGATCGACCAGTCGATCGCGAGTGCTTTTTGAGTAGATCTTGAGAAGAAAAAATTTTTTAATAAGTAGGTAACTAAACTACAAAAATTTATTACGTAATAACACTGCTTGCGGCAAAAGGCGGCTTTATCAAAGGAACGCGCGGTACTTGTCAAAGAAAAGCCGCGTTGTTTCTAGACTAGACTGTACTAGACCATTTCGGGCGGCGCGTTTGACGGGAACATTCGAGACTTTCGTTCACGCCGATATAAATGTTGCGCCTGCAGGAATTGGAGTCATTCTGAATTGTAACTTGAAGGCGATACTACGTCGATACAAAGTTTATTATTAAATAGTGCGAAATGAGTGCAGTGAAGAAATCTAAAACGTATTATTTTAATAACGATTGGGAGGAAGAATTTTTCTTTTGTATGGTGAAGGATAAGTGCATTTGTGTTATTTGTCGTGCGTCAGTTGCAATACCTAAGCGTGGTAACTTAGAGAGGCATCATAAAACGGTTCATAAAAACTATGAAAAGGATTTTCCGCCACAGAGTGAATTAAGAAAACGAAAAGTAAGTAATTTGATATCTTGTTTGAAAAAAGAACAAACCATGTTCACAAGACCAGCCAAACAATCAAAAGCTGCTACGATCGCGTCATTTAAAATATCTCATATATTGGCGAAACACAAGAAACCATTCGAAGATGGATCGGTTGTGAAGGAAGCATTTATTGAAGCGGGTGAGACTTTATTTGGAGATTTTAAAAATAAAACAGAAATCATGTCTGCTATTAGAGAACTTCAGTTATCTCGTCCGACTGTCACAAGGCGTATTGAAGTCATGAGTCAGGACATCGCAGATAAACTAAAACATGATATCATGGAATGTACATACTTTTCTTTACAGTTCGACGAATCCACCGATATGACAGACACTGCCCAGCTGTGTATTTTTATTCGGATGGTATTCAATGACATGTTGGCTAAGGAAGAATTTTTGACAATCATTCCTCTGAAGGGGAAGACCCGTGGCGAAGATATATATGACGTTTTCATCAATTTTGTAAAAAACTACAAGCTACCAATATATAAATTAGTGTGCATTACTACCGATGGAGCACTAGCAATGACTGGAAACAAGAACGGTTTTGTGGCATTGTGTCGAGCTATTGAAGAATTCCCTTCATTTTTTTCATTCCATTGCATTATACATCAACAAGTTTTGTGTTCAAAAGTTTTAAACACGGAGGAAATTATGGGCATTGCTTGCAACGGCGGCTCTTTAAGTTGCAGTTGGAAGATAGGGAGTCAGCTGAACACACTGATTTAGTTCTTCACACGGACGTCAGGTGGTTGAGTCGCCGAAAATTCCTAGAAAGGTTTCAAGAATTATTTCCCGAAATAACAGCTTTTCTAGACGAAAGAGGTGATGACACTGAGATGTTGAAAAACGAAAAATGGCTGACTGATTTGGCATTTTTGACTGACATCACAATGCACTTAAACACCATTAACTTGGAGCTTCAAGGTAAAGGAAAAACTATTATTGAGATGATTAGCGCAGTAAACGCATTCAAAAGTAAATTGCAACTTATGATAGATCAACTGAAAAGAAAGGATCTGAAACATTTTCCGTCTTTGAAAGCAAGGATTCCTCAGTTGAATTATGATACGTATGAGGCTGAATTATCAAATATTTTGGGACAATTCGAAATGCGTTTTTATGATTGCAGTAAATTGGCAAATATAGCATCATTTATGAGTTATCCTTTTTCATGTAAAAACATTGAGGAATTAACCACTGAAGTAGCAAGTCAGTTTAATATGAACTCATGTTCTGTTGAAAATGAGTTGGTGCAGATTATATCAGATATACATCTCAAAGCTACAGCATCTGATACAAATTTCTGGTGTTTTATATCTGAAGATAAATATCCGAATCTAAGGCAAATCGCCCTTCAACTGACGGCAATGTTTGGGTCAACTTACATGTGGGAGTCTGCATTTTCTGAAATGAAGATAATTAAGTCAAAATATCGCAATCGACTAACTGACGATCATATGTCATCATGCTTGCGATTGGCACTCAGTGGTTACGCACCATCTTATGAAAAGTATGCTGAGGACATGCAGTGCCACGCTTCAAGATCCAAAGTCACTCCTTAGTTGAGTTTAACACCATATGTAACTCTTTTGTTTTGTAACAACGAATAAACTCGCAATTTTGAATAACTAGGAGTTTTTTCATTGATATTGTAGAGAAGAACTTAAGTAAACCTAACCCAAACCTTGACTAAGATAATGTAAATTGTGTGGAAAGCTAATATCTATACATGCTACGGTACACCCTACCTAGGTAGGTAGGGTGTATCGTGTATGTACGACAACCCTGCATCACACATACTTGCAGCCTCTCAAGTCGATCGTAAGTAGTCTAAAAATATTGAGGTAGATCGCCAGCAGTTCAAGTTTGAGCACCCCTGGTCTAACTGATTTGGTTTAGGACTGTACCAAGTCTTTGCAAGTTAGTAAGCAAAGACCTGATTTACGCAACCAAGCAGATTTCGACGAAAAGACTGGATATTGTAACAACCTGTTTGCAGGTTAAATGCACCGGGGCACCGCAAACAAACAAAGGCATACAAATCTATAAAAGGAAGGGATAGATGTACTAATGTCTTATAGTTTTTGTGTGCTTACTTAGTGATGAGTGATCCATACTCATGCGTGACTGATAAAGTAAATAAGTCATTATAGGCGGTAGTGCATTATAAGTGGTAGAGCCATGCTTAGGCACGAATGGGCCGGCTCGACCGGTGCGATACCACTGCCTCACAGAAAACCGGTCGTGAAGTAACGCTTGCGTTGCATTTCCCTGAAATGAGTGAGGTCTCCGGAGGCCCAAAATCCCCCACCCCCCCTACTGATAGCGAACTTAACAAAAAGGATTTCCCAGGCGGGTACCAGCGCTAGCGTTGGAGAAGCCCCCCTTGGACGTCCACCCTCAGTACGGAATATACCTGAGCGTGGACGCCCAGGCTGCCCCTCGTACTCTGGGGGGGGGGGGGGCTCAACTCCGCTCTTAAAATCTGCTCGGGGCAAGAGAATGCATAGCATCAATCAGTTACAGGCAGTCGCCGCGTATGACACTATAGGTCAGCAAACTGGGATGGAATGAGAACATTCTTTGCATCCTGCCCATGGCGGCAAGTTTGCTTCTCGTCGGATGATCCCAATGTCGTTGCCGACTCTGTCGCGGATGTTGCGCTTCAGGGTATGGAACTTTTCATTCTATTCTCCCTGATTCCCACAGGTGGCAAGTCCCAGCCCTGGTTTGGTCGAACCTGCAAAGCGGCGTCCCGCCGAAAGCAGGAATGTTACCAAGTATGGGCTAATGAAGCGACAGCACGGGATGTAAAGACCAGCACATTAAAGAAACAATATCACTTTGCTTCCACGTCCCTCAAAAGAGTAATTGCTGGGGCAAAGTCGGCTCACATCGGCAGAATTGGCGAGAGACTAGTGAGTCTCCCTTCCGGAAACGCACCGCCGACCATACCGCAGTGCGAGAGCCGCATGCTGGAAGTCCGGTTTACACAAAGGGCAGTGCGTAAAGCGCTCCTTTCACTCGACGTTCTTAAGTCGAGTGGGCCCGATGGAAACTCTTCTATCGTGCTGAAGACGTGTGCTAAAGAGTTGGCACCGGTTTAAACGCGCCTTTATCGGCTTTCCTACTTTCTTGGCGTAGTCCCGAACTCATGGAAGACAGCTCTAGTGCACCCAATCCCTAAAAAAGGAGATCACTCGGATCCGTCCAACTACAGACCCATAGCCATCACCTCCTTGTTCTTCCAGATAATGGAATCCATTGTTAACTGCCAGCTCCTCCGGTACTTAGAAGACCACCAGCTCCTCAATGATCGACAATACGGCTTCCGTCGGGGTCGTTCAGCTGGTGATCTTCTTGTTTACTTGACTCACCGGTGGGCACAGGCGATCGAGACCAAAGGGGAAGCGTTGGCAGTTAGTTTTGACGTGGCGAAGGCCTTCGATCGGGTCTAGCACAAAGCGCTCCTTGCGAAGCTTCCTTCCTATTTGCTTCCCGAGAAACTGTGCAATTGGCTCACCAGTTTTCTTACAGACACCATCAAGGTCGTTGTTGACGGTGCATGCTCCGACTCCTGTTTCTTCTCTTAATTCTGGTGTCCCACCACGCTGTGTGCTATCACCAACGCTGTTTCTTCTGCATATCAATGACATCCTGCAGATAAGCAGCATCTATTGCTATGCGGACGATAGCACGAGTGATGCCCTCTACACCGGCCGCGCTAACATTTCTAGGATAAACGTCATCGAAAGCCGATCCAAACTTGTGTTTGAAATCGAAACTTCTTTATCAAGTTTCAGATTGGGATAAACTTAACCTAGTCCAGTTTAACCCCACGAAGACACGGGTTTGGTTAAAAAGATGCCATTGGTCGTATCACCTCAATTTGAGACTCCCTACCTGCATCAGCCAGTATCGGAATCCCTGGCGTCGATATATCAAGCGAAGTTCAGTTTCGCGGTCACTTAGAGAGTAAGGCCATATTAGCCTCGACGAAGCTTGGTGTGCTAAACAGATCGAGTCAGTATTTTACTCCGGCCCACCGCCTGCAACTTTATAAGGCGCAGGTTCGGCCGCACATGGAATACTGTTCTCATCTCTATGCATGTGCACCCCAGTACCAACTTCTCCCTCTTGACCGCATTCAACGGAGAGCGACTCGCATCATCGACTGCCAAGATATTTCTGATCGAATTGACACCTTGGCGTTGCGTAGAGATGTAGCTTCACTCTGCATCCTCTATCGCTTGTATCATGGGGAGTGTTCAGAGGAATCGTTCGGACTTATACCGGCTGCAGGTTTCCGCCATCGTCCTACGCGACAAAATATCCATCCCCATCACCTGGACGATTGGTACTCCACCACTGTGCGCTTCTCCAGAAGCTTTTTGCCTCGCACAACCAGCTTATGGAACATGCCGTATTTCTAAACCGATACGACCTTCAAACCTTCAAGAAAAGAGCGTACTGCTACCTAAAACGCCGGCAACGAACTTGTGACTCTTGAGTTGCGAGTGCCCATGGGCGGCGGTAGTCGCTTACCATCAGGTCACCCGTCTGCTCGTTTGCCCCCTATCGGATAAAAAAAAAAGTTTCAAATCTTTCTATAAATCGGTAGAATAGTAAGGGTATTGAAATCATAACAAATAGTGAATTCCAAAATGTCTAAAACTATTTTTTTATATACTGAAGCGGACAGACGAGCAGATGGGTCCCCTGATGGTAAGTGACAACCGCCGTCCATAGACACCTGCAACTCGTAAGTCGTTAGTGCGCTGCCTGCCTTTGAGGGTGATGAGGGATGGGGGATGCCGGTGGGGGGAAGAAGAGAGGAATGATGAGGGGAGAGGAAAGAGGCAAGGAGGAGTTGGGCCTCCGGCAACCTCACTCATTTTGGGGAATTGCAACGCAAAAATTGCTTCACAACCGATTTTTTGTTAGGCCGTGGTATCGCACCGGTCGATCTGGCCCATTCATGCATAGGCATGGCTCTGCCACTGTTAAAAAATGTCGGCAGTACAATATTGAGTATTTGAAATATAGATGAATGAATGGATAAAATACATACTAATAAAAAGGACGTAAATTTGTCCCATTTTCAGGGACTTGAAAAGAAATATATTAAACAATCACCCATATCAAACCTTTTTGCATTGCGTTCCAATCAAGAAGGTATTGTGCATCACCTTTTTGCTTAGAACACAGCTTTATATTCATATTAATCGCATAAGGATATAGGAGGATATTTCATTATTAATCGCAAAAGCGGGAAAACCATTTTTATGCCGGAAGTCAAAGAGGTTAAATGAAACAGTTCTTCATCATAAGACGCCATCAGATATCATAATAAAAATAGTGTGAGTGAAATAACTAAAGGATGGACAGTAGAAATATTACAATACTAACACTAATTGATTTTAGCAATGTATTCAATACTGTAGATTTCCACCTTCTGCTTGGTATATTGCAGTCTCTTAACATGTCTCCAGTGACAGTTGAATGATTTCATAGTTACCTGACTGGTCGTCGGCAGCGTGTACGCATTGGAGACTCGGTGTCTTCATAGTGTAATATTTCTGCTGGCGCCCCATAGGGTGGTGTTTTATCTCAATTACTATTCGCTGTTGTTACAAACTCCATCTCTTTCCTGTGCCGATCGGTGAAATCCTGGAATTCACTACCAGCCCACGTGTTTCCTTTCTACTTTGATTCCGGGTCTTTTAAGCGAGGCGTGAAAAAGCATCTCACCAAGCCGCCATAGTGTGGGTCACCATGCTGCATTCCACTCTTTGACTCCACTTTTTTTTTTTTTTTTTTTTATATTAGCCTACCATAGTGACTGAAACCAATACCTTTATTGCTTTCCATCAGGCAAAGTGGAGTCACTACGGTAGGCTAATATAAAAAAAAAAGTTACTCAGGCTCCGCTCAACATGTTGTCTCAAGCAATTCACTTGATTAATGCAGATCTATCCTACTTTGCGATTGGAGTCATAGTTATGGACTTAAGGTTAACCCTTCAAAAACGCAGGTATGTGCTATAGGCATTCCTGGGTTGGTCTCAAGAATTCAGTGGTCACACCTGCCTCACATTACATTTAATGGCACCATATTACAGATTAACACAATTTTAAAAACTACTTTATTTGGGTACCACAGCTGCAAGAAGTTAGTCGAAAAAAACTTAAGCAGGGTTTCTGCGAAGGTTACGTAACTTTCTGCCAACTGCGACCAAGACCGCACTTGCACAGGCACTTCTTCCAATTCTCGACTATGCCGATGTCAGCTATCTAAATCTCACGGAAGCGCAACTTGATGAGCGACTTCAAAATTGTTGTATAAGATTCATATTTGGCCTGCGAAAATATGATCACGTTTCTGAATTTCGTCAAAAGCTCAAATGGCTTTCAGTTCCTTCTCGCAAGAGTACTCACATGCTCATTTTTCTTTACAACCTCTTATTCAACCCTAATTTTTATCTCAAAGAACGTTTCAAGTTCCTTCATGACACACATGAAAAATGTCCAAGGTCATCAGAAGATTTGAGACTTGAGATGCCTTCGCATTCCACAAAATTTCGTCGAAATCGAAAAAAAAAAATCGTTGAAGGTTGTAAATGTAAGCTTGTGGGAATGCCTTGTCACTCAACATTAGGCTAGCGAAAACAATTACCACTTTTAAGAAAATGGTTCATGATTATTGATTTTTTATCACATTACTTTGATACTTTCCGTATGTCGTATGTAGATATATGTATGTATATAGTTGTATCTATATGTGTATATTTTGTTTTATATATTTAAGTAGGTATATGTATATTTTTATATTTATTAGGTAAGATTTCCTTTGAAATGGACTGCAAACTACCAACCTCTCTCCGAATCATTTTGTTCCATTCTAAGGTTGCCTGGAAGAGATTGCATTTAGCAATAAGGCCGCTCTTCGTATAATATGTGTGTTAAACTTCTATGTATAATTCTAATTCTACCAATGTTGTATAAATAAAGTTGTTATCTATCTATATAAAGACGTTGAACTATCATTGTGTGATTACTTAAAAACTTAAGATTTTTTTTTGTAGACTACAAGATAAGTAGCAATGCACTAAATGATAGATTATTTAGGCAAGACTATTTGAGAACAGGTTACCACTAAAAATATCTTTTAAATTAATTATAATTTCTGTTGTTGTAATAATGGTTCAGCATACTTTGCCCTTTTTGTATTTGGAATAGTAGTCATCAAGAACCAATAGGTCATCTCCATGTAGTAGTGGACCCCTCAACTTTATTACCGTGTCAACCGAGGTCGCAGTATGCAACTTCTTTGATTTTAAAGGATTTGGGGGGTTTAGAGCAGAAAGTAATCCCAAAGTAAAACCTTTGCAAGCTTTGCAAATATTTTTTACATATTTATCACATTTCGGCCACCAGATTTTAGTTATTATTATCTATATCTTTATTCTTATTTTCATAGCCACAATGCCTGGGTGACAGCACTTTACTTCTTAATTTGATTGGAAATATCATCTTCGTTCCTCTCAACAGCATATCTCTATGGAAACAGAGCTCGTTCTGAAAATTCCTAATTGTTAACTCCTCCATCCCAGTTATTATTGTTAAGTCCTGCTTATACCACCTCAGATATTTTCTGTAGTGGTATCCCAACAGGTCTGATCACCTCAGTAATACTTAAGACGTAATCGTCATATATTGCTTTAGGATTTGAGGCCAATTTACGAAGTCGTTAAAGTGGTTCAGCTTTGTTAGTTTTTCCTGACCTATATTTCACCTCGAAATCATATGACTGTAATCTTAAAACCCACCTCTCTATTCGGGCACATGGTTTTGATTTCGGGCTAAATATTATTTCCAATGGTTTATGATCTGATATCAAAGTTTTTCTATACCAAATGATTTTTATGAGGTTGTTTCTAATATTCCCGATTATTCGCATTTCATCCAGATTTTTGTTGTAGTGTTTCTTTTAGGGGTTCTGTTAGTGTCGCTAAGTGGGGAATGCATTTTCCTATGAAATTTACTAAACCTAAAAAACTCTATAATTGTGAATTGTTCCAGGCGCTCTGAAATCTTCTATAGCAGTAATATATTTGTCAAGGGGTTTTACTCCTTCTTCTGCAAGTTCATGACCCAGAAAATGAATAACCTTTACCCCCTATACTCAATTCTCTTCTCTTAGTACAACATAATTTTCTTTCAATACCTACATGACTTTATTTATTCTCTCATCATGTTCATTTTGATTTTTTCCAAAAACAATATGTCATCTTTAAAGTTTATTACTCCGTTACATCCTAATAGTATCCATTCCAAGATATTTTGGAAAATTTCTGGTGCACATGTTATATTAAATATTATTCGTTTATACTAAATAACCCTTTGCTGGTAATGAATATAGTTATATGTATATCTCGAGTCCCGGGGAAGAGTTGGATTCGTATATGCTTTGTTAGCACATTGCATATCAAGGCACATACGAAAACTACCATTTTCTTTCATTATTGAAACTATAGGTGAAACCTAACTACATGGTCCTTTGACTTCTTCTATTATATCTTTTTAGTTTCTCTTGTCAGACATTGTAATCTAATATAATAGCTTTAAGACTTACGTAATAGGGAACAAACCTATTGCACCCTCCGGGCAATGTATGACTATATATAGGTTTATTGTCTGATAGATATCAGAACGATACCTTAAATGAGGTTAACGACACCCATGAGTAGAGATGGTTTAGCCCCATTCTACTCTAACGAGAATCGCACGGGTAATTATAATAATAAAATATATCAAATAATACAACTCTAAATTACGATATTTGCCACATATTGTAACAAAGCATAATGACTAAATAAATTATCCTACTACTTGAGTTTCATATGCAAATGACCGCTTATTCTTTTTTTTTAATACTTAGTCAATAACTTTGAAGATTTCGAATTACTTGCAGTTTAGTCTACATTGCAGCTGATTATTTGTAATGTATTCATAACAATTATTATATTACATGCTGATTATAACAGTTTATTATGTTCTTATGTGTATGTAGTTATCGTGTATGTATATTAGGTATGTATATATGTATGTGCGATTGAACCAGCACCTATTTCAATTAGCACATAAATCATATTGTACACCACGGCAGCCCATACGAAATCATTAAAGTCCTGTCCATCCAAAGGTAGCCTGCAAAATATTACTTTTTGTGATAAGCCATTAAACATTTTATGTGTAAAAATATAAGTTTTATATTATATGTATATTTGGTGTACAACATAGAGTACTAACTTACTTAAGCTACAGTTTTATTGTACCTTTTTTATTTTGTATTCAGTAGAACCTTAATATTTAAATATGACACTATAGTTTTACAATAAAGTTCACTTAAACCCGTTTAATATTTTTTGATCTCTATTTTCTTTTAGTGAATGTGCAGATAGTGATAAACTGTGTTGTAAGTAATAACTTTAACGACCATAAGGTATTTTGTTTTTTCTAGGTCACCATCTTAAATTAATATTTTTATAGTAAAGCAGACAAGTTTTTAATTTATTTGCACTTTTATGTAGATTATAATAAAGACATAATTCAGAATATACTCATATTCCACATATGTACATCCCTGTAGGAGCTCAGCAGTGATCGTATACGAAGGTGACACTCCATGACACGACTAGAGCTCATCAGCTTAATTTGTTTGTAGGTATCTTATAAAATGTATACTCAATGATAGTAATGGTATTATCAGTAAAGTAAAGGACGTAATGACTGCAGTAAGTAAGTGCAGTATGCAGTAAGTAGTCACTGATGAGCACTGTCAGCTTGTGCAGCACGGGGTCTTCAAAACGACGATCTCTGCCTAAGGCAATAAAATACAGAAGGTTGAGACTTGAGGCACACAGAATTAATCAATATTACGTCATATTAATAGTAGATTTTGCAGGGTTCAGTGTAAAACAGGTTTTCTGCAAAGTCGGTAAATATTCTATAAATAACGAACTAGTATTGATTTCATTAAACATATGGGTTTGCTGAGAGTTGCATTCGAGTTGCTTTCTATAAAATGTTATAAACATATGGAAAAAACTATAACGAATGAAATATATTATTATAGGCAAAAGTCTTAGTTTACTGTATATGAGCATCTTGCTCATAGTAAATTGACGGAAATGTGTTATATAATGTTAGGAAAGCCCAGTCGTGCTCACATCACCAGCCTCTTTTCCTTTCTTTCCTTTTAGTTTCCTCCTGCTATAAATTAGGTTCTGAACTTGCTACTGTTTACGTATTACTGCTATTAGGTACTACTATATATTTACTAGTAAAACTCTATATCAATATATGTAATAATAACTTGTGAGTGAAACAGGAAGCTGCTATGCAAAGGTCAACCAGTTACTAATCATAAACAAACTATAAAATCTAAAATTTTATAATTATGCGTAATATCGCTAATACATAGTAAACTAGTCAGATAACAGGCTGTATGTATGGTTACTTTTAATAATTATTATCAATATTTTAAAAGAATACTAAATACAAAATAAGGTGCATTATAGTTTAATGAAATGTAACTATATCAACCTATAATTTTATTAACGAATTAGCAAAAGTGTGATGCAACGCCTTAACCTCACTACGCTATTTTGAAAGCTAGATCTCGATGAACTTAATTTATTCATTACTATTACATGCTCATAGAAACACTGTCCTTCACTTTCATACCAATAGTGTCGGGTCGTTTTAAAATTCGTGTAACTCTGCCAAAAACTCTAAAGTTTTGTATTTACTCATTTGTAACCGTTTGTTAGAAGAAAAAGGAAGAGGTTTGGTTAAAGGGCTCGAACACAATACAAGATATGCGACCTTGCAGTCCTCGATCGACACCCAATCCTTCCGTGTAGACAACATCCTTTTGCTTACTTTGCTTTAATTTTAATGTCTAAAGTGGCTGCCCTCTTCCTTCTGTGGTTGTTTTATACACATCTACCTACCTCTTGAGGGATACAGGCGAGAGCGTATGTATCCCTGAAGGGGTAGGCAGAGGTGTTTTAATGCCCACATTTTGACAAATATAATTTAGTCCCATTTAAGTAATAGGAGCGAGCCTTTATTGCCATCATCTTTTGAGAAATTGGCTGATAAATTTGGAGTATATTGACTGGAAAGGAAGGATAGAAACAGATATTGATTATCGGATGGAGTATTACGATTACTCTTAAATAAGTAAAAAACACCAAATTATATCTACATATATACGTTTACTTAATGCACTTCGTAAACATACAACTAAAGGACATGAGTACACCGTGACATTCGACAATCTGTAATCCTCACGCAAATTAAAAGAACTTAAAACCACAACTACCCTTGGCAGACGAACAGTCGGGTCACCATTGTTTGTGGTATCCTGTGAGGCCGTGATTACTACGGTCGAGCCGGCTATTCGTGCCTATGCATAGTTCTCATACGGTAAATTTTGTTATTCAATATCAATAAGTAGCCCTTACTTATTGTTCTTGTATATACATATATATATATATACCGAATAAACTACGTACGTAAGTCATGTTACAAATGTTATACAGAAGCCGAAATATCAAGGTCTTTGAGACTGAGGTAGCTACCCTATTTACTGAAGCACTACGATAATTATATACCAATAGGATGCATTTTTGACTTAGTACACAGTTATTATACGTGCTCACATTTGAATGGAAAATTAATGCTAGTGGCTCTGAAAATAATTAAACTTCAAAATAACTGGCTCTCAGGACAAAATTGTTTCTTAGAAGCAACGTGACCCTAATTATTTTCATCGCGTGATTGTTGGTTATCATCTTAGTCAGATGCTTGAAATTTTTTATTATTATATATTTTTACTAAAATCATTTAAAGAATACAAAGCTTAAAAAAATATGTACTTGGTACGTTATAACTGTTTGGGTTGTGTAGAAAAGCCCCCTTTTCCTTACAACAAATTTCTGTGTTGCATGCAATGTGTTGATCTTATAACCTTTAATTCATACACAAGAACATGCGTGCGACTGAGCATGGATCTTAAATTCATAATAGTTAGTTTAAAGGGAATACCGGTAGGTTTAGGTACATGTAATTGTAAACTATTATTCATTTGCTGAACCACTATCACTTGTTTTATTGCGAGCACTTACTGGAAATTATTTAAACATATATTTTCACATTAATATATGTTTAAATAATTAAACAACAACATATACTGTGTACAAGGAAGTTTGTATACTTATTGTTGAAATTAGTGTAGACGAGGTTTATATAAGTTGTTTATATAAACCTCGTCTACACTAATTTAGCATTTATTCCAATTCTTTCATTATTATCCTTTTTATTTATACTTTTAAATAATATTTGAAGCGGCGGTAGTCGCTTACCATCAGATGACCCTCTGCTCGTTTGTTCCCTCTCTAACTCTAAACGTATTAACAATATCCCTTTCCTTAAATTGCCTTCCCTAGGTCTTCTTACCTTTCGATTTTATTTCATAACATTTCTAGAATAGAAAAAGACAGCAACAGAAAGTTCTAATTTTTTAATGTGGGTGTTTTATGCACCTCTGCCTACCCCGTCGAGGATACTGGTGTATTTTGTTATATCTTTTTGGGTAAGTTAGGTATAATCTCGTTTTGAGTTGAGCTAAAGGTGAAAAACTCGACTGCTTATCTCGACTTCTTGAGAATAAATTCTCGTATTAACTCTATTAACTCTCTATTATGATTATGTTTTTAATTAACTTATCTTGTCATGATGATCTATATTACCTTTTTTTACTATTTTATCTTTCTTTTATATGGAATTTGCTAATGAGTGTTGTCATAATTAAAATATTTGCTTTAATAGAGGTTATTAAACCCATAACCTTCATTTGATAGGTGACTGTTATTTTTTGTAAATTGATGCAGGCCAAAAACAGGAGAAGCCTTTTATTGAAGGAATGGAAACCTTACATGTAAGGTCATTTATTACTCTTCTGTGACTATAGACATTCTGAGACGTCCATTTATATAAATCTGCATGTAAAAGCTATTGAATATATACGTAATATACATATTATTATGTATTATTTAATAGACAGTGATAAGTGATTACAGTATATTACATATTACAGTTCGTTCCTCTTATTTAAACCCAACAAGACCTAATGATTTTTAATTGGTGGTTTTTTCTTAACCGATGGTTTTTCGCTATCGTCGGCCAGTAATTTTCTATAATATTGCATTCCCACACAGCTTCATGCTGAATGCTCAGAATGCCAGAACAACCAACTATCGTCCACGTACCACTCGTACCTCTGTCGCGTTGAATGCGAATGAATTCAAATTCGGAGTTACATATAAAAAAAACGCTGCAGCTCAGTGTAGTTAAGTTTTCGAATGTTTGGCATATTGTTTTGCAAGTCTTATCAAAATTATAATGTAATCTATTAGTACTGCAACTCATATCTATTAGCTTCAACTATGAAACTTACTTTTTTATTAAAAATTTTGATTTGAAATTTACCAAGGATAATAAAAAGTAAATAGATGTGATCCTATTATGGAATGATGGATTGTGGAACTCTTTCATGGGTAAGTCCCTCGTGTTGGCTCATTTGGTTTGTTTTAGGGAGCCGAATACGTCACATTTGGTGACAAAGCGAGTTGTTTTAGTTTGACTTAAACTAAAATATTAATTATTTCAGTTAGAAATAAATGGCACCGAATTCATGCCATTCATTCATGTCATGCCAGTTGAAACTTTTATTAGCTATTCAATTGAACACATTTATTTTTGTACGTTTTATCTGTTTACAATAAACGGAAACACAAAATAGAATCAAATGATTTCAAATCGGTTCGGTTCACAAGAAACGTAATCAATAAAGGCAACCAGCTAAAAGTACTAGTAATTTGAGTGATGAGGGCATGCTAAATTTCCAAGGAACCGGTCTAATTCTACCTCTTAATTTATCTACCTTGTCGAACGTATGTACCCTTGCGAACATAAAAAAGAACACGGTCATTACTAGCGGTTGCGAAACGTGCTTTGGTTGTCATACATCGTTGTTAAGGTTGTATGAATGAAAATGTTCCGATTTGTTCAAACAGGTATATCTTGGGACTACTACGTTGTGCATAGAGGTGACGGACGCTGATGCCTTGATGACGACATCGCCACTAGATTTTACATTACGAGGACAACTTGTAGTGGCGGTGGTTCAGTTAGTAAGACTTAGTGCGCTTGAGACGGTCAGTGCGCTTCGAATTTTTGAACGCATTACATGTGTCGCGATCAATTGTTCTTATATTACAAATGTAAATTAGACCTTAAATGAACAAGTGATAATATTGTACTTTTAATTTTTATTAATTAGTGTCCTTATAAAATATAATAATGAAATACTACATGGTTTTAGTTATATTAGGAGTATTATGTACGGGGTAAGTAAAACGTTACTATTATTATCAATTTATCACTATCTAAATCTTTCTTACTTTCTTGTGTCTTTGTATCTTTTCTTATCTGGGTAATAATATGAAAGATAGATAGAAAGAAAATACGTTTATTGTTGGCAAATTCAAACAAAAGAACAAACCAAACTAAACAAGGCGAAAAAATAATCCATATTGCCAGCAATGGGTCATTTCATTCAGCATTTAGCCGCAATACAGTTCACGGGCATAATACGACGATCATTTTCAATGAGATGCCCTTGATGTGATGATCTTTAAAGTCAGACCCAAATACAATAATATAGGTTTATTTCTCAAGGATACAAGAAGGTGACAAGTAAAACTTAATAATTGTGGTGGTGTCGAGACGAAGACTTTATAATACGCTGTTAACAACAATTTATTATTTATATATGCCATTGATAATTATCTTCAGTTAAGGCTAGATCAGTATTGCCAGGATTTTACTTAATTTTATGTATTTTAATTGAAAACCTTCGAATATTTTAGCGCAACTTTTTACTTGTCTTGTTGTATCTTTTAAAGTTAAACTGTTATATAGCCTCTTTCTTCATCAGTTCAAGATCCAGGGCTAAAAATACTAGTAAAATGAAAATATATTTAAAATTAAACATATTACTACATTAACGAAACTTCGGGATATATATATCATAGTTGCAATTCAAAATAGGAGTCTATATCATTTTATATTTAACTACCTTCTACCAGCGTCATTGCTTGCAGGAAAGTTATTCGAACAGCTTTTTTTTATATAAAAGGTACCCTATGTTCCATTTCCTACCTATGGCAACATTTATTTTTGGTCACGTTTGCCGATGCCATACCCATGCAATGGGTCACCTGATGGTAAGTGCCAACCCCCGCCCATAGACCCCTGAACTCAAGAGGTGTAAGTGCGTTAAACACCTTTGAGGGTGTTAGGGGGGATCAGGGGAGAGGACATAGGTTGTGGCCTCCGGTATTGTCAATCAATCCTAGACACCATAGTTTGCACTATGACTTTGCAGTGTTAGTAATAAGAAGATCCTGTGAGGTCTGCGGTTTACAGCTACCTGTATTATTTGTTACTTTTCTTTGTATATATAATATATATAATGTAATATATAATAAATAAATTAAAAATATGAATTAAAAATACCCGCGACTTGATCTTATCTTATCTTGATATCCCTCCAACGATCAGAAAAGAAGGAGGACAGACGAACAGACGGGTCACCTGATGGTATGTGACAGCGGAAAGGGGAGATAAAAAGGGAGAGGGGGAGTTGGGCCTCCGAGAATTTCGATCTCTTATTGTTATTTTGAAAAAAAAAAAACGAATATATAAAAGGCCATTGAAGAATATACGTATATGTTTTTTGTTTGCCCATTTATATGTATTGTATATATGATTACCAATACTTCTACCAAAATACTCCAAAAAAGAAAATGTAGATGTGTAGATTTTTCACTTCACAAGTAACGAGGTAGGAAGAAATCGTAGCCAGAATTTAAAAAAAGATGGCTGAATGTTGCTAATCGCAAAACTCGACCGATTGCACCAATTAAGATAAATCCCCATACGGGACAACACTTTGTGTAACCCTGATTTTTTTTGTCCTGAGTCTGGGTGTTTTGTGTCCGTTATTTGAATGTTTGTAAAGTCCCCCGCGATACAGGAATTAATCCGAGGGCGGAATTTGTCTTAAAAAAAAACTCTCTCTTTAATATAATAAATAAAATAAAATAATATAAAAATAAATCAATAAATATAATATGTCCAGTTAGTAAACGTAAAGTAGTTAAGTAGGAAAATAATCGTTGAAGAGGTTCTCATAACAAATCCTTTGTTTTCGATGAGAACTTGATATGTGATGAGGAAAATACTGACAAAAGTTACGGTAGTATTATTGCAATAATTAGCTTAAGCTCTATATACAGCAAAATATTATATACAGTTTTCAACTTATCTTAAATATTTATATTTGAAACAAATGTTTAAATAAGTTAATAAAAGAAACATTCATGCGTTGCAAAAAATATTTCACACGGTCCGTTTTATATACATAAAAATATTCATACCTACTTGAGTAACATTTTAATAGAAAAAAACCTAAATTTAATTCGAAATATGATGTAATCATATTTCGAATTAAATTTAGGTTTTTTTTAGGTTTGTTAAAGTAGTCATTTTATGACACCCACTTAAAAATTCTAATTCTTCGAGAACCACCAATCTTTAGACGTTGATATGTGGTGGGTAAAGGTCAAGTATTTTAAACTCCTTGCACAGAATAACTCAATTCTGAATAGTGAGTAACAACTAAGCAGTGTAGGTGCTAGTAAGCTACTAAACCTTTGCAGAAATCAAAGCGTAAATGAGGCATCAAAAATTCATTATAAAATAAAATGACGATGACGCCACATTATACGCCATCGTAGGCAACTAACGGCATTATCCTTAATAAAACCTTTAACACGCGGAAACACACTCAACATACCAATAATTTGTAGGGCGGGATGTCTTAATCAAACTAGAAAGAAGTACATCATTTTATTTATTTTAATAAACCAAGGCTAATAATCTTGTCTGCCATCTTGTTTTAATACATTTTATGTAGAACTTTAATAGATTACATTTAAAAAAAACATTTGTTAGCATACTGTCATTATATTTAGCCAAAAATTTCATTCGACCATCATAGCTATGGCCCCGTAGCGTACTTACACACATATTCAATGACAATAAAATATCCTCTAACTGTCTGTATTCATTAATTTGTGTCATTTTTTAGGCTACTCATTTCTTTATTTAATGTTAATAAAGAGTTCTACCCGCTTCGACTACTCGTACTACTTCGTGTGTGCTATTTTGTATTGTTTTCGCTGCTGTTTTAGCAGAACAGAAATTTTACCTAGAAAAAAAGCGAACGCTTTCGCCAGGTACTGCGCAGTGAGTGCTGGCGTCAATTTGTTCTATAGCAACGAGAGTTAAGTATGGCAAAAGAAACAAGAGAGTTAAATTAATGCCATGGAAATACACTCACTGAGAAGTATGTGTAATGATAGATTGATTGACGAAAGTGAAGAATGATGTGGTTAGTAAAAAAAGGTTGTTACAGTGGTAGAGCTATGCTTAGGCATGCATGGGCCGGCTCGACCGGTGCGATACCATAGCCTTACAGAACCGATTGTGAGGTAACGCTTGAAATGAGTGAGGTTTCGAGAGGTCCAACTCTCCCTATCCCCTTTCCTCTCTCCTCACCCCGTCTCTTCTTTCCCATCTCCTCATCACCCTCTCTTCTTTCCCCTCGCAGCATCCTCCATCCCTTATCACCCTCTAAGGCGGGCAGCGCACTTACGACTCTTGAGTTGCAGTTGACCATGGACGGCGGTTGTCACTTACAATCAGGTGACCCGTCTGTTCGTCTGTGCCCCTTTAGTATAAAAAAAAGGATGCAGTGTCAAGAATAGGGAAAGGAATGCTGTGATGGTTTGGGCACTTGTTAAGGGTGGGTGACTTTCCAAAGGAATTTATAAGCCTTCTTTGAGTGGACGATTCGGTGTGTGTAGACCCAGAGAGACGTATACAAAAGAAGACGGCATCGGCAGTATACTAAATTAAAAATGCCGGTAACCTACGAGCGTGTATGAAAGGATTGATGAATGTGGAAGGGGCGCAAGTTTGTGTGAGGATTGTGGCAAATGGCGTTCTACTGTATTTGGTCCCTGGACTAGAATAAGGTATGAGCATATGTATAGATGTATGCTCCATCCAATATCTGAGGATAGTTTTATGTATTTGATCAGAATTGGAAGTCGATCTACTTGATATCAGTACGCATCGAACTTCAAAACTATGTAGAAGTTTTTCAGCAGCTACCTTATTACATCCACCTATATTAGTTCTTTCTATAAAATGCGGATGAAAGTTTGAGATGAGTAAAAAGAAGTCACTTCTATTATGTTTTGACCCACTAACACCATCAACCTTTTTTTAGGGCACCACCTTAGGGTAACTCTTATTTCGGCGGCATCCATGCACACGTGGACGTCGCCTCCTCGCGGCTGGCCACTATAGCGGGTGGAGGGGAAAGCCCGTCCCGACCACACGCGGCCACACTCAGGGCGGCATGAGGCGCTGGAAATTGCGTCTTTGCCGCCCGGTTTCGGTGGCGAATGGGGTCCGAGATGAGATCTTCCTCCCGGGCCCGTTCCGCCGCCTCCTTCTGCGAGATGACATCCTCACAGAAGGATGCGACCGCGGTAAAACATCTATCACTGCCGGCCATGGAGCGTATGACGGCCGGCAATGACAGATCCTCTCCAATGACTGCAGTGAGGGCCCGACGCTGCGTCGCCCAGGCTGGGCAATCCACAAGCGTGTGCTGAGCCGAGTCCTCACTGCAGTTGCAGTGGTGGCAGGCGGGACTCAGTTCCCTCCTGGCAACCGAGTGCAGGTACTTGCCGAAGCAACTATGCCCGGAAAGCACCTGCGTCAGCCGGAAAGAAAGAGTACCGTGCTGCCTCCCCGCCCACTCGAAGATGACCGGCTGGCACACCTCTTCGGGAAGGGGCCTACTGCCCCTGCCCATTCGAAACTCAGCCGTTCGCCGATATGTTTCGGCGAGCACTTCCGCCTCCAAATCCCTCGGGGGAGAACCAGCCAATGCGCACGCTGCCTCCGTTGACACGGTGCGGTATCCGCGTATGGCTCTAACTGCCATTACTCTCTGAGGGCGCCATAGGCGCGCCCTATTCTGGGCAGTTCGAGCCTCCGCCCACACCGGTGCACCATATAGTGACATTGACCTTTTGTTACCACCTTAGTGGAAACCGCTGCAAATATTGTGTTATCTTATTATATTGTGTCCTGTCCATGTTCGAAGCATAGGTATAATCAAAAACGCTTATAGAACGACTTGAACCTTTGAAGCCTTTGCTGATAATACCACACTTCAGTGAAACAAGTATAAGCCGAAGTAAAAAAAAAACTTTTATCAACATTTCTTAAATCTAAAAAAAATGGCAGGAGTGACATTAGGTAATAAAAACAAAAAACGCTTAGGATCATTTATAAAAAATGCTTTTTTTTGTAGTTGTTCTAAAATAAAATGAGGAAAACTTTATGACAGCATGAATCTGTTGATCTGATTTCGATACGAGTCGTGCTACGAAGATAAAAATGGGTGCACTTTTTGGGATGGGACATTTTCTGGAGAAAATAGACTCTCTTATCACTTACCTAAAAAAAAAAAAATCGCAGAAATTAAAACTAAAAATACACAAAATAACACTACTACTATACAGAAATGAACACACACCAAGTATATTTTACCTCCATTTACCTCTGCAATATAAATACCTTTTGTCAATCTTCTTACATTCATCCTTTCGATATGACCGAACCAGTACAGCATACTTTTTTCTATTTTAGTCACTACATGCTCTTTCACACCACACTACATGCTCTACTTGCACTACGTGCTCTGGCACTTAATTCCATATCAGCTATACTCTGCAATGCTCTCATTTCTACCGTATTAATTCTACTTTGGTGCTTCTTTTGCCATACCCAACTTTCGCTGCCATACATGAGTGTTGGCACTAACACACCTCTATACACAGCCACGCGAGCCTTCATTGAGACTCTGTGGGTGGTCATAATAGTATGCAATGCGCCGTTGATCGCTTTACCCGCACTCACTCTCCGTTTTATATCACCATTACACTTTCCTTCCCTAGTAAACTTTGATCCCATCCCAGATATACAAATTCATCCACTTGTTCCACTTTTTTACCACCTATCATAATTTCACAAAACGTTATATTTTCATATATTTTCATCTCTTTCAAAAACCATAGTTTTCCTCTTGCTCACGTTAATTTTCATACTCTTTCTTTCTAATGACCCACGCAAGCTTGTTACGCAGCAAGCATTATTACTTGGTCATCCGCATATAGGAGACATTTGACGAGTAACCCATTCATTCTCAAGCTACATTCTTTCCCTTTAATTTCCTTCAGACAATAATCAATGAATAAGTTAAACAGCCATGGCGAAGCTACACATCCCTGTCTGAGACCTTTCTCAATCTTAAACCAATCAGTGTAGGCGCCGTTCACCCTGACACATGCACTGGAATTCTCATATACTTCAGAATCTTCATATGCTTCATAGACTTCAGAATCTTCATATGCTTCATAGACTCCACAATTCATCCCTCTCCCCTCGATCGTAGGCTTTCTCCAAATCCACGAATACGCAGTTATTTACGTTGTACTATAACGTTATAATAGTTCGATACTTTTGCTCGAATACAAATCTTATGTTATTCACATTACAAAGTAATGGTTTTATATGTGACATAAAGTTGTTGTGCCGCTTTTTAAATATAGATACAATTTTCGAGTATTTTAAATTTAAGGCTATAATTATCGTTAAGTAATGAATTATTCAATAACATTGATTCTCTAGTAAAAAGGGCAAAACAGATTTGGACAATTCTTCTAGAGAAAATAATGTGAAATGTTTTATGTAGGAATATTGTATGTGAATATAATTAGAAAATGAGGTTTTCTGTATTCCATCCGAATGTATATTTCGATGTACAGGAATTTCTCAAAACTACTCTTCCGCTTCTACTGATCCGCTTTGGATGCAATTTTCTTTATTGAAATATATATTTTTAAGAGGTTGTTTTGTATATATAATATATTAGGATCGGATGAAGACCTCCGGAGATAGACAACGTAACCCTTCAACATTTCACTAATTAACAGCTGACAACCCGTGATTGCTGTAAACGCATGCATGTCTATGTATTGTTTTCACGATTCGATTTTAAAAACATTGCCTGTACTCTATGAAGGAATAAGTAAAAAAAAAAAAAAGAAAAGATACACGCAGCGTTTGTATAATTAAGATGGGTCTTTCACTGTTTGTTGAAGTTGTTTTTTTTTTACCCAACTGTGCAAGAAGGAGGGATATGTTTTTCGATTTCGATGCATGATGTTTCTTTGTCACGACCTACAGCCTAGACGACTTGTAGATTTCGACATATCATTTGAATCACCTTGATAATGAGAATGACATAGGGATAACGATAGAGATAATATGTGTAGATAGAGTCGTCAGCGAATAAATTGGAAGTTAATAATACAGCCGGGTTTTACATTTTTTTTTTTTTAGGTTTTGGTTAGGTTTCATACATTATTTATTTATTTTAAAATATTTTATTACATTTTATCATTTATTACACTTACATTTCTTTACTACTTTTAAGACGCAGCTTGAAAGTTGAAAGAGTTGATATTATTCAACATGGGGATGATGTTTACTAACAAAAGTGTAGTACCAAAACAAAAACAGATAATTCCTTATAATAACATTGATTGTCTTCCACATGAAAAATGCATATAGCTTTTAGGAAAAATAGAAGAATTATTTCATTTAGTCTTTTTATTTTATCGACCTCGTTGATCTTACATATTTTTTATGTTTTATTAATTGAACTACAAAGGAGAATCTATCTTTATTTTATTTATTTGTGGCATTAGTTTTTTAAGAAATATGTTATCATTAGCGTTAAGTTCGCCGGTAAATTTCTTTTGTATTTCAAGACGTCGATGATATTTATATTCATTACTTTTTGATATGCCACATTGTTGTTATGATGCAAGTGTCTGTAGATAAAAAAGCAAACCTGTCCTTCGAATATAAAAATACTATGAAAACAATAAATTATTTTAATGATTACTTTAGTGTTTTAAGTCTTTAAGTTTTTTTTAAAGTCAGGTATATTGGAAATGCCTAGCTTTGTATTAAGAGTAGGTACGGCTACGTTGTCGTAAGTAATAAAAACAACTGGTCGAGGGCCTTTTCCCGCAGCGGGCGGAGCACACACCCCCGTCGATGGCCTACGCGGTCGGAAACGACGGGGGTAGAGAGGACGATGTGCCGCCCGTTAGGGAATCGGAGGTTGGGGCGGCTGTTCTACGGATCCGTTCCAAGAACACCGCCCCCGGGCCGGACGGGGTACCAGCCCGAGTGATGGCCCGAGCCCTCGACCATATGTCGGACCGCCTCAGGGAAGTGTTGGACGCTAGCCTGGCGTCCGGACGCTTCCCGGAGTGCTGGAAATGCGGGAAGCTGGTCCTGTTGAGGAAGCCGGGACGGCCTGCCGATTCGGTCGCGGCCTATAGGCCCATCGTGTTGCTGGACGAGGCGGGTAAACTTTTTGAGAGGATACTCTCTGCCCGCATCGTCCGGCACCTCAGCGAGGTGGGCCCCGACTTGTCGGACGCCCAATTCGGGTTCCGGGAGGGGCGTTCGACGGTCGATGCTGTGATGCGCCTTAGGGCCGTGACCGGAGAGGCAGTGAGCTGTGGCGGCGTGATTTTGGCGGTGTCTCTGGACATCGCCAACGCATTCAATAGTCTGCCATTCAGCTGCATCAGGGAAGCACTCCAATACCACGGGGTGCCAGAGTATCTGAGGCGGCTGGTGGCAGACTATTTAGAGGAGCGTACCGTCGTGTACGGGGACCGAGAGGGCGTCTTGAGACGGCGACCCATGTCGTGCGGCGTTCCGCAGGGGTCTGTCCTTTGACCACTCCTGTGGAACGTGGGGTACGACTGGGTCCTACGAGGTCGCCTCCCCCCCGGGCTGGGCGTAATTTGCTACGCTGATGACACATTGGTCACAGCCCGGGGGGCGAACTTCCAAGAGGCGGCGCGCCTGGCCACCAGGGGTGTTTCTTTGGTGGTCGGGCGCATCGAGGCACTGGGCTTACGGGTGGCCCTGGACAAGACGGAGGCCCTTTTGTTCCATGGGCCCCGTCGTGGTCCACCCGCCGGTGCCTCCATCGATGTCAACTCGGTCCTCGTCCCGGTTCGGGCCCAGATGAGGTATCTGGGCCTGATACTCGACGGTAGGTGGCTCTTCGACGAGCACTTCCGACAGCTTGGTCCGAAGCTGGTCGACGCTGCCTCTGCCCTTGGGCGACTTTTGCCCAACTTGGGTGGAGCCAGCGTCGCAACGCGACACCTCTACACGGGGGTGGTCCGGTCGATGGCGCTGTATGGGGCACCGGTGTGGGTGGCGGCTCTGACCGCCCAGAATAAGGCGCGCCTCTGGCGGCCTCAAAGGGTATTGGCGGTCAGAGCCATACGCGGATACCGCACGGTGTCCACCGAGGCGGCGTGCGCCTTGGCTGGAACACCCCCGTGGGATTTGGAGGCGGAAGTGCTCGCCGAAGTTTATCGACGGGTGGCTGAATATCGGGCGGAGTATGGCTTTCGCCCTCCACCCGAAGAGGTACGCGAGTGGCGTGAAGCCGCCCGTCGAGCCACGATGGCTAGTTGGTCGTTCCGGCTGGAGACTCCGCGCGCTGGCTTTGCCGCCGTGGAAGCTCTCCAGCCGGTCATCCTCGAGTGGGCAGGGCGGCAGCACGGGACCCTTTCCTTCCGACTGACGCAGGTGCTTTCCGGGCATGGTTGCTTCGGGAAGTACCTGCACTCGGTCGCCAGGAGGGAACTGAGTCCCGCCTGCCACCACTGCGACTGCAGTGAAGACTCGGCCCAGCACACGCTGGCGATCTGCCCCGCTTGGGAGTCGCAGCGCCGGGCCCTCACTTCAGTCATCGGAGGAGATCTCTCGCTACCGGCCGTCATACGCTCCATGGCCGGTAGCGATAGCAGTTTTACCGCGGTCGCAACCTTCTGTGAAGATGTCATCTCGCAGAAGGAGGCGGCGGAGAAGGCCCGGGAGGACGATATCCACTCGGACCCAATCCGCCGCCGGCGAACTGGGCGGCGTAGGCGCGCCTATCAGCGCCTCATGCCGCCCTGAGTGTGGCTGCGGATGGTCGGGACGGGTTTTCCCCTCCATCCGCTCTAGTGGCCACCCGCGAGGGGGTGACGTACGCGTGTGCCGTCGCCTAATTAGAGACTTTAACAGCAGACGGTGCCCGCTTCAGTGCGGGCAAGCGCTGGGAGGGGTCCGGATGTCTTAATATCAGCAGTTCCCGGATCCCTTCCGTCTCAGGCGCAGAGTGGCACACCGTGTGGTTTTAGTCGGTTCGATTCCGACACACCGCCCCGCCGCAAACCCCGGCGGGGTGACGGTCCGAGGGGATTTCCACACGTTAAAAAAAAAAAAAAAAAAGTAATAAAAACAACAAACGGTACACATTAAAGTTTTTGTATAAAAATATTACAAAATATATTTACAAGAAATTAATTGCATGGCGGTTTAATCATTAAGGTAGGTAGGGTCAAATGTCGTGATTCGCGTGTAAGCAAACAAAACATCGTTTTTGTGTAAAAATCTAATGCCTGGAGGTTTTCGCTATCCAACTTTTACGATGCTTATTTTATTATATTATAGACTCGAACAAAGTCGCGGGCATAGCTAGTACACTCATAACACATACATATGTACATACGCCTGTTTCCAGGGGCAGGCAGCAGAGGTTTATTAAATACTTACATTTTGCCCATTAGAATTTGGTATACTGTATATACCGTCTGATAGATAACAGTCCGATCCATATTATAAAAGTATATTAATTATAATAAAGTGCCAGAGTGTCGGCAATAGGCTTGCCCCTCTATTACGTTAGTGGGAGCAAGTTCTAATTATTAAGAAATTCTAATGGAAAAATACTCAACCTTCAGCGAATGAAAACAATCGTTGACGTGTCGTTTTAATAGAGCTCGTTAAGAAAAAGTATTCATTTGTTTAGTAAGCTAAATTATTTATGAGATAAACGAGTGAAATAATTGCTAAATATTTAAAATCATATTTATACCCTATGTCACAACCACTATTAGAACGATTTAAATGACACCTCACATATAGAGAAATCCATCAATTCGTCTAAGCTAAGCTATGAAAAATATACAGTATACATGTGTATGCACATATATACGTGTATACTTACATAAATACTTTCGAAAAACATAACCCTCCGTCTCAAGTATTATTTATATTTGTGGGAGTCTAGGCCATGCTTATTTGTTTGACATAAATCTACAGCTATGAATACTTATTATGATATTTTGCTATCAATAAACAATAACAGTATACTACAATACGTCGTACGTGCATACGTCCAGTACGAATATTTTCTTTTATTGCTTATCAAGCTCTAAAATACATTACAAAATATAATATACAAAACACATAAAAGTCCTAAACCATTAAAGAGTTTAAATGGAGCTCATTACATCCCTATACAGTTAACTACCTGACCTCTACACAAGAGTTTAGTTAAACACTACATTAATCGTACGTTGAACACTACTGTAATAGTACTAATATTATAAGTGTTGTTTATCTATTCATGAGTAGGGTCGAGTCACCAGCGTATAGCTAGCTTTTGTCACAACTGTGAGATGAGTGTGTCAGGAGTGACAACTAAATTCGTAGTCTTCATAATTGCAGACTTACTTAGAAAACATAAAACAATTACCTGTTCTTAATTTGACTGTATTACACTTCAGTCAATAAGTACGAGTATTTTATCACATCTTATCAGTAGGTAATTACATCAAATACATAAACCTGCGACAGCTATTAACTTAACTTAATATAAACAATTATACTACTATAAAGTAATGCAAACCTTTATAGCAGTATAATTAACGTTACTTGGTAAAACCTTGAGGTTCTGATAATTTCGCATTAATTGATATTGAGAGGAATTCGCTCTACAAGGCATTATGACTTGTTAAATAAAATGTGTCTAAATGTCAAAAAAGTTTAAAAAAAATAAAGCCGGTGTGAAGGTTTCCCGGCGGCAACTATCGTTGTTTGCATTGACAATGACCTAGTTATAGGCTATTTAAATGATTCGAGTAAGGGCTTTTAAAGGGCCTTAATGTAACGTAATATATTTAAAATTTTGCGGTAGCAACAGAATAAAAAGATATTGTCAATCCACGATTTACAGATTTATGTATTTTTATTTCAGTCTCGGTTGCTATGCAATTATTTTTATCACAAAAATATAATTATCCATAATTATTTCTATTTCTTCTCAGTAATATATATCATGTATATTATTGTAATATATTTCTATTTCTTCTTATTCTGTGTCACATTGAAAAGGAATAATGATATCTTAAAAAAATATTTGCTTATACGTTACGGCGGTATCAATTAGATAAATAATTTTCGTCAGTTTCTCTAAGTAAAGATTAAGCTGTATAGAAAAAACTGTTACGTCAGTTACCTACTGTGATAACTCGCCCAAGAAGTAAGATAAAATATTCGGATAAAATTATAGATAAGATTATATTAAGGTCTTATGCACAATGCTCTTAAAGTGTGATAAGATGCTTATAAATAAACCTGATAGACCTGATATAAGTAAACTTTATATAGATAACCAAAGCTAGGTTTTGTTTTCACTTTCGTAGTTCGCCGATGGTAGAGACGATGCAATAATAGACTATGAGTCTTGGACTCCAATGGTAGGTAGGGGTAGAAATGTACCGCTATCCCTTTAGGATTAAAATGAATCAGCTCGTAGTTATCAATGAGTGTACGTTAGCTTTTCTGAATTAATTATTTATGTGCAGGTGCAAGTCAATAAGGCACTACGTACTAAGTGGTTGTGCGATATTGTATAAAACAGGTTCTAGTGTTGAAAGATCATTTCAAGGTTCACAATTAGTTTTAAATTATTATATTTGGTTACTGTAGAATGAGCTGAATTGCGAGCAATTGACAGGCCTGACAATCGTTATTATGCAGTATAGTAAGTAGTTACATTAACGTGCTAAACGCTCGTAAAATTTGTTTTATGAGTGATAATACACTATTGTTACTCAAATAAATAAAAATTAAATAACAAGTTACGCCCTGTGTTACGCCACGCTTACATTTTGACTATGTACGTACATGTGGTTTTAAATAATTTCTTATATTTTTTATATGTAGTAAATACGATCACCCCATAACTGTCCGAATATAAAAAAAAAACATAGTTTATTATCAGTCCTTTTGAGTCCTTGATATACAGGTGAGTGTATTTATGTGTGAACGCTAATCATCATAAAATTATGCCACAACATTGTCAGACGGAAGAGTACTGGGAAAAGTACTGCTTATAATAGAAATAATGCTTTTAGGCAATTGTCCTCATTGTCAGTATGCGAGCAAAGCTTGTTGATAGCATAAATAACCTCACTTTATCATAGAAACCAAACTAATCGAGTATATTATATGTGTGATCATACCGTGAATGTAGCTCAGGTGCAACATGTAGGATACTATGCGAAGGTTCAAGTCAAGTTCGTCCAGTTAGAGTATGTTTGCGAAATGATGCATTTCTATGCATCATAGATAATAATAATATGCATTAAAGATATATACGATTTTACATACATGTGTGTTTAGTATAGCAGCTAAAAATAATTAATTATAATTGTATGTTCCTGTAAATATTAAAAGTGAGTAAATCCAACACGAGGTTGAAGGCCGTAGACCATTCAGCATCTGTGAAGATACATTAACATACAATTGAACTTTTAAGGTTAACATTTAACAACATAGCCTTGTTTCTTTTAAAATTTTATATCAATATCAGACGACATTGTTATTATAGTGTTACTTGCCGATATTAGGGTCACAGGGTACTCCACGATCGTGGCGGTAAGGCCCGTCATGAAGGATTGGCTGTAGAGACAGCGTGGTGCTCTCTCCTACCGGCTGACGTAGGTGCTCACTGGTCACGGCTGCTTTGGGAAGTACCTGTGTCGCATGAGACTGGAGTCAACGACCGCGAGGATACCGTACTCCACGCCTTATTTGCGTGCTCTGCGTGGGCTCAGCAGCGTGTCGACTTCGCGGCGGCTATTAGTGTAGGTAGCCTCTAGCTGGAGACTATGATTATGTTTGTGTTCCAAAGCGAGACAGCGTGGGACTTAGCCACCTTGCGGGGCAGTAATGCACGCATAACAGGAGAGGACAAGCACTCTCCCGTCCCGTAGAGGATGCACCAGGCGACGGAGAGCTCATCGTTAGCCTAGCAGAAGCAGGCAGCCAGGTGACGGTGACGAGACGAGTTGTAATGCAACCTGTATTCCACGGAGTGGTCACCTGCTAATCAGGTGGCACAGGTCTGCAGTGGATCTCGATGGATTCCTTCTTTGGGTATCCCGGGTCCTCTGCAATAGGCCCACTGTCACGGACCGCTTTGCGGTTTTAGTCCCACATAGCATCTCACCCTCAGCTTCGGTGAGGTCATGAACCGTGGAGACTTCCTCACTCAAAAAAATAGTACGGGCAATATCATTATATTTTTTCGTACATCCTATATCAGACCACTTGACTGGCATGTTGGTTTAGTGATTACTGACCCTGTAAATGTATAGTTAAGTCGTGTATCATATAGTCTGCGATTTCTAGGACAAAGCCTACCGATTCGACCGACTCAATTCATCTTCGCTGGAATACTCACATCCTGGACTGGTTTGAAGCGAAGCCCCGTGACGTCCTGCCAGGGAGTCAAAGTCTGTCGGGAGTAGAGTAGTAATCCTTCTAGGGCCTAGTTGTTTATGGACTACCGACTATAGTAGGTAGTCCATAAACAACTAAAACCACATAACTTACGTCATATACCCTATAGGGTATATGACGTAAGCCGTGTGGTTTTAGTCGGTTCGAGTCCGACATAACCTTGTCATTGTTTACACGATTAAGTGTTACCCATGGAAAGTCACAGTTCAAACGATGAAGTGTTACCCACGTTAAAAAAAGTAATATATATTATATATATAAAATAACTTATAAGACAAATACGCACAACAGATTTAATGTTAGTTTATAGTATATTCCATTCAAAGGTTGCCTGCAAGAGTTCGGAGACTGTGATAAGACCGCCCATTGTACCTCTGCATTAAAATGTTCATCCACATAAAGATTTCATGTGCAATAAAGAGTACCTGTTTATCTATCTACATATACCAAGAATATGAGTTACAACATACTACCTCACCTCGTTAACTAAGGGGGCTTGATCAATCATTGAATATATTGACCATGTCAAATGTCAACTTACAATCAAATCAGTCTAGCATAACTATGGAGGATATTTAGGTTGGATACCAACACGGCGATTATATTTTTATAGACTGCTTTTTCTCTCGAAATACTTGAGAGTGGAAGAATTCCTGCATTGATCTAAACGAGGGAGAGAGAGTCCATAAACAACTAATAACATAACTATGAAGATTCTATATTGAAATTTGTCTAGGTCTAGGTTGAAAAACGATGGAATATCAATTTCTTTTTAAATGTAAATTTAATCTGAAGTATTGGTGATAGCATTAAGAACTATTAAATGTAGGACTAATATAGGATACGAATAAGCTATATTACTTACTTAAATTACTAAATGTATATTTCTTACAAAAAGGAATATGTTTTTCGAAGGTATGAATGTTTGTATATATGTATGTATATAATATACGATGTTTTTAGGGTTCCGTACCTAAAAGTAAAACGGGATCCTATTACTAAGAGTCCGCTGTCCATCCGTCTGTCCGTCTGTCACCAGGCTGTATCTCATGTACCGTGATAGTCACTGCCGAATTAAGCCAGCACGGGGCCTGTAGCAAATTCGGCCCAGGGGCCCTTGGGTTACTTTAGGTTTTCAAGTTTATGGTATTAAACTCAGATTAGAGAATAAAACCGAAAATGTGTGTGCGTGACAACCTGAAGCGGCTATCTAGAAATACGTATGTCTGTTTGCGTGTAATGATACCAGTTTTTGAAATAAACTATATTATTATTAATTTTACAAATCAAATTGTTTGGCTTTTTTTAAACTTTGGGTAATAAAATAGTTGAAACGTATATTATTTTGAATATTTATTAGGTAAAATCAAAGTTATCAAAGTTCCTAAAGCTTTATAACGACATTCTGCATTTTGATCCACGTTATTGAAAATATCTTCCAAAAGTTGCTCATTAGTGATAAACCGCATAAAATTGATTTCTAGCATAACCTCGGGCTGATCACCTAGTGTCCTTTAAAATCGGAATCGGAATCGGAATCTTCAAAAAATCGGAATTTTTGAAGTAGACTTTGTGTTCGTAAGACAACCCAATCGATAAGTAGAAGCGGAAAAATTGCATAGAGGTTTTCAACGAAATCGAAGAAAAGTAATGCTTCTGTACCGCAGTCTGCAGCGCACTTAGCAACCAAATTTAATGAATGTGCAGAACAGGGAATGTATTCTGCGTACTTATTTATTTCGTTAATTCGGGCTTTTAAACCGGTGTATTTCCCTCTCATGTTACTGCCATTATCGTAGTTTTGCCAGCGACTATCTTTGATATCAATGCCTCTGACTTTAGAAATCTAGTAAACTTTGAGCGAGTTGTTCAGCAGTATGACCTTCCATTTCCAAGAACTTAACAAATCGTCCCACTGGTCCAGATGGCAGAACATAGTCACTATCAAAGTCAGTTGGTCTACATGCGATATATCTGGAGTAGAATCCAATGAAACAGTAGTATTTGCATACAAATTCGCTTATAATTTGATCCACTATGCTTTATGCAATTAGATGAAAAAAATCCTTACAAGTTATTTCTGATAAATATGACGCATGCCCATTTCCTTTATTAGCATGCCTTTGAATATGTGGAGCCATAAAAGAGTCAAATTGGGTTATTAATTCGAACAAGCCTAAATAATTCCCATTGTGAGGTGAACCAACAATTTCGTCACTGCCACGAAACGTAAGACCTCGTTGTGCCAAAAACTTTATTACTGCAGTGATTCGTATTACGAGTAGCCTCCAATACTTTTGATCAGTCTCAAATTGGCTGAAAAGTTGAGAATCAACACACGAAATCTTGTTCTTGAGGTTTAACAGCAAAATTATGGCTTGTCTATGCAGAGTGCTTTCGTCGTGTCTTGTCAACAAATTGTACGCATTCTTCCAGTCATCTAATCCGCCCTTCGTAAACCGTAGTGACAAACTTTCTAAATTCGTAACTTTGCAAACAAAACAGAAAAGTCGTCCTTTGGTTTCCGAATAACACAACCAGTCTCTGACGTTTAGTAGTAGTTTATGTTTATAGGTGAAAAATGACTTTTGGCAGAATCGTGGCCTATTCTCGTTTTAGTAAATTTTCTTAGTAGACGAAAAATCACTATTCATATGTTGCAGTTGGCTGCTTCCTTTTCCAATCCAATAATCTCTACCATAGTAGTTCGGCCATTCCCCAATAATGTTGGAGTATATTTTAGTTTTTGACTTGAAACTGTAGTGACATAAGAATTATGTAATAATATGAAATCGAATACTTTTTGGTCAGAATACGACACCTCTAGATCGAGAGGAAAGGCTATACTTTTAACTTATTTTTGATTAGAACATGATATAGCTGAGTTAGGAGAAATTGCTGTCTCTTTAACTACAGCATCGCTTATAGAAAATGTAGCTTCATTAGAAAAAGTAGTAGTACCAGTATTATATACGAGTATACAATGAGACACAACTTCTGTATTGTCTGATTTACTTTCTGAAGATTCAGCAACATCACTCTGAACATAAAAAACTCGGACAGCTTACGTGTTTTTGACAGAACAGGGTAGTTCTTTTTTTCTTTTCATCTTTTGCTTTACGCTTAGCACTTCCAGAAGCGAAATGCCGACCCGTATCTCTAGATTTGCTGCTCATGTTACCTACGGTTAGACAATTTTTTTTATGATTTTATGTATATGTATGTATGTATGAATATGCAAAACATACAATACAATGTAATAAAATGTCTTATCTTAAGTGAAGTTATTCTCGTTTATATATTTTCTGCCTTTGTACATATAAAAAACTCTTCTTTTGTATTTTAAAAGAGATGTTGAATGAGTTGCTTACAGCGAGCGCTACGTCAGCAAAAAACAGTACTTGCTCGAAACTTATTCAAAAACTCCAACAACTCGAAAGAAACAATTTTTCTCAAGAATGGCTCACATCTTAAGAGCTTTTAACAGTTTTTTACGTTGTGCCCAATACAAATGTACATCAATTTCCAATAGTTTAATAGTCAATAGAATCCTATTTTATATGTTCGGGTTTTACGATTAACTTGAATGATAACAATATCAGGGAATTCCCCTGTTAGTTTTGCAGTGCTACCACCTTGCGTGTAGTGCAGTGCAAGTAGTAAAAACACATAACTTGTGCCTCCAGCGCTCAATTTTAAAAACGTTAAATTATTGTTGTAGATTTTGATACCAACGTTTCTCGTGGTGGGTATTATACAACCTATACCTACGATTTAACGTGACCAAATCGACTTTTAGATTTTCAGGTCAGAGTGAAGCATAACTTCGCGTTTACGGCATGCAAGATATTTTACGCTTATCTAAACTTATTTTATTTTACGGTTAGATAGAGCGTGGGCCCCCAATTCGCGAGGCCCGTAGCATTTGCTAC
Source organism: Tyria jacobaeae (assembly GCA_947561695.1). NCBI lineage: Eukaryota > Metazoa > Arthropoda > Insecta > Lepidoptera > Erebidae > Tyria > Tyria jacobaeae. The sequence goes on from OX387209.1 coordinate 15,618,609, forward strand.
TCTTGCTACTGGGCTAATCCGGCACTGGTGATAGACAATTGAATTTTTTACAGGTGACGTATTTCTGTTGCCGCTATGACAATAAACACTGAAAAACAATAAAATAAATATTTAAGGCGCTCGTGACTTTATTGCTCGTTATTGCTCGATATTGATAACGGCAACAGGTAGACGCTTGAAATATTCACAGAATATTTATTTATATTTACTTTATATATAAATAATTAAATTAAAATAAAATAAAATATTTAATGATTTTTTTTTATACGAAACCCTCAGTGCGCGGTTCCGACTCGCACTTGGCTGTATTTTTTGAAACGGCCTAGACCCTAAACGGGTTAATGGATTTCAAAACGTGACGTTTATGATGATTATTTGAATCAACTTTGAGCGGAAGTAAGTTATATTTCCGAACTTTAAAGGCTTGGTACACTGTAACGAAGGATATTTATATATTTTTTTCTGCTATATTGGTTTTTGTATGAAATTATTTTTGTATTTACCTTAAGGATAATTGGAAGGTGTTACGTCCTTAGGCGCAACAATGCTAAAAGCTATTTCCCAGTAGCGTCGCGCATGCAATGCCTATCCTGCTACACTAAACTGTACCTATTCAAGGCAAGTTAAACGTCCTCGTAGTACATCGCCAAAATTATATGTGCAGTTTTAAGGTACGTTTGTAAGGTACTTGGTAAAGGATACATAATTGTACATGTTACTCGTACGTCCATTTCATGAAATATTCGTATTTCAATGGAAAATACCCGTTGCGTTGTGTGCGTGTACTACAAAAGAATTTGGTAAATTTTATTTCTAGGCGAAGTACTATTTTTTATTTATTTTAATTTTAGATTATTTGATGTCCTAGTTCGTCTTTAATGCCGTTTAATACTCCAAAACCTTTTTGAAATATACAGGTGCATATTCAATCAACTGAATGATTGAAATATTCAAACTATACTACATTGCAATTTCTCACAGTTGTCATTAAATTTATTGTTTGTTCCACACAATTTAACATTTTAAAATATTCTTTGTACAAAATACATAAGATAATGGAACTAAAAGTAGTATATTTTTACTAAACGTTAGAGAACTGTACTCAGGTTTGGTATAATTATGTATCAAATAGGAATGACAATGGCGTCACGTGTCGTCACGCCTTTGTTTTGTCATATCATTGAAATTAAAATTTCATTGTTACTAATTAAGTGATATATACTTCTAATTATATCTTCGCGTAACTTACAAGTTACGTGAATCTTAATTTGTTATTTCATTGAATCTGTCGAAATGTGTTTGTCGTTCGTACGTACTTAGTACAATAACGTAATACGGTAATTTATTTATTTATAGTTAGTGCACAATTTGTAAAGAGGCCGACTTAATGTCAAAAGTTATTGTCTGGGTGCATAGATAAGTTCACAAATTAGTAAATTAATTAATAGAGAAACCATTGGAAAGATAAATAAACACATTGATACAGACATACATCAATTTAAACATCTATATGAGTCTATACTATATATATTAGGTATTATATAATTGGATTAAAGAGTTATAGATATTACAAGCACTATGATTGCAGTTTTAGTTATCATCACAACGGAATATTAGAAGAAGTGTAAATGGGACACAAACCACTGAAAGCATTTTCTTAATGATTTGTATACTTTATATGGCACCGTTTAATGTTGAAACCTAAATAATAATATTAGGGATGTACCATCCCGTGACTATTTTGAAAAGCCTGCTGCAGCAAAAAGCACCGAAGCAGTCTTTGTTTAAGAACTTAATTCTTTATCAATGAAAGCAGCTGTAAGGTTACCGTAGTTCCCTACACAGATGTATGATGGAAGTGATAATATTTGATAGGTATGCTGAGTCCGGAGTGTCTAAATAAAACTGCTCTGTATGACTGATAAAAGAACACTAAATGTATTGTCTTAAGTAAGTATGTACATATTAGGTAAATAAGCGCGGCGCAGCGTCGCCGTTTTAATATTGCTAAATGTGCAGTTCACCATATAACAGCTACTCTGAACAATATTAAATGAGACCATGTAAAACATATTTATATAATCACTATGTGTATCATAAAATCATAATACAGCAAAAATTACACTTAGGTAAACAAGTGGTTAGTTTAAAGTATGTCACTCTAGTCTTTGTGACTTGATAATAAGTGAATACAGGGTAATAAGTGAAAACTGCCGCCCATCGACACGTCAAAAAGTTGTAAGTGCTCTTCCCGCCTTTCAGGCTGATGACGGGGGTAAGATAAGCAGAGGGTGTGTTTACGCATCCGAAAGCCTCACTCACGCGGTAAATAATGCAAACATCGGTTGACAACCGGTAGAGAAATATGCTTTTATAATTAGAAGCCATTTGTGGTGTTAAAAGACTAAATTCTCTGCTTTTTCTGCCTGTAAACAGAGTTAGGTACCTTTTAACTAATGCACGTACATACGTAGTTACCGACAAAACAATAAAATAAATGAATAAAAAATAAATAAAATGTAGAGTATATAAAAATCAATATATATATAAAAATATGACGAACAATAATTACATTTCCAAATTTATTTCCTACCTTGGTAAAATTGGAAAGTACGCAACTTGAAACAGGACGAGGTTGTTTCCTCACAGTAAATTATACCTCAACAATATTGAACCTTCGAATGAAACTTTTTACCACAGTTGGTAATCAAGTCAGGCTTACCAGCCCAATATTTTTTTTTACTTAGTGAGGAATGAGTTTACTCACTTTCCTTGTGAATCCCACAAATCCGGGCATTGCAAAAAAAAAACTGTTTTTGTTTGCAATGCCCGGATAAATTATGGTCAGGAATTCCTGATAAAACGTATGGAGGATAAAGTATTTCATGGACCACAATAAAAAATTTCTAAAAATAGAAACAATAAAGAATGTCGGCCATGATTGGTATTACCTGTGCTTATTTTTTTGTATCATTCAGCATTTCTAAACATATAATATGGATATAATTTAAAACTCCGTCGTCGACTCTGTAAGGTAAAAGGTTCTTTACCCGTCCGTACATTTGCGATATTTTTGATAAATTCTTGTCAGTATGTCCTTCTTATTTTTTTTCTGAGAATATTAAAAAGTGTACCCACATTTCAAGTTTATAGTATATAATTTGGCCCAACGTTATTAATGGTGTCATCTATATGAAATTAATATTTCTCGTAAATTGTTACATTACAGCAATGATATTATATATATGATATAATATACTATGTTTTTCAAATGAGAAGATAATCACCAACTTCATTTTAGATTTGAAAAACAAAATACCAATTGCAAATCCTGATTAATGTAAACAAAAATCATACTTATGTGAGAAAAAAATGTTTTATAATTGTTATATTACTTTTAATTTACTATTTCTTACTTTTAACCGTACGTATGTACGTATCAGTACGAGTATAAAAAAGTACTTAAAGATCCTACGGTTTTGAGTTAAGTTGCATGCCAATTACAAAACAAAATGGCGGTTTGCCAGTTTTAATCTTATTTTAAATAGTATGTATTAGCAGATTTACGCTATGGAGAAAATTTCGCTTAGTAAGTTAAATTTCTACATACTTATCAGCCAACTCTCCAAAAATGATTAATCAGAAGAACAATATAATCTGATACCGCTGTTGCTGTCACTTGCAGAATCACAATGTTTCTTTTCTTTCATTCAAGTTTATTGTATCTATGAAAAGCGAGTAAACTTAAATAAACTATTCTCTATGAAAATATGCGTATGTAGTTATAGGATTCGGACTTTTCGACCAGACGGCACCAGGCAGTACGAATTACAGGTATGCAACCCTGACTTGCATGAGTTATTGCTAATAATCCCCAATAATAAAAAAGCAATATACCTTTGTGCCATTTAAATACTTTTGCAAGCTTAAGCAGTCCTCATTGACACTGTAAAATGGGATTATTCCTTTTAAAATAAGACGCATTGTCAAGTTATATTTAATAGACAATATCTATCAATAAAATCAAACAAAAAAATAAATATCATAATGTAAAATAGTAATGTTAATACTAAAATAAATAAAATAATGTTAGAATATTGTAGGCCGCCCATTGTACCACTAAAGGTAAAATTTTATTTCATATATCCCATTGATTGCTTTTGTAAATATCTGTTTATCTATCTAATGTTGACCAACACTCGATTCATATTCACTAGACAGTAAATTTAAAATAAATAGTTAAAAATATTTTTTTTATGATATGATACATGTGTTATTCTTTGTTCGACAATCTATTATTCAGAATACATTATCTAGTTACCTCTTATGACAATGACGCCAATATGCTTTGCTTATTTGCTTATTTGTTCTATATTAGAACATTAACAAAAAACCAGTATTAAATTATTCCAGTTTGTTGTAAATATCATTGATTTTAAAAGGTTTTTAATTTTATATTTACTCCTGTCTTTACTTAAACTTGACTGACATAAAAAAAACAATATTTAAATTTACTCTCTATTAGTGGCATTTAAACTATTTGTCCATACTTAATTTTTAGAAACCTGAACAATAAAGGAAGTATAAACTATCCAATAAATAATCATTAGGTACTTTAGCGAACTCGGTTTGAGAGACTGTTTTCATGAGTATATTATGAAGACAGTCTTATATTATGAAGACAGTTTTATATTTGAAGAGTTTGATGAATCATGGCAAAATTTATATTATTTTCTTCTTCTCATTAGTTGCCGCAGTACTTTACAAAAAAAATATACATAGAACCTCCTCCTTTTGAAGATGGTTTTGAAAGCAACTACACCAACGAACTTTGAAAGGACGCTAAGTTCAGTTATTGTGTCAGGTTGTTTGTGTATTAAATAATGTATTCTTTATAAGTTGAAGAAAAACAAGAACATTTGTCATATTTGACCGCAACGTTTATACAACAAACCGGTTGGCAGGCTAAAGTGACACCATTGGTTTTACTAATATAAAAGGCATCGGCAACCACTTACTTGCCTAGTCCACTCATTTGCCGGATTGTTGACAAAAAAACTTGGTGTATGTTACTATACGCAAAACTAACAAAAAACTAAATAAAATAATTTTGAAAAACTGGTTTCTTAAAAAATAAAGAACAAAACCCAAAACGAAAGGAAATCTGCTATAGCCGCTTTATTTTTTTTTTTGTAAAAAAATAAAGCTAGTGTTACTTGTGAAGATGGAAGTATTCTAACGATACGCAATAATCCTTATTTTGTATAGACCATTAGAAGTTGGAAGGTGAAATAAAGAACCTGAAATATGTATACATATGTATATATACATAGATTCATTAACAATAAAACATTACACTACTTATTTAGGCAGTTGTGTAACAAAATGTGTTCTGATTTTCTGTCAACATGAGTGACGATTCACCTGCAGTTGCAGTGCAACGATTCTGACTGCCTGCCATTGAACGTAATTTTTTGATTGTTAAAGAAAATTAAGCAGGTACAAACGCTTATTTAAGAGCATTAGTTGTGTAATAAATAGATCACAGAAATATTCTGCTGGACCTAAAACAGTGTGCATGAAAATTATCTGCGTTCTATCGAACACTACGACTAAGACTTTATTGTTTCTATGTCCATTCAAATTCGAATCTCGATTGTTCATTGAACGATATAATTCGTGTGTAATCGTAAAATATTTTTTAACATAAGCAGTTAAGTTTTGTTATCATTGTTTGAAGTACTCAATTTTTCTTATACAGAAATGCTGAAATTTTAAATTTCTCCGGAGGCTTGAAATCAAATTACACGTTTCCACCTGAGTTTTTATTTGGGGTATCTACTGCGGCTTTCCAAATCGAGGGAGCGTGGAATGTTGATGGTATGTTTTTTTTTTATCAAACTAGAAGTTTAACTTCATTAGACATTAATAAAACATTTAGTAGTAGTAAACTATTTTTTTTTTTCAGGGAAATCGGAGAGTATATGGGATCACCTCATACACACGAATAAGAGTTTTGTGAAAGATGGATCAAATGCTGATATAGCTGCCGACTCATACCACCTTTACAAAAGGGATGCTGAAATGGTGCACGAACTTGGAGTAGATATCTACAGGTTTTCAGTTTCTTGGCCGAGAATTTTACCCTCTGGTCTTACAAACAATATAAACGCTGCGGGCTTACAGTACTACAGCAATCTTATTGACGAACTTATAAAGTACGGTATTACACCTATGATTACGATATACCATTGGGATCTGCCACAGAAACTCCAAAATATAGGAGGATGGAGCAATGCGCATATTGTTGATTATTACACAGATTATGCTAAGGTATTATTCGACAATTTTGCGAGCAGAGTAAAGTATTGGATAACTTTCAATGAGCCTATGCAGACATGTTTGGAAGGTTATGGCGGTACCTACAGAGCACCGGCTTTAAATCGGCATGGTATTGCGGAATACCTATGCGCGCACAACCTTTTAAAAGCTCACGCTAGCGTATACCATCTGTTTAACGAACAATACCGCCACGTTAATAAAGGTATCCAATATTCCTTTACAATCCATTCCTTTGAAAGTCTTTACAAAATATGTTGAATTCTGATTTCATTCATATTTTTTAGGCAAAATTGGTATGGCTTTGGATTCGAACTGGGCTGAACCTAAAACTAATACATCAAGAGACCGAGAAGCAGCTGAGCTTTATTTGAAGACGCATGTAAGTTTTTTTTTTATTATTTCAGCCTTTTACACGGGAAGATCTGATTAGTACCTATTTGTTACCCGCAATAATATGTTTACAACATATACTAATCAATAGTATTAAAACACTTACTTATAATAATATCATAGTGGTAGAGCCATGCTTGCTTAAGCACGAATGGGCCGGCTCGACCGGTGCGATACCACGGCCTCACAGAAAACCGGTTGTGAAGTAACGCTTGCGTTGCATTTCCCCGAAATGAGTGAGGTCTCCGGAGGCCCAAAATCCCCCACCCCCCTAATGATAGCGCTGTTAACGAAAAGGATACCCAGGGGGGTACCAGCGCTAGCGTTGGAGAATCCCCCCCTGGACGTCCACCCTCAGTACGGATTATGCCTGAGCGTGGACGCCCAGGCTGCCCCTCGTACTCTGGGGGGGGCTCAACTGCGCTCTCAAAATCTGCTCGGGGCAAGAGAAGGCATACCATGGCACCCCCTGTCACGTTTACCGTGGATTTTTGCAACATTAGGGGCTTACATTCGAACCTCGACACTGTCCACCACCACCTTGAGACAGCAAAGCCGGCCTTGCTCTTTTTAACCGAGACGCAGATATCATCTCCAGCGGACACATCCTACCTCTGCTACCCTGGGTACGGACTGGAACACTCCTTTGTTCCTAAGGCTGGTGTATGCGTGTACGTTAGAGATGATATCACTTCTCGCCCCCTCGGCAATCTTGAAGGTAGGGACCTCTCCATCTTATGGCTACGTGTAGACTGCGACGACCATCCCCGCATCTACCTATGCCTCTACAGGTCCCATAGCGGTGATGCCGAAACGGACCGACTCATCGACCACGTCCAAATGGCTACAGACTCAGTGCTCCAGCAGGTCCCATCCGCAGAGATCGTGATTCTTGGTGACTTTAACGCCCATCACGCCGAATGGCTTGGTTCGCGCAAAACCGATCATGCGGGAAGATCTGTTCACGATTTCGCCCTGGCATATGGCTTGACGCAGCTGGTAGCAACGCCTACGCGAATCCCAGATGCAGAAAGCCACGTGCCTTCACTGTTGGATCTTCTGCTGATCTCACATCCTGACGGCTACAAAGTATCCGTTGAGGCCCCTCTTGGCTCTTCGGACCATTGCCTGATTAGGAGTATGGTGCCACTCGCTCACTCGCTGCGGCCGCGTGTTACAGGCAGTGGCCGCGTATGGCACTATAGGTCAGCAGACTGGGATGGAATGAGAACATTCTTTGCATCCTACCCATGGAGGCAGGTTTGCTTCTCGCCGGATGATCCCAATGTCGTTGCTGACTCTGTCGCGGATGTTGTGCTTTAGGGTATGGAACTTTTCATTCCATTCTCCCTGATTCCCACAGGTGGCAAGTCCCAGCCTTGGTTTGGTCGAACCTGCAAAGCGGCGTCCCGCCGAAAGCAGGAATGTTACCAAGCATGGGCTAATGCAGCGACAGCACGGGATGTAAAGACCAGCACATTAAAGAAGCAATTTAACTTTGCCTCCAGGTCCCTCAAAAGAGTAATTGCTGGGGCGAAGTCGGCCCACATCGGCAGAATTGGCGAGAGACTAGTGAGTCTCCCCTCCGGAACTCGTGCATTCTGGTCTCTTGCCAAAGCTGTCCAGGGGAACTTTTGTAAGCCATCCCTTCCACCTCTGCGCATAGGAGATAATTCGTTGGCCCACGACGCTAAAGAAAAAGCCGATCTTCTGGGCAAACTCTTTGCGTCCAACTCGACCCTGGACGACGGGGGAAACGCACCGCCGACCATACCGCAGTGCGAGACCCGCATGCCGGAAGTCCGGTTTACACAAAGGGCAGTACGTAAAGCGCTTCTTTCCCTCGACGTTCATAAGTCGAGTGGGCCCGATAGAATCTCTCCTATCGTGCTGAAGACGTGTGCTCCAGAGTTAGCACCGGTTTTAACGCGCCTTTATCGGCTTTCCTACTCTCTTGGCGTAGTCCCGAACTCATGGAAGACAGCTCTAGTGCACCCAATCCCTAAAAAAGGAGATCGCTCGGATCCGTCCAACTACAGACCCATAGCCATAGCCTCCTTGTTCTCCAAGATAATGGAATCCATTGTTAACTGCCAGCTCCTCCGGTACTTAGAAGACCACCAGCTCCTCAATGATCGACAATACGGCTTCCGTCAGGGTCGTTCAGCTGGTGATCTTCTCGTATACTTGACTCACCGGTGGGCACAGGCGATCGAGACCAAGGGGGAAGCGTTGGCCGTTAGTTTGGACGTGGCGAAGGCCTTCGATCGGGTCTGGCACAAAGCGCTCCTTGCGAAGCTTCCTTCCTATGGGCTTCCCGAGAAACTGTGCAATTGGCTCACCAGTTTTCTTACAGACAGAAGCATCAAGGTCGTTGTTGACGGTGCATGCTCCGACTCGAAGTCTGTTAATTCTGGTGTCCCACAAGGCTGTGTGCTATCACCCACGCTGTTTCTTCTGCATATCAACGACATGCTGCAGATTAGCAGCATCCATTGCTATGCAGACGATAGCACGAGTGATGCCCTTTACACCGGCCGCGCTAACATTTCTCGGGTAAACGTCATCGAAAGCCGATCCAAACTTGTGTCTGAAATCGAAACTTCTTTATCAAAAGTTTCAGATTGGGGTCGACTTAACCTAGTCCAATTTAACCCCACGAAGACACAGGTTTGCGCGTTCACCGCAAAAAAGATGCCATTGGTCGTATCACCTCAATTTGAGAGCACTTCCCTAACTGCATCAGCCAGTATCGGAATCCTTGGCGTCGATATATCAAGCGAAGTCCAGTTTCGCGGTCACTTAGAGAGTAAGGCCATATTAGCCTCGAAGAAGCTTGGTGTGCTAAACAGATCGAGACAGTATTTTACTCCGGCCCACCGCCTGCAACTTTATAAGGCGCAGGTTCGGCCGCACATGGAATACTGTTCTCATCTCTATGCAGGTGCACCCCAGTACCAACTTCTGCCTCTTGACCGCATTCAACGGAGAGCGACTCGCATCATCGACTGCCAAGATATTTTTGATCGACTTGACACCTTGGCGTTGCGTAGAGATGTAGCTTCACTCTGCATCCTCTATCGCTTGTATCCTGGGGAGTGTTCAGAGGAATTGTTCGGACTTATACCGGCTGCTGGTTTCCGCCATCGTCCTACGCGACAAAATATCCATCCCCATCACCTGGACGATTGGCACTCCACCACTGTGCGCTTCTCCAGAAGCTTTTTGCCTCGCACAACCAGCTTATGGAACAAATTGTCGCCTGCCGTATTTCCGAACCGATACGACCTTCAAACCTTCAAGAAGAGAGCGTACCTCTACCTAAAAGGCCGGCAACGCACTTGTGACTCTTGAGTTGCGGGTGTCCATGGGCGGCGGTAGTCACTTACCATCAGGTGACCCGTCTGCTCGTTTGCCCCCTATCGCATAAAAAAAAAAAAAAAAAAATAAGTTTAGTTTCATACATTTATGTTTTTTTTTTTCAAACTAGTAACACCATTAGTAATGCTGTTATTGTAATATTAACTCTATTACTCACTGTATCTCTATAACTTAGTTCCATTAACATACTAGGAGGCAAGGCCTATTGGCATCAAATTTTCGATACTAATTATTATATAGACATATTGACGAGTATATTGACAGGGAAAGGGAGGTTAGAAAGGGAAAGATGTTGCTTAAACAGATGCATTGGGAGTTTAGGTAATAGCTTAAGCAATTCAGGGTTGCATACCTATAGCCCGAACTGCTTGGTGCCGGGAAGTTGGAGCCAATAAATACATATAAGTATAGTTAGAATTTTATATGATTGGTTATGATATTGATAAGAGCTCTTGACAAGACTCTGACAGAATTTTTTTTTTTAAGACTATCGTTGACACATCATTTTTATAGCGTTTTAGCTATTGTCGTCCGAGCCCTATAACTGCTCTGAAAGTCTAAATTATTAAACGGAAACAATTTACTTTGGTATTCATTGTGTTTCGAAAGTTTCATAAAGATGGAATTCATATAAAACATTCCAACAAATGTTTTATTATTTTACAACAATAGTCATAAAATATTTTAAGTACCTATTAAAAGATTAAAACAAGCCGATGACAGAGACGTCTTTTAATTTAGTTTTGGCTGCGGGCATAGCTACGTTAAGTAGACATGCATACAAACCTACTTAAATTTTTCTTTTCAATTTATTTCAGTTGGGCTGGTATGCACATCCCGTGTATTCCAAGGAAGGCAACTATCCACCAGAGCTTATCAAATTGGTTGATGAAAAAAGTCTTCAGCAGAACTACACCCGGTCCCGTCTTCCGAAGTTCAGTCCCGAGGAAGTGAACTACATTAGAGGAACCGCCGATTTCTTCGGCCTAAATCATTATACTACATACCTGCTCTCAAAGGCTGATGAAGAAGTAGGCGCTATACCATCACACGAAAATGACGTTGGTGTCATTAGAGTACAGGATTCTGATTGGCCTGCAGGCTCCTCTTCGTCCTGGCTTAAGGTTATTTTTAACTTAATTCTTGTTTTTTAATCCATCCTTATTTCTGAGATTTTTCATTCTTAAGGCAAATCAAAAATCTTGGAGTTGTGATTAACCTTAAAAATTAAAAATCTCAGATATTCATATTCATTTAAATAACTATTCCACAATACAAGAGATAAACGTATTGATACATGTACATGTATTGACGTCGAACGTCGAAAGATTTGGTGATAGTGTGTATTACACGAACGATCACAAAAGCTAGAAGGTTAAGAATGTACCTGTTTATTGTTTTTTGCGGTAAAGACTGTCTTAGGACTTTGGAATTATTATAAGGCAGGCAAGTTTGATATCTGAGGAAATTTGTATTGAGCGGTGACTAAAGCAAACTTTATTTTACATTAAAATATATACTGTGATTTTGATGCCATGAATGATAGTAGGGAAATGAAAGTCCAAGTGTAACCAATTATATTATATGGTATAAATTGAAATAAATTATTATATAAAATATGTCAATCTAAAATATATGTCTTAATTTATTTATAAATACTCCATTCATGGTAAAGAGTAGATTTTTGTATAGAATTGTAGACATTCATTCATGGCAACCTTTCTTAAGTGTTTAAGAGTAGGTATACTGCTACAAAGTAGCTCTCTTTTCCCTTCAAGCATTCCTCAAAAGCCGAGAGGTAAAAATCACACTGCTGCGTCTCTAATGAAATCAAAGTTCAAGAGTAAGTTAGAATATCAAAATTACAGTACAAAGTATCAGAAGGTTTTAAGTGTTCAAATTTCTTAATTATAACTTTATAGCATAGGCATCGAAACGAATAGTTTTAGTGATTCGAAATACTTATAACTAAAGTCAGTTGATTTCCTGTTGATATAGCGACTAGTAACTCTAGAAATTAAATTCAGAAATTTGTGTGATACACAAACAGTTATAACTAGTCTGGGTGTTTCTGTGTGTCCATTATTGTTTGTTTGTCCTTTTTAGAAAAAACTAAATAAAAAATCAAATTAATTACCTTTGTCTTTTCTTTAGGTGGTGCCTTTTGGCTTCAGACGCCTTCTCCACTGGATAACAGAAACCTATAACAAAATTCCTATAATAGTAACCGAAAATGGTTATGCAGACTTCAGTGGTTCGAATGATAAAGCCAGAGTTTCATACTATAGTCATTACTTGAATGCCTTGCTTCACGCGATTCATGAAGATAAGAGCTCCGTCGAAGGTTACTTTGCGTGGAGTCTGATGGATAACTTCGAATGGGATGATGGTTACGTGTAAGTATTTTAAACTTTACCACACCTAATTTGATTTTTCGGTATGTATATGAATGTTGGTAACTATTTATATAATCTACCTTAGTATATAGCTGTAGACTTTTATATGGAGCAAGATCCTAGGGCTAGCTTAACAGTGGTAGAGCCATGCTTAGGAACGAATGGGCCGGCTCGACCGGTGCGATACCACGGCCTCACAGAAAACCGGTTGTAAAGCAACGCTTGCGTTGCATTTCCCCGAAATGAGTGAGGTTTCCGGAGGCCCAACTCGTCTTCTCTTGCATTTCCCGTCATCCCCCTCTCTTTCTCCCCTCCCCGTAACCCCCACCACCTCATCACCTTCAAAGGCGGGAAGCACACTTGGGACTCTTGAGTTGCAGGAGTCCATCGACGGCGGTTGTGTTACATCAGATGACCCGTCTGTTCGTTTGTCCCCCTTTTATACTAATAAAAAAAATAGCTAGCAGGTAGGCATGCGATCATAGTACATACTCAATCTTACATAAAATAAGTAAAGTCTGGTGGCACTGGGATCTTAGACTAACAGGAGACGTTTACTGAAACGTGTCCTATAAAAGCTTAGACCATTTGACTTGTGGTTGTCCTATCTAATTTGTACATTATATAGTTGACACTTGTACTGTATCTATTTTATTTAACTGTAAGAATGGTGTACAAATAAAGAGTATTCTATCTATCTAAAAATTAATTTACATATTGCATAATAAACGTAATGCCATCTATTGAGCTAAACTAACAAGTCGTGAAGCGTTAGGAACCTTAGTAGCTCACTATTTCTTTCTTCAAAATAATACGAGAGGGCGACAGGATTCATACTATCATTTCCATTTTATTTTACTTTACAGAAGAATAAAATCTTTAGGTATTTTGACATTTATAGACAGTGCAAAATCTTATATATCCTTTGACAATTTTATAATTTGAATATTGTATTCCTGTCGTTGCCTTGTCTTGTAAGTGTTAATTTTATTGTAACAAAGAGACTAATAAAGACGAATAAATCTCACAATAGCCTCAGCTCTGATATAGCTGGTTTCCATGGTAAGAGTTTTGTGACGGAACACCGTGTGGTTTTAGTCGGTTCGAGTCCGACATACCACCTCACTGTTAGCTTCAGTGACGTGATTACCCGTGGGGTGTTCCACACGAAAAAAAAATGGTAAGAGCTATATTACTGTATTAGTGGCTGTTCGTAAAAAGACCGTATCTATCTTATAATACGAGAGGGAACGCTGATTTTTAGTGGTAATTTCAAGGTCGCAAGATTTTATGTGTAGTCGTTAGCTAGCAATGTAAACGAGTGTCAGCGGTGAGGCAATATCAGTTATGTAAACCTTCAACTGACGGTCTTACCCCAGACCAAAAAACAGAAAATTGTATTTATTGCTACAAGAGTCCAATATAAAAGTTTAATTAATTCAACCTGATTATTTTTTTAGATTAATTATTTTTCATACAAAGATATACGAGCAGCTGAAGTATAGGCAACCATTATCATTGTTCTAAATTTTCAATTGGTGTCTATTAAGACCGACAGCTGATGTTTTACATAAGTGATGTTGTTTCACAGCTACCACTACCATAACTCTGACAACAGACCCTTGTTTCCATTACCAGCTATCGACTACATATAAAATATTGCTTTGGCATGCAACTATACTAAGAAACAGATGCAGTCAGCATCTGCTTTTGGTGTTATACCAATAAAGAAGTTGTATAGGTAGCGATTATCTACTCATATGAAACAAATACCTTTAAATTGTTTGACGCTCCGCCCAAGTCCGCCCAGTGGCCTATTTAATATCTGATTGCGTTAAATTTCCTGAGTCCTTGTCGTATCTTTCCAAATAATATCATCAGGGGAGTATAGGCTTACTTAGCTTATTTGTTTGTACATTATACATGGGGCACACTGAAAGTTTTGCACTTCTGATTTCTCAGAACTGTTTGAATTACAAATAATTTTTTTTACACACGAGTCCTCAATAAATTAAACAAAAATCATTTGTATTTTATCGCCCTTTGAATTTCGTCATCCGCAGTGAAAATGGATTTAAAGCGATAAAAGCGATGATTTTTTATGATTTTAAAAGTGCTCTTCCCTGCAAGTTTGTGCCGTTCGCCTTCAAAATGCTTTTGGGAGGGAAGCACCTCATCTGAGCACCGTGAGGCGATGGTATGCCGAATTTGAGCGGGGACGGATTTCTCTACATGATGAAATTTGTGAAGGACGGCCCGCAACTGTGACCATTGAGGAAAATGTGGCTACTGTGAAGAAGCTACTTGAAGAAAACAGACGCATCACATATGTGACAATTCGGGGAAATTTGGGAATTGGTATTAGTCAAATTCAAAAAATTCTACATGAAGAATTAAAAGTTAGAAACTTTGTTGTCGTTGGATTCCCCATGAACTGACTTCAGAACAAAAACAGTAAAATAAACTCGTGTGGATTGGTGCAAATAGATTTTACTTGGGTAGGACCATGGATATTCTAATGCTGTATACGACATCATCACAGGAGACGAAACTTGGATTTATTGTTTTGAACCAGAGAAAAAACAACAATCTTGTGAATGGGTGTTTGAAAGTGAGAACATACCGACAAAATTGAAACAGGCGAGGAACGTCGAAATAAAATGACTGCATTTTTTCACAGACACAGTCCCATTTGAATATTAAGGAAGTGTTAATGCCGAGTGATACACTACCATTTTTTCTTGAAAAGTTTACCCGCTGTTTTTGAAAAAGTACGAGAAAAAAGACCGAGAATATAAGAAAATATTCTTGCACCACCACCACTTCTTCGCACACCGTCAATTCAACAAAAACATTTTTTGCCTCTGAAAAAGCAGAGCTCGTGACCGATCCAGCACAAAGTCCGGACCTCGCACCCTGGGATTTCTTTGTTTTTTCCTAAAATTGAAGATTTGATGAGAGGCTTCACTTTTATAAGCTCCGAAGAGGCAGTGACGGCGTTGAATCAGCTCGTTGAAAACATGCCACCAGACCCATGGTCATATTGTTTTGCAAAATGGTTCGAACGTATGAAAAACATGTTTAAAATGTAAAGGAGAATACGTCGAAAAACAATGAATATATTTATATACTTATAACTTGTTTAATTAATAAGTTACGCAAAACTTTCTGTGCGGCCTACGTATATACATATAGAGAAAGTAGACTTTGTGAAAAGTAAGGGTTAATATCATATTCATATACATACATGCATGTATACATACATACTAAATCTTTCTTTTGAAACCTGGCGGTAGGTTGTCATTAGGCCGAGAATACTATCATGTACGCATTAGGTCCCACAGATCGAGAACCGATTTGCGCAATATCTCGAAAAGATAAATTACATAAATAGGATTGGATCATGTAAATAATATTTTTAAAACAATTTAATAATTTCATCACAAATAATAAGTCGATGAACTTAATAAAATATTCTTATTACATTATGTTTAACATAATAAATAAGACAATATTCCTTGACATTTATGAGTCCATGTACAACATAACCATTATAAATGTTTTAGTTCAACATCTTTGATATTTAGTCATTGGAACTTAAATCAACTTCCAACACTTATCATTAATGTCTTTCTGGTTTAGAATAAAAGTCATCGTTCAGTCAGAAATGTCTAATTTCACTCATGTTCACAGTTGTAAATGCATTTGCAGGTCGCGCTTCGGTCTGTACCTGGTTGATTTTAATAGTCCGAACAAGACAAGGACGGCGAAAGACTCCGCTAAGCTGTACGCGAAGGTGATTAGCTCGCGAGCCCTACCCGCCGACTACGACCCCGAGGACTTCTCTGCCTTCTCTGGAGCAAACCTCCTGGCACCCACCCTTCTCCCTCTATTCTGCCTCCACAGGCTACTTTTGTAATAGTGTTACAATACTTTATAGAAAAAACTGTACGTTGTTACATTATTCTATGCTAAAAGTATAATAAACGTTAAGCACAATATCCTTAACTGTCAATGACGACATGCTTGATCCCTTAAAACACAATAAAGTTAGCTTAACTAGTGAGAAGTTATCCGGTCTTCCGGTGCGTCAGTACTCCACGGTAGCTAGTTTCTTGGCATTATCGCGTGCCACCTCGCGTCGCAGTTGCGCTTGGATGCATGCGAAAGACTTGCCCTTCGTCTCCGGTAGTATGAGGATCATGAATACCAGACCCATTAACGAGAAGGTTGCGAAACCCCAGAACACTGTGTAAATTCCGTATGAATCTCCAACCACCTGCAACGAGAAAGTTTGTGATTGAGCAAAATATATCTCAAGTGACAAACATGCATAAGTGTAGTATTTGTTATTGATAGATGAGCTAATGATTTTATCAATGCTGTTCAAGTATTTGTGTTTTTTAAGATTATACACATTTTCTATAATTGTTTTTCAACCGACTTAAAAAGGGAGGAGGTTCTCAATTCGACTGTATTTTTTATGTTTGTTACCACAGACCTTTTGACTGCGAGAACCGATTTCGACGTTTTTTTTTATTTGAAAGCTGGTGCTTTCCCATTTTAATTTGGTTCAGTTCTGACAATGGCATCCATAAGATAACCATATAAGTATTAAATTTGCATTAAGCATTTGCGCGACAAATGGACAAATAACTCAATATTGCGCCAACCGATTTCAATGATTCTTTTTTTTATTGGAAAGGATGTACAAAGGTAGTTAGATGAGAGTTTGCTCCAGTTGTGACAATGGCATCCATTAGAAAACTATATTAGTCTTAAATTTTATAGACAGACTATTTTTAGGTAAATTTAAAGTATTTCATTACCACGGTAAGCAATCAGTTATAGTAAGTAATTAGTAATATCTAAATATTACGAAATATTCTTACCTGAAATAGTTTTTGCACAGCGAACATAGATATACCAGTGTAGATGTGAGCGACGCAAGAGGCATACAATTTGACGTTTGTCGGGAACATTTCTCCAATAATGACATAGGGTACAGTCGATAGTCCGATAGCATAGCACACGATGTACACGAGGAGCGATGCTAGTGGCAGCCAGTTCAAATTTTCCAGTACGAGTGGGTTGGTGCGGTCAAAGTAAAAATATGTACCAATTGTAGCATTCATCAGTCCAACTCCCAGTGCTGACAGCAATAGAAGTGGCTTTCTTCCAACGCGGTCGACAAGTATAACGGATAGAACACAGGTAGCCACTTGTACACAGCCAAGAATGATAGACTCTTGGTAGGGTTCAAGGGTTACAACTGAAGTTGCATTGACTATGATAGTGCCATTAGGCAGAGTTTCATTTGATGGTCTCATCGCGTTGTTGAATATACTTTGTGCATAAGCGACCACAGCAGCACTACCGCAAAATTGTTGTATTGTGAAAATTCCCAGGGTAATCCACATTGCTTTTCTATTAGTGGCTTCTGTAATCAAGTCGCTCCACGTTCCACGGTTTTTCATGTCTTCTTGGACGTTCAACTCTATACTCTTTAGTTCATTTCTAATATCACCACTACGTAAGTTTGATAGGGATCGTTCAGCCCTTTCACTTCTTTCATATTTTAAGTAGTAGTATGGAGATTCGGGCAAAAATATGAAACTAAGTACAAATGAGATAGGCAGGATTAAGTTGATGCCGGCGAGTGTAGGCATCGACACGAATGGACCGATGCAGTACTGGGCAAGAATACCGACCTGAAAAAACAATACAAAAATATATAAAAAAAAATTAAACATAACTGCCTACTTACTTAACCTAAATATTATAAATGTGTATTTCGATAATATAGTTCAAAACTTTAATATAAATACAAGGTTATTACGGCGTAAATCTGAAATTCGGGTTACCGAAACAAAGAACGTATTTCAATATTTTGCAACATTCTAGTTTGCATAACATAAAAAAATATTGACAGCTTATAATATATATATATATCACATTTATATATGTTACTTTATTACCTATTTTATGAAGTTAGGCATTATATATACGTAAAAAACGGAACTTAATGCCATAAGCATACACATATCTACCTATTCAGTTTATTGAAGATTTTTCTGTGGAGAAGATATTATTTGAAAAACCAATATCATCTCCATTGTTTAGGGTATATTAACAAAATTATACAACACTTGTTCTTGTTTATATATCACTTGTTTATATTTGTTGCCTTTGTGTTCACCGCTACTTTTAATAACTTTCTTTTATTGACCGCATTCAGTATGAAGCCGTATGGAAGGGCGCGCATTTAAAAATTCAAATCGGTCGTTGAATAAAGTACAGAATAGGACCAGGATAGTGAATAAACTACATACATATAGTTAGAATAGCTCGTTCATATGATTGCTTATGATTTCTCTATTTCTCTAGTAGGCCTATTTCTATGGCGTACACAATGATAGACTTATTTTATATCGTTTTCATCACTTGCACTAAGCTTACACATTTCTAAGCATACGTTTAGTTTACACTTCCTAGAAATCTACTAGTTACAATCAGGTGTTTAATTAAAATATTATCATCTTGTGTATAGGCAAGTAAATGTCACATTAGAAAATGTTTTCATATAAATATTTGTATTTAACTATGTGCAGTACGTAATTAAGTCAATGAGTCACGTTTAACGGCACGGCTCGTGTGTCATTGAAATAATTACGTGCAAATAGAACATAGCAATGGGAAATAAATTGTTTTCAGAAAATCCTACTGAATGACTGAATAGCTTTTTATTCAAGTTGAGAGCTGATGTGGGAAGCAGATCAAACTATGAGAATCTTTCAATGTAATTTCCTTCAGGCTGCCTGATTTTTCTGAACTGAGATTAATAGGAAATACAATTTTGGTGGGACTAGGCTAGGCTGACTATGTATATAACCAGCAATGGCAAATTACGTCTGGCACACAAAGCAATGTACAAAATACTGAATCAAAACAATAGGCTCGTGACCACGGTTGTTGTCCCAAAACATCGAGAAAGCAAGGGGCGTATGTGGTACTAATAACATTATCACGTTTATACTTGAAGCGCATCAAGTATAATTGTGCACAGCGAAAGCATTTGATAGTACCCCGTCTCGAGTCAGTAGTCTTATCATGTGAACTTTAAATAGAGCTAGATCGTTTTTTTTTACTAAATCTTATCATCTAACTGGTTTCTGAGGGAAAATGTTAGACTTAAGTTCTTCTGTCATCTACCTAAATAAACCAGTTTGCACCACAGAGACATTCAAAAATTAAACGTTGACGTATTAAATATTTATCGAGCTTTATTAGTGAAACTTAATTTATGGGTTCTTCCTTGAAAATGTATTCATTTCATTACATCAGGTAGCTTGTCTGTAATTACGTATACGTCGACATAACAAGGTGAAGATTATACATGTAGTGCAATGGACTTTAACAAAGGAAACCGTACACCTGTTGGTTGCACAACTACGTACATACCGTACGATTCTAGGAATATCCTTAAGAAAACGCATATCTTTCTATTATTAAACAGTGGTAGAGCCATGCTTAGGCACGAATGGGCCGGCTCGACCGGTGCGATACCACGGCCTCACAGAAAACCGGTTGTGAAGTAACGCTTGCGTTGCATTTCCCCGAATTGAGTGAGGTTTCTGGAGGCCCCATTCCCCCCTCCCCCCTTTTCTCTCGCCTCATCTCCTTTCTCCTTTTTTCCATCTCCTCATCCCTCGTCTATTCTTTCCGCTCCCTACATCCCCATCCCTCATCACTCTCAAAGGTGGGCAGCGCACTTGCGACTCTTGAGTTGCAGGTGTCCATGGACGGCGGTGTCACTTACCATCAGGTGACCCGTCTGTTCGTTTGTCCCCCTATAGTATAAAAAAAAAAAATAAAAAAAAAAACTTACTCTGGACGTGTAAACCAACCTTATGGGACGGGTATTAGAGGGTATATGCCTTATGATATGGTAGCGATCACTTACCATAATGGATCATTGAAATTACGTTGACGTTTCTAAGGATACTGTTGATTATTCGATCTCTATCCCGAGTATATAATTGCACTGAGATGCGATTAAACAATTATTTCATGGAACTGAATCGACTGCCTCATCATGTAGCAGACGTTGATCAGTTATTCACTATTTCCTAGTATTTCTTGGAACTCAAACATTTTTATTATTCTGTTTCTTGACTGTCTGTTGTGATATACATGTATATGAGAGGTTGATGATGACTTGACTGCAATCAAGTATTTAGCAGAGATCCTGTATCACTATAGCGGCACGCTGTATTGCAAAAGCAAACAGTAGGCATGTCCAGTAATTATAGTTGGATGTATCTGCTGAAATCTATGTAGTATGAATATAACAATGGACTGCCTTTTATGCCTGGGTGGGCAACACTTCGTAGGCAAGTCATAAACTATCTGGTAGACAAATGTCAACGGAGTCCGTTCTGTAGTTTTTGCGTCCATAGATGAGCGCAAAAACTCAGAAATTTTCGCATTTATAATAGTAGCAAGATTTCATAAACTTTTCAAAAATAAGCTACGTCATAGGTTGAAAACATTGACTTACTTGATCGATAAGAATATCATTAAGCACCACTATTTTTACGACAGTAACTAGATTCGGTCAATGAATTATTAATTGACACCTGGCATTGGCTGTGTATTTTAATGTGTCTCAATGTTGTATGAGATCTATTTTGCGATATAGAAAACATTTTATGTGCTTCACGTCAGATATTAATAACATTGGCTCATACTCACTTTATTCATTAATGTGATGAGGGTAGAGAGTGCTCCCCGGACTTGATTCGTTGCGATCTCTCCTGTGTACATCGGAGCAACTGTGTAGACAATGCCATAGCCGAGACCTGAAAACATCCGAGCCACGTACAAGACGGCTACAGACTTGGCCATGATGACCAGCACCCAACCGATGATGAACGGCACTGCTCCGAGCAGAAGTGTCGTTTTCCTCCCGAACCGGTCCGCCAGGTAGGCAGAGGGAACAGGTGTCAGAGCTGAACAGAGGATCATTATGGAAGTTATCCATGATC
Organism: Tyria jacobaeae; assembly: GCA_947561695.1. Classification (NCBI taxonomy): domain Eukaryota; kingdom Metazoa; phylum Arthropoda; class Insecta; order Lepidoptera; family Erebidae; genus Tyria; species Tyria jacobaeae. The sequence goes on from OX387209.1 coordinate 15,640,165, forward strand.
CCTCGTCGCTTGTAGTTGGGATAGGGCTGTCTGATTCTTGTAGTTTAAGTAGCGTAGGTGATGGCCAGCCATAGCAGGTACCCGCTGTTGCTGTGATGAGTGTAGCTGGAATAGGAGAAAGATATGATTAAATATTTGAGTTATGCACACTTGTTTCTAAATATTATTCTCACCCACACACTTAATGTAATTCTGTTAGTAAACGGTGAGTAGGTATTGACGTTGACAATATTAAATAGTATTGATTATACTACTTAGAAACTATGTTGCCTTTGTGAGTTTTATTAAGCATTTATCATTATATTTAGAAAATTGAATATGTACTTTCTATGATTATGACGTAGGTACTAAATACCTAATATTTATACATACTTTGGTGAATACATAAAAACTCTTGAAATACTTCCAGAGCCTTTAGGTATGCATGTATGTGCGTGTTATGATAACGTGTATAGTGTGAACATGTCATGAGAACTTGACGTTAATTACAGTGCGAAACATGTTGCCGACTTCAATAACAACAGAGACTTTTGAAACAACGGTATTGTCGTGTAGAGCTGTATAATAACAAGGAATCCATAAAGCAAAGTATACAGAATTATTAAGATACGAGAAAAGAGTGCTTGTAAATCTTAATGTCATTAACTTGAAACTGGAATAACTACTCACGAACCTCGTGAAGCTAGATAGTCTGAACATGCTTTAGATTCAATGCAGACAGTAAACATGTAAAATAAAATTATTTTGAGGTAGTTGGAGATAAGATATTTTCTCAGGTTTACACGTGCTCTCGTTATAAAATAAAATATATTAGAATTGGCATCAAACAATTTAAATCTAAAATGTAAATTACTATTGCTTGCAGTATTTTCAATAAGTTTATGCCTCAGATTATAATCAAAGTACAAAACTATGATTAATTGGTAGTACCTATACCAAGTGTGTTCCCTACAAAAATTAAGTTTTTTTTTGAACATTTCTTTAAAATTTCAAGTTGATTTTACACATAAAGGGACTAAAACTATAAACGCAGGATATGAAAACAACTTAATTATCGACATGTGGAAATCGAGAGGCAACTTGCAAACAAACTTGCATTCGAAGCTTTCCGGGCCCGTTAATATAGAACTATGTATAAATAGGTAAATAAATAATTATGATTAAAAGCAAAGCTTACATCTTATCACATTGCATCTACAAAAAAGGTCTGGTTTGGCTCATCTCCAAATCGTACGTAAAAACAATATTATAAAAAATATGCATATAACCTATAGGTAAATAAACAGATGAGAGTTCATTATATTTTTTTTTAATATTTGAATATGTCTCATAGTAAATTATTTTAGTTTAATCAAAAATGTTGTACAAGTAATAATTTTTGATAGACGCAATTAATGATCGAGAAAATCAAACAAATATGTTACTTCATACGTATAACCCGATCATTTGTTTAGATTTCTAATAAGATGAGGTTTAAAGATCAGGATAAAGCGTAAGTGATCAATTTGGTATAACGAAATTATACGCACACATAGGAGTGTGCAACATTCTATAACAAATTTTGAATCAATGTTGAGGAAACAAGTTTGGGAGTGGTGTTGATATCGGCTCTTATCTTACACTCGTGGAAACTTCTGACCACTCCAATACACTCGGCACGTTTGTCGACCCTGTACTGATAATTAATAAGATAGATGTCACACGATTGTGATAAAATGACATTAGGAAGTTCATATGTTATAAATTTCCACAATCACAGTAATTCTTTAACTATCTTTACATTATCCTAGATGCAAAGTGATACTATTTGAATGTTCATTAAAATTTTACTGCCATATGAAGTGCCACTAAGAGGTTTAGGTTTGATGGGCATTTCGCAAACTGGAGACGTTCATTGTGCTACTTACTATGTATTATTGATTGTAAGGGCTTTCAGGTCTTAATATTCAGGATCAATACTTAATAAAAGACCAAGATATAACATCACTGTATATTTAATTAAAGCAGCCCTAGATGAAATATGATTGACATGTGTTTTTAATTTTTTTAACATACTCGTACATAAAAGAAGGCACAAATTAAATCTTTACGGTTGGCACAATGTAATGTGCGCGTAGTGTTTATATACTCTTTGTAATTTGCTTCCAAAACCGACTGCCAACACAAGGTTATAATCGTAATTGGTTGCCTTACATTTAATAAAATTATTGTGGAGTTTTACAAAAGATAAGTCATACAACAGCACATTTCAAACGTCATGCATTTTGCAGTAGGTTAAAATTTAATAGCAAACCATTATAGAATTTAAAATGAGCTTTAAATTTGAGAAAACGTCATTCAATTTCGAAAATCTTTAAGAAAATATTGTTTGTCTTATATTTATATAATTTATCCTTAGAGTTTACTGTCATAACATGTTCTCGAGTGGGCATCGAACCAAGTGGGATGATAGAACTACTTAATATTTTAGTATATTTATCTGATGCACGTGATATCCAAACATCTAAATTTCTGGCCATAGATTCGTTAGTGTAGCAGTTTTCACAAACATACACAACACAACAGGGTTGTCATTATACGTTGCTGGAAAAATATCAAAGTATACACGGTACATACCTCAACGTAAACTTTGTCGAGTTAAGATGAAATTGACTGATCACTCTATGTAGCAGCAAGTCTACTACTGTTCTATCTGCTTGATCATTCATGAAGCGAAAAAGAAAACAAAATTTAATAAAGATTAAATATTTGATATAAAAAATATAATTTTTGAGTTTGTTTATTCTACGACATACAGAACTAAAACTATAAACAAAGAACAGAATTAATGGCTTATGAAAGTTTGTAACCTACATTAATGTGTTTTTAGTAAGCATATTTTCTAACATAATAACTGAGGTTTTAATAAATAATAAAAAAAACACACACTTGCAATATTCAATTTAGCGTTAAATTCTCGTCAAAATATCACTCACGCGACCTAAATAACTATTCTCGATTCTCGCTTAAAGATAGTTTAGTCTGGTGAACGAGTTTCTTATTGTTTCTGTTTCTCACTCTGTACTGTCAGTAGATAAAACGATCCAGTTTTTAAAAGAAATAGAAGGAACGCTGAATGCTAATTGCCAATTGGCCAGTCCTCAACATACATTATGTTTATGTGTTAATGATATACGAGTATACGTTTTGGTGCATATGTCTCTATCTGTTTACAAGCACGTGTATCAAGCATATACGTCTTTTTCCACTTCTCGGTAAATGAGATTACGTATTTGTACATATAAAAGTATTCAAAATTCCATCGACACGTTAGCAATTTATCATAGGTTGAACAATTTTTACAATTTCATTTCGGGTAAATGAGTAAGTATCCCTGGTTTTGGACCACTAAAAGCACCTATTTTAATTTTATGATCAATCAGCCAATAACTTCATGAATAATAGGGTACGGGTGACGATGAAAAATTGGACTTAGAGCATGAAAAATCGGTGTTAGTGGCAGGTCACGGCTGAATCGAGTTTAATTAAACTTCAAATAAAATTTATAGTAGAAATCTACCCTGATATCAATCTATGTAACATATTTTTTAGAAGTCGGGATTTAAAATGTGAGTAATTTTACTCATTATGATGATAATCATGAAATAAATGCAAGACAATTGAATGAGAGGCATATAATATATTTTATTAGTCGCATATGAGGAGAGGGCGAGGTCACGGCGCAGCGTAGTTACTGGGAGGGGCGCTGGCGGCGGCGCCACGCCGCTCGCGACGTGGACACTAGGGATACAAATATCGAAATCAAAAACATCGATGTATCGAAATATCGATGTGTGTTTTATTTCTTTTAATGATCTATTAAATTGTAAAATTTTGTATATTATCTATTATTTTTAACATTATAACCTATTGGTGGTGGTAGCACACGTTGACTGCCGACTTTTATAGTAGTGTGTGCCAAATGTTTATCATCTTTTTCGGAGTCGTCGGAAGCAGCATAGCATTTAATTGTGTTTTTATTGGCATCTTTTGCGAATTCACTGAAATATGTAACCACTTTACTTTTCAGCAACGGATCTTTGAAATGCAATAATTTAAATCTCAGATCCAACGTTGTAGCCAGAGCCATGGTCAAGTTTCATTAAATTTTTTCAGGCAGACTCTGCTAAAAGTACCAATGATTTCAAGTGACTGACAAAACATCGATGTAAAATCATCGTATAAGATAACATCGATATTGCAACAGTGAACATCGATAGTTCAGAAACATCTATGTATCGTTTGCATCCCTAGTGGACACACCGCCCGCTACGATGCACAGTGGGGCAAGTTAGCAAAAACTAAATATATTTCATTTTATATAGCTACGTGTATGACAAAAAAAAACAAAATAATAAAAATAAATATATACATAATTATTATTGTATTCATATAATACTATTATATTACATTTATAAACAAACATTCACTTAGTAAAATCTATTCTTACTGTGTAATTAAATGACCAGTAATAAGATTTTTATTAGGGTTTTAATAGTACTATAACAAAGAAGAAACTAAGTAGGTCCGTTTTGACATATTCATAGATATTTTATTCATATATTTAATATTTTGTTATAGAAATAGCCAAAACATTACTATTCAATATAGGTAATTTAATGAATCATCATTATCATCAACATCGTTGTCTTCATGTAGATCATCATCATCAACATCGTTGTATTCATGTAGATCATCATCATCAATACGACCTTATTTGTCTATAATTAACTCTGGCTTCTTTTGGAAAGTGCTGTTTCTAGTCACTCTTTATTTTTTTTAAATGTTTTTTGTACTACATACTTTTGACGTATACAGATATACGTACTTAAAGGGCAATTATTTTGTGTGTTGATCCGTACTACCTTGAGTCATACTAAATTTACTCTCAATAGTCAAATTTTTAATTAACTTTTCGCTACCAACAGGATTTTGTTGATGTTTAACCACATTTTCGAAATATGCAATAAAGTTTAAAATCGATTATATTGTTTGTTTGTTTATTTATATTTCTTAATTAGGTATACATATAGGTATGTGTCTTAGGCCGTATTGCTGAGAAGTGCACATTGCATATACTACACATGCTCGATAAGTTGAGAGACGGCCTTTTTCCCTTCTTCCACTTCCTAACACGCTTGCCGCTCTCGCCAACATTGTGACGTTACGCGCTGGTCTCAACTTACTGCGCATGGGTAGCGTCTTTACGCGCCAGCTCGGCCTTCCTTAAAAAACACGACCATAAGACTGCGAAGAGTCGGGATGCTTAAGTCTTCTACTTATAATTACTATTTGATTATTTGATCAATTCGAACGCAGCAAAATAACATCGATCGTTATTATTATTAGTTGTTTATTTACTCTCTATCGCGTGTAGATTCACCGCTGAGATTCCGCCAATGTCAGGTATTTCAAGAGAGAGAAAAAACAGTCTATAAAAATATAATCGACCCATTGATTGTTACAAACATCAAATCGACATTGTTATTGACAGTTTCATAATTTGATGTTCCGAAATGCCTTTTGAGTTTCCACAACAATGTTTATTTCATAAAATGATGACAAAATAATATGATTGATTAGAATTTATTTTAAATAGTTAAATTATTTTTTACTATTTAATCTTGTTTACTTAGGCAGTACTTTTTGGATAATTTGTGTACATAGCTAAAAATTAATAGTCACTAAAATATTGTTACGTACTTGAAGTTGAAGGTTCCATGGTTGATTTGTCTTAATAAATTTTAAATGACACTTCAAAACTGCTTAAAATGGGTTTAAAATAAATGCCACCTAGAATACGAGAATAAATAATGGATATGAAACATCCATTTTCCATTTTCTGTCAGTTAGGATAAGATCCGAAGCATTTACTTTCTGCCAAATCGTAGCAAGGAAAGTTTTATATTGAAATAGTGAAAGTTGGTATTTCTAAATAATATTTATTTTACAATTCTGTTTTTATTTTTTTATGTATTTTAATTCTAGTTTTTAAGAGTATCTGCCCCAGTGTGCGCCGCTGCGGTGACGCAAACCACGGTACCACAAAGGATGTGTACAAACATCAACACCGTTGATGGCAGATACTGCTAACTTTAATTTAAATGCATCAAAAGAGTTAAACAAAACTGAAAGTCATACTCTTATGTACTTGAAAATGGAGTTGAAAATTGACTTTTTGAGCTCATTATATTATCATATCAAAAATTTCGTGAATCATTGAAAGGTAGTTTTACAGATACAACATGGCATATGAGATAAGAATTTATATGACCTATCCGCCGGTTTATAACTACCACCGGTTATAAAATATAAAAAATATGTAATTTACATTGAAATGGTAAATGACAACAAAAAAAATAAAACATGCCAGAATAACAATAATTTTAACTGTAATGTGGTATTCAGCGACAATGTGCTCGCTAACATTGAAATTGTACAAATACCTACGTGATTCGAGCGTGTGTCCCTGCTAAATTGAACAATGGCTATATTTGGCTTCATTTACAGTTGAAAACAGTGTCACTTATAGAATCAATCATCTTTTATAACTACAATAGATTTCTATATATATGACATTGGCAAAATTGTGTCAACTCCACAAAAGCCATTAGTCAAAAGTTGAAATTGAAGTTGATTTCTACGAACGAGTCGATTGTGTCATAACCTTTTGATAGTATACATACATGTTTATACGGTCTACAACAATAACATGGTTTATTCTTGTTATTTGTCAGTAATTATATGTATCTGTACTAATATACTAAGGTGAAGTTTTTTCTTATTGTGCTAGTTAATCTTATTAACTACCAGTACCACAAAAATATTTTTTAAATATTTTGAAAAAAATCAGAAGAACTATAAAGGCTAATTCAATCACTCGAAAATTGTGCAACACATCAATACTCGATACCCTCGGACGTGAGGGACATCGCGTAAACTTACTAACAAAAAACGGCCACTGCTTATCTATATAGTTAATAAAATAATCTATGAAGTTTATATTTACCAAAAATTAGATCAATCCAATATCTAGATAAACAAAGTCACTTCATTCATATTTTGTATTCAGAAGACTGGCAACGTTGGATTGTAATCAAAAGTAAGATAACTATAAGAAGTCCTACTTTTTAGTATATTATTTTTATTATTTAGGATATTTCAACAATTATCATTTTTTCAACTAGGTAATGCATGATTTCCTGTTGAAACTTTCAACCACACAAAAGTGGATAAACTGCATATACTATAGCAATTACGAGGAACTGGAAACTTAAAAACCTTTATTTATTCAAGCTACATTGTAACACTTTTGAACGCCATCATTTACTATTTCTTATTTCATTTAATTGGCCCATTGACAATATACTGAACTAGTGGAGATTGTACGATAGCAATCTTGCAAAGACGTGGCACGCTATAATTTGTGTGTTATAAATATATTACAATATTATTACAGGTCTGTTTAATAATGTTCAAATACTAGTGTAAGTTTTTTAAGTAAACTAGCGTGGGAAACTCATGTAAATCGAGCAACTCCTGGTGAAGTCAGCACTCCGTTCACGTTCGTAGTCGTTAACACAAAAAAAGTACCTTCTGAACAATAGAAATTCCTTTTTTTTATTCTGCTACATTTGTTCAATCAAAACTCTAAATCAAAAATTGTTTATTTCAACTGAACCAATCATATGTATTTTTGAATTGTCAAGAGAGGAAGTCTTTCACTTTGACTAGGTCAGCCATGAAGCTTGTTGCTAGTTCCAATACGTAGATCCTATGGAGAAGAAAATTTAAGAAACTCCAAGGACACTCTTTGACAAATATTTTACATAAGTTTTTTGAAACAGTTCATAAGTGCACATAAAATAAAGTTTACGGTAATTACTGTGCATGTCGCATGCGCCATCATCAAATATATCAAAGGGAGCCGAACGACCCGACACGAATGTTAACAAGAACACTGGTTAAAAATTCAGCAGTACCTATATATTCTTAAAAAAAACAACTGATATGATAGTATTGTAGCGTTAGTAACGTTCTGTTTCATAGGTATAGGCATAGGTATTTTATTTAAGGTCCATATGTTCTAAAACTAATTTTATTTAATATACCTTGTGGTTCAATATGTATGTAGGAATATGTGAGATAATCATTGTAGCGTAACTTCACTTTCCATTGGTTGACTATGGTGAACTACATTGATAAGGATATACGGTGATTGTTTAAGTGTATTCATATGTTTCACCATAAGCATTTTGGTTTGCAGACTATTTATACACGGTCTCTCATCAAGCCGAAAATATGCCTAAAATCGATCATCAAGTTTTGTTTTATTAAGATTTTATATTATTAAAAAAATTTGATTAAGTAAGACGCAATTCCTTTTTGGCCATTGTTTTTAATCGGTTATATAATTCCTAGTCATAAAACATACATACTTTACTATAACGTTGTGTTAATGATGTAATGGTGTATCTTATAGTGAATATACTTATATCTTATATTATGTTTTAGGTTCATAATAATTGATTAAGTAGAAGTAAATACAAACTTTAATGCATTTACAAACTTTCTTCAGCCCTTTAAATCTTTAGAGATGGATTTTTATTGCTTTTATGAGAATCATTCTGACCGTACAACCCATAAAAAGAAATTAAATAGGTTAGCAAACGGTTCAATTTGAAAAATCTATAAAACTTAAAGGGTTATTTTTTCTTGTAAAGTTATTAAACAAGCGTATTAGGTACTTTACCTCCAATTATACCCCCTTTTATATAGCTGCTATTTTGTTTTTTTTTTTCTTATTTCTTTCAAGTTAGGAAACCAGATCTACATGATGGTAAAAAGTGATAACGCCAGCAAGATAACTCGAGGTTTGTCATCCTTAGTCTAGTAATATGATTTATATAATCTCTCTGGTGAGAAGATCCTACTCAAGTCAGTCCGCTCTCATATTTAAGGACAAATGTTGTACGCTTTGTTTGGTGTCTCAGAACCAAGGTTGCCGATATAACCTAAAGAATTAGCATACTGAAGTGGTTGCGTCAAAACTGATAACTGCTTCACTGCAGTCATTGGGAGGATCTGTCACTGCCGGCCATCATACGCTCCATGGTCGGCACTGACAGGAATTTTACCGCGGTCGCAGCCTTCTGTGAGGAGGTCATCTCACAGAAGGAGGCGGCGGAGCGGGCCCGGGAGGATAATCTTCACTCGGAGACGCGCTTACCAGCGCCTCATGCCGCCCTGAGTGTGGCTGTGGGTGGGCGGGACGGGTTTTCCCCTCCATAAGGTTACCCGCGAGGGGGTGACGTCCGCGTGTGTCTGAACGCCGCCTTGTTGATAGGTTACCCGTAGGTGGTGCCCGCACAGTGCGGGCAGGCGCTACGAGGGGTCCGGATGTCTTAATAAAGCTGTTCCCGGATTCCTCCTATTTTAGGCGCAGTATGGCACACCGTGTGGTTTTAGTCGGTTCGATTCCGACACACCGTTCCACCGAAACCCGGGTGGTATGACGGCCCGAGGGGGTTTCCACACGAAAAAAAAAAGTACTGATAACTGCTATCGAAGACAAGTCCTAGAGTGGAGACCGCGGCTAATGAAACATTGTGTAGGATGCCCTGGGGTCAAGTGGACTGACGAATTGGATGGAAAACTGTATGAGGAGAGTTGACGATCGAGCTCAGTAGCGTACATTAGTATTTATTTTTATATATAAGTCTACCATAGTGACTTCACTTAGCCTGATTTAAAACAAAAATTAGAGTCCAAGAGTGGTGGTCACTATCCTCATTGCATGTCTAGTTAATGCAGCATGGTGACCCACACTATGGGGGCCTGGTGAGTTGCTTTTTCACGCCTCGCTTATAAGAGCCGGGATCAAAGTGGGAAGGAAATACGTGCACTGGTAGTGAATTCCAGGCTTTCACCGATCGGCACAGGAAAGAAGATCCATACCGTTTCGTTCGGGATCGTATATTTGCGACTCTGAAATGGTGACTCCTCAGGCCAGCACGTGTTGTCCTGTAGAGGAAGGAAGAAGGTGGGACCAATTGGAAGAGCTCGTCAGAACACTCTCCGTTATGTAGGCGATAGAGAACTGCCATAGAGGCGACATCTCTTCGCAACTGCAGAGGCTCAAGAGACTGGGTGACCTCAGGACAGTCTATAATGCGAACTGCGCGCCGCTGCAACAGATCGAGAGCGTCAAGCAAATACTGCGCATAGCCGTCCTAAAGATGAGAGCAGTACTCCACGCAGGAGCGAACCAGTAATCACGAGAATTGAGATCCCGGTAAATGTCCATACCCAGGATACTAAGTTTATCCTGTAGTGGCAGTGTTTCTTGGCGCTGAACTCTACCAGATTCTCACAACCCTATTGAGAAATGCGGCTCAAGACCCGGTCGAGCTCAGCGATAAGGTCCTGTGATTTTCCTCAACGTCTGCTAGCTTGGCAGCAGGATGTCCAAAATACCCCAATATGTCTAATAGTGGACGTTGACGGGCTGATAATTATTGATTGTAGTCTTTTTACTAGGACTTTCAATCCAAGTGATCTAAAGAGAATATTATTGGTAAGTAAAACATAAAGAAGGATAGAAGAGTTGAACGTCTACGGCTGCTGAAAGTGGCTATTATTCGGTTCACAAAGACTGAAAATTGCAATTTCAAGAGAAGTCGGACTTCTCGCGGGGCTGTCGTTATATTGGATCAAGTAAATGCATGATCTGATACAGCGTACTGGAGGGAAATAGCTATGATGAACTTTTACTGTGCTCGCTCATTTTATGACAGTTCGGTATCGTAGCGAAATATGTAAAGTTGTTTTGTAATAATTCAGGTTTATAAAAAGATCATTCTTTTGCGTGTACATTGTACTGAAATATACATATTAGTCAGTGAAAACTGTGGTTATTTAATAGCTTAGTTAAAAGTTAAATTAAATCAAACTATTTCAAAAATTATACACAAGCTATTGTATGAAGGTCTATTTTTCTATCTATTATACAGTATCGTGAGCGTGGGCTCAACGTCGCACATGCAGTAATTTGTTTATTGTTATGTTAGAGACTTTCTTAGCAAATAAATAAGTAGCTAGTTGAGTATTCAACAGAATCCGCAGTAATTTATTTGACATGCTCAACTTGTTCTAAGCACTCCAGTTTTCTGTCTAGCTATATGTATAAATAAAGCCATAATGAGTTGACGGTGAGTTGATGCCACTGAATGAGGGGGCGAAATCTCTAGTAAGTTCCTTCATGTTAGAAACACGTGTTAAGTAAATACATAGACTAGTTACTCATTGTATTTTTAAAATTAAATTATAACAGTCTTAGGCTCAAGACCTCGTAGCGTCAGAATTGCAGTATAATGACCTTTTTTTAGTGGGAAAAAGGCAAACGAGTAGGCGGGTCACCTGATGTTAGCGACTACCGCTCAAGAGTCGCAAATCAGTCGAAAGAAGTGCTTTAAGCAATGATCTCTGTGTACCAGAGTTACGGCATACGGCTTCCGCACCGCAGTACGACCAGTGCTACGATTACACCGTCGTCCAGGATCGACTTGGACACAATGAGTTTTGCCATTAGCATCATGGGCTAACGAATTACCTCCTGTGTACATGGATGGAAAGGATAGCTTACAGAAATGCCCCTGGCCAGCTGTTGAAAAGAGCAGAACTCACGAGTTCTTGAAGGGAGACTCACCAGTCTCTCACAAAGTTTGCCGTTGTGCTCAAACATCGCCCTGGGAATTACTCTCTAACGTACACATACCACTCCTTAGGAACACAGGAGTGTTCCAGTCCGTACCCAGGACGATCTGTCCGCTGGAGATGATATATGTGTCTCAGTTAAAAAGAGCATTGCCGGCTTTGCTTTCTCAATGGTGATGGTCAGTGTGGAGGTTAGAGTGTGAGCCCTGATATTAGAGAAATCCACAGTAAGTGTGGCAGGGAATGCCACATTGATAGTGCATGACATGCATTGATAGTGGTTTAAGTTGATATCGTCATTAGGAGTCAAAATTAAATTGTATGTGTGTGATTAGCATTGATATAAAATAATCGGATGTCATTTAAGATAATTAATCGCGTTCAGCATGTAGATCTTATGTGGAATCCAAAAGGTAGAAAGATGAAGTACTAGGTAATCATTTCACAGAGCCTCAGTTGTGAGCTTCATACATGATAATCATAAGTAATTCTATAGTAAATATAAATAAATCATCAAAACTGAAATAAATCATGAAAACAAAAAAGATGTGACATCCTTAATCAAGGTTAGACTTGATATCGAGGCCTGTAAATAATTAATAACCTATTGTACATAATCGGATCTTTTTGATTCTTTTTTTTTATACAAATGAAAATACATGGGAAATTAAGAAATGAAAACGTGTGCTCTCTTTAGACATACATTGTAAACGAGATGGGGATGGTCAGACCTTCAATAAGACTCGTTATACTTGAGAGACACGGGACGTGACAATATCAATAAACGTGAGAAAATTTATAGACTAGAAAGTAATTCAAGTAAAAGCAAAACTCAATAACAATTAAATGTTATTAATTTTCTAGAAACAGAAACTATGTTAAAAGAAAAGTGTGTTAAGTAGTTCCTACTAACAATTATATTATTATAATACACATTATAAGCATAATGAATATCATAGCCCATTGAAATTGTAAACAATGACAGTTAAAAAGTGCATCAAAGATTCGTTTTTTGTCAGGATCAATCATTTCACAATCACGATTTAAATCTTTATATTTATGTATCTAATATGTTGGTACCGTTTTTTATTATTTTATTTCTTAATTCAAATAATGTTAACTTAATTTTACAAATATAAAATAATCTCAGTTTGTCTTTAGTTAGAACGACTTGACTTCACGGCACCGACACGACTTGTTATAGCTATTGCTTATGGAGTTAAAGCAATATCCCTTTCCTTCCCTTTCATGTCAATATACACCAAATTTTCTCATCTAATTCAGGAAACTATTAGGCAATAGGCTCCCCCTATCACTTTAATTGTACTAAATGATGACTTGCAAAGTGTAGGCGTTAATTACGCCTCTGCCTTCCTCTACGGAATACAGGCGTGATTGTATGTATGTATGTGTGTATATCTGTTCAGTTAAAATATATGAGAGATACATCCTCTTACATGGACACAGCTTGATAGATCCCTATTTATTATTAAGTTTCATCTTCCAAATGATGTAAATGAAGTGACACAATAATGGCTTTGTGGATAACATTAGGACAAAAGTAATCTAAATAAACATTCATAAGATAAATATATACATGAAAATACATAACATTTCTGAAAAATCATCAGTTGTTAGCAAAATAATTCTTAGACTAAAGTTATAAAAAATAATGCTTTGTAAGACAGACATCGTTTATTTTACATTAAGTTCATTAGTTTTGGTTGGATGAAGAATTTAACGTACTAAGATAGAACGTTATTATCCGTAGTAAAGTAGACATAATTAGTTAAGTGGTCTTATACCCCAGACGGTGGGCAACGTGTTTGTGTAAAATAGGACGTAGATGACTTATATTAAAGTATCATTTCGTTCGTAGAAAGGATTTATTAGATAAAACTTATCTGGTGGCAGTCATAATGCTTTCAAGCAGCCTAATGCTATCTGATATAATCTTCAACAATTTTGTTCAACCGTTTCAGTTAATAAAAAACTTGACGAACAAAACTTTGGCTACATGGATGTTTAAGTGGTTACCTCGCCACTAAGCTACCTCGTCAAGTGTTGTTTGTTCGATCCCTATACGAGAAACCACTTTGTTTGTGTAATGCACAAAATTATTGTTCTGTGTCTGGGTGTTCTTTTTGTACGTTATTTGAATATTTGTAATGTCTCCCGTGATACAGGAGTTAAGCATAGCAGGAACATCATCATCTCATTTAATAAGAAAATATCCAGCCCTTTTAAATATATTGTGAAAGCTTTTTCAATCAGACAATATGTTATCTGTCATCCATCAAATTCTATTTAAGTCAATTATGGAATAAAGCTTTTATGTACGTTATATTGTATTTTAGATACCTAATCAAGTAGTCATGTTTAATGAAAGTTGCAGGACTTCCTGAGCGTAACCGGCACGGGACTGGCAACCCAACACTTGAAGTTCTATCCTATAGGATTACAAATTCTATGCATAGCATATATATTTGGAAATAAGTTAGTAAGCCGGTGTTCACATACCAGAAACACCATACCTACTGTAATCATGCAGAGTATGAGTATAGAGTATGGTGTAATGTTAATTACAGGTAAATAATAATGGTTTATTTTTAATTTTCAAACGTCATTATATCATAAAACATTAGTGGAAACAGAATAAATAAAACCCATATAAAAAAAACATCTGACTCGTTGATCTTATCATTCAATAGTTATTGTCATGACGTCAACTTTAGTTCGGTCTTTATTTGGACTTTGGACTGCTGCTGTACGTATATACATACATATACCGCGTCGGCGACGTTTCCAAGACATCGTCTTTGAAGCATAACCAACGTTCACTGAATATTGTTTATAAATACGGCGAGCTTATGGACGACGGTTCCACGGTATTCTCTCTTTTCGAGTGCGAATCACTGAGAATGCAAAACTGTAAACTATCAGATGTCAATGACATTCTCGTAATACCTCACAGATATGTTAACTAACACTTGCCCGTACAAAGTTCTTTAAATAGTATATAGAAATTGTGAAAAAAGACAAACCGTGTAAAGCTTATGACCGTTTTCATTTTCAGATATTATCACGATATTAGCTCCCTTTCTCATAATTGCATGAACATGAAAGTTAAAGATTTAAAATGTTGCGTATTTTTTTTGCTTTAAAATGATTCAATCCGCTATTTAGAAAATCCATAAAAACTAACTTTTAATATTATAAAATCTTTTTAAAGTTACTTTAGTTGTTAGTTAGTTTAATTTTATAGATTTTCTCGATAGTGTTTTTTTTTTGCAACCGCATGTCATAGATATAATTTTTTAGTGATTAAAATAATTTTCCTATTCTGGGTCAAGATGTATACTTTTTATAGACGCCACTACAGTAAAAGGTCATTTTCATCTTTTAATTCTCCCAATATTACGATTGAATTCCGATGGCCTGGATGACGGCATTAGGCTTTTGCTGGCCCTATAACGTAAGTGGATCTAAATTATAGTCATCAAAATGTGCAGGCTTAAGTCTATGTATGTTTGTATCTGTATGTTTAATATCTAAGTACTCCTTTTGACCCCAGCAGACGACTACAGCGTATTGATCGTCGTGATATTATAAGATTAGTTTATTTTTGTTGGTAACATTGAAGTATTTTTTTCCATTCACGTTCGGAGTAATAAAAATATTTCATAAGTTCACACTTATCACCGGTTCGTAATTTTCATGAGCGATAAATATCAAAGTATATGTATATAGCAATGAAGCAGTTATATATTAAAAACGGATATACTCGTAAATCAAAGCAAAATATGGAATAAAATGCCGTTCCATAAAAAAATATGATGAAATATGAAATTTGTCTATTTATTTGTTGTTGTTGGTCCGCAACGTCAACTTACATTAAGGCCAAGTTAAGTCAATGAAAACATAATCGGTTCAAGGCATGTGATGTTAAAACGTTTGTCCGTAATTTGTTTTAGACGTAAATTTATGTACATATGTACATATAGCGTACTGCTGAGTATCAACTACATGATTTAAAGTTCTAGGCAGTAAAAATTCACATCTAAGATCAAGACGCATAACAGTTTAGACTAGTATAACTTACTTCCAAGTTGGACGAAATACTTTTAAATACCAAGAAGTAAATATTATAATACTTTACGTCCAGAAATGTTTATTATTAATTTTTGTATAACCACGTTTACTATGCAGTATTTATCAGACAATGGACTGTTTCATTGTTCGTTTCTATCATGTTTATATGTACATTCGGTAACTTTTAAACATGTAACTGCTGATGAAAGACCTTATGCTTCACAGTTTAAAAGCAGTTTTAAGTGTCGCAGCATCACGACCTGATAGCTGACGAGAATGCAAGTAGTAGCAATACTAGATCACCAGCTCCCTACATTAACTTTTGATATGCCTGATATGCATATAATGTTTAGAGATCAAGAAAAAAAGTTAATCAGTGAATTGTGTTGTAACGGTGTGGCGCTATTTACAATATGTTAATTAAGCATCTAATAATTAAATGTGGTACCATGCTTAGCTGTGACTGCCAGAATCACACTCTTACACTTAGTGCGTAACAGCGTTACTGTTAAGAGTTGAAATATTAGCATTCTCGGACATTAAACATTTAGAGTGTACCAATTGTAGGCAGCACCAAATATCATTATTTATTTTAAAATCATTTTGATATCTGCAAAAAGATATTTAGGTAGGTTTATAACCAAAAGAAAGTATTTATGATTTTCGTTAACGTTGCTGCAAAATTAGCATGCACATTGCATACATTATACTGAAATGACTTTAGTATTCAGGCATTTAAATGATAAACAAGTGAGACAACATTTAAGTGTCTTCAGTGCGCTTTGTTGCGCAAACAACAACAAAGCAACTACGCTTTTTTCTAAGTTTCAAACGTGTAGACCCAAAAAATCTATAAATAGATATATTCCTAATTATTCATAATGTTCCGGTGTAAAAATAACACAAATAATTGAATTCATTTTAAGAAACAAGTTTTATATCTGGTCTGTTCAATTTAGTTTATTAATACTGAAAATATGGACAATCATCTTTTGGCTACGCGTCAATATCTCAGTGTTGGTGATAATTACTGCTCACGTGTCTGACAGATAAAACTAGATTACTACAGCTAACGAACTATAATCACAATCAAAATTGTACCTTACCTTATATACACAGCAGTGTTAAAATAGCATTATTACAAGCAACCTCTAAATTGTAAGGTCAATGCTCCTCAATAATCCCCTATTCTATTATACCTATACCCATACCATGTGGTTCTCGGTGGTGTACAATAGGGCCACCCTATCTCATTCCGATATTTCCTACCAAGGGATATTATATAGAGTCCTATAGTGCCCGGTTAACGAAAATAGGGTAAGGCCCCTTTTACGTAAGTGGGATGTAATTCTAATTGTCAAAATATAGCCTATCCCTTAAGAGATATAGGCGTTAGCGTATGTGTAATATAACCATAAGATTTCTTTCGTGGAGTATGAATAGTTTAAAATTGAACGGTTAAGTTTTGTTTGGCAAGTGCGTAATAATTTTACCCGGTTACAACTACGACAAGTGAGATACCCCGTGAGTGTGAAATATTATTTATTTTTGATGTTTTAGTGATCTTACTTAGGAATAGGGAAATATGTATATATTTATTTAGTGCTGACCTTCCGGAAAACAATAAACCTACGCTTTATGAAATTAGAACTAGACAAATGCTTTGCCTTCACGAAAAGCCAATTAGCTAAAAGATAGGAAAATTTAAAGGCTATTAAATGAATAGAACCATAAAAAGAATAAAAACCTCTACGTTTTGTTTTTTTTACCAATTTTTTTTTGTTATAAGTATAACATTATTTTCAAGTATAGACTGCGGCAGAGCAAAGTATTAGACTACCCTACCGACAGACTGTGTATGTTTGTCAATGCAATCTTTTAGTTAGAGCATAAATGTGAACTATCCTATATTAGAAGTATTTTATTGACTATTTAAGTTGACCCTAATAACTGAATTGCGCAACAGAATTTGAGGAAATAATTGTAACAACTTATTTTATTTAGTCACCCTTCACTCGCTATCTATTGATTTAAAAAAAAAATGTAACAGGCCGACATTTGTACACAATAGACATTAAAGAAAAACTAAAAAAAATATATAATACTTTATCAAAACAGCAAGAGCCAAAACGATGGAATGGTCATGGAATAGTTTTCAAAGATGTAGTGCTAGAGTTTAAAGTATATTTTACGGAATAAATACAAATATAGATACTTGATTCTGACAAATAATGAGTAATAAAGTCTTTATTAGACTAATAAACTTTTATTATTACTAATAAACGCCATTATCCACTTGTTACGAGAAATCAGCTCACAAACGGATATTACATCTTATATGTATAGACAGAAAATGCACTTTTCACCTAATAATTTTACGAGGTTTGTCTATTTATTATTTAATTCTTTTAAATAAAGTAGAGATAAAGAGTTACTTTTCGTTTTCGAAAACACAGATGAATAGGTACACTAATAACGAGGGTGTCAGGGTGATATTCCAAAACTGTTTTTAATTTGTCGGACAAGGATGCGTTGGTTAGATACCTCACCTAGAACCTACATAAACTAAACTAGTTTGTAATTGATAAGTTAAACGAATTGTTATGCCAATGTGCTCAGTTTAGTTATCTATGTTTGTTCTACGCATATTTTCGAATTCCAAACTAATAGTACTTTCAAGCACTTCAGAGAGTTCGAGAGCACAATAGAGAAGCTTTAGTATTGTTTACCTGAAGCTTCGGTATTCCTAGAAGGGATGGGATTCTCCCTTCCGTTGAATTATAACTTGTAGTATATGCGTTTTACAACAATACAGTATACTAATAAGTAATGTATATTTATTTATTTAATCTTAGGAAGACCGACAGCATATAATAACATGCTAGCGAGGATAATATGTAACAGATAGCCAATTATATATGTGTAAATACATATGTGTATAAATATTAAATAACCAGTACTACAACTGTTTTTTGAATGCTTTTAGTGTTACTAGTAATTATATGAGTTTACTTATACATAATACTAGCTGTGTGATGTGACAGTGGTACCTAATGCACTTTGCTAAAAAAGTGTTACTGTCTTGCTCTTTTTACTGGTAAAAAAATATGGCAAAAGTAACTGCAAACAAGAAACAACTCTTAACAAAAACCTTAAAAAAAATACCTGTATTGTATGTACTGTATTTTGTAGTATAACACTGTTCTATTGCTACACTGACATGACGTTATGCACTTTACAGTGACACTACAGCGCGATTGATTTTGTATATAGATTTATCTAACCTTTTTATCATTCTGTAATAGTTAGTACTGATGATGACATGTTTCGGTAGCTTTCACAAAGTAATATTATTGATGTGGAGTGACAGTTCCGTCGTTTGATGTGTGTTGAAAAGTGGAAATGACATTGATTATCTGCAATTTTATGGCTAATTAATTTATATGACGGAGCTGGTTTATTTTCCAGTCACTTGTAGTCGACACATGGCCGACGCACATGCTATATTCATAGGTTAGAAAATGTACTCACCACAAAGTGCTGTTCCATATTCCTTCCAATGTGAACGAGTTTTTGCTGTCATGGCGATTCTTGTAGCCGACTGTTGTTTAAATGTTTCGCGATTTGGAATGAGATTATCTTGAGCACTGAATTATAATTTTTATAAAATAAGAATGTTAAACAACGTAAACTGAATTCATCGTAACGATTTATAAATATTAAAAATACGGAGAACTAACTAAATATCACAAAATAATATATATATTGATCTAAAATTAAAAATTGGTTTTGTTAACAAAACGTTATAACCGATTAGGCTTCATTTTTGATGGTTTATGTGTTGTTGGCTTGCTGGTTCATTGCGCGGGAGGGACGCGTGTATGGTCGTGATAGCGCGACGGCGACGAATGAGGAACTGAACGAGACAGTTCGAAAAGAGGCGAACGAACGAACTAATCACAAGGCACTGAGTGGGATGGAATGAGGCAAAACGGCGCGGGCGCACGCTTTTGCTCCTTGTTTATCTGCCGGTTGAGTACCTAGAGCTTGTTGAGATAAGAAGAAGGTCGATAACGGTGGCAGACGGGACAGCCGCAGGGTGACGCCGCGAGTTTGCTGCCACCCCACAGACACGGTCATACACTCATACACTCATACACTCACATCAAATATTTTCTTAATACTATTTTATTTATAGACACAACGATTCAAAAATAGCAGTGACAAACGGCAGACCTGTGCTATCCACGAGACTACTTTTCAGTGGACAGGATCATACAATATAGAAACAGTAAATGGCAACTGATTTATATTGGTTGAATTCATATTTTTTTTTACATTTTTTTTATTCTTAAAATTGTTTAATATGGGTAATACAAGCATAGTGATGCGGGTATTACATATATTGAACAATTTCAATATCAATAGTCAAAATCAAGATTCAAATTAGGTGAATTAGGAGGTGGCCACTGCCACGCTTTTATTTGACTACTGACTATGGAATCTTTTGAAATGTTTATTTCAGTAGCAAAAGAATTACAATAGAATGTAATTACAATATACATGTCAATCTTAGAGATTATGTAATTGATCGTACTTTTTATATTTGTCATCGTCGTTATAATCGCTATTATGACTCTACATATATTATAACATGTCATAAAATGCTAGAAATCAGTAAATGAGATAAAATTCGTCTAAAGTTTTTTATTAGGTAGAGCTGACACGTCGAAAGGCTCTGCATTTCTACTGTAACTCGATAGAGCAGTCATTGATGATGATATATGAAATAAATAAAATTCAAAGAAACTTTAATCACATACACCACACACATACACTAAACCATAAATTTCTTATAATATTCTGGCATCAGACCTGAGAATTAGCGTAACAAAGAGAAGTACAGTGGTTTATTATCGTCTTCCATGCTTTCTCTCCCACAGTCTCAACTTTTGCAATTTTATTATAAACATAACTATTAGCTTTACAAAATGATGTACTAATTAAGTGTTATACAAAATTTGTTATAGAAATTTACGTGGTGTGGAACTCAATGGTTACCTTTAAAATTATTGAATTGATGCCTTTGAGGCTTTTAAGCTGTCTTTTTTTGACTATCCAATTCACCAAAAGCATTGAGATATTGTTCTGACATGATTGTGCAATCTTCTTTGTGTAAAATCTACTTTGTATACGACATTATAAAGCTAGGGTTCTTGATTGTTAATTCTAAATATCTACAAAAGTTTTGATTAGATAGTTTCAATTTCATGATTTTTACTCATAGAAGCCATTGTACAAGGGCAAACGCAGATCTGATTTTTTACCGCTTAAGAAAATATAATTTTTTACTTACGTTTTAGTGACTCCATATAATGTTGTTAATTCAATACATAAAAAATTAATATTGTATATTCGAATTTCAATCTCGATACATTTTTAAAGGTAGTTCACTATACTGTGTTAGTACTGTATACATAATTTGGCGTCAGTCCATTGCATAGATATATTCGACTCAGCGGACATATGCTATCGAGATACAAGGGTTGCACAAACGCATATTTTTGGCTTCAGTAATTTGTTTATATATGTTTTATATGCATATATATTTATATATTTTGCTCATATAGTTTCATGTGATCGTCACTTAATTAAACAGTGTACGTGTATTATGTAGTACGTTACCTATTTTGTAGTACTTTTGAAAAGTAGGTAAAAAGCGTATATCTACTGATCCTGTGTAAAGTATTTGAAAGTACCTTGTATCTTGTTGGATTGACTTATAATATGAAGCTGGGCTTGTATTCAATTTGATTTTAACTCAATCAGACCTTTGCTGGACTTATGCCTATCTCAATGTACTCTATAACACAAGGCCTATCGTTATTCAGTCCGTAAGTCTACCTGGCAGTAATATTGGGAGCTCCTTACATTCTGTTCGGTCTTCATTTTAAGATCAGTTTGCTACAACGGCCACCAGTCTTTGCCAGATGTCGGTGGTGTGCGTGGTTGGCTGAGAGGTGTTTTAAGTTAAACGCTTGGTTGAATCACTTAATTACTACTATATACACTTATTATGCTATTTTATTCTTCAAAGAAACTAAAGCTATGCCTTTAACTATACTATATTATACTAATTAATATATGAATAATATTCATATAAATATATAGATTGTATAATAATAAAAGTTGTTTAGAAACGGAAAATGGCACATGCGTTTAATTCATACTATCATAATGGTTCTAATTAACTCACACGTAGTAGTACCCTTTGTTCTTGTAAGAAGTAATAAAGCTATACTGTTCTTATCTATGATTGGAACTAGTTGTATATTCTTTATCGCTTACAATATCAACATCACATTTGTAGAGGGCATTATTGATGTATTTTTACACTGTATGACAGATGTTTTAGACTGTATGTATTATGTTACGGCCATCTATTATAATACACGATAATGTTATATTATAATATAAGGTACTCTAATGATGATTACAATAAGTATTTACAGATATAAATAGTCCACTTGGGTCAAGGATAATATATAAAGACTATGTAATTCTCCGATGATTTCAAGTTCCTCATATGTGTGTCATTTATGAATATTTTTGTTTATTTTGTTTTTATATAACTACTAACTTGAGCTTATTACGAAATTCGGAAACTTTTAATTAAATAAGTAATACGAAAACCGGAACAGTGAAATACATGTGTATGTAAAACACAAACACCTGTATTTCACTGTTCGTTAAAAACCGCACCTCCTGTTACCTGGAGGATATGATTAGATTTTAATGGATCCAGAAAAAAAGAAAGCATGTTTTAAAGTCATAGACTTGAATACAAGCACACAAGCACCTTATTGACGAAGTTCTCCTGCATAAAGTTTGTTTAGAAATAAAAATTATTCAGACACAGCTTAGATAATTGTCATAGCAAGAAGCCCAAAAAAGTTGGTAATCAAAACATTATGAAATACGCATAGGGTATGTCGTACATAGTTTGTTACATATCATATACGTCAGTCTTTATCTTTGTTTTACTGTCGTATTTACGTTTTAGGATATAAGTGTGACCGGGGACTTGACTTGTGTGTATCTTGTGTTCAAAGAACGAGCGACAGGATAATATTTGTTATCGTATAGTGTATTATAAACAAGATTATGGTACAACGATAAAAATTGGTTTCCATTTCCAATATATTATTCAACATATATTCGTCTTAGAATTTTATTTAGAGCGGCTTAAGTGACAATATGTGTTCAATCATTTTCATTCGATAGATTTCGATTTTATAATAGAAAGCTTACTTTAAAGCTTGACGCCTTTATGCCTTTTATTATTTTGTTAAAGCAAAGCAAAGTTATTGCACAATTTAATGGCTGAAAATTGTGAAAAAACCAGAGCTAACTATTACATTGTTTCTTGGTTCATTTAATATACAAGTAATGGTGTAACCATCAGTGGAGTAGAATAAGGAGACACTATATCCTCCCGAAGTTGTTGTAAAAAGCGACTAAGGAATGGACGTACGGAATGTTATCTATCAGAGAGTATAATGATGTATTTGCAGTCGTCCTTATTACGTAAGTAGGACTATATACTTGGCGTTTAAGACTCTCCTGCCTACCTCTTCGGGGATATAAGCATGAGTGTATGTATTTATGAAAATAATGGTCAGAGCTAAAGCTATGGCTGTAGAAACCATATGTCACAAATCCAAAATCCGCCCTTATTATTGTTAAGATAAGTGACAGAGGTGGTGGTAGGTGTACTCGTATAGGCCTCGTATCTTCGTAGTTAGATATCTAAGAGACGAAACATGTTATAGAAATAAAAATATTATGATGCCGAATCCAAAATCGGCATGTACGATGACAAGGGATTATTGCAATTTCGTTAATTAATATTTAAATTTACGTTTTTGTGATGTTGTATTAAACCTGTGTAATATTCCAGACTATAATCCATAGATGTGCTAAGTTTAATCCGGACCCATTTAGCCAACACAAACACGCACCCAAACTTTCGTATTTATAAAAGTACATGAAAAGATTATATCATGACGTTATACTGAAATCAATGATAGCTCCAGTTCGAGAATGACGACGTGATAGAGGCATTATGTCATTAATGACAGCCAGCAATCCAAACAGCAATAAATTATTGATTGCTGTTTGGAGTCTTTATGTTTATTGACTATTGTTAAACAGATATCAACACTTTTATTACTCAGATATACGGTAAATATTGATTATTTTATTCATATTGAAAATAAATAAATATTGAACAAGGATTAAAACTCACAACCGGTTTTCTGAGGGTTGTATGGAAGCTTTCTGCGTGTCCCTCCGTTTAGCGGAGGGCACAGTGGAGAGTATCAGGGGGCGGACGGGTCCATCACCACTGGCTCTGACCAGAGGTTGTGGACATTGGTCTGGTGCAGACCACCGTCCGACCAAGTCGTAAGCCTGACTGATAGCAGTCAGGAACGACGGCTCTACGTGGGCTACGAGGAAGGAAACCTCTATAAAAAACCTCGGGGCGGACGGATCCGGTCTGGTGCAGACCCCGTCCGGCCCAACCGTAATCCTGAACGGACAGGACCGGTGGCTCTTCGAAGCCGCGAGGACGTAAACCTCTATAAAAAAAAACTCCAAGCCCACGCTTTGACGCCCGGCAATGAGCTGAGTCGCTGGAGGGAGTCCAGTGCCGAGGGCGTCCTGTTGTCG
This sequence comes from Tyria jacobaeae, assembly GCA_947561695.1. Classification (NCBI taxonomy): domain Eukaryota; kingdom Metazoa; phylum Arthropoda; class Insecta; order Lepidoptera; family Erebidae; genus Tyria; species Tyria jacobaeae. The sequence continues at coordinate 15,664,744 of OX387209.1, forward strand.
GAGGACATTAAACTCAAAAACTATGGCATGGGTAAACAAAAGGAAAAACCTACCTAGGAGGGTCCCAGACGCACTGCGCCTGGGGAGTCCCTCCCGGAGCCAAACGGCTCCGGCAGCTCCCAGTCGTATTCTGGGGGGAGCAACCACTGCCAAACCCGCCCGTTGCCGAGCGGTAAATCCGGTGACGAAAATATCGCGAAGGACGCGGATAGACGTGGGGCAGTATCAGATACTGACACTGCCTCAGAAATAAGTGGTGCGAGCACCCCGATAGTGTCAGCTGCAGATCGGTATCAACGAGGCTCGCAAAATCGAAAGAGGCCCCAGCCCCTCCCAGTGGACACAAGTGACGAGGGCACGAAATCTACGGGGGGTACAAACCGCCGAGGGGCCCGTACTCGTAGCGTAGGCCGCCCTCCTAAGACAAAGGCAGCAAAGAAGGCCAAGGAGGAGCTCTTGCTCAAGGCCCTCCTTAGCTCAGCGGCAGTCGTAGTCACTCTGACGGCAGAGGCGGCGGAGAGGGGCTTGGGGTACGCCGAGGTTTTGGCGAAAGTTAAGACCAAAGTCGACCTCAAGGCCCTAGAGATACCGGGCGTTCGGTGCAAAAACACTCGAACGGGAGCCCGGCTCCTCGAAATCCCCGGCGCTACCAGTGGCCCCAAAGCTGACGCCCTAGCGGCCAAGATAAGGGACTCACTGGACGCAGCTGACGTTCTAGTGTCCAGGCCCATAAAATGCGCTGATTTGCGCATCACGGGCTTGGACGACTCTGTCACGGTAGATGAGCTCAGCCTCGCCGTGATGGAGGTCGGGGGTTGCCCTCTGGACAACGTGAAGGCCGGGGCTATACGCTTCGGGCTCTTTGGACATGGGGCAGCGGTTGTCAGCTGCCCCATCGCAGCGGCCCAAAAGGTCGCTGATGGACGTACCCTCCTGGTTGGGGGTTTTCTGAGGGCGCAGGCACGACTCCTGCAGGTCCGGCCGGCAAGGTGCTTCCGGTGCCTGTCGGTGGGGCATGTAGGCGTCCAGTGTACGGCGGAGGTCACCATAGGTGACCTCTGTTTCCGCTGTGGCCAGCCCGGTCACAAGGCGGGGGCTTGCAATGCTTCGGTGCAATGCTTCAGATGCACAGCGGAGGGCAAGCCTGCCAACCACCGGGTTGGCAGTAAGACCTGCGCCGGATCAAGACCGAAGCCGGGAGGCCGGCCTTCTGTCCCCAAACCGCCGATGGATGATGCTGCTCTGGAGCGGCAAGGTTCGCGGCGGAACGGGGAGATGGAAATCCAATAATGGATTCCCATCTCCGCATCCTGCAGGCGAACGTGGGCCACGGTGCCGCCGCTCAGGATCTTCTGCTCCAGAGTATGGCACAGTGGTCCATTAACATTGCCGCTGTCGCCGAGCCATACACCCACCGGTTTCTCGGGCCAGCCTGGAAGACCGACTTGGATGGCTCGGCGGCACTGGTACACGGCACCGCCGCCGGCACCCCTCCTTTTGCCGTGGTTGCAAGAGAACGGGGTTGCATAGCGGCGGTGGTTGGGGATATAGCGGTCGTGACCGTTTATTTCACGCCGAACCGAGACATAACTGAGTATGAGCAATGGCTCGCTCAGTTGGCCGTCGTCGTCGACGCCTGTCGTCCTCACCCGGTTCTTGTGGTCGGGGACTTCAACGCCTGGTCAGAGGCTTGGGGTTCTCGGCGCACGAACCAGAGGGGCAGAGCTCTGGAGAACTGGGCCGAAAGACTCGGTCTAGTTCTCCTAAATCAGAGGGCCGTACCCACGTTCGTGACGGCTAGGGGCAGTTCAATCGTGGACATCTCGTTCGCGTGCCCTTCGCTGGCACGCCGTGTTCAGGACTGGCGCGTCGTGGTGGGGGAGGAGACTGGTTCGGATCACCGATACATTCGGTTTGAAGTCTCCGTTCCCACGAATGGCGCGCCGGCCATACCGGCTCCACCTGAGCCACGTTGGGCGCTCAAGCGTTTAAATCGGGAGCTCCTCCTGGAAGCAGCCATCGTACAGGCATGGGACACCGGATGGGCCTGTTGATGTGGGTGCCGAGGCACAATGGTTCCGGGAAGCCTCCCGGCACGACACAGACACGAGTCATAGCCATGACTCGTGTCTGTGATGCGGCGATGCCTAGGGCTAAGCCTAATACAGCGAGGCGCCGGGTCTACTGGTGGTCGCCGGAGATCGCAGGGCTGCGACAGGCCTGCGTGACCGCACGCCGCCGGTGGTCCCGGTTCCGCAGGAGGCGTCGCCGTCCTGCGGACGCTTTCGAGCCCCGACTGAGAGGGTTGTTTAGCGCATGTCTCGAGCAGGGCCAGTTTCCGAAATTGTGGAAGACGGGGAAACTGGTCCTCATCCGAAAGGAGGAGCGCCCGGCGGACTCACCATCCGCCTACCGGCCCATGGTGTTGCTTGACGAGGTGTGCAAGCTCTTTGAAAGAGTGATTGCATGGCGCCTCGTCAAGCATCTCTACAGGGTAGGGCTGGATCTGGCGGACAACCAGTACGGTTTCCGTCAGGGGCGCTCCACCATAGATGCGATCATGCGCGTGAGAGCCCTGGCAGAGGAAGCAGTTTCCCAGGGTGAAGTAGTGTTGGCGGTGTCTTTAGACATCACCAACGCGTTCAACACTTTGCCCTGGAGTTGCATCAGGGAGGCACTAGTGTATCATCGAGTGCGTCCTTACCTCTGCCGCATAGTCGGGGCATATCTGTCGGAGAGAGCCGTCATCTACCCAAGTAGGGCCGGTCTCGGTCGGCGTGAAATGTCGTGCGGCGTCCCGCAGGGGTCGGTCCTAGGGCCACTCCTGTGGAACATTGGCTACGACTGGGTGCTTCGCGGTGCATTCTTAGATGGTATCGCCGTCACGTGCTATGCGGATGACACGCTTGTGACGGCATGTGGCGGGACACACCGTGAGGTAACCCTGAGGGCCACGGCCGGGGTTGCCCAAGTCGTTGAGAGAATCCGGCGGCTGGGTCTTGAGGTGGCTCTGCACAAATCCGAGGCGTTGTTCTTTCACGGGCCTCGGAATAAGCCACCTGAAGGACTCAGCCTCATAGTAGGAGGCACTCGCATCGGCATCGAGCCCTCTATGAGGTATTTGGGGCTCGTACTCGACGGCCGATGGGACTTCGGATATCACTTCCGAAGTCTGGTCCCCAAATTGGTTGGCGCAGCACGTGCATTGGCACGGTTGTTGCCAAACATGAGGGGGCCCGATGACTCCTGCAGGAGACTATATGAGGGGGTTGTGCGGTCCATGGCCCTTTATGGGGCCCCAGTATGGGCAGAGATCCTGAAGGCCAGCAATACCGCGCTATTGCGAAGACCGCAACGAGTGCTGGCTATCAGGATCATAAGGGGGTACCGCACGATCTCCTTTGAGGCGGCGAGTCTCCTGGCTGCTGGGCACGCCGTTATTACGGCGGTAAGACCCGTTATGGAGGATTGGCTCGAGAGGCGTCATGGGACCCTCTCATACCGGCTGACGCAGGTGATCACTGGAAAGGGATGTTTCGGAGATCACCTGTGTCTGATCCGCAAGGAGCCAACGCCTGAGTGCCATCATTGCGATGGCCAGACCGTGGACACGGCGTTCCACACGCTGGCAGAATGTCCGGCGTGGGAGGAGCCGAGGCGTGATCTCGTGGCGGCCATCGGGGTGGTGGTTCTCTCGCTCGGCAACATGATTGCGGCCATGTTGCGGAGCGAGAACGTGTGGAACTCCGCCGTCTCTTTCTGCGAGCAAGTTATGCTTGCCAAGGAGACGGCGGAGCGGGATCGGGAGAGGTTTAGAACTCTTCCGGCCCGCCAGGCCCGGGAACGGGCCAGGTACCACAGACGACTCAGGCGCCGGAGATCGGAGAATGATCTCCGTCCTCCATAAGCGCAGGCCTGGGGGTGACAGATGAGGCCATCTGTCACCCTAGCAGAAGCAGGCTTGGGTGGCGGCGCGGACGCTGCGGAGCGTGCGCGCCCTTGGGATCCCCCAAGTTACGGGAGTTACGGGAACATTGGGGTTCCCACACAGGAGGGGGCCATCTACAAACCGTAGGTGGCCCGAGGTACGTCGGGGTTCCAGGGTTTTCCTTTCTAGGGTGTACCTGGTTCCCCGACATCTAGTACCCAAGATGGCGTGCGGTTTTAGTCGGTTCGAGTCCCACATGCCACCAGAAGGTGGTATCCGAGGGGATTTCCGCACGGAAAAAAAAAAAAAAAAAAAAAGGATTAAAACTTTTGAGGAATAGTTAAAACTAGGTAATTATGCAAAGTAAGGCAAACGTACTTTGGGAATGAAGTGGGATAATTGGTATATTTAAAAATCGAAATGTAATAGTTATGTATGTAGAATTTACAGATTCGTTTCTTTGTGCAATTGGGCTTTGTAAGGAGTGGCCAATCTTTGTATTACATGTGACGTAAAACTGGATTGTGATGGATAGACTTGATTGACTTGACTTGAGAATTAACATTTACGATTGCTTTTTTTTTAGTATTAGCACTAGCGTTTAGAAAGGAGAGTTAAGATTAATACACACACAAGATAATTTTCTAAATTATATATTTTTGTGACCTTCTTTCACCTTTCTTATGCATAATGATCTACTTCGAAAGTAAAATACAGAGATAATACGGTCTGTAATAGCCATTTGTTCAAACAATGGTGTGTATTGCACAAAGTATTGACATCCAATGTTTACAGATATAACTGAAGTTTAAAATCAATAGTGAAATATATACGTTACGCATTGTTAAAAGAAGATTTAAAGCCCGTATTTTATATAGAACTGTCATTTCTAAGATCTTTGTAATTAACTACTGAAATGATATAACTCTAAGACATGTGCGGTAAACATGCTAACATGCATATTTTATGTTCTTTGTATTCCTTTCTAGTCTTATTTTTTTTTAAACGCAAATGAACAATAAAATACAAATTAATAATAATTAATAATTTCTCTACAATTCAGACTGAAAATCGGTCAGTCTTTGCAGTCAGCCGTAGATTACATATTTATTAGGGATGTTTTAAAGAAATTTCCTCTGTTATTAGTTATTACACTCGTATTTTAGTATCGCATACATATATTTTTTAGTGATAGTTTATGTATAGTAGTGTTAGTTTTAGTGTGTATATTCTATTTTGTATATGAACCTTATCATTCATCGATAAAACTTATTTAATAACTATCTTATTTAATAACTATCTTATTTAATAACGAGCTGACATTAATGAAACATTAACTATTTTCTAATACCAAGTGGTTGTTATGACCGATTTTTTCTGAAAAGATTCATAAAAGTATAAATCAAAGTCGTTGAAATTACCAGGAGAATTCATTACGTGTAAAATTCATAACATGTGTATGTAAAGAACACAAAACATTACACATATTACATTTTTCAAAGAATATAAATGAAAAAATTTCAACATCAATTTTTTTCGAACCTAAATCTACACACAAAGACTAATTACTTCTACTGCGAGAACCATATCTTCCTGTTATACACGAAATATGATGATTTTGCATCTCCAAACAACACACAAGGGTCACTGTATACCCATACAAATATTTGTGTACACAACACCAAGCATGCATTGCCAGTAAATGAAATCTAGTAACATATAAACAAACTTTTTAAGTAAAAAAGGTATTTGTCTTACTTTTACAAAGCAACTCTTTTCTGCTGTGACATTGTATCTATCTATTATTTTTAGTTTAAAAAAATATGTCCTGTGGGATAAAACAAAAGGAGTTTTCTTTTCAAATCCGCAGAGGATTACGCACGTGGTTTTGGAGATTTACACCAATTATTTACTAATCATTCTATACACCCAATTTTTACACACAATTGTGATAATTCAACTAATCTTAAATCTTTAAAAACTTTGCATTTTAGTATACAGAATGATTAGTATTACGCGAATGGCTTTTGGTGTTTTTAAAATTTATGTTTATGTTTTTATTTATTTCGATCACAACTGACTCAATATTTATTACGTATTTATTTCATATTCGTTCGTTTTATTAGAATGTATGTACGGTATTAATCCAAATAATAAATTGTAATACATCTAGTAAATTGCGGCAGACACAACTTTATGAAGTGTACCTAGATATAATATAACACTTACCTAGATATATTTTATCATGATTATCCAATACACACATTCACGTGCACGCGGTGTGCATATACATATGTGCGTTGCAGAAGAAAACTCTTATAAATATCCTTATGAAGAAATTTATTTAGCAACATGTACAGAATGTTTAAACTACTAAGAGAATATTAAAATCCTAGAAATATACTCGTATATATACAAAGAATAATCTAATATGTGATAAAATAACATTGCATGCCTGATATCTGATGAAAACAAAAAAAGTCTGATATATGCTCATAAGTTGTAGAAATATGATTGATAACACAAAAATAATAATAATAATAACAATTCATTAAGTAATTGGTATCAAAATGCTAAGTCATTTCACGTTGACTCTGATAACTATACCATTTCAGAAATATTGTCATAGCGCTTATCTACCTGTCTGCAATTCCTACAAGAACTTCCTACAAAAACGTGGAAATCAATCTTAATTGGATCAGATCAGATCAACCAGATGTATTATTGCAAAATAATTAAGATTGTGTTCTCTTCTTTCATCCAAACTACGGATAATAAACCTTCAGAACTAATACGTATAATAAACTCATTTAAAATTTAAAGATACAAGTCATAATTTCCTAATTTATTCAATTTTATTGTTGTACAAGGAACAGTTACACCACTCAGTCCAAGTTGCTCATAAAAAAAAGGTTGCTCATTTAATAAGTCCATATTTAATTATATTTTATTTATCACACTACGCCATACATTTCTTAACTTACTATTCATACTAAATCCAATGCTAGCATATCAATACCATTTTAATATTGAGAGGGAGCAAACGAGCAGACGGGTCACATGACACAAGTCACAAGTGCGTTGCCGGCCTTTTAGGTAGGAGTACGCTCTTTTCTTGAAGGTTTGAAGGTAGTATCGGGTGCGGAAATACCTGCCGTATTTATTATTTATATTCTGTTATTTTAATTCTCCACTTTAACATACGTCCTCTTATTCCCAATTATAACTCCCCATGTTGTCCTGTGTATTGTAGTTACTAAAAGTAACCACTGGGATTAGGAGGTAGTGGGAGACCATGAAACGCAATGAAATATAACACATTTATCAGACAATCCGAGTAATAAAACAGCCACATTACACGTTAGCGAATTTATAATAAAATGGGTAATCCGCTCAGGCTCGTGTCGGTCACACCTGTCATGTCCGGCCCGAAGTGACGGCCTAAATTACGTACCTGGATTTATTTAACTTTTGGTAAATTACCTAAGCACTGTAATAGATTGAAATACGTTGTCAATATCTTTAAACATTGTAAATAATAAAAAAAAAATTGTACGTCACATATAACATACATGTCGGTTGCAGAAAGTACAATAACACAATAATATTAAAATGCGAACGTGAGTTTGTTAGTTAGCTTTGACGCCTTAACTACTTAACCGATAATTTAAAAAATTGTACACGTTGTCAGGAACACAGAAAAATATATCCTAAAAATATTTATCATAAAAAAGTATTGTTCGTGAGGGGCACCTGAATTGAATGTCAAAATCTTGCTAAATGATTGATTGATTGATTGCATATAGATATGGATATGGATAACGTTGACTTGCACTTCCATATTTTGTTAGTATATACAGTTACCCCCGTTAACCGCTCCAAATAAAAGTAAGTTGTATATTTCAAAAACTAAAAATAACGTGATCATCGGAAAAAATGTACTTTTAAATATAGCTTTTGGCAGCAAAGATAATTCTTTACCGAGCAAATATAAAATATCTTGATTACACAGGCAAAAAATCTGGCAGGACCTGGAAAAAGAAAAACCGGCCAAGTGGACTTGTACACGAAGGGTTCCGTACCATTATCTATAAAAACGGCAATAAAATAATGTATGTTGTATGGGAGCCCCCTTAAATATTTATTTTATTCTGTTGTACAGAAATACACATCATCTGTAAAAACTTAAACTGTCTTACTATCACGGTTCATAAGAAACAGCCTGATGACAGACAGACGGACAGCTGAGTCTTAGTAATAGGGTCCCGTTTTACCCTTTGGGTACGGAACCCTAAAAAAGAAGAATAAAGAAATAGATATAGATATAGATATAGATAAAAGAAAAGTATAAAACTTTTAAACTAATAACCAATCTCTTCTTGTTTTATAACTTCTGTTAATAAATTTAGATAATTTCGTCACTACTTGACTCATTTACATTGTGTGATAAAAGTAAAAGCGGTTAAGTATAACCTCGTATTTTAATTAAATATTAAATAGAGAAATTGTCAAATATGATAAATCGTACTACACGTTGTTTTCAAAATCAACCAACATGTCTGTAGTGCTGTTTCTGCACAATAGTTTTAAGCACGTTGGAATGTGAACATGGATCACGCAGCCACGACGTGGTCTTCATATGCACACATAAAAATATCGTCTTACATGTGTGCCAAATACCAATGTACGCATTGTTGGTTTCTTTCGGTGTGTTTGTAACTTTTGTAATAGGCAGTTCTAACCTCCGTATGCAGAACACACAGCTCACATACTCGTGTACAGCATACTCGTGTTTCATATATTCGTTAAGCGTATCAATGTGTGGGTGGTGCTTGTACTTGTATGACGTGTTCGAACACACCCACAAAGATAATATGAAATTAATTACTTACGTGTATGTGTTATCGTTTCATTCGAGGCTTGTTTGCTCGACCTATGGGTAAATTTTAACACACCATGTCCTAGTGATGTTCAGAAGTATAAATGCTGATACAAAATTGTATTATAAACATATGACGCGACGTGCGTCATTCAAGGTACGCTAGTGTTTTACTGTCCTGATTACACTTAGCTTATTCATCCACTGTGTAAATATTGTTATGCGCCTTCTGCTGTATAACATAGGCACTGACAATAATATAAGAATCTGCAGCAACATCAACATTAGTACGATCATTAATTTCCTAAGCTCCATTATTTCGCACAACGTTATTTATAATAAAATTCAGGTTTCACATATTAGGTATTATATTATTTATTAGTGTTTTATAAAAAAATAATCTTTTAATTGCGAAATCATCGTTTAATATGCATAATCATCATGCATATGGCAAATTTACTTTATTGATTAGAAATGATTACATTACCTTGAATACACGTCAATTCCATCAATTATCACATTACCGAACTACAAGAATTCTTTATTGGTGAAACCGTCTAAAAAGGTTTAAAAGTGCATACTATGAAACCACGATAGTGCTTACATATATGGCTCCTGTGTTTTCGGTTATAGTAGTCAATCCGAACTACACAACTAATATATTGTTAATGTGTGAGTATCTTTGCTACGCTTTAGCGACTTAAAGGCTGGTTTCAAACGTCTTTAAAGAAAGCAATAACAGTAATCAAATAAAAAATATCAGTTTTAGTCACAGGTTTTGCGATTCTAATTATACTTACTATGACAATTGATGCAACTGAAACTTCTGCTGTGGAAATCATACCACAACACTAGAAATGCTTCAAAAGAAACTGAAAAGAAAATGTCGTGGCCTCATTTATAAGATAATAAAATGTAGGTAGCCGTATAATTGTTTGTTTTATCTTATGATTTATTTGTATTTTGGTGTTTAGTGACATTTTATCGCGCGGAACCTTTCAAGTGTCGTACTTTAGATCACGTACTTAAAATTAACGAAGTCATATCCAATGCCACAGCCGAGCCAACAAAGACAGACAACAGATCATTGACATCTTTTATTCCTTTCGCCTGTATATTATAGAATTGACAATAGCGTCTGCATATGGTATGGTAGTCATAACAACCGTGGTACAAATCTAAATGTTATGCGAGTGGTTTGACCCCGGCGCGGCGGTGCTGCAACATGGTTACAGGTGACATGAGATCTGTGAAAGCTATTTCCTTGGTCAGTATATTTTCGACACAGTGAACATTCTGTTTAAACTTACGTCTTGCTCTGTAACGAAACCTGCTTTTTATGCGACGGTCAATGGTTATGTAAGTAAATATGTCTTTTTTTGCCACCCTCCTGGTTTTTCGGCACCGTTCACGCCACTATACGGCACCGTTATAATAGCGAAATCTATACATGAACAACTTCTGAACCGAATTTGAATAAATTTGGTATTTGAATACGCTGTTTCCACAACCGTTACTTTTATAAAAACAGATCCATAATGAACGGGGCGACCAATTACTTATTAATTGTTTTCTTTTTGTAATAAATTAGACTTTTTTGGTGTTAATGTTTCTTCACCATCTGTTCTAAATCTTCAGGGTTTGAAAAGTTGAAAAGGTTACTTTCATCAAATATTGAAAGACTGTCATGGAATACGTGGTTATCGAGAAGTTTCGAGCGATTTTATCACATAATGCATTTATCACAATCTAAAAAAAAACATTAACCACAGTAAAATTGTTCCTGTACATTAACCAAACGCTCAATGTATGACAAGGTTTCCTTATACTGCCTTTCCTAACTGGGTATTTTATGATTCCTCGCCAGCATAAATAAAATTTATACACACACATGTACATAAGTATATATCTGTTAGGTCTACTTTGGTTTGGGAACTTGGGGATTCTAATTTCTGTTTTATTTTGGCCATAGCTAAAGGTATTTTAGTAATTGCATTGCATAAGAACTATAGAAGAATAAAGACGAAAAAAAGTACGGTGCCGTGTCGTTCCTGGTGGAGTAGAATAGACCACCCCATCTCATCATCAGTGGGTCTCGTAAAAGGCGACTCAGGGATCAAACTTTTCTATATCAGATAGCATATGACAGCGATAGGTTTGCCCTTATTCGAGTAAGTGAGACTTAATTGTGGTTGTCTCAAAGTAGGCGTTTGAAACGGCTCTACCTAAGCTTTGGATATATAAGAAATATCGTTCAACCATTTGACAATAATTAATGGGTGAGTTACTTAAAGTAAAAAGAAGTAAAATGTATACAGTTATGCAGACGGAAGGAAGCTTTACCTATTTGGCTATATACATTACTCGTTTAGTTCAGGGGCCTATCCATGTAACGATTGAATGTCTGCATCTTCGTATTGCAAGTTATACTACAATAGAATAAAAGTATTACATACTTACTAAAGTTTATCTTACTTTGTTGACATAACAATAGCATTATATTTAAATTTAGTACATATGGTGTTATCGTCTGTTCTTATCTTGATTAACCACATCACGACTTCATGATCATCATAAAATGATATATCAGGATTGAGAAAGTAAATATCATCAATTATATTATCTTTAATGAGATTAACTACGTGCTTGTTATAAAAAGTCATCTTCAAATTGAAAAGTTTTGGTAATTTCAATGAAGACAAGGTTAAAGTCCAATTTTGCTTGAGGAGTTACTAAATCTATAAGCCTTTTACAAACTGTTTCACTGATGATTACAGGGCTCCTCGTAATATAAGGCATTTAGTACCGAGTTACTCCTTAATACACTGTAATTTTATTTTACACTGTAATTAGAATAATACTACTTATTATTTATCTTCAATATTTTCTTTCATGTAATTTTTTTTTAAAGACAACTCCCGCATTAGGAATAATTCGTGTGTCGCGGCGGGCTTTGCGCGACACGAATTATTCGCGTATTTATATATATGCGGGCGGACTCGGGACAACTATTTGAGGATCACACAAATTTTTGTCCCGTCTGGGAATCGAACTCACGACCTCCGGTTCAGCAGTCAGGTTCACTAACCGCTAGACTAACAGGCCAGTCAGGTCAGCACAAATTATTGTTGTATTTGAAACACAATCACCTATGTTATTTTAGATATTATAATATATCACATTATGCTTTAAAGTACACGTTGATTTAGTTAGTTTATTTTATAAATAAATAATAAGGCTTGACATAAAGTTTCATGCAAAAATCTTATATAAAATCTTGTACAAGTAAATATATTAACATATTTCGTGGACATGGCGGATTATGTCAAAATGGAAAGTTAACATTTTAATATGCTGAGCTTCACCTTAGGCATATTCTCTTAATTAGAAGATCAAGTAAATTTACTTTCAGTCAGTTTTGATTGATGTATTTAAATAATATTATTAACATTAAATATTTTAGCTAAGTCTTCTCCTTTCAACAACTTATCATTAAATTATCTGGGATAGAGTTATTTGATATACATATCGATAAACCACGTATTTAATACAAAGCAACGTGTGCGATTTGTATATCAATCGATAGTATAATTTCAGTGGTCCGTAATGTTGAGGTCACGTTGACAGAGAAATTGAGATTACTAAACGTACTTAGATCATATACATATGAATTGTACATGAGTTATTTTATTCCACCATATGGGTGTATTCTGGGTACTGGGTATGGGTATATTCTAATATCTGAACGGGCTTGATTTTTTTTATGATATAGGGGGAAAAACGTCACCTCAACTGCTGCTGCCGTGCATGAACACTCGCAGCTCAAGGGTCACAAGATACCTGTCTGCTTTTTAGGGTAGTGGAAAGGGAGGAGGGGAAACTAGGGATGTGAAAGAGGGTTGGGCCTCCGGTAATCTCACTCACTCTGCCACACAATGCAAGCATTGTTTAACAAGCTGCTGGTAAGCTGGTTGAAAACCAGCTGCTCCGGTAATAATCCGGTCGAGCCGGCCCAACCGTGCCAAAGAATGGCTCTACCAACATTTTTTTTTACGTTAATTGATTGATTGTATTTGATATTGTTAAAAAAATAATATTGCATCTCCATGACGCACTCTACTTTTACAGCACGGTAGTTGCGTTTATATTTCTTGTCATCAAAATCAGTAACTTGTTTCAGTGTCGACATAACTTACCTTAGAGTACATTGTGGTTTCGTGTTGTGGTACTACGTTAGGTATTATTAGATAAGTTGTAGCGAAGTTTTACTAAACCTTTTTTTATCACTGGATGGAAGGGGTATCAGTACCTTAATGGCATCAGAACGGCGTCGACTATTGCCAACAACTTGAGTCGCAGACAAACTAAAACTAACTTTATGTAACGAGAAATAATCCATATTGTTTTTGCTGTTTAGTTACACTGTAGATTAAAGATACAACTGTAATACTTAACTGGAAGTAGTACCTAACTGCCTACGGTTCTATGGTTCGAATAATATACATACATATACAGACGGAAGCTTAATAATAATCGCTTTTATCTTTGTAATTCAAAATAATATATGTTACATATTACTTTAACGTAAATAATTCGAACAATAAAAGTCTGTTCGTCGCGGTTATCACCACTGTAATTACACGGTACTACCGGTTTAAATAGTAATAAAATGTAACTCATTCTATCTTATCGCTACAAGATGCCTTTTAGTTTACTTCATTCAGATAGTCATTACGACATTGAGTATATAAGTTAATTTATGATTTCTATACGGTTTATGGGAAGGTGTAAAAAAGGAGATAAATAGAGTGGGATAAGAACTCAGTTTTCTCTTGCAATATACACCTAACTTAGTATCGAATCTTTCGAAATTAGAAGAGAATCTGTATAATTGTCGTTTAAAATTCCCTTGCATTCTTTTTCTTTACAATACTTTTAACCGGAAAACGTGCAAATTTACAAAGTAATATTATATATAATTCCCCTGATATCAAATAATCAAATCCTGATTTTATTACATTTTTTTTCATTTATTTTTTATGCGATCGACGACGAGCCCAATAGGAGCCCATAGGAAGGAAGCTTCGCAAGGGGCGCTTTGTGCCAGACCCGATCGAAGGCCTTCGCCACGTCCAAACTAACGGCGAACGCTTCGATCCCTTGGTCTCGATCGCCTGTGCCCACCGGTAAGTCAAGTAAACAAGAAGATCACCAGATGAACGACCCCGACGGAAGCCGTATTGTCGATCATTGAGGAGCTGGTGGTCTTCTAAGTACCGAAGGAGCTGGCTGTTACCAATGGGACCGCCGCAGGAGTGACCCTCCTCTTTCGAATAAAAAAATATATTTCTGTAACTTCTATAACATATATATGATTAAAAGAGATACATACTGTAAAACATAAAACCTCCGCCGGTGTTGAAGAGGGTAAAAAATTAATAGTACCGTGTTATACTATATTAATGTTAATAAATGTTTAAGTATGTAAGATATTAAAAGACAGGTACCAATACCTTTCTTTACATATCATACATTCCAACATACATATATACACTCGAAAAACATAAACCTCCTTGTTGCCTAGTCAGATGACAAAAAAAATAGATCGTAATAGAAAGGAATAGAATATTTAATACTTGTTTTAAAAATTCAGAGACTTCGTGCTATATGTATGTATGCTATATTTGAAATGCGGTCGATCTAGGTGTATATTGATTTAAACTACGTTTGACAGACGCTATCGTATAGGTAATAAGACTAGATAGTTCACGTTACGATGTGTTTAAATTTTAATAGCTGTAATTATTAATCTGTATATATAATGCATCTGTATATATAATAACTCTGAAGTGCCATTTTTATTGTACGTGCTCACTTGCTTTACTTCAAATGTCCAAATTAAGTGTAAAAACTTTGTATACCGGAGTACTACGTGTAATTTCGTATAACATGTAGGATTTATTAAAATCGCGATTTATTCACTTAAGAAAAAATAACTTTCTGTCGTTATAATATATATGTGTAACGCATAACGCATGTTGGTTAATAACCATATTAAAGTACTTATAATATACTAGTAGATTTCGTTCTACTAACAACTTGGGGTTTGACACATAGGAATCCTATTATTCCCTTATAGCAGAAATATTATCAGGAACAATAAAACTATACTACCTTAGCGTTGCCTAGAGATGTAGCTTCACTCTGCATTCTCTATTCTCTGTTCGGACTTATACCGGCCACAGTTTTCCGTCATCCTCCTACGTAACAAAATATCCATCCTCATCACCTGGATGATTGGCACTCCACCCCTGTGCGCTTCTCCAGAAGCTTTTCGCCTCGCACAAACAGCCTGTAAAACAAATTGACGCCTGCCGTATTTCCGGACCGATACGAAAATTTTATACAAGTATTTATAATAACACAGATTATCTGTATATATATATGTATATGAACAGCTAAATGCACGATTACTTTAGGTCAGTCATGTCAAATATACAGCGGGTATCAAGACGGCCCGCGATCGCAATGTGTCACACAAAGAAGATTCATGTTTTTTAGAGCTTTTAGACTTCACTCGATTCCTCTACGAAAGTTTTAAAATGCGCACACTACATTTATAAGTAATTTCAAGGGCAGCGCGTGCCTAGACAAGCGAGAGATATACAGTAACGCCATCTCTTAGCAATAAGCGGAAATACCCTATTATTTTGTTGAAAACAATAGAATCTTTCACACGCTTCGAGTCTAGACTAGAACTTTCCTTATCGATATAAAAGGAGTGTCATTGTCATTGAGTGAGATCACTCGACCCAACTGACTCACGTCGGCGCGACGAGAGTCAGTTGAGTCGAGTAATCGAATGATACGGTCGGAGTTTAGCTGTACTGCGATATCCATAATTGTTGTGTCGAGTTCCATAATTGTTACGTTTTTGACATAATGTCACAAAAACGTAAATTTGATAGTGAGTGCAGAGTTTATCAGTCTAAATGGGAAATCGCATATTTTTTCATAGAAGGGAAAAGTTAACTAATGTGTTTGATTTGCAATCAAACAGTTGCTGTTTGTAAGGAGTTTTTTTTTTATTTTTATGCGATAGGGGGTAAACGAGCAGACGGGTCACCTACTGGTAAGTGACTACCGTCGACCATGGACACCCGCAACTAAAGAGTCACAAGTGCGTTGCCGGCCTTTTAGGTAGGAGTACGCTCTTTTCTTGAAGGTTTGAAGGTCGTATTGGTCCGGAAATACTACACTAGTTTAACTTAAAGAGACACTATGATACGAATCATACATCAAAATTCGATTGTAACACTGAATAAAATAGACACATTGTCATTTTTTAAATCTTAACATCAAGGTCAACAACCGATGTTTACTAAAGCTAATACTGAGAGCGAAGTTGCCCTGAAATCAAGTTTTATTATTGCATTAGAAATCGCGAAGAGATCAAAACCTTTCCCTGATGGTGATTTTATTAAAGACTGTATGTTGAAAGTCACCGATGTGCGACTGTATCTTTTAAGTCAATAATTCAAAATATTTCGCTGTCAAGAAACACTGTTGCTTCAAGAATAAATGATTTTTCTCAAAATTTGGTTCTTCAATTGAAGGAGAAAATTAAGGAATTAAAAATTATTCGCTGGCTGTTGACGAGAGCACCGATACTGTTGATACTTTTCAACTTGCTGTTTTTATACCAGGTATTAACAATATTTAAGTGCGTTCAATTGACAGGTACTACAACAGCAAATGATATTTTTTCTGCAATTGAGCATTTGATAGCTGAATATGAACTCGACTGGAATATTCTTAGCAGCACAACTGTGGATGGCGCTCCTGCCATGGCTGGCAAACATTCGGGCGTTGTAACTAAATTTCAGGCAGGAAGTTTTTAAAAGATTTGGACGAAAACTCTTCTGATATCTCCTATTTCAACGAAGTCTAGGCCCTATTCAAGCTTTCATGTTAGAATAAGGCAACCCAATTGATTATGACAATGACTGTTGGGTTGATTGTGTCTTTTTGGTAGATATGAATTAACACTTGACTGAGCTGAATGTAAAGTTACAGGGTAAAAATCTGATTGTCACTCAAATTTATTCATGTATTCAAGCCTTTGAAACAAAGTTGAGGCTGTGTGGAAATCAATCATTTTGCTCGTTTAAAATCATTTGGCACAGTGAAACAAAAAAAAAAATGGATAAATATTCTCAATTTCTACAAAATCTGATCATGGAATTAAACAATCGTTTTGAAGACTTCCACAACATGAATGAAATGGAATTCCCAATTTTCAACAATCCATTCGATTTTGAAGCTTCTCAGGCACCAGTTCATTTGCAAATAGAGTTGATAGATCTTCAATCGGACAGTATTTTGAAAGGAAAGTTTAAAGAGGTTAACGCTCTTACGTTTTGTACACAATATTTCAAGAGTTGCAGCACGCATTCTGTGCATGTTTGGTAGCACCTATTTATGTGAGCTGCTTTCCGTCATGAAAATAAATAATAACACACATCGCACAAGACTTAAGAATGAGCATCTCCAATCAATTCTTAAAATAATTATAACGAATATGATACCTGACATCAATGAGCTTGTCAAAAACAAGAGAATTCAGGTATCTGGATCCTCGCGCTTAATATAAATACCCTCTTTTATAACTTTGATATGATATTTAGTAAATAAAATGTGGTCAAACATCAAACATGTAGTGATCAGTAGTTACACCTTTAGTGGCGCTGATATCATTTCATTTTGCTTTTTTTATGCATAATGGTGCAGGCAATTATTTGGTGTAAAAGCGAATAATAAGGTGATAATAGCAAAAATGTACAATGAAATATATAGTTACAATGATTTTTAAAATTAGGATTTATATAGCTGCAGTATTAGCAGTACTCAGGTTTAAATAAACTTCCACATTATTTCAACAAAATCAACAACAACTGTGAACATACGATTGCAAATTCTTCAGTGTAACATTTAGCCTTTCTTAAAACTATTTTTTTATTATCACGTGACACCTAACGGCATCTGTTGTCTAATAGCTAATACTTTTACAAAACTATACTAATAAATGTATTTTACGTTATTCACGTTACATAGTAAATATTAGTCTTTTATGCTTTAAGGTACTAGGCTTAGGGCAATTCAATTGGTATTACTTTAGTCCAGTAGATCTCAATATTGATGCTGGTGTTATAAAGCCCAAATTAATATTCAGGAATATACTTGATTATATTTTTTTCGCGTAACAACAATATAAAATTTCCCTTCATGTTGCAAAAAGAGGGGTGACATAACTTTGACGTGTTCGTTTGTATGATTGTGTGTCTGCCTGTGTCACTGTAGCTAGCAAGATTTAGGGATGAACGATCGAATGGTTTCAATTATTCCTAAGTAGGGTATCAAATGAATGGGCCTGATGTGTACGTTAGCGAAGTGTAAGTGACATAAAAAACTTTTAAGTCTGAAAGTTATGGGAAGAGAAAGTGATAATCATCAACCTTTTTTAAGTAAATATTATGCCCCAGTGTGCACACATGATAGTAGATAGATAAAATAAATTAAATTTATTAAAACTTCTCTGTTGTTGTCTCCATTCTTTTTCGATAGGATTGGAGGTTTAAAATAAAGTTTGACTTGGAAATAGATCAGAAAAATGTATTATTAAACAATATTTGAATATCACAGTATGTGTTAGTTGTTTTTGTTAGTGTTCTTGACTGTTGTTATTTGGTAAAGTATATCAGTGTAATTTGATTCCTGTTAGATGTTACTCTGAATAGAAACCAATGCCCATACAAAAGGGGACATCTCCTTTCATACTTTCTGAAAGTGCACCTAGCTATTTTCTACGAATCAATTATATAAAATTTTCCTATATCAACTAAAAATGTAATAGGTAACAGGAAGGTAGGCGCCCCCCGGCCAGATAGACTGACGACTCGAGAAAGGTAGCACGTATTGCAGTTGAGCCTTCCGTGTAAATAACCCTAGTGTAAAGTGTCTTAAATGGTTGTCACTGGTCCAACCCCCAAGATGTGACCGCGTGTGTCTGGACGCCGCCTTATTGATAGGTTACCCGTAGGTGGTGTCCGCATAGTGCGGGCAGGCGCTAGGAGGGGTCTGGATGTCTTAATAAAGCTGTTCCCGGATTCCTCCTATTTTAAGCGCAGCATGGCACACTGTTCCACCGAAAACCCCGGTGGAATGACGGCCCGAGGGGGTTACCACACAAGAAAAAAAAAAAAATGGTCCTACCCCAAGATGGATATTGACTAGCGCGTGCGTCATGCTCGTGAAAGAGTGCCGTTGATCGGGACTGGTCATCTCCGGACTGCTATTAATTAACATATATTTTGTATGACGGTAAGACTAGTACTAATTCTAGTTTTAATTTGTTTCTACTAGAAATTCTTGGTATTTAAATATTTATAACCGGTGTAAAAATCCCCTTGACTAGGTAATAAACAAGAAATTATATAATTTAATAAAAAAAACCAATACAGAAACGCTGATAATTATAGAGGCGCCTTTTTGTCTAATTTGTACCTATTTCATTTTTTATGAAGATTGTTTCTGCATGGTGGATTAAAGAAAATTTAGTTTACTCATAACTATCTTAAATTTCAAATATGAAATATTGCTTTCTGAACTCCTAACTCTAATCTAAACATATATATATTTATAAACCTACTGTTCTGTGGTTAAAAGGTCAAGTCGAGTATACAGGTTCGATTGTCGGCCTGGTCTGGTATGCACCTCGACGTGGTTAAAACGATTAACTCGCGTGGCACGTGTATCACTCATAAACATCAGAACCATGACACCCTAGGTCATATGGATAACCCTAAATCAGGCAGCAAACCATTCCATATGTTGTCTTCACCTAATTGGTCACCTACCAAGAAGCAGAACACATTTATATTTGATATTTGAACAGTAAGATGTTTTTCAACATATCAATTTTGAAAAACATCTTACTGTTTCCAATTAAGACGGCTGCTTCGGTAGCAATTACTGAAATTTTAATTTATTAAATCTTCTCCCTTGTCTATGGTGTTCCCTCTTCCATAGTGCTTGACAAACGAAAATAATTTATTAGAATAACATTTAGGAATTTATTAACTAAATACATATTTCCCAATTTAAATTACATACCGCTGTAAACGCCTCACGGAAACACGGTCGAAGACTATTTCTACTTTTATTGAACGCGATTAGCGCATATACTCCTAAAATACAATTCGCAATTAACAGTGCGGTTAACGAAGTATTATCAGTAAATCCGATCCTAATAGAATGCATGAGCCACGAAATAGTTATGCTGAGTCTCTCGGCTACCTAACATCTGTATAGAGGGTACAAGGGAAAATTCTCCCCTTCGGCTCCTTTGGTACCTTTTCAAAACTGGTTTCAGGGTACCGGAGATGAGTAAGATGAGTAGTTAAGTGTCTCATCTACCTTCGGCCGGAGTGCAATCGAAGACTCTCAAAGCCCCACCCAAACTACGTGTGATTGTTTTACAGATTTTATGTCTATCAGTTCATAAAGTAGTCACAACAACAACAGAAAACACTGTCTCTGAAAGAAATTTTAATGACTGTTATTAAGTACCGTACAAGAGGGTCTGGTTATCAATGTAATATTCCCTTCACTGTAGGTTTTTTTTTTGTTTGTCTAACGTTTAACATTTAAGTAGCTTTCTCATAAAATAATTAACTTTTAACTAAAACTAATAAGATACTCCTATTGGCGACAGTCCCACATTCTTCGTCAACATAGCCCGATGTTTAATATGCATAATGATTTTAGCCTGATGAGTTGGTTTCTATTAAGGGTTTATCAATGTGCAATGACAATTCTTGTGATGTACCATGAACACACGCACTATAGACCTTTTTCCCACAGTTTAATTTAATGACGACACGTAAAGCTTTGCGTCTGGCAGTTTGTATAAACGTATGGTTTTCACCTTTAGTACCTACTGATGTGACCTAATGTGATATAATATGATGATACATCTTCGGTAATTCGATATTATGTCCGCAGTTTAAACATGTTAAGTAATATTAGGTTGGCAGCTACTAAACCCGCCACTTTTTTCTAGCAGTTTCGAAAACGTTATAGAACTATGTATCTCGAATTTATTGGAGAAGTATATAAGTAAAGCAAGAGTTGTACGTCAGATCAGTTGACAACTGGATCTCGAATAGTAAAACTAGAACTCTCGAATAGATATTTCTCGTAGAGAACTTCGGCTGCTTTTACTTCACGAATTTCGCTTCGGTCGAACAGCGACTGTAGCAGTGCGCAATATATGTTCAACGATGGGCGAAGGCGTGCTCTCTTACGATACCACCAAACATTGGTTCAGAAGATTTAAGGATGCAAATTATGACCTATCTGATGAACCTCATCCAGGACGACCTCCTACAATAGATGTAGATGAGTTAAAAAGCCTCATAAAAATGGATCCCAGGTTCACTTCATGTTGTCTGGCAGAGCAACTTCAGTGTTCTCATACTGCAGAAGAAAAACAACTCCACGCTTTAGAAAAGACCTGGAAATATTCAGTTTGGTTGCCACATAAGTTGACGCCGTTTCAACTTCAGAAGAGAGCTAACGTGTATGTGCATGTAGCAAAAGCGATTCGTGAAAAATTAAGGGCTGGGCTGTCTTTTCTCACCCACCGTACTTTCGAGACATTATGCCCTCAGATTATGATCTATTTCGTTCTCTAGCCCACTACTTAGCAGATAAAAAATTTAAAATGAATACCAGTATGTCTCTGCAAACGCATTGGCGTTGGCAAATATAGTTGAGAAATAATTTGATTTTGTATAATTAAAAAAAGAAAAACAAAATTGTGTACAAAGATGGCGGGTTTAATATTTACCGATTTACAAGATACTGTTTTGACGAATGGAATGATACAATTAAATATTTGTATTTGTATGTATGTCCGCGCGTATAACTAATAAGTCAACAACACATATCTTGTGATATCACATATCTTGTCATTTCCGAAGAAATTTTCCAGTTATGTATGTTTGTTCTGATGGAAAGGGCATCGGTTCTTTAAATGTTACTTAAGTTAAAGAAGACTGGTATAATTCCATACGAGCTCAACCTAATCCTATTTTGATTAGCATTATGGTCACAAGATATTTTATCGATATGATTTATCTACACAAACACGGCTTATAGAAAGAACGCAATAATGTTCAATGATAAAAGGAAATGTTTTTAAAAATATAATCCCTGAGTGCATACTGTCGAGGCCAATGTTACTTAAAAACAATTTTTTAGAAGCTCAAGTTGCAAATTTTAATGTGTCATTTAGTTAAACATACACGTACATATTAAAATGCAATAAAGGCGATTAGTTAGTCTCTATCGCAGTACTTAGTGAAATGAGCCTCCTTTGGAGTTATTTATTATAAAATAACAATATTTTAGATTTGCCACTAATTTCACAAGTGTAAAGTAAAACTTATATGTAAGTTATTTACTAGGATGGCGTCGACTTATGTCAGAAGAAATGATTAAATTGATAAGGAAGTGCGGAAGGTTGTATCAGAAAAGAAAAAAAAACACAGTTGGACTGGCCAGTAGTAAAAGTTAGCAAGAGAATAGGAAAGGTGACGGATGAATTGAAACAAGCAGTTAAAAGGAAAAGTGAAAATAGTTGTGGTTAAGAAGGAGAATGAATGGAAAGACGCGTTGGATCGAAAATTAACTGGTAACTTTGGGTCAAATTCAAAATTGTTTTGGAAGAATAAGAACTACTCGTGGAAAGTCGGACAACTCGGAACATAGCAAAATTAGAAGAGAAAGTAGTTATTTGATTTAAGAAGATTTTTTATTTGAAAAATTATAGCACGCTGATTGCAAAGAAGTTGAGCACGATGTGAGTGAAAGCGAAATTAGTGTAGATGAAATAATAGAAGCAATGAAGAGTTTAAAAGTAGGAAAGGTTGCGGGGTGTGACCGAATTACAACCGAGATGCTCAAAGCTAGAAAAGGTGTAATTGTGAACCAGCTTAGTGACGCTCGAGAGTGTCACTAAGGCGGCCTCGCGTAAGCTCGGCGTTTTGAACAAGGTGAGACGGTTCTTCTCGCCCGAGCAACTGTGTCTTTTGTACAAGACCCAGGTTCGCTCCTGCGTGGAGTACTGCTCTCATCTCTGGGACGGCTATGCGCAGTATTTGCTTGACGCTCTCGATCGGTTGCAGCGGCGCGCAGTCCGCATTATAGACTGTCCTGAGATCACCCAGTCTCTTGAGCCTCTGCAGTTGCGAAGAGATGTCGCCTCTATGGCAGTCCTCTATCGCAGACATCACGGGGAGTGTTCTGATGAGCTCTTCCAATTGGTCCCACCTTCTCCCTTCCTCTACAGGACTACACGTGCTGGCCTGAGGAGTCACCGTTTGTGCGTCGAAAATATACGTACCCGAACTAAACGGTTTGGCTCTTCTTTTTTGTATCGATCCGATCGATCGATCCGATCGGTAAAAGCCTGGAATTCTCTACCAGCGCACGTGTTTCCTTCCCCGGGATGTGTTCCTTCCCACGGACACATCCCGGGTCTTTTAAGCGGGGCGTGAAAAAGCATCTCACCAGGCCGCCATAGTGTGGGTCACCATGCTGCATTGACTAGACATGCAATGAGGATGGTGACCACTCTTTGACTCCACCTATTGCTTTCCATCAGGCAAAGTGGAGTCACTATGGTAGGCTAATATAAAAAAAAAGCCGAGCGAGCCGGCCGAGTGCCAAGTGATTGTTTGTATGCGTGCCGTTGTTTAAGGGAAAATGGTCGCAGCAGGAGTGCAAAAACTACCGGGGTATCAGTCTCCCAAGAGTGGTAGGAAAATTGTATGCAAAGGTATTAATTCAAAGGGTAATGATAGAAACTGATGAAAGGATATGGGATGTGCAAGCAGGATTTAGAAAAGGAATGGGATGTTCGGACCAGGTTTTCTCCTTGCGAGGCATAACCGAAAGTTTTTGGAGAAAAATCAAAAAGTTTACTGCGTATTCATGGATTTGGAGAAAACCTACGATCGAGTGGAGAGGGACGAATTGTTTAGGGTTTTATCGATGTATAGGGTGAACAGCAAATTGATCCGAGCACTGAAATCTCTATAAGAGAATCCCAGTGCTTGTGTCAGGCTGAACGGCGCCTACACTGATTGGTTTAAGATTGAGAAAGGTCTTAGACAGGGATGTGTAGTTTCGCCAATGATGTTTTACTAATTCATTGATGATTGTCTGAAGGAAATGAAAGGGAAAGAATATTGCTTGAGAATGATGGGTTACTCGTCAAATGTCTCCTATATGCGGATGGCCAGTAATAGTTGCGTCATCAGCTGAGGAGTTACTGGAGATGGTAACAGGTTTGGAATGAATGGATTGGATGGGGCATTAGAACGAAACGGTATGAACTATGGTTTTTGAAAGAGAAGAAAATATAACGCTTTGTGAAATTATGATAGGTGGTGAAAAAATGGACAAGTGGATTCATATATCTGGGATCAAAGTTTACTAGGGACGGAAAGTGTGATGGTGATATAGAACGAAAAGTGAGTGCGTTTAATGAGATCAATGGCGTGTTGTATACTTTTATGACCAGCCACAGAGTCTCAATGAAGGCTTGCGTGGCTGTGCATAGAGGTGTGTTGGTGCCAACACTTACGTATGGTAGCGAAAGTTGTGTATGGCAGAAGAAGCATGAAAGTAGAATCAGTGCGGTAGAAATGAGAGCATTGAGGAGTATAGCTGATGTGAAATTGAATGACAGAGTAAGGAACAGTGTGTAAGGGAGCAGTGTGGTGGGAAAGGGCATGTAGTGACTAAAATAGAAAAAAGCATGCTGTACTGGTTCGGTCATACCGAAAGGATGAATGAAAGAAGTTTATCAACAAAATATGGGAGATATAAATAAAGAAGTCGGAAGAGGAAATAGGCGAACGTTCTTAAACCAAGTTCAAGACAATCTAAGCACAGGCCAGGTCAAAATTACCTTTAACCGACGAGTCTATATGCGGAACGGAATGACAGTTGAAGAAGCGAGAAAGATATGTCAGAATCGTAGCAAATGGAAGGAAGTGGTCTCTGCCTACCCCTATGGGAGAGAGTGATATTATGTATGTATGTATATAATTTTATTTTTTTATGATTATATTTATATCTATTACTTGTAAATAATTGGTCCACCTACAAAGTTGCGGTTCTACAACAATGGTCATTTGAAATGGTATTTATGAATGGCTGGCATTAAATTCTATACTCAAATGAATTTTATTTTTATTTTCAGTGATTTGTTGACTGAAAAGTGTTTTATTTTCGATACTACTCTCGCAATATTGACAACGACGACGACGTGTACAGAGTTAACAATACAAACTAATGCACCACCCGATATTGACTTAAATACTTCCGACATGACATGACCTACCCGATATTGACATGATCACTTCCGAATTTTGATCTTATAAATTAAGGCCGTTGTCACCCAAAAAATAAAATAAAATAAAAGAAAACAACGATGAAGGGCGATAGTGGAAACTAACGATACTCAATCTACGGTTGTGTATGAGCTATATAGAGCTATATAGCTTTAAAACAATATTTATCAAATTTGCACAGGTAAAAAAACTTGATAAATAGGTGTCACACGAACTGAACGGTGTACCTTGCGCTGCTTAAAAAACACAGAAACGAAGGAGTTTTGAACAGCGTAGTCACTTGTCATAAAAAATAGATTATTTTTGTCAATCTAAAGCGTGTTAGTTAGACCCTGGTTCAACACCGTCTTTAATGAAAACTTACATCTAGAAGAGTGATGGTCACAAGAGTGGTTTGGTTGTCTAGTGCCGGTGTAATTCATCAAAGCTTCGTACCAAACACCAGCATTATTGCCAATTTATACAGTGAGGAACTGGACACGCTGATGAAGAACCTCGCAAATCTAAGGCCAGTCTTGCCCAGTCACTGTCCCCGCCGCTACTACACGACAACCCTCGATCTTACACTGCACCACCAGCGATCTGTAAGCTACAATATCTAGGGTTCGGAATTTTTGCGTCATCTACCGTACTCACCAGTCCTAGCACCGACAGAATTCTACTTTTTATTTCTAGGAAAAGTTCAATACCCGAAAGGTACATCACACAACAAAATGCCTTTCAAGAGTTTGTTGCGCTTGGGCTGTATAAAATGCCTTTGAAGAGTTTGTTGTCCTGTTTGCTTGACATAACTCAGGTGTACGAGAGGCAACTTCTTGAAGTATAAAAAGGAGCATTGAAATATTACCACTACACTGGTAGACGTGCATCAACAGAAATAAATAAATGTAAAAAAAAAACACTTTTATTTTTTTATACTAAACACCAATTTTATAGGTATGAATACAAGGTAAGTTTTAAAGCCGTAATTCCCATAAGCCTTGCTATCTATATTTTAAGAATAATAAAAATACTCTTGAAATTATAACAGGAGGATTTAAAATTCATATTAAATAAAATAACTATGTTAGTACACTTACGCAAATAATGTAATCTTTATTATATTTATACTAATATCTGCTGTTTGTACGCGTCGAGAGTATCGATGCCTTTGTGCAAGAAACTGAACAGAATATAATTTCTATCACCATTAAAAATACATTCTACATGCTGTTTAGTTTAACTACCGACTGCGGCTATGAATTCGGAACATCTCTTTTTAATAATGTTTCTTCCTAAATCGAGGAGTGCGACCCTAGGCAAGCTTGACTTAGTTCGCGGGGAAATTCATCTACATATATCCAATACAATCCAATCCAATATCCAACCCTGTCATTCATATCTATATCCGTACAAACATTCTGGTGTGATTGAGTAATTTTTCAAGTATTCCATCCAAAATTTTACACATCTATAATACTAGTAAGACCTAATTGGAACCAACAAAACCAAATTATTTGATGTAAGTCAAATAAACGACTTAATAGAAAACTACTTGTCTCATTAAAGAAACGGAAAACAAAAGATCAAAAATTGATAGGTCTGTTTGGTTAGCGTTTAGTGAACCTGACTACTTAATTGTTATGTGATCCACAAATTGTTGTTAAGTATAATAATAATAACATGACGCATTTTACACACGGGTCTCTGATCCCAAACTAAGCAGAACTTGTGCTAGCTGATAAACTTACTTAAATATCATTAAACACATACATATAATAAATAAATTAAACCCAGACATAGGACAAATAAACATGCTACTCACTTAATTATTTGTCCCACGACCTCTGGCTTAGCAGTCAGGTTCACTAACCACTAAACCAACAGGCCAGTCAAATCTGGGTGTTTTTTGTGTCCGCTGCTTGTATGTTTGTTTGTTTCTAAGTCTACCGCAACACATGAATCAGTTCTATTGCGGGAGTTGTCCTTAAAAATGCCATTACGGAAATATTTTACTAATACAATAATAAGGTAGTTAGAGGAGTCGGACTTCTCGGCACCACGCAGTTCGAGTTACAGGTATGCGAGTTTAGTCTGAGCTATTGCTTATACTTCCCAATCCATCTGTATAAGCAATAACCCATTGCCTTCCCTTTCTATCCTCCCTTTTCTGTCAATATACCCCAAATTGTTCCCATAATATTCCCAAAAGTGGCCAGATGCTACGCTTGGAAACATGCTGGTCCTTCTCTATAGGACAATTTTGAGTATAGACAAAATCAAACTGGTTTCTAATTGTATTTTATAAGGAATTATATTTTGTAACATTGTTTTACCCACACACTGATTTATTACTTGTTAATATTCTCTATATACATATATGTAAATCGTATACTACTTTTACTATGTTTGTTAATGTGTGAGCACCATGTATCTATCATAAAATTATTTTATCTGTCGTTGCTTCGATTTAATTCTTTTTACTTGTTTCGGTATAGTGATATTGTTCGGGTGCATCGTTTTCACACATAATTTTAATTATATATAATGATTGTATGTAAACAAAACATTTTAAAAGAGTAACGGTGGAGTTTCTTGCCCATTCTTCTCCGTACGAAACTACATTTTGAAATGGGCGACTACAATCAATTCTATTTAAATGTAAATGTAGACGTTCGAAAGTGCGTTTTGGGCCTATTTGAAATAAATGCTTTGACTTTGTCTTTGACTTTGATGACTAAATTATTATTGGCAAAATTAGGGTTAATTAGGCTCTGTCTTCCCCTTTAGCGACACATGCGTGAGTGTATGTATGTATGTTACAATAAAGGGCAAGACGAATTCATTGTTTATAGATGCATCCAGATTTTTAACATTGATATATTGAGTTTAGTTCAGTTTGCGATTAAAATTACCATGAGTCGTTAGAAATTGACACATACAGTGATCCATCTCAGTCCAAATACTACTTGGTCAAACTACTTGATTAAACTATAAGAAATGCCGTGATTTAGTTTATATATTTTAGAGTTGCTGCCATTCGTATATCTTGTCACTATCAGATCTCAGAATATAAAACTTACAATACTTCAAAAAATATGAGGGTATTTGTTGGTATGTATCACAGGTATCATACATTTAAATTATTATTTTTGTGTCCCTGACAGACCTTGGCATCCAACCAAACCTCAAACCTATGATTTGCAGTTGATATTTGAAAAGGCACGCGGAACACATCTCGCACCTCGGTCGTGCTGCTGCTAGGGCGAGGGCTGCTGGACCCATCACATCTTGGCGAGTGTTAATGGCATCCGCATATCTGAGACCCATACATATGTGAGGTTATCAATGATCTTCACAAGTTAGAGGCTTTCTTGCATTTATGCAGGCATCTCCAAACATTCTGATGACAGTCTACGCGGTAAAATGACATTGACACACAAATAGTATTCTTCAGGATGCAGTTTAAATTATTCATCGTGGTTTAGGATTAGATGCAAAATTCTTATTTGTTAAATTTGCATCGTGGAGGTGTGCGAAAGGTATTTATTAAAATAAAATTTATTACATATCCATTTTCTACCCTTCTGAAGCTTTTGAAACTCAACATCATAATATTATTAGTCTTACAGTGAAATAGTATTATAAAATATGTGCTACAATTATTACTATTGAGTAATAAATATTATTTGTTTAATTTTTTTACTATGACAACATTGCTTATCAACATTTTAAAGTTTTCTTAAAAGAAAAATATGACTAAATATTTTAGCATTACCTTCACACATAACGGGCGTTAAACATCGGTAGGAAATCTGAATAGGTCTGTCTCAGGTGAGAGTTTTCTTTTATCTTCTTAAAGGTTTGTGAAGTCTGTCAAGGCACTGTGTTTTATAGTAAAAGGTTTTTGAAATAATATTTTAAGTTGAATATCACAATAAATTTTATTTATAAATCCTTAAACTAATAACTTATTTATTCACAAAAAGTTGCATTCAAATTTAATAAAATAAATTATATTATCTATTAACTATTATTATTTATACAATTATAAATAAATGGCACTCCGAGAGTACGTGCAATACTAGGAATGTTGTATAATCACATCGGTATCATATTAAAAGTTCTGCTGCATAGGAGGCATAAAATGTTCCTTGAAATTAAATACCAATATATGTGTATACTACTACTATTGCTATATTATTATTTTGATGCTATATCCTGTTGGTTGGTTATATATTATTGGTTGGCAAATAAATGAAAACATTTCAAAATATCGGATAACATATACCGGATAACAAATATAGCGTATATTTCTTTATAATAATGGAGTACATAAATATTTATTTATCCCATGTGTAATATCTTTCGACGTGCCGCTAAGTATATTTTACGTCTATCTATTTAATATTAAGAGGAAGCCATCTTTGTATCCATTTTAATTTAAATATACTCATTGCGATCAATTCTTAACCTTTATTTAACCTTTAACACTTATTTCCACAGAAGTGGAGAGTCAATACTCAGTAACATTTGAAAAGGTCAGGTATATTGGCGGTGATAGATAAAAGGCATTATGTTTTATTCGACGGACTATGTTGAAATTAAATATGAACTGTAAATCTCTCTTCTCTACACCTTTTAGCTTGTTCACTTATACACTTATAGTATCGTCTATACTAAATAATAATGCGAATAACTCTACATACAGTTTTTCACTTTTATTAATTGCAAATAGATTTATTTTAGTCCAGCTTTTTAATTAAAGCAGTCTCTTTAATGAAGGTAGGAATGTTGTTAGGTATAGTTTTTATCTTTGTTTGTTTGTTTAACAATATAAAATGTTTATAGAGAAAACGTCCTGTGAACTAAATTAAAATATTTCAATTATTAAAAAAACTGTGAATTTTTCATTGTAAGTACATTTTCTATAGTAACATCAACAGGTGGTAATCGAGTAATACGTTCCTCGAACAGTCACCTCTAATTTGGCATTATAACTATAAAAATAAAATAAGTTAACATTATAAAATAATTCTAGGCTCTAATATTTATGCATAATATATATATATATGAATGGGTATCTACAGTTTAAAATGAAAATAGCATGTGATCATTTTTTTCTAGGGAAAAATAATGTTCTTGTTATTACAAAATAATTTGATAATTGTAGAAACCGATAATACATATTAAATCTCTCTATAAATATTAAGTGAACACTTTTGACTGCAAATTCTGTAATAATTAAACTGCCTACTCAATATTTAATAGCAAAGCTTAAAAAAACTACAAACCAAAATAGTGAACACAGTATTTCTTCAGGCTCGGAGTAATCTTTGTCAATTAAGAATTAAACCTTATGAATAAAACTGTTTGTGATGTACAGGTCGCAACATTTTTTTTTTGTAATAGGCATAAAAAAGGCAAGATGCTTTTTTTGCATCTCTGCCTGACATCCAGTAAAAGCAAACTAAGGTTAAGCAAGTAAAAGTAGTCTGACATAAGCAGTCCTTTCATCTTTTAATTTCTCTAAAGGGCTCTAGATCAGTAACAATTTAGATCTTCGGGGAAATTCTTCCTGAATAATATATTAACATTAGGATGTTTAAAAGTAACTTAAGGAAATTTGTACTTTTTGACGTTATATATAAGTCATTTATAAAGGCACTTCGTGTTTGATAAGTAACTGTCCACAAACAGTAAACAAATAACATTTGCATACAAATATTACAAAATACTTAAGTATCTCTTTTTTCATTTTTTTTTATTAAATAAATATATATTTCATTAATTAAGAAATAAATACCTGTAAGTTAACTATCGATGTAAATTTTTAGTATAAATAGTTATATTTATCTTAATACTAATAAGATAGTTAAATACCAAAGATACTGTATAAACGGTAAAGTAATCTATAAGTTACGACGAAAAGAGGTACACAATGATGTCGATTCTGTTGTGAGTATTGTTGCTTCGTAATTGTGTTGGTAACTTTTAAACTACTATTTGCTCAAAATTAAATCTCTACAGTTTATTTTCAGATCAAATACCTACTATGATTTTAATAAAAACATACATAATGACTTAGTAATTAACTTCCTAGATGTATAATTATTATGAATTTGAAATCAACTCTGGTTGAAGGACATTATTTTAGATTCTTTTAGAACTTTAATAAACATCTAAATCAAATGTGTTAGTGATTAAAAAGTATGTTGCTCTCGTAAGCACACATTTGTTATGTCTCGAAGATAGTGTTACAACCCGCACTAATGTTAACTTTATACTCATGTTACCAGTACTAGGACTATGTAGAAATAAGGTTAAATCCGCTTCTACTATTCGTACGAGATTTGATGATACTATTTATAATATACCCTTCACTGAAACAGGGTGTATTGAAATCAATGGGTTATTATGTATTTAGTAGAGGCTTGAGAACAGTCACAGACTTCTTTTCAATGATTGTATATGCAATTTTAGTTCACGTGCATCTAAAACATAATAAAGAAACTACGGTAATATTCTTTGCATTTACATATTCCATGTAAAAAGTAAGCGTTTCTATGATTTAATTAAAGCTTATAAAAATTAATTAACGCTTTCTTGGAGCGGAGGAAAATTGTAATGTCTATTTATCTAATCAAGCATCAATTGAATATTTAATAAATAAATTTATTTTTTTGATATTTAATTTTCTTATACACTATATATATATACATATACCTATAAAAAAATTATAACTTTCTTGGAGAGGAGGAAAATTGTTGTCATAGAAAAAAAGTGCTATTTTTATATTACATTAATTTCAAATAATTTGTTTTTCAAAATAATTTTAAAATTATTACATATAGTTTAAAGGAGATTTATTAAAACTTATCTTAATAACATCTGCTTACCTTTTTAACAGAATCGACACCACTGGTTGTATATTTCATTAATTGTAACATCTCTAAATGGTAACAGCAGAAAGCAATTATTTTCTACGATTAAAAATGAACTCTTTGGTCTTAATAGCTTTTGCTGTAGCAAATAGAATATAAAAACAAACAGGAAAACCAGAAATAAATATTTTTTATTCGGAATGTCGCCTCGCCGCGGACGGAGAATTAAGTACGTTATAATAATAAAGTATTCTAGGTGACACCTAAATGTGTACACTTACAGCTCTTAAAATACGCATGCTTATAAGAATTATGTACTTTATCACAAGGTTATTTTCACACTCGCCATTTGATCCTCTTCACTTACATATACTACTTTATCTGACGAATATAATTTCTCTTGTATCGCTGCAAATGATTGGCCTTTTGTCTCCGGAAGATACAATAATATAAATATCACACCAGCTACCGATAATATTCCAAAACCCCAAAAGACGACATGGTTCCCTAAACTATCGGCTACAACTTGGTACAACTTCGTGACAGCGAACGTCATCAAAGCCACAAATATCTGTATCACACAAGTTGCCTTTGATTTAATGTTTGTGTGGAAGATTTCCGAAGTTATAGCAAAAGGCACTGTAGCAAGACCTATTGTATATGAGAATATAAATATAGGAATAAAAATATTAGGAATGAATGATAAACTTATAGCGTATTCACTATACTGATATTTTAAAAAGAAATATGCCCCTATTATGATGTTTGACAAGCCGACTCCGCAAGAAGATATAAGTAGCAAAGGTTTTCTCCCTAATCTATCCACCAGTTGCGAGGACATCGCCGATGTTAGAAGCTGAACTGAGCCAAAAAGTATACAAGACTCATTTGGGCCCAAACGCCCCTCAGCTGCTCCAAATATTTGTTGTGCATACATTATAATTGCAGTGCTACCGCAGAACTGCTGTGTAAAATATATGCCCATCAAAATGATGAGACCCTTTCTATTACCTCCCACTGTAACCAAGTCTTTCCACCGGCTTTTTTCTTTCATGTTTTCCGTGACTAAACTAGTCATGCTCTCTAATTCTTCTCTGACGTAGTTTTTGCCTCGTAGCTTTTTTAATGATGCTTCCGCTTCGTGTCTTTGTTCAGACTTGATGTAGTAGTATGGAGATTCGGGCATCGTGCTAAATGTCACCACGAACAATATTGGTATTGCTATGTTGAAACTGGCTAGAGCGAGCATGGAGACGTATGGTCCGATGCAATACTGTGAAAGTATGCCGAACTGAAAGAAATTCACAGACATTAAGATTATGAAACAGGTCATTTTCTATACCATTTAAGGATACCGATTTGATTTTTTTTATACATATTTTCAATGCATTTATAGATGATTCCCAAATTGTTCTATGTATTTTGGAGGATGCAGTCGCATATTTTTTATTTTAATTTATTTTAACTAGGGAATGATACCCAAATATTTTTGGATGCAAAGCGTTTTAGTTCTTCATATAAGTAATTAATGAAGGTAAATTCGGCTCGTTCGCAAAGTAATCTACAGTAACAATTACTCTATTGACACAAGATAATAATCACTTAGTATGATTTTTCGATTCGATTCTCTATTTCCAATGATCTCATTCTAAGGTAGGGTAATGGTGTTAATCAAATTACTGTACTAGTATTAGGTTTGACTAGCTTGAGACTTACTTTGTGAGAAACTACAATAATTTAAACGAATATTTGTATAAATAAGTAACACATTAGCACGAAGTGGGGAAAAAAATTACGTTATCATCTATTTAATCGAGTCAGTGTTAAGTAGACAATTAAACTAAGGGAAATTTGTGACGCTTTGTCTTATATCTATATTTTTATGGGTTTCTATGCTAATGACATAATGAAATGATGACATGAGATGAAAGAGACACTGGTTAGATCCATCAGATCTTGAAAATTTAGGCCATACCGGTACTGCGACCGCAGTTTTAGTTTTATCAATGGAAAATGTCTCTTAAAGGGTACTTAAAAATGGGTATTAAAAATGCAAGTCATAAGTAGCTAGCGTATGGATTAGCCAAAACTGTTATCGAAAATTTATTTTTTGGTTAATTAATTCCCTCCTAAGAATTATATAAAATTCATTACGGTGTTTAGTTTGATTGGGGACGATTATGATAGTGATCGGTTCAATTAAAATATATGACGTATTTTATGACGTAATTGCAATGTATGAGATCAACTGACCTTTGACATTACAGTGATGAGAGTTGCCATGGCACCGCGAATGTCATCGGAGGCAATTTCCCCAAGATACATAGGCGCGGTTGTATATGCGATGCCGTAGCCAAGACCTGAGATGAGTCGAGATGCGTATATCGTCGGAACGTTATCGGCAAACATGACTAAAATCCAACCGATGATGTAAGGTAATGCGGCAAGAAGCAATGTTTTCTTTGTGCCAATTCTGTCGGCAAGGTATGAAGCGGGAATGGGACTTGCAGCTGAAATTAAATAATGCAAAGGTGTTATAGAATATTTATTTATAGTCAAGATATATTCTATTTTTATAGTAGACTATTTGCACTATTCTATCGATAAAGATTTTAATATTGCGAGCCAGTCTTTTTATTATAACTTTAAATGTGTAAAATACTATTACTTAATGATAAAAGTACATACTATACACTCTTTATGATATTTTAAGCTAAGTTGCATTTTATTTAATGCTTTAAGGCCCTTTGTATTTGTTTCTGTAGTTATGTAGTTAAAATGGGTGATGGCCACTGATTTAAACACGTTATGATTTAGAACTCAGAATAAAGGCTTCATAATACAGCAAGACCAACAGTATCGAGACACCGGTTTGTGTGGTACGAATGTAAATAATAATAAGGAAGCCTAGCCTAAGAAGCGATTCACACATAGTATTTAGTTATTACGAATCACTAAATACTATGTGTGAATCGTGAGTAAACACTCACAACTGATAGTAAAAATTCGCTTTCACCGTGATTTACTGCTATTTTATAATATAGCAGAAAAATATTAAAAGTATGTTTAAAAAGTTAGTTAAAATCTTTACCGTTACGCATTCCACCTTCATTTATGATAAATGAAGGTGATAATACCTTGAAATTATAACCTTCATAACTTTTACAAGGGTTGTATTTTTTTTTACTATTATTTGTATTTTTAGAGAATAATATAAATGTTACATATTCTGTCACACCAACCATAATCAAGCATCAATTTAATATCTAATAAAGTAAAACACGCAAAAAGATACACCAACAAATCATCTCTTGGTTACAAATACAAATATGTACCTATTTGTTGCTCAAAATTCCTATTGTATATTATGACAGTTTACAATTATGATAAAAGTGGTTTAGGTATACTCGTATTTATATTTTATTTAATACGATGACATCTATCAAAGAGCATTTGACGCTAATATATGGTTGTTCATAAACGCTGTGATGTCTTTTAAGTTATACAGAAACACCTGGTCGTTGTAAACAAAACAGTAAACACTAGTTGTTAGTACCTATGAAGAAGTAGTGATATATGTATATGTATATAATATATTTAGAAATGAATTCATAACACTGAACTAGACTGCATATTAATACCGTCAATGAGACAGGAAATAATGAATTTAGCCTAAAAAATAAACGCAATTCGAATGATCGTGGTGGCTCTTCTAGCAGTGATTATGGTGGCATATACCTTCGATTTTTAATTTTCAATCTGTAAAATTCATGTGCAATTTCTTATTCGGTATATATTACAGACATATACATATAAACAAGAGTCATTGTTAAAGCTTTGCTACAGGTTCATTATTTTATTCTTGGAAGTATATCA
Organism: Tyria jacobaeae; assembly: GCA_947561695.1. Taxonomy (NCBI): domain Eukaryota; kingdom Metazoa; phylum Arthropoda; class Insecta; order Lepidoptera; family Erebidae; genus Tyria; species Tyria jacobaeae. The sequence goes on from OX387209.1 coordinate 15,700,774, forward strand.
TCAGAACCATGTAGTTATAATCCGTTGCGGAATTGCCCAGATTATTAAAAAAGTTGCTTAGTTGGAAACTAAAAATATTAACACGTGTTGTGTGTGTTACTGTTTATTTTTGAAGCAGAAGCAATTGAAGCAGAAATATAAAATATGTTAATATGGGTTTATTATCTGATGACACTAATGGTTAGAGGGCTTGGACCTTCCGGAATCAACCAGTTGAATGAAAAAATACTCTACGTTTCATGTATTCCAAAAAGTTTTAATGAAAATATTGATATATTGCAATGATAACCTGTGCCAGGTTGGTTTAGTGAAAACTTTATAGCACGATATATATATGTATGTATTTAATATAAAAATAAAATAAAAGTTAGATGATGTTAGATAGTCACAAGTATCAAAAGTAAACCTAGTTTATCTATTTTTGGAGATATTTACTATCAAATATTAAGTTCTCTCACATGCTGCTTGTGTTATAAGTATTGAGTATCTTATAAACTGTAGTAAATTAAGGTATTTCTTGATCCTACCTGAACACAGGATCATTATAGAAGCGATCCATGAGCTTTGATCCGCTGAGGTCTCGATAGGAGAATTTGCATTCAACAGTATTGGTAGAGTGGGTGACGTCCAGCCTACTGTGGTACCCGCCGCCGCCGTGATCAAAGTCGCTGAAAAAATACCAAACAATTAGGTTAACAATGTTATCCACTTAGAGTTATTTAGTGGGTTCCAACTTCCCGGCACTAGTTAGTTCGTTATACTCTCAAATCCATTTGTATAATCAATATCCTTTTCATTTCCTTTCTATCATGCTTTTCCTGTCAATGTACTCCAAATTGTCAAATCAAATTCCCAAAAGTGGAACCAAATTCTAATTGGCACAATGTGGGTGTTTAATATACCTCTGCCTACCCCTTAAAGGGATGAAGGCGTGAGCGTATGTGTAAAATAATGTAACTTTACATCTTTATGTAAAGTTTGCTTGCTGCTTTGCCAGCGCTTTCGCTGGCAAAGCTGTAAACTACTAAGTCTAAATAAAAACCTTACTATTCCTCGTCTTCGTTAATTAAGTGAACCCAAGAAGGCGGTCGTTTATTGATGACTCATTATCACTTCTTTTTTAGTTATGTCATAAATCATTATAATCTAGGTATTGTGCCTATAAAAAGTTGAAAAGTAATTTACTTTTAAACTTTACTGTAAAGAGTCATGGGCACTAATGGGCCGGCTCGACCGGAGTAATACCACGGCCTCACATAAAACCACTAGACAAACAATGTGTACAACAATGCATTGTGTTGCCGAGTGAACACCTCTCCTTTTTCTCTCTTGCGCGCACTTACGGCTCTGGAAATACAAGTGTCAATGAGCGGCTGTTGTCACTTACCATTAGGTGACCAGTTGAGAAAACTGGCAATAGGTCTTTCATACCATTGAAGTTTAAAGAGTTGTAGATTGCATATGTGCAGCCTCCGTATCATTTAAAACTAATGCGATTGTAATTTCGGTTCATTTATTTTTAACAGCTATTAATTAGGTCACGAGCTCGTTGACTTTACAAAGCAATTGCTGAGCGACTGATCAACGGTTTTCGAGTTCCATACGCAGACTTTATCTTTACACAGGGAGTCTGCATTGCCATTCAATGTGGTAATGCTATCAATCTTTTGTATACTAGTAGTATTTAGTGTTGAACAAATATATTTAATCGTTATGGCCTTTCTTTAGTATTATAATAGTCTCTATTTTAAAATGAAATGTAACGTAAGCTATTTTATTAGCATATTTTATTTAGCTGTGACCAAACACCAATTATGTTTTCAAATAAATAGTTATCGTAAACAAAGTTATAATAATTTTAAACATATACTGATTGTGTTATTTAAATTGATGTTATCACCTATCACTGTAACATGAGTTACAATTATTTCAACGTATCAATTCGTTTTACACGTTATTTGAATATGTTCATTAAATGTATACTCAACAACATTAAAGTTTATTAGTAAAATTATTCTGATATAATATTGTTGTCTGTTATACAACTATATATAAAAAATTATAACTTGTCTTTCTAGTGGTTAACGGTTACTAGTGTATAAGGTTGCATCATTCCCATGGACCTTACCATTACAGCAGAGAAGAACCTCAAGGTAACAGTGGTATATTTTCTCTATATTCTGGCTAAAAGATGTAGGAGGAGGGTTTAGTTTTTCAAGTGTACGTACATATGTATTTATGTATATTGTTTCTTTGCCACGTCCTACAACATATACAACTTGAAGGATGGTAATTAAGGTGTAAATTGAATTGTCTTAACAGTAGAAGTATCATAGGGTTATAGATGTCCAGATAACGTCATCAAAATACCCAACCAAAAATTGAAGTTTACAATGCATTTTTTTATAATGTTACTTGTTACTAAAGTGACAATATTTTTTATAATTTGAAATTATGTTTTTATTTATGCATGCACATAAGGATAAGTAGGTAAAATTGCAATCCAATTATTAAAATTATTTTAAGTTACTATACCCACTAATATGTGGCTATCGATAGCTACGAATAAGACCAATTATGGTAATGTTATAAATGATTTATAGCCACAATGTACCTAAGTAGAATTGCAAATAATTCACGAATTACTTATTGATAAATAGTAACATGAGGGTATGAAAACAAAAAAAATAAGTTTTCTACTTTATTATTACATACATAATTATGCTCACGCCTTATTCCTGTCCAGGGTACGCAGATACGATACGGATAACGCCATTTACTACGATCCTGACACACCTTTCGCCTGTTTTAAATTCATCCGTCCTTAAATACACGCTCGTCTGTTATTTTATTATAATTCCTTTTTTGTCATTTTTTTTAAGTTAACGGTATATATCCTAAATAACCGTGGTAACAGAGCAGCAGTTGTACCTATAGTAAACTTTCTCTACAAATATATTATATATTATTACACTGTAAACAGATTTTTGTTTGTTTGTTTTGAATACAGATATTATTTATTGAGGTATGGTGTAGGCCAAGACTGCTCAACCCTATGCCCGGCTTGATGATTTAAATGGGCCGCAAAAACAATTCAAAAAGGGGCATAGGATAATTAATAAAAAAATGTGTATTATTTATCACAATTATGCAAATCCCCTCATGTGACGTAGGATACTATAAAGAAGGTGTATTCAGAAATTACGAGAATTATTCAATCTCTCGAGTTTTGAGAGTTCCATCATATTTTTTTTATTATGTCGGTATAAGTGCCCTTGAAGTTTGATAAAATATTCAGCTTAGACTTAGGTAGACGACGGTAGACGTATTTTTATGTGTTCGGCTATTTTATTTTGCTAAAAGAAATGCATCAAGGAATTACTTAATTTTGCGTATTAAATTAAATGAAGTGTGTGAAATGTTAATAAAGGCCTATGGTGAGTATGCTATAAGTAAAGCGAGAGTTTACGAGTGGTATAAGAGTTTCCAAGATGGCCGTGAAGTCGAAACATCCCGGACACACAGCACATCAACAACCGATAAAAACGTGGACAAAGTGAAAGAGATGGTTATAAGCGGTCACTGATTCACAATAAAAAAAGTTGATGATAATGGATGGATTGGCTCATGCCCTTAATTTTTTCGACTGTTTTGCAGTAGCAGTAAAAATATTAATAAAATTAGAACTAATGCCTATCACAAAGATCGAGTTAAATGTTTCAGGGATTGGAAGAAGCGCTTACACAAATGTATAATATCTAATGGGAACTATTTTAAAAGCGACAACATTCATATGGACGAATATTATATTTTCTTCCAAAAACGAAAATTCGCCTTAATTTTTGAATACACCTTTTATCATAATTAAGATCTTAAACATCAGCTGAACAATATACATATTTGTGGTTTTTTGTTACTATATCTGATTTGAGACTTACATAAAAAAAGTTATTACAAAAGAAGAAATGCCAGAAATTATATTTATTTATATATACGGTTTTACTCACGTGTGTATTTCGGGGATGCCCGACTAGTGTCGGTCTTTGGAGGCCACTTTGGGACAGGAGGCCTTTTTCAAAAACCGTATATTTAAATAAATATAAATCTAATTCACGTAAGTTTTTATGCCAGAAATCAACAGGCTCTAGGAGGGGCCCGGATGTCTAAAGCTATTCCTGGATTCCTCCTATTTTAGGCGCAGTGACCATAAATGTGAATGTGAGCGGAGCAGTGACCATAAATGTAGACTGCAGTCATTGTAAGTCAAGCTGTTAATATAATAAGTATTAGCAAAAAAACACCTTTTTTAGAAATTTACTTCAAATACATAATTCACAACTGTTGTTGTGTATGTATTGAATACAGATAGAAACAACATGTATTATTGTGCTTCTTCAACCTATTCAGATCTTCATCGTTATCTGTATTTTAAAAGCATGTTTATAATATATAATTGTAGGATATTTATTATTTAAAACAAAGACTTGGAGATATAAAGATCGTGCTACTCTTGTAAACAATGACATACAAATCAAATAGTCAAACATTTATACAGTATCCATAGGATGTTTTAAAAAGAAACCATTGTTGTGTTATCTAGTCTTAGCAGAAGAGCATAATTCACTTTGAAATACGCTGTAAAGATTATTCACACTTCCGCATGGTTTCTATAGCTAACTAATTGAATAGCAATATTTGCTTTAAGCAACTCAACTTTGTCAATACATATGTCGCTGTACAAATACGTGTTGCCGAAAGAGGTGCTTATTCATATTTTTTTTTGAATATACGATTAGATCATTCAGTATTCATTATAACATCAGTCTGTTCTAGTCGCTGTTGTACGTTACCTTCAATCGCACCGAACGGAGGTCTGTATGGCACCGTATCCAACGTTTCGAAAACTTTCAGAGACGGTAAATCTAGGCACAGCTTGATTTTGACCCCTTCTTGATCCTCCACTATAATCTTCGCAGTTTAGAGAATAGGTAGAGAAATAAGGACACCTGTCTTAACAGGGCATCGACAAGGAGCAGAAACGTCTTCACCGATCAGCTCCACTTCTCAAAGTTGATCGATTTATACTATTTAGTAATATGTATTTTAGTCGCTAAGCAAGTAGGTATATTTTAGTCGTACTTGCATATTTCAGTTTCTTAAATATTAGTCACTAGTCTAGGCAGCGGTTGTTTAACAAACCATGGTTGAGAGTAAATTGGACGTATTGTTAAATTTTTTGAAGACGTTTGCAGTAAACAATCATAGTAATATATAGGACATCAAATGTCACCGTCGTGTCGTTCTCGTATACAACTGTGCTATTCTATACATATCAAGAAAATCCATGTATGTGTTAAAAAAATTTAATATCGTCTTGTAACTTTATCCATCTTAGTATAGTGTTCCACATACCAGAAATATAGTGGTATTACAAATTTTATTCTTTTCTTCAGCTTTTGATAGTCGAGAACTTCTTAAAAAAAACAGACCACATTAAACGTTTGAAAGAACACTATCAGTGATATCGAGTAACTATGAAACGTGTATCGAGCTAGAGTCTTGTCTCGGTAAAATGCTGAAGCTGTCTTCGAAGAAATGCGGACGGAAAAGGAATTATTTAATGTAATTTATTAATACAAGCTCTATGTTGATAGGTCATGGTTATAAAAAAACTGTGTTCTACAAACAGTTTAGTATAGTAGCAATCATTTTAAGATATCAACAAAATTTTCTTTGTAGTGAATATTCATTGTGGAAAAATATCATTGGATGGATCTAATACCAAGTACTACAACTTGTTACTTAAGTATTACAACTTCTTACAATATAGTACATTGACCCGAGTAGAATTGAATAAAGACCAGCCAGTACTTTTTATCACATTTATGATTATTTACAAGCAGTCTCTTTGAAAGATAAGAAACTGGTCATCTGGTGTAATTTTGGACTTTGATGATAGGCCATACTATGACCAATGAAATATATACAGAGTACACAAAGCAAAATAAAAACATGTACCAGTAATTTTGCTCAACAATTTTGTTCCCGCTGGCGTGAATGTGCAAACCAAATGCTAAAGTTAAAAGTAATAAGGGATGTAAGCAACAGTTTGATCAGGTCAGGATCGCATACTACGCTACATATCGCAAAATCAAGCTCAAATATTACAGTTTAATATAAAAACGCTTCTAATACTTAAATTAATTCAGTCTATGTGAAGAACTGTGATCCTAGTAACAAGTATAAGGATTTTCTCAATCAAAAATATTATTGTTTTTTGGTATAGTGGGGCTAACGAGCAAACGGGTCACCTGATGGTAAGTGCCAACCGCCGCCTATCTACACGTGCAATTCCAGACGCAAGTGTGCTGCCCGCCTTTGAGTATGAATAGGGGTGGGGAGTGATCAGAGGCTAAAGAGGAGAAATTGAGAATATTCTATCGATCGATCTCCTTGACGTATTTCATGGTTCCAGAACAGTAGAAACTGAATGCAGAAACTTCTATAAGCTATACATTTTGTAATGATATCTTTTTGATACTTTTTCCTACTGCCTAGAAATAGTAGATCTATCTTAACAGCTATGATGGACCACAAAGTAGCGCATAGGAGTATGACTTTATAATTTACCTGAAGCAACAGAGATTACTCATCTATCTACAAAAGGCACACACACAGTAAAAGCATGAAAGCAGTAAGTTTCCCATGCATAAGATGATATAAATAATAATGTAGAATTATCTAGGTGACATGTTTATAATGCAATTAACTTTCAACCGTCAACTATAAGAAAGATAAAATGGAATAAAAAATATTTACTTCCGCAAGCAAGATTTATAATTACAAGATATATACGGTTAAATATAGTCGTATATCTTATTGTAAGTACAAACATATATACATTTAATAAATGTAAAATTAATTTATAGGAAGTCATCTGACTGTTACTTGTGTCGAGGTCATTTCCTTTTACGATTACACTTGCTTTTGAACCTAAAGGGTACTTAAGGTTAAGCGAAATAATATCTATATGTTACTACCTACTAATACTATAAATCTAATAATCGTACTTATAATATCAGTCATTCAAGCTTGGAGTAGAGTAGAAATTATTGAAGAGTCGGATTAGAAGCCTTTTGTAAAGAGATATGTCTAGCGCGAAGTTGCGGTACATCATCCGTAGTCAATAATATGGTTAATATATATACATGAATTCTAAGCAAAAACAATTGTCAGGATGAGAAAGGCAAAACATTGTTACGTCGACATAGCTCTAATAACTTTAATTAACTTTAACCGTTTGCCCTGTCACTTAGCGTTCTAAAGATGAATTTGAAGGACACAATTATTGATATCGTTGCTAGTCACAGGTAAAACGACAACATGGAAACCTTCACATATATATATATATATATATATATATATATATATATATATATATATATAGCAAAAGAAGGACAAATAAATTTTAGGGACTACGATGTTCTTTCTTTTTACGTAGGTATAATTTAATTGCTTTTTTCGTGCCGTTGTGAAAGGAGTCCAATTACAGCAAGGTTTTATTTACTTCCCCTAGACTCCTTACGTCTTATCTTTTGGCTTTACGGATCACGTTCGCTAACCAAGATGCTAGCATCCGCTATCGCATCGTTTAGTTTGACTTTCCATTTTCTTTTAAACTGTGCTGTGCTCCGGAGGTAACAAATCAAAAAAGGAGTACGCTGGTGCAGCTCTTTAGTATCTATGAGTTAAAAAATCGTAATGCCATCGGTGTAGGCTACGGCAGCCTACACTGAATTACGAATTTTTACGACCTCTCTCATCTGGTATGGGGATCGAATAAGAAGGTAATTTATTGAAATTGGAAAACAATTTAACCTTGTCTCCGGTGAATTCCTGACCCGTTTTCAAATGGTAAAAAGGTAACAAAACAAGTTTAGGTTTTAATTTCAAGCAATTACTAATTCAGATTTCTTTTTACAAATACTCGTACATAATTAAATAATAACAGGTTATGTATTTATTTAAATATACGGTTTTACTCACGTGTGTATTTCGGGTATGCTTGCCGTGACAAGGTCTCCTGTCGAGACCGAAACTAGTCGGGCATCCCCAAAATACACACGTTACTAAAACCTTATATTTAAATGAATATATTTTTTTTTTATTTGTAAGCCTACCATAATGACTCCACTTTGCCTGATGGTAAGCAATAAATGGAGTCCAAGAGTGGTGGTCACCATCCTCATTGCATGTCTAGTCAATACAGTATGGCGACCCACACTATGGCGGCCTGGTGAGACGCTTTTTTACGCCCCGCTTAAAAGACCTGGGATCAAAGTGGGAAGGAAACACGTGCGCTGGTAGGGTATTCCAGGCTTTCACTGACCGGCACAGGAAAGAAGAGCCAAACCGTTTCGTTCGGGATCGCATACCTTCGACTCGCAAACGGTGACTCCTCAGGCGAGCACGTGTAGTCCTGTAGAGGAAGGGAGAAGGTGGGAAAAATTGGAAGAGCTCGTCATAACACTCCCCGAGATGTAGGCGATAGAGAACTGCCATAGAGGCGACATCTCTTCGCAACTGCAGGGGCTCAAGAGATTGGGTGACCTCAGGACAGTCTATAATACGGACTGCGCGTCGCTGCAACCGATCGAGAGCGTCAAGCAGATACTGCGCATAGCCATCCAAAAGATGAGAGCAGTACTCCACGCAGGAGCGAACCTGGGTCTTATATAAAAGACACAGATGCTCGGGCGAGAAGAACCGTCTCACCTTGTTCAATACACCTAGCTTCCGCGAGGCCGCCTTAGTGACGCTCTCGATGTAATCACGCGGATTGAGATCCCGACAGATGTCCATACCCAGTATACTAAGCCTATCCTATAGTGGCAGTTGAGTGTTCTGAAGAGTAGGAAGGGGAAGGAATGGAGACTTTTTGTTTGCAAACGCACACGCCTGGGTTTTCTTGGCGCTGAACTCGACCAGATTCTCACAACCCCATTGAGAGACGCGGCTCAAGACCCGGTCGAGCTCAGCAACAAGCTCCTGTCGTTTTCCCTCAACGTCTGCTAGCTTGGCAGCAGGATGTCTAAAATATCGCCCGTGTACTGTGCTGTCGTGTGCATAACAAGAGCCAACATATCATTGATATGCAGAAGGAACAGCGTGGGCGATAGGACGGAGCCCTGAGGTACACCAGCGCTAACCTCTTGGAAGTCAGAGGCCGCGCCGTCACAGAGAACCCTAATGCGGGGCTTGTGGAGGAAGGCAGCAATCCAGTTGCACAGCTTAGATGGCAGATCAAATGCATCTCAATCTCGATCAAATGGCAGATAGAAGTTTGGAGAGAAGCGAGCGATGCCAGACCCTATCGAAGGCCTTGGCAATGTCGAGGCTGATGGCCAAGGACTCCCCATGCCTATCCATAGCCTCACCCCAAATGTGTGTGACGTACGCTAGAAGATCACCCGTGGATCGGTTCGGCCTAAAACCATATTGCCGATCATTTAACAAGGAGTGATCCTCTAGGTGGCGGATTAATTGAGTGTTGATTATCCGCTCGAGCACCTTACAGAGTATGGAGGTGACGGCTATAGGACGGTAATTAGCTAGATCGGAGCGGTCGCCTTTTTTGGGAATGGGTTGGACGTTCGCCTCTCTCCAGGCCTCCGGAATAATTCCCGAGGAATAGAACAGGCGATACAAGCGCGTCAGTACAGGAGACAACTCTGGTGCACAGTTTTTAAGAACCACCGCCGGAATACCGTCGGGTCCACTGGCTTTCCGAACATCGAGTGACCGAAGCTCCGCACGGACATCCCTCTGCCAGATGCGAATATCCCGCATTGCGGAGTCGCAAGATGCAATGGTGGGCGGGTGAGCGCCATGGTCGTCGATTCGGGAGTTAGCCGCAGAGAGGTCAGCAAGTAGTTTCGCTTTCTCTTGCGGCTCGTGGGCCAGTGATCCGTCAGGGTACTTCAGCGGTGGCAGCGAAGGCTGGCAGTAGTTGGACTGCACGGCTTTGGCCAATCGCCAAAACTTACGGCTACCCGTAGGGTATGCGACGAGTTCTTGAACAAACCGTGCAATGCGCTGGGCATCAGCTCTGATGTAAGTCCTCTTGCATTCCTTAGTGGCTTTGTTAAACGCTGCTTTTAGGCGATCAACGTCTGGGTCACAATGAGCGCGGGCCCTGATGCATGCGCGGTAGGCAGACTGCTTTTGAGCGACAGCACGGGTGCACTCGCGAACTAGGGACGGGTCTTTGTGCTGGCAACTTCACTGTAGGGGATATAGTACTCCATATCGACAGTGATTTCGTCAGCCACGGCAGACGCACTTTGGGACAGATCCCTGTCTTTAAAGCAGTGTTGAGCCCACGGGATGGATGCAAAATAATCCCGCATTCCATCCCAGTCTGCTGACGAGTAGTGCCATAACCGTCGCCTTGTCACCACAGGCCGTGGTGGGCAACAAGAGGCACCAAGGTGGACACCAGGCAGTGGTTGGAGGATCCCAGAGGGGCGTGAACCGTTATACTGTACTACGCTGGGTGACGTCAGCAGAAGGTCTAGCAAAGAGGGCGCTTGACCCGATATGTCTGGTATCCTGGTGGGCTGGAGTACCAGTTGGGTAAGGTCATGCGTGAGAGCGAATGCGTGGGCAGTTCGCCAGCGTGGTCCGTTCTGGAAGATCCCAGCTAGAAGTCATGGTGGGCGTTAAAGTCTCCCAAAAACACCAGTTCGGCGGCCGGGAACTGCTCCTGCGCTTTGTCCGTTGCGTGACTCATGTAGTCAAAGAGTCGAGTTGTCTCGGAGTCTCCGGAATGGGACCGATAAAGGCAAACGTAGATCCGGCTCATAGAGCCAAAATCCACGTGAAGCCAAAGGATGGAGAAGGATGCTACTTCTAGGCAGTGCAGACGGCGACAACAAACATCCGCCCTGAGGAAAAGACATACCCCAGCCCTCGCGAGGAAGCAGTCCTCTAGCACGTAGCCGGGACCCGGGAGCCGGTGCTGGTGTACGGCGCTGAGGTTTGCATGGAGTCCACGTATGTTAGTGAACTCCACCTCAAAAAGCGGGTTGGTGGGAGAGGAGGATGCCGCTGTTGGACCATTTTTCTTTCTTTGTACTGCCATGATAAGAGTTGGGAAAGGGGGCGTAAAAGGCATGACAGTAATCGCTACAGTGTAAACTGAGACTGAAAATACTGTGTCATCATGTAACGGTGAGGCATGGCGGAGACCGAACCGCCGGACGGAAGGGCCCCCGTACCCTCCCGGAAATGGACGCCGGGTCCCACCGTCCGGTCACCAACCGGCACGACGAGCCACTCCGTGGATTATGCGCGACCTGACGGGGCAGCCTCCCAGGGTGGTTAGCCGTGGTTGGGCCCCTCTCTATGCCGCGGGCGGCCAGCGGCACCACCGTTTCTACGGGTCTCCCTGGCCGACGGTTCGATCCACGCCACCCTCACAATGATTCTACGAGCACTCCACTGCTCACACACATACCACGATAACTGTCTCACCCCTGCATCATTGGGCCTCCGGCGCACTCACTCACCAGCGAAAGATGACAGCACGAATGTTGTCGCTTTAGGCTGGTCGAGCCGGCCCATTCCTGCTGAAATCAGCATGGCTCTACTACCTTACAAAGTGAGTAATATGAATTTAACTCGAGAAATTTTAATTCTAATAGGTTAGGAATTCATTTTCAACATTTTATGATTTTCCATTGATGTTAAACCAAAAAATTGTAGACAGCCACTTTCTGCTCTTTGAAATAAGTCGCTCACTGAACCGTTTCTCTTTAACTTCAGGGATTTAACCAATCAAGCTGTAGATAATAGTAGCGTGGAGTTCATTTGCATACAGTTTGGGCAGTAGTGGTAGGCTTTGTATGTTTAAAATGTGTAGGTACCTAGCATTTCAATATTATATTTTAACATTGTTGGAGTATAGGCAGTTGTAAAAGTTATTTTGTCCCCAAAACCACTATGAATTTAAAACTAAATGTATTTCTTATTTGACGGAGAAAGACCCTGGAACTTTTGCTAATGAAGCGAAGGCGACGGGACAGTAATGTCATCTTTTTTTTGCTGAAAAAACTATTATCGTCGTCCTTCGTCAACAGACAAAGCTATTAATCAGCTCTGTATTTAGACGATGGGCGATGACGTAAACTTAATTATTTTTATATAGAAACCAACCGTGTGTGTGTTATATAAAAACAAGTGTTTTTGTTAAGAAAGAAATTACAAGTAATATCTTACTTAAATAAGGGGTACATATAGACTTTAAACTTTGATTTTAATTTCTTGTCTTTTAAATATGTGATGTTTGGTCTTTTTGTAGATCAAAAATAAGACCGTTCTTCTTTCCGACCGTTTCGGACACAGCACAGCTCATTTTGTTACTATCAGTTCTTTGGTTGAGTCTTCAAGAGTTAACAAACTGGCAGATACGTAAAGAAACAGTCTGAGTTAACTTGCCTATAAATTTGGATGTACATATACACTTACTAATGGATAATTAAGTAGATACATTTTTACAAAAAAAAAACCTGGACCGAGGATTTTGGGTGCAAACAAGCCTGTATGTAGATACTTACAGATATAGTTAATCCATCTCCGCAATTGAGCCGCAGTGCCCCCCTTACTTATTAGACTTTGCTTCTTACCATATTTCATAATAAGAGGTCAATGGGGTCCCATCTCCCATCCCTATAAGTTTGGATTGACTTGCCATTTGTTCTTATTAAAATCGAAAACTTAATGGCCCTGTGGATATTTTAGGATAACATTGACTTTTTGATTATTTGACCATTGACCGCTGACATATATGCGTTCCTGAAAAGATAGGTCTTGACTGACGTATAGACAGACATCCACATTTTACAACTCTTAATATCATTTTCCTTTGACTAAGAAGAGAAAAGTTCAAACATTTTTCCACCATTAAAACATTGCTCCGTTACGACAGCTACATAAATATACTACACAGAATACCACCTGTGTGTTCCCATAAGTTAAATAGAGTACATCTTAAGGGAATTATAAAGTACAAAGGCATAGCAGTCAAGGGGCCCCCAAACAGATTTTGTAGTTCCGGTTTTACCAGTGGAAATATTAAAATGATATCAAAGACCTACTTAGTAAAAAGGTACCTACATATGCTTAATGGGATTCATTTCATATTTTGTATGTAGTTAGTAACTTAACTAAAAAAAATCTTCGATCTTCGCTGCTGAATGTTTTAAATTAAAATAAATATAGAAATTCTAAATATTTTAAATTATTTTAATTATATTGATTAGTCATATTGATTAGATTAGTGTGTGTGTATCATCGAACTCCTTGAAATCCTATTTTTTTTAGGCCTTGTTTACATCCCTGTGGCGAAAAATCGGTATTCGAGATTTGACGTTCTTAAATGAAAACTGTACTACACAGAACAGAATAATTGATCATAAGTATCTTGAACATAGACCTGTAAAACCACCTGTATTCATTTACAAAATACAAATGGTATTCAGACTTAAAGTTTTGTTTATGTATGTTTCAATGTATTAAGAAGATAACTAAATCTAATATTTCTTATTACAAATCCTAAACATACTTAGAAAGAATAACAAGTGTGTCATCGTACTCTGATTACACTGTTCTCGAGATAAGTGAAAAGTGTAAACTTACTTGTTTATATTGGGAATAATTGCTGTTCTTTTGTGAATGACTCGCCACTAGCCATCCAGATGCCAGAAGTGTATAAACTTTACACAATTTCGTGTAAGAAAACCATATTTCATTGTAACATACCTACTTAGTAGTATTATGAATTTTTTTTTGCATCCGATCCGATGTATATAGCAGATTATCGAAATCACTTAATATAAGATTAATCATTTTATTTATTTTTTCTATGCGATAGGGGCAAACGGGCAGACGGGTCGACTGATGGTAAGTGACTACCGCCGCCGATGAACACCCGCAACTCAAGAGACACAAGTGCGTTACCGGCCTTTTAGGTAGGTTTACGCTCTTTTCTTGAAGGTTTGAAGGTCGTATCTGTCCGGAAATACGTCAGGCGACAATTCGTTCCACAGGCTGGTGAAGTGAAAAGAGTATCAAAGAAATTTCTTAGAAAAAAATCTAAGCAATGTTTTTATTATTATCAATATTCTTGATGGATAAGTCGAATAAAGCGTTTGAGTTAATATGTAAATTGTTTTTAATCATAATTATGTCATTAAACATCTACTTTAATTATTTATAACTTATACCGATCTCATATAAAACTGGAAGAATTTAAAAATCAACCAACTCGAACAATTCACGTCGGCAATAATTAGTAAATATAGGTCACGCATCAAAAAGTTTATTAAACTTGATCAATTAAAGCGAAGCTGCATAATAAACCAGTATTGATGTTAGCTGTACTTGTTGCCAAGTAAATAAAAAAAAATAAACATTTTGGTTGACGCTGTTCCAAAATAAAAATAAAAAATCAAAATATTTACTTTAAATTAAATTAATAAATTATAAATAAAATAAACTTAAAAAAACATTTCTGCTTAGTATAAAGTAAGTAATACTACTAACAGCTACTGAAAATTTACATTCATATATCAATATTAAACTGTTCATGCTTTGCCCAAGAGTCCATACAAAATAGTGGATGAGCTTACGTAATCAAGGTAAGATACAGACTGTATACAGAATAGAATTTATGAAAATGAAAAACATATTGTGTTATAGCATACTTCTAGGATATTATGGCCTCATGATATTTTTAATTTATTTCGCATGGAGTGGTGGACCATCTACTAGATAAAAAAAAAAAAAACTTCAGGACAGGAGGAAGAAAACTTAGATCAAAATAACTCAGAGTTGGTCGAAGGATGAAAGGATGGACTATACTATAGTCGTGGTTTTCGTGCTCCTCGTTCAATAATACTAACGTATAGGCAACGTGGTTATATATGTATGTAGCAAATGAAATACGAAAATTTCATGAAATGGTCGATCACATTATGATATGGTCAGACTAGATCTTTGAATAATCAACTGCACACTGCAGTGTTAACGATATGAACAGCTAAAAGTATGACCATTTCATGATATATAGGGTCAAACGTTAGTTATCATATCATGAAATAGTTCATTATCAGATGTCTTTTTGTTTCTGTGATGCATCAGTGCGGCTTATAATTTTATTTTGTTTTGAAAGCGAATATTAAGTTTCAATTAGCAAATAAGAGTGTGGGCAAATATCGTCACGACAACTTCAATTTCGACATTTAGTATTGGTTAATATGATGGAGATCATAGATTAATGTAATGGCCACACGTGGATTGACATATGATTAAACGTTGACGTTTTAACGATAAGATCAATTTTAGATGACCATTCAATGAAATACGACAATATCATCAAATCATGAAGTGATCAATTCTATGATTTGGAAAAGACATATTTATACATCACGACTTTAAAATGGAGTGGAATCGAGTTTTGTTAGAGAGTTTTTACAGTCTGCAGCTAATCAATAAGTTTCGCGTGATTGTAAGGCCAGACGAAAACTAGGTATGGCTAACGATTCTGTTATACCTGATTTTTCAAATCAATTGCTTTATGTATGCTCATGAAGCGAAACAAAATCTAATTTTGCAATTACTAGATTTATACTCCTTTTATACCGTCACAGTTAACGTAATCTATTTCATCGCTAAGTAAAAGAACGTGATAACGATTTTCCTCGTGTGTTGTGTTAAAAAACTGTGCAATTAACTTGCCAAGTGACCCTAAGACTTGTTTGGTATTTTGAAAAAGAAGTAAAATTAAAACAAAAGAAATATGTAGACCGCAACTGCATTTTGTTACTTCTACTACTGAGACCAATCCAATTACACCATACATATCGTTTAGGATTTAGGGCGTGACAAACAAACATTATACATTCATGCACTTAAAAAACATAACCATCCTTCTTGAGCAGTCGGCTCAAAATATAACCCTTTTTCTACAGCATGTAATAATAGTAGTAATGTTAGCGCATTACTTCATTTATCTAACTTGTTCTATTCGATACAAATGAATGTGATGGTCAAAGGTGGACACTGAATATCAATACTGGGGTGGCCTATGTCCATAGCAGTGTATACTGAGGATCCAGCTATTTTCCAGAACCGCGCACTTACAACCCTCAGTAACAGATACATATAATAGTTATATGTGTAGGCGGTTGACTGATTGAACTCATATATTGTGTTATACAGTATGATAATTGTAACAACATTTATAATATAAAAAAATGTAAATTGAAAAACCCACGTCTCTTCCAATGTCATATGACAATGACATTTGGATTCTGTAAATGTTGCCAATTTAATTATTGTATTTCTCTAATATGCGACTTTACAGAGAACCGATTGGTAAGTGACTGTTGTATTGTGTGACCGAGTGAGTGAGGTTCCGGAGGCGTAGCCCCCTTTTCCTTTCCTCTTTCCCGCCCTTTTTTACCCTTCCCATCTTCCCTTTCCCCTTGCCTAAAAGGCGGACAGCACTCTTGTGACTCTTGAGTTGCAAGTGTTTATGAGCGGCGAAAGTCACTTAGCAACTGGTGATCCGTATGCTCGTTTGTCCCCTATATATATAAAAATAACTCTTGTTTTGTTTTCTTATGTTTTAAAATGGTTGACAACTTTTACTTCACGAATTTTGCTTAGGTCGAAAAGCGACCTCTACAATAGATGTAGATGAGTTAAAAAGACTCATAGATATGATCCCAGGTTCATTTCACGTTGTCTGGCAGAGCAGCTTCAGTGTTCTCATCCTGCAGTAGAAAAACAACTCCACGCTTTAGAAAAGACCTGGAAATATTCAGTTTGGTTGCCACATAAGTTGACGCCGTTTCAACTTCAGAAGAGAGCTAACGTGTGCATGTAACTACTTAGTTATCATCGTAAAAATGAGTCGCTGAGGGATGTAATTACGGAGGATAAAAAGTGTTTAATGTACATAAATTTTTCGCGTAAGCGCCAGTGGCTTAGACCTGGAGAAGTAGGAGTACAGATGCCAAAATCTGACACGAGTAAAAAAGTTCTTGTGTGGTGAGAATAAAAGGAAATATATACTGGGAGCTGCTGCCATCTAACACTACAATCACGGCCAATATTTATTGTGACCAACTGGATAAAGTAGCAGCAACATTACAGAAAAACCGAAATAAAGAATACTTTTTGCACGATAATGCTCGACCACATTTAGCAAAAGCGATTCGTGAAAAATTACTTTCCCTTGGCTGGGCTGTCCTTCCTCACTCACCGTACTCTCCAGACATTATGCCCTCACATTATCATCTATTTCGTTCTCTAGCCCACCACTTAGCAGATAAAAATTAAAAATAAAGACCAGCTTAAAAGTGACCTTACCACCTTTTTTGATCAAAAGCCTAAAAACTTCTACGATATGTGATAGTAAACGACGGTGCTTATGTAGTTGAGAAATAATTTGATTTTGTAAACTTAAAAAAATAATTAATATGGCGGGTTTATTAGTTGGCAACCTAGTAGTTGTGGTGGCGTTATTTATAATAATATATAAATGGCATAGAGTGTCTTTGAAATATTTACAACTTCTAGTCGTAAAATAATCCGCTAAGGTTAAGTGACGGACTGTATTTTTTGTTGTTTTTTTCGTCAATTTTTAATAACCTTATCGGTAACTGGCATAACGAGGGTGCTAAGTATTAACAAATAAAAGTCTGTTTGTGACGGAATGTGGGTGATCTGTCGGTTCTTGTTAAATCGGTACCTGATAACAGATGGTGTTAACCTAGTGATGATAAGTGCTTACTTAAAAATGTTCTCAAGTAGCGGAAATACTTAAATGTTATCATTAGCGATAATGTTTTCCGATAGTGTTTGTACCGTATCGGACGGAGCAGGTATGTTAAGTCGCACATTTTAAATATTTCGATAAAACATTTAATAATTATTTTATCAAGATGTGCTACATCGTATAGATCAAATTAAAATTGACTTCTGCTGTGTTCATTACTTTATTTCAAAGATAATAAATGTGTAGGATGTTATGACACATCAATTAGGTCCTTTTTAAAACCTGTACCTAGATAGATATTTATAAGCTTTATATCAATGTTTGTACTTCAGTCAGAGTTCAGATTAATGAAGTTTGCAAGAACTTTTATGTCGGTTTTAATGTAAGTATTAAAAGATAGAACAGAATACATTGAATTGATCTAAATGTTAACATCATAATTATTTCTTAAGACAGATAGACCACTTGGGAAGCATAAAAAAAATATATAAAGAAAAGTATTAAATGACGGTGTTATTCGGTAAAAACATAAAAAGATACACAAGAATTGAGACTTGAGAATCCTTTTGCAAAGTCGGCTAAAAACACGCATAAGGCAATCTGGCCACTTACGCAGCGCAGCACGCCGTATCGTGATGACATAGTATTTTGTTCTATCAACGTACCATGATAACTGGTATTATACCAGATATCATAATACGGCACATATGCACAATCCATAAGAGTCATCGGTTTATCAATTTAATCAAAAATTTAGATACGTGATTACGTTTTGTGTTATACTATGATTCAACTCTGTTGTATTGCAAAATAGGTTGAAATAAAATGATATACATTGAAGTTTATAAATATATCATATACCAATTAAAGAATTTGGTTAGTAAATAGTCATTGATACTATCCTCGAGTTGTGGCTTCTTTAAGTTTAGTAACTATGGGCTATTTAAATTCTGCTAATTATTTCTTAAATATATTGATCCTCAGTGTTTGTCAAGATTCAAGCTAAATCAACTATTTGATGGCTACACAGAACGCTCCTAAAATGACACCTACATTTTTGGTGACTCTCGGTATAATGTATATGTCTGTACATATACACATATTTATATCTCATTTGCTAGTCTTTGATATGGAAGCTTACGCTATGTATGCATGCTTCCTTTATAAACACTTTCCCAACAACTTAGATTACTTAGATTACCGTGGATTCGTTTTATGTATATTGTTTTCTCAACAATGACTTTTCAGTAGACCTGTATTATAATAAATATTTATGTTAGAAAAAAGAAATACATAATTTCATAGCGGTACCATGGGTGGCTTATTGCAGTCTGCGATCACTTACAGACAACCTAACATGGAGTACACAATTATCTTTTATATATATAAGGCAACTAATACTTAAGGCACTTGAGCTTAGAACGAAATTCGGAAATATGATCATATTTGCGTAAACCAAAGATGTTATTTTATACCGAAGTTTGAAAGTCTCTCAAGCTTATCTAGTTGACCTCATTCAAATCGAGATGGTGACGTCAACATGTTCAAGAATGGAAGAATGGGAGAGTAGAAAGAGCGAATTCAATTTAAGTAGAAGCTTGAGGGAAAGTACGTAGTCTTCTTAAAGAAACTGCAGAGGAAAATATTTTCCAACTCTGTCTTTACTTACTTTTAACACTCCAGGAAACGGTTTTTCGATATATATCCCTATTTTCTTTACCTTAGAACTTAAAGGAATAGTGATACCTTCAAAAGACATTTATGGAAGTACCAAAAAGTCAATTTTAGTTATAAGTTTAGAGCTGCCGATAAAATTTTTCAAAAAGTTTTAAAATATTCGATTTTGTATAAGGGCACGGAAAAGATTTCAAAGAGTGAAGCACAAGATACTGTTATATAACACCTTATTAAGGTCAACCCTGGAATACAACACTACTATATGGAATCTAAACGCCTCTAGAAAGTGGTCAAAAATATTTTTCCTATAATTTATCTTACAATGACAATCTAGCCAAACAGCTTCCAAGTTACACTGATAGGCTGAAGTGTTACATCATGTGCACTCTAAGCAATCGCTAGGAAGTATCTAGATGCTATGTTTGTAGTGTAATGGAGCAGTCAGTTGTGTAATGGAGCTTTGGATTGTAATGCACTTATTTTTAATTATCTTATAATAATCCCATTGTACCTGCCACGTGTAAACACATACAAATTATTTTCAATACATGCCGCTAAAACTAATCTGGGACAGTTTGCCGCTATACCGAGAGTCTGTAGACAGTATAATACGCTCTCCAGAACCAAGGACTCAGATCGCAGTCTACCTTTAATTAAATTTAAGAGCAAGCTTAGGAACATATTGTTGTCAAATAAAATTAGCTACGTCTTCATAAAATCAATGCTGTGGTGCAACTCAACATTTATTTATTTGCAAATCGAAACATTGAATTTGATAGATTTGAAAATCGATATGTTAAATATGATAGATTTGCAAATCGTCTGCATAAAAGTGTAAGGAACAGTGAAGTTGATTGGAGATCGAGTTGATAAATATCGCAAAAGGTAAAGTATTTAAAACGCCACTACGGATCAGGTTGAATAATTATCATGATAATTATTATGTTAAGATGGTTTAGTGGGGCAAGAAGAACATCAATCACCACTGCAGTAAAAAAGTTGTTAAGTTCTAGTAACAGTTTTCCGTTCTACATGCCTGTACTAATGTCATCTGCAATATTTTTGGGAGACAGTTTTTCTATGGCCGGGACAGAAATCGGATCGTTCAGACAAAAGTACTAAGCTGGTAGTGGATATGGCGTTCAAGGGCCTTTGATAGAAAATATCAAGATAGCAATTGACTAAGAAAAAGGGACGGAGGGTGGTCAGAAGTGGCAAGTGATGAAAGATAGTTTTATGCATTCGATTTATTACATTATTGTCATGTTCAAGTAAGGCTTAGCGAAGAAGTGCTGGTAGCATATCGATATCTAAAGAATAAAGAGATGATTATCGACTCTGTTTTCCAACCCCGAGTGATAAATGTGAAATAGCAATAGGATTTCCAAACCTTCTCTGGATGATCATTTTGTATGAAGCTATGGATATGTTGACGTTGTGCATTTAGTAGTTACATAATTGAAGATAATTTTCTTTATTAGCATCGGAAGGCATTTAGTCTTCGCCGCTGTTTTCAAGTAATATAATTTTCTAATTCTGCTGTAAGCCAGGGTTCCGATAAATATTTCATGGTTATAGCTCGGACTGGTGCTTTACCGTGCGTATCGATACAGTGTAATCAAATTTTTGATAACCATATTTAGTATGCAAAAATACTAATTAAATTTTAAAACAATTTCTTTTTTGTACTACAACAATGTATGTTGTTTATAAATATAACTTATTAAATTTGCTCATTCAAATTATTTACACGAAACATATAACACGCATTTACATTTCACTTTTTTATCGGAGAATTTAAAAACCGCCCATATCTCAATACTTAACTTGACTCCCATTTTTACATTTATGTTTTTAATAGAATATGATGTAATAACGAGGAAGTAGTGTGCTGTGAATGATAATTGAAACACGATGACTTGACATCAACAATGACCACGTGCGTTTATTTATAGGTGTCCCTATTACTACCTATTGTCTTCGTATTCGACTACATCTGTATGTATTTAGTAGTTTGTATAAAAAATAAATATTTTCGTGTTCATAATTTTAACGGGTTTTTATTAACTGCGCTTGTAACCAACAAAACATGGAAGTCAATTTTAACCTACTTCTTAATGCCGTATGGAGAAGCTTTGTATGTACACGTAGTTTACTACTCGTTTGGATCAGGTTTAGACACATGTGATTCGTTTAGATGAGTCATTCGTCATCAGATTGGGGGAGATAACGATGATTTGATAACAAATCGAAGAGATGGATAGTATGAAACTGTACTGGTTACTATGTAGTTAGTATACTTACGACAGTAACGTTATCCGTCCTAAATACCTCATTCGATATTATATTGGTACTCATATATGTATATATATATTAAAATAAGTAGTTTACTCCTCGAGCTTGGGCTCACTTGGTTTAAAGTCACTCGATGAAATACAATGTATTGCTTAACAACCGGTTTTCCATACGTGCTTAACCAAGACTCTGCCACGTCTAAAACCTACTTTCCTATTTATTGTATCTAACTATCCTGATATCAATTTGGACAAAAAATATTATATTATTTTCTTAGGTAACTAGATCCTTATTTATGCAGTGGCCTATACCTACTCTTTAAAGGCATTCATTCTGGGCACTGATCTGTCCCTTTGGGAGTCGTCAGTTGCAAATGGTCCTCGTAGGCAACATTTCGTGCTTCAAAACGTGTTGTGATTTCAGGAAAACAAAGATAAGCACAGGACATTCATTTTAAACTGTAAATATTTTGGATTTTTAAGTTAGTATCGCTGCTAAAAGGAAATAGTTTTTTGCAGATACGAGTATTACAACAAAATACACTTGCTTCCGATTTCTTTTATTTTATCGTCTATTTATTTGTATATAATACGTTGTGTACGGGTGTTATTAATTAGGACGGACTTCATTAAATAAAGAAATAGCAGCTGATCAGCTGCTTATTCGCAGCTGTATTACTTAGCACTAAGCACGCATGGGTCACACCGGAGTAATACCACGTCCACGTACCAGTCTCTCAGAAAAACGGTAGACTAACAATGCTTGCATTATATTGCCAAGAGAGTGAAGTTCATCCCCCCCTCATCACCCTCAACGGGGTACTTAGTACTCTTGAGTTGCAACCTATTACTGCCATATTGCATGTCTTTTTTGCATAGTAGCATACTATGAGTAACTCGTGCACAGTCCATTTTGAAGCTATATTGAATACTTACAAGATTTTTACTTATTTGGCAAATGTCTAAAGGATCAAACGCATGTTTACATGGATAAACTATGTGGAACATTTCTACATCTTGTGGTGTTTGGACTATTAATAGGCCTTTCATTATTAAGTGTTACATATACAAATAAAAAACAAACAAACAATTCACGTGTTACTTATACATATACTGAGAAATGGTAAATTTAAAGGAAACAAGAATGTTTGCATGATACTGAAACAAATTCATGGAAACGCTTTATTAGTTTCTACTCTTTTGTCGCTTTAGACGTGTCTACACAGTGAGTGTAGAACCCATGTAATGAGCATTCCATATAAATTAAACAGTAAAATAGGGTTGTAATGCAGACCAAAGGGCATAAAAGACGGATAATATAGACTTATCAAAAAATTTAAGAAAGGCCGAAGGGCCGACTACTAGATTGTGTAGTATCACAATCAGATAGTCGGATTCCTGCCTTTCGGAAATTATAAGGACTTACACATAATCAGTAAATATCAGTTATTTACGCAAATTTGGATTTTGTTGCAATTGTTCGTAAAGTTGTACCTAAGTGTAATTCTAATCTTAAATACTTTAACTGAATTGAATCAGTCTTAAAACGTATATTTATTATAGTAGAAATAAACAAGATTAAGGTCCTTGTCTTAAATAAAGTTGACCATAGTTTAACAATCTTCGTTTGTTTCTATATTGCCAGCAACGCAGTACTATACAGATTTAGAAGATATTTCGCATATTTTTTATTGATAATACATGATAGGGATACTGTAGTACAAAACATGAATAAAAGTGATACTAAATATTAGGTTGGCAACTAATAAACCCGCCATCTTTGTACACAAATTTATTTAATTTTATAAGTATACAAAATCAAATTATTTCTCAACTATAAAAGCACCGTCGTTTTATATCACCTGTCGGCAATGCGCTGGCAGACATATTTTTTATTTTTCTTTACCTCGGGAAATCTTCATGGACTATCCTCCGCCGGGGTTATCGGCGGAGGGGTGTGCCGGACTTGACCGGCTAAAACGGCCACGGTGTTCCTTCCTCGCACCTGCTGTCGAGGGCCGCGGGAACACGACATTCTTCCGCGACCAGCAGGTGACCGTCCGCCGGAGCGGAGCCATTCTGCACCTAGTACCCCCTCAGTTCAGACCGCCGCCGCTCGCACTCTCTAGGCGACAGTCGGAATCCTCGCTCTCGCGCCTCGTCACGCCACTAAGAGCCTTGGTCCCAGGGCAGTGAGCCAGCCAGTAAGCACGCTGCCTGGTAGGAGATCGTGCGGTACCCTCTCACAACTCTGACAGCCATCGCCTGCTGCGGTTTTTGGTAATCTCGCTGCTACTTTGTCCAGTTGGTAACAATAAATATTGGCCGTGATTGTAGTGTTAGATGGAAACAGCTCCCAGTATATATTTCTGTTTATTCCCAACCACACACTAAATATAACTTTTTTATTCGTGTCAGATTTTGGCGTCTGTACTCCTACTTCTCGAGGTCCAAGCCACTGGCGCTTACGTGAAAAATTTATGTACATGGGTTATGTACTTTTCATCCCTCGTAATTACATCCCTCAGCCACTCATTGGTACGGTGATAACTAAGTAGTTACATGCACACGTTAGCTCTCTTCTGAAGTTAAAACGGTGTCACCTTAGGTGGCAACCAAACCAAATTTTTCCAGGTCTTTTCTAAAGCGTGGAGTTATTTTTCTACTGCAGTATGAGAACACAGGAGCTCTCTGCCAGACTACGTGAAGTAAACCTGGGATTCATTTCTATGAGTCTTTTTAACTCATCTACATCTATTGTAGAAGGTCATCCTGGATGAGGTTCACCAGACAGGTCATAATTTCCATCCTTAAATCTTCTGAACCAATGTTTGGTGGTATCGTAAGAGAGCACGCATTCGCCCATCATTACACATATATTGCGCACTGCTTCAGTCGCCTTTCGACCTAAGCGAAATTCGTTAAGTAAAAACAGCCGTAGTTCTCTACGAGAAATATCCATAATTTACTGTAGTTTTACTATTCGAGATCCAGTTGTCAACTGATCCGACATACAACTCTTGCTTTATTTATATACTACTCCAAGAAATTTGAGATAGTTGTATAACGTTTTAAAAACTGATTGAAAAAAGTGGTGGGTTTATTAGTTGCCAACCTAATAATATTAGCATAGTCTAAAGAACTCTTCCCTAGAGTCGTGCAATGGAAGGGTCTAGACTGAGCAATCGTGTGGGGTAAGCAGGACGAGAGAGGCGAGGGAGCGTGCCCTGTCATACATTCACTTGGGAAGCGTCATTAAAGGCTGCCATATTTAAAATCACCATTTTTGTTAGCACTACATGTACTGTGACAGCTTGCATGTCATTATCTCGCTTAAATAAGAATTTGAACATACATGATTTAGGTTGGATACCAATATGGCGATTATATTTTTAAAGACGGTTTTTTTCTCGAAATACTAGATATTGCCGAAATCTCTGTGTTGAACACGTGAAAGAGAGAGTCCATAAACAATTTATAATAATAATAATAATCCCAGTGAATCTATCATGCATATTGTTTCTAGTTGTTCTCGTCTCGCAAATGGTGAGTATTTGCATAGACATAACCAAGTGGCCAGAGTAGTACATCAACAACTTGCCCTTAAATACAATCTTCTGAATTTAGAGGTGCCATATTGGAACGACCCAGTTCTCGAAAATGGTCGTGCTAGATTGTATTGGGATCGATCTATCATCACTGACAGGACTATTATTGCCAATAAGCCTGATTTAGTCGTGATATACCGATTAGAGCGCCGCGCAATTATTGTCGATATTGCTGTTCCTCATGACGATAATATCGTGAAAGTTGAAAGAGATAAACAAATAAAATATTTCGACGAGAGTCACACGAGACGATAATCTCGTGTGACTTATCCATGTTCCGATAGTCATATCTGCTCACGAATTAACAGCTAAGAGCCTAGACCAACACCTTAAGAGGCTCTCGTTAAATGGTTGGATCAAGGGACTAATGCAAAAGGCAGTTCTCCTTGACACCGCCCGCATTGTGAGGAGGTTGCTATCTTTGGAGCCTTAACCACCGGTGTCTTGGTCCCTGTACCAACTGTCGGTGGTCTACTATTTTTATATTTTTGAATATGTAATTTCTACATATATTAACTAGAATAAAGAGATAACAATTTAATTTTTAACAAACTCGACAATAGGGAAATTGTGGTGGCTACTCCGAAAAGGCCACATTGAAGAATAGAATTAAATTGAACATACATACATGCATGTATACGCCTGTATCCCAAAATGTGGGTGTTTAATACACCTCTGCTTACACCTTTGTAGGTACACTGTGTAGGTAGCACTACAGCCGGTCATTATCGAGTGGGCAGGGAGGCAGCACGGGACCCTTTCCTTCCGACTGACGCAAGTGCTTTCCGGGCACGGCTACTTCGGGAAGTACCTGCATTCGGTTGCTAGGAAGGAATTGAGTCCCGCCTGCCATCACTGCGACTGCAGTGAGGACTCTGCACAGCACACACTTGCAGATTGTCCCGCCTGGGCGCCGCAGCGTCGGGCCCTCACTGCAGTCATCGGAGAGGATCTCTCGCTAAAGGCCATCATACGCTCCATGGTCGGTAGCGACAGAAGTTTTACCGCGGTCGCAACCTTCTGCGAGGAGGTCATCTCGCAGAAGGAGGCGGCGGAGCGGGCCCGGGAGGATGACCTCCACTCGGACCTAATTCGCCACCGGCGAACCGGGCGGCGGAGGCGCGCCTACCAGCGCCTCATGCCGCCCTGAGTGTGGCCGCGGGTGGTCGGGACGGGTTTTCCCCTCCATCCGCCGTTTGGCCAGCCGCGAGGGGGTGATGTCTGCGTATGTCTGGACGTCGCCTTATTGATAGGTTACCCGTAGGTGGTGCCCGCATAGTGCGGGCAGGCGCTAGGAGGGGTCCGGATGTCTTAATAAAGCTGTTCCCGGATTCCTCCTATTTTAAGCGCAGCCTGGCACACCGGGTTGGTTTAATCGGTTCGATTCCGACACACCGTTCCACCGGAAACCCCGGTGGAATGACGGCCCGAGGGGGTTTCCACACAAGGAAAAAAAAAAAAAAAAAACACCCACATTTTACAGATAAGATTTTGGTCCCACAAACGTAGCTTAAAAGTGACAGCCTGTTGCCGTCAATTGATCACTGTATGACTATACATACTGTCTGATAGATAGCAGTCCGATGCCTTAGTCGCTTTCTACGACACCCAAGTCAAGAGATGAGGTGTCTCTATTCTACTTCACCGAGAACCACACGGCAATTTAAAATTTCATAAATAGCCTTACAAAAATTAAATAATAAAAATATATTTTGGTATTACGTTAAGGGTTAAAAAAATATTGAGACATTAAAATGGTGGACGTTTACGACGACCGCGACGTGTTTATTATAATCTTTATCGATATTTATTTTTCATATTTACTCTTGACTCATTTAAGAATTAATAAAAATAATGTCATGCTTATTACACTTCGTGGTCGAAGCTTTCATTAAGTTAACATACAATATAGCGAACTTTAATTTTGGTTGCGATAATGAATATGTCATATATTTCGTGATCAAAAAACTGCGGACTCGAATTGTTTAATAAAGTTCATCCGAATATATCTGAAATTATATTATAATTATATTTCTGCCTTCAGGCGTAAAACTTCTTATTTTATCGTTTTTGTTTATTTTTCATATAATCATCCACCAAACCACTAGTACTCGTAATAAATTATTTTACAATAACGTGACGTTCTACTTTTTAATTTCATACAAATTAAATAGATCTAAATAGATCTTAAATAGATCCGTTTTAATATTTAATAAATAACATAATTTGACTTTCTGAATATTATAAATTAATTAAATTAAATAAAAAATAAAATAAATGTGTCTACCCAGCGATAGTAATGTATGTCTAGACGGAGGCGGCATTTGTGATACTCATTTTACACATAAAAGGTAATCAAATAAATACTCATAACTCTCTTGAGCAGGGGTGCTCAAACGGTCGATCGCGAGTGCTTTTTGAGTAGATCTTGAGAAGAAAAATTTTTTTTATAAGTAGGTAACTAAACTACAAAAAATTATTACGTAATAACACTGCTTGCGGCAAAAGGCGGCTTTAACTTAGAGAGGCATCATAAAACGGTTCATAAAAACTATGAAAAGGATTTTCCGCCACAGAGTGAATTAAGAAAACGGAAAGTAAGTAATTTGATATCTTGTTTGAAAAAAGAACAAACCATGTTCACAAGACCAGCCAAACAATCAAAAGCTGCTACGATCGCGTCATTTAAAATATCTCATATATTGGCGAAACACAAGAAACCATTCGAAGATGGATCGGTTGTGAAGGAAGCATTTATTGAAGCGTGTGAGACTTTATTTGGAGATTTTAAAAATAAAACAGAAATCATGTCTACTATTAGAGAACTTCATGATATCATGGAATGTACATACTTTTCTTTACAGTTCGACGAATCCACCGATATGACAGACACTGCCCAGCTGTGTATTTTTATTCGGATGGTATTCAATGACATGTTGGCTAAGGAAGAATTTTTGACAATCATTCCTCTGAAGGGGAAGACCCGTGGCGAAGATATATGTATATGACGTTTTCATCAATTTTGTAAAAAACTACAAGCTACCAATATATAAATTAGTGTGCATTACAACCGATGGAGCACTAGCAATGACTGGAAACAAGAACGGTTTTGTGGCATTGTGTCGAGCTAATGAAGAATTCCCTTCATTTTTTTCATTCCATTGCATTATACATCAACAAGTTTTGTGTTCAAAAGTTTTAAACACGGAGGAAATTATGGGCATTGCAACAAAAATTGTGAATTCCATCCGTTTGCAAGCTTGCAACGGCGGCTCTTTAAGTTGCAGTTGGAAGATAGGGAGTCAGCTGAACACACTGATTTAGTTCTTTACACGGACGTCAGGTGGTTGAGTCGCGGAAAATTCCTAGAAAGGTTTCAAGAATTATTGCCCGAAATAACAGCTTTTCTAGACGAAAGAGGTGATGACACTGAGATGTTGAAAAACGAAAAATGGCTGACTGATTTGGCATTTTTGACTGACATCACAATGCACTTAAACACCATTAACTTGGAGTTTCAAGGTAAAGGAAAAACTATTATTGAGATGATTAGCGCAGTAAACGCATTCAAAAGTAAATTGCAACTTATGATAGATCAACTGAAAAGAAAGGATCTGAAACATTTTCCGTCTTTGAAAGCAAGGATTCCTCAGTTGAATTATGATACGTATGAGGCTGAATTATCAAATATTTTGGGACAATTCGAAATGCGTTTTTATGATTGCAGTAAATTGGCAAATATAGCATCATTTATGAGTTATCCTTTTTCATATAAAAACATTGAGGAATTAACCACTGAAGTAGCAAGTCAGTTTAATATGAACTCATGTTCTGTTGAAAATGAGTTGGTGCAGATTATATCAGATATACATCTCAAAGCTACAGCATCTGATACAAATTTCTGGTGTTTTATATCTGAAGATAAATATCCGAATCTAAGGCAAATCGCCCTTCAACTGACGGCAATGTTTGGGTCAACTTACTTGTGCGAGTCTGCATTTTCTGAAATGAAGATAATTAAGTCAAAATATCGCAATCGACTAACTGACGATCATATGTCATCATGCTTGCGATTGGCACTCAGTGGTTACGCACCATCTTATGAAAAGTATGCTGAGGACATGCAGTGCCACGCTTCAAGATCCAAAGTCACTCCTTAGTTGAGTTTAACACCATATGTAACTCTTTTGTTTTGTAACAACGAATAAACTCGCAATTTTGAATAACTAGGAGTTTTTTCATTGATATTGTAGAGAAGAACTTAAGTAAACCTAACCCAAACCTTGACTAAGATAATGTAAATTGTGCGGAAAGCTAATATCTATATATGCTACGGTACACCCTACCTAGGTAGGTAGGGTGTATCGTGTATGTACGACAACCCTGCATCACACATACTTGCAGCCTCTCAAGTCGATCGTAAGTAGTCTAAAAATATTGAGGTAGATCGCCAGCAGTTCAAGTTTGAGCACCCCTGCTCTTGAGAAAACATCTATTTTACACACCTACTAAAACAGTTAGAACAACTTATGCCTGTATTCAATAGCTAGTATGCTGAGGCCTATATAGTATACATACTGTATCCCCGGTATTGAGGAATATTTAGCTCCAGTAACGTAATAGAAGACTAGCCTATTGCCTACCCTTTTTTTTTTTTTTTTTTTCGTGTGGAAACCCCCTCGGGCCGTCTTTCCACCGGGGTTTTCGGTGAAACGGTGTGTCGGAATCGAACCGACTAAAACCACACGGTGTGCTACGCTGCGCTTTAAATAGGAGGTATCCGGGAACAGCTTTATTAAGACATCCGGACCCCTCCTAGCGCTTGACCGCACTATGCGGGCACCACCTACGGGTAACCTATCAATAAGGTGACGTCCAGACACACGCGGACGTCACCCCCTCGCGGCTGGCCATATTGCGGATGGAAGGGAAAACCCGTCCCGACCACCCGCGGCCACACTCAGGGCGGCATGAGGCGCTGGTAAGCGCGTCTACGCCGCCCGGTTCGCCGGCGAATTGGGTCCGGGTGGAGATCGTCCTCCCGGTCCCTCTCCGCCGCCTCCTTCTGAGAGATGACCTCTTGACCCAAGAGATGACCCAAGAGCGGACGCAGCACCGACCAGCTTTGGAGCAAGCTGCCGAAAGTGCTCGTCGAAGAGCCACCTCCCGTCAAGGATCAGGCCCAGATATTTAATATGGGCCCGAACTGGTACAAAGACCGAGTTAACCACGATGGAGGCGCCAGGGGGCGGACTACGACGGGGCCCATGAAATAAAAGAGCCTCCGTCTTGTCCAGGGCCACCCGTAAGCCCAGCGCCTCGATGCGCCTGACCACCAGTGAGGCTCCTCTGGTGGCCAAGCGCACCGCCTCTTGAAAGTTCAGCCCCCGGGCTGTGACCAACGTGTCATCAGCGTAACAAATTACGCTCAGCCCGGGGGGGGAGTCACCTCGAATGACCCAGTCATATCCCATGTTCCACAGGAGTGGTCCAAGGACAGACCCCTGCGGAATACCGCACGACATGGGCCGACGTCTCAGATTTCCCTCTCGGTCTTCGTACATGACGGTACGCTCCTCTAAATAGTCTGCCACTAGCCGCCTCAGGTACTGCGGCACCCCGTGATAGCGGAGCGCTTCCCTGATGCAGCTGAATGGCAGACTATTAAATGCGTTGGCGATGTCCAACGACACCGCCAACAGCACGCCGCCACAGCTTACCGCCTCTTCAGTCACGGCCCGCAGGCGCAACACAGCCCCGACAGTCGAACGACCCGCTCGGAAACCGAATTGGGCGTCCGACAAATCGGGGCCGACCTCTTCCAGGTGCCGGACGATGCGGGCAGAGAGTACCCTCTCAAATAGTTTACCCGCCTCGTTCAGCAGCACAATGGGTCTGTAGGCCGCGACCGAATCGCCAGGCCGTCCCGGCTTTCTTAAAAGCACCAGCTTCCCACTTTTCCAGCAATCAGGAAAGCGTCCGGACACCAAGCTAGCGTCGAACACCTCCCTGAGGTGGTCTGCCATGTGATCAAGGGCCAGGGCCAAGACTCGGGCAGGGATCCCGTCTGGCCCAGTGGCGGTGTTTTTGGAGCGGATCCGTAGAACAGCCGCCCCTATCTCCGCCTCCGTGACGGGTGGAATATCCTCCTCCGGGAACTCCCCGTCGTCTCCGGCCAGTCTATTGCCTACCCTAGCCTAGCCTACAACATTTTAAGCATATTGGGAGTAGGTATATTGGCTGGCCTGTTGGTCTAGATTCCCACCCAAGTCAAATAATGGTGTTGTGAGCATGATCGTTTGTTCGACCTTGTGTTTTGTTGTGATTTGGTACAATTTATTTATACTTTTTATGTAGGCATCTAGTAATATATGTATAAGTATACCACTATAAGTAAAAGCATAGTTTAGGATCAGACAGCCGTATGTAAGATGTCTGATGTTATTATTATTAATTAGATGTATACAGAGGGAGAACAGAAAGGAAAGGAAAAGGTAATCAGACTGCTGATCAATAAACAGACTTATATAGTAGTTCTATTATGTACATACTTTAGATAAATTACACCCAGACACTAAACAAATAATCGTGTTCATCGCACAAATATTTGTCCAGGGTGGGAATCGAACTAGGCTTAAGAGTCAGTCAGGATCACTAACCGCTAGACAAACAGATCAGTCGTAATAATATACATATATGTATATGTACTCATATAAGATTTACTAAAGCTATTACCTATATTCATGGCGTTTATTCCTATTTCATATTCTTTTTTGATTTTTTTGAATATTATTGATTTATTAAAAAGAAATATGAGTGTATATGTTTACAATATCAACTTCATGCTTACTGACTGATATAGATAGTGATTGAGAAAACCCTCCAAGAGATCCAAGAATGGTATTATCCTCCACGACATAAGCATGAAATTAATGAGAAACTAAATCAATACGCAAGCGTCCCGGCTATCTTGGGTCAACTAAGTTATGATTTATAGGCGATCATGTTTCTTAACTATTAAGTATAGTTCAGTTCAGTATATGTAATCGAGCGGTGACGTGGAACAAAGATGAACAGTCAAGATACGATAGTCTTCCTTTGTCATATACCGATCATAAATACTATTTATCATTAATAAAAAACAAAAAATAACTGACAAAAAAAAAATAGAGAATGAGCAAACCCACAAGGATCAAAACAATAATGAAAAATAAAAATACAAAGATTTTATTCTTGTCTATGAGATTGATACCCTTTTTCCACGTTTATTATTATTATCAGACGGACCACCGGTGAGGTGTGTTTAACTGTGTGCGGTAGACTTATGTTTTAAATTTAAATACAGAGTTACTCAAAAAGAAAATTGCTTTTGAAACATTTCCAATGTTATCATCTCTGTAGCAACCTGCGTTGTAGTGGGTTAATGAGCATATGATTAATTTTGTTTTGGGATTCCGTTCTTTTATAGGAAAAAAATTGGGTCATATTATCATAACTTATAGGATCATTCGTTTCTGGAACGCGTGGTATTACGTTGAAATTAAAACATACGTACGTCGGCGTACGTGTACGGGAAATTTGTAAAAAATCTAAAGATACGGTCATAATGAATCTTAATTTTTAAGAAATTTTATAGTTTTGTGGGTATACAAATCTATAGGGTTCTTTCCATTAACCTAAAATCATGTAATTTGGCAAGTACAAGTACAAGTAAAGGCAAAAATACTTTTTCGATTAAATAACTTCAATTTTTGGTCGAAGTATTGGAGAATGGAGAGCTGCAAGGTTAAGTTCGGCTTTCGAAAGAAGATTTTAAGAGAGTCCGAAGATTGACAGCCAAGTTAGATAAACATTACCCGACTGCGCAAGTCTCCCTGTTTATGGATATGGTTTATGGGTTATGTTTTCGGATGTATGTATCTATACATGTAACTACGTGGACTTAAATAACTTTATAAATGGGGTGGTTCTCAATAAGACTGAGTTTTTTGGGTATACTCGATATCTTCGCCATTCGTGCCATTTGCAAATCGATTTTTTAAAATTGAATTGCTTCTACTCAACGTTGGTGTTGTTCCAAACTAAGTTTGAAAATAATATTCATATATATAAGATAATATTAATAAGCCTCTAAAGTTGTAAAGTAAAGAATAAATAAGAAATATTATTCATTCTTTACTTTACGACTCGTCGGAAATCCATTTCAATAATTATTGTTTGTAGTGAAGGTTGGCCCAGAATAAATTTGAATACCAGCCGCGAGGGGGTGACGTCTGCGTGTGTCTGGACGTCGCCTTATTAATAGGTTACCCGTAGGTGGTGCCCGCATAGTGCGGGCAGGCGCTAGGAGGGGTCCGGATGTCTTAATAAAGCTGTTCCC
Source organism: Tyria jacobaeae (assembly GCA_947561695.1). NCBI lineage: Eukaryota > Metazoa > Arthropoda > Insecta > Lepidoptera > Erebidae > Tyria > Tyria jacobaeae. The sequence goes on from OX387209.1 coordinate 15,734,578, forward strand.
GGATTCCTCCTATTTTAAGCGCAGCATGGCACACCGTGTGGTTTTAGTCGGTTCGACTCCGACACACCGTTCTACCGAAAACCCCGGTGGAATGACGGCCCGAGGGGGTTCCACACGAGAAAAAAAAAGCTTAAATTTGAACAGCATGCAAAAAGAAAAGGTATGATGAATACATGTAACGCGTCATCTTCGTCGTTTGTAAATCGATTTTAAATATTTTTAATTGAATTGATTGTTCTCGTTGTTGTTGCGGTTTAAATTATATAGGACTAAAATATTCCACCCCTAAAGTGTAAAATTAATGAAGATAGGCGGATATGAAAAATATAGTTTATTACAATTGATCATAATAAGATAAATAAGCCTAGTCGGTTATATATATGTATATATGTAAACTTTTAAGTCAATTATATACTTGTTATTCGTTACATAAAAGTTCTTTTGCTTACGGAACTCTCGGTGTGCGAGTCAGACTTGCGCCTGTTTGATTGTTTTTACAATGTTACAATAAGACAGTTCAGCACCGGAGCGTATAGTTTTTAATTTATAAATTACTTACTTTCTTTTTGAAGTGAAAACTTCTTTTAGAGCGGGACGCATATTTTTAGATGAGACAAAAGCTATGGACTCGCGACACCGTTACGAGACGCATATGTCCAATCAACGCAATATTAGCACAACGAGATATAAAAGTACAATTGATGCGGCATTCACGATATATTTAAATAACTTCGAATCTAAATTGTTTATTTCCTATTTTAGTTACCATGAACCTAGTTTATATTTTAGATTGTAATAATTTTAATAATAATGATGATGATACAAGAGTTGTCGAAATTGTTAACGATGATTCATAAAAGAATATTAAAAGTATTTTAAAGTTTCTAATTATTAATAAAATACAATTCGAAAATAAAATGCAATTCATTACCCAATAACCCTAGTACCCATCTAAAAATGTCTACTTCAATGTCTACTTCACTTCCGGATTGCATTTTTTTAGATAAAGAGTAATGTAAATTTCAAATTAAATTTAAATTCTTTATTGGTCTCCGTATGTATTACTTGTTGTTGCAAAAGAATAATATTAAATACCAAATATGGTCGGGCACGGCAAAATAGACAGAAGATAAGAAAGGAAGGAGCCACTGGTACCATTTTAATAAAATTGCAGCAATAATTAAACAATTAAAAAAATAAGTGATAAAAAATTGTGAAGAACCTAGATTCAATCCTTTATTTTTTTTTATATAATACTTATATTGTTATACATTATTTATATGTATGTCTATTGTTACATAATATAATATTTTTGTATTATTTAGCTTATTCTACATTAAGTAACATCCTTTAAGTGTTTAATAACCATCGTACTTAACAAAAAGGATAGACTTTGAAGATGAAAAAAAAAAAAAAATTACTTTATGTTTATATAAAAAAAAACTATTAGCGACATATTAGTATCGTTTATTTAACTGTACCTATATAGTTAAATTATAGTCTCAAACCTAGGAAAATAAAGAAAGTAAATTATAACCTTGAAACAATCTCTGTTTGACAGACGCCCGATTTGTTCAAGCATACGCCCGGCAAACAATATTGTGTTTGCCGGTCATTTGCGTCATTCGGCAAACGTCAAAATTGTGAATGATGGCTGTTCGTTCTATTTGTCAAACTTCAAACGGTATTTGACTTCTGTGGATGCACTGAATGATTGAACGTTATCGGATGTAGCTTTATTAATGGAATTGGCCACGTGTCAAGCAATATTTGGGCTCTTTGCTATTATAAATTATTCTGTCTGAGGTCATTATATGTTGCTTCATATCAATCAAATAAATGATGTACACAGATTTACACTTACGTGTGTACACAAGCCTAATTAGTGTAAGTTAAGAAGGATATATATATGTTTTTTATAATATAGTGCGACAGACGAGGCGGGTCACCTGATGGTAAGTGACAACCACCTGCTGTCCTGAATTTGAGGGTGATGAAGGGTAGGGGATGCGGGGAGAGGAAAGATGAGGGGGGGAGAAGGAGAGGGGAAAGAGGAGAGGTTGGTTGGAAAGAGAGGGTAGGGGAGCGTTGTTTCACAACAGGTTTTCTATGAGGCTGTGGTATCGCACCGGTCGAGCCGGCCCATATGTGCCTAAGCATACCACTACCACGAAAATATACAGGGTATTTTTGCAGAAGTACCAGGTCAAGCAGTAGTAGCAGTAGTGGGATATACACAGTTTTAAAGTACCTTCATGAAGTACATCCTGTTTCATCAGTACGCGTAATTATTTAAAAGTTAATTTATGATATACTAACAATAAACTTGTTTATTCCACAAGCTAAGAAATCGCAATAAATTTATGTCAGCATTAATGTAAGCAAATATTCGTTTTTAACAGAAGGAGAGTTTAGCACTTTGTCACTAAACAACAAAATAAACGAAAGTGTTAATTTATCTAATGTATGTTATTAATATGCTAAAAGTTACGTTCAAAGGAACATGAATTAACTATAAATAGTCATCTCACTATTCCCATGCGTTGAGTGCTGCGGTTTTGATTCCACTGAGATCAAACGTGTGACTCGCATTAGCTTTTAGAGTTTGTGTCTTTTACGTTTATTAACAAACATTTATAATATGTTATAAACATAAGTTTGCAAAAAAATTGCCATATGGAAAAGTGTCATATTAGCCTTTATTTCTGAACAATATTAAGCATAACTAGTGTTAAAAGTTATAAATAAATAATTTCCTTAAATGTTTTGTACTAACATTATCTCGAAAAATGTACACCCTTTGTCATTCCCACTATTAAGAGGATTCAACAAACACCTCACAAAAAAAGCCATCGAGCTGTTTAGACACGACGAAAAACATCATACACACAAAACATAAAAATCCTACTTGTGCAATCTTTTAAATTAAAATTGTAGCCAGACCTTTTGGCAAGAATCTTCAACTCAACTCAAGTGACTCTAAATGTCACTGAATTTATAATTAGTAATCTGCGTCAAATATAATTCCAATAGCGAGTTTTTTGTACAATACAAGTTATGCTTTATTTGTACCTATTTAACATTATATCAAATTCTCAGAATATTGATGGGAAATACACGACTATGATACCTTCTCCTATGCCACAATTTTTCCAATCTCATATTTATAATCTATAATGTAATAATATTATATGCTTGGAAGAATAAATCTATTGTGCAACAGGATGCTACATAATTTAATCGCTTCAACCGGCATTGACGTCGTTCACATTTATTACTTAATTTTGACCCTTCTATAAAATAAATATACAATACACCATATTAGTTAATAGATTGGCTGGTCTACTTGTCTAGTGATAAGTGAACCTGTCTCGGTTGTTTGTTTGATTCCCAACCAGGAAAAATATTTTTGTGAAGAGTAAGTTCGACGATGAAATACATTGGTTTTATGTCCGGATGTAATATGTATGTTTTAGAAATATATAAGTATGTTATTAGAAGGCTGGTTACCATAGTAAAAGCTCTGTTTAGTTTGGGATCAGAAAACTTACTGTTATTTATATCAGTGCTAAACATTTTAAGTCTCGAATTCTTTTTATTCATCTAATTTGTCTATATTTTACTACAGCATAATCTCTTTCATAAGACCTATCACGGCTGCATTTTTTTAGCTGAGTGTGTCTATGTATGCCTAACGTTAATGTTTTGTCCAAAAAGAAAAGTATGTAAATGTATCTATGATATGGGTAAAATGACGTACTTACTTACCTGAACCTCATTATAGGTACTTAATCCCAAAATAATAATATACAAACTTTGCTTACTTTGGGTCTAGAAAGTTATGGAAAATATTGATGCTGCAAAATAAAAATATTTATGATTTACATTTTTCGGTATTATAGTAATTTAGTTACTATTTATTCGTAAGGAATCGTATTTATTTGTAAGGAAAACACATTTATTTTTAACATGAATATTAATAGTTCAAGGGAAGGCGGTTTCCTATAGTCTGTGATTTTCTCAACTGTTTAATAAAAAAATAAATATGACTTACCTACTTCTGCCAGGATAAATTGATTTATTTAATTTTAAAGATCTGTTATTTATTTTATCCGATTGGTCTAAAGATCTAATATGATATATTATTATATATGATATGATATTTTAAATCAATTGCTGCAGAATTTAGTCAGAAACTAATCCCATGAATTTAAAGGTGGTTAATTTTGCATAATTTACCTATTTGCTTGTGCTTCATAACATACTCAAAGCGATATCTGTGCCGAAAATACTTATTTATACTATTTTAACTTTTCTATGAAATTTTACATTTTGTTGTTATGCTTTTATCAAGTTATTTATTCCACACGATACGAAGTACAAGTTCCAAGTTAAAAAAAAAGAAGAGGAAGAACCGTCATACCACGCGATGCGAAAGAGGACGTAGGATACGTTCAGAGTTCCGTTCGAATTGGAGACTCCTGACGTTTTGACACATTATTTAACATTTTATGTTTTCCTACGCCTTTTAATACTAGATCTAAATAATATTGTAAGCAGGTATTTGTTGAAAACTACGTATTATTTAAATTATGACTCTTCTTGAGTAACTTAGAAAATTCTTTTAAAAGCAGCCAAAAGTTTAATTAAACCGCGGTTTAGGTGAAATTATTAGCTGGCTATATATTATCTAAAATATGGTTTTGTGTATATACAGTATTAGACTGAGGTAAGTCTAGATAGATAGAACGTGTGAAAATGCGGTTAATTACAATGCTAGTAATGCAAACTGAAGTGTACACATAGATAAATATATTTCTATTGTTACACATTCAAGACATCATTTGCTTATGAACTACGTTTTACAATTACAAGAGGTCACCTGGTGGTCAAACTTCAACCATAATTCAATGTTTTAATACTTTATTGGCCAGTGTTACTTGAACTATCAATGTTGAGTGACAGGTACGAAATATATACTAGACACATGAAATTTAATAAAGCCGTTTCAAGTAATTTTTAACTTTATAACATACATACAGCCTTAGCAAAAACTATTGAGCACTGTACACATTTCGTACGTGCACTGAAAAAATAATGGTTAAAAAATAATAACCCATCCCGCAGCTAGCATTAAAACACGAGGGTACAATAAAATTAACTAATTGATATTATTGACTAAAAAATAGTTTTTTGAACTACACTATATATATAAACCAAAAGTAGACAAATTTTTACATTCCGATTGTTTACTAATAATTCTGTTCAGGTATTAATGTAAGAAAGATAAATAATTTTGTGAGTTATGTTGATAAAAATTAAATCGTGTAAATAATTTGTAATGTATTCTGGTAGTTAATTATAGTGTTGTTAATTGGAAGTAATACATGACTAATTACTGTAAATAAAGCATTTTCCAAGGACCGAGAACAGTTATCGTATGCGGGCATTCAGAAAGTTGTAGTTGGTATTATTTTCTTTGTTGGTTTCAAGCAAAATTCTCTTGGAAATACCTTTTTCCCTTGCATTGATTATAACCGTAAAAAAGTATTTAGAAAAAAAATGACTTCCATTGGAACAAATTTAAGAAAAATCTCAAAGTACTTTTTATGGGTGTGGAAGAAATGCTCACAAAAATATTGTTGAACAAATGTGGTTCCGATCGCGCATTGAAAAAGGTTGTATTTTGGATACACTTATACGAGATACGTGGTAAAATAGATCTAAGCGGAATGCTAACGTATTTATAATAAAACTAGTTAAGCAAGTTTGTAGATTTAAAAAACTAATACATAATATAAAATAAAAAACATGTATAATTGTATTTTATTATATATTATGGTATTGTTTACAAAAAAATATGTAACAGTAAAACCAACACAACCTAATTATTTATTCTGTATTGTCTGTTTTGTATATTTTTTATCACCATCATTTAACCCATTCACTAAAATAGGTCAGTACATAATGCATAGGAAGCAGTGTAATTCATGTTAGTTCAAAGATAGTCATTATTGCTATAATAATATCCAATAGTATACATTTAATGAAAATAAACTATTTATTAATTCACGTCGATGATGTAAGAGTTATTTTTTACTAGTTACTGCCAGAACCTAAAAAGGAAGGTGTCATTTTCAACAGGTGTTATAAAATTCTAAATGTAAACCGATCACTCCTTGCACGCATCTCATACTTGAATGATAAAACATATTTGAAATTACGCTTAATATGCTATTTTGTTGTACATTATATCAAAACTTTTGATAAACTCTAACAAATCTATTAAAATCTAAAGAAACACGAGAAATTGACTACGATGAGCATGACACTTTTGCGTAAGTGTGTGCAGTTGACTAAAATCCCGAGAAGTGTTGCTACCTAACCCGCGTGAACCAACATAAATAATACACAATATGAACTATTTTAATACGCGTTGTGACTATGAAAAACAAAGTTACGTACCACTGAGTGCCGCCACATATTCCCTCCACTTGCGGTTGTTGCTCATTGTTGCAGTTCACACGCACTTTCTGAATTAACATTTATGTTCTGTGAGACCGTGTAGAACATACATGAGAGTTCACTGTGTCGTGCTGTGTCACGGAATGGAAGCGTGTGCCGAATGCGCTTGGAGCATGCCGCTAATATTAGCCGACCACGTGTTGTCCGCGTTCCGTTGTTAGCTTGAATGGATAACTGAACGTGTTGTTGTGAGACTTCTGTCTTGTTGACGTTTTCAGCTGTCAACGTACGACACGGAATCGTCCTCTGCGGAGAACCTTTGTCGTATCTGTGTTGTAGTGGTTTTGTTCGTTTTATCAAACATCAGTACGCGTCCGTCTACAGGTTAGGCTGATAACTTGACGCTGCTTTTAATTAATGTTACTTTTTTCTTACCTTTAATTATTGCTTTTCACATTGTTTATGTAATGATAATTTGTGATTGTAAAAATATTTTGTAGTTCATGTTTACTTGGGTGTTTTATGAACGAGAAAATTTACCATAAAATTTATTGTTCAGTAAGATACATTAAAAATAGCAAACAGTTGTAGTTGTTGCTAGATTTGTATACGGAATATGTTTTTGGGTTAAGTTTTGAATTGTCTTTTATCGAAAGTAGACATGTATTTCACTTTCACTCCACTGCACTCCACGAGTAAAACCGTAGATTTTTAATAAATACCCGTATATTTAAAAACGAAAAAAACACCAAGGGGAAAGTTCTCAATTCGCTGCGGTCGTTTTTGTTATTTTTTTTTATGAATGTTACCTGATTAAATTTACCAAATGGGAATCCAAATTATTTGAAATAGTACACTTTCTAGTTGATCCCATCGTCATTAGGTGAGTTGACTGAACTCCTATAACTATAGACATTCTGGTATTACGTCGGAAAACTACGTTTGGTGCAGTGGAACTGATGATGAAGACCACAGATTGAAGTTTTGCTTGACACAATGCATTGTGCATGTGGAGCACTCCTTAGCAACTAACGTCTCTGAATCGGATAACTATAATAATTTTAAAGGTGATGACTGGTATAAGCAGTTGACACTACGCTATCGTAACTTAGATAATTCCGGAACTAACCCACAATTTTTAGTGAGATAGGGGCAAAGCAACTGTTGGTTCGGGTTACCTGTTTATAAGATTACATAACAAATACATCATAGTAAGCTATAAAATCAGTTCAAGGACACCCTTCAATTCACGAGTCCAAAGTGCGTTGCCGGCGTTTTGTTTGGAAGAACTTTTCTAGAAGTTTTGCAGGTCGTATCGGTCCGGAAATACGGCAGGCGATAAATGGTTCTACAGGTTGGTTTTGCGATGCAAAAGCTCCTGGCGAAGGTGGAGTGCCAATTTTTCAGGTGATGAGGATGGAATTTTTGTCGCGTTTGACAATAGCAGAAACCTGCGGCCAGTATACGTCCAAACAATTCCTCTGAGCTCTCATCTCATTCAACTCTGCATTCTCTATCGCTTGTACCATATAAGCCATAGAGAATGCAGAGTGTGTTTACTAAATTGAAATTGAAAAGGAACACAAGAATTGTATAACGTTTCTTCCATTGCATTCCGTTATTCTTATCTTTTTCTTTCAATATTTATATTTGTATATTTTTATGGAGTCTATAATTTGCCCATCATTTATTGCTAAAATGCCCGGTTTTCAACAATAGGCTTGTCTCCTATTACGTTAACGGGACCAAATTCTATTTAGGAAACTGCAGGTGTTTCTTGCGCCACTGCCTACCCCTTCAGGAATACAGATTAAAGGTGTAGGCGCTCATGCACCCACATACATGCATTTATTGTTTCATAAACTGTTTTGTTTTTATGAACAGCTTAAAGCAATAAACTAACTATGTAGATCAGATTATATGTTTACCTTATAGAGATTACAACTATATGACGAAAGGCGCAGGAAGTTTATTTTTTTATGGCTATTTACTGTGTCAATATATTGACTGCCGATTCTTAAATTGTTTTACGATTAGCAAAACAAGTCTTGGGCCTTATTTTATCCTTAACAGTAGGTATTGTGATTTGAATTGGTATTGTTGCTTTTCAAGGGCTATTTTATTTATGTGCGTCTTTAAGTTTAAAAAAAGCTGAAGCGAAATAAATAGGTATTGTTGCCTTGCAGAACAATATTACGAATGAAATGAAAATTTGAACAAATAACAAGTGCCAATTACCTTGTCTTTTGTGATTTATGATGAATAATAAATAATGAATTGAGAAGGCATTGTTGTTAGTGTGTCCGGTTTATTTTGTCTTCCAAGCTCTAATAGTCGGCGCCTTTAATAATGCAAAACTTACTTAGAAGAACAAGTCACTAATACGAATACTTCTAGTTATTAGTAGCCCTGACTGCTGAACCGGAGGTCGTGGGTTCGATTCCCACACGGGGTAAGAATTTGTGTGATCCACAAATAATTGTCCCGAGTCTGGGTATTCTGTGTGTCCGTTGACTGAATGTTTGTAAAGCCCCCGCAACGCAGGAATTATTCCTAATGCGGGAGTTGTTTTATGAAAAAAAAAAAACGAGTATTCGTATCCGCTTTCTGTTTTTTTTTTATTACTAATGATTTTGTAGTCTTGGTAAATATGAAAAGTAAATGGTAGTTTTTGCTATCAGTTTCACCTAAATCTTTATCAATACTTTTACTATTGTCTTAAATAGCAATTGACTGTATGATATAGATTGTTCTACCATCATGCAACCATCAGTAATAATTTTTGGATTGAGCGTGAGCATGAGCGTGTAATGTACGCCTTAAGGTAGAGGTTCTAGAACTTTCCTTTTTAGTTAACTAGGAGAATCATCATTCATCATACATAGTAATATATTAATATCATCATACATAATATTTAACCTTTGTATATTAAGTTGACCTTTAGGTGTTGGTGGTATTATGCGAACTTGTTTCATGTTTGTCTACAATATTTATAAAGAGATATAGTTGCTTTACTTCTATATTCAATAATCTTCAGTGTTATAAGTTCTAGATAATCCTTTATCTGACTAATTCGCTTCGGCCGGCACCATGTCAACTGATTTCAGTTGACATAATTGTTTTGATAAGGTTCACTTTTGCTAGTTATTGTTTCTAATAAAACATATTTTTTACAGTCCATTGATCTTATAATACTTTTTTTTTATTAGCATAAGGTGCTTATTTTTATATAGAATATAAAAACTATGGAAGGTTGTTCACACTATTCAAACTTAACACTGCAAGAAATATAAAAAAGCTATACATACTATATTTTTCATTTATATAGTTTTTTACAGTTTTGTTTATTACTTGGTTACTGTTTGCTCCATAATTCACGAAATTGATATTCTAAGCAAACAACAACATGTCGACTTCGATAATAATCGAATTTGTGTTCTTGTACAGAACATCACTATTCAGCGAGCGTTTTATCTGCGACTGATATTTCAAGGTCGGCACTTTTATCTGGTAGAATGCCTGATACATATGTAGACACAGGTCAATGCTTAAGGCCGAATAGTGAATTGATTATTATATATTATATATTTAAGGGCGCAATCATAGATTCTACTGATATTATTTCAAGTTGTAATATCTGATTTTATTATGTACGAAACCTTATATTATTCAATGTACTTACTTATAGGAAAAGCTAGCTAGCTAGCTATTTCCTGTTAAAGAAACATTTCAATCTACTCTATGAATTTTTGAAAACATCTTTACGCGAATGCCTTAAAAAGGTATGTAATTTTATCTTTTTCTATTTACAACGTTCTTTTTATATATAGAGATCGCCACGGGATATCAACTGACTAGGGCTGCAGGCAAGGTGGTATGTCTAACTCGAAACGACTTAACTACATGCTACTACGTCTCGGGCTCCTATAACCGGGCCTTCGTTGTATCCCAGAAATCACTGTGAATCCCCATGCCCCCAGAAAAAGAACATGTATTTTCAATATTCAGGAACACTTAAATTTTGTTATATATTATATTTATTCAGAACAATAACTGATAAATAAATGAAAACTGTCCCAAAATGAGGTGTTTTAAACTAAATTATGAAAAATCTGTTTGCGTATTATCTCGCGTACTCATGCTTAGTCTGGCCATAAATACTGCTAAAAATTATTAAAATAAAAAACAATATTATATTTGAAATATTATACTGTCATATGAATATTCATTGTGTTTTCTCATTTTTGCGCCAATTGGTGTTAAATATTTTTATGATATTAAAATGGAGTGGGTCATAAGATAACCGAATTGCTGTAATAGTATTATAAAAAGTATATATGGAGCCAAATGCAATTTTAGAAACTCTCCATCCGTTTTTATTATTAGAATGTTTACAATAAACAGTACAGGGCTTTTTATAGAATAATAGTCCGAAAAAGCAAAAGATTTCATCTCAGGAAATGGATATATCACCTAGAACCATATCGCGTAATTTAAAAGACGACTTTAGACTTGTAGCCTAAACAAGATGCGCTGGTCATTATTTAAGTGATAATTTAAAAATTAATAGGGTTTTAAAATCAAAATAACGTTTTAAGAAAAAGTTTTTAGTGGCTAGATTTTTTTTAATATTAAGCAATGCTTTAATTTGCAGAATGACCGAGTTCATATCCAAAACCCTATACAAGCTTCCGAATTAGCAGAGTAAAACGTGGGCATTATCCGACTACAGTACAGTTAAAAGAGCGTATGATTTGTATTGAGCCAAGTTTCGTTTGTGAAAACAGCATTCGACCAGTTTTCTATTTTGCAATGTCATGGCGTTTCTTTAATATTTTTCTTTTGTCACATTTTTAACTATATAAGAACCCAATCTGTTTAACACTTATTGCCCATAAAGATTTTTTATTTTGACTTTTACCTGCTATTACTTTATTTATTTATTTTATTTTATTTATACTTTATGCACAATATGTGACAAAGGTGGACTTAATGCCGTAGGCGTTTTCTGCCAGCCGACCTTAGGGCGATGCAGAGACAAAACAAGGTAGGTGCACAGAGGTTAAGAAGTATAGGTAGTAGTAGTATAGCAAGTAGATATGTTTTTATAATAAAATATTGTATAAGTACCAGGAGTACTTTATTATATACATACTTTATTATAATATAATATTTTACATACACGTGTACATATAATACATAAATATTCATAAATACATGTATATACATATAATATATATTATTAATTCGTAGAGGAGAGTTTAAGATTTAAAAGAATCTGATAAGGCATGTTTCCGTAACATATATTTAAAAGTACTCCGAGTTTTGGCCATCATGATCTCGAGAGGAAGCGCGTTCCATAGAAGGACAGATTGAACGAAAAAAGTAGAGTGTACGAAGTCGGAGCGGTGAGTGGGACAATGGAGAAGCCGGTTGTTTGAAGATCTAAGATTTAGGGTATGGTTTGTGCCTAAATATTGAAATTGTGAAGTTAGATAGGTAGGAGGACTTGGAGAGAAAAGTAAAGAATATAGGGTAGTTAATGCTCGTGTCTGTCTACGTTGGCGAATTGGCAGCCACTTCAAGTTGGAGCGGTGCTGAGACACGTGATCATATTTCCGTAAATTGAAAACGAATCGAATGCAATTATTGAGAAGACGGTCAAGCTTATTGAGCAGATCTGCATTCAGGTCAAAATAGCACACATCACCATAGTCGATTGTAGGGAATATTAGAGTCTGTACAAGTATTACCTTAGTTTTAGAGGGCAGAAAGTTCTTTAGCCTATAAAGAGCGCGCAATGATCCTGTTACTTTTTGACAAGTAGTAGCGACATGTTTTCGCCAGCTCAGAGTTGTGTCAATATACAATCCGAGGTCTTTCACACTTTCACAGTATGGAATAACCATACCATCATAAGTAAGTGGTGGGAGTGAAGCAGGGTCAAGTTGGCTCATATTACGGCTACTTCCGACAATGATAGCCTGACATTTACTCGGGTTCACTGATACGCCAAACATATCAGACCAATGTTTAATTGCCGCTAGATCACTGTTCTGATATATTGCACAACTCTGTTTGATAATATAACTGCAAGTCATCAGCAAAAAGATGGTAGGAACACTGAAGTCTTAGAAAATAGAAGGGGTGAAAGAATACCGCCTTGAGGAACACCAGCAGCGATACCACACCAACCAGAAGAAGAATCTTCAATACGAACCGACTGCTGACGGTCCCGAAGATAAGAAGAAAACCAGTCAAGTGCTTCTTGAGAGACCGAGAAGTGGTGTAGGATAGCAAGGAGGAGTTGGTGACTGACGGTATTGAAGGCATTGGAAAAATCAACTAGAACCAACGTAGTAACCTTGGTATTCTCCATGGCTACCTTAATATCGCGAGTCACTTTGAGGAGAGCAAAGACCCTGCTATGGCCAGGCCGAAACCCAGACTGGAGGGGACTGAGTAAGTGGTTGTCATAAATGAAATGGGAGAACTGTTTGTGAACGCAGGCTTCTAGCACTTTCGAAAGAAAAGGAAGAATAGAAATAGGACGGAAGTGAGTCGGAAGAGACGGATTCGAAGTTTTAGGTAACGGTCGTACATACGCTTTCGGCCATAGGGAAGGAAATGTACCAGACATAAGGGAGAAGTTGACAATATGGGAGATAACGGGAAGGAGGTGGTCTAGCAATGTGATGATCATTCTCCGACTGATACCATCACAACCAACTGCTTGGGATTTGATAGATAGGATAAATTTCTTGATCTCTCCTTCTGTAACAGGACCGAAGTGAAAATGGCATAAATTAGGGCGCGGCAGACTATTGATGTAATTTAGAGTATTTTGTTTAGATAGTCTTTACTAGTTTACGTTTACATTTTTTCTTAGATGTAGATAACTAATTCTGTTCCATGCCATTGTTACCTCAGCTTCTTTGGTTATTTTGCTACCGTTGGAAGATTAATACCTAATGGTGATATAACATGGTCTCTAAGTTGCGTCACTGTTATAAGAGGTCCATCATTACGACAATCCTATTCAAAATGATCACGAAGCCGCAATATGAACTCTCTTGGTTGTCCTTTAATCACCATACCGGTTTTATTGTCGCCTGCCGTATTTCCGGACCGATGCAACCTTCAAACCTTCAAGAATAGAACAAACTTTACGCTTATTATTATTAAAAAAAAAATTGAATTACACAATGAAAGTCTTTTGCATTATTTTGATAGCTGAAGAAGTCTTTCATAAAACTTACAATAATTTTGACAAAATTATAAATATAAGGGAGGAGTTATTAAATGATCAGCATACTAATATTATTTTATGGCGTACATATTTAGTGAATATTTTAAAATTTTTAATATATTGAGGTATTTAAAAATATATTTTATTTTGATATGCATTCATTTAACTATGCATTAATGCTTAACTCTTACGGGGACATTCTCCTATGTCAAGTAAAAAAAAAAAAATCGTTAAAAACCGTAAAATACCTTGCAGAATCTTCAATATCTGATATACGATGAGACTTCATAATAATTTTAATGATTCCTGTAATGTGACTAAGCACTTAGACCTATTATCTACTAAGACTTCTAATAAATTTATTAAGTGCATGATAATTTACATACTTTACATCAAAATTATAATGGATTAGTTAGTAAACCGGATTTTTTAAGCTTACGTCTAGACGAATTTAACAACATTATTAATGTAATTTGTGTCACCGACCATAATATGGTAAAAGGTGATGAGCAGTATTTGATATTTCCTAATTTTAGTTTAGCTAATTCTGGTATCAATAAACTGTCATTTTCTCATGTATATATCACAGACACATCTCATATAGATAATGTGTGTACGAAAGTGAGTCAATCCGTCTATGGATTCTACGTTAATAACAGCTTTCCTCGGACTTGGTTCATCAACGTTGCGATATGGGATCATATTCTGGGGTGACAACACTGTGTTTAGCTTTCATATTAAGAAACGGCGTATAAGGACTATATTTAATGTTAGGTTATCAAATAGTTGCAACCTCACTTTATTGATAATAATATACTTTTTTTTTTTTTTTTTTTTTTTTAACGTGTGGAAACCCCCTCGGGCCGTCATCCCACCGGGGTTTTCAGTGGAACGGTGTGTCGGAATCGGACCGACTAAAACCACACGGTGTGCCATGCTGCGCTTAAAATAGGAGGAATCCGGGAACAGCTTTAGTAAGACATCCGGACCCCTCCTAGCGCTTTTGCCCGCATAAGCGCGGGCACCACCTTCTGGTAACTCTCAATTAGGCAACGTCCAGGCACACCAGGACGTCGCCTCCTCGCGGCTGGCCTTTATAGCGGGTGGAGGGGAAAACCCGTCCCGACCACCCACAGCCACACTCAGGGCGGCATGAGGCGCAAGTAAGCGCGCCTCCGCCGCCCGGTACGCCGGCGGCGAATTAGGTCCGAGTGGAGATCGTCCTCCCGGGCCCGTTCCGCCGCCTCCTTCTGTGAGATGACCTCCTCGCAGAAGGTTGCGACCGCGGTAAAATTCCTGTCGCTACCGGCCATGGAGCGTATGACGGCCGGTAGCGAGAGATCTTCTCCGATGACTGCAGTGAGGACCCGACGCTGCGGCGCCCAAGCCGGGCAATCCGCAAGCGTATGTTGGGCCGAGTCCTCAATGCAGTCGCAGTGGTGGCAGACGGGACTCAATTCCCTCCTAGCGACCGAATGCAGGTACTTTCCGAAGCAGCCGTGCCCGGAAAGAACCTGCGTCAGTCGAAAGGAAAGGGTCCCGTGCTGCCGCCCTGCCCACTCGACGATGACCGGCTGGAGCGCCTCCACGATGGCTAAGCCAGCACGCGGAGCCTCCAGCCGGGACGACCAACGAGCCATAGTGGCTCGGCGAGCGGCCTCACGCCACTCGCGTACGTCTTCGGGCGGGGGCCGATTGCCGCTACCCGCCCTGAAATCAGTCGTTCGCCGAAATACTTCGGCGAGCACTTCCGCCTCCAAGTCCCACGGGGGAGTTCCGGCCAACGCGCACGCCGCTTCCGTCGATACGGTGCGGTAACCGCGTATGGCTCTAACCGCCATGACCCTTTGAGGGCGCCAGAGGCGTGCCCTATTCTGGGCGGTCAGAGCCTCCGCCCACACCGGTGCACCGTATAGTGCCATTGACCGGACAATCCCCGTGTACAGTCGTCTTGTAGCAACGCTGGGTCCACCCAAGTTGGGCAAAAGTCGCCCAAGGGCGGACGCAGCGCCGACCAACCTTGGAGCCAGCTGCAGGAAGTGCTCCTCGAATCGCCATCTTCCGTCGAGGATCAGGCCCAGATATCGTATGTGGGCCTGAACCGGTACGAGGATCGAGTTGACCATTATGGAGGCGCCAGGGGGCGGACCTCGACGGGGCCCATGGAATAAAAGGGCCTCCGTCTTATCTAAGGCCACCCGCAACCCTAGCGCCTCGATGCGCCCGACCACCAGTGAGGCTCCTCTGGTGGCCAGGCGTGCCGCCTCTTCAAAGTTCGCCCCCTGGGCTGTGACCAGTGTGTCATCGGCGTAACAGATTACGCCCAGCCCAGGGGGGAAGTCGCCTCGAAGGGCCCAGTCGTAGCCCATGTTCCACAGGAGTGGTCCAAGGACAGACCCCTGCGGAACACCGCACGACATGGGCCGACGACTCAAATTTCCCTCTCGATCCTCGTACACGACGGTACGCTCCTCCAAATAGTCTGCCATCAGCCACTTCAGGTACTGTGGCACCCCGTGATAGCGGAGCGCTTCCCTGATGCAGCTGAATGGCAGACTATTAAAAGCGTTGGCAATGTCCAAAGACACTGCCAACAACACGCCGCCACAGCTCACTACCTGTTCGGTCAGGGCCCTCAGGCGCATTACAGCACCGATCGTCGAACGCCCAGCTCGGAAACCGAATTGGGCGTCCGACAAATCGGGGCCGACCTCGCTCAGGTGCCGGACGATGCGGGCAGAGAGGATCCTCTCAAACAATTTACCCGCCTCGTCCAACAGCACGATGGGCCTATAGGCCGCGACCGAATCCGTAGGCCGTCCCGGTTTTCTTAAAAGAACCAGCTTCCCGCTCTTCCAGCATTCAGGGAAGCGTCCAGACGCCAAGCATGCATTGTACACCTCCCTGAGGCGGTCCGACATGTGGTTTAGGGCTAGGGCCAATATTCGGGCAGGGATCCCGTCCAGTCCGGGGGCGGTGTTCTTAGAACGGATTCGAAGGACAGCCGCCCCCATCTCTGCCTCATTGATAGGTGGAACCTCCGCCTCCTCGAAGTCCCCGTCGTCTCCGGCCAAGGGGGCCATCGACGGGGATGAGTGCTCCACCCGTTGCGGGAAAAGGCCCTCAACCACTTCCTGCAGGAAGCTGGGCTGGAGAGTCTCAGTAAGGGGGGGGCCCAGCGTACGGAGCTTTTGTTGCGCCGCACGATAAGGGCGACCCCAGGGGTCACGATCGAGACCCTCCAGCATCTCTTTTCTCTTCTCCTCTTTGGCGCGGCAAATGGCCAGCTTCAGAGTTTTCCGTGCCTCTCGGTATTCCTCATGAAGCCGGTCCTCTTCCCCTTCATCGCGGTGACGCCGACGGCTGCGGGTGTAGGACCTCCGGGCACGAATGCAGGCCACACGGAGATCCACCAACTCCTGGGACCACCAGTAGACCTCCTTCCTTGGAGGCCGACTTCCTCGAATCCTGGGCATGGCCGCATCGCAGATATGCGTTACCGCATCGCAAAAGCGGCCTGCCCCCATGTCTACCTCCTCAGTCGGAGGCTGTGGAGACAGCCAAGAGTAAATTATGGCTGCCTCCTCCAGTAGATCCCGGTCTAGCTTAGAAATAGCCCACCGCGGAAAGCGGGAAGGATACCGCGCCAAGTGACCCCTTCTGGGGTCCTGGGTCCGGGAGAGCTCAAATCGGATATACAGGTGATCCGAGAGCGTCTCAACCTCTTCCATGACACACCAGTTCCTTACTCTTGCGGCGAGAGCAGGGGTAGCGAACGAAAGGTCCACTATCGACCCCCCCTGCTGTCGCACGCACGTGTTTGTGGTGCCTCTGTTTAGGACACAGAGGCCCACCGATGTTGCCCACTCCTCAACAGCGTCGCCCCGTGCGTCCGTCCTGGGGGAACCCCACGCAACGGACTTGGCGTTGAAGTCCCCCAGCACTAGAACGTGCCCAGACGCTAGTCGCCGTATCGAGGTTTCCAGGTTATTGAGGAAGACCTCGAAATCGCTCAGACTCCGGTTGGGAGAGAAGTAGACACCATAAATAGTGATCCCCCCCCATTCAGCGGCAACATATCCAAAACCCTTGTCTTTAAGCGACAAGGGCGGGGAATGAGCCGCCGTGGAGCCGATGACTGCCACGGAACCGTCCCGGTCACCCAACCAGTTTAGACGGGGAGGAACGTAATAGGGCTCCGCAGATACGGCCACATCGATCGACCACTCTGCCATGGTTTGCAGTAAAAGGTCCTGCGCACCGGCACAGTGGTTTAGATAATAATATACTGACTTTACCATACACGTACATTATCGAGTGCGGCATGTTCGTAAAACAAAATATTGAGCTATTTAATAAACGATCGAGAGTTCGCCACGGGGACATGTTATGTATAGTAAAAAGGAAAACGGCATTAATGCACAATAAGCTACTATGTAGTATTGTGCATTAATTAATTAAATTTTTTAAATAAAAAAAAAAAAACAAAAATATTAACAATTTTTGTAGTGGTAGAGCCATGCTTGCTTAAGCACGAATGGGCCAGCTCGACCGGTGCGATACCACGGCCTCACAGAAAACCGGTTGTGAAGTAACGCTTGCGTTGCATTTCCCCGAAATGAGTGAGGTCTCCGGAGGCCCAAAATCCCCCACCCCCCTAATGATAGCGCTGTTAACGAAAAGGATACCCCAGGGGGGTACAAGCGCTAGAGTTGGAGAATCCCCCACTGGACGTCCACCCTCGTACTCTGGGGGGGGCTCAACTGCGCTCTCAAAATCTGCTCGGGGTAAGAGAAGGCACGCCATGGCAACCCCTGTCACGTTTACCGTGGATTTTTGTAACATCAGGGGCTTACATTCGAACCTCGACACTGTCCACCACCACCTTGAGACAGCAAAGCCGGCCTTGCTCTTTTTAACCGAGACGCAGATATCATCTCCAGCGGACACATCCTACCTCTGCTACCCTGGGTACGGACTCGAACACTCCTTTGTTCCTAAGGCTGGTGTATGCGTGTACGTTAGAGATGGTATCACTTCTCGCCGCCTCGGCAATCCTGAAGGTAGGGACCTCTCCATCTTATGGCTACGTGTAGACTGCGACGACCATCCCCGCATCTACCTATGCCTCTACAGGTCCCATAGCGGTGATGCCGAAACGGACCGACTCATCGACCACGTCCAAATGGCTACAGACTCAGTGCTCCAGCAGGTCCCATCCGCAGAGATCGTGATTCTTGGCGACTTTAACGCCCATCACGCCGAATGGCTTGGTTCGCGCAAAACCGATCATGCGGGAAGATCTGTTCACGATTTGGCCTTGGCATATGGCTTGACGCAGCTGGTAGCAACGCCTACGCGAATCCCAGATGCAGAAAGCCACGTGCCTTCACTGTTGGATCATCTGCTGACCTCACATCCTGACGGCTACAAAGTATCCGTTGAGGCCCCTCTTGGCTCTTCGGACCATTGCCTGATTAGGAGTATGGTGCCACTCGTTCACTCGCTGCGGTCGCGAGTTACAGGCAGTCGCCGCGTATGGCACTATAGGTCAGGGACTGGGATGGAATGAGAACATTCTTTGCATCCTACCCATGGAGGCAGGTTTGCTTCTCGCCGGATGATCCCAATGTCGTTGCTGACGCTGTCGCGGATGTTGTGCTTCAGGGTATGGAACTTTTCATTCCATTCTCCCTGATTCCCACAGGTGGCAAATCCCAGCCTTGGTTTGGTCGAACCTGCAAAGCGGCGTCCCGTCGAAAGCAGGAATGTTACCAAGCATGGGCTAATGCAGCGACAGCACGGGCTGTAAAGACCAGCACATTAAAGAAGCAATTTAACTTTGTGTCCAGGTCCCTCAAAAGAGTAATTGCTGGGGCGAAGTCGGCTCACATCGGCAGAATTGGCGAGAGACTAGTTAGTCTCCCCTCCGGAACTCGTGCATTCTGGTCTCTTGCCAAAGCTGTCCAGGGGAACTTTTGTAAGCCATCCCTTCCACCTCTGCGCATAGGAGATAATTCGTTGGCCCACGACGCTAAAGAAAAAGCCGATCTTCTGGGCAAACTCTTTGCGTCCAACTCGACCCTGGACGACGGGGGAAATGCACCGCCGACCACCCGCATGCCGGAACTCCGGTTTACACAAAGGGCAGTGCGTAAAGCGCTTGTTGCCCTCGACGTTCATAAGTCGAGTGGGCCCGATAGAATCTCTCCTATCGTGCTGAAGATGTGTGCTCCAGAGTTAGCACCGGTTTTAACGCGCCTTTATCGGCTTTCCTACTCTCTTGGCGTAGTCCCGAACTCATGGAAGACAGCTCTAGTGCACCCAATCCCTAAAAAAGGAGATCGCTCGGATCCGTCCAACTACAGACCCATAGCCATCACCTCCTTGTTCTCCAAGATAATGGAATCCATTGTTAACTGCCAGCTCCTCCGGTACTTAGAAGACCACCAGCTCCTCAATGATCGACAATACGGCTTCCGTCAGGGTCGTTCAGCTGGTGATCTTCTCGTATACTTGACTCACCGGTGGGCACAGGCGATCGAGACCAAGGGGGAAGCGTTGGGCCGTTAGTTTGGACGTGGCGAAGGCCTTCGATCGGGTCTGGCACAAAGCGCTCCTTGCGAAGCTTCCTTCCTATGGGCTTCCCGAGAAACTGTGCAATTGGCTCACCAGTTTTCTTACAGACAGAAGCATCAAGGTCGTTGTTGACGGTGCATGCTCCGACTCGAAGTCTGTTAATTCTGGTGTCCCACAAGGCTGTGTGCTATCACCCACGCTGTTTCTTCTGCATATCAACGACATGCTGCAGATTAGCATTCCATCCATTGCTATGCAGACGATAGCACGAGTGATGCCCTTTACACCGGCCGCGCTAACATTTCTCGGGTAAACGTCATCGAAAGCCGATCCAAACTTGTGTCTGAAATCGAAACTTCTTTATCAAAAGTTTCAGATTGGGGTCGACTTAACCTAGTCCAATTTAACCCCACGAAGACACAGGTTTGCGCGTTCACCGCTAAAAAGATGCCATTGGTCGTATCACCTCAATTTGAGAGCACTTCCCTAACTGCATCAGCCAGTATCGGAATCCTTGGCGTCGATATATCAAGCGAAGTCCATTTTCGCGGTCACTTAGAGAGTAAGGCCATATTAGCCTCGAAGAAGCTTGGTGTGCTAAACAGATCGAGACAGTATTTTACTCCGGCCCACCGCCTGCAACTTTATAAGGCGCAGGTTCGGCCGCACATGGAATACTGTTCTCATCTCTATGCAGGTGCACCCAGGTACCAACTTCTGCCTCTTGACCGCATTCAACGGAGAGCGACTCGCATCATCGACTGCCAAGATATTTCTGATCGACTTGACACTTTGGCGTTGCGTAGAGATGTAGCTTCACTCTGCATCCTCTATCGCTTGTATCATGGAGAGTGTTCAGAGGAATTGTTCGGACTTATACCGGCTGCTGGTTTCCGCCATCGTCCTACGCGACAAAATATCCATCCCCATCACCTGGACGATTGGCATTCCACCACTGTGCGCTTGTCGAGAAGCTTTTTGCCTCGCACAACCAGCTTATGGAACAAATTGTCGCCTGCCGTATTTCCGAACCGATACGACCTTCAAACCTTCAAGAAGAGAGCGTACCTCTACTTAAAAGGCCGGCAACGCACTTGTGACTCTTGAGTTGCGGGTGTCATGGGCGGCGGTAGTCACTTACCATCAGGTGACCCGTCTGCTCGTATGCCCCCTATCGCATAAAAAAAAAAAAAAAAAAAAAAAACATTATATTATATATATTACGAATTATACGAAGCGTCTTCGAAAACTGCGACAGCTAAATGTTACTACTGTTCACGAGAATACATTAATGCAAACATTTGTTGTAACTAGCATTAGTGGTATTCTTATTATAGTGAATTGTTATTGCTATAGCATATTTAATTACTATACTTGACATAATATTTACGTGTTAGTACTTTAAGACATTTTGATATTTTCAATTAGGTATTTATTATTCTTTGCCTATGATGTCCACACTTTTGCCATGACTTAAAGTTTAAAAAGGGTATTTCTTTGTTTTTATATATAAATAATTAATAAATATATTACCTTTTATTTTGTATAATATTTTATTTTTGTAATCCTTCCATAGTGACTCCACTTTGCCTGATGGAAAGCAATTAGTGGAGTCCAAACGTGGTGCTCATCATCCGAATTGCATGTCTAATCAATGCAGTATGGTGGCCCACACCGTGGCGGCCTGGTAAGATGCTTTTTCACGCCCCGCTTAAAAAACCCGGGATCCAAATGGGGAGGAAAAATTGAATAATATGTATAAATCTTATTTAACTGGTTTGATCTTTCTTTGCATTCCTAAGTGAGGAATTTGGTATAACAGAGTATTGAACTAGAGATGAGGCGTATTTACGCTACCAGGTTTTAAAACCAGGTTTTCACTTCGAAGTACGGCGCCCTGGTATGAGCATAAAATACTTGCAAGTATGAAAGTATTTGTGCTGAAGTCGGATGCTCAAAAAAACTTGAACACTCACATGAAAATAGTGCATAGGAAAATGATTCATATCTTAATAGGAATAAAAAACACAATCGGATTTGTGAATAAAAAATACTTTGAACTTCAAAGTATTTTTTTATTTATACGATTTTGCTCCTTATTTGTCATGGAATACGGGTTGAATTCTTATGCAAGTATTTTTAAATTTAAACACCGCGGCGTCTCAAGCAGTACGTACGCGTACGGGGCTCAGCGCGTTGACGCACTTGACGCACGCAGGGCACATAAGCAATGAGTATACACTTATGTACACAGTGATTTTTTCACGAAATATTCATATATAACATAAGTTTATACTCATTGCATCGCAATTTTGATCAATTTTCAACCTAACGCAGAGCTGCGATTTGTAAAATTTGAACTGTAACTGAAGACACTCCCCCTTAATAAGTAAGAAGGAAAGATTTCATTTCATGAACAAAAAAATTAAAAAACGTCCAGAATTGTGGCCCGACTCGAACTAGTTATTCATATATACATTGATATTTAAAAATCTTTGATACTAGAAATACTTTCAAGTATTTTTAAAACCTGGTTTTTGACCCTGGTATTTTTCCGTACTCGTACTTAAGCCCTGGTATTTACTTTTGCAAGTATGTCTCATCGCTATATTGAACGCCTTATAAGAAGTGCTAATGTAAACACATATTCGCAAATAAATCAATAAACGAATTAATTAAAAAAAAACAAAAATGATTAAATGAATGCAGTTGTATCTAATTTATTTTATGTATGTAGGTACGTATTATTATTATTATTTTTTTCTTTATGGCAAGGATGCCGATATCGACAATTCTGCCAAAGTCAGTCGTGCGCTGGTGTGTGTGTTATTAGAAAGAGATTGGACAGTGAAATTCTGTAAAAACTCAGAATCGTTGCATTTCTTGTTTTAGGGTTAGTACACTGAAACAAACATTACAAATACTACATGACACACTACGCTACACACAATATATGCATATACATATACATATATACACTATGACAATGTGAAACACAAACGAGTATATATATTTATCAATAAGAACGAGAATCAAATCATACTCTGATATTATTGCGACTGATAAACGTCATAAGGGTACATAGTAAAGGTCGGGAAAAATGGGTTAGAAGGGAAGCAAAGTTTATAGGCAGAGGGATGTTCAGTTTTACTAATTGAAAATACAGGTTAGCAGAAAAACAATTTTGGGGGCAATTAAAAAACATATGGTCTAAAGTACCCTCGTCGAGACCACATTTGCATAGAGAGGAGTCCCGAACCCGAATTATATGCAAAAACACTGGCGAACATCAATGGCCAATAAGCGGAGCGGAGCCGCGAGACTACAGAAATAACAATTTTTGCGATTTTTTTGTGTTCATAGAACCAGGGTTTTGGAGTAATATTTGGTTGTATCGCATGGTAGTGCCTGCCTTTTTTCTTACTAGATTCAGTCCACTGAGACTGCCAAGAAGACAACAACAGTTTTTTAGGTAATGAAAATAGGTTATAGCTTTGGTGACTACAGTGCCTGAGGTCTGTATATGGTGCTGAAATGGCGCTTTTTGCCAGAGAGTCTAATACTTCATTACCCCTGATGCAAGAGTTTCTTGGGATCCATACTAACTCCACGGTTGTTTGGTTCATGAGACAGCTGAAGAGCAATTTCTTTGAAAATGACAGCCTTGTGGATGTTATGTGACTGTATATATTTACAAGCCTCTAGTACAGCTACACATTCCCCTGTATATACTGAGGATTCCTTGGGACATTTGAATTTTAAAATTATCCTAGAATTTTGGTAATATACTGCTGCACCTGTGTCATCCTCCTGTGACAGTTTTGAAGCATCAGTATAGAATCTTTGGAAATAAAGCCATTTTATACTGACCATTGCATTAAAGGCCGTTCCAGCAGAGTTATTCCCCTTGGATACGCCAATGTTAAAAATAATATTTGGTTTACCTCTACTGCGCTCAACCCATTTTCTAAGTATATGCGTTACATGTCGCGTACTCCGCGCCTATCCCCCGCCTAACGAATTTTATTACACTCACAGGCACAATTAACCCACCTATATTTTTCGTCACCCTGTTTGTTTATGTTAACTGTGGCTTATCTACTGTTTTGTTTTTAGTTAAGTGGGTACTTTAGCAATAAACTAAACACTTAAAAACCCTTATTTCGACCCTTAAACCTGTATCGCCGAAGCGTTTTTAGAATTTAGTCTCTGTTTGACATTGTTGCAGTAACGTTGCATTGATTGAACATTGTTTAATTTGAGTTTTTAGTGTACGATTATTGTTTGTGACTGAAACTGAGTTTTTAGTGTACGATTATTGTTTGTGTTTGGGCAGTGACTTTAGCTGACGCTGGGTATAGCCAACGTCGCATCGCTCGTACGCTTGGTGTACCTCGAACTACAGTGCGGGATGCCATCAGACGCTTTCGGGAGACTGGTTCATACACGAGAAGGCCAGGTCAAGGCCGACATCGGTGCACCTCGGCTCTGGATGACCGCTTTGTTGTCAGTAACGTGCTAAGAAATCGCTTTGGTCCGTCACTCAATACCTCGATGAGGTCGGGATTCAAGTTTTGCCATGCCCGTCACGCAGTCCCGATCTTAACCCAATTAAGCACATTTGGGACAACCTAAAAAGACGTATTCGAGCAAGAATATCAGCCCCTGCGACCTTACAAGAGGTCAAGACGGCTGCGATAGAGGAGTGGCATAATATCCCTCAGTCGGATATTCAAGACCTCGTAGATGGATTGCCAAACCGACTACAAGAAGTCATCAGGGCCCGAGGTAGTAATACTTATTATTAAAATTTAAATAAAAAGAAAGCGGACGCTTTTTTTCAAAATTAAAGTCATCACATTTTCATACAAATTTTTTGCAAAATCGATTTTTGGCTTATTTTTTTTTATTAAACGGTTTTGTTTAAAGACTTTTGTGATTTTATTTATCCTTAATGGGTGCTTTTAACATAACTTCCATCAAATGTGGTCAAAATTTTCCGACTACTGAAAATTGAAAGAAATACAAGGTGGGCGGTTAATTGTGCCTGTGAATGTAGCATAGCAACTTAAAATACAATGATTACAAGACAACGCATTGTGCAAGTGACATAAACCATATATCGATTTGAAGATTTCGCTCATTTTAGATGTTTGTATGCTTGAATATATCTATTGGTCTGAATTTAAGTTATTATCATTCGTAAATTCCAAATCGTAACTGTCACGGTTCTGACAATATCATGGACCGTCGTTAATATTCCTATAAACAATGAAGGACTGTAATCGGATCCTAATTGCTGGAATTTTTCAAGTGGCGAGTCGAGCGTAAAATTTGTCATCTGATTGATTGGTTTAGCAGCTGTGACCGACGTCAACGTTAGAGCACTATTGAAAGAGACAGTGGATTAACGAGTATACATTACAGAAACACTGGTGCTCATCGAAGAACTGGCGTTATTTATAGCATATATATTATTTTTCAAACTTATCTTCAACATCAATTTGATCTAAATGGATAAATAGTACATCAACTTTCGAACAAACATGTACCTGTTATCGAAGAAAAATGTGTGTTATTTTTTAGGATACAATAATAATATATGTCGGGCAAGGCACTTTGATATATAATCGTTAATAATTACTTCAATAAAACTTAAAATCGAAAAAAGTCTTATACCATTACATTTTGCTCAAGATTATTATTATGTACCTACTTGATGGATTGTAGTACAAAAAAAAAGGATGTTATAATTTCATCATAATTTTATTGGTTTTACAACATATCAACATTTGTATATACACATACACTTCTCATCAAAACGATGAGAGACTTGAATATTGTATGAGTTTTATGTCCTTTTTTGCAAAAAATAATAAAATGACAGTTAATTGGGGATATCATAAGGTACAATTGTTCCACGAATATTAATGTTGCAAATTAAAATTAAATTTACTTAGCTATCGTGCTTGTTCAACAGGTATGTTTTTACTCTTTAAGAAGAATTTGTAAAATATTAGAAACAAGGAGGTAAAACAAAAAAAAAGAATAAAACAATGTTTAGTCAGTATCTCGTATTTCCTCCACGAGCCATGATGACTGCTTCCATGCAGTTCCTCATGGAACGAATGCGAGTCACAATCTTGTGTTGTGGAATGTAATCCCACTCTTCTTGTAGCTGCTTTAAGCTAGCCAAGTGTTTCCGGAGCAGGATCTCATCCCGTAGGTGTTCTATGGGATTCATATTGCTGGCCAGCCCTTAACCGCAATATCGACTTAGCTCAGGTATTTATTTACAATGACTGCGGTATTCCGAAGATGGTGTTATTTGCAGATTGTTTCATTGATATTTAAAATAGACTGACAGTCACAAAATCTTGACGACGTGAATAACTCTAATCTTTAGGTCTAAGATTAATTTACGGTAAATAATTTTTTATTAAATGGCACAAAAACCAAATGCATTAGATTTCAATTACCTCATGTTAGAAGTAGAGAATGTGAAATCATATTGAATGGAGAAAAACTGGAATTTGTTAATCTAGATATATTGCAATCAAATGAAAGGAAATTTGAAACCCACATTAAAAGTACACTTTCTAAACAAGCTTATTACAAATTAGACGATTATATCCAAGATAAGAACGCTTGGAAACATGCTGGTCCTGCTCCATAGGACAATCGTTGAAATGAATCGTTGCTTCGCTTTAATTTTTTTTACCTATTTCGGTATATTAATTTTATTATGGGTGCGTCGTTTTCAATTATATACGAGTATAATGATTGTATTTAAACAAAACATTTTAAAAGAGTAACGGTGAAGTTTCTTGCCCATTCTTCTCCATACGAAACTACATTTTGGAAGGGCCGACTACAATTAGTTCTATTTCAAAATTAAATTTCGACGTTCAAAAGTGCCTTTTCGGCCCATTTGAAATAAATGCTTTGACTTTTATGAGCCCTGGCATTGTCCTGCATAAAATTGGACTATTTGCCAATAATATATGCATAGGGACCACATGAGGCCCCAGACACTCTTTGATGTAACGGACCTTTTTAATGACGGTAAGCGAGGTCCAGATATAAAAGCTAGTTCGGTTTTTTCATTGGCGCTTATGCCTCCCCAAAACGTACATGAACCGCCCCCATAACTGAATCTTTCTTCAATGTAGGAACTTTCAAAATGCTCTCCCTAAACCTTTTTTCTTCCATTTTTTTTTTTTTTTTTTTTTTATTTATCAAAAAGAAATATATATTTACAATATTCATAGCTGGTGCTTTACAAATTCATTCGAATTTAACCAGTACACCAGTGAGTCGATAGATGTTATACCAACTTGTTACTACGTAATCTACATCACACACAATATGAACAGAAACAAATCAAGAACTCCACAGTTACAATGAAAGCATAAACACAATGTTCTTATATGTATATAACTAAACTATTAAATATAATATTATTTATTTTTTAATTTTTTAATTTTAATAAGCATTATCTACTGTATCTACACAATTTACTATAATAACTGCGAGAAGCATTTGCACCGCGAAACCGGTTTTGTCACTCCTCGCCTTTCCGACCATATAATATAATAAAACTTGTTTTAGTTAGACTTAGCAATGCTAAATACAGGTGGTCGTTTTTTAGATGCAGTTTTTTAATTTAAATAGTGTTCTTTAATTTTACGTTTGATGTTAATGTCAGTAAGGGAGTTTGTGATATTTGAAGGTAACTGATTGATGAGATGTGGTACGATGTACGCCAGTTTTCTTTTACCATAGAGGTTGTTATAATGAGGTAAAAGTAATTTAGGGTTCAGCATGTTTCGTGTTGTGGTTGTTGTCTGTGAGAATTCGGGTTTACGTTTAAAGTTATCGTTAAAGAAATTCTGGGTAAGTACTGCATGTTTAACTTTTTCATGCATTGGCAGAATATTACAAAATTTAAATAATTTAAAATAGTCATTCTCAAAATTTATTCTTATATTATGTGGTACAATTTTTTTAAGAAGTCTCAACTGCAGTATGTAAATTTTGTCTAGGTTAGTTTTAGATGTCCTTCCGTAGCTAGACAAACCATATTCTATAATGGATTCTGCCAATGATGTGTATAGTGTTAATAGCAATTTGTACGGAACCTTCCATTTTATTATGGAAAATTTAGCTAATATAGCTCTGAGCTTGTC
This sequence comes from Tyria jacobaeae, assembly GCA_947561695.1. Taxonomy (NCBI): domain Eukaryota; kingdom Metazoa; phylum Arthropoda; class Insecta; order Lepidoptera; family Erebidae; genus Tyria; species Tyria jacobaeae. The sequence continues at coordinate 15,763,060 of OX387209.1, forward strand.
CGATACGTGATCAATGTGTTCTTTCCAGTTTAATCTATTATCAATAACAAGACCTAGATACATTTGTTTTTCAACCACATGCACAGAACCACAGCTGCAAGAGATCTGCGCGATTTGGGAGAGTTGGTTATGTAGACAGTCGTGTTCGTGAGCTATTAGTCTTGGCGTATAAGAGTAGTTTCTATTGCGGCTAGTGCTGACGTACATGAGGTTCGTTTTGTTGGCATTAAGCATAAGTCCTACATCGTGAGACCACTTTACTACTTCATCAAAGTCCCTTTGTAACAATTTTTCAGCTATTTCAGGGGTACTCGCTGCTGCTACAAGACAGGTGTCATCGGCAAATTGATATATTGTGCTGTGCTTTATTAACCTTGACATGTTGTTGACATAAATAAGAAAATGAAGCGGCCCCAGCACCGAACCCTGAGCTGTACCCTCTGTTACATCTACTTGATCACTGTCCGCACCGTTAATCCTGACCACAAACTTTCGATCTTTTAGGTAGTCTTCACACCATTTTAGGATGTTTCCTCTTATACCGCTTTCATCTAATTTTTTTAATAATACTTCATGTCTTAACCTATCGAAAGCTTTACTATAGTCAATAAAAACTACCATAACATGTAGTTTTTCATCTAGGTATTTATAAATTAAGTCGGTAAAAGCCGAGAGGAGCTGCGTAGTGTTTTTGTGTGGTTGAAAACCAAATTGTTTCTCCGATAAGTAGTTATTTTTCTTATAGAAGTCATGCATTTCTTCACTTATATATTTTTCCACTACTTTATCAATCACGGGCAGTATTGTGATTGGCCTATAATTTTCGTATTCTTTTTTTGAGCCCCTTTTGTATATTGGTCTTACTATACCCATCTTTAATGATTGCGGATAAGTTGTGGTCTTAATGCTGGTATTTATTAAATTTGCTATGACTCCGCTGATCTTATTTGTTAATAGCTGTAAGTCGATCGATCTAATGCCATCGATGCCGGGTGCCTTGTTACTGTTTAAAGATTTCAAAATTTTAGTTATATCTTTTGGGGTGGCAGGTCTAAAACGCATAGTAACATTTTGCGGGTAACTATAGCTATCACTTTTTAATAATGGTACAAAGCATTTCGGTATTGTCGTTTTAACACTGTTCTTAAAATACTGCCCAAAGTTATTAGCAATACTTTTGTCCGTGGAGCCTTGTTTGCTCATAGCGTTTAAGATAACTTCGTCTACCGATTTTTTAATTTTTCCTGTTATTTTGTGAAGTATTTGCCATAATTGTCTAGGATTGTTTTTGTTTGTATTTATCTCAGTATTTAAGCATTGGCATTTATGTTTTCGAATTAATTTATTAGCTTCATTTCTGGCTTTATTATAGTCTTTTTTTAGGTTTAGATTGTAGGGATCCCTTATCCACTTATTGTATAGCTGATCTCTATACTCACAGGATTTAATTATTTTATTTTGAAACCAGAGATTTTGACGCCGCGAGGATTTCTTTACGGTAATTGTATACTTAGAGCGTGTATATATTTCATTAAATTTGTCCAGTATATAGTTGTTTATAAGATGTGGACTCTGCATTTTATTTGTTTCTTCCCATTCAATATTATTTAATGACTCATTAATTTTATTACTATTCAGACAAGTTTTATATTTTGGCACATTCTGTATAAGCATGCTTCCGATGCAAGCGAGGCACACAACGCGGTGATCCGCCAGTGTCGTTCCGATTGCTGCAGTGTATAGGTCTTGTGTGCGGGATCGTGCATAAATGTGATCGATACATGTTTTACTTAACCGACCGCGTGATAATTCAATTCTAGTGTGATCGGTTATCCCGCACAGAAGGCCCATATTATGCATATTATTGTTATATCTATGTTTTATAGCATTATCCAACTTTATGTCGATGTTTATGTCGCCTAATAGATAAAGATCAGTGTCCTTAGGTAGTTTGTTTAGTGTGGTTTGTAGTTCGTCTAAAAACAAGTGTTTATTATAACTAGGTGGACGGTATATAGCACATATGTTCGTCTTGTAACCTGATCGAGTTATTATGGTGCCTATGACGTTTTCGAACTGCAGGGTAGTTATATTATTGATATAAAAACTATGGCTATTGTGAACATATGTTATAATACCACCTCCCTTGCGGGTTTTTCTTAAAGCCGTGAACATATTATAGCCATCTAGGTGATACAGACAGCTTATTCCATCAGTTATGTTTGCCTCAGTTAACACTACTAAATCTATTCGTTTTTTAGAATTAATGACACATTGTTCTAGTGCAGTAAAATTCTTAATGATAGACCTTATATTTACGTGTATACAAAGTAGATTAATATGTAAGTTAGGTACTATGCTAAGGAATTCATTTATGTTTGTACAGTTCGTTATTTCGTTTAAATCATCCAATCGCAAATCACTAAAGTCACACATATTTGGTAAAAGAAATATAAGTATGTAAGATTAGCAATAGTGTTCGTTGTGCAAACTATACTTTAATTATATTTGGCAATCACAGACTGTAGTTCGGTATCGTTTCTAATATTGTATAGTTTTTCATTTTCGTCCTTGCGAGCTTTAACGTAACCACGCTTGAACCAAACATATTTGAAATTTAAGTTGATTTTCAATTCCTGTTTAGTTTTCCAGAATAATTGTTTATTGTGTTTAGTCATGACTTCACTTACATATACTGGGGTGTTGTTTTTGTTCTTGTTGGGATGCACGTCTGATACCGTGGTTTTTGTGGATCTGGCGGCCGTTACCCATTTTTCTTGCGTCTCTTCATCGTTCAACATGACAACTATTTTAGGAGGTTGGTCTTTTCTTCCACGTACTTGATGTACACTTTTAATCCCTTCCTTTGGCTGTTGGAGTCTCGTAGCTAGGTTTTCAATAACTTTTTTTACTTCATCGTTATTTTCAGTCGGTACGTTCGCTACTTCCACCGACGTACGAAGTTTTTCTTGTTCTAGCTCCTGAATCCTCTGTTCCATTGCTCCTACTCGAATCTCAAGGTTGGTATTTTTGTTGGCGAGCTCTATATTTTTTCGTTCCAGGGTTTTTATGGTTTTCTTGAATTCATCAATGCACTCCACTACTTCATCCATTTTGGCGCTATTAAATTGTAGGGATTCGTGTAGCTCTTTCAGTTCGTTTTTTATAGCTTTCTCCACTTCTTTTGAGATGTTGCTTAGTAACATTTTGGAATTAATTTGAACTTCATCTTCATCTTCGTCATCGTCTTGCGGTACTATGATCGAAGAACTTCGGCGCGGAGCTTCAGCCTGACATGTGAGACATGTCCATTCTAATCTTGGCGCGGCTTTAAGGGCTGCAATTTGTTTATTATTTAAACCTGTGCATTTGTTAGTCAAATGCACGATTTGTTCACATTTGCTGCATTCCACTGCTGCTACAGATTTTGTTACTACTTTTTTGCAGTTATCACACTTCTTCGTCATTGTGGGTACTTTTTACAGAACTTAGAGACGTGTGTTGGAAACGGTATGCAATCTACGACTGATTGTTACCATACGTCATGATCTTACTTTCGTCAGAGAAGAGAACTTGGCTCCATTGAATTTATGGCCAATTTAAGTGCTCACGTTCAAAGTTACGTTGCGCTCTTCAGTGGTCTACCGTAAATTTTGGTCTACCGTAAACAAATTCTTGAACCACACGGAGCCCCTGCTGCAGTGGAATAGAGTTAAAATGACGATTTCTTAAAAAAACTGACTCAATATACCGGTCATCTTGCTCAGACGTGACTATCTACCAGATCCTGAACGGCGAGTAAACATACCAGTTTCCGTATAACGCTGATTTTTGAAATTTGACAACAGAAAGGCTAAGATACAATCGAGCATCCACAATACGCTGACTATACCCATAATCCAGCAACGCCACGACTTGGGCGGCTTCTGTATGCGAGGTAACCATATTTGTTGGGAAAAAATCTCTTTGCCAAGTTGTCACAGAGCTTAGTTTACTAATTAATTTACAATCAAAATCACTATTAAAAATACGAAATTTTATCCCAAAAATGTATTTTTTTATGATATCAGGCCTCTTTTTAGTTAAATGTCGCCTACATAGTACTTGTACCACTGTTTCGTTTCTTTTTGTTTAGAAGTTTATTATTTTCAGAGGACCTAAAACTTTATTTCATGGTCTTTATTAGTGCAAATGCTACGTAGTGCTTACACTTGCTTGTTCTTTTTTTTTTTTGGACCGAAGTTCCTTATGGGGCGTTGCGGAGGGGTACTCTAGCCGACAAAAAATGTCCATAACGTGAAAAAAAAAGCGTAACATTTTTTACTAAGTGATAATACTGCTATCTAGTGTTTCTATTATGAACTACAAAGAAGTTTAAATTTTTTTGTTTTAAAACAAAACATTGTGTAACACTGCCATCTAGCAAAAGCATTGTTTGAGCTTCGGATCTTGTTTGGAGTTGAAATGATAGTGGACTGTACTTTATGTGTTTAATTTATATAATCGTAATTATAATAAATGGTTGCCCGTGAGTGTCGTGCGCGCCGCTCGGTCGTCAAGTGGTGGGGCTATCCCGCGGCGACAAGCGCCGCAACTATCACTCCACGGTGTCCCCCGCCGCGCCTTCCACTCCGTCGCCAGGTGCCCTCGCATGAGGCGCGTGGACATCCTCCCCCCCTTTGACCTCTTCAAAGGGAAGAGGGCAAATGTTGTTGAACCCTCTCATGACATTGCCTCTTCTTGTCTTCAACTCCGCCACTCTAGTCACGCCGTCGAGTCCAGGACAGGTGCGCACCACGCGACCCAAAGCCCAAACCAGCGGTGGGAGCGCCCTGTCCCGAAGAAGCACGAGCATCCCCTTAGTGAGCTGGCCAGAAGATGTGGACCACTTGGTTTTCTGCTGAAGTAAGGAAACGTACTCATGAGAGAATCTTTGCCAGAAGTGCTGTCGGATGCATTCGATTCTCTTGAAGCGGTCGAAGCAGCTGATGTTCTTCTCAGGAATCTGCGGACACGGTACAGACGTGAGTGGTCGTCCAATTAAAAAATGGGAAGGAGTGAGAGCAGAGAAATCGGAAGGATCAGTAGACAGAGGTGTCAAAGGACGAGAATTTAAAATGGCCTCGATTTGACACAGACAGGTTGCTAACTCTTCGTAGGTGAAGTGAGTAAGACTTAACAACCTTCTCAAATGGTGCTTGGTAGAGCGAACTGCAGCCTCAGCCATGGAATTAAAATGAGGTGAATATGGCGGTGAAAATGAGAACCTGATACCTTCACGAGACATTTCACATGCAACATCAGAACATGAGTCCGACAAGAATTTTTGAAGTTCATTGTAGGCTCCGACAAAATTCGTGCCATTGTCAGACAAGATGCTTTGCGGTTTGCCACGACGCGAAATAAAGCGATTCAGTGCTGCTATGAAGCCCTCTTTTGTGAGGTCAGTGACGGGCTCCAGATGCACTGCTCTGGTTGCGTGACAAACGAAGATGCATAGGTACGACTTTGTGAGCTTACAGCCCCGACCTTTACGGTCTGCTATGAGTACTGGACCAGCATAATCAATACTGCAATTAAAAAAAGGGTATTCGAGGCTAGTTCGAGTTTTAGGCAGTTGGCCCATTATTGGTTGTACATTTTGACATTTGAATCTAAAACATTTAACACATTGTCTGACCATTGACCTAGCGAGATTCCTGCCACCTAATGGCCAATAATTAAGACGCAAATGCGCTAATAAAAGTTGAGGACCTGCATGTAGCAGTTTTAAATGTTGCATATGAAATAATATTTTTGTTAAGTGGTGTTTACTACATAGCAGTATTGGATATTTAGTATTGTAGTCGTACGGAGAATTATCGAGTCTGCCACCTACTCGTATGATATTTTCGGAATCTAGAAATGGCGATAATGAAATTAATCTATTTTTACGCGGTAGTGATCTTCCCGACTCCAAAAAACTCAATTCCTCAAGAAACATCTCTCTTTGTGCGCTGCGTAGTAAACACATTAATGAATTATTTAACTCATCGCTAGAAAGAGCGCCCTGTAATTTAGACTTAGGATTTTTTAAATTGTGGATAAATCTTTTAATATAGGCTAAAACTCTTTGCAAGCGATTGAACTTAGAATGATAATGAATTAATGACTGTATGATATTTGGTGATAGCTTTGAATGAAATGATTGGTTGTTGTCAATAAAATGAGAAATCACTTCAGGTAGATCCTGCTTCGCGCTATTAGAAGGCATGGTAGGCCAGTCATGTTCATGATTTTGTAAAAAGCTAGGGCCCGACCACCATAGATCATTATCACCGATTGAGTCGGCCTTCGCCCCGCGCGAAACAAGGTCCGCCGGATTGTCTTTCGACGGTACATACCTCCACGTATGACTGGTGCAGTTTTCGAAAAGTGAACAAAGGGCTTGAGTTGATGTGAAGGTGTATTCAACCAGCCGAGTACTATCGTTGAATCGCACCAAAAGAAGCATTGATAGATTGGCATTGTCAGTGACTCGAGAACGGTTATACACAGTCTTGACCCTAATAATGCAGCACAAAGTTCAAGCCGTGGGATCGTAACTAATTTTATCGGTGCTACACGGTTCTTGGAGAGGAGAAGACGAACCCTAACAGTGCCGGTGCAGCTTATGGATCGGACATAAACACATGCACCATAAGCCCTCTCGGACGCATCACAAAAAACGTGAATTTCATGTTTCCCCGACGAATCGAAAGAAACCCAGCGGGGTATTTTTAGATGGTTTAAACAAGGAAGCGTTGAAACAAATGATGACCACATATCGTTAATTTTCTGAGAAACCCCATCATCCCACTCACATTTGTCAACCCATAGTCGTTGCATAATTATTTTTGCTTCGACGATGCAAGGGCCGACTAAGCCTAGGGGGTCAAATATTTGGCTAATTACTGACAAGATGTGTCGTTTTGTGATCTTGTCTACATGGTCAATATTTATAGCAAACGACAAGGAGTCTGAGCTACTTAACCAGTTTAGACCGAGGGTTTTCGAAGACATGTTATGGTCTGAAAGATCTAATGGAGTCGGATATTCCTGATTGTATGACTCACCCAATATGGCTTTTAGAATTTCTGGGCAGTTAGTCAGCCACTTTCTCAAAAAAAAATGAGCTGAGGATAAAATTTGTATCACCTCTTTGACCAGTGCTGTAGTTTCCGGTATAGTAGAACCTCCACCCAAATAATCGTCAACATAAAAGTCCCGAGCTATTGCTGACCTGACTTCCTCAGTGGAAGCTGTGTCTGCTAGGCTCACCAAACATTTTGTAGCTAGGTAAGGAGCCGACGCAGTCCCATACGTGACTGTGTTGAGGCTATATGTTTTAAGAGGCTTTTCTGGATCGCTACGAAAAATTATTTGAAGAAGAGGCCTTTGTGAGGTGGTTATTTCGATGCATCGATACATTTTCTCCACATCCCCGGAGACCACATATTTATGCTGCCGGAATCGCAATAAAATCGATAGAAGCTCATCCTGTACTTTGGGACCTACCAGTTGAAGGTCGTTGAGGGAAAAGCCTGAGGTGGATGGAGCTGATGCATCGAATACACTCCTCAATTTAGTAGTGGTGCTCGATTCTCTTAGTATACCATGGTGTGGTATGAAGTATTCAACGTCATTACCTGCGTGAGGCGCTGGCTTGTTGACATTTTCTGTCATGTGACCCAGGCGTTCGTATTCTGCCATGAAGTCAACATACTTGGCCTTGTAGTCAGGATCACGTTGAAAACGCCGCTCTAACGATAAGAAGCGATGCTTTGCCATGGTGTACGAGTCTCCTAAGACTCGAGGATCGGCCTTCAAGGGCATCGTTACAATAAATTTGCCATCCCTGTTCCTGAATGTGTTTTGGGCGAAGCTCAACTCACACGTTCTTTCTTCCTGAGATAATAAGTGCTTTGGAGAAACAGAGTCGAGTTCCCAAAATTGAGACAGGTCAGGTTTGTTTATGGGATTGGCAAAATTACAAAAATGTGAGCGTTGAGAAGAAGTAAGATTTCTTTTGAATACCGGACCGGATACGATCCATCCGAACTTTGTCTCACATAACTTGGGCATTTGGTTGCCTAAGTTAATACAAGAGGAGCCAACGACGCTCCAAAACATTTCAGCCCCAAGTAATATGTCAATTACAGATGGAATATTAAATGAAGGGTCAGCTAAACAAAGTCCTGACGGAATGGGAATATCCTCTGTGTTGACTATGGAAGCTGGCAAAACCTTTGTTATTTCAGGCAAAATAAGGCAGTCTATATTTACGCTATAGTCACCGTTAGAAGACTCAATATTGAGATGGCAAGAATGTGTACTATACGAAGACTGATGATTAATACCTGTCACAGTGGAGGTTGCATTACGTCGTGACAAACCAAGTTTAGCGCAGAGGCTCTCCGTTATGAAGTTCGCCGTGCTGCCGTTGTCGAGCAGTACTCGAGCATTGAGCTTTTCACCGTTGCAGCTCACCACCTTCACAATAGCTGTGGACAGTAAAATATTGGATATCCTAGTAGGTTGTCTAGTTATGTCCGCAGATAAGGCAACGCTAGCAGAATTAGATGGCAAGGGGTCCTGATAAGTCTGCTCAGTCGGTTCAGTGTGCAAGAGCGTATTGTGTCTGGCCTTGCAATATTTACAACATGATAATCTACATTTTTTGGTAGTATGACTTGAACGTAAACAGTTAAGACAGACCTTGAAAACCTTTGCCTTTTGTAAACGTGATTCAATAGATAAAGCTCTAAATGACTCGCAAGTATATAGTAAATGATCATTAGAACATAAAGGACATTTATTTGTTTTTTTTAATAAGTTATTGTTATTTTGTACATTGTTAGTAGATAAGTTCCTATTTTGTAAATAATTATTGTTTGAATGTTCCCCAGTATTAGTTACAATAAAGCTTTTTTGTTTATTATTATTATTATAGTGCGTGTTTAATTTAGTTTGATTCTTTTCTACAGTTTCTAATAAATCAGCTTTGTTAGATATGAAGGTAGAAAATTGTGTTAGATAAGGTGAACCAGATAGAGTACTGCGGTACTCCTCCCACTGTCTGCTAGTAGTGGCATCAAGCTTTCTGGATATCATAAAAATTATAAGAGTATCCCAGTGCTCTGTTGGCTCTTTTAATGTTTTCAGTGCCCGTATATTTTTATTAACTGAATCAATAAGCCGACGTAACAATGCAGATGATTCTCTAACAAGCGGTTCCACATCAAACAAAGCCTGTACGTGGTTATTTATTAAGAGCCGATTGTTATTGTATCGTTCACACAACAAGTCCCAAGCCATTGCGTAATGATCACTTTTGAAATCAATGTTTTTAATTATCTCTGATGCTTGGCCTTTAAGTGACGCACGGAGGTAGTGGAACTTGTTGATGTCATCGATACAATCACTATTATGTATTAGTGAGCAAAATGTATCTCTAAATTCTAGCCAATACTCATAGCTACCATTAAAGTGTGGCAAATCAATTTTAGGTAAGCGCACAAAATTATTTTTAAACGATGCACCTGATTTGGAGCCTGCATTAGAACCCGCCTCCGAAGCAGTATGCTCAGCAGCGTGCACTGCCAATGACTTGCGCGCTCGCGCAAGCAGGGAGTAGTAACGCTCCTCGAACTGGGCCCGCTCCTCATACTCGTCGTCAGGAGTCTCCGAGGTTGACTCGATCTCCATCTGTAAAGCGTCATATGTCTCGTATAAGGCATCAAAAGTCTTTAAACGAGCTTCTAAATCAATTTGTTGTAGCTGTGATAGGTCTTTAGATGATAAAATTACAGTTAAATAATTTTCAAAGTGAGTTGCTTTAGCTTTCATGCTACTACGTTTTTTAATTAATTTTTCTAACGACATTTTAAATAAAATAAAAATGTACAATAGTAAGCCAAAAGTGCTTAAACGATAAAATAATGCACTAAGTTATAAAATAAGAATAGCCTTTTGAATAGAATGCACCGCTGTTCAATAACAAAGAACCGTAACAAAAAAAGGGTCGATTACGTAAGCAATGCAAATGGATAAATATACATAGAATGCAATGAAAGCAAAAATGGCTGCAATAGTAATTAAACTATCGGGTCAGTTAGGAGGCGAAGTTTGCGATAGTATCGGAAACGGAAACTGAGAATAACTTTTAAACACTAATTTCAAATAATAACAAGAAAAAGCTTGGATGGGAAAAGGAAATAATCGGAACGAACTCACGGATGTCCTTAACCGTCCTTAATCAGTTCTTTATGCACTATGAGTACGATGACTTGCAACAAGCGGTCGACACGTCGAGTTCAAAGTCCAACGAGTTGACACGACGACTTTGTTTCTTCTCTGCTTCTTTCACGGTAGAAGGACCATTGTTTGAGCTTCGGATCTTGTTTGGAGTTGAAATGATAGTGGACTGTACTTTATGTGTTTAATTTATATAATCGTAATTATAATAAATGGTTGCCCGTGAGTGTCGTGCGCGCCGCTCGGTCGTCAAGTGGTGGGGCTATCCCGCGGCGACAAGCGCCGCAACTATCACTCCACGGTGTCCCCCGCCGCGCCTTCCACTCCGTCGCCAGGTGCCCTCGCATGAGGCGCGTGGACAGCATTACAAACAACGGAAACTTGAACCTTTCCATTTTATTCAAACAGAAATCTATAAAAGTTATGGACTGATCTAGAGGGTGCTACAAAGTAAATTTTGGAACGAAGTTCCATAAAGGTCGTTGCGGAGGGGTACCCTAGCCGGCAAAAAACGTACTTAATGTTAAAAAAGGGTAATATTTTTATGTATAGTCCATGTATGATGGCTGTACAGTGTCTAATGTATAGTCTACGTGATGACTGTTATTATTATTGCAGTTTGTTATTATTATTCATTTAAATAGCTATTTCTTTGTATATTATTATTATATATTTCTATAAATCATTGTAAATAAAATAAAGGTGTTAAGATAATTTTGTAAAGTAGTTTCAACTACGATGCGGGCAAGGAGTAACCTCTCAAACAGTTTATCCGCCTCGTCCAGCAGCACAAAGGGTCTGTAGGCCGCGACCGAATCGGCAGGCCGTCCCGGCTTCCTTAAAAGCACCAGCTTCCCGCTTAGGCATCGTGAGTCGCCGCCATCGACGTGGGTGAGTACTCCACCCGTTGCGGGAAAAAGCCCTCATCCACCTCCTGCAGGAAGCTGGGCTGGAGAGGCTCAGTAAGGGGGGAAAGTGCGGAGCTTTTGTTGCACTGCACGGTAAGGGCGACGCTACTCGATCGAGACCCTCCAGCATCTCCTTTCTTTTGACTTCTTTGGCGCGGCTAATAGCCAGCTTCAGACACTTGCTTGTTCTGTACTAAGTGTTTAACCTCTGCATTAATCAAAACGTAAATCAGGCATTGTTTACAGCATTATAAAGCCCAACGTGTAATCCCTTGAGAGGCTTATATGTATGTTATGAAGACAAAGGTTCTGCAGAGACCTTTTGAGAATGTTATCGTAAAACAGAATGCCAAGGCAGTAATCCACTGTTCTATATTAGAATAGATGTTAACTAGATAACTAACTTACTTTGATAGAACTTAACTACAAAATAACAATTTTATCAAGATAACCGAATAGCAATGACGTAACGGTGGCAAAAGGTAAGAGGTATAGGAAATATTATATGTATTTTAAAAGATGTTTTACCGTCGCTCTCAAATTCCTTCGTTATGACAAGATGCACATGAAAATGAGGCTTAAAATAATAAAAAAACGCCTTAAATTATCCTGTTCTTAGTATGGAAAAATATAAAGTATGGAAAAAACCACCACACACAACACAATATGTATACGTTATCTATAGAATTAGTTGCTCTAGATCGCTTTCGATTAAGATTGCGTCTATTTTATTCTACAAAATGGTTGCCACACGGAAGTATTACGCAAGTACTCTTGCGTAATACTTCCGTGTGGCAACCAAATCTATCAAGGACAGCAATACTCTACAGATATACATATAAGTATATGATATTGGAAAAATAATATATAGAAATATTTATAAAAAACAAATAGAAATGGTCACTCTGTCAACTGTCATCGCATAGAGTGTTTTGACCGCAATGTATGATACACAAACAATATTATTCTAGGTATTTATTCTCCTGAGACACAAAGTGTACTGTAAGAGGCTTTCATATTGGTTTTTATTTTTTATTTATTTTTTGTATTTTACAGGTACTTTCCCGGTTGGACAACGAAAGCAGTTATTAAATAACTTACAATATTGGTATTAGAGAAGTAGAGTATAAGCATACAACTAAGGCATGTATGACATGTAAGTATAATTTACGCTCACTTATACATGTTGTCATGACAATAGATACAGAAGCATTTTAGTGTCACGGAGTGTTACAACAATTCTATTCTTTCAAGTACAGCTTGTGTTAAATAAACAAATCGCATCAGATTGAAGTGCATTCTCGTTTGTTGATCAGTGGAAACTGCTGTAATCAAAACATCACGCGTTTTGATTACAACAGTTTACTCACTCACACACTCGCACTCCTACACACATAACCATGTCAAGGCAACGAGGAAGTTCCTATGTTGGTTGTGGTTCTCTATTAAGTAGATATTTGAGGCAAATTAAACTATGGTATGTACTAAACTAGCTTTCGCCAGCGGCTTCGCCTACTGGTACGTCGATAAAAACTCACGTTGTTCTCCTGTAATCGAAGTGTCACCATTCCGAATTACATAAAAATCAGTTCAGCCGCTTAGCCATGAAAAAGCTTACAGACTGTCCGTCTGTAAGCTTTTTCATGGCTAACCGGCGGAGTAACTTTAATTAGTAAAGTATAGTATAAAAAAACACTAAGGCTGAAGAAGTTTTGACAAAGGATCACAATTAGCTTGACGCACAGCTCTAAACAGGTCGGATCATGTTAGACAACAATAAAAAAAAAACCTAACATCAATAAATCGTCACGTGCTATATGACTGACTATTCTTATGATATGACTATAAAAATAATCTTAACTTTCTATGCAATCTTCTACATAGAATTACCGATAGCTGATAGTATCGCTATATTTACGATACGATGCGATAGTAAAGTTCCGCGAGGTTGTACAGTTGTTTAGTATCATTTGGGTTTAAAGCTCATTTTATGGTGTTAATTTTCTCTGTTAAATGTGTACGTACATATGTATGTACGTGACATAACTTATGAAACAATTCTATAAATTCCATTTGTTCGTGTTTCGGCTTGAATTTACCTTAAATTCTCTACAAATTTTATGTAAAAGTCACTCTGTGTGTCTGTTACGCTTTCAAGCCGTAACTATTCAACCTGTTATCATGAAATATCGTAACAAACTTGTCAGGGACATTACATTGGGTACTTTTCATAAAAAAAAAGAAATATGTATACTCGAGAACGTCTGCACCAATTCAGAATTTTTGAAGCGGGGGTAACGTAATGGCTAAAGCATCGGAATTGAAATCAACTGACTGCAACTTCAAACCCTACCTTTTTTTTTTTTTTTTCGTGTGTAAACCCCCTCGGGCCGTCATCCCACCGGGGTTTTCGGTGGAACGGTGTGTCGGAATCGAACCGACTAAAACCACACGGTGTGCCATTCTGGGCACCACCTGCTATTAACCTATCAATAAGGTGGGGTCCAGACACACGCAGACGTCACCCCCTCGCGGCTGGCCACTAAAGCGGGTGGAGGGGAAAACCCGTCCCGACCACCCGCGGCCACACTCAGGGCGGCATGAGGTGCTGGTAGGCGCACCTCCTCCGCCCGGTTCGCCGGCGGCGAATTGGATCCGAGTAGAGGTCATCCTCCCGGGCCCGCTCCGCCGCCTCCTTCTGCCAGATTACCTTCTCACAGAAGGTTGCGACCGCGGTAAAATTCCTGTCGCTACCAGCCATGGAGCGTATGACGGCCGGTAGCGAGAGATCATCTCCGATGACTGCAGCGAGGACCCGACGCTGCGTCACCCAGGCGGGGCAATCCGCGAGCGTATGCTGAGCCGAGTCCTCGCTGCAGTCGCAGTGGTGGCAGGCGGGACTTAATTCCCTCCTAGCAACCGAGTGCAGGTACTTTCCGAAGCAGCCGTGCCCGGAAAGGACCTGCGTCAGTCGAAAAGAAAGAGTCCCGTGCTGCCGCTCTGCCCATTCGACGATAACCGGCTGGAGCGCCTCCACGGCGGCAAAGCCAGCACGTGGAGTCCCCACCCGGGACCACCAACAAGCCATCGTGACTCGGCGAGCGGCCTCACGCCACTCGCGTACCTCTTCGGGCGGGGGCCGATTGCCGCTACCCGCCCGGAAATCAGTCGTCCGCCGATAAACTTCGGCGAGCACTTCCGCCTCCAAGTCCCACGGGGGAGTTCCGGCCAACGCGCACGCCGCCTCCGTTGACACGGTACGGTAACCGCGTATGGCTCTAACCGCCATGACCCTCTGAGGGCGCCAGAGGCGTGTCCTATTCTGAGCAGTCAGAGCCTCCGCCCACACCGGTGCACCGTATAGTGCCATTGACCGGACTACCCCCGTGTACAGCCGTCTTGTGGCGACGCTGGGCCCACCAAGGTTGGGCAAGAGTCGCCCAAGGGTGGACGCAGTGCCGACCAACTTTGGAGCCAGCTGCAGAAAGTGTTCGTCGAAGCGCCATCTTCCGTCGAGGATCAGGCCCAGATAGCGTATGTGGGCCCGAACCGGTACGAGGATCGAGTTGACCATTATGGAGGCGACAGGGGGTGGACCTCGACGGGGCCCATGGAAAAGAAGAGCCTCCGTCTTATCCAGGGCCACCCGCAAGCCTAGCGCCTCGATCCGCCCGACCACCAGTGAGGCTCCTCTGGTGGCCAAGCGTGCCGCCTCTTGAAAGTTCGCCCCCCAGGCTGTGACCAGAGTGTCATCTGCGTAGCAGATTACGCCCAGCCCAGGGGGGAAGTCAGCTCGAAGGGCCCAGTCGTACCCCATGTTCACAAATAGTCTGCCACCAGCCGCCTCAGGTACTGTGGCACCCCGTGATAAAGGAGTGCTTCCGTGATACAGCTGAATGGCAGACTATTAAATGCGTTGGCGATGTCCAAAGACACCGCCAACAGCATGCCGCCACAGCTCACCGCTTCTTCGGTCACGGCCCTCAGGCGCATTACAGCACCGATCGTCGAACGCCCCGCTTGAAAACCAAATTGGGCGTCCGAAAAATCGGGGCCGACCTCGCTCAGGTGCCGGACGATGCGGGCAGAGAGGACCCTCTCAAACAATTTACCCGACTCGTCCAATAGTACGATGGGCCTGTAGGCCGCGACCGAGTCCGTGGGCCGTCCCGGCTTCCTTAAAAGAACCAGCTTCCCGCTCTTCCAGCAGTCAGGGAACCGTCCAGACGCCAAGCATGCGTCGAACACCCCCCTGAGGCGGTCCGACATGTGGTTAAGGGCTAGGGCTAATACTCGGGCAGGGATTCCATCCAGTCTGGGGGCGGTGTTCCTAAAACGAATTCTAAGAACAGCCGCCCCTATCTCTGCCTCCGTGACGGATGGAACATCTTCCTCCTCGAACTCCTCGTTGTCTCCGGCCAAGGGGGCCATCGACGGGGGTGAGTGGTCCACCCGCTGCGGGAAAAGGCCCTCAACCACTTCCTGCAGGAAGCTGTGCTGGAGAGTCTCAGTAAGGGGGGGGCCCAGCGCGCTGAGTTTTTGTTGCGCCGCACGATATGGGCGACCCCAGGGGTCACGGTCGAGACCCTCCAGCATCTCCTTTCTCTTCTCTTCTTTGGCGCTTCAGTCGGAGGCTGCGGAGACAGCCAAGAATAAATGATGGCTGCCTCCTCTAGTAGGTCACTATCTAATTTTGAAACAGCCCACCGCGGAAAGCGGGATGATCGCCGCGCCGTGTGACCCCTTCTGGGGTCCTGGGTCCGGGAGAGCTCAAATCGAATATAGAGGTGATCCGAGAGCGTCTCAACCTCTTCCAGGACACGCCAGTTCCTTACTCGTGCGGCGAGAGCAGGGGTAGCAAACGAAAGGTCCACTATCGACCCCCCCTGCTGTCGCACACACGTGTTGGTGGAGCCTCTGTTTAGAAGACAGAGGCCCACCGATGTCGCCCACTCTTCCACAGCGTCGCCCCGTGCGTCCGTCCTGGGGGATCCCCATGCAACGGACTTAGCGTTAAAATCCCCCAGCACTAAGACGTGCCCAGACGCTAGTCGCCGTATCGAGGTCTCCAAGTTGTTGAGGAAGACCTCGAAGTCGCTCAGACTCCGGTTGGGGGAGAAGTAGACACCGTATATGGTGATACCCCCCCATTCGGCAGCAACATTTCCACTACCCTTGTCTCTTAGCGACAAGGGCGGGGAATGAGCCACCGTGGAGCCTACGACTGCTACGGAGTCGTCCCGATCACCCAGCCAGTTTGGACGGGGAGGAACAAAATAAGGCTCCGCGGCTACGGCCACACCGATAGACCACTCCGCCATGCTTTGCAGGAAAAGGTCCTGCGCACTGGCGCAGTGGTTTAGGATCGTTTGGACAAGGAGACTGGAGACTTGATCCATTATTGGAGTGTCTCTACAGCCTCCTCCATGGGCGACGGTGACGACGCACGATTGACATCGGAGGCAGCCTGGGCCGATTGGCTGGCCACCGATGCTTGCGGAGATGTGCGAGGAGGCTTACAGCCAACCTGCCCCATCTGGTGATTGGCGGGTAAATTACCCGCCGCACACGCTGGGCAGTGAGGGGCGGCGGAGCATGTGCATGCCGCTCTGTGCCCCGGTCGACCGCAGCGGAAGCATAGTCCGCTGCAGTCAAAATAGCTTCCACACTTGACGCGTGTGTGTCCCGACCCTAGGCATTTAAAACACCTCATCGGTCTCGCCGCCAGGACTGTGACTCTGGCGTTCACAAAACCGATGAGGATCTTGCCGGCATCACCCAAGATTTTGGCTGACGCCACGGGACAACTGGCCCACACCGCGCCGAGACCACCTGGACCGGGGCGGATGGTGCCGACCCTGTCCGTGTTGCACCCCGTCTTCTCGCGAATGGCAATACGCACATCCTCCACCGTCACAGAGTCGTCCAGGCCCGAAATGCGCACCTCCGCGCACTTGGTGGGCCTAACGACCTTGACACCATCTGACGCTGCAAAAACTCCCCGCAGCTTTTCCGCAACGACGTCCGCCGTCTTTGCACCTTCAGCACCGGGGAACTCCAAAACTCGAGCCCCCGTCTGGGCAAGGCGCAACCTCACACCTGAGGCCCCGAATTCTCCACCTAGGCAATCCCGGACTTTCTTGAAAACAGCCGCATAGGATAGCCTATTGCTGGCCGCCTCTGGCAACACGGTGACAACCACAGCTGCCGTTTTGGGCGCCTGCAGTTTTCTAGCCTTTACTTTTAGGGCCCTTCTTGTTGCGGTTTCGGGACCTCTTCTTCTTGCTCTCAGCTTTCTACCACCCATCATTGGAGGGGGCTGACGTGGAGGGAGCAGAGACAATTGCAGCACCAGAGGGAGCGCTAGGGGCGCTCTTACCTCTAGGTGTTGGAGAGGTGAGCGGAGGGAACTTCGACGTTGCTTCTGTATCTGTACCAGCTCTAGTTATTCGCCTTGTCCTCGGTGCGGTTGCAGGCGCTAACGCAGACGCGGCTGCCGCGTATGACATTGCGACGCGGCCACCCGAGACTGGGAGCAGCGTCGGAGCTGATGTGGCCTTTTTGTTTGCCTTTCCCGCAGTGATCGGTGGCCGAACAATGGGCGCTGGAGGCAGCCTTGCTTCCAGTCCCGCCAGACGCCCGTCCATCATCCGCCACACTACGTCTGTAATTTGACGCAAGTGGGCATCAGAGACTGGGGAGGGGGAGGGTGAGTTGCCAGGGTGCTCTGCAACAGGATTTGCCTTAAGTGGTCTAGTGGCGGTCGTCCCAGCGCGAAACTGGGCGAACTGAGCACTAAGCTCGGCAACCTGTGGCGTCAAGCGTCTGTTAGCCGCCGTTAGGCGATCGTTTGCCTCTTGTAGTTTCGAGACATCCTGAATGAGGCCTTCCATTGCCTCTGACACGGCCGAGGAGGAGTCCTTCAGGGCCCTGACAAAAGAGCCCTTTAGGTTTGTGGACTTGGTGGCCACTTTCTGGATAATGGCCACCGCGGCATTCGTCCTCTCCTTAAAGTCCACCGGAGTAAGAGGGTCAGAACCCCTTTCTACCGGCGGACGGATTTTTTCACAGATCTCCTCCGCGGCAACGATTTCCCCCTCTCTTCGCCCTCTAGCGTATCCTTCCGCCCCAGAAAAGATGGAACCCGTCGGAGCCGGTGTGCGTGATCTACCACGCCTGCTGCTTGGCACTTTCGGCGGCAACATGTGTTGCGACGTATCGCCGTCCTCATCCCGTCCGCGTTTGCGGCTTTCTGGGTCGCGGGGCTCCAGTTCCATCTCCTCGGCTGAGTCAGCCGCGAAACTAGCGGCCCTGGAACGCACTCGCTCCGACTTTCTTCTGACCTCCACGATGGGCGTCTCTGTCAAAACCTCTTCGTCATGAGACGAGGTCTCGTCCGCCTTCTTATTTATTTCCTTTCTTTTTGTTTTCTCCTTCTTCTCATCAGTTTTTATTTTATTATTTAATACATTTATATGTTCCATGACTAATCCCACGAGTAGGGGAGAACTAGAGGTCCACCCGGGCAGAGATCCCCAATGCCCGGGCAAGCGTAGATTTATGCCCAACCGAGGGGTCCGCAGGTGCCCCGGCTGGGAGTGCGCTTGCGACTGAACCACCCATCAGCCACGCATCCCATGGTCACGGAAGCGGCTAGACTCCTTTCGGGATTACGATATGCCGACGGTAGCATTGAGACAAAATATCCAAATGCATGCTCGGTGGCAGTGTGAGTGCACGCCGAGCCGTCCTCGCTCCTCCGCTGAGGACAGCGGAGCAACTCTGAGTGACCCTTCTGGAAGGGTCCCACAGGATATCCTGTTTTGTCTGGAGTCTCCCCCTGGGCCAATCCGTCATGAGTAGCTCTACCGGCACAGCCCCAGGGATCATTGACCCGCGCAAGCCCCCCCACGACGACAACTTAAGGATACAGTTGGGGGGGAACTTCAAACCCTACCTAGGGCATGCTATCCTGATAATCGGCTACCCATAGTATCCGGATATCCACCCAATTTAGTATCGCATATTTTGTGTGCTATTATTCGGATAATATTGTTAAAATGGATAGTTACTAGTTTTCTTTTCTTTTTCTTTAATATTTTCTAATTTTAATATCTAACTCAGTAAATTGTAACATTTTATATCATATATAGTAAAAATTGGTTAAAGGAACTCGAAATTATTATGTATGATTTGACTTATGATATTATGTATTATGTATCACAGATTAAGTAGAAACATTCCGAATAATAAATACACTTACTGCGATTTACTAAGTATACGAAGGCCGCACTGAAAGTTTTGCGTAACTTATTAATTAAACAAGTTATAAGTATATAAATATTTTAATTGTTTTTCAAAGTATTCTCCTTTACATTTTAGACATTTTTTCAAACGTTCGAACCATTTTTCGAAACAATATGACCATTGGTCTGGTGGCATGTTTTCAACGTGTTGATTGAACGCCGTCACTGCCTCTACGGAGCTTTTAAAAGTGAAGCCTCTCATCAAATCTTTAATTTGTGCTGGATGGGTCACGAGCTCTCCTTTTTAGAGGCTAAAAATGTTTTTGTTTTATTGGCGGTGTGTGAACAGCATTGTCGTGGTGCAAGAAGATGTGGCTTCGCGGTCTACTTTCTCGTACTTTTTCAAGAACAGCGGGTAAACAAATGGTAGTGTAGCACTCGGAATTAACACTTCTTTGATCTTCAAGTGGGACTGTGACAATGGAACCCGTACGCGAGAAAAAAAAATTCCGACGTTTCTCCTGATTCAATATTGTTGATCTGTTCTCGCTTTCAAACACCCGTTCTCAAGATTTTTGTTTCTCTGGTTTAAAACAATAAATTCAAGTTTCGTCTCCTGTAATGATGTCCTGAACAGCATTAGAATGTCCATGGTCGTCCCTAAGTAACATCTTTTTGCACCAGTCCACGCGAGCCTGTTTTTGTTCTGAAGTCAGTTCATGAGGAATCACACGACAACAAAGTCAAAGTCAAAGCATTTATTTCAAATAGGCCCAAAAGGCACTTTTGAACGTCGACATTTACATTTAAATAGAATTGATTCTAGTCGCCCATTCCAAAATGTAGTTTCGTATGGAGAATAATGAGCAAGAAACTCCACCGTCACTCTTTTAAAATATTTTGTTTACATACAATCATTATATATAATTAAAATTATGTGTGAAAACGATGCAGCCAGAACAATATCGAAACAGGTAAAAAGAATTAAATCGAAGCAACGACAGATAAAATAATTTTATGATAGATACATGGTGCTCACACATTAACAAAAATAGTAAGAGTAGTATACGATTTACATAGATTTAGAGAATGTTAACAAGTAATAAGTCAGTGTGTGGGTTAAAATAATCGTGTAAAACAATGTTACAAAATATTATTCCTATATATAATTACATTTAGCAACCAGTTTGATTTTCTCTAGACTCAAAATTGTCCTATTTAGCAGAACTAGCATGTTTCCAAGCGTTCATATCTTGGATATAATCTTCTAATTTGTAATATGTATAAATGTGTAATGTGAAAAGATGTAGATGTTTTCTTACACACATGATATTTTCATAAATGAATTTACAAGGTACCGTCATAATATTAATCCTTTTAAATAGTTCCCTGAGAGATTGATTATAAATGGCTCTGACAGCTCTCTTTTGGAAGATAATGATGGATACGATGTCAGGAGCCCGGCCCCACAGTAAAACGCCATAAGACATAATGCTGTGGAAGTAGCTAAAATAGTTAACTGTCTGATTTTTCTGACAGCATAAGCGGCTGAGCTTAACCGCCCCGCAAGAGATGTTACAGAGGTCCCCATTGTAATCTCTCGTCTAGCGTAATTCCCAGGAACACCGGTTGATTAGGAAATTCCAGTTTTCCTCCATTGGGATTTGTGCCATTTAGAAACAAATTATTAACCGTAAACCATTCTTGGACCTGAAGAATAGAGTTATTCGTCGTCAAGATTTTGTGACTGTCGGTCTATTTTAAATATCAATGATTTAATCTGCAAAAAACACCATCTTCGGTTGATTTAGAAGTAAATGGGGTCATTAATAAACACTAAAAAGAGGAATGGACCCAATATTGAACATAGAGCAACGCCCATTGCCATTTCAGACCCATAGTGCTCCAGTTTCAGCAGAAGAGTCTCATGGTTTACGCAAAAAGTTTGGAAAGGTCGCAAAAAAATCCAATGGCATCCTTTGCTTCTTCCCAGGCGTTAAAAATGATCTTTATTATTGTGACACCAGCGTCAGGGGTAAAACGCCCTTTAGTGAAAACGTACTGTTGTTCATTAAAGATGGCATTGAACAAGGGAAACTACTTTACTGACACACACATTATTAAAATTCTGAACACATAATGAACTGGCTAAATAATGATTAAATTTCTCAAAATTTTTACCTGTCATTGGCCTAAACCTTATTTAAATGTTTGTCTGCTGTGATCAGATGGCATCATATTTACAATTTGTTTGTAAAGGTAATCACAGTTACAAAAATATTATCACTTGTGGCAGAGGAAGCTGTCATTCGGGTTAGTTCATTGAAAACATTTGACAGATCAAATACCGAAATAGACTTAATAATCTGACAGTATTTGAGTTATTTTCTAGTAAATTAAAATTAAGGTCACCACATATGACTATTGACTTACTACTAGCACTAATTTTCTTTAACACATCTTCCATTACAGACAGAGAGAAAGATTCGAGAAAGAAACCTTGATTCTTCATGTAGAATGTTTAGAATTTGACTCATACCAATTCCCAAATATTTCCGAATCGTCTCATAGGTTATGCGTCTGTTTTCTTCAATTAGCTTCTTCACAGTAGCTGCATTTTTCTCATTGGTCGCAGTTGCGGGTCGTCTTTTCGAATTTCATCATGTAGAAAAATTTGTCCACGCTTAAATTCGGCATACCATCTTCATCTTCGGCATACAATCTTGCGAAAAAGGGCACTTTTAAAAATCATAAAAACAAAAATATCCATAGTTAGATAAATTTTCGTGATTTCAATTGTGATATACCTAAAAAACAACAAAAACTTGGAACTCATAACTAAGTAGATTTTTACCCATCCTGCAATAAACTACGTAGAAAATTCATACTTCTTTTTAAATCCTTCCATTAAGACATTCTAAATTGAATATAAAGATAATTATTACTTACTGTTAATTACAACTAACTAATCTTTTATTCATTAGTCAAATCAATTATTTATCGTCATCATTGAGCCTATCGTAGGCTTATTTTTTTTGTTCGTGTGGAAACCATCTCGGTTCTGTCAAAATGATTGACCCATTGGTATAGTAGTTAGTGATCCTGACTCTCCTTTTTTTTTAACGTGTGGATACCCCCTCGGCCCGTCATACAAATGCGGTTTTCGGTGGAACGGTGTGTCGGAATCAAACCAACTAAAACCACTTGTGCCACGCTGCGCTTAAATTAGAAGGAATCCGGGAACAGCTTTATTAAGTCATTAGGATCCCGGCCTTTTGTAGGCCTCTCTACGTTGGAAGTAGTACATAATATATTAGGTATAAATAGGTCGACAGAATATTTTCTATTGGTAATAATTGTGTCCCCATTAATAAAATTAAAAGTTTAATTTAAGGTTAAAAAGTTAAAAAAAAAACATTGTTCTACAAAAGAGAGCACAGCTAAAAGCGATTATAATTATGTATAACCTTAGTAATAAAAGTATTCAGTATGTATTAGTAAGGCTTGTTAAATATTTTCAAATTAATATCTCAATTATCCATAGTATTCAGATTTATCCTGACACTACTACTACTCTACTACTAATCGTAAACCTACTCCTTTTTTTTTTTTAACATGTGGAAATCCCCTCGGACCGTCACCCCGCCGGGATTTGCGGCGGGGCGGTGTGTCGGAATCGAACCGACTAAAACCACACGGTGTGCCACTCTGCGCCTGAGACGGAAGGGATCCGGGAACTGCTGATATTAAGACATCCGGACCCCTCCCAGCGCTTGCCCGCACTGAAGCGGGCACCGTCTGCTGTTAAACTCTCTAATTAGGCGACGTACGGCACACGCGTACGTCACCCCCTCGCGGGTGGCTACTAGAGCGGATGGAGGGGAAAACCCGTCCCGACCATCCGCGGCCACACTCAGGGCGGCATGAGGCGCTGATAGGCGCGCCTACGCCGCCCAGTTCGCCGGCGCCGGATTGGGTCCGAGTGGATATCGTCCTCCCGGGCCTTCTCCGCCTCCTCCTTCTGCGAGATGACATCTTCACAGAAGGTTGCGACCGCGGTAAAACTGCTATCGCTACCGGCCATGGAGCGTATGATGGCCGGTAGCGAGAGATCTCCTCCGATGACTGCAGTGAGGGCCCGGCGCTGCGACTCCCAAGCGGGGCAGATCGCCAGCGTGTGCTAAGCCGAGTCTTCACTGCAGTCGCAGTGGTGGCAGGCGGGACTCAGTTCCCTCCTGGCGACCGAGTGCAGGTACTTCCCGAAGCAACCATGCCCGGAAAGCACCTGCGTCAGCCGGAAGGAAAGGGTCCCGTGCTGCCGCCCTGCCCACTCGAGGATGACCGGCTGGAGAGCCTCCACGGCGGCAAAGCCAGCGCGCGGAGTCTCCAGCCGGAACGACCAACTAGCCATCGTGGCTCGACGGGCGGCTTCACGCCACTCGCGTACCTCTTCGGGCGGAGGGCGAAAGCCATACTCCGCCCGATATTCAGCCACCCGTCGATAAACTTCGGCGAGCACTTCCGCCTCCAAATCCCATGGGGGTGTTCCAGCCAAGGCGCACGCCGCCTTGGTGGACACCGTGCGGTATCCGCGTATGGCTCTGACCGCCAATACCCTTTGAGGCCGCCAGAGGCGCGCCTTATTCTGAGCGGTCAGAGCCGCCACCCACACCGGTGCCCCATACAGCGCCATCGACCGGACCACCCCCGTGTAGAGGTGTCGCGTTGCGACGCTGGCTCCACCCAAGTTGGGCAAAAGTCGCCCAAGGGCAGAGGCAGCGTCGACCAGCTTCGGACCAAGCTGTCGGAAGTGCTCGTCGAAGAGCCACCTACCGTCGAGTATCAGGCCCAGATACCTCATCTGGGCCCGAACCGGGACGAGGACCGAGTTGACCTCGATGGAGGCACCGGCGAGTGGAACACGACGGGGCCCATGGAACAAAAGGGCCTCCGTCTTGTCCAGGGCCACCCGTAAGCCCAGTGCCTCGATGCGCCCGACCACCAAAGAAACACCCCTGGTGGCCAGGCGCGCCGCCTCTTGGAAGTTCGCCCCTCGGGCTGTGACCAATGTGTCATCAGCGTAGCAAATTACGCCCAGCCCGGGGGGGAGGCGACCTCGTAGGACCCAGTCGTACCCCACGTTCCACAGGAGTGGTCCAAGGACAGACCCTGCGCAACGCTGCACGACATGGGTCGCCGTCTCAAGACCTCTCGGTCCTCGTACACGACGGTACTCCTCTAAATAGTCTGCCACCAGCCGCCTCAGGTACTCTAGCATCGTAAACCTACTCCTAACACAAGCAATTTAGCTTAGGTGGAGGGGTTATCAAGAATGCTAGTAACGTGTAGCCCACGTTGCTTGTGTGCTTAAAAAAATATTTAAATGAAAATGATGACCGAATAAGGTTCTTATACATATTAAAGCAGCCATCGTTTATTATAAACACTTGTCTTTTAACTCGCAACCATAACTCGTGCGTACCGTGTATAGGCAACGGGCAACACACAAACAGCCTTACCACTTAAACTGAACTATCAAAAACCTTCAGTGCCCAACTCCTTAAAAAAATGTCTTTGATTTATTTACTTTTAAACACGTAATCATTGCCTATTATTTATTAGGCTTATTTTGACCTATGTTTATTGGTTTTGAGATACTTTTCGGTACCTACGCTCCGGAAATTCGTTTCATGACGAGCCTTAAGCAGTAAGTTATTTTCGTAAAATATCACCTGTCACCTGACATATCGTTTTATATTATATTAAACCAAATTCATGCTGCTCCGTCCGATTATAGCCACAACCCTGAATTTATTATACGCGAACCGGTTACAAGGATGTTATACATCGCAGGAAGTGAACACATCATATAAATTACATATATACATATTACGTATTTATTATTAATATATAGCCTGATACGTTCACTAACGGCCAAGGTTCCTCGATGTGATTTAATTTATTATATATATTTTATAGTACAATAATTTTTTTGACATTTTTTTGTGAAGAATGTTGTCGTTCGTTCGAACCTTATGTGTAATTTTGATCTCGATTTGCTGTAGGTAATAATAAAGTAACTTTCGGCGATAGGTACATATGTAAGTGAGACTAAATTATGGTTGGCAAATGTAGGCGTTCGAGACGCCTTCGGGGACATAGGCTTGAGTTTATGAATGTATGTGTGTACAGCCGCGGAAGCGGATTAAGCCCACACATTTTTACCGAATTTATTATAATTTTGCACGATCACATCATAAAAGGAAATCCTAGTGGTTGCTGTCAACAGGGCAGCAAAGAGTTGTCATGGGCGGCAAAAGAAATAATCATGTAACTCAAACTGCTTGATGCGTGGAATCAGATATAAAAAAATATAGCGCTCGTATTAGATTTTTTTTTTATATTATTTTTCAGATGTTGGTGTGGCACATTCTCGTTATTTTCCTAATATAATACAAGTTTGATTATTTGATTATTAAGTTTGACCTCATTCTATCTTCTAAGTTCTAGTGGAAAACATTAAAATAAAATAGTAGAAATAAACCTCGTGACGTGTAATATTAACGGACGTAATTTATCAGCTATGAACTCAGCCTTAGTAATTATCAGAAAATAATAGGTACTACAGTCTAATAAAAAAAAAAAATACCTACAGGTACTTGTATCAAATCTCTGGTGGTGTGTGGTCTGTGGTCTGTGGTCTCGGTGTGTCAGTGGTCGTGGTGGTACTTAAAATGTATTATTACAGTATATTTTTTCATTTTTTCATTTTAGAGTGGTAGAGCTATGCTTAGGCACGAATGGGCCGGCTCGACCGGTGCGATACCACGGCCTCACAGAAAACCGGTTGTGAAGTAACGCTTGCGTTGCATTTCCCCGAATTGAGTGAGGTTTCCGGAGGCCCAATTTTGGCCCGCCCCCCTTTTCTCTCTCCTCATCTCCTTTGTCCTTTTTCCATCTCCTCATCCCTCCTCTCTTCTTTCCGCTCCCTGCATCCCCTATCCCTCATCACCCTCAAAGGCGGGCAGCGCACTTGCGACTCTTGAGTTGCAAGTGTCCATGGACGGCGGTGTCACTTACCATCAGGTGACCCGTCTGTTCGTCTGTCCCCCTATAGTATAAAAAAAAAAAAAAAAAAAAAAAATTTAATGATATCAGTTTGGAATCTAAGCAGATAGTCAGTGTTTGCCGACGCCTTTCTCTCGTAAGTGTGTCTTAGGCTATAGCTTGGTGCTGAATTAATCAGACAATAAATATTAACTTTCAGCGGTTAGATGACTTTTTAATACTCAATATACTTATTGTACACCAGAATGTTAGTAAATCTTTATAAAAGTAAGTAGGCTTTCACTCTTTCCAAGCCCATTCTTAAAGCTAGTGTAATTGTACCTTTAGTCACTAACTGCGTATCGACTAAACGTTGACTGCAATTTCGATACCGCTCTACAAAGAGCTCAAATTTTGCCAATGGCTAGTAACTCCAATTTTCTTTTAACTCTCATTCAAAGCTAATAATTGTTTATATTATGTTAGCATAAGATTGAAGTAGTGGTTGGATTTACAAATTGTGTATAGTGATATAACAATATTTAATTGAATATGAAATTTCAATATAAGCTTTTACACGAATGATAGAAGTTTCCGAACAGACATTTTTATTGTTTAAAATAATAGTTGTGACCAAATCTATTAGGCATTAATTCACCAAAAACTAAATCTCATTACAGCTTGCCTTACTTCTGTAAAATGTAAGATATGCAAAGTATACGGTAGACATGTACCAGCATGTTAATAATCACAGCTTCTGAAAATTTTACAAACTTAAGGAGTAACTGCTGGCTACTCTCCGACACCCATAGACTTCAACACAATTTGATCTATATTTTTGCCGTAGTCTGGTTTTTCAGTAAGATTTTTTTTGCAACTTTTATTTTAGATGCATCCTGATACTCCATAATTTATCAATTCAAATAAACACAAATTTAGAGATATTGATGTATTCCGATAATAAGTCAGGTATTTAAGATGGTAGAAACAAGGCTAATAACATGAAATAAATACGACAAGTAAATAATTTACACAATACAAATTAAAATCTCATATACAACACTTGTTAATACGATATAAAGCCCTAACACGTTCGCCATTCAGAGTAGTATCATATGCGTTCACGATAAAAAAGTTTAGAGTTTATGACAGTTGTAATATATATTTTGAAACGGTTTAGCTAACTAGGTAACTTCAGCTGAGACATTATTGCTTTTCAGCATCCAGGTAGTCCTCCAGGCATCCAATACTGCGATACTTTGAACCTAACGCCCATTTAATACTCAATAAAAAAAAATACATTCATAAAACTGCCTTTTAAAACTTCCACGGTGAATCACACGAACTGAACGCTTTCAATGAAAAACAGTCATAAAACTTTTCTCTAATATCAGATATATTTGTCCCTGAAACGAGGATAGTCTAATTCTGCAGTTTACGATGGAATCAAATAAAATTACTGCAGCAGCTTCGCTATTCATAAATTTTATGAAGGTCGGCTACATTACGAATATCGGTTTTATCGGCCGACTTATATCTAAAGCTGGAAGGGTTCGGTATCATCACTAACACTTTTTGGGTTAAGAAAACTTGGGCAATAAATATGGAAATGTTTGAAGGTTCTGCGATACAATGGAATAATACAACAAAAACTAACATTACAAGTTTTTTTGTGTTACTTTTACATTTAAAAACAAGTTTTATCGGCTACCACTACAGACAGAAACATAATTAATTACGACGTTTTTAAATTCTTTTCCTACGTCACTTTCTTTTAAAGTTTGATATTTTTCTGGAATTTATATAGTATCATTTTGAGGCCCTATCGCTATTTCCACTTTATCGAATTACAAGTTCTAAAGAAATGGTCGGCATCCCTCGGGCCTCACATACATACAAAGATGTCTGTTTTGAATAGATACCTTGCGACACATTGCTTGCAAATTGGATGCGAGATATTTGGGGCCCGACTTTATCCTTTGCAACATATTTTACATTTGCCTCTATTAATATTGTTGGATATTTTTATCAGTAATATAATAGGATTATAAAAAAAAGAAGGTTGCATTTAATGTTTTCACAGCTAGCGATGTGTGTTTTCAAGAAGTATATAATTTTCTTTGCTGTGGTATACAACAAGAACAAAAACATTGCTAAAAATAAAATCATTCCACAATATCAGTTGAGCTATTATCTTATTCACGTTTTTTCTGGTCTGGGTAATTTAAACTTTATTTAACATTGCATAATCTTCAAATTCAAGTAACAGGATAAGTAACTTTTAATCCTGATTTAATTTTGAAAAGATTTTTTTGCCACCTGGTGGTAAATCTTACGTAACCTCTGTCAATTCTCCTATCTTCTTTCAATTCATCATCCTTGCTATGTGTATGTATATAATATAGTTATTGCAAATCTTGTTGTGTGTTTAATAATCATGTTTATATTATATTAGAGTTGCGAATAAGTCGTTATATTTAACGTTCCCCAGGGGTATTTAGATTGGAAGTTCGTCGTGTATTAATTAGTGTAGGTTTTGAGTATTTCGAAGAGCACTGTTTCCCGCGCCGGTTTCATGGTATTAGTGTAAAAAATAGAAATTATATTTTAATGATTAATGATTAAAACTTTCATCAGTTCAAGTTTGTGAGTTTAATGCTTATATTTTAGAACAATTGTTATCACATTTCATTTGAGTTTATAAAGAATGTAACAATAAAATTGTATAAAAAAAACAAAACCCTTTTTTTGCAGTCGGGGGAATACTTGTAAGTGTTCTTTGTGGTACATGCCTGTTCTTCTGAAGGATCTAAGTATAATATTTTAGAGATAGTCTGGCCAATTCTCACTCCTTTTAATTCAAGAATACATAATCGGTTTCATTGAAAAAATATTATGATTTTTACTTTAACAAAATACCGTATGTTTCATTTGCTTTGGTTTCCAAATTATTGGTTTAGATAATAGCGATAATACTTAATTAATAAAAAAAAAATGTAGCAACATTGCTTATATATCTCGTTTTATTGATACAAACTTATGAGAATAAGATAACCACGAAGCTTGTTAGTCGTTTTGCAATGGACTATTTGGGATCTAGAATTTATGTTTGTTGTGAAGAAATTTGAACCCTCAATGATAGTAAGACTAAGAAGATATATCCGTACCTATAATCATGCCTTCGCCAATATACCAGAAGAAGAACACTCACAGAAAAGATTTGACATTGAACAAATAAAGAAAATAGAAGCAGTGTCCGAATTGTATTCTATTCAACCAACGTTAGAAGGAAATCCCTTAATTCCTGTATTCGACAATTCTGGGACTCCAGTCATTATACATACATATGTCAGTTATACATATTCGTATGTTAAGTAAACTTCGATTAAGTTACATGTGTGTGTAATTACAGATTCAAATCTTCCTCATATTCAGTAACAGTATTATACAATTAAACATACAAGAAGTGGAAATACAATGCGTTCCAAACTTTGTAATATAGTTTAGGTGAGGATAATACTTAGTTGACGATAAGTTAGCGTACACCTCGAAATAGGTATATTCTTATTGTACCAAAGAGGATTTGTGGCTGAGTTACTACATACTTCTTTTAACTAATGAAATGTTAATATTAAAAAAGCTGAAGTTGGTGGTTTAGAAAACAGTAACAAAAAGCCAAATAAAGAAAATCCTTTTAAATAAAACTGTCATTACGTTGAGATAGAAAAGTAAAGGTGCATACGCTTGAATGCAAAAGGTGTTCAAATTGAAGGAGGCGTTCTAGTTCAAGTGAGGTAAAACGTATGCGAATATTTACGTATAGTGTTTAAAATAATCTATAAGTAGTAGTCAATCTTGTTGTAAATTTTAGCTTTGGTGATGTTAGAGCTCAACAATGTAACCTGTTGTGAAGATAATCAATTAATGATACATGGTATCAATGATTCACTTTTTGTTTCAAATGCTGTATTTGAATGCTAATATTTGATAAAGAAAAAAATAGTTAATAACTTATATCATAATCTACTAACAAAAGTATTAAGTAGCATGTGGGCGGATGCAGGAAGCGTTGTGGGAAGGCTTTCAAGCACAACTTTTTATTTTCATCTAATTTTTCAAAAAAATGTAAAAAAAACAAATAATTTCATCTAAAATTTTGCAAGTCATTTCTTCAATTTTTCCGTGTGCAACATGAGCACCATCCTTGAAGCAGCACACTTGGGATGCATTAGAATTTATTTGGTCCTTTGCCGCGAAGCCGAGTTGAAAGCTTGTTCTATCTGGTTAGATCACACTAAACGACATGTTGTTCAAGAACGTATCATAATCATTTTGAATAATGTCGACGAGATTGTTCTCTAGGGAGAAATTGCTTTCATGATTGTGTTTGCGAAACTATGACATAGATAGTTTATTCGTCACGAAATTAGTTATAAATAAAATAACGACTTGGAATTCCTATTGCTTATTAATTTAACATAAATAAAACACTATTCAATTTAAAAGTAACAGAATGGAATTACTAATTTAACTGTTAATTCATGCTTAGCGACTGCGCTTGGGGGTGTAAACAAGACAAATCGTGAATGCATGATAAGGCTCTTAGCAATTGCCAAGGATTTATTCTCGATAGTAAGCGGCCGTGTCCTTAATTGCTATAATACTGCTACATATTATATTGATGACATAGCTGCACTCGTATGCTTGAGCCTTTCCAATGTATTAGAGCCATACCGGTCGAGCCGGCCCATTCGAGACCAACACGAATGGGCCGGCTTGACCGGTACAATACCACGGCCTCACAGAAAACCAGTTGTGAAGCAACACTTGTGTTGCATTTTTCCGAGATTGGTGGGGTTTCCGGAAGCCCAACACATCCTCTTTTTTTCCTCTCCCCTGACTCCCGCCCCTTTTTGAAGCTCCTCTTTCCATCTCTTTCCCCTTCTCACATGCTCTCATCCCTCATTACCCTCAAAGGCGGGCAGCGCACTTACGACTCTCGAGTTGCAGGTGTCCATAATCAGCGGTTGTCACTTACTATCAAGTGACCCATCTGTTCGTCTGTCACCCTGTAATATTAAAACAAAACACATATAAGCTATATACAGGGAAGTAGATAGGTAGGTAGGTTTATAATAATCAGCCATATTTTGCCAATTAGAATTTGGTCCACAAAAGTAGTTGTGGGCAAGCCTTATTGCCGTCAACCGGGCGCTAGGAGTTAAAAATTCGTTAAAAGTTCGAGTTATAGATTCTGCCAAAGTACATTAGTGTAAAATGTAGAAGGAGCGTCTGTGTTTACGGTAGTAAAGGTAAAACTTACCTAATCAAATTGACTGAATTGAATCTTCAAAAATGATACTTACATTTTTCAATCTGTTATGTCTGTATCTTTAAGTCCTAAGTGCTCAGCGTTAATTGCTAATTGCTTAGCGTTAATTTGACCAAATCTAATTGACAAAGTGTATGTTTTAATGCAACTCTGCCCTCCCCTCAGGAATACGTGATCGTATGTATGTATGTATGTATTTCGAATAATTATGTTCGTCATTATGATAAATATTCTTTCTAAAAAACAGAAATTGTGTGCATATACTATTTACATTACGCTCCGTTTCTAACAGTTCCATTGACAATTCATATGCTTACGATGAAAATGTGTTCTACGTATTAAAAATAAAATAATGAGCCTGTAAAATATTTTTTGTAAGAACGACAACCTTTGAAACCTTTAACCTAACCGTTGGTCCAGCAAACCTGGAATGTCGTGTTCCCGCGGCCCTCGACAGCAGGTGCGAAGAAGGAACACCGTGGCGGTTTTAGCCGGTCAAGTCCGGCACAACCCTGGCGGAGGATAGTCCATTAGGATTTCCCCACGTAAAAAAGAAAAAAAAAAAGCAAACCTGGAAGAAAAGGTTTTTCTAAATATTCAGTGGGTAATTTTTGGGTGAAAAATGTTGTTTTTGTTACGGACCAGCCCTAAGGAATTATCGGCAGTATAATGGCTCATAAAAGGTAAAATTTACGAGTGGTCGGCCGCTCGCCCCAGCAAACACTTTAAAATTATCTGATCACACGAACAATATGATACTATCAAGACAAGAAATATATATGTACATATCTGATAGGAGATTACGTTGATAAATTAATGTAACATTTTTCTATCTCTCCAAGTCTCCATTAAACATCATCATAGAAAGTATTGCAACAGTGTGTAACATTAAAACTACCGAAACAGGTAGTTGCTCTGTGAGTAATAACAGTAACTTGATACCTCAAAGTCAAAACTTCGACACGATATGTCATTCGAATTAGTTAGACAAGTTTAAATCTGTCGGCGGGTAGGTGCCGCCTTTGTTCCACTATGGCCTTACGTGATAAGACAACTATGTTCCAGCTCTGTTAAACTCAATGTGAACTAACTTCTATCAGTCAGATAAGTTGCGAGTACCTCGAGTGTATTCGTATGCCCACGACGTTCATGAGCCTTTACCACGGATAAAGGCAAACTAGTAAGCAGATCCTGGCAAATCCTGAAGGCGGCTTATCTCTGTGCTAGGAAAACGGATGCGGGTCATCCGTCGAGTGGTGGAGGGTCTACTTTTATTCAGCTTGGTATTAAGGCAGCCTTAGTTGTTTATTTTTTTTTTATTAGTTGGGAAATGATTGCTATCCGTAGAAGGCGGCCTCTAAACGGTCAATTATATTGCGCAATATTGCGAATTGTACAATATAATTGACCGTTTAGGGTTAATATTGAAGATTGCGCAATGATTGACCGAAAGTTTGAGCGAGTCTAATTTTTATGGCACCATATTTTTCCATTGCATCGTGTAGGGTTAATATTGCGCAATATTTTTCAATCTGTGGTTCGTTGTCACGAGGAGTACACGCGCGCATGCAAAATGGCGGAACAAAAGAATCCAAAAGTTAAGGAAAGAGAGTTTATCTGTGAATGTATCCAATTGTTCAGAGAATTGCCGTCTCTGTGGAATGTCAAGAGCAAAGAATATTATGACCGTGATAAAAAAACATTGCTTACGAAACATTGTTGTCTAAATACAAAGAGATGTTTCCACAGGCAAGCAAAGATGATGTGAAAAAAAAATTCTTTAAGAACTAACTACCGGAAGGAGCTCAAGAAACACCTCCAGTCAATGAAATCCGGATCTAGTACAGACGACATTTACGAACCTACTTTATGGTATTTTAAAGAAATGTTATTTTTAAAAGATCAGGAATCCGCATCGGATTCACAGTCTAGTATGGATACTCAGTCTACTATAGATAGTTCGGGAGGAGACAGTGAACGTTCTGCTTTGGACAATACTTACACACAGGTACATTTTAATTTATTAAATTCAAATGAATACAAAATTGTTTTTTACGAGACCATTTTATCTTGCCAGGGAACTGCACCTTCGTTGTTACAAAATCCACTGTGCTTGTTCTCGTGCTTGCTTCGCGATATTCAGCGAATTTTTCTTATTGATATTTTCCAATGTTGTCAATTGGAATACTTCCTGAGATGGCGGGGTGTATTATTCCTGATTCGTTATCTTCACGAAACATGAATGATGAAGATAAATAGGAACGGGATTTTCTCAAAAAATTGTGTAGATAACAACAAGTCAAAACAATTTTCCTTACTTTTATAGGATCAAAAGGAATTTTTCTTTGAAATACTCCAAAACGAGTAGCTAGTATACCAAAAACACTTTCAACTATCCTTCTAGCTCGCGATATTCGATAGTTGCATATTCTTTTCTCTGTTGTTAATCCAGTTTGGCTATATGGTTTCATTAAATTTTGAGACATTGGAAAAGCATCGTCCCCAACAAAAAAGGATGGGAGTTTTCGGGAACTTCCTGGCAATAATGCAGGTGGTGGGATATTTAAAGCATTATTTTTCAATTGCTGTCCAAATGCTGTATTCTGCAGCACACCTCCATCTGATACACGACCATTAGTTCCAACATCAACCATAATGAACTCGTAGTTTGCATTTACAAGCGTCATCAACACAATACTGAATGTTTTTTTGTAGTTGTAGTAGTATGATCCAGAACCAGGAGGTTTCTTTATTTCCACGTGTTTGCCATCTATAGCACCGATTACATGAGGGGCATTCCACTGGCTCTCAAAATCCTTAGCAACTTGTTGCCATTCCTCAACTGTTTGCGGTAACTAAAAGTAAAATAAATACAAATTATTTATCTTTTTAGGAGGATACTACAACTGTTGGAGCGAATCAAGCATCATCTACATCTTATTCAGTTCCAAAGACTAAAGCTAAAAATTTAAAGAGAAAACTTGATGATGACCTTATGGAATATGCAGCTAACCGTCTTAGAGAGAAACCAGATGAATATCAAAACTGGGCTTTGTCTTGTGCTGCAGATTTAAAGAAAATGGAACCAATGCAGCAAATCTTTGCTAAAAATGCTATTGCTGCCATTATCATGGAAGCATAATTAGGACTTTTACACCGCAATTCGGTAAAAATAAATACTCCAACAGTTATGATAACTCCATCTCCGACATATACCAGATCCACGCCAACTCCAACAAGTTACAGCGGCACGGCATCGCCTCAATATTTTATAAATTATTCTCAACAGCAAAATTCTGAACTTCCATCTGAGCAGCTGCCACATAACCATCAGAACTTCCAAGAGAATAATCAGCAGAACATAAACAATTTTCAACAGGAAAATGATGCTGATGGCGCGAACGAAGATACATTCTCTCGATATATACAATAAATAAATGAAAAGATTATAATCTTTATTTACCTTGACAAATTCCTTCAAAACATGTATTATCGCATCGCATGTTTCCATAATTATTAAGGAAAGACTTTGTGGAGAAATAGCACTATGAAACTTTAAATCTTCCAGAGTATTTCCAGTCGCTAGATACCGTAATGTTATTGAAAGCCGTTGAAAAGGTGGTATTGCTTCCCTCATGTTGGTATTTTTTTTCTCAATCAATGGCGTGACCAATCCTAGTAGCTTTTGAAACTGTTCCAAGTTCAGTCGTACAAAATTGTTGAAGTCTGCTTCCTCAGTTAACATCAAGTCTTTTAAAAGATTTTCGTGAGTGTATTTCTGTCTTTTCTTGTACCAATCTTTCGACCAGCGACGTGTTCGTTTCCGTTCACGTTTAGCCATAAGCAACAACACTACAGCTGCAGCTAAATCTTGTTCGGCCATGTTGCTTTGCACCGTGCACACGGTATCAATACTATTCTCTGACTGAACACGAAAACATTGTGCAGTTCGTATTATTGTGCAATATAATTGCTCGTTTGGATTCAGAGCACCTTTCAATCTTATTGTACAATAAAAGTATTGCACGATGTTATTGTAGGTCTAAAGGCCGCCTAACACTGTCTCGTTTCAAGCAATATACATGTTTGTCACGTGGCTTTTAAATTGGGGATTTAATTTATGTACCACTAATTCCAAAATTATTTTACCAACCAGTGTAATAAACTGGTGAACGAAAACACTTGTTATGTTTATATAAATCCACTACTCTGTTTCGAGAAAAAAAAAACTGATTACACGTTACAAATTGGATTAGCAACAGGCGAAATCTATTCACAGAATCAAAATCCTGACAGCACAGGGAGAAATAAATTGTTAGAATAAGTCCCGAGGGGGACGGAATGGACCCTAGGCCGTTCGCGCTCCTTCACTGCTCTCGACTGCTACCTATATTGTTCACAGCCATTGAATATTAAAATAAACCTAGAATTTATATTCTTTTAGTTTAATATTTACTTAAGACAAGATGAAAATAATATACAAGTTTAATCTTAACACGTATTGCGCTTAATCTAATCCAAGTATTCCCTAAAGTGCGGTGGAAAGATCTTACCTTTTGTGTTGA
Organism: Tyria jacobaeae; assembly: GCA_947561695.1. Lineage (NCBI taxonomy): Eukaryota > Metazoa > Arthropoda > Insecta > Lepidoptera > Erebidae > Tyria > Tyria jacobaeae. Next base: position 15,799,433 of record OX387209.1, read on the forward strand.
TAAGAACGCTTATATCGTTTGAAGGCGAAGGTCGTAATATTCAGAACACACTTGCGCAAAAAGAATACTTCCACAGCTTCGCATTGTTAACAATATTATGTAAATACGCTACCTCCTCCATTTTCGTAAGCAGAGCTGGTATCGTCTGTAAAGATGTTTCTGTCGTAAATCTCGTCTTTATTGTATCTTCTTTACAGTCGTTTAGCGAAAACGTGCTTATATAAACAAACTAACTTTCTAAACAAGAGTAAACATTATATTTAATTATTACTGTATTTAGATCTAAGGTTCCTGTAATAAATTCTTGAAGAAACAAGAAATCCTTTAGTTCATTAAACCAACATCCATCTCGAAGTCTCGAAGGCATTTGAAGTATTTTATTTAATCCGTTTGCAGCATCTTAGAAAGCGCTTTTCAGAAAAAAAACCGTTTAGCTATTTGATTGGCTTTTACTGGAGGAAACTAGCGTTAAAAGGGGATTTAATAATTTTTCTAGGGTTGTTTTAGAAAGAAAATATAATATGTTTCAATACATTTCCTTTCTCGTGTGTGGGAACAGCGATATAATGTTGTGATCTAAATCTAAGAACGTATATTAGTACGATGTTACTTGAATTATAAAGTTGGCAACGCATAGATTGATAAAGTTTGTTGCACGCCATCCACTATGTGAAATTAACAAACTTAGAGCCCTCGTCCTTTGGCGCTCGTAAGTTCAGCCCTCGGTCGCTTTTATTGTAGGTATAAGTTTTGATTCACCCATAATCTAAAGCCTTTTTATGAATATGTTATATCTCGTAACGGTTCACTAATTTATAGACCTAATACATTAGGGGCTTAACTGTCATTTTTGTAAATAAAATAAAGCAACTCGAAAGAAAAAATTCCAGGATTTCGCTAAAAAATAAATAAATAGAAGGTAGTCTGTAAAAGTTTACAACTCTAAAATAACTTATAATATGGGAATAGAAGATTTTGATGATATAATAACATGGATTTTTTTTATGATACGAGGCCTAATGATATCTTCAGTCGTTAAAGACGAAATACCTCATACCCCATTGTGTATTTATGACAAATCTGTAGGCTAGATTATTAAAAATTAATACTTATGTAACACCGAAGCCTGAAGCTATTTTATCGAACATATACCACGCGTCACTAGTCCGTCTAAGATTCAGATTAAGTTACTTGTAACGCGTGTCGTATTCAGATATATTGAAATCTTATATCTTTAAACGAGCAATTCTTGTATATATATATATATATATATATATATATTCTGAATCTCGAAAACGTCTCCAACGATATTCATGAAATTTTGTATGCAGGGGATTTCAGGGCCGATAAATCGATCTAGCTAGGTTTTATTTTTTGTTGTGTTTTCAGGCAATGAAAAACTGCTACAATATCATTAGAATACGACGGTAAATTTAGCCACCATCTAGAAGGTTGCAATAGGTTTGGTGGAAAATAGGGCGGTCCCGTAACCAGATTACCCCGGTTTGAATCCTGAAGATTATTTTATTTTACTTTTTTTTTCGTTCTTGTACACGATTTACCAAAAAATATATATACATATATATACCGAGCAAAGCTCGGTCATCCAGGTAATATATTATAAAATATGGTTTAATGAACATCTACTCCAATAAAATACGCATATAAACTATGGTATAAGTTATTCAAAACTTAAAATAATTAACAATAATTAAAAAGGCATCACGAAGTTCAAGTTTTTAATTAAGCCTGAGAGCCAGAGAATACTCTTATACTAAACTTAGTAGGTTTTGGCAACCAAGTGGAAGCAAGAGCCAAGTGGGCAAAGAGTTCTCAGTCGGAGTGTTTGCTCAAACGAAGTTAGTTGCCGAAAGCGATGTAGTCTAGGGAAGCATCTCGCATTTACGTTGACTATTGGATTTAGATCGAATCATACATACCCGTTTACTAGGAACGCGATTCAGTAAAAGGGCCTTTTTAGTTTTATTGTGAAGCTTAACTTTGCTTGCTTTTGAGCTTTGAAATATTCGTAGAAATCTTTCAAATGCAAAATGGATTTGTTTAATTTTAGGAACAAAAGGGCTCCATTAAAGTGTTGTGATAGAAGCTTGGTTGATGTTGCAATATTGTTTGAGAACAATGTGTCATGGTAACAGTCGATAGATAAGCTTAAAATTTACCGCTCCGACAGATTGTACTACATGATTTGTAAGCTTCACGTCCGCTATGTTGTCGTTTGGTTTATGTACGAGTATACATGAATTTTGACAAGCTAGCATGCAAACTCCATTTCCATCCACCGCTACTGTAATTTATGCATTGGTTATCTCCAAAGTTATTTTAGCGTAGATAGGATCATAATGTTAAAAAGTGTAAGGTACAGGATTTATTTACGTAAGTACTAGGTATGAAACGACTATGATGATATTTTTATCAGCCTCGGTTGGAATAATTAACTTTTATATCTTTTCTCTAGGAATTTTGCAAAGGAAAGTAAATTGCATGATATGATGGTAAGCTATCAAAGGATATATTTTTTTAGATACATACGCTCACGCCTGTATCCCCTGAGTTGTAGGTGTATTAAATACATTTTGCCAATTAGAATTTAAGCAAGCCTATTGCCCTTAATCGTGGCCAATTAAGCCAATCCCTTGCTCGCCTTTTACGACACCACTGGGAGCTGATGAGGTGGGAGAATATTCGCGCTGTTTCTTATTCCTTTGCGAACTGTAGACCACCATAGCCGAATGACAGGGGCATATAGTTATTAATGCATAGTTTACACTTGCAGTATGTAATAAGCGGACTGCTTTAAGCGATACCACTGGATTCAGTATATAGCTAGTAAGTATTAATCTGGTAGTTAGTATGCTTCTTTGCCTGGTAACTTATTACTTTAAAACGAGTCTTGACTAACGCGTTTAGATTTTAAAAAGTGTTTAGATGACTTCTCTGTGCTAAATTATAATATACTGTATTTCTCAACCCTCACTTTTTTTAGTTTAAGAGGTGGAATATTTTCTTCTTATTTACATCAATCCAACCTTAAGTACAATGAATTAAATTAAAAAATATATTAAAATCGATTCCGAAGTGGCTCACATGTCGCGTAAAATGTATTTTTCATTCCTTGTCAAACGTGGAGTGGAGGGTGAATATTATCTTTAAATTTAAACTGAACCAATTTTTCCCGGATTTAGAGCAAAATATGTATGAGTTGAATGAATATTAATATCTTTACCATCTTAGAGACTTAGAGAAGGAATATTCCCTTTAAATTTAATTGGGACCAAAGTTGGGCCAATTCGAATAAATAAGTTTTTTTTTTCTATCACAAATGGCAAAAACAGTAATGATGTAAAAAAAACTTGATACAATTGAGAACCTCCTCCTTTCTAAAGTTGGTTAAAAATGATTATTTATCAGGTTTAAGATATCTTATCTCTCTATTTTTCTTTTCGCGGACTTCATCTCAAAATCCATAAACCATTTAGGCGCTTAGAGCGTGAGTAATAAACAACATATCCATATACTAGTAAATCTAAAAGTTTGAAAGGCTTCTGCCTACCCCTTTGGGGGTATAGGTGTGAGTCTATGTCGGGTTTTAGTTCGTCTATTTCAAGAATAATAATAACAATATATTCATTTCTTTATACCTTACATTTAAGACCGGATTTACATTAGGTACATAAAAGGTGGGGTGCTGGCCTAGAAAACCTCCCCGCGGTGCACCCTGGGCAACGTCGGCGATGGAGCTTCCTCTGTTTTCTCCTTTTAGAGAGGGCTTCACCACCGACGGCTAATATTCCTGGCAAGGAGGGCCTGCCTCTGAGGCCGCTCTATAATTTTTCCGTCTGTCCTCTGATTTATGCGCAGGGCACTGTATGGAGAAATAATAACGAAATTCCTCAGTATTAGTGAACACTGGTCTAACGTAAACCACCGGTTGGCCCAGCCGTAATCCTGCCTGACAACGGATAGGCACGGTGGCTTCTTGGAGCTCCGAGGAAGTAAACCTCTTTAAAAAATTACCAACGTGGGGCGGAAGGGTCTGTTGTCTTGGATTCTTCCAAGGACCGTGGACATTGGTCTGATAGAGGCTACCTTCCGGCCAAGCCGTAACCCTGAACTGACAGGACCGGTGGTTCTTCGGAGCTGCGAGGAAGAAAACCTCTACAAAAATGAGTACCTAAATGAGTAACTACCCAGGAGGGTACCAGACGCTCTTCGTCTGGGGAATCTGGTCAATACCACCGAAACAAACGCGAAGGTCGTCTGTTTCGGTCATGTCTGACTGTCAGTCAGAGAGGAGTGACATAAGCTACGCAGTACCGGTTGCCTCAAAATTTTGGCGTGGGAAGAAACGACCTCGCTCAAAAGATCCCGAGACGACACGGAGCAGGAGTCGCGCTGGGCTAGAAACAGCCTCCTCGAATGAAGCCGACGACTCACTTCCGGTCGCAAAGGTGTCGAAAGCACAACGTGGCAGAGGCCGACCACCTACGACCGGCGCGTATATTGGCACCGCTAAGGCCCGAAAGGATGCAGCAGCTCTACGGGCCACCGAAGAAGCTATAAGGCAAGCATAAGAGTAGCGCCTAAAAAGCCTGTTTGAGAACATTTCCACCAAAAAAGGCAGAGGTGCAGAGGAGGAGTCTCCGTGGATCGTCCGCTGCCGGGAGACCGACACCTTCGTTAGAGGATGGGTCTGCTCCCGAATGGCGAGAAAAAATCAGCGAGGATAAAGCGTATTGGAGAGGTCGCTAGCGTTTCCAAGGGTCTGAAAAGCACCTGCCAAAAAACATTGGTAGAGGCAGCCTCCTCGATCAAACAGGCCGCGGACCCACTGTTGAAGCGTTCTTCCTCCGAGGAGACGGCCATTCTCCACCAATACGTCGGTCGCCTTGAAGCACGCCTGGCAGAATCAGAAAAAGGGAGCAAAGAGCTTCAAGAAGAGATGCACGCCCTTTGAGAAGAAATTCGAAAGGACCGTCGCAGTGGAAGTGCCTCTGGAGTCCAGGTGATATCGATGCAGCTATCTTGAGACTGATGGCGGAGATGGAGGAGCGTATCATGAAGCGTATCTCCGCCATGGAGGGGGCAAAACTCCGTCCACCGTTAGCACCACCCAGAGAAATGAATTACGCAGCCGCGACCCGTGCGAATCCAAAGCTCACCTCCGTGAGAAGACGGTTGCTCCAAAAACGCCCTTAGCGTCCTTAAAAGATGATGATGTTCCTCCTTCGAAAACTGTGGATGCCAAGGAAAGCGAGTGGGAGATAGTAGGAGAAAAAAAAAGAGGAAGAAGGCAAAGAAGAAAACGTCCTAAAAACGCCCGGGCCGCAGCAGCAAAGACCCCTAAGAGACTTCGTTCACCACGCTCTATGGCTGTTGTCCTTACTCTGACAACAGAAGCTATGGAAAACGGCGTAGGATACGCTGAGGTCCTGAAAAAAGCTAAAGTCTCAGTCGTTCTTAAGGACCTGGAGATTGAAGGGGTAAGATGCAAGACAACCCGAACAGGGGCCCGACTCCTCGAAATCTCTGGCGCTACTAGTGGCCCCAAAGCCGAAGCCCTAGCAGCCAAAGTAAGGGAATCCCTGGATGCGGCAGAAGTAAGTGTGACCAGGCCCACCAAATGTGCGGACGTGCGCAAAATGGGCCTAGATGATTCTGTGACGCCGGTTGAGATTGTGACCACTGATCTGGAGTTTTCCTGGTTTGGTGGGAGAGCGATGTTTTCGCTGTGGTCAGCCCGGTCATAAAGCCGAAACCTCCTATGCTCCGCCGCACTGCTTCAAGTGCTCAGTGGAAGGCAAACAGGCGGATCACCGGGCTGGTACTAAAGCCTGCGTCTCATCAAGAAGCAAACCATCTACACCCCGTAACACACAATCACCAGGAGATGCCCTCGAGGATGCCGAATGCGTTACGGTTACTAAAGATGAGATCGCGGTCGTAGCCGTTTATTTTTCGCCAAACCGTGTCCTAGGTGAGTTCGAGAAATGGCTCACTCAGTTAGCAGTTGTCGTCGAAGCGTGTCGACCTCACCCTGTGCTCGTACTAGGGGACTTCAACGGCAAGTCAACGGCTTGGGGTTCCCGAGCTACAAATGCGAGGGGTGAGGCACTGGAGGAGTGGACTGTATCATTAGGCCTAGTCCTCCTGAACAGGGGTTCCATCGACACGCGCGTGCGGCCGCAAGGCAGTTCAATCGTAGATATCTTGTTTTGAGTCCTGCTCTATCGCGCCGTGTCCAAGGATGGCGCGTTATGGAGGAGGTTGAGACGTTGTCCGATCACAGGTACATTCGGTTCGACGTCTTTGCTGACACCTCTGATGCGCCGGTTACGATGGCTCCTACTGGTCCGCGTTGGGCTCTGAAACGTTTAAATCGGGAGTTCCTCCTGGAAGCTTCTATCGTACAGGCCTGGATATCTGCGCCAGACAGGCCTGTCGATGTGGATGTAGAGGCACAGTGGTTCCAGGAGGCCATGTCGCACATCTGCGATACGGCTATTCCTAGGATTCACACCAGATCTGCGCGGCGCCAGGTGTACTGGTGGATGCCAGAGATTGCGCAGCTATGAGAAGATTGTGTATCTGCGCGCCGCCAGTACTCCAGGTTCTATAGAAGGCATCGCCGTCCAGATAATGCGGCATCCCATGAGGCGGACCTTCTTCAACGTTACAAGTAGACAAAAAAAATCTCTTCAAGCGGCTATAAAACGGGCCAAGAGGGAGGCCCGTCAGCAGTTCTTGGAGACTCTGAATGGAGATTCGTGGGGTGCCCCTATCCTACTGAGATAAGGGCGCTCCACTTACCCAGAGTCGGCCCCCAACGCTGCTGTAAGATGTTGTGGGCTCCTTTCACGACTGCTGCCCAACTTGGGGGCCCGATACCTCCTGTAGAAGACTATACGTTGGGATCGTGCGATCCATGGCCCTATACGGAGCCCCCATTTGGGCGGAGACCCTGACGACCTGCAATGCTGCAATCTTGCGACGACCACAGCGGGCTATGGCCCTCAGGGTCATAAGAGGATACCGCACGATCTCCTTTGAAGCGGCGAGTCTCCTAACGGGAACTCCGCCATGGGACCTGGAGGCGAAATCCCTTGCAACACTCTATTGGTGGCGGAGGGAGGTGCAGGAGCTGGATTTGAGAGCTGCTCCTCGTAAATTCGAGGTGCAACGGTCCCAGCTCCGCCAGGTTCTCATGGCTCAGAAAGAACGACCGAGCGCAGGGCACGTCACGATCGTGGCGGTAAGACCCGTCATGGAGGATTGTCTCGAGAGACAGCACTGTGCTCTCTGTGCTAACCGGACATAACTGTTTCGGGAAGTACCTGTGTCGCATAGGCCGGGAGCCAACGACTGCGTGCCACCACTGGGGGGGCTGCCACGAGGATACCGCACTCCACACCTTGGTGGAGTGCTCTGCATGGACTCAGCAGCGTGCCGACCTTGTGGCGGCTACGGGAGTGGGTAGCCTCTCGTTGGAAACCATGGTCATGTCTATGGTCCAAAGCGAGAGTGCGTGGGATTCCGCCGTCTTGTATTGCGAGACAGTAATGCCTGCAAAAGAAGCGGCGGAACGGGAACGGGAGAGGACAAGTACTCTCTTGTCCCGCAGAAGACGCACCAGGCGCCGGAGAGCGCGAAATGATCTCCTGCCTCCATAAGCGCTGGCCTGGGGGTAACGGGTCGGGCTGACCGTTACCCTAGCAGAAGCAGGCCCGAGACGGTGGCACGCCGTGTTCCGAGCGCGCCTTTTCGATTCAGAAGGGGGTAAATGCCCCCACGTTCCATAGAGTGGTTACCTGCTAATCAGGTGGCCAAGACTTGTTGGGTTCCCGAAGGCTTCTTTGTTAGGGTATCCCGGATCCCCTGCGATATAGCCACTGTGACGGAACACCGTGTGGTTTTAGTCGGTTCGAGTCCGACATACCATTTCACCCTCAGCTCCGGTGAGGTGATGACCCGTGGGGGTTTCCACACGAAAAAAGAAACAAAGGTACATTAAAGGTATATAGCTATAAATAAGTAGACATAATATGTAAAACTTACTACTGTAAAATTTTGAATCGATCCTCGAAGATACATAACTATTTTCCGCATAACAAATTGAACTTTGTAGTTCTCTCTCGTGCATCGACGATGTTTACAACCTCAAACATAAATTTATAATCACAAAAAATATTTTTATGTGTTCTATGAATCATTGCAATCATTAACAATTTTCAGATTTTTTCCTTTACTAGTGCTGTGGAACTTTGTTTCTTGCGAATTTCGAAATGTTAATGCTCAATAAGAAGTTTTCAAGGAATTTTATTTCCAAGATTGCGTTGACTTTACAGTTTAAAGGGTCTACAGACATACGTATTTGACGTTGACTCCAACTTGATACCTCAAAGAGTTCCGGAGAAATAAGGTTGCAAAAGACAGACGTACAACCGGGGATCAACCAAGAATATGGATTTTTTTTCCTTTTGAGGAACAGTGTCCTAAAAGATACTTAAGCGAAAGTCACAAGGAATTGGCTAATATTAAGCAGCAGGTATAATTAACTCTCAAATAAGGAGTCAGATTGAAATCCTCCTTTAATATTATTCAATATGTAACAAGTAAATACGGAAAAGTTATAAATAGCACACTAATCGTGAAAATCGCTCTCAACAAACACAGTCCGACTGATATTCCTTGTACACCCTCGAGCTCAAAGTAGACCGTCTGTGGCACAGCGGTATCACCATGTAAGATACAAGTAATAATGTTAATTACAGTGAAATAGTTTGAAGGTAGACGGCACCAACGCGTCGCACATGTTCGAAGTAGAGCAAGAAGCAAAATTAAGTGTCACGTTACCCCTAGTCCCGTCATTCGTCAGTATGTTCTTTGCTACTATTTTCGTGTTCTATTATTGCCTTAAAAATGAACAAATACGGGCAGCAGCGAAGAGTGTCTTTGTTTGATTTCTTGAGCGGCGTATCGACAGACAGAAAATGGGCATGAATTTTAAATCTGAGATCTGGATACAGAGATACAGAGAATGATGGTCCTTGTTTTTAATTTGAAACTCACACTGAAACTCTTTCTTAATTAAGAAAATCCATTGGAATCAATATCACACCTACAACATTCATCTCTTTTTTTGTTCTATAGGTGGACATACGTATTATCGCACTGTTCGAGTCTACGTATTTCGCTGTTGCTAAACAAGATAAGCTTACTACTACTTACTTTGTCGCTACTTAAAGATATTTCAAAACGAAAAATCATTCTCACTCTCATCATGAATGTTAGCTCCATATTGCCTATCTATATTACGTAAACGGAGAAAGAACTACTTAAGTTTACTTAAGGTTATTGACTATAATGATACATTGATAACTCAGCTACAAGGAATAGTGGATTGAAAACTTTTAATCCATATTTACGAATTTTTTTTTTAAATATATTTTATCCTATTGCTTAAGAACAATAGATTACATAATTATACATACTTCAAATGATAATCCTTTGGTGCACACGAGTACTACTAACTCGTGTGCACAAAAAGTTGTAGATAAAACTCGACTGATACAAAAGATAAGTCTAACGCAAATATAACAAAATATTTACTTTCGATGTACTTTTTATTGTTCAAAATATATCAATAGGCGGACTTATCCCTAAAAGCAATCTCTGTCCTTCACTGTTGGCGCCAGTGAGGTGATGACCCGTGGGGTTTTCCACACGAAGAAAAAAGAAAAAAAGAAAAAGACCTTCTTTGTATTTGGAACTGCAATTAATCATTTGGCTGAGTAGAATTGAAAGTTCCTAAATTTAGTATCTAAACTTCACTGTACTTACATTAGTTTGATCAGTGCTAGAGTTGCAGAAGTGATTGTTGCTTGCTGCTGAACTATTATAGAATGATTGAATGATGAAACTAAATGTTCAAGTACCTTATTGTAAAAACAATCGTAGCTGTGGCATTGTAGAACATGAAGCAGTTTGCAACAAACTATTTTGTTTGTTAATAAAACTATCAATCGAAATATCAATAACAGTGCAAGCGTGATACTTTAAGCACTTCCCTAGAATTGGCTATGGCCAAAATTTATTAGAGAAAATCCCGACAGGTCAAATTTATCAAACTAAAACAATTCCTTTTAACAGTAATTTACTAGGTTAGATGCAATTATATCTTAATGTCTGGGTTATGAATTAACAATAAAACTATTTAGGCACATCATTTCGTTCATAATATTATTAGAAATAAACACAATTCTTTTTAATAACTCTGAACATTAACTTGAATTAAATTATTGAATGAATTAATTATTGAAAAAATATGATTAGAATGAAATAAAGAAATTTAATTTAATTTATTACATTACACATACATAGACACACAGATATATATATATATATACATATCTGTATGTCTATGTATGTGTGTATCAGTCTGTATGTATGAGATATCATATCATCTCCTTTGCGCAGGAACCGATTTAGATTTGATGATTTAAAAAGAGATTACTTTGGGTGTTCTTAGTGTATGTCATAATTTAAGAAAATTTTATAAGCCGTCCGAATTCTGTCAGCTCTCTTACTAGGAATGGTTTGCAAAACACAACAATTATGATTGATTTGACAAAATAAATATCTAATTTCATTTCAACCTTAAACATATTTGTACACATACATATATGCAACACAACATGCAACAAAAACACATTACTAGTGAAGGTATGTGATCTGTCGTTCTTTTCTCAGATAACAAGTGTCTATCAAACCAAACAAAATGCAAAAAATTATTTTGGGCATATCTACATACTTAACTGAAGTATGATTGAAAAATATTTCAAGTTTCAAATGACTCTACAGTAATCTAGATACCAGAATACATTGACCTATATTTTGGTCAAAAGCCAGACACCTGACAATAACTATGTTAATTTAAGAAATAGACAACTACATATTAAACGTATCTGAAGGGGGGGTACGAGGTAAAAACTAGTTCCTTGTTATGCTCGAGAAAAGTGAGCACATTAAATTGTAGTATTAGGGGAAACATCGAGTAGATAGGTTTATAGCTGTCTTTATTAATTACACATAATCAATTTAAATTTGAAATATTCGTGATTCATTTGAACGAGATGGAAACTCAAAAAGATTGAATGTTGGAGCAGTATTAGATTAAACCGTAAGCCTGATATTAAGACCCTCTTGTTGCATTTAACAAGGTTAAATATAGTATAATAGTAGTTGGCAACTGAATCGTATCGGTCTACAAGCGAAATGGAATGGTAATGAGAAAACAGTCGTGGCCCGGGCGATTACTGTAAGATCCGATAATGCCCTCGTTTTTCTTCTATAATCCTGAAAAAGTGATGCAGCCCGAGCATTACGAGAATGGCTACAAAAACGATTCCCTGACTAATATAAATAAAACCTTTTGGATTCCTGTTTTAAATCCAATTGTTAAAGCTTGGGAGAATTCGGAATCGGATAAATTTATTATCAGGCGCTGGTCTACCATTTCATGTATCTACGTATTTGTAAGCACCGAAGTATATTGCTGTAATTTCATATTATGTTTTTTGGATACAGATACCAAGCACATTTATCTAAATACCATATCATTAATTATAATGATATATATTAACCAAATATTACATTATGGTTACTATTACAATTACTTATTGAAAAAACACATTAAATCTAGATGTTCATATATACATACAGATATTAAAGAAATTTCTTTTAAAATAACATATTTTTACTCTCAAACAAATATTGCCTAACCTTTTTATAAAATCGGTAATGCACCGTCTTCGCTGTATTTTTCTTTTATCTCTCCCTTCTTTTTATAGTTTGAATTTATTTATGTATTATTAAAGCTACGGAGAATTTGGTATTGGATTATTATCAGGCGCTGGTCTACCATTTTTTATTATTGCAAGCACCGAAGTATATATAAGTATATTTTATACCGCGGGGCAGACATGCTTAGGCACGAATGACCGGCTCGAACGGAGTGATACCACGGCTTCACAGGAAATGTAGACAAGACACGTACTTGCATTGTATTGACGGGTGAGTGAGGGTAACGGAGTACCAACTTTAACTTACAAATAAATTTTATTTATATTTATGGACAGTGGGAGAGGAAAAGCCATTTAAAAATTTAAATATGTTTTTTTTTGAGGATTAAAATCTTATACATAAAAGTTAAATTATCTTAAAAAGGAAAACTAAGATTTTTATATATATATTTGGCTAAAACTATAAACACAAACGATAATGATATGGGTATTAATACCTTTTGCATAAGCCTATGCCGATATTATCATCGATTTCTGAATGCATGATAATGTCTGTTCTGTAACACAATTTTGTTAGAAAAAAATCATAAGTAAAAAAAAAAATAAGCAGTTGTAAGTGTTTTGACGTAACTTAGGTGTAAACGTGTTTTTTAAGCAAGTTCGGGGTTTCAATTTTAGATTGCATCGTACCGCATCTCTTTCTACGGTATTAGTTAATTTAAATGAATATTTTAACAATCTTGCAGATTTTATTATATTAAGGAGGTAAGATTAAGGTCTAAGCCAATTACGTCGGTAGTCGGTTCCTAGTCCAGTCGGTTAAAATTAAAATAATAGGATTCGGTACCACATATCCTTTCCTTCTTAATAAATATGAAAACGAATATGACAAATATTCATATTTTCTCATGTATCAAGAAATCAAACAAACTAATATTATCCACACAAGAAAACAGTAACTGTAGTTAATTATAAGTACTTAATATTTTGCAACAAAAACCTTTGCATGATTTCGTAGTTTATTATTTTATTAATTTTAATTAAGTATTAATGGATTATTAATTAAATAAAAAAAATCTATTGTTTAGGAAACAGTAAAATATTTATATATATGAATACTTTTATAACTCCGTAAAAGGCTCTAGGAAATTCCTTTTACAGAGAGGTCATAGAGCCTATCACGGACGGTTCAAAAATTGATACCTCCGTAACTAAAAGAACAACTCGTGATTTAGTAATCCTAATTCTGACCCATCAAAATTTCGATATACAAAAAATATTAAATGCTTAATCGAAGGATTAAAGTTTTTTGGCTTTCATTGGTACAAAATATTTCCTTTTTGTTCAATTAAAGTATACCATTTAATTTTGGCCTTTCTAAGAAATTAATGTTTTATACTCAATAGTTTACATGTTTAAATAGGACTTTTAGTGGATAAAACATACCGAAGAAGGTTTTCGTTTGTACTATTAACAATTCTATCGACTAATTTTATCTTAAATATAAATTAAAAGTCATTAAATAATATACAGTATATTAAAAGTTATGAGCTAATAAATACGGCAGAGTATTTCTATCAATACGGATGATGATACCGCCGTATTGGGTTCCATTTCAGTAAGTCGTATCCTATCACGACGGTATTTCAGCTTCCATTTCTTAATTATGTATATGTCAATTACAAATATGGAATATATACGAAGTATAATTATAGGAAAATAGTATGAATGAGAGTTACAAACTTGAATGGTAGGTTATTACACTAAAAATACTTCGTTGATAGATTACTCTATGAACGAAGGACTTACTTTTTGAACTCCGTGTTTATGTGAGAGGTTTTACACTGCAACCGTTGCAAAAGCTGACTGATTTTTTTTTTTTTTTTTTTTTTATACTATGGTAGACAGACGAACAGACGGGTCACCTGATGGTAAGTGACACCGCCGTCCATGGACACTTGCAACTCAAGAGTCGAAAGTGCGCTGCCCGTCTTTGAGGGTGATGAGGGATGGGGGATGCAGGGAGCGGAAAGAAGAGAGGAGCTATGAGGAGAAAGGAGATGAGGGGAGAGAAAAGGGGGAAGGGGGAATTGGGCCTCCGGAAACCTCACTCAATTCGGGGAAATGCAACGCAAGCGTTACTTCACAACCGGTTTTCTGTGAGGCCGTGGTCTCGCACCGGTCGAGCCGGCCCATTCGTGCCTAAGCATGGCTCTACCACTGATTGAATGACACTGATGAATTTGATAGGTTAAAGTAAAAAACAGTATAAAAAAATCGCGTTCTTAAACTTTCTTAAACGGGAATAACACGCGAAAATGAAAATACCATCGTAAATGGAGCTCATTTTAACTACCACCGTAATAGGAGTCGTTACCTTAATACCCTCCTAACTAATAGCTAATATAGGGGCTACAGACTTTTAATAAACTAATATTGATAACTATACTATCGACGGCGTTGTCTGTCTACAACAAAGAGTATTTCAACCGAATCCACTTATCGGAAACTTAATTGTTATAGGACATTCTATTTCAACGCTCGGTAAACAGCATAAGTACACAAGTCGTCATGGATAAATGTACTTACTATGTGTACCTACTGTGTGTACCTGTATTGTTACTATAAAATAGATAGTTGTTTAATTAATGAAGAGTATGATCAGTGTTGAAACCTATTTTGATTTAAAAAGAGATTTAATTGTAAGGGTTACTCAAAAAGAATAAAAAATATATTTGTGTTACATTCAAAATCATTGAACTGCACACCAAATGTATGTTAAAGTACATACATGTGTAATATGAAGGTATAATGTGGGAACCAATTTTCGGCCAACCCGGTATAATAAATTTATGTATGTAGTCCACATATGTACGTGTTTTAATCAAGGGACATTAGCATAAAATGGATTGACAAAGGCCATCTAACTAGTCTCATCAACAGGGGAGATCTCATTTGTACATCAATAATGAGCTTGGCTTGGCTCATCAGCTATGGGGATATGATATACATTTATTATACACGTTCTGTTTTTGAAGACTAAAATAGTTTGACATTGTTTAACCAAGTACTTTATAATCGGGAGCCCAAGTTAATTAAACTTGGGTTTCTGGAACAAAAAAATATTAATCAAAACATATGTTAGAAAAAATCCTATTGTAACACGGTTCAAATAAAGAATTGACAATGTAATTTGTATATAGGATGAGACAGGTCGGGCGTGTGGTCTACTTAATGACCGGCGCAAGCGATACGCTTCAATGTAACCACAAAGCAATTTATATTTTAACCTTAAAATAAATTATTAAATGAATGAATTTACAGTAACAATTTGTGTTGTAAATTTAAGACAAAGGTGTAACATGACAGCTCTGTTGGCTAACCGAAACAGATTAAAGTTATCTGGTCATCTTTGGTTTTTGTTAATTAATATATGTCATTTTTTATTTATAACGTTGGAAGAGCTATGCTTAGGCACGTATGGGCCGGCTCGACCGGAGTATTACCATGGCCTCACAGAAAACCGGCTGTTAAACATTATATTTTATTATATTTTTTATTATATATAGACATGACAAAAACTCGAAGATTTAAATAATGTTGGTGTACTGTCAATAAATGAGACAAAAACGAAAATTGTTATAGTCTCTTTGCCTATCGTCAGACATAGTGAATGTGAATTCTTATTGAATAAGTTAAAATAAGAATTTGTAAATTAAATGGTTTTCTTAGGGATGACGATAATTACAATGAGGTTTTCACTTGAAATCTCTTTCAAAGGCTCAGTTTCGTAGCATGTATTGTAAGGAAAGTCCACCAATTAACTATTAACAATAAAAAAATTAAGACTAGTTTACTTTAGTTATTTCCATTTCCTTCAGTATTTGACTGTTGGGGTGGGCTGAATATTTATAATCTATTTAAATTCTGCAAAAGAGAGATATTAGAGGCATTTATAATCTACATAGCTTAGTTAAGCACAAATTTAAAAAACTTAAAATTCTGACGGTGCCAATATGATATGATTAGTTTAACCAAAGATTTTTGTATTAGTAAAAGTACAAATATATTTTTTGGGCTACTGTGTTCAATTATATCATATCTCTTGCTTTTTATTTCTTCTGATAATTCTTCCAGCCAAAGGGAAGAAATTTAAATATTGCATAAAATGCACGCTTTTTAACACTTGTAACTTAAGTGTTCGCAGCTAAACTTTAAGTTGCACTTTTCTTTATAAACCTTAAATTGCGAACAAGATTACGGCCCACCGGACAACAAGCCGAGTTTTAATGGGATATTTATAATTAATTTTTAACTTCATTAAAATACTATGGGGTAAAATTTGATGGATATATGAAATTACATAAAATATTAAGTCACAACGCTGCGGGTGTTAATTATTAGGAATTATCAAGTATAGGTCAAGATGGACGGCCGCCCGTCTCAAGCAATTAATGTTAAATTTTATGAAGTGCTTCGGGCATCTTAAGGCCTTTGACAATTTCATTTTATACTTATCTATAATCAATTTATAATTATTCATAGCGTACCAATATAAAATTATTTTTTGTTTCGAAGAAACTAATTACTAACATACTTCGTTGACCTTTTTACCGTGGGAGAGCCATGCTTAGGAAAAAAATGCTTGACCGGAGTAATATCAAGGCCTCACAGAAAACCAGTAGACAAACAATGCTTGCATTGTATTGCCCTGTGAGTGAGGGTACCGGAGGCCTAACTCCCCCTCTCCTCCTTCTGCTATTCCTCTCTACAGATCAGATGACCCGCCTGTCCGTCTGTCCCCGTGTAAAGTGGAAAAACAGATAACGACCTTTATTCAAGCACCTCTTACCCTAGTAAGTGAGGATTATATTTAACTTGGTTACAAGGAATCTCTTCTGGGTAATATTTCCTATTTTAATTTATTCCTTTTGGACAGTAATAAGAACATGCACACGTTTTATTATTAATCAAGGTGCTCTTAGTATGAAGCAATAACAATTATTTTTGTGTGGAGTAATTTGATAGTCAAAAGGAGGGTTTTACTGTTTAATTTATACCGAAATCACAATCATCAGAGTGCGTTACTACAAGAGATGTTATTTACGTTGAAGAAAATGTATCAAAGAATAATTAACGTAATAAAGTACTTCATGAAATCAATGAAACGTCAACACGTTTTAAATATTTTTCTGAAACCATTTTCCATAGTGTGTGTAAAATAAGCTTGGAAGCAATTCACAGCGAGGTTTACAATGTTAGCAAGTCTCATCATAAATTTGGTGGCACAGACAAGCGGTTTCCTTCCCTTCACGCATGCGCAGAAAACTTACCAGTTTTAACTTTTTATTTTCGACTTCTGTGAATTCGTTTAGCTTGCCGCACCATCAAATACATATTTGCGCACATTGGTTATATGTGCACAGGTATCGAATTATGAATGTATATCATATCACATTTGTTACTATTATATAAAGTGAACGAAATAAATTTAAACCTATTGAACGATTTCCATAAAAGAAGGTTTTAGGTGTGAAATTTTATGTGTCCTTTTTATATCACGAAAGTATCATCTGCAATGTTCACACACTCTTGTGAGGGCGTTTCAATATGTAGAAACTCTCGCGCAAAGTCATACAAGACCTAGACCGAGGGCATAGTTTTTCTTTTTTACAAGTCTCTTCTTCTTTGTGTATGTTTATATGTTTTGTTTGAGTAACTTTACTGTGTTTCGATTTTGGGTTAGTTTGGTTTCAGTTGTCCCTGCAACACTATGAAAATATATTTGTTGTACAACCTAAAAACAGCAAGCGATGTTTGATAACTCAAATTGCGATAAATTCGATTTTGAATAGATTTTATATAAAACAAAAGGCTTTTTATCGTGCTTAAACAACATTGACCGCCTTACTTTACAAACAGTTTAGTTTTAGAGCATTTGAGTTTTCATGTTATTTCATTAAAGATTAGTTGAAAATTGATAATGATAGATCTTAATCTATAGCCTTAATCCGCCACTGCCGAGTTGTTATTTAAGTTTAAGCTGCTGAAGGATATCTGTCACAAACATGTTTTGACAAACCAGCCTTACAACGTAGTGTCAAATCGCACTTTACGCGATGCATGTAAAGTGTCAGATGGCACTACACGCATTGCGTACAACTCGTACTTCGGTGCCCAAAGCTGAGAATCATGCTATATTTACATATTGTATCTACAATATGCCGATGATGCCGCATGCCCGTGAGCTAGGCCTTAGTTTACAACTTCTAAAGTTTTCGAGTATCTTACCTTCAGAATATTAGTCTCCTATGTATTAAGTTAAAGTTTAGTTTGAGATATTAACTACCACTTAATGTCTAATGTTGTAGAAACTGTCTCATTTCTAGTCAGTCGTTTCCATGAACGCGGAGTACATCGATTAAAAGTTGGCTTGAACACTGCTACTTTAGTTAGGATTAGTTCTATGCACGGAGTCATTTATCTTTTAAAAGTGTGCTCTGCACGTTCTGTACAGTTACAGTTAGGATGCGCAGCAGCACATACTTCGAAACTTTGTTTGAATGATATTCCTTATAAAAGCTGTATAATTTTCATAATTCCCATCTTAAGAAAAAGCTACCTAACTAATTCATTTATCTAGATAGACTATTATACTGAATACTACGACTTATTGACGAGATTCTCTTTATATCCAAATTCAATAAGTTATTTTACTAGATCTTCATTTAAGGAGACATGTTTATTGGTAATGTACTGATCTAATTGTAATTTATTTAGCTTACGCATACGATCAGATTTATGTTAAGTTACATTCGTACGTATGATGTATGTTCTTTACTGCTTGAAACGTAAGTTTATATACTTATTATATACATATGTAATTTATCTATAATATGTACTCGCTTGTATCATGGGGAGTGTTCAGAGGAATTATTCGGACTTATACCGGCTGCAGGTTTCGCCATCGTCCTACGCGAAAAAACATCCATCCCCATCACCTGGACGATTGGCACTCCACCACTGTGCGCTCCTCCAGAAGCTTTTTGCCTCACACAACCAGCCTATGGAACAAATTGTCGCCTGTAGTATTTCCGGACCAATACGACCGTCAAACTTTAAAAAAAAGAGCGTACTCCTACCTAAAAGGCCGGCAACGCACTTTTGACTCTTGAGTTGCGGGTGTCCATGGGCGGGGTTGTCACTTACCATCAGGTGACCCGTCTGGTCGTTTGCACCATATCGCATAAAGAAAAAAAAAACATTGTACGTTTTTATGATATTTGCATATTACTATGTCATAAAATGACACCAGTAACTATACTGGTAGATTCTGTAACTATTTCATGATATGATCACGAATGTTTGACCATATCATGAAATGATCGTGAATTAAGGTGATCATATCCTTAAATGCTGATTATTAAATTATCTAGCCAGACCATACTATAATGTAATCGATCATTTCATGAAATGGTTGGCCACATCATGAAGTGATCAATTCTATAACCTGGACACGACATAAAAATAGTAAGTAGCTCTTGGTCGATCGATCGATCAACAGCGAAACGCTTCAACGAGTCCCAAAATCCGCAAAGTGGTTTCAATAAAATACTATATAAAAGATTCCACATGCTAACATTGACTATACTACCATATTTTTGTAATATTAAGCGTGGGGTTGTGGTTTATTATAAATAAAGGGCCCTTAAAGTTTCCCACTTCATACTATTAAAAGAAAGGCTTGAAACCGGGAGCACATATTACTACACACATTGAATATATGCTCTCACTACTCAAACCCCTGATCAAATATTACAAATAATTATATGTTTAATTAATATAAAACTAAACAGTGATACTATCCTTTTGCAAAATATATTAAGTGGGCATTGTAGAAAAGTAACAAAACTCAAACTCTTCACTTATAAAATACATCACCCATGGATAGTCAAATTTATGGGACTTATATGAATTGCTGACCTAGCTTAAAAAGACCCTACGTCTAATCGTTGATACATTTAAACGTTTATATTGTACAAATACTTCCTCGTGAACTTCTTAATACACTCGAATATTTATGTTATGAACATCCTTTCACTTAAGGCCCGTAGCGACTATTACGTGCACAGAGAATATTTTACATACACTTCAACGTCCATTTTGTAAAGAGCAAAGTGTAAAATGTTATATCTCGAAAACTTTACGGTTGCAGGTTGCAGGATACAATATTGACGGAGTAGTAACAATTTCGAGTGGTGAATTTATAGAGTACTTTCAGGTACTGTTGCGGAAAGATGGAGAGAGTTCTTTGCGGTAGACTTACGTTTGTATAAAGTTATTTATAGAATAAATTTATGAGTAAATTCTCTTTTACCGTTTAACTAAGATGAAAATATTAAATAAACACGACCAAATTTATATACATGCTTATATGAGACTTTTAGGTACTCAAAATATCCTACATTTCAAAAGAGCATATAGTGATTTCCAGCTGTGTAAATCGAGACCGTAACCGCCGGTTGGTGCAAATTGATCAAAACTTCGGGTAAACACAAAGGCATCGTCAGGTTGGTGAAATACCGCCGTAGCGGTGCCCCCTATTCCGTCGTAATATCTTTTTTGATGGAATTCATTTATATGAATATGATTTGGTACTTTTTAAAAATTGTTTTTTTATTCCCTCAACGTAAACAACACGTTTCATTACACTCAAATTTAATACTTCCTTGTTAATAAAGAACCGTAAATATGAGTATCGAGGCTTTATTATTGGGCACAATACGTAATAAAGACCTTAAACATCATATAAGCTTATGAAGTAATGAATAACAACGCTAGTAAAACGACTAGTATTGAGGGCGGCCCCTCTTTCACAAAGAAAATCGAATGACGACGGAACATGGAACCAGCGATTGCGAAGCAAAGGCCGGCTTTTAATATTCATGTTGGCTGCGACACCAGGAAACAAAGTAATAACCCAGAAGAAAAGGAATTTAAACATTCTTTCATCATAAAACAAGTTTTTATAAAAGTTTCATGGGACCTAGTACCCAATGCTTACTAACCTTAAAAATTACTTAATTAGAAATAGTACTCCAGAGCCAGCTGTAATTATATTTGTAAGGAGCTATTAAATGTAAAAATAAAGACAATAGACAGTTCGTAATGCCAAAAATTTGACTGAACATAGAACAGGTAATATAAAAAACAAGCCCCCACAATTAATATGTACCTTGTTTACTTGGAAAATTTAACATAAAACATAAATACACATACACATATAGATAAACATACACATACATTCACTTACGCATTTAAATTAAAAAAAAAAAAAAAACAAAAATAAAGAGAAGAAATAATAACTTGTAAAAACGAAGTTGTAAACTTTCTGCGTACCAAGGCTGTGCTCTTAAAGCGACACCTCTGCCTTCCAATATAAATACTTGAAGTATTTATTAAAATATACGGTTTTACTCTGATATGTATTTCGGAGATGCCCGACTACTTTTGGTCCCGACGGGCGGGATTTATAAGGACTGTGAAGCCTGACACCGCCACAACAGGGATGACTCACTCCTTGGTAAAGGCGTAAAAGTAAAAGAGTAAAACCGTATATTTTAATAAGTATGAATTTACCTTAGGAAAGTTTCTTGTTTCATTCATAAGGAATTAGCTAACCGTGTGATCGACCCTTCTTGAGACCAGAAGGCTAACCTTTTTATTATATAATAAGCATAATCAGCATTGTCATTTGATGTGGCAATGCTGCCAGCCTCTTGGGAACGCTACTAGTAGGTTACGACAACGGATTCTTTTATGTAGAATTTTATTATTTAGTGAATTTTATAGTTTAAAGCTATAGTTATGTGGTTGCTTCCATACATATTTATATAGAGAGATACATATGTATTATGTAGGCTAAACGTAACAACGTTCCTTCTTGTGCCGATCGGTTAAAGCCTGGAACTCACTACCGGGTCACGTGTTTCCCTCCCACTTTGATCCCGGGTCTTTTAAGTGGGGCGTGAAAAAGCATCTCAACTCAACTCAACTCTGTAAATAACAAACTTTTTTTTTATTTTAAATACAAGTTGCAGTTGCAAGTTGCAAGTTAGTGCAGTAAGTCAATTAAAATTTTTATTATAACATTTTAATGTTACTTTTACATGACATGACATGGTTCACTTATGTTAAAAGCGCACGTCATTTTTTTTATACTATAGGGGGACAGACGAACAGACGGGTCACCTGATGGTAAGTGACAAACGCCGTCCATGGACACCTGCAACTCAAGAGTCGTAAGTGCACTGCCCGCCTTTGAGGGTGATGAGGAATGGGAGATGCTGGGAGGGGAAGACGAGAGGCGGTATAAGGAGAGAGGGGGGCCTGGGCCTCCGGAAACCTCACTCATTTCGGGGAAATGCAACGCTAGGCGTTACTTCACAACCGGTTTTCTGTGAGGCCGTGATACCACACCGGTCGAGCCGGCCCATTCGTGCATGGGCTTACCACTGTCATTGTGTATATTTAAATGATCCTGGGTCCTGTTTAGAGGAAATGATTCCCTTTATTACAAGTCATTGCTTGTGATATTAAATAAAACAAAAATGTAAGCACTTACTCGTACATAATAAACGCTTTTTTCATTTCACACACATTTCTCGGATTAATCAAAAGCGGAAAAGAATTGGATATGAAAATAGAATGACAACGATAAATGAGTCCGATCCTGATTCCGTAATATTTTGAATTGAACTAATGAAGTATAAGATATTTTGTTCTAATGGGCTTTAGTGTCAGCTATACCGTTTACAAAAGCATCGCTTTCTCACTTACTACTTAAATAAGGCCTATATTTTTAGGAAGGGAAATATCAAACACAATTTTATCTCCCTATAAATGAATCATGGGTAGTTAACCGCCCTCAAATTTTCAATAAATAACGGTTAATTAACGTTACGAGACTCATCGGATTTGTTTCAAAACTATGCTTAATTATTACATTTCTTTTTGTAAAAAAAAACAAAAATGATCAATTTATGTTGATTTCGGGAGACCAGAGTCAAGGCTCATATGTAACACATACATAATATAAAAAAAAGGAATATATTTTTGTGAATACAGCAAGGTGCATCAGATTTTAATATTATTAAATATTATCTTTTTATGATAAGGTAAAAATTTCGTTGTTAACATAATCACATTTTTTATATTGCAGAAAATAGCGCATCATCAACATTGAGTTATCAATTACCTCAACATTCTCAATAGTTTCCTTACCTACTTGGTCAGAGTCAAGAGTCAAGTAAAGGTAATATCGTAAATCAAAAATAACATTGTAAGACTCCTTGGCGATTCTTCAACTCTTCCCTTGGGAGCACGCACACTGCATGAGCAATTCTCCAAATATTTCCTACGTTGGATAGCAAAAAAAGTGGCGCGCCCTCAAGCTAAAACTTTCTGTGGAAACGTCGATTTGAAGATATTAGATTTTTTTCTAACCCAAGCTTGAAAAGCTTCAAGGTCATTTAGTCTACGATAAAAATTATAGCTATTTATCTACAAGGTTCTAATGCTAACGAGAAAATGTTACCGATGTCACTGCGGTTATTAGTGAGTAATTTTTAATTTTACCCTTAACAGATGTTAATGGGGCTTATACCTTTAAATTTAATTTCTTCTACGCCACCGTAACCTCTTTTGATTGTACAGATAACTTCGTTAATAGATGATCGATGGACCGTACCGAATCGGATTTTGTACGAAAAATTGAGTTTTTCGGCAGCCATTTTTTAAAGTTCGCAACTGAAACACCGTACTCTTTCGTCGTTTTAAAAAAAAATGGTAGAAAGTTACTGGAATATCCAATAATATGTGTAGATATCGGTGTACTGTAATTTACTGTTATTGATACTCAAGATAAAAGTAGGTTTTTTATTATACTATATATTATACTGTACCGTTATACTGTTTATACCGTTATACTGTAACATTTCTGTCGATGACAATCAAAATATTGTTAATTTTGATGGTCTTCGACAGAAATGTTATGTAAATCAAGCTTATCTTGATCATTAGAAATGTCAGTAAAATTTAGTCGTGAAGTGGCTTTCACTATCAAAATCTATTGATATGATTCCTTTCCATTCGACCCATCCCCGTTGCTCACGAGAAGAGCTCTAGATTTTAACGAGTTTTGCTCCAAGAGTCTCTAAGAGCAATTATTACTATTGGTCTTTGAATTCTCTTAAATGAATTTCCACTTAAGTTTCAATTATTCATTTTAGAACTATCATTAAGGATTTATTACAGAAAATTATAGTCATAGATAGAAAATAAATAGACTTGCGTTTTTTTTCATATTATTTCAGTATACAAAGAGGTTTAGAGAGCTATGCGAAGACTTTTACTTACAAGGTAATATTAAAAGATTTCGATTTAGTTGATTCAATTACGTGTTGCACTTTAAACGACCTCGAAGGATTTAAAGAATATATGACAAGCTTATTGACAAACATGGGAAAAGCCATTTTTACACACCTCCTTCACATTTTAATAGATGTATAGATATTTCCTTATCTTATTGTATGTGAGATTGGTAAAGAGATTTTTTTTAAGTAGGTACAGTAAACCAGGTATGTTAAATACAGACACTAATACCCTTTCTACTAAACAACGCGAAGAATACTTAGGTATTTCGACATGCTCGATGGAAACGACGTCAATCGTTGGCGAGAGTTTACAGGGAAATTTCCCGATGCGGTGGCCTAGTGAAATATTCACCTTGATAGAAAACCGCACGAGACTTTTGGTGAATACATGAGATACAATGGTGAGTTATTAATTTTAAACCTAATAAGTTTAGTTATAGTATTATTTAAAGTTTTGCGTTTATAATATATAGACTGATATAACTTTAACAAAGTAACAGTGAAACTGATTCTAAATGAAAATTTACACCGAGTAATAATAATATCACAAGTCTGATAACCTGTTTTCCGCCTTCCGAATTCACTGTAATCCCAGCTGCCTATAGGAGGCCCATGTGTGCAGTAGACTAATTGATTGATTGATATTATTTATTGTACTGTATGTAACAAAAACATTAACTATAAAATATATTATATAAAATTTAAATTAATTATTCTTATCTGGTGGTTTCATTTTTTGTTACGTGTTTTCATGTTTATACAATTTGCACATGACCCTACAACGACCCGCTTCAACGACAAGGGTTTCTTAAGGTCTACTCTTTTTATTTCCGAGTTATGTGATTGAGCTCATTGGTATTCCTACAGCAGATTTTTTAAGTTTCATACTTAATAAAAAATACGTACACGATAAAAATAATGCGAAGGCTATTTTTTTCTGTAATAATATTCTTTATTCCGACTACATAAATGTATGGGCCATGATATTTACTACGTAAGCGTTTCATCGTAGAAAAGGTATTCATATCGGGTACAAACGAGAACCTACAGGAGCATCCATTTATATCAGAGAGTACTCTCTCTTCTCTAGTTTGAGCCCTGCTGTGAAATTTTAATGTTTATGTTTATACATTATAAAACATATGCGATGCACATACTGTGACTTCCTAGATCGAACTTAAATAGTAACTTATTTGTCCAATCACTTAATTTGGCTTTGATCGGTTAACGAAATTGTTGAGAATTATAAAACAACCTTTTTTAGGGTTCCATTCCTCAAAAGGCAAAAAAGGAACCCTTATAGGATCACTCGGTTGTCCGTTCATCGGTCTATCTGTCAAGACTAATCTTGCAAGAAATTTTCCGTTATTTTCGAAAGACGAACATAACTTTGCACATTGTCTTTGTTTTTGACTGCAAAATATAAGTTTGTAATCGCAATAACTGTTTTTCTATATGATAGAACAACAAACTGTCAGGTTTTATATAATTTTAAAAGACTTCATAAAGGGGAGGTCCTCTAATCTCTCTCTCTAGTTTGAAGACATTATGCCACCTCTAAGCTGCTAAGGTGATAAAATAAGAAATGAGCAAAACCTAATAATATATAACTCCGCAGTATGTCAGTAAATCGATATCAATATTTTATCAAATGGGAACTCAAGGTACAGTACAGTGGTCCAGTCTATATATGAGGACCACATGACACTTCAAAGGTGGACAATTAAGGAATAAAAAAATACATGTTACGCGATATCTTCGTCATTACGAATCGATTTAATTTGCTTTTTCTGAACATTGGTCCTTTTTGCCTCGCACAACCAGCTTATGGAACGAATTGTCGCCTGCCGTATTTCCGAACCGATACGACCTTCAAACCTTCAAGAAAAGAGCGTACTCCTACCTAAAAGGCCGGCAACGCACTTGTGACTCTTGAGTTGCGGTTGTCCATGGGCGGCGGTAGTCACTTACCATCAGGTGACCCGTCTGCTCGTTTGCCCCCTATTGCATAAAAAAAAAAAGAAAAAAAATTGAAAGAAATATTTCTCCTACAAAATGTAAAATTATAGTATGAAAAATACAGTCAGTTAATTACAATTTATCATGATAAGTGTGGTGGAGTCGGATATATGCATTTTTTTAAGTCAAATCTACTTGTATATACATAAATACCTATATACATAAATACCTAGACTTCGTTTACTTACGGAATTCTTTGTGCCCAAGTCAGACTCGCACTTGTCCGGTTTTTTTGGAGAAGTCTAATAGTCTGCCTTGATATTGGGGACATTTAAGAATCTTCAAAACGATCGCCATTGTTGGTTCGGTGTATATAGGATAATGAAAAAAAGGTATGAGGGCAAAGGACAAGTAGAAAACATTCTAAAGGGTCCAAGTTATTTCTTTGTTAAGATTCTAATCAAATGTGTTCCGAAATTTACAATTACATATGTCTTTTATAAATTAACCACTAGCCATTCAACTGCTCTGGTTTACTGTTAAACAGGTTATAATTTAAATTTATTATACTAAATTGTACTAAAGATAACCAAATTTCATAATACTTTAACTTGAAAAGTACACGGTACAAACATTTTGCAATGGAACTAAGTCGTTACATTTCTTTTCGTACAATCTGCATGACATCTTAAGTGATTTGAGAATGTTTGAAGAAGTAGAGCATGAAGGTACTGTGTTTTTAATATTTCACTGGTTCTTACATAAATCAGATACATTTTTGTAAAATAGAAAACGAGCCAATTTAAATTTTACGCACCGCTCGCGCTGAAAACGTTTCCTACGGACATGAATTCCCTTTCTGCGAACGTCATACGAATGAGCGTAAAAGGGAATTACATAGTAAAGCGATGCTTACTCTTTTACGGTCCAAAGATCGGGAAAATAAAGTTCTTTTTATTGCTCTTTGTTTTACAGCACTGGTAATAGGTCAATTTCGTGAATTTTGTGGTTAGAAATTCCTAGATAGTGCTCAACCTTGTGTGGACTACACCTCGGAATGTGTTACTCTATCGTAACGAAATGTTATTTGTTCCCAAGTTTTCGGTTTAAGTAAGTAGTACATTGTAAGTACATTGTTGTATTTTAGATTGTAAAAATCATTTGTAGTTAATAATAATAAAAATTTACATTTCTTCACACCGATGTAGAAGTGCTGTGGACAACGCACTAACTCCGCTCGCTCTGGCTAAAGAAAACTGGCGCAAATTGTAGTACTCAGTATTAATGATCGCAGGGAGGTTTGGAAAAGCAAAGAACTCCATGGTCTGTTCTATCGGACCCTATATTTGTCTGATGTAGACGTAAAAGTTTCAACATTCCGTCTACGGTGTGATGATCTGTTTGGAAAAACTGAAGGTTTTTAGTCTTTTCAATTATGGACGAAGCTGTTATGACGAATAACTATCGGAAATTTTGTCTGAAAGATGGTACGGTCGACATATATCGTGCATGACGCCGTCCCGGTCAATCTATCAGGAATATTATTTCTGGTTGTTATCTGCATTTGTCGTATTTGCATAGACATAACCAAGTGGCTAGGATAGTACATCAACAACTTGCCCTTAAATACAATCTTGCGAATTTAGAGCTGCTAGAGAGGTCGTTTTCTGGGTCCTGGATCTGGCATATACCTGTAATAACAGGTATGTGCCCAACCCAGTTCTCAAAAATGGTCGAGCTACATAGTATTGGGATCGATCTTTCATCACTGACAGGACTATTGTTGCCAAAAAACCTGATATGATGATAATCTCGCGAGACTTGAAAAAGATAAACAAATAAAATATTAGGATTAGTCACACGAGATTGTCGACGTGTTGAATGTAGATTTGGTGATAAGTATTCCGGTAGTCGTATCCGCTCACGGATTGACAGCCAAGCGCCCCGATCAAAACCTATAGAGGTGGATCAAGGGAGTGATGCAGAAGGCTCTCTCGGCACGGCCTGTATTGTGAGTAGGTTCCTGTTTTTGTCCCCCTAACCAACGGTATCTTGGTCCGTGTACACGAATTCAGTGGTCTACTTTTATTATATTAAACTATTTTTTACGGTTAAGTTAAGGTTCAATTAATCAATTAATCAGCCTTTACGTAGGATTAGGAATTAGGACGAGTAGGATTGCACTGTATTGTTTTTATTTTTAGCGTAGCGTTTTAAGTGGTCACCTCGCCACTACGCCACCGCGCCGAGTGTTGTGGGTTCGATCCCCGCACGGAAAAACACTTTGTGTAATTCTCAAATTGTTGTTCTGAGTCTGGGTGTTCTTTGTGTCCGTTGTTTGAATGTTTGTAAAGTCCCCCGCGACACAGGAATTAATCCTAATGTGGGAGTTGTCTTTTTTAACTAAATAAAAAAAAAATAACAAAAATATTCTTGAATTTTTTAAATATTAGAGTGTATTGCACTCCTTATATGCATTTTTTTAAACGTTTTCTGCATATGTTTAAATTGTCTAAGTCAGGGCGGTAAAACGTTCGGAGGCGGTAGTATACTATTATAGAACTTTCTTGTGCTTTAATTTGACTAGATTTTTTTTAAAGTTGTGATGATTATCTTTTTATTTGAATATTATAATAAATGAAGTCTGTTTATTAAAAAAAAGAAACCTTAAGAATTAAAGAACGGAGACGATTATCTGTTAATTTTTACTAATTTTTGTTTATAAAAGGAAGCTGTGTTCAACTCATTACACTCAGTAGATATACATATGGATGTGTGTGCTACTGTAGGTGTGTGTCCACTTGTGATGTTCAAATAAAAATACACCTAGAGTTCAACGTTCATTTTAAATTTAAAAAGAAACGGTTACACAGAAGAGTAGAAAATTAACAAGAAGCATTGGGTAATAAGGAAACAGTTACAGTATATAGAACGGAGAATTCTGAGCACAGAGAGATAAATAGCACGGAAACAAAAAATTACAATTAAACTTATACTATTACACGGATATATTTAAAAGCGGACGTTTACTGAGCGAGTGTAGATGTGCCTCGAACAATGCACTAGCTGGTGGAAGTAGACTAAAAACGAAGCGGAGCCCGCACGCCCGAACGGCTGCTATGATTGCCGACTGCTGTCGCATATTATTCCGCTACACTACCTACTATATATATATATATATTTGTTTATTTATTTATTTATTTATTTATTTATTTACTTATTTATTTATCTCTTTATTGTACACCATACAAGTAATGGAAAAAAATATATATAGACATGCATGTATTACGGTATAACAATTGGCGGTCTTATCACTCACGGTGATTTCTTCCAGACAACCTTTATACGGATATTATGACATCAAATTAGGGGTAGTCTAAGGTGTACTATTCTAACAACATGAATATATGTACTTATTATCATATATAATATGATATTAAGTTTATTATACATATATAACTAATAATACAGAATTACACAACATTACAAACATTAAAACTACAAACTAAAATTATAAACATTAGAACAAAGTTTTAAACTGTTCACTTATAGTTATTATTATACTTAATTTCGATGGATATAACATTCAAGTAAAACAATGTTATTTCAAATTATTGTCAACGTAACTTCGCCGCAGGCGGCCTCGAGCGCACCGATGAATAAATTCCAATACTCACTGGCTTCCATCGAGAGCCGTCATAATCAATAGCCGAGGAAATAATTTTATCAAGTTTGAGACTTTCTAACAATAAGTAATGTTTTTGAATTGACAGTTTCAGAGACTTTAACTTTAAGTACAAAACTATTGTTCTTAAAGTTAAAGCCTCTGTAAGTGTCTACTACTACTACTACTGTACAATTATGTTTATTGGTTCGGTCCATTTTGGGAATCATTAAAAGGAGCCCAATTTTGTCTGCAAGAGGCAGAACAACAGAGTTTGGTCTATAAAATAACTACTAACTGTTGCATGCTTCTTCGTTCACTTAAAAGTATTTTTTCCTTCTATTTATTTACTTTTAGGCTTACAGACTAATTACCATTATTACTGCCCCAATGTCCTGTTCTCTATCTCTGACACCGAGTATATAAAATTTAATTTTGAGTATTTAATGAGTGGAATCGAATTAAATAAACTCACTCACATCCTCTTATAGTGTTGGCAGGGAGTTGCGACAAACAAAAATACAAGTATAAAAAAAATCCTAAATAATTATATAGGTATAGAAACATATTTAACCTATAGAAAAAGACAGACAAGCTTAAAAGATGATATGCTTAAAAGATCTAAGAATCACATAAGTTCTAGAAGAAAAAAAATTAAAACACATTTTGACGGTTCCAATCCGTCCTTTTGATCTTCTGTTTTTATTACAACCTTGATCATATATGAAAAATCTAAAGACAGTTAAAGACAGTTAAGTATTTATAACCTAATATTGTATCTGACTGTACAATAAAGAGTCAATCAATCAAGACATATCATTCACCAAAATCCCGTCATCTATTTAGTTGTTACGAGGGAATATCTAAATGGACATGCTTTTCATAATTTCTATGGAAAGTAGTAGTGTGAACATTATAGAAGCTGGAAATTTATATCACATTTTAAAGCAAAACTAAGGACGCAGAATGTACAAAAGTTTCATTAACATTAAAAAATTGTATTAAAATAATATACAATTTTCCTGTAACTTTTTAGAAAGAGCTTGAAATTGTATCGTATTGAATATATATAAATAAAATTAAATAATCTAACTTCTCCCTTCTTAAGATTTTCAGTTTATTTTAAAATGCACTTGTTCAAAAAAAATTATTTATAAATTAATAATATAACCGACTTCAATAACCTAAGCCCTACCTACCTAATAATATAAACGACTTTAAAATCAACCTTCGATCACACGCGTTAGTGAAAAACAACAATGAGAAAGCACCTTCGCTGTTTATTCGACCGATTGACATATTCAGTCAAAAGGATTGTCCGAAGTAAGTAACAGATTAAAAATCCATTGACCGTATAGTATCACTGAAACTCTGATACAAACATATGTAGCATAAAAAAACATTCAAGTCTAAAAAATTGAGTATCAAAGGATGGAATAAAATCTTTCTCTGTTTCAAGTATTTGCCTATAGAAGAAAATCAACTGGAAAATATATGAGCAAGAACATGTTCGCTATTAGTATTCTTGAGCTATTTTAAATACAGAAATTTATACGTCACAAAGATTTGAAATGGAAGGGCCAACTGCCAACTTATATTTTTCTTGGCTTTTGAGCACATTTCCATAATTATTAAACATCTCCAGTAAATTACAAGTCGCTTAATTCTTTAGGGCGTTATATTTTCTAATCTGTCAGGATAAAATTCAGAGCTAACAAATTCTTCAAGTAACAACTTACTTAAGAAATAAGATTTTATACCAAAAAGGATTACTTTGTTACTTTCCACTCTGGACCTTAAAACTTAAATTGTGAGTAGGTTTCACTTAAAATACGCTTTATAAAATTATGCATCTGCATTCCATTGGATTCGTTTTTCAAACAACACGAACACAAAAAAAGATAATATAATTAATATTTTTAACTGACATTTAATTAATGTATTTTATAGTTAGTAATTAACAACAAAATAATAGATCACATTTATCCAGTAAATTTCTACAATTGAATATTTTATAGTACATCTAAAGAGAAAGGAAGGAATACTAAAAGGAAGTAAAGCTTGACATAAGCATTAAAGTAAAAAGTTTTTAATTTGACCAGAAATGAATATTAAAATATATTATCAAGTATGAGTTTCCTACTTCTACTTCATGAAACTTAGAAAATTGAAGCACTTGATAGGAATCGCTAATAACATTAGATTTATATTTTTATATTCATCCACGTACTTAAGGTTTTTTTAAGGAAATCTGTGCATGTCATGAAGTTAAATTTTAAATAACGCCTTCTCACGGTGCCTTCTTTAATTTCCCAAGAGCCTGAATTCATAAGAAACCTGACCATTGTTATGAGTTTTTCCCATATGAACACTGTGCTAAGTTTAATGCAGTCCCTCCCCGATATTGTTTCAGTTCTAAAACTTGTTTAAAACTAAGCTCTGTTTCTAAATTTCGTTTTCTAAATAGATACACTTGGAACTTTGAAGTTCTTTTGCATACGAAATTGAAGTTTATTTTTATTGATTCGTTGACTTACTTACTAATACTGTACATATATGTATATATTTCATTTTCAACCACCATAAAGGTGATCATAGCCAGTGATAACTATAAATGTCATTTATTTTGTTTCATCACCACAATACATTGCTATGATCAAATTATCAGGCAACTCTAACCACCGCTTAATTCTAACTGTGCAGTAGGAGTATTTTCCAGATGGAAGAAAATAAAATAAAATTAGTTCAGTGTTTCAATGTACCACACTGAAAGGAAGCCCGATTAAAGTCTACTGAGCTTGGCATAAACATTAAAGTAACAAGTTTTTAATTTGACCAGAAGTGAATTTTAAAATATAATGAACGTGAAATGTTTGTACTTTGTTTCTTACGTCTTTTGGAAAATTGAAAATGCTGA
Organism: Tyria jacobaeae; assembly: GCA_947561695.1. Taxonomy (NCBI): domain Eukaryota; kingdom Metazoa; phylum Arthropoda; class Insecta; order Lepidoptera; family Erebidae; genus Tyria; species Tyria jacobaeae. Next base: position 15,832,226 of record OX387209.1, read on the forward strand.
GCGCATATAATCAAATCGAATTTTTATATTCACCCATGTGCTTAGTTTTTTTTACGTTTGGTATAACTTAAGAAACAGTGAAGTTATAATATTAATTAAATTATGTATAAGTACTGAGTTAATAAATAAATAAGTAAAGAGTACAGAAGTTGATTCACTTTATGGTAGCGAGCCAGTAGAATTAACCAGGGGTCAGACGGTTATATCGGGAGTCGATCATGTGCATATACTCTTTTCATATTGAGCTCCAAATTGCGAGATAGAATATCTCTGTGAATTACAACGAAGATAATTTAGGTGTCACAAGAAAGGTAGCTTGTCGTCCAAATAGTTGATATGGGAGCATGTACCTATTTAAAAGCTGAAAGTTAGAACAAGACCTTCTAAGATGTGCTGAATAGCGTCGTCATTTTTTCCCCAGGAATTCGTGAATTCTCCAAATATTTCTGAATTACTACAACTCAGGTCAATTGGATATTTAAATCATATTGTAAGTTTTAATAAAATATTTAAAACCTTAAATATACCATTTAGCCTTTGCTATTGAGGTATATATGAGATTATTCTCCTTGAAACAATTACATACGGTCCGAAAGCCCGCGAAACCCACTTGGGTGTCCCTAATCCCGTAAGGTGTCAGGGTGTAAAGCAAGTCGCCCTAATTGCCACATTTTCATAGATTATATCTATTAAATATGAACATGAAGTTGATGAAAAGCTAATGTAACTCATGATTATAATTAGTAAGGCTGTTTTTGTATTGCTAATCATGTTTGATAAATTAAGTAGTTACCATATAAGTTCAAGGTGTGACTTCATTATCCATTTTGCAATTTCTTGATCAACTGTTAAATAGTTTCGAGAAACAGAATAGACGGTTCCAAATTTAAAGCACTTTTGACTATAACGTGGCATACCAGTGTTTGTATTTGCTTACACAACATGGTGTTGTGTTTTGGCAATGAAGAGTCAAGACTTTGACTTTTTCTATGGATAAGGCGTTAATGCTTTCGTTTAATTGTGCAGAATATAGATATAATTGAAAACTTTTCTAACTAATCCTTAAGGATAGAGTAAGTAGGTCCATCGTCATTATAAATATTATATTCTATATTATATATATGTATACCTCTGGCAGACATTGCAGTTAGACAGAAACAACTTTAAGGACGAGGTGCACAGAAGAATTCGGCTGGGTTGGGTACCGTTTGGGAAGCTACGTCGAGTCTTCTCGTTATCGATCTCCCAGTGCCTTAAGACGAAAGTCTCTTCAATGACTGTGTCCTACCCGTCATGACATATGGAGCCGAAACGTGGACATTTACGGTACGGCTGGTCCACAAGCTTAAAGCTCGGTGTTTCTTTAAGGGATCGCATCAGGAATTAGGTGATCTGGCAGAAAACCAGAGTAATCGACATAGTCCACTGGATCAGCAGGCTGAAGTGATAACGGGCTGGCCATATTAGCCACAGATCCGATGACCGTTTGAGAAAACGGGTTCTTGAGTGAAGACCGCGTCTCGGCAAACGTAGCGTAGGACACCCACAGGCCAGGTGGAGTGACAATTTGCGCAAGATGGCTGGTAGGAGCTGGATGCGAGAAGCCGAAAATAGAACGAAGTGGCGTGCAATAGGAGAGGCCTATGTCCAGCAGTACTGCGATAGGCTGATGATAACGATGATATTCTATATTTATTCAAAACGTTTATTATTAATATAATAATTAATATTCGTAAGCAAAAAAAGCAAGAAGTGATTAAGTCATTATTAACTTACCTATTTTACATAATTGCAAGACATGAGTATGGTAGCGAAAGTAAGGTAAGCTATTTTATGTTCTACCAGTTATTGCAATATTGATATACGGATGACGGATTTAAAAACTAACATAAAGATAGCAAACTTATGAATAGTTTTATTATGATATTGTTATTCTGTCTATAAAATTCATTAATGAACCATCCATCGATGTTACTCATGCTCGAACGTTCTTGGTAATTTTTGAGTACAGTGACAATACTGCACTAGGAAGAATATAAAATGGATATAAAAACAGTAAAATACCTGCTTTAACTGAAATTATAACGCTGATGTAGTCCTTAATGTCGTTATCTGTAATTACGAGTGAGCCTTAAAGACAGCCGTCAGCGCTTGTTCAGCACTACGATTCAGTCTTTTGTGTCGTAGGCGGCGACAATTATCTAGTGCCACCATAATTACAGGTGATTCGGTGCCCGTAATCTGTGCGAAGTCAGCTTCGGCAAACCAAAGATGGAAATTGGTGATAAAAAGAAAGTAATTATTCTTTTTCAGCTTTTCCTTACCTATCCGTATAAGCTACTTTGAGAATCCCTTGTCAGAAAAAAAATCGATAATTTAAAACAATTTTTCGTGATTTTTAATCAAAATTATGAAGTGCACTAGACGTCCTTGTACTAACGACAGATACATATTATACTTATCTCATACCACTATTGCTTTTGCAATAAGATACATGGCAAAATAGTTACGGTTCTTAAAGGTTTTTATATAATATATAATTTGTACAAATTAAAATAAAAAAATACGTTTATTTATGTGGGGAGGGAAAGGAGGAGAGGGGGTGTTGGGCCGCTGGAAACCTCACTTAATACAATGCAAGCATTGTTTATCTACCGGCTTTCTATGAGGCTGTTAATATTCAATTTCAAGCCGATTCAATTCGTGCCTAAGAATGGGTCTAACACTGTAAAAGCCTCTTGGAAGACAAGAAAAAGATTCGGCTGGGCGGCAGTGACTATTGCGGCCATAATCGGTACGGTTTGAGAGAAATTACTTTCGGCTGTGGAGTGAGCTCTTGCAGTAGCTTTCCCCACGGATTACAGTATGGGGGTTTACAAGAAAGGAATGTAGGTCTGAATGTGTTGGACCCGTGCATCGAGCCCCTCAGAGGTGCAAGCGTTCATAAGATCAGGCTGGCTGAATGCTTGTTTACGACAAAAAGTGGTAAAAAAACGTTTACAATATATGGCGTGGATATTTACACGTAAAGCTATTTTTAAACAGTATAACCCTGCATGTATTCTATATATGTATTAATATTGCAGTAGCTTCTCGAGTTTAGATGCCAACCTTTAATAAACAATATAACTAATGATGACTAGAAATTGGCACAACTTAGCATTCAGTATGGTTTAAACGAGACATTCCAATATAATTATTTACATATATACATACACACATACATATATTCACACCTGTATCTTTGGTAATAATATGTAAAATTTGGAGAATATTAAAAAGAAAATGGATGATAGAAAGGTAAGGAAAGGGGTACTACTTACATGGATAGATTGGGAGTATAAACAAAAACTCAATTAAGTTAATGGTTTTATAAAAATATGATGTTGTGACTTTTGGGATATATTTGAACGTACTTGTGATAATCAATCAGTATACCTCAAATCAAATTAATAAAAAATAAATGCCCTTTCACCCGTGTGCCAACTGTTTCTATCTTACGACTACCTTCACAAATAAAATACCCTGTGACAGGTTTTATAGGAAAAGTCCATTTCAGTTGCCGCTGAATTGGGCAGTAACGATTCTACGCTCCGCGTCACACTTAAATGATTTACACACACACACACACACACACACACACACCTGGGGCTGAGGTGATACTGCTACCGGGCGCCTCTCCACCAGCGGATAGGAGAATGCTCGCCGCTCATAAAAGCGGAGGGTAGGAGTGAAATAAAATAGCTCCCGCGGACAAAACACCCCAAGTTAAGACGTTAAGATACCGTGTCGAGGACTGCATGGCGCCAGGGAAGTGACGTCGCAAACGGTTCCCCTGGGGCACCGGGTCCAACCCCAGGCGTATTTAGTGGCCTTACTCCAGCAACCGGGGCTCTGCTGGAGTGGACGGAAATTTCCCTAGGTACTCGTGGGAACAAAATGATAAGTCTTAATACTAACAAAAACCAAAATGATGAAAGAAGTAACAGTGGCCAGGAGGCCAAACAAGCAACTGTAGACGCAAGTGCGGACATGAAAAGGACGCAAGCGTGGGACCATCTGGAGAAGTTAATTAGTGAGCTCAGAGAGTTTGTACAACCAAAAATAAACGTCCATAAGGAGATAAAAACCAAGGTGGCCAGTATTGGCAGTGCCTTCAAGAGACTAAAAACGCTAGAAGATGCCCGACTCCCAGACCAGTCTCGAACTAAATTGACGCCAATAGCCTCATGTACACCACCAACACCTCGTGTACGGAGCGTCACTGAGACGACCACGACGATAGACAGTGAACTCGAAACTGATGTTGAGTCCGTCACTGAAAAAAAAAACGTGATATTCGCAAAGCTAAACGAAAAGAGCGGACATCACCAGAATCGGGGAGCAAGAACGCAAAGAAAATGAAGGGAACAGGACCCACCCTACTCGCTGAAAACAAAACGCAAACACCCGACAAGAAGATATTAGAGTGGCAGGCAGTTAAACACAAAAAAAAGAAGACGCTGTCTCAAAAGAAGAAGCCAAGACAAACAGTGGGGAGGCCCAATGCACTGATTGTTCGGCCTAAAGAAAAAGGATTTTATCATGTATGCGGATATACTCAGTCGGGTCAAGAAAGATGTTCCCGATGACCAAGTCCGCTCAACGGTAGATAAAATCCGCAGGACAGCGACTGGTGATCTGTTGATTATCCTTACCAAGGAGAGCACAGACAAAGGTCACGGGCTACAAAAAACCATTGCTAAGCTCCTTGGGAACGAAGCTGAAGTTATAAGCAAAGGACCACAAGAGGAACTCGAAATGCGAGACCTCGATGACACGACGACTAAACAAGATGTTCTCGAAGCCCTACAGAAAGCGGCTGAAGAAGATGATGAACTGACTCTCGATGCCATCAGATCACTGCGCAAGGCCTATGGCGGCACACAGACTGCATCAGTGACACTTGCAGCGTCAATAGCGAAGAAGATCTTGGAGGAGCACGGCAAAATCAGAATTGGTTGGGTCAACTGCCGAATAAGAATTGTAGAGAGACCAACCAAGTGTTTTAGATGCTGGCACTATGGACACCTTGCAGCTAAGTGCAAGAGCAACGTGGACCGGTCCAATCACTGCACCAGCTGCGGAGAAGAGGGACACAAAGCTGCCACCTGTAAAAAAGATGCCCGATGTGCCTTGTGTCTCAAAAAAGGCAACACGAAAAATTGTGCCCACATTGCTGGTAGCAGCAGATGCCCAGTCTTTAAAGAGGCACTCCAGAAGGTGAGAAAAAAGAAACAATTATGAAGATACTGCAACTAAACCTCAATCATTATGAGGCTGCACACGACTTGCTCATGCAGACCGTGCGAGAACTGAATCCAGACCTTGTTCTGATTTCGGAGCCGTATAGACACCTTACAACTCAACCATGGGAAACAGATAGTACCGCTAAAGCTGTGATTTGGGCCTGTGGCGGATGTTCCTTTCAGAGTTCTGCAAATAACAATGAAGCTGGTTTTGTCGTGGCAAAACTTGAGGGAATTTACTTCTACAGCTGCTATGCCCCGCCCAGCCTTTCACTGCACGAGTTCAAGAACTTTATAGATCGACTGTTCGAAGATGCGAACCAATATTCCCCGATTGCAATTGCAGGGGACTTTAACTCCAGGGCAGTCGACTGGGGTAGTAAGGAGACAAACGCACGAGGAAAGGTACTACTGGAGGCAATGTTCAGCCTGGATGTAGTATTGTTAAACAGTGGAGATAAACCTACTTTTGTCCGAGGAGAAGCGAATTCCATCGTTGACCTAACCTTCGTCTCCAGCAGTCTAGTTAAGGGAAACTACTCTTGGGAGGTTATGGACATCTACACAGCCAGTGATCACTGTGCACTATTGTGGGAAATATCCTCCGAACAAAACACTGGAAGAGTGCACAGGAAAACTAAGGCAATTGGTTGGAAGATAAGTGCCTTTGACCTTGAAGTTTTCATGGTGGCTCTTAATAGTGCACCGATCAGTGATGGAAATACTGAAAATATGGCAAAATTTGATGAAGAGAATTACAGAAGCCTGCGACACCACCATGCCTAGGAAACGTGCTATGATCCGGCTTTCTTCAATGCATTGGTGGAACGAAGACATCAGTAACCTCCGTAAAAAGTGTCTTAAGGCGAGAAGAGCAGCACAACGCTGTAGGAAAAGACCAAACTATGAGGAACTGGTGGCAGTATATAAAAAAACTCGCCATAGATTACACAAAGTCATCAAAGACAGCAAAAGACGATGTTGGAATGAGCTGATACTTGAGGTAGAAGACGATCCATGGGGCAGACCATATAAGGTAGTCATGACTCATCTGAAAAGCCAGCCAATGCCATCGCCCACTTGTCCCAAACTCTTAGACAAGATCGTTGCCACGCTGTTTCCTCACCAAATGCAACTATATCATCAGATAGAGTGAAACAGAAGAAATTCCACCCATTACAGAAGATCAGCAGTTCGAAGCATGCTCTAGAGTAGGGAATACGAAAGCTCCGGGCCTAGATGGAATTCCAAATATTGCACTAAAAGCTGCCATTAAAGCAGCGCCTGCAATATTCCTTGACGTTTATAACAATTGCCTCACAGAAGGTACGTTCCCATCGATGTGGAAACAGCAGAGGTTAGTCCTCCTCCCTAAAGGAAAGAAGCCTCCGGAAGAACCAACATCCTATCGTCCGCTCTGCATGCTGGATACAGCTGGCAAAATACTCGAACGCATAATACACAGGAGGATCGAAGCAGCAGTCGAACCGCTTGTTGCCAGCAACCAATACGGCTTTCGGAAAGGACGCTCTACCTTGGATGCAATTAGCGTTGTCGTCAATACAGCTAAGGACGCAATCGCCGGAACCAGATGGAAGGGAGGTACGAAGAAGTACTGCCTGGTGGCAACGTTAGACATAAAAAATGCCTTCAATTCCGCCAAATGGGATTGCATTATGAAAGCTCTTTACGAAATGAAGGTACCAGGATACTTACACGGATGGTTGCAAGCTACTTTTCTGACAGGGTCCTAAAATATGACAAAGACTGGTCCGAAAACATACAAAGTCACTGGAGGAGTACCCCAGGGCTCAGTTCTAGGCCCACTCCTGTGGAATATCATGTATGACGGATTATTAAAACTAGAACTTCCAAAAAAAGTCATACTCGTGGCGTATGCAGATGATGTGGCCGTAGTGATCGTTGCAAAGCATCTCGAAGAAATTACCTTCGCTTTTGACGCTTCCATCTAAAAGATTAGCCGCTGGATGAACACAGTTGGACTGCAGTGGGCAGAGCACAAGACTGAGGCAGTACTCATTTCTAGCAGGAAGCGGCTGGAAACCATCACACTGCAAGTCGGAGCACATGAAATCACATCCCAGCCGTCTCTTCGGTATTTGGGCGTAATGATTGATGCCCGACTCAACTTCAAGCTTTTGTGCTTAAAATACAGGAAGCACGAAGGAAAATTGCACCAGTATATCGGCTGAGTGCTTTAAGAATTGCCAGTGCTTTTCGCACAGTGTCTGACGACGCTGTGGACGTTATTGCCGGGATGCTGCCAATTGAAGTACTAGCCGAAGAACGGAAAGCCCTTTACCACCGTAAGGTAAGGACCACACTGAACCCTGGAGAACTTGGCAAGGAGGAACGGCTAAACAGCATACGACGATGGCAATCGAAGTGGGATACCAGCACAAAAGGTAGATGGACCTACCGTCTTATTTCACAAGTTGATGTCTGGTTAAACCGTAATCATGGTGAGGTCAATTACTACCTGACACAAATGATCTCAGGACATGGGTGCTATCGGGCATACCTCTATAAATATAAGCAAGAGGTATCCCCAATGTGCCCGTCCTGCCCAGGAGTTAGTGAAGATGCAGAGCACGTGTTCTTTACGTGTCCTCGTTTCGACCTGTTACGCAGTACCTGGGCAGAGGCCCTTACGAAGAAAATTCAGCCAGAGTCTGATAGAAGTTATGCTTTCATCGGAGGCAGCATGGCAGGCGACAAGCACTTTTGCGACGGAAGTTCTTCAGGAGCTCCGGCGGTTGGAAAGAAAGCGGTCGGAAAACAAAACCAGTGACATTAGCACGACGGAAGAGCCGTAGCTAGAGCCTCCCTCCACGAAGTAATGCCTAGCGGCGGTTCCGTGGGGGAAGAGGAGGTTGACGCCAGAGGAGGTTTTTTTTAGTCGGTATGGGTGTAGTAATAACATCGAGTCCGACATACCCAGGTTAGACCCTGATGATACGTAAGAGTATTTTTTGTCCATACCTCTGGGATAAAAAAAAATAATAAAGAAAAAAAAAACACACACACACATATATACTGAAGGGGTAGAGGGCGGAGGTGTATTAAACACCCACATTTTGGGCAAGCCTTTTACCGTCAACCGGACACTATATATAAATATAACAAATATAAGTATTAATATTTATAAATAACGAAGCGTATGTGAAATGCATTTGTGAAATTAATTACGAAAAGAAAATGTGAAATTTTAATAATCTACAAGTGAATTTATTAAAATTTGTCATTAACAAAAGAACGTAAATATTTATTTTTGTACAATTAGCTTCTCCGAATCTTAGACTTATGTCAATGTATTTTTTTATTTATTTCCGAAGCAAAAAGTGGTAAATAGCAATATTGTCATTACAAGAACTGATTATTAAAATCAGTTAATGTTAATTACTAATTCATTTTAATAATTAGTTCCTTTTAATCATAATCAATTCGTTGAATGAAAGACAAATAGGTGTTTTATATGTAAATGAGACTAAGCTAAAAGAGAAAGAGATGCTTACATACGGACTGTTTATAGAGATGTGGTTGGGTGTTGCTGACTATGAACATGAGAGACCAAGGCCAAGATCATTCTTTCCGAGCGAATTTCAGTGTTTGAGAGAATATGAGTGTGGTAGATCCCGTGTTCTATCAGTCTTGAAGTGGAAATGACACCTGTATTCCTTTAAGGTGTATCTGCTTTAGACATGTCACATAATCAGGCATATGGAATTCTGGGAGCAACTGCGAGAGGTTTTATTGGTGCGTAGGACGAATGAACGAATTGTCCTGCTTGGCAATTTTGAAGAGAGCGTTTGAGTGAAACGGGATGGGTATGAGAGCGTTCTTGGAGAATTTAGAGATGAGGGAGTAAATGAGAATAGTAGGTATTAGATAGATATATGTGTGCAGATATAACTTTGTGTAATGAAGACGTGGTTGCAGCATAAACTAATTCATATGTATACTTGGCAGGAATTAAAAATGAAACCAGAAAGATCATGATTGATTTTCTGATTGTTGACGAAAGGATGAAGACTAAAGTGGTGGACACTAGAGCTTACTGTGTGCTTGGTATCAGATCATTATTTAGTTGTTGGCCAATTAAGTTACCTGTTCAGATACCGCAACTTAGGGCTAAATTGTCCACTACTGAGTTAGAAAGAATACAATTAAAACGATTAGAGAAACCACACTTAAAAGAGAACATAGATTTGGAAAATGCTTATCATAATATGAATAGGAATGACTTGAGGAAAGTACTATCCATGTATGGAGTGCACAATTACCTGATACAGGCTGTGTTAGGATTGATGGTACGTTCACACTAGTGTGATATCTCAAAAGGAGTCAGACAAGGATGAGTAGCTTCCCCTCAGTTGTTCAACCTATTCATGCAGACCGTCATGATTGGGATAAAATAAACTGAACTGAACTAGAGGGTAGCGTTCCAAGTGAAGTTCTACTTGCTTCATCAACGGAGGACTTATAGATAATGGTGGAAAGTATAAATGAGACTTTGAAAGATAAAGTTAAGTGCCAGTTAGATAAAAGTTATGGTTTTTGAGAAGAATGAAGAAATGACAGAATGTAATGTTATGATCGGAAATGAACGTGTAGGATAACTAACACAGTTTGTATACCTGGAGAGTTTTATCCAAGGATGGAAGATGCAAAGAAGATATTGAAAGTACCGAATAAGGCACGAATGGCAGTTTATAATGGCGTCCTGGTCCTGATGGAAGTATGTGTGGGGTTAGACTGGTTGAAAGAAAGAGGAATGTAAATATTTAAAAAAAGTGTCTTGAAAGAAGACGTAGTGACAAAAATTTAAAAGGGTATGCTGAGGTGGTTTGGGTACGTTAAAAGAATGAATGCGGAACGAATGACAAAATGAGACAAGCAAAGTATATAAGGCAAACATGAATGGGAATCCCAGCTGGGGCAACCACTCAGAACATACACTGATCAATTTGGTGATGTTTTGAAGTAAGGACAGGTCAGAGGTACCGACGGTCTTGTATGAACGGGTTATTGATAGTAGAAGAAGCTCGTGATGTATAGTAAGGATAAAAGCAGGTGGTGGTCTGGTGTCTTTGCCTACCCGTATGTGTATACGTAAACCGCCCAAAAACAAATTATGATTCATCCAGATTGAATATTTTAAAAAGTTGTAACCAATTTCTTTTGGTATTTCTTTTGAAATACGTTACGGTACGTTTACATTCGAATCGATTCAGATTAGAAGTTGCTATTTTGAAATAAAGAAACTCATATAATATATAAATAAATGCTCAACCATTTTACAGTAGTGTAAAAATAAATAATTTTAAATTGATGATTTTCTTGTTGTTTGTTGAGGTATTTAAAACGAAGCAGTATAAAAGGAGCAAGTATAATCTGAGGAGACTTTAAAATCAGACGCGTAAAATAAATACAGGAACGTGACAGGACACCGTTTCTGGTCTGATTTAGAGTAGATTTGTTTAGATTGGCTACTGAGAAAACAAAAATGTCATCCCTGCCTACTTAACACTGTTTACAGTCAGGATGATTTTATTCGCAACTAGCCGTGCCCCAGTATTCGTTTGGAATTTTGAATAATTAAAGATGTTGTTTTATTACGTGTTGTGTGTACTGTAATGTATTGTAGTTTATATCTAACTATGATAGCGATAGATTACGAAATAAAAATAATTTAGCTTATTCTTCCGTGAAAAGAGTGAAATGAAATGTGAAATTTTACAATTTTGAAAATTTTAAAGAAATTTTAAAAATTTTAAAATTTAAAAAAAAGTAATATTGGCTTTTAAAGAAATCATCATCGTGCATTTTAGACAAAAAAAACATAATTAATATTTTAATATCCTTTATATTTATAAAATTTAAACAGTCTTTAATGGAGCTCGTTTATTTTGATGTATATTAAAACTAGCTTCAGCCCCCAGCTTCGCTAGCGTAAATGTATTATTTTAGCTTATAAACCGGCCCGGTATTAAAGTGGGTATGACAAAAGAATTATTCAAATCGGTGATGCTGTTATTAAGTTTTGGTGAGACTAATGAACAGCATTTAATTCTATGTTTATACATATATGGACGTGCGTAAACTGACTATGTGTCAAATGCTACTTAATAAGGTATCATACATGATGCTACCGCATCCAGTTTTGTCGCACTTAATCCCCACACAGTATTTATTTAAAATTAATTTGGTTAATCAAAAACAGTGGTATTGTACTTACTTAAAGTTTATTGTATACGATAATAATATTTTTAAAGTCTATTCTGTACTACCTACAAATCCTTGTATTACACATTTTTAAAGTTAGTAACACCTCATGAACCGCAGTAGTAAATCTTTTAAATAATTCCAGCCGTGTCGTGACCCAACATAAAATTATGTGAGTAATAGTGTGTCACTTTACATGGCACAACGTAACTGAATTTTAATGTGATCACATGTCTGTGGGGTCTGTGTAAATATACGGTTCATCGTCACACGTATCACAAACGTTTTTATTTAACCGCCAGTGTAATATAACATAAAATTAACATAAGTTTTTATATTTTAAAAGATATTTTAATAACACGACACAGTTAATAAATGCTTAAAATCTATACGTTGCAAATTTACAAATTTTAAACTAATTGAAAGTTTATTTACATTTAATATATAATATACGCATCGAATATCTAAGTAACTTGTAGCGACGTGTCGCGACAGCTACTTGACACGTGCCCTTAAAACTAACCGGAAGACCTAATATATACAATTATAATCCCAAGAGTTTCTTTGATCGTATTACACTATTCCTGTTTTTTTAAATTTGTTATGCTACAAGCAGACTATTTACTACAACTTTTAATTTACGGAATAACAGAAGTGAACACAATTCGAATGCCAGGGATATCGTCATTCGCGATGCCGTGCTATCCATCCTAACACATCTAAAGATCTCCTCAGAAGCAGTGAATTTCTTTTACACTTATCTTCAGGGACGACAACAGTGGATACATGTTAATAATTTGTCATCGAATCGGTGTGATCTTGACAATGGTGTCCCTTAAGGCGGTTTGTTATTTCCATTATTGTTTAAAATATATGTATATTAATCTTATAACACAAGACCTTTAGTGTGCGTAGCACCTTTACGGTAGTGGTACGGTTATAGGTAGTTAAAGACCTGGGGTTGCCTATTGACAAAACGTTTGATTGGCGTTGCTTAGTAACTCATATAAGCCAACTGGAGCTCTCCGAACTTTGTACCGGTACAAAAATTCCTTCCCGTTAACAAACTTCTTCACTCTCTATCTCCACCATCTTATTTAGCTCACTACCTTCGGCCACTAACAACAATTTTCTTTTATGTCCGCATCCTAGGTCTGCCTTTGTGAACTCTTCAATCTATGTCTCGAGATTAGGATGTCCACTAACTTTTTCATTTTTAAAAGGATCGTGGCCATATATTTAATGAATTAGCAGAATAATTGTCACCGGGCTTTAACATGGCCCTCAGACTCGATATGTGTATGTTTTGCTTATGACGGGAACACCATAATTGACAAAAAATACATTGATATTTTGAGAGTTTTTGACATTCTTACTTAATTCTAAGTACCAAAATCTGCTATTTAAGCAGACGTAACTCCACGCAATAGTAAATACTAAATGTTACTCCAGTACTCACTCAGGCGTTTTATTTTCCCTAAAGAGAGACCATTTGTCCACTAGACAACTCGGAAAAACGGTTTAACGTACTCCGGATACTTAACCACACCAAGATTGGTTCACTGGAGACGAGTATCCGATTTACATTTTAGTCAAACGACAACGTCAATCAATGTAAAATACAATGATATTCGATTTAAACATTCATATATAGTTTAAAAAACTTAGAAACACTATGAGATGAATAACGGGACTGAAATCTATCACTTTACGCTTTCTTCGATACTGTGCTGTTTTTATTAATAATCCTTATAAAATCTTTGTGATAAACTAGTATCAAAGAGGTGGTTTCGTTACTGTTAAGCTATCTAATGTGAGAATGTCTCAACTACGAGTAGGGAAAATAAAAAAAAAATGAGTTATTTTAGATTGTGTCTCAAAAATCGAAAAAAAAAGGGAGAATAATTTTTAAAAACAATTATATATATAATACTATACTAGTACTATACTATAATAGTAATTCAGTTGATTGTAATTACTTTCTGATTCATGTTTATAACCTAAACAGACAAATCGGATCAAGAGTCAAGGGGATAACATTATACTCTCTAGCACTAGTTCATGTGCTAGAGAGTATAATGTCATCCCGACCATGGGAATAAATCATGTATTTCTACAAACATTTTCTGCGTGAACTAGAACGAGAACATGTAATACCGAATATAAAGAAAAATGAGCATAACAAACATATCAGGTACGGCTTAATTGTATTGCATAGCTAAATTTAGTTGTTTTGAAAAAATATTAAATAACATAGCATTAATTATCCATACGAATCAAGACTTCTGAAAGTCACGTTATAAACTGAAGATGGTGGAAGAGAAGGTTCACACCCCTTTTCTTAAATATAGAAAAGAGCGAGATGGCAGTAGCAACAGTTGTTCCTGCGACTGTCGTTGTGCGCTAACGGATCAGAAACATAATAAAAAACAATTAAGCGATCCTGCATTGGAGACATTTAAAGTGTCTACGTTCACATCTGGTTACAATTTATTCCGATTATGAGATCGTAGGTAGGACACAGTTGGGGCCAGGTCTGGGGTGAGGTGGCTAAGGTCTGCAGGGGTTCCCGGAGTCTTCCTTGTTAAGGTGTTCCCGGGTCCCTGGCAATAGATCTATTTGTGACTGAACATCCTGTGGTTTTAGCCGGTTCGAGTCCGACATACCACCTCTCCGTCAGCTCCGGCAAGTTGAGCACCCGTGGGGGTTTCTACACAACAAAAAAAAAAAATGGTAGGACACAGTTGTTTCCTGTAATTCTTATAACCATAATATCATCTGAACTGCTGCTGAACATAAGTCTCGATATTTTTACATTTTGCTATAATTTATTTGACTATGGACTTTTACTTAGGCTAAGACACTAAGAACGTTGACGAAGTTGTACTTTTGTATGTTGTAATTTACTGTATGTAAATTGCAACAGTACATTTAATGTAATTCGGTAGAATGTCCATTTATTAAGCATATTCTGTATTCTATTTATTCTTTACAGTGACAGTCAGTGCCATTCAAGCTGACTCTGGTAACCCATCTAACAATTATACATGAATTCATAATAGAGCTACAGTGATAACACTATAAGTAATGGCATTTTTGTAACTGTTAAATTTCGTATTATACTTTTAAATGTGTATGAGAATAGGTTTAAGTTTGATTTACGACAAAGAACAGCATTTAGGTTGGTGTGCTGCCAGAAATAAATTGGCGAGACGGGCCATGGTCAGTTGTAAATGGACACAATTGGAACCATATCGATTTATCGACAAATTCAATGGGGGCGTCTATTCATTCTGACTACGATCGATAAAAAGATATCATACGGTCCATTGCCTTTTTCCATTATTATAAAAGCAGTACTGTTTTCTGTTCGTATCGTAATTAAGTACGTTAGTAATATGTGGAATACATATAAATTCGATAAAACATATAATTGCGTAGCCATAAGGTATGATTAAATATTTTCCTGTTATGTTGAAACCATTTCTTTCTTTTATATAAATAAGGCAATTCAAAAATCTAGTCAACTCCAGTCTATTCATATCTTCATAAGACTAAATTTTAGAATGCAGCAAAATCAAATATACCTTTACATTTTTAAAAATAGTCACTTGAAATTAAAATTAATCTTTATGTAAATACTGACTGCATTCAGTGATAACGAGTTGTTTCAATTCTATAGGATTCACTTCAATTGCATTTGAAAACACTTGCAGTTGAAGTGTGTAAGGCTGCGTTGTTACATAGCGTGATGGTAGCTGTGCCAGAGGCAACTCGTAATTCACGAATATCGCCACCTTTTTCGCATAATCCACCCAAGCGAGGGTACAGCCTAAGGAAGCGAAGTGATTCTCTCACAGAGAGGTCGCAGCTCTTAAGGAGCTCTGCATGTCCTACTTTACGTAAGAAATGCAAAACAATTTATAGGTCAAGACTGATGTTCCGTACGGTGGAAATAGATCTTCATACGAACTATTTCGCGTGTAAATAGGATGTAACTAGCTACAGACATTGTAATTACACTCAATAATAATACGAATTCGCACGTATGTTAGCAAACAAACCTTTGGTAAGCGATTACCTGCGTCTACAAACACCTGCAACGTAAATAGTGGTGCTTACAAATGCCCCAGGGCCCTAGAACCCCTTCTAATTAGAACAAAATAATAGTATGGGAATAATGCGATGGATCCACCATCTTCTGAAGGACCACGATCTTTTGAAGATCAAATTTTTCTTAGTCAAGTAGTACTAATATAAAATTTAAGATAAAGTCTGCTTTTGATTAGTTTTGGCCATTGATTTAGTATAATTTCTTTATGTTATGGTTAAGGGGGACAAACGAGCAGGACTTGAACACTTGCAACTCAAGAGTCACAGAGTACTGTCCGCCTTTTAGGGTATGGGAAAGGGAGAAGGGGTTAGAGGGGAAAGGCAAACGAAGGAGGGGGAAAAGGGAAAGAAAGGGCCTTCCAGCAACCTCACTCAGTCGGTCACACAAATCGAACATTGTTTAACAGCCGGTTTTCTGTGAGGCTGTGGTAATACTCCGGTCAAGCCGGCCATACGCGCCGAAGCATGACTCTTCCACGTTAATAACTAACTCTGTTCTTAAAGGAATAGAAAATTAATAATTACACACATCCACATAGGCATAACTACAATGAAAAGTAAGTATCTACTATGTATGTACATATGTACGTACCAGATAATCAATCATATTGAAATGTACATATGTATATTTAACCTCTTCAACTGTCGAAAATTCTTAGTCACTATATGATTAATAACATGTTAAACAAGGAAAACTATAAAGCTCGCCTTGTCCTTAATGGAGAAGTTTAATAATACTCGTATAAATACTATTCTGTAAAATAATCATGAACAAGACACAGTTCTTCCAGGAATCGGTTAAATATAAAGACTATTTTTTTTTCATCTCAGTGAGCAGGTACCTAGAAATTCGTGGCATGGGCATGAATCCTATCTATGTTGCACTAATAGTGGTGCTACAAGCGGTCTTTACTCTTCAGTTCAGTTCAGTTCTTTATAAAATAGTATACCTATTGATATTTTATTCCGTCAATAAGTATTCAGAGAAAAGCAGTTCATATTTTTTTGCTACACCTTTAAATTATATTATACTTTATTATTTATTTCTTCCTATTATTAAATAACTGCTGTTAAAATCGACTATTGCATAGTCAGTGTGTCAAAGCCATAGGATGTGATACTATGGCGTAGTTAATTTATACCAATTATTGAATTGAAAAAATCATTGCGTTATGCTTAATTCTTCCTTAGTCTAATTTCGAAAATATATAGCCTGAATAGCGTGCGCTTGTCATACGTTAATTTTAGGTTATTTAGAGCTAGTAAAGAATTTTTCTAATAGTTAATATTAATGAACACAATTTGTATTCTGCGTTGTTTTGTTTTTTAGTTAACCTTATTTAAAGTATTCTCCAAGAATACCTACCCATATAAAAATGTCACGCCAATCACGTTCAGCTAATTTAGCTTCCAACTCACGTTTCACCTGAAATGTTTTATTGAGTAAAAGCCTCCCACGCGCAGCCACTTTTTGAAAAATAGCCTACACGTTCGTTGACCTACCGTGCCCTAGGATGCTCAGCGGTAGCAGTTTTCCGAGACCCCATTAAAGTTAAAAATGAACATCACCTATTAGTTCTTTTTTTAGGAAACCTAACTGAGTTAATCTACTGTGATTAATAGATGAATTATTTTTAAATTCTCATGTGTTATAAACAAAGATCACAACATGCTTTAATACAAACTATGTGTGTGTTTAATTTTTAAAGAAAACATTGTCTATTTTTGACAAAATTAAGAAAATGTCAACGTAAGGTCAAGTCAAGGAGGTTTATAAGAATATTTGTGTAAGAAACCAAGTCGTTATAATATGTCGGAGAATAAGTCTTTTTTGTATATATAATATTTAAAAAAAAACTCTTTAGGCACTGTTAGGTAAACATGAGGAGAGGACTGT
Source organism: Tyria jacobaeae (assembly GCA_947561695.1). Classification (NCBI taxonomy): domain Eukaryota; kingdom Metazoa; phylum Arthropoda; class Insecta; order Lepidoptera; family Erebidae; genus Tyria; species Tyria jacobaeae. Next base: position 15,849,770 of record OX387209.1, read on the forward strand.
CAAACTACATTTTCATTTTCATCGCATTTTCTTGATAAAAAATTGAATAATTTATTTATGTCACTTAGATTGTCACTACCTAAAAGATGCAACTACTCATCGAACAAAATAGTACATATATATCATATCATTAAATGTAATAAAACTTTAAAAAAAAGAAAAAAAAAATGTCTAGTACTTGTATATAAAATACGAAGAAACACTTTCCCCGACCTAATATATATATATATAAATCTAATCAAATTTATAATCAAAATCAAAACACTCTTCTGTTATTGTGACGATTCTGTAAAAGTGGATATTAACAGCGTTTTTTATTCATAAGGTAACCAACCAAGTTGAAGAGGTCTGGGAATATATCGGGTTAGTAATTGACGGAGTGTTGTTATAAAGTGATCGGCTGTGCGGGTGTCTTATCGCGGCGTTGCGTAGTGGCGAATGTGCGTAACGGCTTAACGCCACGCCCCCCAACGTCTTCCTACGACAGCGGTTGTTAAGATGCGCGCGCATTCCTGTTCAGAAGTTAGGACGAAGTCATAATATGCATTGATATTTTTACATCTTTTATTAAATTGTTAAACGTTATTGGCACAAATCCTTGCTTATAATATGGAGATTTGCTCAATTTAATTTTATTAAGGAGATCGCAATATCAATTTATGTTATCGATCATTTTCACTAAAATTTCCTGACTGCAACATGCAACACTTTATGGTATGTAGTGCGCAAAATGACACAATTTTGAAATGAAGTAAATGTCAAATCTATTTGTAAGTACCGTTTTTTTTCCAAAGCAATAACTCAAATATAAGCCATATATTATCGCATATCCCAAACGGAGCAGGCATAAATGTCCAAATCATGAAATTGCAATATTAGATGCGTTTCATGTAATAAACAAAGCTTACTACTAGTCGTTTGTTCACGGGCCCGCATGTGGCCGTGGCTTAACATCATGTCGTTCGCGTGATGCGTTGGAAAAATCTGTAGCTAGAATCAGCAGCGCAGCGCCGCGGTTCGGTCGCCAAAACTAAACGTGGCTACGTCACGCATCTACCAGTATCGCCATCTAGCGGCTTGTCGGGACCGCATCACCTCACCTGCCTCTGCCTCTCGCGACATTTCTCCGTCGCGCTCGCACCAGTGGCACGTAGAAATAACCTCAAAACGTTAATCGCGGACCAACCAATCAACAAAATATTGTCCTTCGCAGTATTAATAACAGTGACTACGACTTTTAGGACGTATAACAGTGTTATTAAAGTGACGTAATACTGTCACGGCTCTGAATTGCCCCTAGAGTGTTGCTTCACAGTGATTTTGACAAAAACGAAAGTTTACAGGACGAATGTTCCTTTTGGTGGGCTGTCATCGGGCAGCCCCCAAATTTTGTGCCATAATGTGGTGGTTTATATTTATTTGTGTTTTAAACGTTAAAGCATTTGGAGTTTTAGCGTCGAACAGCAGTGTCACAGTTTCTGAAAGTAAGCATTTTTACTTTTGTTTTTGATTTGGTTGTTCATTGATTATATTTAAATGATTATTTAATTGAGATAAAATCTTGTACATTGTATGATATACTATCGATGTAATTACTAATTGTATATTTTGATAAAGTAAGTAAACAAATCTGTATTGCTTTTATGATAATGCGTGATTGTGATATATTTTTAACAGCTGGGAACACTATGTTCGCTGTTCAATGAATATTTTAACTGGTTTATTCATAGCCGAACAGGTTTGTTACGTGCCAGTCGCATACATACGTAAACACGTGCGTTTCCTACACACGGTTGTACTTGTTTTTTATTTATCAAAAATATCTGTGTAAGAGATCTGATGACGGGTAAGATAAGGTCAAGAACACCACGCCATAACATGTGATGTCTGTCATTGTATGAATAAGAAATTACTTATTACAAATTATTTACATTATTACAAATATTTACAATGATTACAAATTTATTATTAATAACGCTATTGTTGTCTCCTTCTGTTATTATTTTTAGTGCATAGGTACCTAATTTAGAAATAAAACGCGCATACCTATATAATTTAATAATATATAATGCAGATACTTATCGTTCGTCATGTTGGATTATGATAATAGACACACAATTTGCTCATCAAGATAACCTTCTTTCTAGCGTGGTAGTGTAAAAAGCGGCTACCTTGTATGATATACAGATATATAGGACTTATTTTGTTTACGGAATCCTCGATGACCTAAGATTCGCACTTCTCCGGTTTTATTAGGTATGTGACTTAAAATTAAATTCCATGGTCTAATTAACACTATATACTTGTTTTTATTAGATTACATTATAATCAATTAAAACGGTAATTTTGAAATCTATTTATCAGCAATAATGTGTGAACCCACAAAAATTCAAATTGAAAATATTCAATAAAGGAATTGTTAGTCAATAAAAAAATCCAAAAAGCAATCATAAAATAAATAAGAAATCACGGTACAATATTGTCAATTCGATTTCCAGGACCTTAACAAGTTCGTCATTCAAAATAGTGTCATCTGGTCACAGTTTAAATAATATGTTATGACAATCTTTTGTAGTATGTATATTATCCCCAATTCCAATTGTATCTATCAGATAATTTACATTCAAGATGATCTAAGTTGTAGTCAAAAATATTTTAGTCTGTTGTATGCAAACCTATTCATCCCATAAGATATCTAATAAAATAGCAATGGAGAATTACAACACTTATTGTTTTATTCATTATAATCAAACTTATATAACGTAATCATTATTATAACAACGCTTAAATTACTCTCAATTTATTTCTTTACAATTCAAAGAATTTATCCCGCCTTCTTTCACCAGGTCCACCAAGCCGCCATTTTTTCTTTTTCTTTTGTCCTGTTATAATTTCAGTGTGTCTAATGCCAATAAAAATACCATATACATATTTTCTTCCGGCATGGAAAGAACTGTAACTGTAACTCCTAGTTACAGTTAGATAACATTAATGAAACCTTACACTTAATATATTAAAAAAAAAAACGGGAACGATAAATTTAGACGCAATTTTCTCAGAATAAAATCGGTATGGGTTGACACATTTGTTGCTTATCAACATTTATTTATTTCAATGTAAATGGTTAGTAATTTATTTTAAACTTAATGGTTAACAGATATAATTGTACATTACAGGTTTTTTATGATATAATTTCGCTTGCGAAAATATTATGAACCGTTCCACAATTATACCTACGAATTAGATATTCCTGTGTCTGCTACGGTATTTGATATTATTAAAAAATTAAAACTTAAGATATATAATTTAATGTAACTGAATCAATTAATTTAATATAAGCTATGATATCAGTATCATTAGCAATATGTAGTGATGTTAACGACACTAAAGTCAAATGTGATGTTTCAATTTTGATTACAAAATAAAACAAATTATGTATTTCATAAATTTTCAAATTCTGCTAATGAAGATTTATCCACATACTTGATATATACAATAAATTGATTGGCATATAACATTAACTGAAGTGTTTTGAAATAGCCTTTACACTTCTCCACGTGGCGAAATTGTCATATACTCTGAGTGGTACGTATCAGCTACGTAGATGTTATTTGTTTTTTTATTGTTTTATACTATAGGGGACAGACGAACAGACGGCTCACCTGATGGTAAGTGATAACCCCTGTCCATGGACACCTGCAACTCAAGAGCCGCAAGTTTTTGACGTGGTAGGGCCATGCTTAGGCACTAATGGGCCGGCTCGACCGGTGCGATACCACGGCCTCACAGAAAGCCGGTTGTGAAGCAACACATGCGTTGCATTTTCCCGAAATTAGTGAAACTTTCGGAGGCCAACTCCTCTCCTCTTTTCTCTCCCCTCACCCCCTTTCCTCCTTCCCATATCCTCATCTCTTCTCTCTTTTTTTTAAGCATGGCTCTACAATTATTATTTAAGAAATGCTATGACTTACATATTAGATGATTAACAATCATATATACTCCTACTTATATTTACACAAGTAATGCAAGGTCTTATGTGGTCGTATAACAATTTATTGACCGTCTAGCTTATTAAGAAATAGAAATACATTTATAATGTGTAGAAATACATTTATAATACATATTGCTTGCACTAGTCAAGCAATTGATTCACTATGACGTAATTTCCTTCTCATGTTTAATGATAATAAAGGTGCAAATTGAGAACTAGTTTCCATTACGTCACTTTGTGTTTTACTTTAATAGTTCATTGTTTTGTTTAGATGCTCATTCCGACGTGCTCGTTTCGAATCACTCATAATAGCGTAGAACGTCATTGAAAATCCTCATAGTTGATGCGTATTATGCAGTGGCAACATGTGCCAAGTGACGGAAATAGATAGGAATAAACACATGAAAGTGGTCGGAGACACTGTTTTCCTGATTCAGTACAAAGTTCAAGTCTTGGGCAGGTGGCCAATATCTCAAACATATTTTTGCCACTCTGTTTATTATTTTTTTGCCTTTAACCTTCCCGGCAAATGTGTCACATATTTATCCTACAACAGCGGTCACTTAATGTGACAAAGGGGTGCAACCGCTAAATGTGTGGTCGGCCGAAAGTAGTTAGTTATACTGTCTCAATTTTGGCGCCGCCCTTGCACAGCTGACGTTAGGACCATAAAAGTCCCGCTTGTGAAAGAGCACAATTCCATTGTGATGGGTATAAAATGGGCTTTGTGTCCGGAGAAAGCGTCATTATACGAAAAATGAAAAAACGAATAGCACTTGTCATACTCAGTGCAGTATTATTGGAGACACGGGCGATAGTCTCTGTTAATTTTTCAATGACACACTTTCAAAGTATTCTCGCGTCAATTGGTATCACGTTGTCCAGCTTACTGTCGAGTGTTATCTTGAAGGATTTTATAGCTTAAGATTTATTTTTATACCATCGTTAATTTGCGACAACCGATTCTGATAGAGAGCGACAGTGTGTTAAAAAGGATGACGGTATAAACAGAGCTCAATTTAATTGGTCAGTAAGAGCAGCACACTATCTCGCTACTACCACAAAAGACCTAGTCTTTATACAGCAGTTATTAACAGTTCGGTTTCCAGATTCAGCGGTTATTCCATACTTGTTTAGTTCTGATATGATCATCTTCATCTTATTTTTTTGATATTTTTTAATGTAAGTACCTATTACAAAAGATATGCAATGAAATGAAAATCAACTGAAAATAGGCAAGAAAAAGTAGAAAGTATTTTTAAAGAAATAGACAATAAACCTTTAAATAAATTTACACTTACTGCATCTATTATATTCATCACTGAGTTAGAGGACTGGGACTTCTCGGTACCAGCCGAGTTATAGGTACGCGACCCTCACTTGCTTGAGCAACTGCTTGTACCTCCCAATCTATCTATTTAAGCAATATTCCTTTCCTTTCCATTCTATCCTCTCTTTCCTGTCAATATTTTCCTAATTTTCCCATCCAATTCCCCAAAGTACCCGGATGACAGCAATAAGCTTGCCCTTACGCTTGACAGCAATATGCTTGCTATTACTTAAACGGGATTCAGTTATATATGTATGTATATATATTTTATGGCATAGGAGGACAAACGAGCAGACGGGTCACCTGTTGTAAATAGCAAAATGTGGGTTAATTACGCCTCTGCCAACTCCTCAGAATATAGTGAGTGTAGGCATCTAGTGGGCATTTTTGCTTTTTAGATCTTACCCTTTAAATGTGCGAGTAATTTGTAGGGTAAGATCTACAAAGCAAAAATGGCATGTCATGTAAAGTGAAATTTTATAAGGTATAAAATAAATAACTCCTTTCACTTCACTAGCTCATATGCATTAATTAAATGTATTATATTTTATCACATTGTAATCAAAAGGTCTTAAATAACAAAAAATAAACTTTACTTTGGTACCTAAAAATACAAGTACTCGAAATCTAAAGACAAGGGTAAACTTGGGAAGTCAATGCTCAAAGCAGCGATCTGTAAAACGCGGCTCGCGCTAAAAATAATAAAAATACTGGGTTTTAGTGTTCTGCGGCGATTTAATAAAACATGATTGTCAAAAGGTGATAAAGTCACATTCCATAAGTACTTACGTTTATTGTTATGTTTTACGTAATACTGTACTGAATACCAACCTCGAATAAGAAGATACCTTCCAATGTAAATGATTGTAAACCATTATATAAGTTCTAGGAGTTGATGTGCCTTGTGCCACAAAATTACGTATCTAAAATATTTATGGATAATAAACATTTTAGATAATTATTCAACTTTCTGTGAAATTACTATTATATTTTAAAAAATACTATACCTATGAGTTGTATGGTTATATTTACTCGTTGCAGTTAACGAGTATTCTGCAACTGCAATTTCGGAGGACCATTATTAAATAAGGCTCAAATGTAAAGAAAGCTTAAATGATAATAATTACTGTTTCAGTATAATGCTAGGCTCAGCTGCAATATTCGAAGGGTCAACTGAACGTTAGATAAGATACCACTTTTTCTTTCCAATTTAATGAAAGTGGCACGATCTGCAACCGTAGCAGATTGGTCCTTCGGGCGATCACTTTTTATCCCGAACTATTTGTAAGTCTACACGGTCGAGGTACCAGAGACACGCTTTAATTTTTATCGACATAAAGGAGACTTTCCTTATTCATATTTAAATAAGTTGAGACTTTTTACCGTCCTCTTGAAGTAAAATAAAGTAGGTTTTTGGAACCTTGTCATAGTTTCCGAAGAATCCCAACAGTTTATTTAAATAAAATTACTGTACAAAAAGAAAATAAAGCTTTTCTTTTTTCTCATTCAATTAATAAAAATAAACTAACAATTCTTGTATTAGTTGGGGATGTAATGGCAGCCACAGCACAACAATTAATCAAAATGTGGGTGGTCTTTGTTAAGCAGAGTTATCTGCGAATCTACATACATCCAACCCAGACAGATAGACTGATGATCTGGACTCTGGACTTTGAACTGGACTGAAGGTAGCTGAGATTTACAGAAAACTTTAGTAGGATTTATTTAATTCTATGTACGATTTAATAATCTCTACATTCTATTCCCCGTTGTTGTAGGCGCTGTAATAAGTACAATCGTCTATTTATCATTCGACTTTGTTAGAGAAACAACGCAATTTATTATCTGTAAAATAATTTACTCAAAACCTTTCTCATTTCGTGTTGATATCCATTAATATTGATAATACAGTATGCGTCTGTGATTTGCTATTCTTGTAATTAATTGTAAATATTGTGTGTAATATTTCACCGTGTGTATACATATGTACAATATCTAAATCCTATCTATTAAGGTAATTTCACCCAGATAACGAATTGAATATACATTAAGCTGTCAAAAATAATGTTAATTTGTGATACCTGTCTTAATTGTAAGCGGCGATAATTTCTTTAAATAACTACTAAGTAAGTATATAACAATCAAGGGAACAAAACTATAACGTAAATGTAGCTCTAGATTAAATTCATTCAAGTTTCTTATTTAAATTAAATAAGGCTATCCTTGGAAACCTTGAAATTGAATCTTGGCTTTGAAAGATCTTTACATGTCACACCAAATCAAGTATTGGAGCCCACCTAAAGAACGAGAACTATAGGTTTGTAGCGAACACACATACTCGAACCAAACTTGTACTATTTCAAGTTGCTAGCAATTAACTAATGGAAGAGTTGAGTAGACTCTTGCTTGTAACATAATTGTGTCTTTAATCGTATATCCCTTAGAGTGTACATTTAACATTTCAAATGCAAATTATGTTACCTCATTACTAGGAGTTTGAAGGTAATGCCTAAAGATCAGTAACAAATTTTGGATGAACATACGCCTGTACAGTTACATATTACATATTTTAAAACCTCATTTTCACGTATATTTATGTTGTTATACTAAATCCTTAAAAAAAATACGATAATTATTTCATTTGAATTCGTTTACCAAATTACTGTTCAGCCCTTGGCCTACTTCGGTCAGCCTCCTTTAAAATATTATAATTAGGTCTTTTTTTAAGTGTGGTAACCCCCTCGGGCCGTCATCCCACTAGGGTTTTCGGACGAATGATGTGTCGGAATCGGACCTATTAAAACGACACGGTACGCTATATTACGCCGGAAATAGGACGAACAGTTTTAGTAAGATATCTGGACCCCTCCTAATTGCCTGCAAAAGCGCGGGCATCACCTAAAAGCGAGGTAAAAACGGGTAATTCACAATTTAGCAGCGTTCAGGCACACCAGGACATCGCCTCCTCGCGGTTGGCAACTACAGCTGGTGGAAAACCCGTCTCAACCACCCGCTATCACCCTCAGGGCGCAGGTAAGCGCGCCTATGCAACGAATTGGGTCCGAGTGGTCGTTCTTCTGGGCCCGCTCCGCCGCCTCCTTTTACGAGATAACATCCTTACAGAAAGTTGCTAACGCGGTAAAATGGCCGACAGCGAGAGATCCTTTCCGAAGACTGCATTTAAAATTAGACCTACCACAACTTTATTAGAAAATGACACTTTTAGCTTTTTTATATAATATGCAGTACATAGATATTTAAAACTAGGTACGTAGATTTGGAATTAGGAAATCAGGAAGGATAAAACAACCTTCAAAAGAGAAAAATATCGCTAACGGGGACAGAAAATGACAAAGATGGAAGAGGAAATGGAAATTTAAAAAAAACTATATATATATATATATATATATATATATATTGCTGAGCTCCATTCACCTGCTAAAGCCCATCCGATGTCATCATTTATCATATAAAAATAAGAACATCTACCTTCGATAATCAATCATTACAAAAATTTATCCAAACCAAATATAATAGAGGAAAAGTACTGTGAACTCTAACCCTTTGGTGAATTTGTCCAGGAGCGTTGGTACGCAGTTACTAAAATAACCAATTTGGAGACCCTCATCGCGCGTCACCCAGTAATGGATGGCTCCGCGTTCGCTGTTGCGGTGATATTGGACGGAGAAAAATTATATTTTGCTATTACTCTGCAAATTTACCGTAGCCGTAAAATGTGAGGAAGGAATGTTAGTGGAAAGGAATATTCTTTTTAGCTTGTATTTTTGTTAGAAAAGTTTGATGCTTTCTATTCCATCATTTATACAAAAATAAATGTTGATAAAATATTGCTAGATACAATATTTTTCGCTTATAATAAACATCAGTATAAAACTGAACAGATAACGATACTGAATACTGAACACTTGTTCTAAGAATAAGCCGTTATTTAAAACATGTTTATTGAACGTTTTCCTACTTTCGCTGTGTTTAACCAAATGAAAGGGTAACCGGAAACAAAACCCCTCCTCTTCTTTTATCTCCCTCATTCTCCCTCTTTTTCCACCCCCTACCCTTCTAAGGCCGGCTGCACACTTGTGACTCTTGAGTTGTAACTGTCTATCGACGGCGGTAGCCAATTACCATCAGGTGACCCGTAGTCTCGTTTGCCACTCCCCATACCTTAAATAAAAATGTAAATATTTTCTAGCAAATGTTCAAACTATTATGTATATAGTGTAATTAGGAACGCCATCTTATATGGGACAACAAATAGTGAAGGTTACTTTATTTAATAAGTAATTAATAATTCGCGTGTCTAAAGTAATCACAAAACTGCAACACTGCGTGTTTAGTATCTTCTTAACTGTAAAGTGCTACTACATACTCCATGTATCTTTTATATTAGTTTGAATAATTTATTACACCTTAAGAGTTCTTTTTTTAAAGTAACTATTATTCTGATTTAATTTAATTGTTATAACTAATAGAGTATTCATTTAGGAAGGATAATAGTCTATGTAAGATCCCACTACGAACCTTAATATCATTGACCATAAACGAAGGCAAAACTGCGGGGTAAAAATTGCTAATATTATATATGTGAAGGCGGCCAAATTTTTGTTCTCCTTCTTATAACAAAATCAAAGTCAGTGCATGTGCGGGTTTTGTAAATAAAATAACTATTCCATGTAAGTAATTATCAAAGAATTTTGAAGATTTTTTTTTATTACAATTCCGTTAACATTTTAACCATAGAAAACTTATACTATGTTTCATATACTCTGTTATACATATAGGATAAAGGAGGAGCGCTTTTTCTCCTTTTTTATTTAACAAATAAGATTAAAAAGTTGAGTACATGTGTGGCTGTGTTATTTCTAGATAGAGTAACTTTCTAGTGCTGCAATAATAAAAAGGTAAAATTGATTTAAAATTAATTAATTAGAAACAGAAATACTTCCTGTTTATATAGATATAAAATAATAAATAAATAGTCTATTCTTACACGACGGCCCATAAACGGGGTGTATTCTTTCATTGTTCATTTACAAAATATGTATGCGTGTTTCTTTATTTTATTATAACTTTTTAATGCCTTAACAGATTTAGATGTATCGTTAGAATCCTTATGTCATCCTGAGTGACTGTATCTGTACTCTAAATGACTCAGATTAGAGTTTTTTTTAAATACGTTACTGTTTAAATTTATATTTAATTTAATTAACCCATCTACATTCATTTCCCCATAGAGTATTGCCATGAATAAACGCCGACATATGTATATGCCTACCACACATTTTTTTTATATGTACCTTTACTGGACAGTTGAATAGTCTATTTCCAATATAATTTAATATGTAATAAAAAAAAGTAATGTACAGTTAAGGTAAAGATAAAGTAATAGAGAAAAAAGATATACCACAAAAGTTACTTATTCATGAAATTAAAAACATAACTAATTGATACACAGCCACCATATTGTTTTTTATTTAATAGCGTGTGTCACTCGTGATGATGTTAGCTTTCTAATATTACCTCATACGTCAAAATCAGTTAAGGCATTTTTAAAAGTTATGGTGAAATAAAGAAATGCACATAGTTCAGCTTACGTGAACTCTAGAGCAGTACTTAGGCACGAATGAGCCGGCTCGACCGGTGCGATACCACGGCTTCACAGAACAATGATGAGGTTGAGTGAGGTTTCCGGAAGCCTAATTCCCCATCTGCCCTTTTCTCTCCCCTCATCTCTTCTCCTCTTTCCCATCTCGCCAACCTCCATATCATATCACCCTTAAAGGTGGGCAGCGCACTTCCGACTCTCGAGTTGCAGGTGTCCATTAACGGCGGTTGTCACTTACCATCAGGTGACCCGTCTGTTCTTCTGTCCCCCTATAGCATAAAAAAAGCTCTGAAAGACAAGCTTAAATTGTACTTCTATTTTTGGCAGCCGTGTAGAGTTTGAGAACTAAAAGAGAACCTGTACTGACAGAAATGTTGACGAAATTCGGTATTGATAATATTCTATACTAGCTTCCGGCTGCGTGGTACGTCAATAAAAAAGTAGCCGTTATCCTTCCAGGGACTGAAGAATCACCATCAGCGAAATCGATCCAGAATTTAAGCCGTAAATAGGTAACAGTCAGACAGAGACACTTTCACGTGTAAAATATTTTGGTACCCAATTGATGAATATAAACTTACTTTTATACTAATGAATGCATATTTTTATTTTTTTATTATAATTAATTTAATTTAAGTACTTATTCGTATCTAATACATTAATTTATAAAATCTGTAGAAGATTAGCTTTTCAGAATTTTTGTTCATTTTATTGGCCATTGTACTCGTGACCAAGCAATAACTGCTCTATTAAGGGTCGGTTGCCAAGTCCAATGCGACACTTAACGTTGACCTCGATTCAGTATTGGTCCGTTGTCATTAAGTCTCGCTGCCCTTTTGCTATGGCATCGTACACATAGATGTCCCTATAACGTGGGTTCAATCGGAAGCAATTACGAATTCGAATGTTCGATTTTAATCTCTTTAACATTCATAATAAGTTCGATTTTTGCTTGCAATTTACTTTCGTGGGTTATTCCGTTTCTACGATACCAATTTGGCTTCAAACAAGTTTAATAATGGCAACTCGAACATTCAGTATGTATTTCTGATAAACAATACTTAAATTGTATATATGTATATAAGGTTTACAAGGCAAGTTAAAATGTTATTTTAGGTTCAACGCTTATTTTGAGAAAGGGCAGAGAGTATAACGAGTCATTTTGATCCAATTCAATATTGCCTTAGTGGAAAAGTTTCTGCACTGTACGGAAAATAATAGCTGATAATGAATAATATACCATTGTTTCATTATATAATTATTTTCAAATTGACATGCTTTATCAACGTCTATATTTAGTACCTACTATAAATTTGAAAGTAACTCTGAATGTCTGTCTATTTGCTATGATTTCAAGCTCTATTTTATATTCGCTACAATTATACCGGAAAAAAAACTTACACATGCGAAGCCGCGGGCATAAGCTAGTATAATCTGATAATTTTCATAATAGTGGTATTATAGGAGTTGTACCACTAAAATAACACTCGGAAGTTGCTAAACAACTCCTATCAAAAGCTTAAAAGTATTTATGCAAAATATGACTGTAACAAAACTTCAGAAGAAAATTCTCGAAGAACTAATTAAATGACGGACACTAAAAGTTCTTAAGAAAATTTAGATTCCTCTTGCGTCATTTAAAATTTCGCTTAGGGTGGTCTGAATACAAAGTTGTTGCAATTCTCTGTGTCACAGTCATCACGACTGTGTAAGGCGTTCTACAACTGTAGTTAATAAAGTTCTGAACAAGTTATTCCTACTCACTAATGAGCTAACTCATACTACATTTCTCTCCGCATATTCTCAATTACACATATTCAATTGTGGCATCCACCTCGCTCGCTTTATTGTTTAATTCTGATTCAACATTTGTGAAATATGAGTTACCACTCACTTCATAATTAAGCTCAAACTAAAATCTAGTACGAGCCGATAAATTCGTATTGTAAAAGAATTTCTATATGGTGGTATAAGTACAGAATTATGACACTAGATCGGCAATATTTTATATGCGTACCTATACTTCATATATAATTAAAAAATAATCTTTTGTCAATCTAGTTGTATTTTATGGTTATTTACGTTAAGTTCATGATTTTCATAATATAATTCATTAATAATCATAACATAATTTTAAATACGATAGTGTTCGACTGTTTACAAAGCCGAAGGTATATACAATATACGGGGTTCTTCTGTAATTACCTTATTAAACCTCATCCCTTTCTTTATTCATCCTAAATGCGTATTGCGGACTTATCACAATTGAAAAATTGATTTATTATTGTTAATTTAGTCGAACTTCTTAACTCATCTCAAAAAGTGCTGTAAAGATATGATAAGCATAGTCATGCATAAAATAGATTTCATTGTTTAACTGGGAACAAAAATGTTTCCTTATATTTATTTATGTGCTTAAACATTGCGATTTCCATATTGTATATGAGACGTAACTATCGTAGAGTGAGAAAAAGGCAAGAAATAAACCACAACAATAGTAGCGACGGCATAGTATTTATATGCACACTGTACATACTGGCAGCTGTGCTCCATAGAATCTTATCAAAAATACAAAAATAAAACCAAATCGGGATTGATAAAAAAAAATAACGACTGGGATGAGATTTATTGGAATGAGAACGGAAGAACCCAATATGTAACGCTTGACTTGCTCCACGTAGCATGAGTATATGTATATATGTATTTTCATACATTGCTTAAAGTGTAATAAATACGCTATTATATGTGTATGTAATTTCTGCGAAATCTCGTCCCTACAAAGCAGTCATTATCATGTTTCGCACTGTAAATATTTTGAAACATTATGTTTAGTATGTACACTATTCTACTTCTCTTTAAATTCTAAATCGTTGTATTTCAAGGAATGGGCCAGCCTGAGAATAGTGGTAGGATGGTAAAAAACCGGACAAATGCGAGTCTGACTCGTAAGCCAACGAACGTCTATGTATTTATAATAATAGAAAGTATATTTAAATTTAAAAATACACAATCTTATAACAGACTTCACTGCCTTAGCATGATGAATTGTAATTAACTGTATATTTCATACAGACAGACGGACGGACAACCAAATGATCCTATAAGTTTTCCCTTTTTTGTGCAGACGTTATGACACAAGATGTCACACATATTCAAGGAGTCAACGAACTATATTAAATACTTTCACATAACACTCTTTATTTTAATTGATAATACTTTATTTTGGATCTCTTAATTTTGATATAATAGTTTAATATGATAATAAGTAAATGTTTTGTAGTCACAGCTCCGCTCGTGTCAGTAGCGTGAATACAATCCATTTATAATGTTTCATATACATATAGGTTTAGGAGAGAGCGACTAATTTGGTCCATGCTTATCCTTTAAACCTTTAAAGAATTTTATCTATTCATAGTCTTTCTATCTATTTTATTTAAAGAAGTACCATGTCAGAAAGAGCCAAAAGCCAATAACGAAATACTAAATACCAACAATTTTATATAATAAATTACAACTACTAAAAATGAAAAAAAAAAAAAACTTTAACTTAACTAAAATGTTTAAAGTGGAATAAGAAATTCTACCATTTGTATCTTACATAGAGTACTTTATAAAACTAAGTATCTATATCTCTAAACTACTAACTACTACTAAACTATAAAAACTATTAAAACACATGGATACTGCTAAACATAGTCCTAAATAGGCAGAAAAAATATTTAACAAGTTGTGTAGGTATTCATTAAAAATATGAATTTATAACAATATTATAAATAGTAAATCGTATTTTTATTAAGCTTATAGAAGATTCTTTATATTCAATTTCAGAATTGATGTGAAATGAGAGTCATAATAATTAAAATAATCTGACACTTCAATATATCTATTAAATTTATTTTTGTAAGTGATTTCCATTGAAATGCAAATTATTTATGTTTGTCTTGACTTTATCACTATACTTAATTTGTATATTATTATTTTTATTTTATTTTTTTTCTTTACAGAATAATATCTAGTAGGTATCTTTGTTCTATTTAACCGTATGAGTAATGTACTTGATGACAAGAAGAGGAATCCCGAATGCGACCAAACAATCAGTCGGACTGACCGAGAGGCATAGGTGGCATGGGGTGGCCGATCAGATTTGTTTGATATTACTTACCGAGCTCTATCGACTAAAAAAAAATCTCATGAAACTTAAAAGAACCTAATAACCTTTTGATATCGATATGACCCCCTTTTTCATGACTTTTTAAACTTAACTTTTTGTCGTTTTCTTTGTAATGTCGGTGTCATGATGGTATTCAATGGCCACGGTGAAAAACAAAAAGTTTATAAATAAGTTACTGGTTTATGGACATCTTTAGTTTCTTAGTGTCCAATTTAATTTATATATGTATGTATGTTCAATAATTTTGTTACCTGTATATTGTCTTTGAATATCATTTTGAAATTAAACATGATGTAAAGAGTTCACAAATGATTAAGGTTAAGATATTTATTAACGGCCTCTCGTCTTATTGTTCATACAACGGTATGTACAATAAGACGAGAGGCATCACACCTACCATGGAGGTTACACCCACTATATTCAAACGTATCACATGTCTTTTTTAATAAAAACTTCTATAATGCTAAATTGAGTACCCTTGTCGTCAAAGTTTCAAAACTGCATTGCCAGTTTGCTGTACAATTTCTTTTTGATCATGCTATTCATACCTACCCACCCTCATTATAGTCAGTTTAGCTACTTTTTCGTAGAGTTTCAGAAAATTTTGTACAAGCCGCTTTGCAAGGCGTGTCGGCGTATCTGGAGAAAAGTTTGCGCATTAGCGGAACTGGAACAAAGGGGATAAAAAGTTAACAACAACTTGCTTCAGTATGACACTAAAATCACAAGGCGTTTGGGCAAGTTAATGGTCAAATAATTCTTTCGGTTTTAAGATTTCTCTAGAGTATAAGTAAAGATGTTGACGACTTATCGAGTTCGATTGCTTTTACTAGTTCGATTCATCAGTTCGATCTTCGAACTAGTAAGAATGATAACAGAGGATAACGTCTAAAGGCTAAAGTATATTATTATACACATAATGATAGTATAGCATAATGTTCACGACGTATTTGTTTAGCGCTTTAAAAAATATGACGGAGACCCTGGGTGGTCATATAAAAAATAACCATGTCGGGCTGCTCAAAGTCGGGGTGTTAATATATTTTTAAATTTATTTTATTCCTTTATTTCGTTTCATTCCGAAAGTTGTAAAATTAAAAGCAGTAGAACTAGTGAGACATTTTAGTTCCCACTAGTTCGATGGTCGAGGTGATGCATCGAACTAGTCAGAACAAAGAATCGATAAATACTGATCAAAGGTGGCCAAAACTTCGTTGCAACAAGAACTTAATTTGCATTCATATCTGACTGTACAGTTACATCAGTAGCAGCTTCAACAAAAGCTATTACAACTGATCTTATCGCAACATTGTAATGAGGATTATCAATCAGGAGTTACAATCGAAAGGATTATATATACGGCAACTGAAAATGCAGACGTACTGAAAATGAGCAACTAACGAGAATAGTTAAACGGACCTGTAATTTGCATACAGATTGGCTTTCAGGGATAAACGTTCCATTTGTATTCAAACGTTGGATCCCAGCTCAGTTGTCGGCAAGAATTTATCCAGTTCTGGATTTAAATCGACCACAATATCATCAGCTTATTGATATAATGTACTACTATTCCATCAACTTATATACTATAGCAATGTGCTTCTTATAATTTATTCCTTACTTAAGATGATTTTTCTTACTTTGATAGTCTCTTCGATCTAATCGGGCTTGTTGGTTTAAAGTTCCAGTTAAAGCTTAAGTTTTTTATGAAGGGGTATTTAGATCTGGTTACATATAGATATCAACAGTTTGTTAATGCTAAATCCGTGGCAATAAGAGAGATAATACTTCTGCAGTGATTTTCTTTTATAAAATATGAAGAGGTACAGAACTTATTTCAAAAAAGAAGTGACCCTGGATACCAAATGAAGTTGTTTGACAGCTTTTGTTCCCTACCGGGTAGGAGCATTCACCTTACTTATATGGTCTAACAGACTAAAGTAAGTCAAATTTATATGCCTACTGAACAAAGTACACATAAGATCTAAATTGCTGTTCAAAACGTTGTCAATTCAGATCATTTATACCGATGACCTCTTCAATAAACCCAAGTTAAGTACTTGACTATCACGGGATGAAACTCTCCAACCGATAATGAAGGTGTAATGTGTTATAGAAGTAAATTACCACTTATAGCGACATCTTAAATTGTTATATTGCACTTAAGTTCACAAAGTACGGTAGCCGGAGATAAATTCCACTTGAAAGTTTAGACAGGAGAACAAAACATGCTTACATAGGTCCGTAAACTTACTCGTATTTGTACCTCATTTACCCCTTTCTCGAACACGGAAGTAGTATACGGAAAATGTTTGATAGTCATTTTATATGTATAAAGAAATTCAAGGTAATAATTTGATGAAAGTCTGGCCTAATAATTAGGAATGCCCAATTCCTTCGCTCCGTTTTTAATTAAGTTTATATTTCTGTGCTTGCGTAAATTCTTGAGAAAAGGGCGTGGAATTTTATTCTTAAATTTTGACTAAGATATCCAAAAACTTTATTGAAGTAAACAACAGTTTTTGAAATTTGCATATTTTACTAAAATACCTAGTAAATGTTAACCAATTATCACTTACTTTGACACTTCACATGACGAAATAAGTATTTTTTGTTTTAATAAAACATGTTTGCAGCGGTAACTTTAAAACATACTGAAAAGACATTTGATTTTTTGTTGAATAAAAGCTTTCTCATCTATAGTCTAAAAATAAGCTTACGATACAAAAGTCAACGAGTTGAAAAGGAAAGGGATAATTTAATAGACACTAGAAATAACAAGGATGAAAGGGGATAGACCTACAATTGCTCAAAACTCTTATCCGAACCGAGAGTAAAATCGAATATCAAATAAATGTATTAGTTCATTTTAGCTTGGGTTTCCACTTCTCATTGCAGTAAATTCTAATTGGGATATTCCAATATATTCAATTGACAGTAAATAAGGATTAATTCTGGCAGCGAGTTTAAACGCTCATGTAATTTTGGGGAGCATAATTACGAACGTTAGATCATTTAGCTTAACGAGAGAAGTGTCACGATTAAGATAAACGATGCTTTGAGCTCTGCTACATTAGATTTCATAATTTTAAAGAAGTGAACTAAGAGCTTATAACAGACTTATATAAATTATTTGACATACATTATATTGCAATAATGTATAAATGTTGTAAACTTGTTCATATAAATAAATGTTAATGGTCAATGCCTGAGGAGAATACAATTGTGATTCTCGCCCACCCCCATCATTGGCAAGAAAAGGAATATCGGAGTAGTTTTTAGTCGGTAAGAGTCCGAAAGACCAAAAAAAGCAGTGTCTATTAAACCTCTTTAATAATGACGAGGACTTGTATAAAAAATTAAAATCATTTCTACATTCAGATTCAAAATTGTTATAGCTACATAACCGATTTGATCGAATTTCAGACGGAACAGGCAAGTTGCTGTTGCCATATTATTACGTAGATTGAAAGCTATTTGGGTGCAGGACTTTAGCTCATAAAATAAATTTCAGACCCGGTTACCGTAATGTACAAATTTGCCGAGCTAGTCCCCTCAGACGCAAGCGATTTGCTCTCAATGAGACAGACATGAGAGCTCTCTACACAGATTGGATGTCAGAATGATCGAGCGCGCTCCGGAGCGCCCGGCAGCTACGCGCCCCTACTCGCCACACCACTGACGCACTTAAACTAGAACAACCCTCCACTTAAAGCAATTAAATTAAATCAGTGTCCCTTCCAGACCACTTTCAATGCATCAATGTATATTACCTAGCCCATACGAGTTTTACGTGGTAATCTGCTGTGCTACAGAGAATATACAAAAAAGGTTAGTTTGTTTGTAGGTGGGTTTATAAGTCTTTTCGTAATTTATCTGGGGTTAGAGTTCTACAGCATAATTACATCATATTATCTATCAGAAAGACATAATAAACTTATACGTGGAATACCTTAAAGTAAAATATATAAAATTAGGGTATTTATTTTATAACGAATTGAAAGTATAGTAAGACTTAATTTATCAACAGTGATAGGAATAGGCAGAGCTAATGTACCTGAAGTTCAAGGAACAGAGACGAAAAGTGGAGACTTCCTTACGACTAGGTACGTTCGTTGAATAGGCCAATGCGACTCGAAGAAGAGGCCTCCAGAGTCCGCCGGTATACTGTTTATTTGCACTTTATCGTGAAGGACCAAAATCGTTAAGGGCTTGATGTTGGTAACCAAATAAAAAGCAGACTGTAAATTATCAAATAAAAATAACAACTCATATTCTATACCTATAGTAGTAACATACATATTACATACATACCCGTGATTTCAAAAATGACAATTTTTTTTCACTTCATAGTATTAAGGAATATTTTATTCATTTCAGCAAGAAATAGCATAATATACAATATATTATTGATTGCTATATAAACCGCATAGATATCAAATTGGATCACGCTCCCCGAAATATTACCGCATAAATCAATGAAAGTCGGACAACGAAGATAGTCTCGCCGATTGTATTGACCGGCTGACTCCTTGCGTCCATTAATAATGGACTTATAAAGACTGTTTGGGATCCAGGAAATATACATATAATTGTACATTGTAGAAGTATCCCGCGGTTGAGTTATAGTCCAAGTTTTAATAGGCTATTTTCTTCTATTGTATTTATCTTTGAATATTATATTATAGATATAAATATTATGAGATGTAAGTTTATTTTATGTTTATTTGACCATATTGAATTTGCGGTGGAATTTTATATAAAAAGACAGATTCCTCGTAATCCTATTTATAGCATAATGATTTAAGCATGTCTCAAATCGGATGTGCTAAGAACATGAAATTTATCACTGAAGTGTCGAACTTATTTTGAACAATATATAATATCAATACAAAAAAGAATTTAATAAAAAAGAATCTGTGAGTATATATAATATAATTAAAAAATATTTTATTAAGGGGCAATATAAAAATGTCTACCTCGACCATCAGGCGATGTGTACGTTCACAACTACCTTATCTTATCGCAACACATGAATGAAGTGTTGTTTAAATTTAATAGAAGACTGAATTTACTGTGTATGCTTCGCAAAGGAATTTTCGAGACCTTTCTAAGGGTTATCTTTTATGTATAAAGCTATGATTTATTTAGGTATAAAGTTGCGGGTGACAAAAGAATGAGAATAAAGTCCTTACTTTATCTAAGCCACGATTTTCTAGGGAATGACCTTGCAGAAGTATGTAGAACCAATGTTCTACATACAGAACAGTACTCAGAGTCAATTTCACTTAGAGAAAAGCATGTTTCCGACTGAGGTAAAAAAAATGCGAAGTCTTGGGCAAAAGCTAGTATTTTATAAATTACTTAAAAAAATCTTAATAAAAAAACAGAAACCCAAAGAAGCGAAATGATCCAAAATATATTATATATATACTGATCGCGTGGGCTTTTGTGGAGACATCTAACATAAATACTAGAATTGTGTTCCTGGAAATATTCTGTTGTTTAGTTTTTTTTTAACATCGCTGCTAACCGCACGTTCAAAATAACTTTATTTTTAAGCCGAACATTGTATTGTTTTCGAAAGTTCTGTTTGGGAGCTGAAAGAAACAACCATTCGTCACAAGAATTAATTCTAGACTGCCACACTGGATGCTTACATTGGTATAAATACAATTTATTAACTTAACATAACCCCCAATTATAAATATACATATATACATATTTATTTTAATTATATTACAACAATTGTATATATATATATATATATATATATACATAACTAACTTACAACAAATTTTAATTTGAAACTCTGGTGAGGACGAAGGCCGGTTTCACTACTTCAGCTGTGGGATTACTGGGGCAATTAGCTTGATGAAGGATAGCCTCGATTATTTATTTAATTGTTCTATGCGCCTATGAAATACTTTTCCCTCTTTGATCTGCACTTACTCGGTCCAGTACTGTTGACTACCTGATCCTACTTCATTTAGAGGTTTAAGTTGTCTATCACTTAAGATTTTCTATCTGCCTTTAAAATATCTAAGCTATGAAAATGGGTTCAATCCCCCTCAATCCCATAAGAGAACCTATTCTAAGCTTGTCAAAGTTGTCAATTACTATCTGTTGGGGAGACCATACCTACAAAATAATTTACTTATGTTATTTAAAACTTCGTTGGCTGTCGTACTTGCAACATTTTCCTAAAATAGGGCCCATATAGTCAAACTGCAACCTAGTCCACGGGGCGGTTATGCCACGGCCATGCGCGTTACCGCGGCGGCGCGTCAGTGTAAACCGCATACACCTTAAGCGATATATTCGTCCAAGCCTGCCTAACATAGGTAAATACGAGCTTAGACATACGTATGGTATGGTATGGTTCACGATCCCCATGTGGGGATCGTGAACCATACGTAGCGCTTTTTCCCAGCATTCGACACATAATGCCGTCAATAACAAAACTCCTCATATAATTCTTACCTAATTATGGTTGTAAATTCTCAGTTTCACAATCAGCAGGCCATCTGTTTCGTAAGTAACTTAGCACTTAAGATAAAATTGGGTCACTCTTAGTTTGATTTTTCATTTCATAATAGTTCAATAACAGAGCTTGTAGATACAATAACTTTTGCTCGGGAACCGTGTGACTCATCTGTTTACTAGCCGCCACAGGTAAACGAGAATCGTTCTCATTCGGTGCGAACGTACTCGAACCAAATTAATAAGCGGACAAAGTTATTGCCCACCGCTGCATCCTAGTAGCCACTATCGTAGGCCTTTAAATAAATGAAAATGTCGACCATACAAATATTTCTTTCTTTTTCTTTTTTATGATATAGGGGAACAGATAAAGGGACGGGTTACCTGATGGTAAGTGACAACCGTCGCCCATTTACACCCGCAACTCAAGAGTCGCAAATGGGCTGTCCGCCTTTGAGGGTGATTAAGGACGGTGGCGGCAGAGAGGAGAGGGGTTTTTGCCATTGGGGGTTGAGGGATGGAAAAGAAAGAGGGGGATGAGTGGTGGGAAAAGAGGAGAGGGGGAGTTAAGTCTCCGCTGGCCTAACTCACTCGGCAAAACAATGCAAGCATTCTATAGAACTTGTTTACAGAAAATATTATGGCTAGCGTCTCCCGATGTATCCCGTAAATATTTCGACGCATATGCGGCGCGTGCTCGCGTCTCGCGTTACTGTAACTAACGTTTTGGATCGTAATAGACTGACACTTACGCACTTTTTAATAACCGCTTAATATTTTCAAATGCCCGCTCACTTACAGTCGACCACTGCCATTTATTATATCTTTGTAACAAATCGTATAAAGGCACTAACTTGGCACTCATATTCCTAACAAACTTGGCGTAAAAATTAATTCATCCTAAGAATGATAGTAATTCTGTTACATTACTGGGGCGAGGAATTGTAGTGATCGCTTCAATTTTACTAGGATCTGTCCGATCCAGATAGATAATAAAAAAGGATGGTAATCATTATTTATTATATAAAATAAATATCTTCTTCAACTCCGCTATGTAATTAGAGATGCTTTTCTCTGCCGGAGCCGAAAACGTTCTACCAACGCCAATGACACCGGTTGTGGTGTTTTATCGTGATAACGGCATCTTCGTAACGCAATTTCGACGGCTACTTCAGGCTTGATAGGTACACCGAAAGCTCATACGCCGCGTCCTCCATCACAGCAAACAAAGTAGGTCGCTGAAGGTCTTCGCTCATGCCTTTTACCGTAAAATACATATTCCACCGATCTGTGTACTACGTCCACACACCTGGGGCCACGTTGAATTCTTTTCCTTTTCCGATCGTCATCGTCATTTCGTAAGCAGAATATATAAATTCGAGAAACCGCGTTTATAACCGTCGCCAATTTAATGTTCTCGAAGGTCCTGCCGGAGTTGAAAGAAACAATCGTTCGGGCCAACACTTTGTCCACAAACTGTTGTTCCGAGTCTAGGTGTTTTTTGTGTCCGTTGTTTGAATGTTTTTAAAGTCCTCCGCGACACAGGAATTAATCCTAGTGCGGATGTGGAGGGAGTTGTCTTTTTAAAGGAAAAAAGACAACCGTTCTTCACAAGAATATATTCCGGACTGCTGCACCTAACGCTTACATTTCTGTATATATATGTATTTTTACTTAACATTACCCACCACCGACAATATATTTACATTACATATTTACACGAATACGATACGAATACCTATATTACACTCATCAGGACGGGTCTACGGTTACGGGTTTTCAAAATACAAACTATCAAAATCTGTTTACTCAGGAACTTGAAGCAATCTATATCATATTCAATAGAAGTATAAATGATTATTACAATATAACATTTATAATGTTAATGTCTCGTGTCGAGGCCGAACCTAGTCAGGCATCACCGAAATAAAACCGTATATTTAAATAAATATTTATAATGTTAGTTTGCACAGTTGCATTTGGATATTTTTGTAATAATTTTGTATAATAATAAAATGTTAGTAAATTCACATATTCTATCTTTAGAATTTAACCGTTACCAACACTTAGGTATCCTATGATCATTTTTTTCAATAAGTAACCACAGTTGTAAATTTTAGATGTCTTCATGAAAGAAGTCATATCATATTCTTATCAAAATATGAGGTATTGTTACAATTGTTGTACTAGAATATAATAGAATAAACTTTATTGTACTTTAAAAACAGCTTATAGTAATATACAAAAACGTTAGTTTCAAAGAGCGGTCTTATCGCTAAATAGCAATTTCTGCCAGGCACCCTTAGGATGGACAAAAATATAAAAAGTAATGAGTAGTTTTCAGGTAAAAATAAAATAATAATAATATTAGTAGTAATAAAGAGATACAGCATTTCAGAGCCTATGAACATATATATAAATATATAAAACATATACATAAATATATAAAAACATACACACATACATATAGATATGTATAAAATTGTAAATATAGCAGCGAAAGAAACTTACTTATTACCTAAGAAGCAGAGTAAGCTAAAGGCACAGCCATAACCGTATAAAGCCGTAAAAA
Source organism: Tyria jacobaeae (assembly GCA_947561695.1). Lineage (NCBI taxonomy): Eukaryota > Metazoa > Arthropoda > Insecta > Lepidoptera > Erebidae > Tyria > Tyria jacobaeae. Next base: position 15,873,940 of record OX387209.1, read on the forward strand.
GCGATAACGGTACAGCCTTTTTTTTTTGTTTTTTTTTGTTGACGGGGTGAAAAATCCTTCGGATCTCCAGCTCCTCGGGGACACAGGAGCCAGGAGTATGTGGTGTTTCCACTAAAAAACACCCCGACGGCCGGCCTCTGGCGCCCTACTCGGTGAGGACCCGGACCATGTTATTTCAGGTCCTCCCCGAATTGACGCCGTGCCTTATTATGCCCTGTCCCGGGGGAAAATTATTGTCCCCCCTAGTTCCCAGCGATGTAGGCTGATTGCATATCTATGCAATCATGCCGCCATTCCGACCGCAGTAATCAATCTGCCTCCAGAGGTCCCCATCCTCTGGCGACCCGCGGTCCCGTCGACGGTTTTTATCGCCGGCGTCTCCTTCGCTCGGGATCGGCTCTCTCCCGATCTCGTTCAGCGGTCTCTTTCTGGAGCATAACAGCTTCGCAGAAAGAGACCACTGCGTCCCAGCCCTCCTCATTCGCCAGCATGGCAGCAATAATTACTGGCGGAGACAGGACTCGTCCAATTTGGTCAACCAGGGCTTCGCGGTTAGATGCCCATGCAGGGAAGTCCTCCAGCGTGTGCTGGGCGGAGTCCCGGTCAGCTGCGCAGTGGTGGCATTGTGCCGTCTCTTCCCGTCCGATCTTATTCAGATACTCACCGAAGCAACCATGTCCGGTGAGTATCTGCGTCAGTCGGTAGGTAATGTGACCTCCCTCCCTTCCTACCCAAGCTTCGAGGTTAGGCAGAACGGCACCAACAGCGCGTTGGCGCGCATTCTGCGGCTGTTCCAGCCGCGCGCGCCACAGTGCCAATGCCTGTTGGTGAGCGTTCCGCCGCATTTCGAGCTCGTCCTGGTCTTCCCCGCTTTCACCCCGGCGGACAGCACGAATCTGGTCATAGACCTTCGCGTCCATATCCGCCAGGATATCAAAAGGCGGGAAACGAGCCAGGACTGTCGCCGCCTCTGACGAGATGGTGCGGTATCCTCGTACGATCCGAATGGCCGCTACCCGCTGCGCTTGATTGAGCTTAGCTCGGCAGCGGGAGGAGGCCGATAGGCGCTTGGCCCATATCGGCGCTCCATAGTGGGCCAAGGATCGTATCACCGCACCGTAGAGGCGGCGAACTTCTTCCTGCGGACCCCCTAAATTAGGCAATAGCCTCTGCAGGGAGCCCGCCACCCCCCGAACTCGGGGGATCATCCGCTCGAAATGCTCCTCGAAGCTCCAGCGGCTGCCTAATGTGAGGCCGAGGTACTTCATATGTCGCCCAACCTCGACCTCCGTTCCTCCCACTCTAATAAGTGAACGAGTAGGAACGGCACCTCCGCGTTTCCTGTGAAACCACAGGGCTTCCGTCTTATGAGGTGCTACCCGTAGACCTAGACCGCTGATCTCCTGGACGACACAGGCCACCCCTGATTCGGCGAGCTCCAGAACTTGCTGGAAGCCATCTCCCCTGGCCAGTACTAGAGTGTCATCCGCGTAGCAGACGACACTCACTCCAGGGGGTAAACTGGTCCTCAGGACCGCATCATACGCGAGGTTCCACAGAAGGGGTCCTAAGACCGACCCCTGGGGAACCCCGCACGTGACCTCCCTGTGATGTTCTTCGCCGTCCCGACCCATATATGATATGGACCTATCGCGAAGATAAGCCCCGATGATGTCCTGTAGGTAGAGGGGCAACTGGTGGTACACCAGTGCCTCTCTAATCACCCACCACGGGAGGGAGTTAAAAGCGTTGACTATGTCGAGACTGACGGCCAGCGCTACTCCCCCCCGACAGACGACCTCTTCCGACAGGGAGCGGACACGTTCGATCGCGTCCAACGTTGAACGTCCCTGTCGGAACCCAAATTGGCTGTCTGATAGATCAGGGCCCACTCGCGACAGGTGCTGGTTGATACGGGTGGCGATGACTCTTTCAAAAAGTTTCGCCACCTCGTCCAGCAGACATATCGGTCGGAACGCCGAGGGAGAGTCTGCAGCCCTTCCAGGTTTCTGGATGAGGACCAGCCTGGCTTCCTTCCAGCCGGAAGGGAATACGCTATTACGGAGGCAGCTAGAAAATAGCCGCCTCAGCCTATCCCCTAGGATCACCAAAGCGTGCACCCATATTCGGCCCGGGATACCATCAGGTCCCGGGGCGGTATTACGGGCGGCGAGTCGTTTCACGGCTCGGTCCAGCTCGTCCTCCGTCACGTCAAAGTCATCGGACCATGAAACCATTGTAACCGATTCCGACGGTGACGGAGGGTGTGAGGGACTACCCTGGCCCCTGGGGAAGAGTGTGTCTACCACTCTTCCCACAAACTAGGGGTCCAGGGTCTGTGTTAGTGGTGGGACCCACGGTCTGAGCTTGCTCAGTACAAGTTTGTACGGGCGCCCCCATGGGTCCCTGTCCAGTCCCTCTATTAGCTCCTTCCAAGACCGAGCCTTGGCTTCCGCAATCGCGAGGCTTACAGCCTTCGCTGCGACGTTGTACTCCCGTCTCGCTTCGGTGATCTCCTCGGCTGTGGCTCGCCTTCTTATTCGGGTTCTCTGAAACCGGCGACGGGCTCTTGAGCAGGCTGTGCGCAGCTGCTCAAGTTCCGGCGTCCACCAGTACACAGAGCCCCTCGAACCTCTCGGCCTGATCCGTGGCATCGACGCGTCACAGACGTCAGTCATGATATCACGAAACCAGACCGCCTGTGCTTCCGGACTGGACGAGACCTGTTCTTCCCCTTCCTCTGGCCAATCCGCGACGATGGCTGCGGCGACGAGCATGTCCCGGTTCATCCGTTTGAGGGCCCATCGTCGCGGTGGGCAGCCACTGCGACGGTCCGAACCTGCGTCCGGGCGGCGGATGGTCACATCGAAAACGATATGACGATGGTCCGATAGAGTGACCATCTCCTCCGCCACTCTCCATCCTGACACTAGGTCAATAGCGGAGGGTGTCGCCCACGTCAGGTCGACGATCGACTCCCCCTGCCATCGCACGCAGGTACTCACCGAACCCCGGTTCGCAATGCTAAGGTTCAGTCCCGCCGCCCACTCAATGAGTGTATCTCCTCTTACTTTGTCTAGGCGATCTCCCCACTGTGTGGAGCGGGCGTTGAAATCGCCCAAGACAAGTACCGGACGGGTTAGGTTAGGTTAGGTTAGTTAGTTGCAGATGCAACTCCTAAGTCCGTCCAGGTACGCCTCAAATGCTGGGAGGCCGCAATTTGGAGATATGTAGCAGCCCACAACGACCATGGGGCCCCACTCTACTGCCACAAACCCTAGCCCCCTCTGTAGAAGGGTGCAGTGGAGACCATTCTCCACCCCTGCCCAGTATATGGCGGCAGTACTGTCATCTGATCCAAACCACCGAGGGTGATCGGGGACGCAGTACGGCTCCGCCACAATCGCTAGAGCAACCGACTGCTCAGCGAGCGTCTGCATTAGCAGATCTTGCGCTGCGCGGCAGTGGTTTAGGTTGCCCTGCAATATTTTCTGGTATGGGGTGAATTTTAGGCCTCCATTGCCTCCTCTGCCGGACGGTATTCCGGCCGTGGCCCTCTCGCAGTTGGCGGGTTTTGACTAACGTCAATATTCGCCGAGGCTGAGGCGGGGTTGGTTTGTGGTCCCCTTTTCTTTTTCTTAGGCGGGGAGCACTTCTTGCTACCCATCCGGTGGTCCGCGGGATGACCAAGGTCTGAGCAGATCGGGCTTTTGCGATGCATGTGCGTGCTACGTGGCCTGTGCCACCGCACGCGTAGCACCGCGCGCCACGGTCTGTCTCGTTAAGGCACTTCGCCTTCACATGTCCCAATTCGAGGCACCGATAGCACTGCAACGGACGTGCTACCAATGCCTCTACCCTGGCCGAAATCCAACCCACCTGCATTCGTTTGGCAGCCGCAATTTTGCGGACTGCCGTAAGCGGTCAGCGGATCCAGGCCGTGCCAAGCCGTGACGGAGAAGTACGGATGTCCCCGACTTTTACGTCGGTAATGGAACATCCCCCTAATGTAGCTACCGCCTTGGCGACCTCGTCAGGGGTGATGGACTCATCTAAGTCCATCACTCGTAAGTCCCCTGTTCTACACGGACGCGCAATAATGGCATCCGTGCCGGACAGAACCTCTCGCAGACGCATTGCAAGTTTGTCCGCCAAAGCGGCGCTACCTTCACCGGGGACCTGTAGAATCAGGGCCCCGGTCATGGCTCGCCTGGTGCGGACCCCGCCTGCGATACCGAGATCACCCAGGTTAATGTTAGCCTTTGCGGCCATCATTAGCTCGGCTATCCGTGTCTCCGAGCCATGGGGTACAGAGATAGTGACAGCCGCAGTTGTAGGGGGCCGTGGCACAGCTTTCTTTTTAGTCGGTAGGGGAGCAGAACGCCCCGTCGACTGTGTTGTGGTTGCCGTCTTTTTTGCGGCCTTGGCTTTGGTTTTCCGACCAAGAACCAAAGCCCAGGTTTCCCCCGTCGACGTCGACGGTGCCGCAGTTTGCTGCTGCTCCACGGTCAAAGGATAAACCAGTGCTGGTGACACCTGGGTTGCCCGTTTCTTCCTTCCCTTCTTCTTGGCCGTTGGCAATCCTGTATTAGAGGCCGAGTTTGGAAGTGGCAAGGTGCTTCCTTCTGGGCTTTGTTTCTCTAGAATCTTGGAACCTCGGCCAGCACACGATCCACCATGGCCTCGTACTGCCCACGACCCGTAGCTAAGTTTAGCTCGGGCTGAGTTACTGGCTCTACCCTCTTCTTTGGGGGTTCAGCGCCCTCGTACCTAGTTTTGGGTCCCGCCGGAGTTTTTGGGTGGGGATTGGGGCCCCCACAGCGAAGCTTTTCCATCTCTTTATGTAGGGAGGCTATCTGGGAGCGGAGTACCTCATTCTCTCGCTGTAGCCTCCCTACTGCGTCTGTTAGGACTGTTGTATCAGCTATCCTGAGAAGTTTCGACACACCAGCCCTGATGGTAGTCATGGCCTCTTTGACGGCATTCTTTTTGCCACCTCTGAGGCCCTTCGTCCCTTGAAATGCTTTCTCAACCGCCGCTAAGGACTCCTGGATTTTGGAGTCTACGATGGCAGCGGGTTGGCCTTTCAACTCCACCGCAACCTCGTTTGTGTGGGTCTGCTCTGCACCTGAAACAGCCGGGGAAGTAAAAGGAGCTGCCGCTCCTTCACACTCAGTCTCCGTGCCTGTTTCAGTTTCATTCCCTCCGCTGTCCCTGCCACTTGCTGTACCCCTCCTTGGCCTTGCAACCTTAGGGGGCCGACTCTCCTCAGCCGGTCCTTTCGGTTTGCGTTTGCGAGCTTGGGAAACAGAGACCAACGACGAAGCGTCGCTATCCCCTGAGTCCCCCCGCTGCGATCGCATATTCTTCCCTTTATTTAATCGCTCTCCCGAAAGAGCGCGAGAAGTCGCCGAATTTGGCGTTATCGGTCGCACAAAACTGGGCGTGTGCGCTACCGATTGATGTGCCCGGGCTCGGACACCGCTGCGCACGTAACTGTGCCCCCCCCAGAATGCGGTGAGCAGGACACTTCGGTGTCAACCACTGAGGTTGAGTGCCGAGGGATTCTCCGACCGCTGAGCGATCGGTACCCTCCTGGGGTAGTTTGTCTTTTATAGTTACGTTCATGATTTTTTTTTTCTTTTTTGCTCTTATACGTGAGCTAACGTGGTGTTGCCCTAGCGACTGGGATACCCCCCCAGCCGTTAACCTCTTCACCGGGCTCCCTCAGCTTGGGTTAGGGGTGATTTTTTAAAGAGGTTTTCTACCTCGCGGCCTTCTCTACCCTCCTCCCCGTCGAGAAGGCCCCCGCTCCCGATTGCTCGGCGTTTACGGGTCGGGCCGTCCGGTCGAAGGTGTTCGGCATTGACCGCTGCCAGTAATTTTGCTGATCGCTGAATGTCTGACAGCTGTCCCGTCGCCCCTCTAATAGCCGTTAGGCTTCACTCCTTCTGCCAGGGACCACATTGGCCGCGCCAGTAGCATAAGATCGCGTGTACCACCTTCCGCGTGCAACAGATGGTCGTCGCATTGGACGCCGTGGTTTGGTCTTTAGAAGGCGATAACGGTATAGCCTGTACAAACTAGAATATTTGTCGAAGAATTTGCCTGTTCCTGACTGATGATCTTAATGTTCTACTGTGTGTGTCATTGAGCAACGTAAACCGTCTCTTTAGATAAGTTGGTGTGTAGAGATTTAAAAAAAATGAATGTACATGAGTATTCCGTGAGTTTTCGGAATGTGAACTGGGAGCCACTTGAGCAAAATGCGAAATTCGGATACATGATCATATTTGCGTAGGCCAAATATCAATCTTATACAAACATTTTGAAGGCGGTCAAGTTTGTAAAGTTATCAAGATAACTGAAACCGGCATTATTGTTGTACTATTCCCGTTAGTAATTGTAGGCCAGAACTTTTATTTTTTACTTTTAAAATTTAAAACACTTTCTAACATTTTGTTTTTGAGAGGGGTTCATGTTAATTGTATCTGAGCAATGTGATATTATTGCGAAGCTATCGCTTTAAAATTCATTTAACCTAAGTTTGGTTATAAAACAAATTGGTGTGTGTGTTAATTGAACTCAGGAGAGTGATAAAGCACACATTTTTCATGAGAGTCCGGTCATTGCACCAGCTTTGATGGCATCATTTCTGTTAATGGGATTTCCTATGCAGTAACAAAACAAAGGCTTCTGGAATGGAGGATACAAAGGGTCGACACTGAAATCCCAAAACCTCTCTTTCTTTACTTTCATTTTTTACTTTCTTTTTTTTAATTACAACAATGTATCAGCCGCTTAATGGCCGTTTTCGTCACACTGGACTTGCAGAGACGTCTTTTCTGTATTCTACAGGAAGGGCATTATGCTGAGATAAGGACCATTTTTGATCATGCATATAGAGTATGTGGCTATAGCTTAATAGTAATTATTATCGGCATTGTAAGCAGCCTCTGTATGTAAACAAATGTATTTGTTTTCTTTCTTTCTAACGTTGCCCCCTATAAAAAAATGTATACAATGTTACTTGTACTACAAAAAATATCTAGAAATTCATACTTTTGGCCATTTCGCTTTAATATTAATTAAAAGTTGTAATAGCCGGATCAACCCTGGACAAACGCCTTTAATCGCCACTCAAAGGCACAATTATGACATGCACACCCTTTATGGCAATTATCGATGCCTCCTAAACATTAATAGCGCTAGTCTTACTTTGAAATAATTCTGTACCTACATATATTTTTATAGTTTATGAAAGCTCAAACTTATTTTTTTTTATTTCTCAACAGCAATATGTTCACTGAAGCAGTTCCAATGCAGCAATGGCAAATGTATACCAAGAATGTGGGTTTGTGACCTGGAACGGGACTGCGAAGACAACTCTGATGAAGAAATTGAAGAATGCAAAAAAGGTCAGTGTCATACATAATATATATTTTGACCAGATAACAGTACTGATGGGTTGTAGTAAGTACTCATAACATTATTTTGTCGAATAATGATCTACTTCTTAGTTCGCCCATGCGGCTTTTCTTTACTTTATATGAGTTATTTTACTTATCTATGATTTTTTTTAAATTTTTGTCTTCACAATAACGTGTTTCCGTTTTCCGTTTCTAAGATGATCTCAAGATTAAGAGCTAAAGTACCAATTTTCTTACCACTTCACTAGTTTGTTTATCAAAATTACACAAAAAAATTGCAACATTTTGTGGTCTCAAAAATAACTAAGTAAAAAAGTATAGTATTCTTGAGCATAATATAATTGAGGGTTTAAGATCCACGGTTTAGTCAATACAGTGTATATAAATCTTTTTTTTTCATCTCTAGACATGGTACGTTTTATTGAAAATATTCACTAAAGTCGAACTCTTTATATTATACGTTTAGTTTATAATTACCTAATATATCGCGACAAATTAACAAATATTGATTTTACAGGACCACGGTCATATTGAACGTTATTGTAATAGGGTGCGTCTAGAGGTAATGTATTTATCCACCTTATTCATATCCAAAAACTAATTGAAATAGCTCTTTAATTTTAAATGAATAGAATGAATTTTCTTTTGCACCATTACAATATGGATTATATAGTGAAATACAAAAACGATAGTAATAATAACAAGTAATAACAATAAGTAATAACAATAAGTAATAATAACAATTTTATATTTCGAAAACTAAATCGTTTGAATACACGAGCTTTGATTATTCGGAAATCTTACAATCTGATCCAATAAATTTAGTTTCATTGCAATGTCTACCAATACATTATCTTGGAATCTGTACAGATATGTATATTTGTAAGATGCATCTATTGTTACTGATCTGAAATGCGTCAATGGAGCATACATAACAGAAACTAAAGCTTAAGGACAGCTTATTATGGTCTGATAAATTCTATACATATATTCAATAAACATGTCAATTACTATATTTATTAAACATATCCTTGTTTAATATGATGCAGGAAGCAATTGTAGATAGTAATGATTGAAACTTATAACACATAATTTTCGTAGTTTATCCTTTAAAAAATTTTGATTTCTTAAAAATATTTAAGTATTTATACAATTTAGAACTTAGAAAATTTATGATTTTTTAATAGTTTGTTTTGTTTCTTCAATTGGTTTATTTAAATTTCAAAATCAACAAAGGTGATATTAAAATCAAAATAACTTACTACTTCTACAAAACTAATCTACCTGGAGTACCTGTATTTTTCAAAACTTAACGTTGAATTACGCAACATATCTTTTTCTATGAGCATTCCGCTACTGACGAGTGTTTTATTAATCTATCAATATTTATTGGGAAAATAACACCGGTAACTATTGCCTCTTAAATAGAAGTCCGTTAGTGGTTCAAGTTAATTCAACTTACTTCCCTCGAGTAATTTATAACAGTGGTTGTAGGCATTTTTAGGCAAATCGGTCGGTTTCACCAGTGTTATACCACCACCTCGCAGAAAACTGTGCGTTCCATTTCCCCGAAATTAGTAAGGTTTCCGGAGGCCCAACTCCCCCTCTCCCCTCTCTATAATATTAAATAATAATTCAATGCTATAAATTACTTGTTTTACAAAGTTCCCATAAAATTATGTATTTATTAAGTAATAGCTAAAAGACGCAAATAAAAAAAAAAAAGAAATGTTATCAATTCATGTGTTCAAATGAACAATAATGACTACTTACCCTTTGCTCAAGTGAGGTCCAATATTATACAAATGTCAAACATTGTTCCAAAGAGGAGCAAGTTGATCGGCAGCAGTTGTAAGGGTTAATTGGGGATCATTATTGTTATTGATATTGAAATTATTGTATTCGTTGGCTTAATGTAAATTAATTGCAATATAAATGAAAAAATGTATATTTGCCAGTTTTTTTTTCGAGTATAAGAAAATAACAATTAAATCAGATACACCTGTACTACCGGTTAGTCTTTTCTTAATTGATTCTTAATTTTCTTAAAAAGCTCCTTTTTATATTCTTAAATTCTTATAAAATATTACAATCTGCATTAGGTGCATTCACTAAACTTGTACAATATCATACATTTTGAATGTTTGTACTTTAGATAAGCTTATTAAGAATAATATGACCGGTACACTCTTAACTCTTAAATTCACTATTTCTATAAATATAAACTTACGGATAAAAAATCTTGATAATAGGCGAAATTTTGACATTATGTGGATGCTATAGACATTAATATGGATTATTATATAATTATTATATAAATGAACTTGTCTCTTTGATTAATTATATTATGTAGTAGGTATAGATTGGTACTTAAAATCAGTTATTAGCCGTAAGGACCTCGCAGTCAACAATTTCAATTCTTCAATCTATAATAATTTATTATTGTTTGTAAGCTCCTACTTGATTGCTCTTTGGCTTCCTTTATTGACGAGAGATGACTGGACCCGTCTCGCTGGCGCCTCCACTTTATCACGCATGCGCCGGCCCTTAATAAACTATGAAAAATGATACCTTGTTTACTAAGGCCTATTACAGTACTTATCTCATACGTCTGTTTTCCCACATTTAATATATGAATATGAAACAGATATATGCAAACGTCCCGAAACCTAACCAATATATCGACCACTCTTCTACAACTAGCTCAGAAGCCGTTTCATGTGATACATTTGAGCAAAGATACCGGATCAATAAGTTAATTTTAGTGTTTGTTTATTTTAAGGCTTGTCTTCTATATGTACATATCAAATGCTTTATATTTTGTACTGTTTACATAAATTTTGTATGTTTACAATATGTTATATGTCAATATGTATATATGTTTGAATACTAATACTTACTACTGATACTAATATTTACGAGAAGATAAGAAGAGTCATTGCATATAGTCAAATAGATAATATATATAGATATTTTACCTATACGTATATTTTTGGGAAAATTAATTAGCATATACAGCGCTTGACAAAATTTGACATGGAGTTACAAAGAAGGAAGGAAAAGACTCGAATAGGTTCACATTTAAAAAGTTAAGTAAACAGGAAACTGTCAATGATCGGGTTTCCTTCCTCGTCATTTTTATTCAAAGTAATTTGCGAAACCGAACTCAAATAACGTTTCGAGGAATCTTTACTTCTGGCACGGACTATATCTGACGGACGGTGAACTGCATATCTACAATGTAGTTAGGCTTAAGACACGAGTTAAGTTGTGGGTGTATTTAGTTGCCTAAAACGGTATGTTTTTTTGTAGATGACTCGAATGCGATCAATCTTCATTGTTTTAGTCTGTCACTTTTCATTTGCGTCAGGCGTTTTTTAATGATACCAACTTGACTGAAAACTCGAGTGTCCTGTTGGTCTAGTGGTTAGCGATCCGGGCTGCTGACCCCTAGGTCGTGGGTTCGATTCCTACACGGGACAAAGTGTGTTCTGTGTGATCCACAAATAGTTATCCCGAGTCTAGGTGTTCTTTGCGTCAGTAGTTAAATCTTATGTAAAGTCTCCTGCAAAACAGAAATCAGTCCTTATGCGCAACTTTTCTTTTTTAAATAAAAAATAACATAAAAAATGAATACATTAAATTCATAATAAAAATTGGCCTTGTAATAAATGCTTAAAATTACTTGCTTGGAGCGTGGAGACGTAACAAAGAGGGTGGTGTAGCGATATACAAAGACGGTAAGAAGGATATTGAGAATAAAAATGCTGATTAAAATAGGACTGCTTCTGTCAAAGACGCTCTTTCTCTGAACTCAATACTAACTCGAAGCTCGTATCGTGATATAATCAATACTTTATTAAATGTTTTACTCGAGAGATAATCACGATAATATTAAAAAGTGTTTACCCGTTTCGATAGAGATGCACTGCCCGTGGTCATGAGTCCTCCTGTAAAAATAATTTTAGCAATAATTTAAACATACCACCATTAAGTTTGACCTACATTTATATTATCTTTAATGGTAGGTACTAGGTTAATTACTAGGGTTAAGATCCGAAACCGAACTTTGATCCGATCCTTAGAGATTTATTATTAACTTTAGAATCTACTTTCACTCCGCAAAAGTTATAGGTTTAGTTATAGAAAGGATTAAAATCTTACATTTAAGAAAGTTGTTGAAAATTTTGTTATAATAAATGCAAAAGTAACTTCCAGTTATAATTAATGAAAGTAGAACAAAATATAAAAACTTTTTCTACACACATATGTATGTAGGTATACTATTAAATACCACCAGAGCGACAAAATATTTATTTCCACGTAAAACAAACTTAAACATTTGATAATAAGTATCAAAGTAATTCGCATATTTCATATTTCCCCAGTAATTAAAATTATCTCAAAAATATCTCGTAGGAGCGAAACTCGCGACCTATAATAATACAATGTATTATAATTCAATTAACTTTCTATTGGAGAACCTTCACAAATATAACTTCAGTGTGTTTAATACATATTTATTTATCCTTGTATAACACTGTTCATTGTTAAAATTGAAACAAAAAAAAACACAAGTGTGTAAATGTGAAGTCGAATTACCTAGTCCAAATAGGGGACAAAAGACTGAGAGAAATAGGTTGGTTGGAAGGGAAGGAAATCTATTGGTGTAAACAATTTAAAACAATTTAGTCATCCGGCACAGCTTAGCATGTAGGCACTTTTTAGTACAAAATTATGTAAGTACATTAAAATTGAGGTAAATTTCTTTTCGAATGTTTTAATTAGTATTATGGTCAGCCGTTATCACATAAAGATATATGTATACCTACTTTTAGTATGATAATGCTGTTTCGATTTCATACTTAGGAATGTATTGTACATGTTTGTGTAGAACGAACGCTACTGTTGCCAATGCTTGATATAATTTCCCATCTATCAATTGTTTTAAAGTTTGAAATTTAACTAAGAATGCCAGCTGTAACCAACTTAACACAACTGAAAAGTGCGTTGGTAGAAGAATAGGACCAAAGGCCACAAAATTGAATTGATTTTATTGATTGAATTTAACAAAAGTCAAGGAATGAGGCAATTTTGACAACTATGAACATTTCTGCGTTATGAAGGTAACCTAGAGGAAGAGTTGTTGCACTAGAACGAATGATATATTTTTTCGATTGTCTCTACGTGCAGGTACATTTTTTTAATTTTTTTTTTAATTTTTTACATTTACAATGTCTAATCTACGCTATCTACTAATACCTTTCTTTAATATAAAAATCAGTGGCCTATGTAGTATTTAGTTCATGTTTATCAAGAAAAATCTTATTCTAATCATAAAACAAAGGGAATAATTAATAATTCTTTAACGAATTTTCTTTAATCTCATTCATGTTAATTTAAATTTCCCTAGATCAGTTTATTTATCCCATTCATCTTAGCGATTCCCTAAAGTAATTTACTAACTTACTGGAACAACTGTTAAACAACTTGCGGTTAGTAAACTGAGGCTGCATGATTTTAGATGTTTTTTTATTTTTACACTTATAAAAAATTTAGTTAAGCTAATATGATAGTATACAACGGAAGATGGTAGAGTACATATATACATACAGACATACTCACGCTATTTTCCTGAAAGGGTGGGCAAAGGTAATATAAGTTAGTCCCAATTACGTAATAGGGGCAAACCTTTTGACGCCAAATGGGCACTGTATAACTTTATGTAAGAGTCTTCTTTCTAGAACTCTCAGCTTTCAACTTACAACTCTTCAGTTGCAAGTATACATGGACGGCGGTTGTAGGAACGTTAAATTTTAAAGTCAAAACATCACAATTTATTCTATTGAAAATTTGCATTCGATATATTATTAAAACATCTGCGGATTTTGTTAAAATATTGTTAAAGAATATTTGATTTGAATTGGATGATATTTTTTGTTGGCCCGATAAATCAGTTTTATAGATGTTGGATGTTGAATACACAGATACTCAACTTTATTGATATAGGATTATGGTCTTATTTTGTTAGTCTTAGTTTATGTTTTTTTTTTTAATTACTTATACTTCGCCATATGTGCATGTAGTTGAGTTTTTAGTATATGATTCTCACTTTATATTGATAGTAATTGGGTGCGAGTTCAAAGATACATTACATATAGGTATAATATATTGTCATTTGTAATATTCCACATATTTTATGTATAATATACGGTTTTCTTTTCGGGTCTATGCTTCCTGAGAGAGCCTGGCAGAGCCAGATTTATTTTTATTATTCATAATATTTAGTTCGACCAATATATTAAATGTGATTTTATATACTACGATTTGGTTGGATGCATTTCATTTATCGTTCAGATTACATAATTTACACGCGAATAAATTACGTCTGCGTTAATTTATTCAGAAACCAAAAATTTTTAGGTATAATAATCTTGAAAAATTTGCTTCAATTTAGTGATTTTTAAAGGAGTTCTTGGCTTGGAATAACATTGAAGCATACGAGTTTCACTTTACTTTTATATTTCATTATGGTTAGATTTACGTGGACTGCATATTTTTACATATACTTACATTAAAATGACATTTATAAGGCGTTTGAATAACTGTGATGCAATGCCTGATTATTTGACAATACTGCCATTAATGAAATTTCTTGCCTTTATAACATCAAAACTTTTCATGTCTACAAATCAATGGTGAATTCAAATCATATTTCTGGCCAATTTCCATTCATAATTAAACATATTTGCAGGAAATCCTACTGAGTTACCAATTCAAATTGTTGAACTTTGTATTTGACTTTCAGAACTTTTACTTATGTGAGTATATTAGATTAGCGAATTTACACAATCTTCTGTTCATACTGGGAACAGAAGATTGTGTAAAGAAATTCTTATTCCAACTATTGGCGTTCTGTAAGTTATTTCGGTTCTAAAGTTGTGACAAATTTTCATACATTTGGTCATATTCAAGACTTTCTAGTTTATATTGATGGCCAAAATAGCTGAATTACAGGTACAGGTGTAAAATACGTTCACGACGATTTCAAAATTTAGTCACGCACGTCTCTCGATAGTCTCACGCCGTACATTAATAATGGTAGACTATTATATTGGGCCCTACTTGTTATTTTGAATATAATAAAATTGTTGAGGTTTCTCGTGATTTGAATATGCTTCTTATTTCAAGGGAGTGCTTAGCTTTGGTTGTAGAACTATTTATATAATTCACGGTAGGTATATTGAACCCAGTTTGATGTATCTCTATTTTGTGAGATATCATTATCATATACAAGAGATCGTGTTTGAAAGAGTATCACTATGTATTTCGAGGATCAGTGTAGCCAAATTAGTGTAGCAGACACTAAAAACTAAACGAATCTTTTATTACATTATGTAACATATAATCGTTTACTATAACATAGCATTGAAAATATCACGATACTAGCTGAATTAAGGTAGCTCTTGTAGGCAGGTAGTCAGAGGGCAAAGGTAAAGTCTCAAAGGCAAGATAGTAGGTATTTGTGTGACCAAATTGGTACTGACGTTGAGTAAGGTAAGGTACTTGTGTCTCATAGATTTAGATTCAATGATTACATTGTAAGTAATGTACCTTCAAGCGAAGACCAGAGTAGAAATATTTCTTGTCGTTTTCAGGGTTAAATTCACTGACTTTGTTGTCTGTCTATCAAGTCCCTTTTTATTAGGAATCAAGTTGCAATTCAATAAATCAAGTAAATGCTATGGAAGTTTAAAATGTACACAAACAAAACTGTTAAATCAAAACCTGTAAGATACATTGACCCAGAATCATAAAATTTGGCAAAAAGCAAAGTCTTACAGCATTAATAAAGGAAAACTCCAAGAGAAATTCAGTTGTTGTTATATCACATAATTTTTTTTTTTTTTTTGCAATTACAAGATTAGATTTCGATGTTTGGAAATTGAAAATGACCCACGTCGATATATATCGATGTAGGTCATTTTCAATTTATTCTGCTATATAGAAGAATATTTTTATAACTTCAATGTTAAGTTTCAAACTTAAGTTAAAGTGCGAAAATATTCCAATTTTCAATTAGTTATTCCAATGATGGACGAAGTATTTACATACAAATTTGTTTCCTTCCAGAATCCTCTGTGCGTAAGCAATACTGTATCACCTGTCTGGATATTTGAGAATTTGGTCACACGACTGATCATCATAACGATTCATGATTGGTCCCGATTAATCATTTGCATTAGTATTCGCTTGAAAGCCGATTGACACATTATTCCATAATCATTTATCATAGCATATAGAGCTTAAGAAATCGAAACGATTAAAAGAGAAAGAAAAAACTTGAGGTTCTTATTATTTTTTACCAAATATTTCTGCAGGTATAGCCTCACTATAAGACTAAAAAAATATATATCAAAGAGAATTATGTACATGCAAAAAAAAATCTTTTCGCAAACATCTATTTCTACATAAATACCTGGAATTACAGTCAAGTAAAATTATAATACTGTGTCAGGCTTACTGTGAATTTTATGCGCCATTAACTGTCGTTTGCGGCTACGTCAGCTATATATAAAGTGACAACCCTTGCCGAGTATTTTCCAAATGACAGGCAATATTACCCTCTATTCTTTAAGTATTAAGAACGAATATTCTTTAAGATACTCTTTCAAATTATGAGTTGCTTCCTTCCAATACAGCTTTAGCAAGGTAAAGCACCTACAAGTAATGAGGCAGAAAGTAAGCACTTCTGAAGGCGGTACGGTCAATATGTGTCCTATAAACACGGCATTGAAAAAATGCATATATGTATATGGTAATAAAAGGACACATCTTTTGATGAGGATCTTGTAAGTAATTTTCTGGAACATATTATACAGATAGATTTAAGCTAGATAGATAGTTTTAAAAGATGGATGAACGTGGAATAAATAGATTTATAAGCGTTTACACATGATTACGGACGGTATTTTAACAATATCAATAGAATGCAAACATAAAGTTATTTATTTTATATGTCTTGTCTCCGATGTCTTGTCTGTGCAGATTTTATACCTAAAATAATTACCAAATTTTCTAGCAAAAATATTTTATATTGGCGACCAAAAATGTGTCTAATATAGTTTTCTACATGTTTTAGTATTAAAAACATAAACACAAAATAACATATGTAAGGCATTCATGACGTTTTGTGTCACCGAAGTACGTATTTTTCTAGCCAATCTTTTTAAAAGACTGCACAAGGTGGGTATGGTTTTTCGGGTCTATGTATGTACATATGTATCTATTAGTGTATGTTGTCACGTCCTCTACGGGTCATCCCTTTACAGGGACCGGTAGGGTAGTAGGTATTGGTCTCGAGACGGCTTGATGGATTTGAACACGTGAGGTATCATTTAAATCGTCTTACTAGTTAAAGTTACATAGGGTATAAAATAAAAAAAAAAGTTAATAAAGCAGACGGGTTTTCGGTTTAGGTATAAAATACCACTCAGATTTAGATGTAAAAGCATGAAAGAAAATTATGAATTGGTGGCATGTGGCGCTGATAGTTCTGATGGTAAACTGATTAGGATTTTTTTATAATATATAATAAAATAATTTTTTTATTATACTTTGGGTTAGAATGAAACTTATTATCTTAAATTATATAAATTGTGAGTACAATTATATTAAAGTTTTTATCACAATTATTCGCTTTTTTAAGCACTCAATTACAGTGTTAGTGGTGGATATCAATTAATTCATGTAAGAAATATTATTTATATGCTCATAACTATTATAATTAAACTAAAAACAAATGATTTTAGTAGCACAAATATTCCGTTTAAAGCAGGCAGTGTCAGGTTTATTATCAAAACAAATAAAGAAACCAACGCCTGTGTTCGGAGAATCTGCGTGTAATTGTACTCATCGTTGGTTTGCTTTATTTGTTTCTCGGAACGAGGACCTCCTGTGTGAAACTTAAAAATTAAAACATGACATGCTTAATATCTTGACACAACTTTAATTACTAAGCCACATGAATATGTTCATAAATACAAAAGAAAAGAATAGTAGTAATACAGAATCGTAGTTGTAAGAGTAAGTTGTATTATCGTTCATAAAATACAACATAAAATTAATCCCAAAAAAGTACAAAAAATGCATAGTGAGATAAGTTTTTATGTTATATAAATATACTGACATTATATACATACATATACACATATATTAAACTGTCTCTAATGTTCACTGTTGCAAGAAAACTGACCAAAAACGCAATTCGATTGAAGAATTATCTATTGAAGAATTAGCATATAAAGAAAATATAAGAACGGTACGAGAATTGAGGTATTTTTAACTGGCCTGCTGGTCTAGTGGTTAATGATAATTACTACTGAACTAGAGATCGTGAGTTCGATTCCCATCCAGTACAAATAATAGTGTGATGAATATGATCATTTGTTCTATGTCGCGGTGTAATTTATCATTAATACAAATATATGTATCAATGTAATCATCATCATCATCAATAAAAAATATATGTATCTTTCCTGTGCCGATCTGTGAAAGCCTGGAATTCACTACCAGCGCACGTGTTTCCTCCTGGAAACCTGGATCCCACTTTGATCCTAGATTTTTAAGCGGGGCGTGAAAAAACATCTCACCAGGCCGCCATAGTGTGGGTCACCATGCTGCATTGACTAGACATGCAATGAGGATGGTGATCCCCATTCTTGGACTCCACTTATTCCTTTCCATCAGGCAAAGTGGAGTCACAGATGGTTATGGTAAGCTAATATAAAAAAAAAGAAAAAAAAATATATATTTATCAGTAGTCTCGTATAAATTCTGCTTAGTTTGAAATTAGGCAGCCATGGTTTAGATGTCTAAAGTTACTATTAATATGTATAATTAACAGCCGTTTTTCATCAAAAAATATTCCGAGTATAAAGATATAGGTAAAGATATAATCAATATCATTCTATTATAAAAAAATCTTACATGTTTGTAAAAAATAATGTCAACATCTTCAGCCTTCACAGTGATAGGGACTTTAAAGAAGTTTAAATCAATGACATAACTTTGATTACCGAAAATCTATTAAAGACAAAACCAATCTACAGTATTTGAAAGATGAAGGGTAGTAATTGCTGCTATAAAATGCGGTGTCCCCAGAACTGCTAGTGGCCGGTATTAAATTTTAGTGCTTTCCCAAGTTTTTGGCCTTAAATCCTTATCGAATCCTCTGTCCTTCACATTTATTTTTAACCTCTATTCCTCCGAGTGCCATGAGCTATTAAAGAGATTAATGGTGCCGACTTTAAAATATTGCTGCAGTAATACGAATGGTTATAGTGAAGATCGTGAATCCATTTATTGCTATCAAATTGCCTTAAAAATCAATAAACTGAATTATTTAAATCCGATCCGATTACTTTTGAGAGCAGAAGTCCTTAATTTACCACGTATATAAAAATGCAAAGCAACCTTTTGCTTGCTGTAAATTTTATAATTGCACTGTAAATTTTATAATATATATTATATATTGTATATTAACTGTTTTTTTTAATCAATATGTTTTTCAAATCGAAAAGTTACTTAAGTTATCTAATCTCAGTGTGTTTTTACACGTTTCCAGTATTTGTATTTACCTGTCATGTATCGAAAGCCTACACAATGACTGCGTTCAAGTTAAAATGCCCAATTTATTTAAAATTATGGTCAAAATTCGAATACCAGGCGTTATGATGTAAATAATTAAAGCCTGTTTTCAATGTTTAATTTCGATTTACTCTATAAACGCAAATGAAAATCGGTTCTATAATCGAGTAGAATTAATCGAATCGTCGTAATTGGCATTACATTAATTGTACTAAAATAACTATTCAACAACATCGTCTTAAACGTAGAGCTTTGTCACTGTTTTCTTTCTTTTGTAAACACTTAATGTTACAAATTGAAAGCCTATAACAAATTCCATTACACGATCTGCTATTTCAATTAAATTTAACATGCCATGTCGTGAGCATTTTGTCTACTGAAAGCTGAATCGTATGATCTTTATAAAATTCAGTTTAATATAAAAGCACTTTGTCAGATTACTTCGAAATTTTATTTCCATAAGTATAATTACAAGAAAAACAGTTTTTATATTGAGTTCGTTATTTTATGTACGATCACACCGAAGAAAAAGAGGATATAAGATTGGAACGTAAAACAAATAACAATTATTTATAATAAATATAAGTATAAAACACAAATAAATATTTATACCAATGTCCGTTATTGACTCTGAAACCATAACACAGATGTGTCACGAACCGGTTACATTAGGGTAACGGCTAATAATGCGAAGATGGTTATAGACTAATAAAACAAAGGAATAGGCACATTTCTACTTTCAGCGTAGTAGCATAGGTCGGGCATCCGTTACTAAAAATAATAAGAATGTCTAATGGAAACAACGTGTAGTTCATTGTTAGAAAGATAATTAAAAAAATAACTGTCAAGGATGGCAAGAACTCTAATAATAATAGTCCAACAAAAACAATTGCACTCTAATACAAGCAGAGGAGTAACAAGGCCTTGTACCGCTCATTGTGCTGCCGGTCACGTCGTGCACCGGCCTGCTTCACTGTAAAATTGTACGCAGCTGGGTGGGTTACACCGTACTCACCCAATTCCGTAAGGATTCAATACCTAACCGCAAACCCATGTCGTAAATGATTAACATAACTACCACATAGTCCATAAAATACTTGTTTCACGACAACGAATACTTCTTTTACTAGAAGTTCGAGGTAACAATAACGCTTTAGGATATATAAAAATGAGTAGGCGTAAGTCTAGCAATAAGCGGGACTGTAATCTGGGATTGAGTTTCCTTGTTTATTTTGTCCTCTGAGATGTTGGAAAATATGTCGTGGATAAAAAAATTGTGATATATTAACTCAGAACGTTGAAGGATAGCTGTGACTGTAATCACAATAAAATTGTGAGAACAACGAAAATTTTAGGATAGCAAAAGATGCATACTTCACCCAATTTACATGAAATTTCCGTCATGAAGAATACTTCTTTCATTTCTCTGGGCCTTCAAATGGTAATGAGGGTCGGTTGGAAAATCTCAGAAGCAGATTAGATTTTGCCGTTTCTATATTGTCTGTTCAAATGAACGACATTCGAAGTTGCTATCTTAGCCCTACCTTTTGTTATCGTCGTGACAGCGGAACTAATAATGTATTCACAAATGAAATAAAAATCTATTGTTATTGGGTATACATTATGAAAACAGTTTAAATAACAATAAAAATTAAAGGTTGTAATAACGTGTGCATAACTTTAATTTGTTGCTGTAATCCCTATAAGGGTCGGTAAGTGACCCCGACATTTATTTTATTTCTCTCATAGATATTGTGTTTATTATAACCTAATAAATTTTATTATTATTAGGAGCTGTTCAACTACATGAGTGATAATTACAACATGAATACCATATTTAAACTCACATACATTTATTTTAGTCATAAATTTAGTTTTTAATTGCAATATGTGTTCGTTTAATTACCGTATTCCGATATATAATTTAGATATACTATTTACTTCATTGTGCACAAATATAATTGTAAAAAGCAATATCAAGAACAAAGTATATACCTTGAGTTGCGGGTGTTTATGCATGGCCGGTAGTCGATAAACATTAGGCGACCCGTCTGCTTGTTTGCCTAATTAAACTATTTTTTTAAAGTAGGTATTAAGTATGAAATGCAAGCCATCATTTCTATGAAAATAAATAAGTACCCCTGGGGTTTGATTCAAATATTTTCCTGATGAAATAAACATTATTATTATTGAAAAGAAAACAGATATCAAAACCGTATAAAAATAACTTTTATTGTATTGTATTTTTTGATACCTAGTTGGTTAAAAACTAATTTAACAACTGAGTTCTGATTTTGGAATTACAAACCCCGAAATAACAAAATTAACCGCCCTGACTCGCTTGCCAAATGAATGAACCGCATCGTATTCAACTAACAAGTTATATTGTACAAATGGACCATTATTTTAATAAATAGTGTAATATTTTCATTTTCGCTTTAGTTTTGCATAAAAGCAGTAAAAGTTATGTAAAATAAAAATATAATGTTTTATCTATTTCTGAATTAAGTATATATGTACTGCTAATTAACCACAATTTTAGTTTTAAATTTAAAGCCGTAACAGTAATATTCTTTTTCGACTTAGCGTGCATATTCACTTAGTTCTGTTTTATTTTATTGTGTTACCTCATCAGGAAAGCTTATTATTATTCTTTTAGCAATAATTTACACATAATCGTGGATGAAAATATTTTAATAAATTAGTTATTGGAAATGATAATGTGTCTTAGACGATTGAATGTCTTAAATGCCTGAAATGTATTTTTTATAGCAACATCTAAATATGTGATAAAAATGCGCTTTTTTTGTGACCTTACTACCATTGTCTTCACACACTGTTGAAGATTATTTACCGATTAGTGATACAACGAAAAAACACTTATTAAATACAAAAAGGCCATAAAGTATTAAATAATTACAGGGCAAATTTGTAAGTTCGTTTTAAAATGTGGTACCTGGCGTATAATGTTGACGCAAACGGGTGCATATTTTACTTCGAGTCTGTTATTTTCAGCATAATTCGACACCGCCAAGGAGCTTTGGAGGGAGTTGTAATAAAGTTATTATGCATAATCCTGCATTTCGGTAGCTGTGCTATGAGCCTGGGAATTTTCCGTGTCATTAAACAGTGGCTGGCGTTCGTACAGCCAAGATAACAAAACAAACATAGCTACGCTTTGTTTTATAGTTCACCGTCAAGTTAGTGAACCAGCTTGTGTCGAGGATCACGTGCCGTTTGAATTACAAAGGCGAATAGTTATTGCAAAGGTTCTGATTTTGAATCTGACAGGAATATTTACTATTATATACTTTGACTTTACAGTTTCTAGATTGTGACATAACGTACAACTGGCCAACTGATTTCTTATCATCTCAATACCTAGTTTATTTGGGTTCGTTGGAATGTGTACCCTGCAAGAGAGTTATGGCTAGTTTTTGTTATGGTCATACCTGACGCTATTCTTAGGAATGCCGCTTTAAGACGGTAAAGAAGTAAGAAAGGGAAATTTGTTGAAGGATTATGGATAAGGAGAGGAACTTTAGGTAAGGGCTACCGGATGATATAACGGGACTACGACTCCAACTGCTGACAATGAATTGTTAAATAAGGATGCACGATTAGTTTCGGGTCGGCCATCCCCGATTTTTATTTTGTGTGGTTGGAACCACATAAGCAAATATTGACTTACAGAAAATCGTGATTTTTTTCAGAAATTCTTATTATTATCTTTACCATGTTTGTACCATGTAAAGATCAAATACAATTTTAATTGTTATTAAATTAAAAAAAACAAACATCTGTTCCTAATCACAATCTATAGCCAAATATTTCCAGTGCCAAATGTTTAATTAAAATTATCTTTTTAATATTACAGATTTTGTATAGCTCCTTTCAAATTTAATGTCTAAATGTATTTATTGACTTTTATTTCTATCACACCTCACGGACATTTCCGTACAGCTTCAAAACCTTTCCCAAAGGGTATCCGTCGTTTTATATAATATTTAGAGTGTTATACCCAAGACGAACTTTAGACTTGGTTTAGCTCTTACGTAGCTTTACTATTTACGTTTAACAACTTTCACCTCACGTTCTGGGTGGCTTAAAGAAATCGGTTGTATAGGTACAAATTTCCGCAAACTTCATTCTGCGATTGGCTTCGTACGGCAGAGTCTAAATTAAGTTACACCTACCCAAGTTTTGCGCTTCTTCTTGATAAGTCCGGGGACACGCTATGTAATTTAATAGTATTGCAGCTATAAAGATAGCATTTACCTTACTCGTAATAGTTACGGTCTCGTACAGAATGTGTAATGAAATGGGATAACTTAAAGAATTTTAATACCTTATTGTAGAGATTTGCTCCTATCATCTTGCATAATATGTTCAATTTGTAAAGTAAAATATATTAACGAAAGACGATTGAAAAGAGAAATTAAAAGCCTTTTTACTCTACTTACAATAAATAGTATATTGTGAATCCAGCACAAAGCTGGCATCGGCATACTGTCAGTATTATATTTTGATATAAAATTCGTTTAGCTTTCAAACTGAACGTAAAACGAGAACATTCTACTACTTTATATTTTATCTATTCTCTGGAGAGCATAGAAATCTTTTAAGAGCTGAGATGTTCATAGATTGTAAAATAATCTTCAACATTAAGTAACTTAAGTTATATACAATCTAAAAAAATAAAAATATAATTTAGTTTAAAACGTTATATAGTATAAGTGAAAACGTAAGATTTTGATTGCAATCTCGCTTCAAAGATTACCGCAAGTGAGGTTATGAACCACGTCTACCTTTTATGATATTCTTGAGAATGGTCGATAATCGAAATGCTTAATTAGACAAGAGGTTGTAAAATTTTAAAAAATAATTTAAAACACAAACAATAAAAGCCTTTTGTAAAATCTGATTTTGTGCAAACTGAATATAACGTTAAACTTATGACGCTTATTTCACATAAAAAATGGTATTTCATACATATAATTTATGTAACGCTACGTCAAAATTCACAGCCGCAAAATTTGTGTTTCTGTTACGTTTCGCTACATAATTTATAAGCGGATGAGCCTTGCACTCTTATTTCAATGGCGGATAGCGAGCTCTTTCAGGTCTGTATTTTTCAGCTTTTAGAACGCTATCGTATGCTAATAAGCTTCTCACTGAATAACATGAAAGTATTTTATTTCTTTTACAGAATCTACTTGTACTCATATAATATAATGAGCAAGTGGTTAGTGAAAGTTTATGTTGTACAATGTTTCTATAATTTCCTTACATTTTCTTGCATATGACATTGATTATTAACAAAGAAGATGTTGAGTTCCATTGTCGTAAGTATCAGCAGCTTCGTCTAAGATTTACTCGGTGATCAAGGAATCTTTAGATTAATACCATATTAGTGCCAATTATCATAGTGACCATGTTTTAGAACGGCAGAATGATAAAAGAAAACATTTGGCAAGGCATTATTTTACATAACTCACGTTGTACTAACTATTCTATGGTTGAACACATTGAATACCCCAAAAATAATTTTACATGTTTGTGATTGGATTCTTGCCATACACTTTTTTTATATTATAGGGGGACAGACGAGCAGACTGGTCCCCTGATGATAAGTGACAACCACGGTCTTCTTCAATACCTGGGCTTCTTTCTATCTTCAACATTACATTTTTTTTTCTTTCATTATTTCTTTCCCGTTTAAATAGTGTCACCCTTAAATTTGGTTCTCCCGTATTGGAAGGTTTTTCGTGTTCGGTTTATCATAGTATAGTTTCTCGTAAAAATCAGAGGTAATTTTGATTAAGTCTTTAATAGTTTGTTGTGTTTGTGTCTTTTTTTGTCAGAATCCAATTTTCTGTGTATTGAAAAGTTCATAGGCTTTTTTTACCTTTCCATGGTTTGTAGATGTTTTTCAATTATGTCCAGTCTGTACTTATCAGTCTATTTTAAGTAGCTCATTTTTTTTGGTTTTGTAGAGTTCTGAAAGTTTTTTATTCTCTTCTTTATATTTCGAAGACTTGTGTTATACAGCCGTACGTTTTTCATCAAGTTCTTTAGTTTCTTCTGATATTATCTTTTCTATTTAAATAAATGTAATTGTTTAGACTTTCCTGTATGGCTGACTTTATTTTGAGGTATTATGATTCTATGTCATCATTGCCTTCCCAGTATACTCGGTCTCCTTTCATTCTTAAGGCTAAAAGGTATGTTTCTTGTGAATTCTCGCTTGATAAGTTTACTGTAGTATTGAACGAACATCGAAATTTATTTTGTTTATCTTAAGTTTTTGTTCCCCTCAAGAGTGTGCGGTCGCTTAGAAAGGATATTGTATTTAGTATTTATATGTTAGTGAAATCAATAATCAATATTTGATTGTTATTTTGTTTATTGGGTGTAGTCCATGTCCATAAATTATTTGTGTCTTTCTTAAGTATTGTGTTGACTATTGTAATTTCTTTTTCGCATTCAGATCTCCCATTAGTAAAACCTTGCCGATTGCGAGGCTCCGGGTATTTTCTATTTGTTGATGAAAATGTTTATCTCTTCTTCCGTTACTTCAAAGATGGGTGCATAGGTTTGTATAACTGAAAAATTCACTTCTGCAGATTTTTGATTTAGGAAACATACTCTCTACGATATTCCTGTGTAATTTTTTAATGTTATTTTATTTATTAAGAATCCGACTCCATGGCCCTTTATTTTTTTCCGGTGTGACAACATATGTTCATCATCCTCAAAAAAATTGTTACCGTGTATTCTGACTTCCTCTAGTCCAACAATCTAAATATTTTAATATTATAAAAATACTTTTAAGGTTAGAATCAACAAAAAAGTATTAACAAATAGATTAGAATTGCTAATTAAGCTTATCAAACTGTATTATATGTATCAAAACAAACGCAATAACAACTGTGTCAAAGGAACGCTAATTTCAATCGATGTACTCGTCAAAAATATGATGATCCGTTATAAGCGATTAAACACAAAGCTGCTTACTTGCTTACTTCTTACTTTGCACCAATGTATTTTTTCTATGAAAACATGTAATGCATAAATATATATATACTTTTAGCTGTTTTAATAACTATCTATTTAATTATATTTATATAATATAACTATTATTAATAATTATTCAATTAAAAACGCTAACAATATCAAGCCTTGACTAAACCATTTCGTATGCGATTGTATGAAACATTAACAGGTGCGTTCATATTTATAAAAAATGCACAAATAAATAAAAATGTATATCTTTCTCTCCTGGCTTCGTACATAAACATTTCTTATTTTTCCTATTACCTTAAAAAATAACGGATTTTTTTAACGAATATAGAAGGTAAATCGGGTCGTCGTCAGGTAGGATATGGCTATTGTCCTGTACCATCTGTTGTCAAGTCTCGATGACAATGCTTTTCCTTAAGTATGTATGCCTATCGGAGTCGAGACTTCGATGAGGTACCTGGGCCTCGTACTCGACAGCTGATGGGACTTCAGACCTCACTTCCAAAGTCTGGTCCCAAAACTTACAAGGGCGGCAGCCGCGCTTTCGCGGCTGCTTCCTGACTTGGGGGGCCTGACGCTTCCTGTAGGAGACTTTACGTTGGGATCGTGCGATCCATGGCTCTTTATGGCGCCCCAATTATGGTGGAGGCCCTGACAGCCATTAATACCGCAATTTTGGGGCCCGCAGCGGGTGATGACCTTTAGAGTCATAAGAGGATATGGAGAGGCGACATGGTAGCCTCTCATACCGGATGACGCAGGTACTTAACGGTCGTGGCTGCTTCGGGAAGTACCTGTGTCGAATCGGCCGGGAGCCAACGTCTGTGTCTGTGTACATCACTGCTGGGGCTGACTGCGGACACTGCACTGCACACTCTAGTGGAGTGCCCTTTGTGGATGCAGGAGCGTGTGGACTTCGCGGCGGCCATAGGTGTGGGTAGCCTCTCGTTGGAGATCATGATTATGTCCATGGTCTCTAGCGAGAGTGCGTGGGATTCTGCTGCCTCGTTTTACGAGGAGGTCATTCTTCGGTGGCGGTAAAGGAACGGGAGACGTCTCTCCTATCCCGCAGAAGACGCACCAGACAGCGCAAGCTGATTTCCGGCCTCCATTGTACTCCTTAAATTAATGGAGACCTTAGCATGCATATCGATATTATAGCTATATTAACACAAGAATCATAAACTTTAAGTTATAATATAAATTAACATAATCAATAACGAAAAGAAGCTATAAACGGTTGGGAACTACTTAGTAACAAGTTAACTTAAAAATGGGTGAATATTAACAATTATATTTCCGTTTAAAATTTAATTCAGATTCGTTATACACGAACATACCAGTGTATGTATTATAGGTACTAATACTGTTAATACAATGGATTGTCTACTACCGATTGCTTTCAATAGTTTGCCATACCCTATACCACCCATATATATCATTTAAGTTTTAGGAAGGGTCTAAGAATTATGAGATATCTACTATATAGGCGAGGTAGGTACGATTTAAAAAAAATTAAGTATAAGGGGACAGATGAACAGTCAGTTCACCTGATGGTGAGTGATTTCCGCCGTCCATGGATACCTACAACACGAGAGGTGTGGAGGGGGGGTGAGGGGAGGGGAGAGAGGAGAGTAGGAATGAGGAACTGGAAAAGAAGAGAGGGGGATGAGGGGAGGGAGCAGAAGAGGAGTTGGGCCTCCGGGAACCTAGCTAATTTCGGCGAAATGCAACACAAGCGTTGCTTCACAACCGGTTTTCTATGAGGCATATCGCACCGTCAAAGCCGGCCCATACTTACCTGAGCATGACTCTACCACGATTAAAGATTGTGTTGTGATCCAATGTGCTGTCATTGCCGTAGTCGTACACATTAGTAGATAAGAACTTTACTAAGTAGGTGGTAGTGGAGAGATATACAGTATATGTATTTTTCGTTATATAATAGATAATAAGTTTAGAAACTGAAAAACTAACACTGTATATTTCACAGTCTATTTTTGACGCCGAATATAATACGTTTTATTGTAGTTAGTACGAACACTACTAGTTAGTCAAAACCACTTATACCGTCGGACAGCCATGCTTAGGCACGATTGGGCCGGCTCGATTGGAGTAATACTAATGTACACATAGAAGTTGGCAAAACCTAAGCGCTAAAACTGTACAAGTAGTTTAATTTAAAATCGGACGGATTTACGCACCCATATTGCCTTGAATGGTAAACATGAAGATATTATATTATATAAGTAGAATTTATTTCAAACCGTAACGAAACTATCTTCGCTAAAGCAGCTCATTAACTTATCACTATTTTATTAAATCGATGGATTTTATTAAACTCGTTTTAATAAAATCGATAGTAAAGTAAATAGGAGAGAATATTGTTACTATAGAAAATAAATTAGCTAAGGTCAATAGTTGTCCTACAGTCAAACGGAAAGTGAGCGATGTTTTTCGCGTAGTAGCGCTTATTTTGTCACATTCGCGTCGAGTAAACGTGGCGGGGCGGCACAATAACGTGAAGCCATGTCGTAATAGCCGACGCCTCTGATTTATACGCATTTCTTTTATGTGCGAACCAAATGGCTTTCTATATAGAATGTTTATTTTTCGGGTCTTGCCACAAGTCAATGTCGCGGCCGCAGCCCGTCTCTAAGTGAATTACGATGGCGTAATGCTTTTAGATTAAAGTTTGTTTAACCTGCTCACGATGTAATCATTTCTCTATTCGATCTTTCTATACACTATAGTTAAAAATAAAATAATTTTATTTGATACATGTTTTATATGGCTTCAAAAAGATTGAAATAAACACCAAATTAAAAACACAATATCCAAGTACTTTACTTTCAACCAACTTCCCGACAAGGACGACCTCCAAAATCAAACTCAAATCAAAATCCTTTGTTTCAACCGAACCAATCATAGGTATTTTTTAATTGTCAAGAGAGGAAGTCAGTCAGACTGAGTCAGTCATGAAGCTAGTTGCCTGTTCCAATACGTAGATCCTATGGAGAAGAATAAGCAAGAAACTCCAAGGACACTTTTTTTCAAATATTTTACATAAGTTTCTTGTTACAGTTCGTAAGTGCACATTAAATAAAATAAGATAAAATGTGAGGATATAGCAATATATCATTCAGCAGCCACCATCCATCTCAACCATATTAAAGTGACCTGAACAACCCCATTTGCAGGACTTCAAGGAGAGCATGACATGCTCAGAACTGATAATAGACATGAAACATAAACCTAAATAATTGACTACACAGTTCTCATATGGGAAACAAAATAATTTTATTATTATCAATAAAATACCTATAATGTAAATTACTTATGTCCATATCGTATAAATAGTATGTATGTCATTAATAATAATTGAAAACATCAACAAATGATTACATGTTAAATAATAAAGCCAAGGGTATAAAAAAAAACGAATACACCAGTGAAATTTCTTACGTAAAGTGTTGCTGTGGAGCAGGACCAGCAAGTTGCCAAGCACTTTTGTCAGCCAAATAATCATCTACTTTGTTTTTTTTCCATTACCATTACCAAAAACATTGACAATCTTTGTCTATCATACGTACATATGTTTCTTTTTTTTTGCACACAAAAAGCAATGCACATATAAATAAATCTTATGCATACATTAACTATAAACTAATATTAATTAATAACGTACATAGTTTTTAGATAGGCAGGAGGTCTGCGATTACGAGGTTGTCTTGTCACTGGTTCAGATACATTAGCGGTACTGTCTAATATACATATTACAATCAATAGGTAATGTGTTTCCACTATTACAGCTAGACTTATCACTGCACTGTTCAATTGAAAACATCCTATTACTATCATTACTAAGATTTATTAATTTAATTTAATATGAACAGTATTTCTTCTCACAATATTTTAATTTTTATCTTGTAAGATTAAAGATCTAGGTGACTTATGAAATTTGAGTATTTTAGCAGGAATTTACTTATCATCCTGCAATAAACAACATTGTCAGACATGAAATAAATTATTTAATACTTTGCAAGTTTTATCATAGTTACGCTTGTTGTTTAAATTTCTTATAATATGAAAGTTTTTAAAATTTAATACAATTTTAAGTGACAAAACATTATCTGGCAATGGTAACTTTTTGCGGTTAATCTACTTATTAACAGTTATGTCGGAGTAAATAGAGAACCTAAGACTGGAGTGTTAGTATATTCAAATAATAAATCATATATACATATCTAAATTTTCATGTTTACATTTCTTTTGTAATCTATCTATGAAATCATTTGACTTTGGATGTCTTGGACTAGATGTTACAATTTTAAACTTCCAATGAACTGAGAAACTATGAAATTTAAAGGAATTTATTGGCATATTATCAGCCCTAATGATTTATAGAAAACCATGAGTTGAAGCTATTAGTGATTTTACTTTCACTAGTTCAAACTATTTTAAATAATAATCAGCAATTCTCAAATAGTGATCATAAGCAAATTTCAAGAAATCACATACTATCTTTTGAAAACGTATTACTGGGTTTTCATCTATAAACACTTCACACAATTTATGTTTTGACACTGCTACTTACTCTAACTATTTCATCCTCCAAGCCTATGCCAATAAAATAACATTTTAGCTCTGTTTAAGTTTATCCAAGTCTGACTGCGAATATGGTAAAATGTAAGTCTAAGGAGAAGAATACGAAAAAC
Organism: Tyria jacobaeae; assembly: GCA_947561695.1. NCBI lineage: Eukaryota > Metazoa > Arthropoda > Insecta > Lepidoptera > Erebidae > Tyria > Tyria jacobaeae. The sequence continues at coordinate 15,904,760 of OX387209.1, forward strand.
TGAGTTTATACAACTGTACAAAAAGTTATGGCCAACCTGTAAAACAAAAGTAAAATGAAAAAATTTCCTTCCCACTAAGACCAAAACTATCCTAGTGCAAACCCTTATTATTCCTATAATCGACTATGGTGATGTGTGCTATTTCGATCTGAATGCAGACCTTCTCAACAAACTAGACCGTCTTCTCAATAACTGCATTCGATTTATTTTCAATCTTCGCAAGTATGACCACGTGTCTGCTTTACGCACCGAGTTAAAATGGCTCCCTATTCGCCAACGCCGAAATCTATGTTCATTAACTTCCATCTTCTCTTTTCTTAACTCTCCGTCTCCACCACATTATTTGGCTCCCTACATTCGGTTTCTATCGTCAAATCACGACAGAAATCTTCGTTCCACTCACAACAATCTTCTCTTATATCCCCCTCATAACTCTGACTTTGTTAACTCTTCCTTCTATGTCCAATCAGTCCTACTCTGGAATGCACTACCACTCGAAATCAGGATGTCTACTAACCGCTTCACTTTTAAGAAAAGTTTTGTAAAACAGGACGGCTAAACTTTTAATCTTATTTATACATTGTGTGTTGTCTCTGTCTGGCATTAATTTATAATTCACAATTTCAATACCAAAGAATTGACTATCTGTGGCAAATATTGAAACCTTTAAGCATTCTATTTTATATTTAATTTAGAAGCTCTCAACAACACATTGTTCAAAATACCGTCAGGCTTTTGAATCTGCAAAAATAGTTTTTTTTTGATTGGTTATTGAAACCGTGTGTAATTCTCTATGCACGGTCCGCACCGGGAGTACACCGTCGTTTATAAGCTTACGGGTTTTTCGGTCAACTGAGTAAAAAGCTTCAAGATCGTACTTGGCTGAGTTATCCAAAAGGTGACTGTACTACTCCGTGCAAGATCGAACTTGAGCCTTATAGAGATTGAGCAGCTGTTCAGAGCTGAAGTACCGCCGGACCTTCGAAATGACACAGAATTTTCTGGAGGCCATCTTTGCCATGTATTCGATTTGCTGGCCGAAGTTAATGTTGTATGTAACTGTGCCCAAAAGCCCTAGTTGGTCAGTGATATGTAAATGTAAATGAACACTTCTTCAATATCTTGAAAATATTTAACACAATTTCCTTTAAATATTTCTGAAGCAACTTCTAACCCAAAAGGTAAAGCATTACAATCAAATATCGTACAAAATGTACAATATTTCTTACTTTTATCAGTAAATATTATTTGCCAAAAAAAATCTTTTAAATGTAAGACTGTGAAGAACTTGTCGTAGTTAATTTTAACTCTTAAGTTTTTTAATTTTGAGATTTCAGAACAATTATTTAACATGCACTTATTTAAATCTCTAGTCAGGTCTTAACATATACCGATACTCTTTGTTTTTCTCATAGGCGGGGAGCAGGTAACACTAAAAGTCCCGTCATAGCGGAATCATTTTTTTTAATTTAAATAAATAGAACATAAGTATAGGAATAAATTAAGCTCGGTATGCGTGTATTTCTATTGCCGAAACAATGCAAAAAAAATATTTAAAAAATGGAAAGATGTTTTACCGTCATCGCGGATATTAATTTGTTAATTTGTTAAATTAATTTGTTTCGGCAATAGAAATCCACGCATACCGAGCTTAATTTATTCCTATACTTATGTTTTATTTATTTAAATGATTTTTTTTTTATTCCGCTATGACGGGACTTTCAGTGTTACTGGCTCCTGGACTATCAACTACAACAATTCATTTAACCCACTCCGTAGGTTCTGAACATTTTGAAATCACACCCATTATACAGATCCTGTCTAGCTAAATTTTTCATTTTTCTTTTAATTGAATGGAATCCTTAGTGGTGGCTTATAGACTCTTTCAAAAGTATATAATTTTCAATTGGAAATTTATCAATGCCATGGAAGACATGTTTGTACTTTAGTAATATATTTTCTTTGCTTAATAAACTTAATTCTGAAACAATATAAACTTCTCTTTCTACAAGATTCAACAATATACATGTGTCTAGACACAACTTACAACACAGCACAAAACAACTACCCAGAAGTAACGATAAATTCAACATAAAAGGATTTTTTCTTGTGACTCTAACAAGCATGAACCAAACACAATAATATTGGAAATATTATATGCCGACAACCTTATCTTTGTTTTTTCTAAATTTATATTATATTAGTCTTACTCTTAATCAAACTAAATACTTTCAAAGGAATTAACATCTGATCCTGTATATAATATAAATTTATACCTGCAACAGTTTCCAAGATACAATATTTCTGATCAATTTATATTACTTACTATTTTATTGGATATCACTGAATTGGATATCTGATGTGTCAGTGTTGAATGGTTTTCATGTCTTGGATTTGTAAACTTTTGAATAGTTATTAATTTATTACATTTGGAGAAGTTTTTTCCCCTAGCAGGACACGACGATAGATTACGAAAGTGTTTACTTCCACATCAATGGCATAATATCTGTTGTGCAATAGTTATTTTATAACTTTTAATCTTACAGACTCCAACCATGTTTTGTATACTTGTAGTTTGACTTATAGTTGTTTCGTGTAGTCGCAATCTGCTTACAGCTTCTTACAATGAAACGTCACCTTTTGGAACTTATCTTCATCTGCATCGTACAATCCGATCTCTCAAACATTCTTCTTCACATTTAAACTCACAGTTACGATAAATTTTTTATACATCGTAACTGTGATAATTTTTGATATAATTTTCTTACATCAGTCAAAAACAAATCAAAGGGTTCACCACATTCATGCTTCCGTTTGTAGAACAATTATCTTACGTATAGAAGATTTTTCTTGGGGTCACAGTACGCCGAAAATAATCTTATGACTTCGTCATATGAATTTATTTTGTTTTTCGCAAATGTGTTGTATAATTTCAAGCCATCCTATTAGGTTAAAAATGGGTATTTACCGTTGATGACTTTTCTCATCTATTCTAGAAGCGGTAAAAATATTTTTAAGGATTTGTGAAATTTCGTCCAGTTTTCACTTAAATTCTCCATCAATAACAATTTGTTGATTCAAAATAAAATAAACTACCTTAAGAACACGGAACTTGGCGCCATCTTCCTAACAAGGGCGACCTGTATTACCAAAACCTTAGACAATCTTTGTCTATGCTACACATGTATACATACGTTGGCATGTATTAGTATTTGAAGTTTTATTCTTTATACTTATAATAGGTCTATAAATAATGTGTTCGTATCTGTAGTCACTTCTTACTATCTACTAACTGTAAATATCAAGAACGAAAAGGAGTTCTTATGTTAAAAATAAGTGATGTTTTGGCCTAGTCAATTTAGAAAAACGTGTTCTCTATCACTACAACAGTTCAATCGAATAACAGATGGGCTTCATATTCTTTCTGTGTCGACACGGTGACACAATATATCAAGAATGAATAGCAAGCTCACGCTACGAAGATAACAGTCACGGAACAAAAGGGTTCCATAAATCGTTATTAACTACAGTCTCATAGTCCCTTGTTCAAGTTAGGTATGTATGCCGATAATATGCCCCATGTAGGTTCATATGTTAGTAAATTAAGTTAGTAAGGAATAGTCTCAACGTATTTCAGCAGCTGGATACGATGCATAAAGTTTGGGAAAATAATTGTATATGTGTAATTTATCTATAATATGTATGTATTTAGAAGTATATAAGTATGTTTATCAGCTGTCTGGTTACTATAGATCAAGCTCTGCTTTGTTTGGGATCAGACGGCCATGTGTGAGATGTGTTGTTATTATTATTAAAAATATATTTTGCAAGAGTCATCTATTGTGAATCGTAACCACACGATATCCGCTAAACTTACAATTAAATGTAGGATTGATCGATGCTGTACCTTTATCATTTACGGTAAAATAGCAACATTATATAATGCAACTACATGAAGCTGTCATTAATAATACCGTGTTGCTGTGTCGATATCCGTTCGCTTGACTAGCGCGTTGATAGGGATGTTCCTCACACATGATAAACATTAGAACGGCGTGGTGTCGGCGTAGGAGGAAGCCCACGTTTATCTCTGGACATTTATGGCTCGATATGATTTATGATTCTAATAAAAGTACATCAAACGCGCGAGCAACATCAAGGTTCTGATGAATTGCTAACAAATTTTATTAAAACAACATTGCTCATTACTAACCGTAATAATTTTTATCTGCGAAGGCTTCAGAGGGAAGAAAATTATGTCTCGGTGATAGATAATAAAACAAAGAACTGAAGTTACGTCAAGTAATCTTCAATAAATCTAACATAAACAGTATTTGCTTTCATAACAAGTATGAATTGATGGAATGGAGCTGAAATAAATAACTAGGTACTTTTTATATAGGTTGTACGATACCTACATTTCTTGCAGATGGTAAAAGTAGAACAAATTTGCGGCCAATTTATTAGATACCATGTCCGAAACCTAGTCATTTCTGAGATAATGTAGATATAATCTCTTTTTATATTAAAAAAAGACATTTTATACTTAACACGCCCTTATAGTGAATATGCGGCTTTTTGTTTATTATTGTATTGTTTTTTGATAAACATGTAATCAAAAAATTATAAACTATAACAGTAGCAAAAAAACGCCTAGTTTTTTTTTAAATAAAGCATAAAATCAAACGTTATTTAACGAAAATAATCATGTTTTAGGTAAATAAATCATTTTCTTCTATTCAAAGAGGTAGTTTCAACAAAAACCTACGAGGCTGATTTACAATGAAAAAGGTAAGCAATCAGTTTCCTAAAATCGCTCTCCATTCTTCATCTCAATCTTACTGCGCACTTGTGTAGGCTTTTGTTTGTTTGATGACGCCGCCTTGCACAATCCCTACTGTTACTGTACCGGTCTCATCACATGCACTGACAATAGAGATTAGTGACAAGAACAAAAGCAATCTAGTGAACTTTATCGGGTGACTTAATTATCCGGGTTAATCAGATCTTTCCATGTGGATCTCTCCGAAACATATCACATCACAAGTCAAGTATTTTTTCTTCTTCTTCAGCAGGCAGAATCGCTTCTTCGTATTCGTGGCTGAACGAAGCCGTTGTAAGACCGGTCAATGATGAAAAATGTAGTGAGAATGCAATGACAGCTCTGTTCTCAGAGGATATTTGAAACTAACTAACTAAAAATTAAATGGGTTACTGTCTCTTGTCAATAATCTTTATAGTGGTACAGTGCTAGGCGGCGTCGTTATAGAAACAAAAAATTGCACACGTGGTGCGGTGCGTTACTAAGGTGATTATGAATCAGCGTGTTGAGATTTATACCTTTTTAATTAGCTAGTAAATTAAGGAAGTAAATTCAGTAATAGTTAAGATTTATTTACATAAAAAAAATGTTGTTTGATTATTTAAAAAAAAATTAAACACGACCTCACAGAAAACCGGTTGTGAAGCAACGCTCGTGGTGCATTTCCTTGATACCAATGGTGTTTCCGGAGGCCCAACTCCAGCTCTCCGCTCATCCCCTTCTCCTCTTTCCTATCTCCTGATCTCCCTCTCTTCTATCCTCTCCCCGCAACCCTTATCACCCTTAAAGGCAGGCAGCGCACTTATGACAATTGAGGTGCATGCAGGGTTGTACGTCTTTCCCCTATATTATAAAAAAACGCTTGATTTTATGCCTTATCTCAAAAGAAGTTTTTTGTAGTTTCAAACAACAAAATGCATGCATGTAAAAGCAATTCAAAGTCGAAAATCTTAAATCTCGATTATCTCAGAACTCTCGATTTCAGACATTGAATCACTACTACTAAAATTTTTGCAAATAAGGTCCACTATGTGTGTATTATAATATTGTGACACGAACATCTTATTTGCATTAAACTGTATTCCGGAGTTAATAGACATATGCTTTGCTGAAAATACACACAATATCACATCAAGGTATATTGCAGATCAGTTGGACATGTTCACTTAAATACTCACTTTTTTTTAAAAGAACATTTCTTTACGACACGATCCGCTGAGTTCGTACTGTGTAGTCGAAGAACATCTTCTAACGTTTGACCCCCGAGAGGTAAGCAGAGATAATTAATCGACTGTCGGGAGGAAGAGCCTCCACTTGGGATACTCTCTTGTGATATGCTGTGTCAGATGTTTCTTTCTACGAAATTGTTAAGTAAACAAATCTCTGAATCGTGTTTTAAATTTGAAAACTAAATACATAGTTTAACTTTTGGTAAATTTATTTCAAATTATGTTTGATACACTGGCGCAATTTTGGAAATTTACTGTCACTGTTTTATTTGGGATTAATATAGTTGTGGATTTATTTTTATTTTTAGTGTTTCTAATCTCAGTATCTGGCTGGTGCTCAGGAAATGACACTGATTCTTTTGAATCGCCCATACCATTAATACATACAATTAATACCATTCCCTTTGTCGCCACGCTCTTCTTATAAGTGGTGACCATTTTAATGTCCGACTATAACATTTTATGTAATTGTGATATAGTTGGACATTACGGAACATTTCTAAACTTGTAATTAATCATTCAAATATCTGAAATTGAAATTCCAGAGCCAAAACCTCAATAGGTTACACTTGATTTTGATTTTATTTAGATCAAGAGTATATTATATTGAATATATAGTATTATATGGTATATATATTATATTATATAGTAGTACCTGGATAACCGAGCTTTGCTCGGTATTTTTTGGTAAATCGTGTAAAATAACGAAAAAAAGTTAAATAAAATAATCATCAGGACTCGAACCGGGGTAATCTGGTTACGGGACCGCCTTATTTCCCACCTGATGATCGATGATGGTGGCGAAATTTACCTTCGTATACTAATTATATTGTAGCAGTTTTTCATTGCCTGAAAACACGGATAAAACGACGTTTTCTAAAACTGAAACCTAGCTAGATCGATTTATCGCCCCCGAAACCCCCTATATACTAAATTTCATGAAAATCGTTGGAGCCGATTCCGAGATTCAAATTATATATATACAAGAATTGCTCATTTAAAGATATAAGATATTCTATAGAATTTGAAGTAGTGAATGTCTTAAAGTATTTGTAGTGACGAATATTCAAGAAATAAATACTAAAAGCGCAAAGAACCATGCAAAAAGTTTGATCAGAGAAAACAAAATTTACTCTTTCACTGAACACAAACTGGGTGCTGAATGCACAAAACATCACTACCTGTATTGCAGATAAATTAAGTGCCAGCCACACTGATCCTTGCGGTCTACACTTTAGTTTTTGTTGCGCAATGAGTTAGTTCTTCCCGGTAGAAAACTCTAAAGTAGTCGACATTTGGCTAAGTAAACTTATGTTTTGTTATTAGAAATTCGCAAGCAGTTTTATCAAGACAGATTATTATTAGCATTTTCTTTTAAGAGTACTAAGTTCTGATCTAACTGTAGTAGTATGGATTTTGGTTAAAATTGTTAAAAAGTTTAAAATATATTTTAAGTGACCATATTTAACACATAACCTATTTGATGCAAGTGCTGGAATAGTTAAAAATGATTTTAATAAGGACGAGATTTGCTGGTTTTGGAAAAGTAGGTATTTAACTTTTGTTTCCATGTCCGAAAATAACGCTATAAAACTTAAAAAGGAATTCATATTTTTTTTTTTGTATATACTTAATCTCAGATGTGACGACACTACTTAGAGAATGGGAACTGAACTACACACCCCTACCCTAACTACGTTGTATACCTGCATCGTGATATAAATTTTTTGTGCTGATTAGTAATGTATACAACGTCCGAACATCCACTTTTGGATCGCGGTCCACCAGATATAATCACCTGGCTTTGTAGGAGTCGAAGTCCGACATAAATTTCTGTTATCCACATCAGATTACATAAAGTTATTTTGTATATTATCATTCCAATAATGTTCACAAGAAATAATAAACTTGAGATATATCAACTGTTCATATAATTACTTTACATATAAAATTTGTTTACTCTAAAACTTATTTCGTATATAATAACGTCATTGGTCATAATTAATCGAAAATTATAGGTCTATCGTTGAAAATATGCATTGATACCATATTCATAATCATTATGGTTAACACCCCGAGTCAAAGCAATCTGACTCGGATAGATTAGGTTAGAAGTATAGTGGTTATTTTTTTATAACCACTCAGAAATATGAGCCCATCCGTCGAGCTATTTTGGCAGGTTGTAATCAGTTACTAGGTTTATTTTTTATCATATTAGACTAAATAGGTTATATATCTCTTAATAATATATTAAACGATTTTATATTCAATTTACATAAGTTATGCTTTAAAAAAATCGTTATTTTAAAATTATATCAATCGTTTTTTATAATTAACTGATTGATTGATTGATTAGTTGACTCTTTATTGTACAGTCAGATACAATATTAGCTTATAAATACTTAACTACAAATACGTACAAGTGGCGGCCTTATCGCAATTAGCAATCTCTTCCAGGCAACCATTGGATGGGATCGTTATATCAAATAAAATTATAGATTCAGTCGTTATATTTTGTAAATATTAGAGATTTTGTAATTATATCATATATTATTTACCGCAGATTACCTTTAACTCAACACGTTTCACGTTATACATGTCTTTGAAATTATCCACGTGTGTGTAATATAAAACCTACATAAAAGATAACATTAAAAACATAGCAAAACTAAATATTATTAAATTTGATGAAGAAAAACATGCTGAAATGTTAGTCAAGGTCATGATTAGAAATTTAAAATGTTCTTGTTTAATTTCTATGTTTTCATAGGGTTTGTTTCTGTTCTGACGGCTAGATAGAGTTTATAAAACAAATCAATTAAAGTACTAATTAAAGTACAGTACAAGTAATCCCATATTTTCCCGTAAGTGTCGTAAATTCGTCTCTGCCTAACCTATTAGAGAAATTGGAATGAGTGTATGTATTGTAAATATATGAGGAAAACATAGGTTAGTATAAAATATATAATATATTCATTATATCTACCGAATCATTGCTTACAATTATTATATTTGCAAAAGTTTGACAGTGGACATGAACTCCTGTTTGTATTCTCTATTGATTTGAATATAAATAATTTATGACACAAATCCGTTCTCATTATAACCGGCAATGAAAATGCCTATATATTTTGACAATGTCGTGACGCCATAATTGAAATACGCGCTAATAATTTTCAATAACAGTCAATATTCAAGAATGAATTGTTGCGAACAATTGGAATCATTATCAATTGAAATTGCGGTCCATGAGATCGTAATGCTTAACAATTACTTTGTTCAGTTGTGCAACGAATTTAAATGGATATCCTACCGCAGTCGCTCATACAATTGTCAGCAATTTACGCTGTACTTTCAAAAGCTTCATCATGAAAGTAAAGGGCCTCACCGGGTTTCCATATGAAATCTGCACTGGCGTCTTCTTGAAAATAATTTTGGGCCAATTATCAAGCTCCCAGCATCATTCGTTTTTGCAAAATAAGGGTTGCAACCCCTCACTTCAAAATTATTTTTCTACAAAACTATAAAAGATTTTAGAAATAAACCAATTCGAAACAAAAGCTACTGACTAGATCTATATTACTTATTTTTACCATAATTTTTCAACCAGCTATAGGGCAGCAAAAAAAAGTTGAAAAAATTAGGGGGGTTTTTCGTGGCTAATTCTTGAGGTACACCGACCAAAAAAATCCAGTAAATTACGTAAGTATCCGCCTATTATACATATAAATTACATCGATGTGAAACATACTCAAAACAATGATAGTTCTAAATACATAGTGTATTTTCGCTAATCTAATAAAAGTCACTAGTGTTAAAACAAAAACAGTATTTTTTATAAAATATTAATAACTTTTATTTTCCGTATAAAAATACTGACACAATTTAATCTTCATCACTATTTTCTTCTATAGTTAAAGTAACATTTGTGACAATATACATACATAATATTTCATCGGGCTTGATGATTTTCGATTTATAGCGGCAAATAATAAATTATTGATGCTAAATGTGAGCAACAACCTACAGTCCTATTTCTATTAGGACAATGGCAGGTGTATCTCTTTATGCCCTTATAATTGTTAATATTTGGCTCATATTCAATAAAAAATTGATATGTCTTGCTATTGATTTTTTTTTTATACTATAGGGGGACAGACGAACAGACGGGTCACCTAATGGTAAGTGGACACTTGCAACTCAAGTGCGCTGCCCGCCTTTGAGTAAAAATAATAAATTATTGATGCTAAATGTGAGCAACAACCTACAGTCCTATTTCTATTAGGACAATGGCAGGTGTATCTCTTTATGCCCTTATAATTGTTAATATTTGGCTCATATTCAATAAAAAATTGATATGTCTTGCTATTGATTTTTTTTTTTATACTATAGGGGGACAGACGAACAGACGGGTCACCTAATGGTAAGTGGACACTTGCAACTCAAGTGCGCTGCCCGCCTTTGAGGGTGATGAGGGATGGGGAATGCAGGGAGCGGAAAGAAGAGAGGAGGGATGAGGAGATGGAAAAAAGGAGAAAGGAGATGAGGGGAGAGAAAAGGGGGGAGGGGGAATTGGGCCTCCGAAAACCTCACTCAATTCGGGGAAATGCAACGCAAGCGTTACTTCACAACCGGTTTTCTGTGAGGCCGTGGTATCGCACCGGTCGAGCCGGCCCATTCGTGCCTAAGCATGGCTCTACCACTGTTAAATGGTAGAGCCATGCTTAGGCTTAGGCCCATGTGTCGAGAACGAACTTTCATCCTTATTATTATAGGATCTCTTTCAGTTAATTCTGGAAAATCTATGAGGCAAATGGAAGACAGTAATGTAAAAGGATTTTTGCGGTGATTAAATTTTTTTGCTTCTATAATAACGTTTGCGAGTAGTGCACTGATAGATGAAACGCGATTTTGTAAACTTGTCATAACTTGTCAATAGCGCAGTATATTATGAGTCTCAACTGATGTCAGATTACACTATGTGCCTACTAATAACTATCATTGTTTTGAATATGTTCCACCGATCACACATCTATGTTATTTCTACGTATAATAGTTAATAGTTACAGTACAGCACAGTAATTTACGTGATTTGTTTGGTCGGTGTACCTTAGGAATTAGCCACGAGAAACCACCCTTAATAGCTGGTTGAAAAATTGTGGTAAAAATATGTAATGTAGATCTAGTAAGTAGCGTTTGTTTCGCATTGGTTTCATTCAAAAAATTTTTATAGTATTGTAGAAAAATAATTTTGAAGTTGCAACCCTTATTTTGCAAAAACAAATGATGCTAGGGGCTTGATAATTGGCCCAAAATTATTTTCAACAACTAGCAATATAATAAAGGCACCAATGTCAAAAAAGACGCCAGTGCAGCAAACCCGGTGAGGCCCTTTACTAGCGAGATTTTACAAAGTAATTTTGATAAACGTATATACACTTACGCTGATATTTCGATAAGGAAAGACAGAGAGGTCTAAAATGCCCACTTTTTGTATACCATAATTTGGTCCCACTTACGATATACGGGGCAAATCTATTGACGTCATCCAGGCACTGTATTACAGTACGGGGGTCACACTGAAACTTTTTAGAAAAGCAAACTAGCTGACCCGGCAAACGTTATTCTGCCTTAAAAATCTATATAGGGTCACCCTGATTACCTAGCGGTATGAAATATACTTTATGACCTATACTCAGACTTACCAAATATGCACAAACATTTTCATAAGAATCAGTTGAGCCGTTTAGGAGGAGTTTTGCAACAAACACTGCGACACGAGAATTTTATATATTAGATAACAGAATTATATAAAAGCCTGTTAATATTTTTATTGCTTTTCGAAGAAGTCTTTGTTCCTTTCTAAGCACTGTCGCATGCGATGAAACCATTGACTGAAGCAGTAAGCAAATTCTTCTTTAGGGATCTCTTACTCACTTTTTTGAAACGCAAGCACGACACCTTCAGTAAGTGCTCTAAGTTTATCTTTTGTTTTTGGCAATAAATAAAAGTCACAAGGTGCCAGGTCGCGACTGTAAATAAGATGACTCACTAACTCCAATCTTCGATGGACAAATATTCGATAGTCCGTCTGGTCGAATGAGCTGGAACGTTGTCGTAGTGGAGGAGGATCCACCTTCTTAGGCGCTGCTGTTTAATATTTTGCATGACAACTGGTAAACGATGACGATTTAATATGCAGTAAGTTCTTTTATCTTCTAGAATGATTACCCTCTAGATTAATTGAATGATCTGCCTTTTACTTTTGTTTGCAAATCTTCAAAATGAAACATCCATTACGCAAATTGTCTTTTAGTATCGGATTCTTAACAATATATTCCGCTTTTATCACCTGTGAGGATATCATATACAGCATTAGTCACCTCTATCATACTTTTCAAGCATTTGGCGGCGCCAATCCAAGCGACGGCGTTTTTGATCTTCCGTCAAATTATGAGGTATTCATCTAGAACAAAGCTTATTGACGCCTAAATGTTCATGTAAGACTTTTGTTCTTGACTCGTACCAATTCCTAAAACTGCCTAAATTTGTTGAAGTGTCACCCTTCTATCAGCTTCTGTCCTTAGCCTCACAGCACTCACGTTTTCTTCAGTAGTCACCGTAAAAGCACTTCCTTCTTGAGAATCATCAGTGAGTTTGCGACGACGCTTAAACTCATTTAACTACTTGTAAACAGTGGCACGAAATAGGGCTTCAGAATGAAACCAATCGAATTCTATCGTAACATTGTTGTTGAGTAAAACGGCAACGAAAGTCCTCATAAAACATTAAGCGAAAATTTTCTCTAGTCAAATCTATTTCGATGCGCGACAACACTCTTCGTTTCTTCAGTACTCGCCGTAAAAGGACGTCCTTCTCAAGAATCATTAGTGAGTGCTTGGAGCACGCTTAAACTCATTAAACCGGTTCTAAATAGTGGCAGGATATGGGGCGTTTTTGGATGAAATGCCAATCGAAGTCTATTGTAATATGATTGTAGAGGGAGACCGCAACGAAAATCCTAATAAATCATTGAGCAAAATTTTTCTCTAGTTTATCCAATCCGACAGACACTTTTTAAATGCCACTAATTTGTAAAAACAAATGTCATATAAATTCATTACACATCTACAGATTCCCAAAGAGCTCCTAATTCTAAATTTAAATAATTATTTTATAAGCTGCTTTTTTTACTGGCCTAATTCTAAAAAGACCCACTTATATATACGGTATGATCGATAACAGTCCGATCCCTTATTCGCCATTTACAACACTAATGGGAAGTGATAGGGTGGCTTTATTTTACTACACCGAGACCAACACGGCTAGGTAATATTTATGAAATGATTATGAGGAAATTCGTTGCTATCTAAGACGCTTAATGCATTTATCTTTATGAACTGTTTGTCACAAATAACGAGCGTATACTGGTATTTCGCCATAATACTCGGTTTTGCTTGCACAGAACTAATGATCACTTCCTCTAATACATAAATATCAAGATGAATAAAAAAAGATGAAAATAATACTAAATGGTTAAATGTAATTCATATGGTGACAATATATTTATGCTTATTTTCATGTGATTCTAACAACACAAACAAACATTAGCCTTATCTGAATGTGAATAGTGTTAAACCGTGTGTGCCGAATAATACTGCAAATGATTAATGCATATACATATGTACATATATAACAATTATCTATTAAAATTTTACTATTTTCTGTTATCCTTTAATTACCGTTTAAAGTTGTTTTACAGTAATCTTTTATCTCTCTTTCTCCTTCTTTTTCGATGTCGAAGCATAATTAATTAACATAAACCTATACATATAATTCTAAGGCGGAACTATTGAGTGCGATAGCAGCATATAGACATGCTGATTAATTTAAATTATAATTACGCTTACCGCTTTAATTACCGCCAGTAAGATAATTGAAGCATTACTTTGAGGTAGACAGGTTTACTAAGCAGCTTAATCAGTGTCGGCAGTTTGTTGTTATGGTTAATGACCCGTTCTAATTCTCTCGGCACCCGGCTCCTTGAGTTTCTGTGCTCCCCCGCGGCTTCACAAACCCAATGCATTCATAATGAATGTTTAATATGGAAAAATCTTGAGCTTTAATGATACCGTTTGGAGATTGGCTGTTTAGTGCTTAAGGGATGAGTCGGCGCTTTTATTTACGTGTAACGTGCACGTTAATAATGTAGTAGATTAGTTAATTTATTATATTTTATATAAATTGTAGCCGACTATAGTAAAACTAAATTATGATACATGAAACTTTTATTTATAAATTTTCTCTCTTATGGTTTCGGTGCTATATCATATTACATATTTTGTCACATACTCCCAAAGCGGTTTAAAATAACTATTAAAAATAATATCAATTCAGGCCCAATAGTGCAACCTTGACACTGTCTAAGACTTTTTACTACCTGTTTACCAGGTAAATGTCTATTCTATGTAATATATAACAATAGCTAGAAATATATCCCAATGTCATAATGATAAAGTTGGTTGGTGGTCACATTATATGATTGGTCAGTTGCTAAATTACATTACATTACATTTGAATGGCCTGTCGGTATATTAGTAAGTCATCCTGACTGCTGTGAAAGAGGTACATATAATCTGTTTCTTCTATGGTTGGGTGTAATGTTTGTATAGGTAGGTAGGTATATTTGGTAATATATGGTATGTTTATCAGCAGCCTGGTTACAATACTACTAGCTATGTTTAGTTTGAGATCAGGCAGACGTGTGTAAGATGTCTGAAATTGTTATCATTTCTTAATATATAAAATTCTCCTGTCGCGGTGTTCGTTACCCAACTAATCCGAAAAGGCTGGACCGACATTTATGAAATTTTGTGTGCATATGGGGTAGGTTATAGAATCGGCCAACATCTATTTTTCATAACCCTAAATAATAAGGGTGACCCTTTTTATGACAGAACAACGTTAACATTCGACAATATTATATAATATTGTCGAATGTTAACGTATCCACAGCTTTCACGATGTACTTCAAATTATATTGAAAATCTCTAGAAATTCTGTGTAGCCTCTCAACTTACGCTCAAATAAGAACTGGAGTTCATTAATTATTTTATTAATTAATCTATAATAATATCTATTTACTGTTCATCATTTGTAAAAAATGTAATTCAGACTTATACAAACATGACAAGTGGCGGGCGGTCTTGACGTCTCTTAATCTAACTAACGTGTTTTTGATTTGCAATCAAATGTATATTTTTATAAAAATAATGAAATGTGTATACAGTTAAAGTTAGGGTTAACAGTTACATATGTGATTGAATGTGTCTACCCCAGTCCCCCTTTGCCTTTAAACGTGACATAACATAATCACGCTTATTTGAAAAATCCAACGCATTTTTCCACACCATTATTCTTAATTGAATTCATTAATTGTGCAACAGCGGTCATACTTAAAGCGTAAGTACCACATTTATCTTCATTTTCGGAGCAATAATTTTATCCACACGTTTGTACGTTCATATGTAATCCGAGCGATTTATTTGTTGTTATTTTTAAACGACCGTTGTCACTCGATTCGGTCGTTTTTTTTCATTTAAATTTAATAGCGTAACGTACTTCATGTCGAAAGCTTGGTTTGTAGGTCAAGTGATATGAGTAAGGTAATGATGCTGTTACTTCTTGGAATGGATGAAAATAAGTAAATACTGTTTATCTTCCTCTTCCGTCTGTCCTCTTCTTTGCATTCTTAGCATTGTGTCTTAGATATAATTATTCTGCGTTTTAAACGATTTAAAATAGTACAACTTTAACATTCTATTAACATCGGTAATTGGTGAGATTACAGATTTTATCTTTATCGTGCCTTTATCTTTATCGTCTGAGTTTTAAAATAAGAACTTTAGAACAAGGCAACTCATATTATAAAAATCGTTATAATATTACTTTTATGTTTTGATATACAAATAATAACACCTTGCTCGTAGACACTTCTATTTTTTTTCTGTACTTTTAAACTTATTAAAAAAGCTGGTTCAGTAACTTAATTTAAAAAGATCAGAATTATATTATTAATTAATTATTACTCGTACCATTTCGACTTCAAACTCCGAAACTCTAATATTCCAAATACAAAAACATTGAAAACTATCTGTGTACGTATAACGACGCAACGGATGCCATAGATTTTGAAATCCGTTTGAAAAAGAAATAAGCAGCTACCTCTGAAAGTGAGTCAAACTGCCTCGCCTTTATCCGGCTACCTAATGGTTCGTAAAATTTGTAACCGTTTTGAGTACTACGGCTACGACCGCGGAACTACGACGTAGTACTTTTGTAGACCGTAGCACTACTTTGAGTGGGGTTACTCGTTACTGTAAATGTAAGCTACGTGTAATAAAATCGGTCGTTTGTACCATTTTTGAGATGTATCTAACTGGAAGCATAGCGATACTATACATAGATTATACTTTAATACATTTCGCATTACAGGAATAGAAGAACAGTTTTTCATGAAATGTCTGGTTGAAGTGGTATGCAGTCTACGATAAACGCTTTCTATCAAATGGTCCGAATAATTGCTAGAGACTTCACCTACTACCTATAAATAATAAAATGTTAATGGCTGCGATATTTTTGTTGGTCTTCAGGGGTTATAAATTAATGGTAATATTTGTCCCTTTTATGAGATGTCCCAGGAAATAAATTACAGTGTTACAGGCCTTAATTAAAGGCGAGTGTTTGGTTTCTATATAGTTTCTTATATGTAGTAATAAAACAGAGTACAAATTAATGCTTTATTATATACTTACTTCATTATTTCAGTGACCACAACATTATATGGCTTTTTTATATTAGCTTTTTCATATAAAAAGGTGATAAAAAGTTAACTATTCTAGAGCCAATGGAAGTATAAAAAAAAAGAAAGCAATAAAAAATTGCCAAATTCAAGTAATTCAAAGGTCGGCTTACGGATGCTTCCTTCTGATGGTATCCCGGGTCCCTAGCAATAGACGCTCTCGTGACGGAACACCGTGTGGTTTTAGTCGGTTTGAGTCCGACATACCACCTCACTGTCAGCTCTGGTGAGGTGATGACCCGTGGGGGTTTCCCGAAAAAAAAACACCACGAACCACACGAAAAAAAAAAGTAATTTAAAGGTTGTCAATTTCAAAGGAACATAGCATAACACATAGCGGCATATTAATAAAAATGTTAGTATATAGTATGCATCATATATTCCAAGTAAGCTAAGTTCTGCCAAAATACAGTTTACTGGCCTGTTTGTCTAGTGATTAGTGATCCTGACTGCTGAACCAGAGGTTTGATACCCACACAGGACAAAATTTTGTGTGATCCATAAATATTTGTCCTGAGTCTGGGTGTTCTTTCTGATCGTTGTTTATATGCTTGTCCAATCCCCCTACGATACAGAAATCATTTCTAATTCGGGAGTAGTGTTAAAATAAGTCGTTCCACGTGTTACAACTCATGGTACACTCATAGCACATGAGCATTTACTAAGTGGCTATTGAAATTGTTTTAACTAGTAGTACCGGTTGTAGTTAATTTTTAAACTATCCGCTACACATACAGAAGCAACTAAAGTGCTATAAGGCAGAATGATCATATATTTGTATAATGCTCGTTTGGCCCCTATCTCAGAAAAATAATAAAGTTGTGTAAGTTTAAAACCGAAGCGATAATATTTTTCATTTTTAATCGACTTCTAAAAAGTTTGTAAACCTATTTTAAGATTTCGTTTTGTTTACTGAGGAGCATTACGGGATCGTTGGAAACCAGACACGTGACGCGCCAGACACGTGTTTGGCGCACTCTGGTCGACTTCAGTATTCCTAGTCCGAGTAGTCCGTCACGCCATCTTTAAAATGGTACTCCCACTCCCACTGTCAAGTGACAGCCAATTTGAGTTTTGTTTAGATTTAATTGGTGTTAATTTGCGTATCTCCTTTGAAAATCAATTAAGGCCAATATTAATTGTTCTTCAGCATTATAAATATAATAATCAGTAAATTAAGTTAATTTCATAATTACCTTAAGTCGGCCAAGTAAATGGATCTCCACTAAGATTGACGCAATGTATCCATTTGAATTACTTATTTCACATTAGCAAAATTAATAAACCGTGATTGCCAATTACCTATGTAGCTAATCGGCAAACACGGCTTATTAAGATAATTTTCAAGAAAAAATTTTCAAGAAAAAAATAATTATATATGTAGGAATCGAAACACAATTCTTTTTATATTTGTTGATTTCTCGCAATGCCAATTAAAAAACAAATGTTTTAGTAACGCGATCAAAAAAATAAACCGCCAATACCTACCTACCTACCTACCACTACCCACAGAGAGCATAGACAAAGACAGACCACTTTTCATTTTTTTTTAACTTTTTTACTATATCCCACATGGGTATATTTGACAACATTCGATTGTTCATCCCCTCCTTCACCCCAAATCTTGTAAACGGCTGAATGGATTTCACTCGATGTTGGTCGTATTTTAATTTGAAGAAAATATTTTAGGTCTGATATGAAAAATTAAAGGCTGCAAAATACAAACACAAAGCAAAGTATTTACTGAACAGCACTGTTATGAATCTAAATGAAAATATTTCGAATAAAAATTTGATATTATTATTTAAATTATAAATTATAGCATTTCGTAGGTTATAGTAACCTATAAAATGCTATAATTTAACTGGGTTATGTCATCATTGATGTTGGTCAGGGAAAAAATGCCACGTCGGTTGGTTCAAATTGTCTCTGCACCAAATTTAATTACTATCGAATCGATTCACCAGCGAGTGTTCGACTTTACTAACAAAAGTCTTTCAACACTCATTTTAAAATTTTATAATGAAAGGTTTTTCTATAACTCCTGTAGGTTCCGAGTTATTCTTTTGGCAAAATTCTTTACAATCGGTTTTAGGGTTACACATAAAATCGTAGCTGGACAAGGAGATCTGCAGCTTTAGTTTTGAATTTTTTGTGTTCAAAGCAATAAGCCGACCTATTTGTTAAATTGATTTTATCGTGTTAGAAAGCTTATTTATTGAGGTAGGTTATATGTTTTACAACGGCTGTATAATGTTTTGTGTTTATAACGCGATCATTAAATAATTTCTTAATTTATCAATAACAATAAGGGTATAGCATTTCTAACTCCTTTGCGCAAAACTTCCAAACGTAAAAACATATAAAACACTTATTGGCGGTATCTCATGATGAAATCCTGATTTGGTTATAATGGGAGTTCTGTATGACGATACTTTTTCAAATAAAAATAAATTTAAAAACCGATCGACAATTGACAAAAAATCGCTTAATATACATGAAAAAAAAATATATACATACAGTCACACATATACAAACCTCCTCCTTTTTGAAGTCGGTTAAAATGTTTAATAGTTAGTACCTACTTCCTAACTTTTAATATCAGATTTCATTTGATTAGAATATTTGCATGACAACACACTGCGCACCTGCCGTTTAATCCTGTCGGGTGACTCCGGAATTAACAATCTCAACAACTCTTGTTTAGTAGCGAACGAATTAACATTAATATTGTCATTGTTCGTGATTTTCTGATACAGAGTAGAAATATTGTTTCATATAAAGTATACATTTCACTGGAAGGTCTTTTAGATAAGAATGAATACAGGCCAATCTCTAAAAAAAAAAAAAAACATAAGTAACCGAATGTGTTGTGTTGATAGTACCAAAATATTTCCCTTTACTATTAGAGCTATGATTGATAGGGTAAGAAGCGCCTGTGGAACACCGCAAGACATCTCTCGACGGCCAATACCGTCCTTCCCCGCGTAGGTGACGCAACGCCCTGACCAACGAAACTGCAAGCAACACCCCGCCCCGGCAGACCGCTTCCTCCGCGAGAGTTCTCACACGTTTAATCGCACCAATAGTGGAGCGCCCACGCCGAAACCTGAACTGATGTTAAGTTTCCAGGTCCGGCCCAAACGTGGATAAGTGGCCGACAAGGCGGTAGGCAGATGGTGATTCCGCTGGGCGTCCCCCCTTTCGGAGCAGTACCAGCTTGCCGGTTTTCCAAATAGAAGGAAACCGGCCCTGCACCAGACATGCTGTGAAGAGCTCTCTGAGTCGAAGCTCCAGCTCTTTAAGGGCAAGTATCATTGTGCGGCCGGGTATGCCATCAGGCCCCGGAGCGGTTTTCTTCGCTCGGAGTCGTAACACCGCGACCCGAAGATCTGGTTGCGTCACCTCGGGGACACGTTCCTCCTCTCTAGTCTCTGCGACTATGGGTAGAACCATCGTAGGAGGAAGAGGACTGTAACCACTTGTTAAAACAGCTGTGGCCGGAGACTCTCTGTTAGAGGAGGCGCCCAGGGGCGAAGTTTGCCCCTTACCAGATGGTAAGGCCGCCCCCACGGATCCCGATCCAGAGTCTCCAGCTCCAGCTCTTCTTTTCCGCTATCTTGGGCCACACCGATGGCTAGTTGCAGAGCTAGCTTGGCCTGGCTTTAAGCCTCGTACCGTTCCTCCTCTTCTTCGAGAATACGTCGACGTCGCCTCCTATACCGGGTGTACTGCCGGCGGACCGCCAAGCATTCATCGCGAAGCTAGCGATTTCATTTGACCACCAGTACACCTGGCGCCTCTTGTGGGATCGGATGCGGGGCATAGCTGCATCGCAGATGCTAGCCATCGCCGATCCAAACCATCGCGCTTCCTCCTCAACGTCGACTTCTGTCTCCGATAGGGAATTACGGATCCAGGCCGCAACAATGGCGGCTTCCTCCAGGACCTCTCTGTCCAGTTGTTTAAGGGCCCATCGTGGGCTGTTGAGCCTCGAAGATGCGGTAGTTGGACTACCTGCGGTTAGAGGCGAGACATCGAACCGGATGTAGCGGTGATCCGATAATGTCTCCACCCTATCCTCCACCGTCTAACCTTGTACTCGGCATGCTAGGGCAGGGGTTGCGAACCCGTTGCGTTATGTCCACAATGGACTCCCCCAGCCGTCGCACGCACGTGCCAACCGAACCTCGGTTTAGAACAGAGAGGCCTGTGGTCAGTGCCCACTCCTCCAGAACGTAACCCCGACGATCTGTGATGCGGGAACCCCATGCCGCAGACTTTGCATTGAAGTCCTCTAACACCAAGGCTTGTCGAGGATGACATCGACCAACAACGGCACCCAAATTAGTGAGGAAGCCGTCAAATTCGGCAAGGCTCGTGTTGGGTGAAAAGTAAACCCCAACAACGTAGATGTCGTCCAGGAGGGCGGCCACCCATCCGTTTCCCCTGGATTCGTTCTCAGGAACCCCGCCAATTATGGCCACCAGGCCGTCATTGTCCCCAATCCAGTTACCCCTGGGGGGGTGTAATATGCTAGGACCAAACCTGTGAAACATCGGATATGACTGGGTGTTGAGGGCTGCTCTCCTCCCAGGCGTGAACCTCACCTGTTACGCAGACGACACTTTTGTCACGGCCTGGGGGGCGACATATGGTGAGGCAGCATTGCTTGCTGCGGCTGCAGTCTCCCAAATTGTAGATCGAATCCGGCGGCTCTGCCTACAGGTGGCCCTTGAAAAGTCCGAGGCGATAGCTTTTCACGGTCCTCGAAACCAGCGGCTGCTGGACTTCCACATCGTCGTCAGCGGGGTGCGGATGGCTGTCAAGGACACTATCAAATACTTGGGTTTGGTCCTTGACAGTCGATGGGACTTCCGCCCACATTTCAACCAGCTGTCGACGAAGCTAATGAGTACTGCAGCCGCACTGTCTTCGCTGCTTCCCAATCTTAGGGGGCCGAGTGTGGCGTGTCGGCACTTATACGTTGGGGTCGTGCGGTCCATGGCCCTTTACGGGGCCCCAGTATGGGCCGACCATCTGACGGCAGCCACTGTCGCTATACTGCGCAGGCCGCAGCGGGCGATGGCCGTCAGAGTCGTGAGAGGATACCGCACGATCTCCTATGAAGCGGCGTGCTTACTGGCCCGATCACTACCCTGGTACCTGGAGCGAAAGCTTTCGCGTCGCTACATCAGTGGCGTGAAGAGGCGCGAGAGAGAGGACACCAACCGACGCCTAGAGAGTACGAGAGGCGTAGATACGAAGTGAGGGGGGTCCTAGTGGCGGAATGGCGGGTGCGACTACTGCGTCCGTCATATGGCCTCAACACCATCGAGGCCATCCGGCCAGTATTCAGCGACTGGGTCGAACGGAGGCACGGCTCCCTGTCATATAGGGTGACGCAGGTGCTTACCGGTCACGGATGTTTTGAGAAGTACCTACGGGATATTAGCAGGGAGCCGGACACCCGGTGAAACCACTGCGTCAACTGTGAGGTAGACATGGCGCGGCATACGGTAAAAGAGTGTACTGCTTGGGTTGAGCCGCGCCGTGCCTTAGTAGCAGAGATAGGAACTGACCTCTCGCTCACAGCGCTTGTGCGCGCCATGGTAGGGAGCGAGAGGTCATGGGATGCAGTGGTCACCTGTGAAACCGTTATGACACAGAAGGAGGCTGCGGAAAGGGAGAGGGAAAACACGACTACCCTCTCCATCCGCAGACGACGCCTCGGACGTCGGAGGAGGGCCGACAATGCCCTCCTCTGACTCAATGTAAATGGACCCGAGGGCGGTGTACGTGGGGTACAGTCCACCGCTCAAATCGTTAAGCAGGTCCGAGGTGGCAGGCGTGTAGTGTTCCGCGCGCCTCCCTCAGGGAGTGATGGTGGGGGGAGTGGTACTTTTCCCCCCTTCAAAACGAGATGGGGTCCGCTCCGGACGGTCACCTGCTGGCCGCGGAAGATTGTGGTGTTCCCGCGGCCTTCGGCAGCAAGTGCGAGGAAGGAACACCGTGGTGGTTTTAGCCGGTCAAGTCCGGCACACCCCTCCGCTGATGCCCACGGCGGAGGATTTACCCACCAAAAAAAAAAGGCTAAGAAGCGCCTGAAAATATTCGAGTGGATCAGAGCTTTGTTGGGCTCCAAAACAAAACTTTTTACATATACACAATCCTTTTAGTTCTTAAAATCACAACTTAAGTATTATAAAAAAAAAAACTTTCGTCTTACATTAGTGAGACTTATGTAGTAATTTGATTAAATAAAACTTTACTTACAACAAAGAATATTGACTCTACATTCGAAGTGTCGAAAATAAACTTAGCTTAATAAGCTTAGCGGTACCCTGTCGAAGTCCCTGGTATTACACTTTATAATTAGGAAACAGATATTTGCACACAACATATTTGGTTCTTAATTATGTAGCGTTATATTATACCGAAACAAACACGTGCATTGTTTTCTTTTCCCACAAAAGAATATTCGAAATAGTAGAGTAAACGCGACGTTTGCGAAATGTGAAAATGTATTGCGGCAGTAACATTTTAGTGACGTTGTAAAGAAAAGGTTCGTTTACGCTTTGTTTTACTCCTGCTGTTATGGCGGAATACTTTCTCTTTACATATATCATGTATGATATATACGTGAACATGAGTAAAATATATTAATGTTTCATAATTAAGGCAAGTTAATTCTATTCGATTCTAATTAATATTATATGGTAAAATATAATACACAATACATCCGTTTAATTAAAATCCCTTTCTTTCTTGCCTACTTTTCCTTTCAATATATGTACTTCACGCTTTCTCCTCTGTAATTCCCATAGTGTTCAATTCACTGTTACGTGAGTGGGACCAAATTATAATTGACATAACGTGTGCTTTCAGTATGCATGTATCTTCTCGTTCAGGGAAACAGGCGTGAGCTTATTTATCTTTAGAAATGTTACTTTGTTAGTCTAGAATAGAAAAAATCAACACTTCTTAACACAAAAGTGATGCATGCACATCCCCTCAAATGTTAGAATTCAAACCCATTTTTTTTTTACATGAAATAATGTTGTATTCTCTACAAGAGTTTAACATTGTTATAGAAAACAACACGGAAACCTGAATTTACGGGCTTGTTCCACCCTCCTGCAAACAAGAAATGAGTTTCCGACTTTTAACATTTCTTGCAAACTGAGCCCTTGTTTAACTTTCATTAAAATGTGTTTGTTTCTGACTTAAAATGATTTTTAAGTATTTGTTACAAAAACAATATAGAAAGAAGTTGTGGGTTGCTCATTATTGAATTTACTTTGTACTTGAATTGGGTGATGTGTTAGTCTTTATCTTAATTACTTCAAAGGCACTGTTTAAATCCGTTCACGGAATAAACAAATGATGTTATCGGGTAGGAATAGACGACCGTCGCCTGCATTATAAATTAGAATCAATATCTATCTATATTGGGCTAGCAACTTTGTTTATTATACGGCTTTAGTTATCTCCGTTGGATATAGAGTATCTCCAATCAAAACCTTGTTTTTCCGTGCCCATTATTCCTCAAGTAAGTTTATCAATAAGGACAATCTGAAGTAGGCTCTCATTGAGCTCTCAAGAGGTAGGCAATACAAGTGGGGTATTTAATGATTGACGTAGCCTTGTCATTAAATTTTGATAATTGATGAATAATAATCCTATGAGCTGGAGTTGGCGTTGCATTATACTAGATTTTACATATTCAGCGGATTCACCTTGATTGTTCTAAAATATAATATGGTAAGAAGACCTGTAAAATAAAGAATTTAATTGAGAGTTTGATGAGTTACGTAAGGAAAAGTATATACTTTGCGCATAGTAGTAGTATAAGTAAAAAACACATACATACATAAGTTCAAGCCTTTCTACTTTTGGGGCAGGCAGAAACAACAGCCCGCCACTTAATTCTATTGTAGAGCGCCAGTTACACGATTACCCGCGGTTACTATGATGTCAGTATCCCCTTCGCATCTTCAATCCTTCGATATCAAACTCAAGTAGGTATTTAATGAGGTTTAGGCAAGATAAGTAAGTCTCAGTAAAATTTGTAAGTTTAGTAGGTAGTAAAGTTTTAATAAACGTAAGGACATAGTTGATATGAACCATCTTTGTATGTTTATGATCCACAAATAGTTTGAAGTTTTGTTGATTTCATCATCGTTTTAGTTTATTGATTAAAATAAAACTAATGTTTGTGACAAGCTTCCTACGCAACCTACATTTGTGAAGGATCTTATAGTTCTGTAAGGTTTACCCAATTTCCAGATATATACCATTACATATAAATGATTCATCATCTCATTTCAGTCATTTAAGTAACAGTTGTCAGTTGTCGGAAAAAAAACAGACAATGTTACAATAAGAGCTATTGCAAAAGTTTATTTTAACCTGCTTACGTTTCGCGTTGTTTTCCCCTGGGACAAAGGGGAAGTTTTTTGAAAAGGTTTCTGAGGATTTTATTTCAAATACCCTGATTACTTACCATGGTGCTTCACTATGAATACATTTCAATTCTTTTACAACTCTTCACCCTAGGGCTTTGTTACTCAAGTATTGTAATTCGATTCGCGGTGTGGATTTTCAGCACTTTGAGTGGTTATAAATCATTTATGGCAGCTGGAGTATAAATCTTTTAGTAGTGGTAGTATGTTTTAATAATTATATACGTTATTTTTATATCAATCAATCCATTAGCAGCCTATCTACATTCGATCGGAGAAAGTTTGGCAGCGGATTGCATGTGGTTATCCAAGACTGCGATAGTTGGTGTTCCTTAGGGCAATCCTTCATCCAGTAGTAGGCTGTTACCGTCCGTAACAGCCTCATCTTTTTCATATATATGTATTTTAAATGACAGATTTCATGGAAGTGGCGGCGTAATATATGTATTTGATCATTGTTATTAGTACGTTCACTAAATATAGATAGTATGGGATTGTGGAATACACTGTATAAAATTGTTATTTCCTATATCGTCTTCTTTGCCTCAGTGATTGTCTAAGAAGCTATTTCATATCGCCATTCAGATTTACAGAGGTTATATGCTCATGTCCATAAAATTTCTGATTTTATCCGTTGCGGTTTGTGTCGAACGGAACTCTATGTCTCCGAAAGAATCCAGAGACGCCGAACCAATTATAAAACATAGCTCCTGTGTCATAACTAATAAAACCACACATATTCGAATAGTTTTTGTTCAGAAAACTATTTACTTCCTTTGACTCCTAATTTCTCGATATTTTACTACCTAGACATAAAAAAGTTTTATTGTTTAAATGTATGTATGTATGGTCTCAAACAGTGCAATTTTGTATTTTTTTTATAATATTAGGGTACAGACTAACAGACGGGCTACTTAACAATAAGTGACAACCTGCGACAAAGACACCCGCTGCCCGGCTTTGAGGATGATGGAGGCATGGCTCAATCACGATACACTGTTATTTTTCTTTTTTTATGGGGTAGAGGCAGACAAACAGACGGGTCACCTGATGGTATGTGACTACTGCCGCCCATGGACACCAGCAACTCAAGAGTCACAAGTGCGTTGCCGGCCTTTTAGGTAGGAGTATGCTCTTTTCTTGAAGGTTTGAAGGTCGTATCGGTCCGGAAATACTACAGGCGACAATTTGTTCCATAGGCTGGTTGTGCGAGGCAAAAAACTTTTAGAGAAGCGCACAGTGATGGAGTGCCAATCGTCCAGATGATGGGGATGGATGTTTTTTCGCGTAGGACGATGGCGGAAACCTACAGCCGGTATAAGTTCGAACAATTCCTCTGCACACTCCCCATGATACAAGGGATAGAGAATGCAGAGTGAAGCTATTCCATGTGCGGCCGAACCTGCGCCTTATAAGGTTGCAGGAGGTGGGCCGGAGTGAAATACTGTGTTGATCTGTTTAGCACACCAAGCTTCTTCAAGGCTAATTTGGCCTTACCCTCTAAGTGACCGCGAAACTAGACTTCGATTGATATATCGACGCCAAGGATTCCGATACTGGCTGATGCAGTTAGGGAAGTGCTCTCAAAACGAGGGAATACGACCAATTGCATCTTTTTAGCAGTGAACGCGCAAAGCTGTGTCTTCGTGGGGTTAAACTGGACTAGGTTAAGTCGACCCCAATCTGAAACTTTTAATAAAGAAGACTACTACCTATCCCTGTAATGTTTGTATGTATTTATTTAAATATATATATATATATATATATATATATATATATATATATATATATATATATATATATATATTTATATTATCCACTTTTATTTAACAGATGTAATAACAATAACCGTACAATGTTTGAAATTTAACTGTGCTCCTCAAGTTACCCGTCACTATAGAGTATAGTTCATCAACGGTTGTCGGTAAGAGATCGCAGATTGCGATAAGACCATTGTAGTACTAATTAGTATGTAGCTTTTTTTTTGTTTCTACGTGTCCTATGTTTTGGTGTACAATAAAGTGTATTTTATTCTATTCTATTCTAAAAATATCTAATGAAATTGGTACGTATATACTAAAAGAGAAATGATTAAAATTAGGCCCATATATATTTTTTCCTTCATCGCGAGTGTTTTCGAAGCTACGTGACGTGGGAACTTAAGTTCATAAAAGGACCGAGGTGTTTGCACGTAGAATATGTCTGAGCCTAATAACAAAACTTATTTAACGCTTGCACGTTCTTTTATAGTCAAAAGAACCTTCGTTTGTAATTAAACAAACCTTCTGATAAGTATTTTAATAGATTATTCAATAAAGTAGTATGTCAATCTACTGGAAGGTTTTACTTTGTTTTTGAATTATTATACATATCATTTGAAAACAAGTTAACAATGATATTGCATTCGCTGCTTACTGCTTGATGACATATGAAATGGGTATGCGAATCAAGAGACAGTTTTCCTTTCATTTCAAATGCGTTTGCATCTGTACAGATGAGGGTTATTGTTCCAACCCGTTGATACGTCCGGGTCGGGTGCGGTTTAAAGCCCGACAGTGATAAATGTTTCATTTGTTCTACAGTATGCACGCCGCCCTATTCCAAATCTGCCGCTAGAATTTCAGTGTATAATTATTTGTTTCCATTATTGTCGAGGGTTTTCTGTCTGGTTTTTGAAGATACATTGTTATTATTATAGCCACGAGATCATTTAAGGACTTTTTCCCGTCTTTTGTGTATCTTAAAAAAACTTTTCACCGATATTATATTCTGTACAATATCTTGAATTGGAAGCCCATAATACTTTTCTGTGTGTTTTGGGTCGTTATATTTTTAATACCAAAAGTTTTTTAATATATATTTTTATTTTTCATTTCAGGTAAGCTCTACGAACCCAGAATATGATTTAAACGTAGGTATTTTATTAGGAACATTTTATTAAGAAATAAGATGGCAAGACGAAGCCCTGCCTGATGATGACGTAATCTGTTACCGATCAATCCGATTGTGGCCATTTTACCTTCGACATCTCATCTCCTCTCCTCCTCCTCTCTATCTTAAGGTAGACTGACCATTCTACTCAACAGCAAAACAACATCATTTAAGACATTAGTGTAGTCGGCAATCTCTAATTTAAAAAAAATACTGGGTTATTTAATAGCATATACATTTTGTAAAACTATATACACATGTTTATAGTACAGCCTATACTATATTGATACAAGTATGTATCGATATAGTATAGGATATAGTATGGTTGGCACCTAGAACAAATTTTATAATGAAACAAAACCCTAGTTATAAATTATGTATGTGCGAATGCTAAAATAAAGTCCAACATCGCAATATGAGTGGCCGCAAGGGGCATATCGAGTCAACGTTCAACGTTCCTAGTAGCCTGTTTTTTGTATATGATTATAATGGCTTTTTACAGAATTCACAAAATAGAAGCACATTTTTAATACAGTTTATGTTGGAGAGCCATGCTTCGGCACGTATGGTCCGGCTCGACCTGAGTATTAAAAAGGTCTCACAGAAAGCCGGCTGTTAAACAATGCTTGCATTGTGTGACTTATTGAGTGAGGTTATTAGAGGCCTAACCCCCTTTCCCTCGTTCCCCTCCTCCCATCCGCATCCACTCTTTTTCCTCCCTCCTTTCCCTACCATAAAAGGCGGACAGCATTTATCTGCGTTTAGGATACTATAAGTCACGCTTACTATGAGCGTTGATATATACTTCCTTATTGTATAATATTATTATTAAAACATGTTTTATATAATATAAACAATACTCTCGTATTACATTTCATTATATAAGTTTAGCACGCTCTTCAGGCATTCAATTCAAAGTGTTGGAAAATTTATTATACTTGTTTTAAAATGATACTGTTATCTACCAAATAGACAATACACTTAAAGCTTTCTTCATTCTAATCTTCATTATGGCGGGACTTTTAATAACAAAATCTCCAAATATGTTTCGGTCTGGCACGTTTAATCAAAATAAAATGAGAGACCGCACGTCACGATAAAAATTAATGGTTCTATTTTCTTTAATATAGCCTTCAGGTTTACACGATGCAATAACTTGATGTAATTTTGTTTCACAGAAACAAACACGAAGTATACCTGTGACAGAACTAGCTTCTCCTTCTTACCTCTGGTCTATGGATTTGAAAGTAATTCAGAGCACGTACTTAAAATATAGGAAAGTACTGGCCACAAAACAAATAAAACGACTAAATCAGATCAAACTTCCGCAAATCGATTATATCCAAATCTGTTCTGTTTGTTTATTTATCTCTCATAAACTTCCACGATTTAATAATAGACAATTGGACAAAAGCCAACTGGGCCCTAACCCAATAGAAATGATGCCCATACATAACTCTCTATTGAGCTTTTTCTTGAGCGTTGACATAGACTATATGTCAACGCTCAAGAAAATGCTTGCATTTTTATCTGACTGGACAAGAAGCAGTCCCAGAGCCTAGACGGCTTCGGGAAAGGAAAGGGGTGGGCCTCTTGTAATCTCACTCACTCGGCCACACAATGCAAACATTGTTTAACAGCCGGTTTTCGGTGAGGCCGTGGTCATGCTCCGGTCGAGCCGGCCCGTACGTGCCGAAGCACGGCTCTCCGACGATAAAAAATCGTATGAATTTACAGCCATTATACGTAAACCTATATATTACACACTTACATATAGCATTCCATGGTGAAAATATGTATTTTGGTTACCTGACCTTCATCTCAGTAATAAGAAAATTACAAAATTCAATTTCGCTAACATAATTGCAGATCCGCATTCGATCGGATGTAGAAATAATTGAAATGGAAGTCATTTAGGCTCAATTTGTCTTTTCAGCTTACAAAGGACATTGACCCAAACATACTTAAGAAAAGTTTTATGCTAAATCGAATACGTCTTTAGCAAAAATATTTTATATAGAAATCTATAAAATAGCTAAGATAGCTGCGATATAACTTTTCAGGTTATTAAGGCTGTGATTACAGAATTATTTATTTAAAGTTATTGTTTTTATAGTTTTTGTATTTATTATTCAGGGCACTCTAACAAATCATATATTAGGGAGTCGAAAACTAATATAAATAGATATATAAATAGAGACTTTATTTGTACAACATTGGTAGAATTAGAATTATACATAGAAGTTTAACACACATATTGTATTATTCAAAGGGCGGTCTTATTGCTATATGCAATCTCTTCCAGGCAACCTTAGGATAGAACAAAATGATTCGGAGAGACGTTGGTAGTTTGAAGCACATTTCAAAGGAAATCTAGTGTTACCTAACTAAGTAGTAAAAAAGTAAGTATAAAAATATACAGATATTCTGTACAAATTGTGGAAATATGAAAGTAAGAGAAATAACTGGAAGCAGCTGTTTGATGTCGCTTAAGAAATCTTAAATATAAATGTATCGGCTCGGGTCTTAGCTATCCGTTTGCTGTATTTATTTTTCTATCTTACTAGAACTTATAACAAGTTCTGGTTGATATGAATTCTCGGAACTCAACGAAAAAAGTGTATACAGGGATGCGAGCTTTCTATCTATCTCAACTGAGAACATGACTAAGACATTTCAATTCTGTTATATTCCCCGAGTAGGTAGGTCTCTTCACAACGTAGTAAAGGAATGTCTATAAGTGTAGTGCAGCATCTATCGATCGTCGATTCAACATAGAATTATTTGTCCTAGGTGAGAATAGCATCCACGACCTCCGACTCAGCAGTCGGGATCATATACCACTAGACCAACATTCCAGACATAACTATGACTGTCTGGATGTCTGTGTGTGTGTCTGACCAGATAAGTTTTAAGGACTAAGAAAGGACGTGCTTGACTTACACTACATAGGTATGTACGGACTTAACTGACTGATGAATATTAATATCGACTGGCCTGTTAGTCTAGTGGTCAGTGACACTGTCTGCTAAGCCGAGGTCATGGGTTCGATTCCCACACGGCACAAAAAGTTGTGTGATCCACAAATAGTTGTTCCAAGTTGTATTTAAAACAAAAAGAAAAAAATTGGGTATTCTTTGTGTCCGTTGTTTGTATTTTGGTGAAATCCCGCGCGACACAGGAATACCTCTTAGTGCGGGAGTTAAATATTAAGAATACTCACCTATTAATTAACCGGTTGGCCACTGTCTAAATTTATTTACAGAGTTATCCCGACTGATGTATTATTTAAAGGAATACAATGATACTACGTTGAAATAGCGATATAAGTGGTTAAAAGTTAAATAATGTTGTATTAAGGAGTAGTTTAGCACATAGTAAAAGTTGTATATCTTATCATATATGCGGTGTATATTAAACAACATTCTGGTGCTTTAGTTCACCGAATATAGATGAGCGGCCCGAATGTTGTTTTAGTTTGAATAAGTTTATAGTATTACGAAGCTGTTGGAACAACTATTTGAGTGTGAAATTGCTTTTTTCGTTCCTGTCACTGGAAAAAAAAACTTTCAAACAAACGTTACAGAGTAAGGCAATATTAAAAAAAGATGTTAAAAAGAATTCTTTAACTTGTACGTAATGTGTTTCTATGTGTTATTTTCATGAAAAATAGGTGCTTATTAAACTAATCCGAAGTTGTTAAAACGGCACATTACTTATAATTTAAAGGCAAAGTTTCTTGCACATTAATAACATAGAAAAATATATATCTTTAGTAGCATTGCCTCATGTCATCGCTTTGGAGTGGAGTTCCATTATTTCGTTGTGTAACATAATTAAAGAAGTCTTAATTTACATGTTTGCCATCTTGGATATTATCTTAATAAAAAGCTACGACCACGAATTCTAAAAAGCATGACATTGTTTGTTACTAATTCTTAAATAAGTAAAAAGTCATGTTTTTATTAAAAACACATATCACAAAGATGTTGTTTGAAAGATATATTTACCTAACAGTCACGTCGTCGTAAACGTCCGCCATTTTAATGAGACATTAAAATTTCAGTTTTCTTTTATCCCTGAACGTAGGTAATAGCTAAATATATTTGTAATATTTAATTTTCACTTGCCTTTCATCCGTGAAATTTCAAATTGCTGTGTGGTTTTTGGTGAATAGAATAGAGCTATCCCATTTCTAAGCGTAGGTGTCGCAAAAGACGGACGTCGCATGTCGTAAAGGGATCTCACTGTTATCTACCAGATAGTATGTATACAGTCATACAGTGCCCGGTTGACAGTAATAGACTTGTCTCCTATTACGTTGATGGGACCAAATTCTTGTTGGCAAAGTGTGGGTCTTTCATACACCTCTGCCTACCCCTTATGGGATACAGGCGTGAGCGTGTGTATGTATGTAATACTTTTTATAAATATTGTATACATCTCTCTGTTTTATATTAAATAAAATAATTCGGAATACAAGCTTCTTCTTTTTCGTATGCTATTGTCAGAGCTATCGTAGTCACGCATGTCGTTCTGAGGTGTGCAGCACTAAAGCCATTCAATAGTCTCTTTCCGGTGTTAGGTGGGAGTTTTTGTTGATGCCTCTGGGGGGCAGGGCTTCTATCTGATCAGTCCAGCGTATCGGAGTTCTCCCACGAGACCTGACACCATCCACTCTTCTTTTTTTTTTTTTTTTATATTAGCCTACCATAGTGACTCCACTGTGCCTGATGGCAAGCAATAGGTGGAGTCAAAGAGTGGTGGTCACCATCCTCATTGCATGTCTAGTCAATGCAGCATGGTGACCCACACTATGGCGGCCTGGTGAGATGCTTTTTCACGCCCTGCTTAAAAGACCCGGAATCAAAGTGGGAAGGAAACACGTGCGCTGGTAGAGAATTCCAGGCTTTTACCGATCGGCACAGGAAAGAAGAGCCAAACCGTTTAGTTCGGGTACGTATATTTTCGACGCACAAACGGTGACTCCTCAGGCCAGCACGTGTAGTCCTGTAGAGGGTGGGACCAATTGGAAGAGCTCATCAGAACACTCCCCGTAATGTAGGCGATAGAGGACTGCCATAGAGGCGACATCTCTTCGCAACTGCAGAGGCTCAAGAGACTGGGTGATCTCAGGGCAGTCGATAATGCGGACTGCGCGCCGCTGCAACCGATCGAGAGCGTCAAGCAAATACTGCGCATAGCCGTCCCAGAGATGAGAGCAGTACTCCACGCAGGAGCGAACCTGGGTCTTGTACAAAAGACACAGTTGCTCGGGCGAGAAGAACTGTCTCACCTTGTTCAAAACGCCGAGCTTACGCGAGGCCGCCTTAGTGACACTCTCGATGTAATCGCGCGGATTGAGATCCCGGCAAATATCCATACCCAGAATACTAAGCCTATCCTGCAGTGGCAGTTGAGTGCTCTGAAGAGTAGGAAGGGGAAGGAATGGAGACTTTTTGGTAGAGAACACACACGCTTGTGTTTTCTTGGCGCTCACCTCGACCAGATTCTCTCAGCCCCATTGGGAAATGCGGCTCAAGACCCGGTCGAGCTCAGCGACAAGCTCCTGTCGTTTTTCCTCAACGTCTGCCAGCTTGGCAGTAGGATGCCCGAAATATCGCCCGTGCACTGTACTGTCGTCTGCATAACAATGTATCTTCTCTATAATACCAGGTGTTTCATGACATCCTAACGGCGCATCACATGGCAGAAGTAACGGAGAATTCTCCTAACGGGTTGTAAGGTTGTCTGTAAGAGATATGATCATGATATGTTATTGGTGTACAACAAAGATTATCCTATCTTATCTTAAATATGTTTGTGCATTACTAAGTCCAAGATATAGGAAATAATTTGGAATATAAGCATACTCGATTATAAACGAATAGGCGTGTGAATGAGTGTCAATTAATACTCACAATATCCATTGTCAACCCTACCCCCTAGGGTCTCCCATGAAGCTTTCCTGACCTCACGTGGAGCGCTCTGTGCAGTGTATGACATGCGAGGAAGACAAGCTACCTTCGGTTTGCAGTCTTGGCATTTAATTAGAGATCATGGAAACGGGCGGGCACAAACTTTCGCATGATCATCCGTAACCCCGACCGAAACCGGACAGAAACAGCTTAGGAAATAGCAAACGACAAGGAAAACCTCTTCAAAATGTTATCTTGTGACTGTATATTTTTCTTCGTTCGTTCGTTCGATTCGTTATTTTTTTATGCAAACGGGGCAAACGAGCAGACTGGTCACTGCCTCCATGGATACCCGCAAGTACGTTGTCGGCATTTTAGGTAGGAGTACGCTCATTTCTTGAAGGTTCTTCAGCAGGCGACAATTTTTTTCCACAGAATGGTTGTGCGAGGCAAAAAGAAAGAGAGATAGTGTGGGAGGAGGTATCGTTCTTCTCCAAGTGTCAGGTTTTGGCAAAGTAATGCTGTATAAAAATTCAACATTTTGAAAAAACCCAACGACGGTTGAAAAGTAAATAAAAAAGGTGAAAATCCATTTATATACCCTCACTAATCAACAACAAACTGCATCAAAACCGGACTAGTAGTTTTGGTTTTGCACAAACAAAGGATTACTGCAGCGCTTCCTGGTGAGTTGTCACCATAACACCTATCTAAGAACATGCACCAATCAAACCCGAACCCATAACTGGAGAAAAATGGTAACAGGGATTCAACGTCCAAACGTCCTCTCCCCCCAAACGCGTATACCGTCTCCGTTCCGTCGTGGGTAAAAAAAGAATCAGCCTCATAACATAAAGTTGGTTTCAACGTAATCGGCAATTAAATTTAAATAGTTGGTTTCGACGAGTAATGAAGTGCGTTGCTTATATGACGCATAGTTATAGCGAGCTCGAAACTAATCAGATCACTATCGGACCCTACATTAATTGTGCTGTCAGTCAAGACATAAGCGTTATTGACCCGTTACAAAATTCTTCTGTGGCATTTACATTGTGTGCCTGCAAGTGGTTTCGCAATGGCCAAAGTTTGCGGTCAACCCATATTATATGGTACACGAATCGCTAAGTAATATTGAGAGCTTACGTGCTTGCGCTATCTTGATTGGCTAATGTTATCGTCAATCGTAGTAGCTGTTTATCAATAGTTTTATTTATATTTAGTATCACGAGTCACTTATTAAATTTTGTATGGGAAATAGTCATCCACAAACCAAATAGGTCCTCATTTTCCAGAAGTGACTTACTTTAAAGAAAATTATATGAAATTCTCAGTCGTGCTTTACTACTACAAAGCAAGATCATATGTATATGTACATTAGCTGGCTACCACACAAAGCAAAAGTTGTGCAGAAATCAACTAACTATGTATATATACTATGTATATGTACTTGTAGCATATTATTCTTCTTTAACAAAATTTTGGACATTATATGGTATTTGTCCAAATGACACGGGATCTTTAAGTATTTCTTAAAAGTATTATTCTTCTTCTTCTTATTTTTTGGCCTTTGTGGAGATGTCACCACAATTTTGCCAATGTCAAGTTTTTATTATTATTATTTATTTATGGACTCTTTCTCGCGTGAATATTCAACGCAGAGATTCTGCCAATGTCAAGTATTTCTAGAGAAAAAAACAGTCTATAAAAATATGATCGCCATGTTGGTCGAAAACCGACATGACAACCTAAAAGTATTATTGTTAGAAAATTAAAATTTGAAAGTTAAGCAAATATGCAAATTTTGGAACTTTGAAGTCTGATAAATATGAAATTAAGAACGAAAAGTTAAAAAAGGAATGAACGAAAAGTTTTTATTCATATAAAAGTTGATGTCCCGTTTTATTTTATTTGAACGATATCATGAAGAACCCAGTAAAATGTTTATTTGCAGCAATCCAATATTTATTGTACATTGATATGGTTCTGTACATAAATATAAATATTCATACAAAAGTAATCGTACGTTGGAAGATCGGTTCGATTAACCTTCTTTCCTAAAACGTTCCTTTGATAAAAGCAATTACTTTCAAAAATATGTACTTGCTGTTTTTTATATAATATTTAATAAAAAGCCGAATCAAGGTTTTTTCCTGTAATGGTTTACTTAATAAAATATGCTTGACATGAATAGTACAGTTTATGTATCACAATTGAGATAGAATGCCTGATTATTTCTGCGGACCACCATTGTAATATCCCTTTAAACCAGGAATGCTTTCGTGCTTACCCACATGATATGAACCCTAATAATAGGTACTTAGAATAAGCAAAAATAAGATGAATTAGGATGAAAAAACACTAAAGAGGTTAAACAACACACGATAATTGGACAGAATGGCACAACTATAGCAGCGGCCTATTAAATACATATTAATAACCCACACGTAAGACATACAGTTAAAAGCTAATAACTTTTAATTTTTCCGCACCTGGAATACAGTTTTCAACTGAGGAAAAGTATACTTATTTGGTATTCATATTGCCGATGAATGTAGTCATTAATAGGAGTTACCTCAGTATTAACAAGATCCCATAATTACAACACTTTTTTTTTTTTCGTTTAGAAACCCCCTCGGGCCGTCATCCCACCAGAGTTTTCGGGGGAACGGTGTCAATTCCTATCACTACCGGCCATGGAGCGTATGACGGCCGGTAGTGACAGATCCTCTCCAATTACTGCAGTGAGGGCCCGTCGCTGCGCCGCCCAAGATGTGCAATCCGCGAGCGTATGCTAGGCCGAGTCCTTACTGCAGTCGCAGTGCTGCCGCCCTGCCCACTCGACGATGACCGGCTGGAGCACGGTGCGGTAACCACGTATGGCTCTTACCGCCATTACCCTCTGAGGGCGCCAGAGGCGTGCCTTATTCTGGGCGGTCAGAGCCTCCGCCCACACCGGTGTACCATATAGTGCCATTGACCGGACTACCCCCGTGTACAGCCGTCTTGTGGCGACGCTGGGCCCACCCAGGTTGGGCAAGAGTCGCCCAAGGGCGGACGCAGCGCCGACCAACTTTGGAGCCAGATTTGCTTTGCTCGTCGAAGCGCCATCTTCATCTTCATGGAATAGAAGGGCCTCCGTCTTATCCAGAGCCACCCGCAAGCCTAGCGCCTCGATCCGCCCGACCACCAGTGAGGCTCCTCTGGTGGCCAAGCGTGCCGCCTCTTGAAAGTTCGCCCCCCGGGCTGTGACCAGAGTGTCATCGGCGTAGCATATTGCGCCCAGCCCAGGGAGGAAGTCACCTCAAAGGGCCCAGTCGTACCCCATGTTCCACAGAAGTGGTCCAAGGACAGAACCCTGTGGAACACCGCACGACATGGGCCGACGACTTAGATTTCCAACCCGGTCCTCGTACATGACGGTACGCTCCTCTAAATAGTCTGCCACTAGTCGCATCAGGTACTGTGGCACTTCGTGATAGCGGAGCGCTTACCTTATGCAATTGAATGGCAGACTATTGAATGCGTTGGCGATGTCCAATGACACCGCCAACAGTATGCCGCCACAGCTCACCACCTCTTCGGTCACGGCTCTCAGACGCAATACAGCTCCGATCGTCGAACGACCCGCTCGGAAACCGAATTGGGCGTCCGACAAATCGGGGCCAACCTCATTCAGGTGCAGGACGATGCGGGCAGAGAGTAACCTCTTAAACAGCTTACGCTACGCCTCGTCCAGCAGCACAATGGGTCTGTAGGCCGCGACCGAGTCGGCAGGCCGTCCCGGCTTCCTTAAAAGCACCAGTTTCCCGCTTTTCCAGCAATCAGGGAAGCGCCCGGACACTAGACTAGCGTCGAACACCTCCCTGAGGTAGTCTGCCATGTGGTCAAGGGCCAGGGCCAACACTCGGGCAGGAATCCCGTCTGGCCCAGGGGCGGTGTTCTTAGACCGGATCCGTAGAACCGCCGCCCCTATCTCCGCCTCCGTGACAGGTGGAACATCCTCTACTTCCAACTCCCCGTCGTCTCTAGCCAATGGAGCCATCGACGGGGGTGAGTGCTCCACTCGTCGCGGAAAAAGACCCTCAAACACTCCCTGCAGGAAGCTGGGCTGATAGCTGCCTCCTCCAGTAGATCCCGGTCGAGCATCGAGACAGCCCACCGCGGAAAGCGGGAAGGTCGCCGCGCCATGTGACCCCTTCTGGGGTCCTGGGTCCGGGAGAGCTCAAATCGGATGTAAAGGTGATCCGAGAGCGTCTCAACCTCTTCCAGGACACGCCAGTTCCTTACTCGTGCGGCAAGAGCAGGGGTAGCGAACGAAATGTCCACTATCGACCCCCCCTGCTGTCGCACGTACGTGTTGCAAACTCCTCAACAGCGTCGCCCGTGCGTCCGTCCTGGGGGAACCCCACGCAACGGACTTGGCGTTGAAGTCCCCCAACACTAGAACGTGCCCAGATGCTAGTCGCCGTATCGAGGTCTCCAGGTTATTGAGGAAAATATCGATATCGCTCAGACTCCGATTGGGGGAGAAGTAGACACCATAAATGATGATCCCCCCCACTCAGATGAGAATGAGCCGCCGTGGAGCCGATGACTGCCACGGAGCCGTCCCGGTCACCCAGTAGCTTGGACGGGGAGGAACGTAATAAGGCTCCGCAGCTACGGCGACACCAATCGACCAATCCGCCATGGTTTGCAGGAAGAGGTCCTGCGCACCGGCGCAGTGGTTTAGGTTCGTCTGGACAAGGAGGCTGGAGACTGGATCCTTTAATGAACCGTCTCTACAGCCTCCTTCATGGGCGACGATGACGACGCAGGAATGACTTCAGAGGCAGCATGGTTCGACTTGCTAGCCCCCAATGTCATCCGAGACGTGCGGGGAGGTTTGCATCCCCCCTGCCCCATTTGATGATTGGCAGGTAGGTTACCTGCCGCACACGGTAGGCAGTGAGGGGCAGCAGAACATGCCGCCGCCTTGTGCCCCGGTCGACCGCAGCGGAAGCAGAGTCCGCTGCAGTCAAAACAACTTTCACACTTGATGCGGGTGTGTCCTGTTGCCAGGCATTTATAGCATCTCGTCGGTCTCGAAGACAGGATAGTTACTTTAGCGTTCACAAAACCGACGAGGATACTGCGGGCATCGCCTAGAATTTTGGCGGTTGCCACAGGGCAACTGACACACACCGCACCAAGACCACCTTGACCGGGGCGGATGGTGCCGATCCTAATATTATCCGAGGTGCAACCCGTCTTTTGTTGGATTGCTACTCGAATATCGTCGACAGTGATGGAGTCATCCAGGCCCGATATGCGCATCTCCGCACACTTGGTGGGCCTGGCGATTCGTACTCCATCTCAAACATCTTCATCCATCTCTCTCTCCTCAAAACTCCCATCTCAAAACTCTCCACTCCCCGCAGCTTCTCAGCGAAGATGTCTGCAGTCTTAGCGCCCTCGGCCCCGGGAAACTCGAGAACTCGAGCTCCCGTCTGGGCGAGGCGTAATCGAGCACCAGCGCTCCCAAATTCGGAGGTGAGACGGTCTCGAGCCTTCTTAAAGACAGCAGCATAATTAAGGCCGCTATTTACCGCCTCTGGCAGCACCGTCACAACTACGGCTGCCGCTTTCGATGGCTGGAGTTTCCTTGCCTTCGTCGATGCCACTGATCGAGACGGTGCTTGGGGCGAAAAGGGTTGCTTCGCTTTTAGCACCCTTTTTCCTCCTCGCTCGGGACCTCTTCTTGCCTGCTTCGACTCTTTGCCACCCGTCATTAGAAGGACCAGACATGGAGAGGCCAGAGCCGGAGGGGGCAGAGTTGGAGTGGCCTGGCTCAGGTTTAGCCTGCGAGTGAACCTTCGGTACGCCCACTTTGGGTGCAGGTGCTGGAAGTGGAGGGAATTCCTTCGCCACTTTTGTTGGGGCCCTAGTAGTTCGCCCAGCTTTAATACGCAAGTAAACCATAATATATCCCATGAGTGGGGGAGAAATAAAGGTCCACCCGGGCAGAGATCCCCCAATACCCGGGCAAGCGTAGATTTGTTCCCAACCGAGGGGTCCGCAGTTGCCCCGGCTGGGAGTTCGCTTGCGACTGAACCACCCATCAGCCATGCATCCCATGGTCACGCACCAGAACTCGAGATTCGGGGTAATCTTTTATAGAGGTATTCTTCCTCGCAGTCCGGGCGGTTAAACCCTCGCCCCCGATCAGAGCCGTCAGACTTAACCACGACACTCCTTTCAGGATTACGATATGCCGACGGTGGCATCAAGACAAATCTCCAGATGCCAGATCGGTGGCAGTGTGAGTGCACGCCGAGCCCGTCCTCTTTCTCCACTGTAGACAGTGGAGAAACACCGACCCGTGAAAGGGTCCCACTTTGGTGTTGTTTTATTGAGGTTTCCTTCCTCACAGCTCCGAGGAGCGAAGAGCCAACAGAGGGATCGGCATACAAGCCCACTCTGTTGGGCCAAGCCTCGACCGAGTGACCGAAGAAAGATGGCCACCTCTTCTAGCTAGAAGATTAACCGTTGGCGATGGCTCCCTCCTCAAAGTAGAGGAGACGGTGTCATCGCCGACGTTGCCCAGGATGCACCACGTGGAGGTTTTCTAGCCAGCACCCCATAATAACAATACTTCGCTCAACCTTTTTTATTCCGCATTTTCTCTAAAACATTCAAGTTTTGACTTTAGTGTTTTAAAATAAACAAACATTAAACTGAGATTGAACAACTACAATCACAGTCGAATGGTTCACAAATAATCCGGTATCTTAAACAGCTTAAGTTTAAGATTTATGAAGATATATTAGAGAGACCAAGTGCTCTCAAAACCTTTCATAGTGCTTTGACGTAAGCCTGGTAGAGAAAGGGCTCTTTTGTGAACTACGGTTTTGGAGTGTATTATGATAGTTAGAATAACAAGATTATCATTTAATATAGTAACAAAAGAGAGCATTATATTATATATTCGACATATATTTTTAATTATATTCAGGATTATATATTAAGCGTTTCCATTGTTAAAAGTTATATATTAAAAGTTATAAAGCTTTACAAATATTAATACTACATTTATATATAAAAAGAAGCCTAAGATAACATCAAACTTTTAAATGAAGTGCATCTAAAAATGTCAAACATTTGTCATAATTATTAATGGGGCTCCGGATTTGATATTGAAAAGTTTGCAGTTTATGTTTCTTGTATTATTTTATTAAGCATTGAGCAGTAAAGTTCAGTAAAGCGTATATGATGAAGAAAGTTTATTAGGAGCCACTCTCGACTATATGAACCAAAGATTTTATCATTTCATACACAGCTATCTCTAATTTTGTTGTAATAGTGTTAT
The DNA here is from genome assembly GCA_947561695.1 of Tyria jacobaeae. Lineage (NCBI taxonomy): Eukaryota > Metazoa > Arthropoda > Insecta > Lepidoptera > Erebidae > Tyria > Tyria jacobaeae. Next base: position 15,946,334 of record OX387209.1, read on the forward strand.
AGTGTGTGTAATAGTGTTATTGTTATTTTAAGTAACTCATTTAATTGGCACTGTTTTTTTTTATCTATCGTTATGGCCGTATTTGCTCCTTACTGGTTTTGAGTAGTCGATGAATAATTGAGGGTTGGTTGTGACGATTCCTAATTCAATAAACTTTTTGATGTTCTTTCTTTTCAAATTGTATTCACAATTTTGACATCGATTGCTTAATTTTCATCATCTGTCAAGAGAAGATAATACTTGTCAGAAGTCAAATAAGCAAACGACTTTTGAATGTTTTTTTACAGAAACAGAAATTAATTTGGATTGTTTATGTGTATTACGCATATTACTATGCAGTTGCATTTTTTTATGGGATAGGGGCAAACGATTAGACGGATCACCTGATGGTAAGTGACTATCGCCGCCCGTGGACGCCCTCTTGAGTGCGAGAGGCAACACTGGTAAACAAGTACGCGGCTCTCTTGATTTTGCAGGTATGTAAATAAATATTTTACTATATTTTATGGAACGCATAAATATTAAAGTTAGTAGGTAGAGTCCGCTTTCATTGTTCCTTTTACGTACACTTTGTTTGATCTAAAAATTGAGTTACCCATGCATACTTACAATCGCGCCAAGTCCCGGAGAGGTAGGCAGAGGCGCATCAAACGCCAGCATTATACCATAATTTTGGTCCCAGTGACGTAATAGCAAGCTTAATTCCGTCAACCGGGCACTGTTTGTAAACTATGTAATAGATAATAGTCCAATCCCTTGGTCGCCTTTTAAGACACCTTTGGGAAGAGAATGGGAGGGCCTATGCCACTCCATAAAGTAGTAAGTAAGGTAAGTATCATGTGTACTCGTATTCCCAGTTTGGTCTAAAATAGGTCAACACTCAACCTTACGAGGAGTAAATCAAAATCGGCTTGACATAAAATAAACTCGCTTCGCTCGGTTGGTAAACAGCCCTGGTAATGGTATGAATCAGAAAATTGTGTACAAACTCTACTACGGGTATTTTGATACCGACGTTTCAGTAAAGCATTCCCTTCACGGTATATATAAGAGCTTTCTGGACCCTACGATATCCCTTTATGCATGCATAATATGTAAACTCAGTGATTTGAATTTCCTCTTCAGCGAATATAAAGTTACGACACCAAATCGAGTTACACCGCCTTAAAGTCTGATTGAACGTCTTCCAATGGAATATTCTTCGCATTTGTTTAGATTATCCCCCTGTAATGGTCTTATAAACTTACTGGTTTCCTGAAGTTGGTTGTATATGTAGCTTATTATTTGTTCTTTCTGTATGTGCAGTCGTTCAATTTAAAGAAAATTATTTTGTTTTACATTTAGAAATAAATGTAAAGAAATCGGAAAGGACCGTATTTCTACTTATTATAAATTTAAAATAGATAAATAAAAACTTTATGTTAATTTTGGAGGCGGCCGTGATCCGTATGGAAACAGTTTTTTTTTCAGTTTGATCAGCTACAATAAGCAGTGCAAATATGATATTTTTATAATAATATATTTTTTTATGTATAAGCCTACTACTATAGTGACTCAACTGTAGTAGTTTTTGATATATGATGCTGAAGAGCATATAATATTAACTCATATTGTTCTGAAGGTGCACCGGTTTAAGAAACATACCCTACAAAGCAAAGCCAAAGTATTGTACAAAAATAAGACAATAGTGTTTTTTTTTATTACACGCCCGCTGATTGTTGAGTAGTATTCTGTGCCAGGTGTTTGTTGCCAACTCTATACGCGCCGATGAAAGTCTGTTGATATAATATAGTATATACAATATATTTGCGGCTGGCTAGCTTCCTCAAAGTGTCCGGTAAATGTATGCTTATAGTTAAGTAAAATTTCATATCATAGTAAAGTACCGTTTTCAAAAACTATATATCATATGTATGAGCAAATAGGTATATGACGGATCAACCACGAAGCACCGCAGAACAGTAGACAGATTTGATCATAGATCATACATTCTTTGTTTTGCTTATCGTTTTTATTTACAACTACTGACAATATAACACAATTTATTCGTAGTTTAACATATAGATTCCGTGTTACTTTTCAATAAAATTTGGAAAATAACTTATTTAAACTACAAAGTCACTTTTATATTTTCACCAACGAGAGATCAGGGTAAGCCGTTAAGTACATAGATAGCGTTCAAAGTTTTAAGCCTGGCGGTATTATCTTGGCCTTCTGGACAAATGGTCGACGATCGTGAAGGTTAGCGAATGTGTAAGAAGGAGGTATTATATATAAATCAAAAAGTTAGAATGCATCCACTTCCTTCCTGAGTAACAAAAAGAAATTTGATACTTTGTTGCCCTCGGGCAAGGAGTTGCTATTTTAATTTCATTTTGGGATAAAAACGAAACTCCATTTCTATCAAAATGTTTTTTGATGTTGTGTTTTTTTTTTGTTATTACACGAATAATATTTTACGGAAATTCGTTTTAACTTTTTAAACAGAATGGCTAAAATATATTGTTGAATCACTTTGTTAGGGAGTAGGACATCCGTATAATCATCTACATAAACAAAATACAATGCTGTTGTGCAAAACTGAAAACGAATAAATGGATTCACAATATTATACGTTATATTAAAAAATAAAATATAAAATATTTCTAGATAAAAAAAACATTTGGAGATGACAACGTCTGCCGGGTCAGCTAACATATAACTTAAAGTTAACATATATCATATTACGTTGGGGTCTGTTTAAACCCTTTTTTGATTATAATTTACATCCACTTCAAAGTTAAGTGTATAATAACGCTGATAAATGCCAATATACAAATACTTTATACTTTAAATCCCAAGACACTTCCCTGGGGTTGTTACTTATGTATTTACTTTGTGCTCGTAACTGACTTGGGACGATACATTGTTAAATAATAACTATTCACGACCATACTGGAGACACATCTAGGGAGCCATAAAGTTTGCGACATATATACTGGGCCGCGCAACCACATTCCCAAAGGGATATCCTGAGGATTAAGGACTTGCTGTACAGACAATGTCAGGTAAGGATTTGTGCACACTGGTTCTTGTTATTAAGTAAACCGGAATCCTAATAGCTTATGAAAAGGTGATCTTACATCATCAACGTTGGCGCCTGGCACTAAGCCCCCGGTTTTGTGTTAGCGGAGCTGCAACAAATGCACGTCTAACCGCCTCTGCATTTGGGGTGTAGCGAGGTAGATTTTGTTGCGAGGCATATAAAATAAATCTTGCTTTGTATAAGGCATTATGTATGCTAACGTCGGCCATTCCTTTACGTGCTGAACTGAACATAGCGGTGTCATTGTTTTTGAAACATGTAATATAGCGAGCTCTGGTATACCCAGATATATGTTTGCAAAATATATTGAGGTAAGTTCGGTATTGCAATTTGTTCATTTATTATTTTTATGTTATTATACTATTTAAACACTTTAATAAAGTATAGCTACCACGACAAACGTTGTTTGAAAGCCTCGGAAGCAATTATTATTGAAAACAAAATACTCTGTAAGAACCAAAAACTCAATAAGAACAAAAGTAATTTAATTTTACCTTGTGTGACTTTGTGTAAAATTGTGACTGTATTTTAAATCGGCAAAGCCTGGACGGCTCCACATATAACTTACATCACGCGAGGAAAGTGTATTGAGCTTAAAGAACTTTACTGAACATGAACTGATGGTTAAGTAGAAGTAAGTCTACACTCATTACTAGTAATACTCTTATAACTACACTGAACTGGATATTTCATATCATTATTTTAATAACAAAATATCCAAGTAGGCCTTAGCTATTATGGTTCTAAATAAATAAAAGAAAATGGTTATTTCTGAGAAATTCTCATTCGCAACAGGTTTTAAATAATGTAATAGAATTTGTGACCATTGAACCAGTCAGGGTATGTTCCTACTTACAAACATATTGTTTTAAATTTTTCTCTTAAAATGAATTTAATTATACGAACCAAAAAAGTTATACATATTTAAATTTAGCAAGGAGAAAGAAAAAGAAAATTTATTTCGGAAGTGACGTTATACAAAAAATCGAATTATAATTGTAAATTAATTTAATACATTTTTATTTAAATAAATATTAACTACACTATACAAGTATACAAAAGAAAGACACACTTATTCTATAAATCCATTATTTAAAGAATGAGTGTTTGACATTTATGAAATATACACTAATATAAAAGATGAACTTTCTATTGGTATTTAATTATTGTGGACGGCTAGTGTATTCGTCGAGCCGCACGACACACCGACTTTTATTGGCTGTACCATGCGACGCCGACGACCGAACACCGACATTGACGGACGATCACGTCGAATGCGAAACGAAACTTATTTGCGTCAATTTTTCAAAGTCACCCAATGCTACCCATTGCACGTCTAACACAGAATGCTGCTTCATTTTGTTTAATTGGAGTGTCTTTATATTATTATTAATATTCATAGATCCTACGTTTTAGAACATATTTTCTTTAAGTATCTACATATACAAGAAAATAAGGGGCTAACTACGGGCAATAAAACAGTTTATTAGTAAAATGCCAAGGGCACTTAGTAATATTTATAATGCCAACCTTGTACGAAAAGAAAAAAGGCTGAATTACTGCACCGCCGATCACTGTCCTAAATTAGTAGGGATTTATCTAGCGAAATCTGAAAACGCTCTTGTAAATAAATAATCATATTTTTATATTTAAAAATATTTGTTATATTTAATTGTTATATGTAATAAATATTTGTTGTGTATTTGTTGTCTTCCTACTTTTTCTAAGTTAATGTTAAATAATATTCCATAACGAACTCCTTTTGTTTGGGCAAACTGTAGGTAACCCAAAAAACTGATGCTCAGTCAAGAATGAAAGAAAATGATAACGCTAATGATTTGGAGTGGATTGAATAATCATTAATCGACCAGAACTCAGTAACGTACGTGTATTTGTTTTAAGAAAGAAAAAATATTATTCGTGTTTTTCTTCAGCTGAATATTTCAAAAACAATTGTTATTTTAGATCTCGTTTAAAACAACACTGTTTTTTTATAATTATATATATTATATAGAGCAATGCTCCAGATATAGTTTTTATGAGTTTTTTTCTGATGTGTTTCGATATTTTTTATTTCAACAGGTGTTTCTTCTGGTTAAAAGCAGTTTTCGCAATGGATATTCTTGTTTTAATATCTTGATTGCAGTATGAGTCTTCTATTATTACGCTTCCTTGGTATTTGAAAGATTTGACTTGTTCTATTGGGCTATTGTTCAAACTGATAGGGTGTCTATTGTGAATTTGGTTTCTGGTGACAATCATGGTTTTGGTTTTGTTCGTGTTTATTTTGAGTCCAATTTTTTTAAGCTGATTTTTGTTATCTTCTATTTAATGTATGTGGCTCCTTATCCATTGACTGGTTACTAAATCAAAAAAATCTATTCTACAATGTTCTAGGGTCAACAAAAATGTTGGGAACAACAAAACATTCGTATTGCTTAAAACTGTTTAATTAAAACACGATAAAGAAAGAGTTTTTAACACATAGCTATACGTACAGCTATACGCGTTACGGTGTGTACGTTAAAACAGGGTTTGGGTTTACCGAATGTACCATTATCCTGTTTTGGGGATTACGTTTTACTATCCAATTTTTTTGTGGAGAATGTTATTGTGCTATTTCTATGTTTGCGTTTTCGGTTCTCGACACAATCGACATACATCCTATTCTGTACTAAACTATACTATACATTACAATTACAATATTAGCACAATGTTCAGGAAAAAATTCCAGTTTCATACATAACTAATGATGTATGAAATAATTAATTAAGCAGTATAGAACATTATCCTATTGTGTCTTGAAGAAATCAGAATTATTTCGTTTACAGATATATTATTTTGTTGCCTACCATTTAGAGCATTGCACAAATCCTATGTTTACAATTGTATAACGCAGGGAGGAATGCTCTGTTTTTTCGTGTGCAAACTCCCAAGGGGCATTACCCCTCAGAAGCTGTCGGTGAGGTCGTATGTCCGATTCGAACCGAATAAGACCATACGGTCGTCCGCCAGAGTGGGTCTTGTGCAGAAGATACCCTATGAAGAAAGCCTTCGTGAACCCCAACAGTATTTGGTCATCTGAGTAGCAGATTACCAACTAATAACTTTTGTTGTAAATTAGTAGTTGGTAACCTAACGGCTTTTAAACGGGATTTACCCCCCGCCAAATCAGAAAATAGCGCGTTTAACATGTCGCGCCACCGTCTCAAGCCTGCTTCAGCTAGGTTCAGCCTTACCCGATACCCTCACGCTAGCGCTTATGGGGCCGGAGATCATATAATAGTAAAATTGCATCATTGCAGGTCGTCGGGGTCCCAAATTGAGGCTCCGTAGCCACGGACTACACGATCCCAAAGTACTCTTACAGCAGGCATTGGGCTTCCGACCGTGATCTCTGGTCTGTGCAATGAGTCTTACCTAGAGCCTTCACGAGGGTGTCATCGCCATGACACGTCATGACACCTCCTAAAAGCAGACCGCGTTGCATTCAGTCGTTGCAAATGCTCCACAGGAGAGGGCCTAACATTGAACACTGTGGAACACCGCACGACATGCTTCAATAGGTGTTGTTACAATAGGTAACGATAAATATGTCCATCAGCTATTTCAATTGCAGGGGGATTGTCAAATGCGACGGACGTAGAAATGTGCTCTATTATAGACGAGTGCATCTCTAATGGCAGGCAACTCCAGGGCAAGGCGTTGAAAGTATTGGCGATACAAAGAGACAGCGCCATCACCACCTCGCCCCGGGACACTGCTTAGGGTTAAATGCCTAAAGCTTATATCCAGTCCACCTCAGCATGATACTAATACATAATATAATTTAATCAGTCCAGATAAACTTGCATGATTATAAATCACACGATTTTGTCACAAAAACTTAAAAGCTGATAGCAATCATAGATTGACAGGAAAATTATACATATAAAGAACATTTATAATTACTAAACCAATCCAATTATTCCGTTTTATTTAGCTCGTACAAATCTTTTTCAATATAATAATGGACCGTATTTAATCAGATTAAAGGTGAAGACACTGAAACAAATGTAATACAGTTTTACTCTTTAAAATATTAAAGGATAGGTATCATCCAGGTATCATATAGGTAAATCATAAAAATATTTACCTATTAACAGTTTTTGTACATTTATACTGTAATTCCTTTTCTGAACTTACTAATAACATAATTTATCTATAGTATATTTCGTTTTAGATAAAATTCATGTGACTTGCTTATTATAAACGGGTAAACATATTTATTCATAAATAATTGTAAGTCACACAGAATTATTAGATACATTTTAACGGATACATGATAGTTCATAATTGGAATGAATGAATGAGTGAATGACATTTATATTACACATTGGATTTCATTCATCATTATAATTTAAGTACATAATATTAGAGTTCATTATAACTTACATGAAATAAAAATAATACGATTAATTCATTATGATTTAAATTTATAATTCATTGACTCTTTAATTTTTAAGCAACACTTGCGTTGTATATCCCCGTAATTAGTGAGATTTCCAGAGGCCCAACTCCCCTTTTCCCATCTTCTCATCCCCTGACTTCCGCTCCTTTTCCTCTCTTTCCGCTCCCCGCATACCCTCATCCCTCTTCACTCTCAAAGGCTGTCAGCGCACTTACTACTCTCGAGTTGCAGGTGTACATACATAATATCACGCCATTTCCTTTCTCGCTTTTTCAACTTTAATTCCGTTCCGCATATAGTCTCATCGGTTAAAGGTACTTTTGACCTGGCCTTTGCTTAGATTGTCTTGAACGTTCGCCTAGGTATTCCTCTTCCGACAACTACATTAACATCTGCCATATAAATACCTTTTGTCAATCTTCTTTCTTTCATCCTTTCGATATGACCGAACCAGTGCAGACGATAAGGCTGTAATGCTTTATCATGTTTCAAATGATTTTCACCTTTCAATTGATTTTCAATACTCTCATGATAGCGTCTCTAGTCATATATTTTCAGTTCTTTTAATGTTGACCACAACTTAAATAATTCAACAGCTCAAGTTCGATCTAATATGAAGTACAGCATTTTGAATGGCTCAGTCACAGTAAACGTCGATCTGCTCATGCATAGGCAGTTACACACTCTCGATTATCGTCGTAAAGTCGTCTTCTTGTCGGTTTTTAAAAGATTAATTTTGGTGAATGTTTTGACTCTTCGAACTCATCGAACACATTCTTTCACAGGACCACTAGACGCAAGGTTGGAGTTCAATTCGTACAAATCAATACGTAAAAATCTAACTAAAATTTTTGATTCGAGTTTGTCTTTATTATCATTTCAAAATATCTTCTCCAGAGAACTGCAATCCTGGATTCTTAACAAGTACTGCGAATAGGTTTCTTCATCTCTTCTCTTCATCGTCATTTCCCATCAGGGAAGCCGTAAACGTATACGCCAATTATCCATAACTTTTTATGTATATAAATGTAAAATAAAACGGTTTTTTGCGAATGCCAGTTGTAAAGAAAAACGACATGTATTATTAGATAAACTGAAATTAATATATATATTTATATATGTGGGAAAGGCCAATAGTACGGGAGCTGTTTTGTCAAAGGGAATCAAGTGCCATCTGATGGCGGTCGAAAGAGTTTACGAGTCGCCAGGAGATAGACTTGTGGCAGCGGTCGAGCAGAACAGTCAAAACCGTCTCGCGTTCCATAGTTGTTTAAATATCTACCTTGTAGGTAGTTACTGAATTATGTATTGAGTTTAACTAAAACACAATTTTTGCACAAGTTTGTTCTGTTCAAGTAGTGAAAGGCAGTACAAAGCATGAAAAAGTTGAAACTGTTTGGATCCGATGGCATACCAGTCAAAGTTTGGCATAGCAATAAAGGGCGGATTTGAGTTCCTGATTTTATTCTTCAATAAGTTTTTGCAGGAAGAGATTATCCCTAAGGAACGGTGTCAAAGTTCACAATATTTAAAAAAGGACATGTTCAGAAATTTAACATATATCGAGGAACTTTATCACTTACTTTGAAAGAATACCAGAATTTAATTTAGATAACAGTTATAGAAGAGAGTGCGATAACACAAAACCATTCCGGGTTTATGCCAAGACGAGACAAGAGCATTGCATATTTGCAATGAGGCAACAATATGAAAAATACAGACGCGCGAACGCAAACTTTGAAATGATCTTTGTTGGCTTACAAAAAGAGCATAATAGGGTACCCCGAGAGGTTTTGTAAGAAGAAAGAGTGCCTGATAGGTATAGGCAGTAAATAATTCTAGGTACAGCGAGTCAACGTCTTTGTAAGGTCAGTCGAAACGCAGAAGACTTCAGTGTCTCTGTAGGCCCGCACCAGGTATAGGATCTAAGTTCGTACGTATTCCCGTTAATAATAGACGCTTTGAGCAGCTCTGTGCATGCTGTATGCAGAAAAGATTGTGGTGAGCATGGGCCGGGGTCCAGAGAAGGCTGGAGGAAAAGAGTAATGATATAGTGAAATGGTGTAAGAAAACTTTTTGAACTGATTCCCGAATAAAATTGGGATAAGGGTAAATAGATTATGACGTTATAGAAAAAAATATAACGAATTTTTTCGTTTACTTGAGCTCTAAAATATTGACTTTTTTAACAGAAGAGTAATCTTTATTACAAAACTAATTAATTACAGGAAACAAACATGAAAACACCATTATCATGTTTCTAAGGGTCTAAGATACAATCTGTAATGGCGACAGAAATAAATACTTATCAAGAAAAGTATACATTTTCATATAATATGAAAATTTATTTTACTACTACTACTACATTGGGGGTCGGCCTCTTATCCGAATTTTTGTCGCTCATTGCCCCGCGGATGTTACGTAGCCATTTTTTTTTTCCTTAAAACTGACATAAGAGTGGACAAGAAGGGCTCAAATTTAAATCAACATATCAAGACCTCTAGTCTAATAATAATCATTTTATGAAATAACAAGTAAAATTATTAAAATATATATTATAATAGAAAACCCGAATGCAATATATGAAATCCCCTACGCTGCTACTAATGTTAAGACTATTCAAATGACACTTTACACACTTCGTTTAGGCTCTAGAAAAAGAAGCATTATACATAAATACATACACTCAAAAACATTTTTTGTCGACCGAATGGAGTGTTCCATTCGGTCGACAAAAAATCCACATCCATCTTATTAAATTGTATATTACTAGAAATATCTCAGCTTGCTGTTTAAGATTCATAATACGAGTACTTAAATGTTTTGCAATGGACGCCATGTCGGTTCGCAGGCAACTCCACGACATATGTGTCTATACAAGTTCTTAACGAATGCGTTTGATTGTCACTTAATTTTAAATTCATTTAGCTTGCCTATTCCACGAGTGCCATGGCAAACACTCGTAAATGCGGGGTTGCTGCATCAACCGTTTTTCAGAACCAATCAGAAGCAATTTTATATTATTATTTTAATATTATATATATATATAAGTATGTTTATCAGCAGTCTGGTTACCATAGTACAACTATTTGAGTCACTACTTATTGCATTAACCCCTTCAGAATTGAAACTGGTCATTATAAGCTTTCTTGTTACAAAACTTTTTCTTCGATTCTTTACTGCCCTTCAAAATTTTGTTTTACGTTTGCTATGTTTTCAAATGTTTGTTGCATTTAATATGCTGATTTGATAGTAAGTAATATTATAATCTAATATAATTTAGTATGGTATTTTTATTAATGGTATGAGGGCTCGGACTTCTTGGCATAGTATACGAACCTGACCGTCTTGAGCTACTGTTTACACTCCCCAATCCAACCTAATACGATATCCTTTTCATTCACTACTATCCTTCATTTACTTTTCAGAAGACCAATTATCCTAATTAATTTTCAATAATAAAAAAAAAAAAAACTAAAATTGTTACTAGTAATAATCATCAACATGTAAGCGTTTAATACACCAGAGGCGTACCTCTTCGGAGAAACAGACATCAGTGTATGTATATACATACATATGTATGACAATATGGATCTTGCTGTTGATCTTTTTACTTCATTCCTCAATATTTAAAAAAAAAAAAACTTGCGGTTACAGTTAGCAAAATATCGGCAGAGTATAAGACAGGCAGCCAAAGTTGATGATAAAGCACCTTATTTTATTATGCCATTAATATTAGCAAATTGCAGATGTATACATCGACCAAACCTAATGAAAGGATATGACTACGACATGTTAACTATGTGATGTTGAGTACCGTATAAATTTAGGGTAGGCCCGCCTCCTCCCCAAGCAAAACCAGTAATTAAACTGTAAATTACTGCTAAGTACAGACCCTGCTTGAAGGTCGTATCGGTTCTCTCTCCCAAGAATACCAATGAACTCAAGACCGTAATCAAAAATGTATTCGGTCTACGGTCGAAGTAAGTACATACAATATACACCCCATACCCACGTTGTTAATATTCTTTATTAAGAAAAAAATACATCATGCATTTTTCTCTTGGGCTGATGAAGCTGTATAAAAACTAATTGCTTCTTTTAACTTGTTCACCTCACAATTACACCTTCGACTTTTATGACTTTTATAGTATACTTGAGTGATGTAATTGAACAGAAACCTTTGAAGCAATTTGGTTGTGAGAACTCCAATGAGAAAAAAATAAATAAACTCGTATACAATTTTAATGTACAGAATGGACATATTCGTATTATATGAATATTTTCTGAGTATTGCGACGAAGATGAATGCTATAAAATTTGACAGTTTGGAGAAAACTTCAGTTCATTATTTGTCATCTATTTTTGTCGTTCTTTTTATAATTATTTTATTTTTATCTATTTAAGAGTGAAGATAGGATTAAATTATAAACATTGTTGATTAAGTTATAAACATTATTTGAGTAATTTGAATAGCTCTTTGTATTAAGTATATTATATTATATATATAGTTTTAGACATTGATCCAATCACGTGGGTCGTTTGACATATGCCGCTATTACACAAATGTACCCTTTATAATCCCTAAAGGCGAAAGTTTTTGAAATGGTAAATTGTTGTTACCTCAAATATACTGTAAGGAGTTCATCATCGAATTACGTAAACATTGGATTAGATAGAAATCTAATACATAATAATGTGAATTTCATCATGTGTTCAGCTACTTCATAGATATTTTACTTTGATACATTTCCAAAGCAAAAAATCATAAAAGTGCGAGTCTGAAAACCGAAGACTCTGTAAGTACACGAACGTACTTATGTAGTCAGTTTTCGCCTGACTCGGGAATTAATCCTAAAAGATTCTAAGTTTTTTGATTTGATTCTAAGGTTTTTGATATAAGTTTGTTTTGTAAAAAGACAAAACAAACTTATATTGCAGTTTTTAAAATAATCTGCCGTATATCGGTAAAGGTGATAGTAAATTATAAACCGCTGATTTACGTTTTATTATGTTATATATTTTTTTTTATGTTGAGTTACTAACCTTGCTTTTTGCGAAATTGAATATCTTGCAGTAGTACCAAATTATAGGTTTTGATTTATCTGCGATTATTTTCTTCTAAGGCTTAAATGGACCGCTACTTTTGATTGCATTACTTTAGGAGCATGATTTTTTATAGCTTAATCAAACTATGGACATTGCAATTTAATAGTAATTTTTACTTCGTACGTTCACGCGTTCCTGTAAAAAGGGTCTTGAAAAACAGACAGATGCGCAACGAAGGAATCCTACGTGGGCGGCATAAGATGGCGTAGGAAAAAAGAAACGTGGTCTTACAGCGGTATCCTCCTCTCTTACCAACCCGCTTTTTGAGGTGGAGTTCACTAACATACGTGGACTCCATGCAAACCTCAGCGCCGTACACCAACACCTCGAGGCGGCTCGGTCGGCCATGCTTTTTCTTACGGAGACACAAATACGCCGCCCGGCCGACACGGCATATCTCCACTATCCCGGCTACGTGCTCTAGGAGTGCTTCCTCGCAAGGGCTGGAGTGTGCTTTTTCATCAGGGCGGATGTTTGTTGTCGCCGTCTGCACTGCTTAGAAGACACATCCTTCTCCATCCTTTGGCTCCACGTGGATTTTGGCTCTACGAGGCGGATTTACGTGTGCCTCTATCGCTCCCCTTCCGGAGACTCCGAGACAACACGACTCTTTGACCACCTGAGTCAAGCAGCGGATAAAGCGCAGGAGCAGTTTCCGACCGCCGAACTGGTGTTTTTGGGAGATTTTAACGCCCACCACGAGTCCTGGCTGGGATCTTCCAAAACTGACTACGCTGGATATTTTGGAAATCATGCTGCCAAGCTGGCAGACGTTTAGGGAAAACGACAGGAGCTTGTCGCTGAGCTCGACCGGGTCTTGAGCCGCATTTCCCAATGGAGCTGTGAGAATCTGGTCGAGTTCAGAAACACCAGCGTGTGCGTTCTCTACCAAAAAGTCTCCATTCCTTCCCCGTCCTACTCTTCAGAGCACTCAACTGCCACTGCAGGATAAGCTTAGTATCCTGGGTATGGATATTTGCCGGGATCTCAATCCGCGCGATTACATCGAAAGTGTCACTAAGGCGGCCTCGCATAAGCTCGTCTTTTTGAACAAGGTGAGACGGTTCTTCTCGCCCGAGCAACTGTGTCTTTTATACAAGACCCAGGTTCGCTCCTGCGTGGAGTACTGCTCTCATCTCTGGGACGGCTATGCGCAGTATTTGCTTGTCCCACCTTCTCCCTTCCTCTACAGGACTACACGTGCTGGCCTGAGGAGTCACCGTTTGAGCGTCGAAAATATACGTACCCGAACTAAACGGTTTGGCTCTACTTTCCTGTGCCGATCGGTAAAAGCCTGGAATTCTCTACCAGCGCACGTGTTTCCTTCCCACTTTGATCCCGGGTCTTTTAAGCGGGGCGTGAAAAAGCATCTCACCAGGCCGCCATAGTGTGGGTCACCATGCTGCATTGACTAGACATGCAATGAGGATGGTGACCACCACTCTTTGACTCCACCTATTGCTTTCCATCAGGCAAGGTGGAGTCACTATGGTAGGCTAATATAAAAAAAAATTAAGAACAAAAACAAGGAATATTCATATAAGAATGACAAATTCCAAATTCGTGTTTTTTTTATTCTAACAATATTTGAGAATTTATGACAAACTTCGTTAAAAAAAGTAAAGATACTTATGAAATTAAATTGTAGTTAAGTACATAAAATAACATATAACTCGTATGTAGGATGTAAACAAGGATTATATTTGAGGTTAACTAAATGGCAAGATTAGCAAAAATTACATAGAGTAACATGTTGTTCTTGACCTAAAAATACTCGGTAAGTCACTGTCACAATGTTTTTTAAGATATTTGTAGAGTTGTGACAGAAACAGGGAGATGCGAACCCGCAAACCAACTTCTTGGGTGCCGTTTAGCTCATAAAAGTAGGTTACTGCCGTTGTGAATAGGTAATACGGTTTTTATTAAAATTCCTTCTTTTGTTACTGCCAGGACCCACTTCGGCAGACCTCTTTGGTCTGTGATAAGAGCCAAAGCCTTAACTAATTTTCGCATGACTGTCTTAACAGATTTCAACGGTACTATTTGCATATATAATATTATAATTATTCTATTATAAACTCTATGCAACACAAAAATAATAATTTAAATGTGACTAGAGATTGAAGAGAGATATTAACGCGTTTAAACAATGAAACATTCCGCTTTATTAATAAAGATAAATAGATGGTATCCAAATAAATTATATTCATTCATATGAGTTAATCCTCGCGATTACTTAACCGATTATGGGTTCGTTTAAAATCGATATGCTCCTATACGAGTATATTCTGTACGTCAAACATGGTACACGAATTAAAACGCTGGCAGTTTTAATTAATCTCTCGCTCCGAATAACAACGAGGATTCAATTTTCTGGTCAAACGAATTGGTGCTGCCAAATGTGATCTTTGTGACTTTATATCTTTTCATTCAATTCTTTTATTTGTCTGTTTCAATGAATTGAACTGCATAAAGATTAGTAAACGTATATTCTGTTTATGCTGGCTAGCTGAAAGTTTCCCTCGTATAAATATTTATGCTAATCTAAACGTTCTCCTGAGAATAACAAATCAGTGCGCAGTACTTCACAAGATGTAATGAACTTTCTTATGTATGTGGTATTGATAGACTAGAACATTTTCAAAAAGTCATTTGTCTATATTCAAGTGGATTTGTCGATAGAACGTCTTTCCCATGGGACTCGTCTAGAGAAAATAATCTTTTCAGTTGGTTTCATGGTTTCGGTAGGCGATGTTTTATTTCTTTATCTCCGTGAATAATGGACGTTATATAAGAGTAGCTGTCCTAAGAAAAATATACGTTAACAACTGTTCCAGATCTTCAAATTTTAATTGTACATACGTAAGTAAATAAGTTGTTGGTTAATTTGTTCCTTTTACATTTAATAATAATTTTAATTATTTTGCTACTGCTTTAAAGCAGTTTAAACGTTTTTAGATTATACATATTTCAATAAATAAAGACTTTTTGAATCGAAAAGTTTGTTTCGAACTAGTGTCAGAATGTCCTCTACAAACTATAAACACAATGAAAGAGAGACTGTTGTATCGCTTGCCACATTTAAAATTATTGTTAACAAACTGGCATGTTCTTTTCTCATCTCACCGAGTCAATTACCAACCTATGTACCTATTATATTACAACCCTTTTCTTGCTCTCTCGAAAAGTTAACCCCTAAAGGATGACCATACAACATTTGAATTAGTTTTAGACAAACGCTTACGTATTCTTTAAATAGGCACTGTACTCTACATAATATTCCTACGCTACTGATGTTTCCAGGTTGTTCACAGGTCTCTGGTACCGCTTATCATATTATCGTCAACTGTGTACTTGGCAAGTGAGTTGTATGAAAACGATGAACAAAATAAGAAGCAATTACCCGAGTAAACATGCGATAAATCGGTACCAAATACCTTCTGGCCCACAAACGTGGTCGTGTCATCTGTCACTACCCACCTCGACAGATGGTTTACATGCGTCCTTGATCTACTTAACATGCTTACATATATAATAGACATATGTAAGTATGAAATGTTTGCTGATATAACTGAAAATTGAGGAGCTGAAATGGAAATGTTATGTCAGATTTTGGTTCAAAATTCATTGTCATAAACAAAGTTTAATACGCAAAATTCAAACATTTTCGCTAAAGTACCTCATTTGGCAGAAAATAATTCAATTCGCATATTTAAAATATTTTTTATAGAGGTGAAAAGGTTACGAGGCTTATGCGCAAAAATGTTAGTGTAGGGCACAATCATCAACCAAAAAAATATATTTAAGAAGTAACTTTGAAAAGGACGCTAGTTAGCTAATAGCATAGTTAGTGATAGCTGTAGCTATATCATAAATAGGCTTTCAAACTGTTACGATGAAAAGCCACAAAGTTTTGGATTAATCGATTAGAGTGTGGGTAAGATTGGACATCTTTCACACACACACGCGCTGTCGCTAAGTTATGATATACCCTGTTTGTCTATATCATAACTAAATCTTCTCTTGAGGTGAAAGGTTTTAAGCCTATTCCGATTTTGTGATGTAATGGGTCCTAACATATGAAATTAGCGGTTTATATATAAAAAGTAAAATAGAAAAAAATGTTATGGAGTATATTATTTTTATTAATTATTTCGATTGATTTTATTACTAAGTAACAATTCATATTAAGTATTTGTGGGTAAAGAGTTTACTGTCTAACTAATTTTTATTTCACTTACACGAGATTTTTTTTTCCTAACCCAAGTCCCGCGCTAAGAATAATTCCTGTGTCACGGGGGGCTTTACAAACATTCAATCATCTGAAAAAAATAAAACCCAGACTCGGAATCGTACCCACGACCTCCGGTTTAGCAGTCAGGGTCACTAACCACTATACCAACAGGCCCGACAGTGTATTTTTCACTTGCATACACTATTTTCGTTAAACAATTTTCAATTTTAACGTTTTATTCATAATGAACAACTAGATAGATGCACATATGAGTACATATACCCTCGCAAAGGTGTGAAGAATGCGGACTCTGGTCACAATACAGGTAAAGAACACCGTAGTACTTCTTTATTTCATAAGATCGTAATAGTAGTGTTAACATTCTTTTTGTGCATATTTATGTATAATAAAGTTTTCATTAAATATTTTTACTACGTATGTTTGTACTGATTTCATATATTATTTGTAGGTGATAGTTATTTTAGAGGACATGTTTTTAAGTTTGTTATCAATATTCTAAACGAGTTGCCATTCTCTATGTCTGTGGGCAATTTATTAAAAACAACACTCCTTTACATAATAATTAAATACATTGAGAGCTTGGAAAAGAAGATACAAGATCTACAGTATAAATCAAGGTCGTCGGGTACTGAAATTAGAAATATTCCGTATCAAGAGATAGAATCTAATGAATGCCTTATGAAAATTGTATGCGACATTGGAGAAACTGTTGGAGTTCCTATCATTAAGTCTGATCTTCGCGATATATACCGACTTCCTGGTAAAACCGCAAATAGTACTTCTCCGCGCCCAATAATAGCAGAGTTTAAGGATGTACTAACCAAACAGACGCTTTTAAACGCCGTTAGATTGTATAATAAAGACAAAGCTATACTTAAAGACAAACTCAATACTGAACTAATCGGGATCCAAGGAAAGCGACTCCCGGTTTATATAACCGAACAACTACCCCCAAGCCATAAAAAGCTGTTTTACCAAGCCCGGGAATTTGCCAAAAATAATGAGTTCAAGTTTTGTTGGACTGCAAACGGTAACATCTTTCTCCGCAAACAGGAGGGTGAGAAACTAATAAAAATAACCTCAGATAAATGTTTTCTGAACATAGTTACTAAAAGCCCATGACTGTATGAACAGTTATCTCTGTACTATACTTATTTCATATTGTTCTTAGTATTTGTTAAAATGTTGTGTAAACACACTAACACTTTCTTTCACCACACTATTTTACACTGCACTGATGTACTACATCTCCAATTAACTCATAAGATTATAACCACACTAACTTGCATTTATCCTTTTCCCGCACATAATAATATCAGCGTCATAATAGTAATTGTTATTACTACTATAATTATGCCAAACTCATTAATCTATCTATATATATATTGTGCACTGCTTGCTTTTCCCTTACTTTTAATCAATGGCCTCCGTAAACTACATTAACAACGAATTAGATTCTATGGCAGGAAACTGCTACACCTGTTTCCCAGAAGAGTCTTTAAAAATTGTTAATATGACTGAAAATAACCTAAAAATACTCCATCTTAACATACGAAGTATTAACAAAAACTTCGATCAGTTACAGATTTTAATTAAAACTTTAAAAATTGATATTGATGTCATCGTTTTAACTGAATGCTGGCTAAGTGTTTTAAATACCCTGCCTATAATAACGGGTTATCATTCTTACTCCACTAAGATTAACTCCAATCAAAATGACGGCGTTGTGTTTTATATAAAATCTGAAATGCAAAATACAGTATGGGAACCGGGTTTCAAGAATGGAAATTGTCTGATATGCGAATTAGATAATAAAATCGCCATACTGGCCATTTACCGCTCACCTTCATATTCCACGAAAGAAAGTTTTGACACCTTTTTAGATAGCTTAGACACCATTTACCAACAACTATCTAATTACCCTAATATAACACTCCTCGGAGACATAAACATTGACATAATTGAAGAACATAGAGACAACCGCTCCTTAGATTACCTTCTACTAAACGCATCCCACGGACTATCACCAACGCATTTTTTAAGTACTCGGCAAAATAAATGCTATGACCACGTACTTTTGAAGTCTAAACTAACTTCTACTACCTTGGTGTTAGATTCTCACATTACTGACCACAAACCTGTATTATTAGATATTGCAATTACAAAGCCAAAAAGGCCATCCACTGTGTTTTCATCTTGCCTAAATTATAAAGATATTAAACTAGAATTGCAAAATACAGACTTCTCCTTTATCTACAAAATTCAATCTGCCAATGAGGCGATGAATACACTGATAAATAAAATGAAATCAATAATAGGTAAATATAAAATATATAAAAAAATCTCACGTAAAAAAAGGTGCTTAAAACCGTGGATAACTGCTGGTATACTGAAATGTATAAGAAATAGAGATAGGTTGCATGCTAATTGCAAAAAATCCCCGGACAATGTTATCCTTAAAACTACATACACCCGCTACCGTAATTTTTGTAATGAACTCATCCGTAAATTGAAAATATCATATGAGCAAAGCGAACTGGCAAAAACCAAAAATAACCCGAAGGCTCTTTGGAAAACAATTAAAGAGATAACTAACACTCAAAACCTTCACTCCAGCCCCACTGAGTTGCTAAACATTAGTGACAATCCAAAATCGTCTGTAAATGAGGTCTGTCACTATTTCACAAATATAGGTAAAAGTTTGGCACAGAATATAATCAACCATACTACTACTCCTCCAAACTCAACCAGAGACCGCTTCCAACTTTCTCCAGCCAATTCGCTAACCATCCTAGAAGTGGAAGAGGCTGAGGTGGATTCTCTTATTCTACAGTTACGCAATGACTGTGCTGTTGGGTGGGATGGAATATCGTCTGTGTTTCTAAAGGAATGTCGTCAAATTTTAGTACCACCTCTAACTTTCTTATTTAACCGTTGCATTCAAACAGGAGTGTTCCCGAATGCCCTAAAGAAAGCCATAGTTCACCCGGTATACAAAGGAGGAGCCAGAAACTGTGTCAATAACTATAGACCCATCTCTGTATTATCGGCTGTTTCTAAGTTGTTTGAAAGAATCCTTAGTAATAATTTGAAAAGATTCTTGCACAAATATGATATCATAGCGAAGAACCAGTTTGGATTTCAACCAGGAATCTCTACAGAAGATGCGGTATTACAACTTACTCAAAATGTAGCTAAGCAACTTGATAAGCATAATAAATGTCTTGGAATTTTTTTGGACCTATCAAAAGCTTTCGACACGGTTTCTGCCCCCCTCCTTATCTCCAAGTTAGAACTTCTTGGTGTACGTGGTACGCCTTTAGAGATTTTCAAAGACTACCTTAAAAATCGCACACAGTCCGTAAAAATTGATTCTTACCTCAGTGACGAAGAGCTGGTGACCTTCGGCATTCCTCAAGGTAGTATCCTAGGCCCGATTTTATTCCAAATCTATGTTAATGGTCTGTGTTTGATTAATCTCCCGGATAATGTTAAAGTCTACGCATATGCCGACGATACCGCAATTCTAGTCCACGGCACTACATGGGAATTCGTCAAAAGTAAAACAGAACTGGCTTTAAGCGAAGTCATAAAATGGTTAAACTTGAACCTCCTCAGCATAAACGTAAAAAAAACAGCATACTTACCTTTCACGATCAGACGTAATGGTGCACCACCTGACTCCTTTAACATTACTGCTCACTCGTGTCCCAACCTACAACCAACCTGTAATTGTCCGACGCTTAACAGAGCTAGCTGTGTCAAATACCTTGGAGTACAAATTGACTCTGCACTAAGATGGGACAAACACGTAAGCTCAATCACTACTAGAACGATGCGTCTCATTCACATATTCAAATCACTTAGGAAATCGGCTAGCTTTGATATTATTAAGTTAGTATACCATGCACTATGTCAATCTGTAATTGGGTATTGCATTACAGTGTGGGGTGGTGCTGCAAAGTCCTATTTACTGGAAATAGAAAGAGCACAGCGTGCTATACTGAAAGTGATGTCATACAAACATTTCAGGTATCCAACAATCCAACTCTATGACGATTGTAAGGTACTTACAGTGCGCCAGCTTTACATTCTTCAAACAGCCCTTAGGTACCATAATACTCTCCCACCTCCAGAACCCAACAAACGAAGATTCATTGCACCTCCTGTTCGGCACAAAACCTCCTTTTCCGAGCATCAATTTTACACGCTAAGCCCTTACCTATACAGTAACATTAATAAAGAGTTAAACATCGTTAAACTGAATAGATTTAACAGTAAACAAGTACTAACTGAGTGGTTATTACTTAAAGATTACTCTGCTACTGAATCACTACTAAAGTTCTTAAAGTGACAATATATATATATATACATATTAAACATATGCAAAAAGGTACAAACACTCATCCACGCATAACCGCACATTCACACACACTCCCACACGCACTCACACACACACACACATACACACACGTACGCTCACACACACACACACACGCACACTCACACTCGTACGCTCACACACACACACACACACACACACACACACACACACACACACACACACACACACGCACGCACGCATTCTAACTCAAAACTGTATATATACAAACGCTCATCATCCAATCAACACAGTATCAATCTCGTTTCAATGCCTTATGGAAATTATTATTGTTACACCTTATAGCCGATTCCTGTCTCTTAAGATACAGGCGTAGCCTAGTTTAAGAGACACCTCGATTTTTTAATTGCTTACAATGTTTTGTAACTTTTTAGAATACTAGTGTATAATTCTGTAAATCCTACTGTGTCTAATATGTTTCACTGTTGTTGTAATACTTTTGGATCAATAAATTATTATTATTATTATTATTGGTTAGTATTTACTTTTTTCTCAGCTCTTTGGCCGGTTTTAACCACATTTACGGGTGGGAACCAAGTAAATGTGAAGTGTGGTGTGTTACGTTTTTATGCTGTGTTGTGAGGAGAGCCTGTTTCATTTTCATCAATCTGCATGAATTTTCTAACTATTCTACATGTATTTAAGATGGCAGCTTTTTGTAGGGTTGTGTAAATATTTCCTTTAAGGTCTAATAATTTCAGGCTATGGAGGAGATGATTTGGGATAACACCAGTTGTTGAGATGACTATAGGTACTACATATACTTTTTGTTGTTTCCAGATTCTAGTGACTTCTTCTTTAAGTTCTGCATATTTGCCTATTTTTTCAGTGATTGTCTTCTGTAAGTTGTGTGTGTTGGGTACTGCAATATCTATTAAGTATGTTATTTTCTTTATTTTATCTTGTAGCGTTATATCGGGTCTATTGTAATGTACAGTTTTGTCGGTAAGTATAGCGCGGTCATAGTAGAGCTTGTGGGTATCGTTTTCCAAGACAGTCTGTGGTGTGTATTTGTAATAGGGTGTTTTTTTGTCCTGTATGAGTGTATATTTGAGCGCTAATTTTTGGTGAATAATGTTTGCTACTTGGTTATGTCTGTGAGTGTAGTCTGTTTGTGTGAGTGCTTGGCATGCTCCAGTTATGTGTTGAATGGTTTCCGACTGACTGTGGCATCTGCGACATTTGTCATTTGTTATTGTTGTGTCTTTTATTATAAATTTCTTATAGTTTTTGGTGTTAATAATCTGATCTTGTATAGCTATTATAAATCCTTCAGTTTCTGGGAACAAATTACCTATTTTCAACCACTTATTTGAAGCTATTTTATTCACATGTGATTGTTCTAAATCATGAGGATGCCGCCCATGTAGTACTTTCTTCTTCCAGTTATCAATTTTTTGTTTCTGCGGGTCATCGTTATGAGTAGGTTGTGTGCCTGTTTCCCTATTTAAGTTAAGTGGAGTGTAGTTCAGATCGTGTGAAATTATAGCTTTATGGATGTTACTAGATCCAGATTTAGCGTGGAAAAATACTTGTAGTCTATTTATTTGTTTATGCCAAAGATTCTGAATATCTATAAGACCTCTCCCTCCATATTGTCGTTTGATAGTGAGTCTTTCTATTGCTGATTTGGGGTGTAAGTTGTTATGTTTTGTCAGTGTACTGCGAGTGGTTCGGTCTAACTGCTCAATATTTGTTTTTGTCCATTTAATAACTCCGAATGAATATGTAAGTATAGGAATGGCAAAGGTGTTTATGGCTTTTATAAGATGTCGACTGGATAGTTGGGTTTTGCATATGGAGTTAAGTCTCTTCTTGTATTCTACGGTAAGTGTATTTTTAATTTTTACGTGATCTAGACCTTTTAATTGTGTGTATCCTAAATATTTATAAACGTCAGTCGGCTCCAATGCTGTGATTGTTTCTGTGTCATTTACTGAATAGTCACCAGATTGTATTTTGCCACGCACTATATGAAGTGTTTTGCATTTATCAATTCCAAATTGCATGCATATATCACGACTAAATTCTGCTGTAGTATGGACTAACTTATTCATGTCTGTTTTAGTTTGTGCGTAAAGTTTAATATCATCCATGTAAATAAGATGTGATATTGTTGTCTTTCCTGTTGTATGGTTGAAAGAAAAGCCAGCTTGAGATCTCTGCAGGAGAGTGGACAGGGGATTTAGGGCAAGGCAGAACCACAGCGGACTCAATGAATCCCCCTGATAGATGCCTTTCTTAATGGATATCTGGCGCGTTGTAACTGTTTTATCATTGTAATTTATTTGGAGTGTAGTGTTCCAATATGACATGATATCACGCAGGAAATTTGTTATTATGGGGTTAATTCTATAAATTTCTAATATATGTAGCAACCAGGAATGCGGGACACTATCAAAAGCTTTCTGGTAGTCTATATATGTGCAATGAAGGTTTTTGTTCTTGGAGGTGACATGTTTATGAATAGTTGAATCAATAATTAACTGTTCTTTGCATCCCATGTGGCCTCGTCTACATCCCTTCTGTTCTTCTGCCATTATATTGTGGTGTACGATATGCGAGTTGATTTTTGCTGTAAGTGCTGATGTTAAAATTTTGTATATTGTGGGTAAGCATGTTATAGGTCTATATTGGGAAGGCTGTCGTGAGTACGTTGACTTTGGTAGCATGTAAGTGATACCTGTTGCAATAAATTGGGGTATATGTTGTTTGCCTAATACTATGTCTGTTAAATTTTTTGCTATAAGTTTGTGTAACGAAGTTAATTTTTTGTACCAGAAATTGTGTATTTTGTCTAAACCGGGTGACTTCCAGTTGTGTAATCTACCTGTTATGTATGCGATATCACCCTCTGTTATCTCTTCAAACTCCATTTCATTTATTGAACCCCATTTTGTTTCTTCTTCTGTTATCCAGGATGCTGTGGCATTGTGTAGTGATTGTTCTTCCCAAATGTTAGACCAAAAGGTTTCTAAGTGTTCTTGGGAAGGTATGTCTATGTTATTCTCTGCGTTTGATTCAATATGCGGTTTATTTAGGTTCCTATAAAATACTTTTTCGTTGGTAGAAAATATAGCATTATCATTTTTACGTTGCTGTGCTTTTTTATATCGTCTGAGTCTATTAACTTTAAGTGCTAGTTTTTGTTTTAAGGTGTCCAAAAATTCTTCAGGCTTTCTATTGTTATTTTCATGTCTAGTGTGGATTAATCTCGTTTTAAATATGGCTTCAACTCTCTTGACTACTTTTTTTGACCTATTATTGTTGATATATTGCGTAAGTCTACCACAGTCTGCTCTTAACATTTCAATGTCGATCTCCAGTCTCTGTTGCCATGGAGGTTTGCTACCGTGTCTAGGTCTGGTTTTTCGTGTGCAATCTGTGATTTTAAAGTTAAGTTCTTCGGATATAACTAATGCCGTGCAATAAATAAGAGTATGTAAGTCTATAAGTTGTGTGTCATCCGATATGTATGGTTTTAGAATGTTATCATTAAATAAATTAACTAAACGGTTTAGATTAGGACTATATCTCAGTTTAGGTAGTTTTGGTCTAAGTAAGGGATCCATCCCAGAGTATAGTGCCAAGGTTCTTGTAAATTTATCATAGATGTCTTTGGTATCCATATTATTTATCAGGTTTTGATCTGTGTCTGTTAACGTCTGGATATCATTTTCAAGGACTAATGTAATAGTTTCTGTTTGTGTGGAAGTGTGTGACGTTTGTGTAAATGCTTGTGTGTCAGATGTATATTCGTTGTTTTGTGTGTAAGGTTGGCTGTTGAGTTGTTGTTCTGCAGTAAATTCACTTATATTTTGTAGTAACGGAGTAACGTTACTGGCAATGTTGTTTTCTGTTTGTTGAAGTTGTGTCTGTGTTTCTTTCTTTAGTTGTTCTATTATTTCTTGTGATAGAAGTTTATTCCTGACTATAGTTCGTCTTTGATCGGAGACTCTCTGTTCAGTAACTGTGATTTCAGGATATTGTCGTGTAAATAGTTCATGTAGTTTTTTCCTGTAGGTGGTCATATCTGTCTCTAATTTGGTGATGTAGAAGTAAGTTCGCATAATGAATATATTTACTTCTTTGTTCCATTTCATGCGAACTCTAGGTTTCCCTGCTTTGGTGGACGCGGGTAAGAAGGCAGTTGCCTCCCGCGCAACATTCAAAGTTGGAGTGGGCAAACTTATGTTATCAATGGAGGCTGATGATGTTCTAGAGTTTAACGAAACTATTGTCGGTGATGATGATCTGGATGGTGTATAAGATGTAGTGCTTGGGCTATATGGTTCTAAAGGAGTGTCAGTCCTATCTGTCAGTGTGTTAGTGTTATGAGTGTCTTCGGCTGTAGTATCTTTGTTGGTGGGAGCCCGCCTGTTCAACTCTCCACCACTGACGGTTCGCATGCTGAGACACCCAGCGTCAGCTCCAGGTGTGCCCCGGCGATCACCCCCGGGCAGCGGTCCTATACGTTTTCTTTTTGAACGCGTCTCCATATTGAATGGGTTTCCAGAGCCACGTTAGCCACGCCAGTAATTTCTCATTCGTGTGTCCGCCCCCCACGTGATCAGATGGTCAATCAGGACGTGTGGTTGTTTAGGGGGCTTATTATTATTATTATTATTATTATTCTTTTGCCTAGAGAAGTACGTACTTGAGAAGTACGTGACTGCTAAGGTAACTTATTTCATGTGTTTAAGTTAGAGATAACTGCGAGTGTATAGATTCATGAGTTTCGTGTTTTTTTATGCTTTGGTTGTAGGTGTTAGATAGTCATAATGAAACATTTTAATATATTTTTTTTTAGCATATTGCATAGCTTTTATCGCGGGCTTTGATGGCGGTGACCGAATCAAGAAATTCCGTAACGAAAATAAAACCTAACACCCCCACTCCGCCTACCATGTAGCTCGGCCGAGCGTTAGCTTAATGTATATTAATGGAATTTAATTAATGGAAGACAGCTCTAGTGCACCCAATCCCTAAAAAAGGAGATCGCTCGGATCCGTCCAACTACAGACCCATAGCCATCACCTCCTTGCTCTCCAAGATAATGGAATCCATTGTTAACTGCCAGCTCCTCCGGTACTTAGAAGACCAATGTATGTGTGTCTACTTAGAAGACCAATGTGTACTTAGAATGATCGACAATACGGCTTCCGTCAGGGTCGTTCAGCTGGTGATCTTCTCGTATACTTGACTCACCGGTGGGCACAGGCGATCGAGACCAAGGGGGAAGCGTTGGCCGTTAGTTTGGACGTGGCGAAGGCCTTCGATCGGGTCTGGCACAAAGCGCTCCTTGCGAAGCTTCCTTCCTATGGGCTTCCCGAAAAACTGTGCAATTGGCTCACCAGTTTTCTTACAGACAGAAGCATCAAGGTCGTTGTTGATGGTGCATGCTCCGACTCGAAGTCTGTTAATTCTGGTGTCCCACAAGGCTGTGTCCTATCACCCACGCTGTTTCTTCTGCATATCAACGACATGCTGCAGATTAGCAGCATCCATTGCTATGCAGACGATAGCACGAGTGATGCCCTTTACACCGGCCGCGCTAACATTTCTCGGGTAAACGTCATCGAAAGCCGATCCAAACTTGTGTCTGAAATCGAAACTTCTTTATCAAAAGTTTCAGATTGGGGTCGACTTAACCTAGTCCAATTTAACCCCACAAAGACACAGGTTTGCGCGTTCACCGCTAAAAAGATGCCATTGGTCGTGTCACCTCAATTTGAGAGCACTTCCCTAACTGCATCAGCCAGTATCGGAATCCTTGGCGTCGATATATCAAGCGAAGTCCAGTTTCGCGGTCACTTAGAGAGTAAGGCCATATTAGCCTCGAAGAAGCTTGGTGTGCTAAACAGATCGAGACAGTATTTTACTCCGGCCCACCGCCTGCAACTTTATAAGGCGCAGGTTCGGCCACACATGGAATACTGTTCTCATCTCTATGCAGGTGCACCCCAGTACCAACTTCTGCCTCTTGACCGCATTCAACGGAGAGCGACTCGCATCATCGACTGCCAAGATATTTCTGATCGACTTGACACCTTGGCGTTGCGTAGAGATGTAGCTTCACTCTGCATCCTCTATCGCTTGTATCATGGGGAGTGTTCAAAGGAATTGTTCGGACTTATACCGGCTGCTGGTTTCCGCCATCGTCCTACGCGACAAAATATCCATCCCCATCACCTGGACGATTGGCACTCCACCACTGATCGCTTCTCCAGAAGCTTTTTGCCTCGCACAACCAGCTTATGGAACAAATTGTCGCCTGCCGTATTTCCGAACCGATACGACCTTCAAACCTTCAAGAAGAGAGCGTACCTCTACCTAAAAGGCCGGCAACGCACTTGTGACTCCTGAGTTGCGGGTGTCCATGGGCGGCGGTAGTCACTTACCATCAGGTGACCCGTCTGCTCGTTTGCCCCCTATCGCATAAAAAGAAAAAAAAAAAAATGGTACGAAGCTCGCACGGATCGAGACGAGCTGCTCCGAAATCGGACGAATACGTAAGCAGCTGTTTGTGAGAAAGTATATACATAGGTGTATAGGTATCTATCATATATGTTCCATATTTCAGTTACCATAAACCTATACTTTATAAATGACAAAAATTCCTGAATAATCTACATGTATTGTAAGACAATAAAAATATTTTAAACGATATTATTCAATAAAAGAAAAAAACTTGTTTTCTTATCGGTCACCACGCTCAAAAAGTGTAACTTGAATTAATATCAAACAAAAAACTTGAATTAATATTAAAGAAAAAATACTCCATAATCAAAAAATAAATAAATAATTATAGCTTTACCGCGACAGTCCCCGAGTGCCACACGTTGTTTTTTTGTAATTCCTTTAGGTTTGTTTTGGATGCATTACCCCATACTTAAATTAAGTATAGAATGTGTGAATTTACTAGTGAATCACATAGAATCTGGCGTATATTGAAAGGTAGGCAATGTACAGTATTGCGTACGGAGCCTAAAAATGGTGTTAGTTATGATCTTCTAAATTCAAATTATTTATATTAAAGGCTTGACTTTAACATTATTATCTACGCACTTTCACCATTTTATAGGCAGTTCAGTGATTCCATTGCAGAAAAAGATGGGAGACCGAGAATCGACAAAATCTTTGAAGCGGTTTGCTCAGCCTCAACGAAATTAATTTTGTTTCCTTGCAAAAAATTATCGAAATTCCTAAAAAAGTGGTAATCTGTTGATTATGGGTGTCTTAGGCATTCCAATCGCAGCTCCTCTAATTTAGTTACCGTCTACCGTGAAGTTTGGGATCTAACATTTACCAGAAGCAGTAATGGGCATGAGCAATTGACTAGTCCAACGGGCCTGTAGGTCTAGTGGTTAGTGACCCTGCTTACTAAACCGGAGGTCGTGTGTTCGATTGCGACGGGGGACAAAAGTTTGTGTGATCTACGAATAGTTGTCCTGAGTCTGTGTTCTTTGCGTCACGTTGATTGAATGTTTGTAAAGCCCCCCGAGACACAGGGATTCTTCCAATTGCGGGAGTTCCAGAGAAAAAACAAAAAAAAGAACTCAAGAAAAAAGTCTCGGTTGCTGAACAACTAGCTCGTCTATCATGGTTGGCAATTGTTGACAGTACAGATATGCCGTAATCGTCTGGCGAGATGTTAGGAAGCTGTAGTGAATGAAACCAACACTGGTCCACCAAACACTCATCAATACTTTTTCTAAGTCAACTTTCGCTTAAGATAGTATTTGTAGGTTCTCCTGGGTTTAACCACTGCGATGAGTGTTTTCGATTGTCGTGTCATTCCATTTTGATCACAAGTAACGATACGATTCCAAATTCTCTCGTTATTGAGACGGTAAAGTAATGTAAAGCAGTCACTCAATGCGTGTTTGTTGGTGTGCTTCACTTAATTGATGCGGTACACATTTTTCGAGCTTTTTCATTTTTTGAATTTGTTTTAGGTGAATATTTTCTTTAACAATCACACATTACGTCTGAGTTAGCGGTACTAACTCAGTCGTAGTTTAAGATGGATCCACTTCCACGATGTACTTTAATTCTTTATTTTTTATTAGGATCTGCTGCCTTCCACGGGGTATATTCTATAGATAAAAATTTACAGTATGAAAATGTTGGAACCAAAAACGTACCTACCATGCTTTATTTTACAACAGCTTCTCCATACATATCATTAATCACACAAGTTTAAGTTAGACATCAATTTGAATTTGAAATAACCTAACTGATTAACAGAACATTAAGATGTTGGCACAAAGTATCACATTCATGTATCAAGAGATTGACGAGAAAATTGTGACGAAACATTTACTACACAACTAAAGCCTTTATTGCTAGTTTTTCTTTTTATTTCTTACTCATAATTTATAGTAGTCACTACTGGACAGGCACACTTCACAATATCAATATTTGTAACATACATAGAGCTGATAGAAGGGTGACCTATCAACAAATTCGGGCAGCTTTAGGTATTGGTATGAGTCAAGTAGAAAAGTCTTATATGAACATTAAGGCGTCTGAAAGTTTTGTACTAGATGGATTACTCATAATTTGACGGAAGATCACAAACGACGTTGTTTGGATTTGTGTCACTCAATGCTTGAAAAGTATGACGGAGGTGACTCAAATGTTGTATGTGACATCGTCCCAGGCGATAAAAGCTGAATATGTTGTTACGAATCTGAAAACCAAAAGACAACATGAACAATTTATGTTTCCATTTGAAGATTTGCCCACAAAAATAAGGAAGGGCAGAAGTCCAGGGATAAAGATGATTGCTTTATTCTTTGGACGGACGGGTCATTTCGCAACAATCATTTTAGAAGATAAACTTACCGTCAGTCATTATTGTCCAGTTATCTTATAATATATTAGAAAGCAGCGCCCAAGAAGCAGGATCCTCCTACACCACGACAACGCTTTAGCTACTCCAGACGGACTATCGAATATTTGTCTATCGAAGGTATGGAGTTAGTGAACTATCCTCCTTACAGTCCCGATCTGGTACCTTGTTACTTGAACTTATAAGTATTCCTTTTATGAACTCTGAAGATGCCATGGATGTGTTTGAAAAAGGCGTTGAAGAGATTCCTAAAGAAGAGTAGGCTCACTGCTTCAGTTAATGGTTCCATCGCATGTGAAGGTGCTTAGAAAGGAAAGGAGACTACTTCCAGAAGCAATAAAAATATTAATAGGCTTCTATATCATTCAGTTTTTTATTTCTTTAAAACTTTCAGATTAAACTGTAGTAATACTCGACTCTACAGTCATGTTTCTTTTTCTATAGCTACGTTCTCAACTATTCAAATACATTGGTTATCCCTTTATATTAAATTTAATCTGACCCAAACAGTCTCACGTCATTAATCTTTATAAATGAAAATGATATGTGTTGCAGGAAATCAATTTTCCGCTCGGTTACTATACATCGAGTATTCGGTGGTCCGTGTTTCCCATTTGATATTTAATATTCTTCAATGGAAACGAATGTGCTCGTTTAGTTTTCTTTTAGAAAGTCCCAGACAACAAAAAAATACAACTTAATAGAAATAAAAATTCTCTGCAAACTTAATATTAAGTTGTATTTTTTATCCTCTGATATGCATAATACATACTTAAGTGATTTAATAAATTGCCAGACACGAAATCCTTAAAAAAAAACAGAAAACCTCCTTATATTTATTTAAATCTAAAACTTAAATACCAAATTCACGAGTAAAACATTTTTTTTTAATAACTACTACGACGCTAAGAGGCTAAGATAATTTAAAGTATAATATTAATGTTTTCATCACTTAAAATTATAGTTCTTAAATACCGTTCGTATTAACTAGATGCTTGTAGAGGGGCCAGTTTTCTAAATTATGGAAGACGGGGAAACTGGTCCTGATCCAGAAGGTGAGTTCCGAGCAGACTCACCATCTGCTTATCTACCCATCAAATTGCTCGACGAAGTGTGCAAGCTCTTTGAGTAAATCATCGTGCAACACCTCGTCGACAACCTTTCGAACGTGGGCCCTGATTTGGCACATAAACAATTTGTTTGTGGAGGAAGCAGTTTCCCAGGGTGAAGTGATGTGGGCGGTGACTCTCCATGTTGGCCCACGCATTTAACACCCCTACCCTACATAGAATTAGAGAGGCGCTCAGTTTTCACAGAGTACCTTTATACCTTTACCGTATTATCGGGGCGTACTTATTAGAGAGAGCCGTAATCTACCCGAGTCGGGCAGGACACGATCGGAGAGAGATGTCTGACTCTTGTGTTACATCGGGTACTACTACGACTACCCGTGCTAAGCGGATTGCTCTTGGGAGGTGTCGCCGTCACTTACTACGCTGATGACACACCATAAAGGCCACAGGCTGTTGATTGATTTCAAAATCCAAGATGTTAGATTTCAAAAACACAAAATAAAATCCTTCAACAGCCCTCCTCAAGGCAATGGAAGTTGCAAACTGTATTATGTTTCGGTTCTTTTTTGCTACATCGTCCGTATTTTTACCGTTCCGTACGTTATTTTTAAATGGTTTTGATATTTAGGAAGGACCGTAGAGTGACAACTTCATGTTAATTTCCAGTCGCCTTGAAATCTTAAAGTATAGGTAAGCTAAACGAATAAGTAATATAACTTAATCAATACTTTAATAAACTATAGTAGTACGTATAAGTAATATATAATTGTATGGTAAAGTTGTAAATGTTTCATAAATAACAATATCAAATCCATTGAATATTGATTCTAAAACTATCAAATATGTTGTCTGACTTTGATGGATATGTATGCTACGTGACAAACCTTTCCCCCACCCACCTTTCACGTGTCCTCTGCTAATATCTCTTCTATCGAGTATCGAGCAGCTTATATGTAACCCGTGTCCAAAGCTCACAAATATGAATGTCTGAGACCGACAGAGACAACCGGCGACAGATCCTATTACAGGTTAGGGGTTCCCGATATCTGCACGTTAGTCCAATAACTTTTTTAACAAAAATAAACCAACTTTAAGCATTGGTGAAAGACCCATTTAATCGGTGCAACTCTTTTTGCACTATAAAGGCATACTTTATACATGTACTTACCCCTTCAAAGCTGAGAGATGAGAAGTTATGTTATGGAATGTTAGAAAAAATATGTACATACTTGATGCCTCTAGAGTTGCGGATGTCTATGGACGATGGTTGTCACTTAACATTAGGTGACTCGTCTGTTCATCTGTCCCCCTATATTATATAAAATAAAGACATTGTGATTTAAGACTATTTAGGAGTTCCATTGCTTATCTCCGAAGCTCTTCATAAGTTCCTGATATTTATTTATTAAAACTTTCTCTGAAACCTATGAATTTAAATATCGAATATCCTATTCAAATACGATCAGTAGGTTTTTAAGAATAAGCATCATCATAATGGCAAACATGCAAAGATATGTATATACACACTGGTAGATTACAGAAAAACCTTTCTTGAAATAAACTCCTTTGTGAACACTGAGATATTAATAATAAAAAAAAAACAATTACATAAATTAAAAAAAATATGTTTTAATGTGACTTTTATTAGTAGGTACTAAATATTTTTTTCTTTATTCTTCTCCATCTATGCTTACGAGTATGAAGTACGTCCTTTCCTGGGCACTAAACGCTATATAATAATTTATCATACCGACATTAGTCTTAAGTAAAGATTTTACTAATAACATGTAATAATAATTGGGCGTAGTTAGATTACCTCTCGGTGGAACGAAAAACAGAAACAAAATAGTGTTTTTTAGATATCGAATTTAAACTATCCAATTATTATCCGTTAGGTTCTCAAGTTCAAACATTGAAAGAAATATTGTTAATTCAAGGGTTGTTGAACTGACATTGCAAAATTGTGTTGCAATGTTATTAGAAATAATTACGCTGATTTTTAACTCTTTCCCCTGAATTCATCATCATCATCAGTCTATCGCAGTCCACTGCTGGACATAGGCCTCTCCCATTGCACGCCACTTCGATCTATTTTCGGCTTCTCGTGTCCGGTTCCTGCAAGCCATCTTGCGCAAATCGTCACTCAACCTAGCCTGTTTTCTGAATTGGTAGGATTTCAATATTTTTCCCTATATTTTCCAAGGAATAATTATTAAATTATTCTTAAAAGCTTATTAAATTAAAAGGTTAAATTAACTTGTAAGGTATCTCAGACGCGAGGAGGTGACGTCCGCTTGTGTCTGGACGCCGCCTTATTGATAAGTTACCCTTAGGTGGTGACCGCATAGTGCGGGTAGGTGCTAAGAGGGGTCCGGATGTCTTAATAAAGCTGTTCCCGGATTCCTTCTATTTTAGGCGCAGTATGGCACACCGTTCCACCGAAAACCCTGGTGGAATGACGGCCCGAGGGAGTTTCCACACGAAAAAAAAAAAAAAAAAACTGTATTTCCTAACGTCACATTATAGGATGTTAATTTTGTACTTCATTAGTTTGATCTGATTGATTTAACATAGGGTTTTAACCGACTACAAAAAAGAAGTAAGTTCTATGTTTGACTGTGTTGTTTATCTTTTTTTAAGTATGTTAACTGATTTCTCCTCGAATTGTCGACCGTTTTCAACATCTTTCAAGTTACAACCAAATACTAATTATGGGGTACCAGGGACTACTCTTTCAGTGAATATGTTGCCAATTATTAAAAACTTTAAGAAAGGTGTGTGGAATAGTTAACCTAATTTATTAATAATGAAATAAAATTATTTGAATATAAGATAAAAACTACCTGTAAAGTAGTCAATAATGAAACCGGTAGAAATAAAGAGAAAATAAAGTATGGAACAAAAGACATCCCGTGTTACTTTGAGGTAAAATTGTCATCATGTATTATGGTATTTTATTGTAAGGGAGGGTTGCAGATATAGAATCTATTTTCATTCTGCAATGGAAAACTATTAGAGCCCGAGCGAATCTGACCGATATACTGATGGTGCCTTGTCAGCTGTGTCATTTATGCAAAACATGTACATGAGAAGAAGTCTGCATCTTTTTACAGAACGATATCAAAAACATAACTATATTACGAGAGAAAGAAATAAATTAGTTCAATCAAAGTTTAGCACGCTTTGTAAAGCATATTACAAAGTAGATGATTATTTGGCTGAGATAATTGTTTGGCAACCAGCTGATCCTGCTCCACAGCCACACTGTATTTAAGAAATTTCACTGGTGTATTCATTTTTTATTTTATACTCTTGGTTTTACTATGTAATATTTGTTGAAGTTTTCATCGAAGTTTTTACGATATAGAGTATTGCGCGAAGGAATAAGAAAGGCGCATGCGCAAGGTGGTTATCTTCTTTTGAAAAGACAATTATTGAGATTGATATTGTCAATAAGTGAAAGATTGATTTTTGATAGACTTAAAAGACGTAGTGATAAATGTTAAGGTCTTGTTGAAGAGTTAGTTTGAACCATTAACTATACGTTATACAGGAATATTGGATAGGTTTCTACTATTATCAAACGTTCACAGAACGTAAATATAGAATGTAAGGTGGATTAATAAAGAAAACAACATACATGTATGTGATGGCCTTTTGTGTTACTTTTTATTTTAATTAATATCTTTGGTTTTTGCAGGTAAGCAAAACAACAACAACAACATAGTAAGTATTAACTTGTATTTAAAAATAGCTATAAAATGTTAATTTTACTATTGCTATAAACCCATGTTAAGATTGTAATCGATATACTATACAAAATGTAATTAAAACGTATAAAGTTGGATTTATTAAATCATAAGAAGCTAAAATTAATAAAGCGGAATGATGAATGATGTTTAATAACCTTTTTAAATTTATATCACTATATTCAAATAAATACTAGTGGAATACGTAGTATTGGCAAACAAGAGAGTATTAAAATTAATCGTGGCGCCGAAAGCCGTCTATAAATAGGTTTACATTATGAGAGGTATTCGTCCTTCAACGATCTTGAGAAGGGTTAGAAATGACTACAAGCGATAGAGGTCGTCTTTTATTTGACGTAATAAAAGATTTCATCCCCATGTCAGTATTCAAACTAACATAATAGTATAATATTCAATAATTTTACGATAAACGTGTCTAAAACGACCGAGGCACCACAGTAATCTTTCAAATAGACATATAAATATTATTAAAAAATGTTTTCACTTATCAATAATCTATTTAAAAATATCTAGTTATAGGTAGGTTTTTTTTTTAAATTTAATCTGGTTCTAATATATTAAAGATAAGAATATATGAACAATAATGTATAAAAAATCAAGAAATTATACACGAAAACTTTTAAACAAAGAAACTATAAAGCCTTATAATACTAGTTGAGCTATTTTTTTTATTTACGCATCAAAATAAACTTTTAGTGTATCATTTATGATTATTTACTAAGAATGGCTTATTCCACACAGCGCTTAGGTAGTTAAAACTAAGCTGAAACTAGTTTCAGAATTGTAGACAGTTTATAAGTACACGGCTAACAAACTTTGCAAGTACATTTCGAAGTCATATTGAACTCCATTCTCCTTGAATATTCGATTTAAATTTAATATATAAGAAACACATTATATTCTTATGTCTTTTCATATCTATGTATTTGCATAAAGGTATATTAGTTTACTAGTTTAGCCACCATTATTTTATATACATATGCCTACGATTAAATTTATATTTGCAAGGCGATTTTATCGATTACTACCTGATTACTTTTTTACGCTGTATGATATTAAAACAGGACATGTTTCAAAAATAGAGTGGAAAGGTTTACATTAATGAGTCTGTAACCGCTTCAGACGTTCATGTAACACGCAACCTTGGGTAGACCACAAATTAATTTTCCTTGTAAAATTCCTTGTTATAAATGATATTTTTGTATCAAACAAATTAAATTCATTCGTGTTTAGCTCAAAACGGGCTCATTCATACGTATTTTTCCTGTTAATTCGTTCTGAGAAAACCCGATTGATTGATAACAATTGAACGGTCTGAATAACATGGTTTAATTCCGCCACAATAACTTAACGTTCTCTGGTGACATGTTTTAATTAAAACTACATGTTCCTCTATTCATAGTCATACTTCCAACATATATTTTCCTAAAATGATAAAAAAATAAGTTACTCGTTTATTAACTATAGAGACCAGTTTCTTCCCCTGCTTCTTGCTCATTTTTACTATACCTATTACCTAGACTAAGTTATGAATTCTGAGAGATAGCTTACATCAACTAACATGTTTCAAGGCCTGTTACCCTCAGATTTTTTAAATATAATTTAGCAAATTCTGAATCATCTCAGTTGAATTACATATTCAAAGTGATCTTAATATTTCAGCCCACTTATGTGTCTCTCTTAATGATCCCTACTTACTTAGTATATCAGTACTAATTAAATAGAAAGGGTTATCTTTTGAGCTTTGTAGGTGTGTAACGAAATGACAGACCCGACCCTCAGTTCTTACTTGCCTATTCATCTTCATTAATAACTATGTTTTTACGTGAAAATTAAAAAAAGGCGTTTACTCCTAAACATTCCTTCTACGGTTATAGTTACGGAACCAGATATTTTTTACATTTATTTTCAGTCAATCTGAAGATGGTGTAGAATGATGATGAAAACTTTTGAAAGGAAGTGATTTAAGATCATAATAATTACACATTTCATTTACCTAGGTTGTCTAAAAAATGAAGAGTTATTCAATGAAAGCTAGGAAATGTAGTTGCAGATATTTTGGACTGCTACTCGCGCTGTTACTGTTGGAAAATGTTTGAAATACTACTTGTTGAGAAACTTCCTGGAAGACAATAATATATGTATATATATTACATTATAAACCCCAGGTGGAGGATTTATGGCGGCTCTGGATAATCATTTTGAATGCCAAAAAATTTAGAGCAGTTAAACGTTGCTGCACCAGCAAAGGATACGATGAACGTTCAGGGCGTTCACAACTGCAAACACTGCAAGATAGCAGAGGCTATGAATATGCAGTCTGTTTACGCAGTTCATTCGCAATTATTCACAGATATGAAAAGAAGTACAAGAGGATACTACGAATCATTACTTGACAAACTGAAATTAGAAGTTACGAAACAACGGCCACAAAATTAAGCCGATGCAGCGAGCAGCGTTCTCGATGGCGAAAATTCATTAAAGACGTTGTGAACTGCTTGAACTTCCTCAATATTTACCATCTAGCCCCAGGTAAAGTAAGTCGAGTCAGTCAGTAAAGTAAGTTTTTATGTTTCCTAAGAATAGAAGTATAGTAAGTAGAATAAAGATTTAAAATGCACAGGCCATTCTCGTCATCTTTTCAACTGAAACCAGTTTTTTTGTAGAGTAGTCGATTAAGAAATCGCTGGTAGATTAATGTAGACTGCACAGAAAACTAAAAGTATACTTAAAGAAAAAAAAATATCTTGTATCTTTATAAGTTCGGAAACTTTTAAAACCACCCTCGCATTAACAAATATATAGTATTTGCAATATACTGAGCTGAAGTTGTTATTGATTCTGTAAATAAAAGTACAATGTGAAAATAAATGTAATTTCATTTATTTTCTTTTCAAATCTATTCACTTCACAACTTATCTTAGAGTTGAGTAAGCATCAACAACGTTTTAGGTAGTCGGTCTAACAAATAACTTTGTTGTGGAGGGTAAACGGACTGCGGGAACTTAGGAGCCCCGGAGGCCACTTAAAACTTATGTGGCTTCGTTAACCATAGTCCTATATTTCTACTGTTGTTAAGACCTTCCAGAATAATATAACAACAAGCTCTTCAAGTTTAAATTTACTGTTTCATCTTGTCATTGTGGTTTCGTAGAATTTAATCAGTATATCACTGCCACTCTTGTTTATTTGTACGGGTCGACTTAAGCTACAGAAAACCGAATAATATTTTATAGTTACTTGTAGCTTATGAATAATATATATACTATATATTTTCTGTATCTCTAGTCTTGACAAATTTGTGAGAAAAAGAGCTTTGAGAACATGAGAGATTTTAAATGATTGGCAAAAAAACATGCAGATTGTAAGAGTTCCTATATATAATTTTCGGTAGGCGTACTGAACCGTAAGTCAATTTATACTGTTGTAATAATAACGTTGTTTTTCATTTTTTCATGTAGTACTGTGTTTTAATCAAAATGAGTTTCGATTAACAAACAGCAACAATTGATTATTTTGTTTTTATACTAGTTTTCAACCGTCTTCAGAAAAGGAGGATCTCAATTCGACCGTATTTTTTTTATGTTTAACCTCAGAACTTTCGACTGGGTGAATCGATTTTGATGTTTTTTTTATAGCTAGTGCTTCCCGTGTTGTCCCATTTCAATTTTGTCAAGTTCTGACTCACTGACGTTGTTTATAGATCCTAATCGGTTGGGATATAAAATGTAATAAGTAAATAAGTTGAAGAAAATAATGGAAACAAATGAAATTTCTTACCTTCCAGATAGTAACTGTATATGTATGTATATAATTGAGATATCTCAGGTGGCAGTCGGACTCGTAATAATACAATAGTTATGATTTATGGAGGACGCGTCACGAGGAATGGTAAACTACGCAATTTGTTTCAAACCAAAACATCTAAATATATTTGTATATCGCAGACCGTAAACAGAACAATATATCGATTGTACGTGATGCGAAAATAATAATTAACATATTGTGCTCAATGTGTGACAATAAATAGATTTCAATATTCATATTGAAACCTATTTATTGTCAACTTTCGTTGTCCATCATTGATTATTTTATCTGGAAAGTTAAAATTACTTCTTTTATCAACTTATTAAATAACAAATATTAAGTTAGTTGGGAGCACACTCTCACCTATATTAAGTTAGTTTGGGGAACACTCTTACCTCCACACCGTTCGGCCCTACTGTACTGAGCGTACTTACTGATCCTAGGAATACTCAGTCGGATAACTGATATGGTCAATCATCGATATATATTATC
This sequence comes from Tyria jacobaeae, assembly GCA_947561695.1. Classification (NCBI taxonomy): domain Eukaryota; kingdom Metazoa; phylum Arthropoda; class Insecta; order Lepidoptera; family Erebidae; genus Tyria; species Tyria jacobaeae. The sequence goes on from OX387209.1 coordinate 15,985,634, forward strand.
ATTCTAAATTGAAATATCATTGTTATTATTAGTATAACCATACATTAAAACTAGTTTTCTTAAAAAAGAATGAAAAGAATTAGATGTATGAAAGATATCTCGTCATTAGATACTGTGAATAAACCAAATTAACAAGATCTTAATTCAAATTAATATAATTCGTCTTGTACTATGCAGATTAGTCTTGCGTTTGCATCTAATGAATTAGTTGATCTGTTATCAACTATTATATATTGGTTTTCAAATCATAACCAACATGTCCGAATACATTCAATAATGCTATTACAAATGCATCTTACAGATTAAATTCCGTGAAGATTGATCTTCAATGATCGTGCATATTTCTCAATAAAGGATGTACTACAGGTGCCTAGAACGGCACAGCACGGCTTCTGCATATTTTAGAAATCGGTATGCGTCGACAATCTGTGCAGATGTAGATATCTACGGCGCCCGAGAGCCGGGCAAACATAGCATCTAAACGTGGCTCGAATGTTTGTCTATTGATCGAAAGCTAACGAACTTACCAGTAACTTCACGTCTAATAGTTTACAGATAAATTCGATTCGTTTCCAGGAAAACAAATATAAATCTGTTTCGACTCCACAATTTTATAAGGGGTTAGATAAATGATGAAAGTTTACAAAAAGGTTACTAGGTAAAACTAAAACTAGGTAAAAATAAAAGTACATATGTACATCTGGAATACATATGGAAAATATAGTATATTCGTAAGTCTACACTGTCTAAAGTGAAGTGTTGGAAGTAAAGTGTTGGAGAATAAACATTTGTGTTTTGAAGCAAAAAAAAAAGCGAAGTGTAAATGGGCTACAATTCTCTATATTTCTTCTCTTCTTCGTAAAATTTAACTAACTAATTTGACTTGTTTATTTGCGTCAGCACTATTACAGTGAAACCAAGTACAACAAAACACCGTGCGTCAGTGAAATTAATTTGATGGCTTTTCCGTTTTGCTATTAAATTCATAGCAGTAAACAGAAAGTGCTGTGAGTTTAGTAAAGCGCCTGGTAGTACTATTTACTTCAGGCAAGAAAACACCCAACCTCAGTACAAACTGCAGGCGTTTATTGTGCAGTCGCGAGTTTGCATTGCAATGTTAGAGCTCTTGTTTTGTAATTATAGCAACCTTTGTGACTAGTCACAAAGGTTGCTATAATTTACACATTTACTATTTTTACATTTTAAATAAAATTCATTCATATTCCGTAGTCTATTTTCAGTCGACAAAGAAAGTCGTTTTACTTGTTCAGAATACAAAATCAGTACTTTTTTATATTATCCTATATAAGAGACGAACAGACGGGTCAGCTGATGATCATTGCCAACCACCGTCCGTGTAGTCGTAAGTGCGTAACGTGCTTTTCAGGGTCATAATGGGGGTGGGTGGGGGGGGATGGTTGACACACTTATGATTGGTTTAATTGAAATAAATGTTTTTGATTTTGGATTTCAAGCTTTTTTGTCCACTGGTTTTCTGTGAGGCCGTGGTATTACTTTGATCGAGCCGGCCAATTCGTGTTTAGACATGACTTTCCTACAGTAAAAGTACAAGAAATTATGAAAAATATGATTTAGTTTAAATTCCGGACGGTGAACCATTTGTTTTTTATATGTTTTTGAATAATCACTATGTACATGTTCGACTAAAAAAACAGATTTATTAAGCTTAAAAGAAGGAAAATTTACATAAAAATATAAAACAGTTTTGATCCTGTTAAAAATAAAGAAAATTAGGCTGTTATATTTAACAGCCTCTTAATCTGCTTCTAAAGGTCTTCCGATAGGGACTTCCCAGGGTTTCCTGTTGATAGTGGCCAGAAAGTAGGAGAAACTATCAAATTGGCTGTAATTTATTCAGTTTGTTTTTGCTTAATCACCATGGACAGATATAGCGTTCAAAAACACGTTCAAATAATAAAATTGTTTTATTGAAATGGGTGTTCTGTTCGGGCAACGAGAGCACTATTTGCAGACAGACAAATCAGTCGTCCTCCGATAAACTTCGCCGAGCACTGCTACCTACCTTCCCACAAGGGCGTGACTTCTGCGTGTGTCTGGACACCACCTGCTGGTAACCTATCAATATGGTGGCGTCCAGACACACGCAGACGTCACGCCCTCGCGGCTGGCCACTAAAGTTCACACACTCTTTCGATAATCTTTTTGTTTTGAAATCATGGAGACTAAACGAGTGTACCACATACTGCTCCCTCGCAATAAACTTCTAACTTGATTCACTAATAGCGTCACTGTTTTTTTATTACCTAATATACATATTTTAAAATTATTCTGCACTGAAACCTGTTTCAGCTAATAAAGTTCAGAGAACAATATATATCATGCCTGTGTATCCCCGAAGTGGTAGGCACATATCAGAGGACATTTCATAAGCTATGTTTAAGTCCCAGATAATCAGGGAATCTATCAACATTTTCAGAATGCGTTTTGTTTTTGAGATTGTCTTATGAAAAACACCCAATAACATATAAACCGACCGGGACTCATGATTGACCCTAAACAGTGGTTGCAGTCACATCAACCTAAATTTATCAGTATATTAAAGACACCGACCATGCACGATACGAAATCATGTATAATACATTTAAGTAGTATTGAACGGTCCTCTATCAATGACATATTATGTACATACATTTATTTTTAATTAAAAGTTTTTTTTTTCAATAATTACAAAGTATACTAGCAAGGTAATTAAACGAAAAGAAATAACATTATCTTGACACAACCCACACACGGCCATCTGATCCCAAACTAGGCAGAGCCTGTGTAATGGTAAACATACAACGGATAAACATACTTATATATTTATTACTAAGAAAAATACTTCAATATTAAATTCCACACTGAAGTAGTCACGCGTATTAGCTAGTTTACTTAATGACTTTGCTTGCTACTCGTGTGCATGCCTTAAAACCAGACAATAGGTTGTTTGTACATTATATAACTTAAGTAAACACGTGTGCTCTTTGAGTTTTCTTTGATTTCCCAAGCGGATTAGTACAAAGACTGTGAATATATCAGGCATACAGAATAAAGAAATTTATAGAAGTTGCAATCTTGCGGTGGCAAGTATAGATTTTTATCTAATAATCTGCTCTAGACCAAACCATATTTCATATTTTCATAGTCTTAAAGTATTAAAAAATGACTCATAAACTTGATCCTTGTATATTTTATCTTCAAACCTAATCTTATACATATATGTCGTAATATCTTCATTTTAAGACAATGTTGATAATTGTTGGTTAGTCGTAGTCTTTTGGTATATAATAATCTTTTAGTATATAATAAAGTTCTTTAACCTAGAACTGAATGATCAAAATGATATTAGATTTACAAGCAGAATTGTTTTCTTAGAATTATTTAGGTATAGAATATCTAAGTCTTTGTGTGATGTCTGCTCTATTGGCAAAACGCTATTAATATTTCCAACGTTTAGGTTTAAGCTTTTGAAGGCTCGGTCCAAAGACAGCTCAGTGTAGCTTTCTAGACTGCTATTATTTAATTTCCCACAAAATTTCAAGTGCAATTATTATCTAAAGAATAAAACATGAACATAGAATACCTCGAATATTCTACGGTTTTAAAATTCCATGATGAAATCAATCAATCATCAATAATATTATTTTAGATTTCATTTGTTTGGATTTCGTTTTTCTTTTTATTTTCATTTAGTTACATTAAATTGTTTCCAAACAGTACATTAAAGGTATTTTGTCTTCTAACAGAACATTTGTTGTCGAAGGCAATTCCCGTTACACAGAACGAAATAGGAAGTCAGCTTAAATATTATTTCGTTCAAAAAAAAGGTTATTAAATATGAAAGGTAAACTCTCGTAGCATGTCTTCAGAAAATTTGATGTAGCTAAAAGTAATATTACTGAGTTTTATGACAATTTCGAGGGATTATTTTTATGGTTCAGCTAATGGAAGTCTCGTATTTACGTTTACGACGTAACAGCTTCTATGTTGTTTAATATAAAACATTAAAATGGTATCTCTGAGCTTGTAGAATGGGATACTTTCACTAAACCAATCTCTACTACAAGAGTATTTTATTCGTTACTGTGAATAGTGATCTGATATATTTTATATTTATACAACAACAAATTATTAAAAATAATACAGAGGATTATCCTTGTACTTCATGCATGCACTAGTTGCATCGCATCACAGTTTGTATGATTGTAGGAGAAACTAAAAAATATATCTAATAATACATGAGCTGCCAACGAGTGAAAACCGAATGTAACATAATTTAACATTTCATAAAGTATATCTCAATCTCCTTGTAAAATGTTGGGTGACATTTTCAGTAGCACATTCGGGCCGGGATTCAAAAGTTTTAAGCGATGATAAACGCTATAATAAGCTCGCGGATCGAGCCTATTACTGTAACTCGTAGGAACTCGTAATTTATGTGGTCTAACTTTAAACTACCCCGAAAATTAACGTGCCGACGACTTGTAGTGAAATAGAAATAAAAATATATATCTATGTATGTAAAATAACAAATACACAGCGGTGTTGATTATGCAAAAATAAAAATATAATGTAGAGAATACAGAATCGCAATTGATGACTACTCAACGTCAAAAATAAAAAAAACTTTACGAGAGTGATGCTTACAAATGCATTGAATAATACATAAGCAACTTGAAATGTAATATCCATTCGAATGCTGATAGAGTGAATTTCAATTTATATATACTGTTTCAGAAGTTTTCACTGTAATCAGGCGAATAAATTCGACAAAAATAAATGTACATGTTACACAACAACGTAGTTTTATGTCAGATTATCTTTTGATGGAGTGATTATGTTTATAGACAGTGTTTTTTTATAATGTTTCAAGTAACATCAAATAATTTGTTAAAACTACTTATAGTTTGCATTCCCTAAATAACCTATATTTTGTCTGCAAAGTACACAAAGTAAGATATTAGAATAGAGCACCCCAGGGGGCTAGTCTTTAAAGGGGTCCTATACGGTCCGATATTTCCCAAATCCAGTATTACAGACTAGCTACTTACCATTCCTATGTTTAAGTTAACAACTTATCCCTAGATTTAAAGAGAAATTTTTTTTGGAATTATAGGAAATTAACCAAGTTAATGTCGTCAAATAAATGGTAAAAAGGAAAAAAAATATATTTTATTAAATTTTTATGGTAAAGATAAAAAAACGGTGTTTTCACCATTAACACGAACCACGAATAATCATCATCACGACTTAGCCTACTGCAGTCCACTGCTGGACTGCAGTAGGCTAAGTAATGCATAGCATACTTAATAATTATATAAATAATTCATATATGCATAGCACCAGGAAGTCCTTCCGCATCCAATAGTCCAAAACATAAAATATAGAAAATAACATGCCACAATGTACTTAACGGTATCTTTCAGGTCCGTCCAACAAAGACTTTACCGGGTTGCACCAGTAGCAGTTTGCTCTTGACAAACATAGCTTTTTAGCTAATTTATAATACAGGGTATACGCAACATGGATGCATAATAGCCAGCTTTAAATGTCAAAAAGCTTTAGCGACATTTCAAGTAATGTAATTCCCATTATTAACATGGGCAAACATTACATTATACACATAACACAGGATATAATATAATATCTTGTTATATATGTTATTACTTTATGGATAACGCTTATCTTAATCCGTCGCTTGATGTTAGACTAGAAATTTGTTAGGACATCCCTAGTTATCACTTTATTTATGTATTTTTAGTTGAATGTGTGGGATTTATCTTCGCTTTTACAGAGATCTATTTGATATTTATAGATCATTTCTACTATTAGAATTACACTAACGGTAAATTTAATATTTATATAATAGTATTATTTATTGAAATAAATTCATACAAAGATTATATTAAATTAAAATCATTGCCAAAGAAGAGTACTTTTACGTGCAACATAATTTAAAAAAACTTCTGTAATTTCCATTGATAGTGTTACTAATTTTTTTTTTTATTATGCGATAGGGGGCAAACGAGCAGACGGGTCACCTGATGTTAAGTGACTACCGACGCCCGTGGACACCCGCAACTCAAGAGTTAAAAGTGCGTTGCTAGCCTTTTAGGTGTGAGTACGCTCTTTTCTTGTAGGTTTGAAGGTCCTATCGGTCATGAAGTATGGCTAGCGGCAATTTGTTCCATAGGCTGGTTGTGCGAGGCAAAAAGCTTATGGAGAAGCGCACACTGGTGGAGTGCCAATCATCCAGGTGATGGGGATGGATATTTTGTCTTGTAAGACGATGGCTCAAACCTGCAGCCGGTATAAGCCCGAACAATGCCTCTGAACACTCCTTATGATGCCGTCGATAGAGGATGCAGAGTGAAACTACATCTACGCAACGCCAAGGTGTTAAGCCGACCAGAAATATCTTGGCAGTCGATGATGCGAAGGTCGCTGTTCATTGAATGCAGTGCATTGAACTTGTAACATTAAATTTATGTAACAAATTGTTTCTAAAACAAATTAATGAGTTGAATAACTATAGGCCGAAAAGTACTTTTAATCCAGTTCCTTAATTTTGTAATAGCAACAAGTATCGCAATTCATGGAATAAACATTCGAACGTAATAAGATGTTACCAGAAGGAGAGTAGTCGCTTATTTCTATGATAATAAAATATACTTTAGTGTTTTTATTTCGAAGCTATAGCTGAGTAGTGGCTTAATGATTTGCAGAACATTTTAGATTTTTTGTTCACAAGACAAACTATTAATTTAACTAACTAACTAACTATTAACTACTATATTCAGAATGTTCATTCAGTCAGAATTCAGTGTATTTCGCATAATGTATCAATTTTCTTTTTTATGATAAAGGGTTCCAAACGAGCAGACGGCTCACCTGATGGCAGATTATAATTTATCGATTAGTGATTGGTTTAATGGAATTTTAGTTGCTAATAATGTCTGTATACTGTTTAGTTGAAACTTGCCTTGCCCGGTCTCTTGGTCTGGTGTTTAGTAACATTGACTGACTCGGGACAAAAGTTATGTGATCCACAAGTAGTCCTTAGTCTAATTAGGCTTATTATGTTTGTTAAATCCCCCCGACACTGGAATCATTCCTATTGCGGGAGTCGTACAGACTTAACAATGATCATAATACCAGTTCAAGAATATATAAAATGACAATCTAATTATCGAAAAAAAAAAGTTCAATCTTCAATCTAGAACGGGTAATCATAAACCGTTCATTAATCATATTCAGTTTTCACATTCAGATATTATTTATAGAAATGGAACTCTCTAAAATTAACAATCGCAAAAGGGATTACGTACTTACATAATTAAATAAAAGTCACTTTCATTTGTGAAGGCTTTGCTGTTTCATTAATGTTACCTCCTAAGCGCTCGTGTAAGAGCTTGTTTTATTCTGATTTCTTTAGCTTCATTATTTGTATGGTAATATGTAAGTAGCCGGAGATTGCCTTTTACTTTAAGATTGGTTTATCAAAATTGAAAACGGGAACATTACTTGAGTGGTGTACAAAGGCTCTTAACGTTGAATATCTAATTCATTAAAGATATATTGCTATCGGTGTGGAAGCACCGAGACCGGAAATGATTTCACATAATAAGAACACATAATTAGATAATAACGACATCATTCAATGAGCCAATTACTGAGCGAAGCGACGCGAGCGAGCGAGCGATCAAGCCTCAGTACAGAGGAATGGCGACCACAAGTACTGACGAACAATAACTTCGTTTCGACTTCCGCCCACGTCTAAATAAACAACACGGAAAACAAACAAGTTTCAATTATAGTCTGTTTCATGACTTGTGATGTTTTACTGAGTTTATTTTCATCCATTATAAAGAAAAGAAAGAAAATAAATGTCGTTGCTTATCTGAACTTTCCAAATTATTAATTATTTTTACGTTTTGTAAAAATTATATATTACAAAATTATTCAAATTCTTTATTGTAAAGTACGTAACGATCTCATAATTTTGTTTATTAACAGCTTCTTTTCTGTAATTACTAACTGTAGTTCATGTGAAAATAGTTTTGCCGTTCGGCGCCGTAAATTGTTGCATTATTTGGATTAGGCGCTTGCCCATAGGCGCAGTGAGGCAGGAAGAGGACTGCATAAAACAGAAATTGAAATCTTCATGGTATACACGTAAATATGTATGAAATTTATATATATTTAATAAACGATTAAGAAAGGTAGCAAATAAATGACTTTTTTAATTGTGTGCCCTGTTTGGGTATATTTCCAACAATATAGTTTACTACATTTATCTAACGACAAGGACAGGAAAATAAGAACAGCGAATTTAGCTGAGTTAAGTATTCTTAACTGTACGCAATGTACTACTTTTATAGATACCTACATATAGGAAGGGTTCCTAGAGACCCATGGTCGCTCAAAACTGATTATACTAACTATTGTAAGAAGGATTGAACACCAACTATACTACGAAGTAGAAAAAAGAAATGGGCCGTTTGTTGTAGACTTACTCCTTCATTGCCCTCGGGTAGCCCTACATATTAAAAAATAACAATATTTCAAATCCTTGGGTCGCCCATCCACCGATCTTCAGTAGGTTGTAGATACATTAATACTTATTTATAATATAACCAATAAGTAGCCATGGAGTACTGGACCAAAGACAGCAAAATAAATTAAACAAAGAAATGTAGTTGTTGCGAACTTCGTCAAATCATTCAATGTGCTCTCCGAATATACAAATTTAGTAGGAAAACTCAAGTGTAAAGCCTGACGACAACTTGCCTTTTTATAAAAACTGGATTCCCGACAGGAGTACAACAATGTTGTTAGGAGATTGTCCACCTAGTGGCAAAAAATTAACGAATTTGCCGTGTATTTGCCGTTGCACACCCACAAAACATTTTACATGGAGCAAACGTGCATCTACTTCAATTCGATTTCTTGTATAGCTACCTTCGATGTTTGCTAACAGCATTTTATCATAACAGAGGGGAAAGAAGAGAGGGGGGACAAGGGGAGAGAAAAGAGGAGATATTGAGTTGGGCCTCCGGAAACCTCACTAATTTCAGGGAAAATGCAATGCAAGCGTTGCTTCATAACCGGTTTTCTGTGAAGCCGTGGTATCACACCGGTCGAGCCGGCCGATTCGTGCCTAAGCATGGCTTTACTACTGTTGAAATAGCTGTCTGTAGTATAAGTTTTTAATTGAAAATTAACTTGATTAAGAATGTTTGTACCTATGATCAAGAAAATCTGTTTAATTGCACAAAGAACATCAGCATTTTTCCTAATCGTTAAAGTATTTTAAAGGTCAATCAATGTCTATCCGTAGTCAATCTCCAATTGAAATAGAAAACTGTGTAGGTATACATGTAAATCCTTCCATTGCCATGACTTATACAAGTCACATCGCAATGCATAAAACCATCGAGCCGTTTTCCCTAACTTTTTTGGAATACATTGGCTTTGCCGACCAATTCGAATCCAATTTACATTTCAATCGGGAGCTTCATGTAAAAACATGAGCCTTACAAAGCACGACGCAGCGCTAGCTGAAGGCTTATGAAGTAAAGCTATACGAGCTCACAAGTAGTCATATATATGTATACAATATTAATGTACCTGTAGGTAACATTAAACAGCTCAAAGTATCCAAAAAAGAATATAATAACTTACATGAGGTCATGGAAGGTGAGAGCTATAAATTTTTCCCAGTAAAATTCCAGCTCAACTGGCTCGGAAACTAATGCGACACTGATATGCTTATATTCGTGACCTTTCTAATGTAGATACAGACTTATCTGTTTGAATGATTGCCAGCTTTAGGATGTTGGCAAACTCATGAAATGGAAGATTAGAAGATTTTAATAATACACACTTGGCTTTATTACATGTTTTCGTATGGAACGTTTATAATGTATTATACGCATTCGAAAGAGTTTTAAAGATAAACTGTAAGTTCATTAGTTTTTTTTTACTTTTTTTGTATATGTTCTAATTTGATTTCACCCTGACTTTGGGATTAGAGATGAGAAAATTGAGAGTAAATTGAACGGTGGATAAGAAGGGAAGGCGTTGGAAGGAAAGGGATATTGCTTATAGGAATGGACAGGGATCGCATACCTATAACTCGTACTGATGACATAGATTGGAATTTAATAATAAATAGTTATTTAGTCAATACATAGCTAAGGATTAGTAGTAGTATATATATATATTTCATGCACGAATTTGCACCTACTAAATCAAAGCCCGTAAACACAAAACAAGGCTTCCTTGTCTGCATCGGGGATCTCACATTTTAAGCGATGGTAAAAACTATCTAACTTTCTAGAAATAAATGTTAACCTACATATATCCTACGATACTATTACGATATTGGTTAAAATTGACGTCACTTTGAAATAACTTTTTCAAGAAACTTACGTTATAATTTAACATAAATTATGTTATATTTGAAGGCCATATTTTCTTTTCTTTCTCTTTTATTTTTTAGTTTCTATTTTACTATATTCAAACTTTTAATGTGTTTAAAAGAATACTAAAGGATTTTCAAGCACGATATATAAAATGTGGAAAAGGTTATACATAAAGTTTAAAAGCGCGAGATTTTAACTTGTACTGGGGACTCGTGGGTTGATAGGGCACGTCTCATAATAGTTCCGAACTTTTCTTTCTTATTTTTTTGTGTAATTTGTTACAAAGCGAGAACTTTTATAACGTACATGTTGCGAGCGTTTTGAATTGCTACGCTCCATGCTTTATAGTGACAGATGTTTATCATTCTGTGAGATAACATCCTCGCAGGGGGATGTGGCGTAGAAGGCTCCTCCTCTTGGACCCGATTCACCACCGGTGAATTGTGCGTCGAAGGCACGCTTACCAGGGCCTCATGTCGCCCTAAGCGTGGCCGCGGGAGGTGGGGTTGGTGCCGCGAGGTGGTGACATCCGCGTGTACCGGGACGCTGCCTAATTTGAAAGGTCCATGAAACAGGAATCCCTAGTAGGAGTTCGGATATCTTAATACTTGCTAAAGCTGTTCCCGGAATCCTCCTATTTCAGGCGCAGTGTAGCACACCCCTGTGGGATGACGGCCCGTGGGGGGATATCAACACGTCAAAAAAAAAAAAAAACTAAATATGTATGTCTTCTAAAAAGATTACTGAACAACTAAGTAGGTACAATATATTAGGTTCATATACACGAAATGCGACTGAAATAGTACCTCAACCTCACTGAAAACCTTCACTTTGTATAAACAACACTTAATATTGGGTTGTATACTATTTTAATATTGACTTTGAAAGCTGTGGAAATACTAAAACACTTTTCAGTATTTTATAAAAAAGGTGTCAAACATTTCGTTTCAAAAAACAACATAGAAGTCGGTTGAGATCATTTTTTATTTTTCGTCCTGGATTTTGGTAACGTCAAACTTTAAATTAATCTGTAAAATTATGAAATTTTACTGACAGCTTATAGCGTCACAAACCACAGAATCCATTCACATTACTATGCTTTTTATACAAAGTCATAAAGGAGGATATTTCCAGAACATGTTGCTAGTAAACCTCTATTCTTCTACCCTATCTTCATTATTCCACTTACAGATGGTTGTATTTGTTTTATTTCGGTTTGCTTTTATAGCCTGAGTTTTTAGATTGGTTTATAACTATTATTTATATTTTTTAGCGTGTAACACTTTTATCAAAACGGTGAACTAACACATTTGGTTTTGCTTTGTCTTGATCCTGCTCAGCAGTTATATATTTAAAAAAAAATGTCTAACACAAACAAACACCGCCAGCAAGGGCGTTGATACATTATATCAACGCCCTTGCTGGCGTTAGTTTAAATTTAGAATATCTATTTTTTTTTAAGATAAGCGCAATATTTGGCACCTTTTAACATGTCTTTCTTTAGATGTTTTGTCCGAAAACGTATAGAATATCTTCAAATACATAAATAATTTTAAATACGACAAGACAAGCTTATACTCAGTTGTTTTGTTATTTTACATTATGCGTTTGAATATTGCAAGACTTTGGCATATCTACCTACTTATGTATATCTAGCAAAGGTTTTTCCCTTTTTTTTATTCTTCGTGTATGGGAAATTATTAAACCGGTTTTTTAATACTTCATATGACCCCTTGAACCAATTGTCAAACAGCTACCTTACGGTCGTGGTTTTCTTGCGTAGTATTGTGTACATCAAACTTAAGTTTATAACAAGATTAAGATTACTATTAATTTAACTGATATTATACAATTTAAATTAAGTATATCATTTGTAATAATAACAAAAAATATTTATTAATAAAAGTGGTTGGTGTCACGTTTCCAATTGTTTATTGTTTTAATTAAAAATAAATTAGTTTTCAACACTATGCTTTTATGCTAACGAACACTATCGATTATGGTTGCTTAGAAATACATAACTAGTAATTAAAAGCATAAATTGTTTTCATAGTATAAATTATTACTTTTTTAATGTTTGGTTTCAAGTTCATAGAACCCTCATTCATAGACATCAAAAGGTAACTTGGCCTTTACATTATCTCATGGAAATACAGCCCCGTCACCCAGATGCTTACATACACGACAATGTCAATCGATAGCATAAGTTACTCAAACGTCGTAACATACTAACTGAATATAATACGATAGTATTTATGATAAGTCACATAACTACAGGCTTTATGCAAGTACCACTTGAGTTCTAAGTACGAGTACTTGCTATCAAGACGTGATTGATGATATAGTACTACTGAGACGTGCTATAACACTAATTACTATTGTTTTTACCCACCCAATCTTGATATTTGAAGTCAAACGAGGTATATCATTTAAAATTAATGAAATATATATTTCCAAACGCTGGTTAAGTACAATTAAAAGTTTGAATAAAAAATTTTAATAAGCGACTACGTTAAACTTTTTATAATTCAATAATTAAAATTTTAATAAGGTCTTAAATGTTTGTGGTATTTTCTACTTTAATTTTCTAAAACCTTCGTATTGGATAACAGAATAAAACTTGTGTTTGTTTAGTTACGTATTCTGTAAAGCACCTCCAGAGATAAATAATCCTCTGAGTGACTACTCTAGGTATGCACAAAAAAGGTCATGTCGTCTGAAAGGCTGGCATCCAAAATTTATACTCACGCAGGGTAAAGGTGCTTTATTTTCATGTGTCGGCTCTAGGTGCGCTTGAGAAGTTATTGTTTTCGCATGTCATGTGGAAGATATATCATTCCTCCAAAGAAATAAAATGCTCCACTTCTATCATATAGCTCGGTTCTCGAATTTTCATTTACATGTTGATTTTATTCGCCGCAAATGTACAGGTCTGTGCGTGTGTGGAATATCAATGTGACAATTTAAATGTATGCTGATATCCCATCCATATAAATCACAACCCTAAATATTCAGCCTTAACTCCTGTTTATATTTCCACGACTCACTCCGAAAAACTGGATTTGTGTTTGCATATATATTTTTATAAATGATTAAGATATAGTATATTGATGAGATGATGTATATACGAGTACGAGTATGTTATCTTTACTTTACAATAAAAGGAGTAACCAATTCAATAAAATTCACTTGAAGCTTATTAAATCAGAACGGATTTTTATACTGTATACTAGTTTCTCATAATTATATATAAATATACATATATATTAACATGGCATACTGAGTGTTTTAAAAAGGTAGGGTCAAATTTTAGGAGCGTTATGTGTAGCTGATATGCCTATACTTGGTTACCTACAAACTAAAAAAAGTAAATATTGAAATTAAGATCAATATTATGGGGTTTTCTTTTCTAAACACAGTCAAGGATACTTTCACATCTGTTCAATAGTAATATCATAATGAAGTCCAAAGAGAATTAATAATAAAAATAACCACAAACAATACTGGTAGCCAATATATCAGGGAATCATAAGTTTAAATAAATAGAAAAATAAATAGTGAAGAGTATAAGAGATCATATTCTGAATGTCCACTGCATTCATAATATATACTCTTACTAGAGATGAAAATGCATTTTACTGCAATTATACGTGTTCCCCTTACAGTCGGAGTTGTTGACTACGCTTCCTTTCACAAATAATGGCAGTGCGTTTCAAACAACAGTTTGTTCAACTGCAACCGAATAATTTAGAATTTGCACAACGCCACAGTAGCATTAAGACTATTACATACATACATACACTCACGCCTGTATCCTCGAAGCGATAGGCAGAGGCGTAATTAACGGCCACACTTTGCCGATTATAATTTAGTACCATTAAAGTACGGGAAAGCCTATTGCCTCCATAAGGGTACTTCTGGAAATTAGTAGGAAAATTTGGAGAACATTAACAGGAAAGAAAGCATAGAAAGGGAAAGAAAATTATATTACTCATACAGATGAATTGGGTAAAATAAGGAATACGTCAAGAATTCAAAATATAGTTCAAATTAATTTATTAATTATAAATGATCACATAATTTAAGCTTCACTCTGCATCCTCTATCGCTTATATCATGGGGAGTGTTCAGAGGAATTGTTCGGACTTATACCGGCTGCTGGTGTCCGCCATCGTCCTACGTGACAAAATATCCATCCCCATCACCTGGACGATTGGCACTCCACCACTGTGCGCTTCTCCATAAGCTTTTTGCCTCGCAGAACCAGCTTATGGAACAAGTTGTCGCTTGCCGTATTTCCGAACCGATACGACCTTCAAACCTTCAAGAAAAGAGCGTACTCCTACCTAAAAGGCCGGCAACGCACTTGTGACTCTTGAGTTGCGGGTGTCCATGGGCGGCGGTAGTCATTTGCCATCAGGTGACCCGTCTGCTCGTTAGCCCCCTATCGCATAAAAAAAAAAAAAACTATCGAATAACAGCTTTCCCTCGTACCATCTATCCTATAAAACTGATAAATACGAGTAATAGAATACGTATTTAATTAGATTTATAAGAGACACCAACAACATATGAGTGTTCAATCACCCGTCTAATATATTTTTCTGCCGCTAACGCTTTAAGATCTTTTAATAATTTGGCAGCTAAATATAAAATTTTAATAACATGACCAAATGCTTTCCCTTCCATTGAATTAAAGTGTATTTAAAGAACCAGAACCCAAGTACTATTTTTAGTTATTCCTATCATTCAAAAATACACATTTCAGTAAGACACGAATCAAATGCAATTTTCTCTATAAATATGAAACTTTAAGTAATACAAAGTACCTGTCTAGACACGATAATCGCAAGCAAACCTTCTTTACATAGTTTCGTAATGAAAGAGTGAGAATCAAAATCGATATGCACAAAAGTATTAGTAGGAATACTTTGTCACATTTCGTTACAGCAGCAGCAGTATCTTGGCGAATAACCAGCTCATAAATTTTACGAACCTGAGGTAATATTGCTTGCTTATTACAACGCGTTGGTGACGCTACATATTAACCGCTCACTACTGCTCGCTGCGAGTTATTTGCATAATTTTAATTTTGCTAAATATATGATATTTAGTCAACAGTATTTAGATTAGTAGTGCTAAAATAGATAACTTTAAATTATAAATAACATAGAGACGCCCTTAAAATACCTAATGTATGAGGACCGCAGTAATAAATTTGGGAAAAGCAAACAAGTACATAAACATAAGATAATTTTCGAAATTGGCCAGGCCGAGGGTATGGAAATATGAAAAAATCTTCAGGTAAAGAAACAGCAATACAATAAAGAAAACTTAAAATATTCAAGAAGAACACGAATAACAAACAGAGGTTCGCAATCGCAAACTTATGTAGGCTCCAGTGGAGTAAACCGTCAGTTTCGGTGGGAAATAGTCGGCTCGCGTTGGCTCAGCGCCAAAAACACGTTTAGTGGCCACGCGCGTAGGCATTTAAAAGCTACGATGTTTAACACACGCTCCTTCGGCCTCAAGTACTTTACTTAAGCGTGTACGAGCTATTAAATTTATTTAACTCTCGTTGTGAATTAGTTTTAACGAATTTGCTTCATTCGTTTAAAAGAGAATTGATTGAACTTTGACTTTAATCATTTTTATTATATTAATAAACTAACTTCACAATGTTTAGAAAGATATCGTAATCCGCTTAAAGGTGAAGTACCTTTAAGCGGACCTTTATAAAATCTCCAGATACTTTAAAAATCGTGGATCACACAACACACTAAATATTTATTAAAATATCACCCTTAATTTGCTTATTTTTCTGTCAGCGTTAATGTTAATTAAGTTCAACTGCAGTAACACTGCTACCAACATGTAAATGGGTCATAGACGAGACAAACATTTTGGCTTGGGGCTAACTCAAGGTTCGACAATAATCAATGCGCTATTTGAAACATCTCTTTTTATAACGATTTCAATGTCGTAGTAAGTCCTTACGGCAGACAGTTTCCACACAAAAGCGTTTTTATGCTCTTTAGATATTTCTAAGGTTAAGACTCGCCACTGATACTAAAAACATCTTATATTGTCGACGAATTTTCAAAATTTGTTATTTGTTCGAAACCGGTTCGACCACCGCACCAGTATACTCATACTGGTGCGGTGGTTCCATTGTAATAAAGTCAGGATTTCATGATGGGATCCCAGGGAATTGAGAAAAACTCATTATTCATTATTATTCATTATTAGAAGTTAACAACTAAATATAGCAAAACAAGCGATATTCAAATTAAAAGAGTGATTGTGATTTCCACTTTTGGGAGTTGGTTAATTGTAGGTAAATGTCATAGGAGAAACAACTATGTTTACTAATCTTTTTGTATCTTCAAATTCTTCTCCGTTTGCAAATAGGTTTTCTTATTAAAAATCTTTAATGATACAAGAAGTAATGTGGTCGACCGAAATTCGAACTCAATTTAATAAATTATTGGGCAACCACTACTTTTCTAAACTTCATATTGTTTAAGTAAGAGTTACAGACCTAATAAAATGTTATTGCGTAATGTTACCGATATTTTTAGTGATGTGTAAAGTCATGGACATATTGTCTTAAACCATTACTGTTAGTCTAAGATCCCACTGCTCGATTCTGTAGGTATCTGTTTTTTAGATGAAATTAATGTTAAATGAATGTTGATGGAGTATGCAATGGATTAGCGACAGGTTGCCTATAAAAAAATTGCCGCAAGTACCTGTAATTAATTTGCTGATATAAATTGTAGTTATAAGTCATATTTTTTCTTAATTTTACGTCATTTTAGAGGAAATTACTAAAACTTTAATTTTGTATTACAATAAAAAAACAGATGACTAAATAATTAACAATAATATACCTGCTTACACATGGCAACCCTAATGTTGCGGCTGACTGAGAGCTGGCAACCATTTCTTTTTCTATTCTTTACATAATTTCCTTTAAAATGACGTAAAATTAATAAAAAAAAAAATACATATAGTTGCAATTTATATCAGCAAATTAATTGTACAACAAATTAATCTGCTGCATGCTCCCTCAACATTTATTTAAAATTCATTTTATCAAAAAAAAAAAAACAGATACCTACAGAATCGAGCAGCTGGATCCTGTACTATGTGAGGTTTTAATTTAAATAGAGTTAAGCTTTCAGAGCTTTCGAGTTTAGAAGTTGAAAACTCAAACACAATCCAAGTACACAATTAGGTTAAAAGGCGCTCAGACCAAATCAAGCATTGCTTATGTTGAAAATTCGATTTTATTTTAAGAATAATTTTGTCTTGTGTTTATGTTTGCCGGCGTTCGGTGTAGGCGTGCAATCGTGACGTAGGTCGACGTACAATTTCCTGTCTATGGGCGGCTCTGACCGCTGCTCTTTCCCGGGAGATTTAGCCTCGTCTGACAACCTGGAAATGTTCGCCGGATATAGGATGTCAAGTTACCAACCCTCACTCTAGGTCGACCGAAATTGCTTCCGACAACTATTCCGTTGGATTCTCATTGTATAGTTTTATATGTATCAAATCTATCCTACATTAATCTAATTACTTTCACCGGTAACATTGTAGTGAGTAGTGTGGATATCAGCCGTTTCAATCATCAATGAAAACTATTTATTTCAATGATACCAATCATAGGTATTTTTAAATTTCTTCTCATTCAGATGAAGAATATCAAAAAGCATTTTATTATATAGTTTAACACAGTACCCCATAAAAGATGTTTGTAATTCTGTTAATCTAAATATTGGTTAAACTAATTTATTTCTATTTCTCGTGCTACATTTATGTCTTTCACATCGTTTTTTAAATAGTTGCAGTTTTTTTTTCAAGGTACCGTCAGGATGTTAATCGCCTTAATTACTTACCTAAGGAATTTGCGACTAAATGGCTCTATTAGCTCTCTTTTAGGGAATAAAATCTTATGGGGAATGCATATGCGGCAGAAATGAGCCTCTTTGAAAGAGATGTTAAGTGAGGGCCTCATTGTTAGCTTGAATCTAGCGTTATCCCTAAGAAATTAGTTTTATTTACAAATTCAAACTTTACGTGATTCATTAAGATTTCATATTTTATGTCTTATGTAGGGCAAAGAGAATCTAACAATTTTCGTTTTTTTTTTCTCATTTAATTCTAAATTATTAGCAGTAAACCAACCCTGATCTCTTTCAATTATATTATTTACATCATTAAAGTTATTGGCGTGTCTATTAACTTTAAACATTATTGATATATCGTCAGCAAAAAATAATACTATTTTCGGTTGGCTATTCAGTAACTGGGGAAGATCGTTGTTAAAAAAGAGTGTCCATGGAGGATCTTGCCAGTTCTTCTCCATAAGATCTACGTATTAAAATAGGAAGCTAGCTTCACTACTGACTTATTATGACTGTTTCCTACTCCTGACTGTTTACCCTCCTCAAAAATACCTGTAATTGGTTAAACTGAAAGAAACGATTTTGATTGATTGATTTTTATCACTAATATATACAAGCAAGAGAAACGAGCCCAATGTCTGTCCCTGCCGATTGCCCATTTTCTATCTTTGATCCTAATGAATTTACACCATTCATCTGAACCTGCTGTTGTCTATCTCTCAGGTAAGATATAAGCAATTTTGTAAATAATGCTCAAACTTTAGGAGCAGAATTTCATGATTCCCACAGTCAAATGCTTTTGAGAGGCCACAGAAGGTCACAGACCCTAAAAATATGCTGTAACTGTGTTTCGTGTGAGATCGGGAAAACTCCTTGATCTATACACAAATTAAATGGTAGTGCTCAGTAGGGATCAAAAGTTTTAATGAGCATTGCAAGTTTTGACAGACATTCCCAACAGATCTTCAGGCAAATCTATCTTAATATCCTTAAAAGCTATTAATACTACTGTGGGGTTGATTATGCTCAAAGCTAAAAGCTACGGGACAGATACCTATTTTTTTTCCAAGAAGAGTGACATCTTGAGCAGCAGAGGAAGATAGACTTTCAGTTACTATTAGTTTATTTGTCGTTAATATTATGTTAAATTCCATGTCATATTAGTAACGTCAAGTGCTTTTATGAATTTCTTCACGCCAAAAAAAAATTCAAATTACACAAATAATAGTCCATTCCCTTACATTGTCCATTGCCTTAGTATCAAGCGCCCCTTTGTTTATCACTCACCATAAGTGTAAAATATAAGAAATAACAAGAAAAAATATTCAAAACCGGATCTCATTCCATTGAAGACCCTAGGTCACTTCCACTATTAAGACTATTCCAATGACATATTGAAATCCATTAAGTCGTACATACATACACTTGAAAAATATAAACCTTCTTCTTTTTTGCAGAGTTGGATAAAAATGTTCAGTAAAACTGAACCATACGTATTTACAAACAAATAACAAATAATAAGTAGGAACTTATAAATAAATACATATGTG
The DNA here is from genome assembly GCA_947561695.1 of Tyria jacobaeae. Taxonomy (NCBI): domain Eukaryota; kingdom Metazoa; phylum Arthropoda; class Insecta; order Lepidoptera; family Erebidae; genus Tyria; species Tyria jacobaeae. The sequence goes on from OX387209.1 coordinate 16,005,542, forward strand.
CAATTAAAATGTCATGTCAGGTGTAGTAGTAAGCAAAATTGCAAAGTACTCGTACATAAAGAAAACTTGAATTTATAAGGCTTTTCTGCTCGTCGACTACGTAGAAACCATAAATCCGTTTCTTTCAATTTATTAATGTAGTTGCGAAGGAGTGACTTCAAAAGATTCTAGGTTATTTATTCGTTGTTAGTTACAGTATATTTATAGAAAGGTTAATTTACCTGCATGTTTGATTTTAAATAAATTCTGTATATTCAAAAATAATTCGACATTATTACCTTTATTCATTTTATTTGTTCAGATACAATTAAAATATTATTACAGGAAAACTCCCAAGGCAATTTTGCTAGCTTATAACTAATTATGTAAAATGATTACTTATATTTAACAATTATTAATAATAACAGTTATGAATATAAATTTACTACTGGTCAGAAATATTGCTACTTTGAGCTACTGCTGTAAATATAGTCAGGCTACAATTTTAAATGTCTATATGAAGCCATTATGTTAATAATCCGTATACATTTATAAATTACAATCACGTGGATTAAAACTAATTAACAAATCCCTGGTCTTTGATATCCTATATTGAATAAACCACTAATAAAGAATAAACATAACATTTTGTTTCTATATTACTATATCTATAATAAGACCCCGCCGAAGACCGAGATAACTCATTGCAGATGGTTGCGTGGCTCACATATAGTGTGGTTTAAAAGCCTGGCTTACAAGAGAGCCAAAAAATATTGTGGCTTTGTCATGTCACCGCACGCTGAATATACTTGTAGTGCATGTAGGAGAAGATGCCGCTCCTACATTGGACTGTTCAGCCACGAAAGAGTTGCCTCAGATGACATTGTTTAGATAGTCTGGTATAGGCTTATAGATGATGATAATAATAAAAAAAGATTTGGTTGTTTAAGCGGGCTAAACTCTGGATGTACCAGTCTTTTTGTATTGGACAATGAATTTTTGAGGAAGAAAATTTAGGCTCTTAAACATTACACTATGATTCTTAGGATCCGAACGATAAACGAAAACGCAGATAAGACTACGAAGCACAGCTGTATAGTATTTTTTGACTAACTTCGGTCATATTTTTTTCTAAAATTCTATGATATAGTTGAAATTAGATATTAACATTGTCAACAAGTCGGTAGTGATCAAAGAGACCTACGTCTATAAGATGGATGGTAGTTAATTTTGTTCACACGAACATCGAACCATCTCTTACTACATTCATTAAGACCGATTAGTACGTTAAAGACAACAAGGATAATGTTATAGTGGTACAATACATGGGTATAAATTAAAGTGAAGATTCATCAACGAAATAATTGAAATAAATAATAAAATATACATATATGTATATATATGTATATACATTAAAAAGTGACACGGCTAATTTAAATCGTGGTGCTACGTGGTAGTTCTGTCCCGTCCTCTTCAAAACATAGTAAGGATCCTTCTGAGTGGTGGTTCTTGCAGTTAGTCATCCTAACTTTTGATGCATAGCCATGCTTGCAGTCATGGGTTCGATTTCCACATGGAACTAAAAAATCGAGACCCTAAAATAGTTGTCATAAGTCGAGGTGTTGAAAAATCGATCCCGTTAAAAAAAAATAAAAACACATATTTTCACTATTAGCATTATTAAGTTCCATCATGTTGGTGCAGCTAAATCAAACTCTGCAGTGTCAGCTGTTTTGTTTCAGCGATTTTTTTTTTTAAGTAAAGTAAAGTTTTTTTGTGGAATTATCGTTTCTTTCTGTGCTACAATCATGAATGTAGCGTTAGTACTATCGTCATCGTTTTCGGGACAATTTCCCTAATACCGAGTACGATTGATGATGACTGCAATGACTAATACTTGCTACACTCATGTATTTTTTTTTGGAGCCTATAAAAACCCGGCCCTCATGCTGAGCTCTGATTACTTAATTCACCATCAGAAAAAAGTCACATTACGATGAAATATGCAATACTTTCTAACCAATCCAGAAATTATAGACCACCTTGAATAGCTAAGTAGCTAATAAGATAGTAGCTAGTAAGATCTGATCCACCAAGTATGGTTTTATAACTATTTTACCAAAACATTAGCCACATCCTCCAATATCCGGTACAAAAAAAAACTGTGCATGGAATAGTTGTGTTACCTAGAATGTTTTAGAAATAAAAATTTGCTGTACCGATAGACGAACGCATCAACGTAAAAGCGGAGTAATAATTCAGTAAAAATACGATCAGATACACGGACGTGAGCCTGGTCGAGGAATATAGGGGCATACTCAAAGTGCTTCCCTAATGTAGCCATATCGACGCTTGAATATAAGTTTGTTAGTATTATTTCTCAGCTCTAATGGAATTGGAGTAAATGTACACATTCTCACCGCCCCCGATATACCGAGTTGTATTTACGCATACAAATTACCATTTTTGAAATATATCGAAGAAGTTATTCGGAATATATACTACACTCGCAGTTTTTAAGGTGGTTTACCTATTTTGTAGGAAATCAGATGATCTTTGAAAGGGCGTTGCATTTGCAAGCGTCCGTAAGCATACATACTACAGTAACTATTAGCCATTAAAGGGGCTGTATACTTCTCTGCCACCGACTTGGTGTAAGAAAAAAGATTGTAACTGTTTCAGTTCAAAAATAAAGTAAAATATTTTATGATTTTATTACATCTGAAAAACTAAAAAAAAACAGCTTTGAAGAAAATGGGAATAACGGTGGTTTAAAAGCGTCGCAAAAGCATTTTAGACACGATCTCATTTGTAGAATAAAAGTAGCGAAATCTCTTCAATAAACTACATTTCGCAAATAAGAATTTGGCCCCGCTAACGTATTAGGAGCAAGCCTATTGTCGTCAATCGGTCACTTTTAGACTTTATACTTCAACGAGAACTACACGGAAATAGTAAATATCGTATAAAAACAAGAATGTAACATCAAGTTCAACCGTGTTACATTGTGAATCCTGAAAATGGTTTAAAGTTAACTGTACCAGTTTATTGGTGCTTACCAATTTTCAATATTACTTATCATGAAAATCGCGTCCAAATATTAAAAAAAAGATATTGGAACGAAGTAAGTGGTAGAGCCATGCTTAGGCACGAATGGGTCGGCTCGACCGGTGCGATGCCACGGCCTCACCGAAAACCGGTTGTGAAGTAACGCTTGCGTTGCATTTTCCCGAATTGAGTAAGGTTTCCGGAGGCCCAATTCTCCCTCCCCCCTTTTCTCTCCCCTCATCTCCTTTCTCCTCTTTCCCATCTCCTCATCCCTCCTCTCTTCTTTCCGCTCCCTGCATCCCCATCCCTCAACACCCCCCTGAAAGGCGGGCAGTGCACTTGCGACTCTTGAGTTGCAAGTGTCCATGGACGGCGGTGTCACTTACCATCAGGTAACCTATCTGTTCCTCTGTCCCCCTAAAGTATAAAAAAAGAAAAGAAAAAAAGTACCTTATGTAATCGTCCGTAACGTTAAACAAAAAAAGCGTAAGATTTTTTTTATTGATAGTGTTTATATTATGAACTGCAAAGAAGTTTAGGGATTTCTGTTTTAAAACAAAATATGGGGTAACACTGCCATCTAGTAAAAGTATTACAAACAACGGAAACTTGAACCTTTCCTTATAATAACGAACTTTGTTCCTATCTGGTGTCCCACGACACCACACGGTTTTTTTTAGCTGGTTTTTATATTAACCATTATTAGAGATCATGGGTTAGGTTACCACCCGGGACGTTTCATGGTGTGGTGAAAACGATTATTTATTCTGTGTCTGGGTGTAATATATGTGTATTAAGAAATATGTGTAAGTATGTTTACCATACCATATTTTCCCATGGTGTTCTGCTTCTCTACTATACATTTTAAATATAAATATTACAAGATAGGAGGGTAGTCATAGATTGAACATAGAACTTTTTTAGCTCCAGCTTTAATATATAATTAAAATTATTTAAAGTATATATTAATCACAGTTAATGACTATCAGTACCTGACTTGACCTTCTGCCGGTGAAATTGTTATATCCTCAATTAAATTATCCTTAATTAGCACTATGCTGCAATATGGAGTCTCTAATGAAATCAATTGCTGACATGAATATCATGTTCAACAATAGTATGGCTGAGTTTGAGGCCAGAGATCGGCAGCAAGATGATGGGAGCACTGCAACCACTAGTCTTGAAGCAGTTTAAAAATTTTAAGAAATTTGTTCTTCAAGCATTGAGTGACGTGCAACAGCAGGTGCAAATGCTGGCTCACTCTGCAGACAATATGGAGATGCGGAGTAGACGGAAAATGTTGTTGTTCCATGGTGTAGCGGAAGAGAAGAATGAAGACACTAATTTGTTAATAAGAAAATTAGTCACTGAAAAACTTCAGATTGCATTGCAAACTACCCTAATCTAGTGCTATTTCATTTCCATCTGTTTGCTATTACATAACACAATGTTATATTGATCAAGTATGTACCCTGTTTAATTAAATTATCTTATTTATAAACTAACCTCTATATGGTCATTATGTTATAAACTGTCATAACGGGTTGCGTTCCGTTTAGTTTGAGCTCTTCATAATTTTTTGGGTACGAGTCTTTTAGCATTTAATGTTTTGTTTATTTCAATTCTAAGTTAAACTGTCTTTCAGAAAATTATTACAATTTTATACTGACGTGCACTATGTTATTATATTGTATATACATAATATTTTACTCAGAAAATAGAATAGCAAGTTAAATACTATAATTGCAAATGATTTTTTTTTAATGTTTTAATTTTTTAGTTCTTTGGCCTTTTTTTCTTTTCCTTTTTTTTAATGTATGTATTTAGTTTATTTCTGTTAAGATACAACCGGCAGACGGATAGTTATTGGTGAAGTCAAAGGTAACATAAATTACTTTTCGAAATGCTTTATATATTAATATGTATTTTATTTAGGTATTTTTTTATAGTTAGTCTGTAAAATGTAGTATTTTATTTTTGTTTTTATTATCATTCGCTATCACAACATCTGCATCCAACAGCGACACTGAAGACTATTTCTCGGCATTTAGCGATGATGATAGTTTTACCAGTATGCCTGCCCTGGCAGATACAATCCCGACTAGATTTTCCGATGTTCCCAGGAACTTTAATGTTGTCACATAAATGCCCAAAGCATTCCGGCTCATTTCTCTGATATGCTGACAAGCTTTAACTATGCGAATATCCATGCAATTCTGATATCAGAAACATGGCTTAAATCATGCTTATCTACTACATCGTATTCGTTACCAGGCTTTCAGCTGATACGGAACGATCGTGCCTGTGGACGGGGGGGACACAAGTTTGGCTTATATGTAACAAAACGCGTCTAATTTTTCATAAGTTATCAAATTCATACATTTGTCACAACAACATTGACTAATTTAAAAAGACACATTGAGGCATTAAAATATTTACACTAAGCACAAAGCTAACTTCGAGCCTGCTGATGATGCTGCAGTGGAATGCTTTACTGTGCATATATAATAGATTACCAATACTATTAATAATACTGTTTGCTTTTCCTCTCTCTTTTCTCTTCTACTCTATTGATAAAAAAACAACACTACAACTTGTTCTACTGTCTGTTGTCTGTTGTTGTTGAACTACAACTTTCAAACAAAGCTTTTTAAAATAGTTTAGCATACGTTTTCACGGCAATAAAAATATATCTTAAAACACCTACACTCTTTTTTGTATATTATAGGGGGACAAACGAGCAGATGGGTCACCCGTGGGTAAGTGACTTCCGCCGCCCATGAACACGTGCAACTCAAGAGTCACAAAAGTGCTGTCCGCCGCTCCGGCTGTGGAGTTGCCATGTACATACGATCTTTCATTCCCTTCTCCATCATTAGTATGTCATCTCAACCACCACCCACTAACGCTGGCGAGCACCTTTTCGTAGAAGTCGTACTTCAACACTCAAAAATTCTTCTTGGTGTATATTATAGCCCTTCGCTACGAGTAGACTATTTCTCTTCACTCGAAATAATCCTCGAAAACTTAACACCTTCGTACAGACATACCATAGTCAGGGGTGATTTTAACACCTGCTTACTTAAAAACGATTCACGTTCTGCTTCTCTCCGATCTGTCCTGGAATCCAATAATCTATCCATTCTCCCACTTAATCCCACACATAATCTTCCTAACCGAAATTCATCTCTCCTTGATCTCATACTCGTTTCCTCATTAGATCACGTCGCTGCACATGGTCAGTGTTCTGCAGATTCATTTTTCCTACCATGATCTTCTGCTCCTTTTCTATCAAATCCGCACTCCTAAACCTAAATTACTTTCACACCGTAACTTTCGGGATATGATTCTTGATGATCTTCGCAGAGATGCTGACAACATAGGCTGGAGCGAGCTGTTCACCTCTCGATGTATTGACGAAAAACTTACATATTTTTCTAGTAATATAATTGGCTTATATGACAAACATGCTCCTATTCGACAAATAAAAGTAAAACATCTACCCGCACCTTGGTTAACGGATGAAATCAAGATTCTACAGACAAGGAAAGCGAGGGCACATTCAAGGTATAAGAGCCACCCCATCGAACTGGGAAAAATTTGTACATATTCGAAATCACTGCAATAGGATGTGTAGGAATGCTCAAGGCCGACATATCCATAAATCAAGTACATATATTCATGTTGTTAGAATAGTACACCTTAGACTACCCCTAATATGATGTAATAATATCTGTATAAAGGTTGTCTGTAAGAAATCACCGTAAGTGATAAGACCGCCAATTGTTATATCGTATATATATATGTACATATATATATTTTTTTCCATTACTTGTATGGTGTACAATAAAGATATAAATAAATAAATATTACTGATATACTTACTAATATAAATGTTTTCCTTCCAGCATAGATATTTTCTATGCTGGAAAGAAAACATTTATATTACCTCTTAACACGTGACAAGCACGGCAGAAAATATGGCGACAATGTGACAACAGACGTTCTGTCATAAAAAAAATCCCTAATCACCTTGCGGTATGAAATATACTTTATGACCTTAATATCATACCTAAAAAATATATTTAAAAATTTCATAAAAATAACACAAAAACTTGTGCTATCATAAAGGTCGAACGTAGCTACTTACCTAAGTAAAAATAATAAGTCACCTTTGATCTTGAACAAAGGAGGCCGAAAAGATTAGCTAACCTAAAAACGTGAAAACGGTGTCTCTAATCACAATAAACTATGTATTATTTTATTAAGATAAAAGTCAAACATTATGATAAGATAGTATTGAACATCGTAAGTACACAGAGCATTATTAAAGCGTAATATGGTAAACCATAACACTTATTTATTGTACAGAAAACAAAGCGATTTTCTTTTCATTTTATTTCGTGCAGCTTTTGCAGCTTGCAGTCGTATACGTTACACATATTATATATATAAGTTACACATATTATATTTTAAGGCAAATTTAAATATGTATTTATCATTCATAATAGCATTAAGCGTAGGTACAGTTTTACATACATGTCGTACTTTTAGGATATCGACTAACATTATACATAGAATATATGTACTCAGTGGATACAAAGACATCATTCAAATCCTGTTCGAACCCTTCAAATACATATCCGAACACATTACTGGGACTCGTATTCGGTTACGCTTGAGTTAATCAACCAGAGTTTGACACGATACTACAAAATCACATCATATACTTAATATTGCCAGTATGTTGCGTTCAGTCATGTATTCTGATCAGACTGGCCAGTCGTAAAGTAAAGCCTTTATGCACACATGACGCATCTCGAACGAATAATGAAATGTTATTCTGTTTGAAAAACAAACTTCGTTTATTATTTTTTCACGAATATTGCATGGTTTTGTTACACCAACCATAAATGTCTGTGGATTATCAACACAGTACTGAAAAGTCAATGACGCATATACGATATCGAATCCGGTCACGAATCACAATAAACTGACTAGACTGACCAGTAAACAAGCCCCTTTGCACTGTATGGTGTGGAGGCTATTCCAATACCAATATTCAGATTGTGCGAAAAAAATAAATTTTGCATTAATTTTGTTTTAAATACACGATGTAGTTGTACACGATACACATTAACGCCATATGGGTTTATCAAAATTATATATGTACATAACAGAAATAAATACCTTTACGTCGCCATCGATCAGTTTGAGTTCGTTCCCGGGTGGCACAACTTCGAATTCTTAAGTTTGTGTACATATGAGAAATTAATAATTACTTGCTTTAGAGGTATAGGAAGACATCGTGAGGCAACCAGCAAACATAAAGTAGTGCTATTTCTTTTCCATATTAATAATATTAGTTCCAACTACAGTGTTACGAAATAACCTTGGGTTTTTGACTGTACATATATTACTTAAACATTATTCAATAAATAAATATAAGTTACTTTTATCTGATGTAATAAACATCAAATATGCCCTCGTAAATATACACTCTATATTTAAACGTAACCTGGACATTTAATCCTAAAGACAATTAAGACTAGTTGGCATTGGGACGTTGTACGTTTCTATACGAACGTAAAAATCGTGTCCCAAATAGGGATCGCTGACGTAATTGAACAGAACTTTTTAACTTGGGCCAAATAGATTTGTTACTTATCTAATTCTCTTTGCCGATGCGTATAGCAGCTTACTACCCAGGTCTCAGTAATTTAGTCCATTTGATAGTATTAATCGGCGAGCTAAAATGTTATTGTAATTTACCATCACTATTGTGTATGTAGACGACCTGATGATAAAATAGTTGCATGCTAAATTACATGAAAATTATAAGCTATACGCTTTCAGTAAGTTAGTTAAATGTATTAGTCAGCGAGCTAAAAACAATATAGCCATTGATACATATATGTAAATTCCACGAACGAATTAATCAGCAAAGCAAACGCCTCTTATTTTATTAAGTATGTGATTAATTCGTACTAACTTATTTGAAATATTAAGACCTCTACCAATTCAGAACAGATTTTTTTCCTTTCATGAATGAGATCGGAACATCGTGTTCATGGCACTAAAAAGTCATAAATTAACGTTGGTCGGCCGCAACCGAGCGAGGTGCACTTTCACGTGAATAATGGATCTAAGGCAGTCCACCAAAGGTATTCGCTGATTCATTTTTTTCGCCGATTCAATCTATATCAAGTAGATTAATTTTCATCACTTCGGCTTATTTATTATAATACAATATGTAGAATTTATTATGATACAACATTCACTTGCGTGACATACTTTTGACAATACCGTCGAGACCGAAACTAGTCGGGCATCCCCGAAATACACTCGAGAGTAAAAACGTATATTAAAATAAATATAGGTTGATAATAGTTGCAGTGATAGTAAGCAGTTACGCTAGTTATAAAAATCAATTGTTAGTAGCAACACTTATCCCAAGGAGGTCATAAGTGGTGACCATAGTCAAAAGTAGAAAACCGCACTCCTAGTACTGAAAGCTAGCCACGGCTACTCCAATTTGCTGATTGTATTTCCTTAAAATTTAAGCACACTATAATACATGTACTTTACGTTTATTTTAACCATGTTTTGTATTAGATACATCAAATAAGATGACAGTGGAAATATTTCCTGTTGGTAAGGTAATCTACAGAGCGATGATCAAGAAAAAATCAATTATTCTAACGTCCTAAAAAAATCTGTTTTCAATTGACTTCAAAAATATCCACCATCCCAGCTAATTTCTTATTATTTGTGTACAGTATTTGTAATTATTTAAATAGAATAATATATGTTTATTGTGTTACTACAGTCATATTTATTATTACAGAAGTAATATAAATAATACATACATTCGTATAATACAATTTTTATTAGTCATGTTACGCAAGTAGAACACTTGTGGGGTAGCATTTTAATGTGAAACTTAGGTTTGTTTCTGATTCGTCCAAATTGTCGGGTGCTCCACGGCAGAGGCAGTTAAAGGGCCATAAATTAACAGTAGCTGCCCGCAAACGGCAAGGTGGATGGTTTGCCACATGAATAATGGCTTTACGGAGACTCTTCTTGCCACCAAAACTCGTAATGTTAAAAATTTACAATAAACGTACTAAGTACCTACATATCACACAAAAGTAATGTATGTGTGCGGTTGAAATGTCTCCATTAATTATTCTCTTGTCATCGCCGTGCTATTTCCATTACAATTAAATAAAATGAACTACATACGTATTCGGATATTGGACAAAGTATTTGTTTGACAATCGGCTTAAATACGAATGCAATTTCAGTCTGGCAGGCTCACATTGCGTATTAATATAACAGATTTTGTTACTTTTACAAGATCGGTCAATTAAATTGTCGTAATTAATATACGGTAGCCGTTTACCACAGTGGCACCTGCGTCTATGGTCATCTCGTTATTTTTTATTATTTGATAAGCACACTAACAGCATAATGGCTCGACGCCTCATGCCCCCTCCCCTCTCATCATTCTCATCCTCATCTTTCATCACAATCAAAGACGCGCACTTACAATTCTTGCAGGTGTCCATGGGCGGCGGTTGTCACTTACAATCAGGTGAAATTAGTTCGACTTTCTTATGTAACATACAAAAATAAAACTATATCTAATATAAATATTTTTTGTAATCCGACTGAAAGTTCTATAAAAAAAAATCTTCAGCTTTATTATATTAAATAGTATTATCATAGCATATATAAAGCAAGGTTTGCAAAACGAGGAATTTCTTAAGGAAAAGGGCTAATGAGAACGAAACAACTTTAGGTTACTAAACTTATTTAAACTCGTGAAACTATTTGCAAATGCAGAAACAAAAATTGTACATGAAGTTTTAATAAATTATACATTTGCTTAATTTGTATTTATTTTTGTTTCAGGTAAGGTTGTTCTTACATGCCATTGCGCTTTTTCTTCTACGCTTGTCAAGCTCGTACAGTAACTAAAGTTCTTTAGTATCTGCTAGTACGTTTAGTAAAGGTATGTAAAGCTATTTAGGATATCGGTATTTTCAAATCAGAAGTCATATATTTAATGGCAATGATTGGAGAACTATATTTGTTCTGTTTTGTTCATTTGTTTGACTGTACCTACTCATATGTTTAGACTTTTCCCTAATTATTAGGTGTACAAATAAGTTTCGAGGGCTTTACAAAAGATGGCATAAGTAAGTACTACATCTCATCGGACTATCTTGAAACTTACACATTCATGTTAAAACGTGACCATTTTCCTCTCATAGTACGTTTTATTTCGTTAAAGTGTAAACGATAAGCATTTTTGTGCTCCACCTCTTTCAACTTTTGTGCCAACTAAACAACATTCTGGCAGCACTGCTTTTTTGCTTCAACTTGAAGAAAAGTGCAGCTGAAGGGCATCGAATGCTATTTGAAGCGTATGGAGAGCATGCTCAGTCAATAAAAACATGCGAGTATTGGTTACGGCGTTTTAAAAGTGGCGACTTTGACATCAGTGACAAAGAACGCGAAGGGAGGCCAGTAAAGTTCGAAGACGCTGAGTTAGAGGCATTACTGGACCAAGATTCATGCCAAACTCAAGAGGAGCTTGCTGAAATCTTGGGAGTGACTCAACAAACGATTTCAAACCGTCTCAAGGCAATAGGTATGGTGCAAAAAAAAAGGACATAGGGTTCCGCATGAACTCAAGCCAACAGTTTTTTCACGTGCGAACAACTGCTTCAAAGGCAAATCCGGAAGAGTTTTTTGCATCGAATAGTAACGGGAGACGAAAAGTGGATTCAGTACGAAAATCCAAAGCGCAGAAAATTGTGGGTTAAGCCCGGTCATGCCTCAATTTCAATGGCCAAACCAAGTATTCATGACAAGGAGATAATGCTGTGCATCTGGTAGGATCCACTTGGAGTTATCTACTATGAGCTACTCCAGCCTAACAAAACTATCACTGCGGAACGTTATCAACAACAATTGATGCAGTTGAGTCGAACATTAAAGCTTAAACACCCCCAATATGCCAAAAGACATGACAAAGTGATCTTTCAGCACGACAACGCTCGGCCATATGTTGCTAAAGATGTCAAGGAAACTTTGGAGACACTGAACTGGGATGTCTTACCTCACCCGCCGTATTCGCCAGACATTGCTCCTTCGGACTACCACTTGTTCCGGTCAATGGCTCATACGCTGACTGAGCAGCACTTCACTTTTGAATGATATACATTGTACTAGTTTTTCTCATTAAAAATTCTTAAAACTTATTTGTACACCTAATAATTACTTATAGCTACGACCAGAGGCCTAAATGTATCATGTTGGTGTCATTGGAATCCTCCTAATTCACTAAAATGAAACAAGATTACCATCTAACATCTTCGAATTCGAAAACACGGTAAGAAACTTTAATATTGGATTGATATTATTGTATCCGTATGACACAGAAATCCAGAAAAGTATGAACTCGGAATATATATTTAATAATATCGATGCTAAGGTTATGTTTCCCCAAAACAATAATTGGTTTATTAACAAAACAAAGAGTCGGGAGTCATATCATAACGATAACTAATTGGGTCAGACGAGGGTCAGTCTGGTCAGAGATGAGCCGATAACCCAGCACGCGTTAAATTGCGACGTCACATCTTATACCGAACACGTACCTCAGTTATTATTGAATTATATCTAAAATAGCAGAATATTCTTAAGGAGTATAGCGCATCTGTGTGCCCCTGTCATAGATTTCATATTTTGGAGAATATTTATCGAGTACGCAGATATGTTATTAGTTGGTTCAGGTTATGTTATTAGTAGGGTTTTGATTAAGATATAGTATTATATCTAATATTAATTTGATTATAAAATATATATATTTTTTGTTATTATTTGTTATTTATACTTCGTTATTTATATTCCTGTGAACGGTAAGTAGAAAGCTCAGCGAGCAGATGGACTGACGAACTGAAATAGGTAGTTGGGATGGACAGGATATTACAGTGGTAGAGCCATGCATAGGCACGAATGGGCCGGCTCGACCGGTGCGATACCAAGGCCTCACAGAAAATTGGTTGTCAAACAGCATGTGCTTGCATTGTGTGACCGAGTAAGTGAGGTTATTGGAGGCCCAAGGCGGAAGCCACTAACCATCAGGTGACCCGTCTGCTCGTTTGTCTTCCTATACCATAAAAAAAAGAGTGTAGGTGTTTTAAGATTAAAATCAGTGAGGTTGCCGGAGGCCCAACTCCCCTTCTCCTCTTTCCTCTCCTTTCATCCCCCCCTCTCCTTTTTTTCTTCTTCTCATCCCCCCTCTCTTCTTTCTCCTCCCAGCATCCCAACACCCCTCATCTGTCTCAAAGACGGGCAGCACATTTACGACTCCTGAGTTGCAAGTGTCCATGGACGGCAGTTGTCACTTACCATCAGGTGACCCGTCTTTTCGTCTGTCCCCTATAGTATAAAAAAAAGGAAACATAAAGCGTAGGACTTTGTGTTTCGGTGCATAAATAGAGGTAGATATAGGCCATAGGATGTAGAACAGTGGATTACAAAATTGATGAAATACGAGTATATTAAAGCGAAGCTTACTTGCGGCGTTATTTATGAAGTACGATACCTTTCTATTTACCTGACATTTCGATAGATTTTTTTATAAATTTCGGCCAAAAGTGAACGGAGTGGTTTGAACACATTGCTATTTGACATCTGTCAATTAGGCTCTCGCAGTGAAGTATCAGAGATCAAAATTTAACTGTTTTCAATTGATTGTCAGTGGCACTAACTGGGTTTAGTCTAGTTTAAATGTATCATATATGTGTTATCTCTTTTTTAATATGTAAAAAGTATAAGTAAGTATTGTAATAGGCCCAAGACGTCGTTTATATCATTAAAGAAAACGTTTGTAAATTTCTTTTCATTTACTGTTGCCAGGAGATTGCACTGCAGTATCCTGTGGGATTCATCTTTTGTTTTAAATGAGGAAACTTGCTTCCCGTCGGCTTTGTCTTAGCTAAGCAATATTCTTGGCGATAGATAGTTTATTTCACGCTAGCGATGTAATCAAATTTACCACCTCACGATAATAGACATTTTGATCACTCGATATGAGAAGCACTTAACTTACTCTACCACATTCGATGAAAATCGTTAAGATAATATATTATATAGAGCCTAATGTGGGAAAGCCATGCTTCGGCACGTATGGGCCGGCTCGACCGCAGTATTACCACGGCCTCACAGAAAACCGGCTGTTAAAGAATGCTTGCATTGTGAGACCGAGTGAGTGAGGTTACCGGAGACCCAACCCACTTTACCCTCCTCCCTTCCCCTTCCCCTCTTTCCCCTACCCTAATAGGCGGACAGCACTTTTGTGACTCTTGAGTTGCACGTGTTCATGGGCGGCGGAAGTCACTTACCCACGGGTGACCCATCTGCTCGTTTGTCCCCCTATAATATACAAAAAAGAGTGTAGGTGTTTTAAGATATATTTTTATTGCCGTGAAAACGTATGCTAAACTATTTTAAAAAGCTTTGTTTGAAAGTTGTAGTTCAACAACAACAGACAACAGACAGTAGAACAAGTTGTAGTGTTGTTTTTCTATCAATAGAGTAGAAGAGAAAAGAGAGAGGAAAAGCAAACAGTATTATTAATAGTATTGGTAATCTATTATATATAGCACAGTAAAGCATTAAACTGCAGCATCATCAGCAGCCTCGTAGTTAGCTTTGTGCTTAGTGTAAATATTTTAATGCCTCAATGTGTCTTTTTAAATTAGTCAATGTTGTTGTGACAAATGTATGAATTTGATAACTTATGAAAAATTAAACGCGTTTGGTTACATATAAGCCAAACTTGTTATTATGTTTAATCATAACACATTTTATCTTGAATCTTCATGACGAAGTCACATTCATTTCATTAACACGTGAAGAAGAAGCGAACTCACTGAGAAACTTTAAATAATAGAACTTTCAGCATAAATTGAAAGTTTAGTTAATAGGGCCGCGCAAACGGCAACTCTATCAGACCACCTGCGTCCAAGATCTCAGAATTTAGATTAGTGCATCACAGGTTGGCGTATTCGTGGAAAGGCAAACCGTCTCTCAAAGTTTTCTTCCGCGGAAATCGTATAAATGTTAATGAAAGCCAGACGTCTCTAATGAGATTACCGCTGCCGTGAAATTGGATTCTCGTGGGACTTCTTTAATTTTCATTCAACGCGAAAATTAGGGAGATTCGCTTCGACCTGCCTGCCACCTGGGTGCTTACATTGACCCCCTATAAGCTAATCATTTATTCAAATGAAATTTCCTTTACGCTGCTTGTTCCTAGATTTAGACACTATTGACGTATGTAGTAGCTGTAAGCTTTTGGTCATTTCAATTGAAACAAAAATTGAAATTGGTTATCATAAAGTATGAAAAGTGATAACGAATTACACATCTCATTCAAATATGTATATGAAGACGGCAGTCAGCGCATATACTGGTTCAATCAGTCAAAAGCCCCAGTACATTTCATGAATATCATGGAGGTTGTGCAATATTCACCTTTGTCTGTTACTATGGGTGCAAACGTGAATATAGGAAATGATACCTACAGGTATGTGAGACTCTCCGCTTTTCATAAAATTATTATATTTTATAATACTTCCGTGCAAAGTTAATATCAAACAAGTTACAACTTATATACATTTTTTAAAGTTAAAAACGTTTAGACACAAGCAGCCTGTTTGTGAAAAGTTGTAGCTTATTTACTCTTAAGCATAACACGGACCGAATGATATGACTTAAGGATGATTTTTAATGTAAATGTAAGTATCTAGAACTAAATACGAGATAATAAAATATTAAGTTTATTTGAATAAAGACCTAAATAAAAACTGTATCTATTTTCATTATCATTGATTAGTTGTTACAGACATGTACTTTGAATTAGTATGTACAGGATATTTGGAGGGAAATGACCGCTGTTGCGCTATCCAATAGCTCTGAACCCGCAAATTAAGGAGCGATCGGCTCAGTGCGAATTGAAAGCGCTCTCAAATTGCAGCAGACCTTTGTATTTGTAACCAGGGTTTTAGCGTCGAAAATCAATCATAGTAATGGGGGTTTGTCCGAATCTCTCAGGATTAGTCGCGGTGAGCGGCCCACGGCTACTACGGCTACAGACTTTGCAATGGCACAAATCTCTTTGTTGAATTGATTGAATAGCATTTATGTACTAACTCCTTCGTTTGAATATTGAACCTTGGGTGTAATGACTATCAGATAAACGCAATTTTAAGTGTTACTATTGAACAAAGAAGTTGTTGTCATTCTCTGTACTTATACACAGTCAGGACGTTATATGTATATACTCATGCCTATATCCGAAATGGTGGGCAGAGACGTCTAAAACGCTTACATTTTGTCAACCATAATTTGTTGGCACAATATGACTGTTTATATGTATGTATACTTTTTGATAGATAACAGACGGATCACCTGATGGACAGTGCAACAGTGATGGATAGTGACACCTGCAACTCAAGAGTCGTAAGTGCGTTGCCCGCCTTTTGGGTGATGAGGGATAGGAGGATGCGGGCAGGGAAGGGGAAAGAGGAGAAGGGAGATGAGGAGATGGGAAAAGCGAACCGGCCCATTTGTGCCTAAGCGTGGTTCTACCACTACTTTATGTTTAAATCTGTATTATGATTGATATGACGTAGTGCTTCTATAATGGAGATAGCGTAGTAGGAAGGCTGCTATAGACCGCATATCAACTGACAGCCGTCCTGTTAATAGGGTTGATATACCAGCACAGACTGAATAAGTATTTCATCTACATCAATGTTATGTATACTACCATTATGTTGTGAACCATTATCCATAGCTATGCTCCTAAAGCCTTTATTCATATATCTAATACATTCCTTATGATTGCAACGTGCAGCTTAGCAAAGCTTATGTCTATACAAACAATAGTAGTTTTGACCACATAATCCCATAACGTAACCTACACAAAGCATTTACAGATTGCGAGTGAGGCTGCGGTATACCGCAGGGGGGCACAAAGCTTTGGGAAATGTTCGTACCCACCGAGCCTAACAATTAGCGTAATAGACGTTTGACCAAGCACGTATCCTTTACCATTGTAAATCACTACATGTACACCTTGCTCTCTTAATTACATTTTAGATTTATTAGAAAGCTCGTTGACCATTAACACAATTTGCTCACTTTATTTTAACACATGTTTACATTTTTAAAAACCAAATACTTGAAAAGTAACATTATTATCGAATTCCAAATGAAATTTATTGAGATGTGTGTTAGTCGTTTTTTGTTAAGGCAAAAGAGTAATTACGTAAGCTAAGAAAATAAGGAAAATAGTGTTGTGTCATGTTACAGCAAAATAAATATACCTATAATTGTATTACATAGCCGAGGCTTCCTTTGTCTACAACAATAAGTTTTAGTCAGATACTGTTTATTTTTCTATTGTCTAAAGTATGCTTGGAATGTTGGGGACAGGCTAGAAAAACAAACTAATGAAAAATGCAACATTTAAGTAGCGTTTTTTACGTCCCTATTGTGCCTATAAACGATCTGATTTTCTCTCCCCTCATGACCTTTCTCCTCTTTCCCATCCCATCTCTCTCTTCTCTCCGCTCCCTGCATCCCCCATCCCTCATCACTTTCGACTCTTGAATTGCAAGTGTCAAGTGTGTCCATGGACGGAAATGTCACTTACCATCAGGTGACCCGTCTGTTCGTCTGTCCCCCTGTAGTATAAAAAAAAAAATCTAAGCTTGTGCTAAGTGAACACTAACAATAAACAAGGTTATGACATATTAGAGATAGAACTCGCTATTTTTAAACGGTTTTATTTAGCTTGCCTTATTGTTTATTTATTTATTTGAGTCAAATCTAGTAATTGAAATTTGACCCCCTTCCTGTTCTGAAAATCGGTACGCACATTTAGTTCTGGTGAGAAAATAATTTAATACATTCTTTGTCTTTGTAAATCCAAGATGGCTGCCCCTACAAAATGGCGGCTTACATATTTTTTCACTACTTCCTCAATGAAAGGGCTTAATTAGCAGAATAGAGTTCTCTATGAAAATAAAATGAAAATACAATTTGGCGGTCATCAAAATGGGATCAACAACAAATACTTCACGAGTTTTTTTTGTTACCTATTTGTTACATATTCAGAGCTTCTATTCTACAAAAGTATAAGTATGGAAGATACGCGTGTTGATCAGCCGCTGTGCTGTCAATTTTGTTTCGAATTTATTGATTGATTTGATTAAGCCGAAAGCAAAACTCAATTTGTCTTATGCCGAGCTTATCCTGTGTGATATTATTGTTTCTTCCCTTAGCTTTTTTGTTATTATTAGGTTAGTTGTTTCAATATTCACACCAATTTCATGGCTGTTATGTTGACCTACTTTAAACATATATTTTTTTAACTTACAAATAATATCAATCTTTGCTGATTGTTTATCAGTCTTTGCTGATTGTTTTTCAATTCTTAAAAGTAATAATAATTTACTAGAAAATAATCATTAAATTAGAGTTACAAAGAATAAAGTTTCACAACACTAATTTTGCTGAAGTACCGACAGGAATACTTCCGTGTAATTTCCTACAGTCGAAAGTTGGTTCAATGAAAGAGACAATTGTTTTTGTACAAAGTGCTCTCAAAATGTTCATATTTCCAAACCTAACTAAGTATTTTCTTGTACGGATCCGTCGTGGATCGTTATATTTGTGTAGCAAACAAAGGATTATAGTGTCAAAAGCAGCCAGAACTTAAGGTCTTACTCCTTTCAAATTCAAACTGTACAAATTTACTTACACTACTGCAGAATTACATTAGTATTAGAGCAAAAAAATAATTTGCTGACATTTCATATATTTTTAAAGGTATCAGATTCTGTTTGTATCTACTACTAGTCAGATGTTGTAATTGAAATGCTAAAGTCATTAACATGTCTAGTTAAGTAGTTTGAGTGATGAAATTTATTTGTTTATTATTTAAAGCTGCCAGAAGAGCAACTGTATTTCTATCGTTTACGTTTTTTAACAATTAGGTATATAATATTTTCAAAGATCTGAAAAGTAAAGGATTTTTCAAAATACAAGCTTTTACTAAAAGTGTTACGGTTAGAAATAAGCGTTGCACATCGAAAAAGGCGGGATCTAAACAACGCGTTTTACGTAGTGCTGGCCAATTTATTTGTGGTTAAGTGCACACAATAAATTTCTCAAATGGCCCGTGCTTACACCTACAAAGGTTGTCTACTATTTATATCCTAAGTTTGTAGTTTATTATCGAACCTGTAGACGCATTGTGTTAGACGCTGGGGCTTAGATTTGTCCCTTGATGTGATAATAAAAACCAAGTATAATGTTATATTTGTCGCTGCAATCTACAGTTTTATGACATTTTATGTGAACGCGTAAACTTAAGCCACTGTTATCGAAACACGTTTGTTTACCATTGTCATTTTTAATGAAAATAACATTTATGAGTTTAATTAATAATTTCATGTATAAAACACTCGCAAAAATGTAATGAGCCAAGAAGTTATTGAAGAGTAAATTTTAATCATTTTGGCGAAGGAACCGATGAACCATTTCAGTAAACAATTACAAGCGGTTGTGAAAGTTCAATAAAAGTAAACAAGGCAGCAATTACGAACAACAGGGCTCGTTAAGGGTATTGGATGTTTTCTAAACAATGTAGGCGTAGATGTTGCGGTAGAGTACTTTATTTGCGACTTCGCTACAGTCGAGCAACCCTTTTAAACAATAATTGTCATAAAAAAGTTATATTATATATGTTTTTTATATATATTTTCTAAATTCACAAGTTGAAATACGAAACTTAGTAAAGGTACAAACTTTAAGTTAATCTGGCACGTAAGAACGCATATCTGGAATCGTGGGTTTCATATTGTTATCGGTACGAATGGGTCCCTCTCCATAGTAGGCTTTGAATCTTAAGTATAAGTTTGAAATAATACGCCAAAAGCAATGAGTACATCGAAAGATACTTAACTAATAAGAAATAGATATAATTTAAGCAAATTTTCTACATTAATTTAAAATGTGCAATTTTTTTATATTACCTGTTCATAATAAAAATAAGGGGGCTCATAAAGCGTTATTGGCCAGTGTTAACGTTGGTATTTATGCACCGGCACGTTAACAAGACAACATTACACTGCAGCGCAAACTTTGTGTCTCAAACTTTATAATTAATGCCTTGTTTTATAATTTGCCCAGCGTGTGCAGTATTAAAGTTGTGAAGTGATATTTTGGCCACTATGTGCACGGGGCGTACTAGATTAAGCTAAACTTTTGGAACCACACCGCATACATGATTTAGCAACACTTATATTCTGCACTAGTTTCAAAAGCTATATTTTCAGCTAAGAAGCTATTCCTAAATGTAAAATAAATCTCTACTAAAGCATGTTTATCGATGTAAATATTAAAAAAAAATATAATTTATTATAAGAATATAATTCTTGTAATTTGATTATTTGCTGACCTAAATCTGCCTTGTTTTTCTCTTTTTTTTTTCTGAAATATTTTTAATTTTTGTCACCTTAGTTAACTCTTATAAAGTAATTCAATCTACCACTTTATACTGATAATAAAATGACTGCGAAAATAGTAAAACACTTTGTTTTAAAATTCGTCATTCAAACGGCATCTTTTTACAATAAGCAAGAGAGTACTAATAATATAATAATAGAGAATTTGTTTACGTTTTTTTTTTATGGGATAGGGGCAAAAGCAGACAGGTCACCTGATGGTAAGTGACTATTGCCGCCCATGGCATCGATTCGAGATCATCTATTACATTTCAGTTCTGTTGTTTTATAAGTTCACATAGTCACTTTTCCGTATAAATGTAATTCCTCAATAGATTTTTTTTTAAGATGAAAGGTTTTTTTCCGCAAGTTTTACGAAAGCCAGAGGATTAGACTTATATCTAAACTTACTCTTAATGCAACATTTTTACGTTCTTATAAGTAAACGTAAATCTTGAACGTACATAAATCTTTTTAATGTTACGTACTCATTTATTCATAGAAGCTTTTTGTATGCTATGCAGCTTTGTATGTAAACTAATTCATAATATTTTCACGAAATATTATTCAAATAAGCAATTTTTCGCATTGCCTAATGGTACGTGAGGGTACAATTTGCAAATCCTAATAACTGACTTCATGCAAAAGCACACTTTACTTTTACCGACGTTGGACTGGAGTCTGCCATATATTTAGGCCCATGGGAGTCTTTTGGACGGCAAATTGCTCTAGATGACTATTCAATGTGGCTTGACTACCGTTTCAAACTGCCTGTCAGGAACTCGCATAAAGCGACCATTCTGTGGAAGTCTGTATGAACTTACGTAAGTAACTGAGACGTGTCCGTGCTACCCTATATTTTAAGTATCTCTTTGAAACCGAATCTCATCTAATTTCTAATTCTAATTATAACCGTATCTATCTATAACCGTATTATATCCGATGCTATTTTATTACGAAAGTAACTTTAGAATACTAATTTACGTAATTTTTTGGCCTCTCAAAGTTTTTTTTTTATTATCTACTTCATAAATTAAATCATAACTAATCTGTCATTTACAGTAATTTAAGTAAAATAAACAAAGAATATTCCAAGTCAATAATGACTTTTTATTTGATTCTCTTTATTGTTTAGAGTTCATTAATTGGTTTAAGTTTGAACAGTTAGGAGCCACGACAATTTGTAAATGACTCTCAGCTACATGAAATACGCGACAAGTTTTTGGATCCTAATTGGTAATCAACTATGCACGTAAATCAACAACAGTTAACTAAGGTTGGAAGTTTTAAACTACATGGCTCGTAATTCATAAAATACATTTACTGTACTGTAGTCAATAACAATCATTAAATGTAAATATTTTGTAAAAGCCATTTAACTGGTTTCGATGTTTATTTATTTATATATATATTAATTATAGACACGCCAACAGTCAGTGCCAACGAGTATAAATATGCGAATGATTTCAATACTTTATTTCTGAATTTGATGTAGGAAGAATAGTAAAAAGTATCTAATTCGCTGAGTTTACCATTTAACTTATTGTTTTCGTTGCACGCACGCACTAAGGGTGAATTTAGTCCAAGGTTAGTTCATATAAATAAACGATTACGCTTCACATCTATTAAAAGCAAACATTATAAATCAAATGGAAATAATTGTGCTTTGTTTCGCCCGAGGTCAGTGTAATCAGTAGTTTGCTCTTTATTTTGTACCCGAGACTTAAACTTATTCCACATTCGTCTTTTTATGTGTGTAATAAGCTTTAAATCTGGTTACAACTATAATAGATTTTAAGCATATTACACGGCTTGCGAGGTACTGCTAGTAATAATCTGTTATGTCAGTGCAATAGACGCTGTTGATCATTCTTTTTTGTCGGAAGAGGATATCATACAGTTTACGTCTGTTAGACAATGAGAACGATTTTAAAATAAGATTAGTCGCTGGTCGCAACTCTGTGCACAGTGAATGTACAGAATAGAAAGAACTCCAGATCACACAATATATACTACGAAAGCGTTGTATAATGTCTGAAGCAAGATGAATGTTTTGAAGCAAGATGAAGCTCCCCGTCAACCATCATTGAGGAGTTGTAGTTCGGTTTCTCTATATTATACTTAGATAAGGTAAAATTTGTCAATATTAAGTTGCATGTGATTTAGATTTTAGATCATCCTGAACGAAATTGCTATATTTTTTTCATTTAAGATACAGTTTTCAATAATCAACAAAAAGTAGACATTTGCGGTTTTCTATGACAGGCGTTATGTCATTTATAAGTGTTAAAAACAGGATATGTCCTAAGTGTAGCCATTTACTGAAACCATTTGAAGTAAGTATTGTTTCTTACTGAAGTTAGTTAAATGTATCAAAATGTATACAATACTTAATCATGAATCATATATCACAGTCAAAACCGAGTAAGTACATAAAAATAGTAGTCTCGTTTATAAGGAGTCATTAATATAATAACTTTCATGATTTGATTTTTATATTTTTCAGTCACAATAGAGTTAGATCCTAATTCTAAATACATTTCAACGCTCGAAAAAATGTAACGAGTAATCAGCTCGCACAATAAACCTAGGCTACATCGGAAAATTCAATTAAATTAGCATAAAACATCAGGCAAAGAATTTAGAGTTAGCTAGTTACGAACGGGATTGGAGACAAATGAAGCGGGAAGAGGTCTCGACTGGGCGGCTGTTGGGCCCCGCGGTGATCTACTGATGAAATTACACAAATGCTAATGAAAGCCGACTTGCTTGAGTAAGATTAGCATCGTCACTGTGAAATTGGACCTGTTTAGTGACTAATTTCACACTGATACAGGAATTTGTATGAACTTTTATATTCTTCTTAAGTTTTTTTTTAATGGTTTAGGGGCAAGCGTGCAGAAAGGTCAACGGATACCTGCAAGGTGAGACTCGAAATTGTGCTGGCCGCCTTCCAGGGTCCTACCCTGGAAGGCGGCCAGGTAGGAGGTTTGGGCCCCCGGTAACCTCTCTCACAGGGTGAAACACAACGTAAGCATTGCTTTTTGAGAGGGCGTGATTACACAGGTCGAGCCGGTCCGTACGTACATGGCTATAAGGTATACTTGCATTGTAATAGTCTTTGTTGTATACATTACTAAATGGTCAGAACTTCCTAAACTAACAAAGATCAGTAATTTAATGTTACTCATTGCGCTGAATAAAATAAAATAGTCATAAGAATGGATTATAATGAAATGATACATAACGTACACAATAAAGTGTTGCGACTAATATGCATTTTAGTAACATAAATATAGAAAATTCAAAACGTTTCGTAATTTAATTTTAGAAACAGACAATCATCTACATAATTAACATTTAATGAGATAAACGCGTAAGCTGCCTCATAGTTTGAAATGTATCTTTCGAAAGACCCAAAAACTTGTATGCCAAAGTGAAAACAAATAAAGGAAAACTGATTGCATGACCGCTTTTTATCTTACACATGACTTGTGAATAGGGGTTCGAAATCAAACAATGCGTAAATACAATTTTATTACTTTTTATACTACATGTCACGCGTCAAATCTATAAATGATTTCACTTATAAATTTATATGAATGATGACCTCGTCTCTTATTCTTCTTATTATAAAGTTAAGATAGGAACTTGATTGATGTCATACAATCAGAGTTCCGTCAAAAAGATAAAATATAATGTCATAATAATAACATTCTTACTTATTACAGGGATAAAGTACTCAAATTCCATTACAAACAAACGGCACGGTGGTATTTATTATCGAAATTGAAAAGTAACTGACATTTTTTTTTTATTAAAATTGACCATTGTTGATCGTTTCAATACGGACGACTTTTGCCATGCAATTTACGATGGTATAATATATGTATGTAAGGACAGAATCAGTGCAAACATTTAATATTAAGATACAATCTGATGGTGCTTCTTCTAATCTAACATTATGTCACCCTGTGTCCTAATCCAAGTTTTATGAACACTTATTTTATATTCATTCCCGCCGTCCTTGCCTCCGCTTGTGAAACTTGTCGTTCCCCTCGTTTTCATTATTATGTATTTTACAGATATTAGAATTTATATGGGTACATTGTAGTGGATTTTGGAGAGGATTGTCCATTGGAGCTAGGATTAAAGTTTTGCTTGTTAGGTAGGGCGTGAGGATATTGCTAAAGGATTGTCCAATATTAATGTACATTATAACAGGAGCGTTTCGAAAATCAGTTTTCATGCGAATTGGTAAGCAACAGATCTAGTTACTTGTAGATTTTTATTTTAAATATTGTAGAAAGTAAACGTGGGTCGTGTTAGCGTTTCATAGAAAAGTATTAAATATATCTTATGACAGGAATGGTAATTCATCACATTGGTATTTACTATTTAATTCGTTAAAAGGGAACATTTTCTTGGAGCTTCATAAATAGTGTCGTGAATTTTACACATAAAATAATTATTATATTTTATTTATATATATTTTATAGAAACAACGATGCTAAATTTTGCATACACATTACGGATCACTAAACCAGTTTAAACCCGTGGCTACCCTCGTTAATAGTTATTCGGTAACAGTATTTCTTTCGCGATAGAGTTAAGATAATGTTCTTTTCTGTACTTTTGACAACGCGTTAAGACGTAAAATTGGAACAAACAAGCAAACTTATCTACATTGAAATAATGTATAATAAATTAAATAAATTGTTGGGACTAGTTAATAGATATAAAATATTAAAGTTCGTCTCAATGTAATAATTAAGTTTGTATAAAATTATAATTCGACCTTTGTTATCTAATTTAACAAAATAAGCTAATGTTTATTGACTGAGAAAGCAGTGTTCGGATAGTTTTATTGGTAAACTAAAGGAAATCGATAGCTTATTTTGTCTTGTTTTCCTTAACAACTTGAACTCTGTAAAGCTTTCCTGAGAATATGTAAAATAATCTCTGTTAGTTGTAGTAGTAGTGTTAGTGTAATGATTATTGTAGTATTAAATACAAAATAGTCACTATTTATTTCAAAAAAACTTAGACATGAAATTAATTGCCTGCCATAACAACGATACACAACTATTTAAAAGTATTGCTCAATGGAATATAATAAAATTTACTATTATTAATTAATAAAATGTTGGCAGCTTTGGAATCTCAAAGTTTAGCTTTTAATCTGTGTTAACTAATCAGTAGACTTATCAATCTTTCAATCAATTTTTTTATAAATGAGGGTATACTCTTATAGTTTGTACATGTAACCATTTTATAATCTTGGAATATACCCGATTACTACTATTACTAGTAAGAGTTTGAAGAGAAAAGAAAACTCAATAAAATGCAAGATTATAAATTTTGCTGTAAAAATAAACATAATGTTTCTTCGAACAAGGCATAGGCCAAAGTCATTTAAAGCTCTCAAAAACAATGGATTCCGAAAAAACAATTTTAAATACGGATTTAATCTAAGTAGGCACTCGGCCAAATAAATAAGTCTTTTTTTTTGTTTCTTATATAAGTTCCTTAACAACTAAGTACAATCCTCTTGAGGTAATTACGTTGACTTGTCTGTTTACTTTTCCTGTATATAGTAGGTATATTTTTATATTGCACTGTAACAAATATGAGACACTTTCAGAAAAATCGGTATCTTAAAAGAATATAAGGTACTTGTTAGTATGCTATATGATTGTTCTTCTGTTAGGTTGAAGACAGAGCAAACGTAATTGATAAGGTGGTAATTCTCGTATGATAAGTATTGTGGTTTAACACACTAACATTTTTTTGCTAGAAACATGTGGTTATTAATTATTGATATAATGTAGCCCAGTGGGCAACAGCTATCATTAGAATTAAATAATAAAATCATGGGCCGGACTTTTTTTTATACATAACATAACATATTTTCCTTAAATGTCATACTTTAGCTTCTCATGACACAATAGTCAGTTACAGTTAGTACAATTTAAAAGCAAACCGTGATACAAAATATAAAACGTCTTCATGAAGGATCATATGTACGAACAATTTATCTTAACTTACAAGTGTCTCTTGAAAGCAAAATGTTGCCCTACTGCTATTGTGCTATCAGCAATGTGCTTAGCGAACTGTCACTACTAGAGCGCTATATTCTGCACGCCTTTCCTAAATAGGGTCTTTTATACGACAATTCCGCTTTTATATTACCAGCTGTACAGAAGAATCTTGTTCAATTCACATGTCTCTAGTTTGAGACACAAACTCAAACAAAAGTGTTAGTGTCTGTGAAGCCACTAGTGTGCTTGCAAACGCCCGTTACTGACGTCACAGAAGAAAACTGAACAAGTAAAATAAAATTGTTTATTTATTTTTCGCTCTTTTACTTAGACTACCACAGATGAAGAGTTTGACTAATGATGTTTGCTTAGTATGGATCTTGAACATAATACTTTTTACATTTAATAGATTACTGCTGAATTTCATCTATCATCGTCAACGTTGCCTAACTAACGGTTGAACACGAATTTCCACTTGAATGAAGTGGGGTTCAGGGAGTTCTCAAAAACGTGCAATTTACCATAGTATTATATGTAAAGTTAGTGAAAAAGTATTCTAAGCATATTTTTTCATTCAAGTTTTTTTTACAATAACATTGCTTTTATAACACGTGACGTAACCAAAGTACTAAAATCACTTCAAATACGAAAAAATATAGCCCATCTACGTCAAGGATGTGGACTTATACGAGTTTGATGTTAGTTCATGTTTTATTAAATGACTGTTTATATTTTCCAAAAGCTAAGCTTAAATCATTCACGGTCAGTAAAAAGACCTTTAGGCATGTCACTTTCACTTCCACTAAACTATCGCATGGGGCCCATGCGATAGTTTAGTGGAAATGCTTTGTTGTCTTGAGAAACCTATGAGTTACTATACGTTTCCATAGATAAAACCTGAATATAGGCAGCCAGACAAACACACACCGGAGTAATTCTATATATTTATGTGTATATAACAGAACGTTCTTGCCAGGGTTACAGAGTGATAAGAGTGATATCCGACTTCTATTAGATGTAATTACTATAAAGCGATTAACTTAGATTTTTTAATAGCAATATATCCTTTACTTACTTACAGGTTCATTACACTTACAAATTTGTAAATAAGTAGAAGCTCGTAACTCTGTTTTATATGAATTATAATCACTGTTGCCAGCGATGTCGTTTGCTTTGCATTTTTTATAGTACGTTTTACCGGAATAAAAAGTAGCCTTTGTGCTAGTTCTGACAGCAATCTATCTCTGTGCCAAATTTCATCCCAATCCTTTCAGCTGTTCTGGTATAATTGAGTAAAAACATCCTTTTAAACTTTACTGATACTGAGTAAGATACTGAACACATTGTATTAATCAAACTTATACATATGACCTTTTTATCTTCATAGTTTGTTTTTTAAATTGATAATTGTTAAATTGAATAAATATATTTCCCCACAAAAGGTAAATGAAACCAAAGAAGTGTATTGACGCGTCAGTATATAGTTACACAGAAACGATATTTCTCAATGGCTCATTGTCTTGATTTATTACAATGAGTGAAACTTTATTTTCTAAAATGAGATAAAAGTGTCATAAGACACATCATTTCAGTGATATTCCGCAGAAAAGAGAAACTCTGTTATCGAAAAACTCCTTATATTAGTAGTCAGGTACATAAATCTAGGCAAAAGTGTAGCAATAATTCTGTAATTAAAAAATAATAGTTTTAATAAATCAGTAATAATGATATAAGTGGGAGGGCTGTAAATTAATATATGCGTTTTTACCGTTCAATAGTTGCACTCTTATCTTGTAATAGTAATAAAGAATAATTGCTACAATTGTATTTGATTTTATAAGAACAGGTGTGGCAGTAAGCATTAAGATATTACTGGTTTAATTAAATGTACAGTTTCTAAACAGGACAGGACAGGACAAATCCAGGACAGGACAGGAAAGTTTTTTATTATACCTACTATGTAAGATTTTTTTTGTCACACGCAGTGCCTATTACAGTGTGAGTTCAATAATTCCTTTAGAACTGTTAGTCATTATTAAAATAAGTAAACACTTACCAAGTACAGGGTAAGACAAATAAATTAATTTGCGCTAACAAAAGGCGTCCAAGCTCGTCTAATGAAGAAGGACGTCTTGTTTAATTACCTTTTGTAATTTTTCTACTAAACGGGCCAACTTATAAATTAATTTTCTTTCAGTGGCCCGTCTATGAGCACCATTATGACGCACTAAGTGAGCCCTCTTTTGTCTGGTATAACCTGGCGGGCTTGTTGAAGTCTTTAAAAATCTTTCTAACAAGGCAATTTATGTAAAGAACACTATTTAAAAGCTTTTTATATCATCATTTAAATTTTATAAGAGAAATTGCATATAAACCTTTTAAATATAAGCTATGAAGATGTGTTAAAAATATCATTACAATGTAAATACTGAACATAATGGAGATTTATGTGTACTCTTTATTTTTTATAAAGAACATAGCAGTTAACCAAACAGAGAAAACTGTGCCTAATATTAGAAAATAAAAGAGTATTACTGGTACAAACAAAATTAATCCCAGTTCTTAATTGAATTTAGTGTTGGCATAAAAATATTTGCAAATGCTTATTAAAATTAATGATGTACAAGGGAGGTTCCATGGACTTAGGAACCACCAAATCTTTTTGAACATCATAGGCCTTGTTTAGAGAGCTCAAGTTGGAAACTTTTCCAATATTTTTTTCATCACGTTTGTCATTTTCTTTGCGTCCATTTGACGTCAACAAACAAACAATATTTTCTGCGGTGTCACGAGTTTTTCAAACTTATTTCCATTCGGAGGCTCTTTGAGAAGGCTTGTAGGCTATAAGAACTAGAATCGAAAATACAAAAAATTCTTTCCTGAGCTACATAGTTCAGTTGTGTTCTCGTTTTGTCTTCGTTAGTAGCGCATCCCTTTTCATTAGCTATTAACTGTCACTAGCTAACTTTTGTATTCGCAACGATGTCACCAACTGTCCTGACCTTAATATCTTAAGAACTTTTTATGTGTGTGGACGTCGGAAGTTGTTTGGTTGCACTGTCCTTTAGGGATATTTTATGAATAGAGACTAGCGCTCCGTTACATTGTTGGTTGTTTTATTTTAGGCAAGGGGAATATCTGAGGTGTACTAAACACACATTTTGCCAATTAGAATATGGTCTCACTAACGTAATAGGAGGCAAGCATATTGCCGTCAATCGGGCACTGTATGACTGTACACGCACTGACTGACAGATAGCAGCTCGAACCCTTAGTCGCCTTTTACGTCACGTCAGTACCTAATAATTATAACTGCGAATTAAGATTAAAAAGAATAAACTTATTTTTTAAGCGTATATCTTATTAATGTTTATCGATCTCTTTCCTGGGCCTACTTGATAGTAAGAAATTAAAAGGGCGTCGAAAGACCAGATAAATCAATAGCTTGTTTAATCAGTTAGTACATCAACTCCTCTTTAGATCCTTGTGACCATACTCAATGTTTAATCGTTCTTAATGGTGAAGTACTGATCGTGTAAAGAATATTTTAACATAAAAGCTCTGCTTCCTTGAGTTACAGGTATATATCTCCATAACTCAAGGAGGCCGTCTATTTATTGAAAGGTAGGAAAGTTAAAGTCATTTACAATACTAACAACATAAACTCCTACTTCGTATGTGTAATTATAATTACATTTGTAAAGTTTATTACATAACATAAAGTTCACTTAATATTTTAGATTCAAAGTCGGTCAACTGTCCACTCGTAGTATCATTGAACTAGTGTTGATTGTCGCATTTGATAGATACGCAGATACATAGGTACATTCCGTAAGTGGGTCGTGCGGACTCGTGCGTATCCGGGCCACTATCGGTAGATATTGTCGCTATTAATGCATTAAACTGTTACTGTTATTGCACTCTAAAGCTATTAGAAAACCTTTATTAACATGAAGAGCTCGTATCTATTGTTTTTTATTGAATCCTACACGAAGATAGAATTTGGAGAGTTAGTAACTCAAAATTATTTACTGAAATCAATACGATTGGAACATACCTCTTAAAATAATAATATCTAATTAGATGATAAATCGAAATGTATTGTCACTTAGGTACTACTAATTTTTAAACTAATTTCTCATTTTAATATATATAAAAGGTAGGTAGGTAAGGTATAAAAGTTATAAAGGTTATAAAAAAAACCAAGTTTGACCAACACGATGCGAAAAATAAAATCCAAATAAGTCTAGCAGTTAAGGATTGAACTTCGAACATTGCACGTATATATAAACGGAACGTAAAAGTCGGCGTCTCGTGCAAAGCTGGGGAGGTTTAATAGTTCTCAATCTTTTATTTGAAGGTTTGAACAAATCTTTGGGGAGCAAGTGGGGCCGTCGACAGCGGGTTGTCCTTAAAATATCAGCGTCATACTGGATATGACGGGCCCGGTCCCCCGTCGCGTCGTCCATTGAGCGCATTCATTAATGATTCATGTGGAGATGACAGCTCAACGACTTTATATAGATCTCTGGATAGAGGTGTTAATATAAACGTACGTCACTCTTTAATGCACCTCTATACTTTTAAAAACTTCCTATTTTCAAGTTGAATGAAACCTAAAAATTTTGAATGAACTGAAACCTGAAAGTATAAAAAGTTTTTGATTTTAAGTAGTCAGAAGTAAGTTGTATCGCTTTAGCCACAGTATGTGTTCGCGTCAATAACATATTTATACAGAATCAAGAAGTAAATATGAAGTCAAGGCAAGAAGACAAATAATATCTTAACACCAGTACTTACTTACTTTTAAAACTGTATACTTTAGAAGAATAAAAAGAAATTACCTATGGTAATAAAAACATGGTCGCTCAGATCTTGAAGCGATGAAGGTGAAGAGAAATATGACATGAACTTGAAAAAACAAACTTATAGAGATTGATCCTCAGTTATGTAACTATATATAGCTTATAATATGTAACTTATACAAACACTTAATTTGTTTTAGTCAAAGATTCAATTCGTCTTAAAAATTCAAAAAGTATCAAATTCAAATAATCAATATAAAGTGCCGAGGAAATTACATCAACAACGGAGGTGTACGAAAGGGCTTGTAAAAATTGAAATATAGCTTACGCCTGACATGTCTAGTTAGTGTAAATCTGCGTTACCATAATTCTAGACGTTTTCATCTCAAATGTAAACTGTGAGCAATAACCGTACCTACACTATAGGTGTTGTGTGTGCTACTTCGATCGCGGTTCGCTATTTATATTTGCTTACGGCAGATATAGGATTTGTGTTACAAATTAACGAGGGAGTCAGTCAAGTGTCATGTCGTTGAGCCTCATTGCTTGGAGTGACATTACACGCATGCGGCTGACACTTACCCTCAGTTTGATAACTGTAAACACCATATTCGCTTTATACAAATACTACCTATTCGTGACGAAATTTCGTAATAAATAAATTTAGGTCAGAGTTGTATATGTGTATATTTATATATTCAGAGATAAATTTCAATAGTTCGAGACAGCTACCTAAGAACATGATGCCGAACTTTAGAAAGCTATAGGTAGGTAATACAGTTAAGATTAAACTGATACCATTATAAGTTTCTAGAACAACACAACACACTCTATTTTAAATAAAAATGATGTACAAGTATAACGTAACTACTCTATATATCACCCAACTGAATGAAATGATAGTCGCATTTTTGATCAGTTTGACCTATATGTTGGCGACGCCTCAGACTTACCAATGCGATAGCGTTGATTATGTTTGTTTTATATATAAATAAATATATTAATATTTAGTCTACTCCACTGCCCAAGTTACCTAGTTACCTTTTGAGGAAGCTATATATTTTTAAACAACTTAAAGCGTCTATCTTTTTGTTTTCTTTGCCAATTTATTCGACTTCAACTTTCAATATTTTATTTGTAAATAAGTCCAGATTTGATGTTGTAATCCCAAGGAAATCGAACGAAACCCTCAAAATTTATAGACACCAACAATGTTTTCTTCATATAAGTACTTCATATACCGCTAAAGCTAAGGTATAAGGTATTTACACCTCATGTTGCTGAGCTGATAGTGGAAGGTACTCTTTAACGGTTAGAAGTATAGGAATCATTCTTTAAATTACTAATCGTAACGAATAAGTTTAAACTGCATGATTTTTCTTAATGTCATCTACTTTTTTAAAAGTAAATTATTGAAAACTACCTATTGAAGAGAATTCTTTCCTTGTAGACTTGGTTGCAAAGTATTTTTTACGTATACTAAAATTAGGCCCTGTACAGTACAAGTCTATGAACATAAGTAAAACGCTCCTCACGATTAGATAGATCACTTAAACTTTTAACTGCAGTAATTTACGCCATATCTACAATCGCTACTCATTTAAAGGACAAGCTATTATTATATATTATATTGTAGCAGTGTGGTTCACGATCTCATCCCGGTGGTGTCTTAAACGGGCCGACTAAGGGTTGAAGTTGATTTGTTATCTATCATACAGCTCGTATACAGTGTCATACAGTGCCCAGTTGACGGCAATAGGCTGGCCCCCTATTATGTTAGTGGGAACAAATTCTAATTTACAAAATGTAGATGTTTGTAACAGCTCTGTCTACTCCTTAGGGGATACAGGCGTGCGTATTTATATATGTATGTATGTACATTATGGGAAAAAAAATATACCTGTTAGACTGCAGTCTTCCCTCGATTCAGTCAGTCAAATGTCATATGTGTCAAAAGGCGTTAAAAATATATATATAAGCTACTATACAGCTTATTTCATAGATACAAACACAAACAAATGTATAATTATTTCACAAATCATAAATTATTTTAATAATTTATACAAATAATAAAACAACAAATGTAAGCTTTTATTTACAAAATAATAATAATAAATGCTAGGAGCATATCGTTCGGCGGTTTATTTCCCTGATGCAATTTGCAGCCGATATCGATAAGATACCGGTTATAATTTAGACGCAATAGAGACTGATGTTCATACTTTTCTTTATATTTATTACAGACTTTTGTTCTATATAACAAGCTTATTTGATATCATTTAATGTATTTTACTAGTTTTTGTTACACTTTAGTATGTACTTGATTGTAATCGAATTTGCTATTCATACTTTCTTTGTTTGAAACTTTGTTTTGTGTGCGTTGTAATGACATTTGTTGCAAAAAATTCTTCACTGTCGATGTTATGGATTGTTTTAGTGAGTGAGAATTATCATGACATTTAGAGCATGCCATACTCTCTAAAACTGAGCGTAAATCTTTTAATCCAGTGGATTGAGAACGGGACTAGATGACGCCAGTCTTCAGCTCTGGTGAAGTCAGAAACGTTAGTTTTCAACTACGCTTGTGTGGATTGAGCTTTATGACCCGGTGCTGATTCTTGCTGAAAGGTCTATTCTTGGTTATGGAACATGGTGTAGTTGCGAAGATTAACCACCTTCTCATGACTCGTATCTTGGTATACTTGTATCGATATTTTGACACTTTTTTTACAAAAATATGGTTTAGTCACTTCTTGACAGCTAACACCCCACCAAAAAATCACTGAAGTCGGATAATGCCCACTTCGTTCTCTGCGGACTAGTTAGGAAGTTTGTAAAGAGCTTTAACAATAACCTCAGTCATTCTATTAAAATATTATTCAATAGTAATTGTCTCGTTAGTATTTTTTTCTGTACCTCCCTTTGTGTTCTGATTTGATTATACCACCCTATTAATTTTTAATTTATCACTTAAATAATGACCTGTACGTCTCTTATATGCTGCAAGTCCTAGTCATCAGCAAAGTCATCTTTTAAACTACGCGACATGGTTCTAGGTGCTATATTCTTTTCCCGCGATAAAACTTTCGCTTTCGGACAGGATTTCTTAGAATTCTTTCCTTCACTGCTTAGATCATCTTTTTCGTACGAACACGTAGTATTCGTATGAAAAAGATGTACGGCCAGATCTTTTTCTGTCACACACTGAGGATGTTTCATTGTACCTATCAATGGAAAATACACTAAGTTTTACATACCCTACTTTAAGTAAAATATTATAAATGTACACTTTGACTACTTCAATAGGCCAGTCCATAAACATTCTGCTAATACCAAGCGGATGGAGAGTTTCATAAATTTCATACATATTGTACTTGTCGAGTAGTTTTTTTTTACAGGCTGGTTGACCGGCTCTGGGTGCCATGCAATGCAATACAATAAAATTTAGTAAGTCTTACATTTATCAAGTTTTTTAAGAGTTGTCAATATAAAGATTAAGGCATATTATGCATTTAATCGAAAAAAGGATAGTTAAATACATTCGTCGATTACAGCTCATCTGTTGAACACGTGACTTCATAAGTATCGTAAACTGTGTTGATAAACTACGACGTATCTATTCATAGAGGAAGTGCGTATCTACACGAGTGATACATGATTAACCTTCGACAAAACAAAATATTATGAAATAGTTCTGAATACAGATCTATATAAAGTTTGTTTTACGCATCAGTTGGTATTTGTGATAAATTCATAATTATAAACCTATTTTTCTTTTGGTCTTATTATCGTAATAAAAAGTTTCAAAATACTTTGGAACATCTGTCGTTGAAAGGCATAATTCTAGTTTTCAATATTTTTTACATACATATTTCATATACACACTTTATATGCACATTTATATTTGGCATACTAAGTGTTAAGTTACAGTGTATGGACTAACAAATAAACATAAAAAATATACAATGCAAGAGCAATAACATCTAATGAGTGAATATTAATATCAGTGCCATGCAAATACCAAGTCAATGTTAACAAGATGTCGCCGTCGCCTTTTTCCTTTGCACTGCTATTATCATCCCGTTTAAAATACATAGGCATAAGTTATTATTCCTGTTTAGTTACCAGAGTTTTCTACTGTTTTTTTTTACCCCTCCATTTTTTATTTTAACACGCAGGTAATTTGTCTTCTTATTGCTTACATAAGAAATTTAACTTGTTAGGTTTTATTTAGTCATAAAAAAATAATACATTTTGATTCCACCTTTGGGATCGGTCAAGTGAGTGTAAACTACAATAAAATAGCAATATCTATAGCGACGTGATCGGCTGTGATAAATGACGTGTGAAATAAGTTTTCTTCAGAAACTGATGAAGCCTTACAAAAACTGACTTCGAAGTGTTTGAGCTCACATAGTTTCCTAACTTTAGGTTCGTAGTAGGTTCATTGCTGGATTTTAATTAATTATGTGTAAAAAACAACTAGATGATTACAGCTATAACTATCAAAGTCAATTAATAACTGTAAACGCGATGTTGCTCTTATCTCGATCGCAACTCAGGAGACCAATATAAAACTTATCAAGCCCACCACGTATCATCACCAAACCATTCGCCGTCACTTGTCGGACAGAACAATGGGGTGGCGATCACGGTAAAGCTTGTCATAATAAAGTCTGGATAGCTCTGCCTCACAAAAAAAAAAAGCAACACTTGCGTTGCATTTCCCCGAAATTAGTGAGGTTTCCGTAGGCCTCTCTTCTCCTGCCCCTCTTCTCTTTCCAATCCACTCGCCTCTTTCCCATCTCATCATCCCCCTCTCCTCTTTTCCCACCCCGCATTTCCCTATCCCTCATCACCTTCAAAGGCGGGCAGCGCACTTACAGTTACAGTTGCAGGTCTCTACAGGCGGCGATTGTTACGTACCATCCAGGTGACCCGTCTGTTCGTCTGTCTAGCTCTTAAACACTCTTGTAGTTATATGAGCTTATAACCTTAACAATAATACCGAATACAGAATCATAACATAATGCGACTACTAGCTACATCTACAAAAGTCTATTATAAAGTCGTCAAATTGCTTTGTAAACGTAATATATGATAGTTGTAAACAAACAAACTTACCTTTTCTAAAATTTACTTAAAAACAGGATTACATCTAATGAAATTATACCGATATGACCTAAAAATATTTTATCTAAAAAAGAAAATTCCGAATTATAACATTTGAACTAATTAGTTAAAGTTGGTGTTAACTGTATACACTCTCAATTACAACAAAACTTAATTACCCATAAAACCTATTAAAGAATGAGTACCTATGTTATTATAAATCATTTAAAACAAGAACAGTTTTAAAAGTGTATTCATGAAAGGGCTAAATTGCAAGAAATGGCAATTGCATTTGCCATAGAGTAGGGATTAGTTACAAAGTAGGACAAAGGGATTAACTCACTCACTCTTAATCGCTTGAGTGAAACTGGTTCCTAATTTGGTTACAAGATTTCATTGCATTGTATCATAAATAGTGATTGTAGAATCTACTATAATATTTATATATTACACAATTCGGATATAAATAATTAAGGATTTAAAAACTAAGGAAATTATAAAATTGACAAAGATACAGAGATTAATTACAACTATAAATATAAGAAGGCAGCTGAGAACAGCAAGGATTGATATTTTATGTATGTAAGTAACTGGACAGATTTAATAGTTAAAAATAATTTATCTTACAATATTGGATCAAATTTGAATTACTCTAACCACTACCAAGGAAGGTAATAAAGGTACGTCGAATTAAATTAATTTGAAAGGATTTGACTGGTCGACCGGTGCAACGATGGCTGACGCAAATCAGCTCTCGTTGGAGTATGAATTTCGCTCAAGCCAGTTGTTTGCAATAATTATGGGAATAAGGAATGTGCATGATGTAATAACTCATTAAGTTGTATCAGTGGATGTTTTATTTACCTGTTAAAATTGCACCATTTTTATTCTTAGAAATAATTTTTTTTTTTTTTATGCGATAGGGGACAAACGAGCAGACGGGTCACCTGATGG
Source organism: Tyria jacobaeae (assembly GCA_947561695.1). Taxonomy (NCBI): domain Eukaryota; kingdom Metazoa; phylum Arthropoda; class Insecta; order Lepidoptera; family Erebidae; genus Tyria; species Tyria jacobaeae. The sequence goes on from OX387209.1 coordinate 16,043,078, forward strand.
TAAGTGACTACCGCCGCCCATGGACACCCGCAACTCAAGAGTCACAAGTGCGTTGCCGGCCTTTTAGGTAGAGGTACGCTCTCTTCTTGAAGGTTTGAAGGTCGTATCGGTTCGGAAATACGGCAGGCGACAATTTGTTCCATAAGCTGGTTGTGCGAGGCAAAAAGCTTCTGGAGAAGCGCACAGTGGTGGAGTGCCAATTGTCCAGGTGATGGGGATGGATATTTTGTCGCGTAGGACGATGGCGGAAACCAGCAGCCGGTATAAGTCCGAACAATTCCTCTGAACACTCCCCATGATACAAGCGATAGAGGATGCAGAGTGAAGCTACATCTCTACGCAACGCCAAGGTGTCAAGTCGATCAGAAATATCTTGGCAGTCGATGATGCGAGTCGCTCTCCGTTGAATGCGGTCAAGAGGCAGAAGTTGGTACTGGGGTGCACCTGCATAGAGATGAGAACAGTATTCCATGTGCGGCCGAACCTGCGCCTTATAAAGTTGCAGGCGGCTGGCCGGAGTAAAATACTGTCTCGATCTGTTTAGCACACCAAGCTTCTTCGAGGCTAATATGGCCTTACTCTCTAAGTGACCGCGAAACTGGACTTCGCTTGATATATCGACGCCAAGGATTCCGATACTGGCTGATGCAGTTAGGGAAGTGCTCTCAAATTGAGGTGATACGACCAATGGCATATTTTTAGCGGTGAACGCGCAAACCTGTGTCTTCGTGGGGTTAAATTGGACTAGGTTAAGTCGACCCCAATCTGAAACTTTTGATAAAGAAGTTTCGATTTTAGACACAAGTTTGGATCGGCTTTCGATGACGTTTACCCGAGAAACGTTAGCGCGGCCGGTGTAAAGGGCATCACTCGTGCTATCGTCTGCATAGCAATGGATGTTGCTAATCTGCAGCATGTCGTTGATATGCAGAAGAAACAGCGTGGGTGATAGCACACAGTCTTGTGGGACACCAGAATTAACAGACTTCAAGTCGGAGCATGCACCGTCAACAACGACCTTGATGCTTCTGCCTGTAAGAAAACTGATGAGCCAATTGCACAGTTTCTCGGGAAGCCCATAGGAAGGAAGCTTCGCAAGGAGCGCTTTGTGCCAGACCCGATCGAAGGCCTTCGCCACGTCCAAACTAACGGCCAACGCTTCCCCCTTGGTCTCGATCGCCTGTGCCCACCGGTGAGTTAAGTATACGAGAAGATCACCAGCTGAACGACCCTGACGGAAGCCGTATTGTCGATCATTGAGGAGCTGGTGGTCTTCTAAGTACCGGAGGAGCTGGCAGTTAACAATGGATTCCATTATCTTGGAGAACAAGGAGGTGATGGCTATGGGTCTGTAGTTGGACGGATCCGAGCGATCTCCTTTTTTAGGGATTGGGTGCACTAGAGCTGTCTTCCATGAGTTCGGGACTACGCCAAGAGAGTAGGAAAGCCGATAAAGGCGCGTTAAAACCGGTGCTAACTCTGGAGCACACGTCTTCAGCACGATAGGAGAGATTCTATCGGGCCCACTCGACTTATGAACGTCGAGGGAAAGAAGCGCTTTACGCACTGCCCTTTGTGTAAACCGGACTTCCGGCATGCGGGTCTCGCACTGCAGTATGGTCGGCGGTGCGTTTCCCCCGTCGTCCAGGGTCGAGTTGGACGCAAAGAGTTTGCCCAGAAGATCGGCTTTTTCTTTAGCATCGTGGGCCAACGAATTATCTCCTATGCGCAGAGGTGGAAGGGATGGCTTACAAAAGTTCCCCTGGACAGCTTTGGCAAGAGACCAGAATGCACGAGTTCCGGAGGGGAGACTAACTAGTCTCTCGCCTATTCTGCCGATGTGAGCCGACTTCGCCCCAGCAATTACTCTTTTGAGGGACCTGGAGGCAAAGTTAAATTGCTTCTTTAATGTGCTGGTCTTTACATCCCGTGCTGTCGCTGCATTAGCCCATGCTTGGTAACATTCCTGCTTTCGGCGGGACGCCGCTTTGCAGGTTCGACCAAACCAAGGCTGGGACTTGCCACCTGTGGGAATCAGGGAGAATGGAATGAAAAGTTCCATACCCTGAAGCACAACATCCGCGACAGAGTCAGCAACGACATTGGGATCATCCGGCGAGAAGCAAACCTGCCTCCATGGGTAGGATGCAAAGAATGTTCTCATTCCATCCCAGTCTGCTGACCTATAGTGCCATACGCGGCGACTGCCTGTAACACGCGGCCGCAGCGAGTGAACGAGTGGCACCATACTCCTAATCAGGCAATGGTCCGAAGAGCCAAGAGGGGCCTCAACGGATACTTTGTAGCCGTCAGGATGTGAGGTCAGCAGAAGATCCAACAGTGAAGGCACGTGGCTTTCTGCATCTGGGATTCGCGTAGGCGTTGCTACCAGCTGCGTCAAGCCATATGCCAAGGCGAAATCGTGAACAGATCTTCCCGCATGATCGGTTTTGCGCGAACCAAGCCATTCGGCGTGATGGGCGTTAATGTCGCCAAGAATTACGATCTCTGCGGATGGGACCTGCTGGAGCACTGAGTCTGTAGCCATTTGGACGTGGTCGATGAGTCGGTCCGTTTCGGCATCACCGCTATGGGACCTGTAGAGGCATAGGTAGATGCGGGGATGGTCGTCGCAGTCTACACGTAGCCATAAGATGGAGAGGTCCCTACCTTCAAGATTGCCGAGGCGGCGAGAAGTGATATCATCTCTAACGTACACGCATACACCAGCCTAACGTTTAATAACAGACTTAAGCACCTACTCGAATTTCTGGTACTTTAACGTATGTGCACGTTGATGATGCAAAAGATGACAAAGGTTACTTTTAAAATCAAAGAAAAATGTATACAAAGAAAGTAGGTATTACAGTTAAATGAAAAAAAAAACAAAATATAATAGTATAGTATTAGTAGTATAGTAAAAATAGAAGGTATAACAGGAACAACCAAAATAAAGTCGGGTCATTATTTATAAGTTAAACTACCATAACGTTGGAAATAGGTGTGTTGCCTCAGACACGGTTCATGAACGGTCGATGCTAACGTTCGCCTCCAGGGTATACTGTTCATCTCGTAAAGTCTTTGAATAATCAGAGTAACACCACATTCGTAGTGTTTTAGTGTAAAGTATAAACAGCAACGTAAATCCCCGAGTCCGGGACAATCTCCTTAAGGGTGATTGACACTACTGTTGGCAACAAAAAGGAAAAATATATTATTTTCGAAATATTAAACATGTTTAAAACCTTTATTAGGAAATTTATAATATACTATTTTATTTTTTAATTTATGCACAATTCAGGTGTCGCTGTAAGCAGATAGACGTGTCGTACAAACGGTTAAATTATTTAAGTGTGCCTGCCATCACGAACTTGGACACAAAAGCCGTTAAATTTTATTATTAACATTTACTTTTATTATAAGTAGCACAGGAGGTGTCTTGTGGCATTAGAGCCACCCGACATTGGTAAGTACCGTTGAGGGAAGTACTCATACAAAACAGAGGTTGGATAGCTACTGTAAACTGCTGTTTACTGATTTTTTATTTATTTTTTATGATAAAGGGGGACAGACAAGTCTCTTGATAATAAGTGACAACCTCTGCCCATGGACACCTGCAACGCAAGAGTTGTAAGTAAGCTGTCCGCTTTAGAGGGTGATGAGGAGAGTGGAAAGGGGAGTTTTTCCGGTACCCTTACTCACTCGGCGGTGTCCGTTTACGGTATGCTTGTCTAGTTATTGTGTAAAAAAATACTAAATTCAAACAAACATTGTTTTTGAGCATACATTCCCTTTACATATTGACTGATACAAAAATCACTAAAAGTAAATAATTATTGCAGAGAAAAGATGTAAAAGTCACATTTTGTGTTCATGATCCGTAGCGGTCACTACTGACTGGTTCCCGTAAATAATAAAATATTTTATAGCAATTTTATTACAGTATTCATATAAAACTATCCTGTTAACAAAATAATAGTATTCAATCCATGCATACTTCATGAATATTAATGGAATAAATAGATTAATTAATATTACTCGGATTATTATATAATTATTCGGTCTCGTTCCCATAGCATCAGAACTTGCTATATTGGGACAAATTATAATATAGCTTATAAAACTTACCGAAGAAGTTCTAAAATTAAATGTGGAAAGATAATTGCGAAGTATGTGGTTATTTTTAATATAGATAAATATATAATCTATATTGTACACGTTAGGCATCAAACTAAGAACATAATAATAGGCGAGTACAAATGGCGATACAGGTGAGTACAAATATAATATAATGTTACATAAAAGTTTATTTGTTGCGTAAATATGCTGAATATACAGACAGTACACACACATATACATACTCTCATGCCTGTATCCCCTAAGGGGTAGGCAAAGGTGTATTATACACCCACATTTTACCAATTAGAATTTACTATCACTAACGTCATTAAGTAATTAATTACGTAATTGCCTGCCGGCCTATTGCCATTGACCGGGCACTGTATGACTGTATACATACTGTCTTATATGTTATCTATATGTATAATCCCTAAGTCACCTTTTACGACAACACCGGGAAGAGACGGGGTGGCCTTATTTTAATCCACCGCGAACACCAGGCATTACGAACTGTATTTAACAGAACATCTTAATAATTTGTACTCGTAATATGTGTCGTATATATGAACTTTGCTGATTAACCATTTCAAACCTCATTAAATTCGTGCATTCCTTTCTCTGATAATTAATAATTAAGGCAACCATGTTAGGAATCACTATCGCAAGCAGTTTAAAATGAAGTTTTTTTTAAGAATTCAGCAATAGAATGCCGTTGCTACATCTCGGCATTAGTAGATTTCGTAACATCTAATAGGCGATAAAGCATCGATTTTCACATAAAGCGAGGTTAGTGGCGCAACATCGACCCCTTTTCAATAAAATTCACATTTTCTTTCACAAGTCGGCTGTTGGTGCCTGAGTAACATTCATGACGGAGTTTAGTGACTTCCGAAGTAGCAGGTTATCAGACGTAAGGGGTAGGAGGAGCGGTGCGCGGATGGGGAGGGGGCGGAGGGAAAGGCTGGATGCTGGTGGTGGATTCGCGCCCCCGCATTCAAGTCCCGGCGCTTGGCGCGCTAACTCGCGCCTCCTGTTTCGCGACAGTTACTCGTTCGTTTCTTATTTTATTTACTTCACAGCGTCTGTACAACATCTTTTCTATTCATTGTGACGCAGGTTTGTTAATGATAATAGACAGTGACAGTGTGATTTTTACGGTTCCTTTTTTTTGCATGTCCGTTTTATTCTTGGGATATCATCTTTAATTGCATATACAGTTAACATCTGACAAAATCGTTGAACTTTGCTAAACATTTGGACTGAAATTATTGAAACGCATAAACACAAAGTGATATATAGCTATAAAATTATTTCCAAATAACCAGATAATACTTGCACCTATTTCAAAAGATTTATTTAATTATATATATTCTAGTATTATTTATATTAAAATAGTAAAATAGCTAATGAGATAGGTAGGATAGGATATAATAGTAATAGGATAGGATAGGTAGGATAAACTGCAGTACAAAATAAGCTACAATCATTTCTCGCAGTAAATTTGTAATAAAACTGATTAGTACTTGTTTCAAAGTCAATAATACAAAAATCAAGTCAGTGTTGATTATGCAGTGATAACAGAACAAAGGAATTACCCATTCAAACGAATATAAGGTTTCGGGTTAATTAATAAAGCTGAGTCTACTTAGTGATTATATTTTTAGAAGAAGTGGTGTTAATTTTGTAACTCTCTTAAAAGACAATTCCTGCATTAGGAGTAAGTAGTCCCTGTGTCGTGGGGGGCTACAAACGTTCAATCAACTAACACAAAGAACACCAAAACTATTTGTGGATCACACAAATTTTGGCCCGTATTTGAATCGAACCCACGACCTCCAGTTCAACAGTCAGGGTCACTAACCACTAGACCAACAGGCCCGTCTAAAATTAAAATAAAATTATTATTGATTTTAAATTAAATCGTTGATTACGAATAAAATATAATTCTATACGAGTAAAATATTCTAAATGTTCTAAGGAAAATGGGAGAAAATAACGATAAAGCCATATTTCGTCAGTTTCGTTATAACTATTATTATATATATTATTTGATACAAAACACTTTGCAGGAATAACAAAAATACAAGTATTCACTTAACTTTCAAGGTTAAACTCTGGTGAATCTAGATACCAATAAACTGTTGAAAAACTGAGTGATAAGGTTTTGTGAGTGGGCAAGTTGGTGCGGGTAGGCCCAGAAAGACGTATACTGACCAGATCGGCAGTTTACTAAAGGGCCACATTAAAAGTACCGACCGTAACCGACGAGCCTTTTACAGCGACAGTATCGTAGCAAATGGCGTTCTAACGTCTTTGCCTACCCTGGTCGGGAAAAAGGCGTGAGCATATGTATGTATAATAAAGCTTTTAGAGCGGTAAGGATAAAACCTGGCACTACAATGTAGGTAGATATTTTTAGGTAGCAAATTAAATTTATACGTGGTACAGTTATCGATTAGGAAGGAAACACGGTAACTATTAGCCGTTATTGCCGACCTTATTTTAGGGGATGATGCCAATAACGTTTAGAAAAACCCAGGATTTTAATATGATAAATACCTACATCCCATGCCCTTAGCGTAAGCGTAGCCTTACAGTAAAAGTATCGATTTAAATCTATAGTCACATTGGGTACAGTCAAAGTGAGATTTGTGATACAAACCCTAAGCTGATTGTAACTTGTAACATAGAACGGGTTTTATGGGAAGTGAATCCTATGCTCCCGTCCTACTCTACTTGGCGGGAATTCGTGTTATGTGGCTCACACGCAGAGTAAAACGATAAAAACGCACTTTCGATCCGGACCCGGAGCGAGTTTCTATTTGGCATGATAATCAAGTACACTCGCGAGCGAAACCCAACGGACCTTTATGTCAGCAAATCTTAATTGAGTGCGCAGTTTATTTAAACATCGTTTTATATTTTAACATCCCTTCCAAACATAATTTAAATTATCACGAAACAGGATTTAAGTTTTTTTTTTTTTGGTATTTTAAGAATTACAATGTTAGTCAAGAACCCGAGTTTATGTCTGTTTACTTTTTTTTATATCGCACCATCTCATTAAAATCAAGAGCTTCGGGAGCTTAGACAGATATTAAATTATACTATATAAAAATGAATTATTTGCATAATCTGTTTTGAGTTAAAAAGTATATATCTAGAAATATGTATGGATTTAGAGCAATTGTGTGTTCTTTGTGACATGACATGAAATTGTACATTGTTTCTGAGCGTTATGTATTGTAAATCTTGATCTAACGTTAACCTGCTATAATTACTATGTACCCGTATAACGTATAGTACAAGTAACTTAACTAATAAACACCAATCATTAAGGACTTCAGATGACTCTACTGGAAACATAATTTTTATTTGATCATTAATTGTATTTAGTAAATTTCTAAAATCCGTTATATTAATAAATATTGCTTGTCAAAATTCAGCCCAAGCGGCGAACCGCTTTATTCAGCTATTTGAGCTATGCTTAGATAGACAATATACAACACTCAGCTCAGCAGCGTAGTGGGGAGGTGACCACTTAAACCAATGCGCCATCCGTCCAATCAAAAATTGAGAATCAAATCTCTGTCGCAGGAACCACATTATTGCAATGCAATTTACCTTTCTTTAGTGAAACCCACTACTTAATACGGTTATCGAGTGTATTAGTTGAGTAATCCTTATATTTTATATAGGTACTATTATGGCGTACATACACAGATCAGCTAATTATTTTTTGTTCCTATCATTTGAATATTTTTCTCTTAAGGGTGGCATTAATCATGTTTAAAATTTTCGGTTGGGGTATGTTTGACTCCATTAAAAAGTTTCGGTAATGATATTACTGTTAATGTTTTTCTATAAAGCACGCGATCAAAGTCCTAAGCTGAGTCGACTCAACAACTTTCAGTACCACTCTCTTCACTCGTGACGTCTAGTCTAACCGCTTAAGAATCAATTACAGAAACTTACTCTAGTTGACTAATAACCTGGGACGTTTCGAGGCACCCTATTACTATTTAATTATTATAGAACCCTATATGAATATAAGACGTAGCATAAAGACCGTAGAGCTCAGCATATTTTAGTTGAAATTGGATCGGGCGTTTGTATAGTCGGCCGCCGATGTCGGTGCATTTGGCCAAACTTGTCATATGGAGCCTTAAGTATAGATGACAAAATATGTCGTTAAGTAAAACATTAAATATCCCCTTTGGTAACCAGGCGCGATTACATAAAAATAAGGATTCTAGTTATGGATTTATCAGTGAAAGTATTTTATTTTTCCACTCTGCTGTAAGTATTTCTACCCATAATTGGACAGACTTCTGGTGGACTCTGATTCCATAGAAAAGGATAATAGTAAATAAATAGTAATGTACATTTCTAACTTTTGATACTTACCAGTGCCCTAAGTGGTATTAAAGCATTCGATATAGTAATACGGTGCGATATAGTATATCTATAGTAATCTTAGTAATCAGATTATACGAGTCAGCCTTCTTCTTGTTACGTATTCAAGTTAAAGTACTTACAAAGGTTATATAGTAATTTACATTAATAAGATTAATAATGTGCCTCACAGTAAATTGGATAACTAATAATTTCACGCCGTCAAACAATTGTGGTAAGGAGCTGAATATTGTAATTGGATTGGATTATTTTCTCTTTAGTTACCTTCTCCTCATTGAAATGCATTGAGGTTACACATTTACTATTTTTATTTATAACAACTTACGTCTTACAAATGCGTAGTGGAGGTAGGGCACTTTACTGTATCTTTATAATATCAATATGAAACATATAAAGATTTTAAAATTTGTTTTCAAGACAAATTTTCTTTTATTCTGCTGCTCTTGCCCTTCAATAAAACCGCTAGACCATAACATTTTCATAAATCAAAGGATGTACGAGTATGACATCACAGTCACCTTTGACATTTTGTGACTGGCTAAGTGGAAAGCTTATACGACACTTAATTATCTAACGGATCCCATACTCAATTACTCATACAAGGAATAATTTACACAAAATCTCCTGAAACCGAAAAACATTTTAACAGCGTTTTTTTTTTTATAATTGTTGATAATGATACCCCCTTTTCGTAAAATACGTTATAAAATTTTATAATATATTTCAGAGATGATAAAACAAGTAAAACCACGGATTAAGCAGTACTGAGTTAAGCTATTTAATGTTTTAAGTATGCGTCTTTACGCTCTAAATGTTACGAGATAGGTCATGAGTATAAGAGTACAGGCTCAGGCTAGCTGGGATTTTGTGAAACTTCACTTGACTTTTAAACAGTGTTTTTGTAAAAATTGTTAAACAATGATAAACTTCGAAAACGTGTTAGCTTGTAATTTATAATAGGAATCAGAAGAAAAACTATAGTGGCTTCAAATGCAGATGTTGGTGAGTTACAACGTTTATATTGAAAATAAAAAAAAGGTACAAGTGAATTGTACATCGTATTATATCGAATGCAAATAGATGCTCGAGGATTTGCATATTGTAAAACGGATTGAACGGTGACCAACTGACCTCTGATATAAGTCTTTAAATAAACATGTAAATTGTATACTTTTTTTTTGTTCGCTAGTACATATTTTATGTTCGGCAATACAACATGTAGTTTAAATACTAGGTACCGTGAAAGCATTGTGGAATATTGTATACTTACTATTTTTCTAATACTTAAAAATAGATAAAAGGATATAAAATAAAGTGTATAACTTTATTTTATATATTTTTGTCAAAGCGAAAAAAAGTTCTATTATGTCGTTTTGTCGTTTTTTTAAACTTATACATCTAGTAATATCAAGCCCAAAGATATGGCCTAATTAACATCAACTACTACTAATTAACTAAGTAATTCAACTGGTAATTCAATTCAAGTTGAATTATTTACTTAGTTAGTAAAATAGCTTACACCAGCACTGGTCCACCAAACACTCACCAGTACGTTCTTCAGACCCAACTTTCGCTTGGGACAGGATATTTTTTATCACTCACAACGAATCCTGCCGCTGACTCTGACTTAGTTTGCAATTGATTAGTTTCCTCGATCATTTTTAATTCTTCTTTGTCAACAAGGGTCTCCGGCCATCCGCAATTGTTCTGTAGGTCAACATTTCCAGAACAAAAACGTTGGAACCAAAAACTTATAGCGCTTTCTTTTACAGTAGCTTCCCCATACACATAATGAATCCTTCGAGCTGTTTCAGAAACGTAGGTGCAACAGTTGTGAACAGAACCGTGTCAAACAAAATCAAATGGCGTGAAAACTAATGAATAACCAAATACAAAACACATATACAGAAGCCTAAATTTGAAATAAATTTGAATTTGGAATTCCTAACCAAACGCCAAATATTAGTGATCAAAGTAGCCACTTCGACAAAATACCAATTTCGTAATGTAAGGATCTAATAATAAGGACTAGAATAAGAGGGTTTGTCTCGCAATATAAAATAAATAAAAATGTTTTTACCCAAGCATTATTCTTCAACATTTTTTATTTAGAACATTAGTGAGTATTACTCGGACAGTTCATCAACTTAATATATAATGAGTGTGACCGAGCAATGCAACCAACCATCTACTTATAGATATATGTTAACTTACACATATAAATTTAGAACAATACGATTTTGCGTATACATATTATACAAAAAAGACCGTTAAGCGATTTTATGAGCACTCTAGCAGAGTCTTGCGACAGTTACCATATGCGATGACGATTCCAACCGAGATAATACGATATTGAATAGGTTTTCAGATAAAAACCTTTTCTGGAAATCCCATACGTAGTAGCAAAAGTAATGATTTAAGTTCTTTGCTATTTTGTACTTAACAAGATAAAACGAAATGAAAAATCTGTTAACGTGTATAATTTATTGTTCATAATATTCGTTACGGTGTTTATAACTACATATATTAATTTCATTCAATTTAATTAATCTACAGATTAGATCATGTCGCCTTGCAACTAACTAATTTTAACAAATTTAAGTACATATGTTAATTTATGAATGAACATACATGCATGGGTTGTGAAAAGATTTTTTTATCTGTGCCTTTAAATACCACCCACCACAAAACGTGTATTCAGGCTTAAATTAAATGTTTTACAAAATTTATCACAAATCATTAATTGGTTTGTAACCCCACATGAACTAAATTATAAAAAACAAACTAGGAACGTCAAAAAAATAATGTATGTAATATTATTGAAGCATTTACAAATAGGTTTTTATTTTTTTATACATTAGGGGGAGACAAACAAACGGGTCACGGATGGTAAGGCCAACCGCCCTCCATGGGTATTCCTGGACGGCGGGCAACTTAAGAGTCGTAAGTGCGTTTTTGAGGGTGATGAGGGATAGGGGGATGCAGGAAGGGGAAAGAAAAGAGGCGGATGAGGAGATGGGAAAGAGGAGAGGGGGTGAGGGGAGAAAAAGGAGGAAAGGGGGATTTGGGCCTCCGGAACAGTTACTCATTTCGGGGAAATGCAACGCTAGCATTACTTCACAAGCGGTTTTCTGTGAGGCCGTGGTTTCGCACCACTCGAGCCGGTCCATTTGTGGCTAAGCACGACTCTACCACTGTTTTAGAAAGACCAGAACATTCAAAATACGAAATATGTAATTGAATTTAGTCGACGCGAATTTACTACAAAGTACTTTTCAATTGTTTTTAAAAAAGTGACTAATTTCATCAACAAATTAAGCACTATGAAATACTAAGTAGCTAGTGATCTAGTGATCTACTTAGTATTTCACAGTGCTTAATTCTTAATGAAATTAGTCATCCTTTATAAAAACAATTGATAAGTACTTTGTAGTAAATTTTAATTTTATATCATCAACAATAATGTTAAAAGGTTAGGTAAAGAAGAAAGTTAATGTTAATTGGATAGGTTACAGTTCATTACACATCTTGGATTATTTGAATAATAATTGTTCATAAATGTATACAGTGACATTATCGCTGCAATGCTTAAAAACTCAATGATGGCATTTTCTATCTTAATCTTTAAATTTGTAATAAAATCAACAAAGAAAATTATTTCAAATTACAATCGAAATTAAATTTTATCACTCAATCACCTTTAGTGAGAATCGACTTCAATTTATATAGAAATTAGGGAAGTACTGTTTTATTTTCCAGTAATATTCTGAAGGGGCGTGGTTTCAGAGCGATGGATGGGTGTGAATTTGACAGAGGTTGTTAATTGTACAGTCGTCAGTGTCGATCGCGAACTCCTTGCGGTCTCGAGGAAAATTACGGCTCGTATATGCCTCGTTGAACATTCGCACAGTTTAATGAAGTCGTATAAAACAAATTTAAGAGCTGACTCCGGTAGATTTCCGTCTTCCTCTTAAATTGTTCGTATTGAACAAATATGTACCTGATTTAGGAAAATAATTATATTGAATTAAGTTGAGAGATAGAATCTGAACCATCCACATGAGGGACCTTTAAAACTGGTCATTATACATACACGTATACATACGCTCACGCCTGCATCCTCTAAGAGTCTAAGGGATGGGCATAGATGTATGAAACTCCCACATTTTGCAAATAACAGGTCCCATACCATACCAGGCACCGTGAACCACTCGGCATTATAAAATGGGCTTAATAAACGTAGATTCATAAATACGTTAATTTGTTGTATTAAAAATATATAAAGAATATAAAATATGAAATTAGATAGTATGAGTTGAAAGAATAGTTCGTTTTCAAGAATCTGAACAAAATGTGCCATGTCTAGAAACTTCACACAATTTTACACAAAACTTTAATTAAAAAGTTTTCTGATGCGGTTAGTTAGTTTTTTTTTTCTGTTTATTTTACTTATCTTCAGCACGTACATAAAACACATTGTTAGTTCACTGTCGAAAAAGTTCTTGGTTTTGTTCACAAACATATTATAAGGCTTGAAGAAATATACAAGCGAAAACTATATTCACGATACTTTTTTTCTAAATGAAAGGTAGCCTATGTCATGTTCTGTAATCCTGCCAAGGTGTGTTAATATAAAAACCGTAATTAAAAAAAAAAAAATATTACTTTCGCAATTTATATTAGTTAGCGAGCTAGAATATTTACAAAATCGTTTAAAATAATTACTTATAGGTACTGTCATTCATCTATCATTGTAATAGATAGTTTAAAAAAAGTTTAAACTGTCCACATTACAAAATATTCGTAGTTATCAAACTCGTTTAGATTTAAACATCCCTCCCCCAAAAATGTGGGGAAAGTCCGAATAGAATATTAGCGCGGTGTAATTGACGGGTCCCTGAAGTTAGTGGTAATTAATTTTGGACTCGCTCCTATCTATCAGAATTTACATGGAATTTATAAGGATTAAGAGTCTGTGATAAGCGTGCCTTTTAAGACAGCCTTTCAGACTTTGAATGTTCGAATTTCGACGACTAGTCTAGTTAGATCTCGCAATAATAATTTGTATGCCAAAATTCGTAGTTTAATACCATGCCTCGATATTGGCAAACGAATTTGTTTAAGACTAACCAATGAATTCCACCAAATATTTTCAATTACATTAAACTTGGTGGTTAACCAGTTGCAGATGGAGTAACTATAAAAATAGTGATCTGAGGGTTTTAATATTGTTTGTCTTAAATTCAACCTTCCAGCTATTTTATAACGACGTGAACTAATTATTTCATAAACTAGCCGCTGGCATATGCTTCACAGAAGTGTAAGACAGAAATTCTATCTCAATAATCTCATAGTAACTGTAATAATAAAGCAACATATAGTGAACTATTTTCGACGTTATATTGTTAATGTTTAACAAGCCTACATATAATAACTGTTGCAATTCACAAATAAGTAAAAATTGCTCTGCAGACATAGTCGCAAAATTAGAATTTCGCAATTTTATATAAATATAGAAAATATTGTTGCGTAGTTGTTTTAAGATGTTTATCTATGGAGACTTCAAAGGAAACGAATTTAGCAGTTATTGGTCCAATCCGTTTGTTTTTTTCCTATTCTTTTTCAGAACCCTGCACCTCCTAATAGAGATAAAATAAAACTGAAACTCATAAATTTTATGTATCTCCCTTATACCCAATAATACTTTGTATACGGTCCGAGTTTATCTTATTTAATATTTTACTTGATAAATGTAGGCAATGTTGTGGGCTCTTACATAATTAAACAGTATCTGAGGGTCCAACTTGTAATGAGTTATACATCATATACAGAAATAAACACTTAGCTATTGATACCTTCTTACACAATGCTATATATTTAACTTTGGACCTATTTGAAACAGAATCGTCACAGTCGATTCTGTTGTAAATAGTCCAATTTAGATCTTAGTTTTTTTCGCTCGTGATATAGCGAGATAGACGAACAGACGAGTCACTTGATGGTAAGTGACAACTGCTGCCTATGAACACCTGCAAGTCAACAATCGTAAGTGCGCTGACCGCTTTTGAAGGTGATGAGAGGAGAGGGGAAGTTGGACCTCAGGTACCCTAACTAACTCGGTAATAAAATACAAGCATTTTTTTCTGTTTGGTGAGCCTGGTCCAGTATGAAGGTCTAGTACCTTAAGTCAATAAGGTAAGTGAAAATGAGTTACAAGCTCAACTAAACTTATTGCTTTTTAAGTGATATTATGTTTACCCATGTAAAGACATGATTCCTTAGCAATAACCTCTTAGTTGCAGACCAAAAAAATCATAATAAATAAATATTAACAAGGCTTCCCAAAAGACGGATCAAAGGCAAACCATCAGACGGGTCAACTGATGGTAAGCGACTACCGCCACCCATGGAAATCTGCAATTCAAGAGTCGCAAGTGCATTGTCGGCCCTTTAAGTAAGAATACACTCTTTTCTTGAAAGTTTCCAGATCGCATCGGTCCAAAAATTTATTACACAGGCTGGTTGTGCGAGACAAAAGCTTTTGGAAAAGAGAACAGTTGTGGAGTGATAATCATCCAGGTGATGCGGATGGAAGTTTGTGGCAGGTATAACTCCCAAAAAAACCTCTAAGCCCTCGCCGTGGTACAAGCGATAGTGAATGCGACGAACTTCCATCTTTAAACTAATATTTGTATACTGGTAGATAATGTTGGGCAGCGGAAAACTTACAACTATGTATTTATAACAATATTGAAAAATTAAACCCAGGTGCTCTTCTGATCAGTCGAAATAACTTGAGCAACGCAAGGGGTAAACTTCCACGAAGTCAGTATTATATATTAGTATTTACATTAAAGATAAATTTGTTTTAAATTTCGATTTATTTTCATTTTACCAAATTGATTTAACTGTTTTTATTGCGTTAAATAATAATTGAATATCGTAAATGTTAGGAAGGACAGAAATTGCGGACGTTTATAGTATCTAACCTCAGCATAATTTCAATATTATCTCCCTATAGAACTTTTCAAAAGTGACCTCCGTGAGATATAAAGGGTGTATGGGATTAATCCTAGTGATACGTGTGTTAAATGCAGGTAGTATGCTACTTAGTTTGCTCTATTTTAGATGGTCATATTCATTTATATTAATCGGATTACCATATATTTTTGTGAACCAACTAGGTTTATACCAGTAATGAAAAACAATATGAAGCAATATGAATTAATACTTCATAGAAATCTTGATGTTATTTTGCATGGGCCCATCAACTTTTTAATTTATAGTATGCAACTTCCGATGAAAGCGTAGGAGTTAGCCGCAACGTCCAACAATAAGCAATATTAACACGTATTTTTTTTTATTATTGTATAAATTACATTTGAGATTTGCAAAATGTTTCACCATAATTTAACACGGAGGTACTAACCTACTACTACCAATTAATTTCGTAAAGCTTACTGGTCAAATCCTAATCATTGTTTAGCCTCTACTAGTATGTACGCTACCGCAAGTGTCGCTAAATTGCATGACAAGGTGTAGCTTTATGGCAATATTGTCTATGGCTTTATCAGTGTGATAAATCTTAACACTGCATTCCTACCTCTACGTGGCCGTGTTAGGATGTAACGGTCCGGGTCATAAATAAGGGTTTATAGATTTATTCTGCCCGAAACATGTTGGACAAAAAAAACAATTATAATTTCTGTATGTAATATAGCTGTTGTAATCAGTAAATTTTATCTTATTTAATAACTTATTATTAACATATTCTAATACTTAATTTACATAAGTTAATAATTAAAGGTAAAAGAAGTAGAAGACGAAATCGTAGATATTGAACGACAAATTATAATCGTAGATATAGAATTACATTATGTATACGTATACATATACATTGTGTACTAAACATAGCAGTTTAACGTTAACAAAGCATTTTTTTATATAGCCTTAAGTCATCTACAACTACTATCATTTACTACCTAA
The DNA here is from genome assembly GCA_947561695.1 of Tyria jacobaeae. Taxonomy (NCBI): domain Eukaryota; kingdom Metazoa; phylum Arthropoda; class Insecta; order Lepidoptera; family Erebidae; genus Tyria; species Tyria jacobaeae. The sequence goes on from OX387209.1 coordinate 16,059,599, forward strand.
AATAGAACACTACAAAAAAAAAATATCCGACCTAAAGTTAAAGTTATAAGTTAGCTACAAAAATATTTTGTGTCGAACACAGTTTATTTAGCTAGGCATTCATTCCATTAGGTTTGCCACCAAGCCGATATAAATGACGAAGACAATCATCAAAGCTGAGGTCATCATTAGCTACGGTCCTTAAAAACAATTTCTTTTCTTTTATTTTAATTATTCGTTTCTTTAAGCTGTTGATGGTCTCAGACATTGCTTTTCTTGTAGTAGAAGCGCTTGTTATGACATGCCTGACATATGACGTTTCGGCCGTACTGAACCCAATGCCCCGTACGAGACGAAGACGCCCAGATGTTATGTGGTAATAATTGGTAATTACGTTTTTAATGCGTTTGGGATTAAAGGCTGTAATGGTTGTTCTTCAAACTTAAAACTTCTCGTGACCAGAAGGCTGGCCTTTTTCTTACACAGCCATTAAGCATTGCCATTCAACGTGGTAATGGTGCCAGCCTCGTGGGGACGCTACCCCACGATACGGAGGAATTTTACGATGCGTGTTTGTAAATAATATTTTTATCTTAATAATATTTTCTTTATTTTAGCTATAGATAAATGTAAATATTTATATGTTTAATGATTTAAGAAAAACGAAAATTCTATACATGTGTACGATAATAACTTTAAAAAAGGAACCGTAAAATCACTCAATTTTAAACGACGAAAACTTATTTGTCTATAAAAAAACAGTGTTGCAATTTTCTAGTCCTGCATTTATTTATTTTTAACTTTTAGTGTAATTAGTGTAGTAAAGACGGAAGAGTTTAAAACTAACTGAGAATATGGAGCTGTCTCGAATAATTTGGTTCATCGTGTTAGCCGTAGCAGTTGATGCCTCCCTTTACGATGATGACTATGACACGTACACAAAGGCCTACGATTACAAGAATGCAGGTAACTTTAACATACTTATGTTTTTTTTTGCATCCCGCCGAGATAAACTTCAGTAGCTCAATTTATTGGCAGAGCGAAATATAAGTATAATTGAAATTGAAATTTAACGTCTTCGCATTTAGTTTACAAATTCTAATAACATTACAGTATGTGATCTCAATTTTTGTGATTTTATTTTCTCAGTTATGTCTTTCAATCGAACAGAATGGCGTCCTTTCAAATTGAGTTTTGTAACGAAGCCTTAAAGGCAATAGTCGTCAAAGCGCCTAACTTGATTTTCGCAACGGCCGAAAGGGAATAGATTTGAACAATGGCATATTCAGATTTAGTTTTCCATACTTGTTCATTTTTGTTTTTTGTTTTATGAGTATTACTTCTGTTTATTTAAAACCAAGAACGACAACATACTATTTAGTTTAGCTCGTTACTGTTATTCCTGTTATACACATAATTTTATTTAAGTTTTGAATATACAAATATGCTTAATGCTGTATTTAATTTTAGTTCAGTTAAAAAATCCTTACTCCATCTACTGTGTAGGGATCGAACATATTTCATTTATATGCAAATTAAATATAAAGTCCAATATCGTATAACGAAATAGGTAAAAAAGCAACTTTTTTAACGTATGAGAATGGCCTCAACGAGCAGATGGATCACCTGATGGTAAGTCACCTGTAAGCTGTGGTCTTTTTAGCACATCGTTATTGAGACGATTTTGAGTTACTAAAGGTAAGTAGTAATTGACTCTTAGTTATGAGTGTCTTATGAGTATATGGTTTTTTATTATTGTAGCACCAAGGAGTAAAACATTGACAATGTTGACTCTGTGATATTTTAAGAATATTAAATAAGTAATTAATAAATTTTGTAAAACTACGTTATAACTTAAAATATATTGTTGAAACATTAAGTTTTTTTTATATTAAAGAGATCTATACAACCCAAAATAAATTATATTTCTAAGACTAGTTATAAGCTGTTGCTACCCCATGAGGCAGCTCGTAGAAATAACTAAATTACTTCGTAGAGCGTAGGAAAATCTAGCGTACTCGTAGATACGTACTGTGGTAGAACGCTACGCCTGTTGAAAACCAATCTCTAACTTTCATGCAAGTTGGCGGTTACTTGCACAAACTCAATTTCATCTAGGATGGGTCAACAAGGTGTCAATAACAGCATCCGCTTTGTTGTTTACTTTAACACGGTTGATTGTAGGCAGTCAGCCCAATGTGTTGGGCAAGGGCGCTTAACAAAGTAACATATGCAAGTACGCTTGAAAGCTTCCAGTTACGTCAGTAACGAATGCACTCATCGCCGTTGCCAGCACGTAAGGCCCGGTAATACAATTTCCCAGTACTCCGACGCTATTGCCATCTTGGGGACAATTTGCCCTAATAGTGGTACATCTACTATTCAAAATGAACATTGTTTAGTCTTTCGCCGAGATGGTTATTCAAGTTGCAGCAACCTTTTCACAGAATAATGCTACACTGCATTATGTTTCATTCAATCTCATTTGCGAACACACTTGTTTTGCTCAGAAAGAAAAAATATCAGAACGACAAAAAATAGCACAAACCCGTTTTCAATAGAGGCACACACAGTTTGTTACAAAGCCCTTTTGAAACATGAAACCTCTAGTCACCTTCATACATTTAAAGCTTGCTCATAGTAGCTGTTTGATCTAACAATGTAAGGAACACTCGGTTTATTGAATAAACATATTCAGGGGAATACTATTTGAATACCAATTCTAGTTTTAAGACTGAAGTGTATAAGTAGTAGTCCTATTAAATTATAGATTTCAAATGACTATGAATGAAGCTAAGAATAAAATGTATTATTGGAAGTGTCATTAAGATATGTATGTATGCATCTATAAATAACCATTCATTGGTAGATCATTCTCCTGTGATATATGTATGTGCCTACCTACTCTGTTTAATATTAAAGGAAGAACTATTATTTTTAAGGATGCATTTATTTCTACCAAACCACAACAAATCGTTATAGAGGTCTAAATAATCCTTTACAAATGTATGTATATGGAATTACTTCAAATAGGTAGGGACAAGTCGCGTTTTAACCCCTTGATAGATATTAGTATAGTTTCTTAAGTAGTAGATATTGTTTGTGTGGTTCGGAAAACATTTATTGCTTACCATCAGTGGCATTATGGTAGGCTTACAAATAAAAAAAAAATAAAAAAAAAACATAATATAATGAAGACAAAATAGGTGAGATGTTCTCATGATGCATCTTTACATGAGTGAGAACTTAAATTCTTATAAGGATAACTTCGTGGAAGGCAGTTTTTGTCGCCATTTGTCTCAAAGTGATTTCATTCCACGACAAGACAGCCTCCGAACAAGCTTATCGGCCGGGCACAGCTCGATGTATCTTCGATTTACCCCCTCCACTAGTTGCGAGGTTCGAAAGGAGCGACATTTATAGGCCTTTCTAGTCAGTCTGATTAGTAATTCTCAACTCTATTGGCCGTACGGCTACTGTGAGCGTATATTACGACTTACATACTAATTGGACCGTCGCTACGGATTATTTAACAGTACTCCGTCGAATAATCCTCCAAGCAGCGACTAGTGTGTATATGTACTTTACAGAAAGGTTAATCAACAAAATTAACTGCTCCATATAATTGCCTATTAAATATTAGAGCATCTATTTCAATAGTAATTTAGCAAGTTCTCATACTAGATGCATCTATTATGTAAGACGAAAGGTACAACAAACGTAATGTAAGCAGGTAGTGAATTCGGTCTTAATAGGTTGTCATTAACATTGTAACAAGTACAGTAGAAAATCTCACGTAAAACATTAATGAGCAAGTTGGCAAGATAAGATAACTTCAAACGAAGATTGAAGGAGGACCGTTGAGAAACCGCGCGCATTAACATTCCAACGTGGAGGAGGCAATAATGTGGGTGTTACACGGTGAACGTTAGACTCGAGCAAATGGCCGCGCACCCCGGGGATATGGGTATTTTGTTACGAATTCACTTCACTTACCGCTATCGTCTGCGTTTAAGCTGTCTATGTACATGTACTAAAAATACCTACTATTTCCAAAACCACAAAAATAGTAAGTACCTTCGGTTTGGGTTTGCCTTGAATAGTAAGGATATTTACAGGGCCTTTGAGAATGATCGCTTCCTTTCTATTCTAAGAAAATATTTGTCAAGTTCGAACATTCAGGTTCAGTTAGCAAACTTTACGTTATATCCGAACCTGTCTTAATATAATGCATATTAGTAGTGAAGACATTCCTTATCATGGGCACTTTTATGGTTACAATAAAACGTGAAATATAAATGTTACAAACGACAATGGGAAGACTTGTATAATTTTATGGTACCATGTATAGCATACAAACGTTACTGTCTAACATTACTGAGGTCGTAACACTTGCGCGTAACAATTAATTGCATGTTAAATTAGTCAGCACTTTGTAACCGCAATGAATACCTATTGTAAAAGTTTTGAAGCGAGCTCTGTACGAAATACAGCTTTTTCCTATGAGCAATCTCTGATGGTAGGTACTAGAATTAGAATACAGCGCGGGTATAGTACAATATAGTAAAAGGGCTCCGCACTCGTCGGCTGCGGGCCGATAATATTAGGAGGGTCCACGTTTTGTTTACAAATTGGTTTGCAGCGCGTGCCTTCTCCTGTCTCGCCTCGAGATAAATCGGCTGCTACTACCCGACTATAATTTTCTTCAACCTTGTTTTATACCCACGTTAAACGGTGATTTCAGCTGTAAATGGATTGATCCAGTTTACGACACTCCCTGGTTCAGACAAATTGCAGCGATATTATAGGATGTAAGGCGTAATAAACAAGTTTTACTATATTTTTTTCTAAATTGGTTTACTTGATAATATATTATAAACATGAGTATTAATGCTTTAAAACCTTTGCTCCGTTAGAACATTTTACCTTTCTTTGTGTTATTGCGTAAGTAAAGCAATCAGAAATGTAGGTATTCAAATGGATATTCGTTTTGACACATTTGTTTTGTACGTATGTTTTTGCCATCAACTCTTACATAATATACATTTTAGTTTGATATAAATGGAGATTAAAGACCCTCGGAAAAGTCAACATGTTCCACATCACATCTTCCAAATAAATTAAAAAGGTGTAAGATATTCAGTGAAAGTGTTGCTATATTAAATATTAACATCTATAGGTTTATACTTAAGGTTGTTTTCAGTTTAACTACAATCATTCTCAAAATATTTATCAGGAAAAATTGTGGTTGGTCGAGATGTAATGATAAATTCACCCTTGACCCGACCTGTGTAACTAAAACCCCTAACGATATTGTCAAAAAAAATATTTTGCCCTCTATTTACTTATTTCTCTCGTAGTCTCAAGCTGCCATTCAATTTATTTTATTTTTATTACAGAGAGCCGCACTTGTACGGAGTCAGAGTTCCGCTGCAAAACAGGAAGATGTATACCGCGATCCTGGCATTGCGACAATGAAAAAGACTGCCCTGACGGTTCAGACGAGGAACCCGGCACATGCAGTCAGTATAATCCTTTGACCTATTCAACTTAACTTCTCACGATCTATTAGGCCGCCAGTACTTTAATTTGATACCAAATTATTTTTTTATGATAAACTTTGTTGCTTTCAACTTACTTATTTCTCCTATGGGAGTGAAAAAAGAAAAGTTTTATGTAATGTTGTTTTACAGAGGGCTGCCAGTAAACTCTAAGATTAATATAAAGTTTTCTCACTTACGCTAAATGAAAATGAAACAACGGAGGCCTAAGCTCATACTTAACAATTTGTTTGTCGAAAATAAGTAAACACTGTTTATTTGGCAAATTTACTTTAGGGTCGAGTCGTCTATTGTTTAAATGTAGAACAATAAAAAACAAGGTCTCTGAATGACAAAGCCAGTACGGGTATGAAAACTGGACGATCCTATACCCCCAACCCGAGTTATCCCTTGTTATTAGAAACCAAAAAGTTTTTATCAAACCACAATTTTGATGTAGACAAAGTTTCTGCGGCAATCGTAATCTAAACTTCAGTTATTTTCTTACATTTAAAATAAATAGAGTAAGAAAAGTGTAATTAAAGTATGTTTTATGTATGTATATTAGATGTAAATGGGGATGTAATAGTTTGTATAAGTAACGAAGGTTTTTTTTTAAACAAGTAAACGTTTCGCATTATTGTCAATTGAAAACATAAATGAGTGTCGAGGTTATTAAATGTCAATTGGCGAATTTATCCTGCTCTCGAAAAACTGACAGAAATCAGATCTAACTTATCAATATGGAAAACAATAATCACGACTTAAGAAGTAGAGTAGAGATATGTTCCCAATTCCGATATCACAAATAAACTATCCAGTTAGGTACCAATGGATATTTAGTTATGTTTATTCAAGAGATGAGATTTATTATGTAGACATTATATTTTGCATTACTGAGTATCTGGCGGTCAGAGTAATGGCATCATATCAATTCCAAAACTGAAATCGTAAAAAATAATTATCTCACAATTTATGAGAAAACTTTTGAAATACGAGTATTTTGTTCTTAGCGGGACATCCGAACTCAGATTAAGATCTTAATTACAAAAAAGTTTCCAAAGTAATTTTATAATCTGCTCTCACTTAACTACCTGCAGCTAAGAAAAAATATGACGGCCTGTTGGTTAGTGACCCTGACTGCTGAGAACTTAGAGGTCGTGGATTCGATTCCCACACGGGACTAAATTTTGTACGTATGTTTAAGAAACAAATCTTATCTAAGTCATTGAATCAAAGGAAAGTCACTTATTTTAGTAGGAAGCCTTTTATTACCTTTGCCTAATCCATGACACTGTTTCTCAAAAGCCATTTATGATAATTATAATGATGTAAAGTAGTTCAATAAACATTACGCATCACACACTCTTTATATAAAGACTTTCATATGGAGCGGTAAAAAGAATATATTTAAATACATAGTAATAAAAATCATTATGTAGGCATATATGTTAAAAGCGCCGCATATTTGGTGAGTCCAATATCTTTACAGACATGTAAATTTTGGTTTTAAGCAAGTCCGTAAACGTTATGTAAAAAATGCGAGTATTCGCAAAGAGGGTCTCCACGAATGAATTTTTACAGAGAGCCCGTGGTATTGAAATAAAACACGTAATATGAATTTAAACATTCCATGAGACGTGTAAAGGATCGCGTTAATTTATTTATAGATGAAATGAAATAATGGTCCCGAAATATGAACTCATTCGTGTCGACTGAACTTGTAATTTTTTTTTTTTTGGTTATGTATTTCTGATAGCCTTGTCAGTTTGAATAGATTTTTTTTTACTTAATTACATTTTGCTATTTCTGCTAACCTTACTATTTGCCAGTACAATCTACTCGGTATCTTTTTTTTTTTTTTTTTTCGTGTGGAAACCCCCTCGGGCCGTCATTCCACCCGGGTTTTCAGTGGAACGGTGTGTCGGAATCGAACCGACTAAAACCACACGGTGTGCCATACTGCGCTTAAAATAGGAGGAATCCGGGAACAGCTTTATTAAGACATCCGGAATCTACTCGGTATCTAATCTAACCAATGAGCTTAGAACTGCTGAATATCGGAGAGATATGTACTAGATTGCTTATTTGTGTCTATGGCTGAGAGGTTGTTGCTTTTGACATCAAATAGACATAAACCTAGACATCGAGAGATATAGTATTCTTGACAACCGGGAGCGACATTAAGTAATTTTCCATGCACGGACTGTCCTGATATACGGACTGGTCAGCGGTCCATAGGGCGACCTGTGGCTTTGGTAATTTGATCATGACTTAACTCATCAATTAGCAACCACCGGATTTTCAGTAAGGTTACCTACTAGGATCTATGATTAAATCGATGGATAGGCTTTTTAGGGTTTCAAGTGTTTATAGTTATCCCATTGCCTTATAAATACCTTAACTATCCATTTTCATTCCTTAAAGTTAAAATATCTCCACCAAACAAGACTTGATAAAACTTTTGTATTCATCAGCATAAATTTAGGCCAATGTTTACTATAAAAACTGCTACAAAATTTAAACAAATATAAAGTTATGTATTTATAAATAACCTTGACTTTTATCCCATAACTTTTATAGTCTCTGTTTTTAATATTACGTAAGTGACGCGTAAAATTAACATACATTTAGGTCTATTCATACACACTAAAATTAAAGTGAAAAAGTTGTATAGTATGCACTAAAATGTTCTGTAGAAATATATTTTCAAAATATTAAAATCTAATGCAAAATTACGCTGGCGACAAGTTCAATGCTCACTGTGAAGTAGACTTCAATATTTTAATTTCAAAAAAAGTTTTTTTTTTTTTCTTAATAGGTTTCATTTTTATTGTTATTATGCAGTTCTATTAAGCGCTTATGAAAAAAGTTCATCAAGAGTCAAGAGAGATAATTTGTTGTTTTTCAAAGTGCAACGGTGTGTATAAAAAGCTTCCGTAAGTTACATAGGGTTTTTTTTTGGTGGAGGTAGGGTGTTATGGGAACCGCAAGCGGGTAACTTTGTACACTTAGAGCCACTGTAAGTCGTCCAACATAATGGAAAATCCTTTTTTATTTGCCAGGGACACGCAATGTTTTGTAGGCGACAATGTTAAAGGTACTCATACTTATCAAGTTTATATATATAGTTATCTGGCTTTTGTGTTTTTGTTGACAAACGTATTTATTACTTAGGATTCAGCTGTGAATGTATTTTTTTTGGTATAAGTAAACTTTATGAGAGGCTTCATATATATATCCCTCTGTAACGGATATTTATAGGACTCTTAGCCGTTATGGTGCAACTTTGTAAAGGGAAACACTATTTAGCACAGCATATTTACTTTATTTTATTGTACTTGTTTCAGAAAAAAACATCTAATTGTACATGTGCCAAAGGTTCTCTTTTATAGTGTAATGTTTAATACTATGATAATATGTATCCAACATCAACTACGATACCTACTTAGTAGCTGCTGAACATGCAAATAGTTTTCCAAACTAACGGTAGGTCAGAGAACTTCTTGGTATTATCACCTTATCCGCCCTTTACCAGAATTTTATACCTTAATCCTAACTGGCATATTCAGGCTAAAATGTTTTAACAAGGACCAAGAAAGCTTTTTTAGTTAGCGTCTATAGCCTTAATTTCGTTAGCACCGTCGCAAAACAACATTACACTCTAATAAGGGGACTGTTTAGAATCATTAATTACGTTTTAGCCGACTCGTGCTCAGCATTACTGTTTATTATTTTGCCAAAGCACTCGGGTAGCATTTTAAACGTGTTTGCTTTGTCAGGCTAAGTTGTTACTGATAGACCCGCTTCAAGTCAGTCTGTTTGCCAAGATTAATTTGAATCAAGTGTAAACTATTTCTTCTTCTATTTTCTACCTACTCTGATGCCCATCAATTATATATTTGGATCGGTACTTATAGAATCGGATTGATGTATCGGGAAATAGTTTTCAAAGTATTGTGGTGTAAGCAGCTAAATAGTTTTAAGTAATAGGACAAAAGGCAACGTTGATTTTGGGTGATAATTTCAGGTTTCAAAATTTGCTATGTATTCGATAGTCTAGAGACCTGGCTGTAAGGCAATATTAGTTATGTAGACCCCCAAATAACCCATTAAAAATTTGCACAAAAAATGATTATTCAGTTACAATACTATATTTAATTACAAGAGAAAAGATGGTTGATTAAGCATTGGAGGCAACTTTGATTTCGGATGGTGATTTTAAGTCGCAAAATTTTATACGTAATTGATAGTCTAGATATAGCTAGGAATAAAAACGATACGAATAGGTCACGATATCGACTCTTAACAATTCCTTGTAACTTCGATGCCCTTGTTTGTAAAAAAAAGTTATTTGCAATTAGGGTACGTTTATAGTCATATTACAAATATTTAGATATCAATCAAAATTTTACGTACAGCTATACAAAGGCGTTGTCCGGAGCACAAATTCGTGTGCACTACTGGGCAGTGCATTCCACTCTCGTGGCATTGTGATGATGTGGCCGATTGTGTAGACGGCTCTGACGAACATCAATGCGGTAAGGACATTCTCGTTACCATTAAAAGCATGGATGGTAACAAATTAGCATGTCGGCTATACGTTTCTTTAAGGATTACAATCTACTCTCAACTCAAATGCGACAATATTAATAACATTCATCAAACAGGGGCATGCGAGAGTAAAGGCATGCTTACGACGGCTACAAAAGTTTCCAGTTAAAGGCTATTTTCTCTTTTAGTTATAAATTTGTTACTTCAAATTTTGATTATTCCACAAGTAAATTAAGACAGCCTTGGCAGAAAAACAATTCAACAAAAAGGGAAGAAGTGAAAAAGAAAACACTAAATTGTGGTTGTTAAGACAACTTTTAAAAAAATACAGTTAACTCTCAATAAAACAAAATTAGTACAGTAATAATGACATTGAAGAAAATGCCAAAATCTATGTATATAAAACAAAATTGTGTTAAGACTACAACTTCTAAATCAAGAACGGCTTTGAACGGCGGATCTCCGTCAAAATAGAAGAATAACTACTAATAAAAATAAAAATATGTAGAAATCCTGAAAAAAAATATTGAATATGAGTTTTCTCATAAAGCTTTGGCATGCAACGCCATCTCTGATATATCTAACTACGAAGATTATACATCCTGACTTACCTGCGTTGAACTTCCACTCAGTACCTAACAATATATGTATTAGTTATTAATAATATATATAACAATAAAATATGCACCTAATTAAATCGCCGGGTCAGCTAGTGTTTAAATTATTTAAAATAAAATATTTCTGATATCAATGAGAAATCAAATGTCAAATCTGTATGTGGGATACCCAGCTGACATATACCTCATAATATGTTTACTATAGCATTCGCGTCAGACTTAGCATGTGCATGAATTGGGTTGGCAGAGGGAAAGTCTTGCGGACCCGAAGAGTTCACATGCCGAGGGAGAGAAGGGGAGTGTGTACCGCTGACGTGGATGTGCGACGACAATGCTGACTGCTCTGATGGATCTGACGAAAAAGCATGCAGTAAGCTTTCATATTCTTGCACTTATGTAATTATGTAAAACAAATGTTACTTCAATAACATCTAGAACGATTTTGAACATTCATGTCCTATTTCATAATCGATCAAACTTAAAGACTTAATTTTTAACCCTCGAAACCAGGGCATAACAAGATCGTATTTGTTTCATATGAAACATTTTGGGATGTACATTTGATAACGTGTTTGTTCTACATAATTATCCGTGATGTATATAATTACCTGGGGTATCATTTACAATATTTATTAATTTATATATTATATTTGATTCAAGAAACTGTCATATTCTTTATCACATAATATACGCGGGAATTGCGGAACTGCCGTTTGAATAAATATGTGCTGAAGAAATTGCATGATGCTGACCTAAATATGTTATCTCAAGTAACAAAAGTTAAGATAATGTACAGTACAAAGAGCACATTTTAGTTAATTCCTCACGCTCGGAGATATCTCCGCTGTCACGATGGTCTAATTATTTGATGGCCGGTGTTATTAACTAATCCTGTTATAATATTGTGCGACTTTTGTTTGAAATTCGTAAATGCAGTTGTATTGGTTTAGGCGTTTGGGCTATTCGCTGCAAATGAATCAATCATTGGTGCGTGAGTTTCTGTATATTCTTTCAGAGCGCGTCTTGAACATTATAAATTCTTATCTAGCCACCCTGAACCCGTCCAGTAGCGTGAGCGATGACGTTGCGTGTATAGACTAATACCCGAAAAGCTTTTCTTAGAGCAAGCGAAAGCCTCATCACGATTATGTCATCGTTTATCTTCTTATTTACTCCGACAGAAATTCTGTGGCCATTGAGAACTCTATTGATATTATTTGATATATGTACATTATCTTATATGATCAATTATTCCTACTTCTTGGTACATCTTCAGACATATTTACTTTAATGATTCTATAATTTTTCTAGAAAATAAAGTAACAGTAACAGCAATAATGAATGTAAAGTGTTAGCATCGGTGTAGTCAGTAGTAGAAACAGAAATATTGAGGGTTGAAAATGACTCACAAATGAAAAAATATTCTGTGCGTCTCCTAATTGTGAAGTACTAGGGGATTATGCATTTTTTATTAAATAGAAATAGTTTCATTACTTTGATTTAAAAACTTTAGATTCTCTCAAATTTTTCGAATATATTATTGAGATATTTATATCGAGCTTAAAAAAAGATGTGCTTTTTGTACTGTTTATACTCGTGCACGTGACAGTAGACTAAGAATTAAATTGAATTATAGATTTTTCAAATATTCCCCCTTGCATTTTCAACTAACTCTTGTTTTACTGACTGAATCAGTTGTAAAGTCAAGTGTAAATTTTATTATGGAATTTTTCTGTTGACCTTCATTCAAACCTTTGTTTGTTTAAATATAAATTTGCATTTAAGTGATGAAACCACCTTTCTGATATTCTACTTTTCGTCTTTTAAAATATGTTACGTAAATATAGATGAAACCTGCCGCTCTGATGAGTTTACATGTGGCAATGGCAAGTGCATTCAACTGCGATGGGTGTGCGATGGAGACGACGACTGCGGAGATGACAGCGATGAAACGAAATGTCCCGCTCCAACTTGCCAACCAAACACGCATTTCACTTGTGCCAATGGACATTGTATATCTGCCTGGTGGCACTGCGATGGAACAGAGGACTGCCCTGATGGAACTGACGAAGTGGTTGGTTATTTAACTAAATGTGAAACTACTAATAATTATCGTAAAAGGAACGCATTGGACAATTATATATATATTACAAAATGTGGGCATTAGATGCGTCATTGTCTACCTTCAAGGAATAAGGCGAATATGTATGTATGTAATATTGTTTTAAATAAAACAATGTACCTGACTATGATTATGTCAACGTTTTAACGCGTCGATTTATATATATGAAAATTGTGCAAACTGAAGGACAGGAAGAATAGAATTTATAACAATTACTAAAACTGAGAACTTTTAATATTTCTCTGTTTATACTGAAATCAATAAAAATCTAAAATTGTGGGATAAGGCTAAGTTTTGAAAAATAAACATAAAATATATTGTTAAACTTTCAGGGCTGCGCAGCAACTCCAAAAGTTAGATCGCCGTGCATATCATCAGAGTTTGAGTGCAAGGATCGGATGACGTGCGTCCATAAGGCCTGGGTTTGTGACGGCGACCGTGACTGCCCAGACGGTGGCGATGAAGACCCTCAAAGGTGTCGTGGCAACGTTACATGCAGGCTCGACCAGTTTCAGTGCAAGGATCATAGCTGTATTCCAGGAGCATTGTACTGTAACGGAGATATTGATTGTCCAGATGGCAGCGATGAACAAAATTGCAGTAAGTTCCTTGTTATGAAATAATAACTTCTCTTCAAAGAATAGTTTTATTAATATAAATATTCATAGACAGAATAGATAGGGCAACTTTTATCATCAGTCCACAATAACATCCTCAAAAGCTAAACGGGTGATACAAAAACACTTTACAAAGCATTTTTAAATGTATTTATTGAAATAAAATCGAAATCTTTTGATGTTAGGTGAGTTTATTAGTCATATTTACACTTTGTATTTTAGTCATATTGAAAACTAGCCGCTCCCCGCATTTTCCCGGCGTTTATGGTCACTGCTCGGCTCCTAAGCGTCGCAGCATGATATTTTGTGGCTTGTGTTATTCCATACAAATCCTACAGATAATTCTAGAGATTAAACAAAGAACAAAAAAAAACATCCAAAGTACAAGCACAATAAAAACAACACTTCGTTGGAGACTATTATATTTAGATAAACAATCAATTATATTTTAACAGTCGCTTAACATAAAGCTCAACGACAACACCTCTCACACATACATATGTGTGTGTGTTTAATAAAATAATACGTCCAGATTGCGATTTAGTGAAGTGTGTAATTAAGATAATTTCATATTATGCTAAATATCTCGAAACAAAAGAAACAACTAATCATTGCTAACACATCAATAAATTAATAACAATATGTACTTGTATTACAGCTGCGCTGAAAACTATTTGCGATAAGAAGACTCAGTTTGACTGTGGTGGCGGCATGTGCATTCCTCTCTCGAAGGTTTGTGATAAACATCCAGACTGTCCAAACTTTGAAGATGAACCCAGAGATCGATGCGGCGAGAACGAGTGCTCTAAGAACAATGGTGGATGCACCCAAAAATGTGTAGATACACCCGTCGGATACTATTGCGATTGTGATAAAGGGTACAAACTCGTTGACAACAGGACTTGTGAAGGTATTATTATTTACGTTCCATACATATAGTTTCATAATTTAAAGTTAATTTTGGATATGAATTATTTTAATACAAACTAACCCAGTTTACATAAATGGTACAAAACATAAATATCCAATAAACCGAAAAATAACCTGAACTGGCCTATATGTCTAGTGGTTAGTGATCCTGACTATTAAGCCAAAGGTTGTGGGTTAAATTTGTAGGTTAGTGAAGTCGCTCACGGCACATGTATCATTCCTAATGCAGGGAGATGTCTTTTTTATAGTTTAGTAAACAGATGTAGATGATATTAGGTTAAAAAACTTAACTCTGAATCAAAACAGAACTTTCCAATTATTTAAATAAAATATGAACCTATAAAGATAAATTTAAAGACATGAAACCACAAAGGACCTGAAACCTGCTATAAGAATTGTTTAAGCAAGTGTTAAACGATATATACGAGCCCCGATGCAAAATAGTTCGTCTAGTATGGAAAGTAGTGCAAAAGCGTAAAATATAGAAAGTAAATATTGGTAAAATAATTAAGAACGTTTGATAAAAAGGAAACCACAATTTGAGGAACATTTTAAAGTTTATTTTAACATAACTGAAATTTTTTCATGACTTTACATGACATCAAAAATTTAAAATAATATTCAAAAAAACATAACGCAAAAGTATTCGTCTACCCTTGTCACTCACGTAAAATAGTTCGTCTACCACTAAGTTGTGTCGCCTTCGCTCTCAATGACAGCTTTAATGCGAAGAGGCATGGTCGCAACCAACGCTGCACACTCCTCAGGCGTAATTGACTCCCAGACAGTCAAGAGTTTAGCCTTTAAGTCGCTCTTCGACCTTGATTGATTTTTACGGAGAACTTTTTCATTTTCCACCATAGGATTTCGATCGGCGACAAGTCCGGGCTGTTAGATGGCCATTCGAATGTAGGGATGCCTTTCGCCAGTAGCCACGTCTTTGTTGTTACAGTATGACAGGAAGCACCATCCTGTTAAAAAATGAAGGAATCTTGATGCTTAAGTGACGGAATAGAGGGCAGTACATTCTCTTCCAAAAGGTTTTGATACCTTGCAGCATTGATAGAACCATCCACAAAATGCATACCACCAACACCTTGTGCAGACATGCAGCCCCATATCATAAGAGACGCCAGAAACTTCACTTTTTGCGTTTGAGACAATCAGTAGGAAATGCCTCATTTTTGTTCCGAATCACTTTTTTCCTTTCATCGCCGACTGTCACTTCAAATTTGGACTCGTCACTCCAAATGATACTACGCCACTGATCTGAAGTCCAATTTAAACGATCACGAGCAAACTTCTACCTCTTTTTTTTTGTACAGCAGTCAACAGTGGTTTCTACTTAGCGGTGTGAAATCCGTAACCCATTCTTTTTAGGTCTCTTTTGCAAGTATGAACTGAGATGTCTTTGTGAATCATGTCCTTCCATTGCACCGTGAGTTCTCCAGCTCGAGCACGACGATTATTTTGATAATCTGTATAATGATTTTCTTCAATGCTGAATGATAGATTGGACTGTAGACCTGGGAAGTATCAAGTCTTTAGATATTTGGTAACTTGTTTTGCCAGCATCGACCCCACAAACTAATCGCTTTTGAAGCTCTTCACACACGGGTTTGCCACGACCGATTGTTGATTGTTGAAAAAAACTGAAATTTTCAGAATTTATACAGTCTCACTTGGCAAATGATACAGAATTACTTTTACAAATTTAAATTATGCAACATAATTGTACAAAGAAGGAATAATCTTATTTAACTTACCGATAGACGAACTCTTTTGCATCGATTAACAATTAGACGAACTTTTGCTTTTGCTTATAAAAAAATTTTGCTTATAACTTCTTCGAATTTAAAACATGTATAAATTTAAAAAGCTAAAATAGATTATTGGTTCATAATTAAAAAATGGCATAAGTAACGCGACATGTGTACATGGTAGTAGAACAGCTTAATATTTTACATATGTAGATATACAAAAATAATGAAGTTAGATAAAATCTCACAGAGAAAATTTCACACTAAACGAAATATTTTGCATGGTGGCTCGTATTAGGTTGGCAACTAATAAACCCGCCATCTTTGTACAGAAATTTATTTAATTTTTTAAGTATACAAAATCAAATTATTTCTCATCTATATAAGCACCGTCGTATTCTATCACCTGTCGCCAACATGCTGCCAGAGAGATAATGCCTCGTAGAAGTTTTTAGGCCTTTGATAAAAAAAGGTGGTAAGGTCATTTTTAAACTGGTCTTCATTTTTAAATTGAATCTGCTAAGTAGTAGACTAGAGAATGTAATAGATGATAATCTGAGGGCATAATATCTGGAAAGTACGGTGGGTGAGGAAGGACAGCCCAGCCAAGCGAAAGTAATTTTTCACAAGTCGCTTTTGCTACACGTGGTCGAGCAAAAATCGTGCAAAAAATATACTTTACTTTGATTTTTCGGTAATCTCGCTTCTACTGGTCACAATAAATATTGGCCGTGATTGTAGTGTTACATGGGAACAGCTCCCAGTACATAATTCCTTTTATTCCCCACCATTACTCGTGTCAGATTACTGGCCACTGGCGCACTTACGCGAAAAATTTATGTACATAACCCACTTTTCATCCCCCGTAATTACATCCCTCAGCCACTCATTGGTACAATGATAACTAAGTAGTTCCATGCACACGTTAGCTCTCTTCTGAAGTTGAAACGGCGTCAGCTCATGCAGCAACCAACTGAATATTTCCAGGTCTTTTCTAAAGCGTGGAGTTGTTTTTCTACTGCAGTATGAGAACACTGAAGCTTCTCTGCCAGACAACGTGAAGTGAACCTGGGATCCATTTCTATGAGTTTTTTAACTCATCTACATCTATTGTAGGAGGTCGTCCTGGATGAGGTTCATCAGATAGGTCATAATTTCCATCCTTAAATCTTCTGAGACAATTCTTGGTGGTACCGTAAAAGAGCACGCCTACGCCCATCGTTGCACATATATTGCGCACTGCTTCAGTCGCTTTTCGACGTAAGCGAAATTCGTGAAGTAAAAGCAGCCGAAGTCCTCTACTAGAAATATCCATAATTTACTGTAGTTTTACTATTCGAGATTCTGTTGTCAACTGATCAGACATACAACTCTTGCTTTATTTATATACTACTCCAAGAAATTCGAGATAGTTCTATAACGTTTTAGAAACTGATCGAATAAAGTGGCGGGTTTATTAGTTGCCAACCTAATAATTATAATTACTTGAATTGCTTATAAGAGGAAATCAATAGCATCCAATCCAAGCGACCAATTCATGGACTATGCCATGGCAAAAGATCAGAGTAGGCAAACTTATTTAGAGATGACAAAATTAACACCTTTATAGATTTTTCTCTACAAACCCATTTTGGGGTTTATCTTGATAAATTTGCTTCAATACTTAAACGTCCTTTTCTACAATGCTAGTATGTGGTTTAGCAGTTTTCGGATAAGATGTCAAAATAAACAAGTACTATTATTACAAAAATATAAAAACCGACTTCATCAATGTTATGTTGACGTTATCTCGCCGTGTCTCTATGCCACTCTCACTTTGAGGACGATTCAATTGACACGTCAAAATTCATCAAGCTGTCTATATCTAGGTCGTGACAAAGAATCCTTATAGATAAATAGATACTTAGTACGGCCATAAATATAACAGCTAAAAGAAAACACTTTTTTTGTGAGTCCGTCATTCTTATGTGATTATTCATTGTGTTTTCTCATTTTCGCGAACTTTGTATCACGGGAAATGAATATAGCACCAAGAACTCAGGACTTGCAGCCTATAAGAGAGACAATGGTCATTATTTAACTAAAAATTATATACTATATTTTAACAAGCAGAATGACAGAGCTTATACTCAAAGCTCTGTAGAAGCTTCCATATTAGTCAGCAAAGTACAACGTATGCACTATCCGACTTCAGTGATGATTTGGTAGGCTGTCAGCTATCAAGGAGTGACTGAGGTGTCAAAACGAGGGCACAAGTATATCAAGACACGATTCTTGAGAAGATGGTTTGGCCTCTTAACAACACCATCTTTCATAACCAAGCTAATAACCAATAACCAAGAATAGTCGTTTTAGCAAGACTCACTACCGGGTCATAAAGCTCGATCCACCCAAGCGTGGTTGAAAACTAACGTTTCTGACTTCATCAGAGCTGAAGACTGGTCATCATCTAGTCTTAATCCGCTGGATTATGATTTATGATCAGTTATAGTGAGTATGGCATGCTCCATACGCCATGATAATTTTGAGTACCTAAAACACTCCATTAGATGGGCAGTGAAGTATTTTCCCATGGAGAGAGTGCGTGTTTCTATTGATGTCTGGTCTCAACGTTTAAAGGACTGTATGGAGCTTTACTACTTTACTGTAGAGTTTAAAGGATGTAAGCCAATGGAGATCATTTTGATGAGTTTCATATATGTATTTTTAATGCCATCATGTGTGTAAAGTAACACACAGTATTATAGTAAATGTTTTATGATATAGAAAAAAAAATTTTGCTTTGGAACATATTTATGGCAAGACTAGGTACATACATTAAAAAACCATGGCATTCCTTCTTGCGTCCGGCTGCTAACTGCTATGTGGTTGGTTCCGGGATTTTTTAATAAGCATTACGAGGAGATCTAGATTGTTATTTGGGTTGAGTTAAGTGGCACTCATCACAAGTGGACCCATACCTTGGACTGGTTTTCTAGAGGCTAGAAACAATTAGCTTTTCGCAGATCCCCAAACTACACTAATGCTAACAAAAAACTTGAATATAATCTCTTTTTGCAGATATTGATGAATGCTCGGACCCCGGAGCTTGCTCTCAAATGTGTATCAACGAGAAAGGAACGTTTAAGTGTGAATGTCACGCAGGATATGCACGTGATCCTCGAGATCGCACAAGATGCAAAGCTACTGAAGGACATCCATCCCTTCTATTTGCAAGACGTTTCGATATTCGCAAAATTAGCCTAGACCACCATGAAATGGTTGCAATCGTCAATGACACAAAATCAGCAACTGCGTTGGATTATGTTTTCAGGACAGGCATGATTTTCTGGAGTGATGTCACTGACGAAAAAATATACAAGTTAGTATTAAATATAATTTAATATACATTAAAATAGTAGTCCCGCTAAAAAAGCAAAAAATATTTAGTAAATTTCAAACTGGAGGATTTACAAAACAAATGAACATACTCATTTCATTGTAATAACTAGCGATTATAAAGATTATGTGACCGGTAAGTCAAATAAAAAATGTTATATTGAGCGTTAAGAAATTTGGTAGCAATCTACTAGGTAGTTATAACATTTTCGTGAAGCAGATCACAACACCGCAGATACAAACACAACTGAGTAATTTCATTAGCATTTTTATATTTATTAGGGAATGTTTTGCAAGCGTATTACCGTCATCCGGTAACTGTAGGACTGTATATGCACTGACTGATAGATCACAGTCCGATCCCCTAGTTGCCATTAACGGCACCCACGGGAAGAGATGGCGTTGCCCTATTCTGCTCCACCGAGAGCCACACGGCAATTATATAAGTAAATATAAATCAGATCATTATTTTGTTATGCAGGGCACCAATCGACGAAGGTACTCAACGCACGGTGGTGATTGGTGATCAGCTCATCACATCAGATGGCCTTGCAGTCGACTGGATATACAATCACCTGTACTGGACAGACACCGGCAAGAACCACATCGAGCTTTCAGACTTACAAGGCAACATGAGAAAGATTTTAATCAGAGATCAACTTGAGGAACCTAGAGCAATAGCGCTGAATCCTCTTGACGGGTAAGTTATTAGTTTACTTTCTTTTAAGCATTTTCTGACAAGTCGTAAGTAGTATTATTTGTTTTTGTTTGCCTATCTTCCCTTTAGTAAACTCTGACCGACTTCTGTGGACGATACAAAGAAAAGTCAAACATGGCAGTAATCGAGGCGAGAATTTAAACCACTTTGTGGTGTTGCGTGGATGACCCACGCACTTTTTACGTTTTGAAAAACTATTAAAAATTATAAATTTAAATTAATTATATATAATACGAATTAATATGTACACATATTACAACTTATATATAAGACATGTTATAAAAAATAATAGTGATACGATTAATACCATTAGAAGGGCGTTACTTATATAATTCTTAAAATTAACAAATACATCATTAAA
The DNA here is from genome assembly GCA_947561695.1 of Tyria jacobaeae. Classification (NCBI taxonomy): domain Eukaryota; kingdom Metazoa; phylum Arthropoda; class Insecta; order Lepidoptera; family Erebidae; genus Tyria; species Tyria jacobaeae. The sequence goes on from OX387209.1 coordinate 16,080,175, forward strand.
ATAGGATTTTTTTCATCAATAGTAAATTAAACAAATTTTGATTTTGACTCCAATTTTGCTAAGAAGATGTCCTTCATAGACTATATATAGGAACATAAATATGCTAGCTATTTATATCAGTGGTTTCTAAGGTCAACTATAGTTAAATCAGTTCCGGTATGTTTGCCATTTTTGCCCAAGGTAAAATAAATTAATTATAAGATGAAACTATAGATTAGTGAATTGGTGTACACAGCTCACAAGGGAGCAGTTCTATTGGGATCATTTTACACATATTAAAATTAAGTTCTAAATTAAGAAATCTTTTTTTTTTTGTGTGTGGAAACTCAAACGGGTCGTCACCTTAAAGAGGCCGGTAAGGTGGTATGACTAATTTAGGTAGACACTATATAATACATAATTAAATTGTTTTAAACATTTTCATTACTTTTTTTAGATAAAAAGTTGAGGGACTGTATACCTATGTGAAACTATCGTACTACAAATTTAAACAGAAATTTATAATGTATTAAGAATGATGTTAATATATAAAATATTAACATAATACTTAATACTTTTAACTTAGTCAAGACATGAACACTAATCAAATTCTTAGTATACACAGTATCGCAAACGAGTATTTTTAGGAATTCGAAAGTAAACTGAACTACGTATATAAAAAAATATATATTAACTAGCTGCGCCTGACAGACGTTGTCCTGAAGTTGCAGTATAGATAAATGACCTAGAAACCGACTGCAGCGCCATCTGCCGGGCTGATTTGTGAATCTAAACCATTCCCAGATCCCCTTGAACACACAAAAAATTTCATCAAAATCCGTCCAGTCGTTTGAGAGTAGTTCAGTGACATACACACTCACAGAAGAATTATATATATAAAGATTATAATCCAAACTATTCCAACTTATAAATGCAAAAGTGTGTTTATGTTTTTCACGCTTTCACGTTTTCTGATTCAACTAATGTATGTAACATAACTTTAACAAAACTTCAACAAAAAGAAGCACAGAAATACGTAATAGGAAATGATAGACAAAATAACTTTTACAGCCGCGGGTGAAAGCTAGTAAATAATAATGATTTAATTACTGGTTAAAACGAAATGTTTGCCAGCAATTGAAAACGTTACCGAACATGACTAGAGGCATGACCTTGTTAACACTGATTAATAGCTGTTTCTGTAAATATTTCTTGACAGACGCAAATTCGATCAATTGAATAAAGAATGTGACATTATTTCGAGCAACAATTGTCAGGCGAGTCAAAACCTTATTGCAATCGTTGATAAACTTATTTAGAATTCTCTTCAGGACAGAGTTGTTTAATTAAGTTACGAATTTTGGTTAGACTAAGAATAAGTATTCGAAATTTCAAAGTTCAAATATTTCATTAATACTCATACGTTTAGACGGTGATGGTACATTCCAGAAATTGCGTAGGAGCCAATTTAATTGAGGCAAATTGATGACTGAAAATAAGATATTGCGTTATTATTGCGACACTTAATTTAAGTGTGTTTTTATAATGCTCTATGAGCATCAACTTTAAAATAAAGTATATAAACGACTTCTTTGCGCCTACTATGTTTATAAAATGATGTATTGGTTTTATAGTATTTTTTGCAAATTTAAATGAGGGAACTCGGACTGTCTGTAGCCCATTTTGTAGATTTTAGTAGAATTCAAAAAAAATGTAGTATTTAATATTTATTTTTTAAATTACTGTTTCAATTTTTGGGTACTGTTTTCATGTAGGTGGATGTACTGGACTGATTGGGGTCAAGTTTCGAAGATTGAGCGAGCTGGAATGGACGGCTCTCACCGACAAACCATCGTATCTTATGACGTCAAATGGCCAAATGGCCTTACGCTGGACCTTGTGCGTAAACGCGTTTATTGGGTGAGTTGCCAATAACACAGCTATTTAAAAATAATAAAAGGATATTTCAAAGTGCATTCGGATTTACCTAATTGGGTTTACTCAGGTCATAAAATAAAAAAAATCAACATTTAAAACCTAAACTCTTCGTTTGTCATCCTTTAAATTAAGAATTTAGTTAGATGAGTAAACAGTTTCCCTCTTCAATGTTTAAGTGACTTCATCATTGACGTCAATATGTCAACCAAAGTTTAAATATGTGTATTCACTTGTTATGTATTCAGTGTTAATGTGTTTATAACTTTATGGACAAACAAAACATTTTTATAAACGGAAAGGACATCAATCAACTTATATTTGTCAGCTCCCAAAAAAGTATAAAAAACAAAGTAGGCCTAAATTTTTCCGTTCTTTTTGTTCATACATACCAAGTCTTTAATAATAATTATGTACTGAGTCTATTAGTCCACATTAAATATTATTACCGCTCATAAACATTGTTGATCGTAGATTTTTTCTAGATTCTTATTATACATTTATATTATATAATTTATAGGCTAGAAAATAATACATAACAAGTGAATACACACAATAATACGTGTTAAATTAGTATATTAAAAAATCGACTGTGTGTATTCGATTAACTCATCAAAATTCTTACTAATAATCCTTTACACACTTATCGTGAAATAAATACAAAAATTATTAGTATTTACAAAAACAAATTGCTTATTGGACCTTTTCATGGAAGTTTTTACATGAATGAATTACTATATTGCACAGGTCGATGCCAAAATGAACATGATATCATCTTGTAACTACGACGGCACGGGTCGTCGAGTGATTCTTTATTCAACGGACGTTCTTCGTCATCCATTCTCTATCACGACATTCGAAGACTGGGTATACTGGACTGATTGGGACAAAGCTGCGGTCTACAGGGCAAACAAATTCAACGGCAAAGACATCGAAGCCATCACACCAACCCACAATGTATGTACTTTATGAAATTATCATCAGATCATCAGTAAGATATACCGAAGAAATATCTTTGATGATTCTTTTAACGTTACAAATGCTTCCTTCTATATTGACAATAAGTATACGGACTTGAACTCCTTGACATCACCCTCGTATTTTAATCAAACAGTCTTTAGACTAAATCTGGCAACAAACTTATTCAGAATGTTCTAGATGATTTGAGAGCCTTGCTGATTTCAAGTGGCAAGAAAAAGGTGTATGTGTATAAGAATTAGACTATATTTTACACAAACAAAGAGAAACTACTAAATTAAACAGATAAACTTATTAAAATTTAAAATATTAAAACCCATTCTGAATTATAAATACATAATTTCAATTAGCAACGAAAAGTTCACACAAAGATCAAGGGATAGTTCTAGACAAAGAGATCTCTAGAGATTAGCGGGGTATATTTTGTAGCAAATATCCCATGTATTAGTATTATAGTCGTGCTATTGTCTAGGTGTTGCTTAGAAATAGCCTTGTTTTTACCAGAGTATGAGTTTAAACAAAAAAAAAAGATACTTGATTACAATTTTACACTATAGAATATATCTCATTAAACGTTCCTCGAAAGGTAAATTTTAAAGTTTTTAATATTATTTGTCAACAGCTCCAAAACCCGATGGTCATCCATGTTTATCACCCATACCGTCAACCTGACGGTGTAAACCACTGTGCAGCAGTCAACGGTCACTGTTCTCATCTCTGCTTGCCAGCACCACGCATTGGACAAAACTCACCTCGCGTATCGTGCGCATGCCCCAATGGGTTGCGACTTCTACCAGACAACCAGATGTGCGTCGAAGATAGTAAGTACAATTTCATTACGTTCGGTATATTTACTGTTTTAGTAGTTTTCCGAGGTCACGCGACTTTTGACAATTTAAAGAGATGAATAGCTGCGGAAAACAGATACTTGCGTTGTGACTCTGGTATTAGGTTATACCAGGCCGGCCCTGAGAATGTGAGACGTGACCTGATATAAGTTTTATAGATTCCGAGCTTTCCTCAGATCGGTAGTCGACAGCAGAGGGCGCAAGTTTGTTCTCACGAGCCGTGAATTAGTTATGACGGTGTTGACGTGTTGGGCCATTGACAGGTTTCTGTCGATGGTCATTCCTAGATATCTAACTTTAGGCGACCAAGGGATGTCTTCCCCCATCAGCCGAAGGTTAGGTGGATAGTGCGCCATGCCGGTCACTAGGACCTGAGTTTTCATGACGTTGCATTTTAGCCTTAATTTCTTGAGCCAGCATGGAAGTGCGTTTAGAGTGGGGCTCAGTTTTCGTGCAGCATGGTTGGCATTGCGGGAACTCGGATGTGTATGCGGCGTCGTCAGCAAATAGAGCCAACTTGACGTCACCGACTAGACAAGATTGGCGATAGGCAGCTTACACCTTGTGAGACACCGGCCCTTATAGACTTCTCTTCTGACTTGGTATCTCCGACTGCCACGTGGAATTTTCTGTATGTGAGAAATGATGCGATGACCGCTACAATTCCGCGCGGCAGCGTGGTAGCGAGGTGACTACTTAAACCACTACGCCATCCGTGCAGTCAATACATTTTACATATATGTACATACATATTTAATGTATATAAACAATTCTGAGCCCAGAGACTACAGAAAAGTCTTCAATTAGTTGTCCAAGGCTAATAGGTAGAATTAGTTACTTTAAATATTTTTTCTGAACTCTTATCAGAACTGCGCGGCATTTTGATGTAATGATCCTTTTTCTTTCGAAATACACAAACTTAAGAGTACCAATGTATATGTCGGAAGAAAACAATTGGCTAATATAGCAATGTAGTAAATATCAAGGTATACATATGCTCAATGTCGTAGTGCTAATAAATTTACTAAGAGCTAAAAACAATTTTGTTCTTATTACCATAAAATTGTATAGTAATAAAAAATTGTTTACGATTGCGCGTATAAATGACAAACCTTACCGTTTTGTTTTGGCCACCGACTAGATGGTATCTACATTTTTTGATTAGTACCGATGGAAAAAATATAAAAAAGTCACAAATATAAAATATAAATTCATATTTAAATGTTATCAACAAGAAGTTTAGATTGTTTATAAAAAAATGATTATCTTAATAATAGTTATTTTAAATAATAAATGATCATTTATTATTTATAATAACTATTATTTAAAATACGATACGAAGTTAAAGGGAATAATTCTAATAATACAACTGTGCCACTTGTTATATTGAGACTCTTATTTTGAAGATCTAAATTAAGAACCACAAAATACAGAGCTCCGTTGTACAGCTGCAATAATGATAATCAAATCTAACGACATCGCAAAGTCATTGAAAATCATTGCTTGAATTTTAGTTTTATGAAGTTAATATTTAATGAAAGTAGTACTTCAATAAAACAAGAGATTATATAATATATAAAATTTTATGAAAATAATACTGGGAAAAGTATACTAGTATTGTAATGAGGAATATCATCATATCTTTGATTAGATATCTATCTATGCTGTATGACTGCACAATAAATAGAAATGCCTCTATGCCTTTATGACAAATTTTCAGCAATCAGTTATAATTATTATTATTGTATCTAAGGTAATACGATTTGGTTGTGACGTATTCTAGATTTGTGTATTTAGTTCTATATAGATTTGCTTCGTATATTACATGGACGACACAATAGTGTTTATAAGAACAATATTCTTCAAGAATAAAAACAATATTCTTTAATCTCGCAGTAATCAGTGTGTAACCGGCATTTTAATATTAGTTGTCGGCCATGTAGAATTGTAATGTAGAATTTGTAGGTATATTAATATATTAATAATGTGGAAGGTATTTGTAATCTGAATACTTAGTTTATACCTATATTTATTACCTATATTATTAAGTTTTTTTTTATTTATTTATTTATTTATTATTTTTTATAGACGACTCCCGCACTAGGATTAATTCCTGTGTCGCGGGGGACTTCACAAACATTCAAACAACGGACACAAAGAACACCCAGCCTCAGAACATATAAATTTGAGGATTACACAGTGTTGTTCCGTGCGGGGATCGAACCCACAACACTAGGCGTGGCAGCGGGGTAGCAAGGTTACTACTTAAACCGATGCGCCATCCGTCAGTTGTGGTTTTAACAGTTGGGGTCGATATACTTCTATTTCTTTATATTGCTTTAAAGACCGAGCGTCTGAGGGTCGTCTACTTATATATTATCTTTTTGATGATAATTTACACATTTTATGATGATTATTATTTAATCCTGAATAAAACATCACAATATGTGTCTAGATATAAAATTGATTATTTCGATGAAATATTAGGTAAACTTCGAAAAGCTTGTCTCGTATTAGTTATCATTTTAAGCGGATTACAGTTTAATGGCCGTATTTAAATATTAATCGTGATTTTGGATAATTGATTTATTCATAATAATTGTGTGTCAAATTTGAAGTGTATCATTCAATATAAACAGTTTCAAGCATTGATGTTTTTCAATAGTATAGAATATGATATATGATTGACGTCAGACATGTTATTTGTAAAAAAATATAGGGCAATCTTGATGGTCTGATGGATTAAATTGGAGAATGAAATATTGCATGGCATGCTTCAGATATTTATTCCTGGTTTTATATAAGCAATGGTGATATAAATTCATTAAAATTCCGAATTGAGTAGGTATCTATATGAGGAAACAAATACTATAAAATATTTATTTCTTCAATACACGTGTCTTGTTTCTGTCATATTGTCTAGTTGTTTTATTAGAACGAGAAAAACGCAATTGTAGCAGAAACATGAACATGCATTAATTGAAGTTATTTTTAAAGATTTAATGGTAACATCATCATACAAACTTAATCTTAGTACAAAAATTTTGTTGTGTACCAGTCAGTACGATTGTAATGAATTTGGTATGTTGACTCCGCATACCTATAACATTTTATAAATTATATGTATTCTACCATTCTGTAAGCGGAAAATGCCTACAACTGAATATAATAGATATTTTAAAACCTGTACAAAAGGCACGTACAATTACATGCCACAGAGTTTTTAAAATCAACATTATGAATCTACATCCGCTTTAAATATAAAAACAATGTTGATCTTTGTGTTTATGTTATGTAATTCTGCAATAGTTCAGCCACCGGTAGGTTCGACTGTTCAAATTCCTTTAGCCTTAACTCCGCTAATAAAGTTAATCAATGACGTCACATTCACTTTCAGTTTTACACTAAAGTAGCTATCGATTTGTTATTGATAATGAATTATATACTTAATTGTTTATTATTACCTAAAAATATACATTTCATTTTTATACACAACAAACTGCTCTGAGCCTGTCCTAATCTGGGGTACAAAATTTACTGAACTCGACAGCTCTATGTGAAACTTTTTTTTTAATTTTACGACATTAGGAATGAAATGTACCAGACACGGTCACTATCGCCTGATAGCGTACGTATGTTATGTATGTGTTTGTATATATGTATGTATGTTTTGTAACCTAACGTGGAAATTTGACTGTGTCACTGTATAGATAATAAATCAATAACGCGCGACCACTCGATATTACTCATGAATGTAGGTATGAACGTGACGTACACGCCAAAACCTCTTGCAGCGAGAATTTTACCGTGGGACTGCCATGCTTAGGCACGAATGGGTCCAGGGTAATATAACGACCTCACAGAAAGCCGGTTGTCAAACAATGCTTATTGTATTGCCTAGTGAGAGAGGATACCCGTGGCCACACTTATTTTTTATAATATAGGAGGACAGACGAATAGACGGGTCTCCTGATGGTAAGTGACAACCGCAGTCCATGGACACCTGAAACTCAAAGAGTCGGGGGATGCGGGGAGCGAAAGAAGAGCTCCTGAACTTCTTACCCTACTCTCGCCCCCGCCCCCTCATCACCCTCCACGATAATAAAAAAAGAATAAGAATTGAAAAAATCTACAGAATAGTGTCGTAAACAAACAAAACAACAGCTCGCGACAACTTTTGGACTGGCTCGCGTATTGATACGCAGAAAGCATTCTCGGAACCCATCTTGCACAGACCTTAGTCATGCCAAGGTGTTGATGTAGGGTGTTTAAAATGGTTGTTCCTGGTAGTCCTACTAATGCTGCAAGTTGTTTTTTCTTAAACGGGGCATCTTCCAACACGAGTTTTTCAACTTTTTCGATTATTTCTGGCGTGGTAGCTTTAATCGGCCGTCCAGATCGGGGTCATCTTCAATGGAGTCCCTCCCTTTTTTGAAAAGGGCGTGCCATTTATAAATCATGGTTTTCCCAGGAGCTTCCTCGCTAACCCCGCCGTTCTGCGAACTTTTTGACCTCCCCTCGTATATACATATGGGTTCTACATACAGGACCTTTTATTGAATACATTATGATGCTGATTAAAGCGCAATTGAATAGGTCAATAAACAAGACATTTAGTACGATTGGTAATAACTATAGCAAGTAATAATTGATATGAAACTGATATAGACAATCTGTTTAAAAAGAAACCGATAGACAGTTATTTTAAGATTTACAATATTAATTAGTACTGATACTGTAAAAAAGTTCTTCAGCGTCCTAATGTAGGCACAAGTAAATTTATTAAAACATATATAAAATCCGACTGCACCCTGTGTCACTATTATTACATACACACGCTATTAAGACGGTTCAATGTCGAAATTCATAAAACGATCGAGCTCTAGGCCGTGACTAAGTGTGTGTAACTAAGAAAAAAAAAATATAACCCTTTTGCGCAGTCGGGTAAAAAGAAATTGCAGTGCAAATTAATTACTTTAAGTAATATTGGATAAAATTAAGAAACGGGCTTTACTTTTGTATAGCCCTCCACGGTGTCTGAAATCTCTTTTATGTCTATACTAATATTATAAAGAGGCAGAGGAGTTGCTTTGTTTGTTTGAAAGCGCTTATCTCAGGAACCACTAATTCTATTAGAAAAAATCTTTTCCATTAGATAGCCCCTTTATTGAGCAGTGAGTGGCAGTGTAAACGCGGTTGTCACTTACCATCAGATGACCCGCCTATTCGTCTGTCCCCCCATATCAACAAATAAAAAAATAATAAAAAATGTAAGGCATAATTTTCGTTTCTATTTATTGTCATAATATTTTAACAATGTCTTTAAAATGATAGGATACAGAGATATTTTGATTTTTTGCCATAAAATAGTATATAGGCGGCCTACTCTGAATAGCGTAAACGTCGACGTTCGTATTTCATAAAAAAATAGGAAACGTTTTGTGCAGGACGTAGAAAAACGAAGTAAAGAGAGAGCAAAAGTAGCTACAAGGAAATAGAACGTTAAATTATAGAGTCAAGTGCTTGTTTCTTAATTAATAACTCGAGTCAAGTCATGTATCTCCTGTCTTGCTCTTGTATCATATGTTATATATGTTCTTGAAAGTTCAAGGTGTAAATATTAAAGTTATGCGTAGTACATAGTTAAAACCGTACATTAATAGGAAGGCGGTTTAAAAAAAATAATAATATCACTGTACTTCTCTGTGCACTGTGGTAGCTAGTATTACATCATCTAAACAGCAAAGTCATCACACTTTTAAAGACAATCCTTGTAATGATAAGTTTTGTAACAATTTTACCGAGGCAAGACAAGGCCACCTGAGCATCGACGTCAATTTTAAAAATACTTGGTCGCGCTCTCGGCGGCGACTGTAGTCAAATGCCTCCACGTAATTCAATGACGATGACGTCACATCGTACGATGGGTTTGTCATGTGTTAATTTTTTGTATGACTGATATCAGAGGTTTGTTAAGGCTGGAATATTTCGTAGGTATTTTATTTTTATCATTGATAAAATTTGAGTAAGCGATTAATTATCAAGGAAAAAGTAACATGCTGATATAGCGTTTTTAGTACTATTAATCATATTATGAAAATAGTAATTACAGGATAAATCACGATTTGTTTATTTATTAACATTAATCCGATATCTGAATTGAAAAGTAGGTTAGAAGTTTAAATGTGTATATTTTGAATATGTAGGTATAATCGATAGCTGTTATTTGCTCAGTTACAAGTACCTCATCTTAAAATATTAACGCAGACTTCGAAGTGTTAGTTTAATCAGCTCTACTAAAACTATTGAGTCACTATAAAGTTTTTTATTTACCTGTGAGTATATCCTCACACACGAGTGCTTGTGCACTAAATCGTAATGATGAAAACGCACGCCCAATAGTCTAACAGATCGAGAGTAAGGCGACGTGACGTCAGCATCACGCCACCTTTTGTTTAAAGTGGAAACACGCGATCCGGCACGCCGCATGCGCATGAATCTTACCGCATACTGGGTTGCTTATAGTTTAAACTTAATCATACTCGTATCTTACGATTGAGCTGACAGATTGGTCTACGAATGTAAAAATATTGGACGGCCTATCTCATCTGAAAATTTTAGATTAAATTTGTGTAGTTTTTAAAATCAAACAAAAGAAAGAATGATTTGTACATACAAATAAAACATATAAAATACTGACTTAATAAAATAGAATACCATACCCTTCTCCGAAATGTATTGCATCATGTAAATTTTGATATCAAGGGTTAAGTAATGCATACTAAGCGCGAGCCGGATCGCATTTGGTTAAACTGACAGAACGGCAAGTGGTGGAACGTCAATGGCGGTTACACGCGACCGGATTTTTCGAGCTGTCTCATTCGGTTTCGGAACCCTATGCTCGTCGCGTGTGTGGTGTTTGCGTCAAAATAGTTACGCTGTGCAATAAATACACATACGCTACCTTGTAAAGGAAAAATAAATATCAATTTTGTTGAATTGGAAGCATTTTAAGTTGTATTTAATAAAATCTACAGATGCAATAAAACCAGATGTGGAGGTGCATAATAAACCGACTATTGGTCCAAATATAAATGAAGAAAAACCTGTAACCAGTGAGTATTTTGGTGCATACATATAAATGTTTATGTTAAACCATTCCCTAGATCTCAGACTTATTAAAGGATGTCTATAAATCAATTTTGTGGTGTTTCTCAAATCTGCCAGAATGAAAGTGAACGTGGAACTAACCTCGCTTTCAGTGATAGTTGCAAATTTCATATCAATTCACAGTAACGTATCAGTTTATTCGATACAAACGCCACAATGTTGATAAAAAGATTGTTTCATGGTATGGTCGGATCATTTAATCACATCGTTCGATAAGATTAAGTAATCGTCCATATAATACAAACGGGCCATGGGTACCATCATTACTAATACTCATCGAATCATTATACTTACTAACAACAGTTCAATATGAATGTACAAACAATATCTGTGTGTCTTCAACATGGGATTCCTTGACTGATTTGCAGGGCATGTCAATCTGCTAGTTCACAAACAGATGTATTGCTACTTTGAAAGATAGTAATTAACGGGATTGGTTGAGACTTATGGTGGATTTAAAAAGAGAAGGGCTCGGCCTTCTCTTGAAACTAGTTCAGGGGAGTCTGAAGAACGAAGATACTACTGAAACACCCGAGGAAAACGAAGAATCTAAAATTTCTACATCCGTGGACCCACAAGCTGAACCAATGAAGGTGTATTGGGAAACGGATAAGCGTGATCTGGGAAATAATAATCAGCAGTTTATAGATCTGTTCCTGAAGGGATCGGGAGCTCTGGAGAGGATACCAGACGCGACTGAGAAACCTGTCAAAGAATCTCATTATAAGTTTGAAAAACTCAGTTTGGCTCATTTACCTGAAACCCTGAAACATTTTAACTTTGAGGGTAAAGTATTGTAATTTTATATAATTTCGTGTTTTTAATTTTTACAATTATATCATGTACCAAACGGGAAGACACACAGATTCATTATGAGCTGGGTGCATGGGCATAAACTTGTTACTAATAAATACCTAACACTATGTATCAACTTGCTAACATACAAAAATATATTTAGATACAACGGTTGGTGTTTTAATAATTAGGGAAACTAGAACTGCCAAAGCTTTGATCCTTTACTATTCAAGGTTATTTATTATATTTGCAACGCATTTTGATGGATTACCGTCAACTATGAAATTGTATAAAATATATAGGCAAGAAAAAAATTTCTGATGAATGATACTGTTATTATTCTATGTTATTTTGTTAAATATTTTTTTCTTTGCGCAATACAATGACAATGAAATAATAGAACTTATTATTTAAATAAGTTAAAGAATGTTCTAATATGAAATGTGAAAGTAGGTTAGGATGTTTCGGTTAAGTATAGCATTGGTTGGCACGTTTCATTGACACTAGTTTTAAATAGAACACCTAGCACGATCCGGTTATACGCCAACGAAAACATAAATTGACAATCAGCCGTAAGAAAAATGAGTTAACTCGCACAGTAGTAGTAGCTATGCATTAGTTACGTGGAAAACTACGTCACTGTAATAAGGCGTGTCTTTACGTCGCTGTTGCATTGGTCGTAAAACGATCAAGGTATCAATACAACTCGATAAGTTGTGTAGGTGTTTGCATTTTATACGGAACGTAGTTTGTCTTCGTCATAATTTTGAAATCACGTAAATGGAGTTATGTAATATTATCATCCACTTAACAACTTTAATTTCATTTTAATTACACTCGTTTTAGACATTTAGTAGTATGCTTTGATTTAACAATAACTTCGAATCACCTTTCTAAATAGATTAATTTGGTGGAGGTTTCATAACTCACTAAAGCGCATCAAGCGTAAATTACATATTTCCTTGTTACTAAATTTCAGGTGCTTTGCAACGTATTTTCATACTAAGATTGTTATTTCACTATATTGAAATGTTTTTGTTTGACTATAATTTATGCATATAGCTTACGATTTAATTCTCCAAACATTTCGAAGGAAACTTTCGCTTCTGTCGTAATGAATACAAATGAATACGTTGCAAGGTTGAGTTACAACCAGGCGAGCAGTTAGACATTGATATAATATGTTTCTTTTTTTTTTTCTAGGCGTACCAGAAACACCCAAGACAGGAACAGGAATCTCAAGCAGTGGCCGCGATGCCGGCATGGTTGCAGGCGTTGTAGTAGCAGTTATCTCTGGTGTAGTTATATTGGCAGCACTGGTAAGCAACCAATTAAGTATTTAGAAAACCCTAGTACTTAGCTATTGTCGCAAATTAAATCTTCCACTAGCTGACGCATCATTGTCAATTAACGACCAATTAGACCTAACGAGAGAGAGAGAGAGAGTAAATGGAATGAAGCGATAGAAGTTTAAAGATATCCAATGAATTATAATATAGTATTTTAATGTTCAATTTGAATACAATTATCCAAATTGAACATTAAAATAATAATGTGTTGCATATTTATCTCACTATTGCTATTCACGTTATATTTATGGCAACATTATTGGAAAAGTGTATATCCACATAAATAATATTTAGATCTGTCTAGTAAGAACACTTGCTTGGGCAACAATAGCATCAGGTAAAAGAATTTGTAGCTTGATTAATTGATTACGTCTAAACGAAGTTGTATTGCATATCTGAGATACCGATATACTTTTAATAGACATCAATTGTTTTAATTTCTTTCTCGAAGGCCGTTACCGTCAGCCTTCATCATTTCCTGGACTCTTAAAATGTTTAGTGCATATCACGTGTAAAATTAATGATAACTACTCCTTTCAGATCGCAGTGGTTATGTACAGACATTACGTGCACCGTAATGTTACCTCAATGAACTTCGACAATCCGGTGTACCGCAAGACTACGGAGGACCAATTTGCGCTCGAGAAGAATGGCTACGCACCGGGCAGCAAACTGTACCCGAGCACTGTGGGCGAAGAGGTGAGAGCACTAACTGCTATGGAGTGCACGCTTAACATACAAAACAGTCTAAGATAAGTCACGCGCAGACGAGCTGCCCTAAGCAAAGCCAATTATCAAGCCGGTGGAAGCGATCATGGCTTGTAACTTAATTTTCATATATTTTTACTATAAACTTAGACATTAATTTTCCAAAGACATAACTCCAATTTCTTGTGTACAATTATTTATAACCCGTGTAAAACTCGGCCAAATGATAATGTTGTAAATATCAAAGTGAAACTAGCATTATTTTGCTATAGTAAAATCTTATACTAGGGTCTGCCTAAGACATTTTAAACTTGATGTATTTAGAGTTATATTTACTAGAAATTGTTTTAAGGATTTATAGGAAATACTTTAGTTTACATTTAATGATTGTGGGCAATTTATAATGTGCCAACATTTTTACCGCATCAGTATTAAATCATAGTTGCCAAATTATTGGCTCTAAGTGGTAGGTGTATAATGCTGTAAATAGTCCCTTTTAAATAGCAAATATGATTTTGTAATCTGCCTAATGCTTAACATAGACTTGACTAATAATATTTTATTGCCGATATATTTATTTTTCATGCATTTACATGCGAGGGCATTATTAATGGTAAGTTACGTGTAGATCGCAGCCGTTTATATTTTAAAATTTTACGTCAGACTGCGAATTTATTTGCATTTAGAATGTAGAAGATATTTAGTTGTATATCCAACTATCGAATATGCAATGAACTAATTTTAATTTTCTCTTTCTAGGCCCAAGAACCTCTCAATACACCGGGTACAAATGACTTTGTATAGTGCACAAGCTGGAAGTAAATACAGTATAATGTCATTAAACGTGAAAAGAAAGAGAAGGACATGTGATACTTAAAATAGTGTTATCCAGTGAATGGGACTTAAGCTAACATTTTTGTAGTAAACACTTACAAATAGTTAGCGTTAGTGCAGTGAAGTGAAGCTTTTTGGAACGTTCTGTTTGCTGAGGGGCTTCGCGACGGAATGGATCTCAAAATTATGATTATTTTTGTCAGCTGTCATATCACAAATTGTTGGCTATTATATACTTTACAGTACAAACAATACATGAGATCTTAGTAACGTTTTTGTACTATTTGTATCACATTAAACGAAGGGACATGATTGCTGTAATTTTCTCTTTATCTGTAAATAGTATATAAACATTCTACATATTGCTTTATCAAATGCCTGGAGCATTGTAATTATTTATGAAGAGTTTACATTTTTTTTATCCTAGTGTAGTAAATAATGTTTATATGTTACACTTACTGCAGCAAAAGGTACTGATTTTTTAGTTTTTCACATTCAGAGAAAATAAAAGCTCATGTTTCATTATGGAATGTACTTAGTGATGTCATACTTATTTTCATATTTTAAATATTGTACTCATTCTACATATTGGATTATAATGAAATACCAGGTGCCCTAGAATTTTGAAATATCTTATTGGTTTATTTACTATGAAAACGCTAGAAAATGTAGGTTATTACATTACAATGTGCCAACGTTTAGTGAAATTTACAATCATCGCCAAATTTTATTGTACAATACTTGATGTCGTTGAATTCTTAATACGATATGTTTGTTGCGCCTGTAATTTATTTATATTATATGAAATCGTTATTACTAAGCACAGTGCAGTTTTATTACTTATTGTATTTTATATACAGTTGATTTTTTACTATCAAACATTTTTATGTATCAATATATTTTATAGCAATGAACACATTAGTATCTGGAATGTGACTTTGTTAAGAAAAATCCTGCCAAATCCTCTGAGTATCAATTTATTACACTACTTTTAATGTAATTTAATTACATTAATACATATATACTTGATGCACATTTCATACAATATGCCTAGCTCAATAAGTGTGGTCACTAAAATAAATTATTGTGTAAATATTGTCAGTAAAATATATGTAAAAGGTGTTAATATATTGTCTTTTATTTTTTAACGCAACACGTAACAAATGTTTGAACGGATCGAACAATGATTGAGCATACTCGGTAACTTCAAGGTAAAAGTTGCGTCAAAATATGTATTGCTATGTGATGGAAGCAAATATTTTTTCTCCGAGCTCACGCATGCCACAAGAAATTGGATATAGCAGACATCAAGTTTGAACTGGGAAGATAGTTCTTTAACTTCGTTTTAAAAGTCCGTGGTAAATCAATGCTAAATGTGCTATGTACTGGTTTTTATTATACTAGTTATTCTTTATTATCACTTTATTAGAAAAATATTTAATTTATTATTGTGGTGGGTTTCTAAGGTGAGTAGGAACTTCAGAAATCCTAGAAGCAACTTTACTAATATTTTAGATATTTAGATGGATCACTTCCAGTAATATCTATACTTTGGCTAGGACCCCTTGATTCAAATTTAATTTGTTCTAATTTTTCAATCGTATCATAAATTAGCGATGTAAATAAGGACTTCAGCATTTTCTGAACCATAGCCTCAATTGTAATATAAATCTAAATAATATATAAGCTTAATAAGACTACTCGTGGAGGAGATCTTATTCAGTAGTGGACATGTATGGCCGAGATGATAAAGAAGTTTCCCTGATGACAACGAACGCAGGTAACGACTTAAAAACAAACACTTAGCAACACTTTTTATTATGCTTTTAGGTACATCATTGTACAGAGGCGGACAAACTGTATAATAAATACAAAGATTATGAGCATAACAACGTTAATTATAAATAAATAATACCTACGTAATTGATACACACTCGTAGTTTTTCTTTCGTACATTTTTGCAGTTATTTAAATTATGAGTAAGGCATAAGTCTCAGTGTTTGAATAAAAATAAGTGATTGTAAAATATGAGCTTGTAAGTTTTACTATAATTTTATTGTAATGGATTTTAATTTCTTACAGCCTACTTTTCTATAAGCTATATAAAATACTTTACGGAATTTTGATTAATATAACAATAATATAATTTTTGATTCCACAGTTAATACGAATGTCTTGTCGACCAAAAATGGCGTACATAGTTGAATTACTAACACGCTAACCAGACCATTTAAAGGTTCGTTACATTTATTTTTGGAATAACAAGCATAATTCAAATCTATAATAAACAAAAGTACGTTAAATCTAATAAATTATTTAAGATTGGACATTATTTCAAGCGTTAACAGAAAATAATTAAAAATTAAATTTATATCTTATAATGTATTTTATTTGGTCACGAGGCTTTTAGCCCTGGTTTAACTTCAACATTTGGTACTTTGTTACAAAAATGTAGTAGATTACTTTATCACAAAAGTCGCTATTGTGTATAAAATCTGTTTTATACTTGGTTATGACATCTGTACACTAAGAAGTGTCACAAACATTTTTTGGTATCGTATGTAGGAAAATGTCATACTAAGCAAAGTTTAAAGCAGGATTTATAACTATAACGGATATATAAAATGTGTCGTGACATAACAGACAGAAATAGTAAGTAGTCATAAGACTACTTACTATTTCTGCCTGTTACTGTTGTTTTACTATTTTTGTTAAACGAGCAGACGGGTCACCTGATGGTAAGTGACTACCGCCTCAAGAGTCACAAGTGCGTTGCCGGCCTTTTAGGTAGGAGTACGCTCTTTTCTTGAAGGTTTGAAGGTCGTAACGGTTCGTAAATACGGCAGGCGACTGCGATACACAGTGGTGAAGTGCGAATCGTCCAGGTGGTGGGGATGGATATTTTGTCGCGAAAATTAAAATACATTTTACAGTTTTTTTTTTTTCTTAAAGCAGAAATGTAGGATGTTGGTTAAGATATATATTTAATGATATATTTAAAAAAAGACCGTAATTTGCCGTTCACAGTATTTAAAAAAATCGTATACGTGATAATGTTATAATTAAGAAAACAAATAAGGGCTAATTCAATACAATAAAAAATAATTGTAGATAATTAAACATATTACGAGTATATATAAATTAAAAATGATTAGTAGGTAAGCACATTTCACAGCATACTTAATCTACTCACAAAATATTTAATTAAAAATACTACATCACCTTCTTACGCCGTATTCTAAATACTTATGTATTTAAAACTTATTTTTACAATTCAATTCACAATTTTGTATGGAAAAACAGTCAACTCAAGATTTATTGTTCAGTTGAGTACTTTGCACAGTAAAATCATTTACAAATATTCTTGTAAGAACTCAAATGTTTGCTGGCGCGTATTACCTGTCTGTGTGTGAAGCGCATTGGTTTAATGTTCCGGTTAATATAGGTACATATAACTAAATATCAGTTTTAAACAAAATAAATATAACAACTACACTCAGCGTAAAGAACCTTGAGCATGCATAATACACTACAATTTGTAATAAATCGTTCTTTATCGTAAGATTTTGTTAAAGATTTTATCGTTTTTTTTTTTGTTATATAGGTACTCTCAGTTTAAACTACTTGTGATATATATTCAAGTAATATTAAAAAAAACGGATGTCATTTGTGCTTGCCCACATGTTTAGTAGTTAAATACTTTCATGATCTTTTTTTTTTATATTTAAACTAAAATATTCTAAATCACAAACCAAACCTACCATTGGAGCAGTTAATTAACTATAACACAGCTTGACAATCTTAAAGTAATATCCTCAGTAAAATCAACGAAAACCCGTTAAATAAAATTATAACCATATCAGTAAAACAACACCTTTAATTAGTATTATATATTCGTGTAAATGCGAATAAAACGATAAAAATAAAAAACTATTATGAATCACCCTCTTTGAATGATTGGAAAGAATATCCTTCAATAAGAGACGTTTCTCAGTGAGCAGGACTATGTCGATGCCAGATCATAGGATTGATCATTTCATGATGTGGCCAACAATTTCATAAATTGGTCGTATTTCTTGAAATAGTCGATCACATTATGATATGGTCAGACCAGATCATTGAATAATCAGCGTTTAACGATATGAACAGCTAACCATTTCACGATATGTTAAAACATTAGTGATCCTATCATGAAATACTTCCATTATTCACTGTTAGAGGCGCTGATTTGATCCTTTTGCTTTTGCAATGCATCGTGGCGGTGTTTCCAATGCAAGTGACAAACAACTTCAACAGGCAATTTAGACATTTATAATAAATTTGTATTAACCCTTTTATATGACGAAGATCCTAATTTAATGATGTGACCAAACGTGGATATGTCTATCAGTAAAGGTTGACGTTTTAACGATATGGTCAATTTCAGCTGTTCATTTCATGAAATACGACAATTTCACGATATGGTTTACCACATAATGAAGTGGTCAGTGCCATAATCTGGCTGCAACATATACACCAGAGATATGTTAAAATTTGGAATGCAGATATTGTAGGAAATATTTGTTTAATTTTTATTTACACACGTTTTACTAATTGTACACAAATCCCGATCTATAATTTTACTACTTACTGCTATCACTAATTTCTATAAACTAAATAATTAGCTACAATTAATCTCTTCATCACTCACTTTCAACTTCTTAATTATTTGGGGTGATACCGTCTTCTCCTTGTGTTCATTCACACCGTTGGTTAAAGGTAGATTTAAAGTTTCATACTGTTCTGTGATATGTTGTTTGTATAGCTGGAATGTGGTTGCGGCGATATGATTACGAGCATGCGTGAAAAATTGGTTGAAGTGATGAAGGTTGTGACTGCAACAAACATGACAATATTTACTCATCTTTTGTTTGGTATAAGTACCTACAGTCTATTAGAAACACTTTAGAAAAATCTTATATGTGTGTCTATACCAATATTTTAAATAGGTAATTCAATCCATATGTATTTTGTCTGTTTTCACGGCTAATCGAACAATTTATCTAAATTTGGATACTTCGAAGCCTGGGGCAGAACATAGCGTAAATTTTATCGACATACCACTCGGGCGAAGCCCGGTAAGGACACTGGCTATATATAATGCTTAATTTTTTATGTATCCTACAAGTGATTTAATATATATAAACAAATGTTAAATGTGACATACTGTTTATCTTATCATATCGAGATAAATATTGATGACAGTGATACCGCTAATGCACTCAGCACGGTACGTAGCCACGCCTACCGTTATATGTTTATTTATTTTTGTGTAATCAGTAATCACACTACTCGTTATCACACTACGTTCGCGTAAAACAATGACTAAATGTTGTTTTACTTATGAATATAATCTACTTTGATTACGGCAAGGTCAATTACTTTATTCGTTATCATTAAAATTAGAATAATTACACATTTATAAACACTTTATCATTAAAATTAGAATAATTACACATTTATAAACACACGTGAAGAATGAATACGTCTAAACAGTGTTGTGGTCTTTCCTATTAACATGGTTGAAAAAAGCACCACTTATGCTGTCATTGTATATATACATATATATTTATATATACAGTCGTGGTCAACTAATTAAGGACATTCAAGATAGTGGACAGCAATAACCGGCTATGTACATATAAATATAAAACCCTGTTGATTTCTCAGTAACTATTATTTGCATAATTTGATCCGATTATTATACTATAAATGGCTGTAAATAAAAGATTAAATAAATATAAAAAAGTGTTTAATATCAAAGGTTAACCATGTATTCAATTTAAGGTACAATTCTGTAGCTGGACATTTAATTAAGAACAGTAAAGTAAAATGAAAAATAGAGTTAAACAGAACTAATAATCTGCAGTATTTTAATTTCTTTAACAACTTCATTTTATTACGGGTAAAATCAGTACCCAGTAGCAAAACCTTTGTTAGTAATTACCGCTTGACACCGATGTGGCATAGACATTATCAGTTTCTGACATATTTCAACAGGAATGTTTGCCCATACCTCACAAAAAGCTTCATTAAGTTCATCTAAAGTTGTGGTACGATAAATGGCAACTTTTTTCTTAATTTCATGCCAAAGGTGCTCGATTGGGTTGAGGTCGGGGCTATTTGCTGGCCAATCTAGCACTGATACCGACTGTCTGTTAAGAAACGACTTGACTGAACGGGCTGTATGTTTTGGGTCGTTATCATGCTGAAAAGTCCATATAATAGGAAGATGTTCCTCAGCATAGGGAAGCATAGTTTCTTCTAATATTGCCTTGTATTGATGTTGGTCTAAGTTACCCTGAACTTTCCTCACAGGTCCCACTCCACGTCCAGAAAATGATCCCCACATTTTAATGTTTCCTCCGCCATGTTTCACCTGCTTTTTTGTGAATCTTGGATTCATTTCCGCTTTTACAGGACGCCGTACGTATTGCCTTCCATCTGAAGAAATCAAATTAACCTTGGTCTCGTCAGAGAATAATACATGTTGCCATTGGTCGTAGGTCCAATGTCCATATTTACGTGCAAACGCCAAACGTGCATTTCTATGCTCTTTCTTTAACAACGGTACTTTGCGAGCCACTCTTCAGAACAACCCTGCTTCTACCAGACGTCGTCGAACTGTCCTCGCTGATACACTGACTCTTTCGTCTGCCCCAAACACTTCATGTTTAATTAAAATAGAGCCTAGAAACGGATCTTTCTTAGCTAACCTGGTTATCATTCTATCTTCTTGCGGAGTTGTTTTTCTCGATCTTTTTTTTCTGGGCACATTTAAAGTTGTGTTATTGCGCCTGAAATGTTGCACTGCATTGCATACCATAGTTTTTGAACAATTTAAATATCCTGCTATCCTTCGGTATGACCAACCACGCTCGACAAACTTCATGATAATTTTTCGTAGTGTTGCATCGCAACTTTTATTTTTGCCCATTGTTCTTCAAAATAACTCTCAAAACTTGAAATTACAAATCTAGATTGCCGCCAAAACTACCACAAAGAATAGGAGAAGAAAGAAAATAATAATTGAGATTCAGATTTTGAAACTAGAACGCAATATCTCAGTGTCCCTAATTAAATGGCCAGCCAGCATTCTTTGAACAAATAGCACTGTGATCATCTATCAGCTATACTGTAAAGAGGTTTAATGTTTAAGAAGTTATTATTGTTTGTATAATTAGGCACATAAATGACTAATTATACTTACATGTAAAAGATGTGGAATATTGTTTAGACTCGTTGGAAATTAAAAAAAAATTCACAATTTGGATTAACTAGAGAGTGTCCCTAATTAGTTGACCACGACTGTATATAAGAGATTTCCACCGATATATTGACTCATCACGATATCTCTGGAACCATAAGGCGTAGAGACTTAAAATTTGGTAGGAATATTCCTTTCGCCGAGTAGAGGTCGGCTAAGAACGGATTTTACGAATTCAACAAGTGTGCTAGTAATATATGTATATATTATACAATACATATACAGTTTAGTTACACTATTTATAATTCAACAACGGCTGCACAGGTTTTTACTGATTTGTTTGGATTGTCTATTTCCCAAATAGCAGAATATGTAATAAAAAAAATGACTAAAAGAAAAAGAAGATACTTTGTTTTCTCATACATTTATGGTATAAAAGTGATGAAATGACAGAAACTACACAGATCTTATAACTACACATCCTGACTAAGGAAAAAGTTTATCGGTTCAGCTAGGTTTAGAATTATCAATCTACTAACATTTTGTAAGATATCAGAACCTTAGTTTAGCTTAGCTGCTAGTGTCACACATAAGGTAAATTCTGACAATCACAAAAAGGTTTAATGGTACATATTAAGCTGTTTGCATCTTCTCTTGGCACTGTAATCGATTGTAAAAAAAAGCATATAACACTCTTGAAATTGTATTTATTAAGTACATAAGAATCAAGTGTTATGTAATCAATATTCGAATAGAACATACTTACATGCTTAATAAGACTGATGATAACATCTCACGTGTATTTAGAAGGTGGCGTATGTATGCACGTGTATGTTTTTTACACGCTAAGCATTCGCAACCCGCTAATATTGGCCTGAAGTCTTCTTTATACCTGTAATAATATTCATACTTCATTAATTTTAATATCAGTAGGGGTATCCGTTCTTTTTCTTATCACAAAAGTGTAACGATTACCTCTTACATAAAAATCTATATTTTTTTAGAAAGAAAAAATCACCCAAATAACGCTTATTCTTTGTAAAAACTTATTCTAAATATAGATAAAAGCAAATATTTCAATAACTCTTAAGGTTATTTTGCACTAGAATATTTACTAAAAAAAAGCAACGTCAAATTTCAAGGATTATTATTTTCGATTTACAAAATTGGTAAGCGATAACACGATTATGCCATTCATATCAACGATAAACATAACTAGTTTTGAACGATAAAGTTTTTATATGATTAGTCATGTTATTGTCCAAAATCAAAAAGTAATGTTGAGAACTTAAGTCATTCTTAGTCATCATTTCAGTACCTGCCATCAAAAAAAAGGTACTCTGTGATTCTACACCTACTAATAATAACCTTATTGCACTTTTTGCCAGTAATAACTTCGTGCCTCTTACGTAATAGGGGGCAAGCCTATTGCTGATAGATGAAAGTACAATCCCTTAATTGACTTTTACCACTCTACTACTGGTCAAGTAACTCGCGTACGAGCGGCAAGGGCAGTGAGAGCCTCTTTTTACTTTCTTATTTTTGCTTCTCACGAAAAAACTATTATCTTATCTGTACTTCTGGTAAAAACTGCCAAGTAATTGCCATTTTAGACCATCTATTTACGCATATCCCTCGTTCAAGCTGAAGGTACAGCCGAGAAACACCAGGTATGTCATCAGTGGATTCATTACTTTACAGACAACACTAAGAAATCTTACCTCACATCGTTAAGATCTAAAATACATGGTTCTATGTTATCTTGTGTTACGTCAAAGTTCAGTGCCAACGCGTGACCGGCGTTACTCAGTTTTAATGGGTATGAGCCATCAAATAGATCAAAGCCGTTTTCGATTGCACATAGTACTATTGCTGGATTCCAACAACCTTCAACTATACGTAAGAGATTTTTAGGTAGTTTGGCCTGAAATAGGAAAAAAAACTATTTTAGTAAATTATTCTGACTGCCCTGTTGGTCTAGTGGTTGTTATTAAACCCTGACTACTGAGCCAAAAGTCGTGGGTTCAATTCCTACATGGGACAAAAATTGTGTGATACATAAATTGTTGTCCTGGGCCTGGGTGTTGCAAATTTGTCACAATGACTATACAAGAAGATTGGAATTGAAAACAATTATATCAACAGTTTTGAATGTTGTAGAATGATGTCATCGCATTTCAACCTAAGCATAATATGTATTAGATACAGAATTAGGTAGCTCATTCAAGTAGCAAGGATTCCCGTGTGTGATTATTATTTTTTTAATTAGTAACTTGTTAATGTCAAAATGCATCACCATCATCTGCAGCCGGTATAAGTCCGAACAATTCCTCTGAACACTCCCAATAATACAAGCAATAGAGGATGCAGAGTATAGCTACATCTCTACGCAACGCCAAGGTGTCAAGCCGATCAGAAATATCTTGGCAGTCGATGATGCGAGTCGCTCTCCGAATGCGGTCAAGAGGGAAAAGCTGGTACTAGGGTGCACCTGCATAGAGATGAGAACAGTATTCCATGTGCGGCCGAACCTGCGCCTTATAAAGTTGCAGGCGGTGGGCCGGAGTAAAATACTGTCTCGATCTGTTTAGTACACCAAACTTCTTCGAGGCTAATATGGCCCTACCCTCTAAGTGTCCGCAAAACTGGACTTCGCTTGATATATCGACGCCAATGATTCCGATACTGGCTGATGCAGTTAGGGAAGTGCTCTCAAATTGAGGTGATACGACCAATGGCATCTTTTTAGCGATGAACGCGCAAGCCTGTGTCTTCGTGGGGTTAAACTGGACTAGGTTAAGTCGACCCCAATCTGAAACTTTTGATAAAGAAGTTTCGATTTCAGACACAAGTTTGGATCGGCTCTCGATGACGTTTACCCGAGAAATGTTAGCGCGGCCGGTTTAAAGGGCATCACTCGTGCTATCGTCCGCATAGCAATGGATGCTGTTAATCTGCAACATGTCATTGATATGCAGAAGAAACAGCGTGGGTGATAGCACACAACAACGACCTTGATGCTTCTGTCTGTAAGAAAACTGGTGAGCCAATTGCACAGTTTCTCGGGAAGTCCATAGGAAGGAAGCTTCGCAAGGAGCGCTTTGTGCCAGACCCGATCGAAGGCCTTCGCCACGTCCAAACTAACGGCCAACGCCCCCCCTTGGTCTCCCTTGGTCCCCCTTGGTCTCAATCGCTTGTGCCCACCGGTGAGTCAAGTAAACGAGAAGATCACCAGCTGAACGACCGTGACGGAAGCCGTATTGTCGATCATTGAGGAGCTGGTGGTCTTCTAAGTACCGGAGGAGCTGGCAGTTAACAATGGATTCCATTATCTTGGAGAACAAGGAGGTGATGGCTATGGGTCTGTAGTTGGACGGATCCGAGCGATCTCCTTTTTTAGGGATTGGGTGCACTAGAGCTGATGAGTTCGGGACTACGCCAAGAGAGTTGGAAAGCCAATAAAGGTGCGTTAAAACCGGTGCCAATTCAGGAGCACACGTCTTCAGCACGATAGGAGAGATTCTATCTGGCCCACTCGACTTAAGAACGTCGAGGGAAAGGAGCGCTTTACGCACTGCCCTTTGTGTAAACCGGACTTCCGGCATACGGCTCTCGCACTGCGGCATGGTCGGCGGTGTGTTTCCCCCGTCGTCCAGGGTCGAGTTGGACGCAAAGAGTTTGCCCAGAAGATCGGCTTTTTCTTTAGCGTCGTGGGCCAACGAATTAACTCCTATGTGCAGAGGTGGAAGGGATGGCTTACAAAAGTTCCCCTGGACAGCTTTGGCAAGAGACCAGAATGCACGAATTCCAGAAGGGAGACTCACTAGTCTCTCGCCAATTCTGCCGACGTGAGCCGACTTCGCCCCAGCAATTACTCTTTTGAGGGACCTAGAGGCAAAGTTAAATTGCTTCTTTAATGTGCTGGTCTTTACATCCCGTGCTGTCGCTGCATTAGCCCATGCTTGGTAACATTCCTGTTTTCGGCGGGACGCCGCTTTGCAGGTTCGACCAAACCAGACTGGAACTTGCCACCTGTGGGAATCAGGGAGAACGGAATGAAAAGTTCCATACCCTGAAGCACAACATCAGCGAGATCCGGCGAGAAGCAAACCTGCCTCCATGGGTAGGATGCAAATAATGTTCGCATTCCATCCCAGTCTGCTGACCTATAGTGCTATACGCGGCGACGCTATAGGCGGCGAGAAGTGATATCATCTCAAACGTACACGCATACACCAGCCTTAGGAACAAAGGAGTGTTCCAGTTCGTACCCAGGGTAGCAGAGGTAGGATGTGTAGATGATGATATCTGCGTCTCGGATAAAAAGAGCAAGGCCGGCTTTGCTGTCTCCAGGTGGTGGTGGACAGTGTCGAGGTTAGAATGTAAGCCCCTGATGTTACAAAAATCCACGGTAAATGTGACAGGGGGTGCCATGGTATGCCTTCTCTTGCCCCGAGCAGATTTTTAGAGCGCAGTTGAGCCCCCGCCAGAGTACGAGGGGCAGCCTGGGCGTCCACGCTCAGGTTTATTCCGTACTGAGGGTGGACGTCCAGGGGGGGATTCTCCAACGCTAGCGCTGGTACCCCCCTGGGGTATTCTTTTTGTTAACAGCGCTATCATTAGGGGGGGTGGGGGATTTTGGGCCTCCGGAGAGCACACTCATTTCGGGGAAATGCAACGCAAGCGTTACTTCACAACCGGTTTTCTGTGAGGCCGTGGTATCGCACCGGTTGAGCGTCGAGATACTTTTTCACGCCCTGTTTAAAAGACGCGGGAATGATAAGTTATTTCAACCTTCAACTAAATGTAAGAGACATAACACGAAAAATATAGCATTTTTAACTTACGTTTACTCTAGCGAATATTTCTTCTATCTTATCATTTACTATTTTAAGAGATTCTTCAGTACCATCCGTTAGTCCAGCCAAAGCAACACCACCCAGAGAATCTTTATATTTTAATACACTTGCTATACATTCATCACATTTATTTTGTACACCAGCTGCCACAATCACTCCTGCAATCAGAAGATAAGAATTATATAATCAGAAGATATGCACATTAAATACTGTGAAGGTCAGCTATATATCTGTGTACTTATTTACAATTAACAAATTATTGAAATTTTTTTGCAGTGTGGTTCATGGTGGAGTTGAATACGGCCACTTCATCTCTTCCTGGTGGTGTAGTAAAATGCGACCAAGGGCGATTGTTATCTATCTGACAATACGTATAAACATACAGTGCCCGGATGACGGCAATAAATATGCTAGCCCCCTATTACGTTAGTGGAACCAAATTCTAATGGCAACGTTTTTTTTTAAATTAAACTTAAAATATCAATGAGTAGAAAACTTTTTCATTGCAAAACTTAATTGTACAATGTAATCACCTAAAGAAGAACAGGAAGACTGTAGAACATTAGTCTCTAGACATTTATTGTCTATTTAATCATTAATGTTCCTATGAATTCTAACTACTAGGAATAGCAATATATAAATAATTCATCTTTTCCTCATTTATGATCAGTCAACGTCCACAAACTGCTTTATATTTATAAACACTTAATAATTATTATATGAAAATTAGTTCATACCAATAAGAGAACTATTCTGAAGTTGCTTGGAGCCCTTATATTGATGCACACATTTTTCAAACAAGCTGCAGGTTCTATCCACTGACTTGAGTATTCTCTTGTATCCTTCACCAAGAGATGTCCGGCTATCTGCAATCGCCAAAATTATGTCTGGTTGGTAAACTTCCATAAGATCCATATAGCTGAAATTACATTGAGTAATAATAAGTTATCTTTGACTGGAATATGATTCACACCTTATATTAATTACTGCTAAGTTTTAGATGTTTTGAATTGTAGAAAATAAATTAGTTTTCTTCTATATAAGGGGTACATTGTACACATAAGCAAAATAGCAGCAATATAAATACCACTTCAACTTTTGATTAATATGCCTTATGGAGTTGTTATAAATTAGAAATTGAAGGACAATCTGTAGAGCTTTAAAAGAGCCAAATAGAAAATTTGGTGAATAGTCAACTCTTCCAGGAATAACAAGAAATAAATAAGAATGTTTAAATAAATAAACACATTGTAGAGGTAGTGCATTTATATAACTTTAAAAATGTGGCAACTTAGGTTTAAGAGGAATAGCTGGCTGTATTTAACAGGACCCCTTTGTTTTGACTATTTTTGTTGTCCTAATTATCTGGCACTTTTTTTTTTGTCGTAATAATATTTTGACAATTGTTTTTTGGCATACTATTTTGGTAGGCATAAATATCATGGAGTGGGTAGCCTCTCGCTGAAGACCATGGTGTTGTCTATAATCCAAAGCGAGAGTGTGTGGGATTCCGCCGCCTTGTATTGCGAGGCAGTAATACAAGCGAAAGAAGCGACGGAATGGGAATGGAAGAGGACAAGCACTCTCCTATCCCGCAGAGGACGCGCCAGGCACCGAAGGGGGCGAAATGATCTCCGGCCTCCATAAGCACTGGCCTGGGGGTAACGGGTCGGGCTGACTGTTACCCTAGTAGAAGCAGGCCTGAGACCTGTGTGGTCACCTACCAATCAGGTGGCCAAGCTTGCAGGGATTCCCGAAGGCTTTTTTCTCAGGGTATCCTGGGTCCCCTGCGATATAACACCTGACGGAACACCAAGTAGTTTTAGTTGTTTCAAGTCCAACATACCATCTCACCCTCAGCTTTGGTGAGATTATGACCCATGGGGGTTTCCACACAAAAAAAGAATAAATATCATATAGGCTAATATTTCTTGCCCTAATTTTAATTGGAATATTGTTTATTTGTCTAATATTTATTAGACTTAAAGATCAAAATCCACATTGGGAACATAGTTCAGTTAATTATACATATTTACATGCAAAATATTAAGGTTAGGTTATGCAGAATATAATTATTATGCTTAAATATCATTGTGTAAACAAATTTATACTTTAGAATAGTATAATTATACTTAACAATTATTATGCTTAAAAATATGTTGCCTATATGGTTATGCCAAATTAACATTGTGCATAACTATTATCAGGGTAAGTAAAAGTATGCCATGTTATATTATGACACATAATGTTATGTGAATAAATAGGGAACCCTATTTAACCATACATATTTGCCTCTGATAGTTTTAGAGAATGCCAAATCCTAGACCATGAGTAAAACATTTGTCGTTTTCAGGAAAAACAAAATTCATAAAATATATATTTTGAAATATTCAAGAGAACCCATACGGACATCATTCTTGGTACATGAGTCCTGAAATCCCGAATGTCCAAGAATCACAATATTTTTGTTCAACTTCTGACATTGAAATAAAAGGTACATTTTAAGGATATTGGAAAAGTTGGATATAAATATAATATTTGTGCATGTGTAACTCAAAACTGCACACAATAGTTACTTTACTACTACTGCTTTACTTTTGTTCATTTAAACTTTTTATAATACTCTTTCTTTGTCAAATTAATTGACTCCAATATAGATGTTTTAGTAAAGGGTATCTAACTTTTTAAAAAAACTGACTGAACTGAACTGAAAAAACTACAGAATTACAATATAAATTTATAAATAGGTACATACCTCTCTGCAGTAATCATCTTTTTCCCATTTTTAGTCCATAAAGGTACTTTATCAAGCTCAAAATGTCCAGGAGGTGTTACCTCACTTGCACCATGTGGTGATATACAGGTAACATGTCCGGCAAGGCCTGCAAACTTGGCTATACCCTGTCCTTGGGCTTTTAAACCTGTTTCCAATTGGTAAGAATTTGACAGGGGCACCCATAGAAGCTTAGGTGTAGTAAATATTTTTGATAACACTTCGCTAGTTATGTGTGTGACACTGCCACCCTGAAAATTGATAGATTCATATGTGGTTTAGTAAGTAAAGGAAAAGCATAGTATAAAAAATAAGTTTTTAAACTGGTATTTTGTATGTCTTGTGTTAAGACATGTTACGAAAGCCTATTAGAGAATTTCTTTAAAAAAAATATAGCTAACAATACCTGAGTAAACAAAGCGGTGGTAGGAGTTTCAATAACAGTTGCCGGCGACTTTATAAATCCGGTCAAGTTACCAATACGTTCACTTCCACTAGTAGCTTGTTTAATAGTAAAACGCATTGTAGATCAAACAGAAACGATGAAAGTCACAGTCACAATGACACAGTAGAGAAGGGGAAAATTATCGATTAGGTTATTAGAAAAACAATAAGTTAATAAGCAACAACATCACGTATATGCGATTATAATATAACCTCAAAATTTTAAATCTGTCATGAAGCAGGTGTCAAATTATGTCATTTTTTTATAAATGACTCCACCCTTTGAATACCAAGTCTAAATCAGGGATGTCCAAAGTGATTTATCTATCTACCCCCAAGGGTCTAAGATGACCTACAAAGAGTCATGTAAATGAAGATAAGACTTTATTTGTAGAAGATGAAGTGTGTCCAAAACTATCTATAGTTACGAAATTGAATCTAATGAAAAACTCTTATAATCCATTTAATACCTGCATGTTTATTAACAATCAGGGAACGTGGCTTAGGGATTTCTTTTATCCTGTTTTTATTTATACTATTTCGTAGTTCTTTCTTTTCTTATTCTATTGCTTATACATACACACACAATAATATATATAGGTATTGAAATAAATTTAAAAAGAGAATATACTTAGACTGGCCAAAAATACTGTTATAATAAAAAAACTATAATGTTACATGAGGATTCGGAATCTGTTATTCTTGTATGAATATTCATAGTTTTTTCTTGTTTTTGCTCCAATTGGTGTTAAATATTTTTGTGATATTAAAACGGAGGGGCTAAATGTATTTTTTTAAACTCTCCATCAACTTGGTATTAGTCGAATGTTTGTGGACCGAGCTATTGATAGGTACAACGAAACCTCTTCTGTTTGTGAAAGAAAAGTATTTGGCCGTCCATGTAGTATTAGTATGAAAAAGGCAATCAAAGCAGTGAAGGAAAGAATTAGAAGAAATTCTGTCCAAAAGCAAAAGATGTTATGTCGGAAAACGAATATAGCCCCTATAACTATGTCACGTATTTATTTAAAAAAAATTACTTGATGACCGTACAATGTATACATATTCATACTTTTAGAGGACGCTTTAGGCGCCTTAAGAGTGCGTCTGTTTAATTGTTTTATATAAGCCATTCTTGCAAAGCAAAGAGGAGTGTATGTACACTCACACCTGTATCCTCGAAGTATTCAGAAGTGTAATTAGCGCCCACATTTTACCGATTATAATTTAGTCCAATTTACGTAACAGCTAGCCTATTGCCGTCATCCGAGACGGCTTGGAGTATTTTGACAGGAAAGGGATACAGCTTATGCAGAGGGATTGGAGGAGTATATGCAACAGCTCCAGCAAATCAGGGTTGCATACCTATAACTCGAACTGGCTGGTGCCGGAAAGTCCGAGACAGAAATTATTTAGGTTTCCAGAGCCCATACTCCCTTTTTCTTTCCCCTCATCCCCCTCTCCTCTTTTCCATCTCACCCCCGATCCCTTTTTTTAACCTTCCCGTATCCCCCCATCCCTCATACTTTCTTACGACTTTAAGTTGCAGGTGTCCATCGGCGGTTGTCACTTGTCGGTTTTGTTTAAGATAGGGTTTTAATATATATAACTCTAGTAGTACTTTTATCGAGGAAGGTTAAATGCTGTGTAACATGCTACGGCAGCAGAGCTGTGGTATAGGTCTATATTTAATATTACAAAAGTTTTGATTACAGTTTTCCTCTATTGCTCAGGTAAATCCATTTTTATTGCAAACACACTCAGGTAAGGTCCTGATTGTCAAACGACATGCTGAGATTTCCAAGCACATATAGACAGTACTACTAGCTCCGTAGCTAGGTCCTAAAGACACGTCACATGCGCAAGTGGCTGACATGCCAAAACCCAGAGCAGAAGGTGTCCAATTGGCACTCTACCATGCTGAGCCCCAGGAAGAGAAGAAAAGCCTGTTCCTGGTGCTCGGTGTACCGGAAGAAGAAGCGCTGAAACTCAAGACGAGCGAGCGTAGGGTTTACTATAAACTAACTAATTTCTACGTCCGCTTCCTTGACTAGCACCCTCTGTGCCTTGAAGCCAAGCCCGAGGAGGTCTCCAGCGGTTTCCTAGGCAGCGGACCTACGAAACAATAAACGGAAATGAATATGTTCAAAAACGTAGTTTACATGATATAAGGTTGCCTAAACTATTCGGCTCACGTCTAGTTCTAACCACAGAGGTCAATTATTTAAGAGTCACGTAGCAAACTTCTATGGAATAGACACTTAGGCCCAAAACTTGAAGCCTGCATTATCTCCTGCCAATACAAGCGACTCCTAGGCAAAAGCTAGGGGCTTTCACGGAAAACCACTATATGGCTTTATAAAGCGGTGATAAGGCCAATAATCTTTTTACGGTGCTATTGCTTGGTGGCAGAGAACTGAGCTTAGCACGGTTAGAAACAAGTTGCAGCAATTCCAGAGACTCGCTAGTACGATCGTCACGAGATGCATGCAAACAAACCCTACTACCGCCCTTGAAGTGTCTAGCCGCAGGCTCTCGACCTAGCACCACTAGACGTGTACAAACAACAAGAGGCAGCTTTGGCAACTATCAGACTGAAGCAACTGAGTCTGTTGAAAAATCAAGAGGGTCCCCATTCGAATATTTGGAACTAATAAAAAAATTAACAACCTCTGATAGCTGACAGGATTCTAAAACAACATGTGTTCGAAAGAAGAAATTGTTTGCAATTACATTAGAATCATCATCAGTGACCATGCCGGCATAAATGAGGTCCGGGTATACACAGACGGTTCCAAGATGGGGACAGGAGGACCAAGATGGCGGTACTAAGAGCCCTAATGGGCAAACTCCGGTCTCATTTATGAATATCATCAATCGCTGTAGCTCCTAGCCTCAGCTAACGGGGTAATTATTCAATGGATCAGAGGGCACAGCAACACACTCGGCAACGATAATCGATCTAAAATCCCAGTGGCACGTCCCATCACACTGCTGCCACTATCCTTGAACCTATATCGCTCCTGGGTAAGGCGAAGGAGTCGAGAAGCACACAATAGGCAATGGATCAATTCACCTGGCAACAAGTATCTCTACACTTAACGCTTAATGTACTCAGTTTTCACCGAACGGACATCCGAATAGGACATCCTATTACAGGAAATAAATAAATGAATTAAATAAAGCGTGTGAACGCCCCCCGAGGCGTGACTCAACTAGTCAGCCTCCTAGACGCATAATGGACCGACCATGAGTCTAAATGCGGAAACAGAGCCTTACCATTACTATTATGTGTAAGGGCCATCAAAACTAGTCGATTCGCGGCAAATGTCATAAAACTGTAGCGAGCTTCGACTATATGCGCTTCGCTCATTATAGTTTAAATTTGATATGCCATTTTACAAGGTGTAAAGTAAATATTAAAGGTTTACTATAAATTGTTATACTTTCAGTCTCTTCATAGTACTGTTACTGCTAAGCTACTAAATACTAGTAACTTACCCAGGTTCCTCATCTCTGTTGTCGTTTCATTACCAAAAAAATATTATTTATTCAAAATGTTTTACTTATTTAACGTAAAAGCGTTTATAGTAAGCCTGACTCAGTGCTAGGTTATTAATTTTGAGCTTCAGCTGAAGTGACTTCTCGAGCTTTATTAAATACCTTAGATTTCATATTATGGCCAACTTTAATAGTAAAACGTAGGTATTTTACTGTTATTTTCATGACGGTATGAAATTCGCTGAACTTAGGTAGATTAACCGTCAAAGCTTCCGGTAGTAAAAGCGAGGTCATGTAAAGAGCAGAAATCCAGCTTCATGTTAGAAACGTAAGTAAATTTTTGCGCAAAGTAGAGCCAGAAAGTTATTTTGCTGTACATCGCGTCAGGTGGATTTTCATGCAACCCTAATATTAATATTCAGGTTAATTAGTGTGAGTCACCGAATAATGTTATAATGTGGACGTGAGTGGAAAAACCTAGTTTAAGGCGGGTAAGTTGGTAAAAAGTTTCTCGTATGAGCAGGCGTGGTCATGCACCTCCGTGCGTTGGTGCATTAATTCCTTACAACTTATGCAAGCTTGCATGCCGCTCGCTCGAGCCTGTAACGAGTAGATATTACAAAGAGTAAACGTGGATCATACACTGTGTCAAGTAAGTTTAGAAGTCCGCTCGGACTGTGTTACCAACATAATAACTAAGTAACTAACTGTGGGAGAGCCATGTTTACGCACGAATGGGCCAGCTAGACCGGTACGATACCACGGCCTGACAGAAAACTGGTTGTGAAGCAAAGCAAGCGTTGCATTTCCCCAAAATTAGTGAGGTTTCCGGAAGCCGAACTATCCCCTCTCCTCTTTCCTCTCCCCTTGAAGAGAAGAGATGGGGAATGAGGAGAGCGTCCCGCTCTCCTCATTCCCCATCTCATCTCTTCTTTCTCCTCTCCGCATCACCCCATCCCTCATCACCCTCAAGGCGGGCATAGCACTGACGAGTCTTGAGTTGCAGGTGTTCATTGACGGCGGTTGTCACCTAAAATTAGGTGACCCGTCTGTTTGTCTATCCCCCTATATTATAAAAAAAAAAGAATTATATGTATACTAGCGGACCCGACAGACGTTGTCCTGCAAGATATTTCAAGCGATTAGGATCAATATAGATAAATAACCTAGATACCGACTGCAGCGCCATCTGCCGGGCTGATTTGTGAATCTAAACCATTCCCAGATCCCCTTGAACACACACAAAAAATTTCATCAAAATCCGTCCAGTCGTTTGAGAGTAGTTCAGTGACATACACACTCACAGAAGAATTATATATGTATATAAAGATGCTCGTACAAACTAACTCCCAACTGACAGGACCACCTCATTTAGGAGTTAGGGTGATTCTACCGGTGTGACCTTTTATCTAGAATTACAGAATCTTTATGATAAAATAAGGATTCTGTAATTCTAGTTTCTAAGCAACTAATATACGTTATTTATATTTATAAAGACTTATTATTATTATTAAATGTATTATATCAATTTTCATAACTTAATTAAAATCTTAAAACCAGTGAGTGAGTATTAAGTAGTAGATACGTAGTTTTAATAGATGTTATATTTTTCGCCTTAAAATTCCTAGTATTTGAAGTACTTGAAGGTATTTATCAAATGATTAAATTAATATAAATAAAAATTCGGATATTTTTTTTTTAACACATACATACGACAACTAGAGTTTAGTAACTTCACCATGAACTGAAACATTTAATACCTACTACTGTCGCATCTGCGCAAATTCTATGAAGTAAGCCTCGCAGCAGGGGGTGGTTAAAAGTCTAAAAGCCTTGTGGCGGGCTTAAATCTAGGGACACTTGTAGTATGTGTACAATGTATACATGTCTTTGTTTGCTTTGTGCATAACAAAAATGACTGTTTAAGTATACAGTATTTTTTTTATATTTCTAAGTATCTACAACTTCTTTTTAAATTAGGTATGTACATAAATATTGCTCATCGATGATATCACAAAAATTCATTTCATAGATTGAATAAATAAGCAAGATTTTTTTTACCTGATAAAAAGCATGTCGAGAGCAATCTTACATGACACTATTAAATAAATAAAGAAATAGACTTCAGTCAGGAATATACTCTATAGGCACATGCATTGTTCATCCCTTTTTTTCTACTCTTAGAGTAGGAATCTTTCTTCAAAATTAAATCGGACCAACCTTAAAAAGGAAAGATTGAATTCGTATTGCTAATTCTCAAGACATCGCTTACATAGACACACAAAATCTGTCGAATCAGAACCTCTTTATTTTTAAAGTCAGTTAAAAAGGAATTAGCTATAGGGATGAAAACAAAATAATGTAAAGTGTAAATAGTATTCACTCGGTATCGCAAAATAGTTTTAGTAGGCCCTTGTGGGGATAAGTTAAGATATAGGTTAGGACTGAGTGTTGAGCGATGATTTCGGAAATTTATCTATGGGCACGGGTTTTCTATTTATTAGCATAAGTTATTCATACACAGCATACAAGCATTGCACAAATAACAGCCGTCCTCCTTTTATTCTCGTGTTTTATTATCTAGACAGTAGACAATAAGGATTAGCTTGTTACACATCCAGCACATTTACCCTGTCGACTAAGCTAACACGTGAAGATATACTGCATAGCATTAACAGACTACTGTCTATGACGGCCATATTTGTTTACACAATGACTGACGCCACCCGTTCCCTTGGGACGCCGCTACAACGTAATTCACCTCGGCTTTGCATAATAAGTTGGTATCCTACGCGTTAGGCACAATATATTCTTCAGGTCGTGCGTCTAAGTTGTCCCACATGACCCTTCTACATTCACTAATCTGATAATATTTCACTTCAAAACCAACATTGCTTGATATTTAATTCAGGTAAGTTAGACTACAGACCCTTAAGCAAATATGTAACTTTATCAACATGTTAAGTTGTCATTTTATTTATATATGTAATATTCAACGTTTCCCACGAGGCTGGCATGGATGAAATATTTAAATTACTTCTCTTAAAGCCGGATTACATTTAACTGAGGTTAAGGAGGCAAAATTTCACTTAATGCGCCCTCACGTCTTGTAATTTCTTTAGGTTAACCGACATAGTCGAATTTTCATCGCATTCAGTAAATATCGTCGTATCTACAGGGGTTATACGATCTAGTTACTTTGGCCCGACTTTGAAAGTAATTTATTCAGACATTTTATTAAATCATCCTATTATTATGTTGCTATATCTAGGTTTAGACAGGAAACTCGCAGTAAAGCAAGAACATAAATTAGCCACATATGATTGTGTCAGTCGTATGATAGAGATTACACAGAACAACAATGCCCTATTGTTCCATCTAAGTAATAATAAAGGCAATAATTGGTGTATTTCTTATTAAAAAGATAGTTAGATAATAATAATATGCAATCTAAAATAAATTGATATTAAATGATATAATTAAATACCTATTTCAATAGTTAAAATAAAGGGGTACTTAACGGTTTGAAGGAAATAACGTTGTTAGAAAACAAAAACAAAGTTTTATTTTTTTCTTAGTTTTATGATTTTTAAGTTCTCTTAATTTGCATAACAATTGTAGGTTTCTTTTTTAAACAGTTAGACTTACATTCTGTATATTATTTCTATTATTGTACATATACATATCTTACTCAAAAAGTATAGACTTTTTATATAAGACTTAGTAAATTTCTAGACAAGGAATTCGTAATGAACAGGTACTGAAATACTCTCCGAATTCCTGCCATGTCAGCGAAATACCTAATTTTTGATGAAGTCTTGACTGTTATTATTTTGAATTGAGGGGTTCGTTCCACTAAGGGTGCCTACCAGTTTGTTAGATGGGCTAGCTTATTAAAATAGTGTTAGTGTCAAAATGGCACTCCAGTAGAGGTGGAACACAAAGAGGTGACTTTTTATCAGAGTAAATAATAACTTTAAATATTGATAATAAATGCTTTTATACAATTCAATCTGAAGTTCTTTCCTTTATCACTAAACTAAAAAAAAAGAAAAAGTTAACGTGTAAGTAACTACATATATTGTATGTCATGTCAACAATGTTTATTCTTAATGTTTTCTTAAATATATTTCTAACTTAATATTATGTAAGTATATTATATTTTATGTAAATATTATGTAATCTTTCTCCATTAAAACTGAACCTGATTCAAAAAGACTTACAAAGTGTTCTCCTCCTTAATGATACATACACTAGGTACTAGCAAATAGCATGTCAACTAATTTATTTGGTCCGACATACCTATAGCAAAATAGCACCAACAATGTATACTAATCGCAAATAAAATAAGAAATAAAAATAGGAGCTTATCTGAACGTACAATGAAATACGTTAAATTACGGATTACCCTCTAGTACGTACAATGGCAGCCAATTTCTCTAAGAGGTTGGCGTCGAATGCGGGTACAAACCCAATATACTTTATGTACCTACCTACTCATATGCCTAGGAAATGTGCCAAATGTCTTTCTTACAGTGAGTCTCTCTAAATTAAACCAAGAAAACATTAATATACATTTGAAATTTAGTGCGATTATTTGTGTTACACTAGTATGATTGGGTCACAACAGCTTAATAAGCTTACATATTACTTATTTATTCATCTTTTACTTATTAATTGACCCTTCTAATCAAAGTACTCCCTCTATTAAAACCAGCTTAAACATTAGCGGTATAGAGGAATATTTATAACCTAAAATAGTATATTAAAGTATATAAAAAATCTTGACATACAGAAAGGGAAGGGACAAGGTGGGATTCACCCATATCTCGTCCAGTTTTTCACTGTTTCTTTTTATGAATACGTCTTATCGACCGGTATTATCCCAACTACCTATTAGGAAAGCTGCGAAAGTAGTTCCTGTTTACAAAAACTGCAATAAAGAATATATTTTTAATTGTAGACCCATTTCAAACTTGTCTGTTGTTGCCAGGATGTTTGTTGCTACCCCTCCCTAAAAAGTCATAATAGTCATGTTTTTGTTAGTGAGCAGCATGAATTTATCCAATCCCGTTCTATAAGTACAAACCTAGTCGTATATCAAAGTAAATTAGTGAACGCAGTTGATTGACAGTATATATGGACTACTAAGGCATCCGTCATTAACAGTTTGTCATAGGTATGGTTGGTTCGTATGGTGTTTGTGGTAGTGTGAAGCAATATGTAGTGGTTAAGGGTTTCAAATCTAAGACCCACACAGCTTTTTATGTAGTTCCCCAAAGCTCCCAATGGGTCCCTGGCTATGCAATGTGTTTGTATATGACGCGGTTTCATGCATTAAACACATTAGCACCTAGAAGATAGATTTGCGGGATTTAGGAGTCGTTTTTTATTCTAAGTTAACTTTCTTACTTCGTATAGACAATATATCGTTAACAAAGCGTCTAAAAAACGAATTCGACTGTTCATCCCTCTTAGAATAATGTAGGTTGCGTGTTTCCTAGGCATACGACGTGAAACACGACGTCGTCGGGCGCTCGTTAATGCTGTATTACTGAAACAGCCGTTTGCCAGAATCAACTTAAAACAATTCTCCATCATATCCAGGCATATCTGTAGGTAAGTGTTTGCAGATAAATTGTCGATTTTCAAAAAAGTTGTTTTGACATTGTTAAGAGTTTAATTTTGGTTTTTATTGTGATATAGATAATTTTTCTCAATTAACTCATATAAAAAAAGTTGTTATTATTTTATGGTACCGGTATTTTACTTTTCATGCATGGTGTAACACCTTACAATGTTGTGCATTTCAGTTTATTGTAACTGTTTTTTATGTAGGTGATAGTGTAATAACTACTGGTTGTCCAAATAAATAAATTACAAATAGGTTCTCTATATAATCTGAGATTGGAAAATGGAGGGTTATGCTTTGCTATTGTTTATGTACGGACACATGTATGTTTGATCAGTGTAACTCCATAAAGCCTTTATGGATTCCGACAAGTAAGGTCATTTGGATCCCGCAACTGGTTTTAGTGAGATTGGATACAAGATTACGAGATCGAGAGTTTTACATTTCATTAATTTTACTTGTTAATGGCACTGATTGATTGTCGTTAAGATGAGATTGATTCTCTTACTCACTGACACGTTGTATTAGAAAGCTAAGAAATCCTTGCCCAGTCTATAACCAAACAAGCAATCATTAAGCTAGAAGTGTCCGTATTCAGATTGATGGTACCATTAAAAAAAAAAAAAATCTTGACTATTCACTATCGGAAATCAAGGAGATAATGTCTTTAACGATCGCTCCCGATATAAAAGGTACAAGGCAGTTTTGAAAGTAGGTCGGGATATGTGAATAAATCTAGATTGGGCGGTAATGTGTGTCGACATTACCGCTCCGAGGGAGATGGGTCACGCCTCATTTGCAAAGGAAAACATAGGCATTTAAGCAGCTAGGAATAAAATATCGACCATGTTCAGTAATTTTGAATACTTAAAAATATATTTAATAGAAAATTCTAAAATTAAAATATGTAATTTATAAGTAAGAGTAGTCATTTTTTAAATTTAGTTTTATTTCCTTCATAAAACGAATGTTCCTATTAATTATTTTTATGTTATGCTTTGTGAAATTTATAGAATGCTACGTTGGGATGAGTATTATATACCATATTGAGTGAAAATCCGTTTTGTTTCTGTTATTAACTAACGAATAAGCTGAAATACATATTAACGATAACCTTCATATATGTACTATTTTACTAAGTAATAAACAATACTGTATGTAACCTACCTTTTATTTATATATTAAAATATAAATAGTAAAATTATATTCGATTCATTTTTAATATTCGTAAATTTGATCATGTTTCCTCCTCTCGTAAAGAGTTCAACTGGTCATTCGTCAGCGCCGTCAGCTGCGCGCCCTCACTAGCCTTTACTCTATTCTCAACTCACCTACTTCTCCTACTTATTTGACTTCTTCTTTTCAGTTTCTATGTGGCAATCATAGCAAAACTCCGTTCTACAAACAATCTTCTTCTGTTGTGCCCTTCTCATACATCCGCGTGTGTTCATTCTTCCTTCATAATTCAATCTGTCCTCCTCTGGAATGCCTTGCCTCCTGAAATCAGAATAGCACCTCGCCTCTCTTTCAAGGCGAAACTACGAGCTCACATAGTGCATAAGTCTGCAGAACCATCACAAGAATAATTAATTATATGTATGTTATTTTTATATGTATGCGTGTATGGTAACATAGTAATCGTATTGCGATATTACGTAAAGTTAGACTAATAAGTTATATTGCAACTGCATACATATATGTATATCTCGCCTATTTGTATTACTTATCAAATACCATCTGTTGCCCGTATACCAATACCAATAACAAATAATGACGCTTATATTTTTTGGGGCATAATGTCTCTGTACTATTTCAGATTAGTTATCTACTCGTTACCGGGCTCAGACTTCCTGGCAACAACCAATTCGAGTTATATGCGAGCTATTGCTTCTACTCCCCAATCCATCTCTAAATATTCCCATTGATGATGCTTGCGTCCAATTATGTAATAGGGGATTACGTAATTGGACTAAATTATAACTGTGGGCATAAATTACGTCTCTGAGTACCCTTTCGGAGATACAGACGTGAATGTATGTATGAATGTATATAAATATGTACTATTTCAGTCTAAAATCTAGGTATCTCTCTGTAAAAAAAATATTAAATTCCCTACAACCGTTATGGCATGATTGAGAAACCAACATCTATCCATCCAAACTTTCGTATTTATAATAGTAGTTAGATAGTTACGTTAGTGAGACCAAATTATAATTGCTTAAATGTGGGTATTTAATACACCTACAACTTCGGGGATACGGGCGTGAGCGTATGTGTGTATCTATGTAATCAATATTAATAATAAGTATTTTAGTTTATTTTTCATGTAGAATTACGAGTATATAATCAAATATAAAATTAATTGAGTTGGTATTTCTTGATAACATATAAATGCCTGACTTTATGAAAGTTACTTATTCTGTATAACGGGTCAGTAGTGAAAAGACATAATTTAGCTTCAACGTGTCCTAAGTTATAATACACTGGTTATAATTACAAATAACTAACAGTGTTTTCGTTCACCAAGTCCTCAACATCCTACAGTATTTAGATTGTTATTGCACATTAATTAATAAGAAATAATAATTATTAATTAGTGGCACGTAAGTTTAGATCTGAGCGAAACGTGGACGGGATAGCTGCGCATGGGTACAGTCACGAACATAATACAATTATATTATAACTTTAATAAATTTAACCAAATAATTTTAAGAGCATTATAAAATAAAAGTACTGTCGCTCGCGCAATCATTAATAAACAGTTAATGTTAAAGTTTTGCATAGCTTGTAACAGGTAGTTTTACTATTCAACATAAATCTCTTTTAACTTAAATTAGTAAATGAAAAGAATGACTTCCATACTAAGTTGATCATGTGTCAGAGTGATTAAGTTTATAGGGGGATAAAAAAATATAATCGAACGTTCGATCGAATCGACGTTTCGGTTGCTTTACAGTAGCCATGGTCACGGGGAGACTAAGTTGGTGATCGTCTCATATATAGGATGTTTAATAATCACGAAGAATCCGAAGTTGCTTATAAAATTAAGTATTTAAAACCGCCGGGGCATTTTGCTCGTTGAAGGCCCCTGTTCAGGGCTGCTTCGGTCATCGTCACTAGCAACGTCATCGTCATCACAATCTCCAAGGTCATCCTCTGAGCTATCTGCATCAAGGCGAATAATGAACTCTTCTGTTACCATATACAGAACATGGTCACTCTTCGCATATTCCTCTTCTATATCCTTCACCTTTTTGCATAACTTTTGCCAATCCCACGCACCCATCAGTAACACTTTTTCTTGAATTAGGCCATTTAGTAACATTCCATTTCACATTTTTGCTGGCTACATATTGTTTTATATCAGACCATGCCATCTCGATTTGATTGAGATCCGGGTGGTATGGTGGTAATTTCAGCACTTCATGACCTTTTTCAGCTAGGATTCGGTCAATCGCAAATGTTTCGAATCTTCCTTGTTTGACTTGATCATATTGTATAAGTGAGGTTTCAGTAGCGTTATGTCGTAATGTATGCCTTTTTCGGTGAGCCAAGCCTGCACGGCAGCTTTCTTTGAATTTGAGCTTGGTGCGATATCCAATTGGATATTTTACGTTCTCGTGTGCGTAACGCATGCACACATGTGCGTAAAATACTATGTGAAAATTAGTGCTTATGCGAAATGAGGAGGCATTATATTTCTTTTTTTTTTTTCTTATTTTCTGCAATTAGAAAGATAAGATAATTTTTTGCCATTGAAATATTATAAAAGTAATTAAAAACATTACATATTTGTATGCATATTTTTGGAAGGTATTTGTAATGAAAAAACTCGAACTAGTCTAAACGTCTAAACAGAAATGTGTGTTTCATTCAGGATCGGCATCAAATATATTAAAATTTCCGTTCTATATTGCTAACGAAAACATAATCGGAAAGTTTTTTTTTTTAATAGAAATAATGTTTTTTAAAGCAACAAAATCGGAAAACTCGATTCAAGCACATCTATCAGTGAAAGTATCCCTAAAAGTTGTGACACGAACGAGTACATCAAAGTTTCTGTTACATTCTAGCAATAAATTAATATCGGTCGGTCGAAGGCTCGTCATGATGAAGGGTTTCTACGAATCGACAGCCCACCCAAGAGGTCATATCCGGCCCATCCGTCAATGTGAAAGTACTCGATTACATCGCACGTGAGATTTATAGCTCACGTTACCACATTAATCATTACAAGCTTTGACCTACTTTGTCTTATCAATATGATACACCTCTATTTAATTTGGTGATAACTATTGTGTGTTAAGGAAACACTCCCGAAAACTAAGTCAGGCTATATAGTACTTACTTTGATGATTGGTTAAATAAAAATTAACTTACTACTACTACTACGTTTAATTTGCAGTATTCACGTTTTTTCATGTAGTACAGCTAAATGAAACTATATATATTTTTAATTTTAATTTTTCTAAAAAACTAAACCAGCAGTGAAACTTTAACCCTCTAACTCTAGTACCTCGCCAGATTGACCATAGAAGACCAGCTGTTTCATTTCTCTGCTGACTTATTTCTTTCCCCTAACCCCCCCTAAAAAAAAACCTTTTAGGGTCACTCGTTGTCCGTCTCTCAATCTGTCTAGCTCTCAAGACTCTATTCCTCTAGGAGTTAAGGTAAAATTAACATCCAATCATCATCATCATATCAAAATCATCATGAAAAGAAATCAAGCTTCTAAGTCAATGCAATTATAAGATACGGTCATTAAAGCCTTAAATTTTAACAAATTTCAACTTTTCGTGGGTAAATACAGGGTACTTGCCAGTGCCCATAGAATCATAAAATTTGACAAGAAGCAAAGTAAAGGTAAACATGAAAAGTAGTTAATTTGTTGTTAATCCTACAAAAATATCTTTAAGCGATTACAAAATTATATTTTACCGTTAAAAAATGAAGGTGTATGGGTAAAAATTGTATACATAACCCTCAACACATAACCATCCTTCTGTAAATTTGTGCATATGTATGTACATATGTAAGTACGTATGATG
The DNA here is from genome assembly GCA_947561695.1 of Tyria jacobaeae. Lineage (NCBI taxonomy): Eukaryota > Metazoa > Arthropoda > Insecta > Lepidoptera > Erebidae > Tyria > Tyria jacobaeae. Next base: position 16,124,274 of record OX387209.1, read on the forward strand.
TTCTTTGTGACACATCCTAGGAGCCTAAACGGCTTGATGGATTTCGACATTTGAGATGGCATTTAAACAGTCTTAACAGTGTTGGTGACATAGGGTGTGAGAAAATAATTATTAATATTATTTATTAATAAAAAATTGTCAAAAAAGTGGAAGTTCTTAAAAATATTGATTTTTTTAGGGTATGGTACTTGATATATTTACCATTTGTGAATCGTATTCTAATAAACTTTTTTGAAATTAATTAGTTCTACTCAATGTTGGTCCCATTTGGTCACATTTTACGCTATATCTGCGTCATTTGTGATCCGATTACAAGTATTTTTGTAATGGCATCAGTAGTGCCTACTGAAAATTGGACAAGTTAAAATAAGAAATTAAAAAAAATACAACTTTCGCATTAGAAATACTTCCTGTGCTGCAGGGGGCTTAACAAACATTCAATCAACTGACACACAGACTCGAGATAACTGTTTGTGGATTTTTCCCCTGTATGGGATCGACCCCACGACCTCCGGTTCAAAAGTCAGGGTTACTAACCACTAGACCAACAGGCCCATCAAATTTTTAAAGTGAAATTTGTTTCTAGATACATAAATTATACGTATTTTTTTAATCGGGTTCGATTCTTTTCTAACCCTTCATCAAAGGTATCATTAGTACTATTGTCTGTCTTCATTTTCGGAAGCGTTTCCTCAGTACCGTGTACTTACCTACGGCTTTGTTTGCATTTATTTAATATATTTCAGTTTTAACACGTTACTCCTAATAGAGGTGATCAACGTCCCCGCGAACTTTCAGAATAATCAAACTATTTATGTGTGAATACCTGTAATTGCCCATTAGCTGCTATATTTTTACGTATATGAATGTTTAGCTGTAAGTTTTCCTAAAATAATAAAATAAAAATAAAATAAAAAATAAAACACTAGTGTAGATTTTTATACCTACTATTATCACTTTTCACCTCCTGAATGGGTTGCTATTGAAACACCACGATATATTTGTTTACTGACTTGTTGACAGGAATAGTAGTGCAAAAATTTGCATTTATTTGATACTCTTATATGATATCTCAATATAATATTTAAACCCCTGTTAAGTTGTTTAAGTCCTTTTCAAAAAGATTTTCTTAGCGGACCCTTACAGTATTAATCCAAGCTTATTAACGGCTAGAGCTATGAGTTGATTAATCAGAAATCAACTGGTGCATACCCTGGCCTCACGGAAAGCCAGTTGTGATGCGACGCTTGCGTTGCATTTCCCCAAAATCAGTGAGGTTTCCGGAGGCCCAACTCTACCTCTCCTGTTTTTTTTTTTATACTATAGGTGGACAGACGAACAGACGGGTCACCTGATGGTAAGTGACACCGCCGTCCATGGACACTTGCAACTCAAGAGTCGCAAGTGCGCTGCCCGCCTTTGAGGGTGATGAGGGATGGGGGATGCAGGGAGCGGAAAGAAGAGAGGAGGGATGAGGAGATGGGAAAGAGGAGAAAGGAGATGAGGGAGAGAAAAGGGGGGTAGGGGGAAGCGGCCTGCGGAAACCTCACTCAATTCGGGGAAATGCAACGCAAGCGTTACTTCACAACCGGTTTTCTGTGAGGCCGTGGTATCTCACCGGTCGAGCCGGCCCATTCGTGCCTAAGCATGGCTCTACCACTGAAAATCCTCTTTCCTCTCCCCTCTACTCTCTTCTATCTCCTCATCCCTCTCTCTTATTTCCGTCATCCATCATCACCCACAAGGTGGGCAGCGCACTTACGACTCTTGGTGTCCATTCACGGCGGTGTTCAGTTACCATCAGGTGACCCATCTGTTCGTCTGTAACACTATAGTATAAAAAAAAATTACGTCATCCGCGTCGTCGTGATAGTACCAGAATAAAACATTTTTGTATATTTAGTGCATAATGGTGGTTGAATAATATAATGATTTTAGAGATAAATCCATATTATTTTTTTCTATGATGTGAACAGACAGTCACACATGAACAGCATCATGTTATTCTGTTCTCACTTAGTTCTCTATCATTGTGGGTTCACATTTCACTGTGAGTTTTCAAAATTCTAGTAAGGTCCAGTTGATCCAGTCCTTGTGGTGTTTACAATAACGTAGTACATATCATCTTTGCGTTGCTATTGCTGTTTGACTTTCTAAGCAGAGGTTTGTGACACACGACTGGATTCAATGATATGTTGCTCTAGAATACTCGCTTGAAAACATATCTTATATAATGTCGAATAGAAAGGAGATTAAGGACGAATTTAATATCTAAGAAGAATTGAATACGTCTCTAAAAAAATGTTTATTCAACTAATTATTATTTGGGTCAAATTTTTCAACGTCATTCCTCTAGTCCTTAAAGGACTTAGAAATTTATATGCAAATTTCGTCTTTAAGATACGCTTACAAACAATTTTTTTTATTTATTAGTGGTGGAATTTTATAGCGTTGTTAAAGTTGATCCTTCGTGTATTGATTAAATAGTAAATCAATGAAAAATATAAATTATAAATGACTCCCGTTAGTGAGAACATGGTTTGTATGGCCTTTTTTGTTTCTTAAGCATAGTTATGTGACGCCATGCCTACAGTCACCGCACAGACAAACAATGCATAGAAGTTTGTCGAAGGAAGATTGACAAGTCACGGTAGCTGAGCGGTAGTGGCTACGGCTGCGAGTCGAATGCCGTGAGTTCAAGCCCCGACGGACTCTATGGGTTTTTGTTTGATTTCGGTGTTTTATAGAAAATTCTAGTAAATTGAGATAATTCTTTACAAAATTCGAATATAATGGAAAGTACTATATTAAGTTGTAGAAGACAATCGAAAAGAATAACGAAATGACAGTCGAAATTCAACAAATTACGATCGAAATTATGGGTATATAAAGAGCTCCAGACGCGCCTACAGGGCAGTTCAGTGGAAAGTGCTCTCAAGTGAAGAAGAAGAAGTGGAAAAGTAGTACAGTGAAGTGAAGTGAACAGTGAAAGTGAATAGTGAGTAGTGCAGTGCTACCGTTGGACTGAGTTAAGTGTAGTCCGCGGGGATAGTGTGGAACAGTGCTACGCGGTTCGTGCAGTACAATTCGTTCTGTGCTGTGAGTGTTACGCGTTCGGAATATTGTGAAACGCTAATAAATCGTTACTCTCGGCAGTGACATTAGTTTCCTTCCAATCCCTGTACCCACTTCCGTAGCAGTAACAATGGTAAGTAGAGTATAGGGGATGTGACCGAACGAAAAATAGCATAGCTGGCTATAACGTTACAATAAAATATTTGCTCTTCTCATCCATAAACTGGCAGAGACATCTCAACGGTAAACTATGTATATATGTATATATATATATGTGTGTGTGTATGTATGTGTCTATAGCGTATATATGTATATGATCATAAATGTTATATTTATGTAGGTATATTTGACATACGTTTATATTTATTTATTAATATTATTGTCTTTAATTTCTTTTCTAATACTTTTCAATGCACCTACTTAGTCATCTCTACATCACCCTAAAGTAGACTGGCAGAGAATGCTTTTGGCATTAAGTCCGCCTGTGTGCATTTTATGCATTAAGTGTTAAAATAAAATAAATAAAAATAGAAACACATATTGGGACGAATGCCGGTTCCCGCTGTGGTCATGTTGAATGTGTCTTTCAGTTTAGAAACTCTCGTGAGGTGACTGAGTTGCTTCACTATATCCTTTAAACATCCGCATCGGCCACGTTTAGCAGTGCATTAGGTGGTGATTGAGTTAAGTGCGAGGCACATTAGCGATGCGACGACGCCGCCGGAATTCCGACTGCAGCCGCGACATGTCTCTTAACAGCTTCTTATGCAAACATGTAAACATAACAAACCAGTTTCATTATTGAAATAGTTTTGTAGAAGATAATATACTAAAATGAACATTATGTAGACCAAAGAACTTCTTTTAGAGCACATCTCAGACTATATGTTATCGATGGCAATAAACAAGATTATTTTACTCAAGTGAGAAACTTAAGTAGAATATTGAACAATTAAAGAAAATTTTACAAATAATTCAGGCTTAAACCATTATTTTTGGTACATACATACATAAGACCTAACATAAGTTGTCAAAATATATATACTGATTATAGGCCGGCCCGAGGGGGTTATTAAAAGAAGAAAAACAAAAAGTGGTAAAATTAGGTCTGTCAAATGCTCCTTCGATATCAATAAAGGTTCCTAGGGTTCAAATTTTTGATTTGTCTATTGGGATTTGCTTTTAATGGAACAAAAATAGAAGGAAGCTATTGTTTTTTTTTTATGTGTAAGTCTACCATCATGACTCCACTTTGTCTGATGGTAAGCAATAAATGGAGTCCAAGAGTGGTGGTCACCATCCTCATTGCATATCTAGTCAATGTAGTATGGTGACCCACACTATGGCGGCCTGGTGAGATGCTTTTTCACGCCCCGCTTAAAAGACCCAGGATCGAAGTGGGAAGTGAATTCCAATCTTTCACCGATCGGCCCAGGAAAGAAGAGCCAAACTGTTTCGTTCGGGATCGCATACCTTCGACTGTCAAACGGTGAATCCTCAGGACAGCACGTGTAGTCCTGTAGAGGAAGGGAGAAGGTGGGACCAATTGGAAGAGCTCGTCAGAACACTCTCTGTGATGTAGACGATAGAGAACTGCCATAGAGTAATCACGGGGATTGAGATCCCGACAGATGTCCATACCCAGTATACTAAGCCTATCCTGTAATGGCAGTTGAGTGTTCTAAAGAGTAGGAAGGGGAAGGAATGGAGACTTTTTGTTTGCAAACTCGACCAGATTATCACAACCCCATTGAGAGATAAACACACACGACAAGCTCCTGTCGTTTTCCCTCAACGTCTGCTAGCTTGGCAGCAGGATGTCCAAAATATCGCCCGTGTACTGTGCTGTCGTCTACATAACAATGATGGTCCAGATCAGTTTTTCTCGGGGTACAACTTTGTGGGCTGGACCCCAGCCTAAGTCGTATGGTAAGGTTATCTCAACATTCTCCCATGCGTTTTCTTCGATTGATATACGACCGATATACGAGGTTTCCGAATCCTTTTTTGTATATGTCCCATCAGATTTTTTCAGGAAACCAAGATGATCACGTTCTGGATACAAGATAGTTTTGACTCTATTTGCCTGATTGTTGTTGTTAATGTCACATCACAGAAGCTTCATAGAACTCAGTTTTTCTGATTCTGATTCTTTCCTGAAGTAATTTTGGGCCTATTTATAGACGTCATGGTGTTAGTCTAGTCGGATATTTTTCACTTTATTGAACAACTCCCTTGATGCGTAGTTTCTACAGCTCCGGTCTCCACCAGTGACGTTTATCTGGTCTTGTTTTGGGTTTAAAAAGTGGGTAAGTCTTTGTTTGTTTAAAAAAGACAACTCCCGCATTAGGAATAATTTCTGTGCCACCGGGGGCTTTACAAATGCAGGGACGGGACAACTATTTGTGGATCACACAATTTTTATGTGTATGGAAATCGAACCATACACGAATATATATATAGTTTGGCCTTTCAATGTAACAAAAGTAGGTTCCGAGTCAAGTAAGAAGGAGATTTGCTGCTCATACTGCTCCACAGCACGTGATGGTGGCACCTATAATTACCTCTCCAGTCCCTCCCATTCGCAATGACTTGCAAGCGCGGCCAGTTAGATGTGGTTGTGTCCGTGTCACCCAGCAAGTAGGCAGATGTCATCACCACAAAGACAGGCATAAAGAGGCTTTCCAAAGCTCGATAGAAGTTTGGTCTCTGGAACAGTCTTGGTGTTGACCTCCAGCAGTCTGCGTAACTTAGCCATTGCAGTCTGGCTATGCCGGCTAGTTTGTAGACTGGTTAGGGTTAGGATGTGGAGAGCTGGCAGCCCCCCTTCTCTTAGTCTATTTCGCTATCCTCCTCTGCTGTAACAGCTTCCTCTGTGGAGCTCTCTTTCAGCATGCTGGCTGGGACAGCTCCGTCCGTGAAGACAGGTTCACTTCTACTTCTGGCATGCCGAGCACAAGGAACAAGTTCTTCTTATCTTCCGAAGCGAACCTTGTCCTTCGAAGCCGTCAAATTGCGTAATCGTTGTTGCCCAACATCTTGTGGATGCCCACGAAGAAGTGGTCGCCAGATGTACCGAGTGAGAAAATGTCTTCATACAGCCTTCCGCCCCGCGATGGTCTCGGTTTGCTCCCTGGTCAAGTCCTGATAAATCTCCAGCATTACAACGACGTCAATTATTTGACCTTAAGGCGGCAAAGTAACTTGTGGAGCCGGTGGTGAAAAACGTTTGCTGCCGTTTGCAACTTATCCGGGCGGTGCCTCTTGGTGTGTGTTGAAGGCTTACACGTCTCCTCTTAATAGCTCGTTTGTCTCGTCTGGTGTAAGCTTGCCTTACGACTGCGAGGGCAGTAGCAGGGGTCTTGGCAATAGACGCAGCATTCTCCTTGGCTAGACGATTGTTTTTTGCAACGGTTTGCACGTCACTGTTAGGTACATCGTTGGATGTATTCCAATGGGCCTTGAAAAATGAAGTCCCGCCATAAACTGAGTCATTGAGAGGAAGGGACCGTGTTAATGTGCTAGTAGGCAGTGTTTTCGACCATTATCATTCCACACAGGACGGCAGCATTCACAGGTAGATTCCGATATGCAGCATCAAATCGTTGAGTTCATTTAGAAGGAAACTGAAGCAATACCTGTACAATAATACCAATATAAACTACGATACGACGATATTGTTTAACTAAGTCTATTAACAGCATATTATATTCTACAAACCTACCTACTTAAATATCTAACAAAATATTACATAAGTACTTTCATTACCTGTAACACTCCCCTATGTATTACATTAATATTTTACTAAATAATTGCACCATACTTTTATGTTTGTTATGTACCTATTACCTATCACAAAACAAACCTATCAGAGTTATAAAAATATATTGTTTCAAATTATAATAACGATAAGAGTATTCTATGAAATAGAAGAAGTCATATAAATGAATTTTGGCAAGTACTTTAAATATCCCAAAATGAGCATCGTAATATCGATCTAACACAAAAACGAGAATAATGCAATTAATATCGTTTTGTAGCAAAACCTCTTGTAATATCGTAAAGATTGTGAAGAATATGAATGAAAAAGTTAATATGGACGACCGCACGCGCGTGCGGCCGAGAAAAAAAGATGGATGTCTGTGAATAATGTTCGGTCGCGAACTGTAGTAATGGACAGCACTAAATATTGCACCAAGGGAAAATAAATTACACCACTTTTTCAGAAGCACAAAAAGAACTCTTCGTTTTTTCTGTCAGAGCGGTGAGTAGAAAAAAGTTTAATATGTTACGAACGTCGGACACTGATTATGGAGGCTGAGTGCCTGTGGGTGTGCCTCTGATGGCTTGTTTATTTTTATGTCCTTATTTACTATCAGTTTTACGGCCTCTGTGGTTACATGAAAATCAAATTGGCATTTACAGATGTTTGTAACAATAGAAAATTGTAAACAGCGCTTGTAATGCTATCTTCGGTATCGAATTCACCTCAAATAACTACAAATATTACTGCTTTAATATCTTAAATTAATATAATTCGAATAATTAAGCTTACCCTCGTGATGAATTTTATATACAAAGTAACTGTGCCCGCGACTTCGTTCGTGGTTGTGTCGAAGAAGAAAAACGATACCTATTACGTTTATAAAGCAGTAGGTTCGATCACGATTTATTATACTGTACTTATTAAACACTCAGAGCGTATCCACAAAATATTGTTAGGATTGCTTACACGCGAAATAACGACATAGTTAAAACTAATTAAGCTTTTTTTAAGATGAATGATGATATGATAATGGGTTGCCTAAACCGTCTGTTGAAAATAAATTTTCGGCACTGAAACGTTATGCTTTAAAAGGTGGACCCAGCGACAGGCATTTAGCATGCAACCTCGCAGGTTACAAGCGGGCTGCGTAATAACTGGGTTAAGTGCAGACACTCCCGACACGGAGGCTGAACTTTAGCTGAAAAATATAAAACCCATCTCAGCCTCTCGTGCTTACGCTTAGGCTCAATTGCCCGTCTACGTCTTTCTCCCGGAATCGTTAAAATACTCCCGATGTTTCCACAATCCCACCAGCTCCCAGCTATGTGTGCAATCGCGTACTGGGTTTCAGACTCGTGTGTTGAGCCGGAATACTCTGAGTTAAGCTCGTCATGCTAATTATATAATAAAATGTAGTCACACTTACTAAAATAAACTCTGAGTAATAATACTTTATATTTTATACTTAAAACTTAATTTCAATAAGTCATTGTCACGCTACAGTAAGTGAAGTTCGCGGTTAGTAGATAAAAGCACTAAGCACGTTCATATATGCTATATTACGATTGAAAATCTGCCAGAACACAAGTAATTTAGTACGTGTCACTGTAATAATATATACATATAAAACAAATAATTTTGCAATCCAATAGAAAACACATACATATATAGAATAGAATATCCTAGCCCAGTTAATTAAAAGAAATACATGGGCAAAAGTATTTAATTTTGCAAGGAATCTAAAAATTATTGAGGTGTTTCACTCTAGGAAAGAGGAAACTATGAAAGGGGATGTCTACTTTTCTATGGGTACTGGTTTTTATTTAGAGTAAAATCTAACAGGAATCAAATTACATTGATATATAAACTTTTTATTTACCAAATAACGCTCAGGAACACTAACAAAAACCACTCATACTTTCATATCCGAATATAATTTAGTTTATTTTTTGGTTTACTATAATTTAATTTATATAAATTCAATAATAAACATTTTTACAAAGTAAAGATGGATTTAATATTGTTGTTGCACCTTAAAAATACAATCAAGTACATTCCTTAAAATTAATTTGTCCGTATAACATATTGAGATCTACTGTAAAAAAGAACAAAAGTATCGCACTAAGATTATATTGCTATAATATAATTATATAATTCTGTTCTTATGAGTAGAAAAAGTTTTCCTCATACTGCACTGATTCCATATAGAATTGATAGAGTGAACTACGTACGTATTCCACGTCTACAGATATAATATACTACTGTATATATGGTGTTACTATAAAATGCAGGAATAAATATCTTTCAATATAAATGACATAAAAGTTAGGTTAGGTTAGGTTAGTGATACATCCCCCCCCCAACTGTATCCCCACGTTGTCGCCGTGGGGGGGCTTGCGTGGGTCGATGATCCCTGGGGCTGTGCCGGTAGAGCCACTCATGCCGGATTGGCCCAGGGTGAGACTCCAGACAAAGTAGGATACCCTGTGTGAGGAGCGGGGGGGATCTTTTTCGTTGTCAAAGCGGAGGAACGAGTACGGGCTCGGCGTGCACTCTCACTGCCGCCGAGCAGGCAACGGGGATCTGGTCTCCCTGCCGCCGTCGACACATCGTAATCCCGAAATCATCGTATCGTGGTTTAGTCTCACGGCTCCGATCAGGGGCGAGGGTTTTAGCGAGGACTATAAAAAATTACCCCGAATCTCGTGTTCTGGTGCGTGACCAGGAGATGCATGGCTAATGGCTGGTTCAGTCGCAAGCGCACTCTCAGCCGGGGCACCTGCGGACCCCTCGGTTGGGCACAAATCTACGCTTGCCCGGGTACTGGGGGATCTCTGCCCGGGTTGACCTCTAGTTCTCCCCCTCTCGTGGGTTCAATATGGAAGAAACTTTAAAAACAAAAAACACAGACGAAAAAAAGACGGAGAAACGAAAAACGAACAAAAAAAAAGTGTGGGCTAAGAAGTCAGCAACTGAAGTGCCGTCGACCGACGAAGAACTCGCATGTGGGACGACTCGTGCAGAGGAGCTCCTGGAAGCCAATCGGACTCCTGGAAACATACCAAGGCCGGGACGCACATGTTCAAGGGTTGCGGCGACAGCAACAGAATCGGCGGAAGAAATGGAGCTGGACCTCCGCGATGCAAGTCGCAAGCGCGGTCGCTCCAAAGACTCGGATGGCAACTCGTCGCAAGAAATGTTGCCGCCGAAAGTGGCGAGCAGCCAACGAGGAAGGCCGCGTAGTCGGAATCTGGTCCAGTCCAGCTCGGCCTTTTCCAGGGCGGATTCCTACGCCCGATCTCGACTGGAAGGCAAAAGTACAGCGGAGGAGGAAATAGACGATCTCCTTATGAAGATTTGGGAGCCGGTGGAAGGAGGTTCTGTCCTGTCAAGTAACTATGCAGGAGAGAGCAAGCGCGGCGGTGGCCATTATAAACAAAGTGGCCACCAAATCCAAGAATCTTAAGGGCTCTTTTGTGAAAGCCCTTAAGGACTCTTCCGCTGCTGTTTCTGTGGTAGTCGAGACCCTTATTGGAGACGTGGCACGGCTCCAAGCCGCAAATGACCGTCTGACGGAGCGGGTAGAAGAGCTTGGCACACAATTCGCCCAATTTCAGGCGAGTGCGGACTGCCATGAGCGACCGAACCTGGTTGCGCGGCAAGCTGTTCCCTCCCCGTCTCCCTCTGAAATCCCGGATTCGCGCCTGCGTCAAGTTATTGACGCAGTGTGGCGAATGATGGACGGACGGCTCGCAGGTCTTAAGGCAAGGTTGCCTCCAGCGCCCATCACTCGGCCACCGCTTGCAGCGGATAAATCTAAATCGATGCCGACACCTCTCCCCGCATCGGGTGGCCGGGTTGCTACTTCGTATGCGGCAGTAGCGTCGGCACCCGCGGCCGCGCTGCGGCGCCCGAGGGTCGTTCGACCGGCTAAGGCTGGGACGAGGGTGACTACAAATTTGCCCTCGCCCGCCTCTCAGAAAAATCCAAAAGGCGCGAGTGCACCCCGAACACCATTAGGTGCTGAAGCTGTGCAAGGCCCTACCACATCGTCATCGGCCCCATCAACGTCTGCCCCCCACCCCCCAACGACGGGTGGCAGAAAGTTGATGGAAGCAAAAAGAGGTCCCGAAAGCGCAATAAAAAAGCCGCTAAGAGTTTAGCTTCTCCGCCACGGGCTTCTTCGGTAGCGGTGACCCCCACGAAAAGGCCGCGAAAATTAGAGACGCCCAAAACGGCGGCTGTGGTCGTCACCATGTTACCAGAGGCGGCGAACACCGGGCTATCCTACGCGGCCGTGTTTAAAAAGTTCCTGGATAGACTGGGTAACGAATTCGGGGCCTCAGGTGTAAGGCTGCGCCTCGCTCAAACCGGGGCTCGGGTTTTAGAATTTCCCGTGGCTGAAGGCGCAAAGACAGCGGACGCCTTTGCCGAAAAACTGCGAGGAGTATTCACCGCAACAGGTGGTGCCAAGGTCGCCAGGCCCACTAAGTGTGCGGAACTGCGCATGTCGGGCCTGGACGACTCCGTGACTGCGGAGGATGTCCGCGTTGCCATCAGAGAGATGTCAGGGGACAACGCGGACAACGTCAGGGTTGGCACCATCCGCCCCGGTCGTGGTGGCCTTGGTGCGGTGTGGGTCAGCTGTCCAGTTGCAACCGCCAAGATTCTAAGCATCGCTTAGAGCTGGGAGGATCCTCATCGGCTTTGTGAATGCTAAAATTACAATTCTGGCTGCAAGACCGATGAGGTGCTTCAAATGCTTGGCATTAGGACACACCCGCACCAAGTGTGGCAGCTGTTTCAGCTCCTCACTGCCCTGCGTGTGCGGCGGGCAATCTAACCGCCAACCACCAGATAGGGCAGGGCGGTTGCAAGCCTCCTCGCACATTGCCGCAAACATCGGTGGCCAGCCAGTCGACCCAGGCTGTCCCCGATGCGAACCGAGCGTCACCTATACCTATGGAAGAGGCTGTAGAGACAGACAGACATGTTGCTGCCGAATGGGGGGGAATCATCATATACGGTGTCTACTTCTCCCCCAACCGGAGTCTAAACGACTTCGAGGTTTTCCTCAATAACCTAGAGACCTCGATACGGCGACTAGCGTCTGGGCACGTCCTGATCCTGGGGGACTTTAACGCCAAGTCCGCTGCTTGGGGTTCCCCCAGGATGGACGCACGGGGTGATGCGGTAGAGGAGTGGGCGACATCGGTGGGCCTCTGTCTGCTAAACAGAAGCTCCACCAACACGTGCGTGTGGCAACAGGGGGGGTCGATAGTGGACCCCTCTTTTGCTACCCCTGAGTAAGGAACTGGCGTGTCCTGGAAGAGGTTGAGACGCTCTTGGATCACCTCTATATCCGATTTGAGCTCACAGCCACAGCCGCAGCTCATGGTAGGGGTCACACGGCACGGCGTACATCCCGCTTTCCGCGGTGGGCTGTCACTAAGTTGAATAGGGCCCTACTAGAGGAGGTAGCCATAATTTATTCTTGGTTGTCTCCGCTGCCTCCAACCGAGGAGGTGGACATTGGGGCGGGCCGCTTTCACCATGCGATGACACATATTTGCGATGCGGCCATGCCCCGAGCCTTATGTCGTCGGCCTCCAAGGAAGGAGGTCTACTGGTGGTCCCAGGAGCTGGCTGACCTCCGAGCTGACTGTATTCGTGCCCGGAGGTCCTACACACGATGCCGGCGGCGGCGGCACCGCGAAGAAGGGGGAGGAGGACCAGCTTCATGAGGAGTACCGTGAGGCACGGAAAACTCTGAAGCTGGCCATTAGCCGCGCCAAGGAGGTAAAAAGGAAGGAGATGCTGGAGGGTCTCGATCGTGACCCCTGGGGTCGCTCCTATCGTGCGGCTCAACAAAAGCTCATCCCCCTTACGGAGACTCCCCAGCCCAGTTTCCTGCTGGAAGTGGTTGAGGGTCTATTCCCGCAACGGGCGGAGCATACACCCCCGTTAATGGCCCCCTTGGCCGTAGCTGACGGAGAGGTTGAGGAGGATGCTGTTCCGCCCGTCACGGAGGAGGAGCTAGGGGCGGCTGTTCTGCGGATCCGGTCTAAGAACACCGCCCCTGGGCCCGGACGGGATATCCGCCCGAGTGCTGGCCCTGGCCCTCAACCATATGTCAGACAGTCTCAGGGGAGTGTTCGACGCAAGCTTGGTGTCTGGACGCTTCCCTGACTGTGGAAGAGCGGGAAGCTGGTGCTCCTAAAGAAGCCGGGACGGCCTGCGGACTTGGTCTCGGCCTACAGGCCCATCGTGCTGCTGGACGAGGCGGGTAAATTGTTTGAGAGGGTCCTCTCTGCCCGCATCGTCCGACACCTTTGCGAGGTCGGCCCCGATTTGTCGGACGCCCAATTTGGATTTCGGGCCGGGCGTTCGACCATCGGTGCTATAATGCGCCTAAGGGCCGAGACCGAAGAGGTAGTGAGTTGTGGCGGTGTGGTACTGGCGGTGACGCTGGACATCAATAGTCTGCCATTCAGCTGCATCAGGGAAGCACTCCATTATCACGGGGTGCCTAAATATCTGAGGCAGCTAGTGGCAGACTATTTAAAGGAGCGTACCGTCAAGTATGGGGACCGAGACGGAAATTTGAGGTGTCAGCCCATGTCGTGCGGTGTTCCACAGGGGTCTGTTCTTGGACCACTACTGTGGAACATCGGGTACGACTGGGCTCTTCGAGGAACCTTCCCCCTCGGACTGGGCGTGATCTGCTATGCATATTGGTCACTGCCCAAGGGGTGAATTTTCAAGAGGCGTCGTGCCTGGCTATCAGGGGAGTATCTATGGTAGTCGGGCGCATCGAGGCGCTGGGCTTACGGGTGGTACTGGATAAGACCGAAGCCCTCTTATTCCATGGGCCACGTCGTAGTCCGCCCTCCGGCGCCTCAATTGTGGTCAACTCGGTGCTCATACCGATTCGGGCCCATATAAAATATTTGGGCCTGATGATTGATAGCGGTAGGTGGCGCTTCGACGAGCACTTCCTACAGCTAGCTCCGAAGCTGGTCGACACTGCGTCCGCCCTTGGGCGTCTCTTGCCCAATTTGGGTGGACCAAGTATCGCGACGCGATGGCTGTACACTGGGTTTGTCCGGTCAATGGCACTGTACGGTGCACCGGTGTGGGCGGAGGCTCTGTCCGCCCAGAATAGGGCACGTCTTTGGCGGCCTCTTTCCTTCCGACTGACGCAGGTTCAGAGTACCTGCGCTCGTTCGCTAGGAGGGGCCCTCACTGCAGTCATCGGAGAGAATCTCTCGCTACCGGCCGTAGTACGCTCCATGGCCGGGAGTGAGAGAAGTTTTACCGCGGTCGCTACATTGTGCGAGGATGTCATCTCGCAGAAGGAGGCGGCGGAGAGGGCCCGGGAGGACGATCTCCATTCGGACCCAATCCGTCGCAGGCGAACCGGGCGGCGGAGGCGCGCTTACCAGCGCCTCATGCCACCCTGAGTGTGGCCGCGGGTGTTCGGGACGGGTTTTCCCTTCCATCCGCCATATGGCCAGCCGCGAGGGGGTGAGGCCCGCGTGTGTCTGGACATTACCTTATTGATAGGTTACCCGCAGTTGGTGCCCGCACTATGCGGGCAGGCGCTAAGAGGGGTCCGGATGACTTACTAAAGCCGATCCCGGACCCCTTTTACTTCAAGCGCAGTATGGCACACCGTGTGGTTTTAGTCGGTTCGATTCCGACACACCGTTCCACCAAAAACCCGGGTGGGATGACGGCCCGAGGGGGTTTCCACACGTAAAAAAAAAAAAGAGTAGTGATACACTTTTCTTGGATTTTATTTATGCACAGTTACATTAAAAATATCCTAAATGTTACATCGACTTACATACAATATTAGTACATAAATAGTTGCTACAAACATTTAGTATTTGTTACTTTATGCGCGTACAAACATGTCTACACTTTTTTTTATGTATGTACATACATATATAGATACAGATTTTATGACACTAATATGTTTTTATACAAAGGACAAGATAGAAGAATATTACCATTTTAACCTTAATCGTCTTGTGTCAGAGCAAATAAGTGTGGACTGCGCATACAGAAACAAACGGGAACTAATTAAAGGATTGTATAATCAAACAAATTTCACGTTAATGAGTTTACAGACAGCTGCATGCGAGTGAGAAGTTTAAATTGGCGCACGACCATTGCCGCTTTGGTTTTTGTAGGAGGAATCAGCGGCCCCTTCAACACTAAATGGATTTATTACCGTGCACCGTTTCAGGTGTTTGTAATTGCTCTTATTGTGTACAACTAGACTGTTTATTGTTTGCCGTTGGAAAATTGCAACATATATTACTCGCCGATGTTGGAAATATTGCTGCAGCAGTTCGTTTATCCAAGTTACACAGAATCTCGGTTTAGAAAAATACCTATATACCTATAGCCAAGCCAGAACTGAGTAAAAACTGTTTATTTTTTTGTTGCTGCTGTTGCCTAATATTAACTCTGTTTTTTCCTCTGATAGAAATTAATTTTCATGTGTCCAATCGGTGGGTAGGTGGATATATATGTATGTAGTAACACATACCAGTAATTGTGCATTCTGTATAATACATATATTTGGCCCAATTAAACTAGAGGTACTTAGGAGCTGCAAGTAAGCCGGTGCCAAATGAACTTTGAAAAGACAGAGGTATACATCATGCTCGAAGCCCAAACAGCTGTTAACGGTGACAAATATTTACTGCTGGTGATCGAATAAATTTGAATTGCACTTTTTCACTAGTCATGCCTCCATTTTTTTGTGTGTTTATTTGCTCTGCTCTTTTTAATTTTAGTATTTTGTTGACTTGTGTGACATTGAAATTATATATTTTACCATTTTATTTATAATGACTGACTGAATTCTTTTCTAATGTGTTTCACCAATTAAATTAACAATCAACAATCAGGCTTCAGCTTCAGCTTTGACCTCAAAGACAGAAAATACTTTCACAAACTTGTTTACACAAAGTCGATATTTTATACTAGTAATAGCACTTCTGAGACATTGTCGGTAGTACTTATTCCTTTTAAGTCCACGTCTTTTAATTAGCAATAAACTCATTTGCATATAAAATATTCACATAGGATGAACCTATCTAGCAACTTTAACGGCGCAGATTTAATTTAACAAAGACGTTGATGTGTGCGTTCAATGTGTCGGTCCCGAGAGATACCGAACTCATACTTTTAGAGGAAAATCCTCTTGTACCAGTTGTTCCAATTTAAATATCCTAATCCGCGTTGTAGTGGCGTTGCGGGCAGTAATCAGTTGGCGGCAAGCACCGTCCGAAGGGATTTAGTTTCAATCACGCCGTTGGCCGAGAGCTTGTGATTAATGCATACTAAACAGAACACACACAGACGATTTCCAGATAATTTACTTTCCAATAAAAACGTCTTTCAAAAAATTTTTCAATTTAGCACGGGAGATGAAAAATAGTGTGTTTCATAAAAACATTTTATGATATTTATTTTAAAAGTTTAGTAAATACTTAATTTAATAAGAATATATTATTATTACTTTTGTAGGAAATAATGCTTTATTGTCTAACCGATTTATTCAAAAAAAACACAGATCATTTTCACTGATATATGTATATGTATATTATTCGGATATATTTTCAAGTCCGCCAGTAGTACTGAATTAAATTGTATTCTTACGTACAAATAGACATTTCTATACTCTAGAAATGTATTATATCTATTTCTTATTTGTACATATAAACATTTTTTTTCAGAACGCACAAATAAGACTATCAATCACAAATTGTGAATGTGGGTAGGTTACCTGCGCTTATTGACAAACGCAACACAATCTTTCTCTACATAATCTTCTGATAAACCCACTCTACTGCAGCATAATCATTCATTTAATCTACGTAAAATAAACACTGTCAATTAAGTGTTCGAGTTTTTCTTAAACTTACGTGCAAAAGAGGACGATTGCCATTTTAATTAGGATGTCAAAATTAACTACTGTTGTGTCTTTGCGGTTAGTAGTTTCTAAAGGTCGTAAAGGAGTAGCCGTAAACGAGAACTAAAATGTGCAGTTTAAAACGAGATCATTTGCTTGTAGCTGCCCTTTTTAAGCTGTGTGTTTCCCAATAGTTATGAAACATGTTTATTTTAACATTAGAATTTTACACAGTAACCTACTATATATAGGTACTTAGTAGAATTTTTGAATTGACAGGAGTGAAGTCTTTCTGATAGTTAAGTTAGTGGACTAGGGTAGCTCTGCCTGTACTTTGTACAAGAAACTCCAAGAACATTCTTTTTGAAATGTATTTATAAGACAGTAGTAGTACGCTAGTAGTCTGAACTGGAAATGTGTAGTGATCTTCTGTAGGATGGTTGGTGGCCTGACCACCAACCATCCTACACTTCTTCTCCAAATGTAGTGTAAGTCTGCAGAGACCTATCTCCCATTTTCTATGCCCCAATTTTATACCTCCTGTATGCACCAGATATGGTGCCTATACCAATATATTGAATCTTATTATTTTAAAATTTCTACTACTCTTTCAATATTTTTAAATCTAGGTAACTAGGATTGTATAGGAAAAACAACAGAATATAAACAATATTAATGATAGGAACCACATTTCGTTTTGTGTAAAAGAAAATAAAGTCTTCAAGATTTTTTTTGTTATTAGAGCTAAATGTTTTGTTATTAGATTTTATAAGCACAAGTGGGAAAAAATACTCAAATAAAACATTGTTGATGACAAGTGACTGACTGGCGGGCAATTAGCGATGCTGGGCAGGCTAAGAAAACAAAAGGGCCTCTTAGTTTCACTTAATTAAAAAAGAGGAAGTCGGTGTGCGGCAGAGAAAAATTGCTGCATAGTAAGGTAGTTGTCTGCCTGAGTGTTTGTGTCTGCGCGAGACTCCTAGCTTTTGTTCCAGATATGAGAAACAAATTTTATGGTACTTATTTTTTCACAAGAAATTTAGCCACCTATAGAAATCAGTACAATAAATGACATAATTGTATTTCCATGCTATGTATTTATTAGCAAAAAGGGTTTAATTTACATAAAATATTATCACAAAAAAACAATACAGATTCGAGCATATATTATGAATACGTGCTCAGTAATGTTACTAAAAGAAAAGCTAAGCTAAGGGCCTTGGTTTTGATCGGCAAAATGTGGGCGTATGTAGCGCCTCAGCCTATCCTTTCGGGGATGCAGCATCTTATAATATAAACTAGAAAATATGAGATTTGCTGTGTACATATCTATATCTCTATATGTTTAGATTTATGGCAATTAGATTGCATATTACTCTGTATCGTTATCAGTTTGTTAACAATGTAGTTGGTAGAAGTGTACCGACTACATTATAAACAAACTAACAACATTTTAACGACATCACAAAATTTAATTTATAACAAGCACTGTGAGCCGGCATGCTAGGAGTACGGTGGAGTTGGAGAGTTAAGCGTTAAAAAGCATTTTCATTTTTTCTTGTTACTACGCAAAAGACCAGTGGCGGGAAGTTTACGCGGGTGTGAAAAAATAAATTGTTCGTTCGTTGGCAGTTGAGGCAATGCGCGTAAAACTCAACCAAGTTTAGTAACTATAATTTTCCGGAGTCCATGAGCAGAGCCCTGCACAATAAGTCGACGCCCGCAGCCATCATTAAGGTGTGTGTGCGCCGTTCTCGCCACATCTTTCATCTATATTTCGTCGTCGCGAATATTTCGTAGTACAGGGAGTGCTACGAAATATTCATAATTTATACATACATATTTCGTTCATCTGTATAAAAGACAGAAACGATACCAGTCTTTTTAACATCTTATTAGCTAGTCAAAATTTTACCAGCAATCAAATGGCATTTTAATGTCTTAATTACTGACGCAATAAAAAAAATCATAAGTAGAACCATCAGAACGAGTTCGCGAATCTTATTGAACCTTGTCGAATAAACGAAATATTTATTAGCACACGTTTTTGTGGCCAGAAGGTAATTTGAGGAGATGAGAATCCTCAGTCACACTCCGATATACCTAGCCATTATATTATGAAAAACCTGGTGGTTGAATTTTAACCACAATTTATTATGTTTAATTTTATGAACTATTAATTTGAATATTTTATTAACTTGAACTTCGGTTTGAGGGCTCCGACTTCCCATCATGAGCCAGTTCGTGTAACTATTAATACGCTCCAATCCATCCGTATACGCAATATTTTTTTTTCCTTCAAGATACACCCAATTTTCCCATTCCCAAAGTGGACGGATGAGGGCGGCAATCGGCTTTCCCCTATTACGTAGTGTTTACTAAATGATGGTTGGGAGAATTGGGCATCTAATGCATCTCTCCCTAACCCTTCGAAGATCCTATACTATATCAAATAAATTTATTGATTGAGAATTATACAGTACTAGTCCTATCTTATTTCAAATGCCTGATGTGTTTTGGTTCTTTTACAAATTTTGACGAATTTTAAATGATTAAATTATTATTGTAAGTTTTTTTCAAGAAAACATTGAAACTGAAAAGTACAGTATTGGAAGCTGTTTCTTTACTAACGTGTCGGGAGCATCTTCTTTTAGGCAGATTTTTACTATTCAAAATTCCTCTATTCAGACATTATCTATAAGTCCCTATCCTAATACAGAAAGCGTAATAACTTTATATTAATAGATAATGAGGGGATAAGATAAACTTATTAACAAATAAGAATCTTAAACACTGAGTTCGAACATTTATTGTAAAAAAGTAAACAAAAATTTCGAAACACAACTGAAATGTATTAACTATACGAGTACATACATTCATACATGGAATATTTTAAAAAATGCTCGAAAAGTGTTTGCTTTTTCTTTTATTACAAAGCTGAATAGATAACATTCTTGAACTCATATTTTACGCCATTAATAACGCATCTAATTTTATTTGACATAACGACATAAGTTTTAAGTTCTAGTAGCTAATGAAGTTGTAGTGTATGTACATAGAAACCTTGTTATTTAAGTTCTTAATTGTATTGATTCAGTCAATGTTCTAAAGAGTCGAGTTTGTCCTAAAGTTTCCTTAAACTAAAAAGTTTCACGTAACAGGCGTGGGCGTGTTGATTACTGAATAAATGATTAATGGGTAAAGTAGGTATTGTACTTGTTCCGTAACTCTCCTATTTACTGTTAAGTAGGCACAGAGAAGCTATTTAAAGAAAATTCTTTAAAGGAAAGAGAAAGAAAGTTTGTCATGCTAAGAGAAAAAATAATCAGCCTCATTCGTCATTATTTTTCACCAAACTTAGGTGAGGCATATGTATATAAAAAGTTCATTATTTCTTTTATATTTTTTTCCTAGAATACTTAGTACCTACTTTCTTACGTAGGTATTTCAGACACTTTTGCAATTATGAGTTGTCAATAGGTACATCATGTCCACACTTTCTATACCTTGAGAAGAAACATCGAAACAAACTAGGGATCCAAGTCTACATACATACACTCAAACTCTGAGAGCGCTATTCAAGAGTCCAGGATAATGTTTATACGAGGGAACCAGTCCACTTTTGAGCTGACTAGAGACGGCAATCACGGAACTCGATCACATCTTATGGAGATCCATGACTCCAATCAGTCTGCCACTACAAAAAGGACTTAAAATTTTGACATTATTTGTATTAGCGAGTAAGAAAAATACTTTTGCATATTAATAAGTTCTAATGTGTACGTCTGCAACAGATTTTTATTTTGTAATACAAATCAATAAGATATGTACCCTTAAAAAAAAATATAAAGCGCCTTTTTTTTAATTATTACACGATTATGGCACTACTCGTCAGCAGACTGGGATGGAATGCGGGTTTATTTTGCATCCATCCCGTGGGCTCAACGCTGCTTTAAAGATAGGGATCAGTCGCAAAGTGCGTCTGCCGTGACTGACGAAATCACTGTCAGAGTTCAGCGCCAAGAAAACACAAGCGTGCGCGTTTTCAAACAAAAAGTCTCCATTCCTTCCCCTTCCTACTCTTCAGAACACTCAACTGCCACTGCAGGATAGGCTTAGTATCCTGGGTATGGATATTTGCCGGGATCTCAATCCGCGCGATTACATCGAGAGCGTCACTAAGGCGGCCTCGCGAAAGCTCGGCGTATTGAACAAGGTGAGACGGTTCTTCTCGCCCGAGCAACTGTGTCTTTTATACAAGACCCAGGTTCGCTCCTGCGTGGAGTACTGCTCTTATCTCTGGGACGGCTATGCGCAGTATTTGCTTGACGCTCTCGATCGGTTGCAGTGGCGTGCAATCCGCATTATCGACTGTCCTGAGGTCACTCAGTCTCTTGAGCCTCTGCAGTTGCGAAGAGATGTCGCCTCTATGGCAGTCCTCTATCGCCTACATCTTATTCTTATTCTTGTATATATGTAAGAAACACATGGTATGACAATCTGACTTTATTCGTGACGCTTCGGTTTCGCATACATACATTCACGCCTGTTAGGCCCAGATGTATTAAACACTCACATTTTGCCAATTAGAATTAGGGTCTCATTAACGTGATAGGGGGCACTGTATGACTGAAGTGTGTGACAGATAACAGTCCGATCCCTTAGTTACCTTTTACGACATAAACGGGAACAGTAATGGTTACCTGTTTTCGGAAAGTAGCTGAGTAAGATAAAGCGAATACCTTAAAATATGTCTGAAAAATACCTGTTTGAAGTTAATGAAGTATTATTACACAAAAAGCAATTTAAAAGCGTTTTAACGAAGAAATATATTTCAAACATAAATACAAAATGTACAAAGAGGAGATGTTTGTGAAAAGACAGAAAAAACTTTTAGTGTAAACGCAGAGTACCACTTACAAAAGTTAGTTTACATTTTGTAAAACTTATTAAGTGATTTTAGGTGCACCTGTGTGAATATTAATACGTTTATTTGCTTTATTTCAGGTCACACGAGCTCAAAGAAGGAGGAAGTACGTTAAATTACAACCAAGCCAGATTTGAACATACGTACATACATTAAATATCACCTAACATCAAGTGACTACACAATTTGATATTTGCACAATTATTTATTTGAATTAAAAAGTATCTCTAAACATGTTCGTTCAGATCTGACAGATCAATGAAGGCGCAATGTATTTCTATCCTATTTGTTTGGAGTAAGTTAATTTTTGAGAGGCATATTTACTGTTGTTTAATTAAAGAGATGCCGCGGTAGAAGCCCCCGAGTATATTTGCAGAAAGACCGCGCAGTTCCCTTTTATTGTTATTGCAGAACGAGCAAATGAATCTTAGGAGCTATGCGAATAACGCTTTATTTTAGAAATGAAATTGAAATCAACTTTATTTGCTTCGAAGCCAAATGGCCTTAATAGTAAATTAGTTTAATAAAAACCCTTGTTTTTTAATAGACTTTGTTATTAACTAATTCTTAAACTCTGAACTGACCATAAAATTTAAGGAAAAGACCAGAAACCTGTAGATGAGACCTCATTGTGATAGAATAGGAGTAGTGGATTTACGTACATTCTTGGCAGGCAGAGACAAAAGCTCCCCCCCCCATATGCCATATTGGTGTTGCCTTGCTCAAAAGGTGGGTAGGTCTGCCGGGTACACAGGGACTTCCTTTTTAGGGTACACCTGAGGCCGACCCGATGACGGAACACTTATCCATTAGACCCGGTAAGGTGGGGGTTTCCATAAAAAAAAAATTAGTGAAAAATAGTTGATGCAGGTATAGAGGGTACAGTAAATTATTCGTACGACTAACCCCTTCAACAGAATACAAGCTTATTGATCTATTATTCCAATTTATGGGAGCTCCGTAAATTTAAACTATATATACAACGTCTCGTTCCATTTTATCGTATTACAAAACATAATTACATTAAACGAACGTTCCCTGCGGTGGAATTGATATCCATCAAGTGTAAGAGCTTATCAAAACTTATAATATCAGTATGCATTAAATGAACCGTGCGCGGCATCCGACGCTCTTAGGAATTAAGCGTTAAAGATTTTCATACCAACGACTCGTCCCACCCGAACAACCCTTGCAATTAAAACGCACCCGAAGGGTTGCACCGCTTCAAAATTGCAAACACGTCCATTGTTTTAATCTTCTTCTCTTTCAAAATCCTGGATATAACACTGAATTAAGGACTCCTACTTAACTATGAACTCTTAACTTTGAATTATCTTCAGGAAAACCATCTTTATTTTAGCTATATTTACTTTTGCGAAATTAATTAAAGTACACTTGATTGATATGATAACATACATATGTAATTATGACTTTTATCTCATGTCTGAAGTAAATGACAATGTATAATCACGAAAAAACAAATAGAGTATTACCAGTGACATATTATTGTTCATCGTTTTTAATAATATTACCCAGCAATGAGTTATCATACGCTTCCTAATAAGTATAGGTTATTACTTCATGCATTATAGAATGGACTCGAGTAATAAGCAGGGCGTTATAATGGGTGTAAAATACATAATGATACATCTCTGTAACACGATTCCTTTTTTTAAATTAAAGAGAAATAATTTCTTGTGCTAATACAATGTGATAAGTCGTGTTAAATATCATTCGAATTTCATTAGCGCTTGATCATGCCGTCAGATCAGTCGAACATTTTTAAAACCAATTATAAATTTTGGAAGGTTTTTGGAATATGGGGAGGAAGAAACCCGTCAAAATATTATAAATACTTTTCTATTATCTACCTGATGGTAACCCTTTTGTGTTATAATGTCCTGTTAACCCTAAATTTAATTTACACGCCTAGAAAAATAGAACTAATGATCCGTGAAGTCATATTTTATTTTACTGAAGTATCTGTTGCATCCAAAGTTCTTACGATTCTTTTAATGCGCAATAAAATTATAGAAGGACTAGATATAATTGAGAGCGATGAATTTATGGGTGACTATGAAAACAAAGATGGTCTGTTGTTCAAAGTTCATAAGACTTATAAATTATATTTGAAAGTGTATATCGGTTTTTCAAACATTGCATATTCAAGTCAAGTGTTTGTTCCCATATTTTTATATCTGATACATGGGACCGAGACAGAATTACCAATATGCAAGTATTATTTCTTAAGCGATGAAAACCGCCGGTCTTATTATCTATTTTGGTTCATATATCAATCATTTGGCATGTACGGGCATATGGTTTATAATATCAGCACTGATTCGTTCATCGCTGGAATTTTAGTTATAGCTATAGCTCAATTAAGACTACTCAATATCAAATTACGAAATTTGAAATTGTCTGAAGAAGAAAATAAACTGACAAAACAAGAGCAAGATTTTATTTCAGTGGCAAGGCTTTACAGTTGTTTTAGGCACTACGATACTATTTTGAAGTAAGTTATAATTAATAAACTAATTAGTACTTTTGATTATTTGATTGATTTTAACGTGCGATTTTTGATTTTGTAATCATGTTTCACTCGTACGGGTCGCTTACCACGTCCTCACAGAAAACCGGCTGTTAAACAACATTGTTTATAATAATGTATATACATAATGCAAACATTTGCACAGTGTGAACGAGTGAGTGAGGATACCGGAAGCCCAACCCTCTTTTCCCTCCTCCCTTTCCATTCCCTTGGAAGGCAGACTGCACTATGGTGACAAGTTGCAAATGTTCATGTTCAAAAAAATAAGATAACTAAACTAAAAGTGTATTGTTTCTAATCAGGTATAATAACACAATTCAAGAAATTTTAAGTGCGACTATGTTTGTCCAGTTAAGTGTAGCATCCATGATAATATGCGTGGTTATGTGCGGATTACTTTTGGTGAGTACATTTTTTCATAATGTTATTAATGCCTCTTTTTATAGAATCCATTCCGGTTCTCACAACATGAAAAAGGGTTATTATTAAAAATTCTGAGACCACTTATCTATTCAGTAACAACTAATCACAATGTTTTAAAACAATGCTACACCGAGAAATATTATTATACAAATTACAACACTGTTAAAGCATTTTAGTTAGTAGTGGTAAAGTAGGTTTTATTTTGTGGAGATAGATTATTTATCATCGTGAAAGGTGACAGTAGCTATCCCGTTTGCTATCATATATCTTGTAGAAGGAACCTGGATACCTATTTTTGTGAAATGGTTATGTATATTCTTAATATAATTAATTTCTTCCAGCCATCATCTACAGAAACATATATTTTTTTGATAATGTATTTTTTCGTTGTAACTTCTCAAATTTTTTTGCCTGGTTTTTTGGGAACTCAATTGGCTTATGAGGTAAGAGTCACTATATACTCTATTATGTTATTATATAACTTAAGTTTTTGGTGGCATTACCAAGTTTTTTTTTTCATAAAGTTGTCAAAACTATCTGAAGTACAATATAATTTCATGAATGAAAGTACATATTTGTTATTTTAATAATTCATTTATAATAAATGTATAACCGTCGTCAATGTAAATAATATAATACTTAAAATGTTTATTTTAGAGTCAAGAACTTGTATTTGCAGCATACGACAGCGAATGGATTCCTAGATCCGAATCATTCAAAAGAAGTCTGAGGCTTTTTATGGAACGTGCCAAAACTCCCATTATGATAACAGGTTTAAAAATGTTCTCTCTATCGCTCGTCACTTTTACTTCTGTGAGTAACTACTGAACTGCATTCATAAAAAAAAAATACAATTACAGGTCAATCAACTGTAATTGTAAGTATGCTTAGTTTTCACTTGGTTTCATATAGTCTTTGTTTACAGATTATGAAAACCGCGTATTCGTTATTTACGTTAGTGAGAAACTTTCAAGAAAACAAAGATGGAACATAAAAATGAATAATTAGTTCTTTAATTTCAGTGTTAGCTGCACGCACCACTCATATTAGTCAGAACTAGGTATCGCCTGGTGGTTGAATCTTGTCACATTATAACATTGACCAGTACAACTTAAACTGTCATTATAAAAATATTGGTACTTTGACAGGTCAATAAACTGGGTGAAGCATATAAAGGATAGATAGAGCCGAAGTGTAGCCTCTGTCTATCCTTTGGGGACATATGTAGGTGTTAGTTTATGTTAAAATGCGTAGAAATAATTATTTGTATGCATTTATATATATATATATATATGTGTCTTAATATTACAAGTAATAAATATAATAAAGAATAAATGCAACATAATACTATGCATTTTCATTCAATATATTTAATGAAAATAATATTCGGTATAGAATATTTTTAATTTTAAGTAACAAAGGCGTTAATTAAGTTTTGTTCTCTTCTTGTTTTTGTGGTATAGTGTAATAAAAGTACACACTTTTATTTATCTTATAAAAGTTTTCTATAGTTTAAATAAATTTATCGTTTAAATTCTAAATATTTATCGTTTTATTTTACATAAAGGTTGGGTATTTTAGCGTCGTTTACTAAACAGAGTAAATAAATAAAAGCAATTATGGTTTTCAAATAAAATTGGGATATTTAATACAGAAATCCTATTTTGTAACTATCAAACTGTTCAATTCAAATTAAAAATTTGATCGATAACGCTAATATCCTGAAAAGAAGAGAGCTGACATGAATCAAATTATTGATATTTCAAGGATGTTGTTGGTAGAGTCTGAAAATATCAGTATAAAAAATAAAGTATACATTGTGTTATTTAGAAATGTGTATTCTCAAAGGGAAAAGTATTTCTTAAAGAAAAAAATGTAGTTTAAGAATTAAAAAATCCATCTTTTTATCTCGTACTGTACTCGTCTGTATTTCTAACATACCTTCTTGAATAACCTTCCTACCGTATTTATATGTATGTATCTATAAATATAGAAGACAACTTAAAAGTAATTTAGGCATGTGTACCATTTTTTATTATCTGAAATATTTGTTTCAATTACATTAGAAATTTGTTTGTGTAGTACACACTTCTAATAACTTTCCTCAAGTCTCTTCTTTGAATTTTGTTCGTGCATTTTACACATTGAACATTTGTAATTAAGAAACGATTAGCCACATATTATCACCGGATATGATGTCACGTATTGCTAATCGAGGGTGTCATCTGCGACAAACGTCAATTAATAAGGAAACTTTAAATTACTATCGATTAAACACAACGTGATAACGGTAATGGTAGTATGTAAGAGTATGAGCCATTGTAAATCACCACTTTATACCACTGTAGGGCTTCAGACCATTCGACTGCAATACGACGAATCGTGTAACACTGATATAACTGCGTTTTATACATAAAAATAAGTATGTCACCAAAAAACCGTATTCTAAAACTTACATGTACAAAAAATAATAAGTAATAACTCCATACATCTCAAACATGGCCGTCTGATCCCAAATGTATATAATAAAGTCAAAATTATATATTAAAGAACAATGGACAACTAAGCTTAAAATCTCCATATAACCTACCTATGATAGTCTAGAATATTTCAAGATACATATACATATAGATATACATATATACAAGATACATATACATATATTCTCAAATTCTATTACTATATTGTGTCTAATTGCGAGGCCAACGTCATTTTAAAGGCTTCAAAAGAATCCTATTTACTGTATAATATTGAATGTGAAATTCTCGATTGAAATATCCTACATTGTGATTGATTGCATTTTTTAAAACCGATAAACACTAATAATTTCCATGCAACATTATATTTTTTAATTAAAAAAAAAAAAAAAAAAATTACATTTTATTGTATTTCAATGACGTAGAATTAAAAAAAATGAATAGTTTTTTTTACGAACCTTACGACGTACAACGATTTTTATAGTCCCTAAGAGTACGATATTTGCAAACATTGCATAAGAGACGACACAATAGGCTCAAAACAATGTGTAAACTTTTGTGTATTTACATTGTTATCATGCAGAGTTGGCACATTGTCACGGAGACATAGTGCTAATGGCTCAGCTCATTACACGCCCGCCGCAGCCTACGTCGCTACGTCGCTTGAGAAAAACTATTTGAAATAGGCAATTGTGTGAACCCTTAAAAATCTTTTAAAAAATACTGCGAGTATCTTCTGGGTAAAAATATACCCTTTTATAGTATAATATATGTATACATATAATAAAATAATATTTTATATTTGGAATTAAAATAGTATTATTTTACTACAACCGTCATTAAAAACGTCCTTTTTTAAAAGAGATTTTCTGCTATATTTATTTATAAATAGGTAAAATAAATTCATCAATAACTAAAATATTTCAAAAATATCTTTTACATTTAATAAGGGTTATACGTGTTTTCGACTTTTTTGTAAATAACACAATTAAGAGGACCAATTGCCAATATCAATCAGCAACAATATTATTTAAACATTTTTGAAAGTTGTACATGATTATGTTCCTGTTTGACTTTTGCACAATTTTCTTACATTATTATTTATTTATGCTTTCAAATATATATTTTTTTTTCATTTAGGTAGATTGTACGTATAACCTAGATAGGGGATACTTCAGTTAGTGCTAATGAGCTTGGTCATTACAGAGCGTGCGTGCCACGGAAACAAGTTTCTGCAAGGAAACTTAAACGCCTTTAGAAATCAGGGACGCCTTGTGGAATAAACAGGAACACCGTCAGGAATATGGTGCACGTTAAACTAGAGGAGAAATCACAAACACTAATTGTATGAGCTACGGGTACTTCCGTTCTTGTTTTCCTATGACCAACATGTTCAGCAGCGATAGCAAACGTTTTCAGTAGCAGTTCCTGAGTTCGATATCACACTGCAGCATCGATTTTAAAACTTGAATCCGTTACGATAATAATAAACATAAGTCTATAGTCTTATTTCAGTTATTTTGCAAATGCGATTCCAACCCCATTGAATGCTTAAGTAGGCTTGTGACCTGCAGTTTTAAGCAAAAATTTAAAATGTTTCTCAAAGTTATTCAATAATTGAGAGAAACATTTAATATTTAATAGAAAAAAATGCAACCACAGGATGAAGAGAAAATTACAAGATAAAAAAATGCCTAATGGATAGTTTAGGTGCAGAAAAGCAGTAGAGAGAAAAAAGTATTTCATTTAAGAGCTTAAAACTAGGCTAATGTACCTCAAATGCTTTTAAAATCAGAGAACATCAAAAAATTCCAATACACATTTATGTAAAGACGGCAGAAAAGAGATAGTAAAGGCCGATTAACTATTAATATTAAGTCTATCTGACATTTGTGGAATATTTAGATTTTACCTACAATATATAAAATATAGTTGTAAATCTGTACTGGCTCATTGTAATGAAATGTATCAAATCAACACAGACTATTATTGATTCTTATGTAGACAAGTTTTTTAATCATGTTTTAATCATTGTCATGCAATTTTAAATGAAGAATTCGTAAGTTATCCTTGTGTATCATTTATTAAATTTTCCATATTCCAATATAATAAGCAGTTAAATTTAAAAAAGTAAATAAATGTATATATTCCGAATTTTCTTTCAAGTAACATTTCACGTAGAAATCTAGTTAGGCCTTTCATATCATCTGGCAAATTCAAAACAAAACAGTGAACCGCCCCAAGGCAGACGTTTACAGGTAGCAACTGATTGTGTGTACTGTGTGTTATTTTTATTCAGCAGATATAGTATGCCTCGGAGGGTTCGTTACGCTTGCACATACCCTCGATCCCGTAGGCTCTTTACCTTCCATGAGGTGCTATTGTTTTGCGACTGGGTAAGGGTAGTCTGAAGTATGAAGCGTGTTTATGAATACGATTTGTAATAAGTGCTCCTTGATGAGCCTTGATGACAATTGAGGCATTCTTTCTTTTGTATCATATTTTGACGCCATCAACAAACTGTCCAATCCTGAAGTAGGTAAGTATTTTAATTGTTTCAATGTCGATGACCAATACGAAATGACTGAAACAAGTCAGAATTGTACAATCTAACATGTCTTCATACCAAATAATCCAAATATCATTTTATCTTCAAATCAATACAATACACAGTGTAACGAGATTGTGGTTCAGTGTATACAAATATAGCATCCGCCTTCCTTTTGCCCTCCTAATACAATAACAACTTCCGACCAAACGTAATAAACCCCTAATAAATGGCTATGTTAGAAAATAGTTGCCGCTGCCGCCATATTCCTACTCTGATACATACGAGTATCTTAATACTATGAACATAAGATTTAGAGGCTAACAAACAACTACTTTGAGCATATTTCGAAGAAATAGTTCAAATCTAAACGGAAAGTTTATAATACTATGAAAGGTTTTAAAGTTATTTGGAAATATTTTATCGAAATATTTAAATAATACATATCGAATATGAAGTTTAATTGTCTTTGTTTTTGGACCTCATATGGCAGTAATAAACAATAATTCTGTGTGATCAATCTAAGCTGATTTACATAGCAGTTAAATAGTAGATGATAATATTATCTACTATTATCCAATAGTGAGTTTCATTGCTAACATCTAAACCTGTCATATACGCCTCATTTTGTAGCTGTTTAAGAACATTACACTAATAAAACGTCTACCTTGTCATAAAAGTAAGTATATAAATTATTATTGTTATAAATCATGCGTTTGTTTCGCGTTGGAGTATAATACGGCCACCGAATCTCTTCCCAGTGGTGCCGTAAAAGGTGACTAATGGATTGGACTGTTATCTATGTCTCTATCAGACAGTATGTATACAGTCATACAGTGCCCGGTTGACGGCAATAGGCTTGTCCCTTATGGTAGTGGGACCAAATTCCAATTAGGAAAATGTGGGTGTTTAATACACTCTGGTCAAATATTACTAATAATTATCGAGTAAAGTTGATTTAAAGGAATAGATTTGAATAGATACTAAATATACATACAAGCATACACTCACGCCTGTATTTCCGAATCGATATGCAGAGGGATTAAAACCCACATTTTGCCAAATATAATTTAGTTCCACTAGCGTAATAAGGGGAAAGCTTATTGCCGTCAACCAGGCCTTGACTATACGATATACAGTCTAATAGATAACAGTCCCATCCTTTAATCGCCTTTTATGAAACCCACGGGAAGAGATCCTAGTCTACTAAATCGAGGACCATAAGGTAATGGCAATGGATACAATGCGACTTTAATAATGCTTAGATATTTAATATATTTAAATATAGTTCATGGAACTGTATATGAGCATAAATTATGTAGCTACACATTAACATGTGTATGTGATGCACAGCCTAACGAGCATAGCGGACACCTAATGATATGTGACTACAAACACCCAAACGCCTGCACTCAAGAGTCTTAAGTGCGTCACTGGCCATCGAGGGTGCATATGGGCCCTGATCATGGCACCCTTTTTGATTGAGTATGCGGTAACGGCGGCGATACAGAACGCCAGCATTGGTTCACAACCGGTTTTCTGCAAGGTGGTATAACTCCGGTCGCGCCGGCCTGGCTCTCCCACCCAAGCCAACGAATATGATCGTAGATAAAACAGTTTAGAGTAATAAACTCCAGAATCTGTAAAAACTTGTATTTAAACCAAGCTTCATTTTAAATATTAATTCGCGTTTTCCGGTTAAATTTCAACAGTAAAACGTTGGATGGATTATTTGAATTTTTAAACAGCTAGTAATTAATCCGGAGTTCGTCGGGAATCTCCTTGTAATGTTTAAATTATACTACAATGGTAACCATCGACTTTCGATTATAGAAAATAATTGAATACACTATATTTGTTCCGGCTTTATTCCGGCTCTATTTTGATCCCTCTTTGTGCCACGCTGCAGGAACAAAGTGAGATCAAAATAGATACTACTTTTTATAATATGTGTATGTTGTAGTTCTAGAAACAGGGCGCTTGTTTGGTACAATTATTTATCCAATTAAACAAATGGGTACTCCATAAAGGCACATAAAGGCTGACAAGAAGAATGCTAGCCTTTATTCCTTTGTTAATTAGGTTTATTTGGTATTGGTATTGGCTACGCGCTAATATCCGCAGCTTTCAGTCTTCTGTGGGCCTGTTTTGCGTGACAGGGTGAATGGCCATCCCAACTTCATAAGATAATTTAGCAAAACCTCTAGTTTCGTCGATGACCTCGGGGATAGTCCTTGGCGATCAGAGGTATTTGGCCCGGTATGTGGCCACTCCTAAGCACACCAGAAGGATGGAGGCAGCCGTCTCCTCTTCCTCCAAGCATGCTCTGCAGAGGGGCTGTTGGTTACACCTATATTATACAGATGTTTGTTAAAAGGACCATGACCCGTTATTACGTGGGTTAGTAACCGTAGTTTTGAACGTGGGAGTTTTAGCAGCTTGCTTTGCCTGTATACATCTGCTCACTTCTGTCCAGTATTTGTATTGCATTACCTTAGTATGACGCCGCATGACTGATGTAGGTGGGGTTAGCTTCTAATCCATCCATTGCTTAAATATCAGTTTTTCCATTGCTAACTGAATTCGATAGTTGGACCAGTTGTCAGTATAATTGAGGGCGCTGACTTCCCAATATTGACTGTCATAGGTGTTCATGACAAAGGGACCTAAGGATTAACATGCTCTCCGCGGCATGGGGGTGTAACACCCCAAAAATCCAACCTCCAGGTTGTTACTGAACATTTTATAAAAATCCAATAGCACTTTTTGGACTAAGTAAATAAAATATTTAAAGTATCTAAACACAAAATTCACTACATTAATTTGATTAACGAAGTTTAATATTGTGTAATGATACAAAGTGGACAATTCTACCGCGTCTATATTTTGACATCATTAGTATCGATAAATTACGACTGTTACTGTGTGTTTGTATCACTTGTTCAACATTTTATTATATTATATATTTTATTTCATTTATTTTAAACTTTTCAACTTAGGTCTCTAAAATTAGTTTCATAGACTTATGTTTTTATACGTATTTTTTTTGTAAGTTAATTTTCGAGCTGCATTGTCGTTATATTCATCACTCATATATACACATTTATTTTTATAATTAAAGTAAAAAACATCTCAGAATAGCGACTAATGCATAATTTTTGCAATATGTATGACTGCCACCGTTTATCGCAGCTGACTAATTATAATAAATACATATATCTAGTTTATCCTTTTTTTTTATGGTATAGGGGACAAACGAGCTGACGGATTATCTGATGTTAACTCAAGAATAACAAGTGCGTTGCCGCCTTTTAGGTATTGGTTCGGAAATACGGCAGGCGACAATTTGTTCCACAGGTTGTGAGAGGCAAAAAGCTTCTGGACAGCGCCTACATCACGGGGAGTGTTCTGACGAGCTCTTCCAATTGGTCCCACCTTCTCCCTTCCTCTACAGGACTACACGTGCTGGCCTGAGGAGTCACCGTTTGCGAGTCGAAGATATGCAATCCCGAACGAAACGGTTTGGCTCTTCTTTCCTGTGCCGATCAGTGAAAGCCTGGAATTCCCTAGCAGCGCACGTGTTTCCTTCCCAATTTGATCCCGGGTCTTTTAAGCGGGGCGTGAAAAAGCATCTCACCAGGCCGCCATAGTGTGGGTCACCATGCTGCATTGACTAGACATGCAATGAGGATGGTGACCACCACTCTTGGACTCCATTTATTGCTTACCATCAGGCAAAGTGGAGTCATTATGGTAGGCTTACGAATAAAAAAAAAAAAAAAAGTTGTATAGTATATGACGGTCATCCAGGTTATGGGGGTGGTAATTTTATCGCGTAGGACGATGGCGGAAACCTGCGGCTAGT
This sequence comes from Tyria jacobaeae, assembly GCA_947561695.1. Taxonomy (NCBI): domain Eukaryota; kingdom Metazoa; phylum Arthropoda; class Insecta; order Lepidoptera; family Erebidae; genus Tyria; species Tyria jacobaeae. The sequence continues at coordinate 16,157,837 of OX387209.1, forward strand.
ATAAGTCCGAACAACTCCTTTGTACACTCCCCGTGATAGAGAGCGAAGCAATAGAGAAGGCAGAGTGAAACTGCATCTCAATGCCAAGAAATATCCTGGCAATAGATGACGTGAGTCGCTATCCGTTGAATGCGGTTAAGAGGGAGAAGCTGGTATTGGGTTGCACCTGCATAAAGGTGAGAACAGTATTCCATGTGCGGTCTAACCTGCACCTTATAACGTTGAGGTGGCATCTTTTTAGTAGTGAATGCTCAAATCTCTGTCTTAGTGGCTTAAAATTGGACTAGGTTAAGTCGATCCCAATCTGATACCTTTTCTAAAGAGCTTTCGATTTCAGACATAAGTTTGGATCGGCTCTCGATGACGTTTACCCGAGAAATGTCAGCGCGGCCGGTGTAAACGGCATCACTCGTGCTATCGTCCGCATAGCAATGGATGCTGCTGATCTGCAGCATATCATTGATATGAAGAAACAGCGTGGGGGATAGCACACAGCCTCATGGGACACCAGAATTAACAGACTTGGAATCGGAGCATGCACTTATGAAAAACCTTAAATCCTTTTATTTTTTATTATCAGTCGGTAATTTATAATTAGCAGACCGCTATCTGTAATGAAATATGAAACTCTTTTTATATAATTTTACCACTATCGGCCATCAGCCTAACGTATCGAGGTGTAATTAGAAAACTGGTTATTAATAATAACAAGAATTGAATTGAAAATTTAAATAATTAGTCGTCTTGAACTTCAAGAATGACAAATATTAATGTATTTTTTTTTTTCAATTATATCACATATGACTACGGCTGTCCGAGTTTTGTAATCACAACAGAAATTATGTTACGTCATTACCTGTACTCCTAGTATCTGAAGTAAACTACTGAACCCATTATTTCATAACGTTTGTTAGCAACACTTCAGTCAAAGTACGTTTAAGACCGCAGCTGGGTGCTATGGTGTATTACAGCGAAACTCTTAAATTAAATTTAGAACTTCTAGATTAAAAAATTAAATCGTGAGCAAATTTAATCCAGTTACCTGTTCAACGCCTTAAGCGCATTTGAAAAAACATATAAATGATTTAAATACAATTGAAATTTTACAAAAGTAAGTAAAAGTTAAACCTTTTTAAGCCTTTGGATACTGCATCAATCGCATGTATTTGGCAATGGGAATAATATTTTATTTTTACATTTGAATTTCTCGATGCTTTATTTAATTTATTAATAATATAGCTGTTACCGCGAAGCGAATAATAATAATAAATAAGTAAAGAGTATAATAATAACTTCACACATAGCACACACGGCCGTTTGATCCCAAACTAAGCAAAGCTTGTATTGAAGTAACCAGGCTGCTGATAAACATATATTAATACATACATATTATAGATAAATTACATATAGACACAAAAAAAAATATTGTGCTTATCATATATATCATATATTATGAAATTTATTTGTTACAATACATAATGCATTTATGTCTGTAATAATATTATAATCAATATCGACAACTACACATAATGCATTTACGTTTGAAGTATTTCTACTGGGTAATAGGTACATGATAAAATAATATTTTTAACTGACTGCGCAAGTAAGAGGGTTATGTTTTTTAGGTGTATGTATGTACGAGGTTTCTGTGTTACGCTTTATTGCTTTTGATAATTTTCTACATGTTAGTTATCAGTTCATTCGTTTTTATAGATGGAATGACAAATATGTATATACATATGTAATATAAACCTCCGTCTTGCACAATCGGGTCAGTAAGTAACCGATTTATCTGCGCTTCTCATGATAATTTGTAAGAAGCTGTAATTTTAATTTCTTAATATTACGCCTTATAAGTGAAATATTTTCTTCTAATTCAAACCGGACCAACCTAGAGTTCAATCAATTTCACAAAAAAAAAAAAAAAAAAAAACATTCATATTTCACACAAATGGATTCAGAAATTAGGACGATATCGTCATGTAACGGTTTTTTTTAACGTGTGTAAACCCCCTCGGGTTCACCTTACCGGGACCGGTAGGGTTCGATGTCGTATTCGACCCGGCTAAAACCACACGGTGTTCCGTCACATGGTCTTACTGCCGGGGTTCCCTGCACTGCATTTCCATGGGGTCCCATAATCAAATCCGAATGGGTATACCTTATATATCTTTGTATCTATTACAATTATTATTTACTTGCATCTGTAAATACGCATACCCTAGCATGTATGGCAATAGTATATAAACATACATATTTACTTTAATAAGGATTCTCTAATATTTTATAATTGTATAGTATTTTATATTGTGTACTACAGTCATTTAGCTACAGAGAAGAACTAATTATTACCATTTAATTTACCAGTATTGCCACAGTAAGTCTTCTTTCATACTCACAATTATATACTTCTAACAAAATTTTAATAAATATCTAGTACAATTAATATTTTAGTAGTCTATTACTTATACAAGAGCGTAGGTATGCGTTATTTTATGAAGAGCGAACCGATCGCTTCAGTTGGATTTTTTTTTCATTTTTACTTTTTGAAGAATATAGAATCGAAAGCAGCTGTAACAGTGCTTTTACGTTTTTTTAAACAATTGGTTTAAATTTTAACGTTTCATACAATATACATTGTTCTATCAAGTGCGTTGTATTATTGTTCACAAAACCATAATACGAACAAAACTACGCACGATAAATATATGTACATAATAAAAGAAATATACAGTCAAACATAGAAACTCCTCCGTGTTTGAAGTTGCGTATCCCTTAGGGTACGGGTATACAGGCATGAGTGTATGTAAGTATAAATGCAAATTAATATGATATTAACGTATACCAGTCATGGGAAGACCAGCCTCGACTAACGACTCTAGTTCACAAGCATGACGCACTCACCAACCACCGTCTGCAACTCAACCATAATAAACGGAGCCTAATGGCCCACCACACACGTTACCATTGGCAGGCCATCTAAGCGAATATAACATACCCAGAACTACCATGCTAGTGACGCGTTCCTCACTTCCTCAAATTTTGACATTGAATCACCTCGTTGTCCTCATTCGCTCTTCGTTTCTTGTTCTCGTGTGATATGGCCGCGCTCTCCGCGTTGTGCGTGAGGTGCGAGGGAGTGATGAGTGAGTGAGTCGATTATTACGCTGTTAGTCGATAAATGATGAGTGAGGGTGTGAGTGACGATTTTACGGGTAAATGAACCAATAGCTAAGGAATTTATTGTATAATGGTGACATTTATTTAAACTAGCTGTTCCTCGCGGCATGCGGCATCACTTGAGTGTTGCTCGAAATTATGAATTATGAGATAGTATGTGCGTGTGAATAGTCTTAGCATATTATTTAGATAATGAAGAAACGTAAGAATCATAACACAAAGTTGAAAGCAATAAATATTACATATTATGAATCTACGAATGAGATTGGTAAATGAGTGTCATATTTTATTTTGGCGCTTAAACCTTGTCATTGAAAGTGAAAGATAATCATGTATGTGAGAGAAACGACAATAAGACTTGCTACAAAAAAACAAACAAACTGCGCTGAGGCCAGACCTCGCGCTCGTCTCAGTTTTTTGAGGCGCGATGCGTGTGAGTTGAAAACTAGACACTCACGTGTCAAACAAATCCTCATCTCAAATGAGGTGTGCCACGTGAGGTAAAATGAGGTACTCCCTCATCCACATCTAAAAATGACGAGTTACTCATTACTATACAATGGTACACCATAATATTATTATACATTAATATGCAATAAGTCCACGTATCGCTTGGTAATAGAAGTACCTTACACAGAACGTAGACATTTAGTCCAAATTAATCAGCAACGTTATGATTGTCTCGGTAATGAAATCATATAGAACTCTTACAACGCCACCTAGGGAGCGTCGAGATAAACTGTTGCTACTAATTAAATTCACGTTACATTTTGTCGTTTAAATTAAATATCATTAAATTAAACTTTTTTCTAAAAGGTAAAACATTATCCACCTCAGCAAAACCTTTAATTTTATAAGCTGCAAAGAATGAAAATGAAATGAACATATGCAAAAACATCGTATTATAAATATCTGTATAAAATAACATAAAAATAAGATGGACTACCGAAATCAATAGTTTTCTTACGTCTTAATATACAGGGGAAAGCTTTTAGGACAGATGTATGATAAACGGGCCAGGATAAAGCGTATAATTAAATAAATAAAAAAAACCATTACGTCTTTAATAATTTATAACATATATTTTTAGCAGTGGTAGAGCCATGCTTAGGCACGAATGGGCCTGCTCGTCCGGTGCAATACCAGGGCTTCTCAGAAAATAGGTGGTGAAGCAACGCTCACTTTGCATTTCACCTAAATTAGTCAGGAATCTAGAGGCCCAACTCCCCCTCTTTTCTTTCCTCTCCTTTCATCCCTCTCTCATACCTCATTATCCACCCTCTCTTCTTTCCCCTCCCTGCATCTTCCCATCCCTCATGACCTCAATGGTGGGCAGGTCACTTACGACTCTTGAGTTGCAGGTAGCTATGGACAGTGATTGTAATTTACTATCAGGTGAACCGGCTGTTCGCCTGTCCCCCAATATTATAAAAACAAAAATTATATTCATATAAAGCATTATCAAATTAGTGAGGAACTACAGCTTGTTATGTTCATTAAATAATTACTAACTGAATTATTTTGTGGCTCGACGATCCTCAAATACACTAATTGCATCTCATTTAAAAACTACGCTGCTTGCAATTAACCTAAATTCATTAGAAGCTTCATGTATTCTACACGTACGTAAATATTTAAATAGTCTTTGAAATGTACCTGCGAATTAGTACAGAGGCTGTTAATTTACTTTGAACAAAATTAGACACTTCTAGTATAAGTGAAACATGAAGTGCATTTGAATACATACCTTTCCTTATTAATTATCTAAATTTCCGTAGATATTTATATTAGTTTAATTACAAGCCAGGTTTCGTCTTTGACGTATGAAATATGGGTAGTTAAGTCGAACAATAGATAGCAAGTCGCCAAAAGCATCCTAGCCTTAGTGTAGACGTATACGTATTATTCAGCGTTTAAAGTACAATTTTAATTTAACAATGGAATACCATCAAATAGGCTGTTTTAAAATACACCTAACACTTCTAAGAATTTTAGCCATTTGGCCCAGTGTCAAACCCAGTAAATTTTATGTTTATTATTCCAAATTGTACGTTTTCGTCTTCGTTTTTATATTTATTACATTGTATACCATCAATTTTTATTTTTTACCAAAACAATTGGAAATTTTTGCCGAAGAAATGATATTCTATTTCATGGACATAGCGGTTGTGTCGAAAGTACTGGCATTTCTTTTTATGCGAGACAAAATTAGGAAAATTCTTGACATGCTGGAGAGTGAAATATTCCAATCAAATACTCGGGAAGAAGCGACGATTATTGAAAAAGCCAAGCTGGATACTTTATTGTATTGGAAGATTACAGCCGGAATATCTTTTGTTGCTAATGGAGTAAATCTTTTTACTCCTTTGATAATGCATTTAATGTTTCCAGTTGAATTAGAGTTTCCTATTTGCAGATACTCTTTTATACCTGATAAATATAAAGCAATTTTCTTGTACCCAGCATACGTATATCAGTGTATTGGTATGACTTCTCACATGTTGTATAATGTAAATTTTGATACTTTTCTTCTGGGAATAATATTTCTCGCTATAGCACAGTTGGATATTCTGGATAAAACGTTGAGAAAGGTGGCTGATATTCCTAAGCCTGCTCATGAAGTTAATAAATATAAGTCTGAAAGTAATGTAAACACTGTTAAGGAAATTAATAAATGTATCAAGCATTATGATGAAATATGCAAGTAAGGATAGTTTACGAGTTATAAGTTACAGTAGTTTGTATTTTGTAAGGTCACCAGAGCTGAAGGTGAAATAGCTTGTCGGAACTGAAAGGACTAAAACCACACGCTATTTTATCACAAATGGGTCTAAGGCAACAAAATCTTATCATATAACTATACATAAATTATTGAATATATGTACGTATGTTTAAGGTTTTCTTTTTTCTTTTTCAAATATTTATTTCATATATCTACGAACAAAGTTATTTCTTTCAGTATAGTTATCCTTTGTACTTTCGGGTTTTTTTTTTCACTACATACACTCATGCCTAAATACCTTAAGGGGTAGGCAGAGGTGTATTATGCACCCACACCTTGAAAATTAAAATCAAGCCTATTGCCGTCAACCGGGCACTATATGACTGTATACATACTCTCTGATAGAAAAAAGTCCGACCCCTTAGTAGACTTTTATGACACCCATGGCAAGAGAGGGGGTGACTCTACAATACTCTACCTACTCACACGGCTGACGGCTTCTTCTTTTACTATGGAGTTTTAAGTCGAGTTAATAACTCTTTTTTATTTATAAGGTTTTGCAAACTGATTCAAGATGCATTCAGTGAGACGTTGTTTGTACAATTTAGTACGGGGTCCCTCAAGATATGTGTCTGCCTGTTTCGATTTACTTTGGTAAGTTATTGGAATTTGACAGTTATTGCATACAGCACTGTTATTATGATATCTACGATCTTGTATACGTTTGAACATTACGTTTCAGCCAGCAACATTTCAATTTTTGATATTTCTATCTTTGTATATTATAGTTATGATTCTTCAAATAATGGTTCCATGTTGGTTTGGATCTAAGCTTATTCAGCGGGTAAGTTTAAATTTTACGTCCATATGAATAGTTTTAACTTCCCTGACTACTATTGAAACATTATTCTCTTGTTAATCTCGTTATCTTCTCAATGTTTATTTTTCAAATAATATAAGATACCAAAATATTATTTAAAAAAAATATTAGCACTTTAGTTCACATAAGTTTAATTCTATCAACTACAATAAGTATGAATCGTAAAACGTAGTTAATTATTTATAGAGTACTCAGATATCTTACGCGGTGTACGATTGCAACTGGACAACAAGGTGCCGCAAGTTTAAAAGCAATATGCGACTGTTAGTCGAAAGAGCTAATAAACCTCTCACTATTACTGGTGGAAAAATGTTTTTACTCTCACTTAGAACTTTTACTACAGTAAGTATTTCAAACAATTTCGGGTTAAAATTTTTCACAAGTTTTAAAAAGTTTACAAGAAAACAACAGAAACGTTTTTTTTAAATACTTATTATTTCACCTAATTAATAATGTGAATGAGAATTGCTTACAAGCTTTTATTTAATTTAACTACTCCTGGTCTGTCTGTCTATTATGAAATCTTACAGTTAAAATTTCTATACTTGTATAGTTCCGATTAAGCTAAAATATTGCATGCATCTGTAAATCATCAAGTTTAGAAATGCATGCAATGATGATATACCAATATAATAATATCAAAAAATATTTTAATAAAACCTTTTTGTTTTTCATAAATACTTGTTTTCAATATTTAATTACTCTATCTATATTTTCGTTAAATAAAACCCAATGGTTTTATTTAAATGTGGTAGACTAGTTTTTATATCGTCGTCTTGTACGTTTAATCAGTTTGTTTCCGTGTAGTCGTTGTACAAAAAGCAATACCAGTATTTATATAGAGATGTAAGTACTTGTGGAAATATAAAGTAGTATTTTTGTTTCAGATAATGAATTCTGCTTATTCAATTTTCACTTTGCTTCGCCACATGCAATCTCGTTAGTTATTAATTTTATTTTAATTCTGTTGTATGATGGTTTAGAAATTAAACAATATGTTAGTAGTTTATGGTATTAGTAACTCTTTTAAAGAAAATATGAATGATTTTGTTTTTTTAAGTAATTTCAACATTTATGTAGTAGATTTTACGAGATAGTTCATGTTTAAATAAATACATCATTATGTTAAGAGCTTTGATATATAATATAGATCAATCTATTTCAATAACCTTATAAGTAAGCTGTATTTATTATCTATTTTTTCAACTGTCATGAATGCAATGTTAAATACAATTACATAACTATAGCAAATATATATAAATTACATTTTGAAATATCTTCTAATAAATATATAAAAGAAATATTTATAAATATATAAAAAAAATATAATAATATAAACATCTTGAGCTTCTGCAGATGTGGAAACCCCAACCGGTCATCTCACCGGAGCTGCTGGTGGAGTAGTGTCATAGGTATGTATGTTTTTATTATAATTATTATAATTACTTAGGTAGATAATAGCCTTTAAATGTTCTCTCTTAAGAGCTACATCGTATTTATTACTTATTGCCGTTACCAATAAAATAAATAAGAGAGCACATGAATAAATAGCAGATTTTTTAATGGAGGAGCACAATTGTTTCTTGGTGTCTGCAAGGAACAAACGTCACACACAAGACTCAGGGACAATAGTCCCATTCAGAAGTTCATCTGTTAGCCGGTGGCGGTAATAAGGTGTGTTTTTGCCTGACAGTCAACGAAAAAGGAAACAATGATTTTGCTCGTGACTAGATAAATAAGATGTCCGAACGTGACGAGGGTACCATTACAGTTTGTACGGAGTATTTTCATGGCTATATGTAGCAACCCTGTGAAGTTCAAACTGGCTATCTTTGCTTGTGAGTGACCTATGTTGTGAATTATGTTGGTTGTTATTAAGGCAAAAAGTGTTTTATCGCGTAATCAATACTGTGTTATTTGCTGTAAAAATAGTAGGTGTACTTGATTGCCGTTGTATCCATTTGTTTTCATCGATGAAAAATGTATAAAATCTCGCCTGCATACGTCCTTCCACCACCACGCTGCCTGCAAACGATGATTTAGTGGCGATCCCTAGATTTATAGAGCGGCCCGCCCCGCCCAGCGACTTCAATGAATAATAAATTGAAGATCTTTTTCGATATTATTGATACTTCGGGTATCTCGGGTGATGTATGTTCGGGTGAGAATTGAAACCCTTTTATTAAAACATATATTACAGGACACGTCCCGACGGTGACACTGAATAATACGCTTCTTGTTGCGACTATTCTTTGTGGAGTTCTCTTTTATTTCGGATTTTATTACTCTAGGATTATTTATGATACACTCTGTATACTTTTTGTAAGAAATTCGTCGAGCCATAAATCCTTTGACTTTATTATGTTTTGATTAAATGTTCAAATAAAGTATTTAATGAATGTGCGGAAACATTTAGAAACATAAATAATTAAAATTATAAAAATAAATAGAAAAGTGGTATAATAGTTCCTTCTCGACGATGACATGTCCGACAAATTATTATAATTAAAATTTAAAATAGTCCCTTAAGTAAGCAAGTGATAGAAGAGTTAAGCATATCTGATTGAGAAAAAATACGTATTTGTCTTAAAGGAAGTATTTTTTTTAATAATATAGTTGGACAGAGGAACACTCGGTTCACCTGATGGTAAGTGACAATATTCGTTAATGGACATCTGCAACTTAAGAGTTGTAAATGCGTTGCCCGCCATGAAGGTGATGAGAAAGAGGAAGAAGAAAACATCTCTTTAAAAATGACTGCACATCCTTGGCAACAGTGTGGGTTAATCAAAACTATTCGTTAACTTAGTGCTCCAAATTCTGTCAACAGCTATCTTCGCTAGTTGTCAGCTAAGGAAGTGCACTAGTTGGATGTTTGAATTTTCCGAGCTAATTCCGAAGGATGTACGTACCAGTTTGTCTTGCCAAGTCGCGATGTCGGGGCAAGTTGCTTGGCAAGATGTACCCAAGACAGCGGCAACGCAAACATATGGGAGTGGGGTTAAAACTTGCCCCGCATGTAAAATTTGTTAAATAACTCCCCGGGAATCTTCACTCCCTATATGGAAACATGTCTTTGCTCTAAACCCGAGTAAATTAGACTAGCGAACTTGCACGCATTAAGCTCGCTTTCTAAATTAATCTACGTACTGTGGCTAATTAAGAAAAAACATTGTTCATGAACTCGAATTTATGCTTGTTTATATTACAAATTACGAAAGCTCAGTTCATATTCCATATGCAGTCTTGGTTGTTTATAGAACAATATGCTATACATTTTAACTTTATTAACTACTGTACAATTACAATATTTTCTTCTCACTTGACCCATTAACTCATTATGTTAAGAGCTTTGATATATAATGTAGATCAATCTATTTCACTAACCTTATGAGTAAGCTTTGAGACGATTTATCGGAATCGATTTACAGACGAATTGAATTGCTTCGGAATGAAATAATACTGTAGGGCATTATTATGTCTAAAAAAACGTTATTATTCGTGGTTTACAAAAAGAAAAGAAAAGAAAAGAAAGAAAAGTAAAAAAATAATTCGCAATTACATACAAATCCAACCTTATTCTTTTTGATATTGAATCATGTATTCAAAGTTAAAATTACCTTCCTAGTTTAACTTAATATTTATAAAATTATACAAAGTATTATTTTGTATTCCATTTTATAAAAAAAAACACAATTTTATTTCATTATTATTACACTTGAAGAAAAGCAGAACAGATACACTTTATAGTTTTAAAGAAGTGGGTGTTATAGAAATCCATTACAGGTTTGCGAGATAAATTATAGAGCTGGTAAGGTAGTAAAAATAAAGTGAAGAAAGAATAACAGAGACTATATATTAATACAATAAATATACCTCATTTTTCATATGTAACATACTAATAATATAAAATATCTAATTAAATGAATAATTAAATGATTTCATTCGAACGAATAAATTTATTCGATTAAAACTATTAGGTTGGCAACTAATAAACCCGCAATCTTTGTACACGTTTTTTTATTTTTTTATTATATAAACGCAAATTATTCTCAACTATATAAGCACCAACGCGCTGGCAGAGATATAATGCCTTCCTTGTGAGTTTTTAGGCTTTTGATCAAAATAGGTGGTAAGGTCACTTTTAAGCTGGTCTTCATTTTTACATTTTTTATCTGCTAAGTAGTGGGCTAGAGAACGAAATAGATGATAATCTGAGGTCATAATGTCTGGAGAGTACGGTGGGTGAGGAAGGATAGCCCAGCCAAGCGAAAGTAATTTTTCACGAGTCGCTTTTGCTACATGTGGTCGAGCATTATCGTGCAAAAAGTATACTTTAAAGTGATTTTTCGGTATTCAAATATTTTAAAGCATGCTTGACTAGTTGCGAATGTTTAAAGCGTTTGAACTGAATGTGTTTCGTCGTTCGTGTGACTACAATGTGCAAACACGCATGCCTTCTATCTTCAAGGCTTTCGGCAAGGCTAAGTTTGTGTAGGTATATTATGATACTATATTTTGTTTTTTATGAAGTGCACAGTCTCTTTACTTACTCTAGGAACTACAATGTATCATAAATATATCATTTCTAACAGTATGAACTTTGTAGGACTTTTCTAAAACTGTGATAAATATTAGTGCAGTGAGTAGCTGTGGTAGGCTTAACTGAGTCGTAGAGTCTGTCGTCATGTGCAAACACTGATTAGTAGTGAGTGGCGACTGCGGTTGAATGCTGCGTTGAGCTGTGGCACTGCGCACTCGCGTTATCTAGCGAACATGGAAACTAGACGACAGGAAAGCACTTTATTTTGTTAAAATTATGTATTCATACATAATTTTAACCCGTGGGTGTCGTTAAAAGTGAAGAAGTGGGCTAGTGTAAGTACTTATGTTCTACTCAGTTATTTCTTAAGACAATGGCTATTAATGGGGTCTATACCTACATATGTATAGTCTATACTCATTATTAATAACCAATACCTAATATGAATGTATGTAGAATAAGCAATGACTAATCCTTTATATTCCTCCTTATTGCTTGAATTTATACGCATTCAACATCTGCGACACAAAAAGCTTAGTTGCGGTACATTTAGATATCATAGATACGCGCATAAAAGTGTATAATCGAGTATGGCTACATTATTAACAACTAGCTTTTATCCGCGGCTTCGCTCGCATTCAATCCCTTAAATATAGAAGGCTTTGAAGTTGCTAGATTTTCAAATTTTTGTGACAAACAATCACATCTGCCAAAATTTTATTTTTACCCTTCGTAATTAAAAAAATATTATCCTATGTATGTCTGTCTTTCAAGAATATGTGTACAAAGTTTCATGATAATCGGTTAATTAGTTTTGGCGTGACAAACAAACTTACATTCACATATAATGTGAACTAGGAATAGGCATAGGACTAATAGTTTGACTTAACAATTGAATATACTATGAGTAAAGTTGTCATTGTTTTAGACACTAAGACATAACGCGTCAACTTTACACACATGTATTAAACGAAATTATCTACTCATCGTAAGAAAAAAATGCTATAAATCTACTGTGATTTTTCATTATTGAGGTGTATAGATGAACAGATGGGTCAATTGATGGTAAGTGACAACCGCCACCCATGGACACCTGCAGCTCAAGAGTCGTAAGTGCTCTGTTCGATTTCAAGGGGGGTGAGGGAGGAGAAAGAGGAGTATTGGGATGAGGGAAAGCGGATTTGGGCCTCCGGTACCCTCACTCACCCGGTGCTACAATGCAAGCATTTTTTGTCTACAGGTTTTCTGTGAAGCCGTGTATTTCTCCGATCGAGACCGCCCGTTAGTGCCTAAGCATGGCTTTCTTTCTTTCTTTCATGGCTAACTTTATTTTATGTGGCGAAAAACTATCTTTTTATTTCACATCTGGTGTAAAATATGAAAAATAAATGTAAGGCTGATCAAATATTATTTCCTTCTAGTAATTTGTCGTCTTGGGATTTGTCATCTTGGGTCTCATTTATCGGATCCAGTGATCGCAGGCCAGTTCAGCTGAAGGGAACGAGTTTTCTATTTACCTAAAGAGTCAACTAAGCTCAGTCCGTTAGTTAGTTGCGGCAATGCTTGCTAGATACTTAGTGTAATCGTTTGTATGGCAATCTAGATTAAAAGGTCGAATAGTGATTGATTGATAGTTGCATATTACCTATAAACAATGCTGATAGAACATTTGTTTTAAAATTATAAAGGGATCACGGATTTTGTATACTTAAAAAAGGTTAGACAAAAATTGGCTAGTTATTTTAATGCAACAGGTAGATTGTTTTTTGTTTTGTTTGTTTTTTTAAAAGACAACTCCCGCACTAGGATTAATTCCTGTGTCGCGGGGGACTTTACAAACATTCAAACAACGGACACAAAGAACACCCAGACTCTGAACAACAATTTGAGGATTACACAAAGTGTTGTCCCGTGCGGGGATCGAACCCACAACACTCGGCGCGGCAGTATAGTGGCGAGGTGACCACTTAAACCGCTACGCCATCCGTGCAGTCAGGTAGATTAAATACATTCACAAATATTTTCTTTATTTTATTATGAAATTGACAAGTTTGATATAAGCTACCACACGTTCTAAGATGTGTCTGTCTAAACCCACGGCTATCTACATATTTATGCATTCACGAAAGCATCCGTTTTTGAGAAGTCGTGACTGACTAGTATTCGCCTGAGGCTCCACTCGGGTTAAAATATTAATATGTCTATCCCTCAGGAACAGTACTTTTTTCAGGATGAAACCCTAAGTATTTTTCTGCAACGTGTAAATTTAACTACCATTGTTCAGAAATTAAAACGTGAAAGCGTAACAAACAACTTACTTTATTTATACATTGTACCTACTTACAATAATACTTTATATACTATTGTAAGTAGGTATAATAATATTTATTAATTTTAAATATTATTTTGGATATTCCAAAAGCCATCAAAATAATTCAATATTATAAGCACAATATCAAAAGGAGTACTCAAAGTAAATCTTTGTATTTAATATCCAATGCCAAGTCACCTTGTTGCGTTTAAAAACTAGTGACAAACTTTCTGAAATAACATAAGCCATTGTTCTCAACAAAACAGTTGGTAATATAAAAGTCACGACGTTCAACATATTTCTGTAAAGCTATTGAACAAGTCCATTTATTCGATGTTTAAAGACGTTGGTATGTTCAGTAAAAGAAAAGCTTTGCGTTGATCCGTTCAACTAAAAGTTTTCAACAACAGTTCAAACACTTTGTGGTTCGACATACAGGGCTCTCCTTTCAGTGCGGGAGTCTTTGTGCAATGCATTAAATCGATTGTTTTGACCTCAATAGCTATGTGCTCACGTCTTAAGACTTGTTCTTCTTTATAAGGAGATGGTATCATGTTAAAGCTTACATAATGTAGCAACAAAATAAAACAAAGTAATGTGAAGAAGTTTTTCAGAAACCTAGAATGTCATTCATCTAACGAAGATTAATTGACTACACTATTAATTCATAGACATACGGCATCTTCTTTAGAGGTGTAAAACCTAATAACTTAAGAACATCCCATTTATTCCCTCTTTAAGGTGTAACCTAGTCGGACATTATATCAATTTACTTAAATTAATAACTATATACAATTGTTTCATTGTTCTACTGTGTGGCAAAATTAACCACAGCCAATTCACCGTTTATCAAACTAAGTTTGAATATGTGTGCACTTCATAACCCTCCGTGTGTTTCTAGATTATTTGATGACTATATCACCCTTTACACTGTATTTATTTATTTTAATAAGGGTTCTGTTAGTTATTTGCAGACATCAAAAAGCTCAAAATTGCATATCTATGCATGACAGATACATCCCACACAGTGGGAACATGGGGAAAGTTGCTAGAAAGAATAGACCAGGACGACTCAATAAAGAGTGCGCTGCGGCTGAAATATTTCGCTTAGCTAAAGACAAGGCCAAATATGCCAGAGCTGTCTGACAGTCTTCATCTATTTGAGTTCGTAGAAGGTTTGTAGTTCTGAAACATAACTTGGATTTAGTTTTGGATAGTTATGACTGTAGATTTTTTTTATTATTATTAGGTACCAAAAAAGAAAGCTCTAGAAGCTTTTTGCCTCGCACAACCAAACAGAGAACAAATTCTCTCCTGCCATATTTCCGAACCGATATGACCTTCAAACCTTCAAGAACAGAGCGTACTCCTACCTAAAAGGCCGGCAACGCACTTGTGACTCTTGAGTTGCGGGGGTCCATGAGCGGCGGTAGTCACTTACCATCAGGTGACCCATCTACTCGTTTGCCCCGCATAAAAAAAAATGAAAAAAAAAATGATTTAGCAGTGCCAAGATGAGTTGCTTTGATATACATAATCAGTACATTTCGCAGTTTCATAGTTAGTTCAAAACTTACATGCTTAATAGTGAATTTCAGGAATGTGTAAGTTTATATATATGTGTTATATTTGTATATGTGTGTGGATGAGTGCATGGGTGTGTATGTGTATATGCATGAGTGTGCAGATGTATGTATCTTCTGAGCTGTTGTTTAATTTTATGTATAACATGAGAAGGATTTTTTTAAATAGTTGCTCAGTCTAATCGTACGTCAACTTTTGAAGGTTTACCATACGTTTACATTTTACTTTGGGTAGGAGATATAAATTACAGATTTTGTTGAGAATGTTGTATAGATGATTGCTTAATTTCCTCATGGGTAACATTAATTTACGAACTCGCGTCACAGTCACATCGATATACTTCTGCCAACCCAGTGTGTTGTCAATGTAAACACCCAGTATTTAATACAAGAACTTCTATGTATAGAAGGTAGGAAATAAAGGAACTCTCAAAATTGCATATCTATACAATTTCGAGAGTGAAGGCTATCGTTAGTTAGATAATCACGATATAGATCCGGAGTACTCTGAGTATAGAACCGTGTCGAAAGCTTTGGCCAAGTCAAGGAATATATTTATGTTTTTAGTTCTGGCATCAAGCATATTTTTAGCTATGTATATTTTTTTTTTATTTTCTAGTCAACTCCAGAACAGCATCTTTTGTTGTTGACACACCTCTTCTGAAACCGCATTTGCTTGGAGTAATAATGTTGTTATGCTCAAGATAGGCCAGCAATCTTTTCTTCATAACCTTCTCCACAATTTTGGATTTAAATGTGTGTCTAAAGCCTTCTTAAAAGTATTGGGGAAGGTACCTTTTTTGATACATAATTTCCAGACATGCGTGATCACTGGAACAATGGGAATTGATGACAGAGGCTGGGATTCCGTCGTGGCCAACGGCACAGTTATATTTAAGTTCTGTGATTATCCTATCTATTTCTGAACAGTAGGTTTCAAGTAATACGATTGAATTATTTAGAGGGTTAATTAAGCAGTTTAATTTAAAATCTGACCTTCTAACACGCTGTCTTTTCTCAACCTGCTGAGCAAAAAAAATTAGGTCCCACAGTTGCAAAGTATTCATTAACAGTATTTACGGTAGAATTTGGACTGTTGCAGATATTAAGGAGTTTTTCTGTTTCGCAAGGCCAGGCCAGGCGTCACCCATGGTTTAATAATCCGCTTCCTGTAAAACACTTTTCTTACTGTGCTGTGTTATTTAATTGCACTTGATATAATAGTGGCAGAAGGCCATGAAAAGCCATTTGCATTTAAATTATCCTCTAAGTGTATGTCATTATTACCTGGTCGAATATTTATGTTTAAGTCTCCAATTACTATAATAGTTGGAATTGACGACAGAGACTTTATATATATTATTTAGGAAGTTATGAAAATTGTCTATATTTCTGACTGAAAGTTTACGATATATTGCTACAATAACTGTATCTGGACCCAACATCACAATGAGACAGTTAGCATATAGGATTACTGGTTCAACTATCTCATATGTGATGCAGTACTTATGTAGGTAAGAACTCCATCATTCTGGTTATTAAATGAAGATCTCGCTGACATAAAACCATTTAAGACAGGTAAGTCTGTAACTTTACTCAACCAATACTGAGAAAGAATAATAATATCAAACATAATATCCATGATCTGTAACAAAGCTGTGAGACCATCAATGTTGCGGTTTTAGCTTCGTATGTTAACATGTATAATATGTTTAGGGTTAAATTGGTAGTCTTTAAATGCCTTAGACATTGGTCTGGTAAACTCAAATATGATTGAGAGATAATCAGTGATTCGACAGAATCCATAAATTGATTTAAGTATGCATTATCGAATTTTTATTTCTTACTAAAGATGACCAAAGTAAATTAATACGATAAAGTTGAATGCTAGTAAATAACTTATGTTTGTCTATGAAAGTGAGCTTTGAAACTATTGAGAACGTCGTACTAGCATTACAAGCACCCACTAAGCGATTAACAAACATCTAAAATAACAATAACAATAAACAAATGATGTCTTTGCATAACTTAGGCTCGAAAATTAACTTTAATTATTCCATAAATTCAAACGGACACCCTCACATTATTAGCATTCACGACGTAACTACAGACGAAATAAAAGGGTCGAAATTCCAAATATTTCAGGTCAACTTAATTTGTACGAAAATTGCAAGTTTAATTTCTTCCTGTTAAGAGTCCATTTCGTTTGTCCCGGTTCGGGTTTGTGCTCATAATTAATTTAGTATGAGGAAATCTCCCTTCCGTGACAGTGTTACAGCATTTACTTTTCTTACAGCCGTGACTTTAATTTATATTTCAAAAGACGACTAGCCTTCTAATGAAATTATTTTAAAGGCTAGCTTATGATTTATTTATTAACATACAATCCGCTGAATTATGTCGTTATGGATGGCTTTATGGATGTTTGACGATAACGATGAAGATTATTATAAATTTATTTTGAGGCAGCACACCGTAAATATTGACATATACAAAAAGTAAAATTACGGATGGATGTTTGTTACTCAATCTTCTAGAACGGCTAAAAGAAAAGCTGTGCCAATTTCATTCCGATATGAATGAAATTGGCACAGCTTATGCTACTTTTTCATACTTTTTATCCCTTAAAACTTAGCCCTTCAAAATTTTCCAGCTGACAAAGTGGCGGATAATAGCTAGTAGTAACATAATTGAGTGCATCTTATGATAGTTCTACATTTTTAGCTAAGCCAATAATTTTCTGATACTTAAAGTACTTACGTAACATAATTGAGTGCATATTATGATAGTTCCACATTTTTAGCTAAGCCATTAATTTCCTGATACTTACGGACTTTACGGGTATCGCACTCGTAGAGACAATACAAGGGCTTTAGCAAGTACGAACAAAATATCACTCAAATTAAACTACAAAAACATTTATTATATGTATATCACACTATATAGTATAGTTAGATTATCGCTGAAACTATTGCACAGCATGTGTAGTCAAAATATATTGTGCTATGAATACAAACAGCCAACGAAATTGGATCTAATAAGAACTAAAATTGCATCCTCACACCGTAACTTTAATTTGTACTTTTTGTTTTTGTTTTTAATTTAAATAACGTTCATAAAGTTAACTTTAAAATACGTAACTTTTATTTAACTTTTTATTGAAGACTCTATATGCTAATATATATGAAATACTTTCTTTGTCTCTGGTATTCAGTACTTAGCGTATAATAAATATACACACAGTCCACTCTTAGAAGAAATCCTAGAAAAACAAATGTACTTGTCCCATATACAGATATGTAAGGCAGTTGATCATTTATATTAACAATACTACGATAGCTGGCAGTAAGGCGAGCCATCAACATTGTTTACATCGTTTAAATTATGTTTATGATAAAAGAAAAGCCGACATCCGAATTGAGAAAGCTAGTTTAATTTCCGTTGCAATATAAATAAAAACTAAAACCTCGCTATTATTTTAATGGCCGATCATTTTTCTACACTCCCCTAGTTCATGTTTAAAGGAATAGCCACTAGTGCATTTTTATCGATAAAAAACCTACCCTCGGGTTAGTTGACCTGTGAATCCGCTTTTTCAGTGGATAAATACGACTGGCAACACCCAAGGGAGTGATTCATCACGGTACTGAGTAGCCAAGTCCACCATTATTCGATCTTAAGAATCGCAGTAATATGCGGTAGAAAAAATAATGCATTTGGAGGATATGATTTTATATCAGTGTACTGAGTTATTGGCTAAAAAAAATAAATTCTGTATGGGACGTAACTTTAATACACATCAACAAAATAAAGTTCATATTTGTTTTAGATGACTTGTATGACGCGGTAGATATAAAGTTTTAGTTACAATCAAATATAGGTAACGTTGAAAAGCAATTTATTACCTTACTGATAATCTGTTTTCATTCGTATATCGAATTGCACCTTTCCAATCACACCATAAATTGATATGACTGAATAGTTATAGAAAAAATCAACATATACCAAAATAAAAATGCTTGCGATAGTCAATGTCTTCACCTGACTCACCCTTACATTAAGTAACATTCATAAAATTTCCTTGATATACTGTTGTCAAAAGTGTAAAAAGTGTAAGGGTAAATACATACATAAAATAAATTTCTACAAGTAAATACAAATGGTCATGAGCTTATACGGGTTAATAGCATACATACGCTCAGAGTACGTATTAAATGAGCATGATTCATTAATTTACTTTTTCTCACGTTCCGCTGAAGTATATACATAGATTATATATACAACCAAAGGAGCGTGCCCAATAGTTTCAACGGTACAAGAAATATCGTGCAACTAAATGTCGTACCAGCAACACGAACGAAAAGTGTTTACTCTAATGAAACACGATTGTTTCCAAGCGCACCTGATCGCGCGAGTTTTTCTTCGTTACTTTCTTCAACAAAAGGGGACTTGTTCTCTCAGATATGAAAATGTTATTCTTTTTTTAAATCAGAATTGTGTGTTTTGTACTCAGCTCTTAACGAGGTAGGCAGAATAGATACTCGATGTTTTTGGGGTTCCGTTGGTTGCTGGAAATTGTTCTTATTTAGTTTTTTTTTTTTAACAGATTTTTAGAGAACCTTAGCCTTTTATAGACGATTGCTTAAGTCTGCTTTTAGTTGTCGTTTTCTTTAGGGCCTTTTAATCTGCATTAATTATTTGAATGTGTCGGAGCTTAGTATTGCAAGTTTTTAATCGACTGCTGAGGAAGAGTTATGTTTTTCGAGCGTATCTTGTTTGTACATATGTATATATGTATG
This sequence comes from Tyria jacobaeae, assembly GCA_947561695.1. Lineage (NCBI taxonomy): Eukaryota > Metazoa > Arthropoda > Insecta > Lepidoptera > Erebidae > Tyria > Tyria jacobaeae. The sequence continues at coordinate 16,177,855 of OX387209.1, forward strand.
TTTGTATTTTTTTTTAATTACATCGTATCTTCGAAACAGCTGGATGGATTTCAACAATTAGGGTATCAATATATTTATAAAATTTTGCTCAAGTGTAAAAAAAAACAAAATGGTGGAACACGTTAATAAAAAAAATAAACTATACCTAATGAGTACTGTTTCAAAATGAAGGAAATTAAAAAGAGACTACAAGTATAAGGTACATATTTAAGTTTAATGAGGAATAATAAACTGGTTTAAAACGTTTTCGGTAATGCAAAAATGGGCATTGTTTGTGTCTCTTTCATATGATTTTTAAAACAGTTATAAATATCCGTAGCCCAGTCATATTTAAAGCAAAACAAATAAATTGTTTTATTTATTTATCATAAATGTAGAGTCAATTTCGGAAGCATGTCGTGTTCCCGCGGCCCTCGGCAGCAGGTGTGAGGAAGGAACACCATGGTGGTTTAAGCCTGTCAAGTCCGGCATCATCCGGATCCCAGCGGAGGACAGTTCACGAGGATTAAAAACGTTAAAAAAAATGTTAATTTTCAGATGGGCAATTATGGTCAGTTAGGTAAAATGTGAATAGTTTTTCGAAATACATTTAAAGAAAATGTAATAAAAAACCGCTTGTTTTAGGAAAAAGTAGCCATAGCTGTTGATGATTTTAGCAGTAATTTTTTCGTGAAAGTCTTCCTTCAGTCTTAGGCATAGCGTTTAGTTCGCTATGCCTAAGACTGAAGGAAGACTCACAAAATCCTACAAAGATACTGCATCAACCACACGATCAAAATTCTCTAGAAAGTTGAACCTTACCTTACCTTAGTATATAAGTACCACAATTTTTGTTTATAAGAGTATTCCGGGAAACTGAAAGTCTAAAATTTAAAGATATCAGAAACCCGACTGTAAAAAAGGCTATTTAAAAAGAATTCATTCAAAAGACCGAAACAAGATTGAGAATATAAAATAAAATTAAACTTTCAACAAAGTAAACTCTACTTCAGTTTTACTAACTATATTATGAGCTGTTTGAGTGTGGAAAATATATATAATATATAATAAATATAGAATATACGATCTGGAACTGAACGGTTCGGCTCTTCCTTTCTGTGGCGATCGGTTAAAGCCTGGAATTCACTACCAGTGCAGGTGTTTCCCTCCAACTTTGATCCCAGGTTTTTTAAGCAAGGCGTAAAAAAAAGCATCTCATCAGGCCACCATGCTGCATTGACTACACTTGCAATGAGTATGATGACCACCACTCTTAGACTGCATTTGTTGTTTAACCACCATAAAATTTAAATTGTTTTTAAACATTTTTACACATATTTGGTAAAAACGGTTTTTAAACATATGAAACCCGATTAATGCGTTTTATATGTTTTTTATTAATTGCTCTCTTTTTTTACTTAAGTTATCTCTTATAATATATATTTATCTAAAACCTTTAAATTAACAATTCTTGTATATATGTATATATATAATCTAAATCTTGGAAATGACTCCAAAGATTTTCTTGGAATTTAGTATGCAGGGGGCTTTAGGGGCGATAAATCGATCTTGCTAAGTTTCATTTTTAGAAAACGTCGTTTTATCTACACACAAAACTGCTACAATATGATTAGAATACGAAGTAATTTTTGCCACCATTTTCAAGGTTAATTTGCTCAGGTGGGAAATCGGGCGGTCCCGAGACCAGAAGACTCCACTTCGAATCCACATAATTATGATTATATATATTTTTATTTTTTATTTCATCATTAAGTAATTCGTATCAAAATACTATTTCCAAAAAACACGATTTACCAAAAAAATAAACCGGGGGTAGCTCAGTCATCCAGGGACTATATATATGTCTATTATTGTCTATATATGTCATTCTTACTATTAAGAACTTTTAAATGTTACCCTACATTTCAAAATCTTTTATACCAAACATCATACATATGTACGTACATACATACATATATACGTAAGTACGTACGCACATGAAATTCCAAAACATAACCCTCTTTCTTGCGCAGTCGGGTAAGAAACAATTAATATTATTATGTCCAATTTGCAATCCAGTCAGATTTGCACCGCATACGTGTATAAATACACAAATGGTATTCAGTTTAGTGCGGACTGAGCCAATCTAATTAAACTATATGCGATTCAAATAAATCACTGACTAAAACTGAAATTGTTTTCCTAACAAATTAGTTTCGTTGCATACACTAACTAGTAAATGATGAATACTAAATGATACGTGTTGTGATTACTGATACGTTAAATTTGCCTGTTTACCTTTATTCCACGGGTCATCACCTCACTGGAGCCAAGAGTGAAGCTCAGGCGACGACACCGTGAAAAGAGGGGGGCCTAGCTCTCTCCAACTTAGAGAGGCGCGCGCAAAACATGACGCACTACCGTCTCAGGCCTGCTTCTGCTAGGGTAGCGGTCAGGCCGATTCTGCGCCCTCCGTCTCCTGATGCGTCCTCTACGGGACGAGAGAGTGCTAGTCCTCTCCCGTTCCCGTACCGCCACCTCTTTGATCAGTATCACCTCTTCGCAGAAAGAGACGGCGGATTCCCACGCACTCTCACTTTGTACCATGGACTGAACCATGGTCTCTAGCCAGAGAGGCTTCCCACTCCAATAGCCCTCACTAGGTCATGCCGCTGTTGCGTCCATGCTAAGCACTCCACTAGAGTATGGAGTGCAGTGTTCTCGCGTGGCCGGTTTACCTAGCAAATTAGTTCCCTCATTGCAAAATATTTATTTGTTAATATTATAACAGACGCAGTTTTTTATGTATTTCTATTATTATTGACGAAAAACCTTACTTCAGTACGCGTACATTAATACAGACATATATAAACTTATAATATTTAAAAAAAACTGCAAAAAAAAACCCCACACGTAAAAAAAAAGTAAAGGAGACTGACACAGCAGCCGCTCGCAGAAACTAGCTATAAATAAAAAAAATAAAAAAATATCTTGTAATGAATTTGCGGCGTACCCTTACTTTGCAATTTTCTGTAATTTAACAGCTGGGCTTTTAATACACAATAATGATGGAAGTCACTGATATTTTAGGGAAGGGTTTTATAAAGATACACCCAGATTCGGACCCCAACTATTTGGGGATCACAAAAATTGTTATCCCGTGTGGGGATCGAACCCAAGATCTCCAGCTCAGCAGTCAGGGTCACGAATCACTAGACTAACAGGTCACTCAGATTATATAATATTTACTCGATATTTTGTATGAACTGTATCTAATTCTAAAAATGTCAAGGCTAATGTAGATTGCATTTTTATTGTATTTTCATAGTTATATGTGAGCTGCGTCCTGACACTAAATACATCATTTATACATATACATATTTTATTCCTTGATATAAAATTAACAATTTATAGACTTGCTTTTTGCTATTGAATTATACCGAAACATAAATTTTTGGTTAAATTTCAAGTTTCAAATGATCGTACACAAATTCAAACTTATAGGATATAAATCCGTACATTTTACAGTATAATTTTTCCGTCGAATTGGATCATATTATAGTTATTTCTGTGTAGTGCAATTTTTCGTTCTGTCAAATGAAATATTTATTGTATTGAATAAAATAACGGGATTGGTTTTCAGTCAGGCGATGCCCAGCCAAGCGCTTATATTCCTTTTCCCCCACAATAAATTGTACATAAAGGCAACGCACGCGGGTCACGCATAACATCTCATAGATTTATATCCCACACTTCTGTCCAAATTTAGATTTAGTGTTATGTTTACCAATAATTCAAGCCACCACTTAGGGTTTTTCTTGAAATGATAAAAAAAATGGATTAGAGAGTCAATAATTATTAATATTTTACGCAAACAATCAGAGTGAATTGAAATACATCGGGCTGATGTATAAATAGAAGTATTGCCATTGCGAAGACTATAACATTAAATTTAACTAACTAATACAAGAACTAAGGGTATGACTTCGCCCCGTTCGCCGTGGAGACGGCGGGTCCGTGGGGCTCTGAAGCCAAAAGGTTCGTGGCTGATTTGGGGCGCTGACTGCAAAGTAGGGGACGGGACCCACGCTCTGCTCAATACCTGACCCAAAACATCGCTATATGCGTACAATGGGGAAACGCCGCCAGCCTCATGGGTACGTGGTCGAGGGGACGCATTATCATAATTTAATTTTAAATTTAAGTTTTTATGTTAAATTGTTTTCTTGAAATATTAATATAAGTATACTTAATTATATATATAATAAATTAAAAGAACTAATCTATTTGATAATTAAAAATATAAACCTAAACTCCACAGCAAAAAATCTAATGCTAGTGAAAGCCTTGAATCATAGATTTTATTTTATACTATATGGGGGCCAGACAAACACCAGGTGGTACCATCAGGTGACCCGTAGGTCACCTGATGGTAAGTGACAACCGCCATCCATAGACTTACATGTAGCATGGCTCTACCACGGTTAATCGATGTCGATACGACCGGTATTTATAAATTTTATGGCACCCATTATATATCAGGACCCGGAAAATCTATTCCTCTACAGTAAAAGTAATAATGGTCCAAACATTGAATACTCAATTAATTAATATTCGAAGTTCAAATTTGAATGATTGCATTATAATCTTTTTTAAAATGTGTATTTTGAAATTGCAGTACCTACGGATTCCTTTATTTTGATTATGTTTTGTAAGCATTGACGAGAGAATCGATCGAGATCGTTGGCGGTTAGTTTGGACGTAGTGAAGACCTTCCATCGGGTCCGGCATAAAGCGCTTCTTGCGAAGCTTCCTTCCTATGGGCTTCCCGAGAAAATGTGCAACTGGCTCATAGACAGTTTTCTTACAGACATAAGCATCAAGGACGTTGTTGACGGTGCATGCTCCGATTCTAACTCCGTCAATGCTGGTGTCCTGACCCACGCTCTTTCTTCTGCATTTCAATGATGTGCTGCAGGCTAGCAGCATCTATTGCTATGTGGACGATAACACTAGTGATACCCTTTACACCAGCCTTCTACTAACATTTCTCGAGTAAACGTCATTGAGAGCCGATACAGACTTGTGTCTGAAATCGAAACTTCTTTAGTAAATGTTTCAGATTGGGGTCGACTTAACCTAGTCCACTTTAACCCCTCGAAGACACAGGTTTGCGCGTTCACCGCTAAAAAGATGCCATTGGTCGTATCACCTCGCTTTGAGAGCACTTCCCTAACTGCATTAGCCAGCATTGGAATCCTTGGCGTCGATATATCAAGCGAGGGTAAGGCCAAATTAGCTTCGAAGAAGCTTGGTGTGCTCAACAGATCGAGACAGTATTTCACTCCAGCCCACCGCCTGCAACTTTATAAGGCGCAGGTTCCGCCGCACATGGAATACTGTTCTCATTTCTATGCAGGTGCACCCCAGTACCAGCTTCTCGCATCGACATCGACGAGAGCGACTCGCATCATCGCTTGCCAAGATATTTCTGATCGGCGTGACATCAAAAAAATAGCTCCTACCTAAAAGGCCGGCCAGTAAACTTACCATCAGGAGATCAGGTGAGCCTGCTCGTTTGCCCCCTATTGCATAAAAAAAAGAATCAGACTGAGATATTAACAAGCTTTGGTATAAAATTAGTAGTCTACTAATATTATCAATAAATAAAAACCAAAACAGTTTTATATTTAGACACAACAAAAGAGTTGAGCACCTAACATAATTATGTACATACATACATCTATGCAAAGATAATTCAAATTATACTATTAAATTAAACAATTAATGCTGTAATGAATTAATGAAACAAAACATTCAACACTTAATGAATAATGGTGAACACCGACCAACAAGTGATTACTAGTATGTATTTATAGTAATGTCATATTAATATGCAAACATCGAATCTTATCAAATGAAATAGTTTAGTCCTAAACAAATAATAAAAATTGTTGCATAGTTATATTCACTAGAAACGCTTTTTAATTTAATGATATTAAGTCATTGTACAATTTTATCTGCGCAAAACGTGTTAAATAAAATAAATATTGTCCAATTACCTCGTGGTAATATATCTGTAGCTTTATTAAAGAGAATAATCTCTCGAAAAGAGCCGCTAATTCATATCACGGTGTAATATCGTGCAATTACCCAGATTCACAGACTGACTGAGGGGTTTAATACATTCGGGGGTCCGCCTGTAGTTAGTTATTCGTCGCTCAAACCGTTGGCTCGTATATGAGTTTTACGTCATTTGGGCAAATTTTTCAAAGGGAAACAATTTTTCCACGAAGAGAACTGGCCCGCCCAGTTTAAATAACACTCGTTAACTTTTCCCCACAGCAACGGGCTACACGATTATTTTCGAGAATGCGATTTTTAACGGGTTGATTAAAACGAGCATTTTTTTCTCTGAAGCGCGAGTAATTTTTCACGTTAATGCACGGCTGGGCGAAATAGGCACTTATTATGTAAACGTTGTTTACGTAGAGCTGGAAAGCTCAAAGTAATTAAGTTAAAAATATTGACGCAATAATAAATATTCGCTGTAAAATTTTAAGTTTTGAATAGTCATATATTTCTAATTCAATTTAAAGTAACAATATTATTTTTTACTAAAACATTGTCCGTAAAAGGTTTTTTTACTAAGGAAATACAACGAAAAATTAAAATAAAGTTTTTAATGTGAGTTGAAGATGAAAATGTCGGATTATAAAACAGCACGTACATATATGAAAAGCTGGCTTATCTCGAGGATACAGTGCCCTCGAGAGGCTTCGGTATAATCACGTGGCTATGTGAAAAATTAAATTCATCGACAGTGAATTTATATGCATGCCACGATTGCAGTCTAATAAGAATGCATCGTATATCGTCGCCTGGCGCTAAAATAAAATGACCAGCTTCATTTCATTCATCATACCCCATGAGGGGTAGATATAAAGACTGTTTTTTTTATTTATTTCTTTTTAGCGTGTTCACCATTATTTGCTTTATGTTTCTAACAAAGAACATGTTGGTAGTAGTTCTTTACTAAATTAAGGTAAAAGTTTAATGGAGAGTAAGGTTATGATGAGATGGTATGATGCTTTCATTTTTTTAAATTTCCAGTAGTTATTTTATACTTTACAAGTTCTTGGTGGAATGTAAAAATTCGCCTAATGGAAATGATTACATATCTCGATCGAAAATCAGTAAATCACTTCCCAGTCTTGAATGGCAGTTGCCTAATTTCAAACAAATGAAGCACTTAAGTGCTGACTTTACACTAGAGAAGTTGTTTTATCCGATCTCTTACAAAGTAAACGTCGGGTCTCCATGAAATATGCATTAAATATTTACACAGCCCGGGGCAGCCATTCCCTTGAAGTTGACTGAACCGAACAGATTTGCAATTCACCGAACATCCTTTAGGAAAAAAGAGCCACCGAACAAAGGTCGGGAAGTCGAATCGAAATGAACCACTAAATATCACCTCCGTAAGTGTTCGGTCGCCGAGAAATAGCTCATTGAAAAATCTTTTGTTTTTTGCCACAGTTTTTTTCGTATAAATGCTTTTCGAAGGTTGATTTTGTTTCCTGATTTTTGGGACTGCAGCTTTACGGCTTTATATCTTTCTTTACTGTGTTTAAGCAACCATCTTACTAAAACACTAAAAATAGGTGGTAAACAATCGATACGGTTATAGTGACACTAGTTATCGAGATTTATTCTTTTATGACGAATTTTCTAAATACTACTTTTAGACATTTTTTTATACAATTAAACAATGAAGGTAAAATTTCACTACCTCCCTAACTAAACCTTTAACAGTAACAATATTTGCGATCCTGCTGTCACAGGTAGTAGGTTCGATTCTCACCCACGACAGATAATTGTGTGATGAGCATGATCACTTGTTCTCCGTAATATATCGATACTAAATTTACATATGTACATACGTATGCATGTGTGTTTCTCAGCATTTTGATATGGTCTGGTATCAAACGGCCGAGTGTTAGATGTGTTAAGTTTTAATTATTATTATATGAATAACATTTTAACGTAGGAGAGTTATAAAGGGTTTTTAAACGAGAACTTTGTTTTTTAAAACAAAATAAAACAAAGAATTTAAATAAAGATGATTAAAATTTATATTGTATCACAGAGAGTCAGGTTTTGTTATTATGAATGAAAAATTATATCTTGCAAATGTCTACCACGACCACTCTGGCAGATGTCGATTCTTTCATCAAAATTTTTAATAACTTTTTTTCGATTAGCGATGTTTTTTGATAGAATTTATTAATATTATTATGTAAATTGCCAAATAATACTCTAAATAAACAGGATAAAATCAAGTTCTACAGTTTAGATAAGCTACTCCAAATTCACATACCTATATCCGTAACGTAACAAAATGTAACACCTAATTCATAGTTAACTGCTCAAAATACCGTAAGCTTAAATTCGGAACTAAATCATTCTATCAGAAATAAATTCTTATCTAATAAAGCTAAATTAATATTTTTGAATTTTGCCTTACATTTGTTGAGATAGGACGATTTGTTTAGCTCTGTTGGTAAACAAATCCTAAACTCAAATGTTTCTCAACCTAAAACTATCATTACGAAACATTTATGTGCTAACAATTGATGCCCTACATATAGGTGCATTATCTTTGTCTTTTGTTGTAGTGATATATTATGATTTATAATCCGACTATATACACTATTTTTATTAACACCAATACTAATTGTGAAAACTTTTAATTGATATTCATATATTTAGCTTCTTGTTAAGTTTAGTGCTTAGCTGTAAATTTGCCAAATAAATTAAAACAAAATATATTTTTGAAATGGGTAGTAAAACGAAGTAATATATGTTCACTCTAATCATTTGAGATAGTTAATAATTCTTAACATTTTTAAACTAGATTTTATTATTACATATACAGAGACTTTTAAAATGGTTCAAGAATTCTCTTTTAATATTAGGTGTTAAAGCTAAACCCTTTTTGGGATATTATAATTCACGGCGGTAAGGATATAACTTTATTCGTTTCCTGATCAACATAGGAACGAGGTTTAATTTCAACTTTCATCGAACTAAACGAACTGCTATTTTTTTACCAGATGAAATTCTTAAAGTTTTTCTATGTAGTTTGCCGTAGCTACATTGAAAAAAATCCTGTTCCTGTTCTTATTATTATATCATAATCTTTAGTTCCGTCCCTTTTCTTTAAATTTACTCCCAATTTTCTTAATACCTAGAATGCTTGGAAAAGGCAAAGTTTTAATTTACCCCTATTACATAAGTGGCGCTAAGTTAAAGTAGTCAAAATGTGGGCGTTTAATTTGGCTCTGCCTACACCTTCCGGGAATCAGGTGTATGTATGTATGTGGGTATATATTCACATATGTACCTGGTTTCTAAGTTAGCCTCAACACCAGTTTGGTTTACCAGAAATAGACCCTGGTTAACCGTTTCACTTGTGATTTCAATATTAACAATGAAAGCTTTGATTAAAAATATGATTTCTCTTAACAAGAAATCCTTTTCTAATATTCTATAAAAACTGATTATAAATAATGTCTATTGAAGCTTTACCTAAGCCGCAGAAACAGATGTAGTATGTAGTAGAGCAGAAACAGAATATTTTGGTAGGTAATAACTTTTGATTTTTCATATTAGAGCGGGAACATTAGCGAACGACGTTGAATCGTCGATTGTTGGGGACATTAAAGAATCGCTCGTAGACTGTTACGTCCCCGCAGGCATTCTAATAGACCTCGCAACCGGCAGCATATCGATGTAAAATCTATCTGAATAAGACCTACGACTGTATTTTTAAAGAGATTGGTAACATGAAACAAAATTGAATGAAAATATAGGTTTCTATTCCAAGTTTAATAGTTTCGCATAATGGTTAGGCCATTATTTGCTCAACCTACCAAAATATTATTACTATTTCTGCCACTGGAATTTTGTAGTTGTTTAATTGTTTAATGCTTCATTATTTTAATACTAAATCTTGATCAGTAGTTATCGATAACAGCAGCAAGCATTGCTTTTATAAAATGCTTTATTTATGGGTATAAAATTTAATGCCAACTTTTTTAGATCGTTTTCTTCATTGAATTAACTCGAGTGGTTGAATGACCTGTACTTTGAAACATTCTTATTATTAATGATGATTACAAAGAATTTTTATATGAGAATATTTATTATAGAATCAAGATTTTCATTAAAGGTAAGTAAAGGAATACGCTAATGGTGTTTATTTTTTCCCGTTGGCGAGCCGTGCTTTGGCACGAAGTGGCCGGAATATTACCACGGCCTAACAGAAAACGGACAGACAAATAATGCTATGCTGGCATTGTATTACCGAGTAAGTGAAGGTACCGGAGGCCCAACTCCCTCTTTTCTCTTTCTCCTCCCCTAATACCCTTTCTCCTCCCCTAATACCCTTTCTCCTCCGGCCCCTCCCCTCAATACCCTCAAAAGCGGATAACGCACCTATGATTCTTGAGTTTCAGGTCTATAAGCGGCAGTTATCACTTACCATCAAATGACCTGACTGATTGTCTATAAACCTATTTAAATAAGAAAAATTTGATATATTGTCTATTTTCACCCGAACGTTATGTCAGGTGTAAGACTTCACTTACAAGTAATAAGGAACTGAAATTCTTCAAGATAATCTTGCGTATGATAATGGCAATTCTGTAAAGAAACTCAATGAACTAGACTAAAAATCATTATTTATGTTGTGATAACTAAATGAATAATGATTTTTTAATATCATTATTCATTTACACATACTTATATATTTTTAAATACATATTTATTATAGCTAAAAAACACCGCACAATTAATTGTTTTGGGTGGGACTCGAACTCGTGACTTCTGGCTTAGCAGAGGAGCGCAGTGGAAGGCTCCACGTACTGGTTTTACCGCGTGGAAGCGCTCCAGTCGGTCGTCGTCGAGTGAGCAGGGCGGAAACACCCAGAACAGGAATTTTACCGCGGGTTCATGAGGACGACCTCCAATCAAACCAAATCTAATTCGTAAATGGTGCCCGCGCCTTTGCGTGCAACAGGCGCTAGGAGGGGTCCGGATGTCTTACTACAACTGTTCCCGTATTCCTCCTAGTTTAGGCGCAGTATGGAACACCGTATGGTTTTAGTCGGTCTGATTCTGAGACACGGTTCTACCGAAAACCGCATTTGTATGACGGCCCGAGGGGTATCAACACGTTAAAAAAAAAAGGAGAGCAGTCAGGATCACTAACTATTATACCAATGGGTCTGTCAATTTTGACAGAACCAAAATTAGATTATTGGTTACCTTTGGTTAATTTGTTCATATTATTTTGTTGTACGTTCTGAGCGTCCGAAATTATATGAAATTGTAAATATCAGACTAACTTCTAGTAATTCTAGTCTCGAGTGGCGTAGTGGTGATCCATGGGCGGCAGTAGCCATGCCCAATATTCTTTATTAATTTTTTTTTCATGTATTGGCTTATAATAACTATTTATTTCATTAGATGAATACTTAACTAATGTGTGGTAATAGTTCTGAAAAATTAATTTACTTTTAATTTTAAAAATAAAACAATAAGAATTCAGTCATCAGTACTTATTTAGAAAATAAATAGAAAACATAAATATAAAATACAAAGTCGAATCCGAATAAAATGGCAGACATGGCACAGTCGATACATTCTTGTGGTACATTTACGCAAATAGGGGTGACCATAAAGTGACTGTGTCCACTTTATATTATAGCTAAATAATTATACCCAAAGTTTTTCTTTGTCTCTACTACGTACCAAAATACATTAAATAATGAGTACTTAAAACATCTAATTACAAAAGCCTAATAAATATGTCTTGTCGCATCCAGTGTCCCTCGATCCATTTAAGAAGCGCTTCCGTTATTAAACGCATCAATTCGAAGCGTCGCAGAGATAAGACGTGCACTCACGATCCGGCGACAGTTATTACCCTCTAATGTAACGCCAGTTTGGCACATCGATTCAATTACCGCCTAACTGTTTAGTACTAAGATTAAGTAACTTTGTTAGTCCTGTAACTACTATGAAGAAATATCATAAGCTTCTATGAAATAAAGGAAGGTAAATTGAGTTGTACAATCGCATCATCCGCTACCAACCGGGATTGCATGCTGATATATTAAAACTAGAATACCAAAAAGTAGTACCAAAGGACTACTCCAACTAAACATCAAACTGTGGAACATTAAAAGATTTTCCTAAAATATATAGTTAATCTTTTAATGATCTGTTGATAAAATCTTTGTTATTAAGGTAAAATCAATTACAACTGTAAGTGATTCATTAATGAATATAATATATTTAAAAATATATGTTAAAGTTATCTTAAAGAAAATTCGAACACTAAGCTCAAACTCCTGACTATTTTATTTCGTCAGTTTTTAATTTAATTTAACCGTTGAGTACACTTGTAGGCAGTATGTAAACGCTCTGATATAACCAACTTTGGCTATGTTAATATTAATGAATTATTTTGACATACCCATGAAATCATTTTTAATTTATTGAAGCTTGATACCACAATGTGATATCATATTTTCCAAAAACATATGAATATTGTATATGAACGTTTCATATTGAATCGTTCGCAATGTTTATAGTTAAACGTAGCAGGCATGCTTTTAAATTTAAAAATAATAAAGTTATTGACTTCATAAAATGCTTACTAAGTTCTATGGAATAATATCGTGTGTGTTATCGTGAAACGATACAAATTTTGATTTGACATACCATTTTTAACATTTAACCTTCACGCGGCAAGTTTTACAATCGTTAATGAGTAATGAAATGCAAATGCTTCCAGATTTCAGTCGCGTGTGAAACATTATTGTAAGCGTGAAGGAAAATCTCCAATTAAGTTCAGGTAACATTTGTATTTAAACTACGAAGTACCCTTTATTAAACACATTTAGTCCATAAGTTGTATTTTTACGTAATTTAGCTGTATTTAGCAGAAGCGTGTTAAACGTGAAAAGCTTTAGAGGCGGCCTTTGTCTAAAGACAAGCAGTGGATGTTGATGAACCGTTAACAGATAGTATAAGATTAAACTAATTTATAATTTAAAAAAATCAAAGAGAAAAGAGAATCAAAAAGACAAATCATAAGAAACGTGTTACTTGGGTTATCAAACAAGCGCAGAAGAACCGCTTTTGTTGTAATTTTGTGAATATTAAATAGCTATAAGAAGTCATCTGGAACTAACCTTGTTAAACTAATTTGCTTTTAGGACAAGTAGCATATTTTAAATATATACAGTTATACATATATACACATAATAATGTATATACAACCTGTGCTTTAGTAAGCCTTATTTAAGTTGGTTATATATTATAGTCTATGTAGGTACTCTTACTCACTCTTGTATTTATATATATTATTATATATACCAAAAGTTGGCTCTCTGTCCGTGATATTCGCTAGGTGTTAGCATAACACCAGCGCAGCTTCTTACGAGGTAGCACAAAGCTGAGCTAGCGGCCATTTTTGCCTCATACAGTGGTACTTGTTAGCACTGACGTTTGATGAATTTGTTATCCTTGGCTTGTGTGAGTACAAAATAAATATAGTTTCTTTCTTTCTAAATAGAAAATCGAACAGTATTTATGTAATTTTTATTACAATAAATTATCCGACAGTAAATTAGTATTTTTGTTTTCTTTAAAAAAGACAACTCCCGCAGTAGGATTAATTCCTGTGTCGCGGGGGACTTTACAAACATTCAAACAACGAACGCAAAGAACTCCCAGACTTAGAACAACAAGTTGAAGATTATACAAAGTGTTGTCCTGCGCGGGATCGAACCCACAATACTAGGCGCGGCAGCGTGGTAGCGAGGTGACTACTTAAACTGCTACGCCATCCATGCATGCATTTCAACTAGCTGTTTGATGGATTTTTAAAGTACTGTATTATAAGTATTGATAAACATTAGAATGCAATTTTTCGGTCAAAAGATAATTAAGCTATTTTACACATGTATGTGAGAATAATAGGATCACAAGGTACACAGAGATAAGGGGTCCAAAAGAATGGAGGATTAAAAGCCATTGGCCAACTGCCCATCCAATTTTCTTTGTTGACGTCTCTCGAGGCCAGGCTAAGATTATCTTAACAAAGCAAAGGCGTCGGCACTAAGTTCGGCCCTCTGAAACAATGTTATCCAACATCGAACAAAGAAAACAATTACAACTTTTTACAGATAATTTATCACATTACTTTTGTGCCTAAAATACTATGTTTGTAGAAATATCGTGATCCTCTTTTGTTGTAAATAGAAATGAGAATAGAGTTCTCACAAAAACAATGTTTGTGTTAAGTGTAATCTTGATATACCAACATTTGCAAGGTTTACAATCATCACAAAAATCAATTACGAGATATTTTATTATACATGTATTGTGAAACTAAATTCTAGTGACTCGTTGGCTTTATTCGGGTCAAAAGGCCGTCGTGTGTGTGTGGCCAGCTTCTTCAGAGGTCCTTCCATCTCCGATACTGGATGCAGACTCAGTATCGGAGATGGAAGGACCTCTGAAGAAGCTGGCCACTCGTGATAGCGAAACGTTAGGAAGCAATTCCAACATACGACGGCCTTTAGACCCGAATAAAGCCAACGAGTCATCAATCGGCCGCGAAAGCCTCAACCTAAATTCTAGTATTCGTAAAAACTAACAATGCAAACCCCAATGAATGTTAATGGTGGTAAAAACGACCGTACTAATACTACCCTGACGACTTAGAGCTTCTTAAATATACATTATGTCCAGTCATGTATTGAGGGTTCACTATCTTTACTGAATATTAGTGCTGTTACTGCTTGGATAATATTAGATGAGAGAACTATTAATAAAGAAATCCTTAAACACCTTATTTGATTATTATATAAATTTATAAGAATTAGAATATTAAATGCGTCAACCGTATAATTTTTAATATGCTCTATTTGCACAGATTGCGCTAAACTGAACTTTGATGATTACGGTTTACATAACGAGCACAGTTTTCAAGAAATTAGAAGTGATAAAACTTACATTTCTCATTAAATTTAATAGATAACGATTACTTCTAATGGTCAAAGTATTTGAGACCAATAAATATCAGCTCTCAATTCCACAGAGGTCTTATGACGGTTAGTATCCTAATATAGATGTCCGAGATATCGGCATATTCTGTAAAGAGCCATTCGGTGAGTGTGTCAATGCATCTGATATAACGACTGATACTATAGCTGTGGATGTGTTTATATCATTTGACTGATGAGAGGTCATCAGCCATTTAATGGTATAAAATATATTTTATGATGAATATTTTTAACTCACGGTGGAGATGGGCAACAGCCGGTTTGAGTTACAGATATGCGACTCTGACGTTCTCAAGCTATTGATCACACTTTGCAATTCGTTCTTATATCATTATCGACTTAAAAAAAGAATGAGTTTCTATGTTTAACTATACTTTTTTTTATCGTGGTGACTCAAACCGACTAAAACAACGTGGTATTCCGTCACGAGTTGGTCTATTGCAGGGGACCCAGGTTAACCTTAGGAAGGAAGCTTCCGAGAACTCCTACAAAAAGAGACTGCACTAAAGAATTGTCAAGGCGCATTGAAGGAGATTATCCACATCTTTTAAAGTCAATTATTTTCCCTTTGAATACATGTGCTTCAGATTTTGTCACCTTTCATTAATAAAATGCAAGGTTGATGGCAATCGACTCGCTTCCTATTACGTTTGGGGACCAAATTCTAATTGACTAAATGTAGGTGTTTCATACAAACACCTACATTTCAGGGATACAGGCGTGAACGTAGGTGAGGTATGTGTGTATATACTAGAGAGTTCAAGGATTAAGTTGGGAGATTGTTTATGATGGGGAAAGCTCTCTATACGGTACTCGGTTATACTCTATGGTACCCGGACTGGGACTTGATATGGAAAATAATAATAAAACAAGGTATTGAAAGTACCCACAATTCTACTTATTATTTATGTACTATACTAAAAATGTTATATGTATAACTATAATATTATATATAATAATTGTTATAAGCTAAAACACAACTGTACTTTAGAAATAACGTGCACACAGAAGTCGTCGAGAAGTTAGCCAAATATGTACCTAGTATTACTTCACGTGAAGGATAAATGAAATAGAGGTAGCATCGCTGTTAAATATTGTACATAATTATAATATGAAATGTGTATATACTTGAATTTTAATATTTATGTGAATATAATCGTCTAATGGTACAAATTTTTATTTTAGTCTGGTTTGTTAAAGTAATAAAATAAAATTTATTCCCAGATCTAATTACGAATATGAGTTTGTAAATACTGAATATTAATAACAACTGCTAATGAAATCTCTTTGATAATATCACTCAAAAGCGCTAGACTTTAATGTCTTTGAAGACGTATATCATGTCTATTAATTTTAACCTAAATGTGATTAATGTACAAACTTATTTGAAACAGATCGGTATACCGTCGTGTCCTTCGTCACCGTTGACAATTAATTTATCATTTTATGTAATAATAACGTTTGCCTTGTCGATGCATAGATTGTGCAGACTCGTTGACCAGTAAGGGAATATTTTTTTAATTGAATGTATTTTATAGAAAGCTTCAATTATTATTTAGATTCTCAAATGTATTGTTATTTTATCTGAACTAAATATCTTTTAACTGAACCGACAAATGTAATAGACATTTTCAATAAAGTCGTGTGTTAGTTTTCATGACATTTTTTTATGATACTGACTTGTAAATGAGCAGACGCTTAATAATGATGTTAAGAAACTACCACTGCCTGGCTTTGAGGTAGTAGTAATAGTAGTAACACTTGATTGAGTATCTTGATTATTTTATCTAATTAAAAACTAATTTTATTTTGAAAGCCATTTTCGGGGAGATCTGTCAAGCTAAGCTAGATAGAGAAGATGTATCGCATACATTTCTTTTGTATTTCATTTATACATATACATAGATAGTTAAACGTGCTACAATAACAAATAATAATAATGAAATCTATATAAGTTATGAATATAATTCAGTTCACTTCAATTAAATAGAGAATATTCAATGCGGTATTAAATGCGAATAACCTACAAGGTTATATTCATACAGTACACATTGGAACCTCAATATTAATTGATCAGGATCAATGTTCTTGGTTCGTAGTCTGTATTAGTTAGAAACCAATCACGACACGATGAGGTCTTTCCAATTAACTAATCATACGTCGTCGAGCAAACTCTATCAATTTCGTACCTTTTACACCCTTGAATCCACACATACCTGTTATCTATAACAGAATATATCTTTGACATTAATTATTATTGTATGTTTGATAGTTAGACGGAATTATATCAAAGATTTGATATTGATATTGAAAACTCAAAAGTCTTTATCTTTGTATATTATGTAGCTAAGTATTAATGAAAACGTAATTGTACATGTATCATTTTGAATATTAGAATGTAAAGCCCTTTGGAACATCGCTTTCTGAACTATCATTATGCAATTTTTCTTTTTAAATTATAATATTTCTGAAATACATTCATCATAGATTTGTGGCTGTCGATAACCTCTTTAGATTCATATACCTAGCACCTTCCGTAACGTAGCATCTTCCATATCATACCAATATTATGAAGAAGTTTTATGCGGACCCTTTAATAACAAAATAAAATTTGAAAATTAATGTGTTTAGGCTACACAAAATAAACATTTACAAGCCCGCGGACAGCACATGGTGCACCCGACCCTAGTTGTGTGTTATGGGTGCCCCAATTTTTGAAACAAACTTTACAAATATGTGCGCAAGAGAAAGGCACACCTGCATCAGTCTAATGACACATTAGGGAGACAGGGTTACGGGGTGCTCGCGGTCAACGAGTTAAATACCGCATGGTGAAAGGGTATAGTAATTTCGAACTTGGGTAACGATTAGTGTTTTGTTTCTAGTAATTTGTTTTAGTGTATTTTTTTTATATTATAGGGGAACAGTCACCTTGCAACTCAAGACTCGTAAGTGCGCTGCCCGTTGGACCCGAGTTTTCTGTGAGGCCATGGTCGCGCACCGATCAAGCAGGTCCATTCGTGCCTAAGTATGACTCTACAACTTTTAAAATATTTACAAAATTTCAGATTAAACATCAAATTCTGGTTTGGTGAAACGATATTTGGAAGTCCGAAATAAACATATCAGTAAAAATGACAGTAGTTTGACGGAAGAGTCGTTTGGCTATTTTTAGTTTCTTAAGTATAAAGAATCCTGTACACAGCTAATTATAACATAATTGAAAATAATATTCAAAAATTATAAATTATGGACGGATTCTGATTTATAATATAATAGTAACATAATAGACAGACATCCTCATATTCTGAAGAAAACTTCACGTCGCATTAAAATTCGCTGAAAACAGCGAATTTTAATGCGACGTTATTCACCAAAAAAAACATAAATTATTCTATTTTTTTACATCGGTATAAAGTGTTTTTTGACATTTTATATTTTCAAGCAAATTATTAAATCCACAAATAACTCCATCTGTTACAAGAACTAGGCTTAACTAAAGCACCATAAAGCGTTGTTCAATATTTAGAAATACAAGCACCAGGTGTGAGCGACTTCGTCCCTTCTAATTTGTTAGCTTTAGTGTAACTGATCCCTTATCATGTGACGTCATCTGTTTTCAATTATGACAGCTATAGGTAGCAATATTGCGTATTTGAATACAGTAACTAATATAAAGTGACCAAACTAGAGAGGCAATTAATTTGAAACGTGTTAGAAGGGATGAAGTTTGAGAACAGTTGTGTACTAAGATTTGTCCCTGTAAAAAGGTGAACATATGGGTTGATGAGGTATACAAGATTACTACGAGTCACTAAAAGGAAATTTAAGAGAAATTATTGATCTTATGTACTTTAAATAATACTAAAAAAAATGTTGTATAATTAATTAATTGTTCTTATTACATACACGCATATGTACGTACACATATACCTATATGTAGGCAGTGACGTCTAAAACACCCCATTTTCGAAAACAATAATTCAGTTCCATTTTCGTAGTAGGGGGCAACTCTATTGCTGCCATCCGGACATTGAATGACTTTATATTCTCTGTTAGATTACCGTCCGATGGCTTACTCACCTCTCACAACACCCACAGTAATAGACGGGGTGGCCTTTTTATCCTCTACCTAAAACCACACACAATACTGATATGGTTATTAATATATGTAAGAAAGAAATAAAGCCACAGGTTTTTTTAGTAATAACATGCAATCTACTATTTTTTTTTATTATGTATAGCTTTAAATATTCTAAGATGAGGGCGGTCTAGTTTTGTGACCAGAGAAAGCAGTATTAGTGGCGGTAATCGTGTTATTCCTACTCTAAACGTTGTTACGTAAAAGCATTACATACATAGTAGCATTATATACGTAGAATTGTTTTGGAAAAATGCAGTTAAAGCTATACATTACCTCGTATTTACCCGTTTTCCTTTATCATTTGAATATGTGCTCTACGATCGATACGATACGATATGATAAGTGCTCTACGATTATTTTATGAGGTCTTTAAATACCAGTTTTTTTATATATCCTAAAGGGGACTGACGAACAGACGGATCACTTCATGGTAAGTGACAACAGCCGTCCACGGACACCTGCAACTCAAGAATCGTAAGTGCGCTATCCCGCCTTTGAAGGTGATGGAGGGTTGCGGAGAGGCGAAAGAAAAGAGAAAGTTGAGGAGATAGTAAAGAAGAGAGGGGGACGGGGAGAGAGGAAAGGGGAGAAGGGGTGTTTGGCCTCCGTAAACCTCACTCATTTCAGGTAAAAGCAACACAAGCGTTACTTCACAACCGGTTTTCTGTGAGGCCGTTGTATCGCACCGGCGAGCCGACTCATTCGTTTGTCGTTCACTTACTACGCACAAAAATTGGGTCAATAAATAGAACCAAAGATAGTAAAATAGCCCATAGTCTATGACGTGGAAGAGGTATCATGAAGATAAACGTGACACATCATTTCTACCACCTCCAAATAAATCCAGATACAACAAAGGGGTTTTTTCAGACGAGGTTATGATGTCTGACATTAATAATTTCCAGTTACCATACCTATTTGATTGTTATACACATATTGTTTGTACCAAAGTATAAAATAAGAGTCTAATATTGTATCTTTTTAAAGTTATAAATGTTAGAAACGGGGCCAAACAGATCGTTTCCGAAAGTCGTTTTGCGGGAACAAATCTCATTTAACGCACGCGTTGCACTATCCGATATTACGGAGCACTCTTATACATTTTATAGCCAACGATGATTACCCATAGAGAGCTTCTATCACTACGTCGCGTGATCCTAATTTATTCAGCGAAGATAATGTTGTCGAGTGTTATTATTTTTATTAGATAAGGAAAAAAATAAATAAAAACCGATAGCATTAAATATGAACTGTTTCTTTTTTTATACTACAACTGCCGCACTAGAAGTTATTCCTGTGTCGCGGGGAGTTTACAAACATACAAGCAACGAACGCAAATAACACCCAAATTTGTGTTAGAAAGAATATCCTGAAGTACTATGTGGAAAAGAATGCAAACATAGTCAAGCTAAGAGTCTATTTCCGACTTGTGAAAAACACTAAAAGTGGTTACCGAATACTAAGAAAGATTGCTAGTGAAGTCGGTAATACATTTATATGCAATGAGTCCGTTCTTGCCCAAAATGTAATTACTGAAGGGAGTAATACCTCACTAATAGGAATATCACTTATTTGGCCCAGGAACTTTACACTTACACACTTAAACAAATGACGTTTGTACGGACTCTATTTGACATCTCGAGAGTAGTCACGAGAAATCATTATCTAATTAGGAGGTATCATATATCGACCGGTTACTAATAAAAAATAAACAATTATCATGCCTAAAATGAATGAAGGTGCAGATATTTATATGGTTACCTTGCCACTAGAGACTCGAGTGTTGTGGGTGTCATCCATAAAGATGTTGTTTTAAGTCTGGGTGTTTATAATTTATAATGTTTATAAAGCCTACGCGATACAGGAATAAATCCTAGTGCTGGAGTTGTCTTTTTAAAACAATAGAAACACTAGAAAAAAAATATAGGTGCAAAACATGTTTGGACGTAAAAAATCGAGGTGATGTCAGAAACTTTATGATATTCTGTACATCCAAAGCTGTTCAGGCATTAAGAAGTTATAGAATAAAAATATGGATCAAAAAACTTGCTTGTACAGAGATTCACATTATTATTAAAGCTTAAAGTTAGAACCATCAAAACAAAAAAATATGTCAGTTATACACTGATCACAACACAAGTATATATCATAAAACTATAGGTACCTACTCAAGCTTTTAATAAACAAAGCAAGCTGTCAATAATATCGGTCTTCTTAAATACACATCGAGGTATCAGGACATCAGTGTCCGAAGCAGTCAGACCCAACAACTATTAATTAGGAGCCTCGGGTCATCATCCCGTTGTAAGACAGCTGTCTACCCAAATTGCAGACCCTCCCTTACGTGTTGCAAATGACGGGTAGCTTTTTTTGGACGACTTTAAGGTAAGCGTCCAGAGATAGCCAAGCTATGAATGCAAAATTATATATTGTATGCTTAGAACAAGAGTCTACCCTAAACCTATCACAAGAAAACATCGAAATAAAATGTTTTGTGGTTTTTAAACAAATACTCAAACGTTATCTTTAGTTTTTAATATGACTTCATACTTTATAAATGTTCTAGTTGATGCTACATCACTTCATCAGGTGTCCTTATTTTTACCTCAAATGATTAGTAAAAAAAAGGATTATGGATCCATTTCTTTTTCAAAACAGCAACCAATCACTCCATTTGTATAAAATTTTTGGCAAAGAAAACTTTTAATATTATGTATCAACGCAGTATTAATCAAATAGTCAGATTCTTTAGACACGTGTGTTTTATATCTGTGTATGGAGGAATATGTTTAGGCAGACAAACAAAATAAATGTATAAGTAATTAACTTCATTTGCAATGGTCCGCAGTTGTATAGAATAAAAACCTTATCATCAATAAGTATAATATTTAAACATAAAAATTGGTACGAGTACTTACTGGTAGTTAGATGTTAGCCTGCTGCGTTTGGTATTCCCTTTTTCATTTTTTCACAGTTTGCTAGTTGCAGTCTGTGTAAGTTTAGCTTTTTTTTTATGCGATAGGGTGCAAACGAGCAGACGGGTCACCTCATGGTAAGTGATTACCGCCGCCCATGGACACCCGCAACTCAAGAGTCACAAGTGCGTTGCCAGCCTTTTAGGTAGGAGTACGCTCTTTTCTTGAAGGTTTGAAGGTCGTATCGGTTCGGAAATACGGCAGGCGACAATTTGTTCCATAAGCTGGTTGTGGGAGGCAAAAAGCTTCTGGAGAAGCGCACAGTGGTGGAGTGCCAATCGTCCAGGTGATGGGGATGGATATTTTGTCACGTAGGACGATGGCGGAAACCTGCAGCCGGTATAAGTCCGAACAATTCCTCTGAACACTCCCCATGATACAAGCGATAGAGGATGCAGAGTGAAGCTACATCTCTACGCAACGCCAAGGTGTCAAGTCGATCAGAAATATCTTGGCTTTAGCTATCTCACATTTTTGCCGATTAAGTGAAATGAATATCTCTTTATATATTGATTTTTAAACATAAAAACTACCCATTCGTTTCTTAATATTTTGTAAAACGTGCCCATCCTATTGTTGCCTTTCAGAAATTGCTATTTAGCGATGAGGCCGCCCTTTGTATCGATCATTTTTGTATGTAACTATGTGATATATTTTAATAGTGTACAATAAATGTATTTGTTATGTATTTTACTGTATGTTCGTGTGTCCATAACCAATTGATGTCACTACATTGGTTAACTATCCGAAAAAGAACGGTAAAGGTAAAACCTCAATAAATTGAAGATAACCGAACTTCTTAATAATAACCGATCTTAATGGTCAATCTCCATTTGTAGTAGGAGGTGTTCGCCTCACAAATGTTTATAGTTGCCAGATATGCACATAACTCGAAGTTAGATTTTTATGCTTTATTTGATAGTTTTAAACTAAGGTGGTATACTATAAAAAGTTATATTTATTCAGCATTGGAACAATAAAACATAATAATAGCAATATATTATTATCTTTTATTGTTCCGATTAAGTGTCTGCTTGTCTCCATTCACGAACTTTGCAGCCCTATCTACCCACTGTCACCCCCATTTGCATGGTAACCTGCGTTCGGCTGTGTAACTCCTAATATCTGTGTACATATATATAATAAAATGGCAGGCCAGCCTTAAGTATAATTAGAATTTTAAATGAGTTTTGATTATTAATAATAAAATCAACACTACGGCACGATGTATTCTGTGTTATGTCTTTATGGACTTCTAGTATATGATGACAAATAGTATAACAAGTAAAATAACTTATGAGCACATAGCCGTGACCAGCTAAGGTTTTTATAGAAATAAAAAATCGCACTTTTACGTTGAACACTATATTCACTACAAAGCATTCATCTAACAACTTGATGAGAGGTCGTCCACTGCGACTAAATAAAGGTGATATCAAGCAATGTTTGACGATATAAAACAATGTCTCCTAATCCCTTCCCCTGTCACCTTTGAAGTTAAGAAATTCACACGAACATGTAGACAATATCTGGCGTACGTGTTATGATGTCTCGGGGTCTATCATCGAAATATATAGCCTGCAGGTACGAGCGACTTTGTGTAGGTGATATGTAAGGGTCACAATTCTAGTGACTTAAAATTCAGAATAAACATTTTATTTATATGCCAATTTAGCTGTAATCAATAATGTAATTGTGTTATGATGTAATAAACTTCTTTATTGTTTTACTACGTTTTTGTAGAAAACTTACTGTATATGTCCTAATAAAAATACGTTTTTTTTAATGTAAGCAGGAAACTTTTCAGTCAATTAGTCATCACTGTTATTGGTTTACATATAAAAATAAAAAATACTGCTTATTTTTTATACTTTAAAATTTCATTATATTCATTTATGACACCAACGTTTATTTTAAATTATTTTATATACAAAAGTTAACAGCCTGTAATCAAATCACAATGTCAATGCAGTTTGAAATTAAATATTCCATTTTAATATTACTAAGTAATGTAATAACGAAAACACACGACACTTTAGTATCGAGCGCTGCTGAAATAGTCTATCACGCATCGTCAGCTCTCTCCCGTTTTCGCGAGAATTGCTTGTTTAACATATTTCTTCGTTTCTGTCTCGTTTACGTTTAGCGTAACGACTGCGCACGTGTTATGTATTTGAATTGAGACTTGGCCTATTGTGATAGCACTCTTTTTATAAAAATGTGTTCTGTCAAATCACTCGTTCCTCTTTAGTAAATCCACATTTCAAATATTTTATTGATATTATCACTATTCCATATCTTTTATTTTTATAATATAGGGGGCAGATGAACAGACGGGATCACCTGTGTATGTAACGGGACGGGATTACACAGTGGTAGAGCCATGCTTAGGCACGAATGGGCCGGCTCGACCGGTGCGATACCACGGCCTCACAGAAAACCGGTTGTGAAGTAACGCTTGCGTTGCATTTCCCCGAAATGAGTGAGGTTTCCGGAGGCCCAACTCCCACTCTCCACTTTCCTCTCCCCCCGTCGCCACTCTCCTCTTTCCTAACTCCTCCTCTCTTTCTCTTCCAATCCCCGCATCCTCCATCCCTTATCACCCTTAAAGGCGGGCAGCGCACTTACGACTCTTGAGTTGCAGGTGTCTATGGACGGCGGTTGTCACTTACCATCAGGTGACCCGTCTGTTCGTCTGTCCCCCTATAGTATAAAAAAAAAAAAAAAACCTGATGGCAATTGACAATATCCGTCCATGGTCACCTGCAATTTAAGAGCCTCTCACCCTCAAACGCAGGCAAGTACCCTGCCTGCGTTTGAGGGTGATGAGGAGTCGGAGGATGATAGGAGGGGGATTTGGGCCTCCAGAAAAATCACAAATTTCGGCGAAATCCAAGGCAAGCGTTGTTTCACAACCGGTATTCTGTGAAGCCGTGATATTGCACCGGTCGAGATGGCAAATACGTGCCTAAGCATGGCTCTCCCACGATAAAAGCTAATTCGAAAGTTCCATTGTGGTATTCCAGAAGACCACAAACAACTTACGAGTTTGGTTTACCACAACATTTACCTTAAACAAGTCGTTCCCCGCAGTTTCATCATTTTATGTTATGTATGTATGTATATATTTTTAAGTAACATAGTTCGTCATGATTTGTACAAATAGGTTTTAAGTAGATATTAGTAAGTAGGTAAATATCATCACTAATGCCAACTTAGTAACGTAAACTACATAGTTCTTGTATAAGATGTGTATATGGCGTAAGTAAATCATATACAAGGCGATTATTCATCGCTGTGATCACATAAATTATACTAAACTTAAGCCACTAAAATTCAAAACGTTCAATGCTTGAGCTAATGGATTAGATACATGTCTACTTTCATGCTGTGTTGGATTAAATATCTAACTCAGTTCTTACGTCAGAAGCTCATGTGTTGTATTTCAAGGTAACTAACTGCCTAATAAAATTTAAACAATGGCATTTCGTGGCTCACTTCCTCCGTCTACCAGCAACTTTTACTCTTTTATTTATTACTTGCACACTGAACGTGCTCAACGCGAATTTGTTTTCATAATATTTCTCACAGGCGACGCTTCAGCATTATGTGTAACATCTTCAGCCAACATTAAACTTTGAGATCCATACATAAGCCTCAAAAATGATTGCTTTATTCTGTGAGTATGTACATTTGTCTCTTTATTTACTTTATTGCGACGTTTTATAATATTCTCCGTTTTGTGCGATAAGACGCAAGACGTTCAACCGTTACAAAGTGCTCCTTATTTGAAATCACAAAGAGAGATTTTTGGCAAGAAAAGTTTCATTAAAAACCGTTACTCGGATAATTTAGTGTAACAAGAACGCTTTTGCCATAACCTAAGCACTCGAATTTAACTACTGCATGATATGTTTTTGTAATAACTCTTTTTTTGCTTCGCAATTTTTTCAGTCCTAGTTCTAGGGTCCTGATTCCCCTGAAAGAAGATACTTTCTGTTCTTTACGGAACCTACAAATGAGTAAATCTGACTACATCTTATTTGGTTAGTTTAGGTATAAACGGTAGTTTACTTTCAGGCAATTACAATCAACAAGCAAACTTACATTATATTAAATCTTAACCATATTAGTATTATAATATATGTATATACACTGCATTTATTTACTTATAAAAATATAAGCCTTTATTCGCATATGATACGATGAGAATAAGATAAGATAAATGAATATAACACTTTAGTAAATAAAGTCAAAACACAATGAGATTAATTAAATAGAAACTTGTGAAGAGGGCAAATATAGCCCAACCGACCTTAAACTTGCATTTACTGTTATCCGCGATTCCTTTTATAAAACTTTCCTTTTCAATGAGTGTTCTGGAATCTTTTCAGTATGTTATTGTTTTCGATTGCCAAAGTTTACTGGTAAGTAGAACAATAACGATTTCAGCATTCGAGTTTGATTTCTTTCCTTTTTATTTAGGGATTTTCGATTAACTTTAAATTATGTTAAAACTTTTTTGTGTAAGCAATCAAACAAACAAAGAAGAATATTTATTTTGTGAGTAGAGTAGCGTACAGAACAGTGATCTTAAAACTAATACAAATGTAATTTTAAATTACTGGCTTGCCAGCCCGCCCGACTGGTCCCCGCTCAGCATTGCTGCTGAAACATTAGCAGCAGACATCTATTATATACATATATATACACTTATGGGATATATGGGATATAGTATACTATTCACAAAACAACAACAAATTCAGTAATACATATTTTATTTACTCTATGCAACATAAGCGATCTGTCTACGTTACAAGTATACTCAAACCTAAGAATTGGAAAATAATTGGACGCCTTCTTTTAAATCAAGTGTGCGTGCTAGATGCATGCTTTTTCATTAGCACTATTTTATTCGGGATGTAATCTTAATCTTGCGTAAACAAGAGAAAATAATTAAACGAGCCCACGCCGAGGCTATGGCCACGCGCTGCCCACTTCACGGTGTCGCAGTATTTCAAAAGGCTATTACATATTAAATAATTATGCACAATGTGGTAGCTTTACGTGGCTTAAGACCTTGCTTATGAATGGAATTTAATAATAATTTCGTATTTTTATTCCAGGTAAATCTGTTGGCTTTAAAAAAACGTGATATGAATACTCATGTATTTTTTATGAATCTGGCTATAATTTCCTATTCTAGATTTTCTTTTCAATATTTTAAACAAAATGTCTATTCAGACGACGTTCGCGGGAAATACTTGTTCATTTAAGGGATCTAATTTCGATGTACCGTAACCGAACGTGCGCCAAGACAGGCCACGACAATGTCGATGCGAAACTGAAACACCACGAGAACAAACAAGCCACGGCCTTGCCAAAGATCCTTGTCAACTGTATTAATTCTGTTAAACAAACCCCACCTAGTAAATGCTTACAGGTTGAGGTAGATAAGGGTTCCGGAAATTGCCTTAGAGTAGGAACCGAGTGGCCATTGCCAGTGGCACAGGGCAAGTGGGTGATGGATGGTTTGCTCGCATGACCAAGTAATTGTTACTTGAGGTCCGCTTGCCGCCCCCACAGGCTCGCGTGCCAACACTCACCTTTTTTAAAACATAATCTGTAGGCATTGTAGCAGTGTTAAGTAAGATTTAGAATGACTGCTTACTATGGAATAGAGGTGGGAACGGTTTGATAGTCTCTCATTATACGAATAAATTGTAAGTTTGACTTTGCGCATTCTGGTAACTCCTCTTTCTGTGTTTAACGGTTATTTGCACTTCAGAAAAAAACTATTTATAGTAACCGTTGCTGAAATTAAGTTGCAACTTGATGTAGGGAAAGTTTACAAATTTGTTCGGATTTTGGTACTGCACTAAGTTCAAGTCATGAATCAGATTTCGGTAATTACAGTAAAATTACAGCACACTTAAACTGGACACCAAGAAGGCAGATAGAATTTAAAAAAAGAGAGAAAACGGCGCAATCTAAAATAAAAGGGATGTTGTAAGCCGTTAAATTATTATGAAATAAGCTAAACACCTAGTGTATGTTTATTCAAAATGCTTGTCACAAGAAAAAGCACTATAAAACTGTTAAAATAAGCATGCAATTTCAAAATGATAGGACTACGAGAGTCGCACAAATAGGGCATCAATGCAGCGACTGTCAATGCCGTTTGTTTTTGATTTTACTCAACAAAGCGAACCGTGTTTGATGCGAAGCGCGCCTGTCGCAGCATTTGTGACACATCGGTGCTTTTCTACGGAGCTAATAAAGTACTCGTAGTATTAATTAAATATTTATACTTACAATAAAAAAAGTAGACAAGTCATGAAGTCCATAAAATAATATCTACTGTAGTAACATTTTTATCAGTAACTTTAATTTCAATTAAACCTTTTGAGTTACAAACCGAACTGTCGCATTTATGAATAAGTTATATGTACTGGGTGTGATCTCTTATTAAGTAATTACATAAGATTATTTGGTTGCATTTTAAATTATAATACACTTTAGCTATATTTTGTTTTTATTTTATTTTTTCATACGTTAAATGCAGACACTATCACTTTGTTTTCATTTCAAGTTATTAAGTAAACATAAAACTAGTAAATCAAAACTTTGTTTTCTTGAACCAGATAAAAATTAAATGTACCAAATGCTGGTTCCGATTGTTATTTTGCAAAGATAATAAATACGGACTATTAATAAATCAGCCAGGCAACCTGTTAAGTCACAGACGGTTTGGAAAGGGACAACTGCGTGTGTTTCGAGTGATTTTATCGCCTTTATGTTAACGGGATAACCAGAGTGACTTCAGAGGTCGGGATTTACTGGACAGGTTTACTAACAGCCATCAGCCGGTCATAGCAAAACACGCCTAAGGTTCAGCCACATTGCCTCTCGAGCCGCCGAGAGATCTTAGTCGGTTCGATTCTAACATAATCACTTGGTGATAGTATCATTCGGTATTTTTTTTTAATAATACGATTAGCTTTCCAGATACATCCAAACAAGCATGCAATCATCAATATCAACATTCAGCCATATACCACTGTAAAAAATATATAGCTTTTTTGTGGTTTATTTGCTACAATTATGCAATTGTACTGTACGTTGGTAACGAAGAGTACAATTAACAAAAGTAGGAAAACATATTAAGTACTTCTCCTTAAAAAAAAAATATGCGAGCAAGGGGCGATCGATCATATGCAAATGAACATGTCAAAGTTAAATCTTAATGCTCAAGGTTCTTTATGTAATGTGTGTGATGTGAAGGATTTAATATAAAGGCCAACTTATTTTTTTATATGACAAGTTGTCATTTTGTTTTCCAGATAAATGCATTAATTTAAAAATGTTAAGACAAATTGTTAAAGTCAATGTTTTTTTGTGTACCTGGGCAATGACCCTGGTGGAAATACAATCATTTTTTGCCTCATGGTCTGATGTGTGGTTCGGCTGTGTGATCAAAATACAAGGCGTACTTAGAAATCGGCGTTTAAAGACTTCACATTCAAACCTTATCCCTTTTACACGAAAAGCCTTTTTCATTCTCAAAGGGAAAACGGATCCTTATAGGATAATTTTCTTGTTCGTCTATCTCTTTGTAAGATATCTTTATTCTCGGCAATGCGTTGTTTCATCAATTGATTGTCAATAGTCTAAACGTTCCTTAGTAAAAAAAATAATTCAAAGTAAACTCAAAAATATCTGTTTTATGACCGACTCATACCTTTACAGTTTAAAATAAAATAAGTTATTAACATTAATAAAATAAGAAGTATTAAAACTTGCATACAAATTTTATTAGGTAAAGTATCGAAAAGTAAATCAATTACCGGAACATCTGTTTCGTCCATAAACATATTCGTATTTGTTAACATTTTGAAACGTCACAACGGTTACGCAATAAGGCAAAATGAGTTATTTTCAGTTATTTTCTTTTTTTTTTATGCGATAGGGGGCAAACGAGCATACGGATCACCTGATGGTAAGTGACTACCGCCGCCCAAGGACACCCGCAACTCAAGAGTCACAAGTGCGTTGCCGGCCTTTTAGGTAGGAGTACGCTCTTTTCTTGAAGGTTTGAAGGTCGTATCGGTTCGGAAATACGGCAGGCGACAATTTGTTCCATAAGCTGGTTGTGCGAGGCAAAAAGCTTCTGGAGAAGCGCATAGTGGTGGAATGCTAATCGTCCAGGTGATGGGGATGGATATTTTGTCGCGTAGGACGATGGCGGAAACCTGCAGCTTGTATAAGTCCGAACAATTCCTCTGAACACTCCCCATGATACAAGCGATAGAGGATTCAGAGTGAAGCTACATCTCTACGCAACGCCAAGGTGTCAAGTCGATCAGAAATATCTTGGCTTTAGCTATCTCACATTTTTGCCGATTAAGTGAAATGAATATCTCTTTATATATTGATTTTTTAACATAAAAACTACCCATTCGTTTCTTAATATTTTGTAAAACGTGCCCATCCTAATGTTGTCTTTCAGAAATTGCTATTTAGCGATGAGCCTCTTTACGCAATGCCAAGGTGTCGATCGATCAGAAATATCCTGGCAGTCGATGATGCGAGTCGCTCTCCGTTGAATGTATTCAAGAGGGAGAAGCTGGTACTGGGGTGCACCTGCATAGAGATGAGAACAGTATTCCATGTGCGGCGGAACCTGCGCCTTATAAAGTTGCAGGCGGTGGGCCGGAGTAAAATACTGTCTCAATCTGTTTAGCACACCAAGCTTCTTCGGGGCTAATATGGCCTTACTCTCTAAGTGAAAACTCTAAGTCTAAACCGGGCTTCCGGTATGCAGCTCTCGCACTGTGGCATGGTCGGCGGTGCGTTTCCCCCATCGTCCAGGGTCGAGTTGGACGCAAAGAGTTTGCCCAGATGATCGGCGGATTTCTTTAGCGTCGTGGGCCAACGAATTATCTCCTATGTGCAGAGGTGGAAGGGATGGCTTACAAAAGTTCCCCTGGACAGCTTTGGCAAGAGACCAGAATGCACGAGTTCCGGAAGGGAGACTCACTAGTCTCTCGCCAATTCTGCCGATATGAGCCGACTTCGCTCCAGCAATTACTCTTTTGAGGGACCTGGAGGCAAAGTTAAATTGCTTCTTTAATGTGCTGGTCTTTACATCCCGTGCTGTCGCTGCATTAGCCCATGCTTGGTAACATTCCTGCTTTCGGCGGGACGCCGCTTTGCTGGTTCGACCAAACCAGGGCTGGGACTTGCCACCTGTTGGAATAGGGGAGAACGGAATGAAAAGTTCCATACCCTGAAGCACAACATCAGCGACAGAG
This sequence comes from Tyria jacobaeae, assembly GCA_947561695.1. Lineage (NCBI taxonomy): Eukaryota > Metazoa > Arthropoda > Insecta > Lepidoptera > Erebidae > Tyria > Tyria jacobaeae. The sequence continues at coordinate 16,209,410 of OX387209.1, forward strand.
TCGGCAACGACATTGGGATCATCACCTGCCTCCATGGGTAGGATGCAAAAAATGTTCGCATTAAATCCCAGTCAGCTGACCTATAGTGCCATAAGCGGCGACTGCCTGTAACTCACGGCCGCAGCGAGTGATCGAGTGGCACTATACTCCTAATCAGGCAATGGTCTGAAGAGCCAAGAGGGGCCTCAACGGATACTTTGTAGCCGTCAGGATGTGAGGTCAGCAGAAGATCCCACAGTGAATGGACTTGGCTTTCTGCATCTGGCGTCATCTTTTGGCGTTGCTACCAGCTGCGTCAAGCCATAAGCCAAGGCGAAATCGTGAACAGATCTTCCCGCATGATCGGCTCTGTGCGAACCAAGGGATTCGGCGTGAAGGGCGTTAAAGTCGTCAAGAATCACGTTCTCTGCGGATGGGACCTGCTGGAGCACTGAGTCTGTAGCCATTTGGACGTGTTCGATGAGTCGGTCCGTTTCAGCATCACTGCTATGGGACCTGTAGAGGCAAACGTAGATGTGGGGATGGTCGTCGCAGTCTACACGTAGCCATAAGATGGCGAGGTCCCTACCTTCAAGGTTGCCGAGGCGGCGAGAAGTGATATCATCTCTAACGTACACGCATACACCAGCCTTAGGAACAAAGGAGTGTTCCAGTCCGTACCCAGGGTAGCAGAGGTAGGATGAGTCCACTGGAGATGATATCTGCGTCTCGGTTAAAAAGAGCAAGGCCAGCTTTGCTGTCTCCAGGTGGTGGTGGATAGTGTCGAGGTTAGAATGTAAGCCCCTGATGTTACAAAAATCCACGGTAAACGTGACAGTGGGTACCATGGTATGCCTTCTCTTGCCCCGAGCAGATTTTGAGAGCGCAGTTGAGCCCCCCCAGAGTACGAGGGGCAGCTTGGGCGTTCACGCTCAGGTATATTCCGTACTGAGGGTGGACGTCCAGGGGGGGATTCTCCAACGCTAGCGCTTGTACCCCCCTGGAGTATCGTTTTAGTTAACAGCGCTATCATTAGGGGGGGTGGGGGATTTTGGGCCTCCGGAGATCTCACTCATTTTGGGGAAATGCAACGCAAGCGTTACTTCACAACTGGTTTTCTGTGAGGCTATGGTATCGCACCAGTCGAGCCGGCCCATTCGTGGCTCTACCACGTAAAAAGAAAATTTATGTAGATTTGATGAAAGTTACAAATACTGACCTAGTATTATCGATGTAAAGATAGAAAGTAATTTTCGGAAAATAATTCTTGGCTAGCCATAATTCTTGTTCAAATTTATTTGTTAAAACTTACTTTTACTGTTATAATAACTATCAATTAGTATTTAATAAGTGCATGTCCCGTATCCAAGCATTTGTAGTTGATTGCAATGTAGCGATTACCTCCCGTCCACTAAAGCTCATGGACAGATGCTTAACAGCAACATAACCAATATTCACACGATTATTGAGAATGGATGATTTAATACTTTTTATCCAGATTTGGTCGGAACGTTTAATTTTTTAAATAAATCAGATGTAGCAACTTCGCTTAATTTAATGTCATCATCATCATCATAGTACTTGACATTTATCGTTGAAGAATGTTTTGGTGTTTTGAAACGGGACCCAAGCAGTTCTCTGCGCGTCGTCCAAGAGGTTAGAGTTTCTGCATATTGTGGCTGATTAGACCTAGACTTAGTAAATCTAAACTACCGTATGATGACATCACATAGTGATGTCTCTTCGATGACTATTCTTTAGGGCATGGTGCCGACTCACAATGCTTTAGGAATAATTTAATTTATTAAACCGCGAAGCATTTACATGTCTAATTATCTCATTTAAATAGGTACCAAATTAGGAAAAAGATAAAACAAATTAATTTTAAATACCTAATTGTTTTGATACCTATTAATAAATAATAAACCTTCTAAGAAAGGAGACAGAACTGAGAGAGTTTGGCAGATTGTTGGTGACGTAACACATGTTTTATTCATACGCAGTTGTCTATCCGCATTACGATGTCTATACATCAAGGAACGACTTTTCCTTTCATCAACAGTATATAATCAAGTTGAGCATTACTTCGACCAGATTCAATCTTGGTCGTTCACCAACGTATAAGCGCATATATTATGGAGGGTAAAGTAATCATAGCACGTATAGATAGTATTAAATAGGTGCTATGCGTAATTGTTACACAAATGAGTGATCAGAATTACTTGGTTTTATTGGATTAGATATATGTATATATATAAACATTTGGTTGCACGGATGGCGTAACGGGTTAAGTAGTCACGCTAAAGCACCTGGTGTTGTGGGTTCGATCCCCGCACGGAACAACACTTTGTGTAATCCTCAAATTGTTGTTCTGAGCCTGGGTGTTTTTTGTGTACGTTATTTGAATTTTTCGTGCAGGGTTTGCGGTAGAATCTGTCGCTCTAGAATTGGCTTACATGGCCATGAAACAAAGTGCATGTCTACGGGACAGTGATTTAATCGTCTGGATAAGACGTAGGAGGCCAATGATGAAAGACCCCAGCGACACAGGAGTTAATCCTAGTGCGGGCGTTGTCTTTTTATTTAAATAGATGAAAAGAAAAAAAAATCGCACAACTAAATTTTAATGACCGTTCGTGTTACTAATGTGTAATGTAAAAACTAACGTGTTATTAATATAATAAAATAATAATAATATTGTTTAAAAAAACTACTGACATATTGAGTGTATATTTAAGAAAGATCTACCTTCATTTTCATAATTACTAAAAGTATTATATGTATATGTATTTATATATACTCGTAAAGTAAAAGATCTACTACTAGAGAGATGATTAGAAAAGATATAAGAAATCATAAAAACATGTCACACGAATTAACTAACTAAAGGTAGGGAAAGAATAAAATTGTTAGCTATCACTATATCCATAATTTCATTTTATTTTTTAATATTTTCTTTTTATCCATTTATAAGGGTTAAATACTTTTTACTTGCTTTACACTTGAGTTTAGTTTAACTTTGTATTATAAACGCTCAAGTCACGGTATCTAATCAGCCATTTTGTAATATAAACTCTAAGTTATTATCGCCAGGCAGTATAAAGCAGTACATAGGTTATGCCACCTCACTGTTGTTTGTTTTGTGTTTCTATCATCATTAATAATTATCATCGCCGTCCACTCCTCGGAAAGGAGGAAGACCTTTCCCAAGGCGCGCTAACTATCCCGGTCTTGGACAAACGGTACAACGGCATCTTTAAAACTTATTGCACGATATAATAATACACTAAAATACAGCTAAATGTAAACGGTATTTCACAGTTCCACGTTGCGGTTCAGGCTAAACGTTAGATTAAGACCTCAGAATGCGGGACCTTTTATTACCTTTTGCTAAAAACAGTATTGCAGCCAGCGCTTGCATAGCAGGCTAATGTAAACTTGGCGTGAGAACAAAGCTTTTATGGTATTTTTCTACTTTATACGCTTCGATGTAGATTAAAACAAGTGTGTACAAAGCAGATACGGTACATAGAAATCTAGACGGCTCTTTGAATACTATAGGCACATTAATTACGATTTGGCATTTCTATAGCTGGTTTGCATTTTTTCTCGGATTTTCTATTATCATCAAGTTTAAGGAAATAATTGCAGTGAAATTGAATTTTTGTTATCATAATGTGGAATAGCATGGTGAAGTAGCGTTGACACAACATTTTATAATGATTACTTGAATAGTTTAGGCATTAAGTCGTCTATGTTTAGCAAGGATTTAATAAGTTCATGTCCCGTATCCAAGCATTTATAGTTTAATGCAGAGGCAACGCCACGCGATTACCTCCTGTTCACTAAAGCTCATAGGCAGATGCTGAACAGCAACATAACCGATGGTTACACGATTATTGCGCATCGATGAAGATTATAATGAAGTAGTTTGAACTGTTTTAAAATAATTATGACGATGACGAATTACGGATAGATTAGGTTGAATATAATGATGGAAATCATTCATATTGAAGATTAATAGATTAAGACATCGACAATACTTTATTTGATAGACCAAAATACAGATGGAAATGCACGACCACATCAGATGAATTGAATCATTACAATATTAATTTGAAACTGAAACCTCTATTTGTTTAAATAGAAAGAAAAAAACAGATGAGTGCGAGATTGACTCGCTTATGAATCGTTACTTAAGCAAACAAAGCATATATCTAAAACCAAGTCTATTTTACTTAAAATGTATAGAACTGTCTCTTTTGCGCATATTATCATGAATAGGTCGTTCATCCCTTACTTTTTTCACTTAAAAAGGTGAAATATTTTCTTCTATATCAAACCGGCAGACTAACCTAGATTAAACTTTTTTCTTCTTTATATGCCATAGGGGGGCAGACGAACAGACGGGTCACCTGATGGTAAGTGACAACCGCCGTCCATGGACACCTGCCACTCAAGAATCGTAAGTGCGTTGCTCGCCTATGATGGTGATGAGGGATCGGGGATGCGTAGAGAGGAAAGAAGAGAGGGCGTATGAGGAGATGGGAAAGAGGAGAAATTAGATGAGGGGAGAGGAAAGGAGAGAGGGGGAGTTGGGCCTCCGGAAAACTCTGGGAATTTCGAGAAATGCAACGCAAGCGTTACTTCACAACCGGTTTTCTGTGAGGCCGTGGTATCGCACCGGACGAGCCGGCCGATATTCGTACATAAGCATGGCTCTACCACTGTTAATAACTCAATTGAACTAAATATAAACCAGAAATAGATGTAGAAATGATGGAGACATTGCGTAACTTGTATTCTTCAATCCTTGATTTACTTCATTCATTTTCCTTTGACCTTAGAGGTGGAAAATAGTCTGCCAAATTAAACTGCACCAACCGTGAACTAATACAATATAAAAAAAAAACCTATTGACGGAGTTATTGCTTAGTATGTATTATTTAATCCTGATTTTACTACCTTAGTTCACTTTTTACAGACGTCATCTTGAAATTTTATAACCTGCGTCACTACTACCATTAAGACCATTTAAATGACACCTGATATTGTCGTCCTCATAAGTCTATCTTTTTCTAGCTATGGGTTGACAAACAAACATCATAACATATTCATCAATATTCATATATAACTATACATACTTAAATACATATTTCCTACTGAGTGAGATACGTTTAGACATACACCCTAAAAACATAATCACTGTCGGCTAATAGTTCGTCTATATCGTGAACCTCTTTAATCTGAGATCGGGATTGATCCACGAAGATTTCTGACGGTTTATTTTTGAAAGACAATCTTAAGTCTGCATTTCTCTCCCATATATCAACTGTCAACTATAAGTTTGTAATCGCAAAATATATGTGTAAAATATATCTAATATGAATGGTTGTTGACAAATTTTATAACTCTAAGTCACTAGGAAGTACCCTATACATTTTGATTAACCCCCAAATGTTCAAATTTGTTGAAATTTAAGAGTTTATTATAGTGCGTTGACTAAGAAATTTGATTTTCTTACAACTTCAGGAAAATCAGATATACGTATTAAATGTGTATGAGAAAAAGAGTCTTGACAGACAGATATACCAGCAGTCAGAGGGACAACTGAAGTCCTATAAGGGTTCCCATTTTTCCTACGAAGAACGGCACAATAAAAAAAATGGTTGTTTATTTAAAATGTATAAATATTTGTCTTACTCAGGAACCAAAATAAGCACCTTATTTGTTATTTACTTTTTATTCCCTTATTTGAGCAGGAGCATGTTTTTTCCAAATCGAATTTGTAGTTTTGAGAACTACCAAATGAAAGCACTAGAATTATACATAGACCCTAAATAATAAAGTAAAACTGTTATTGATTCGACATACCACATGACAGAACAGCACTTTTTATACTGAATATTCATCAAATTTATTCATATTCTTTAAAGACCCCAGTTATTTTAATTTGATAAAAGACATCAAAAACTTGTAAACATACGTATGTCCTGAGTTCTAGCTGTTTATAGGCGGCGGTAGTCACTTAAAGTAAAAAAAAAAACATTTATTTTGACTTACACTGCGACATCAATCAGGGCAAAACACAAAAGAATAATAAAATATTAATACCTTATTATTACGATGATACGATGTCTTCGTCTCATCAGGTCACTCGTCTGCTTGTTTGCCCCCTATAACATAAAAAACATGCAGTGACTGTCGTATAAAAAATCGCGGGACTAAAATCGTCTCATTTAATCGTCGATATTTAAGGCTTTAAGTCGGTCTATTGGAATGCCATAATTAATAACAGTAAAGTAGAATATATGGTTAGGTTATTCACCCATCCTGCTCCTTTAATCCTTCCTCTTAAAATTTTCCTTTCTCCAAAAACTTCATATTAATTTTCAGATGGACTACCACGGTAACAGCACAAAGCGATAAAGAAACCCGTATACGAAGCAGACTATCGTACGATGTTACTGTACGTATTAATCACGAGTTTGCGCACCGAGTGATAAATTAAACCAGTCTTATATTTAGGGCTGTTCAAGCCACAGGTTTTTTTTTTTTTTTTTTATGCGATAGGGGGCAAACGAGCAGACGGGTCACCTGATGGTAAGTGACTACCGCCGCCCATGGACACCCGCAACTCAAGAGTCACAAGTGCGTTGCCGGCCTTTATTAGGTTAGGTTTAGTTTACCTTAGGCTCTTAGTTTTTTCTTCTAATTGAGTTTATTGCAAGTTGTATTTTCCTGAGAGAACCTAACTTGTTTTGTAATTTTTCAGGCGATATATACATAAAGTGGTGTTGGGTGATTCTGGCAGCTACGATTCGTTCGATTGTATTACGTTACTGAGTAAAGTACGTAAGAGTACTAAAATATGTTTTTATTGCAAAACCTTAATTAAATACTTACAATAAATATGATAATGATTATTATATTTACAAAATGACACTCGTAAGCACTCAAATACTTTTTTATCTGTTCTAAATTAATTTTGATATTAGTTTGATATTTTACTCTACAACCTAATCAGTAACATTACATGACATCTGTTATTTGTTATTTGCTTTTTTATGCTAGACATTTTTTTTTTATTAGGTACTTATGAGTAGGTACTTATCTAGTACGGAGTCTTGCAATGTTGGATTGACACTCAGCATACACTGGGTTGATATAAATCATCCCAGTAGCTACAGATTCTGAGGATCACCCAAAAGTGACAATGTTCAAACAAAATATAGTTAATGGATTAATTCTTTTTTATTATATTTCACTAAAATTCATCGCCTTATTTTGAAGCTTTGAGCAGCTACCTACTAGCTATTGTTGAACTAAAAATATTTGAACATTGTTAGGAAATTTACATGAGAAGGAGTTTCCCAAGACACAAAACTCGGAAACGAAAAATATTGTATTTTTTTTTGTATTCATCAGTAATTATTTTCTACAATTCATAATACAAAGCTAACAGCCGTGAAAAAGGAATTAATACAACTTATATGTTTGAATGGTAGGTACTTTACTTAACATGTTCGTTTTGAGCAGCTTTTGAATTTTAAGTACAATCTTGTCTTAATTATTCATTGTGGGTTTTGAAGGCAGAGCTCAAAACATGAAAAAAAAAAAGCAATTGATATAGTTTGACAAAAAGTAATATGTACCGAAAAAATAATCTGTTTACAACCCTAGTTATATCGCAAACGTGTGATCTAAACGTTACGTTTTTGGAACGCCGCTTTGCCAGCAATGTTTTATCATTAATCACGATGATTCTGACTCGTATTTACTTTTTTTAAGAAATGTTATAAACTACCTAATACATGATTTATCACTTGCATTGGCTATCACGTTTCTACTTTATAATGTTCTAATTTTTAGTACCTCCTAGTGCAAATGCTGATGATTCTAAAATTTATACACATAGTTAGGTTCATTACTTTAGGTAGTCTTTGTAAACTGTGTATAAGATGATGATGTCATGTTTAATGTAATTTTTAGTAGTTCATCTCGTAGTTTACCTAATTTATTTGAGGAAAGATGGCATTTATCACTTTAATTACATACATTAATAAGCTCACTCACAACGACAGAATCACCTTTCTCAATACCCCGTTAATTGCTTTTATCCTTACATAATACATCACAAGCTTCCTCTACAGTCATAACCTTTTATACAAACCCGTTGGTTTCGAGGACCAATCCTTTCTACAGAACATCATCAATTTGACGGGTGTATTTTCTGCGTGGTCGACCCCTGCTGGCATTCCCATTCACGTTTGTTGTTGTATTGTCATTCGTTCTGCATTCATTCTTTCTACGTGCCCAAACCACCTCAGCATACCCTTTTTAATAATCATCACTTCGTCTTCTTGCGAATTCTGTCAAACAGTTCTACCCCACACATGAAATCACTAATTTCATCTCAACGGCATTTACTTACTTTCTAGATTTTTCTTCATTTTTTTTTTTTTTTTTTTTTTTTTTTATATTAGCCTACCATAGTGACTCCACTTTGCCTGATGGAAAGCAATAGGTGGAGTCAAAGAGTGGTGGTCACCATCCTCATTGCATGTGTAGTCAATGCAGCATGGTGACCCACACTATGGCGGCCTGGTGAGATGCTTTTTCACGCCCCGCTTAAAAGACCCGGGATCATAGTGGGAAGGAAACACGTATATATATATACTCACTATCATGCATTAAAGCGGGCAACAGTGCACCATTATATGCCAGGTATATCTTTTTAGGTACCGACTGACAAGTCATAAAGGCATGTAGGACTCCATTTACCCGATTACTCGCATTTAGTATCCTTTCAATATCTTTTTTGCATCTTCCATCCTTCTATAACGAAACACACCAGGTAAACAAACTATGTTACTCGTGGTCTATACGTTAATTTCCAATTATAACGACACTATGATAAAAAAGTAACAGTTTGGTTTATAAACTTCTACTATAATTTTACATAAATGCTCAAAAAAAATTTGAGTAATAATTCAAGTTCAAGTTGTGAATTAGTTGTTATTTAAGTTATTTACTTTGAGTTATGGAACATCACTCGGTTGCAATCGTTGAATTTAACAACTACATTTAAAATTTAGCTTATTAATTGTAATTGGCAAAGTTTGGTATAGGTTTTATATTATGTAAATCTGATAAAGAGTACACATATGAAATTTTTTTTTAAAAGAAAATAAAAACTTTTGTTTTTAAGGGTCCTGAATTACCCAGTATGTGTAGGAACATCATACATTTCTAGGTAGGTAGGTAATTTCTTGTCACTGTTGAGACCGATAGAAAAGGAGTTTTATTGGTCTCCCCAGTCCCAGAAAGTACAAGACATACGGGGGTACACGACAAGAGCTTTTGATTGCTACTGCAGTCTCTATCCCGTTTCTTAATCCTGGGCTTGCGGTATCTTATTTCCCCAGGTTCTTGTTCCTACCCATTTTCTTTTTATAAATCTGTTTATTCTTCCTTTGCTATCTTCAAACGACTAGAGGCCCAAGGAGAGTTGGACGGCCTACCTAAAAAGAAGGCTAGTTTCTTATATGGCCCTATATGGCAAAACTTACTTGCAAGGTGCACATTGCACGGACCCTAAATATATTCTGGCTAAACGTTGTAAGAAGATGATGATAATTTTAGAGCCTTGAATCGTTAAATTATATAATTAGAGCTTCAAAAGTGCTATTATATTATATTCGTGATATAATTATTCATCAAGTTAGCGATGTGTGATTGTACTGATTGCATAGCTTTAAATATAGTACAGTACACGAGTGACGTCGCCAGTTCCAAAAGCAATAACATTACTGCTTAACGCACACAGTAAATTAGCTGAGTTATTTTTATAACTTAAACTTCATGAATGTCTCAAGCTATTTTTAACATTTAATCTATGGTTATTATGAACTAAAATATTATTCAGCGGGATCTCAAATTTGTATTCTTAAATCTCATATTCACCTGGAGGTTAATTTAAAAATATATATTAATTATTTTATACCTTTCAAGATAAGCCAAAATAATATAAACAAGATATTCTGTACAGATAACATAAACAAAGAGTTCAAATACTCGGCGCCGTATCATTCGTTGGGTCGACTTGACTAAAATACCAAAAGTTCACGTACCGTGGAAATGGAACGTGACACTCTTTAACCCTATTCATAAGTGTTATAGTATACATTTAAACAGAGATAACATATGCAGTTTTTTAGTAGGTAGGAGAAGTGTAAATGTTAAGTATAAGTAAAATATTACATTACGAGCAAGGACAAGCTTCGCGTAGTAAATATTCGAACCTATAAATAGCTACAGCAGTATCTCCCCCCTCACTCCCATAGAGTAGTGTTGGCCAAAAGATAGTATTCTAACAACACCACTATTCTGTAAAGTCGAATGATTGGTATAGTAGGTCAAATTAGAGTTCTAACCATAAAAAGAGTTTTTATACATACAGCTAAATACGACTTATCACTTGCTCAATCGTTTTCACCGAAATAGGTACGGATTAACTTTTTAAATCTTCTGACCAAACTAATATTTTTTGAGGTCAAAACATTTAATTAATACATACTAGGAACAGCAAAAGCAACATCAATATTGAGTCGGAACGAAATCGAAGCACAATAAGACACCAACCAGCCATTGGTCTGCGCCCGCATCATCTGCTGCGGTATTGAAAATGTAATAAAGGCACCCAGTCGTAAGCTCTCGACTCGTAAATCCTGTTCCAACGGCTTGATAGATTGTTAAATTCTTTTTGTGAGAACTTTGAACTTCAATGCTTTATTTGAGTCTATAATGTTAAAATAACCACTTGTAATTTTCTGCATGAACATTTCACTGCTGTTTTCAGATAGTTACAATTTTGATTTATTTCTCTTTTAGAGTTAAAGAACCGATAAACTAAGCATTGAAAAAAAAAACAAAATTAATACTTACTTGTTTTTTATTTTGTTTTAGGTGAATACGTTACTTACAAATTAAAATCGCCACAGACTTTAATTTAAAAAGGCCCGTTTGTTTGCCCTTTGTCAAAATATAAACACACTTTATGGTTGTCAACTCAACAAATAGCTTTTATCATTTGGAGTGCTTAAAGGAATTCTTCGGATTTATTCCGGCCGCAGGTTTCCGTCATCGTCCAACACGACAAAACTACCATCCCCATCCTCTGGATGATTGGCACCCCACCACTATGCGCTTTTTGCCTTTTACAGAACTATGTATTTCTCAAACATTAAGTCTTTGGACATATACATATCTATTAATCAATAATAACAAAATAAAAAAAAAATACTTACAACTATTTCGAACACAAAAAAATATAAAATGTTAACATAAATTAAAAATGGACAAAAAAATAAATCAAATCTAAATAGAATTACAGATGATTTATTTTGGGTTTTTTAAAAAGTAGAACTCCCGCACTAGAATTAACTATAGTATTGCGGGGTCTTAACAGACATTCAAACATCGGACACAAAGAACACGCAGACTCAGAACAACAATTTTAGGATTAAATAAAGTGTTTTTCACGTGCGGATCGAACCCACAACACGGCGCGGCAGCGTATTGGCAAGGTAACCACTTAAACTAAAATATATATCTACATGACATACCAAATCACATTTTAAAGGTATTCCTTATCTCATACTTAACAATGTACCTACAACCCTAACGAAGGCTCAACTCCCTCTCTCCTCTTTCAACTTCTCTCTCCCCCTCGTAACGCCTGCAAAAGCGGGCAGCGTAGTTAAGACTCTTCATTTGCAGGTGTTTAATTGAATTATTGTCATGATAATCGTACATTTATTTTAAACTTTTAACTATATTATTATTAGTGAGGTTTCCGGAAGCCCAATTCCCCCTTCCCCCTTTTCTCTCCCCTCATCTCCTTTCTTCTTTTTTCCATCTCCTCATCCCTCCTCTCTTCTTTCCGCTCCCTGCATCCCCCATCCCTCATCACCCTCAAAGGCGGGCAGCGCACTTGCGACTCTTGAGTTGCAAGTGTCCATGGACGGCGGTGTCACTTATCATCAGGTGACCCGTCTGTACGTCTGTACCCCTATAGTATAAAAAAAAACTTACTTTTTCTTTATTCTGAAATAAGTACATATTAAAGTTATAGTTTTTAATATCTTTCAAACTGAAACAAAAGTGATTGAACCGATTTATGTGCGTTCATAGATTTGTTGTGGATTCATTGCGAGTATTGGTTAATTTGGTTAACATGTATGTATGTACAAACAAATGGTCAAAGACAACAGAAATCGGATGCTACATTGGTTGGTAATCGATGAGAATTACAGTTACTTTACTCATAGACTATACAATTTAGTTAATTAGTATTATATTGTGGGAGAATGGCGTCTCAAGTAGCCTCTAGGCCTGTGTTTCAGGCCTGGTGTCCTGAAGCACAGATCTACCCTACGTATTATTGCAATTGATTTTAAAAGATTACTATATTATGGCACACAGCTCAGCAGTCAGGATCACTTGCCACTAGTAAACAAACAGGCATGTCCAGTAGCATAGATAACATATTTATTATTATAATATTATCGCTCCTTGCGCGTCTCTGCGGCAATAACAACATTACCTTGAGTGTTTTCACAGATAGTTGGGAGTCTCTTGGATGAAATTTCGTATTCAACGAATAACGTTATAAATTTTTCCTTTTACATTTGTGCTAACACTAGTTATTACGTTAAAATTGTTACTAACACTATGCATAATCTATATATTTTTTAAATTAAGTCCTAAGGTCTAACACATTACACCACTTCAAACAAACTAGATTATTGTATACTGCATTAAATATTCATGATTATAATATTTATATTCACTGAGATCACACAAGAAATGTTTCAGATCTGTAGAAATTCCCAATATAAGAGGAATGAAATGAATTATTAATGAGAAATAAAAGTAACTTCCGTATCAAAACATGGATGAGAATTGTCTGTAACTCTTCAGTTAAAGACTCGATTCTGTTTTGATGCTTAACTACTCTATATGCCACGCTAATGCTTTGGACTTTACTACTTTATTTTAAATATTACCAATAAAAAAGGGAGGATTTACAGCATAAGCTGGTAAAGCGAAAATATTCCTAAGAGATAAACGCTGTTAAGATCTTTTTACAAAATTATTTTATTTAAACTAAATAAAATCGGGGGATTTAGGTGACTTGATTTGAAAGGTACACAGTTAAAACGTATCTATATATAGTCCTCCTTACCGACAATCAGACTATTTCTTATTATCGGCCCTAAAGTTACTGCATACATCGCACTTGGTTTAAAAAATCATATGGCAATGAACAGGAAAGAATGCAAGAATGTGACGGTCGATCTTAAAGACTGAAATGGCACTACAAGAAGAAGAAGAAGAAGAGAAAACTGCTATTATAGGAAAAGTTATCGTAAAAAAGAAGTAGTAATAGTGGGCATAATAACAATTATAGTTTTGAAGAAGCACTTAGTCAAATTATTTTACGTAAGCTATTTAAAGTAATTTAATTTAACGGTTACATAAAACATTGTGTTTTATTAAAAAAGAAATGAAGTATTAATTTGGTGTTATCGTATTAATCATACTTAATTGAAAAATAATAGAGGTAAATGCACCCTAGAATGTAAGAAACCCACCAAACATACACGCAACCCGTCAGCGAGTCACTCTTTTGTTCAAATAATATATGTATATTTTTCCCTTTGTAAAATGCTTTACACGTCGTATTTTTTAATCCGTTATGAAATATGTAAGTATGTATAGTGAAAACAAGAAACAACATTTATACATGAAACCCTTTGTATTTTGTCTCTATATTAAAGACAACTGCGAGATTTGGTGTCTATTACAATTTTGATCTAAGTGCTTAAAAAATTAAACTAGTGCGCTCATTCATGAACACGTTTTTACACACAAAAGCTTGTATTAATAAGTTGGGTAAACTAAGCGAAAGAAATATAAAATGTGACATCCTTTTGTGAAGGAAATCTGGGAACTGAAAACGTATTATTAAATTATCTAATAGTAATTAATCATTAAATTATCTAATAATTAAAGCAATTGCGATTATCGAATTTCATACCGAAATACAATTACTTATAAAACATAACTCTAAAAAATAAAGTTATAACAAAGGAACAGGGTATTGAAGCTTGTGCTTTAATCTTACACCTGTTCTCTAATACATTATTCATATTTCAATAAATGCCAGTAATAGCTGAATATTACTGAAATGTTAAGGATATTTAAGCAGCAGTAGCTGCTGAGGCAACACAACATGCACTGTTAATACGCTGGTTGATGAAACATATAATTATTTAATACGTATGCAAATCACTTCATTAACCAAACAATGTGTACTAACAGTAGTTTACTCAGTGCCTGGTACAGGCAGCAATATGTAGTTTTAATCCTGACTAAATGATTACATATAAATTTTAATATTTGTTTTTTACGTAACATACGATTTAGTATTTTTTTATAGTATGTCGAAGGAGGAGACGGTGACGGCGCGACGTGAGAGAGAAACAACATATGTACATTTATAAACTCGAGAGTGATAACACTTGTTCAGGTATAAAGAGGTGTTTTAGAGTAGTGTCATTTTAGCTTAAGGGTAACTGAAAAAACTTTTATTTTTTTTATAATCGTTCTTACTTTTATAATTTTCATTTTTCTAAACTGCGATTTTTTTTTTACCATCTGAATAGACTTTTAATTTACATAGCTCATGGTGCCTGGTTGCCCAAGCCTCAAAAGGTATGTTAGTTTCTCGACTTAGTACGGAAAATAATAACAAAAATACATTTTAGTTAAATATTCACTAACTACAAAGTAAAACCAGGTTCAAAAGAATTACAATAAATAACAAACAAGTGTACCGTCTGGCCGTCGAACCTATAGCGTTCGAGGTGGTGAGAGTTTTTGAGAAGACGACTTAAATTGAATAGCTGTCGTTCGTTTTGATGTTTTAAAAAAGGTTTTAGAATGACAATTAGGTCATGCTTATCATAAAAATGCATGTCATCGGAACTGACAGTACATGAAAATTTTCAGCTTAGCTGGTCACCGCTAAGCGGGTGGGATTTTACGTGCAAGATTTGACCGGAACAAACATATATTGCAAGTTAAATAAAATATTTCATTTGTGTTATTAGAATGATTGAAACTATCGTCGCACATGTGCGTGAGTGTACATCGCGTGCGATACGTGTAACAACGTTTACTTTCCGTGATACAAACAAAATATTGCAAAACGCAATAATTTGCATTACACTTGCCCGGGGAAGGGCGGGTCTTGTCATTAATAATAGAGTATAGTTAGAGGGCGTTCCCGCCCTACAGGACGGGGTTAACAACCCTTGTTTAACATTACAGAGGTAGTCTAGATTCATTTTATGCTACAGTTACTAGTGCATATTTACGTTAAGTTTTTACATTAAAGGGAAAAGTGGTTTGGTATAAAAATGAAAGCATAGACGTTTCACGCTAGTTATCCGATTAGGGAGGTTTTATTTTATTTCTGTAGAAAAACTTTTCTACGAAATATAAATTGTATTGTGGGTACAATAATTGGTTGTAATAAACAACGAGGCTGAGGGATTACTTGATAAGCTTTTTGTCATTTTTTATAAACTTGTACTAACTATGGCTTAAAAATACTTTTATGAAAAACTTTGACATATAGTTTGAATTGCTTTTATAATAACTGTAAAAGTAGGTACAGATAACAGCGTACAAATAGATTTAGCGGAATAGCTCTATTTTTGTTTGCAGAGAAGCTTTATAGCATTCTATAAATTTGTATAGGGTTGACAATGCAAACGTCGGCCTTCGTTTAATGCCAGTATTTTAAGAATTTATTTTATTTTATTGTATTTTAAGATACAAATACCTGACTGTAATCAAACGAAACATATTATATTATAAAAATAAAAATTATTACTCTTTATTTAGGAAATATTATTATTGTGTTATTTTAATCATCTAATATGGAATATGAAGAACACTACGATAGCTAACACTACGATAGATACCTATTACATAATTATATAGTTATCTTCTATCAGAAGGCGTCTGATATAATTTAATCTATATTTTGTGGGGCTATTTTGGTTAGGGGTTGTCAGAGGCTTACTGGTAGACGAACCTGATACTTTCCAAGGGTGTTGTGAGAGGGGTCAAAACGTAATAGTCGGAGGTAGGGCAATATCATCTAACTACATACTAAAACGCATGTTGCGGGACACTTATTTTGCGAAGTGATCTTTTACTCGATATGCAGATGTTCAGGGAAAACTCTGACAAGGATTTTTTTTAAAACAGTTTTAAATATGAAGCCAGTAAGTAAATTTAAGCCTCAAAAGGTAAAATACATAATCCAGAAATACCGGAATGAATTTATTTTATTGTATCTGATAGATTTGTGTATTGGCGACGAATGCTACAGTTGTTAACGCACTACAGTCGAAAAAAATACTGCAGGAGGCGCCACTCATAAGTGTTATCCCTATATCTGTTATAAACTGACACATCAATAGGTATGTAGATCTTTTAGTTCATAGTTAGAACTTACGATACCCCACTGAGTGCTCTCCCATACACCAAATTTTGAATTCAAATACCAGTTTCTGCTGCAGCTACCTTCTTGCAAAAACCCAATTGCCTCTAAAGTAGAGTGTGTCGTCACACAACTCAAACAGTCAATCGAAATTGACGTTTACTCTTGAACTAAATTGTTTTATAAAAGCGTTAGAAAGCTGTTTAATGCGTTTAACATGTCAACAGTAATGCGCTTTAGATAAATTTTGTCAGTTGTTTGGGTTGAAATAATCGGCTTACAAACTGGTTCAGACCGGCTGTATTTTTAAGATTTATGTACGTACTTTTTGAACATTTTAGGAATTTTGTAAAATATTGTTCTGCACTGTAGATTTTGTTTTTATTGTTCTCGGTTGATGGTAATTGGTTTGCCCCTCACACGAGTGGAAAGGCATTATGGTTGGCAAAATGTGGGTGATTGGATACGCTCTGCGCCTACCTCTTGGGGGATATAGATGAACGTGTACGTAGGTATGTACATAATATATGTTCGGCACGTAATAGCCGGTTCGACCAGAGCATTACCATGGCCTCACAGAAAAGCGGTTGTTAAACAATACTAGCATTATGTGACCGAGTGACTGAGGTTATCGGAAGCCCAACCCACTTTACCTTCAATAATAAAATTGTCTGCCTGATTTATTGATAACAGTAATCGTAAGATTATTGTTCCACTCTATTAGTATAGAAGAGAGAGAAATAATGTTTGTGGTAATTACTATTTTATGTTAAATAATATTATAGCAGTCTAGAGATGACCCGCCCCGGAGCCCCGGAGACACAAAACATTAACCTAATTAATTGACTACACACAGTTCTCACATGTACAACACTCAAAAATTCATATTATAGTAGCATGCTGCTATATACCTTCCTTAATAAATGGGCTATCTAATGCAAAAGCATTTTTTCTAATCTGATTTGTTATTTTTAAGATTAGAGCGATGAAAAATATTAGTACAGATTTGTACTATATTTTTTTTTGACAAACTCAAAAATCATCTAATACCTTTAAACAAGCAATTCTAGTATATATGTATATAATCTGAATCTCAGAAACAGCTACAAAGATTTTCATGAAATTTAGTATGCAGGTGGTTTCAGGGGCGATAAATCGATGTAGCTAGGTTTCATTTTCAGAAAATGTAATTTTATCCGTGTTTACAGGCTATGAAAAACTGCTACAATATTATTAGATTATGTAAATTTCGTCACCATCTATAAGGTTCAGGTGGGAAATAAGGTGTCTCGAAACCAGAAGCCCCGGTTCGAGTCCAGATAATTGTTTCTTTTTATGCCATCTTTTTTTTTTGAAGTTCCTTCTTTTACACGATTTACTAAAAAAAACCGACCATCCAGGTACTATAATTAATACAATAACTATTGTAATATTTTTAGGGTTAGATTTGCATTTCTACTAACTTTACTACTAGAATTTATATCGAGTAACATATAGTTATGAGGTAACTGGCTACATTGGATTCGAAACTTCTAGCATTTTTGTACCTAGGTATATGAGTTATGTCCTAAAAAATAAATTTATATTTGTATGTACCTATGTATGATGTTATCCATATTAGTTATAATATATATACACATAGTCACTCAAACCTGTATCCTCGAAGGGGACAAGCAGAGTCGTCAAACGTCCAGTTTTTACTAACCATAATTTAGTACTACTCTACATGTACATACATCTACTATTACTATTAATTACCAGAACAACTATTGCATAATACTACATTATGCAAATAATCAACCACAAACATTGTATTTACCAGGTTGCCACAAAACCATGACAACTTAATTATGTCTCAAAACGCGAGCGTTGATAGGCGGCATATTTTAAAAATAATGTGCGCCCAATTTCACGGCTCGCGACCACTGCCCGCCAGCCGCCAACAAGCTTGAAATGAATTATTGCTCACAATCACTAATTCCTTCTTAGGTTTAATACGAACTTCTCGACCGAATGATATGAGAACAAAACTTTTCATAGGGAGTGGACTTTTTAAGGAGGTAATACTATTATTTCTGGGTTTGAAATTATTTGGTGTAGCGCAGAATTTACGTATTAGTGTTGTATGTTACAAAAGATTATACAAAAGTCCAAAAATTCATAAATTTCTTCACTATATCATCAAACATAAAAAATATAAAGGACAGTAATATTGTCTGGTACTTGCAGTATGCACTACACATATCTTTTAATTTATTTATTTCACTATGTCACTAAATTACAGGTTTTTCTAATGCAAGTATGTGGTCATAGTCTTGTCTTATTGATTATATTATTTATGTATTTCTTTAAATAATTGTGTTTAAAATTAATATGTACTTAATTAATAGTGTTTTCATAGAATACAGTTACCATGAAGATCCCCTATCCCTAATACATGCAAAACATAATAAGGTAATCACAACAGTGTGTACATTCTCAAGTAGTGAACAAATATTTATAGAGATCAGGTATACATATTTGCCAATGAAATGTCATAATAATGTTACAAGAGGCAGGCAAGTAATAAGTGTCACAAGAAATATCAATTTAAATTTAAAAAACCTGTTTGGATATTGAATGGTCCATTTTTTTATTTGTAATTATATTTATATATATATAATTCATTGTAAAATATTTTCTAATAAAGTTTACTGCGGAAAAAATCACTCCGCATGTCATGGCTGTTGCTAATAAAGCAGCGGCCTAACTTTTTCGTTGCTCTGTGACCAAAGAGAAGTTAAAGTTCTCGACCATTCTTGTTCAAATGACAATTTTCTTTGCAAGAAACTAATCTGTCTCATACCTCTTAATAAAACACAGAGACCCACGTAAGCGAGATTAATCTATTTCTTCAAGTCTCTATTTTGTAACGAAATATTTTGATGTCAATCACAGACATGATTTCATGACTTTTGACATAATTTTCAACAGTTACTTTCCAATAATTTTTTTAATGCAATTTCTAGTATATTAGCAAATGGAGCCTTATTTTAATTTTGGGAAGTGCCAGAAGGCTGCTATTATGAGAAACGAGGGTTAACTGAGGATATCTTTCATTTTGTATCAAATTTGGCACACAGAGAATCGAGTTGAAGGTTCAATTTCGTTATTGTTCTGTCACTGATGGAAGAAATTCATTTTTTTCTTTGCCATATTTTGTTTTAGCAGTATAATGTTCTTGTACGGTAACCATATAAAAATCGAAGACCCTTCAAGTTAAGAATATGAAAAACGTTATTTAATATATTATTGCAAAAAGTCGTACACCCACTTTGTGAGATATTGAATTATTACCACAGATGAAAACAGCGTCATTGTGTCATTGGCCCACCTTGTTGAGATAATTAGCATTATAATTGTTTCAAGCACAGGAAGTGCACTGCATAAAAAAACACAACAAAGACTTATAAATAGTAGCCTTTGAGGGAGACAGGGGGAGTTTTACCTCCAGAAACCTCACTCATTTCGGGGAAATGCAATACAAGCGTTACTATAAAACCAGTTTTTTGTGAGGCCGGTCGAGCCGGCCCATTCGTGCCTAAGCATGGCTCTACCACCTGGAATTTAATTTAACGATATTTGAGTCTTTTAAACATATGGAAAAATATATCTAAATTTAATAATATACCGTGTTTTGCAAAATATCTTTATAATAATTTAATTCTTACAATTTTAATCTAACCAATAAAATGAGCCCTTTTCTCGACAGCAATATGAACCCCGGACGGTGAAAAAGTGTGCTACAAAATTTGCTCTGTGTATTTTACTAAAATTTAAAGGTAGGCTAGTATTGTGAATTAATGTCAGATTTTATTATAAGCAAGTAATTAAAACGCAAAATAAGGGTATGTTATTCATGCATCCCTAATCAAATAAAACGACAAAATTAATCTGAACGATTCACCGCTCCTTTCCGTGTCCGGTCTCAGCCAATTTCATAAAATAACACGTCACGTATTTGTGTTGCCATAATGGAAATGTACACTCACTTGTTTTGTTTGCTTCTGTTATTAATTCATGGTATTCATAGAAGGGATATTATATATGGGTGTAGCAATTTTGATTGGATTTCACCAAAGCAACTTTTTATAACTTCGTATACGTAGGAGTCTGATTCAATAACCGTTCAGAGATTCCTTTGATTATATTTCACGAACGAAATATTATTGCTGTACCCTTTGAATGGATATTTAATTTTCATGGAGGTAGAACAAGTTATCTGAATTCCGAGGAAAGTAATATCCACGTGAAATATTATAGCAATGACTTTGTTTTACAAAATGAATTTCTTTTCTTTAGGAGGTATAACAAAAAGCGGATAAGTCATTAAAAGTGTCGACGAAGCGTAAGAAAAGTGAGCCGAGCAAAAGTGGTCGAATTCAACCGGAGCCGCTTCTTATCGAAAACTTGAAACTAGTATGGTTCCTACGAACGCTTATTAAACTTTTCTTTACTTTAACGAGTCGAACGTCAAATTTCTAGAATAGTTACAGACTTCATATCTCGCTGTTACGTTCTGCAATCTTTCTTTTAGTTTGCGCTGAATTCAATTAGTAAAATGAATTCCGTCTGAAGAACTTAAAGATTCAATTGTTATTGTCAAATTTTTAATACGTTTTATTTTTATTAGTATTATAATATAACTAAATAAAATAAAAACAGATAACTTCTATATTTAAACCACCACGTATTTTTGTATAATGTATGTGTTTGTGTTTTTATATATTTTGTTGGACTTTGAGTTAAGTGCTTCTTAAACAAGTTCCTTTATTACACTTAGGTAGCCAACAAAGGACTCAAACTACTTTCATAAGCAATAACAATATAAATTTGAACTTTCGCGTGATTATGAAACAAATATATTGGAGTTTATTTATTCTACTATCCATTCAATTTATCATGGCAATTTTTCAATATATTATTCTTTTACATTTACAGAATTAATTCTTATTAGATAGTAGTAAACATTGTGGTCATTCTTCTTTAATTTAACTGTTAACAACTGTCCTAGCATGACATATGTACGTACATATATACATTGCATTGAATCCACCCAATTGATTACATGTTAAAGACTTTATCTGCACCTAATTCTGCACAGAATAAGCAACCTATTGATAAAAGTAAATATACTAGTGCATATGATCACAATAATCATTAGTATGTCTCACATTTTATATTATATATTTTTAATTATTATTATTTTTATTCTTATACATACATTTTATATTATTATTCTGAATAGCTCAAGAGACTTGTTTTTTTTGTTGGAATAAACAGGTTGGGTTTAAAGTGTCTCATCCAGTAGATAAAATCAGATTGGTCCCGTTTTTGTTAGGGTAAAGCATGTAATGAGTCGTCTCAATGTTTCGATTGACCGCCTTCCACCTTCCCGGGCAATTCACTTCATCTTTTTATTCTTTAAGTTCTCTTATTCGACTTTTAAAGAAATCTGTTTTCAGAATACGCTGTATAAAGGAAAGATGTATCATCATCCCATAGATATCTACTGTTAGACACAGATACTACATGGATGGCACTGTGGTTAAAGTTGTCCCCTATTCGCTGCGCTACCTCGACGAGTGTTGTAGGTTCGCTCCGAAAACGGGACAAAACTTTGAGTAAACCTTAAATTTTATTGTTTTCTGAGCCTTGGTGGTCTTCGTTGCCGATATTTGAATGTTTGTAAAGTCTCCGTGCTACAGGAATTAATCCTAATGCGGTAAAGTATATCTCTTCGGTGATATAGGTGTGAGTGTGTATTTGTGTATGTACATAAGGGTAGCTTAGAGTGCGTAAACTTTATATTCGTATTTTCGTTTACTGTGTGGTAGTGAAGGAGTATACTTTTTTCCTTTATTCATCATTCATCACTTCATTTGTCACTTCACTTTATATTTTGTACTATCTAGCACTTCCTATATTATTAGTTACTAAATCGAAAACTGTATGTAGCTCATCTTTATATATCTTACACAGTCAAAGTAATATCAAAACGTTGTGCTTACTAATAATTCCACAGAACCTAAAGTAATATCAGCACCGAACTTTAGCTCATAACTATTACAATTAGTATATAACGACCATCAGTTATTTAAACATGGCTGTAATTAAATTAGGCGGCTAAAATAAAAGGTACGGGAAAGGGGTTATTAACTATACGGTTGGGACCCCTCCCTTAGTTACTAAAGTTTTAATTTTGTTTTGTTTAATATAAAGTGCAGTAAATTATTACGCATTAAAGGGTAGGCTAATAACGCCAACTGCCTCGCTTATGGCTGCTGTAGAAATTAATAGCGCTAATAGTGATGATAATTTCCTCATCGATATTGCAAAAAATATAAATTTTATTACATTTATTTAATGGGTGTCAACGTTTTAATATACCTACCTATATGTGTATACTAAAAAGCGTTATTATAATGTTAACATTTAATATTAAACGACAAAGGATACATAAACATGCCTTCGTCATGCAATATTACACCAAAACTTCTTTAAGAATTCCATTTTGTTGTTATAACACAGAGCATAGTACATATTTATTAAAATATACGGTTTTACTTACGTGTGTATTTCGGGGATGCCCAACTAGTTTCGGTCTCGACAGGAGACCTTTCGCAAGGAGTAAGTCGTCCAGCCGCGACGGTACCGGATGTCACACTGAGTAAGCGACGTTGGCAGAACTCGTATAGAACTTTGCAAACATACAAACAACAACTGTTTGATTAAAAAAAGTGGGTTGTATTTTAGCCCTTCTTTTGGTTCATGTAAGAATCGAATCCACGACCTCTGTTTCAGCCACCAGGGTAACTAACTAGCCGCTAGATAAGTAGGTCAGTCATTGACTACTTTTTAATAACTTTTTGTACACATAAGAAATGAACATTAATTATTTTAGAGCCCCCTAAACATGAAAGTAGAAAGGTGTGATACGTGTAAGAAATAATACTATTGACTCATGTCAGGACAATGACAACAGACAAAATAATAGATTCATAGTATTATTAGTAAACTAAACTAACAACCAGTAGGCCAGATACCATATTAAGATGGTTAAAGGCAAAATAAGAATATCTGTATGTTATTGCATTTGCAACAAATGTGTAGTCTGTTTAAAAATAATTGTAAACAAATGACTGTGGTTTTTATCGATAGATAAATTATTCAGCAGAAACCCGCATCACTAAACGTTCTTTAGATACGTGCTAGGGCGTCAGGAGGGGATATCCGGCTCTTGTGTGGGTCGCTAATATAGCTATCCTCACTCGAGGCGATGTCGCCGACCTAGCGCGAAACTCATTAAAATTATCACTAATTAATAATTAAAACTCTGTAAATTAAAATCGGAGTGCCTTAATCCATAGGCCTGATTCTCGGCTCAATAATGGGTTGTATTATTAAACTGAAGATGACTACTTCCTTCTATAATGCATGTCGACAGGAACGGCCGACTCCAAAACATCGTAAATACTTTATTTATCATTTTTTTTTTTTTTTTTTTTATACTATAGGGGGACAGACGAACAGACGGGTCACCTGATGGTAAGTGACACCGCCGTCCATGGACACTTGCAACTCAAGAGTCGCAAGTGCGCTGCCCGCCTTTGAGGGTGATAAGGGATGGGGGATGCAGGGAGCGGAAAGAAGAGAGGAGGGATGAGGAGATGGAAAAAATGAGAAAGGAGATGAGGGGAGAGAAAAGGGGGGAGGGGGAATTGGGCCTCCGGAAACCTCACTCAATTCGGGGAAATGCAACGCAAGCGTTACTTCACAACCGGTTTTCTGTGAGGCCGTGGTATCGCACCGGTCGAGCCGGCCCATTCGTGCCTAAGCATGGCTCTACCACTGAAAAACTTTTGTAGGACATCCATAACATTGCCTAAAAATATTAATTTTAGGGGATACTAAAATTAATTTTCTTAGGTCAACAAAGTGTCTCTATTTACAGAATTGAAGACTTTTTCAGGACAACCTTCTGAGACGGCCTCCTCTTTCTCAACGCTCAGGTACGTATAGATGTCAGCCTCACAATTACCTTTAGATTCAAAACATAGTTGCAAAGGCTTGAATTTCATTGCACGGTTGGTGCTGTAATACTTGCAGCAAATTTTGGCCACCACGTATTAGAGTAGACCTTCAGACAGACAGACAGAAAATAGGACCAATGCCACCATCAATCTTGCGAAGTGTACATAAATTGGGCCCATATAAGATGTCAATGATGTCATCATCCACATTGCTGTAGAGCATAATATTTACTAAAACGAGCTAACAGCTGTTAAAACGTCCTTAGTTGTAATAGTTAAATGTTTAGTGCGGGTAGTAGTAGGTGGGTTAGGAAAGGAGGTCATCCTGAGGCGTGGGATGTTTGCTATTAAAACCCGTGATAGCATCGGATGAGTAAGGTGCTACCACGGCGCTGCTAAAAAAGCAATGTAGCTGCTCCCCCTATGTCACCTTCTCTTAGTTTTGTTTCCACGAAACTACAATTGTCAGTTTTATGTGAAAAAAATAAAAATTTTGAGTGAAATTTATTATAGCATTATTGCTATTGTTCTCTTAATTTGGGTCGTGAAAGATTTTCTTATGATATTATGTTTCTTAATGTTCAAAACTGCATAAGCAAAAGGCAAACCGAACCGTTCAATAAATCCCAGGCTGGTATAGAAATCTTCCGGACAACAAGACCTACACACTGAGCTAAGTAATAAGCAACGGTAGGCCTCGCACCTCGGGGAACTCTTTTGAGGATCAGAAAGAAATTTTTGAAATGGGTCAACTATAGTCAAAAAGGGCTACATTAGAACATGAAAGTACATTTTGTGACCTATTTATTTTCCCGAAATTTACGCTACTACACCGCTCGCACTACCACCGTTTATCAGACTTAAAAACAATTGTTACATAATATACAAAAAAAAAACTTATATGAAAATGCACTAAAATTCACTACTTAAAGCTCTACTGACGCCTGCGGATCCCCGCCTGGAAGCGTCTTCTGGCGCCTGCGTAACGGGACAGGACAGGATCGATCGATCTTCAAAATCGTTAATATTGCACGTGTATTTATATAATATCGTGTATTTATATATATTTGATATAATATCGTGCGTCAACTCTATAGGCAGTATCAAAAAAATTACCGGTTATCATCAGAAATTCAATTGCATTGGTCTAGTGTTGTCAGATGAATGCTTCTAGCATACTGAAAGCTTTGTATAATGAAGAATGTTTTACATCTATACACATATTATCTAAACATAACATCACCACACTCACACACACCGTTACACACACACTCGCACACACCAACACAGACACATTATAAAAATAAATTAAAAGGTCCCATTTAAAAATCAGCGTCAGGCACGGTACAAAGCTGACCTGATACGGGCGCTTATTTTGGTGAAACTGTGAGATACTTACTCCTCGTCTAGTAAATTTAAACTATATCTAACCATTGGTTAAATGAGTGTATCACTCTGTTAGCGTCTCGCTTAGTTGTGCCAGAATAAACGTACTTTCTTTCTTCTTTCATTCCTTCTGGTGGTGTGACACAAAAGACACATTAGAAGAGAGACATTTTTAAACAGACGGCTGTATATAAATTTCTCTCTTCCAATGCGTCTTATTACAATCACCTAACGCAAGCTTTTAGTTATATTATAGCATTTGTACTCGGTGACCGTACGTTTCTAAGTGAAGTTGCATGCCAATTGCGTAGCATTATCACTACACTTTACTTGTTCTGTTTCTTATGTAGACTTTTATTATTACTCTTTTGCATAGGTATTTGTGAACAATGTGTAAATAATTATACACTGTTTGTATTAACTCAAATCACCTAAGCCGTAAATATAAATGGTTGTTAAACATTCGCTTCCAGGGCTCGGACTTCCCAGTATCAGCTAGTTGAAGTTATATGGTATGCTGCTTTGACCTTGATTGCTTTATTCTCTATAAGTCATCACCCCACTCAATAAGGCATCCGTTTAAGTCATATCCCTTTCCTTCGCTTCTATCCCCCCTTTAACTTGATATATATATTTTTTCTAAATTTTGTGTAATTAAATGAGAAAATTTATGTTTAAAATGGATCGATTTAGACGATTTTCATTGTGTTAAATAAGTTTTGTCCAGTTTTTGGATGTACTTCATAATAAAGGACACAGAACAGTACTGATGTAACATAAACATTCAAGCGCAGACATCATCAGAACATATTAGTTTATTCAATAAGATAGTTTAATAAAAAAATATACTTGGTAACGTTGTAGTAATGCCGCCTTGTTTTACAAAAGTAGTCAACCAGAAAATCTAATTAAAATAGATAAATTTATTTTTTAAATTTAACAAACATTATATCACAAAATTTCACAGCTTTTAATTTAAAAAGAAGCTATTACAGATTATGTAACTAATAGTTCAATAGAAACGAGATTTAGGTTTAGCCGATGGTAGTTGAGACACTTATCTTCTGCGCTGCAGCTGGGAGAAAGAGGCTGGCGCGAGGTTCTCCGTCTCTTATTTAGCGCCGTGTGGGGCTGTGGGGCACCAGGAGAAGTCGGGTGAGATGGAGTGCATGGTATCACGCGACAACTTCTACTACGAAGTTGAAATGTGTCTTTTGGGTACTGAGACTTTTATTTATTCCCTTTTGCATTTGTATTTGTAAACAATGCGTAAATAATTATGCTTGTATTGCTGCTGCTTGTTAATACCAGCAGCAGGTGATCTGAGTTAATAACTCAAATCACCTAATGACACAATAAATGAGGTGCAATGCTCTTGACACTAACAGAGCATCATTATGGCCATAATTAACATGTTCTATTCGAAGCACAGTAGGCCGAATGGCGGACAATGGGACAACATGTTTATTGGACTCCATATATTTGTCAGTCAATTGTGTTGGCACATAATAACTTGCCCTCTACTATTATATCATACACATGCACAATTTTCTGACGAATATAAGAATATTAATGGAAGATAATTCGATACTACAATACAATACAATATATATTTTACTAAGTGGTTAGTATTAACTATTTATTTACTAAGGGTTTGTTAAAAAATCACGGTTACACGAAAATAGCATAGCTCATAGTTGATAGAATCAAAGTGTTTACGGTAATGTGTCTCTCTATCAAATGTTAATATGTACATTAACGATAATCCAAAATATATTTATAAATAAATACCATGCCAAGACACGTAGTAAAAACCAGTCTATGTTATGAATTATTTAGAAATCATTTTAAGGCTGCAGCGCTCGGCAATCGAATTGTCGGCTCGCAACGATATTGCGAATGTAATAAACTGCTCTAAAATTATTTCCACTTCAACCAAACCAACCAAACATACAGATTCTAACAGAATTTTCGTCTAGAGGTATGTGAACGTACAATTTATTATGCCAATATTCTAGCTTGTACAGCTACAGACGTTTAATAGAGTAGACGTAAATATTAAGTTATATTTTAACTTAAATAGGAAGAAATGATATCGACAAATAATGGCAGCTTTAAATAAATTGTACGTCGTTAGCGGATATATGCAGGTCTGCTTTATACGGCCATGGCTGCTTCGGGAAGTACCTGTGTCGCGGATACTGTCCTACACACACTGGCGGCCTGTCCAGCGTGAAGTCAGAATGCCACGTCCTCGTGACAGCTATAGGTATGGGAAGCCTCTCGCTAGAGACCATGGTGCAGCCATGGTACAAAGCAAGAGCGTGTGGGATTCCGCCGCCTCATATTGCGAGGAGGTGATGTACGCCAAAGAGGTGGCGGAAAGGGAACGGGAGAGGTCTAGCACTCTCCTGTCCCACAGAGGACGCTCCAGGCGTCGTAGAGACGATCTACGGCCTCTATGATCACTGGTCTGAAGAAGACGAGACGTGGCTTGACGCAAATTCCCAACATGTTTCGAGACCACCTGTTTCATAAACAGGTGGTCTCGTCTGTCGGGGATCGAGGGACATCCTTCCTAGGCTATACCTTAACCCCCGGCTATAGACATTTGTGTCGGAACACCGTGTGGTTTTAGTCGGTTCGATTCCGACATAGACACTTCACCGAGTTTTACTCGATGAGGTGGTACCCGGGGTAAAAAAAGGTCTTTTTTCTTTTTTTGAAGGGGTGAAAGATCCTCATGGATGTCCTTCGCCCATGGGGGTGGGCGAAGGGGTCTGTCGGACTCTTACCGACTAAAAAGCACCCCGGTGTTCCTCTACTTGCCCATGGTCGGGGGAGCGAGAATGCATTCTTCCGCTACCCCCGACGGACATTGACCCGTCTCACCCAAGATGAGTCCCGTCACACGGTGCAACCGTCACCCGTCGTTTGCAGTCCTCAAGAAGCGAGCACGGAACATTGCGCATGCCTCTCGGGCCTGTATCTGTCGGACGACGAAATCCCATAAAAAAACATTTGTGAACACAATTTTTTTTTTTTGGTTTTAGCGGTTCGATTCCGACATAGCCACTTCACCTAGTTTTACTCGATGAGGTGGTACCCAGGGGAAAAAAGGTCTTTTTTTTTTTTGTTTACGGGGTGGAAGATCCTCATGGATGTCCTTCGCCCATTGGGGAGGGCAAAGGGGTCTGTCGGACTCTTAATGACTAAAAACCACCCCGGTGTTCCTCTTCTTGCCAATGATTGGGGGGGCGAGGATCACAATTGTATTCTTCCGCCACCCCCAACAGGTATTGACCCGTCTCACCCAAGACGGGTCTCGTCACCCGATGCGACCGTCACCCTTCGGTCGTAGTCCTCAATGAAGCACGCACAGAACACTGCGCGCTGCCTCTTAGGCCTGTGACTGTTCGGACCACGAATTAGTTGAAAAAAAGGTCTGCTTTATTCATTATAACCTTTATAACCCTTGTATAACATCGTAATCTATGCAAATGGCAAATCCAACAATTATTATATTAAATAATAAAAAAAGTTCAATATTTGCTCATTTCTTTAATGAGCAAATATTGAACTTTTATCGTAATATCATATCAATAATATCATAACTTTAGATGTATAATGTGAAATAGTTAAGAACGTGAAATGCTTCATATACGTAAACAAAATATTGAAAAGGTAAAGCTTGTCTTTAATTCTATAAATGCTTAGGATATTACAGCAGTAAGATAGTAGCCATGAAGTGCAGGTGTATGTAGTTCACAAAAATAGAATTTGCAGCATATAGCTTCTGTATTAACATTACTCTGTTGAATGATTCTGTGACTTGAAGTCACGGTCTCTCACCGTCTGACGAGAGATGACGAGTTCTCATATTTCTGTTGCCGAGATAATAAGTACTCTATACGGTGTTCCATAGGCAAAAATTTAAAGAATTGCCATTAAAAAGAAAATTAAAAAATATAATTGTTTACTTTCTTATAGCACACAGACAGGCAGCTTTAATCTGTTCTATCAAAATTACAATAATCCAGGAATACGACTTAGTACTGCTTTATATTTGCACATTTACTCAAAGGTTTTCTGTTCCCTGTGGTTTTAATTTGAATATTTGCGTAAGCAATGCTTCATTATGATAATACTGGATAGTGCTCCATACACAAGATTAATCCATCTATCTGTACAGAGAATTTAGAGTAGACCAGATTGAAAAATAAAATAATTTCTCTTTAAGAGTTAATTTTAAACTTCTAACTTTGCTAGCGGTTCCAAAATAATCTATAAAGTAGTAAAGGCTATATAGCACAGTTGTAATTATTTAATGAATAGGTTTAGTATTTTACTTGAAAGATAAATAATACAGAAATGAATTTAAATTTTTTAACTGACAAAATTTAATTTACTTTACTTACTGCTATTGTTACAGCGTTCTAATAAAAATGCATATGGCATATGAATATTTGGTATGAGAATAGTCCCGTTTCTGCGGTCGTATTCAATGAAGCAGTCGCGATTCAAACTGAAGTATTTCATATTGTGCAATCTCTTTCAGGCGCTAGACAATGAGATACGCGCGGGAACGCATCACTCAACGTCACAGCTCGACGTGTATTTTTACATGCTCACAATACTTGGGGGGGAATAATTTCTATTGTCAGTAAACACGGCGTCGCTTTGACTCGCGATCTCCAACTGGCTACTACTTTTTCTGTTTTTTTTTTTTTCATAATGTGTTGCTGTTATATCAAAAGTCAGTGTAAAAATACCATTGCAAGTTGTAATAATTTAAAAGTGAAAGACTTACTAAAATTCTTTAACAGCGTAACCAATTTTATGGTATTTATTGGTCCTATCCATCATTTTTTTACAGGATGGGTTCATAAGTTATAGAAAACGAATTTTAAATTTATTTAATAATTATATAAAGTTTCTTTAAAGAAGACAGTGCCTTCTTAAATTCTAAACATTTGACTATAGCTACTCCATAACTACAACTACATGTGTTTTATGCATATTTATTTAGTGTATATATTCTTTGGTTCAGTGTACATATACTTATTCTGACGTAATCGTATCGCTTTACTTCTGTTAATACTCGTATAGCAGCTTGAGCTGACATTTTCCATTTAAAAGTAATCAGAACAACTTTCTTTGGTTTTCTCACAAAAATATTTCTTTTGTACTCTTTGTATTTTTAGATTAGCCGTGTGTTATTTTTGTTATCCTTTTTATTAAAACTGAACGTTATTATATAATTTAGCGATTTTTTTCTATATTCATACCTTATACCGTATACATTCCACGCATCAATGACACGTACATATTCCATGCATCAATGACAATGTTCAATGCTGTCAACAGTTGTTCTTAGCCATTTTCAAATAGCCGTCATGCCATAATGTTGAAAAGATCTTATACATAGTGTATACCCATTACGTCTTTTTCTTTTTGCTATTACCTTAATTTGATTATTCTTTAATTATTTAAGAAATTATATTTATTATCAATCTAAAGCCCAGTTTTCTTTAGCTACTCAATTGAGTTAAAACAAACCTATATACTGTCCTGTATAACATCAACAACCGTTACAAATTGGTACGTAACGTTTATTTTCTTATCAAACTTGAGGCAGTAATCCACGCTACTATTAGGTTAGTGCCAATAACACTTAATGTGGTCATCATAACCATAATGCGCTCTTAATGACTGAGATTTATCAGCTACTCATTCGAAGATACGAATGAACGTATACTAAACAACATACATATGTAACTAACGTGTCAGTGGTCACTTTCTTTATGGCAGATTTTGAGTCTGAACATTCAACTTTAATATTATATTTGTCATGCAAATAATTATTTATTACTTTCTATGCGACGCCTCTTGCTGTATAGTTCGATTCAATTTTCTTTCAAGTGACTATACCTTTTGAAAGAAAATTGAAGAATATCATGTGTAAAGTCAGGTACATAGAATTGGGTGGTTTTTACTGAAAACGAGGCAAATATACATATTTCACAATAGTTTAAAAATTTGTAAAAAGAAATATTATGCACCATATCTATAGGATCTGGTGTGGTGTACAGTATAATTTGTGTGAGTAAAAATTTAAGGAAAAGATCACTTAAGTAATATTAAAAAAAAAGAGACGAACGCTTATACTTCAATACCAATTAAGATATGATATCTACTGTTAGACTCAAAATCAAGTATACGATAAACTGGCTAAACGAGTTCAACATCTATAATCCAAATCATTAATCAGTTATCAGGGAAGCGTAGCAGAAATAAAATATGGCAATTCGTAGACCGCAGAACTGTGCTGTCAAGTCCGATGATGTATTTGAACGTTTTCATGGGAACCAGCGGGCGCTTTGTCAACGTCTACCATTAGAGGTCATCGCTCATGGCTCAGAGTAACCCCTACTCTTGTACCCTGCTTTTCCTCGAGATTTATGAATATCGATTGGAATGATTACAGCCATTAAGTCGGTGAGAAATAAGAGGTGAAGTTGTTATTGAGTTTATCACTTAATGCCTTTGATAGATTGGTCTTTTGTTACTTCAATATAGACATCTGTTTTCTTAAATGTTAAAGATTATGGACTTATTCATGGGGATTCCTAAAATGACTTTTCAAGTTTTATTGGTATTATATAGCATTCAAATAATAGTATTTAATGAACGCACTTTTTCTGCAGAAAATAATAGTGCTGTAACAACCACAACAACTTGCGTTGTCCAGAATAGCCTCCAATAGTTAACCTAATAATTAAAGTTTTATATGTAACATTGTCATATTACTTTCTAAGAGGAAAACTGCTGAAAAAATCAAGTATAATAAAGATAATAGCTAAAAAACTGATTATTTTTTAGACTAAGAGAGTAAATAAATAAATGATAATAACTTATCATCTAAGAGTCCTAAACGTTACACAACCCAAAATATATTACCATAGTTAGTAAAGCAGTTCCATTTTATCACTTTGAATGTAGACGATAAATACAAACGGACGGTTGAGCGACGCTCATTACCGCTCTACCACTCGAAACTCCTCGTAAAGCCACAAAAGAGTGATGCTACTACCGGTAATGGACGGACAGAGAACGAGTGCTGGATCAAGCATTACTCCCACTTTGAGTTTAATACCAACTAGACCAACCTGGTTTATGTGCACTCCATCCGACACAATAAAAAGATAGGGACAGATTCTCTAAATCCATTGCATAATTCGTCACTTTTAATGGAGCTTCAGCTTCAATAATTATTTTCATTAGAGAGAAAATGAAAGCTGATTTGGGTCCGCAGCTTTATATCGGACGCACGCAGGACAGATGACGTAACGCACCTGGCATTCCCAACTTTCCTATTCGATAAATTCAGCCATTATTTATGCGACATTCTTGTACTAAAATGAATTCAAATTATGATTAACATTCTGAATTGGTAGTTGTATTTAGAAATAAGGGAAGCTTGCGTTTATTTCGAATGTTAATCAAAGGCGAAATGAAAACCCTGTAGACAATGTAACGATTATCCAGCGGTACATATACAAACCACAACGTACAATAGAAAAGTTTATTACAGTACCCGCGGGTGAAGTCAGGTTTCTCGTTAAGAGGTAAATATTTGCAGAGAGAGAAGCAACGTGTGAGCACGAGCAAATAATGAAGCCTACGTCTCGTAACGAGACGAATGTTTGCGGATTACCAACGAAAGTAATTCAGAGTTTAACAAGAGTTACGGGATAAAACAATTTTGTCAAAAACTTGTCAACTTTGAGCCCTTAGCAACGTCCCGTCTGGTATAATATTGCCATTCGGTAAAACAATTTTTGAGTAATTGTTTTATCGCTTTATCTGATTATATATTTTTTGTTCTTATTAGATGAATCTATTTAATGAATGGTTCTATTGTAAATGCGTTTAAGATTGATGACGGAATCAATATGAAAGCTCTGAATTCAGACGGACTCTCGGACCTCAGCCAAGTAATACTGACATAAACGACCGGCAGACGTACATACATATTCACGCCTATATCCCTGAAGAGGTAAGCAGAGGCCTAATTATTGCCCACATTTTGCCAAATAAAGTTTAGTCCCATTCACGACAGGAATGGAAGGATAGAAAGGGAATATCTCTCATATTGCTTATAGAGATAGATTGATGAGTATAAGCAATAGCTCAAGCAAGTCAGAGTCACATATAAATCAAAGTGGTTGGTGCCGTGGTGGCGGTAGCAAGTCCGAGTCCTCTAACTAGAACAGGCAAACAGTAGTGTATATATGTATATATATATGTATGTAAACCTAGGTATGTACTTATCAAAGCTATAAATCGAGCTCTGCAATAAGCTGTAACTGATTTAAACATTATTTTAACAACAGTCTTGTAACATCAAATTAAAAATACAATTTATCCCTTAAAATGTCCACGATTTATCTTAATAAAGTAACATAGTGGGGTAAAAGACGGACTGTGCCGATAAAGTAATCTGCCGCGACCCACACTTCGTCACTGTCCAGCCTTCGATACTACCTATCTTGGATTAACGAACATGTTCGAATTTAAGTACACAGGGTGTGTGGTTACGACCTTAACCGAAGCTCAATCCTCGGCCCGAACAAAAGGTTCGGTGTTAATTCTTAACAAGCGTTTGTCTTAATCCTGATTGTATAGAAATCCCATTTAAGTTATAATATAACTTAAATAGGACATATTATGGTGCTGAAAAGTTTCTAAGGCTGTAGGTTTCTGCAGTCATGATGGTCTTTTGTGAAAATATGATGAAGGACTTGTATCAATTAATAATATTGTTTGGTAATAAATCTGTTATTTATTGCAGGATTGTCATAAGTACCATAACAGTACAGAATACGTGATTTAATTATTGTAATTATTATATTAGGTTCTTATACATCAAATTGGCGGTTCGTCGAATGGGCCACTTCGATTTTAAATTATCTGGCGTTTGGTTAGGAATTCCAAATACAAATTTATTTATATGATATTGTACGACAGTCAAAAACGCTCAGCACAGTGGTTGAACCCAGGAGAACCAGCTGACTCAGAAAAAAATACTGCTGAGTGCTTGGTGGACCAGTGCTGGTGTCATACACTACATTTTCCTAAGATTTTACCAGACTATTAAGGTAGATCTGTTTTGTCAACAATTCCAAGCCGTAATGAAAAGCAAGCCGTTAAGCAACCAAAACTAGTCAATTGCTCTAGCCCACTGCTGCTTCATGACAACGCTAGATTCCATTCTTCGTCTTCATCGCTAAATTAGAGGAGCGATTGGAATATATCCGACACCCATCATACACCCCGGACTTTGCTCCAACGTTGACTTCTTCCACCAAATCTATGCCGATGAGATAGTCTAAACTTGAAAAATTGTAGGAGCGAGAATTGATAAAATCACCAACCGGCATTTTATCAATTCTCGCGCCTACAGTTTTCCAAGCAATGGATTCAATGAGCTATCTATTAAACGACGGAAGTGCATTGATAATATTGGTTAATGCTTCGCTTGATTAAATATAAAATTTCATTAAAAAAATCTTTTTACTTTTTTATAAAATTGTCGTAAAATATATAAATATGTAAATAACTTATCCTGAAAACTGGTTATGTTTCTAAATCTCATTTACTATGAGAATTCCGAAATCCAATATCCCGACCGCATCGGTCAAACCGATGGACCATTCCATTTCAGGCCATCTTGGGAGAATATCTCACATTTACGTGTTAAAAAATGTTTGTCTATTTGTCTTAATAAAGGCGAATCGGTCGGGTTCACGGATCGGATACACTAATCCTGGCTCCCGCTCCTTAGTCAACGTCGACTGACCAGCCATCGCCGCCCAATAGACAATGGGATTAACGGACACATGTTTGGATTTACTTAGTCAAATGATATGTAGGTTGTATTATACTTTAAATTTTTTAGGGATAAATAGAGCAATAGACTACAAGATTAAACATGGATATTTCATTATCAATCTCGTTAGTTTAAACTAAATCAATTCGAAAAATCACAAAGTCAAACAAACAGAAGTGGTGTGTTGTGTTGTGTTTCACAGTGAGTACACGTAAAATTTTCAGTGTTTTAGAATGTCAAACTGAGTTACAGTATTTTTTATTAAAGATTTAACAAAACGGCCTTTTATTATTTTGTAATTTAGTTACACAGCTAAGTACCTATTATATAGTAAAACACATTTTTTGAATGTGATTGATTGACATGACCACAATTATAACCAGCCTCGCGTGACCTCAAAATGGCGTCCGCATACTCGCATTTTTGATAGAAAATATGGTTGTTTATTTAATATTATTCTGAAAAGATTTCCTAAAAGGTCAAAAGTGAGTTTTATATAAATCTAAGCACGTGTGACAAGAAATGAAACAGTTTGTTTATAAGAAATCGTTGGTGCGAGAGAACGTCGCGTCTCACCCACTCGCCGACCGTAAATAATGGAGAGGTCGAATATTTGCCCAACGACCCAACACTCTACGAAATCCTTAATGCATGAAATTTTCATCGCGACTCGTCTATTGTACTAAACTCAAGAGGTGTTTCGGCTTATTTATATGGCTGTTTGTGCTTACACTGTTTGCATCATTATTTTTTAGGCTATCACAATATTCAACAATTTAATCAGTTAATGTGTTAAAATTGCTATAAACAATAAGGTTTGAGTAACGTATCATGTTTTGATTGATGATCGATATATCTATACCGTATCACAGTCTTAACCTAGTCAGGTTGTGCATCTTCCTTTCTAATCACGGTTGTCTTTGTCCATTAAGAAATCGCTTTAGCGATAAAGCCGCCGTTTGTACATACATGTGTGTTTGTACGGACAGGTTTATCTGTTTTATTTTTAGTGCACAATTTCTTTTGGTATTCAATAAAGTTTATTTCTATTCTATTCTATTATTCCGTTCATAATGAGATACTCTTTGATTTAATAAAATGTAAATCTATTCAATACATAACATACATACATTAATGCTTGTACCGCCTCTACCTACTCTAGGTAGAGGTGGTACAAACATGTACAATGTATGTATTAAACACACATTTTGCTGACTATAATTTTGTGCAACTGATGTAGTAGAGGCAAGCATATTCCTGTTAACCGGACAATTTTGAATAAAAAAAATTTATTAAATGGGAAACTGAACAGTATTGTCCAGTTTCCCATTGATTTAAATTTTTTTTATTCCATCTTTTTGTTGAAAGGAAAAGGGATTTGATGATAATATTTTTTAATTACTTCATTTATATCTCCGTATTTTTCGTAATCTATTGGAGCAAGAGTAATGTTAGAACATTAACAAAAAACTAACAGTTTTAAATTGTGGTAGGTAAACCATAAATAGCACATAAGTAGGTTTCACATTGGATTATCAATTAATTCACAATTAATTAAGTGACAACATTCGTGGTGTCACCTTTCGCTGGTGAGTGAGAGACCAGAGGCCCAATGATGCAGGGGTGACAGTTATCTTGATATGTGTGTGAGCAGTGGAGTGCTGTAGAGTCATTGTAAGGGTGGCGTGGATCGAACCGTCGGCCAGGGAGACCCGTAGAAATGGTGATGCCGCTGGCTGCCCGCAGCATGGAGAGGGGCCCAACCACGGCTAACCACCCTGGGAGGCTGCCCCATCAGGTCGCGCATAATCCACGGAGTGGCTCGTCGTGCCGGTTGGTTGGTGGTGTTAGTGGGACCCGGCGATTTTTAGTCTCAGTTTACATTGACTGTAATGCCTTTTACGACCCCTTCCTCTTCTATCATGGCAGCACAAAAAAAGAAAAGTGGTCTTACAGCGGCATCCTCCTCTCCCACCAACCCGCTTTTTGAGGTGGAGTTCACTAACATACATGGACTCCATGCAAACTTCAGCGCCGTACACCAACACCTCGAGACGGCTCGTCCGGCCATGCTCTTTCTTACGGAGACACAAATACGCCGCCCTGCCGACACGGCATACCTCCACTATCCCGGCTACGTGCTCGAGGAGTGCTTCCTCGCAAGGGCTGGAGTGTGACTTTTCATAAGGGCGGATGTTTTTTGTCCCCGTCTGCACTGCCTAGAAGACACATGCTTCTCGATCCCTAGGCTCCACGTGGATATTGGCTCTACAAGCCGGATTTACGTGTGCCTCTATCGCTCCCATTCCGGATACTCCGAGACAACTCGACTCTTTGACCACCTGAGTCAAGCAGCGGATAAAGCGCAGGAGCAGTTTCCGACCGCTGAACTGGTGTTTTTGGGAGATTTTAATGCCCACCATGAGTCCTGGCTCGGATCTTCCAAAACTGACCACGCTGGTCGAACTGCCCACGCATTTGCTCTCACGTATGACCTTACCCAACTGGTACTCCAGCCCACCAGGATACCAGACATAACGGGTCAAGCGCCCTCTTTGCTGGACCTACTGCTGACGAATCACCCAGCGCAGTACAGTGTATCGGTTCTCGACCCTCTGGGATCCCCGACCACTGCCTGGTGTCGACCTCAGTGACTCTTGTTACCCCTCCACGACCTGTGGTGACAAGGCGGCAGTTATGGCACTACTCGTCAGCAGACTGATATGAATCGACATGCAATGAGGATGGACCACCACTCTTTGACTCCATTTATTGCTTACCATCAGGCAAAGTGGAGTCATTATGGTAGGCTTACAAATAAAAAAAAAAAAGACTGGGATGGAATGCGGGAATATTTTGCATCCATCCCGTGGGCTCAACGCTGCTCTAAAGACAGGGATCTGACGGTATGGAGTATTATATCTCCTACAGTGAAGTCGCCAGCACGAAGACCTGTCCCTGGTTCAATCGCGAGTGCACCCGTGCCGAATGGACCCCGGCCCGCGCTCATTGTGACCCAGACATTGATCGCCTAAAAGCAGCACTAAACAGAGCCACTAGGGAATGCAAGAAAGCTTACATCAGAGCAGATGCCCAGCGCATTGCAAGGCTTGGTCAAGAACTCGTCGAATACCCTACGGGTAGCCGTAAGTTTTGGCGATTGGCCAAAGCCGTGCAGTCCAACTACTGCCAACTTTTGCTGCCGCCGCTTTTCTGAACCACCCTGAAGGATCACTGGCCTACGAGCCGCAAGAGAAACCGAAACTACTAGCTGACCTCTTTGCGGCTAACTCCCTAATCGACGACCGTGGCGCGCACACGCCCACCATTGCGACCTGCGATCCATTCAATTACCGACCTATAGCCGTCACTTCCATACTCTGTAAGGTGCTCGAGCGGATCATCAACACCCAATTAATCCGCCACCTAGAGGATCACTCCTTGTTAAATGATCGTCAATATGGTTTTAGGCTGAACCGATCCACGGGTGATCTTTTAGCGTACGTCACACACCTTTGGGGTGACGCTATGGATAGGCATGGGGAGTCCGTGGCTATCAGCCTCGACATTGCCAAGGCCTTCGATAGGGTCTGGCACCGCTCGCTTCTCTCCAAACTTCCTGCATTGGGTCTGTCACCCAAACTCTGCAACTGGGTTGCTGCCTTCCTCCATAAGCAACGCATTAGGGTTCTCTGCGACGGCGCGTCCTCTGACTTCCAGGAGGTTAGCGCTGGTGTACCTCAGGGCTCCTATCGCCTACGCTATTCCTTCTGCATATCAATGACATTTTGGCTCTTGGGAATATACATTGTTATGCAGACGACAGCACAGTACATGGGCGATATTTTGGACATCATGCTGACAAGCTGGCAGACGTTGAGGGAAAACGAACAACTGTGTCTTTTATACAAGACCCAGTAATGCGTGGAGTACTGCTCTCATCTCTGGGACGGCTATGCGCAGTATTAGTTGCGAAGAGATGTCGCCTCTATGGCAGTCCTATATCGCCTACATCACGGGGAGTGTTCTGATGAGCTCTTCCAATTGGTCCCACCTTCTCCCTTCCTCTACAGGACTACACGTGCTGGCCTGAGGAGTCACCGTTTGAGCGTCGAAAATATACGTACCCGAACTAAACGTTTTGGCTTTTCGTTCCTGTGCCGATCGGTGAAGGTGGCTTAAAAAAGCGGGGCTTGAAAAAGCATCTCACCAGGCCACCATAGTGAGGTCTGAGGTCATCATCTATCACTTTACACCTCAAACACTTCAAATAAAAATTGTTTGGAAATAGGTAAAACTATAAAAATATAATAATATATACAGTAAAGAGGATGTCTGAAAAT
This sequence comes from Tyria jacobaeae, assembly GCA_947561695.1. Taxonomy (NCBI): domain Eukaryota; kingdom Metazoa; phylum Arthropoda; class Insecta; order Lepidoptera; family Erebidae; genus Tyria; species Tyria jacobaeae. The sequence continues at coordinate 16,249,664 of OX387209.1, forward strand.
AATCTCCCCTACTCCAACAAATCAAAGTTAACTAGCCAATAAAACGAAAGTAACCGAGGTTAATGTCTAGATATAGCATTTACTTAAAAAGTTCTCTTCATATCATGCACCTGGACACTAGAGCGGGAAAGTAGAATTAGGGAGGAGAATGAAATAATTTGAGCTATAAATTCAACTTTTATAACGGCGGACGTTACTGCGGTGAGGCGAGATCGTCCTGACTTCTAAGACATCACATCGACATAATTTAACTTTTTCCTATTATCTTTATGCTGACGTCGTTAAGTGCCTCACTCACATATTGCAAAATGAGCATTTTTGTTATAATTTAGATTTTGCAAGGGCCCTTTATCGTGCGTTTTTGCAAAGTTTAATTTTGTTCGAAGATTATAAGAACTTAAAGTTTTGACTTCAATTATACTTTGGATTTTGCGCAACATAATGTTAAATGTACATTTTTATTCAAACGAGTCATAAAACGAAGACTTTGAATGCAACTTATAATTTTTTTTTCTTAGCTAATATGATTTTATGACTATCAAATTTTGTTAGGTTTACTTCTTGTACATGTTGTTGTTTTTTTGTTACTATTGAGGCCTGAGCTATAACATTAGACTTCAAAAGCTGTCTTTATTGTATTACTGTAAAACAACAACAAATAAATTTCGTTTAGAAATAGTTAGTAGGTGGACAGTTAGGTAGTTAACGTAGGTTGTTGAATGAAGATTAAGGAGAGCGAGAAAAACAATTATTCAAAATGTACATATGTGTGTGATGTGATGTACAAATGTATTTTTAAGATGTTGACTGCTAGTAAGCTAAACGTTGGGAATGAAAGAGTGGAATAACTGAACGATTTCGCTTATCTTGGAGCTATGCTTAGGCACGAATGGGCCGACTCGACCCATGCGATACCACTGCCTCACAGAAAACTGTTTGTGAAGCAACACTTGTGTTTCATTTCCCCGAAATTAAAGAAATGGTTTTTGGAGGCCCAACTCCCCTTTTGTTTTTTTGCTCTCCCCACCCCTTTTCGCATGTCCTCATCCCCTCTCTTTCCCTTCCCGCATAACTACAACCTCAAAGGCAGGCAGCGCACTTACGACTCTCGAGTTGCAGGTGTCCATGGACGGCGGTTGTCACTTACCCGTCGGCGGTGACCCGTCTGTTTCTGTTGTAAGAACTTTATGAGCAAGTTTAAGAACATTTTTTCTTTTTATTATTAAGCTTGACGGTCAGTTTTAAATAATCAATTTCCATGTGTCACGCTAGTGGATTGGTTATTATTTTATGGCAGTTTAATCTGTCTCCATAATGAAGTGCAGCGGCTGATTGCATTATGTTATTGCACATTAATATATATTATATTACATCTAATAAAATACACATATATATCGTAAAATGTACATTCTGATATTTACCATCTATTTCTGCTTTGTTAAACCTCTGCAAGGTCGTATTAATAAAGGTGGTAAGATTTTAATGTGCTCTATTACAGGTTACAACCTTATAACAGCAAACATAATAACACAATTTCCCATATTTGTTTTTTTTTGTGGCCTTTGCTTTTATTATAAGGGAAATACATTCTAGAGAGGTAGAATGCAAAATGTTCATCATGTCAATAAACATGAAAAATCGACTCTAATATGTTGGATTTGTCAATCCCCCTTACCGTTATTTATTTTACATCGGGACGAAGGTCACCAAAGACCGTTGACGTGTTATTTGACCACATATTGAGAATAAGTAGGAAATCCAAATATGTATTATGTATTGACATAAAAGTGACAACATATTACGTAAATACTATTATTTATTAATATAGACCAAGATAAATTACAGGCGATTGATGCAGCCTACTCTGACTACACTGAGCATATGAAAGTTAAAAATAGTAAAAAAAAAACCTGTCCTTCCTTTTATTAAATTCATAGTATTCAACATTACATTAAACATTTCCTTCGGCATGAAGCATTAAGTACGGACCTAGAACCGCCCTCGGCGACAGTATTCACATCCGCATCTTACCATCAGAACATCGTTTTGCTCTCAAACGCATCGTATCGCGACTCAACGCCGCGCCGGCTCCACTAGCCAACTTCAAGTCAAAGTTCCCTCGGGCCAAATCTATAAGAGTGTTTTGCCACATGATCGCTTTCACGATTTGCCAAGAAAATAAAGTAGAAAAGAACAAGGAAACTAGTTCCCACCACAAGTGAGTTGATAAAAGTAAAAGTAGATATCTGAATCGCTGTATGAAGTTCGCCTTAGCATTATAGTATGTAAAAGTTCGGAAGAGCCGACTAAACTTATGTTTATTTAGCGCATTTTTTTTTACAATAAAAGTTTAAAATTGCAAAGCGGTGAAAGTGTAACATACAGACAGAGTTATATTCGTATTTATAATATTATGGGGTAAAAAATAACTACTAATAAGTTAAACATCCAATGGTCGCCTGGTAGAGATCGCCAACTGTTATAAGGCCGCCAATTGTACACTATTTGTATTTAGATTTAAGTATAACATCTTATGCTATATTTTTCGATTTTTGTGCAATGTAGAGTACATCTATCTATCTATCTACATTTATTATATTTATTTCTGGAGTTAACACCAAAGTGAACCCTTATAGGATCACTTCTTTGTCCGTGTTTACATCTGTCAAGACTCTTTTTCTCAGGAACGGGCTACTTATTTCAAAATATACTAATATCAAACTAATATCAAATACTGAGGTCTGCTACTCCTTGGAGCAGTAAAAAATCAATCTAAAGATAAGGCCGTTTATGCTTCCTTACGGCGTATACTTTGACGCTCGCTTTGATGATTTCATTGTCTAAAAAGTAAGGTCTCTCAGTACAAGTATAGGAAAAAAATCCAAACATGTCAATTTGTTAATTTATCACATAAAAAAATAGTTTCTGACTACAAAGTTACATTTTGCGGTCTAAAACCAAGACAATGTATTTAAGCGAAAAGCAAAGTTTGTCTTTCGAAAATAACGGTTAAATAGCTTTGATTCCCGACATAGACAAACTATCATCCGACTGCGCAAGAAGGTAGGTTATGTTTTCTGGTGTATGTAAAAATGTTATTATTGTTTGTGCTTATCATTATTTTTATTTCTTTAAAGCTTTTTTTCCACCTTTAAGCCACTTTAAGGTGGTAAAGTAAGGAATGAACATAACATATATCATAAATCAATAATATTTTTTTTTTTATTTAATTGTTTGTGTTGTAAACTCACAGTTGGTTCAATTAAAATTTTAAGATCTTATACCACCTTTAAGGTTGAAAATTAATTACTAAAAATACATGTCATGAGATATCTTCATAATTTATGAATCGATCTCAATATTTTTTAATTGAAATGGTTATACCGTAGATTTCATGTTGGCTAAAGAGGCGGCGGAGAGGATACGGGAGAGGACAAGTACCCTCCCGATCCGCAGAAGATGCATCACACGCCGGAGAGCACAGAACGATCTCCGGCCTCCATGAGCGCTGGCCTAGGGGTAATGGGTAGGGATACCCTTACCCTAGCAGAGGCAGGCCTGAGACGGTGGTGCGACCTGTTCCACGCTCACCTCTCAAACTGGAGGGGGCTGCCATCTTTGATGGTGATGAGGTTGAGGGAGGGGAAGGAGGATAGGGGGGAAAGAGTAAAGTAGTAAAGTGTTTATTTATTATGTCACAAATATGGAGTTGTAGGCTCGAGTGACAGACATTAGTGTGTTTCATATACGTGAAAACATTGTATACTATGTGAATCGTATTGGTACTTCTCAGCGTCATGTTGCCGTTAGCTATATCTCTCAAGATTTATTGGTATTTTCGTATATATTGACATGTACAAAATGCTGCCAGCTGTAGAAAATAAATTCAAAATGCATGCTAAGACGAAGAGCGAGTGAATGATGGATGAAGGCGCCTCGTCTGCACGATAATGACGGCGCGATATACGGTACTAATGAATTTTTCATACCACTGTTAATGTGAGATATTGAGTTTCCTTGGTGCAGTTTCTGTGATGGATGACTGTTTGAACTAAACAGTGTTCTCAACAGGCTTTCCTTGACCTAAATGAAGCAATTAGGTATATTTTGTTTTACTAAATATTAAACGTACGGCAATTGGTACGCCCATGTTGCTTTCACTTCCTTATGTCAAACTAAAATGATCCTTGCGTACAATGCATGGCGACACTGTAATATAGTTGTATAGTAGACGAAATCACTCTCTCGAAACTTCTACGTACTTTGTTCTATGACTATTATTGTAAGTAGCAGTGGAAATTTCGCTATTCTATTGACTTGTAATACGCTTCAAACACACTTAGATTCATACAACTCATACTCATACAACGCATTGTCCCAAATTATATTATATACTACCTGTCAAACAGTCTAATAAATTTGTATTTAATAGAAATCTCATCAAATTATAATTTCACATACCGGTTGCGCCGTAACTTTGAGGACGACTACGAAACACTGCGAGCTGTGAGTGTTCCTTACCTTATTTTTCGCAACATATTCGTGTTTGCTAATCGTGGTTTATGTGCATACATTTAAGTTATCAATATTTTTTGTATATTTATTGGAAGTTGCTGTACTAACATTAATTCCTTTTGGTCGACCCATATACATACATATGTATCATGTTTTTAAAGCAATCATTGTTTGGAATCATTGTTAGTAACTATTTCATTGCAGCCACTACAATTTAATTATTATGTGTATATAGGTGAATTCCAAAATATTTCAAAACAGTTGCGTTTACCAAGACATCACTGTTAATATACAGGAAAATTCAGACATAAGTGCGGATGTGCTAGCTATGTTTTTAGCCCTGTGGGGTTTAACAAATGCGGCATCTTTATCCAAAACTAAAAGCCCAGCTTGCTCTTCCATGTCATTCGGAAGTTTTCAAAATTACTTATTTGTTTTTTTATTACATAGGGGACAGACGAACAGACGGCTCATGTGATGGTAAGTTACAGCCGCCGCGCATAGATAGTGATGGGGGGGAGGAGGGTTAAAGGAGTGCAAGCAGGTATTATGGATTTTCTGTGAGGCATTCGCCAGCCTAAGCACGGCTCTCCAACAGTAAAATTTGGTAAAGATTGTTTGTGTTCAAATTTAAATTGAATACTTAAATGTAAATGCAAAATAATCTGTTCATTGTTACGATTTATAGTTTTTGTCATCTTTATGTTGATCCTTATGAGCTTATAGATTTTATTATTGAAAATAGTCTCATAAAAACCTATTTGTTTGCCAAATAATTTAAAAGTAAAGTAGTTCCCTTCCGTATGTTATTTTAAGTTTATGTAAAAAAAAGGTAGTAGGTACAGCAGACTGTCGCGGTGTCAACAAAATCTCTCGGACTTGCTCTACGTTGAAACTCGAGAATTTATACCACCAATTTTTTTTTGCGTTACTATAAACATGATTCTATTTAAAAGAAAAAAAAAAGAAAAATATTTTATTTGTATCTTCAACAAGTTAACACAAGAAATATCAACCTCACACTCGGTATTGCTATTGTCGCAAATCACATTCTCGCAAGCCCCAATTACATTAATGGAACATTCACAAAACCATTAAAACAAACTTGGACAGTGACAAATATTATTCCATATAATACATATATAGTATATTATTTATTATATACATATTTTTTTTATATATATCGTTATATACGTATTATACATATTAGATATTCATAATTAAGATATAAATAATATTAATAAATAGTTTTAAATGTATAAGCAATTTGTACGCAAGTTCTGTATTGTGTGGTTTTCATTACCGCCACTGGATGGCGCTGTTCAATTTATATGCAGGCTATCGAAATGTTCGAAAGATTTAATAACCTACTATTGTATTTACTTTGAATATACTCGGTTACACTGTAAATAGTATTTGGTTGTTTTACTGCTAGTAAACCCTTACACTGTTTACGCTCCAATCCCTGAACAAAGGAATTGTTTAATAAATATTCATATACTACATTCATTTTACTTTATATATCTTACACGTGGCAGTCAGTAAAATGTGTGTGAGGTTTACTATGGAAACCAGACTGCTGATAAACATACTTATATTTTTCTAAATACATTCATATTATAGATAAAGACTGAAAAAATGATAAAACTGAAAAAATTACACCCAGAAACAGAATAAATGATCGTGCTCATCACACAAATATTTGTGATGGGTTCGAATCGAACCCACGACTTCGGCTTAGCAGTGAAGATCGCTAACTGCTACACCAACAAGCCAGTCAACTATAAACTTTACTTACACAATACTATTATTTTACATAATATACTTTTATTAGTTATATTTATTTACACAATTTAAACAAAACAAATTATATCATTATAATTTTCTCCTATGCATATTTCTGAACGCACATATCGAGTAAACCCTATAAATAAATAGTATATATACATATATAATTGACAAATATACCTAATTGATATGTAATGGCTCAAAGATAACTTATTGAAATTAGACACAATTCATATCTAGCTATAGGTGACATAACACCAAACTTAAATTGCCAGATGAATCGATTTATCGATTTTTACACATATTTTAATAATTATTAACAGTCTAGTGCATAAATATTTCCGATTAAACTGTGACCAGCTGAGCTTTATATTAATAACCTTACCTAAAAACATTAATAAAAACATATGTACACATAGACCGGTTCATACTAAGGCTCAAAAATGACCATTTGTTATATAAATGTATGTAGGTGTATTTGTCACATAGACAGTAAACACTATCCTTGCTTTATTATCTTTTTTGCCCTCCCCGCAACCCCCCCCATCAATCATCACATTCAAAGGCGGGCAGCGCACTTACGACTCTTGAGTTGCAGGTGTACATGGGCAGCGGTTGTCACTTACGATCAGGTGACCCGTCTGTATAAAACCCCCTATAGTATAAACAAAAATATTGATCTCTATATTTTGTTACTTTACATTAGTTTTCTAAAACCAATTTACGGAAAGTAAGGATTAGATAGAAATTATTAATTATGATCCAGATATCTTAATAAAGCTGTTCGAGGATTCCTACTATTATTAGGTGGCGTATTGCACACCGTTTGGTTTTAGTCGGTCTGATTCCAACACACTGTCCTACCGAAAACCCAAAACCCCGGTGAAATGATGCCTCAATGATGGCCGGAGTCCAGACGAAAAAACAAAAATAATTAATATTAATTAATCTCTCAGGTATTTTCTTCTTTAAATTATAGAATTTATTAATAACTATCTTAGTCTTCATTTTTATTATGGACTCTTTTAATGTTGAATTCAACTTGAGGTTTATTTGAGTACTAATTAAAATATTCTTAATTTGAAAAATAAACTTGGAGTTTTGCGTGTATGTGTGTAGAATGGGGATTCTTCATAGGAGCCTCAGTTATTACAATTTTTTTTTTCTATAACTATTTTTATTTGCTTACATGTAAGTTATCCAATTTTTTTCTCTTTAAGAATAAAAAAAAACAATAAAAGTAAGTCAAATATAAATATCATTTCTACGAATCGATTCATATTAGTAAAACATGTAGATGTAATAATACTCACTTATTGCTTTAGTCAAAGTGGAGTCACTATGGTAGGCTAATATATACTATATTATATATAAAAAAATGTATAAGAAATGAATTACACAGTTATCTTCATTCCCCAGTCTTGAGGTACAAAAATAAATATATGATATACAGCACAATTTTGGTATCGTTATCAGAACAAGGGGTGGTTGATTTACACGGCGCCAGATCGCGAGCCAACCTACCGCTATCGCACCACTAACAAAATAATCGCCGCGCGCCCACTTTTATCTCCTAACTCACAATGGAACGAAACAAATACTAACAGAAACCATTTCGAAAAAGAGTTTTAGCAATTACTAGACTAAAATCATTATTGATCAACAACAAAAACAATCTCATTTAATGCAAAACCAGCATTTAAAAAACTAGTCTCCAATTAATTATTAATGTAGAAAGGACTTTTGTGAAACTGTCTTTCTCCATTAATCTTTCAGTACATAAATTGAAAATCAAGGCAGTTTAAGGAAAAATACCGTTTTTGAAGGAAAATTAATTAGTAGGGTGGTCGGGCTATGCATTGACTGTGTATTAAATTTCACAGTAGCTAGCGTTTCGATAGAACGCAACGAGGTGGATGAATAGGCGTTAAACAGCAATGGGTGACATGACTATGTAGTTCCTTTTGTTGTCAACATTTTCAAAATTCCATTGGACGTCTAATGGATATGGGTCACCGAAAATATTACTCATTGCTGAAGTTGATACATTTCAGCTAAAGAGTTAACCTAGCAAATATCGATGGTTTAAATCGAATATTTATGATATATAACATATTTTTTTACTGAGATAGTCATGTTTCATTTATCTTAAATTCTATAATTTAAGATACTACTAATACTACTATACGTACTAAAGTATTTTTTTCAGAGAACCATCATCGTACCATCAAGTAAAAAAATACCGGAATTTCGGGGAAAATGTCCCTGAAATAAAGTTACAATACATTAAACAAACATTTTTCATTGATAAACTATTATTTTGATAACATTTACTGATCCGATTTTCCGAACAAAAACGGTATCTATGGTAAAAAGTCAAAAGCATTATACCTGTTCGATACGAGCTCGACACAACATGTGTTCCATCCAGCCGTATGCTGCGATTAGCCTATGTATGTCACCAGTGACACAGTTTCGACTCATAAAACATGCGTCCGTAATGGCTTTGTAGTGACGTCAAACAAAAACCAAAAATAAATAAAGCGTAACAGTATTTATCGTCCGCTAGGTAGGTGAAATTAATGTGTTACGTTATCTGTACGTGTTTGGGTTCCTGTCGGGTAGTCACATTCATCAATCAGAGAAGTGAACTCGTTACAGAGTTTCCAGAAACGGCAATGAGGGCCAATATGTTTGTAAAAACTTTTTAGATCATTCACTTTCGCTTGAAAAGGTCCGAACACGTCAAGTTCGAAAGTATCTACATAGATGCGTAACTAGCGGGAAACGTGACTTATTTTCTTAAGAAACGTGCGGTTTCCTTTTTGTTCTAATCTACCGACATATACCCTCAAATTATATTTTGATTCCGTCTGATTGCTGCCATATTCAAGTAGAAACATTCTTTCTGTGTTTGATGTTTAAAAGTTTTATTATTATTATTAAAAATGTGATGTATACTTATAAAAAAACAATACGGAAACATGCGACATCTCGAGTCAGTTTAACAAAATTTTCAAACAACAAGAAAATATGATACGATATAAGAGCAAACTCTTTTGTCGTGGCAGATCCATGCTTAGGCATGAATGTGCTGGCTACACCGGTGCGATACCACGGCCTCACAGAAAACCAGCTCTGAAGCAATGCTTGCGTTGCGTTTTCTTCATGTGAAATGGCATTTGAATCGTCGCCATTGTGGGAGTGAGAAAGAGACGACGACCGTGATGAAAAAAAATATAGAAGGAAGTAGTGCAGTGGGGTTTAATATTTGTTTCTTATCATTTTACTTGTCAAATTTAGTACATACTTGCTGATATTAATTTCTTAGGAATCAGAAAGACAGAACAGTACTAAAAATCACTACACTGATCATTGTATTGTGAAATTATTCCAACTCTGAGCAATTGAGGTATTTTCTAGGGATTCTAGTTCTAGAGCTTCTTACTTAGAATATCTTTTCTTGGATATTCAGACCTAGATTCTGGTCCTGGCACACGAGTAAATTATCTAAGTGAGTTTCATTGTTACTGGTTGTACTAATACAACTGTCACGGTCTTAGAAAGAAGTCAAACTATTTCAATAACACTAAACTCGGGAATTTATGTGCTTCTAATGTTTAATTAAAAAAAGTTTTCATTTATTCATTTATTCATTTACTATTTACATTAGGTATACAATAACAAAATTGACTTTATAATTTAGAAACAAATCAGCAGTTTGCAATAACTTCGAGACCAAATAAATTGACTTGAAATTTACGGTGTATCCGGACCATTATTAACACGTTCCATTCTATAAACAAAAGGGATTATTTAATATAAATTTGAAACAGGAAGTTAATCAGAGTCGGCAACAGACGGGGAAACTACAGCATCAAATTAAATAGGTCAGTCGTACTCAAGACTACATAGAGGAAGCAGGCCGTTTCTACATGGTCGCGCTTTCTTGTTCCAGATTAGGTAAATAGTCGACCCTTGTTGAATTATCTTTTATTAGCACAAGATTTTCTCGTTAGCTGGCTTATTCTAGTGCATATTAGGGATATTTTAAACTAATTTATGTAACAGTTCTTCAAAGCCTTTATCATCTCAACAGGTTTATAAATTATTCAGTTGACATCCTCCGTGTCATTTTGTCACATGATGTACGTATTCAGCGTTTGACTGTATTTGTATAAGTTAATTGGGATCAATGCTTTATTTTAGTCTATTTATTCACATGCGATGTGGCTTAAAGGCTAAGACATACATACATTCATACGAATTAAGTGGATTTAAATCCCATCAAGTTGTTAGGCACTTTGCAAGTATATATCTTAACTGGAGGGGTATCAAGAATATTAATAGACTAACCGTGTCCGTGACTTCATTCGCGTGACTATGATTTTACAGGGTATGGGATATTTCAGTCTTTTTTTTTCTCTTTATTGTACAATATAATATTATATAAAAGGCAAAATGTAAAAAAAAAAGAAATTTTATTTCCAACAACAGTAAAAGTTTTTGAATCTAGACTCTGACGAATCGTGCATTGAAATCTTTGTTTGTTTGTCCCTCGCAACAATAGACGACTAAGTATACATTAATTACTAGCTGTGTCCGCTACTTTGATCGCGTTTATGATGGAGAATGACAATATGTCGCTTTTAATAAGCGTGGTAGAAGTGGAATACAAGCTTGGCATTTCCAAAATACTTGACTGTAAGATAACTATAGTTAGTTTGCAAACGGCATGCCCATGTTAAATAATGTAAAATCTTTCAATTCTCAATCTGCTCGTTAACATTGACGATGTCGAAAGAACGATCATTTTATTTTGTTGCAATTGACATTGACGATATTTTAAATGGCACGATCCCAAAGTAATATTAATTTATCAAAAACGTGTTTGAAACATGTAAAACATGGAACATATAAATATAAAAACAGATTACATTAAAAAGTTCAACTTTTTTTCTCAGACATCACTGTCTATATTATCTTTATCCATATTTCATTCTCACTACCAATTCAAATGATACCGCACACGCCAAAACCCGTAAAGTCGTCTAGGCTGTAGGGCATGACAAACAAACAAAATGTACATATCGAAAGAAATAACCCTCGTTTTTTGCATATTCGGGCAAAAACCCGACTACTAACGATAAATAGAGATAGACCTACCTAATTCAAAAAGCTCTTTTGGCTCTACAAGGGAGTCCTCTACTTGTATATCTGTATTAATGGTAAAAACAAATAGACATACGGTTACAGAAAACGTGGGTTATTTGCTGTTAGTCATTGAAGAGTGTCTATTATTACGTTGTCTATTGCCTGAGATCTTCATGAGATCCTAACATATATGTATACAAACTTTATACAAAAACTTCGTTTAGAAATATGCACTAACCTAAATAGGGAAAATTGCATCCAAATCGAATCAATAGCTTTTGAGTAAATCCATTACATACAGAAAACTTAATTTTTAATAACGTACAATTCCTGTATAAAACATTTCACATTTGTTTTAGTTAATATCGTAAGACATAATTATACGATGTATGTAGTTACGCATAATCGCTGTAATTTTTTTATACAAGCAAAAATATTGAACTAAAATTATTTCACAGTTCACATACGTATTATTTGTTCGTCTGTGAAATGTATTTTGTGTTAACTTCTGTATTTAATTTAGTAGTGTTATTTTATGTATTTTTAGTTTTTATTTCTGTAAGTTGTTAAAAAGTTTTGATGTTTCTGTAAGAAAATTGCTCATGTGAGTGTATAATCGCAATCTTGTGAGCAAATAAAGTTATCTCGAACCCCAAATCTAGGGAAGCAAAATTCAAACACCCATACGCAATAATTATAAGTACCCATATATTGCATAGTCAACCAATTTAAAAGCAAAATTAAGCAATCAATTAATTGGGTAAATGTTCACAATGTATCAATTAATAATAACATATAAAAATTGTTATTATAATTTAGCCTTGTAAAGCTGTAAATTATTGTTGCTAATAATTTATACGAAAAAGCGTGATACATTTTTTACATCCACGTGTGAGAAGTCAAACAAGAATATTTGTAAAAACAACCATTTTGCTAAATAAATATGATCATAAATTAAAATTATTTTTGGTACTCAACCTATTCATAATAAATAGATATTTGGGTAATGTGATCGATACGCATATTTCTCCAAACAACTCGACGCAACGTAGAAAGTAGGTATTTTATCATAATTACATAAGTCGATAACGTGAACTTTCCTTGTCAAGTTGTTTAGGAATCCGAAATATTTCGTCTCATTAATAATGCTTGGAGGATGCTCGTGCGTGCGGGTATCCACCGACTTCTTATAAATTTATGATACCAATATAAATACTTGGAGAGTTGCTTATGATCAAGTGCTCAACTCAGCCTGTGGTAAGACATATTATATCGCTATCGCGAAGAAAATCGAACTTTCGGTAATAAATATTATACAAAGACTTCATTGCACATTAAAGTAAGATGCCCGCAGTTATTTATATCGTCTTGAGGGCATTATAAATCGCAATTATGCAGTTACTTTGTTCCTCTTTTTTAAATATAGCAGGTTGTTCAACTAATGTGAAATACCATATATTATTTTATTTACCCGTATCACAGGGTAACTGTTTACCTGTTCTTTTACAATATAAGCGGAGATGTCTCTCTTATCTGAGAGGCGCCCGGAGAACTCGTGGTGGCTTGCTGATAAGGCCACCAAAGACTTATATATTTGATATATATACGAGTATAGCCTAGGAAGCTTCCTTCCTAGGCTATACTCGAATCCCCTGAATAGATCCACTCGTTTAGTCGGTTCGAATCCTCTATATATCACTTCACTATTAGCTCCAGTGCATTGCTGACATTTAATTCTTAATCCCTTATGGGTTATTAGAACGAAACTCATCTTAGCTTCGAGTCATAAACTGTTTAAATCTTGGATCTTAAAATATGTGCCTTAAAAAATATATGATCGCGAATAAGTCCCGATTGACATATTTAATTTATATCCTATATACATATTGGTATCCCGGTCCTCCAAAGATGGTGATAGTATTTCATGAAAGACCTGCATTATAAAAAAACGGTCTTAGTTGCGACTTATGCAGAATTCGGTGTTTGTAGAGTCGCTCATTTTATTTGAACTCCCGAAGTGAACGACACTGAAAATGATTGTGTTACGTGGTAGTATGGCCGCCTTGTTCTAGAAACGTGGTCGGCCAGGAAAACTAATTAACAAAGATCATTTGAGAACAACGTTTTATTTAAGTATCCACTTGGTTAAGTTTACCCCTTACATGATTATAACTTATGTCAATTAAAACCTCAACTTGAAAGACAAAGATATTTTAATATGTTTTGGATTTATAGAGGTCTGAGAGTTTAGTATTTAGCAAGCCACAAAAAATTATTAACATACAAATGCTGCAACAACTTTATCCTATGTTAACGGATGTGTTCAGTACAGCAATATTTTGCCAATTATATATGCAAAATGGAGAGATATTGAAAGGGTTTGATAAGTTGAAGACAAGGCTGAAATGGTAAGTAAAATTCGGGAGACATAGCAACAGCTCGAGCAGGTCAGGGTCGCATACTTATAGGAATTTAAAGGAGTCGGTCACTCTACTGTTGTATTTCAGAAGGGTCCCGGGTTATTAACCAGTAGTAACAACTTTATTTCATAATGAAACCCTTCTTAAAGTCTGGTAGAAAATGTACAAATGTGGAAGTGAATATTAAAGTAATGCTCAAATTATGAAATACATTACTTAGGTAACTAAGTTTAGAATCAAATATAAACGCCTTTATTCCTTAAGGGTAGGCAGAGACAACATCCTGCCTCACTCACTCTCACACTCACACTCTTGCTCACGAGCTTTTTCTACTGTCACTTAAAGGCTTTTGGTTTACATTATAGAAAAAAAACTATACGTGTAATATAATACCTTCTAATAAACAGTAAAGCACCAATCGCAAGTCGAAGGCTAAACTAAGCTGAGCGATGTCCATTGCAAGGCGCATACAATGCCATTTCAGTGATCATTCAACTTAACCAAAGCGGATTATGTAGCTGCAGCTTCCGTAGCCTAATATACACATGATAGAATTTCATTTATGCATGCTTGGTTTACTTATAACATTAAAAATTATTGCAGTAGTTGTACTAAAGGCTTTCTGTTTCCCATGTCCCAATATAAGGGAAACTGTTCTTACGTCTTATATACACTTTGTCTAGCTTGTTGGTCTAGTGGTTAGTAATCCTGACTACTGAGCCAGAGATCGTGGGTTCCATCCCCTTATGTGAGTAAAATTTGTGTTTTTCACAAAAAGTTGCCTCTAGTCCTGGTGTTCTTTGTGTACGTTTGAATAGTACACAGTAATTATTTCTAATACGATAGTTATCTTCTTAAAAAAAAAGAACAAAAAGAAAGACATTAATCACACCTTTCTCTATTTCCTTAAGAAGACACTACGATTTATTTCGTTTATTGTGTGTATAACAAACAATTTAAAAAAAGTCAATGAGTAGCCCGTTGGTCTGACGCTGGCTACTAAGCCAGACCAGTCTTGGGTTTGATTCTCTAAGCGGGAGTTTTCTCTTAACAAAAGAAAGATAAAGGACTAGTAGATATATTTGGTATTTTAAAATAGTAGTTTTTATATTTTTGTACAAATACGAGTATACTTATTATCTATACAACAACAATAAAAGATCTGTAACTAGTGACAAATCATATTGAACTCAATATTATTCCCATTCACACTGTATAATGTCTAGGCGTATTATCGTATTAAAGGCGCTGGCAACATTAACAAGAAAATATTTGAAAGTAATAAATCGTGTTACCCTCCCTCCTGTCTCTTTCTACTTACTTTGTCATTGTTTAAGTCTGTGAAGTTTTTATTGCTTATACCTATATAAAAGGATGTAATTGCTTGTATGAAAATCTTTTTATGTCTAAGTTATGAAATTATGAAAATAATATAATAACGAAAGATAAATATAGCATATTAATAATATCTTAACATTCTTAACCCAATAGTAGTAATAATAGAAAAATCTTTGAAAAGATCTAAAAACTTTTTAACGTGGGAAAGCCGTGCTTCGGCACGTAAGGGCCGGCTCGATCGGAGTATTACCACGGCCTCACAGAAAACAGGCTGTCTAACAATGCTTGCATTGTGTGACCGAGTAAGTGCGGTTACCGAAAGCCCAACCCCCTTTTTTCTTCCCCTCTTTCCCTTCCTCCTTTTCGCGTCCATTCATTCCCCTGCTCCCTTTCCCTAAACTAAAAGGCGGACAGCACCCTCGTGACTCTTGAGTTGCAAGTGTTCCTGGGCGGCGGAAGTCGCTTAGCATCAGGTTACCGGTCTGCTCGTTTGTCCTCCTGAACTGATAAAAGAACTCCTATACTTCAAAACTAAAAAATAGCTTTGTTAAAAAGTATAATGAATTCGACTTGTTGCAAGAAACCAAATGATCCCAAACTGAAGGGGTTTACAAGTAATTCGTATCTAATTGTACTATATTTAATCAGGTATAAATATTGTTCATAGTTCAAAAAACACGCTTCCTTTAAAACTGTAATTTATTCCACTTGGTTAAAGAAACTAAATGCCCCAAGTTCGAGGGATTTACTAGCAACCATTAAAGAGTTCTAATATTCCTCATGGTTTTATTAGCAAACTGTCGCTACCAAGCTCAATCATGACGGGTTTACTAGTAAAGCTATTAAAAAGTTCGACTATCCAACTTTTGGCTAAATCTTCAGAACAACTCCAAAATGTACAATTATTGTATTGTAATCCAAACTGTATTCAAAGCAAAATTTGGTAAGACCTTTTGAAGTTGGTTAAAATTGACATCCAAGATTTGTTTTGGATACTAATAAGTGCACTGAATAAAAGCATGTTAAAATAGTGCCACACATCGGCAATGAAGTGATCAAGCTATAGGTATTATTGAGAGCTCTGAGACCGCGGACCGTGGGCTTCTGCATGTCGGCTGCCTTTTTCTCCTTACGCACACAATCATTTACATTCGAAACAGTTCTTGTCATTATTATCATTATTCATAGTAACATGAATTATAGAAAATGAGATAATATTAATAATTTTAGATTACAAGATATTGACAATAAAAACGGTCATATTTTTATAATCCTTATACTTAATTCCTAATCATTTTTATTATTATTAGATATCTTATAATCTCAAGCGCTAATACCCAAAATTCAAACCATCTTTTACCATTATCATCGCAAAGCTTCCCAATAGGAAGCTATTTACAAAACTCTGTACAAAATTAATTGGTAATTGTACGTAACGCAAACGAGAACAATTTCATAACAAAAACAATTCGAAGAACTCATTTAGCAATTACGAACACAACAAATTGCCTTTCTCTTACCAAACATATAAAATAGCGATTGAAGCAAATAGATAAAACCCTAATAGAGATATATCATTGAATCGTATAGACTACAAAGGGTATTCTTTATTAATTATCGTCGTACGAAAAACCGACGAAGAAAAATACAAGGGCTAAAGTCGGACGAAACAAATGTTAATCGGAAAGAATGAAGTCAACATTAATGAGGTCTAATTAATTACAGGCTGTATACGCGATGGGCGGTACGATGTGGTGACTACGTATCGTTATCGTTTTAAATAAGAATGGGGGACAGAGATTGAACGACCATCTAAGGAATGCCTGTTTGTATAAATGTACGAGTACTGTTTTCTTTGTTTGTCTTGGGGAAAACAGATCTTTCAATAGCGTGTGGAAATAGTGGTTGCATTTGAAGAAAACAATTAGTTAGGGTGTTGTCAGAAACATATTTTATATAAAGGTCTGTTAGCTTACACTAATGATTGGAACTAAGAATTCTTTCTGTAAGGTGCATGAATATAATAAGTAAGAAAGATAAAATGACGTACAATGTTTTAGATTGTTTACTACTAGGCACCGTATACTTTTATTCTTCTATCTATCCTCATCATTACTATTCTCTCTTCACTCCCAAGGTTTGCTGGAAGAAAACTCACCTATGGGGTAAGTTCGCCTTTGAACATACTATATTATCATTTGTTATTTCTGTATTATATGTATGCAATAAAGAATATGAATATGAATATTTTTATTATTATTAGATATATTAGTTATAAGTATAGGTATTTATTATGTTCTTAAGGTATGTTTCATTAGACAGAGATATTTCCCTAGAGCAAGTGGTGCCTAAATAATTTGAATAAAATATTATAGTGTCGTTAACTTCATCAAAATGAAAATACAGATATTGTTTTGGAAGTTAACATTATACATGTATATGGTTCCGGAGATAAATGGCAAACGACTGTTCGTCTAGCTGTTATCCGTCTTTCCGTCCGTCCCTTTTCCTCTGCCACAGCCATCATACTCAAATACCATTGGTACAATCTATACATGTACATATGTACATAGTTTGTGAAGTACGTGTTTATTTTATATTATATAATTATATTATAAGGCCCCATATACAATTTAGTGACGAAATAAATATATTGACGCACTTTCGAGTGTTAAGCGGACAGTGATGTCCATTGTCCACTCCACTTTTCAGTTCTAATGCTGTTGGTGTTCGTTGCTGATGAAATCTAGGGTCCAGTCAGTATGTATTATATTTATCCCAAAAATAATCAAGATTGGCAAAAAATTGTATATTAATTACTTCAAAGAATTCATCGTTAACTAGAACCACTTAACCACTAATCCTTGGCTTAAAGTTTTAAGGAATTTAATGTAGATAAGAAATAAACACAATAAGATGTTCCCTCGTGACGTCAGACTCATTCCCACTGGCCATCCATCACGTTGGCACCACTGTCGTCTATTGTAAGCTTCTGCTACAGATTAGATAGCGTTTTGCCGTTTTGGAATAACAAATGCGCTGTTATTGTTCTTGAAAATTATGATTTTAATATCTGATTGTTTATTGTGTTCTTTGTCATTTGTTGAAGAACTTTAAGGTCATTCTTAAAATATATTTTATTTTATGTACGACGTTTTAATTTCACACTGATCAATATTAAGTATGTTATAAGAGCATGTGTATGTTACAAAAAGAAGAATTAAGTGAAGCTCTCTGAACTGAAGTTGTCGCGTGATCAAACATAATAGGTAACCTTCCTTAGTACAAAAATACGCAATGCAAAAATACTTTTAAGTCTGACCGAGCATCTTCCAACAGCCATAGACCACAAAAATATAATAGTATGTAAAAAAATATGAAATCACGCGATGGGCGCCACATATAACTATTTTCTATAAGTACCGCTGATTCTGTTACAAATGTAATTAGCACTATAAACAACTTTTATTGACGGTCGCTATAATTAAGAAAAAGAGCATCACGCTGATCCATAGACTGCATTAATTAGTGCGGTACGCGCCTAATTATTAATAAAATGAACTGAGGCATATTGAATTTGCGGCTCGCTTTTAAGCAGGCGCTTTTGAAATTACTTTTCAATGTCTTTTCAGTTTTGACTTATAAAATATCTTGTTATTACTTGATACCTTAAATTTTTAAACAATTTTTTTTTTTTTATATTATAGCGGAACATTCGAACAGACGTGTCACCTGATGGTAAGTGACTGCCGTCCATGGACATCTGCAACTCGAGAGTAGTAAGTGCGCTGCCCGCCTTTGATTGTGATGAGGGATAAGGAGGTGCGGGCAGACAAAAATAGAGAGCAGGATGAGAAAATAAAAAGATGAGGGTCCTCCAGAAAACTTACTAATTTCGGGAGACTGCAACGCAAGCGTTGCTACACAACCGGTTTTCTGTGAAGCCGTAGTACAGCGATCGAGCCGGCCCATTCATGCCTGTGCAATAAAAATGTGAAATGAACGTATATACATTTGTACTTTATCTGGATTCAGACTGCCAGGTATGTGCCAAATGTTTGCTTGTAATGTAATATGTATAAGAATAAAAAAACATAAGTTAAAATAAAATGATAAGCAGGGAGGCAAAACATACACTTCCACATTTTATCGTTGCTATTTTTTATTTAAATTCCCACAATAGCGACGAAATTCTCACATGAACCGCCGAAAACACCATTTGTTGTTCTAAGTCCAAGTCGTTAATTTCCTAATTACAGTTTCAAAATAAAAGCGTGTTTTTGTTCTGTCGGGTCGTCCCTTCCGCGGCGCTCGGTACAATCCCGTCCGGAAGGTTAATGGAAGAAAAAATACGCTGTACAAATTTGCATAACGTTTTTCTCTGTCTCCTACCGAAATTAAGTCCTCTACCCCTGCATCTACGGCTTTGTTTAAATTACTCAAGTGAAATTCGTGATTCGCTTGTAATATTCAATTTTATGTTTGCTTCTCGCCGTTTTTACTTCCCTCTTGCTCTGGATTCTTTTAGATTAATATTTTTTTATAATAAAGCTTGTGGCAAAATTATTTGCCTACCTCTGTTGATGTTTATATTTAACAAAATAAAGTCTTGTTTTATTACTTCTATGTTGATTTTCATGTGTTCCATGGAATATTTTATAAATTAGTAAGGACCTCTCTTTGCCAAACCACAATAGACATCACTATTTTTATCATGGGCTTACTCAAGTCAATTGAGAAAAGTGTAATAACTACGTACTACATATAAATATAATGATAATAGTAATCAAATGGAGTAGTTTAAACCAAATTCAAAATACAGTATAGCCATGAGATTCTCGGTGGAGTATAATATCTCATCGAGTGTCGTAAAATTCGACTAAGGGATCGGACAGTTTTACCCCCTATTACGTTAGTGGGACCAAATTCTTATTGGTAAAATGTAGGTGTTTTACATGGCTACAGACGTAAGCAAGTATGTATGTATATATATAATGATAACAAATTGATAAAACTCACTACAATAAAAAAATAAAATTGCAGTATTGTTGTTTGAGAAGGCCTACCTTAAAAGTTTTAACGCATTTTACAGATCAATTGTAATCAATTTGCATAAATTTATTTCAATTCAAGGAGGTAGAGTTATAATGATACAAAATAACTAAGAGATTGTCAGAGGGAGTTATCGATATAGTCTGGCAAGTTGAGACTCGCGTAGGCCCTATGGGAAATCTACAATCTTGGTCTTCCGCTAACAAAGTTTTCAACTAAAATCTTATTGTGTTCTCTGCCGTGGGGTGAAACACTTGATTATTACTTGAAAACTGATGTCTAATACGGTATCTAATGTCCACTTGCTAAAATTATGCTAAAGTATCGTTTATTAATTGGAGCTAAGTTAGTGAGATGTAATTACGGCATGAAATTCTTTTGAATATCTTTTATAACCTTTTGGACGCAGTTACATTGTGAAAAGGGACTCCTGTATATTCAAGTCATAATAACTGGCAGTGAGGTAACATTTTCCGCCGACTCATCAACTTTTGTGAAGATTAAAGTATTGAGTAAAGTGTAAAAAAACAAATGAGGTTTTGTAAGAATGTCTGATGTTTGAATGAAGAGGGAGCAGTGAATGATCCTTAAATGAATAGGGGCTGTGAAAGAACAATGCAAGGCGTTGGGCAAAAAAAAAATGTAATAAATGCAGAGATATCTTTTTATAAGAGTTGTGCAGATAAGAGTTTCGTTACTTGACTGTAAAATATCAAATAGGTATCTTGGTATAAAATGAACCGTTTAAAAAAAAGGACAAATATATATATATATATATACGTTTTACTGCTTGACTCACTATATTACAAAATTAAATATATCTTTTTTAACGATTTACAATAATAATACTTGCGTAAACTATGTCACAGACCTCAAAAACGGAAGATGGAATACCTAGTAGCAATTTGCGGATGCTAAAACAAATCAATGTCAATAAAAGTTAGCACTTACTGTATTCAGTCGATAAAAAATCAGTATTCATCGAATAGAACAAAAAGTTATTAGATACGATTAGAATATTTAATGTGCGAAGTTTCACTAGGTAGAGGAGTGCTGCTATTGCAAATGTCAATTCTTTATTGTAGGACAGCAATATATCAGTTAGATAAAAATAAACTAGCCTCAAAATATTCGTATGTATCAACTAGCACAAGCACTGTAATTATCAAACATCTCATTTATATATTATGCAAATACAGATAGACACAGCAAATAACGTTTCGTTGAAGTCAGAAAATATTTTTTTAGACACGATGATTACAAAAACATACATCTTCCATAATTGTTATGTAATTATAATACCCCTATGTAAAATAAGCCTGTATTAATCCCATAAGGCCATGTTACCATCCTTTATTACCCTTTCTAGTGAACTGCGGCTGTTTCGGAGCGTATGTGCGATAAACTGCGATACGAATCGCACCAAATCAAACTCTCCCTCGGCGCTTTGTGAATGGTGTAACGATTTGGCAAAACGAAAATATTGCAGTAATACAGAATACGTTTACAATGCGTTAGGGAATTTTTCTTGTTGCCAGTCCCAGATTATATCACATAAGATATGTAAGCAATTACGTTTTTCGTTTAAGGTTGAACAAGGGAAATGGGGGTTGATGATGGCAAAACGCTGGTACGTGATTTTGCTATATATGTACTTACTTGCCACATAGGTATCTTTACTTCAATACATTTTATTTATTAGTACATTTTCTATTTATTTTTTTACTTGTGGATACCCCCACGGTCCGTCATCCTACCGGGGTTTTCAGTGGAGCGGTGAGACAGATTCGGAGCGACTAAAACCACACCGTGTGTCATACTGCGACTCAAATAGGAGGAATTCGAGAACAGCTTTAGTTAAGACATCCAAATGAATCCAAATGATGGTAGTATATTTTATGTTGTTACAATGTTATTACGCACAAGGTAGACTTTTCCTGTGTCTATATAATAACAGACTTTACTGCGTGACGCCAAGTTAAAAATTAAGAAAATTTATATTAATTATTTACATTCAGATGAATTCTATTAAATGAAACCAGTAGCAGATTGATAATATTCATATCAATTAAATTAAGCTCGCGTAAGTATTATGCATAGTCTTCAAATACATTTGCTAAGGGTATTTGTACGGTATATTTGAAATAGATTAATTTTCAGTATCACCACAATATAATTCAAAATGTATCATTGGCGTTTGTAATAACATGGATGAAAGTCTGAGACATCGTAATACTCTCTGTTAATCTACTAGATTTTATTATTATTTATGTTGTTAACATATTTTCTTTGAGAATGTAGTAAATCCCGACCCTCTTTTGCCGATTATTTTTTACAAAACTCTACAAGGAATTCTCTTTACATGTTAAATTATTACAGACAGTTCGTGTTCAGAAATTATACAACTAGACACCAAAATTTCAAAATAGATAAGGATAAATTATTTCTGGGTTGTGGATGATCTTCAGAACCATTTTATTTTCAGTTTATATTTATTTAGAACTAAAAGTTAGTGTACTTATTATAATTTACCCACTACTACATTCTATTATACTGATTGTTTTTAGTATCGTGCCGTTACTTATCTTCATTATATATTTTTTTAAATGGCCTTGTAGAAATTATGACTCACGGAACATACAAAGAATTAACGAAAATATTTAGAAATCCTTTAAAAATATAGTGAAATAATAATAGACAAATTTTTAAACAAATTAGGCGTGCGTTTGTGTCGTGCACATCGAACGTTGATGGAAATATAATCTGAACTGATTCGCATCAAAACACGTATTCGTTCTTGTGTTATTACATAAGAATGCGGATGAACAGGTAACGACCAATATCAATTTTAGCAAGTGATGGACTACCTTGAAATTATAACAAAGTTAGTAATATGACACCACTTACACTGCAACCTAATATATATATATCATTTATATTATATGTCATTGTAAAATGTTGGTAATTATCTTTAATGTTTTCTTAGGATAAGCCAAAATCAAAATAAAAATAATATTATTTACAAAGATATATAGCTTCCGTTACTTTGATGGATTCCTGATCTTTTGCACCTTAACACAATTTATTAATTCTAAATAATAAACAAATAAAATAAAATTCTTTTATTATTGTTTTATATGAGCCTACCATAATGACAGCACTCTGCCTGATGGAAAGCAACAAGTGGAGTCTAAGAGTGGTGGCCACCATCCTCATTGCGAGTATGTTAATGCAACATGGTGAACGATTTCTGATAGTGCTATTCTTTTTCAAAACAAAATAACAAGTCACAAGATAAAGATTAATGACGTTAATTATACAAAATTTGATTGCAGGCATTGATGATTGCAGGCTGAACTTAGCTTAGTCAGAACTTAATCAACTTAGACTCATGTGTAATCTAACAAACCTATAGATCATAAGCTTTATAGGTTGCTTCACTATAAAGAGGAAAAATACTCAGAATAAGTCTTTCGTTATGATATTTATATGTATTAAATATATACTCTAAGTACCCTGTGTGCACTTCAGGTATACACATTCAGTGTGATGTTCTAGTTGGGTATCCTTGTGTTATAAATATATGAACGAATTTGAAACTGTGAAGCTTCAATAAATATACACACTTTGTGTAAATGTGAAAATATTTATAATATTTATTCTGTACGGATTAACTGTAAGAGCTTTTGCAAACCAAAACAAACCCTTCAGTGGGTTAGTCAAAGGGCTAACTACTAAAAGCGCAAACACTCCAGTCAAAATATTCTAGTCTTAAAGCACCCTCAAACTGCCTACAATTGACACTTCACTGCTTTAGCAATAAACATTAAACAACATAAGAAGTACATATTAACATTATTTTAAAATAAAAAAATTGTAATGCCCTGAGCATTAACATACACATCATTACGATCAGATAGCACATGGACAAGTAGATATTATGAGAAAATACGGCAAATTCTGTGTTACTGCGACGTGTTAGAAGAGTATTAATATGATAAAATCACAGACGTGAGAGCTTAAACCCGACATTTGAAGTCAAGAGGGTTGTTTTAATTTAGGTATTCCGATAACTAAAGTTAGCGATATGAGTGAGAAATGAATGTTAATTTACGAAGTCCCGTCAAGATAACTACATACAGTAAGTCACAAAAGTCTTCGTACACCCACCTAAATGTGCATTTCATCAATAAATATTAATAATATATAATTAAACACAGTATTAAATAAAAGCATAGTTGACATTCACTTAAAGTAAGTTACATTTATATCATCTTAGTACAGACAGAGCTTTTGGTCATGATATTAAATTACACTGGGATCATTCAGTTGTCTGTTGTTGCTGCTAAGTTACAGAACATTTGTTGCGTATTAATTATTAATTGGTGAATTGATATGAGTGACAAAAGACAAGAAATTAGTGTTGATATAAGAAAACTAAGGCAAGAGAAAAAGTCTTATGGTGAAATAGCTAAAATAGTGAAAAAAAAAAGCGATCAGTTCAATCAATCATAAAAAAGTATGAATCATTCGGTACAGTATTAAATAAGCGTCGATCAGGTAGATCAAGAATATTAAATGATCGTGATATTCTTCCATTAATAAAATTTATGAAAAAAAAATCAAATGAAAAGCGCACCGGAATTGGCGGCTGAGCTCGCAACCTATAAAGCTTATGATATATAGGTTTGTTAGATTACACGTGAGTATGGTGATTAAGTTCTTACTAAGTTAAGTTCAGGCTGTTCACAAAAACTATTTATATTTTTATTGTAAGTTACTGTGACTTCTTTGTCACATTTTCTTTACTCCAGAGGCTTTAGCTTGTTTCGTATTGTAATCATAATCTTTATATTCTATTCTGGCTGACTTATCTCATCGTGATTAAGTTAAATCTTCTTTGTCATTTCACTGTGCCATTTCTAAGGTCAGCTCGCTCCTGTTAGGGCTGTAAGTTCTTGATTATATTCAAATAATTTTTAATTAGTAATCTGTCTTTGTTTTTTCTCTAAAGGGAACCTTGGTTACGCAAGTTTGGATTTGGACGACTACCGTCTATGGACACCTGCAACTCAAGAGTCGTTAGTGCGTGAGGGATAGGGATGCGGGGAATGGAAATAAGAGCAGGGGAATGAGGATAGGGGGTCAGGAGAGAAGAAATGCAACGCAAGTGTTACTTCACAACCGGTTTTCTATGAGGATGTGGTATCGCACTAGTTGAGCCGGCCTTAAATTACCATATACATATATGTACATATACATATATATATGGTTAAACGCTTAGACTTACATTTACTTAATTAGACGACATAGTCAGAGTTCTAAATAAAATGTGTTAAGTGTTAAGATAAATTACTTGTTCAAAATAAGATCTCAAGGTGACAAATATAAATAAAATAATACAAAATACGATAGTAAATTATTAGTACACGTACATACATATATATAGTTACATAAAAAGCCAGATGGTCATATGGCCACTCAGCCCTTAATTGTTTTGCCCGTCCAAGGTGCGTCAAGTGCTTTGAGGACCACCCCACAGCCGACTGTCCCAGACCCAAGGACATCACCAAATGCTCCACCCCCCTGCATGTGTACTGTGCGGCGAGACCGGATATCCCGCCAACTACCGAGGATGCCCGAAAGCTCCCCGCCAACCTACACGTGCAATCAAACGCCCATCAGTTCCCACAACCCAACCGCCTTCATACCAGCACCCCCACCAAGAAAACCCTGTCCATGGGGACCAAACAGCACCAAAAATGCTGTCTCACTACACCCAGCCCAAACCAGGTCCCATCTAATATCGCCATACCCTCCCTCCTTAGTCTAAAAATCCCCCCCCCCACCACGCACACAACCCCTTTCAAAACCCACTCCCTCTCTGTCAGGAATCGACAGGGAACTTAAAGCCCTCCACCAACTCGCCATCGCTGTGAACTACACAGAGATGCGCAAAATCGGTGCTAAATTGTTAGCCAACCTAGGCGACCCTATGGCCATCACAGTCATCGCCCTAGAGCATATGCCTACTTCGAGTCCCTCGCCAACATCAGAGTCGACTAACATGGACGTACACCCAACAGGCAGACTCAAACCGAAAGCCCTACGCATAGGTTGCTTTAACGCCAATGGCATAAGAACCAAACGTGAGGAAATTTCCATATTCCTCCGCCACCACGACATTGACATTTTCCTTATCCAAGAAACCTTCCTTAAACCCTCCCATAGAGACCCTAAAATTGCTAACTACTCTTTAGTCCGCAATGACAGGGCGAGATCAGCAGGCGGTGGCACCATTATATATTACAAAAGATCCCTACATTGCGCCCCCTTGGACCCTCCTCCCCTCGTAAACATTGAGGCATCGATCTGTCGCATAAGCATAACAGGACACCAACCCATCACCATCATCTCTGAGTACCTACCCCCCGGTCAAACAACCGGCACCCCTCTAGCCCTTGAAAGTGATATCCAATCCCTATTCGACCTAGGAGGAGCTACCATCCTGGCAGGCGATCTTAACGCCAAAAACAGCCTCTGGGGTTGTCACGTGACAAACCCAAGAGGCGTACAACTAGATCGCATCTCAGACACCCTAGGTTTCAACATCATCGCCCCCACTGACTTTACCCACTATCCCGGAAACCACAGACACCGACCTGACATCCTCGACCTCGCGCTCCTAAGGAACATAAACTTACGTCTATGTTCGTTAGAAGTGTCCGAGGAATTAGACTCCGACCACAGACCGCTCATACTGGAACTCCGCCCCCGCACAACAGACAGGGACTTAACACAGCCTCCCCCTACAAAAGAGATCACAGACTGGAGTCGGCGTTTTTCTCTCTAAGCAACTCACGTAGAGTTGCTTAGAGAGAAAAACGCAGCCATCAGAAGGTACGACCGCTACCCGAGCGAACAAAATCGACTAACACTGCGCTCCGTCCAACGTGACGTTAAAAACAAAATTGACAAACTTCGACATCACAGTGGGACAACCACCTTAGTAACCTCAAGCCCTCGCACACTACCTTCGGGCAGCTGTCACGCGCCCTCCTGAAAGACACAATTACTGCCATGCCCCCTCTTAACAGACCTAACCTTCCACCAGCCTTCGACGACTATGAAAAGACAGAATGCCTAGCAGACAGTCTCGAACTCTCAGTGTACACCCAGTACCCTCCCAGTCAACCCAAACCACCTATCGGAGATAGACTCCGAGGTGGAACGGAGAGCCACACTACCCACTCCCAACACCCCTGAAGGTGAAGACGACCCCGTCCCTCCCACCACCCCCGAAGAAGTGTGCGACATCATCCGCACGCTTAACCCAAACAAGGCCCCTGGCCCGGATAAAATGACCAAGCGGGTCATCAAGCTATTCCCACCCCTCCTCATAGCCCTCATGTCTGCCATCTTCAACGCCGCAATGACTAACAACCTCTTCCCACGTCAGTGGAAGGAGGCTGTGGTCATAGGCATTGATAAGCCAGGCAAACCAAAAAATCAACCCACCAGCTACCACCCCATCAGCTTCCTCAACAGTATGGGTAAGATCTATCAAAGACTCATCCATAGCCGTCTGAAATCCTATGCGGAATCAAACATGTTAATACCACATGAGCAGTTTGGCTTCCGCTCCCATCACTCCAGTGTTCACCAAGTCCACCGTATCGTTGAACACATATCCTCCCGATTCCCACACAAATTTCTAACTGGCGCACTCTTCTTCGACGTTGCGAAGGCGTTCGATAAAGTATGGCACAATGGCCTACTCTACAAACTCTTCACTATGGGTACCAGTTTGTGGGGTACTACAAACTGGTACTCATCATAAAGGACTACCTGACGAACCGCCAATTTCGCTACAGACTCGAAGGGACGCTCTCCTCTCCCCGCACCATCCGAGCCGGTGTCTCCCAAGGTTCAGTACTCTCCCATCTACTCTTCTCGCTCTTCACTAGCGACATGCCGACACAAAACAGCCCAACTAGCCCTATACGCAGACGACACCGCCCTCGGGCAGGTCACCTGCAAACATCACAAAGGTTCTCCAAACCGCAGCCAACACTCTTGGCAAGTGGTTCACCAAATGGAGAATTGAAGTGAATCCCGAAAAAAGCCAAGCCATCCTATTTCGGTGGTATAAGAACTCAAGATATTCCTTTCGGGCATGGGAAAGGAATATCTTGATTTCTTTCTCCGATCACTCTGTTCGGAAAGGCTATCCCGTGGACAACTCAGGTCAAGTACCTAGGAGACTTCCTCGGCGACACCCTCTCCTTCTCTCAACACATCTCTGTAGTCCGTACCCGCGCAGCAAGAGCACTTAGTAGACTCCACCACCTACTAAACTCAAGGTCTAAACTCTCGCTCAGCAACAAAATCCATCTTTACACCACCTGTATCCGTCCCATAGTGACCTACGCCTCCATAGTCTTCGCCCATTCCTCCCAGCGTAGGTTACATCGCCTCCAAACACTTCAAAATAGGTTCATGCGCCGAGCCACGGGGGCCCCGTGGTTCATTCGCAATGAAAACCTCCACATTGACTTAGGACTACCAACCGTCCGACAATTCATGAAACACTGCTCACAAACTTACTTCGACACTGTCACCACCCACAAAAACCCACTAGTGGCAGCCGCAGCGAATTACATACCATCTGCCATATCTCGCAAGCGCCGACCGAGGCATGTCCTCGGGGAGCCAGACGATGAAATAACAAAGGCACAAATCGCTGCGCTCGCCGCACACTCCTCAAGCACCAACACACCACGCAGAGGCCCACGTTTCCGTCCCAGACGGAGGGGCAGACACACACAACAAAGACACACCACCGCACACAACGGTTCTCACAAAACCCCAAACCCTATCCCCATCCCTATCTCCATCCCTATCCCCATCCCCACCATCCTAATCACAAACCCCACAACCATCCTTGGTTGAGAGCTAATGCTCACCAATAGACCGCGTTAGGTTGTAACATGGCTTACAACCAAAGGGGTGCTGGCTAGAAAACCTCCACGTGGTGCATCCTGGGCAACGTCGGCGATGACACTGCCACCTCTGTTTTTGAGGAGGGCGTCATCGCCAACGGCTAATCTTCTGGCTAGAAGAGGTGCCACCTTTCTTCGGCCACTCGGTCGAGGCCTGGCCCAACAGAGCGGGCTGGTATGCCGATTACTCTGTTGGCTCTTTGCTCTTTGGAGCTGTGAGGAAGGACACCTCAATTAAACAACAAAAATCCTCACCAAGGCGGGACCCTTCCATGGGTCGGAATTTCTCCGCTGTTTACAGTGGAGAAGGAGGACGGGTTCGGCGTGCACTCACACTGCCACCGAACAGGCATTTGGAGATTTATCTCGATGCCACCGTCGGCATATCGTAATCCTGAAAGGAGTGTCGTGGTTAAGTCTCACGGTTCCTATCGGGGGCGAGGGTCTTGGCTTAACTGCCTGGACTGTGAGGAAGAAAACCTCTATAAAAAATTACCCCGAATCCCGTGTTCTGGTGCGTGACCATGGTATGCATGGCTGATGGGTGGTTCAGTCGCGAGCGCACTCCCAGCCGGGGCACCTGCGGATCCCTCGGTTGGGCATAAACCTACGCTTGCCTGGGTATGGGGATCTAGCCCGTTAGGGAATCGGAGGTTGGGGCGGCTGTTCTACGGATCCGTTCCAAGAACACTGCCCCCGGGCCGGACGGGGTACCAGCCCGAGTGATAGCCCGAGCCCTCGACCATATGTCGGACCGCCTCAGGGAAGTGTTGGACGCTAGCCTGGCGTCCGGACGCTTCCCAGAGTGCTGGAAATGCGGGAAGCTGGTCCTGTTGAGGAAGCCGGGACGGCCTGCCGATTCGGTCGCGGCCTATAGGCCCATCGTGTTGCTGGACGAGGCGGGTAAACTTTTTGAGAGGATACTCTCTGCCCGCATCGTCCGGCACCTCAGCGAGGTGGGCCCCGACCTGTCGGACGCCCAATTCGGGTTCCGGGGGGGGCGTTCGACGGTCGATGCCGTGGTGCGCCTTAGGGCCGTGACCGGAGAGGCAGTGAGCTGTTGCGGCGTGCTGTTGGCGGTGTCTCTGGACATCGCCAACGCATTCAATAGTCTGCCATTCAGCTGCATCAGGGAAGCACTCCAATACCACTGGGTGCCAGAGTACCTGAGGCGGCTGGTGGCAGACTATTTAGAGGAGCGTACCGTCGTGTACGAGGACCGAGAGGGCGTCTTGAGGTGAGGGTCCAGGGGTGTTTCTTTGGTGGTCGGGCGCATCGAGGCACTGGGCTTACGGGTGGCCCTGGACAAGACGGAGGCCCTTTTGTTCCATGGGCCCCGTCGTGGTCCACCCGCCGGTGCCTCCATCGAGGTCAACTCGGTCCTCGTCCCGGTTCGGGCCCAGATGAGGTATCTGGGCCTGATACTCGACGGTAGGTGGCTCTTCGACGAGCACTTCCGACAGCTTGGTCCGAAGCTGGTCGACGCTGCCTCTGCCCTTGGGCGACTTTTGCCCAACTTGGGTGGAGCCAGCGTCGCAACGCGACACCTCTACACGGGGGTGGTCCGGTCGATGGCGCTGTATGGGGCACCGGTGTGGGTGGCGGCTCTGACCGCCCAGAATAAGGCGCGCCTCTGGCGGCCTCAAAGGGTATTGGCGGTCAGAGCCATACGCGGATACCGCACGGTGTCCACCGAGGCGGCGTGCGCCTTGGCTGGAACACCCCCGTGGGATTTGGAGGCGGAAGTGCTCGCCGAAGTTTATCGACGGGTGGCTGAATATCGGGCGGAGTATGGCTTTCGCCCTCCGACGGAGGAGGTACGCGAGTGGCGTGAAGCCGCCCGTCGAGCCATGATGGCTAGTTGGTCGTTCCGGCTGGAGACTCCGCGCGCTGGCTTTGCCGCCGTGGAGGCTCTCCAGCCGGTCATCCTCGAGTGGGCGGGGCGGCAGCACGGGACCCTTTCCTTCCGGCTGACGCAGGTGCTTTCCGGGCATGGTTGCTTCGGGAAGTACCTGCACTCGGTCGCCAGGAGGGAACTGAGTCCCGCCTGCCACCACTGCGACTGCAGTGAAGACTCGGCCCAGCACACGCTGGCGATCTGCCTCGCTTGGGAGTCCCAGCGCCGGGCCCTCACTGCAGTCATCGGAGGAGATCTCTCGCTACCGGCCGTCATACGCTCCATGGCCGGTAGCGATAGCAGTTTTACCGCGGTCGCAACCTTCTGTGAAGATGTCATCTCGCAGAAGGAGGCGGCGGAGAAGGCCCGGGAGGTACATAAATACACAAAACTAATCGAGAAGAGAAGAAAATATGATTATATACTTAAAAAAAAAATATGTTAATAACCTAAGAACTAGTTTAAATTACATAATACTAAGAGGACGGCTCTAAATGACTAATAAAATGGAGTAGATCTGAACAGATATTATTAACATGACTCACAATTCCATCTTTGTTATTACAAACGCCGATAGTAAATTTTAAATTATATTGTGGGGACATTGTAAATTGATGCGTTTAAAATGCATCGTACCAATAGTTTGATTCCGACATACCATTCATCGAGACCGGCAACCGGAACCAAAATGGAATGACGGTGGGTTTCCTCACGACAAAAAAAACGGCAAATCATACTTTGACAGATCAAGTTCTTCTGGCTAGTCAAATATTAAATCAATGAATCATTATAAAAACATGATACACTTACTTGTCTAAACTAAATTTGATCAAAATAAAATCTTGTTGTAATAAATAATATTTTAATGTAAAAGGAAAAAGAATTGTAGAAAAAATGATCAGAGTCATACAGGTTAAAACTAAAAAATAAAAGACTTCGCAATAAATAAAATAAATAGAATAGTTTCCACATTTGTGGGAAGATTATATTTTCATAAATAAAAAAAAACGTTTATTTAACAAATTGGAACATGTTATTATGTTATAGTAAATAAATAGTATTGTATTATTAATTTTATGCACGTATGCAATCGGTGGTTGTTTGTTATATCGGGGGTTACAATCGATGTTTATTATACCAATACTTTTCTGCTTTTGCTTACTTTGACGTTAACTGTCTTTTTCAAGGCATGTATGGCTTTTGTGTTAGTTACCTATGGTATGTAGACAAATAGTTCTGGTAAAAGATATCGGGGCGTGACGGTGTAAGCTTTTTCGGATAGTTATATAATATGCAAGAATGGTACAAATGGATGTGTGGATGTAGTTTTAGTGCCGAATTAAGAAAAGTCTTTGTCCAAAAACACTGAGTGTTCTTAAAATGTTATTGAATCACACCATGCGAGTTTTATCCAGAACCCAATACAGTCGAGTTAGCTTCAATGTCTCTAGAAAAAAACAAAAAAATACATACGTAATCCACTTCATCAGGATTTTTTCTTTGGATAATTGCTTTACCTGGCACCCACTGGCATAAAGTGATTATATCACAGTCGAACCTACCGACAGACATCAAATGGCCGATATAAAGCCGGAAGGGCTACTAATCTCCTGGGAGTTCTAATTGCCATTACTGGCAACCTTGTCTATATAAACAATCTCTTATAGAATATAGTAATAGTATAATAGATAGTAGACGATAGTATCTAAGTCGGTGATTCGGTGACTGGTTTCTCTTAACCGTTTTTATCGATTATCTGTAAAGTTTAACACACATAATACACTCGGGTTTCCTTTCTGAAAGATTTCAATGATAACTATGATGAGGCATTATTCCAGTCTGTTATTGACAGGATTCACTGCTTGGTGGGTTAATCTCTAATGAGTACAATGAAAAGAAAGATATATAGGTTCATGCCGTCTGTTATAAAAGATTCTGATCTTCTTATTTCTTTCTGAGCCTTATTAGAAGGTCATAGAACTGTATATAGTTGTCTATAATTATATAGTTTACAACTTTGCTTATATTAAAAAAAAACTATTGATAGGAGGTTAATATCAATATCAGGTCTATCAGGAACTTTGCGAACTTTTGGATACTTCATGGGATGATTGATTAACCGATTAACAAAAGATTTTAATTAATTACCAAATTCTACCATCAAATTAATTGCAAATTCATAAATACGTTTGAGTTACCAATTAAGTAATTTATTCAACGAGTTAGTTATGTCGTTATAGTATTGCGTCATAAGAATAGGCTTCCAATGAATGACGATTATGATTTACATCTTAATACAATGTATTTTAATATTTAATTACTTTATTTTCTTAATATGTATAGTCAGTTAGTTCCTGTTTGCGCATTCTTCACCATTATGGAATTATCTGACTGAGGAAGTAGTTTCATTCTACAAAAAGCTCGCTCAAGTCAAACAAAATTACTGTCTATTAAGTATTTCAAGTTTCATAATGTTTGTTATGAACTAAAGGAAACCTGACGTGTAGGTACTATAGATCAACAGGGTATCAAGTAATTAGTAAACTGTATTATCTAATTCAACCGACTTAACAACAAATAAAATCAAATAACAACAGCCATTCTTGTGACAGTATGAAAGCAGGGCTTGCCTTTTTTGAGAACCCTGTCTATCAGCAGCTCTATGCCCATTTATGACATGTCATCTTAATTTTAATTATATTGACTTTATTAAAATAATAATAAAAATATCTTCAGACAAAACTAAGAAGAGCTTGTACTAAGGCTATCAGACTGCTGATATACATAATTATAGAGAAAATACATTATTATATAACAATACATATTAAGTGATTTTAATACCTACACTCAATAATATACAAAATGAATACATCTGCGTAATGTCAAGAGTGCCGCAAGTTCATCGAAAAATAATTTAAAGCAGTTACCCGTTGTGTCTTAACATTAAGAAAATTTTGCCAAATACATATACTAGTTAAACGTATAAAGAGTGAGTAATTGTACATACGCACAGATAACTGACACTTCAGAATCAGTTGTACTAAAATAAATACAACCCTACCACCAATAATATATATTTTTTTTCATTTGATTGAAGGAGGAGCAATTAGTGTCAGTAAACGGTCAACGATAGTAGAACAAAATGGTAATCGTGTTAAATTTTTATTAGCAATTTAATAATTAAAAATATGACACACCTATTACATTTTTTCCTTCCTTGGGTTAGATGTTTTTATTCATGTCCATTTTTTATCACAAATATTTTCTTAGTTCAGTCACGATACCTGGAACAAAGGATTCAAATACATGATACGAATATATTCGTATCATGTATTTGAATCCTTTGGTGTACCTATAGGTATGCTTTTAAGTTTGTATGTATATTATATTCTGTTTATCTATCTATGTTTTTGTGTCCGTTGTAATCTATTTCTTTTATGTGAAGGGTTTCTCTCCCTCAAACAAGAAAAAGTGAAAGATTCAGACTTGAATCTACTGAAACTATAGTCTCCAAAACTCAGGCCCGATGAATATCTGCCCAAACAACGCGAGTTTCTTATATCCCAAAATCTGAGTTGAAAATTTCAATTTCAATTTTGAGTTGTCTTAATTCAAATTAGACTGATTGGCGTTTGAATCAATCTAATATTTTTATTTATAAAAAAGACAATTATTCTATAATAAAAAGTTATTATAAAAGATACGTAAGTAAAGATCTATAAAAATTTAATAAGACACTTTATTGCTAGTGACATTCTTTCTCGATATCAAGTATTCGTAAAAAATATTTCCTTTATTACGGGGGGGTGTAGCTTTAGTCTTTTAGTTTTTAATAGACAGCTCTCGCACTAGGATGAATTTCACTATCGCAGAGGACCGTACAAGTTCGAAGAGACTGCAGTGGGCAATGGCAGTTAGAGTCATTAGGGGATACCGTACGATATAATACGAAGAGGCGAGTCTCCTGCTGGTTCTGTCTCTTGTTACCTGGATGCCTAAATTCTTGTCGGACTACCGCACCTGAGACCGGAGCCTCGAGAAATCGAAGCGGTCCCAGTTCCACCATGTCTTGGTGAGTGAGTGGAAGGAACGACTTGAGTGACCAAGGGCATGGCGCGATCGAATCCATCATGGAGAATTTGCTGGAGAGGCGACATGGCTTCTATGTCGCCTCTCCAGCCATGATATGGACGGACACTGCTGCTTCGGTAAGTACCTATGTCGCATAGGTCAGAAGCCAACGCCTGCGTGCTACCACTGTAGAGGATTTCGCATCCCGATGTCCTGTGATGACTATGGGTGTAGGAAGCTTCTTGCATAGTCATCACAGTGGATGCGACATCCTGCGAGACTATGGTTCTGTCCATGGTCTAAAGTGAGAGTCTGTGGGTTTCTGCCGCCTCGTTTTGCGAAAAGGTGATGTGGGCCATAGAAACATACTGACGGAACACCGTGTGGTTTTAGTCGGTTTGTGTCAGACATATCACTTTACCGACAGTTCCGGTGAGGTGACGACCCGTGGAGGTTGCACCCAAAAAAGGTACATTTACTTTGAACCTTACAAACATTAAAATGTTATGTAAGTTTTTGTAGTGGGACCCAATTTTTTTATAAGACAAGTCCCGCAAGGCATTGTTTCCGGGGGACTTTACACACATTCAAATAACGGACACAAAGAACACTCAGACTCAGAACAACAATATGTGGATTACACAAAGTGTTGTCCCGTATGGGGATCGAATCCACAACACTCGGAACGACAGCGTAGTGACAAAGCGACCACTTGAACCACTGTGCCATCTGTGCAGTATTACATTTTTATATTTTAAATAGGGTTGCTAGATATGAATTTTAATTTCCAGAATATGTCTACTAGGGTCAAAATTTGTTCTACAGTAATAAATAAATATGAAAATATGTAAGTATTAAATAAAGCAAATATAAGCAATAGCAATAAAAGCACAATTGTTAAATAAAAAATGTGTACAAAAGCAATACACGTAAATGTAAAGAATAAAATCTGATAACATGCTAATTTAAATATTATAGTAGTAGTTCAACAAATTAGAATTCTTAATTGACTTAAAAATAATTGAAAAACATGTATTTTTCTCTAAATTATTTGACAAATAAAATTTGACTAATAAATTAGCTTTAGTAGATTCCTATGCATTGAAGTTTCAAACTTGCATATAATATGTAATATCACACTGCAATGGAGTCCGCATGCGTGAGTGACGCAAGTGTAAAAACCGTGCATTTAAATTGACATTAAATTAAAAGTGTAGGTATTAGGTCAGACTAGCTATAAGGCTACAAACAAACAGCTTTGTTTCGCGTAGCGTTATAACGTCGTTTTTGTCGCATCGATATTTGTCACGCACTAATGATTGCTTAGCGTCCTCTTGTATTTTGTCTTCAGTTTTTTGCACTCATAGTAGACTCACATTACGCATAAGGACATATTTATGCAACCAAATTGCATGTGTACGATGACATTCGCATTTCATTGTGACAGTAATTACAGACCATTCTGCTCACTTAGATTTATATACAACGGAGTCATTTACTATAGTGTAAGTAGATACTATAGAGAGCCTTCTGGAAAGCGTTTAAATACGTACCGATACGGGCACTTACATCCAAGTTCTCATGTTTATCTCTTGGGATTATATTCACCTGCAGAAATATAACAGTGGTGTGCTGATTAATCACACAGTGTTTTAAGGGGTGTACTTCAGAAGGTATACTATTGTTTTAGTGTAAATATAGGTATTTGTTAGGCGGGTGTGTAAATGTTTCTAACCAGTTTGTTTTACCGCATCTTTTTTTTTTGTGGACTTTAGACTCAAAAGCAGACCTCGACCTTTTTTTGTGTTTTAAGGTGACAGAGTTAACAGAGAATTTATTTAAGGTATAGACTAAGTAGGGAGACCCACCTCAACTGATACCATTTTTTAAACAGTAAAATACAATAAAAATATACAAGCAAAATACAAATAAAAAAATACTCTATGTTCATTGTTGATGATATAGTAATGCTGAGTATTGATATCCTAAAATTGATAAAACAAAATATAAACAAATTACTTTCAACTTTTTTTGTTACTTTCAAAAATTCAATTAGGAAATGTTTGTACACTAATTGTTGTAGTGAAATTGTTAGTAACGCTAGACTTGCGGTTACTAGTTATTTGAACCATAACATAGTTTACCCGCAAACCACTAATAGCCGTATCCATCTATCTAACAGCACTCAATGATTGCATACATTTGGTAGGTCGGACACGACATCTCATTACAGGCTTTATAGCAATGTAAATGTGAATAATTGATATTCAGTGTTACTGAACTATTCATGGAGTGTACGGTATACCAAGCTAACACGACTTAGTCCAGTGTCTGCGGACTTAGACAGCCGTAGGCGGTTGTCCCAAACGTCCCGAACAATTGTTCACTAATTGTTTCCAGCTCCCGTCAGGTTTAATAACAAGGATGTAACAAGAATTCTGCCAGCCTTGACATTCGAGATCGATAAAGAATAAATGTGGCGAATTAATTATTTTACTTTCATAAAATAGTTTTGAAAACCAGATTTTATGTTTCTATTTTCAAATGGTTTTAATCGCGTGACGTAAAAACTTATTTACGATTTGAAACACGTTTGTACTGTAACAAGCAAAGTAAAAAATAAATAATACTAATAAATACTGTATTGCGAGCATATAAAACAAATATTTCTTCTAATTTTATTGTACTTAATTCTAAATAATTTTATTATACTCGTCCCGAAAATCCACAAAAAACAATAATAAAAATATTAACATAAGTCAAGAAAGTAAAACTTAAAACGAGCTTTTACTATAATATATATTCAATCAAATATAATATATTTCAACGGACGCACTTTGCGACAGATCCCTGTCTTTAAAGCAGCGTTGAGCCCACGGGATGGATGCAAAATAATCCCGCATTCCATCCCAGTCTGCTGACGAGTAGTGCCATAACCGCCGCCTTGTTACCACAGGTCGTGGAGGCGTAACAAGAGGCACTGAGGTCGACACCAGGCAGTGGTCGGAGGATCCTAGAGGGGCGAGAACCGATACGCTGTACTGCGCTGGGTGATTCGTCAGCAGTAGGTCCAGCAAAGAGGGCGCTTGACCCGTTATGTCTGGTATCCTGGTGGGCTGGAGTACCAGTTGGGTAAGGTCATGCGTGAGAGCAAATGCGTGAGCAGTTCGACCAGCATGGTCAGTTTTGGAAGATCCCAGCCAGGACTCATGGTGGGCGTTAAAATCTCCCAAAAACACCAGTTCGGCGGTCGGAAACTGCTCCTGCGCTTTATCCGCTGCTTGACTCTGGTGGTCAAAGAGTCGAGTTGTCTCGGAGTCTCCGGAATGGGAGCGATAGAGGCACACGTAAATCCGGCTCGTAGAGCCAAAATCCACGTGGAGCCAAAGGATGGAGAAGGATGTGTCTTCTAGGCAGTGCAGACGGCGACAACAAACATCCGCCCTGATGAAAAGGCACACTCCAGCCCTTGCGAGGAAGCACTCCTCGAGCACGTAGCTGGGATAGTGGAGATATGTCGTGTCGGCAGGGCGGCGTATTTGTGTCTCCGTAAGAAAGAGTATGGCCGGCCGAGCCGTCTCGAGGTGTTGGTGTACGACGCTGAGGTTTGCATGGAGTCCACGTATGTTAGTGAACTTCACCTCAAAAAGCGGGTTGGTGGGAGAGGAGGATGCCGCTGTAAGACCACTTTTCTTTTTTTGTGCTGCCATGATAGAAGAGGAAGGGGGTGTAAAAGGCATGACAGTCGTCGTGGCAATGTAAACTGAGACTAAAAATGCTGTGTCATCATGTATCGGACATGTTACATGTTGACATGTAAGAGATGTAATGTGTATAGTTTAAGAGTTACATTTAATGTTCGACTTTTACATTTGTACGGCATTTGAAGGGGCTCAATGGGCTTGTAATTCTGTATCGATAAGTTATGATATAACATCCGTTTATGTACCCCGTTTATAGCAAACAAAAAAGGTTTCTTATTTTCACTCTTATTTGATCTCCTTAGCTATTATAAAATTGCTTCTGAATTTAGTGTTAAAACAATTTGCTTGTGACAAAACCTACGGTACGGTGGTTTTCTGTCTCACATGAAACCAATGGAAAATCTTAACTAGTCTAGTGAATGTAAAACTAGTTTTATGACTGAGATAAGGAATTCATTATATTATCTACTCACATTTCACCTGTATTAGATTTTGTTATAGATGCATGACATAAAATGTACATAGTAATGTACATGTTAAGTACATAAAAAGTGTAATTATTAGGCTTGGTAGAAGGCTCGGAACTCCCAGCTTCAGCCAGTTTGAGATACAGATATGTGATTTTCAGGATGCAGACATAAACGTGTCCGTGTGTGTATTAGGCTTCGTAGAGATCATTATGTTATACATTATATATATTAGTTATTTTTTCGAGTCATCGATCCCTTAACCCCTAGAAACCAGGGTATTTAACTAGTGCGTACTAACCGTAATGTTATACAGAGACGAAACATTGACACTGACCTTTGGACTAACCCACAAGTTTAAAGTCGCCCAGCGTGCAATACTCGGTGTTTCTCAAGCCGATGGAATTTGAAATGACGTCTTACAGCCGAGAACTAGAGTTACCGACATCGAACAGAGAATCAGCAATCAGAGAGAAGTAGCATCTGAAGTGGAAGTGGGCCTGTCCATATATCTAGGCGGAGTGATGGTCGCTGGAGCCGACACGTGTTAGAGTGGAGACTTCGTTTAGGCAATCGTAGTGTAGGGCGCCCTGCGTCACGATGACCGGGATAGTTGATGCTCCCTGAGGCCCTCCTCCAGAAGTAGACGGCGATTGGCTGATGTTATAGCACTAATCATGTCATGTCTATATATATATTTTTTTTTCCATTACTTGTATGGTGTACAATAAAGAGATAAATAAATAAATAAATAAAACTTAGATCGTCATTATGATTATTTTTTTTTTTATGCGATAGGGGGTAAACGAGCAGACGGGTCACCTGATGGTAAGTGACTACCGCCGCCCATGGACACCCGCAACTCAAGGGTCACAAGTGCGTTGCCGGCCTTTTAGGTAGGAGTACGCTCTTTTCTTGAAGGTTTGAAGGTCGTATCGGTTCGGAAATACGGCAGGCGACAATTTGTTCCATAAGCTGGTTGTGCGAGGCGAAAAGCTTCTGGAGAAGCGCACAGTGGTGGAGTGCCAATCCTCCAGGTGATGGGGATGGATATTTTGTCGCGTAGGACGATGGCGGAAACCAGCAGCCGGTATAAGTCCGAACAATTCCTCTGAACACTCCCCACGACACAAGCGATAGAGGATGCAGAGTGAAGCTACATCTCTACGCAACGCCAAGGTGTCAAGTCGATCAGAAATATCTTGGCAGTCGATGATGCGAGTCGCTCTCCGTTGAATGCGGTCAAGAGGGAGAAGTTGGTACTGGGGTGCACCTGCATAGAAATGAGAACAGTATTCCATGTGCGGCCGAACCTGCGCCTTATAAAGTTTCAGGCGGTGGGCCGGAGTAAAATACTGTATCGATCTGTTTAGCACACCAAGCTTCTTCGAGGCTAATATGGCCTTACTCTCTAAGTGACCGCGAAACTGGACTTCGCTTGATATATCGACGCCAAGGATTCCGATACTGGCTGATGCAGTTAGGGAAGTGCTCTCAAATTGAGGTGATACGACCAATGGCATCTTTTTAGCGGTGAACGCGCAATCCTGTGTCTTCGTGGGGTTAAACTGGACTAGGTTAAGTCGACCCAAATCTGAAACTTTTGATAAAGAAGTTTCGATTTCAGATACAAGTTTGGATCGGCTTTCGATGACGTTTACCCGAGAAATGTTAGCGCGGCCGGTGTAAAGGGCATCACTCGTGCTATCGTCCGCATAGCAATGGATGCTGATAATCTGCAGCATGTCGTTGATATGCAGAAGAAACAGCGTGGGTGATAGCACACAGCCTTGTGGGACACCAGAATTAACAGACTTGGAGTCGGAGCATGCACCGTCAACAACGACCTTGATGCTTCTGTCTGTAAGAAAACTGGTGAGCCAATTGCACAGTTTCTCGGGAAGCCCATAGGAAGGAAGCTTCGCAAGGAGCGCTTTGTGCCAGACCCGATCGAAGGCCTTCGCCACGTCCAAACTAACGGCCAACGCTTCCCCCTTGGTCTCGATCGCCTGTGCCCACCGGTGAGTCAAGTATACGAGAAGATCACCAGCTGAACGACCCTGACGGAAGCCGTATTGTCGATCATTGAGGAGCTGGTGGTCTTCTAAGTACCGGAGGAGCTGGCAGTTAATAATGGATTCCATTATCTTGGAGAACAAGGAGGCGATGGCTATGGGTCTGTAGTTGGACGGATCCGAGTGACCTCCTTTTTTAGGGATTGGGTGCACTAGAGCTGTCTTCCATGAGTTCGGGACTACGCCTAGAGAGTAAGCGAAAGAAAGCCGATAAAGGCGCGTTAAAACCGGTGCCAACTCAGGAGCACACGTCTTCAGCACTATAGGAGAGATTTTATCGGGCCCACTCGACTTAAGAACGTCGAGGGAAAGAAGCGCTTTACGCACTGCCCTTTGTGTAAACCGGACTTCCGGCATGCGGGTCTCGCACTGCGGTATGGTCGGCGGTGCGCTTCCCCCGTCGTCCAGGGTCGAGTTGGACGCAAAGAGTTTGCCCAGAAGATCGGCTTTTTCTTTAGCGTCGTGGGCCAACGAATTATCTCCTATGTGCAGAGGTGGAAGGGATGGCTTACACAAGTTCTCCTGGACAGCTTTGGCAAGAGACCAGAATGCACGAGTTCCGGAAGGAAGACTCACTAATCTCTCGCCAATTCTGCTGATGTGAGCTGACTTCGCCCCAGCAATTACTCTTTTAAGGGACCTGGAGGCAAAGTTCAATTGCTTCTTTAATGTGCTGGTCTTTA
Organism: Tyria jacobaeae; assembly: GCA_947561695.1. NCBI lineage: Eukaryota > Metazoa > Arthropoda > Insecta > Lepidoptera > Erebidae > Tyria > Tyria jacobaeae. Next base: position 16,291,830 of record OX387209.1, read on the forward strand.
CATCCCGTGCTGTCGCTGTATTAGCCCATGCTTGGTAACATTCCTGCTTTCGGCGGGACGCCGCTTTGCAGGTTCGACCAAACCAGGGCTGGGACTTGCCACCTCTGGGAATCAGGGAGAATGGAATAAAAAGTTCCATACCCTGAAGCACACATCCGCGACAGAGTCGGCAACGACATTGGGATCATTACCTGCCTCCATGGGTAGGATGCAAAGAATATTCGCATTCCATCCCAGTCTGCTGACCTTTAGTGCCATACGCGGCGACTGCCTGTAACTCGCGGCCGCAGCGAGTTAACGAGTGGCACTATACTCCTAATCAGGCAATGGTCCGAAGAGCCAAGAGGGGCCTCAACGGATACTTTGTAGCCGTCAGGATGTGAGGTCAGCAGAAGATCCAACAGTCAAGGCATGTGGCTTTCTGCATCTGGGATTCACGTAGGCGTTGGTACCAGCTGCGTCAAGCCATATACCAAGGCGAAATCGTGAACAGATCTTCCCGCATGATCGGTTTTGCGCGAACCTAGCCATTCGGCGTGATGAGCGTTAGAATCGCTCAGAATTACGATCTCTGCGGATGGGACCTGCTGGAGCACTGAGTCTGTAACCATTTGGACGTGGTCGATGAGTCTGAGTCGGTCCGTTTCGGCATCACCGCTATGGGACCTGTAGAGGCATACGTAGATGCGGGGACGGTCGTCGCAGTCTACACGTAGCCATAAGATGAAGAGGCCCCTACCTTCAAGATTGCCGAGGCAGCGAGAAGTGATATCATCTCTAACGTACACGCATACACCAGCCTTAGGAACAAAGGAGTGTTCCAGTCCGTACCCAGGGTAGCAGAGGTAGGATGTGTCCGCTGGAGATGATACCTGCGTCTCGGGTAAAAAGAGCAAGGCTGGCTTTGCTGTCTCAAGGTGGTGGTCGACAGTGTCGAGGTTAGACTGTAAGCCCCTGATGTTACAAAAATCCACGGTAAACGTGACAGTGGGTGCCATGGTATGCCTTCTCTTGCCCCGAGCAGATTTTGAGAGCGCAGTTGAGCCCCCCCCCAGAGTACGAGGGGCAGCCTGGGCGTCCACGCTCAGGTATAATCCGTACTGAGGGTGGACGTCCATGGGGGGTTTCTCCAACGCTAGCGCTGGTACCCCCCTGGGGTATCCTTTTTGTTAACAGCGCTATCATTAGGGGGGGGTGGGGGATTTTGGGCCTCCGATCTTAATTTAATTGGCTTTTTTAAAGTATATATTTTATTATTTTAAATAGTTGTGCAAACTGTTTAAAAGTATTAAATATTGTTTTTCACATGAGCAAATATATGTTAACTTTTTTAACACCTACCCACCAAAAATGTATATGGGTATGTGGTTTGCAAAGAAAAAAAAAAACAATTATAATAAACTTAAAGATATAAACATAATTTTCAATACTCGTTACTATTGATACGATCAGATGTATAGCACATTTGATTAAATGATTTATTTTAATACTCTCATTTCAAATTTTAAGTCATTGAAACCTATTCTCTACATTTTTCCGTTTTTTTAATACTGTATACTGTTACTGTCCAAGATCATCTTGCCTAACCAGCATTCCAAATGAAAAATTAGAACGGTAGTGCCAACATAATAGCACGTGTTCAGAGTTCAGAGTTAGCACGCCAGATCCCCGCCAGAACCGGATGCCGTGTTAATTGGATATGTCAGATGCCACTGGCTTTCACGCCCCGAGATAGTTTCCCTAGTTGTGCTTACAAGACATTAATTATTAGAAACTCGTCTCTGTGCTGTCAGTACGCGCAACGCGGATTCGTAAATTATGTGAACATTAAAATTGTACATTGGCGGCATTATTCATGTTACAACCTGTAGGTTAAATGGAATTTGTGAAATTATTACAATCTACGAGATCAGTTGCTGACCTGAAGATACAGCAGGGAAAATATTTGCTCTTGTATAAAAAAAAGTATTAAATTTGTAAGTATTACCAGTTCGTTACGTGCAAGCAGCTTGCACCTTCCGATTAATACATCTTTGTGTACATCTTGTACTTCACCATGTAGCATCTAGAAGAGAGGAGCAGTAAAGCAATTACACCTTGTACTTTTTATTATACATTATATAAGTATTTATGTTTCTCGAATAAATACAGAGTAAGATAATTAAACAATATACTCAAACAGGTAAAATGCAGACGCAGCTCATACTGAACAAAAGACTGCTACATTTCTCCAAGTTCATGGTTATATATTGTCAGTATGTGCAGGTGATTTGCCTCCAATTTTTATATACTATCCTCTTTACACTCCCGAGGTGTGTTGCAAGATAACTCATATATGGGTCTGTATGTAATACAATATGATATTGTATTACAATAAAGAATACAAAGATTCTTCAGATGGCTACCACTTTTTTCCCTAGCCTTTTTTTGCCAATTTACCTATCCAAAATGAGATGAATATACGAAACACCAATTAGTAACAGCATTTTATGCTAAAAGTAAACGATTCTAGATATCTTTGTTACCAAGGTTTATCTAATTAATTAAATCGAATTAATTTTTAACTTTTTCATTATAGTATTAAATTACTGTAGTACTTGAATGTTGGCCTTTAAGCCACAATGTCAGTATAAACATAAATATTTTCTTTTTAAATATTACTAAAAAAAATATTCGGAAAGTTTTTGCATATGAAATATTGAACCTTTATAAAATGATAATTGAAGAGTCATTTAGGTCAATAAGATTATAACAACACTCAAGAACCGTTGATTGTGATGATTTACTGAAGTGCTTGCTTTGTAGATGACACTTATCTCATGCTAATGTAAAATACAATAGCTAGCTGTCAATACACAGTTATGATCTTTGACCCACCTTCCTATTCAAGTGGTCAGTGATACCGATATACCTATTTACTTATATTGAACTCCACTCGCACCGTAAAAGCTAGTGCCCGATTAGAATCAATTCTCGTTTTCTTAATTTATAAGTGTCACAAAAAGATTTATTGCTCAATTATCTATAACAAAAAACCTCTTTCAGAACTGACGGAGTGTATCATGCCGCAGACAAATAATATAAAGAACAAGTATAAATACGAACATCGATTACGACGCAAGATTTTGTTCAGATCAAACAAAGAATAATTCTCAGTGAATGACTAGCTTGTAAGTTATTCCTCTTCAAACACATTTTCGATAATGGAAAAAAGGAAATCAACTTTAAGAAATTTCATCTTAATGTCTTTAAAAAAAGACGACTTAAAGTAAGCAGACTGTTCTAAAGTAATATTTCAGCGCATATCTTGGGGAACGATCTCGTGATATACCTAAAAGTAATTCCGGCGCTTAAGAGTTGTGACTGACAAGATTGATTGATGGCTGAGTAACCAACAAATTCACTCGGTCTCCAAAGGCGCAACTCAAGAGGAAATCAGCGGAATGTTTTACTTTACACAGATTTAAATTTTTATTTGTTACATTTTTTTCATGCGATTCTGCTTTCAGTTTAACATTTAAATGTTTAATTTTAACTTTCCTTTAAAAACGAACTGGAATAGTAGCTATTATTGGCAATATCAATCAGATTTAACCTGTAAACGCTTAGTGGATTAGAACAACGGTCTTCATTTATATGTCTTTTATTTTATTTATAGAGAAATAAACATTTATTTAATATTTATTATTTTATATTTACAACTCGATTTGAAGTAATAATTTTCAGTCAAATTATGAAAAACCTTTTGCCCCTTGTATAAATACAATATACGCCTTCACAACGTTCGTGTTCAATTAGATGATGATCTGCATCTGCAGGAAAGTTATAATCGCATTTATCATATTAACCTACAAATTTAAGTAGATATTGATCCCTACCTGAGATACTGATAGCCCTGCTTGAGAAGACTACAACAGACTGAAGAATTTTTTTGTGTAGTGTGCGCTTCGAGTAAAGCGTCATGTGCATAGGCTATGGTGATCATTTACCTAATATTAGATGGGACCATATGCATTTTTACCAAATTAGGGATATAACGGAAACAGAAAAAGTTAATTGAAAAAACCAACGACGATCGTATGTAGAAGTATTAAGATTAAGTTTTATTCTTTGAAGGCACGTAGTCTAAGAACTTTAAAAAATATTAGTTAATTCAACACAGTTCTTGGCCAAATTAACAAATATGATTATGTACTCTCAGCCTAATCTACAAAAAATAAAAATTATTTAAATATCAAGTTTGACGTAAAACATTTTGACCCACACTTGATAGATAACGACATTTCGATTCGAACCAACTACGTATACAGGAAGTAAGACAATGATGTATGCTAAATTCATTACACCACCTATAGTATACATCCGGAAATATAAATTGTACACGTAATTTCAAACGATCTGTAATGGCTGACCAGAACAATACGTCACACAAAAGCCCGTTTATGTTGTAGCGGAAATTCCTAATATTTATATTAATGGTTATTTAAAATAAATATAGATCTATAAAGTGAGAAGTGGTGACTTCTAATTTCAGTAATTTTAATAACATGACATGATAAAGTTATTCAAACTAGCCGTGTAGTTTTTTTCTTGTACCTTTGTGTGTGTATATAATGTATATTTTATTGCTAGCATTTTAATATAAAATATACGTCAATTATCAAAAGAATCCATAATCTTAGAAATAAAAATGGTAGTTTTTAACTTTCCATCGTACTGCACTCATTACCCTGCATCATTTTCGTTTTTGCAGTATACACTATACTGCCACCTTATTATGCAGTAGAAAAGTGGTTATTCATTTCTGTTCATATCTTTGCAACAGACAAACATTTACTTGTCTGTGATCTGCAGAAACTTCAATTATCGGGGAGCACTACCCAGAAAATCTAAGAGTAAAAGGTCACATAACTTGTTAGAAGTTGCAAAAGGTCCTGTACTATGTTTACCTTAACCTACCTTCTATTCCTCCTGTGAAATTTAACTTTAAAACTATGTCATCTACTTCATGTATTTGTCTACGGGGAATAGTTAGTGAGTGATAGAGTGATAGATAGAACTTTGACATACCGTTAGTAAATGTACTCGTATCTTGGAGCTCTCGACACAGTAACTTTTAAGAGTGCTCAGATTAGCACACTCTTAACTTTCAATGTTTCAAGTGGGTTTCAAACTTAGAAAAAAAATAATATTTTGAAATAATTGGTTGCAATTGACGATTGGTTCTCAGAAATTAAAGACATCAGTAGAAATGCATCAGTAAAAAATACGTAGTGTATTTAAGAAAGTATCCTAAATTAAAACGCTTGCAATTTTTAGTTTTAAATTTAAATATTTTAAAGTATTTTTTATTTTATTCTTCTATATTTATAGTATCTTATTGTTTGTAGTATTCTTTGTTAAGCTGATCCATTCTATTTTCGACCAATTTTTTATACTTTTGCGTTTTCATCTTAATTATAAGTCCATGAAAACTCAGCACCAATAAGTTCCAGCTTTTAGTTTTCACTATTTATTAGCATATAATTATTATTTTTATTTATTATAGAAATTTGAAGTTGAGAAGTTGAAAAGTATTTTTTTTTTTTCACCCTCTTACCCCTAATAGAGTGAGAAGTGAAGTATGAGTATAGTAGAATAATATTTTCATTTTACTAAACTTTTACTTAAAATTCTTTGAAATCATATTAATGAGTGTTGGATGCAGATCAAACCCTTATTATGCATCTTCTGTAAAGTTCTACATCACTTTAATAATTTCAGTCATTACCTCAACGATTGAATCACTACAACTCACCTTCAGAAACAACCATTTCGTAATACCTTTTACATCTACAGGTATTATTTATTTATAGTGAGTAGTTACTGCACTTGTAATTTATATAATTTGTTAGTATTATTTCTTCGTCTTTATTCTTTTTAAATATTGTATATACAAAATTAAAAATATACTCATAATATGGAAAAGTTCTATTTAGAATGGCTAATTTATTATTTGAGTTAAGGCAAAAAAAAAAAACAAGATTAAATGAAATATGTATAAAATAAAAAGGTATATAAATATTTATTATTCGACTATATCAATATTATATATTGTTACTCATCTTAATTGATCACATGCCATGCCATATTTTTTGTCACTCATTGCAGTTTTTATTCCGAACTCATTCGAGAGCAATTTTTTTTTCTACTAACATCACTTATCATTTTTGTTGAATCACATTTTGTTTTATTCACTACCTATTCTTAACCTATTCCTATTATTGTTATTCCCTGTTAAATCCTGCATTATGTTGACCATATCTTTTCAATACTTTTTGCGTTGTCCCGGCAAGTTGAGACAGATATTTTGCTAAGGTAGAAACAATAAATTAATCTATGAGTTTGAAATAAGCATTTGTGACAATATAAGATTGGAATGATTTCGTAACAAGTCATCAATATTGTATTATTTAATAGCAGTTATAGCGAAAATTAATATTTATTAATTTCTTATCAAACGGAGGTGTCATGCAAATGAAATATAAATGTAACCAATTATTTTTACAAATGTTAACGTGGAAAGTTATAACAGTAATAAGTAATCTGTATTATCGATATCACATTATTATTGACACTAAAACTTTAATACATATAGCACAAAGTAAGTTTGTGCACAATTATTGGGCTCTGTCTCCAAAACAAAGACGACCCGTGACTCATTTATAACTTATACCTACTTATCTTAAAATGTTACACGAGACCAACAATTAAAATTATCTTGCTAACTACTTAAAAACCATAGGTATTCTACAATTCAATCTTATCATTATATATATATATATTCATTTATATCCTTTTACACGCTTGATGTTGTAAAAATAAAATATGGCTGTAATAACTACATTAAGTAAACTTTATAACCCGCTTCTTTTTATTTTCATTAATGTTAAGTACTAATTGAGATGAAACATGCTGGTACCATAAATCTATTTCATACGCGGTATGTGTGCAAATTAAATGATAGATATTGCTTACTTCGTAAAATGGATATAAAAATTAATATGCAAACGCTATATCGCTAGCTTTTAATTAATCTTTGAAATATTATTGTGTACTTAAAGGGAAATGATAAATTATGAATATTAATGAATACGATCAAGAGAAATATTAATAAAACGATTAGCGATAATTTATAGGTAACACTCGATAAAATGCAATTGTATTACCTTAATTACAAGTAAATATTAATTCTTTAAATTCCGTATAGGATTTAATACAATAATATTAATTAGTTTGTCGACTTGGGAAAGGAAATGTTAAAGACTCATGATAAATGTAAGATCGAAACTTAATATTAATATGGGTAGGTATATCTTTATATATATAATTCTACTATACGTGTGTATGTCATTGAACTCCTCCTAAACGGCTGGACCGATTAGAATGATTTTTTTGTATGCGTGCGGCGCCACCCAATGGCGCCCTGGATGGTTTAGATTCAAAAAAAATCTATGTTATTTATCTATACTGCAACTTCAGGAAAACGTCTGTCCGGTCCGCTAGTATATTATGTAGCTTTAGACAGACACTTAATTTTAAATGAGGCTATAAAGTTATTAAAGTCTTACATATCATTTAATTGTGAAATTGTCATGTTATTTATTTTATTGTTGATCAATAGTAATTATTACGGTTTTATGTTATAAAGTACTATAACGTATGTTTTTATTACTTCGTTATATCAATTAATTGTTGCTATGAGTAATGAACTCCACATTCACTTGGCCGGGAGTCACATATGATAAGACAATCAGAATATAATAAAAACGTTAAGCAGACCTAACCATAAATCACGATACTTCACAGTTGATTCCTCGTGATTTATTATTATTACCTAATTCATAAATATATTCCATTTATACCTTCACTTTCTTATTTTTGTTTCTAACCTTACTTGTCAGTCATCTTCCTATTTGAAGACCATAGTTTTATGTACAATGTATTTAACTTTAAAGAAATAGAACAATGATTTTCCACAAAAGAAAGAAGAAAGCAATTTTTTTATTCTTGGCCACATTGTTATGAGGCCAAGAATAAAAAAAACTGCTTTAATACACACAATAGCACTCTTACACATAATGAGTTAACTATTCTATAGAAAAATCATCTAGATCTAGATCAATAAATATTATACTTTTCTTTATGACGTAACAGCCTTATGCATCCTAAGTAGTAGACTTCATAAATAGCTCATCCTTTCTTAGATATACATAGATATTTGCTAAAAAGTCTATAATCGCAAAGTCGCCGTAATAAGTATGTATAAATGCGTAAATAACAGATGGATATAAAAGTCTTGGAAACACCAGCAGGCAGTGTATCATATAAGTTCTAAATGCGATATTAATGCAGTTAGCAGATTGTTAATGCTTTGTGTTTCTGCATTCTTGATAAACTAGTAGTGCTTGTTGTTCTTGGTAGTATTGCGTAACAATAAAGTAGCAGGCTAAATTCGACCTCATCGTAGGGATTTCTTGTGAATGCATGTGCCGCTAATGTTCATTAATATGAAGTTTAACAATATTTTGGCGTTGCTAATAAAACAACTTCAAAAACAAAACATTTTAAAGAAAGATTTTAAAATAAAACTTAAAAAAAAAAGATTCCGTCTACAGTTAGGTACACTATATATGGGTAGCTAGGTATCAATAAATTTAAATAAGTTTTTCAGAACTACTTGTTAATCTGACTTCTGTGCTAAATATACTTTCACTTTCTTAGTTCATCGTTTTCGGTCATATTGTCAATTTTTGTTATATAGTAGAGCGTTTGTTAAAATCATAGAAAAACTACTTTGGAATTTTGAAGTCAGTTCAAGACATACAAATCGGTTCAGCAGTAAAAAGAGAATAGTGAATATATAAATAAATATATGCGATTATTACGCATCTCCTACTTTTTACCCGATTGCACAAGAAGGAAGGGTCGAGAGCATGCACATATGTATATATCTATATATATATATACATATATTATTATGTTGTTTCTTTGTCACCTCCTACGGGCCTAGAGTCTAGACGGCTTGATGGATTTTAGCAAACATAAAGAAGGAAGGATATAATAATGAAGTCGGGATTTATACATATATTATTTTATATGTTGACTTGTCCAAGTTATTATTCAGAGCAATCGGGAGTAATAAAAGAAATGAAGAAAGAGGAGACTGGTTTTCTTGTTATCCTCCTTTTGGGAGTTGCTTCATCGTTTTGAGTTATATCATATTTTTCTTCATTCTGTGTCTAAACAATTAATTAAGGTTGGCAGTCAGCATATTTGTATGCATGTAAAGTTCGGCCGCACTCTTTACACCTTGGTAGGTAGCCTGTTGGTAGGCTGATCTGTTTAGTTACATATCTGTGCCATACATAACTTTGGCATATAGTAACATATTCAAATTAAGTGAAGCTCACTTATGAGATCGTTATGCGTACTATGTAATATTTCTAGTAGCAGATATATACATATCGGTGAAGTTAAAATCGTATTTAACTTCACTGATATGTATGCATCTCCTGCTCGAAATATTATATACGAGTAGTACACATCTGAGTACAATAGGTACAAAGTACATAAGAGAAAGCCCTGAAAGGGTTTACTTTTTAAACGTACTTGAGCTTTAATAATGATATTATAAAATTAAATGTTTTCATATCATTATTAAAACTCAAATTCGTTGGTGTGATAGCGAATTAAAGAATTTTAACGCTTCGGTGGGCCCGTTGCGTATAATATCAGACTAAAAAAAGCCTTGTAATCTTACGAGTCTCAGACCCGGATACAAATTCCCCAATCAGAGGAGCATTCAGGCTTCGGACGCGTGGGTTTTGTACACTAAAATCATAAATCACGCATTTATTTCGTGAAGCACGGTGTTGCGGCTACGGGACGTGCTTATCTGTTATTTGCAGCGAGAACGCAGCGCCTGTAGCGGCGGTTTCACCAACATGTTGATAAATATTGGGGTGTGCTAGATATAATGGTACCAGTTTGTCGATTGTCTGATCGAGTTCACTAAATCTAAGCCTAAATGTGGTAAAGTCGAATGCAAATTATTGCTTACTCAACTGAATTTATACACATAGGCATGGGACCGACACTTTTACGAAATAAAGTATGTTAAAGAATAGTGTCAAGTTATTTACAAACTGTGATATGAGCCCAAAAAATATTTAGAAATCTTAAAAAGCATTGATGATTGCCGATTCTGTTAACCTATTTGTACCTGCACATATTATGTACACAATAATATTCTTAACTTAACGTCGTAAACAGGATGGTACGTAGTTTATAGAACATAAATATGTAGGTTGAAGTTGATCAGTCTATAGTTATTTTTTAGCAATATATAAATTTAGTATCTTTGAAGCAAAGGTTATTCCTCTGACAGAGAGCGAAAGCGATCGTTGCGTTCGCGAATTTTGTCCTAGTATTTAGGTTATAGGGATATTTAAGTAAACGATATCGTGATGCGATAAATATTTTTGTGATATTAAAATGAAGTGGGGCGATAAAGAGAGCTAAATTGTTGTGACAGTATTACACAAAGTAGGCATAAGAACTCCTACTCTGTTTGTGACAAGAAGAAAGATCTAGTTGTCCACGTAGTATTCGTATGAAAAAAGCGATAAAAGCAGTGAAGGAAAGAATCCGAAGAAATATAAGATGTCTACACAAGTGTATCAGCTACGATTCTTGAGAAGGTAGTTAAGCCTCTTTGCAACACCATGTCGCATAACCAAGAATGTTCCTTTCAGTAAGACTCAGCACCGGGTCCTAAAGCTCGATCCACCTAAACGAACGCTTCTGACTTCATCACAGCTGAAGACTGGCAGTCATCTAGTACCGATCCCGTTAGATTATGATTAATGCTCAGTCCTAGAAAGTATGGCATACTCTAAACGCCTTGATAATTTGAAGTCCTTAAAACAAACCATAAGACTTGCAGTGATAAATTTTCCCATGAAGAGAGTGCGTGTTTTATTGGTAGTCTGATTATTATTATGATATTAGTACTGACTGACTTACGGACTGTATTGAAGCCAATTTTGAATAAGCTACATATATTTTAATGCATAATTGAATATATAGTGTTAAATATTAATATATAAATTAACACACATTACAATAATAAATGTTTTATGCAATAGAAAAAAAGAGTTTTCTTGTATCAATGTTTATGGCAAGATTTGGCATATACCTTAATACGGGCATAGTTCTATTTTCTAATAGTATATATGTATGATATATAATAAGTAATAATAATATATAAAGTAATCATAAATACATATACTATTAGAGTTGGTCTAGTATTTAGTGGCCCTGACTGCTGAGCAATTTTTCATGAGCCTGTGTGTTCTTTGTGTGTTGTTTATATGTTTATCAAGCCCTCCGCGTCACAGAAGACATTACTAATGAGGAAGTTGCTAAAAATAAATTTGGACATGTAATTCGTATCCATCGATTCGTATGTACTAATTATTATCGAATATAAAATAACTGCTATTGTGAGCTGGCTCCGAGATTTCACAGAACCTTTAAAATACGGAGACAGCTGAGCTATTGTCATCATGTCCTTGTATTTTATATATTGCGTAATCACACGCAGTCAAATCGACCTCTGGCATTGTTTTAAAATGTATCTTGAGTTCAGGTCGACGTACTTACGTAATGAAACTTATGTATTTCTTTTTTATAGTATAAGGAGACAAATGAGCAAAAGAGTCACCTGTAGTAAGTGACTGCCGACGCGCATGAACACTTGCAACTCAAGAGTCACAAATAGCTTTCCCTTTATCTTTTTGTACCTACTATCTATATGTATTCACTATAATCAGACTCTGAAAACTACTATGGTTTTCCTACTACAAAACTAAGCTTTTAAGCTTGCGATGTAGACCATGTTGCCCGACATTGAACCCATCTGTCATGGCACAAGCTTCGTCACCTACGTGCTTTGACTATGCTGTTTAGCATTTTTAACACCCAAAATCAGTGACCAAGTGACATAACAATAATGTTCCACTTTAAAAAAAGTAAGCACTTTTAGCTTAAGGGGGTCAATCGTTTTTTTTTTTTTCATAAATTGCTTCCTTAACATGTCTAGAAGGTAGTAAAGTGATTTTTGAAAATTCGAAGTCGTTTTAAAGATACAGCAGGTATTTGCTTGGAGGTAGTTGGGGTCCGGGCCTATTGTGTAATGTCGGCTATATACCTGGCCCCCCTTTTATACATATATGCGTTTATACAAGTTTAGACAAGTTTCTACAGGCTTAAACAGAAATTTGTATAGTTATTAAATATTTTACAGAAGTTACTTTAGTCTTGGTTGAACTACAAATTATATTTTTTTATAATGAGTGGACGGAAAGAAAGTACGAGTGGAAATGTTCATCCTGGTCGTAGTAAAAAAAGAAAGTTTAGTGGAAACCGTTTTACCACCCAAATGAAACGGCATTTACATCAGCTTCGGCGAAAAACCTTCAAAATAGCATGAACATGGAGGTTCCCATCGCTTCGAATTTCGCGTATTGCATTTTGGAGTTTGTTTCTGTATTCGTTATGGGATGCTCCATTGGCCGCGAAGCCCATACGTATGTTGAGAAACGTGATGAAAAGCGAATCTCACGTTCTGAGCGGCGCGTAAGTGATGTCGTTAAACAAGCCAGGATTGACTCAAGAGCAGAACAATCTGCTTTAAAAGAGTTTCAAGAGGAAGAGGAAGGAATACTCTATGGACCAGGCATCGCCGATTGAGGGTAAGTTGAGATTTTCATAGTTTTAAACGGACTCTCAAAACTGTGTTTTTCAAAACTTTCCTCCATCGTATCTCAAAAACGGCTTGACTGAATGACTTAAAACGCATGGAATGAACTATCAATCGAAAATTTCCAAAATTTTTATAGCAAAAAACAAAAAAAAACGCAACTTTTATTTCAAATGTCTACTAAAAGTGCATTTAGGCTTACAGATTAAAACTCTGTTTTTTTTTTGTTTCAGATAAGCCAATCAGCCGGAATCGTGGAGGAAGTGCGAGCTAATTTTTTCGAGGCAGGGGTGTTCAGAACGCTGTAACTCAAGTTCTACACAATATTTTTAGCTTAGAATTTATATTTATACTGTCGAAATATATGTTAATAAATGATAATAAACTTAAAGCTCTATCTATTTACTGGTCGTAGAAAAAAAATCCTAAAAAATCCCTAAAAAACAGGCCGTTACATGGTGACCACATTAATATTGTATAGCAATCGCTGAAATAATTTCAGTTACACACACATTATATTTGATTTTAACGGTATATTTTGATTTAATAATTTGATTTTCATATACATACTCGTATTATGTAAGATGGAGATGATCAAACGCGAGAAGCTTATAGTAGTTCGGTAAATACATCGCACGGTAAACGCATCCATCAACGAGGCTTAATGGCTTATCCGAATCAATTAGAAACTTGAAGCTTATGTTCAGTATTAAATAGCATACACATACATATCGACGGCTCCTAAGTATACTGAGTGAACTGTACTTCGAATAACTTTACAGCTAGCTTTTATAACTTTAAATAATAAATAATTACAGTGTTTGAAATATAATTACAATATAATTACACCTTTGCAATAATGCAAAATAAAATTCCCATTAATTTCTGAGATAATGTAGTTTTTTTTTATATACTATAGGGGGACAGACGAACAGACGGATCACCTGATGGTAAGTGACAACCGCCATCCATGGACACTTGCAACTCAAGAGTCGCAAGTGCTCTGCCCGCCTTCGAGGGTGATGAGGGATAGGGAGATATGAGGAGCTGGGAAAGAAGAGAGGGGCTCATGAGGGGAGGGAATAGAAGAGAGGTGAATGAGGAGCTGGGAAAGAGGAGAGGGGGGATGCGGGGAAGGGGAAGGAGGGGATGGGGAGTTGGGCCTCCGGAGACCTCACTCAATTCGGGGAAATGCAATTAGCGTTACTTCACAACCAGTTCTCTGTGAGGCCGTGGTATTGCACCGGTCGAGCCGGCCCATTCGTACCTACGCATGGCTCTACCACTGTTATAGTAAATTAATGGACAGTAGATACACTACTTTCCATCAATTTATTATGAATAGTATGTTTGAAATATATCAATTACCACTTGCATTTTTATATTGTATTGGTATGTCTACGTTTTGGTCATAAAATATAGGAGATGGAGGGAAATATAGGAGGAGGTGAAAAAAAAATATTTTTAAGTTACTATTAGATTTCTTATTTCTTATAATTTATCTGTAATGAGTTATGTTTGTTAAAATAAAGTAAGTTTATTCCCTTTACATGGGTGAAACCATTAAAAAAATTTCAGCGATTAAATTTTTAATATTTTAAAAATATCTCAAAAAGATATTGGTAACACAAATTCAATTTTTAATTTTATATTAAATTACACAAATAGAAATCATTACGACAAACTGGCGTACTTGCCGCAATGACTGATTTTAATAATAAAAATGATAATTTCTTTAATATCATCGTCATTTTCCTTTCTTATATCTAGTTTTACACTAATTTGATTACTCATCTTACTCTTATCGCTTCAAATAAGTTATCATTGATCGCTTGATATATTTAACAAGTTGAATGTTTAAAAAAAAAGAATGGAATGTGATATTTGGAACAACATTATTTAAATTTTGGTGAACTAACACGACTTTGTAATGACCTATTTCAATTTTATGAGTCTGTCTCGTTATTCTTATGATTTCCTCCAATTTATGGTACTTAAAATATAAAAAAAACGGTAAATTGTATGTCTGTGTGTTGAAATTCAATAGAAACTTCAAAGATTTATAGTTATGCATACATAACAACAGCATGCTATAACAACTCTAAGGGTGTACGCCCAGGCGTAGGCATTAATAAAATATATCACAAGTACAATTCAGTCCCCACAGTATTTTAAATATAGTAATAAACAAATATGTAATATAGTAACTGTGTTTATAATGTTATTGAAGGATTTAAAAAAAATCACAGGTTCGGGACTGATGACTAATTATTAGTACTTATTTAAATTTTGTTTCTTGTTCGATTATGAGATTATCATCATTATGTATATACAACTTAGACTTGAAGTAGCAATAAGGTGTTAAATATCTTGCATTCCTTGACTAACTACAAAGATTTTTTGATTTCCAAATGAATTAACTGTTTTTTGTAGCTTAATATATTCGAATTTTAAAAACGCCTAAAAGCGCCACAAAGGTATTCGCTTATATAAAAACTTAAAACCTACATTTTTTTTTTTTTTATGCGATAGGGGGCAAACGAGCAGACGGGTCACCTGATGGTAAGTGACTACCGCCGCCCATGGACACCCGCAACTCAAGAGTCACAAGTGCGTTGCCGGCCTTAAATATTATGTAAACTATCTTACTGTATCTATATAACCTACTTAAAGTTCAGTTAACCCTTTAACAGTGTCAGTGATAAACTCTGTATCAGATAAAGTATTCAAATAACAGACACATAGAACACCCAGACTCAAAATAACAATGTGAGGATTACTCGAAGTGTTGTCCCGTCTGGGCATCGAACCAACAACACTCGGTGTGGCAGCTTAGTGCGAGATGACCGCTTAAACCTCTGCGCCAACCGTGTAGTCGGTAGATAATACTTGATCATAAATTAATAAAAAAAAATACGACTACAATCAGTCAATTACGTGAGTAGCAATCCAACTCACGAAATTGTTCGTAAAATCAAAGAATAGGCTTGTACCCCGCAAACGCAGTGACAAAAATATTTTTATTTTACATAAAAGTAAATAACTGAATAGTTTGTTTTTTATGATGCAGTTTTTTGTATGTTTTAAAAAACATTAGCAATGTGGGTCACATTACCAGTATTCAGCCAGGCTCGCCTAGGGCACTGAGTGGAGTTCAAGTTATCAATTTTACGTTTTTATAATAATATTGCAGTTTGAAAGCGTGTGCTATACGAACATTTATTGCTTATTATTTTAAATATCATTTAAACATTCCATAGAAAATTACATAATGAGAATCGACTCTTCAAATTAATTTATGTAATAAACTAAAAAGTCTTTGATTGTCACTTACACAGCAGCAACCTCTTGTCAGCCTAGTGTAAAAGTGTACCGTTGTGTTTACATCCTGACAAATTATAAATACTTCTAACTATACCCAACACGAAACTTAGGTATTTGGTTCAAAAGAGTTAACAAATTTATAATGTAACTTTAAATTCTACTGCGTTAGTCTCCTAACAGAGTGAAAACTTTTAATACTTATCAGACATAACTTTATAATTATACACCAAAAATAACTTGCATAATTTGCAAACTCATTGTGATCAAAAATAAAAAAAATAAATATTAACAATCTATTTCTGCGTAGTATTATACTTTTTTAGTGTTAATATACACAAGTGCCTGAAACTGTGAATATTATCACTGAATCTGTCCTTTACCTTTCTATCCTCTAATTGCCCTTCAAATTACTCCAAACTTTCCCATCTAATTCCGAAAGTGCTCCGATTACGGCAATGAGCTTTGCCCCTATTACGTAAATGGCACTAAATTATAGTGGCCAAAATGTGGGCATTAATTACGCCTCTGCCTAACCCTTCGGGAATACAGGTGTGAGTGTATGTATGTAATCTGTCCTTTGCCGTGGGGCACTGGTGTAGTACAATAGTGTTTCCTTTAAGTACCGGGTGTCGTAAGAGGCGACCAAGGTATTCGATTGCTCATAGCTTGCAGTATTTCATCTCTAACAGCAACGCCATCATCAAATAATGAAAACTTGATACAAACCCGGAGTGGATCCTCTGAAAAGCGCGAGCTAGGTCCAAACACGCGAAACCCGATACAACCCGGAACGGAGTCTCAGTAAGGCATGAGCCAGGTCCTGCAACCGAGCAAGCTGTACACGTGACAATTTGTTATTCCTGTAGACCAAGGTGGTTAGGTCGAGAGGGAGGTGTAGCCAGTGGGAAAACCTGCATGTCCTTAATAGAGTCTTAGAAATAGCAGTGTAACATCTGCGGAGAGGACACTTTTGCCATCGTTAGGGGTAATTCTTGACAGTAGGAGGGCCTTTTGTAGGTCCACTGACCAGTTATCGCCAGCTCTACAAGGTCAGTCCCCATTCAATTTGGTAGTAGAGCGCCTCAAGATTGACTTATTTCTGTTGGGTGTACCAGTAGAACACACTAATCACAGGCTCTCAAGGAAACAAAGCCTGACTCTGATTCATTCAAAGAAGCACATTACACCCTTTTCTGGGTAGGAAAGAATCAGCACGCCAACCGTGAGTATGGTATACGTTTCGCTTTTAGTAACAACTACGTCACATCTATCAAAACACCTAGAAGAATTTCAGAGCGCATTGTGGTACTGCGCCTTTTTAGTAATTGCGGCTTTGTGACATTGATTTTCTCTTGTGCATCAAAATTAGTTTCAGCACCAGACGTCAAAGATCGTTTCTACAACCAACTCACATAAACCGTTAGCGCGGGGCCTGCCAGCGATTGCAGTGAAGACTCGGCCCAGCACACGCTGGCGATCTGCCCCGCTTGGGAGTCGCAGCGCCGGGCCCTCACTGCAGTCATCGGAGGAGATCTCTCGCTACCGGCCGTCATACGCTCCATGGCCGGTAGCGATAGCAGTTTTACCGCGGTCGCAACCTTCTGTGAAGATGTCATCTCGCAGAAGGAGGTGGCGGAGAAGGCCCGGGAGGACGATATCCACTCGGACCCAATCCGCCGCCGGCGAACTGGGCGGCGTAGGCGCGCCTATCAGCGCCTCATGCCGCCCTGAGTGTGGCCGCGGATGGTCGGGACGGGTTTTCCCCTCCATCCGCTCTAGTGGCCACCCGCGAGGGGGTGACGTACGCGTGTGCCGTACGTCACCTAATTAGAGAGTTAACAGCAGACGGTGCCCGCTTCAGTGCGGGCAAGCGCTGGGAGGGGTCCGGATGTCTTAATATCAGCAGTTCCCGGATCCCTTCCGTCTCAGGCGCAGAGTGGCACACCGTGTGGTTTTAGTCGGTTCGATTCCGACACACCGCCCCGCCGCAAACCCCGGCGGGGTGACGGTCCGAGGGGATTTCCACACGTTAAAAAAAAAAAAAAAAAAGGGGCCTGCCAGCGATCACCTTCATATCCTGGGATATTTAAATTCTAGAATTGGTCAAGACAACATTGTCTGCCTCGGAAGCCACGGGATACTGACAAGATAAACAAAAATGGTCAACGTTTGCATGAGTTTTGTTACAATTACCAATTACATGTTACCAATAAGTATTTCAGAGTAAAATAAACTCATATAAAGTGTTCTTAAAGCACCCGCGCCCTGGACGAAGTTGCACAGCTGCCCAGCGTCACTGCCATACTGATTGCAATGGTTGTAGCATGTGCATCGCACGGGCACTTCCAGACTGCCGAGGTGGGTCTTGCTATGTGCTGTAGCCAATGCGAAAAGAGTGTTGGATGGCCTCCACGACGCTTTAAAGACTGCCTTAAGTGCGATCTCGCTTCATTCAATACTGATCAATAGCGCATAGGAGTGGCTTGCAAATGATGAATCAACACGATACAGGTAGCTGGATAAGCTGGCTGGCTAGTGACAACCTTCCATCAAGTGTACTACATATGCATCCCGCTTTCCCCGGGTCGCGGTGGGCTTAGCCGTTTTAGAATTGTGTTGCACCAAAGGAATAAGTTTTTGTAACATTCCCACACTGCTTTAAACATCTTAAATATACACTTCGAAACTAGCAAGCTATATCAATGAATTTAATATCTACCAACCTTAAAGCGAAATTCATGTACACGGAGTGTTCAGACTTCCGTTTGCTCTCTATTGTGCTGCAGAAATGTCCTATATGTACAGATTTATGAATGATTCAGGTCTGATAGGTTTACATACATGCTGTCCTTAAAGACTAGTTGTAACATAAAATTAATCATTATTGGTTTTAATCGCAATTTAATTTAGATACTTTAATACTAACTTCTTGTGGACTGGCCTGTTGGTCTAGTGGGGTATAGTGTAGGTTGTGAGTTGAATTTCACACGGTACAAAAATTAATTTGTTTAACAAATAACTGTCATGGGTCTAAGTGCTACTTGTATCCGTTACTTGATCATTTCTAAACATATACAGAAATCATTCCTAACGTGGTAGAGCCATGCTTAGGCACGAAGGTACCAGCTTAGCAGTAACACTACGGACTCACAAAAAACCGGTAGACAAAAAACCGAGATAGTGAGGGTACCGGAGGCCCAACTCCTTTTGCCTTTCATCTCTCATAATCCTCAAAGATGGCACTTACCACTCTGACTCTTGAGATGCAGATGTCCATAGGCGGTGGTTGTCTCTTACAATCAGGTGATTGTCTGATCGTCTGTCCACAGATATTATAAAAATAGTAAAAAGAAATATAATTTAAGGTTAATCTAATAACAAATATGTATTATATATAGAATAACTAGTACATGCCGGGAATTAGTTTGACTAGTTAGTTATTAGTTTGAATACATACGTTAGAGAATGACTATGTACAATAGTGAATTAGAAGTAGTGTAGTGACTAAGAAAAATTGCTTTCTGTAAATCATGTAAATAATTGTTCTATTTTATACAATAATATTTACTAGTTTAGGAAGCGACTATTTTAACTTCAATGTACAATGTACAGTTAAATTTGTCTATATTCAAATCAAAACAAGCTCAAGCCATTTAAGCCATAAAATGTAATAAAAGTATTTTGCGAAATGGGAATGCAAATTAAATCATAGAAGCTAATGAAAACGCATAAAAAAGTGAAGCAATGACTTTAACCTAGATTCATAATAATACAGATGACGATATAGATCAAGATTAGATTTCACAACAAAACGTATTTCTAAGCTTCGCTCTGAAATTTTTGCAACTCATAAATTCTATGAATTTGCTACCTTCAAATAACATCATTTGTGAGTCACATTCAGACATTCTTATGATACATGTTGTATATCAGAGTTTATATTATATGTAAAAGATCCGACTCATTTTATGTCCCTTGAAACCCTAGGGCATAATGCTAAATTCTTTTATTTGGATTTTGAATCTAATCTATCTAAGAGCAGGTATCTAGAGAGTCCTAAGATAGTTCTAGCAATGCCATCTTGAAGTAAAAGATTAAAAAAACAGTAAAACATTATAACTATTCTTTAAGGCCTCTTTTCAATATATAAATTATGTAAAGGGAAATGTAGAGTATTTATTATTCAATGTATTCGTATTAGATGAACTCGCCTTATTTTTTACGTCTCTGTAAAGAATTATCGGAAAATGTGGTTTCACCTGTTTTAAATAAATCTGCCATTGAAGATAGTATCTAGATTGATCATTGATACACTACGTCAATGAGATTGACCTTTTATCTTTAAGAAATATACCAGTACATTACAGCTTTACAAATATTTTAGATTACTATCTCACGTTCCTGTGAATGTGTTTAAAAACTAGTTGCAAAATAAAATAACTTATTATTATATCTACTACGACCCTCTATTATATATATTTTTATTGAAGCACTCTTACTACCACATTGACATAGTCATCTTCCTACTCCTGTCACAATTTTATTATATGTATATTTATTAGGGATCAGTGCAACGTGTACAGTATATCGACTTTATCGATAAGTATTTGGTAAGGTAGTTATCCTGGCTTCAGTGAAAGTACAATAATCTACTAGTTTAGTTATTAGACTTCGAATTTTAAAATGTAAGACAGGAAAAAAAGAAGAAGGAGAATACATGAACTCAGACATCTGTATAGAAGATGTGAGTGTACTGCAATATAATATGAGCGCTTCAAAACGTTAAAAGTACATTATTTTATTCTAGATACCCCAAATACACACTGCCGATCCCTATACACCTCTACAAGTGGGTCTTACCGTAAGGGTTTATCAAAAGGTATAGCACTGTAGAACAGTCTTGAATAGTTTCTAATATGACATGCCGCTTGCCCGTCGCTAGTCCTTCGTCTGTTTAAGACGAGTAAGAAGGAAGAGATTGCGTAGTCCTGTACTTCGTGTGCCTGGAGCTTTTTTCTTTTTTGAGTTTGTGGAATCGCCCTCGGGCCGTCATCCCACCGGGGTTTTCGGTAGGACGGTGTGTCGGAATTGAACCGACTAATGCCTGGAGTTGCCTCTAGGACCAGACCAGCTGCTGGCTAAAGAGAAATATAAAACAACAGAATGAATCTTCTTATTATAATCTTTATGTGGTATGTTATTTAGGAACTGCTACAGATTAACCGTGTCCGCCTGTCTCCGGTTTAGGTAGTCTTAGCTTATAACGCTGACAAATTTGTAGAATATGTTTTAAAGGTATTTCCCCCACACCCCGTAAAGAGGTGACGATTTTTTTATTTGCTTATGATGTGTTATTGACATTGGATAGGAAGGAAAGGATAGGATTTTGTGATTTGGGGTTTAAGTGCTATTTTGGTAAGAATTAAGTGCCTCTCTACTGCCAATAACGGAGGAGTGAAACTAAAAACTATAAAATCTTAATAACACTTAGAAGTCAACGAGTAATCAACATCAAAAGTTACTTAGATGAAATTGACAACTATGAAACCTTACATTGTACGTAAGTGCATGGTAGGAATTTGGGATACATATCCCGAATTACCGACACTCACCTTGCTTCAAAAAAAGAGAGGGTTCTCAAATGTTTTATGTTACCTCAGAAGTTTCGACTGGGTGAACCAATTTTGATGTTTTTTTTTTATTTGAAAGCTGGTGCTTCCCGTGTGGTCCCATTTCAATTTGGCCTAGTTCTGACAATGTCATCCACGAGAAAACAAGCGAAAACACCCTTTTACGTATAAAACAAACACGAGATTACGATAAGGTACAAACATTTTTTTAACTTCTTAAGTTAAATTTAATAAATTCAAATAATAAGGTCGTTCCCAAGAAACAAGGCAGTAAAATTAAAACGGTTTTGTAGAAATACGTTGCATTGAACTGAATTGATGATATGTTCTTATCCTTTTGGAAGGTTATAAAAGAGTTTAATTTAACTTATATGGACTGACCTGGATAAAGGACTTTGACAATGCTCGTTGTTATTGAATTATACTAACTAATGTAGAGCTTTTGCATGTTGTCATAAGTTAGGCAATATTGAATAATATTTACTACTAATATGGCAGTACTATTGAACCACGCTCAATAGTATACAACTTTAAATGTATCCCCATCCCTTACTTAATACTACTTTTATTTTAATCCTTTCAGATCTTGTCAATACATTTATGAGGTTTTAAATAAATATTTTTGTTTAGATATCATGTTTTATATACCAAAAATAAAAACGGATACATGAGAAATAGCGACGACTTCTGGCATGTATGCAAAATGTATATTTTAAGCATGAACATACTTCCCAGCTTTTAGTTCTAAATGTACTTTAATACTTTTTATGAGCTCTTATATATTTTCTCATTCGCATAGATATGTAAAATTTAAATTTCATTCGAATTTAAAAGTAAATGTAAAAATCTGAAACTGTAAGAAAAAATACACTTGTCCTGTATACACTTAAACTTGTTATTCTAACATTTGAAATAAATCAAAACATTCCAAAACCTTAATAAATATATAGTGTAGTAAGAAAAGTTAAAACGCTATGATTTTCATTAATCTTGTAATAAATACAATTTTATCTTTAATTTTTCTTGTAAGTATATTTTCCTTTTTATTTATTTATTTATTTTCAACTTATTGCACATATTATACAAAGGCGGACTTTATGCCTCAGGCATTCTCTCCCAGTCACCCTTGGGGTGTGGCAAAAATAAATGGTAGTAGGTGCAAATAGGTGAGAGAGGTACCAGTTTAATTATTATAAAATATGACCTAATTATATACATATATTACTTTCATACGTCATATACTAATGTATACCTATATACATATGTATATATAAATAAATACAAACTTATATACATATACATACATACAACGCATATAATAAATACTATAAAAGTCTGTTAAATATGTACTAACGGTGTGAAATTTCTGCCAACTGATTATACAGGAGGTGACGTACCCTCCTCTTAAAAGTAAAGCGATTAGTGGACATCCTGATTTCGAGTGGTAGAGCATTCCAGAGCAGGACTGATTGGACATAGAAGGAAGAGTTAACAAAGTCAGAGTTGTGAGGGGGACATAAGAGAAGACTGTTGTGAGTGGAACGAAGATTTCTACCGTGATTTGACGATAGAAACCGAATGTAGGGAGCTAATTAAGATGGTGGAGACGGAGAGTTAAGAACAGAGAAGAGGGAAGTTAATGCACGTAGATTTCGGCGTTGGCGAATAGGGAGCCATTTTAACTCGGAGCGTAAAGCGCAAGCGCAGACACGTGGTCTTACTTGTGAAGATTGAAAATAAATCGAATACAGTTATTAAGAAGACGGTCTAGTTTGTTGAGAAGGTCTGCATTCAGGTCGAAATAGCACACATCACCATAGTCGATTATAGGAATAATAAGGGATTGCACTAGGATAGTTTTGGCCTCAGTGGGAAGGAAATTTTTGAAACGGTATAAATTTCGGAGTCTTCTACTAATTTTCTGACTTACATGAGTTACTTGGGCTCGCCAATCAAGCGTTGTGTCAATATGCAACCCCAGATCTTTAACTACCAAGTTCAGGGGTATGACTGAGCCATTGAGAACAATAGGCGAGATGGAGGTGGTATCAATCCTACACATAATGCGTTTGCTGCCCATAACGATCGCCTGGCATTTGGTAGGGTTTACGGATAAACCAAACGACCAACATTTTATGAATTCTAAGTCATTGTTGATTTTATCAATGGCTTGTGGTATCTCTTCAAAGCTGGCATGTGTGTAAAGCTGCAAGTGTGTAAAGTGTTAAAGTCGTCAGCGTACAGGTGATACGTACACTGAAGGTCTAGAGTAATGAAATTAATATACATACATTGAAAACAATATTGGAGATAGAATACCGCCTTGAGGGACGCCAGTGTAAAGATCACACCAATCTGATGACCTGTCGTCAACGCGTATGCACTGTTGGCATCCCTAAAGATAAGTGGAGAACCATTCCAGAGCTTCTGAGGAGATCATCAAGTGTCTTAGGATGGACAGCAGGACTTCGTGACTGACGGTATTGAAGGTATTTAAAAAGTCAATCAAGACTAAAACAGTGACCTTAGTGCCTTCCATGCCCTCCCTAATATCGCCAGTCACTTTAAGGAGTGCAGAAGTAGTTAGTGATCGGGTCTGAAGCCCGACTGTAGAGGACTTAGGAGGTTGTGTTTGAAGACAAACTGTGAGAGCTGTTTATGTGCACAGGCTTCCAGGACATTGCATAAAAAGGGAAGAATATTTTTTTGATATTCTATACTCTTACTTTCTCGTTTACTCCTGCTACGTTTTTTGTTCACTCTTTTTAGGTAAATAAAATAATTTGCTTTAGTTTCAGGTTCTTCACAATGCATTTTAATTTATCTTGAATATTATTGCAAACTCCTGCTATGTTTTCATAATTATGTAGGGGTTTTTTTCTTTTTGGCATTTTGGTAGTGGTAGAGCCATGCTTAGGCACGAATTGACCGGCTCGACCTGTGCGATACCACGGCCTCACTTGCGTTGCATTTCCCCGAAATAAGTGAGGTTTCCGGAGGCCCAAATCCCTCTTTTCTCTCCCCTAATTCCTCCTCTTCCCTTTCCCATCTCCTAATCCCCCTCTCTGTTTTCGCATCAACCTATCCCTTTTCACCCTCAAAGGCGGGCAGCGCACTTACGACTCTTGAGTTGTAGGTGTCCATGGACGGCAGTTGTCATTTACCATCAGGTGACCCGCCTGTTCGTCTGTCCCCCTATAGCATAAAAAAAAGAATAGGTTCCTTTCACAATTAGAAAATATTCAGAAACAATTAAATGAACAGAGCAAATCATTTTGAAAAGTCTGCAACAAGATGTTAATCGAATCAGCTGATCTGCAGATCTGTCATGGCAAACGGAAAAAATATAATTGTCTACTGATTGCCATGTCGTCTACAAAAAGAAACAAAACGATCTAAACCTGTTAATTACCGATTTGCAAAAGGTCGCCGACAGCATCTCGATTGATTGGTATAACAGACAGGATGACTTCATAACGATTATCAACTTTTATCTTTTTTTTTTTAAGTTTGTTTAATGCTGTACTTCGAATAAAAACTTTAATAGTGTCCAATGTCGAGAAGCCAAATGCACATTTCATACATATTTCAATCATCACACTACATGAATCAAAATGCCCCGTTAGCATTTAAGGCTTTTGTTGCGCATCATCAATATTTTTGTGACTTTATGTCAACCAATGTGGGTGGGACACAAAACAAAACATTTAAAACTGACCACAAACAAACAGATATCAAGTATAATGTAAACACATAGGAATGTTGTCAATATTTTAACGCCTACGTTAATGGGGCTTGTTTTGAAATCTGCTCTAGTTTTAAATATTCTTGTTAATAACTTATTTGTTTTTTTTCTATTCTGATGGTCCTATGCATACATAATAAAAAGGATGACAACATAATTTAAGCTTTGTATATTACTTTAATTTATCATTTTGGTGTATGTGCATAATACTATTCTTCAGCAAAAAATATGATTTCTGCTAAAAGTAGCAAATCAAAAGTTCGAATGAATCCTCTGTGTCTAATTAATTCTTATAAGATTCCTAAGTGAAATATTTAGCAATGACATTATAACTCTATTGAAAATCCGGTCGATACGTGATGTGCTAATAGATCAGGCATTCCGACGAATTATACTGAATAGATCCGTCACTATATATTTGACCATTAACATTAGTTTCCGCATACTGAGACTATTCTTTCAATATTGTAATAAAATCAATTAAAATATTTTACGCAGCTAACATTTTTGCAAAATCTATACATAGCAAACTACTTTATTATAACCACAATAACTTATAAGCATATGTTTTAAAAAAGTATACGAATGTTTCTTCACTGTTTTTTTTTTTATTATGAGTCGTTGAGTTGGGCCTTTGGTACTCACTCGGCAATATATTGCAAGCATTGTCTGTCTATCGGCTTTCTGTAAGGCCGTGGTATTTCATGGCTCTTCCACGGTAAAATTATTGTAATAGTAACTTACTTTTTAAATTTATTTTTAGAATCGTTGGTTGAGTTGAGTCGGGTCTGAGGTCATCGCATTTCGACGGCCTTGCGCGGTCGCCGACCAACGATGACCCCGTGACTTCGCGAATGCGACCCACGACATTTACAATGATACGGCGTCTCATGTTACAATTTATCAAAATTTGTTTGATAAGTTAAATCCATAGTTTAAGGTATGATGTCGAACGCATATAAGGATTCCGAATTTTAAAGCGTGGGTGCATATCAGATTTTTATCCTTACTAATATTACTACCATTAAAAACACGAAAGTTTGGATTAATATTTGTTACTCATTAGCGCCAGAAGGGCTGAACAGATTTGGATGCAATTTTTCGCACAGAAATATTATAGTCTTGCAAAGGAAATTTTTTATCCCGGAAAAAAATACGGTTCAACATTTGTACGTTGTTGTTACGCGATCAAGTTTTAACTACGGAACCAATTATCACAGATGTTTTTGCATGTACAGAAGGACATGACATGACATCTTTCATCCAGAAGTTCCCGAGGGATCGACAAAATACTTTTAGGCGATCGAAGCCGCGGGTAAAAGCTAGTGCTTGACAGTGATTGTTTCTAGGAATATTTTCTTGTATTTACTTCTAGGATATTTATCTAAATAGAGCGAAACAAGACATTGAGCGTATAGTCTGAGTTATACAAGTAGGTACTGTAGGTCTTTCAGTTAATATATGCATAATTATAACTATACATTTACATTCTTATAAAAAAGTATAAACCAGTAAATCGAAATCCAAATATCCTAATATTACCTAAGGACCATAAACATTTATAAAATCAGTTTATATCCGTAAAAGTTTCAATGTAAGAATATATCATAATAATAATGTAATTCATTTAATACAGTAATTATTATTCTCTATACATAGCTTGAAAGTGGTTAAGTTCGAAATTTGGGTTAAGCGAAACGAGTTATACTGGAACATAGGCCAACCACATTCCGTACTCATGGAAATTATCGTCTATTTTAAAGAATTAATACTGATTGTCCATAATTAATTACTGTCGATAACTTCTTGGATGGCAAAAGCAAAATTTTTAATATACAGATTATGACGGACATGCCAAAAGTTGCACGAGATAAAGAAATATAAATTACCATAATTTATAATAAATATGGCCATTCAATATTTTAACAATAGGTTTTGTAATATAATTGATTAGTAAACCAAATACTAGCACAGCTATTTTTTTTCGAATAAGTAAAAATTTTTTTAACTGCCGTCGAATTATCTTTTTTTTATTAATGAAATTATTGTGACGTGTGACAAGAATGGTCCGTGCGGCAATACTAAGTTTCAAACAATTATTGCAGGTCTCTAAATTGTGTCTGTACGAAAATAGCCTAGAGATAGGTTGCAATTGAAACACTAATATTCAAAATTCTCCACTTTAACAATTCTATTAATTGTTAGCCGTTTCATTTGTAAGATGTCGTGAACAATTTCTTTTAATAGTTATATGAAGTTAGCAGTTAATATAATTAATAGTCGTTTCTGACATGACTCTAAATCATAACAAGTTTTTAAATAATAAAATATGAGAATATTTATTTTTAAAAATGTCACATGTTCGGTATTGATAAATAGAAAGAAACCAATCGTTCATAACGTAAACCCGTGACAATATTTATTTTTAGAAAAAGCCTTTTTTGTGTAATTGTATAATAATTGGGCATACGTTTTTAAAATTTGTTACTATGAAAAAGTTTACGTGGTAGAGCTATGCTTAGGCACGAATGGACCGGCTCGACCGGTGCGATATCCCGGCTCACAGAAAACCGGTTCTAAATCAACGCTTGCGTTGCATTTCCTTGAAATTAGTGAGTTTCGGAGGCCCAACTCCCCCTCTCCTTTTTCCTTTCCCCTGACTCCCCCGCCTTTTTTTCCATCTCCTCAACCCCTCTCTTTCCCCTTCCCGCATACCCTGATATCCCTCATCACCCTCAAATGCGGGCAGCGCACTTACGACTCTCGAGTTGCAGATGTCCATAGACGGTGGTTGTCACTTACCATCAGGTGACCCGTCTCTTCGTCTGTCCCCCTATAAAATAAAAAAAAGTAAATCATCAAATTAAATAGGCCTTTCATGTATTTATAATTAAACACAAAAAAACTTTCTACCCAATACGTAGTTCCGACGATAAAAGTAGGTAATTGCTAAAGTTTAGTTTAAGTTTATCAAAGGTAAATTCCGTTTAGTTGAAGTTTTGGGTACTAAAAGGGATTTATTCGTTAAATACTATGTATAAACTGTATAAATTGATATCAAGATTTTTTTTCTATAAATTTACTTTACTTTAATGCGGTGGTGTAAATCCAGCTAACTTCAATTTAACACATGCACTTTACTTTACTTTAAAATGTCTATTGTGATAAATTTAGTGAGTTCGTCCTTCGGTAACCTCACTCACTTGGCAATACAATGCAAGCGAACCGATTTTCTTTGAAGCGCAAATGGCTCGGTACGACCTGAGTAATACCACAGTATTAATTCGGTCGAACCGAGCCAGCCAAAAAATGTTACAATTTACTTTATTATTTATTATAAATAAGAAATGTACATGTTCAATATTTGACTATTTTGTGGCAATCAAGACAATCTATGACAAAGTACATAACTGTTTATAAAACTTATTTTCACTACTATAGATAGTGTTTTTATTTTCTTATCTTAAGGTTATCTTTTATTTCTCTAAGTGGTCAGTTTGAGGGGTGCTCTTGGAACACGTTATGCCACCATCTCAAACCTACTTCTGCTAAGGTATGGGCAGCAGCCCCACCCGTTACCCCCAGGCCAAAGCTCACGGAGGCCGGAGATCATTCTATGCTTTCCGGCGCCTGTTGCGTCTTCTGCAGGATGGAAGAGTACTTCTCGTCTTCTCCTTGCCTCTTTAGCCAACAAGACCTTGATAACTTTCTAACCAGAGACTTTCCGCATCGATAGTCATCATGAGCGAAGATCTGGGACAAAGCACCCTGTCTAATGCCTCGTAATCACCCGCTGCCATCAAGTTACTTTAGGTTAGGTATATGTATAGTTAACCCTTTTTTTAATACAAGATTTAAAAGCTCTGTTAGTAATTGCATCTTATTTTTACTTTCTTTTTTTTTTTGTTACAATATACAAAAAGCTACGCTTAATTTAGGACATTAACACATAACGGCATTAGGAACTGTATGCAGGTATATCGATGTCATAACCTAAAAAATGAATTATGCACACAACACAATTTTTTTTTTTTTCACCTGACACAATCGGTGATTGATATCTCACTTCCAATTGACCAGTTCATGCCTTAAGAATAACGTTTTACTATACTTCAAAACGAATGTGCGTTAATCAATGTTTACTGTTATTATCGAAGGTCCAAAACTTGTAATTATCGCTCATTCAAATACAATAAATTATACAGATACCTGTGATTGATATTTTTATTTTGGATATATAACTGTTCACTGAACGCATTGACCTAACGAACCCATATTCTGTGCTAAAATTAAAGTGCTAAAATTTATCAAATTTCAAACAATAAGATATTACAAACATTTTAACGACAATAACTGATTAGTCTATTACATGTTGTAAGAAATGAAAATAAGCAAAAATGGGCATTGTTCATTTACGTGTTTGATAAAGAGGCTCACCGTTAGGATTTTAAAGCAACTTCTACACTTGAACTCTAATATAAAGTGTTACACCGTTAACGATTGTTAATAATCTGTTTTGATTGTTAATAATTTGCATATGCAGTAATGTAAATGCTAAAATTTACACCTTGTGAGATACGCCAATAACATGGTAAACCATTTTTTGATAAAGACTTCTTGGAGCTTTCAACTCATTAGTATTCAATTCAAGTTTTGAATGTAGCAGGATCATAAAAATGCTACAGAAGTATTGGAAATAATGAATTTTGTGATTATGTACTCATAAGTGGACTAGGATCGATTTCCAATAACAGTTTAACCGTTGAATATCACTGACAACTGTAAGAACGTTTGGAACGCACCAGGCATAATTTCGTTTCGCGGGAGTATGTCGCGAAGATGTCGGCCGCGACTGGCGACACGCGCAGGCGCCAGAGGAAACCGCGACGCGCCGCGTGCGCATAAACATTGCTATCTTATTACTGCACCCCTCTCAAAGAGTAAACACCATTAAATCGATGCCGTAGACGGGCCATTTTTGTTTGCTTTATTTATTAAAATATTCCACATTCCGTCAAAACCGAACTGGTTTGTTGATTTTGATCGCATTAATTCTGAAATATTTACATGTTTTGTAGTAGATGTCTCCTTTATTATTTTTAAAACGTAGTTATAATTAACTTAAACGGGTGTCACTTGTTATTAATGAGTTAGATAATAATCTAATTAACTCTTAATCCCAGTATTTATAAACATAATTGTTAATGTGGATCTATTTTCAAGTTAAGTCTACATGAAAAGTTAATTTAGTGTGAGATAATTCTGATACAGTTCAGATTTCGTACAAAAGAATAAATGTAAATGCAGACAACAGTACTTATTTTCATAACGAACTGAAATAAATAATCTATTGTATAAATTTAAAAACTTATACAATAGATTATAGATTGTTTTTTTTTTTTACCAAAATGTCGCTATTGTAGCGAACATAATGTAGTGTAGTAAAGCAACACCCCAAACCTTATCATATCAACTTAGATCAGGAATGCGGCGAACAATAACAACACTGGACTCTAGTATAAAATAACGGTGCCAATCATTTTAAGTCACTTCAGTTGAGTTCACTTTTGTCTTCGGTCGCATAAGTTAATAACAATAAAATCACGATCACATATTTGTTATTTAGTTCATGACGACACAATCTTTGTAAGTGGGTTAGGAGCTTACTCCCAACCCACTTCACTATTTATTGTTTAATAAATAGTGAAGTTATAATTATACAAAAATATTAATTATTGTTATATAATAATATATTTCTTTAAAGTATATTTTATACAAAAAAAAATAGATGTTAATATCGTAAACACTTATTCATACTCACACTGGACCCTTAAATCATACAACTCATTTAATTCCTTCACAATCGTTGATGTTTTTTATTGATAAATTGATTTGTAAGCAAATTTAACGATGTTATAATAAACCAATTAAAGTAACAAATAGATGAACAGTATTATATTCTTTGGAAAGGTCGTTTATTGTTTGTATTACGTAGAATTTACTCGAGTAACATTGAGAACTTAGCGAGTTGAATCAAGAAGAAGTTCGTAAACAAGTCTTTTGAGAAGCTGACCTTAGTTTATTGGGATAAACAATAAAAGTTGGAAGAACCCTTGGCTTTGGGTTTCAGGTTTCCATGGGCGGCGGTAGTCACTTACCATTTAGTGACATTTGGCGTCGTTTGTCTGTATGTCGTAAAAAACATCTACAATTTTTATTGTGGCAGAGCCGTGCTTAGGCATGAATGGGCCGGTTCGACCGATGCGATACCACGGCCTCACAGCAAACCGGCTTGAAACAATACTTGCATTGCATTACGCTGAATTCAGTGAGGTTTCCGGAAGTCCAACACCCCTTCTCTCGTCTCCCCTCTCCTCTATACCATACCCGCATCCCCCATCCATCATCATGGATTGCGGTTGTCACGCACCATCAGATTGACTATCCTCCAATATTATAAAAATAAAAAAAACAGTTTGGATAGGAATTAACAACAGACATATACCTTATTTAACTTAGACTGGCTGCTTTAGGTGTAACCGTTTCTTTTCATAAACGTACTGCAGATCGCACATGTCGTGGCGTACAACGAAATGTTATTAGGGAGTAAGGGATGCCATGGATAACTGTTTTGTGGGATAGCCGGATATCCGGCAACGAATGCTTAGCCATACATTGTAAGATATCTTAGATAGCCTATGTTAGGTATTAGGGTCCGGATCACCATACCAAATTTTATAGAAGTCGGTTCAGCCATTTAGCCGTAAACCTTTTTACGGCTAAATGGCTGAACCGACTTCTATAAAATTTGTACTTTTGTATTTGTCTTTGTAAATAGGTAACAGAACGAGACATGTAGACATGATTTTGGAGCTAACACTAAACTTACTTTTTAAAAAAATCTTAAGTGAAATTGATCCGTTTGTGACCGTCTTTTGGTTTGAATTACATATTATATTCCAGAATTTGCCTATAATTGCTTTTAACTATGTCATACTACTTAGCTTCATTTATACTTCTACAAACTGCCCTATGTACTAATCCATTGCACTTGTCCATTACAGAGGTTGCCTAGAATCGCAGCTAGCGATACGACCGCCGATTGTACTAGTTGCCTGGAGACCATTATTTGTTTCAATATTGTATTTTAATGGATTAAAAATTATACAATAGGCACACTAAAAAAGTTTTGAAAGAGTGTAGGAAAAGTTGGACTTGGACTTGGACTTTCAACTTAAAGTGAAGCTTAAACGATAGAAGACAGAAAAGCCTGAAAAGTATATGCTACAATGCTGTGATCCAATCGTACTCACTACGAATGTCTCAAATTGGAGTGATTTTATCAGAATCGAAGGAAAATAAAATAGCTAGGAAGTCCAATTCACAGGACTTAGTGAACAATATTCACTGTGAATTGGACTTCCTAGCCTATACATACTTAAGGTATTGTATGATATACTGTAGGCATCCCCAACTGTATCTGTATCTCTTATAACATACCTCAATAACTTCATAACAAAATAACATTTCATGCAAGTCTCTAAAGATCCATTTTTTAAGATTAGCATGACATGTGTAAGATTAATGTTATCGTTGTTTTATACTCTGAGCTCGATCGCTAAAATTATTCTTTGCAGTAGACTGTTAAATCCGGATTTGGAATTAAATCAACAGTGCCTAATTTACCGTTTCACGTGAGACCTTTTTCATTCTATTGACTTACGTTTTGAAGTATCAAAAGTTGGTCGATGAAATAATTTTTCATAGATCTTAAAATATTATATTATCTAATTTATGTTTAAAGAAAGCAAATAGTCTTAAATAGTTATTAATATTACTATCCCAAAACCATATTTTTTTTCTATTTAAAAACAAATATAAAGAACTTTATACTATTTCTAAGAAGGAAAGCAAACACTTTTGAGATTTGTAATCTTTATCTTTAAGGTGCATTGAAATTACTTACTTGTACTTACTATACGATACACAAAAAAAACATTTTTACAAAAGAGTTGTTTTATGCATTAACATTTCTTAAATGATTGCTAAGTACTTCTGTTTATTATAGCTCTAATAATCAAGGTAACAAGCATAGGGAGGGAGTGGTAGGAGACCTTGGCGTTACATAGAGATGTAGCTTCACTCTGTATTCTCTATCACTTGTATCGTGGGCAGTATTCATAGGAATTGTTTGGACTTATAGCGGTCACAGGTTTCAGCAATTGTCATATTGCGGAAATTACGGAAAAGACAATTTCCATCACCATCACCTGGATAATTGGCACTCCACCACTGTGCAATTTTCCAAAAGTTTTTTGCCTCGCGCTACCAACCTGTGAATTAAATTGTCACCTGCTGTATTTCAGACAACGACCTTCAAACCTTCAAGATAAGAGCGTTCTCCTTCCTAAAAGGCCGGCAACACACTTGTGACTCTTGAGTTGCGGGTGTCCATGGGTAGTGGTAAACACTTACTATCAAATAACCCATCTGCTCGTTTGCCCTTTATTAAAAAAAAGAAAAAAAGGCAGATATGTATAAAACATTATGCCAATAAGACAATTTTATCGTTTAACTCTGTATTAGTAACGGTACTGGGTACTACAAAGTTGAATGAAATACGTGATTTTACTGTGGCGCGATTGCAGGAGAAGTGACTAAGGGTGTAGAAAAAACCAACAAAATATTGTTATGTTATACATGGCTTGACTTGATAGTGTGTAAATATCTGCAAAGTTGTTCGAAGTTAAAAATAAACTTTTAAACAATACTTAATATACACACTTAAGACATAAAACAACCTAAACATAATACCGCAGCACTTTAACTGGATTGGTTCTTGCAACCAGAAGTGCGATTAGGTTAGCGTAGTGTAGGGCGTTCGGTACGATGGATCCACGATTGGAAGAAAATATCGGATGGAAGCGGCCTGCCCAAGGTTTTTGCCTGACAGTGGAAGGCGATAGGCTGATGGTGATACCAGAATTAAGACGACATCTTAAACACATACCGAAGCGTCTACAATCCTAAAATTATCTGGATGCAGAATACCTGTATAATAAAACTATAGTTTGGAAGAATGCCGTAATCATTTATATGACTATTGCTCTGGATCTAATTATTTCCGCTTCCCGTTTGCAGAAGTTGGTTATTTTTTAACTGAAAACTTCTTTAGGTTCGTGGAACACTTCTTGGGTAAACAAAAATCATGGACCTTGCGTCATCGTCATCGAATGCTTTCCACGAGCTATATTTATACTGTGTATAATCTAACAGCTGGACGATACAATTCACAAGTTACTTAGTTTTCACTTCCATCGGTAATCCAAAAGGCTGCCCGTTTATTTTTTATCTTAATCTTTTAGTAATATTCATAAAAATATTTTAAATATTTTAGAGTTTGCAAAAGCTACGTAAATTAGAACTTTCGCAATCAATGAAATCGTAAATATAATTAAACTTTATTGAAACAAAATGACTCTGGCCATAGCATATCGCTGTAAGACTGTTGTTATTATTGAAAGATATAAATAAATTTTTATTACTATTTACAACTTCAAAGCATGTAAATAAAACTAAACATGGTAATTAAATTTCTATATACATATATGAACTAAAGTAATCAGCAAACCCCATTTCTTGCTGATTGTACTTCAGAGTGAAAAGAAGCAGATTAAAATAAATGTCATGGTTGGTGCACACACGATGCTAAAATTTCAACTGCGAATTGCGGCAAGGTCACATTCCGCTGTGTCTTCCTGTTTTTTTTTTGTTGCAGCAAAGAATGCACCCTCATAAAAATCCGAGTTCACTGGTCGAACTCTTTTAAATTCGGAAATATTCTATCAGTACCTGTCCAGTCACCTATTTCTTTTTACAATGTATCCTAAATCCTTTTAAGTCATTAAAAATATTTTATGTATGGTTGGTTTTAAATTCGTGTTCTGCATAAAAGGTTATGCTAATAAAAAATTTAAAAAAAGAATGTATTCAAATGCTCTTTTCTTGAATGTTACTATTATGTAAGATGATTGAAGAAAATTATTAAGACCATACCATCATTAGAACTAAATCCCGATTGACTTTATAAACACAAATAACGAAGACTAAGAACACCCGGACTTGAGACAACAATTTTGGCTTTTGTTGGCTGGTCGTTTATGTAATTATTTTTGTTGGTTCACACAAGTTTTTGAACCTCGCTGGAATTGAACCAGAAATCTGTGGCTCAGCAGCAGTATTAGAAATATATAGGTTGATATTTTTTTTCTTATCTTAGGGCCACTAGGTTATAGTATATATAGGTTATATATATAATATAGGTTATGGTAATATGGTTTTGATTAGTGACTAGCAATTTTATTCAAACACTTATATGATTATGCTGAGAATATCAATATTTGTTTAGGAACTTAAAAAATTTATATAAATATGTTTGTATATAATGTTTTATAAACTGAACAGTGCAAAAAAATTAAGTACTAAGAAATATAAGTAAATTTTATTGATCTTTTCTAATATTTTTCAGGAGGCAGAGTTGTACCTCTAATACACTTCTGAAATAGTAGGTATTACAGAAGTGTATTAGACCGCCAAATAGAATTTGTTACAGGTAACCATACCCGATACAATCCTAAAGTTTTAATGACGATGATTATGATATGTAGGATAGCTATCATATCAAGGAAAAAACTGAAGTACCTACAGTGCAAAATAAAGTTTCGAAGTATTTGACTTCTCTGATGATTTTCCTTAACGGTTACGACCCAATAAAGTGTCACCTTCTTGTTCACCTTTTACCAGTACTGTGTATTTGGTTACTTGTGTAACATACACATTTATTATCCATGCATCTGTTATTAATGTTGTTTTGTCAAATTCATTTTAGTGATTTCAAATTTGGCCGAAGGACTCTTCATAGTTTAGAGACATAGGCTAAGAAAGGATTTTATGACAGGTCTAGATTAAGGAGGTTTAAGTGCTCTCGTTGCTTTATATGGAAGACTTGTTTTTCTTTTTTTCATTTGTACTCAGACGAAAAATCAAAGAGGAAGTGGGTTGCTTACATCAGCTTAGAACGATTTCTGCTACAAAGCAAAATAAGTGTAATTAATAAATCAATGGTAATGGACTGCAGTAGGATAGTTGATTGATTTTTATTTATTAAAAGTAAAGGGTATTTTGCAAGTTTATATGATATTTCTAAGTTTTTCCTCATGTACGTCAAATAGAAGGATAAAAAACATATTGGTTCACTCAAATTTCATTGAATCTAGCCTTAAAATGATAAATAGTTACGCAATTCAATAAAGAATAAACAATAAAAAAAAGATTTTAAATAACGAAAAGTAGCCACAAACATACGCCATAAAAATATACATGACCTATATTTGCAGTTTATGGAAACCCAGCACAATAACAATAGTATCTTGGACCCAAGAAATAAGTAACGAAATCGAGGTAGACCGTCCGAGAC
Source organism: Tyria jacobaeae (assembly GCA_947561695.1). Lineage (NCBI taxonomy): Eukaryota > Metazoa > Arthropoda > Insecta > Lepidoptera > Erebidae > Tyria > Tyria jacobaeae. Next base: position 16,328,810 of record OX387209.1, read on the forward strand.
GGGAAGACGATATTAAGACCATAGTGGAGAAAACATGGATATGAACAGCTCAAAATAAAACAGAGTAGAAAGAAATGGAGTAAGCATTTGCAAAAGTTTTGCAAACAGACCGGGTCGTCTTTATCACCGGCTCGTCAGAATAGTTAGATTAAGATTTTAATCAAAATTATGTGTCAGAATAAAGACTTAATATTGTTATTAATTTTTAATAGTCACTGTGAATCATTTTTTTTTTTTTTTTTTTTTTCGTGTGGAAACCCCCACGGGTCATCACCTCACCAGAGCTGACGGTGAGGTGGTATGTCGGACTCGAACCGACTAAAACCACACGGTGTTCCGTCATGAGAGCGTCTATTGCTAGGGACCCGGGATACCCTCGAAGGAAACATCCGGGAACCCCAGCAGACCTTGGCCACCTGCAAGGTAGCAGGCGACCACACTTTGGAATATGGGGGCCTTACGCCCCCCACATCAAATAGGCGCGCGTGGAACACGTACGTCACGCCACCGTCTCAGGCCTGCTTCTGCTGGGGTAACGGTCAGCCCAGCCCGATACCCCCAGGCCAGCGCTTATGGAGGTCGGAGATCAGTATTTGCTCTCCGACGTCTGGTGCGTCTTCTGCGGGATGGGAGAGTACTTGTCCTCTCCCTTTCCCGTTCCGCCGCCTCTTTGGCCAACATCACCTCCTCGCAAAACGAGGCGGCAGCATCCCATGCACTCTCACTTTGGACCATGGACAGAACCATGGCCTCTAGCGAGAGGCTTTCCACACCAATAGCCATCACGAGGTCGTGTCGCTGTTGCGCCCACGCTGAGCACTCCGCTAGGGTGTGGAGTGCAGTATCCTCGTGACAGCCTCCGCAGTGGTGGCACGCAGACGTTGGCTCCCGGCCTATGCGACACAGGTACTTACCGAAACAGCCGTGACCGGTGAGCACCTGTGTCAGCCGGTAGGAGAGGCTGCCATGTTGCCTCTCCAGCCAATCCTCCAGAATGGGTCTTATCGCCACAATTGTGGCGTGCCCTGCGCTTGGTCGCTCAAGCCGTTCCTTCCACTCACTCACTAGGACCTGGTAGAGCTGGGACCGTTGCGCTTCGATTTCCCGAGGCGCGGGTCTCAGGTTTCGCTCCAATGCTTCCTTGCGCCACAGGTATAATGCCGCAAGGACTTTGGCATCCAGGTCCCAGGGGGCAGAACCGGCTAGGAGACTCGCTGCTTCGAAGGATATCGTGCGGTATCCTCTTATGACTCTAACGGCCATCGCCCGCTGCGGTCGCCGCAGTAATGCAACATTGCGCACCGCCAGAGTCTCCGCCCATATTGGGGCCCCGTATAAAGCCATAGACCGCACGATTCCAACGTAGAGTCTCCTACAGGAGGCGTCGGGCCCCCCTAAGTTGGGCAGCAACCTAGAGATTGCAGCCGCCGTTCTCATGAGCTTAGGGGCCAGATTCCGGAAGTGATAACCGAAATCCCACCGACTATCGAGTGTGAGCCCTAGGTATCTCATCGAAGACTCGATGCCGATGTGAACGCCTCCTACGGTAAGGCTGGATCCCAATGGTGGCCTCTTCCGAGGCCCATGGAAGAAGAGGGCCTCCGACTTATGAAGGGCCACCACGAGACCCAGGTGCCGAATTCTTTCAACGACTTGAGCGACCCCGGCCGTAGCTTTAATGGTTGCTTCCCGGTATGTTCTTCCTCGCGCCGTTACGAGTGTATCATCTGCATAGCAGGTGACAGCCACACCTGCCAGAAACACACCGCGCAGCACCCAGTCGTAACCGATGTTCCACAGAAGTGGTCCTAGCACTGAACCCTGTGGAACACCGCACGACATTTCTCGCCAACCATATCCTGCCCGATTCGGATAGAACACAGCTCTCTCAGATAGATATGCTCCGACAATACGGCGGAGATAGAGAGGCACTCCGTGGAAAACTAGCGCCTCTCTGATACAACTCCAGGGCAAGGTGTTAAAAGCGTTGGCGATGTCGAGAGACACCGCCAACACCACCTCACCCCGGGATACTGCACTCTCCGCCAGGGCCCTTACGCGCATGATTGCATCTACGGTGGAGCGCCCCCGGCGAAAGCCATATTGGTGATCAGCCAGGTCCGGCCCAACTCTCGAAAGATGCTCGACGAGGCGTTCCACGATGATACGTTCAAAGAGCTTACATACCTCGTCGAGCAACACGATGGGCCGATAGGCAGACGGTGATTCTGCCGGGCGCCCATCCTTTCGGATGAGAACCAGTTTCCCCGTTTTCCATTGTTTCGGGAACTGGCCTCTCTCCAAACATGCGCTAAAGAGCCCACTCAGTCGGGGCCCGAGAGCCTTAAGAGCAAGAACCCACGCTCGGCCTGGAATACCGTCGGGTCCTGGGGCGGTATTCTTGGCTTGAAGCCGTTGTACCGCCGCTCTTAGTTCTACCCGAGTAACCTCGGGGGCGATGTCGTCTTCAGTGTTGGGCACCTGAGGCGGAACCATTAGAGGGGGTGTATGCTCCTCCGGCCGCGATGGGAATAGGGAGGTAACGATTCCCTCAAGCAGCTCTGTCTGGAGACTCTGAGTCAGTGGGGGGGCCCATGGGCGTAGTTTGCCCCTTACCATTAGGTAGGGACGTCCCCAGGGATCTCGGTTCAGCGTCTCCAGTAACTCTTCTCGGGCCGCTAATTTGGCCCGCTTTATTGCTGCTTGAAGGGTCTTCTTGGCATCCCTGTAACCCAAGAGAAGCTCCGCCTCGCGGACTGTTGCATTATCAGGGCGGCGACGCCTCCTACGGAATCTGGAGTACTGGCGGCGCGCGGTTACACACGCTTCCCGTAACCGCGCGATTTCTAATGTCCACCAGTACACCTGGCGCCTTGCTGTCCTGGGCTGAGCCCTGGGCATAGCCGCGTCGCATACTTGCGACATGGCCTCCTGGAACCAACTTGCTTCGGCATCTACATCTGAAGGCCTATCCGGTGCAGTGACCCAGGCCTGTACGATGGAGGCTTCCAGGAGGAGCTCCTGATCCAGCCGCTTAAGCGCCCAACGAGGACCGGTTGGAACCAACCTGACTGGTGCTTCAGAGGTCTGGGCGGAGACGTCAAACCGTATATATCGGTGATCGGACAACGTCTCCACCTCCTCGACAACTCGCCAGTCTCGGACACTGCGTGCTAGAGTAGGGCTTGCGAACGAGATGTCCACAATAGAGGTGCCCTGCTGACGCACACACGTGGCGACGGAACCCCGGTTCAAGAGGATTAGGCCAGTTAACACGGCCCACTCCTCCAGTGCCGCACCCCTCGCATTAGTGGCTGGAGAACCCCAGGCCGTTGACTTGGCATTGAAATCCCCCAGTACAAGTAATGATCGAGGGCGGCACCCTTCAACGACGACAGAGTCACTGTGAATCATGAAATTGTAAGAACTACTAAGTTATTTTAAATACACAAGAACAACCAGTTCTTTCGTGAAAATCTTACAAACAATAAAAAACGGTACATGCTTTCTTTAAACATATATTATGTTTCACGATTATAACCGTTCGATACCTCCATTTTTCGAATATTGACCCTTTAAGGTCGATGCACGTTTTGGTCAATTTTGACCACGACAAATTATACTATATGCTTTATAATTGTATGATTATAGGGCAGCATTTTATTTAGAGATTACTTCATAGGATTCATAATTAATTCTTATTAAATCACATAGTAAATAAGGACCCTGAAGAACCCCTACTTTTAGAAATTCTTGTACTCCGTAAACCGCAACCATTTCACTTTTTATTATCTTTCTAAAATGAATGTATGTTCCTATATATGTAATTAGTAATTATGGAATGTAATTCATCAGTTTTGTGACTTTATTTATGTGTTCTTTCTTTATTTTATAATGACGTAATTTTCCTTTTTGTATTTATTATTACTGATCTACATATTTCTTCGTGCTTTATTTTGTACACCAATTTTGTCATGCTAGTTTTAAGTTTTTGTCTTTCTGTAATATCTTGTTGCTGAAGTTAGACGAAACACTAAATAACATTATGAACATTAATTGTCAGGGATCTGGTCTGAAAATCGATATTTGTTTGTTTCATACAAACAAATATCGATTTTGAGACCAGATTGTTGATCACCTTTTCATATAATGATTATTTCAATGTTTAATATTTTAATAATCTATTGAATTTTATTCAGCTGTTTCACAATAAAGTTATTAATGCATTAAACAGTTAACAGGTGGTAATACAAATTCCTATCTTAGTTAATGAATAAATCATGGTTTTGATGATATGATAATATCTTAACCAAATAAAGAGTTTTGTTGAAATATCCTTATGTAATCCTGATTTTTTACAATATCCTAAGTTTTAATTTGTGACTGACTCCTACTTTTAAAAAATACCCATAATTACTTTAATTGAAAAGATGATTATACATTCATTTTATTGCATACAATCAAATCTATCAAATTATTCAATAATTATAATAATATTTAATTAATAGTGTGTTACGAGGCTACCAATATTAACCAAAATCAAACATGTTATAATATTTAATGAATACTAAATGTGACTTATACAAATAACTTAAGAGATTTATATTTATTTTTGATAGCGAACTAAAAAATGAACAAGTCCAGTAGAGCTCTAAAGTACCTGTATCTGCGAATGAGTATGCGACCCTGACTGACCTGCTCGAATCACGCTCGCTTTGTGGGCTGAAAATTGAATCCTAGTGGAGGTCTTCCACCCGGGCCTGCTCTGCCGATGCTACAACGTTAATACCCACGGAATCTGGCCCAACCGATTACTCTTTTTTTCGTGATTTGGACAATTTTTATACCGTAAAATAATTCCTTAATACAAAATACCTTCACACAGTTTATTGACTCCAGGTCCCCTGAGTTTATATGCAAAGGCTCAAAACTCTTTACATTATACGATAACTCTGTAATATTTGACTTTTCACAACTTCTGGTCGTAACACTAATCTTATTAAAATACATTTGTGTTTTAACATTAAATATAGCAAGGTCGTGTAGCTAGGTTAAGCAAATTCATATTCAGAAAATTATTTATTTAAATGAAATGAATTTCGCATACTTTGAATTCGATAACTATATTGTGAAGAGCAGATATTAATAAAAAGTAAAAAAATACTATACTACTATATTGATAAATTAAAGCATGGCTATAGGAAGCTGTAAATTAATTTTCCTGAAATTGTAGGTATGACAATTTACAACCGCCGTCCATGGACACCTGCAACTCGAGAGTTGCAAATGCGCTGCCTTGCAACTCTCCAGTTGCAGGCAGCGGCAGCAGCCTACCATAGTGACTCTACTTTGCCTGATGGAAAGCAATAAGTGGAGTCCAAGAGTGGTGGTCACCATCCTCACTGCATGTCTAGTCAATGCAACATGGTGACCGACACTATGGCGGCCTGGTGAGATGATGAGAGATGGGGTTGATGTGGTGATGGGAAATAGGAGAGGGGGGATTAGGTAAGGGGAATGAGGAGAAGGGAAGTTGGGCCTCCGGAAAACTAACTTAATTTTGAAAAAGGTAACGGAAGCGTTGTTTCACAACCGGTTTTCTGTGAGGATATAATTTCGCACCCATCGAACCGGCCCGTTCGTGTTTAAGCATAGCTCTGCCACTTTAAGCATGCATGCATGCACTTTAAACTAGTTCTAGTGACGTGTTTTTATGGGAATAAAATAAAACGTGTATTGTTGTGGGACACCAGATACGAACGAAGTTCTTTATTATAAAAATATTAATTTCAAGTTCTATTCGAGGTATAAAGAAAATAGTTATTCGGGTATACATTTTTCATTATTATTATGTTTTTTATTCATAAAAATAAAAAAAACTTCTTTACAAAATTAATTTAATACCTTTATTTTGTTTACAATGATTTATAAAAATATATAAGCGTAAGGTGACGATCCACCTGAAATGACTTTTCGATTATATATTTATTATATTTCTATTTTTGTACCTTCATGCATGAAGGCGGTTTTGACAACCTTTCTAAAATATTGGTGAAATAATAATTAAGTTACTTTCAACTTCAATTATATAATTTCCAATGCAAAGTCTGATGTAAACTATAATTTATTTTAACATATTGTAAATCTTGCGATTGACTTGACAACTGAGCATGTGTGGCAGTTTTATTGACAGGAGAGAACTGTTCCTCCAGCGATAAAACTGTCTCTTATTACATTAGGATTCGTCAATAAACAAAGTTCCATCATAATATGTATTGCCCACAAATACCTACAAACGTATGAGGTTTCAAATAGTCCTTGTACTCATGCAACTTGCTGGTTTTGATACATAGAGGTGCAATAGTTACAATTTTACATGTTTTATTTCGGAACCGTTGTAAGATCTCTATATAACCAAGTAACTCTGCAATGGATCAAAGGTCACAGTAACTCACGAGGCAACGATGCCGCAGACGAACTAGCCAGAAAAGGATCAGAGTTGGCTGCGATAGGTCCTGAAACCTTCCTTCTGGATGGCCTACATCAGACATACGGCGTCATACTTTGGTAATGCATGACAATTACTGGACAGAGGTGAGCGGATCCAGACAGGCAAAGGAGGCTCTCCCTTGCATAGACCGGAGATTTCCCCGCGAGCTGCTAAAACTCCCACGTCCAAAACTACGGATACTAACCCAGGTAATAACAAGTCATTGTCCTTTTAACAAACATCTGTTCAATATAGGTGTAACCGACAGCCCCTCTGCAGAGCATGCTTGGAGGAGCAAGAGACGGTCGCCCACATCCTTCTGGAGTGCACAGGAGTGGCCACTTACTGGGCCAAACACCTGGGATTGCCAAAAACTCATAAAGAGGTCATCGGTGACACCAGATGTTTGTTAAATTATCTAGAGGAGTAGGGATGGCCATACGCACAGAAGTCTCCATATTAGAATTTTTTGGTACCCATAACACAATATCATACGTCAAAATTGGCATGATTGTAGTTTTATAAATAACAATCTTATTCTTCATGTAGACGTGTAGCCAGTTTAGGTTTATTCAAACAGTCACTTTATTAGATATGTTGACATGCGACAAACATTCCACGTCAGTTGCTGTAGCCCCAAAATCGTCAGTAGAGCTTTAGGACATATAAATTGAAATAAAGTCGTCATTCATTATTTGATTTTTCTGAAATTTTGGTTTATGTATGCATTTTAAGGCATTTTTTGTAATAGAATGAACTGTATTATAAAATCTCCCATTTCCGAGTTTTTGTTTATACAACATTTTACGTGCTGTTGTTGTTGTATATGACACTTACATTTACCTACACTGGAAAGCATTGGCTGAATGTCATTGTGTCTGATAATAAAAATACTGCACTGTACTTAGATTAATAATGAACATATTGGGGCTCCTTATGGGAGGCCTTTGTTCAGCAGTAGACGGCAATAGGCTGATGATGATGATGATGATTGTGACAGTATATGGTAAATCAAACATTAGTATTGGGTTCAGAACAAAAAGGCATGTAATTATTTAATAGTTTAATACCACACAAAAAAAAACATGAAAAAATATTAGAATTAGGATTACATAGCAATTATAGAGTTTTCATTAATGGGGGACAAGGTTACCTATATCGAAGGGTTTTTGGTGAAGGGAGCTAAACGAAACTATAAAATTAAATTAATGAAAGTTAGTGGTCAAAACAAAGGTTTACTAAAAAAGAATAAGTAACATCACAAATAAAGTTTCTATTGCAATGGTACTTAATCGTAATCGATACTTTAACTCAATGTTTTTTAACTCCTCTACTCATTAAATTTAAACTACTAAACAACTATATATCTAAAAGCAATAAGATGGGGTAAGTATGTAAAAACATGTAAGTGATTTTTGTGGAGTACCACGTACTTAGGAGGTATTGATGTGTTTCCAACTTAGTAAAATTGGTTAAGCGACATTATCTATCACTTGGATATTATTGACCATGGACGTATTCATATAAACTTTTTTTTATATATATATATTAGCCTGCCATAGTGACTCCACTTTGCCTGATGGAAAACAATAAGTGGCGTCAAAGAGTGGTGGTCACCATCCTCATTGCATGTCTAGTCAATGCAGCATGGTGACCCACACTATGGCAGCCTGGTGAGATGCTTTTTCACGCCCGCTTAAAAGACCCGGGATCAAAGTGGGAAGGAAACACGTGCGCTGGTAGGGAATTCCAGGCTTTCACCGATCGGCACAGGAAAGAAGAGTCAAACCGTTGGTTCGGGTATGTATATTTTCGATGCTTAACCGGTGACTCCTCAGGCCAGCACGTGTAGTCCTGTAGAGGAAGGGAGAAGGTGGGACCTATTGGAAGAGCTCGTCAGAACACTCCCCGTGATGTAGGCGATAGAGGACTGCCATAGAGGTGACATCTCTTCGCAACTGCAGAGGCTCAAGAGACTGGGTGACCTCAGACAGTCGATAATACGGACTGCACGCCGCTGCAACCGATCGAGAGCGTCAAGCAAATACTGCGCATAGCCGTCCCAGAGGTAAGAGCAGTACTCCACGCAGGAGTGAACCTGGGTCTTGTATAAAAGACACAGTTGCTCGGGCGAGAAGAACCATCTCACCTTGTTCAATACGCCGAGTTATCGCGAGGCCGCCTTAGTGACGCTCTCGATGTAATCGCCATACCCATTCCCAGGATACTAAGCCTATCCTGCAGTGGTAGTTGAGTGTTCTGAAGAGTAGGAAGGGGAAGGAATGTAGACTTTTTGTTTAAAAAAATATGTAAATGTTGACATACATATAAAAATCTATCTGTTAAGGTATTATATCTTGAATAGTTAGTATGCCTTTAAATACTTGTACGTCAAGAAAGACAGCTAAAATCTGCACTTCTTTTTCTCATAAGCTTCTCATGTTTTTTAGGGTCCCTGACCTCAAAAGGAAAAATCGGAACCCTTATAGGACCACTTTGTTGTCTGTCTGTCAAGACTCTTTTTCTCGTTAACGCGGGAAGATATCAAGCTGAAATTTATATCAAATACTCAGGTCTACTGTCCCTTAGAGCTTTGAAAAATCAAACTTCTAAGCCAACGCAATCAAACGATACAGCCGTTTATGCTGCAAATTTTTGACACTCGCAAGGGAATTAAAACCTACAGGGTACTTCCCGTAAACTCATTGAACATTGACACTCACACATGAAATTTCGTACAAAGCAACGTTTTATAGCACAAATAAAGGCAAAATTGTAAAAAGCATAAATTTTTAGTTACATCATTTTTTTTTTTTTATTAATTTTAAACTTACAATCTTTTCCTCGTGAATGCGTAGAGGTATCAAATTGAAATTCATATCAAATACTCTATCTATAATGTGATCTATAATACCTTTAAGCTGTAACAAAATCAAACTTCTATGTCAACGCAATCAAAAGAAACAGCAATTTAAGCCGCAAATTTTGAAGCCAGCAATGGAATCAAAACCTAAAGGATATTTCCAGTCGACCTAGAATCTTGAGATTTGGCATGAAGCAACGTTTTATAGCACACATAAATAAAAACCTCGAAAACCTTTCATTTTTAGTTACATCACATAATATTGGTTTTTTTTTAAATTATAAAAACTAAAAATTAAACTTATTACCCTTTTCCTCTTGAACTCGTAGAGGCATCAAGTTGAAATATTGTAGTCCTTTTATTATTATTATTATTGATTTTATTCAGCAATAAAAATACAATAACTTTTACTTATATGCCGACAGGTTTGTACGGAACTCTCGATGTGCGAGTGCGACTCGCACTTGACCCGTTGTTTTTCAACAACCCAGTGATTCTGTTCTATAGTGAAATTACCCATTCTGAAATAAAACTGATGCTTCGATTTTCATTAGGAGACATAATTTTAGATCATTGCCTAGATAGATTATCTTTCTCCATTTTAACATCATCATATGGAGCAGGCAATAATTCATAATTGAATTTTCCATTTAGTGTTTTTTTATGAAAAAGTAATTCCTACCAGTAGTTAACTATAGGCCATTAAAAATAACTGTTACAATATTTATAATTTAATAAAATAAGTACAAAGTCGTAAATTTAATTTATGACCTCTTAAAACTTGTGAAATTCGAGATCCGACCAGATCGACTTCAATGTCCAGAAATATGTTTCATGTTCAGAAAGTGGGTCCTTTGATAATTGGACCTAGAAGTGTGTTTCCAGTTCCAATACCTAGGTAATTTTTAATGCTGTATATTAGATGATTTAGTATCGTTAGTTTATTTTGCTCTACCTTATAATGAAACAATTAATTGAGAATGCACTTATTTATATAATCACAAGTAAAACAAAGATATCACGCACATTTGAACTAACCTAACGTATTCAAAGTCGATGCTTCTAATCATGAACTCATTTTTTAAACAGAAAAAAGCACTTTATTTTTTATTGAGCCTGTATTTGGGCAAAGGCGCTAAAAGAACTCGATTTATGACTTTTATAGTAGGTATAATTTATTGAATCTAATTATTAACTTGCTGCATCTATAGGTGCTATAATGTGATATGAGATCTTTGTTAGATAGTTATTGTTATGAAAACCCCGCCTTTTAGAAATGATTTTTTATCTTAAGGAGATCTTCAGTTATACTAAGTCTTTTTTAAATTAGTTATACTGTTTGGCCATAAATACTATTACAATTTAAAAAAAAACAATATTACATTTGAATTTGGAATCCGTCTTTCTTATATGGATATTCATTGTCATTTGTCATTTTTATAGTAAAAAAGAAAACCGAATTGCTGTGATAGCATTAGACAAAGCAGGTATTAGTCGAATGTTTGTGTGTTGGGACAGAAAAAGATCTGGGCGTCCACGTAGTATTTCAACGATAAATGTGATCAAAATAGTGAAGATAAAATTTACGAAATCCAGTTCGAAAGCACAAGATTTTATCTCGGTAAATGAATATAGCACCAAGAACCATGTCACGCGAATTATTTTAACAAGCAGAATGACCGGGTTTATGCTCTAAGATATATAGAAGCTTTTCAAACAGTTAGCAGAGTACAACGTAGGCATTATCCGACTTCAGTGATGGTTTGGTGGGTTGTTAGCTATCAAGGAAAAATATGTCGGCACAAGTGTATCAAGATACGATTCTTGAGGAGGTGGTCAAGCCTCTTAACAACACAATGTTCCCTAATCAAGAATGGTCTTTTCAGCAAGACTCAACACCGGACCATAAAGCTTGCTCCACAAAAGCATGGTTGGAACCGATTTTTTCTTACTTCATCAGAGCTGAAGACTGGCCGTCATCTAGTCAAGATATTCATATATAATCATGACATAATCTTGACTTTTAATCTTGATTATGATTTATAGTCAGATTTACAAGCTTGCTCTAAACGCTATGATAATTTGGAGTCCCTTAAGCGATCCATAAGATTGGCAGTGAAGATTTTTTTCATGGACGGAGTGCGTGTTTTTATTGATAACTGGCGTCAACGTTTAAAGGACTGTATTAAAGCTAATGGAGATCATTTGAAGTAGCTTCATATAATTTTAATGTTATAATATTAATATATGAATTTCCATACAATACAGTAATGAATGTATACGAGTAAAACATGCATTACTGTACTAGAAGAATTATTACGCAATAGAAAAAAAAAAGATTTTTCTTGTACTTGTAACAGTATTTATGGCAAAACCAGGTATTATAATAAATTAATATAAAATGTATCCTTATAGCGTAGCTTTGGCGTTTTTTTAAGAGAAAGTTTCCTATTATTTAACTCGTCTACATTTTTTGAGTATTTGTATCATTGGACATACATACACTCATGCCTGTATCCCGAAAGGGTAGGCAGAGTCTTACATTTTGCCGATTCCAAATTAGCCCCAATTACGTAGCAGGAGAAAAGCCTATTACCGGGCAAATTTAGGAATTAGATGGGATAATTTTAAATAATGTAAATTTACCCTACAGGAAAGGGAGAATTGAAACGGATTTTACTCCTAAAATGGATTAGAGAGTATAAGCAATAACTCAAGCAACTCAGTGTCGCATACCTAGAACTCGAACTGGCTGATGCGGGAAAGTCAGAAAAAAGTAATAGGGGTATAAGAATACAGATAGCCGTGTGTTTGAAGTGAAGTGGTCATTGGATGTAAAAGGTGCCCATGTATTTGTACAAAAAAAAGTCTTTTTAGCCGCTAACTCACTAACTTATATACATATAATCAATAACCCAAAACCGGCTAGGCAATTCTAAATTAAAAAGTAGTCACGAGATTGGCAAATACTTTTTTTATACTTCCTGTTACCGGCGACTTTGTTTACATAGAAATTATCTAGGTGGAAATGTACGGTAGGTACCTTACATTTTTATCCCAATAAAAGGTAACCTTTTTACTTGTACATTATCTATCTCTGTACCAAATATCATCCAGATCATTTAATCTTTCGCATTTATAAAACATTCGCTTACCTACTTCAAATATGTAAATTCTGCTAAACTTTAAACTCTCATAATGTATGTATGTTGAAATTGTATTTATGTAATTAGCTCCGTATATTGTTTTGGTACATAAAAAGCAGTTCCTAGATTTATAGGTTAAAATGGTAATGAAATTAAAATTAAATTTCATTACCAAAATTATTTTAAAAATATATTTTTATGTTTGGTTTCGTTATCGCAATGGCGTCAATATACATATCATAAAAATAACTGTTTTAATAATAAGTCGAGAAATTTTTAATATATTTATGCATATAACGCCTTCTTTTTTAGAAAGTAATTAAAAGAAGATAATAACATGTTTTGGTCTATTAACATACGTTGATTATAGCCAACAAGATCTTTAAATATATATCCTGAACGATGTTGAGAAGTATAAATCGAGACTTTATTTGAATAATATTTATAAGTACAATACATTTTTGTGTACACGATTTATCGTCCGGATTACACCGACGGAGGCTAGGGGTGAATCGATGAAACCTCAGCAACACTTTTGTGAAATACGAACTACAGTAACTACCCGCGACTAGTCTTCATTACTTCCATTCATTTTATTGGTATCTAAAGATAATCACTACACAGTTTTTAAGTAATTTAAGTCTATATCTCATGTTTATAAGCAAGGATAAATGAACGAACAGTCTTTAAAGGTCTACCTTCAAATAAACAGTAAATTCTCTATTGTTCCTATAAGGAAAATATTGCCACCACCAAAATTGATGACATTTTTAAATTGCTTACATTTAATTTGGTGAAGGTCGCCTTGTTGTTATATTGAACTTTTATGGTATCCACACATTTTAAACCAATACCTACTCTGTATTCAAAGAATCAAATATTATTAAGATTGAGGAGGACTGAGGAGGACTAACTTTAAAAATACGTTACCCAAAACCTCAGAATTTAAGTGTACAATTTGTTTTTATTAATTGTTGTGATCGAATACCTCACATATGATTTTGTGAATATCATTATATAATTAAACTGGCTGTACAATAAATTCATTAATCAATACTCATATTAGAATAGAATTGAAATAAGTTTTATTATACTATATAGATTTATTTTCCATAAGAATAGCAAGTGAAGACGGATGGCATTATTATTACTTTTATGGGTAATCTTGGCATGGACAATGTGTAAACAGGGCTCATATAGAAAATATTTTTTTTTATTTGTTAAGGAATCTTAATTTACTTCTATGCATAGCATGCAGCATTATATGGATAAAATATAAAATAATTCAAAATGCATATACAGTCAACTTAGCATTATATGCACAAAGTGGCTTGTAATATTACTTTTAAGCAAATGTTACTTTTAAGAGGCTAAAGGAGAGCACATGTGGAGTTAATTTAACTCGAGATAATATATCATTTATCCGCTTCGCCACCTCCTTTTACGAAATACTGCTCAAAGAAACATGTAACAGCGTTAAGATATTCATATAACAGTACCAGGCAACGACACAGGTTTACAGGTTTTTTTTTGTACTGGCCAGCTCGACCGTCAATAGGGCCCGATACGCAACTTTGTAAACCTATCTTTACATCTGTACCAACTGGTGATGACACAATTCGGCTACAAAATATGACCAGATTTTTTTTAAATTGGACAAATAAGATTTTGTTACAGACTCATTAGAGACAAACAAAACGAAAACGAAAACAATCACAAGTATCGTGACATTTCGAGGTGCAGGAACTTACAGTAAATTTTGTTTGAATTAACATGACCATGTTAGAGGTACATATGGTTTTGTGAATACTATTCTATAAGTAAGCCGACTGTATAATGCATTTAAAATTTTCTTATTCACCTATATAATATTACGAAATTTTGAAAATTGAACAAAAAAGATTTTGTTACAGACTCATTAAAGACAAGCAAGCATCGTGGCATATCGAGATGTATGTATTTACTGTAAATTTTGTCTAAAATTACATGACTGAAAGGATTATAAAAATGTAATTTCATTTTTGATTGTACTTTTAACTCTTGAATATTGCAGGAGTGTCTAATTAAGAGACCTGACGGACACTAATGACTATAATTGGAACCCAAAGGTTTGCCCAAAATTATGATACATTTTCTTTCTCGTTTGAGTATTTCAATTTAAGTAGCACCATGTCTCCTCCTCAATAACAGCTTTTACTCTTTCTTTTACTTCTTCATCATTACCATTCTGAGCCTCACACTTCGTTTTCTTTGCCAGAGGCAGCTTTATTTTTTCTTCGTAATAGTTTTCGCCGTTCGGACCTTTTACTTTTAGCCAAAGGTGGGATGCATCGGTATGGGTTTTGTATTACAATCCAAAGAATCAGACTTCCATTCTAAATTTGTAAGCTGCATGGAATAAAGAATGAATGAAGCGGGACATATTTATGCGTCACTGACCTCTGTGAAAGAACTATCAACCAAGGGTTTTCTGATTTTTCCTTTTTTTTTTTATTCTGGTGTCCTTTACTTTGCATATCTAAAATATGTTTGTAGGTGACAATTCAAAATTAGAAAAATATCGTCCGGTTAATTTGGGCCTATTGGTAAAAGATACTCGAAAACGATGGTCAAAGTATACCGTGATTTTAATAAGCATACGTAAGTTCAACTTTTTGCCGTTTTGGGCCAAAGTTGCACCCTAGGGCACACGCTCGTCTGCATACTCTAAACACCTCACCTACGTATTATTTTTCTCATTGGCCTTTTCATGCTTTTTACCGTTTTGTATGAAAATACCTGCTGATTTCCAGTTAATCAAACGACGTCAAAAGTTAATTTAAATATCAAGTTTTAATTATGTATATATCACATTTTTAGGTAAATGACGCCACTTCAAGTAAATTAATATTCAAAAACAGATATTTATTTTGGCGTTTCTAGAGCATGACGCATTTATTATTTATCTTAAGAACCACTTAGACTTTGTTTTGACTAGACTACAGGATGTTTTTACATACAAAGTCAACTTACTGGCTTGGTACATTATTTCCTTAGATTATGGATCTGCGAAATTTATTTGTATTATGAACGTATTTTTTTTTATATTACACCTGTATACGACTACAGATTCTGTATACACTTTATAAATTATCGTATCTCGCCAAGACTCAAGTGGACCTTGATCTATCAATGTACCAAAACATGATTCATATACATACAACATACATAAATACATACATACGTACGTCCAGCAATTTCACCAATCATTTAAATTTAGATAAGCTTAAGGAGTCTTATGGACGCCGCAGATTTTTTACACTTGCTTACTATACATATTATATTGTGAGCACTTAACAGTTACACTGAATAACTGTGAGTCATTACTTGAGGTTGCCATCAGCATTAGAGCTTCAGGACGGTCAATGGCCAATAATGTTTACGATTTTGTAAGTAACTGGTGACGAATCAGGTGTTCTGGGTAGGCGACCTATGGACCTGCAATCTGACTATCTGCATATTATACATAAAAATATCCAATGATCTCCATAAAGTGAGGTTCAAAAGCAATAAAATTTTACTTGATTACTCGTTTTTATGATACTAAAAAAACAAAGGTTTAAACTTTTACAAAGCTGGGATAGACTTTAAACGAATCAAATTTAATGGCTCAATAGATTGACAACATAGATTGTAGAAGGAAAAATGAATAATATCGTATTATAATTATTACTTTTCACTTGTACTTGGTAGAACATTCAATAAGGTCGAATAAACACTCAGGTTTCACATCGTAAATGTAATGTAATAAATATTTTATTTACTAAGGAGTCTGGTAAATATTTTTGTTAACACTGAACAGTTCTTTAGGTGTGGAATGTACCCATAGCTAAATAAATATCTTTTGATTCTTCATATTACAAAAACAGGAGCTACTTTAAGCTAAATGTCATGAAAAAATCTCAAGAAAATATAATAACATTGTATAAAAATATTTATAGGTATAATAAAATTTCACAAATAACTTAAAAATAAACAATAACTAATTAGCACTATAACATATAACATATAACTTAAAACCATGGTACTTACCCAATTTATAACATTTCACATTTGCCCTATGATTAGAACAACAAGAGTGTCAAACGTCCGATGTCTATTAAAATTTTACATCTGAAACTCCCCATATGTCTAGTATATATAAATATTATGTGGCTTGTCTGTTTATCTATCTGAATGCTTTCAAAGTAAATGACAGTAGAAAATGTGTTCAATATATCGAGCTGTAGGAGATGAGACATCATAAAGCAATGTCTGACACTTATAAGCAGTCTTGTTAGAGAAGAAGGTTCAGCAGACTTGGGTTATTATAGCTGTCGTATAATAAATATGGAATGCACGTAGTGTATAATGCAGCAACAGATCTACAGCATCACTTACAGTAAAGGGAAGTGAGATGACCATTGCGAAAATTACACTGACACTGCGAGAGAGAATTTTAGAGAAAAAATTCAAAATGTGTTTTAAACAATGTCAATTTTTTGTCTCGAGTGTCGAGGTTTTCTAGAGTTACTAAGATTTGCATTGGATTTGAATATTTCTATTTTCCTTAAGAATAGTTGCCTAATCAATACTATATTTTTTTCTTGTACTACTAGAAAGGACGAAATTGAAGATATGTTGTATTTCGTCCAATTTCTTCATTTTCATCAAATCGAAATCAAAACAATTGTTATTATTAGAACAGATTTCACAAAATTGAGAATACTGACACTCGATAGCGATTGTTAGAGATACTTGTGAAAGACAAAATTAATGACTATACGTCATGATTTTTCTAGCCAGTCATCCATTTACTAATTTTGAGACTACCGCTTATGATAGGTACCTATCCTAAAATTCCATACGAACCAAAGAGTCTAAATCTATGTGGTCACTACTGTAATGCTGTAAACGTTTGTAAACGGATCCAAAAATGTTAAGGAGACTTCTTGTAAAGCATTTTTTTTTTCTTTGAATAAGAAACCCCCACGGGTCATCATCTCTCCGGACTGATGGTTAAATGGGATATCGTATTCAAACCGGCTAAAATCACACGGTGTCCCAAGTGAGTCTATGAGGGATGCTCTCAGGAACGCTGCAGACCTTAGCCGCATCTTTTCCTAGAGCAGTCACACCATGCAAAACGCGACCTAGCCCAGTCTCCAGTTTGAGAGGCGTGCGTGGTACACCCAGGCCAACGCTCATGGAGGCCGAGGATCTGTGCTCTCCGGTGCGTGGTGAGTCTTTTTCGGTATGGGAGAGTACTTGTCCTCTCCCATTCCGAAGAATGGACAGAACCTGAGTCTCTAGCTAGACCGATAGCCGTCATGACGTTAAGGCGCTGGTGCGACCAAGCTGTGCACTCCACTAAAACGTGGAGTGCAGTGTCCTCGCGCACCGTATAGCACCTAGTGGTTGAAGTGTGTTAGGCAAAGCAATCAACTTTAGCAATTGTGGTAAACTTTCACTTAGTTTGTATTATTTTTAGCAAATAACCTTAAATAATTAAAGAATAAATGCAAAACATGTAGACTTTATTTTATGGCTAACTGACTTTACTAAATCAATGACTATTATTCAAAATCAAAATATTTTTTTTGAATTAAAATATTGCATAGTCCTCACATTTCATTATACACTTATAAACTGTAACAACAGTGTCCTTCGAGTTTATTGTCTGGTCTTCTATTAGCTGACCGACTTCTTGTAGATTCAAAAATGCCTATCAATCAATCACAGGCATTTTTGAATTTCCTTTAATTCTAATAATAACCAGGTATGTTTTAAGTAATATCAGTCCGTAGATGACCAGCCCCGATCAACGGCACTAGTTCACGTGAGCCTTATTAAAGTATTAAAAGGAGTCGAACCGATCGTCCGAGACACATACGCCACCATTGGCTGGACTTCTAGGCGAGCATGACCCAGAACTGCCAGGCGACATAGAAAATAAATCTTGACAAGTTTGACATAGACAGTTCTCACATGTACAACTCAAAAATTTAAACATAAAATATATCATACAATCATAAAATATCTACAATGTAGACCCATTTTTTTATATAAAGAAATAAATAAACACACACATAACATTTTAAAATATTCACAAAAACAAATGTTACACATAATATTCTATGAATGAATAAAAATATTTTGTAAATGAATTATGTACAAATACAAAAATCGTTGGCGCCCAATTCACGACGTCATTGGCGCGAACTGATAAAATTGTCCCCGGAATGCTATACAATCATCATAAAATAATTAGGTATTTGGTGACATAAGCAAACAAAGTAACTTCAAAGAAAAATGGTCAATATTTGTATTACTAAGCCGGACTTGTGTAGTAGATACACTATACACACATTTATATTAATGAACCTCTTCTACAAAATAATATGAGGTGTCGATCAAGTGTTTGAGTGAATCGAAGTGACGTCGTTCTTAAACAGAAGCTGTTTTAACTTTGACCTCTCGACGTAACACCGAACGTTGAATCATTATCGACTTTATTTGTAAATATTATTGTGTATTTGCTTTTAAATACTGTAACTGTTTCTTTTATTTCCACGATTTGATAACGTACAAGGAAATCATGAAACATAGTTTGTGTATATTTTACAGATATTTATCCCTACTTACATATATTCTTGCACTAATTAATAAATGAATCGTAATCCTTTCAGAAGAATAGTACACGTCTCTAGAGGAAAAAAAACCTTTTGGCAATTGGTACGAGTATAAATAACAAACCAGTAAAAGGTCGGCACAAAAAGGTATTTGTGCTTATAACGGTTCATAACACTATAAGGTTCATGCACATGTTGCCGACAATAATATCTATACACCGGCCGAAATGCCAATCACTGCACAATCAATCATTGATGGTTGGTTGGCTTCGGTAAAGTGTATTGTGTGCATATGTATGTCTCCTCTTCGTCAAACATCCTATATGATCTCTGTTCGAAAAAATCTTATTCAAATAGTAAGAGGTTAGAAGAAAACACTAAAACAGCAGCAGCTTACAGCTTCTAAGAACACTTGGATGGTTAGATAAATTAGTATTGATTTCAATCAAACTACACAGTTTACATGTAAGATTTTTTTCTGATTATTTTGTTACTTAATATGGTTTTATGTGCAAAAAATATCTATTTCGTTTCACTAAATACCTATTCAGGTTAAGAGAGTTTTTTTAAGAATTATTTATAGAAAAATATCACTAAAACCTTAGAATATGTATTACCTATAAATCTCTACACAAAAAATTACAAAATATAATAATTAACTGATTACTTACTTCAACCACCCCCGTCTAACAATAGTAGTTCCACTGGCTCTGCTAGGCAGTTTATTTTCTTATAAAAACTTGCGAGATTAAACCCTTTTTTTTTATACTATAGGGAGACAGACGAACAGACGGGTCACCTGATGGTAAGGGACACCGCCGTCCATGGACACTTGCATCTCAAGAGTCACAAGTGCGCTGTCCTCCTTTGAGGGTGATGAGGGATGGGGGATGCAGGGAGCGGAAAGAAGACAGGAGGGATGAGGAGATGGGAAAGAGGAGAAAGGAGATAAGGGGAGAGAAAACGGGGGAGGGGGAATCGGGCCTCCGGAAACCTCACTCAATTTGGGAAAATGCAACGCAAGCATTACTTCAAAGCTGTGAGGCCGTGGTATCGCACCGGTCGAGCCGGCCCATTCGTGCCTAAGTATGGCTCTACCACTGAAAAAAACCCTAACTCCATTTAAACAAGAAAATCGATTTTATTTAGTAATGTCCGAATCATCGGTGTATACACACTAAAATATAGTGAGCTAATTATATTTTAGTATACTATGTTATCCTCTATTACTACTACTATAAAGTAAATTCCCTTAAAAATAATAATTAGTCAAGATTAAAAATCAATAAAGTTTAATCATCGTGCGCTATTTCATATGAGTATTATGATCAGCATCAGCCTGCCTCAACATAACCAAATCATTCCTGCCTACTCATTAACAATCTACGGTATGACATATACCAGTTTTTGTTCAATGTGACAACGTGTTACGTATAGAATAAAAAATATAGAATTAAGAAATTGTTAAGATACATGGGGCATCATTAATCTTTCTTCAATAATGACTTTATCATATATAGCCTAAAATACACTTATCTTAACATTCTATCTATACTTAGCTTTTACTCATAGAAAGTGTATGGGTAAATCCGACTTTACATCCGTGGTTGTAATATGCAAATAACGACATTAAATTATATGAAATTTTATAAGCACAGGAATGCAGACAAATTTATTTTAACATTTGTTCTGAATAATCATATCCTATCACATTCCTTGAAATGAATCACGTCGACATTTGTAAACATATTTTGTTTCTTGGGAATTACCTTTAGCCTGTTTTTGTTTCTATATAGACTATATTCGTACAAATCAGTTCTACTATTGGTACACGTTATACATTTATATATCTCTAATTTGTAATGTTTTAGCCTCAGCTGTAGATTTTATTTAATGTCTACGACATATTAAATATATACATATGTTTGGTGCTTCACTATCTTATGAAGATGTCTATGCACGCATAAGTCTTCGAACTGATAATAGATACAGAATTAAAAGTGATTCTTCCTTTAGTAACTATACCTCACAAAAATGATCCATCTGGTAGGTGACCACTGATGTAAACTGTATGTTTACATCAGTGGTATATCATGAACGTAGGTATAAACTATACATATACATTATGTATGTCAAAATCATAACCAACTTACCTTCTGCAAGTCAAGAGCCTCATTAATAGTACTGCATAATGATAAAATTATACACAAAAATCCTCAAAGAAGCAAGCGATCTAAGCTAAGATGCAAATGCATATATGTAATTACAAACACTTGGATCATGAGACAATACTGCGCACTTATAGACTAGCCACTACAAACAATATCTTGTAAGTAAATTAATATAAGAAAATTAGAAAATAGCATTTGGAGCAATCTCGAACAACACTTGCATATTAATCCACTTATACTTTTTTACTTGCAACAAAATCAATAAAACCCCATATATGAAATGTGAAATAAAAATATTATTTGTTCAGTGTTATATAGTAATTATACGAGATTGCAGATAAGGTACGATTACGCGAGGGCAACCAAAATTTGTCCCAACACAGGTGAATCATATATTTCGAAACCATTTTCTTCGTCATGTACTTTAAAAAACAGCCATCGAAACTGAGTGTGTAGAGACAAATTTTCTCTTAAATTTTCTGTACAGTACCAGAATATTAAGATTTGTTGAAGTGCTTTTAGAGACGGCCTGATTGCAGATCATTTTCTAAAGTAACTCTCATCAACAATGGTATGCAAAGACGATAAAAAATTTCGTGAAGATGTGTGTGATGGTTACATGTGACGCACACGCGCGCTTATGTGTTGTGCTCCTGCAGAAGAGATGAGTTGATGTTGCAAATGTATAAAAGCGAAGCGGCGATTTCGAAATCAACACAACGATTTGAAATTCTCTAAGGAGTGTACACACGGACAGAAGTGTGACCGTGAATTAAATATCCGCATTGTGATACGCGTTCAGTTGCAGTGAACAAGTGGCTTGAAGAACAGTAACGTTAAAATATTTTACAGTAACATTCGTGAAGTGATACAGGATGTTTTCTTTAGAGGTATTTTTATTTTATTTTGGTCAATTGTATCGCATTATTGTTGATTTTTTTTAAATATTTTGTTTATATTATACATCAACGAGTATTTAAGTGTTAAAATGTAAAAAAGATTGTGTAGGCTCATTTTTTTTTTCAGTTCATGCTGGTACTCTGCGTCTGCATTCTAGGAGTATTAAGTTCACCAATTGAAGATGGTACATGGAATCCGTACAAATACGGAAATAATGGAAAGTAAGTTATGATAAAATTTATTCCAATGGGTGGCTCTCAAATAAAAATATACTTAGTATGAGTACTATTATAATGAAATAACTATGAAAACGAAAGAGGGTCAAATACATTGAGTAGGCACTTAAAAGAAACGCACGCACCATATAATTATGTAAGAACCAATTTTTCTGATAATTTTATGGTTTTCATGGATTATTTTATTATTGACTAAAGAGGCTAGGCTGTCCTAAAATCGAGAATAAAATTGAAAAGTAAGAAAATAACAATGGTTTATGTTTTGTTTACAGATACATTCCGACAGATGAGGGGAAATACATTCATATACCAAATCCCTACATTCACATTGATAATCCATATGATGGCGGATATGGACCTTATTCACATGACTACGAACCTTACGTACCAGAGGCATCAGTAGACCACTACAGATTGATTCAAATACCCGCCAAGGACATACCCTACTACAAAGATGGATACTACAAGAACAACGGTATTAAAATCATCAAGCAGAACCACAACTACAAAGAGGACAAGTATGACTTCGAGTAAGTATTAGTACATTTTTATTAAATTTCTTCAACACTGCTCAAAGAATTCTGAAGAGACCGAAACAGGTGAAAATCTGAGGACAGATTAGGGTCAGGACTATAACTGGTGGATGGATTAAAACTTCAGGAAAACATCCTCTCTTAATTTTTGCGTAGTGGCCAAAGTTGTGTATGGTTCTCTTGATTAATTCTGGCCGTTTTTTCTTAATTGTTTCATTGAGTCTTTAGTTGCAATTAGTTGTTGGGAGTAGAGATTTGAATCAATAGTTTTTCTTGGCAGTATAAGCTTGTAATGAACGATTCGATTTCAATCTGCCCAACGACACAGTATAGGTTATACTGAGTCGTTGGGGAGTGGGGAAGGAGAGAATTGGGTGTTAATCCGGGTTTCGCAACAGTCTGTGGAGCTTGACTACTCTTTAAACATGATCTTTTAGCACGCTCTTGATGTAGTTGATCTACTTTTCATCACCAGTGATCAATCTTTTAAAAAACAGTCAGGTTTCATTACGTTTCAATAGAGAATCGCCAATGAGTACACAATTCATGTCTTTTTATGTCTTTGATAGATCCACTTATTTTGGCGGAAAAGAAACAATTGAAAAATTACGGGAAATTGTTTTTTACTTTTAATTTCTCTTTTCTTTAATTCCTATATTTATTGATATTAAAGTCAGCCAGATACAGAGAGTACAACCAAAATATTGTTCTAAAATTTCATACAAAATTCGAATAGACTTTTTTCTAGACCAATTATACTAGCAAAGGCAAATTTGATTTAACGAATTAAAAACATATGGTTTTCTAGCCAACGAGTCCTTCAGTCATCCGTTCACAATGAAATTAGTCTAGGAGAGCTTTGTATATAATATACTTACTCCGTATCATTTTCAATATGATTAATTAATTTATATTTTTAAAGAAGCGCCACTTTATATATTAATGAAGTATTATACCCGCGCATAGATATACATATATGTTATGTATTTATTGACTCCCCGCCTTTTAAATAAAATTCGACCTTGCATTGCTGAATGTCAAGCATGTTATTGTTATTTGCATATGGAATTCTTCATTAAATTGTTTTGAATAGGTAAGAAGTATAACAGTGACATTTTACTATATTAGTTTAAATTTTATTTTTTATGAAGCGTGTTCCTTTAACACTTAAGGTAATTATATATTATCTTATACAAAGTTACATTTGTGTACCCCTGAAAGATTTTTTTTTTAAATAAAACTAACATGTTATGTTGTTAAATTGTTATGTTGCTAAAATTCATGTTAACAGTCCAATAATTCTGAAACTTGGTGTCGTGACTACAAACAAGGCTTAAATTATGTATATATGTACTAAGTACTGCAGTCCTTGATAACATAATCTGAATAATGCAACGTAATTTACCATGTGAACATAAACCTTGACCGATGTAAGTCAGCTAGAGGCGATCGCAGGTTATAGTTCATTACTATACTATACTATATATATTACCATTTATAAACAACTAAATAGACGTAAAAGAGACTGTTATACACTGTCAATGGCCAGAAGTTTCATTCATTCACATTAAATATCGTTAACACACTTATAGTTATATGAAATATTCATCAAATTATGATAGGGATTTGTTGTTGTTTGTGTTTTAGACAAACTACATTTTGACTTTTTTTTGCCAGTTTTGAGACTGAAAACAAAATTCGTGCTGAAGAAAAAGCTGTCCTAAAGAATCCGAACACTGTCAATGAAGGTATAGCATCCAAGGGTTTCTATGAGTACATCGGCCCAGACGGTTTCATGTACAGAGTAGATTACACTGCTGACGAAAAAGGATTTCGTCCATCGGTCAAGAGGCTAGAAACTCCTTATTCTGGCAAATGGATTTACGAAAAAGTTAACTAATCCCTCAAATACGTAATATCATAATATGTTCAATCAGTATTGAAATAAGTAGACTATTTCCTTATTCATCTTCCGACTGACTGCAATTTATTTAACGACCATCTTTATTTAGGTCACGATTTAATATGGTTCACGAATATGACATTTCAATTTAACTGAGCAAAATTATCATTGAAGTATTTTGACACGCAGATCAACCTTGATGCCTTCATTTGTAATTGTGTAACTTTTTAAGGATATTTCTAAAGTACAAACGTCTCTTCTAAGAATGCTTTGTCTACTTAATTAAATGTAATTTATATTTTAGGTTTAAGAACTTAGTTACATAATTTTAAATTAAGTTAACTATTTATGAAATGTGATAATAAATTTATATTGCTACAAGTATGAGTATTATTTTATATAAAAATGTTATCAGACCCATTTTAATTATTATATTTTTTATAGTGTGAAAACCCCCACGGGTCATCACCTCACTGGAGCTAACAGTGAAGTGGTATGTCGGACTCGAACCGATTATTATTTCGGGTCTATTGCAGAGGACTCGGGTATACCCTAAAGAGAAAGCTTCAGAGAACCCGTACAGACCTTGGTCGCCTGACCATCGGGCGACCACATCGTGGAAAGCGGGGAGCCTTGCGCCCCTCCAATTCGGGGAGGTACGCGTAGAACACGACCCGCTACCGTCTCAGGCCTGCTTCTGCTAGGGTAGAGGGCAGCCCGATCCGCTACCCCCAGGCCAGTGCTCATGGAGGTCGGAGAACATTTTGCGCCCTCCGGCG
This sequence comes from Tyria jacobaeae, assembly GCA_947561695.1. Classification (NCBI taxonomy): domain Eukaryota; kingdom Metazoa; phylum Arthropoda; class Insecta; order Lepidoptera; family Erebidae; genus Tyria; species Tyria jacobaeae. The sequence goes on from OX387209.1 coordinate 16,354,481, forward strand.
CTTGGTGCGTCTAGTCCTCTCCCGTTCCCGTTCCGCCGCTTCTTTGCTCAGCATCACCTCTTCGCAGAAGGAGGCGGCGGATTCCTATGTACTCTCACTTTGTACCATAGATTGAGCCATGGTATCTAGCGAGACGCTTCCCACACCAATAGCCGTCACGAGGTCGTGCTTCTGTTGCTGAACACTCCACAAGGGTACAAAGCGCAGTGTCCTTCTTTCTTTACCTTTTAAATTAAATTTCAAATTCTTACGTATAATGTATACTTTTGTGAAAAGACAACCATGAACAAGTAGATATTTATTGTGTACTTTTGCAATTTATCAATGCTGATGTTAATAATCAAAATAATAATTGAACTGTATGTTGTGTGTATTAACGTTCTCTCTTTAGCAGAATGGGGCCACAAAACCTCTTCTCGCAGGTGTCGCAAAATGTGACTAAGATTTATATCAGACCCTATATGTACAGTCTTAGTGCCTGGTTGAGAGCAATTGCGTTAGTGGGACCAAATTCTAATTGGCATAATTGTATGTGTACTGAATAACTGAACTCTACTGTGAGCTTTCTTCTTAATCTGGCGCCATCTGACCTATGCTGATAGTGTGTGTGTATTTCAGCTGGTAAAGAAGGACTCAAGAAAGTAACATGTAAGTGGCGACACTTATATTGATGGTATCTTTAGCCAAAGACGGTAGACCGTGTTTTATATGAGTGTGCCTATGAGAAATAATATTTTTATTTGCTGTTATATAACTAGCAAGAACAAAGCCTAGATTACTGTCGCATATGCAGCATTTTAAAGAAAATTTGATTTTACGGTTTTACAGTGTCACATGAAATTTCATGCCTTTTTAATAAGAGTACGGAGTTTGAATCTTACAGAGGAGATAGCGTTCTAGACATCATTACGTGTATTTTTAAGAGTGCCTTATTTAAATAATATCAAATATTTGAATAACATTTATTTTGCATAAGTATAGAATAACACTTTTTTATTATATTTATAACGTGTATATTCTCACACGTTGTTGAGAATTGTCCTCACATGCAGTTATTGAATGTTTATCACACTAAACAAGGCTGAGTAGGTACAATAGAGTGCAAATGTACGAGGGCATTAAACAGTAACAAGAATTTGACCTCATGCTATCGAGGTCTAAAATCAATCCAAAACCGGATCATTCTAAAGTACGAAATAGGAATTGATATTTTTTTTCTCATTGTCTATCGATCAATAGACAGGGTCTTGATTAATGTAGTTTTAGATTCATTTGGAAATGGTCTAAGATCCGACCCTAGATCGACATCCAGCGTGCTGATAATGAATAAAAGTTATTTTATAACAAATTTCGTATATTGTAAAATATATTAAAAATGGGTTGTCTAAAAAAATCCTGGACAGAATATTTTTGTTTAAATTCAAGAAATAAATCATTATGTATTCATATATTCATTTATTCATTTTATTTATATATTTAATTTATTTATTTGTTTAATTTATGTTATATTTTTTAATATTTTATTATTAATATTCAAGTTTCACCGGGTGAGTAAGGATACCGGAAGCCCAATAAAATATTAAACAATATAACATAAATTAAACAAATAAATAAATTAGATGAAAACATCTTAAAGTTGATAATACTGAGTTTGAAATCTGGATTTCTAACTTTATTAAAGAAATTCCAGAAATTAAGTAGCTTCTGATAAGTATAATTACAATCAAATGTTATTTTGATTTTATTTAATTAAGGAAGGTAACGAGATATTATTTAGTTAATGATTTAGAAACGTTAAATATTTTTTAGTTGAAACTTTTTTTAATGGTTAACTCCTTAAATATTTTATATTTCAAGTGAAGTAAATGTTAATATATAAAAAAAATTGGTAATAATTTACTTGAAAATTATACTTTTTTTTTAATTCGAGAAAGGTTCCGATGAAGAAAAGTTTTAGGGTTGCCTTTTATGTTTGACTGACAAATTCTGATAGATTTTGTAAGAAAGATGGGGGTCAGCGACTACTTTTATTACAGTTTCCTCTCATAGAATTAATTTTGAGCATGTACTCGCTAAATATATAAGAACAAAATAAAAAAAAACGGCAAAATATTAAAAAAAATATTATCTGCCTCACACTAAATCCGTCACTAAACTAAACCAATGATTCACCAAGACAAATCGAGAGGTGGTGAAAATATTTGGTCTTATAACGTATCATATACATAAATACCAAAGCATTGCGAATTTCAATAAAAATATCACGAGTCACTCGGTCAAAAATAAACGAATCCCATCGAATGGAGAGAGGAGCGGAAGGATCGTAAAATCATGCGTGTTAGGGCACTGGCAAGAAATTTGGCGAAATTGTTTTGGCTCAAGCTTGTGGAGGCTTTTATGGAGACAGAGGACGTTGACCGAAAGCTGTGCCAAATGCCCGGCGCCGCTCTGCCCGACGCACTGCGAACCCGCGGATGCTGCACTGCGCACACCTTATCTTTGCCACGCTTCCTTTTCCAAATAATTTAAAATACACGATACACTGCCAAATAGGTCCATGTTGGGTATATCTATGTTTCGTATTAAATAAACCAGATAAAAGATTTGCAACATTGCATAAAAGGGGAACGTCCTTCTTAATATGTTACTGAAGGACGTCGCAATTTAAACGAGATAAACGAGTATAAAAGTTGGCTTGTTAGAATTATCTTAGAATGGTATTTAAATAAGGAGCAAATAAAGTTCGATTAACGTGTCTTATGTAGGCGTTCCTGTTACCATATTACGTGAGAGTAAAACGGTATGTCTCTGTTTGACTCAGAATCTATAATCAGATAATGATCACACTTAACAGGTATTACATGATTTGCATAGTAATTTAATGCTGCAATGCCTCATCGCAATGCAGTTCATATTACCGAGTCATATTAGTGCATTATGATAATTTGATTGCTTAACAAATATAAAAGTTATTCATTAGGGATTATTTTAATGCAACATTTTAGAATAAAACCTTTATTTTATGATATCTAGATCATTTGGTACATTTAAGTCCACGTGATTATGAAAGGTCAAAAAACTTCCTTGGTCAATGAGGACGTGTTAATAAAAATAGAAGCTACATGTGTTTTCTTTTTATATAAAAGATTCAAAAACACAAATATATGAGGACACTTTGTAAGGTAACCACAAGAAATAGTAGTGTGAGACCAGATCACATCAGATGTACTTGTATGTACTGATCGTATTAATAAAATAATATTTAATTAAATTTATAGCAAAATTATTTACTGCAAGTAATAACATTAATCAATAAAAATAATAAAGATTTGTTGGTAGCGCCTAAACGGTCACGTTGGCGCCTCCTGGCTTAATTGGACCCAAACCAACTCGCCAAAAAGATACCCACGTGCTGCTTGTGGGTACGATTAGATAAAAAAAAGACAAAAAAACTTTATGTATTAAAGTTTCACACTGCCATTGCTTAAGGGTTAAGTAAACTTTAAGTGAGATATTTTGACATAATGGGGTAGATAATAGTAAGAAGATAGTGTCCAAAGGTTTTATATAAAGAATTAAAATAATAAGACGCTGTTATACACAAATAACACAATACAAACAATATTTATTACCAATAATTGCTTTTTCAGAGCTTTTAGGGGTTAATAGATTTTAATTTGGTTATGATTATAATGTTTGGTCCTTTAAACCAAAATGAAACAGTGAAATCATTTGAAGATCCCTGGATCTTTATAGCACATGAAATTTCATATGCTATTACTATGTGAATCAAATAGTTTAACAAGAAATAAAATGAACAATGAACAAAATGACAATGAATCACAAAGGGTTTCTCACCTTGTTTCACCAGTACAATCGATATACATTTTTAATCGACTTCCGAATCTCTTTTGCCCCAACCTCCTTCCCAGATGATCCCATGGTTGGTCAAGTCAGGATCTGATGACGGGATCCCAGATATATGGAAGGAAACCTTCAAATATCATAGACACTAACATTTTTTTCTTCTTACCCTTTCTAAATCTCTGTATCTCATGTTGCTGAGCTGAAGGTGGTGGGGGAGGTTCTCAATTCAGTTGTATTTTTTAAGTTGCACATTTTTAGGATTAAAGGTATTGTAGGATAGAATTCTTAAAGCACATAGAATGCGGTTATCAAAGTTTTTTAAAAGTCAATTATTGAAGTTCTTTTTAAAGGGAAATATATATTCTCCTTAGTGTCTTAGGTCTAAGATTTTCATACAAAATACAATAAAAATGAGTGTTTTAAAATCTTAAAAACATAAAAATATATTTAAATTGACGTTTTAAAAACGAGATAATATTGAACTTAAAATAAATAGTTATTTTTATTTTATAACAGGTGCGAGGAAGGAACACCGTGGTGGTTTTAGCCGGTCAAGTCCGGCACACCCCTCCGCTGATGCCCCCGGCGGAGGATAGTCAATGAGGATTTTCCCACATAAAAAAAAAGAGAAAAAAGAAATGGTCTAATGGTATCCTAAAAATGGTCATATGTCTACTTTGTATTTTGTCACGTACTAATTCGTTCGGTAGGTTGTTCTCTATATCTCATTATTCTCTCTATATATGTATATATTTAAATTCTATACATACCGTTGGCTCTAATATGCTTATGTTGCAGATGAGAACAAAATCCATAAAACAAAGCACAGTCGTTGGTAAAAACTCCAAATCAAGTCCATATAACAAAGCCAAGTCGCAGTAACAGAAATTGAAAAAGAATGAAAACACAGAACCAGATTTAATTCAGTGTTGTTACTATCATGAAATAAAACTAAATATTAATTTAATATATATTTTATAAACCACGCAATTATTCTTGTATTGTATTTTTAAAGTATATTTAAGTTGGTTATTGTTTTTATATGTTTACTTTTAGTTGTTTTTTTATTAAAATATTAGGTTATTGTGATTGTTTATAAATCGATTCGGATCCACCAATGAATCATAATACTTTAAAGATTATGGCTAAAGCATTGCCTACCTTCTGGTTTCTACACCTGCCAGAATTAAAATTAATTAGAAATGACCAAAATTTCTTTTGACATTATTGATGTGTCTGCACAGCCACCGCTATCAAATGGCGCTGAACATCTTCTTTTAGCAGTGAAACTTTATCATACCAAAGTTTTGTTAGGTGTATCCCTCTTCACGTATTAACTTTTTCTCTTCCTTTGAATATCTCTTAGAGCCATTTACCCCTTCTTATTATCACAAAATTATAATGGGAGACTTCAATACATGCCTTATTCCATTAAAAGACTGCCGTTCTGCCTTTTCGTGCAACAAAGTCGAATCCTCCAACATCACTGTTCTCCTAAATTTAAATGCTACTCATAATTTTGTAATTTGTTCTCTTTCTCTACTCTTTCCTCTCCCCTCATCCCCTCTCCTCTTTCCCATCTTCTCATCCCTCTTCCATTTACCCTGCCTGCAATCCCAATCTCTCATCACCCTTAAAGGCGGGCAGTACACTTACGACTCTTCAGTTGCTCCATGGTCGGTAGTTGTCACTTACCATCAGGTGCCCCATCTGTTCGTCTGTCCCCCTATAGTATAAAAAAAAAGTTGTTTCCCATATAGCACTTGGGATAGTAAGCTCGATTAATATATTTCCAACAATTAATGGATTGTTTCAAAGTTATCTACCACCTTTACGCAGATGATCTCCAATATTATACTCACGCACCAATTAGAAGACTCCAGAAAGCCTTTTCAATTATAAATTGTGTTGTTCACATTTTTGTGAATGAAGTATTAACTATGGCCTCCAGGTGCTTATTGATAAAACAGTTAGCAGTGGCAGTTGGAGGATGAATTTATAAATCGATTTCACTCAATTGCCTCAAACAATTTTCAATGATACGCCGCCATGTATTAGTGGTAGTGTAAAAAATCTGGGTATATTAATTGATAGAACTTTATCAGGGAACCCATGACTACACGAGGTTAGTCCCAAATTGTTTGTTGTAGCTGGGTCTTTACGAAGACTACGGAACTTTCTTCCAACCGCTATAAAGATTTCGCTAGACTACGCAGATGTCAGTTGTTTTACATAATTTTCATTATTATTACCTCCTTATATTTCAAAGACGTTGCTGCTATTTTTAAATGTAGAGCATACTTGCTGACTTTTGTAGTCTTAAATGTAAAAAATGTTCTATATGTTATGTACTTTTACCGTGAAAGAGCCAAGATTAGGTACGAATGGGCCGGTTGAACCGCAGAGAGTCAAACAATACTGGCATTGTTTTGCCGAGTGTGACTTCCTTCGTCACTCTTTAAGGCGGACAGCAAACTTATGACACTCGAGTTGCAAGTGTCCATTGGCGGTGGTTATCACTCTCCATGGGGTGAGCTGCCACGTACCACCTATGTTTCCAGAATAAGTCACGTGATTTAACTTAAGTGTTAACAATTATATTATATAATATTTTAAAAGTTTCAAATTAAAAAAAAACAGTAATTTAAGGGTGATGATTGTTTTATAAATAATTATATTATTTACTGAAGTCTGTAAAATCATCACAAGAACTATACTTCTAGTTATATTGTTTTGCTTAAACTTATTGAAATTCCATAATTTAATTTAATAATTCAAGTAAAATGCTAAACTAAAATTAAAAAATTTAAATAATCGCCCTCCAGTTGCAACGTATACACTAATTTATGGGTGTAATTATTACTAACAAGTTACATACATACATGATGTTACAGAAAGGTGTGGTCATATTTAATGGTAATTTAGTTGACTCCGTGAATAAAACAAATCGCTAACAATTTTCCGAAGGATTTCTTAAAAAAGGAGGAGAGGGATTCTCCTCCTTTTTTTAAGAAATCCTTCTTTAGAACTGAAAACTGATCCTTAAATAGTATCTATAAAACTTATAACTTGAAAGAGAGATGACTGACATGAATACAAATATAGGTATTTCATACAGAGGATATTGGTGGTATACACGGATCTGCACATGTATACATATGTATGATGCATATACATATATATACATTAAAAAATAAAGCAACATATTTAAGATGACATGTGTACCATAGAAAGACAAGAAAACATACTAGAAAAAGTATTTTCAGTAGAAAAAAATAAATAAGATATATGTAACGATGTTAAGCTTAATCAGTAATTATCGGCAACACATAACATTCCTAAACTTTGACCACCTTATAAACACACACATACAGGGTATATTAAAATACAGACGCCAAGAATAAAAACTTCTTGTGTATTACGAGTATAATGCACAAGTGTACATACATACTTTTTAGATTTAGTAACTATGTGATAGATTATTAACTATACCCAATAATGCTAGGCCTATATATACATATGTACTAGCGGACCCGACAGACTTTGTCCTGCATGATATTTCAAGCGATTAGGATCAATATAGATAAATAACCTAGATACCGACTGCAGCGCCATCTGCCGGGCTGATTTGTGAATCTAAACCATTCCCAGATCCCCTTGAACACACACAAAAAATTTCATCAAAATCCGTCCAGTCGTTTGAGAGTAGTTCAGTGACATACACACTCACAGAAGAATTATATATATAAAGATAAAAATATATATAAATATATATACCCTGAAATAAATGTCGTTTGTGAATTGTGTTTGAAGTTTAATTTAGCCTCAAAGACAAAGTCGTTTTTTGGATGATATGCACTGTTTGCGAACATCAATCTTAACACTTATTACAGCTAGGAAAAATTAAAATTAAATTTTAATTTATTTTACAGCAAGACTATAATCTAACAATTTCAAATAAAATAAACTATAAATTGGTTTTACTCTGAAGTTTAAAAAATATATTAATAATCATACGGGGTAACTTAATGTGTAATTATTTTTTTAAGAATATTGAACGTACAGTATGCTGTCTTCACTCTCGTCATTTAGCTACAATCATGAGGAAGGAACACCGTGGTGTTTTTAGTCGGTCAAGTCCAGCACACTCCTCCGCTGATGATCCTGGCTGAGGATAGTACATGATGATTTCCACACGTAAAAAAAAAGATACAATCATGACTGGCCGAAACCCGTTTTCTTCACATAATAAACTGCGCATTAAATAAGTAAGGGAAATAGTTTTTAGGTCGCCCCTTGGACTCAGATACAAGTGACACGATATTTCTATAAAAACATCGCCTTGGGGTCATCTTTCATATTCAGCTACCGTTGTAATCTAGAAGGCAAAACTTGGGAATATACCTACGGTGTAAGCTAGTTTATTCCTCGTTATATTCTGTAGACGCCAGAGCCCCTATTTGTATGTGTGTATTTATATTTTTATTTTTTAGGCAGACATTTTGTATTGACGTTATCAAACAATACACGTTTTTTCTGATACGGAGTGCTGCTGAAATGATGGCAAGAATCGAACAAATAACAGTTAACATATCGTATTCAAAAACTTTATTTTAAATTTTGTAAGCAAGCTTACCCGAGTTGTAATCAAATATAACTAATAAGTTATATTACTTCAGACCTTGAAAAGGAGTTCATAAAACAATAAAGAGCTACTAAATTTACTCGTATAGTGTTATAAAGAATAACAGGAATAACTTTTTATAAAAAATACTATACGTTATATTACGTTATACAAACGACTATATACGAGCAATAGTATTAATTAGGAGCAATTGCTCCAAAATGAGAATTAAATATTTTTGTATATAAGTTTTGAATTTTATTCTCAAAAAAACCTATCGTTTTAACCGAATTAAGGCAGCTACAGACAGTGAATTCATTTTATGGCGGTGTCAGCTACACGTATTTTGTGAATTTGCCAATCTCATTTTTCTTTTATAAATTGAATATGTATAATAGAAAAATAAAAGTCAGAATAGGGTTTATAAAATAAATTGCTAGACATTTATATTTATTTAATGGCATTTCGTTTAAAAGCTAATTCAGCAAAAAAAGTTTAATGCATTTTCAATATCATATATCATATATTTTCTGAACACGTTTGTTGATTTTTTAGTTATTTCGTAAAAACCCTTAGCAATGGCATTTTTTGTTTTAGCAGAGATGGTCAACTTTTATTATCTGATGTTGATGGTTTTAAAACCAAAGTTTTTAAAGGGGATGCCCTATCAATCTTAAGTTTGACATTCAGTTGTTACTGACATTTTATATATACATATATATATATGTATATATATACTCGTATATGCATATTGTTAATAATACTATATTTACCTACTCAAAAAATTGTCTTTTTATTATAAGTTTAACAAATATATACTATTATATAACAAATATAATTGGTATAAGGTGGAGTAAATTAAAAATTACATTAGATCCGTTTTGAACAAAAAATATTTGTTGAAAATGGATACTCCTTTTCAACAAATATTTTAAAAAGACGATTTGCATTATTTTAAAAAGACGTTGCAAGTTAAAAATTACTTAACCACTTGGGGTGGGGTGGTCCCTTTTGTTTGAATCATGCCAACTCCAAGTGGTTAAATGGTTGATGGTCTATAATTTATTATTTTATCTCCTACAAATCTGATGATGGTCTGACATTTGCCTGTCTGATAACGTTGCCCATAAACTCAGAATAGGAAAGAATAAGAATCTTATGTACATATATAAACATCAAGCTGTGTAGTTAACAGTGAAGTAGAATCATATCGTTGTAAAAAACAATAAGGTTTTTATTTTTACTATAGGGGGACAAACGAACAGACAGATCACCTAATGGTAAGTGACAAACGCGCCGCCAATGGTAAGTGACAAAACCTGCAACTCGAGTCTTAAGTGCGCTGCCCGCCTTTGAGCTAGATGAGGGATACGGGGATGCGGAAAGTAGAAAAGGGGCGATGAGGAGGAGATGGGAAAATGAGAGACGGGATGAGGGGAGAGGATAGAAGAAATGCGAGTAGGGCCTCCGGAAACCTCACTAATTGCGGGGAAATGCAATGTGTAAACATACTCTTAATCGATAGGCCGACGTGTATTAAACACCTACAATTTGCGTATCGGACCGAGCGGACCGGACCGGGACCACCCTATTGCAGTCAACTGGGACTGCTTGACTCTATATATGTTTACTGTTTGACAGATAACATGCCAATTCCATATTAACAGTGGTAGAGCCATGCTTAGGCATGAATCACGAATGGGCCGGTTCAACCGGTGCGATATATATATTGCATTTCCCTGAAATTAGTGTTGTTTCCGGATTCCCAACTCCCCTTCTGCTTTTCATTCCCCCCTGACCCCCCATCTCTTTTCCCATCTCATCAACCCCATCTCTTTCCCCTCCCCGCATATTCTCGTCCTCAAAGACGGACAGTGCACTTACGACTCTCGCGTTGCAGGTCTCCATGGACAGCGGTTGTCACTTACCATCAGGTGACCCGTCTGTTCGTTTATCCCCCTATAATATTAAAAAAAGAATAAAAAAAGCATATCTTTTAAAACGAGTTCGAAAATAAAGGGATTTTATGAAGCGAGTATGTTAAACAAACTCGACTCAGTTGAGCTGATTTTTTTTTAAAGTACTTTACAAACACTATTAACTTTTATTAGTATGTACAAGTATACAGTAATCTTACTTGAAATACAATTAAAAAGAATAAAGGAATATTACTAAAACTAAAAAGTAAAACGTAATGAATATTATTAAAATATTAGTCCCTATTTTTACTTAATTCATTATTGACAAAGATGTATCGTAAAATTTCTTCTCATTGTAGCCTACTGGTAGCGTTCCCAAGAGGCTGGCAACATTACCACGTTGAATGGCAATGCTTGTCCGCTGTGCAAGGGAAAAGCCAGCCAGCTGTTAATAGCTATATTTTATAATTCTAACCTGTAAATTAAAAAATCACTTTACACTTGACTGGAAGCAATTGACGCATCTCCAATTTTATATTAAGTACAATATTTAAAAATAATTTATTTTTTTATTGATGATGACTCATAATACGATCACTCAGAGGTAAGCATGTAGCATTACATATGTTGTGCACGCATATTGATCAATTGACACTAAAACAAAAGCGTATTACTATATATATAAATCTTGCAATTTGGTATTGGAGAGCGTAGGTGTTACATACCTACACATATGGAACTGGGTAGCCTTAACTTCGAATAAGTGATCGAATGCACACATTATTATATTAACTTAACTTTACCTCTACCAAAATAATATAAGGTAATTTATGTACGAAAAAGGATATGTATTATGAGAGTATTAGGTTAAATTCGGGTCAAACTATACAGTTTATTTACATTAATTTAGAAATCTATATCCAGGAGATACTGATTACTATCAGCTTTTCTTTCTTTCTTTGTTTTGAAAATTCTTCGGGTGTTAACACTAGCTGGTTGAATCACCCATTCTTCTTCATTCTTTCATTCGCCGAATCAACAGAGGCACGTTGCCTTGCTTATTATGCTAATATATGTATGTGGGTGTAAAGGTGTACCCATTCATAAACGTTCTATACACCTTAGATTAAAAAAAAATGTAAGGTCAGAAACTCCCAGGTAAAGAGTAAAAGCGGACCAACTACACACTAAACACTATTTGATATTACTGACATAATGAATAGAATAAAATTACCAGAATTAACCAAAGTAGCAAAACTTTTAATTAGTAAACTGGTTCTAAAGTAACATTGATTTAAATGATTAAGTAAACAACTAGACCACACCGTCCATGTTGTGTCAAGGCTATGTTGCTGATAAACAAAATTTCACACGTTTTTAATAAAAATGCTAAATATTTCAACGCCTGCGTAAGAACAATAAATTTCAAATGTCAATTTTTAAAGAATGGCTTCGTCCTCCGCCGGTATCTACTATATTCTACTAAGGTGTGACTGGCGAACAAAATATGTCAAATTAATTTATGCATTTTAGATACTTATTAGCTAAGTCCGGAACACTTGAGATGTTATATGAATCCTGTGGGAACTACTTAATGGAAAATATCTACTGCCGATATTACGTTACATTATTCTTTTATTATAATTTTGTACATTAATTTTATGTAATTGTAGTATTTAGATTATACCTATGTTTGAAAATATTTCATATAAAACTATTGTAAGTTATATTGTTTACAACGTTTATTAGAAACTCGAAGGCATCTCGCCCCTGGAGATTCAACTTAATGGTTCTGTAATAGTTAAATAAACTAAAAGAGATGTCGTTAATATCAAACAGACTTACAAGTGATTTAAAGCGCAAATAATTATGTACTAACTTTTAAGTGAGAATCGACCTGAGGGCTGACTTTCTTACTTTGCCGACAGTTTTGAAATATGATAATATCGATTTACCATTTATTGACTTTTCAGATTTCATTAAGTTCATTGTCTTTATGCTGACTTTTAATTATTATCCACGTTTTTTGTACCTTATGTGTGTATAAGGTAATTCTCTCTCAATCTAATTTTCAATTCCTATTCCTTCCTTTTGATTATTGGTAAACACGCTTAGTTACAATTTTTTTTTCACTTTATTTAACTTTGAGTGTGTAAGAAAATAGGACGTTACACATAACAACACTGTTTTAATCCTAGTGATCCCTACCAAAGAAATAGACAGTACAAAATTGTAATAATTCTTATGCCAACAAAGAGTAACATTAATATATTTGGCAATTGTAGGCACAGCTGATTTCTGCATGAATGAAAGTCAGGCCAATACTTACTTAACTTCCTGACATAAGATATGATATGGTGTGTATAATACATAAGTGTTGAGTTTCTAATAGCGAGTTAGGTTGCTAAAGATTCCTCTTCTCCAAATTAAAAATACAGTTAAAGGTTAAAGCACAAGTCACATGCTCTATCGATTGTATCATGGGGAGACATTCAGAGACATTCAGAGGAATTGTTCGGACTTATAGCGGCTGCAGGTTTCCGCCATCGTCCTACGCGAAAAATATCCATCCCCACCACCTGGACGATTGGCACTCCACCACTGTGCGCTTCTCCAGAAGCTTTTTGCCTCTTACAACCAGCCTATGGAACAAATTGTTGCCTGCCGTATTTCCGAACCGATACGACCTTCAAACCTTCAAGAAAAGAGCGTACTCCTACCTAAAAGGCCGGCAACTCACTTGTGACTCTTGAGTTGCTGGTGTCCATCGGCGGCGGTAGTCACTTACCATCAGGTGACCCGTCTGCTTGTTTGTCTTCTATCGCATAAAAAAAAATAACTGCATTCCGATTATTTCTAAGTAAAATATTTTATAAATCTTTGCATTACCTTTTTAAGAAATTAGTAAACGTGTAACACCCATCAAGTAATATTATCGTTATCTTGGTCGTTTGTTCAAGGGAATAATGTGTGAAAACTATATAGTCTCACTTCTTCAAATAGCACAAGGTTAATTCTTCTCTATAAATTAATAGACGAATTTCAAGAGGAATAAAGAGGTCTTTTGCTTGGGAAGTGTTATAAGTTCGACCCTTGAAATATAATTATGATATGTGACATAATATTTTCATTATTATGCGACACTCATTAATATATAATAATTTATAGAAACATAGTTATTCTAACTGTAGGGGTTGTTTATTTCCTTCAATTGTACGATTTTAATATCTACAACAACACCAGTACTCCTTTGAACGGAAGTCAGTTAGATATATTCTTGAGTCCACACAGTACCAAGTATGACTATGGAGTCATATTGCAGATTTTATAAACCCAGCTGCTGTAAAAGATATATTATGTTAAATTTAGTAAATTGTTAACATCACAAGGCGTCTTGGAGATTCGGATTTTATATAGGATATAAAGCTTAACACTTTCCACGGGTGTATTGTTCAAGATTGACATGTGATTATCTTAAATTAAAATTACGTAGGTATATTCAATTATAAATATTTGATTGAAAATATATTCCTATTATTACTCCTATCGTTATCTATGTAAAATCAGTAATATAATTCTCGCACAAATAGTTTGCATCATAAAATGATTACAATGTTCATAGCAGTATCACTGCAAAATAATTTGTACAAAATACAAATCCAAATATTTACATAATGAGCTAGTTATTCTTTGGGCTTTGTCCAAAACCGTGTTTAATAACAACGTATGGGTTTATCGTATTGCAAATGCAATTCTTTCAGTTAGACCACATTCAAATAACATAAAAGTTTGCCGGGTGATGCTGGACTGAAGCCAAATAAGGTGACTGTCGTGAACATCCGCTTGGGGCAACATTGAGAAGCGAACTTTTTTACTACGTTCAGTATAAATCTTTACCCCATTGCATACAGTTCAAAATACAGTGTTTTAGAAGATGCATAAGTTGGTTTTTGGTCAACTACTCAGTTCCGGAGTCGCCGGCTACTCCTACAATTTTATTAGGAACGGATTGAATTTGTAGGTGATTATTACAAAGTTCAGTCCTAGTTTGAGATTCCTGTTTTGTTTTGTGGACAAAAGTCTAGCAACTGTCCAGAGTAATAAAATACACCTAGTCCGAATCAATTTGAAAAGCTTTTGTAAGAACTTACGAGCAAATTACATTATTTGAGAGTAAAATATTGTATTATACTACCGCTTTTCCTTAAAGTGGTAAAGTACATCCAACTACCACTATCTATCCTAAGCGTTTTGATCCATCCTAAGGTTACCCAGTTTGCACTCGTACATTGTCCGTTTCACATCAATACATATTATACATACATACATTTACTTACGTCTATATCCCCGAAGGGAGAGCCAAAGGGGTCTCAATCACCCACGTTTTGCCAACAATTTTTTTTTTTATACTATAGGACAGGACAGACGAACAGACGGGTCACCTGATGGTAAGTGACAACCGCCGTCCATAGACACCTGCAACTCAAGAATCGTAAGTGCGCTGCCCGCCTTTGAGGGTGATGAGGGTGATTTGTAAATCTAAACCATCCAGGGCGCCAAACAAACGCATACGAAAAAATTCATTCACATCGGTCCAGCCGTTTAGGAGGAGTTCAGTGACATACACACGTACAGTAGAATTATTTATATAAGGATATATATCTATATGATGACTATATATATAAGAGTGGTAGAGCCATGCTTAGGCACGAATGGGCCGGCTCGACCGGTGCGATACCACGGCCTCACAGAAAACCGGTTGTGAAGTAACGCTTACGTTGCATTTCCCCGAATTGAGTGAGGTTTCCGGAGGCCCAATTCCCGCTCCCCCCTTTTCTCTACCACATCTCCTTTCTCCTTTTTTCCGTCTCCTCATCCCTCCTCTCTTCTTTCCGCTCCCTGCATCCCCCATCCCTCATCACCCTCAAAGGCGGGCAGCGCACTTGCAACTCTTGAGTTGCAAGTGTCCATGGACGGCGGTGTCACTTACCATCAGGTGACCTGTCTGTTCGTCTGTCCCCCTATAGTATAAAAAAATAAAAAAAATATCTGATGATAGTTAATATGATAAAAGACCTGAACACTACATTTTAGCTAGTAATTTCAAGTAGACGTGTTCTAGTTATCTTTTGTTTTTTTAACAATCTTTTGTTTTGTTCTTTCTTCCATGTTTATTTTTATTTTTAAAGACAAGACAAAGAGCAAGTATTTGTGGAACACACAAATTTTTGTCCCGTGTGGCTTCGAACCCACTACAGCATTCAGGGTCACTAACCATTAGACTGACAGGCCAGTCAAAATAATCTTTAATGTACAACAAACAAATATACAGAAACAAATATATAATAGAAAACAAGAAGGCGGCCTTAGAGCTAAGAAGCAATATCTTCCAGGCAAAACTTAGGATATACGTGGGTTTATGTGTTGAAAGATAAACTAGAGCTTTGTCCCTACAAAACCCACCAGATCCTTGTATGGATTGCATAAATATTAACATATTTTTATATTTACGTGTATTAAATGAGGAAAGTGTTTATATACACATATTATGCAAATCTTTATATATATAATTCTTCTGTGAGTGTGTATGTCACTGAACTACTCTCAAACGACTGGACGGATTTTGATGAAATTTTTTGTGTGTGTTCAAGGGGATCTGGGAATGGTTTAGATTCACAAATCAGCCCGGCAGATGGCGCTGCAGTCGGTATCTAGGTTATTTATCTATATTGATCCTAATCGCTTGAAATATCATGCAGGACAACGTCTGTCGGGTCCGCTAGTATATGTATATATACCTAATCTTGCCATAAATATTGTAACGAGGATACTTCTATTGCATAAAACATTTATTTCTGTAATGTTTGTTAGTTTACACATCTATATAATAGCATTAAAAACATATGATGCTCATTCAAAATGATGTCTGTAGGCCGCAATACAGTCCTTCGAACGTTGAGTTCAATAGAAACACGCACTCTTTCCATGGGAAAATTCTTAATTGTCAATCTTATGGATTGTTTTAGGGACGCCAAATTATCATGGCGTTTATGCCATACTGACTACTAAAACTGACCATAAATCATAACCCAGCGGATGAAGATCGATAGATGACCAACCACACTTGGGTGGATCGAGCTTTATGACCCGTAGCTGAGCCTTAGTTAAAAGACAATTCTTAATTACTGAACTACCTTGTCAAAAATCGTATCTTGATACACTTGTACCGATGCTTTGACACTATTTTCACAAAAATATAGTGCAACTACTCCTTAACAGCTAACACCTCACCAAACCATACCTAAAGGCAGATAATGCCCAAGCTCTACGCTTCTGGCTAATTGGTGAGCTTCTATAGAACTTTGAGCATAAACTTTTTCATTTTGCTTGTTAAATTTTGCTCAATAGTATTTTTTTTTAAGTCATTAAATATTTTTATTTTCTGAGACCTCCCTTCTCGAACCGCTTAAGAAGTTGTTTTGATTTTACCACCCTATTCATACGTAAATTATCAGTTGAATAATGACCAGTACACCTAGGTCATCTTTTAAAATATGGGACATGCTTCTAGGTTTTATATTCTATTCCCAAAATAAAATATTTGGCTTTCAGATAGGATTTCAAGGATTTCTTCGATTTTTTTTCTAAGATTACCCTATTTCAAAATCGTTCGGCTATGTGAGAACATATATTTCTTATATATCTTTTGAAAAACTCCTAAGGATTAGTACCTTTGAGTAATAAGTAAGTATTTTAATTAAAGTGTACAATTGAGTACCGTAAAAACGATCTCATTCACTTAACTGTTTGATGTTAAGCAAGAACTCGTATCGTTATTTCCGTTTTCAGTGTTGATAAAATATTGTTGTATAGAATGTTGCAGTTAATTATTATCCTATTAATGTTGTTTTACAACCAAAGAACTTACATTGATTGATTGAACTGCGTAACTTACTTTATTACGCATTTTTTAAACTTGGATGTAAATAAAACATGGTTATTTCTACTTAAAGATTTTCACTAAGAGAGCTTCCCAAAGTGTAATATAGTGTATACACATTAAGTCCATAAATTACTACACATTGTCATGACTTATGTTCTGACAATTTAATATTGATATCAATTAATACTCTCCATAATTGTTTATTAATTAACGTCAATCTTGAGATCCGAGTCAAGTATTAACTGAGTTTGCTCTTGATTGTGCTTTCAACTACAATTTATTTTTTTATAATATAGGGGCACAGACGTATAGAGGGTCACCTGATGGTAAGTGACAACCGCCGTCCATGGGCACCAGCAACTCAAGAGTCGTAAGTGCGCTGCCCGCCGTTAAGGTGTGGAGACTAACTATTTATAAATAGTGCCCAAGACTCTACAGATACTTAAGTAGTCTGTGACATCTAAACGATAAGATATGTGCATGTTTAACAGCACATTAACATAATATATCATCACCCCGAAGAGTATGAAAATAGTATAATGGTGTCAGATTCTGCTGCACACCTAACTAAACCAAAATTTTCTAAAATTTTCTTGTTTTGTTAAAAGATTTCGAGTATTCTATTCTGTTGTTACACAAGGCTTAGTGTTTATTAAGACCTCGCTAAATTTGAATCTGACATTACTAAAAATTTAGTAAGACGATGTGGCCCTTTCTCAAAATACTAAGAATTTACGAAAAATATTTAATTAATTAAATCCCCTGTGACAATATTTTTAATATTTTCTAATATCTAGAAATATTTGTTAACGTATATAAAAAATTATAAGTAAAAAAATTACCGTATTTCTTTCAGATTTAGTTACGTACTTACTATGCCACTGAGTTTTCATACCAGACAACCCACCGCAGAATCTTTATTTATCTGATTATAATAAGTTATACCATTACCATGCCCTATTATTTATTTAATTTCGATACATGGCGTTAGTAGTATAGTTCAAGTTTATAAATATTACTTACTTATTTCACTGTTTCGATTTTTTAAACATACATATGTTCACAAGATGATATTTTAATAATATATAACACATGTAGAAGTATGTTTTTTCGTGAAGTGTATAACAAAAATGTAGCGGTGGGTGTTAGTAATGAAAATAAAATATACATTTATTACATAATATTACAATGTACCTTTCAATCAAATCATACATAGATTATGATTACCAATCAGACAAATCCTATAATTAGTGTTAATTTAAAGATTACTGATTGGTTAATGAAAAAAAGTACTTTTGGAACCAATCTAATCTTTAAGTAGTAAAACACCTACGTTCTTCAGAATGTAATGACCATATTCTTTTAATACTACAACTTAATACTTGAGTGTTAGTGCTTTCAGTATAATACACGCAATTTCATGTCATTTATTTGTCTCAATAATTTGCTTTTTAATTAATGCACGCAATGCTATCTCCGCTGCGCATCTTTTAGTTTGTTCGTTAAACTCTAATTTAGTGTTTACAACTAGGCACCAAAGAACAAAACATAAAATTTTAAAAGTATCCTGTTGTAGAAAGGAGATAAACATGAAGTAGGAAATTACCGCCCCATCAGTCTTATGTCAAACATCATCATTTTAAAACGATATTTTATCGAAATAACGCTACACGAACACCGACCCATCGAGCAGGCGGGATTTCGTAAGGACTACTTGGTGATCGACCACATCCATGTAGTTCGTCAAGTGTTTGAGAAATACCGAGAACACTAGCTGAAATATTACATTTGTTTTAGGGACTACAGCAAAGACTTATTTTTTAATTTTTTAAAAAATAAATTTTTATTAAAATTAACCCAGAAAACATTAGATCAATGACCAATTGAGAAAAAACCACGGTACAGATAAGAAACGCCCAAGTCAACTACACTGATGAATACATCTGGGAAAATTCATTACCCAAAATGAACCTATTTATGCGAGGTAGTGAAGATAAGAATCACGAACAGCTGGAGAAGATACTGGAGTTTGAGGAAAGCTGTAAAAGACAAACAACTTCATATAAGCATCAAAAGTGAACTATTTAACACCTGCATACTACCCGTTCTTATGTATGGCTGGAAATAATTGACTTTGACTCGAGAAACGACAAACAGACTTGCAACTTGCCAGTATGCTATGGGAGAAGCATGCTGAATATCACAAGATCAGACAGACTAAAAAACTGTGCCATAAGAAAAAAAAAAACAAGAACCATAGATGTAGCACGGAAAAGTAAAAGGCTTCAATGGAGATGGGCAGGGCACACATTAAGACGTCAAAACAAGTGGAGCAAAAAGGTAACGAGGTGATATCCCAGGGAAGGTAAAAGGAAAAGAGGCAAACCGCCGAAAAGGTGAACGACGATATTAGAGAAGTAGCAGGGGTGATGTGGAACAGAGTGGCTCTGGAAAGATCAGAATGGAAGCGATTGGAGGAGGCGATTGCCGACAGGCAAACAGATCTGCATAAAATAATAAAACATCAATCCCTCATCACCCTCAAAGGCGGGCAGCGCACTTACGACTCTCGAGTTGCAGGTGTCCATGGACGATGGTTGTCACTTACCATTAGGTAACCCGTTTGTTCGTCTGTCCAACATTAGTATATAAAGAAAAACTTGCACTCGACGGTTAAACCTACTGGTATATTGGAGTTCAAATTTGACAGCACATATGGAAATTCTAAATACCTACTGTATATATTATTTTTAATTTTTTTAACATATAAGGAAAAGAGGGTCCGATTAATGCTAAATAAATTATAGTCATAAGTTAACAGATATTTCAGATAAAAAATCCCGAACGGATCATTTTGAAAATGGTTTTGACTATGTACGTAGGTTGTGAGGTTAAAACTGTCCATTAAAATATTTTGAATAATAGAGCTCTCTTCAAAGAGTGCACTGTATTTTTAAAAGCCATTAGCTGGACAGCGTATCTTTTTCAACTTTTTATTTTAAATACTTGTTTGACCATTTGCGATGGACTAATAGTTTGCGGTTTTTCCGTTTCCGGCGTTCGTGTCAGCATCGCTATACGCTAATATACGCTGCCGATTAAATAGTGCTCAAAACCCGTAATAACGCTTCAATCACTGCTAGTATTTCTAAATTCCATCGAAAGTGGTTTAAAGTGAGTGTAAATGCATTTTTCTGGAAGAAAACCCGAATATTGAAGCAGATCTTCTTCTTCTTATTTTTTGGCCTTTGTGGAGATGTCACCACAATTATGCCAATGTCAAGTTTTTATTATTATTATTTATTTATGGACTCTTTTTCGCGTGTATATTCAACGCAGAGATTCTGCCAATGTCAAGTATTTCTAGAGAAAAAAACAGTCTATAAAAATATGATCGCCATGTTGGTCGAAAACCGACATGACAATCTTGAAGCAGATCGCAACGGTAAAATCATTGTATTTTAGAGGTTAAAAATTTTGTCACAAGTTTATGTCACACGTCAACAACTGACAATGACAGCGTCATTGACATTAGGTAGTATTGCCATTACCATAAAAATAAGATCTACTAGTGATACGTTCCATTCTACGTAAACCGAAAGAAACTGGTGTACCGTTTCCACTACTATTCGAGAATATGAAAACGGAGATTCATAAACAAATAGCAGATTTGAAAGATTCCATAACTAATACAATAATGTAGAAAGTTGAAGAAAAAAACAAATCGTTAAATAAAAAAATATAGACCTTAAAATAAAGACAAATTATCTTGTAAAAGAGACAGAAAATTTGAAAAGAGAAAACAAACGTAACAACATTATTATTTTCGGGGTAGTAGGTAGAAAAGAACTTTCAGGAATTGACACAGAACGTAAAGAAAACTTTTAAAACCGAATAAGATATAAACAGACAAGAATTTGAAATAAACAAAATATATCGGATTGGAAAAAATAATTCAGACGGAAAACCGAGACCCATACTGCTATCATTTGCAAGTGAATGGAAGAAGAGATGAATTGATGAAATCCAAGACCTCATGGATATATACATTACAGAGGATTACACTAAAGAAGTTTTAGAAAAGAGAAAAGCTTTACAAGGTTTATTAATAAAAGAAAGAAAGAAGGGGAATTTGGCATTCTTGAAGTAGGGAAAATAAAAAAAGGAAATAGGAACAAAGAGAAAAGGAAAAGAAAAATTTCATCACCACCTCAGGTTAATAATCAGCCAAGGATACAATAATCATTGATGTCATCGAAATATAATAATAAAGTTAACACA
Organism: Tyria jacobaeae; assembly: GCA_947561695.1. Lineage (NCBI taxonomy): Eukaryota > Metazoa > Arthropoda > Insecta > Lepidoptera > Erebidae > Tyria > Tyria jacobaeae. The sequence goes on from OX387209.1 coordinate 16,376,115, forward strand.
TTTGATCTGATGACGATGAAGACAAGATCCAATTGTCTTTCGTCTTGCACAGCAGTTCGCAAGCAATAGCAATTAGAAATTGGTAAAAAATACAAAGACAAAACACATATAAATATAAAGATAAAAACACAGATAAAATATAAGTAAATATATAGTATGAAGTGAGATTTATGATCATAAAGAATCTTGATAAATAAGTAGAAGAAATCAAAGGAGTATCAGAACGGATTGCAGTTCTCAATATAAAATTACCCATGCATAAAGAGGAAGACCAAGTTTGGCCTGTAATTCAGGTGTATTCACCTACGGAATCAAACAAGAAACAAGATATAATAACAGTTGGAAATTTCTACGAAGAATTGAGAACTACAATTGAAAACGGACACACAAACATTATAGTTATGGGTGATCTTTTCATGCACTAGAAAATAAGATAAGTATTTTGAACAGTTTTTACAAAAAGAAACTAACAAGTTATTGGACATGGAAAAAGAAATTGATTATATTCTATCCAACAACAAAAGTTTTCAAAGATTTTTCAGTTATAAATAACCTTAATTTTAATACAGACCATAAACTTGTTAGAGCAACATTGTATGGCAAACATTGTAAAAAACCTAGAAAATTTAATAATTATATTATGCATACAGATATAGAGTGCACTGACAACATTGACTTACTCCTTAATAATCTCTGCTTAGCGTTAAAAAATTGAAGTCTATCAATTCAAGAGAACTACGATAAGTTACTAAATCAACAGAACAATAAGAACAACAAGGGGAAAATCTCGCTTCAAAGCAGACAGTTAATACAAAAACGAAATTTAGGAGAGATAGAAAGAAGAACAGGTCTGATACGTTTAAAAATACATAGAAAAAACTGGAAGAATAAAAAAGGCTTGAAAAGAGTTAAACTTAAAAAAAAATGGATACCAAATATGAAAAATAAAGATGGCAAAACCACGGTTAAAAGACCCAATATACTAAAAACTGCAACTGATAATTATCGAGATTTATACAAAAGTAAGAATGAGGATTCAGTGTTAAAAAAAGTATACACGAACAGAGACAGAAATTATACCAACAATACTACAGGAAAAAACAATGAAAGCAATTCACACACAAAAACTAGACAAGGCTCCTGTATCAGATCTCGTGACGAATGAATTACTAAAAAGTACAGTGCCTGTTCTCGCCCCGAAACTCACGGATTTATTCAACGACATTATAAACAGAAGTGATTACTGAAGACTGGACCAAATCAACATTCATATCAAATAAATATATAACATTACTAAAAAATGTTTATACAAAGAGTACAGCGCATGTAAAGCTGGGATATTCAGGACAGGAGTTGCCCATCCAAAGAGGTGTACGCCAGAGAGATCCTATTTCACCTAAGCTATTTTCAGCAGTCCTGGAAATGATATTCAGGAGTCTAGAACGGATTCAGTTTGAATTGAATATCAATGGGAAAACCCTCAATCACCTACGCTTTGCTCACGACCTGATCTTAGTCTCTGACTCCCCAAAAACTTTAGTATTAATGTTACAACAATTAGGCAGGCCTTACAATGAACTCTAATAAAACCAAGATAATGACGAACTCTTTGCAAACATATACTATAATGGTAAATAACGAACAGATTGAATATGTGCAAGAGTATATATATTTAGGACAACTGATATCCACAGAAGATTGCATGCAAATAGAAATCACGAAAAGAATAAATAATACTTGGAAAAGATTTTGGTCTTTTAGTGAGATAATGAAAAGCAAAGACATGCTTATAAAAGAAAAAAGGAAGGTTTTCAATGTGCTTATTATACGATTGCCAGACTTGGGCATTGACAGATCAGCTTGTACACAAAATAAAGGTCTGCCAGAACGGTATAGAAAAAAGTGTAATAGGCATAAAAAGAAGAGATAGAGTAAAATTAGAGGAAATAAAAAGAAAAACAAAATTTAAAAATGCACACACAGTATAAAAACAACTAAAATTGCGTTGGACAGGACACATGATGAGAGAGAGGAAAAAGAAATGGACCGCACAAATAACAGAATGGTATCCAAGGGATGGGAAGAAGAAACGAGGTAGACAACACAAGAGATGGGACAACGAAAATTAATATGTAGCCGGTCCACTATGGACTCGGACTGCAAAATATAGAACCAAATGGAAATCATTGGAGGAGGCCCTTGCAGAGGACAAGCTGTTATATGATAAGAACTAACAAAATAACCGTTTGCCGATGTAATTATTTTTTATAACTATCTTATATATAAATTAAAAAAATACTTTTTTTTTTATACTATAGGGGGACAAACGAATAGACGGGTCACCTGATGGTAAGTGACACCGCCGTCCATGGACACTTGCAACTCAAGAGTCGCAAGTGCGCTGCCCGCCTTTGAGGGTGATGAGGGATGGGGGATGCAGGGAGCGGAAAGAAGAGAGGAGGGATGAGGAGATGGAAAAAAGGAGAAAGGAGATGAGGGGAGAGAAAAGGGGGGAGGGGGAATTAGGCCTCCGGAAAAATCACTCAATTCGGGGAAATGCAACGCAAGCGTTACTTCACAACCGGTTTTCTGTGAGGCCGTGGTATCGCACCGGTCGAGCCGACCCATTCGTGCCTAAACATGGCTCTACCACTGAACAAAATTTGAACTTAAGATTAAAATTCAACTAATTTATTTTTCTATTAAAAGTTTTGTATGTTTAAATAATATTAATAAAAATAAATTAGAATGTAAGTTAAGGCAAAGCTAAGTTTTAAGTTTAATATTAGATTTCAACCAATGCACTTATGTATATGTAAAGTTAACAGCAATAATGGCTTAAATGTAAAGTACAATGTACTTATATGTAAAGTTAACAGCAATAAAAGTTTAACGTATTTTAGGTTTTTGTCACTGGCTGTCTGATATCAAAATGATTTTATCATATACCATAATTGCCTAATTGGTGTATATTTATACGTAGAGTAGATAAATAATTTTATAGTTGATAATTTGTATTGTAATTTATTGTTATACTAGTTATGTACTTTGACAAAATATATGTCTAAATTGCCACCAATATTATTCAGTTAAACATTATACAGGTGAATATTGTAGAGGGTATGCGATAAACATCCTTGAGTTTGATTTTAACCCAAGTGTCTAATTGTTACTCACAAAAGCCTATACTATGGCAACCAAAAATTTACAAAAATTAAGTTTTTTTTTATTATTATTGAAAACAAAAAAAAAGAAAGCACAAAAATTGTTTACATTCATTTGTAATTCACTTAAGAGTCTTGACAATGAGACATAAAATACAATAAATTTAAAGTAGAGTGGTGTTCAAGGAAACTGTTCCCCTAAAACTACAATCGTAAAACGGTCGTAGTATTCTCATCTCGGGAGTAACGTATGCTAAAAAATGCAAACAGGAAAATTTAATGGTTCGTGAAGTAAACCAGCTACGCAGAGCACTCCGGAATTGCCTTCCATGTTCTACTTGTGGCTGCTACTACTAGCTCAGTTACAACGTTTTCTTCAATCTCGAACTGGTTTCATGTCGATTATATTTTTGTATCAGTAAATTTTACTTTAACTTTAAAAACATATATACGGACTAATAAAAGTCAAATTCATCTTGATTGTGTAATTTTGTATTTAAAGGAAAAAATAAATTGTTTTCTATGCATGTTTCTTTTTGGATTAAAAAAGTCAGTGACCAGAATTGTTTTCGTACAAGTGAAATACCGTGTGGTTTTCGGTGGAGTAGAATATAGATGGACCACCACATCTCCCGTGGGTGTTTTAAAAGACAGACTATTAATCTATTTAATTGTTAGCTATCAGGCAGTTTATTACATGAACCCAGTGCCCTGTTGACAGTAATATTTCTATTACTATTACGTAAGTTTTACTAAATGATGGTTGGCAAAATGTGAAGTGCCCGTGAAGCTAGGTTATTTGTGCCGTCTGAGAAACCTGAATTCTAAATTTTAAATTTGTTATATTGTATTAAATTGAAACTCCTAAAAAAACATTTTGCATTTCGCTCATAAAAGTGAGAAAGTGATGAGAAGCAATAGTAACGACCAAGAATGTAACGGACTCTTATGTGGATATCCTCAATTTTACTTACTATCGCTTATTATTCTAAGCTATTGACTTGAACATGAAAATTGCGTTTCGTTTTGTTTATATTGGGGAGAATATATGGATGCATGTCACAGAAGATAAAATGTACCAAGATACAATAAGGCAGGGATTTCCTCGCTCATCGTATATTATCATAAATCATTGAAATTGAGGGGTATTTTAATACACACAGCATGGAGTGTTCCTTATTGATATAAAACCTTTTTATTTTTATTACCCATGTTGTAGTTATAGAATTAAAGAGCTTACTACTTGAATGAGTAGCTTATAACAAACTGTTTATGTTAAGTATTTATTTGACTCTTTATACACTAGATCTCTTAAATGTTCTTATGAAACATTTTGGATCTCAACTTCGATCACAATAAGCACTTAAGTGTTTTGAATTAATGAATGTTAAAGTAGTAAAAAAAACATCAGTAGTTCAAAATATTCATGTATATGTCGTCGTATGCTAATATACATAAGTATGCAAGTTTAAGTATATCTGTATAATGAATGTAAGTCTTTGACACGTATTATCTTTCACAGTACAGTCAGGTACTAATAAATTGGTTTAACATACTGTACTTGTTACAATCAGTCACCTTACGAGAGACTTTATAACTACACATCTACTGCAAATGCATGACCTAAAAAAAAAGTTACGCATGTGACGAATAATCAGACGCTGCGCTGCTCTCGCTTTACTGTTGGCTAAGATGAGGCGATGACCTGTAATGATACGAAAAAAATATATGATAATGGAATGGAATATTATTTTATCAGGTATATTTATTCTAATGTTTTTTTCTTTCTGAAGAGTTAGCTGCTCACTCTGAGTAGCTTACCCTTCAGAAAGAAATAACTAAACTACCTCTGATATTATGGAAGCTAGTACAATGCGAAGCTAAGTCCTTGCCTCCCTTGTCCGTTGTCTGTGATTCGTTCATCATAACTAACTTGTAACATCTATATTTAGTGCATAAAAGTAAATTGTCATTCTTTATCTGTAAAAACATGCATGCACACGGCACATATATCAAGCGCAAGTGCGAATTCTAAAAAAAATCTTTAAAAATACCACGTTTGCATCATTGTACCAAGTATAAATAAAAAATCGTTTTTTATTAATTACAAGCTTTGTGTGGTATTATGTATTGTTACATTTTATTAACTTAATTAATATAAAACGACTAACAAAGTTTTATTTTAATGTAGATAATATAATACAACAATACATTTTTATACACTATTTTGTACGAACACAAAAGAAAGTGCGTATTACATATGTACATTTAACGCTTAATTTTGGTATTCATTTCGCACTAACGAAAAGGACAAAGGTTTACCACAAGGCTTAAATATCTATGTAAAAATAAATGAAAACAGTAAGTTGGAAACATCTAGTGTAATTAGTTACCAGTAGGTACACAACAGGGTCCGTTCGGCCACTTGTCGGACATGCCTTCGAGTGTCACTCCAACATTTAATTAAATGAAACGCAAAAGAGAAACTGAGAAGGTAGGGTAATTTGTCAAAATTAATTAAAAAGAAAACGAGAGAACTGAAGAATTACATAGATTTAACAAGATGATGTTGAAGTAAAGAATTCGTTCTTGACTTTTGTTTACCGAGTAGCCAATTATTTACTCTGAGGTATCAAATTATTAGACGATATTTATGAGGCGTTTCGCGGGTTTAGTCATTAAATAAATGCAATGTTAGAAAGTTTAACTACACGGCAGATATAAAATATTTGAAGTGTACTACTAAATGTCCCTTGTAGTTTTTATTATTAGCTTTCTATCGTATTCCTAAGATTACTATATCACATTATATTCTGCGTAGAGATATCAAAAGTAGTAAAAGCTTTGCACAACGGTAAATTTGACAAAAAAAAATATGGATTTTGTTAATTTCTTATATAAAATTCTCGAGTCGCGGTATTTGTTACAAACTCTCCGGAACGGCTACACCGATTTTTATGAAATTTTGTGTACATATCGGGTAGGTCTAAGAATAGGCCAACATCTTATTTACATACCCCTAAAAGATAATTGTGACCCCATACAGATTTTTAATGGGAGAACAACGTTTGCCGGATCATCTAGTTGTTACTATATAATCGATGGAATATTCTCTACCAATGTCATTACGAATGTGTATACTTGTTTGATAAATAAGCAATAGGTATACAAAATAAGAGGTAAATATAGACTATTGTGTATTTATTAAAGACAAAGACCTTACTCGATTTATGAAATAAAAAAAAAATAAAGTTATTCCGACTTCAATGAACAACTTGAATGACTAGTGTCACTACAAAGCCCAGATAGTAAATAAGTAATATTGTAAAACGAAATATAAAGGTAAGCAAACCCCCGACGTAGCTCATGAATATGTAGAGAATAATATTAAATGAATTCTAGAGTTCTAAGCCTAAGGCCCTGGCTCACTTTTAAACTAATTTACAATTTTATTTTATTGAGTTCAGTCGCAATATTTAGGTCGGCTAAGGTTGCGATGACCCTGTAGTTAGTTTAAAAAATATAACTAATATTACAACTAAATATTTTAAGACTTGCATGAACTTGTATTATATGTAATTTAGAACAAACATTTACAAAACCAAATTTTTCTAAAGCATAAGTTATCAAGGGAGTAAGGTTAACATTCAATATTACTAAATTTGAAATGTTCATACGGCAAACAAGAAAAAATCACGAGTCAAAATCAAAGTCGGCTGAGATCAGTCGTTGCCACCTACAATAACAAGTCAGTTCCCATAAAGAGATCTTTGAAAGTTGTTGCTATTTTAATGCGGTATTTGCATCTGATTGACATACAATATATTTTTACTTTCACTTTCAATATTCTTTTGATTTTTCCATACTTATTTTACAAAATGCCCGGTTGACGGCAATTTGCTCGCCCTATTAGATTAGTAGTAAATACTAACAGGCAAAAGTGACCAAGGTGTTTTTGCCCTTTAATTATAGAGACGTGAGTGTATGCATATAAGTATGTACTGATTTTGACTTTTATGTGCACGTACGTAAACTAATAAATGGGTTGATTGATTGGATTAATACTAACAAACTAGGTACTTGATTCTTGTTAACCCCTCCAACTAAGACGAATGCTTGCGCTAAGATTTGGTTCATATCGTTAATGTAATGGGTGGGGTTCGATCCCGGAATCACACGATTGCCAGTAAGACTTCTAAGCCATTAGACAAACACAATTACAAATGTCCAACCTAACCTAGATATAACTCTTAGGGATGGTAAGTAATGAGCTATTTGATCATAGCTAAAACCCAAGAGCACGTTCCTCATTATTTTAACCGAACCCACGCCATAGCGCACAGCAGTCAGGGTCACTAACCACTCGACCAACAGGCCAGTCAAAGTCTTTAAGTGAGCCCGAATCGTTTACCTACAATATCTCAAGAAATACCGTAATATGAGTAGGTATTCCATTTTCGTGTAGGCAGTCTCATAAACGTCAATGAATTTTACTGAAAAAAGAAGTGTTGGAATAATCGCGTCCGAAACATATACTTAAAAGGAAAGTAATAAATACTTGACACATTGCCAGAGTACAAAGACCTCGAATTTTTAAATTTATGTTTTTTTCGTAAATAAAAATCGGTATATTACAAACACTAGACAAAAAATATTTAATAAAAAAGAAAGGAACTCGTCAGCAATGTGTCGACTGGGAGCCAATTGAATTTCAAAGCCGACAACGTCTACCACAAAATTTATTCAAAGAATAAATCTGAAAATTTGTAGATCTAAAGGCATAAAGGCAAAGTGGCGCCGACGCGTCGACAAAGGAATTTCTAAATTTCACGGCTTCCGCCTCGGTTGTTTGTATTTATATGAGTGCGGTGTAAGAAATGACAAACGACTGTGGGGTAAAAGTGTGGTTGGTAGTGGAGACTACGTACGAGAAAAGGGTCACATTTCGTCGGCTCAAACAGAAACGTCGGACCTTCCTCTGTCATTTAATACTGTTTTATATATTATAATTCTAACACTATTTCTAAAAGAAAAAAAAAAACAATAAAACCGATAAAGCCACTGAAAGTTTTTATAGTTCTCGTTTTTTACGCTTTTGATATACCTATTTTAGGAAAAACTGTATATTTATTGTATACTGTGCAGTAGAGTAGGGCCACCCTATCGCTTCCAGGTGGTGTCGTAAAAGGCGGCTAAAGGATTGGACTGTTATCTATCAGACACTATGTGTTTATACAGTCATAAAGTGCAAGGTTGACAGCAATAGGGTTGCGCTCGTAATAGTGGGACCAAATTCTAATTGTCAAAATGTGTGTTTAATACACTTCTGCCTATCACTTAGGGGATTAGAGTATGTATGTATTTATTAATTCAGCCAACTGAATAATATGAGTAAGAGCCGAATTAGCCACTGCTAATTTAGTTTTCCTGAAATATTAAAAACAACCATCGGATTTCGGTAATTGAAAAATTTTATTTCCGATTTTCCACAACATCGTAGTCTTCTGAAAGTAAAAATAAGCCTAATCTACAAAAGAAAATTAAGCTGTATGCCATACTTTTACTTCACTGCCATGTCAATTAATGTTTATCATACTTAAGTGTTAATTATTCAATCATTCGCACACCTGACTTAGGTATGAAACTATAGGTATGACAAAGGATAGGTGTTTTTGCTTATTATTATTGTATTAGGTAAGGACGAAAGAGTTTAACAGTGGTAGAGCCGAATCATAGGTAAAAGTGATACCAACTAGCAGTTAAGTTGAACGAAATATGTTTATGGAGAAGAGTTGACAAACAAAGAACTTATCATAATTTATATAAAATGTCATTACATATCTAGAAGCTGAAATAAATGTAGCACAGAATGAAACGAATGCTATGAAATATTTTTATCCGCACCAAGTTCTGTCACAACTGTATACCTATTTCCAGTGCGAAACACAAGTGCCCTTGTCTGTAAAGTGCATCAAGGGTCGAGTATTAACGAACGCAAGCCTTTGTTAACTAGCTTCTAGCAAGTGACAAGTTTGTTAGCGCAAGCTCTTACCGTGTAGACTTTGCTTTGATGCAACCACGAGAAATTGTGTAGTAAAAAGTTATTATTTTGTAACTTACACTTCGCACCTTTCATTATCATGTTTTTTTGTTCATATGATATCTACTTTAAATTTTAAAAATTGTAAGATTGTACTAATATTTAAGCAAGACACTTCGAAGTAGTTTTGTTTAGTGTTATAAGAAAACTATCCTAATTTAAATCGCTACATATTTCTCACACACTTTTGTAAAGTTCGTTAAAAAATCACAAACATGAACTGTAAAACTAAAATAATAACGAAAACATATACTGCTAGCTCGTAGTTGTTAAATGGCTCCAAAACTCTCACAATTACCAGAAATACTAAGTTGATACAGACTGGCAATATTTGTTGGTAGTTGTTGCAGTTTGTTTCTGGGTAGGCGCTTGAGCTTGCGGCAGTAATGTTTATATGAGTACTGTAACTGTACCCTTGGTTTATTAAAAGTTTAATATTCTTGTTTGTTACAACAATATTTAAAATGTACGGATTGTTACAATTCTATTGGTGTATTTTTAGTAAAAGCACACGGGGATAATTTTTAGTACTGCGAATACTACCAAGATATAGGACGAGTGACATACATAGATTTTTGTATAACATACTGTATATTAAATAAATTTTGTGTAATATAAGACTTAAGTTAAAGTTCCATGCCGTTGTGTACACAGGATATACAGCCTGGCTAGTCAGTACACACACACAGCACAAAATTGGGAGCTAACATTGTAATTGAACTAAATAAAAGATGGTTTTATCTTTATGTATGCTTTATTGTGTAATTTTTAGTGTCTGTTGTCGATTGTTTGTAGTAAAAATACAACGATATGTGTCTGTTTAAATCACACAGTAGTAATCGTATTTTCCTATCTATATATAAGTTTTAATATAATAGTATCAGTAAGAATATAGACCTGTTCTGTTATTTACATCGAGATGTTTGTATTCGAGGTTTACACTAGTTCAACGTTCAATTGATATTAATAACTCATCGCTTTATTTAAACTCTCTTCAATGAGAAATTGTGAATTAAATATATTTATTTTTTATTTACTACGAAAATATGCTTCCTTTGCACCTCAACACCGTATACTACGTATATTGCCGTCCCATGTTGGTAAGGCGCTAATGGCTATATTAAAATCGTGTATTGGTATATTAATAATCGATTGAAAACCATCGGGATTTTATTTTATAACTTATAAAAACAAGTTATCAGAGTATTAGTTATTGAACATCAGAAAGCGACCGCACTGAGGTTGCGAATACTGTGTTCAAAAAACTTCTAACCTATATAACATGCTAATGTTAGCTGCTTAGCTTCGTAAACATATCTAAGAAGTTAACAGTAACCTACCTTCTTCATTGTCATATTGAAATGAAATTATGAAGTCAGGAGGTGGATAGCCGAACTTTTTATTGGCTACCAGTAAGCCTTCAAATTTGTTTTTATACGATTTGTATAGAGACACAAATTGTGCTTTGTAATAAAGCCAGGATACAATTCACCAACAGTGAAACTCTTTAATGAATACTATAATTCCATTGCCATATAACTTAAAACTAACCAAAATTAACCTATCAGTTTAATTAAATAGGTTTTTATCTCACATAATCATTAAAGATTTACGGTTTTACACTGGTGTATGTATGTATTTTCTTTTGATTTATCTGTTAATGCCTGATTAGTATCGTACTCGACGGGGGTCCGTTTTCTTTGAGAGTTTATTAACATAGTAAATGTTCTGTCGGTGTGAGCCCTGAAAACGTACCGGGATGACCGCTACGCTGTCAGGCATCACACTGACAGAACATTTATTGATCATTTCCGACGAACTATATTGTTCCTAAAAATCGTTGGCAATAGGTTCGATTCTTTAATCGAATAATGTTGTTTATATATATATAGAACAGTAAAGTGATGTAAAATTCACCAGTAACTTTAAAGTAATGGAACAACAAGCACCAAAACTATAGCAGTTTCGAACCACGTTTGCATAAGAACTCTAGATTTAAAGTTGCCGAAGTGGTGCTGCAAATTGATAAGCTCGAAACCCATGTGTTTATAATCTAAACAGAAGTTTATATACGTTAGTTTTAATATTAGGTACTAGTACTTTCTATATATAGTTAGTTAAGATTTATATCTCTAAATATTTATTTATTTCTTTATTTTATTTAAACTTACAGCTACTGTGAACATTGAAAATAACTAGTTTAAAACGGCCAGTTAAAATTTTTCGCATATACTCCGCAGAAAGCAGAAACCAAGAGATCTTATACAATCGATATATTCGGTTTTCTTACACTACCTACAAATGTTATCAATATTGTTTGTCATCTAAGGAAAGTTACCACTTGCCGATGTAACTCTGTAACTGATTCACAGTGAAAGTTTTAAGAGAAAAAAAACGGAATAATATGGAACCATGTTAAAATTTTTATTGCTTTTCGAGAAAAGTCTGCGTTAATTTGTAAGCACACTCTTAATTTTCAGGGTTCATAAAATGAATTCCTCTATGTTCATCTATTATTTTTGGAAATAAATACGACACAAAGTAGCAGTGCAGAGTGTAAGGAGAATGACTTACAAACTCCACATCCTCGATAGACAAATATTCGATAGTCCGTCTGACGGAGTGAGCTGAAGGGTTCTCGTGGAGGAGGAGGATCCTGCTTCTTGGGCGCCGCTGTCTAGTGGAGAAGGAAGATCCTGATTCTTGGGTGCCGCTGTCTAACATTTTGCAAGACAGCTGGTAAACAATGACTGACATACCAATTTGCAGTAAGTCCTTTTATTTTCTAGAACGATTGTTGCGAAATGACCCGCTCGTTTAAAGAATGAGGCAATCATCTTTTTTCCTTGACTTGGGCCCTTCTTTACTTATGTCGGCAAGTCTTAGAATAGAAACATCCGTTGCGCGCATTCGGGTTCATAACAAAATATTCGGTACTCATCAATGACAAGGATGTCATATACAGTATTCGAGTAACCTCCATCAACCTTCTCAAACATTGAACGGCACCAATCCAATGCGGCGTTTTTGATCTTTTTAATTATGAGAGATATGACAATAATCATTTTTGATGGTCAAATTATGACGTATCCACCTAGAACAAAGCTTTCTGATGCCTAAATGCTCATGTAAGACTTTTTGTACTTGACTTATACTAATATCTTAAGCTGTCCAAATCTGTTGATATGTCACCCTTCTATCAGGTTCTATCATTAGCCGTACAGCAAACTTTATCTTCAGTAGTTGCTGTAGAAGGGCGTCCTTCACGAGAATTATCAACGAGTTTGTTTCGACTACGAATAAAGACATGAAACCAGTTCTAAAAAGTGGCACAAGATGGGCCTTCGCAATTAATTGCCAAGTTTATAATAACATTGTTGTTGAGTGAGACGGCAACGAAAGTCGTAATAAATCATTGATGTCAATTAGAAGATTCTATTGTAGTTTATTCCTACCTGTGAATCGGATATACATCTAGTATCGAAACAATAATAAGAATTTATTTATTCTAGCTTTATCACAGCGTCTATAAGCATTATTATGGTAAAAATGAATGGATTCTAGTTTTGTGTGAAGATTGAATATAACAAAAATCTATTAAAAGCTTTTCATTTTTAGTAACCAATAATTTGATTGTTATGGGACAAAAATAAGCTATGGATAAAAATAAGAATGGCAAAATACGTATTTTGGAAATTGTTGTTATGAAGCAGTTTTATTTTACGTTATTATTTTGCTACCCTGACTTCTTTTACATGCTCTGCGTACAAAGCATTTCAATAATAAAAAAATAATAAGTCTAAATAAAATGTACGCTTTGAGAGTTTCCTCTACATTTATATCGAAATAAACAGTGGATTCCATAAGAACAGCAAAGTTATAGACCTATCATCTTGATGGAAGACTTTACTGACGTATTTACTTTTATAAACTAAGTTTATTGCCTTGCACATGGCCAAGCACTAGGTGAATCCGAAAATTAAATTCTTTACGTTACGTACGTAGTTACGGGTCAATCTTATTATATTTACTAACTGCAAGTTACCTGATTATAATTAATTACTTTTCTAGTTATATTTATATTATTTACCCCCGTTATTTGATTGCTCCAATAAAAGCAAAGATTACGAATTCTTTGTGTATTTTTAATTTATCATGCGCTTGTGAACCAAACATTTGGTTAAGTACCATCGTGAATAGTAAAACACCGAAGCAAGAGAACTAAAGCTGTTCTGTACGACAGCGTTTACGTTCTGAGTCCTTTTAGTTTAAAGTTCGGCCAAACTTCAGCTCATTTTAGTCCTTATAAACACTTTTATTACTGTGTAACAAATAAAACAAATGTCGACAACCATTTGCCTTCCTAGATGGCACTATAAAACAACGGTTGTTAGTGTTACTTCTGCCATCTGCCAGTGAAGGATTTTTGTTTAGTTATTAGAATTACAAAACTTTAAAGCGTTGGATAAGTGAGTTTGGATTGGATTCAATAGTTAATGCAATTCAATTTTTAATTTTAAAACATAATCGGTTTAGGCATTAATTAGTATTCTGTTAGTTACAACTATATCTAACCCTAATTTATATTTTCCATCATCATCTTCCTCATGCATCAGCCTCTCTTTTCATGCCACTTATTACTCTTTATGTGTGTAGAACTCACTTTCTTAATAATTTAGTGCGACTTTAGTTACTTTTGGCACCAAATTTGTGACAAGTATATCTATGAATAAAAGACATAATACTAATTATTTTATGATTATTTTTTTATGTTCTTCGTGCTTTATTTTGAACAATGAAATCAAACAACTAGATACGAATGCCACCACTCCGATTGTATTTGCATATGTCTCTCCATTACACGGTATAAAAAATGCAGTACATACATGAGCTTATCTTCTATATTTTCGGTGTTTGTGAAATAGGCAATTAGGCTTGAAATTGGCCGAATTAAAGCAAGAATTACATATAAATAAAGAAAATGTCCATATATCCATATCTAGGATGCAGTGTTCAAGACTAATTAAAACAAAAGAGCCAAACAACATAATATACATAAACAGACTTATTCATGTCAAAATAACGTCAATTATCACTTTAAGCATTACTTACTTAATCAACTAATTAGGTTTTCTAATTATATTACGCTTGACTAATAACATTGCTTAGTTAAAAGCGTGAGTTTTTATAATTTGTGATATATTTGATTGCGTGATAGAATTATTAAATACTGTAAGTATTGGTTAAAACTAATCCCGTCCACAGAGACGAGCCATGGTTGGTAGACATATGTATATGTCGTACAACTCTATGAAATTGGGATCTTGCACACTGTCACACACACACGAATCGGCAGCTTTTGCTAGGAGTTGCGTCTATATAAGGGATACTGCACGTTTGGATTAGCAAATTTGACTGAGACTTGCAGTAGCTGGCAGAAGCCGTTCTCTACACACACCTATTACTGGAGAGCCTAGCCCTATTACTAGAATAGGAAACATCTGCTGGCTATACATGGAGGATATGGCTAGCAAGGGAGTAAGCGATCAAATAATGAGTGATAGAGTGGAATGGAGAAGAGAAAGAGACAGTTGCTTGTTTTCGTGTCATAATAAAACTTTTTATATATAATGTAATTTGTATAACAATATAGAAATTGCCTAGTTAAACTAAAACATACTATCATAGTATATTCCTTGTTCAATGTGCAGGTAACTTCAACTTACCTACATGACGTTACGTATATTTTAACAAGTTGGTAAATCACAATCAAACTAAACCTTCATTTCTCGAACACTATGTAAGCTATAAATCTAGCAACCTAACCGGTAGCATAAATAAACAAAAGTGACGCATAACTCGGTGGTTGTGATTATATAAAATTGAAATGTACAAGTAATAAATAAGAAAAAATAATTAAAATGGGTCATTATTTATGGATACTTGATAATGATTTGTCCATTTTGTAGTCTGTTAGATAGCTTATTGGGGCTGGCTGCTCGAATTTTGTCGCGTGAGAATACACAGTTCAGCGCACAAATTTAATATTATTTCTTTAACACGTTTGCCCAGATGGAATGATCTATCATTGCTGTATTGCTTTTGCCTTTATTCATTGAAAGTAGCAAAAAAAAGCAATGCTGTAACTTGGTATACTTAAAGGTTTTACCGTGGGGGCGCCATGCTTAGGTACGAATGTACCGTCTCAACTGAAATAATACCACGACTTACAGAAAAGCAGTAGACAAACAATCCTTGCATTGCAATGCCATGTGAGTGAGGGTACCAGAGGCTAAACTCCCCTCTTCTCTTTCTTGTCCCCTCATTCCCCCTGCATCGCCCTCAAACGACTACGACTCTTGAGTTTCATGCAGGTGTCCATCGCCAGCGGGTGTCGCTTACAGGTGACCCATCTGTTCGTCTGTCCGATTACGAGTATATCACAAGGAAAATATATTATTATTTTGTATGTATGAAATTAAATTCTATCTATATTACCTTTTGCTTGCTGGCCATTAAACATTTTTGACCACTTAAATTTACTTTAATTCCTTGCGTTAATGATACAATTTTCTGTATGAGTTTTTAAAAGATAAGCATTTAAAGAAAAGTAGTGTTATCCAAGAGAAAAGTAATATAATATATTCAATAAATATAAAAAACTCGTTTATAATATTAAGTGCACTAGAAATGACTAGAATATACGATTACACAGCACTTTAATGTCAATCTTAATTTGAACCATTTTGCACTATCAACATTTCGTCGGTACAAGTACATAGCCCTTTACGTTTCAATAAATCAGAAGAATTGACGGCGAGCGACGTTAAGCAGTCAGCGTCTCACTGGGTGGTCGGCAAGCAGTCGCCTTTACGCTTATTTCACACCACACAACAAATAAAATCAGACTTCGACACGGAAATACTGGTACTAAAAGTGAACTAGGTTTGCAGTTAATGTGTATGTCTTATGCGTGAAGCGAAAATAAATTTAAGTGTCCTGAAAATGTGTTAAGGCGTGACGTAAGCTTTGTAGGTCTGGTTCCAAGTAAAATGTTTCACTTTTCACTTTTTTTTTGTTTTTTGCTTCTATGTATGTACATATGTAATAATAATAGGATAGAGGGTTTAGACCTCCTGGTTTAGCCAGGCATCTTCAATAGCACATACTACCAATTGTCTCATCTTTAACTCCTATTGCCGGTTGACGGCAACCAGCAGTTGGTTGGGACCAAATTCTCATTGGCAAAGTGTAGGTGTTTAATACACCTCTGCATATTCCTTCAGGAATTAGGCGTGAGTGTAAGACAACAAACTCAATTATTCAACAAAGTATGCTGATTAATTGATTATACACAGAAGTTGAATATTTCTTTTTTGCCTCTTAGAGTTTATGAATGACGAGGGCGCTTCTAGTCCTAACTTATATATGTTCTTGTAAAAGTCAAAGCTTGGTGATACATCCGAATAACAGGATTTAACAGATAAATTGATTTAATATTGCG
The DNA here is from genome assembly GCA_947561695.1 of Tyria jacobaeae. Taxonomy (NCBI): domain Eukaryota; kingdom Metazoa; phylum Arthropoda; class Insecta; order Lepidoptera; family Erebidae; genus Tyria; species Tyria jacobaeae. The sequence goes on from OX387209.1 coordinate 16,392,883, forward strand.
TATACCACATGCTTTAAACGTGATATTTATAGTGTCTTAACATTATATCTGTCAAGTACGAACATTAATACTGGTATACTAATTATTTTAATAGGGTTGTCTATTAAATTTTTTTTACTTCTCATTTCATGATATAATGGAACAATTTAATTGTTACAAACAATTAAAACATATTTATTAATTGAAAAATACTAATATACTGGAATTAGATTGAACATCATATAGTTTTTGGTTTATTTATTTTTTCAGAAATACAAGCATTGTTATAAATTGTTAATATTACATAATTTTGTGGTTTTACGTGCAAAAATATTACCTACATTAAGTCTTGCAACGAGACTTACAACGGCTACTGTGTACGAAAATAGTTCAGTTCAGTTTTTTTTTTTATTTAATACTTTATGCGCGAAATGTACATAGGTGGACTTAATGCCAAAGGCATTTTCTGCCAGTCTACCTTAGGGTGGTGTGAAATAAGTGAGGTAGGTGCACTAAAAAGCATTAAAATGGGTATGCTAAGAAAAACAGTTGTACAAAAGATAAATAGTAGTATAAACATAATATATATTCACATTAAATACAAACATACATAAATAATAAATATATACAATAATATATATAAATAATAATATATAATTTTTTAAACAGTTAATGACAGAAAATTCTGTCTGAAGTAAAAAATGCCACCTCCTTTCCTTTTAAAAAGATACAAAATACGTCTTCCAAAGATACTGCAACATTCTCGGCAGTAATTTAAACAGCATACCTAAAATTCCCGTTTCCATCTGGTTAGCGCTCTCATCTACTGTAAGCGGTAGTCTCACCAGTTCATTCTGAAAATTTTTAATTTCCTTCTTTTTTTTTAATTTTCATGCTCGTCTTGGTGAATACGTTTTAGGGACTACTTCAGCCGTGATTTCAAAAGTTTGCTGCACTATTCTTATTGCAATAGCCCACCAGAGAGCATTATTATAGAACAGCGTGTTTAATTATAAATAAACGCAGTACCTGATTAGTTAGGCAGGTATTACGATATGTCTGAAATGGTAAAGGTTATTACTTAAAACGAAATTGAGTTCAGGGTTATTGCAAATATTAATTGTTCCTTGTCATTATGCAAACTTTAATTAAAATGGCATCTACCGAGTGAACTCGATTAACAATAAATAAACACGAAAGCAGACAAACTCCATCCAAATGGAAGGTAAACGGAACATAAAAGTAAGTTGGTAACAAAAGAAAATAACATTTTTTTTAAGGTTTTAAAGGCACGGAACAGCAACATAAGAGCTTAAAACAATTTGCTGAAGGTGCCACTTGGAAGTGTTAAGTGAATTTGAAAATGTTAGGAGTGGAGGAGCATCGAAGTTACCGGCTGCTTAAATTGAGTCAAACAAACGAAACTCATCGACAAGATTCTATCATGCTGAGTTTAAGAACAATTTTTCTCTTAAAGCTAAACAAATGAGGCGCCATTAGATGGAGTGAGAGAGCTTAATCTATTTCTGACGAGTTCAGTGACGCCGACAAAGACAAATCGACGCTAGCCTACCCACACGGCGCGCAAAGGCGTTCCACTTCTGTTTCAATTCCACTTTTATTTGCGGATTAACTTCTTATTAGTCATTGTACTAGGATAGCCCGCTATCGGGATCCTTATGAATGGCTCAATTATTTTGCAGACTCAGTAAGCATTTCGGCGACTTCGTATGATATAGACGCCAAGTGTAAATATTTTTTATTTTTTATGGTTACCCTGTTTGTTGCGCATCGTAAGTATTAACGGTACTTAAAAAACACGTTAATCACTACAAAAGAACATAAAAATAAAACATTAGTTTAACATGTGCAAGTCTTTAATAACTTATGTAACAGTGGTATTAATAAGCTGACAACATGTTTATGCTCTAGCTGTGACACTGTGACAGAAATAAATTTTATGTGCTTAAATATGTCTGACCAAACGGCCCGTTGTTTTAGGTCTTCTACGAATCTCAATTTTTTGTTTAAATTTCACTGTTAAGTACCTACATTTACATTCTTTTAAACAAATTAATTAGTAGCCCGTATCGGTCACACTAACAAGTTTAACAATTAGATAGATTTAAACTGGCTTTTTGTCTGTTCTTATAACAGTCTGTTGTATTCTTTAAAAATATACAGTTTGATCAATTAGCGGCAGTGTAATTTAAATTTTAACACTGAAACAATAAGAAATAAAATTCTATTCAACAGACAGATCATTCAAACGGTGACGGGCAAAAATAAATATAAAAGGGAGAAGTGGTGCGTATTTCAGAAACGACAAGTTGAAGAATGTCGAAATGTGTCATCTGTCAGTTGGTATTTAAAACGATATGTTATTCTGAAGTGTCCGCGTTCGTAGTGTATCTAAATAGTTAAGCAGCTGTCTCGTTGTAAAATTTTACATTTTCTTAGAAACAAATGGAGATTCCTGTGTCTTTAATTCGTTTTTCAATTTTAGGTAAACATAAATTAGAAAAAACGGTGTAAACTCCATCACAAGCAAAGTGTTTTTAAAATGTTACGTCTTCTGAAATTTACGATGTTCCTATTTATAATAATTGCTGGAGCATTATGAATTCCAGAAATACACATTCTACATATGTATGTAGATATTTTTATAGAATATATTAATAAGAAAGGCAATTTCAATACTACATTTTCGTATCTTATGAAAAATAATTAGATTATGTATATTAGATAAAAATCAAAATGTAATCATAAATGAGATTTATCATAAGTTGTTTTTGTTTCACTAAAGTTTTACAGAACGGGGACATATGATACGCCCTACCTGACTTTTAATATAAACCCTTTTTTCCTTATATCAAGAATATAATAGAATACGTTTTTAAGCTTAAATATTACACTTTAGCACCTACATTAGTGAAAATGATAGACAAATGTTTAACAGGCAGTTCCAGATACGTTTTGATACATGATTCATATTGCCTGTTATTTCCGTATTAACAAATATAAAATTTACAGGTATATGAATTACTATATTCAACAAAATTTTAATTGTATTAAATTAAAGTAAGTTAAGAATAAAGTACAAAATTATTATTGTCAAGAAAAATGACACACAATTTCTCACTTTTAATGCTAATAACTCTGATATTGACAGTTGCATTTCTTAATCAACTAAGTCCTTACTGAGAAAAACAAAGTGAAGGGTAGTGTCACCGCCGCCACGCCATACAAATAATAGTTAATGGAATTGCAAAATTGTAAAATGTATTTTCAATTTTCCATCGAAAATGTCCCAATATTTCTTCACTTTGTGTAGATATTGTTTTTGCAAAGCGAAGTCGTGCTCAAAGTGACCACTTCCACCTTCAATGGAAAGTATTATGTTGCACGCTCAGCAGTTGTGCACTTGAAATACCAGGGATGCTTATACGTTACACAAGCGGGCGATTTTCTGGTGTTGTAATCAGTAAATGTATAAAAAAAGTTTATTTAGTCTCTTATGTATCTATTTCTTGTCTTTCAACAGTTATTTTTGAGTTGCTTCAAAGTTTTAAAATATTAAATATATTTTTTTATTTGCTACATGTTGACTAGATTTAACTAGTTTTACTTGTTATGAGTACTCTTTCATGCAGCACGCAGGATTTTATTTTTCCACATATTGTGATCATAAAGCTAGAAGAATAGTTAGCAACAATGCTTTTTGTTTATTACACGGTTCACGTTTCGTACCTAAACTTCAGCCTGCATGAAGATTATCCACTAAAATCTCTACTTGAATAGAGACTGGAGGATATCATACCCCACTGCATAGCATCTATGGAAGTTAGAAGAGAGCTAGTTTGTACTTATTCCATTGCTATCAATTTTGTAGACTGATGTCTACTAAATACCAGCTACTCGAGTTGTACTTGATATATTAACAGAATAAAATCAATAAATAATGTGTGATGAAATAAAATGAAATATACTCATACTCGAAGTTTACTATACTTGCCAGTAATTAAAAAAGAAAATCATTTTTATTTCTACACTATGACCACTGCTTAAGGCAGTAAGAAATAACGATTTTCCGCAAACTCCGTCAGGTAATAGCTGTTGCAATGTTATATCGAGTGCATCGTGATTCCACCTCGTTATGTTTTTTTCCAAGACTAAAAAATGCATTTTTTATTTAAATACAAGACCGAAAAGTTCTTCAGTGTCAGTGTAGGAATTGTTTTAGATAATATTTTATTAATGGGATAGCTTTAACGTCATAATGTTTATAACTTTCTGCTTTATTAGGGTCTGTTTTATACCGTATGATTCACAAACTTAATATTGTTTCTTTTTTTTGAATTATAGGGATGAACTATCAGTTCTAGCAGATGCATATGACATGAACCTCTGTTATGATATACATATGAAATCTTAAAATCCTTATTAATCATGTATGTGTTCAAACTTTCATTTAAAATAAAATAGCATTAGTATCGCTTTAGGACACAAATAAATGTGATGTTATATGTACAAACATATTATTACAAACATATAACATGACATCTAAAAAAATCTCGAATTTATAATGAACATGAGATGTAACTATGAGACTACAGGAGCGATTCAAAATATTAAAAACGATAGAATACCATATTAAGAAGTGCTTCGGTTGATAGATTCGTCACTATCGCTGTCAGTCATTATCCATAATTTAGCTGACCAGTTTGAAATACAATTTACATGCATGCATTCCATTCACACTGAATACCAGAACAAAAAGAACGCAAATTGTAAATGTGCATATTAAAACTTTAATTCTATTATGATACGTAAAGAAGGGTGTATGTATGTACATATGAAACTGGTAGTATGTATGTATGAAGTGTATGTATGTAACACTCAATAGGTAATAATGTCGGCTTCGAAGTTGTCTAATAAAACGTCGAACAACTTAGAGGCAAAATGTTTGGAGATCAACAAAGGTCTGACAAGGGTTGAAGTCTGTCGGTAAGTTTTAAAGATTATGTTACCCTTCTTAAAGTTCAAATGTAATAAGGCTCTTTTTCATTATGATTAATGAGTACTGATAAAATAGCACAAATACATTGTTGCTATACGAATATGTAACAGTCACTTACAACGCAAACCAACATTTATATTTAAAAAAAAATGCACATTCTTTACTAACAATTAAAAGTTTTACGCAAACAAATTGAAAAGGTGCATTGAAGGCGGTTATCTAACCTTTTTTAAAGTAAATTATTAAAATAAAGCAACTCTTTTTACATTATTCTTATCTTTTAAATATTCTTTGTAATAAGTAAGAATATTATTTTTTATATTACAAATATATAAAAACATTATTGTAATACAAAAATATAGTAGGACCAAAGAATGTCCAAAATTAAATGAAAATTGATTATAACACACTATAATCATGATGTTTATCTTCGTCTTAATAATTTACACACCGTACTGTCTTAACCGTGGTATTATCGTTATAGTAGGATAGAGAAATCCCTCTCTTTTCATGGGGGTCGTAAAAGTTGACTAAGGGATCGGACTGCTTTCTATCAGACAGTATGTATACAGTCATATAGTGGTTGACGGCTATAAGGTCAACCCCAATTACGTTAGTGGGAGCAAATTTTACCACAGCAGTTGGGTAGTGTGTGGCTATGCAATAACTGAAACTATATACTACATGCTTCAAGTTGCCCAGGCGAGATGTGTTAAATAAAATTTTACGTTCAATTACTGTTTTAGTTGTCAATGATTTCATTGAGCTGTGGATAAGCAGGTAGCAGCTTATACTAACATACGTATGCCTACCAGAATGTTAATACAAAGTAAATAATACAATAATATGAGCAACGTAACTTTCAAAGCGATTACGTGCGTTATATATCTTCATGGCTACATCAGCAGTCTGAATAGTTATAAATATTTGGCAGTATGTATTCATTTTTGGTTCCATTTATTGTTTTGAGATGACCTATCATTATATTTTTCAGAAAAACACCACATTCCTTTACAGATTGTTTTACTTTTTTTTTATGATACGTTTAGTCGCTAGGCTGTACCTAGTATTAGTACACTACTAAACTACAGTTGAATTGCCTCTAGTATACTAAGAAGCATCAGTACGCTATATATCAACCCGAACTGCGTTTTCCCGAGTGTATTGGACTCGACTTCAATTGAATTGTCTTGATTGATTGTTACAAGTGGTATTGATCTGTGCACCTAGATAGTCTTTCAACGACTATAATGCTACACTTACAGTTGTTCGGTACAAACAATATTACAGTTTTTGAAACGGTTGAGAGTTAATTTTTTATTTATAGCAATCCAAATATGTAATACATACATATGTACATATGGGTATTAAATGTATGTATTTAGCTTTAACAAAATCAAAAACTAGGTTGTAAAAGGATAAATATCCTAATTTTTATTTACGTATAAAAACTATTATGAGTAACGTCATAATAAACACGTCACAATAATCTACAAACACCAATCGCATACAAATTTGAACAGAAAAGAAACTTTTTTAAAATCGGACTAAGTAAGTAGGTGCGAGAGACGTAAGAAAGGAGCTATCTCCAAGTCCTATCGGGCTTGTCGATGTCAGTGGTCGAAGTTCAGGATTTAAGCTATTTATTGCAATCCCAGTGGATACGGGAATTTACGCATCTAACGATAAAAGGATAAAAAGGATATGCGAATAGTTTTCGCTATAAAACTATTTTGAAAACTAACTATATTTTTAAGGCTATTGAAGTTTTCTTAGCCAAAAGAGATAGTTTCTCAAAATTTATATCTATACTATACAAAAATTACCCTCTCTCTTATTTCAGACCCTACTATTTCACTCGAATATTTTTTAATCCAATAAGTGTAAGGATTACACAGTAATTAAAGGTAAAAATGAACATGACAAGCTGATAAAGTAAGTAATATATCACCGTTTTAATTTTGAATTAATGTTCTTTCCAAATCTATTAATCTAGTTTTGTATCCCCCCTCTGAATGTAACCCTGTTAAACATAGTAATTGTCGCAATATATCACTAGGACATAATGGATCCGCTTTGTCTTATGTTCATATATTCAGTATGCAAAACAACATTTATGATTATAATCGTTCTAAATTTGTTTAATGCTACCTCAAGAGTCGGTGGATTTGAGTCTTGCTCATTGCTTCTATTATAACCTTCCTGTGATCATCATTAGCCTATCCCCAAGGAATGCCAGCTATTCTGGTTTGATATCCAGGTCTCCCACAAATTACGATTTTGTTACCAATTTTCTTGTCAACTCTATGTTGTATATTAAGATGTAATTTTTGGAGATGAAATAAACATTTTTATTATTATTTGGAATGCAAAAAAACCCTAATGATTTTCTGTGTTCTAAATTCACAGTATGCTTACTTCTGTCTGAATAACTGTTGCAATAATTGAAAGTGTATGGATACGGGTTCTTCGTCCAGCCGTGTGCTTGTTTGTTTTCTTAGTTATATAAGTAGGATATCAGAAAGACTAAATCAATATTCTTTCCTTTTATACCTTACAATGTATGCTAAATGTCACTTATTACACTCTGATGTCAATATCTGCCTGGGAACAGTAACTACCGGCTTTGTACATATGTACATACATGCTAGAGGCACCTATGTCATTTTCTGTACCCCACTAATACATATAAAAAATTTATAATCAGAATCGCAAAAGCTTACAACATTTCCATTCATGCTTAATCTTAATGCTTACGAATATTTTAATTCAAATATTTGTCAAGAAACATCAGAGCTCATAAAACAACTAATACACATTTAAACAAGAGTAATTAACAAACGTTGCATATTTATGAGTAGATACATTTTACTTAAATATTGACCGTATCAAATTTAGATCTTAAATAATGAAATATATACTAAGCACAAATGTGTTCAATTGGCATCCTGAACATAAAATATTTTTATCTTAGATATCTTAGTTTGTAAACCTAAGTGTCCATAACTTTTAGGAAAATACACTATAAGAGTCTTAATAGCAAACGTTAGAATGGGGTAAAGAATTTTTCTAGCTTTTTAGTGAGAGTTATTTGGGACTTCACATTTTGTAATTTACACTCTTTTTAGACTTTCTAACTTTTTAAAAAGTGTTCTCATTTATTTCTTAAAGCTATTGTAAGAGAGAAATGCTCTATCTAATCTATATTTTTTTTTTTTTTGTAAACAACCTTATTACGTTCTATCAGAATTGTCCTTTGACTCTTCTGAGCAAGTATAGCATTTTTTCAACTAGCAACATTTTAAAGGATTTTATGCGATGGTAGATGTGTTCAAAATCACACCTCACTTCACGTTGAAGCAACGCTTGCGTTGCATTGCCACGAAATTAGTTAGGTTTCCGGAGGCCCAATACCCCCTCTCCTCTTTCCCATCTCCTCATCCTTCCTCTCCTCTTTCCCCTACTCGCATCCACCTATTTCTCAACACCCTCAAAAACGGGCAGTGGTATTACGAATTTTGAGGTGCAGGTGTCCATGGACGGCGGTTGTCACTTATCATCAGGTGACCCGTCTATTCGTCTATCCCAATATATAATAAAAAATAATAACAAACGATATGAAAACGCCTTCGCCTGCGCATTTACGCTTTATCACTTTATGCTGAGGCAAACTAAAACTGCAGTACCCATCAGTATAACTTTTATTCTTTAGCCATACGGGATAAAACTGCAGATCAGACTACTAAACTCATATATAATAAAAAAACTACCTTTGTGGTTACATGTAGAAATCAGATATGAAAAAAAAATATTTTAGTCTTTTTTTTTCTTATTTTATTTTTTATTTTTCTAGTGGAAACTCACCGGAGCTGAAGGCTGCGTCAACCGTGTTGCCATGTCGCCTCTTTTAACAATCGTCCATAACATATCTTGCCGCGAATTGCTGCGTGCCCTATATTTTACAGTCCAATGCAATAAATTGTTAATGCAGTTCAAAAGCTTAAAACGCAAAAGTACACACAAGTACAATTTACAACAAGGCACAAATATGATCAAAAATAAAATCAATGTAAGTTACAATTTGTTTTGGTTCCACTCTCGAGATTTTACTTTGATGAATCTTTATTTTTGATCACAAATTACTGAAGTAGGAGGATTAGCCTTGTAAGCGACACGCAACAGCACAATAAGAGCATTAAAATGTGGTAGACCGTTGGCGGAGACAAATAAAGTATGAGAGAACAATGCTCGACGACTCAGTGAATAATTTTAGCTCGCACCACCATCTGTTGCTACCAAAGATATAAAATGCCTGGAAGTGGATTTAGAGAGAAAGTGGGATTGAGGATGATACGACAATAGCTGTTAGTGTTTTAATAGATAAAACCAGTAGAAATAATAAGCGATTGAGCATTATTCATTTGACTTTTTTAGCAATATTTTTGGCAACGCACAATTTACCCACTATTTCTACCAACCAGGCAAATGTAACTTTTGACAAATTTCAGTCAACTATGTTGAAAGTATGTTTTGTCGTACTTATGCAATAATAGCTAGAAACGATACCATCCATTATAGTATAAAATGTATTAAATTGATATCCTTAAATATCCAGCAACCATGAAATGTGATCAGGTGACCACAACGAAATTAAATTGATGTACTTCTGTATTACGTTTAGCTTGAATAGAAATGGACAAGGCAGGGCCAAGGAAGTGTTTTCTTTAAATATTTCGCATTACCTACTTAAACAAACGAAGGCAGAGCATGCCACGGTAATATTTCAAGTAATATCATAGGTGTACCCCAGATCAATACTTCCATTCTACATTTATTTTTCATTTTTAGTTTTAAGGAAAAAGGTTTTAAAGAAAACAAAAAATCGCTATTCTTGACTATCTTAGTAAAGATAACGCGTACAACTGTTGAAAACATTAAATTGTCATCGGTCCTTGATAAGTATGCCAATTTAGAATTAATCCGACGTTTTGAAGGGGGTCAAAATCATGTTCAAAGTTTCCGTTGCACCTATGAAGCTAATAAAAGCGTGTTGAAAATCAAGACTGATATAAGTTAATCTAATCAGGAAGAACTGTGTACCTAGGTAAACTGTTTCTTTAATTAATGAATAATTTTACCTTATTTCAACCGTTGACAAAACCCTTTTCTACACTACAAAATGTATAGATGTCGTTAAAAATGCAGCATTTCCAGTTTGTTTTTTAACATTCATGTGGCCCGCTATCTTTACCGCCCTCGGGGGAAATAACCTACTGTCACGCAGAATATACTGGTCCGTACCACAATTAGAGATCGCCAGAAATTGCGTAATTAGAAGCCATTAATCGATCTTGCATAGTCTCGACCACTTCCCTCTTTGTTAGTGGCTGGTTCTCTTCTGTGCAACACAAATTAGTTTAATATATTGTTCTAACGTTATGTGGTACTCGTGTTACAAGTTTATGGTAAATAAATTTGGATGACTAGGATTTCTAGTCTTTAATTATATTCCTAAGGCAATTTCTTAGGTAGTTTATATATTACGAGTATTGTTGAGATTCTATTCCTTTCGTATACCTCCATTGATTTATGACCGTATGTCAAAATAATCTTGCGGTTTATTTTGTTACCCCATATTAAACATTCCAGATTCAGGATTTATTTAATTTAATTTACATTTTTACTGCTTATAAAGTGTTATCAAATAGTAATCGCCCCCTTTTTGTATATTATTGTTGTAGTAATTATACTAATATACTCATTTCATACAAATAAGTAATTTCGTGAACTGATTTTTACTAAGTAATATTGATGTAAATAAGTACGAATAAGGATTAACACTTCAAAAAAAAATTGAAGGGACAGGTCTGTACGTTTTAGCCCCTAACTTTTATAAGTACACCATTTTCAATCTTTACGTATTCGTAAAATGACCCCAAATCCGGGCTTTTCAATAGTGAATAGTGAAAGCCGGAAACAGTTTTCTCGAAATTCTTTGAAAATATAGTGGACCTGCACTTTCTGCGGTTGAGCCACCCTATGTGATTAGCCGATCGTTATCATGGGGAAGAGTAATGATAGTAAATGGCAGGAAATTACTGTGGCACCTCATTGTGTCTTTTCAATAACCTCATTGGTCCGGGGGACGTAATAATGAAACGGCACGTACAGATCATTCCATCTGTTTTCCAGTAAAAGTCGGCAGACGATTCCTTATTGTAACCTTATATACGTGAAGTTCATACGATACCCAAATTAATAATAATTTTAATTGAAGGATGATAATTTACAACACTTAAAAATTAAATACCGTTGTGAAAAGCCAAGACAACCATAGATACAATTTTATTTAAGGCGAGCAGGATCAAGAATATTACTCTCTATATTTCACGATAGATAAATAATCTCAATTGTATATGTGTAATTCTATACAGATGTAAAGCTGACACGACAAAGAATCAAATGTGCTAAGGTGCAAACATAATGAAAATGCAATGTAATTCCCATTTATTACGCTTTATATATTGAAGACTCGTGGAAAAAGTCTGTAACCACATTTTATTCGGATCATTGATGCTCTTCGATAGTTGCTTCAATAGGTACAATTATCACGTTTAAGGCTTTATAAGTTTTTTTGTATTGACACTTTTCTTTTTATATTCATACAGTGTATACTAAATATACTAAATAAATAAAGAATCTTTAATATTATATACATAATATTCTAAATAAAGAATCTTTAATATTAATATTACTTATTTACATCATTATAACTTTACCAAAATCGAAACATTTTATTAAAATCAATATTTCTTTAATAATATTTAAAGGATTTATTATTTATCTTAAATTTCCATATTATTATATAATATTCGTTTGATGTATTTTCTTAAATAGGCACATGAAAAGGATCTTTTATCAGCTTAACTTAGATTGGGGAGTGTAAGCAATAGCTGAGTTAAGCCAGGGTCGCATACTTGTAACTCAAACTGCCTGTTGTGGGGCAGTCAGAGACCTCGAACAATTATGCCACTAACATTTTTCTCTTTAAATATTATTACATTCACGGAGGAGAACGTGACAGATGTTTTTGAAAATTTAGATTGTGGAGTCGGAGTTAGTCTCTATCAATGCAACATCTAGCTTCATTCAACCCTACTTCTGTACAAGAATGATGCAGACAGACAGACATTCATTAATCATTTTCGTATCTCTTTTGACTGTTCAGTTTCATTTTTGACTGTTACTATATGAAAATACAGAAAAGTAATGTCTGAAAGCATTTGCTTGCTAGCAGGTTTTTGAATAAAATATATTCAAAAGCGTTTTTGATTTCAGAATTTCAGATTTCACTTTTTTTATATATTAGTAATTTAATAGAGACTTACTCAGAGGTCTCAAACTTCTCGGCACCAGCCAGTTCGAGTCATAGGTTTGCGACCCTGATTTCATTGAGCTATTGCTTATGCACCCCAATCCATCTGTATTAACAATTTCCTTTTCCTTTCCTTTCTATCCTCCCTTTCCTGTCAATATAGACCAAGTTATTCCATACTATTCCCAAAATGTCCGGATAACGGCAATAGACTTTACCCTTAATAACGTAAATGGGATTAAATTATTATTGGTAAAATGTGGAAGTTAATTACGACTCTGACTACTCCTTCGCGTACAATGTTTTACCTGGTTTATAAAATCAAATTAAACTGTGTTGAACTTTTTTTTAGGAAAATTGGCTGCAGCTTTTTTAGTTCTAAAAGTTATTTAATTTTTAAATCGACTTTGAAAACTCGTAGTACTTAATCTAATTCCGATTACAAATAAACAAAGAAATCCGGTATCGGTAAACTGTGCTAACGTACTCGAAATAATTAGTGTCATTTGGGCAATCGTCAATTTTGCATCGTCATTTACAGTCGTTAAATGTATTTTAACAATGTGTTAAAACTATACATACAGTCGTGGTCAACTAATTAAGGACATTCAAGATAGTGGACAGCAATAACCGGCTATGTACATATAAATATAAAACCCTGTTGATTTCTCAGTAACTATTATTTGCATAATTTGATCCGATTATTATACTATAAATGGCTGTAAATAAAAGATTAAATAAATATAAAAAAGTGTTTAATATCAAAGGTTAACCATGTATTCAATTTAAGGTACAATTCTGTAGCTGGACATTTAATTAAGAACAGTAAAGTAAAATGAAAAATAGAGTTAAACAGAACTAATAATCTGCAGTATTTTAATTTCTTTAACAACTTCATTTTATTACGGGTAAAATCAGTACCCAGTAGCAAAACCTTTGTTAGTAATTACCGCTTGACACCGATGTGGCATAGACATTATCAGTTTCTGACATATTTCAACAGGAATGTTTGCCCATGCCTCACAAAAAGCTTCATTAAGTTCATCTAAAGTTGTGGTACGATAAATGGCAACTTTTTTCTTAATTTCGTGCCAAAGGTGCTCGATTGGGTTGAGGTCGGGGCTATTTGCTGGCCAATCTAGCACTGATACCGACTGTCTGTTAAGAAACGACTTGACTGAACGGGCTGTATGTTTCGGGTCGTTATCATGCTGAAAAGTCCATATAATAGGAAGATGTTCCTCAGCATAGGGAAGCATAGTTTCTTCTAATATTGCCTTGTATTGATGTTGGTCTAAGTTACCCTGAACTTTCCTCACAGGTCCCACTCCACGTCCAGAAAATGATCCCCACATTTTAATGTTTCCTCCGCCATGTTTCACCTGCTTTTTTGTGAATCTTGGATTCATTTCCGCTTTTACAGGACGCCGTACGTATTGCCTTCCATCTGAAGAAATCAAATTAACCTTGGTCTCGTCAGAGAATAATACATGTTGCCATTGGTCGTAGGTCCAATGTCCATATTTACGTGCAAACGCCAAACGTGCATTTCTATGCTCTTTCTTTAACAACGGTACTTTGCGAGTCACTCTTCCGAACAACCCTGCTTCTACCAGACGTCGTCGAACTGTCCTCGCTGATACACTGACTCTTTCGTCTGCCCCAAACACTTCATGTTTAATTAAAATAGAGCCTAGAAACGGATCTTTCTTAGCTAACCTGGTTATCATTCTATCTTCTTGCGGAGTTGTTTTTCTCGATCTTTTTTTTCTGGGCACATTTAAAGTTGTGTTATTGCGCCTGAAATGTTGCACTGCATTGCATACCATAGTTTTTGAACAATTTAAATATCCTGCTATCCTTCGGTATGACCAACCACGCTCGACAAACTTCATGATAATTTTTCGTAGTGTTGCATCGCAACTTTTATTTTTGCCCATTGTTCTTCAAAATAACTCTCAAAACTTGAAATTACAAATCTAGATTGCCGCCAAAACTACCACAAAGAATAGGAGAAGAAAGAAAATAATAATTGAGATTCAGATTTTGAAACTAGAACGCAATATCTCAGTGTCCCTAATTAAATGGCCAGCCAGCATTCTTTGAACAAATAGCACTGTGATCATCTATCAGCTATACTGTAAAGAGGTTTAATGTTTAAGAAGTTGTTATTGTTTGTATAATTAGGCACATAAATGACTAATTATACTTACATGTAAAAGATGTGGAATATTGTTTAGACTCGTTGGAAAATAAAAAATAAATTCACAATTTGGATTAACTAGAGAGTGTCCCTAATTAGTTGACCACGACTGTAAATGAGGTTGTTTTTATTTTTCATTTAATTTCATTTAAAACTAAAAAAATCTATATGGAATCTGTATGAGAACATTGAACTATTATTCCTTTATATAAAATCTGAATGCATTATTAATAAGGCTCAGAGTTACAGCCCATAAAAGGACAAAAAAAATATGTAAAAATAAATACTTTTCGTTTCGTAATTTTTTTCTATAACTTTTCTTTGTCCTTTGTATAAAAGTTTGTTTGAAAGTTCATTGCCATACATTTTTAATAGAAAAACAACGGCCTTGCCTTTTTTTTCTATCAAAGTCAACATAAATCAAGAAAAATGAAATGCAACACCACATTCAATAAATAAAGTAATAAAAAAATGTAGTGCAATGTTTTTAACCTAATAAAGCAAGCTAAAATAAAAAAAAAGCTTAAATATTAGAATATTTGTGTAGTTTCTTATGGGATTATGTTAGGACGGCTTTTTTGTAACATATGTATTTAACGGTCTTTTTCGCATTCACGTTAACCAAATAAAGAACAACAATTCAAAGTACAATACTTAATCAATTATTTTATCACAGGATATTAATCCGTATCCTAAAATTTGTATGAAAGTAATGCTGTATTAGTGGTCTGAAACCTGTATAGGTGTAGATAAATCTGTATACAGGGCAACCCTGACGGGTAGTGCCAATAAGACTCGATATATGATTGCCCTGAATTCAACCACTAAGAAAACGTTCGGAACATACGTTAAGCCGAATCTTGCAGGAACATTTGTTCACTGAAACGTGTGACAAAATTGTAGCTAAACCTTCATTTTTCGATCACTCTCGCCCCTAACACTTAGCTTTCCCTTTTTACCAATTTCAAGAGCTTTTTTCACACATCAATCTCGTTGAATGTGGGAGTAATATGATGTAAAAGCGTCATACCGCTTGAATGTCAGCGGTCTGCGTTGCTTTGAGTTTGTTAAAATATATTGGCGAGGTTTTCCGGGAGATATTTGAACGGTGCAAGAACTTTTAAAGATTAATATGCGCCGTCGAAAGTATATATGATATGAGATCAAATTTGTATACTATTAATTTCTGGAATTTGTTTTGAAGGTTGTTTTAATGATTGGATGTGTTTATTTATATAGCCAATCATTTTCAGTGTTGAAAATACCTTAATACCATAAACAAAATACGTATTGCATCATTTATGTAACCCACGCTCAAGACTCAGTGGTGTTGTTATGTACGCTTAAATTATATTTTGTTATAATTATATAGGTGTATAGTTTATATGTTATTTATGAATATTCATATAACCATTTTCATCGAACATTTGTAATTAACTTCGCTATTTTTCTTCAATTTGTACAACAATATCCTGCTGTGGTTTTACAGGTTCAAAATACCTTTGCTAATAAGTTCAGTTTCTGCAGGGTGGCAGGGAGTGTAAATAAATAAATGGTTACCAAGTGCGCCAAGCGAGATGTATTATCCCAATTTAACAGGGATGAAAGACGGGATACAGCTAGTGCAGCTTAAATTGCTGAGGCTAGTGCAAAGTTATATGAAAATAAAATACCCAGTGGAACACAAGAAAGATATTTATATCTAGAAAATACTGGAGTACTATCAGGTATTAAAAACATATTGTGGACGTTAAGAACATAAATATTTAAGTCCATTTTCAAGTTTTTAATCACACAGAAAACACATAAAACTTCTTCACATCATAAAACTTTCTTAATACCCGTCCGTCAAAATGAATGCGAGTGCTTAACTCGTAATTACTACAACATAGTTATTTGAGAGCAGTATATAATGTTATCTACCCTCACCAAGCACATTATCCCATGTAAGTTGGCGTGTATAGAAAAAGCTACTGGATAGAGTAGCACCGCTTGATTAGGTCGGGTTGGAAACGGTCCTATGTGCTATAAACATTTTTGGGTAAACGTAATATTGAGCAGTTAGGATAATAGAATGGACCACAACGCGGCCGCCTGAGCACTTAGGGCTATATCTACCGATTTACTTCATGTAAACTGACAGATAAAGAAACATATCCCTTGTAGCGATTCACTGACATGGAATAACGTACAACGTACGTAACGTCTTTATTTTGGACTGTTCTAGATTACACATCGAGATAGGATTTCCAATTTATGATAAAAGGATTTATGAAAGGTATGTACGAAGAAGTTACTTAACATTGCTAATAAAAATTGCTTATCATAAACATTTCGTTTTAAAATTTTTCTTCTTAACTAAAATAAAACCTTCAGTTTTTAATACCTATTGTTTACACTTATAACATGTAAACAATAGGTATTAAACACTTATTACATGAAGATAACGTGATCCCCAATGTTCAGACCTTTGGTCTGAAAGCTGTAGTTCTTTGAAAATGGTGTGAGTACTCAAGGGATTTGTCACTTAGAATAAATTATATTTAGATCCTAACAAAAATACTATATAAAGTATTATTTATTTTATTTTCTTTAATATCTGCTGATGTCACATTAGTTGATCTCTAATCTTATTACGGCAATTTTTTTTATGCTATATTAATTATAAACCATTTTTTGTAGTTGAAACCGTAGACATTTAAGATATAAACAAGAAAACAAACAATTACATTACTTAAACATAAAAAAGCCGTCTAACGTGTAAAAAAGGTCAATCGCTGTTAAGTTTTAAAGATTTTCTTTTACTTTTTATGTCTAACATTATCTACAAGCCATTAAGTACTTAACTATTGCAGTTAATGTTTGGTAAGTTTTATTGAGGTGCAGAGTTAAAACATTCACTGTTTGTAGACTTACTTTTTCTATGACATTACAGATATTAATTTTAATCTTAATCTATACTAACATTATCTATATATTGACATTAGATTTATTTGACGGGCCTGTTGCTTTAGTAGTTAGTGGTCCTGACTCCTGAACCGGAGGTCGTGGGTTCGATTCCACAAGGGTCAATAATTTGTGTTCATAAATAGTAGGTCGAGTCATTGTTCTTTGTATCCGTTGATTGAATATTCGGAACACAACGGGACACAGAAATCAGTTCTAATACGGGAGTTGTCTTTTTAAATAAAAGAAAATTGAAAAAATCTTCTTGTTAACTTTTCTGTTGCTTTGATTCTGTACGGTTCTGTGGGAAATCTTTCACATCTAGTCTCATTTTAGTCTGCAATAGCACATATGCTTATTTTCATACCACAGTTTAAAATTTTCATGAACGTGTACATATTGTGTTGATCTACCTTATATATGTATGTCTAATATAATAATCGTATACGTTAGCTCCTCATATTTAGTAGCACACGTCACTTCCAATGCATTAATCTCGTCACCTTAATTTAAGCCATATTCGAAATAACCCTGGTACAAAGGCGTATATTTATATGCAAATATATGTATGTGGGAGTGAAGTGCTCT
Organism: Tyria jacobaeae; assembly: GCA_947561695.1. Taxonomy (NCBI): domain Eukaryota; kingdom Metazoa; phylum Arthropoda; class Insecta; order Lepidoptera; family Erebidae; genus Tyria; species Tyria jacobaeae. The sequence goes on from OX387209.1 coordinate 16,410,994, forward strand.
TTGATTTTAGAATGCCATTAATGTGTAGGATGTCGATCATAGATTTGGCATTTACGCTCGTCTCCGTTGGCAGAATGCTCACACAAGCGCTTTCTTGCTAATTGTATGATACAGTGCCGTCGGTTAGTAGGCAACTAATAAACAAACTTATGATTGAGCTATTTAGTTTATTTATCTATACTTTATGATTATGTTTTGTATATATAGACAAAGGGTACTACTTATTATTGGAAACGATCATTATATGGGACCCCGGCCACAATAGATTAGCTTAGCTAGATAATTACGGGTTTAATGTTTAATTATAATATCTAATAGTATATATTTACTATATTAATGATATACCTATAAGAACTTTTCATGGTCGGTAAATGTATAAAATCCATAAGCGTTTGTAAGCAGCGATGTTAAAGCAGATACAGTAAATGGCAACTGACTTACTATATCATCCTTAGGGGCAAAAGTACTAATAATACTAAAACAATTAACAAATTATTTATTTGTAATACTATTTATTAATATCTGAAGAAACCGTTCAGTAAAAAGTATGTATGTTTTTAAATATATTTATGTCTTTTATAGACCATACAACATCAAACTACCTACGCTGTAGTTTTACCAAGTAAATACATTGGTTACACTTACAGTAGCAAACTGGGGGTGTATTTATATCATAAATATAGTTATAATATATAACACGGGTGGCCACATATATCATCTGTTATCACCGACTCACGCTCACACTTCTTAAGCTCACAACAAAGATATGTGTATAAAGATAAGGATGTTTATAGGAAAGTTTTAAGTAGGTGTATCACCCAAAAAGAAAATATAATTTATTAAACTTCATAAAGATCAATTTATTTAAATAAATGTATGCTATATAGTCAAATCATCATTGTCAGTCTTAAGAAATAAAAGTATACTGAAATAGTCTAAATTTTAAATATCTATATATGTTATAAATTATGCCACCATACACTGTGTTATTTATGGTACCTTATGCAATCGTCCAAGATAAGCTTTTCTGTTAATACTTTTAGCTCTCACGGCTTAATGTTTGATTCAAATCGAAGTCAAACTAATTTTGTGTGGAATATAGCCTTAGAACATGATTATAAAATGCAATAAAATTTCCTTGGTCTTTTCTTATCCTTCTTTGCGTAATCAAATACTACGCCAACTAAAAATAAAGAGAGTATTTCGGGTCTAAAAGAGACCACCCTTGGACATTAGAGTATTTTTAATATCATGTTATGCACTGCAAGTAACATAAAAATATTTCTACGCAAATTTATTTTTACTAGAAAGTCTAATAAAAATCAGGTATTGGTTATAACTTTATGTACAAAGAGTTTTCGAGAAATGCTTTACTGTAAGTACAGAACAGCATTGGCATAAATCATATTATGATTGTATTTCTAAGACATTTTATTTTTACTGCGCGTAGAGAAAACTAAGTAACTGTTTATGGTACCTCGAAACTGTATAGAAAGCAATATGTTTCAATGTTGCCGTCGCTTAGATGGCATAGCAACAATCTTATCGTAGTAAAACGATATAAAAAAAATCTGTTTTATCGTTATAACGAGTGCTTAACAAAATTGTTGTAGTATTTGAGTAGATATGGCGATTGATGGGTCGTCAATAATCTCTTGACCACCGACTTTCAAACTAATTTAATAAAGGGCTAGGAAAGTGATAAAAGAGACAATGTGCTAGTACCTAAAAACTGTCAGGTTTATGTGGAATCATATCTACTTTGCTTATCAATTATATGAAACTCCGATATATGGTGGGCTCTACAAAGTTTAGGAGAAAGCTGAAAAAGTGACTCAAACTATGAAATTATTTAATGCCACTCTGATGTCGCACGTGAAAGTATCCAGCCATGTTGTTTGAATAGTCTTGCTATATCTGATTTGAAGATCTAAATTGAATCCTGGAGGGTGGAGGGGTGCATGGTCCGTAAAATACCCTCAGACCCGTAACGTATCAAACCGAACTTTATCTTTAAGAATATCTCAGATTAGGGCATTTCGGAGAAATAAGGAACTTTTACGGTTATTTTTCGGGTTCCCAAATATTATTTCACACGGTGGAATGACTTTATATGCTTATTTGACCATTTTATACCCTGTTTTGGTAATGAAATAAACATATTACATAAATGTGTTACTTAGTTATGATACGCTGAAAGTTGAAAATTTAAGTTGATATTTTGTTAGCGATTTTATGGCCCTTTTTGTTCAGAATTTCGTTACCGAAGTCATATGCTACTATGTGCGAAATGTCTCACAGACTTCAAAGTTAGATCTAGTGGCTTTTTTATTTTAAGTTAGGTGACTTCTTTTCGTTGTTTATAATAAATAAATATACAACGAGTTCTCGCACAGTTTTTACTCAAGAGACAAAACTAAACAGGTTAAAAATATATAGTCACCAAAATAGTCTCAGCTGCGTTTGTGAGACTACAAATTGCAACAATATATAAAAGAGTAATTTAAAGAACCTTTTAGATACGGGTTCCGGATAATGTATTTTCTGAGCTTAAATTCGTTGTATTTTTTTAGTTTGCTCTAGGCAAGGAACACTGAGGACAATAAGGATAATTTTCACTAAGATTTATTATTGCTGTAAACTATTACAGCTAAACTTGACTTAAGAGAACTATCTCTTAAGTCAAGTTTAGCTATCGTGTCTAAGGAAACTCATATTTGTCATTATATGAAAACGTGCTATAAAATAAAATATATATTACCTTATCCTACCACTGTTTTCTTTTTAAAAATATTTTATCGTGAAAACTTATAAAGATGATGTTTCTTCATCATCGAAAAACAAATAATTTAATTATTTGTTTGTTTTTTGATACTAAATAGTTTTATTATTGTGCGGTTCAATTCTATCTTACTATCAAAACCACAATATTATATAAAGCTGCATACATTTTAACTATATGCCATAATATTTGGTCCATTCCAAACAATGACGTCACACAAAATAAATATAAATTACCAAAGTGAAAAGTCGCATCATTGAGCTACGTCAGCTTCCCCTGATCATTTGTTACAGTCAACGCGTAAGATGAAAGCCTCGATACAAAACATATATGTAGCTTCACGAATCACTAGTCAAGCGAGCCTGATAGTAAGTCCACACTGCATTTGTTTCAGAAAGGATATTTTATAATATAATTTTTATTAGACACAATACTACGATAAATATTTATACGAGTCGAAGTAACGTTTTGTTTCCTTTGTTAAAGACTTCACCATACCAATAATATAGACGTTTTTCAAATTTTTAGGGATTAATGTTGAAGAAAAATGATTGTCGTTGTTTTTAAAGTGAGTTAATTAAATAATCAAGTGTTACTACGTTAAAGACGTAACCCTGGATATATGTAGATATGTCTATAACAATGAAAATTTTATAAGTAACAAAAACACACACAAACAAGTCCTATCACTACAACTTCCAGCGTTCTCACAACACTAACTATATTTTAACCTGGGAAAATAAAAGAAGAAAAAAAAGAAAGGGGAAGAAAAGACAGTCAGTTCTCGTTAGCGCTGGATAAAACATTTCGTCAACTATAAGGCACTGTTAATATAGACTAATAAATAATTATACACAATATCAGCAGAGAAATCATATAGTCTATTTATAGAGACCACTTACCCGAAGTGACTGACCTAAAATGAATGTGTTTATTCCCCTAAATTCCTCAAATTTCTTGTATTATTGTCCCGATAGTTTATCAGAATACCACGATATCCGTTCTATTATTGTACAGATGAAACTTTGATTCGATACAATATAACTTGTGACAAAGACTTTATTTGCAACTTTATTGCAACTTCAATTTATGTTATATCGATTGATTTTACGATGCTTTCTTAAATTGAATTAGCTGTATCTGAAACATTATGTACATTTGTAAATAAATCATGCCATGAACAGAGTTAAGACCCACTGAACGGAATTAAATGTCGCTTTTTGTTTTATGATATGCATCTATCCGGAAAATAACATGTAAAATTAAAACGTGAATTTTGGTGCTTTGACGTAGAGCATTATGTGATACGAATGATCAAGACATACATTAAAAACGTTTACAATATATTTGTTTACTATCATATTGACGGACCGCATTAAAATAAAACACCTAGAAGTTTTGAAGAGTGAATGATACATGCTACGTTATGTATAGAAGCCAATTAACTATTTTTATTTTCAACTCAGACTTAATTCATTATTTATATAATGCACAGATTGATTATAATATAATTATATACTTAATACTATATTACAACTTTACTGCTGCTATTACTTACTATTCGTACGTAATTATTTCACCAGACAAGTTTAGTAATACTTTTAAAGTGACAATAAAGAATTCTAAAGAGCAACGTCAGTTTCACTTTGAATTTATAAAGACGAACCATATTGAATTCATAGTTATGCTAATACACGTAGTCCGTTCCCCAATACCCCGTCAGTAAGAAACTTAGCGGAGAAGCAAGTTTTAATAACTACAACCTCCACAAGGCATCGCTTTATAAAACACACGTGCGGTTTGATTGATGAGCTGAAAGTTTGAAGAACGCTACAGGTACATTACGTACACTTGATTAGAACAACGTGTGAAGAACGTGATTGGAATTTTCTGTTGGTTGCTTATTTCAGCTTTGTGTACTTTTGTACAGATGCTTTTATTTCTATATAACATATTGTATTCATCGTTATTAACTCATAATATTTAGCCGCGTGGTACTATTACTGTCGCAAGAGGCGACTTTAAAATTGAACTGTTATCTATCAGTCAGTATAAACAGTCATACAAGTGTCCGGATGACGGCCTTAGACTTGCCTCTATACATGCCCACATAAGTAGGACTAAATATTGGTTTTTCAAAAAGTGTCTCGGCAAAGGCGTAGGTTTACTTATATATGAATGTGCGGGCGTAAGTGTATATATAAATGTTAATTAATGATGCAAATGCATATATTCAAGAAAATTTGATGTCAATAAAGCTATCATATTTAAATTTAAGTATTAAGTCAGACGAACCTCGCGGGTATTTTGCAATAATGGCTTTAGTCGTTTAATTAAATCAATAAAAATAGTAGTAGTAGTAACGTCTCCATAAAATAGCATTACGTCTTAAGGTAAAAAATCATTCGAAAATGTTATGTGATTTCTTAGTTAGGCCGCAGTTTATATTTACCTTCCTTTACCTTCTGATGCCTTATTCTATATAAAGCCAGAATAAAACGTACAAAGTCATAAAGTATTAAAAATTGCCAAATAGTAATGATCAAAACTAAGTAAAATTTTGCAATGTAACTTTAGCTACGGCTATTACTAACAGCATTCACTATGCCTAGAAGTAGGCGTTCCTTGACTTCGACCACAATAAATAGTGAACACAACGAAATCAAAACTTTTACAGTAGCTTCATATATTAAATGAAATACGCCATCAGCGGTTCCCGTCCGATATGAGATCAACATTATTTGCTAGCTTTGTTACCTAGTAGAGACCGTGTTTTATAGACATTGGCGAAAGGGAAGAATGGAATCGAGTTTGTGGGATATAGCAGAAATCGGTTTCGTTTCCTAAGTTGCATACTCACTAGGCATATAGTTTGTCGCGAACTTAACAGAATAAATAAATTAACATTAAATGTTAGTTCAACATTTATTTTCTTTTAAAAAAACGAATAAGTGAGTCATAAAAAAAACACTGATACTTTTATTTTAGTATATCTGCATATTAATGCTCAAAGTACAATTGCAACATATATTTTTTTAATTAATAAAAGTTTTTAGGGATAAATTAAATTGTTTGAGGTGATTCTATTTCTTTCTTGCCATTGCGACTGAAATAGCAGAATAGGCAGACTATTATCTGCAAACGATCGTCCTCTTCGAATGAAGCCTAAAGGTCTGATTCTTGATAGGTGCGTCTCTCGTGCCATAACGTCGTGTCCCGCAGGAAATAAGACATGTTTGAGGTGCACGCTCTCAAGGTCCCTTAACACTCGTCGTTTTATTATTATCTTATTATTTCGTATTTTTTCACGTGATCAAATATTTCGTTATGTTGTTGTTGTTGTTTCATTTTCCTGTTGCTATTTTTCTTTTCATGCATTCCAATGACTGACTTTTTCACTATAAATGTTTTGAGGAGGAGTATGTCTATGGAATAGCTCAAGATTTACCAATCGATTACTTACTGATTTAGCATTATTTGATTTGATAGCGAGCTCTGAACTATGAAAGCAAAATAACAAATTACAAGAAATAATTGTTTTAAACTTCACAAGTTTGTAAACATTTATTTAAATTGACTGGTATATATTTTTTGCCAAACAATGTATTTAACCCTTATTATATCAAAATTATAAAAATAGTGAGATGAGATAAGAGGATAGATAAGAAAAACAATATTTAATGCTTGATATTAAGCTCGTTAGTTTTGCATAACATCGGTTTCAAAAATCTTGATGAACAGTGGACACATAACTTTAAAATAGCACATCCTTTTCAAAAATATTTCACTCATAGAATGCATTCACAACTCAAAAAGAGTTTGAGGTTATTTTTCTCATTTCAAATTCTACGTACGGCGAGTGGAATCGTAAAAAGCGGATTATAGTCGGTGAGCTCGCGTGGTGGATAGAATTCGTGAGAATAAGCCGAGTCGCAATATGGGCTGCTTTATTTACCCGTAGCCACTAAGCTGCATATAATGAAAACGCACTGTCGCGGGGCGTCAAACGACAACGGAAAAAGTAAAAATGTCTAGTCGTAGCAGTATAAACCATCTTGGCACTTCATTGTTTATGTTACACAAATTTTTAAAATTATTTTTTAACTTTTATATGTTATTTTGAACTGGAACAACAAATGAATGAACGTAAATACCCCTTTTGAGCTGAAAGCTAGTAACAGAAGTAGAACACAAATGTTATTTACAAAATATTAACGCATGCAGCTAACACAATCAAATTTATTTAATGAAGCTTCGTTTATGAGCATATAACACGTATCCCTATGGACATACAATTGCAACCACTCCACCTATTTAACTCCATGATACATGATTTATAATTTCATGTTTTATGAGCTTACGTTGTGTAACAGGTATGTTTTTTGAAAGATATTGAAAATAATAATTATTTACTGAATGCCAAATATATTTTGAATTTGACCAATCTATTAATTAATTATACATAGGCAGTCTAGATCAATAATCTAGATTTACTGAGTTGCAGTCACGGAGTATTGATTGGTAATTTGTGTTTAATTTGTTGTATTTTATAGAGACTGAAATAAGTACAAATTTTGATGTAGTCGTTTCAAATATATAAATTAACATGGATCAAAACTACACAATCACAGTTCTTTAGCGGTTGCTTATCCGTACACGTCGCGAGACTTGTCACTTGTCGCACGCCACGTCGCCTCCTCACTATTGCGATACTGAAACCCTATAGGGGTTTTCCTGTTCGTTATTCAAAATGTTTTCTAACGTTAATTGGTCATAAATATCTATAATATATTATTAACAATGAGCTCCTTAAATTATGTTAGTCAAATATAACAGACACAATATTAACCTGAATACTTTTTTTCAGACTAAAGCGTATCGTAACACATCGTATTTGACAAGTGACTCGTACCGTAACGTATTGTAACCACATCAATCACAAACGTATACCACAGCAATAAGTGGAAACACAGAACACAACAGAACATAAACATTCTAGCAATACAATTTTATATTCGTCTATAAATCGTTTGTTCCTATTCCGACAAAGAGCTTCCAACTACTGTAATACGTCCGTCGCATATCAGTTCACATAAAAATGTTTTATGTTAGTGGCTAATAAATGACATCAGCAAATTCGGTAAGACAATATGAGAAGAGGCTGTGCATCCGTTTCTTTTATTTCCTCCCCAAGTAATCATTGTTTCGGGAAAGGGGCGCCGGGTCGTCGACAGCTATAGCTAATATTCCCTCGCTCTGCCAAAACAAAGATACTGTATATACATATATGATTGGAATAGCTTGTACAGAGATTTGATACTAAAATTTTATGTATATTAAAAATACCGTATATATATATGTATATATAAATATTAAAAATACCATATTGGTATCCGTTTCAAAACGCGTGTTTTTTTATGATATTCAGATGATTGTCATTTTTTTTAGCATAAATTTTATTATCCTTGGATTTTGACATGCAGATTTATTTGTTAGACACACTGCTCTGTATTAAACGACGAATAAACATTCATCAACTGATCTAAAAATATTGAGCAATATTTAAGGAGATAACCGTTTTTACTGCTTTGCTGCACTGTTTAAATATTTACGTAAAGATAAAGGGAAAATATAAGTTTAGAAAGAATTATTCCAAAAAATATAAATTTATTCATTGAATGATATTTCTAGAAACATATTGGGACTATTATATTTTTTTTTCTTTTAAGACATAACTACCGAATGACTAGGCTCAAAAATTATTGCAGCTAAGTAGTATAATAAATAGCTATCAGTTTGTTTCTTATTATAGGGTGGATTGCAAATTATCACTAGTGCAATGATGATTGCACTAGTGATAATTTGCTTTTATCAGACGCAAAAGTGATACGCAAAGTGATATGAAGTTAGTCGTATAAATAAGTAATTTAAAACAAAAAATAGCTTCTATTTGACTCATCAAGGATGGTTAGGAGTAGGTTTACCTTATTTCATCTTATTTCAGATATATTAGTTTTATGAAAATAAAGTTACTTTATACTTCATTCATTGTTATAACTGGCAGTAATCTACACAAGTTTCCTCAAAAATAAATGTGTTGTTTAACTGTAAGTCGTATCATCTCTACTATAATATATCTTGGTCTACATAAACCCTATTGCATATTGCTTCATATTACATAAATTACAGTGGACTTAATATATACATATTCATATTGTTAATATTCTGAAAATTCTAATGCAACTTGGGTTGGCATAATATTTATATTAAAAGTTAGTTGTGTTCAAGCTGCTGTGCGAATAGCTAATGAAACCGTTTTCCATGAAAGGTAGAATTTACTTCGGAAGCGTATGGTCTTACCGGCAGTGTGGCTTTGTTGTTATTTGTGGTACTTAGAATATGTGGTACAGAATATTTATTTACTTGCACAAATATTGAGATTGTTAAATATGTTCTAATAATGATTGTTCAATCTCAAAATCATTCAATATATTTTATTCATACATATATTGAAAGTTTTCGTGATTGATTGTTTTAAGCGGTGGTAGCATAATGGCTAAGAGAGAGATTAAATTAAATAATTACAGGTGCGAACCTAACCTGGTACACTACAGTGAACCCACTCCTAAGCTAAAGCTTAGCTGGAGAGGTTAACAAGAATACTAGTAATCTGTTCTTACGTTGCTAGTATTCCTTAAAAAAAAATGAATTACATAAGTTTTTAATTACACTCAAGACAAGCATCTAGATGTATCAAATTATGTAAAATCAATTACAATTCTTTGAGTATCGCATAGCTGGTCCTGCGATGGTCATTTTGATCGACGCGACGGATCGAATTGTGATGTTATATACTTTATAGCTTGTTTAATAAACCATTGGTTTCAAATAACCTTTGATATCCGACTATTCCGAATAGATCTGAACTGTTATAAAATAAAAATACAGTAGAAAAAAAAATAATATAAATGTACTTATGCATATATTCTAGCATTTAGACCGACAGGTCAGATAGTAGAAAAATCCATTCATCATATTTTATACTTTCATCTAAAACTTAATATAGTGAGATCTAATTTACTTGGAGTTCTATAGAATAAATCTGAACAAAGAAAATTTAATTCGTATTAACATAATGGCTCGATACGCTAAGTAAATTGACTTGATTGCGCTACGAAAGATCAAATAGTACAAAGCCTTTTATTGAATTGGAGATATCAGAATATTTGCTACCAACAAAATATAGTCTTTGTATGATTTTAGTTCAGATTTACCGTTTCCACTAACTATATAAATTGGTTCTTAACTATTTTCGACATTGAAACCTGACCGTTTACTTATTTACCTGACCTGCATTGCTGTAGTTGCTAAGCAAAATTCATGATCTATGAAGGTTCTTCATGCAATACGCAATACAAAGGCACATAGAAAGGAGTGTATATACCAGTACCCCTTTATATACCCTAGTTAAAGTGATATTAGACAGTCTCTAAAGTTCACGTTTTAACAAGAGTTTATTTAAAAAACTATTTTTTAAATATTATTGAAAGTAGAAGAATATTAGTGAATCCAATGTTACATTTTTACATACATATATACATTCACGGCTGAATCCTCGAAGGGATAGGCAGAGGTATAATGAACGCCCACATTTTGCTGATTAAATTTTGGCCCCATTCACGTAATAGGGGGCAAGCTTATTGCCGTCATCTGGGCGCTTGGGAATTAGCTTAGAAAATTTGCTAATTATTTATTTGGTATTTGGTTTGGTATGTTGACCGGAAAAGGAGTGTAGAAACGGAAAGGATATTGCTTATACAGATTGATTGGGGCGTATAAGCAATAGCTCAAGCAAGTCAGCCTTTACCTTTAACTCGAACTGGATGGTGCCGTAAGACCGACTCCTAAAACACTAGACACTACACTCCAAAAAATAAGTTTTTTTGACTTAAACAGTCTTGAATATTGCGTTTATTCCGTTAGTAAAATAAAAATATTTTCTAACAAAATTTATCTGGATTTCATCTAGTTTATATCGAGAGTTCAGAAAGAGTTGGTCAAATTTTAGGAGCATGATGTGGAAGTAAACACATTGTTGATACACATTTTAAAAAGAAATTGCAAATATTTTTTCTTTGTAACATAATTTTTCTCCTCTAGTTTCCACATACCTAAACAAAATGTTATGAATTTGGTCAATCATGGTTCAGACGATTTTATATTTTTTTATGCAGACTATATAATTTTGTATCAATATTTCATAATTTCATATATACATACATGTGCATTCACATTAATAGTTGCAAAAGGATAAAAATATATTGAAATACCGTTTCAACTGATGCGAAAAGGGATAATATTTATGGACCATAACTTACAAACTGACTGCGTCCCTTTTATCTGACACGTGGAAGCAAAGCAAAGTTCGTGTGATTCAAGCAGTTCGTCATATCTGACTCCATTGTTAGACCCCTCCTAAGCTTTAGTGAGATTGGTTTTACTCTTTTGCACCTAAAGTTATTGTTCTACGGCCACACTTCATTATTCAAAGTCATATAACTCGAGTGCGAGAGGGGACGAAAGTGTTTTCCATTAAAGATCGATTCTCGTTTCTAATATTTTACAAATCTATGTTACTTGTATGTATATGTAACGTCTCTTGGAAACGATGTTTCAATATACTTATAAGTTTTTCTTAAAGCTTATTTTTTTTTATTTATATTGATTATATTAAAGTTTGTTTCGCACATCTATTTGTAAATATTATTTTTTCTCATAGATGACAAACGAGCATACTGCATATACAACCTGATGTTAAGTGGATACCAGCAATTGCAATCGCAAGTCCGTTGGCGGCATTTGAGTACAGTTCATATTACCTTGATTTTTGACTTAATTTCGATGGAAAGAAGTCCTTTTTATAAAAGAGCTTATGCGAATGGTGTTCCTAAATTTAGAGTTTACGATTTCATCTGAAAAACGTTACATCAACTTCTTCATGAAAAAAGTTTATTAAAAAAAACACATACATTAAAAATGTTAAAAAAGATTTTTGTTATGACAGACACAAAAAAATCATATCGTCGTATTTGTACACAGGTGTTACGTAAAATAAACTAAGTACTACGTCATAAAAATTCATGGCACGATGACGAAAAAATCTCTGAGTGAGAAAATATCCAAGATTTTATCCCCAATGTTTGCTCTTGGTGGTTAAGCTGCATCTAATGAAATCCCCTGTCAGGATATCCTTGCACCATATCTTAATACGACTGTATAGAATTGATACTTGTATAAAGGTATATATATACATAGCTCATATGCTTTAATTTTGTAACCTAGAACAGGGTCCAAGATACGCCAGAATTTACTTTTTTATATCGACGTTTCCAAGAAAAGAAAAAACTAAAGTAAATAAATTAAACAAGAAATCGTTACCAAAGAAATACACTTGTGATGAGTATTGTAATGTTTAAAACTGTATCTTACTAAAATAATTGAACATCACTAATATGTTTAAAAGCACAAGCTTATATTATCGGTAGCATATACAGAAGAAAGCAGTTGTATACAATAAAGCTAAAATGTATATTCTCCTTCAACTCTTTGTAGGCACTATCCTCAAAGCTTTAATTTAGCTTCCTAATATAACGAAGTCGTTAGGATAGCATCATTGTAGATTTAATTTAGACGTTTCGGAGTTACGAGAATTTAGGGTCAGGCTAAAATACCTACACGTCTAACATATAACTAACTCTTATTGGTTTAGCAGTAGTTAGTTAAAAAATAGTCACAAAGACATTGTAAGACTTTCGTTTAGTTAGAAAACTCGGACTTTCCGGCCCCAGCCAGTCCGAGTTATAGGTATGCGGCTCTGACTTACTTAAGCTATTGCTTATACTCTCCAATCCATTAATCCAATATCCTTACCTTCCCTTTCTAACCTACCTTTCCAGTCAATATATATTAATATGTTCCTCCTCCAAAAATATCCCTATGCAATTCCCAAAAGTACCCGGTTGACGGCTAGCCCTCAACTAAGTTATGTTCGGCAAAATGTGGGTTTTAATTGCGGCGTAAAATAAAGGTGTCAGGGTATGTTTGTGTAGGTTGCGTAATTTTTCAAGCATCAAGATTGTTTCTGGCATTAGAGTGAATAAGACCCTACTAAGTATTTCCAGTTTAATTGCGTTTGGTTTTTTGTTTTGGTTTATCATTCCTGATTAAGTTTCTCCATTTATTCTATAAATATTTCTTATTTTTATCATTAATATACTTATACATTAAATTATGACTTAGCTGCAAAATAGTATCAATTAGTAATTTAATTGGATTTTATGTCAAATAGCCAAGATTTCTTTAGTATTTAGAGTTGGATATAATAGAATACTTTTTATTTTACACCATGTAATGTAAACAGCGAATCGTAAAAATGTATACTATAGCTAGGTATACTGCGGTCTTATTGCTAAAAGCAATCTCTACCAGACAACCTTTGGATGGATTTAGTGCAAACAAAAATATATGGTAGCTGACGCATAATAAGTATATACGTAAAACATAATAATGAAGGAAAAGTGAAGGCTCTCAATTAACTTTCGCAGCTAATTCAACACGCACTGTCTCTCTATCTCGACAAGAGTGGTGTCGTGTGAGAAATTTCAATGCTTGAAATTATATAATATAAAATTGAATATATTATACTATAAAATTCATGAAGACATATTATAATATAAAATTGTACTTTAGTATTATGCCGTTCTACCTAAAATCGATAAATTTAGATCACTGGTATTGGGCAAACAGAAGATACGGGTCTAATTCAATCGGTACTGACAATTGGAACTTTTGTGTGGCTAAGGGTACTTCCTAAGAAATCCTCCGTAGCTGTAGATATCTTTGAATAAAACCCCCACTTGAATTGAACAATGGGCTAGTTCAGCCTAGTGGACATATAACGCTTGACCAATTTTCTTTTGTGCCAATGCCTACGATTGGAGAATATCAAACGGGGTGTTCAGACAGTGTGCTGATTGAGCCTTTTTTTGTTGACAAATCCTTGACTTCGTCAAATTCACTGAACAAGGTTTACTGCCACTTTCAGGTTTTAATGTGTATACATTATATGTACCAGAAGACCCAAATATTTTTAATGCCAAATTAAATGACTACAAAAATAATTTCAATGCTGTAGTTCGTGTCATCTTGGTATACGTTATTCAGAATATAGCTCGCTAAAGGATGAGTGATACGTTAAATACTCGAAAGGAGTATTAGAACTTCTCGAAAGCTAACAGAAAAGCGTTTTCTTGGACAAATGTTCTGCGTGTTATAACAAAATTGCTAATGGGTACTCACACGAGTTTTAACGAATATATTTCAATATATAAATTAATATTAATGACAATGTATCGTATATAAGTAGAGTTGTTGATTGTTTGTTGATTTTGAGTAGATATTATTTTTATATTATAAGACATACATAAATTTTAAAAGTGAATAAAATTATGTGTTGTGAAAGTTGTGATACATAAAACATTAGATAATTTAGGCCTCTTGTGAGATTAAAAATAATAAAAAAAAATTAAAGCACTTCGTAAACCGCAAAAAAAAGAAACTATTTAGGATGGCAAGTTGACGGTGCTGGCGCTGCTTGATTTAAGTAACGCCTTTAACACTATTGACTTCGACGTCTTGCTAGGTGAACTGGGCTCTCTTGACATATCTCCAACGGCAGTTGACTGGTTTCGTAACTACCCGTGCGGTCGCTGGCAGCGCATTCGTATTAAGGATAGATTCTCAAGTTGGTGCACTTTGCAAGCATATCTTCTCTGCTCTTCGCTGTTTTCATAAACTCTATTTCCATTTAACTAATTACCTCCTACCACCTTTATGCAGATGATTTACAGATTTATACCCAAGCATCTTTGCAATGACTTACAGAAGCTATATTCACAATAAACAAGGACATGAGCTGAATGTAAACCCAATCAAAACGCAAGTCACCGTTATAGGTAGCTCCAGGACTACTTCTAAAATCGTTTGGTCACAACTGCCCCAAATATTCTGCGCTGGTGCCACCATTCCTATAGCAAACACAGTAAAAAACTGGGGTATACATATTGACAGAAACTTATCCTGGGGTCCACAGCTACAAGATGTAAGTAGGAAAATGTTTGCTTCTGCAGGATCTCTGCGGAGGTTACGAAACTTTTTACCGGTTGCCACCAAAACTGCGCTTGCAGAATCCCTTCTTCTTCCAATTCTTGATTACGCAGATGCCAGTTTATCCTGACCTCACCGAAGACCAACTTAATAAGCTTGAGCGACTTCAAAACTGTTGTATACGGTTCATTTTTGGATTGCGCAAATTAGACCATGTTTCTGAGTTTCGAAATAAGCTCAACTGGTTGCCATTTCGCCTTAGCCGGAATATTCACATCTCACTGTTGTACAGTATATTATTTAATCCTAACACTCCTCTTTATCTCAAAGAACGATTTGAATTCTTACATAGCACACATTCGATGGTCCTTAAACTCTCTCTCCATCCATTGCCTGCAAGAGATCGCAAAACACGATAAGGCCGCCAATTGTACAAATTCAGATTTAGGAATATGTTATGACAATATTGTAATATCTTTTATTTGAACAATAAAGAGTTTATCTATCTATCTATCTATCTATCTATCTAGGATGATTGGCCAAATTTTCATAGCTTTTGAGACATGTAAGCTCAAGACTCATATTTAACTGCTACTGTAATGTTGTCCATACACTGGGTGCTGGCAATAAACAATAAAAAGACCACTTTAAAATGGTTTCAGTAACTAAAATCAATTTTCAAAAGAAACAATCTCAATAAAATAGACTTGCCAAGCAACTTTCCAAGAATTTGATAATTTATAGCCGCAAATAGAAAATAACCGTTTCGTTGCTGAAGCATCTAATTTTCAACATTGTAGCGCTGTGTATTTATTTCCGTGGGCTTTGTTCTTCTATCCGCGAATTAAGCTAGATCCGCGACGCGCCCAATGATTTATACAAGCCACGCTCATCCCGCTTTATTTACGGCCGCCGTTCTACAGAATAATTACAGGCCGGTATAAACGTTTGCGGATGTAAAAAGGGATTACCCTTTAATAATTACGGCATAATTGAGAAAAGAATGAAAAACGAACTCTTTATTCAACTGAAATTACTATTAAATGTTACCGCGCCTTCAGTTGCCATAGCTCCTTACAATTAAATATAAAAAAACAACTACATTCCATAATGATTCTTTAACTGCTCCTTTAATCTGTAATGAAATTATGTTGTAACAATAAACCAATTTAATTTTTCCGCATCAAAGCTCACAGTACCCAAAAATATAAACATTTTCTCCATGCGTTAACAAAAACAATGAAAGAGCGAAACCCGAACATTTTTGTATGTTTTTCACAAAAAGATAAAAAAAATACTTTAGGTAGGTACCCGGTTGGCCGCATTCAGTTGGGTAGCTGGGCATTGTTAGCCCGATCAGATTCTGTTCATGCATGCCTGGGTAAACGGAAAGCTTGAATACATTCATATTAATTTATTGTTATTTATTTTTCTTACCGTCACTAAATATTGTACAGATCTTGAAAGAGGTCAATGTTCTAAATTAGCTTTCATGTTGGTTATATTTGCAGAAGCTCAAGAATTCTTATGTCGGGTTTGTTCACTCATCAATTAAATTGTACCTAAGTGCCACAAAATGTTTTATCAACAAAATAGTTATTTTGTTACTTATTTTCATTTACAGGCCCTCAGAATTACTTGTTGCTACGAAGCATCCATATCAATAACACATTATGTAAGTATACTAACTACAATATATACATTTATTTCGTATTTCATTTCTGTAGTTCTAAATAATTTCGAACCTCCCTTACATTCTATATAAAATTACAGGTATTTAGAATTTAATTTCCATACATAAATGTATACCCAAATTAAATATCTAAAACGACAATAATAAAACTACTGACTGAATATTTTTAAACTATTATATTTAAATAAAATAATGACAATATTAATATTTTTGCTCTTTTAATGCCATAATTAAATATAATATCAATTGAAATAAATTTGTATTCAAGTACAGTCACCGTTTGGCAGTAAAACAATCTAAAACCGCAAATAAAATATACAAAATCCTTTTGCAGGCGTAACAGCGGTTTTTAAAATAAACCAACATACGGGTGATTCTACTTCTAAATCCTCCGGGTATAAAAGTGGGAATACATTTAAAATAAATATTTAGGTAAGGAAAATTCATTGCTTATTTCTGTCTATTGAAAGAAATTCTCTTGCAGTTTGCAATTCATAGACGGGCGTCGAGTGCATTAGCTGCCGCAGCGCGACGCGGGCATGTAATCGTATTTACATTATAAATTTGTTCGTACACCTAATGGCCTCTGCAACTGAGGGCAAACAAGCCGCAAGCGCATTGGAACACTTGTGGTATTGGGAGTGATATAAGTTTTCCATATGACAACCGCTCTAACGTTTGACTACGGAATGCAAACAAAATTTTTGGCTGTGTGTGTACTTTAAGTGGTCATAATGTTATTTGGTATAGGCACAAAGTTAGGTACAGAGAAAATGCCACATAAAAAATAATGATTTATTATTGATCTTAATAAGCGTTTGTCTTACAAGTCATGTGATTCATATTGGCGTTTATCATAAGACTGTAGGTACTTATGATGATGTCTTGTATTTTAGTATTTACACCACATACCAATGTTTCCTGTTCGAGAACCACAGTAAACAGATTTATATTAAAACTAGTTTAGTGCATAGTTTAGCTTTTAAAAATAGTTCGGCTTTCATTTTATGATTTATACGTTTCCGAGTTAAATTCCCAAAATAAATACGATACCGAATCGTTTGTAATAATGAAGTAATCTATCTTTCTTTTTAAGTAAAAATGTGAAAAGGCTAGCTATATAATATAGAATAATATATATAAATAATATATATATATATATATATATACATATATATATATATTATTTATCTATCACTTTCATATTTTACTTTATTTTCCTTATTTTTATGCTATAGGGGCAAACGAACAGACGAGTCACCTGATGGTAAGTGTCTGCCATTGCCCATGGACACCCGCAACTCAAGAGGCACAAGTGCGTTGGCGGCCTATTAGGTAGGAGTACGCTCTTTTCTTGAAGGTTTGAAGGTCGTATCGGTCCGGAAATACCGCAGGTGACTATTTGTTCCATAGGCTGGCTGTGCGAGGTAAAAAGCTTCTGGAGAAGCGCACAGTTAGAAAGTGCCAATCATCCAGGTGTTAGGGATGGAAATTTTGTCGCGTAGGACGGTGGCGGTTCCTCTGAACACTCCCCATGATACAAGCGATAGAGAATGCAGAGTGAAGCTACATCTCTACGCAACGCCAAGGTGTCAAGCCGGTCAAAAATATCTTGGCAATCGAGGATGCGAGTCGCTCTCTGTTGAATGCGGTCAAGAGGGAGAAGTGGTACAGGGGTGCACCTGCATACAGATAAGAACAGTATTCCATGTGCGGCCGAAACTGCGCCTTATAAAGTTGCAGGCGGTGGGGTGGAGTGAAATACTGTCTCGATCTGTTTAGCACACCAAGCTTCTTTGAGGCTCATTAAGCCGAACCCTCTAAGTGACCAGACACTTAACTGGACACGTAACTTGACTCCGCTTGATATATCGACGCCAAGGATTCTGATGCTGGCTGATACAGTTAGGGAAGTGCTCTCAAAGGAAGGTGATACGACCAATGTCATCTTTTTAGAAATTATCGAAATATAGTTTAAAAGTTACCGGGGACTGTAGACTTACATGAAAACTCACATACACCAACATCGGTATCTCCGAAAGGGTCGGAACGTCCACATTTTGCTGGTATTCATTTTCGTTACATTTGACGTCATTCGATCACTTTTGGGAGATAGCAACTTAAGGAAAGGGATATTGCTACACATATGGATTGAGGAGTATAGGCAGGAGCTCTAGCAATACCTTTAACTTGAACTAGCTGATGCTGAGTCTAAGTCCTCTAACTCTTGACCAATGTTTTCTCTAACTAACGAAAAACTCACCAAGAGACAAAATCGAAGCGTCTGCTGCTGCTTCCCAAGAAAATGTTAACAATTAGATTTTATCTTTTATTTATATTTATTCCTTCTTTTGAATATATGCGAATAGGTGTTGGAGTTTAATATTACTATAAAACTAATAAGAAAAAACTAAATAAGAAAATGTGTAGCATATTCCCTAACCAAATCTTCTGCAAGACTAAGAGTATTTTATGGTTTACTTTACGTACATTGTATGTGTGTGTATACATTTGTGTATACATTGTGTGTGTGTGTGTACAAGAACACTATTATAAATCTCATTCATTAATTTTTTCAACATATTTTTGTTAGTCTATATTATTAACAAAATAACTAAATACACATGAAACGAACTTTCCACCTATCAAATAAGAACAAGATACGTTTACTTTAACAACATAACGTTTTGGATAACCTACGAGTATAA
This sequence comes from Tyria jacobaeae, assembly GCA_947561695.1. Classification (NCBI taxonomy): domain Eukaryota; kingdom Metazoa; phylum Arthropoda; class Insecta; order Lepidoptera; family Erebidae; genus Tyria; species Tyria jacobaeae. Next base: position 16,430,342 of record OX387209.1, read on the forward strand.
GCTACAATAAATATAATATTTATAATTCCTAAATATGCTAGTCTATTTATTTATCTTTATTGGCTCACCAACAATTGTTTACACCTTAGGGCTTGTACACAAAACTGCGATGCGACGTGATGCGAATTCGCAACGCAGAAAATTACGACACGAATTGCTGCGATGCGATTTCGTGCGATGTGGAGATACAGGAAAAAGAAACAAAGAAGATTTTAGGTTCATCCATTTATTACTATTATGAATCCCGAATAAAACTATTTTCTTCTAAAATATAAAGCTTTTAAAACCGACGAAAAAATATTTTTGGAGTATTTTAGAATGAGCATATCTTCATTCGAAGAGCTTTTAAGTTTATTATCACCATATCTTCAGAAACAATCGTACAAGGGGAGAATTCCTGTTATGCCTCTGGAAATGATTGGTCTCACTATCCGGTAAGTAAAGTAAAACAATAATTGTTTACATTAGTTTTTATTGAGAAAAGAGTTTTTCAAATATTACATTCCATAAAATTTAATAATAAATCAAAGTCTTTTTCAGTTGAAAGTGTGCTTAATATGCTTGAGTTAGAAAAATCATTTCTGGGTGAATCAATTTGATCTGGTATGTTAGATGACTGTGGACGTATTAGTGGCGTTTGTTGAGATGTCGCAAAATGTTGAGTTTGATAGCCACCCTGGTAGTTGCTATTCGGATAGTAGTAGCCATGAGGTTGATGCAATTGTGTTAAAATTTGAAGAACTCTGCTCTGAAAGATTAGTGTTTTATTGTCATATAATCTTTCAAGTGATGGTAGAATACCTTTAAAAAAAGATATGTGTCTATTCTCAGGTTTCTTTAAAATCTTTACAATATCATCTTCAAATTTATTATTAACCATCTTTCTTTTTGGTGGCTGCCTTTGGTAACGTGTTTTAGATGTACCTTCTTTATTATCTTGCTCATTTTGTGACTCATTTATACTAGTAGTGGTCTCATTTTGCAAATTTTTCTTAAGAAATTGTAATTGCTTGTGCAGATGGTATTCTTTTATATTTTTGGATCCAGACCCTGACCTACTTGCATCTTTGAGTTTTTTTTCAAATTTATTTAAGGTATCCTTAATCCCCCTCCATCTATGTAACACTGAATTACCTGCAAAAAAAAATAGACAGTATTTAATTTATTCATTTATTTATTAATCTTTATTATTCATCAAATAGCAATTGTACAGAACAATAGGCGAACTTAACGCTAGAAGCGTTGTCTACCAATTAATTAAATTAAAATAATTTATGTATGTTTATGTCGTTTTAGGTTAGTGTTCTTTACTTTTCAAGTTTTTTATATAAATTAATCCTTTTTTTTTTTCTATTTATGTTACAGATTCCTAGCGACCGGAAATGAAATCAGAAATATACATTTAGATTATTATCGAGGAATAAGTACAGTTGCTAAGATAATACGAGTTTTGTAATGCAATATGGAAATTTTGTTTAAATGCAAACATACCAAAAATAACACAACAGCTGTTTGAAGAAATAGCTGCGGACTTTGACAAGAAAGCCAACTTCCCTAACTGTATTGGAGCCGTTGATGGGAAACATATTCGTATTCATAGTCCCCCGAAGCTACAATTCAATAGTTTTGTTGGCTATTGTGGACTCGAAATACAGATTCATCTATGTGGACATAGGAGCATATGGAAAGGAAAGTGACTCCACTATTTTCCACAACACGAAACTGTACGACTTACTGATGAGAGGTGATTTGCCTACACCAACATCAAGGCCGTTACCGGGCTTTCAAGAACCGGTTCCATTTGTTTTTGTCGGAGACGAAGCTTTTTCTATTTCGAATAATGTCATGCGTCCTTATTCTGACAAGCATTTGTCTGTTAAACAAAGAGTATTCAACTACCGTTTGAGTAGGGCAAGAAGATATGTCGAGTGTACTTTCGGCATACTGGCCAATAAGTGGCGAATATTTCACCGGCCCATTAACGTTTCATATGATTTTGCAATAGATATTGTTAAGGCTTGTTGCATACTACATGACTTTGTAATTAACCGTGATGAATTAGACACCCCTATTGAAATGATCATAGATGATTCCGAACTACAACCACTTCAACAAGGGTTTAATGTAGGTAGTCAGGTGGTAAGTGCAAATATAATTAGAAACGAATATTCGGATTACTTTACTAGTGAAGTTGGAGCATTAAGCTGGCAACTACAAAAAATTTAAGAATATACAATGCTACTTGCATTGTTGCTCGCATTCTTGGTAATAAGTCAATACAACAGGTACAAAAGGATCACTTCGTAAAACATTAAAGTAACTCGCTGTCGACGCCTAAACATGTAAACAATTTAAAGAATATTTTTTGTGCTTATATGAATAGAATGTTTGATTTGTAGGTAGTTTTAGTAAAAAGTAAAAAGAAGTTATACTTAATAAATGTATTTGTGTACTTATCAAGTTTAGTTTTTTCATTGTTTTCTTTTTCCTCGAAATTTGGAAATAAACTTTTACACAAGTCCTTCCAAGCATCTTGTTTGATGAATTTGTTTTTATAATCTTCATTACTAGTGTCTCAAAGAACAGGGCGCTCCTCAATCAGTGATATTAAAAAATCAACGTCGTATTCTGTCATTTTTAAAGTACACGTCTTGCCCACACGCTGTCTCTGAGCGAACTAAAATGGCGTCAACAAGTGTGACGCAACATCGCAGGAATGCGCGATGCGAATCAATTCGCAAGTTCTTGCGATGCGTAGAGGGAGCTCGCAGATTTTTGCGAGGCGACGTCGCATCGCAGTTTTGTGTACAAGCCCTTACAATTACAAACTGAAATATGGCTATATATAACTTACGGCTAGTGTAACAATCTATTACAGGTAAGCACCTCATGCACAGTATACTCGTATAGAATAATAATATTAATTTGCCACTTGCACTATCATAATCAGAGTAATAAAGATTTCTAAAACCTAAATTGTACTTACCTAATTTATTTTTTATAAAAATACTTAAGTACTATTTAAGAGGGTGGATCCTCCAGGAGGGTGAATTTATGTTCTAGTTTTTCAAAAATGATCATTAATTATTCTGCTGCACTTTGCCAAGTGAATCATAATGAACGTCAACGAGATCACAGTAGTCATTTAATAATTTTAACAGAAGAGGAATTGTAGAACTTGTACCTAGGAATGGCCTTCCTAGTCGTAGATAGAGAGAAGTAACAATAGCTCTAGAGCGTCTAGCTGGTACACGAAATAGGTACGTGCGGGGTAATTGGGGACAACCTTTTTTGCCTCTGAGAATTTTGTTGTTAATTTTTTCTATGTTTTTCCAATGACACCACTTGAAAATGTGACAGTCTGTCTTCGTAAAATAGTTTACATTTGTAAATGCCAAAAGAGGAAGCCAGTTGCCGAACAAAAATCTTCTCCAATCGCAAATTGTGAGTGACATAATGAAGTCACCAGTCCACGCTGCAGTATTCCAGAACACTACGCACTATACAGTTATATAGAAGTATACTGTTGCTGCTGCATCTGAATCCATTAGTATTCCTAATAAAGAAACCTAGCGGTTAACAAGTTATTTTAACCAAATTCAAAAAAGGAGTAGGTTCTCAATACGACTGTTTTTTTTTTTTATATTTGTTACCTCAGAACTTTCGACTGGGTGCTATGGCAGAATTTTTAACATTTAAATGAATACTATTATCGTTACACCATTTAACTAGAGAGTCCATGTCCTTCTGAAGGAATGCGGTACCAACCGCATTCGGTATATTATATATGTATACTGTATATGTATAATAGATATTAGCAAACGTACTATTAAGCAATACCATGACTTTGATAGCATTAAATTCGTATAATAGCTACGCAAAATTTGTTAATATGGATTGTACATTATAACAATGACAACAAAATTATATAGAATACGCATTTAGAGAACCTTAATTTTAACAAGGATGATGATCACAAACGTTAGAGGACGGTTACTGTCGAAGCTCTCAAATTAAATACTTTACACTTACCTATATACCTAATTAATTTTATAATTTTGATTATTACATATGTACAAGATAACTTCATCAGCAGTGTGATATTCTATGTACAAGAAAAAATCAAGAGCTTGTTAACCAATTTTTTAATTCGTGTATAAGTAACGTGAAAATAAGGCTTATAGTCATCACGGTGTCGCTTACTCTCTTACGAGCCAATAGAGAATTATGTTTATAAATAATTATAATAAAAAACTATAAAGTTTATTATTCTTACTATTTTGAACTACAAAAACGAACTCTAAGATTCCATAGCATTAAGATATTTATAGTCACGGCTGGTGGTAGTTAAGCCATGCCACTCGCATAGCTGAGAATGTTGGCACAAGGCGAGTTGCGGTCAGCCCCAACTCCACAGTCATTTTACAAGTGGTTGTTACGGTATTGTCCTCAGAATTTCAGATTGTACATGTCGTATAATGAATATTCTAGTTTACCTACCTTATAATTTACGTTTATTACTATTCAATGTCAGTGTAAGATCCTTTAATTAGACTGCTGACGGCGAGCATTATAATTATTTCTTTAAAAGAAAACGTAATTACATTTAAAGTCAAAACAATACAAGAATTCATTACATTTATTGTATATGGAAACCATTATACTGATATGAATTGAAGTGCCATCTAAACTAAAGCGTAGCGAATAGCCTAATAATATTAACAGTATAGCTATAGCATATTTTATAGCAAACATGAACAACAACTGCTAAAAAATATAAAACATTAATCAAATTCCTGATTTTTTCGATTGTTAACAATGATTACAATATCTAGCACAACAGGAAACTTACTGCATATCTGAAAGTTATTGACACGCCTAGCGGCAATCCAAGTTAGTCACATACCGTGTGAGATATGGGCAAAAAACAGTACCAAATGGCTTCACGTAATTTAATAATGCCAACCGACATCGTGGTAAATTCTAATTTTCAAAGGCATGGGCAATGGATGTTTAGTGCCGAGCGGAGTTTAAGAGGTGTTGGGAGGTTTATTCCTGCAGTTAAGAAAGCCCTACATGCGAATAGGACATAATATATTAGTATATAATACATAGATGGCACCCCTTTATTTTTATTTACAGAAAAATTCACAGGTACGAAATGCACTCAATGAAATTTTATAATGATCGTAATATGGGGTCCTCATATGGTTAAGACGGTGGGTAGCCAAGACTTAAATTAATGGAAAAATAAAACTAGTCACTTTGTAAGTAAGCTTATTGATTGAGAACGCTATAAGACGTAGTTTTGATAGTATTTTTAGTATACATATTTTAAAGAGTTTTATAAAGAAATTACCACGTTAAAATTACTTTTAAGATGACTTGAAAATATACTTAGTAATACTTACATAAATAACTGTTATTTATTTAAGAAAAAACAAGTGTTATCTGCTCCCAAAGAAAATTATCGTAATCATTTACCCATTTCTAGCAAAACATATTTTGTTTCAAGATAGAAGCCCCGAGCTTTCATAACAAACACATTACCAGCAAAACTTGTTAGGCACTCACAAAAAATAAGAAAAACATTGTCTAAGTATGTACTTAGAGTTGTAGCGGGAGAAAGAAGCAAGGTCATTAATGCACCCTCTATCGCACCCCCAACATTCAGATAAGTAAGTAAAACAACTTTATTTGATGTTCGCGTCAGTGGCCGAAGACGTATCATGATGCCGGGGGACACACCGACACACGTCGTTACAAGCTACCTGCTACCTGGTTACTACACTAAATTATTGAACCCTTATTGCGTGCCGGTTGACTTGACTTATTTTAATGGAATAATAAATAAATAATATTATTTTAAATTTTAGTTTATTAACAGAGCTATATTTTACTTACAAACTTATATTAAAAACAAAACTTTTAGGCTATTTTGGGCATAATTTATGAGGCAAGCAATAATTAAGTCCTGCGGAATTATTATTAGTCCGGGTAGAATAGCTTAAAATAGTAATATAATACAAAATTACATTTAAATACCGCTTTAGGTTTAAGTAGTTCCCTGGTAATTAAGTGCTAATGGAATATTCATATATGTACCTATGGCTAAAAAATCGTCAATTTTGTATACGTTAATTTAAGAAATAGACTATAACTACACCCTGTTACCTAATTATCTAATTTAACAACTTAAACGAAAAAAATGGAACTAAACCCAAAATATGCATCAAATACACTAGAGGGGCTCAACCGGTAACATAATATTTTATATTTGACTTCATTAGATTATTCCAGGTAAAACAATTTCTGTGCACTACTAGACCTATGAACAACCTCTTCCTCTAGCATATACATCGTTCCCTCGATAACCTATTTCCATCCAAACCGAAACGCTCTGCATACAGACAATAGTTCTTAAAGCGCCACTCACTTAAAACGTCCCATTTACGATTGCAACTTTTACGATTGCACTTTCTACAATATGAGTTTGTGACTTGTCATTACGGAAATTCTTTGAAACAGGAATGAGTGAATATTGTTATGAAAATACGACGAGGTAAATTTATGTTAATTTTTTATTACAACTGTAAATAACCGCGTTAAATGTTATATAATATAATAAAGGAATTTACTAATAATTATAAATAATTATTTGTGACGTTAGATCACACACAAGATTCTTCCCTTATATTAAATCGCTTGCTATTGCCAGCTCGAACACTCTCGAACACCTTTTTATATGTGATAGACTGTAAACGAGCAGACAGAGATCACCTGATGGAAAGCGACTACCGCCCACAGACACCTGCAAATTCAAGAGCCGGCATTTTAGGTGGGAGTTTAATTTAAACACAAATCTGCGAAAGCCCTCGTATCCATAACACAAGTCAAATCTTGCCTAGGTTTCAACACCATTCTGTTTTAACTTGTGTGTAACATAGATTACAACTTTATTTGTACATTATTAATAGAATAAGTAGTAAAAATGTGTCACAAACATAATGTATAAAGGGCGGCCTGATTGCTAAATGCAGTCTCTTCCAGGCAAACTTAAAGATAGAACAAAATGATTCGGAGAGACGTTTTTAAATGAAAGTGCATTTCACAGGAAATCTACAGTTACCCAACATATGTATCTACTGTGTCCTATAACTGTGTATTAATTGTTAAGATAAGTTGTTTTAATAGTTAACTTATAATCATTAACATTATTAAATGACATGGTATCCGACGATTTAGAAAGGACATTTAATGGATTTACCGAGTTGACGACACTCATGGTGTTGAAAACATTTATAGACTGGTAACTTATTATAATAAGTAGCCATGACTTAGTAGTATGAAGCACGTAATAAAATAATGCATATACGTATATACTACACTCGTGCCTGTATTCCCGAAGCAGTAGGCAGAATTCACATTTTGTCGTCTGTAATCTAGGCCCATTTACGTAACAGGAGGATTTACAAACCTATGGCCGTGAACTTGCCACTAAGTGAATTAAATAGGAAATTATATGAATATTGGTTACACACATACATATAGAAGCAATTGCTCGAGCAGGTCTGGGTTGCATATCATGTAACCTAAACTGATCGATGCCGGAAGGTCCGAGCCCTCTAACCAAAGACTGAGCCCTCTAATCGATTCTGCATATCAATCCAGATTTCTCTTTGCTATCTTATTTCACATATCTAATATGAAATAAGATAGTAAAGAGTATCATGCCACACGCCAAAAGGCTTTATAATTATAATTTTAAAAAATAACATTAAGCTATACGAAAAGAAATAGCCTGACCTAAAATGGTCGCATGAAAAATATTTAATTCAATCTAAAACTGTCACAATGTAACTTGTCGTATAAACCGACAGCAGCCTAATCTGAAAAACGTCGAAAATGGAGAAAACGTTTTGAATTCGATATTAGAATAGGCTCATGAATTACATAACTTACACGCGAATGTCAGTGTTGCGTCCCAATCACTTTTCAACAGGGGCCACAGCGTGCGGCCACCAGATGGCGCTTTGAAATCCGCGGTAATCCCGAATTTATTATCTGTTTGCAACCATTTGCTGTTGCGATGCAATCCAACGAATTCCACGAGCGAAATGAATGTGAGCGAATTCGCACCGATAGTGCATTGAAAGCGGTTAAAATCCCGCATTCAATGTGGAGTAAGATACCAAAAATATTTGAAATAGGGTTGTATTGCGATTGCGACCCATTCATGCTCCTACACTGATTTTATTTCCAAATGTCATATAGAAGTTTTGACGTTATATTTGAGCTTATTTTCTAATAAAGTCGAAAGAATACCGTTTTGGACATAAAAATAACTATTTACTTTGAAAACCACAACAGAAATGACTTCTGTGTCGTAGGTGATTATATAACGACACCAAATACTCATACTTCTTACCACAACGTAGTGACCACAAAGGTTCGTAATTTTCCCGTCATCCACGTAGTTTTGTCGACCGCGGTTTCACGTATATTATATTAAATCACTATTATCAGCTTTGATATATCTTTTATTTATTTATTTTTTTTTTTTTTTTATGCGATAGGGGGACAGACGAACAGACGGGTCACCTGATGGTAAGTGACACCGCCGTCCATGGACACTTGCAACTCAAGTCTCTGAGTCGCAAGTGCGCTGCCCGCCTTTGAGGGTGATAAGGGATGGGGGATGCAGGCTCTACCACTGAACTTATTTGTTCAAGAAATAGCAGTTTTTCTCGGTGCTTTAGAAGCCATTGAATTATAGGATGCTTTATGATTACGTGAATTCCTGCCTCTTATTAACAGAACTTCAGTATTACACATGATATGATGTTAACACAAACTTATAATAACAACAAAAAAACCCTAAAGTCCTTCTTTAGTTCATAATACAGTGCGATGTTTCGTACATATATATGTATGAGTAATGAAAATAATAATCAATATTTAATCAAAAATTTCGAATACTTTAGTTATTAATCCTTACACTGGGCATCCCCAACAACTTTCTATAAAGGGTAACATCCTAAAATTTTTGTCTGTTCGGTTGGTGTAGTTATAAGTAATCCTGACTCAGCAGGACTCGATTATCTCACGAGAAGAAAATATGTAAAATCTTCAAATAGTAGTCTTAAATCTTGGTGTTCATTGTGTCCGTGGTATGTTTGTCAAGTCTCCACCAGGAATCATACCTAATGCTGAAGTTGTCTATTAAAAACCACGTTAAAATAAAAATACACGTGTACGTAAAGTAAACAACGAGAAACAATGTCGTAAACTGATATTTACCAGCATCACTCAATGGTAAGTGTGCCAAGTTAGGTTTTAATGACCTGCATCGGGGCCGACGCAGATGTGGCTGCAAATCCGCGGTAAGCTGGGACTTAGTTCACACTGTTCATGTAATCACGCCAGTTGAATTATTGTCCATTTTAAATACAATTGTTGAGTTGGGATAACAATGTACGCAAGTGATGTACGGATACAGAAACGTCACTACTAAATGTAGACTTTATTTAACAGTAGTTTGTGTGAGGATGTCTACAAAGACTATAGAAGCATTTAGAATGTATGGGTATAATTAAGGTGTAAAAGAATTTTAGGTCTTTTTAATTTTAATTATTTTTGTATTTAAAATTATATTACGTGTTTTATATTATACAAGACTATCCGCAAAGTTACAAATTATTCAAAATTTTCTAAAGCTTAAATGGCCTCTAGTAGCAAAATAATGTGCTAGAGAAAAAGATAGGGATTTCTGAGGAATCGTTTTAAAATAAAAGTACAATTCATTGTATTAAAAAATATTAGTGTGCAATAACTGTATTTTGCAACTTTAATATTAATTATATAATAATAATAATGCTGTTCCCCAAAATAACAAAAGGATATAATTGGACTTGAATACGCTTATAATAGCCTATTTACAGGTAAGATACAATCTTTACTGATTACTAGCTATTCCCCGCAGCTTCGCTCGCATGCATGTAGTTTGTATGTTTTTTTTATTTTTAGTTTTAATTGCCTACGTATATTCTTATTTTCCTCCTCCTCCTTTATTCAAGCAGGTGAATGAACTATTCATATCGTTCAAGTCAATCACCTGCTCTTTATGGTTAGTGAGCCGAATACTGAGCCAGAGGTCGTAGGTTCGATTCCCAATCGGGACAAAAAATGTGTTATTCACAAGTAGTCATCCCTAATCTGGGTTTATTTTATTTGTGTGTAAAGCAACAAAAAAATATTAACAAACAAATGGATTGTTTGAAAGCATCAGCTGTTTTTAATTTTAATCAACTGGTTTTTGCTCCATTTTTATCTTTAATAAAGTATCAGAGTATCATTTATAATGCTGGTGCATCTGCTATATGAGTAACTCATTCCCGATATTACCTGCAGAGATGCAGTAATCCAACACCTGCCACTGTCAAAGTATTGAAATGAAGCCGGTGGTATGAAATCTCGCAGCAGATATTTACGGACGACTCTTATTAAATTATTCTAAACTATACTCAACTTTAGTGATACTGTAATATTATAATTTTTGTTATCCACGTATATACACCTACATGTGTGTAAAAAACACAATCTCATCTAAAGATTTTTTATTAAAATAAAATTTCATATCTTACTTGGATTTATGCCATTAACTTTATTGTGTGTCTTTACAATTGAATTAGTTTACTAAACAAAATATCAATACCTTATTGATCTTTCTAGAAACTTTGAATGTTATGGCCATTATATTAAATTTATTCAATGCCAATTGTCTAATTATTTTTTTCATTAAATTTATGAATTTAGTTTGCATCGTGACTCTGGACTCTCTCTCTCTCTCTCTAAACTCAATATAACACAGATTATAAGAGTAGGCAGTCGAGATTCTACATTCCGTTCTCCCGTCTATAAAGTACAAAAAATGTTAAGGGACCTCCTAAAGTATTTCTTTGACCTCTCCGTAAATACAAAATTATTCTCACAAAATAAAAAAAGATGAAAAGAAAAATATTGAATTACTACACGAAGTTGAAATCTCTGTGATGTTTGTTTGTAGCAATAGAAAAAAGTGAATGCATTAGATATCCCACCCCTTGAAAGGTGTCTCACACAAAGGTGAATTTGTTGGACCCTCTACTTGCACTACTCATGAATATTTTAGTGACGTTCTTACGATATGGAAAGTGGTGAAGATGCTCTCAAGATAATATCGCACGTTTTTACCAACTGATGATACTCGTACTCTTCCTGGTTATGAACTCTGAATACCTATTCAACAAAATCAAATAATCTTTATGCTTACGGCTTCCAACACATTTGCGTATGAAAAGAAAATCGAGTACACAACGGTAAAAATACATGCGACCTTATATATTTTTTCATTCAAGTTGACTACTTACTTATATGTATTTAGCTTGGAGAAATAAAATTTATTTTATAACAAAGAATATTTTTTCAAGATATTCTTAAAAACAATTGTTTTTATAAATAACTTGAAACTGTTATCAGAGAATTTAAGAGCATATCGACTGTAAAATAGTAAATAAGTTAAGTAGTAAACAAGAACATAGTCTGCCGAAATAAGTGGTATCAGTGTTTATTGTTGACACATCTACCTCTCTTTCAATAACCTTTGCTGATCCTGCTTACATCTAGAAGAAAACAAAATTACGCTAGTTATGTAACTTTATCTTCATAAAAAAATCTTTCTCAGTTTGATGTATACTGTAAATTTTACAAGTATTATTGACTGCGTCATAATGTGAAGTGTTCTTCACCAATTTGACAATCATCGGATAAAAAAATGCTTTTTATGCCCCCAATTCATGTGTCTACTTCAATCGACATTCATCAAATAATTTTATAAATATAAAAAGAAATCACAGGAATAAATTATCATAACCATCATGATCATTCTCCGCACCTTTTCCCAACTAAGTTGGCGTCGGCTTTCTGTCTAACTACGAAACGGCCGAACTTCGATATTTTATGGGAAGCGATTGCCATCAGATCTCCACAACCCAAGTACTAGGCGATATCGATAATCTGTATTAATACCAGGTTGTCGGACCTTTTTCTAGGACTCCCAATACCCGTAACAAATGCCATAGATGTTAGTATGGCAACCGGTGCCCACGACTTAACGTGCTCTCCGAGGCAAAAGAGTGCCTCTATATATTAAAAATCATTACCAAAACATGAAATTATTATAAATGTCTATTGTAAATATGAAGCTGTTTCATCTTTATTTATATGTATACAATTTCGTGGCCTATGCATAAAGATAACTTAGATAAGTATAAGTATATACTACTTAGATAAGTCTGTGTCTGACGTTTCGACATACATTATACGCGTATTTGCTTCAAGATGTCTGTTTTATGCAAAGTAACTTATGTTCTAATAAGTAGGTTAACTATATTGGATTTTCATTTTCGTGCAAATACTGTAGTAGTATATACATACATATGTATATATGGGTTCACACGTATATGCGTTCACCAGATTTGCTTAAGGAAAGTGTTCAAATATAGATACAAGTTTAAGGATAGGAAACGTATATTCAATGTGTATTCTATGTAATATTTATATTATACTACTCTAGTTTATTCTTGACACGTATCATTCCTTAGATGAATATTAAATACATTTCATTAGCTATGTCTTCAAAACAAAATAAGATGTAGTCTATTTATTGCTGTATTTATTAGATACACTAGGTTTTTAAAATAGAACGGAATAAAAAAAATATTGTGTTCAGCGACAGTCGTCATAGTTACAGATCTATGGCGACTGTCTAGTCTATATTTCTCAGTATAAGTATAGTCTTTATTTCTCTTACATTTTGTAAAAAGAATAAAAAAAAATTATAATTTTTTTAAACATATACAGCACAGGATAATAATATTCCGTAAATTTATAAAACGAATGAATATGTTCCTACAAAGTATATTTTGCCTTGCGGCACAATAATCTGTTTAATTAAACAGTTAAGCTCGACAAATGTTTACCAAATATTTTTTATTCTGTTTACTTGCAGTCTTGGTCGTAAGTACCTCGTTTCGGTTACCACATTTATGTTTAAGAGAAAAAATAAATATTTAGCAAACAGTAATATGGTTACTAAGTACATGTATATATATATATGTATATGCGTTACCAGTGATGTAACAAATATTCGCATTCGTATTCGAAAGAAATGATACGAATGTTGCGAATGTATAAATTTGTTTTTTTTTTTTACTAATATTTTAATAAGAACATGACGTGGAAATACTGTTTGTCTTACAACATATAAATCTCATCTTCTCATTAGTTTAATTAAAATGTAACTAAATAACTTATAAATAAAAATAATAAATTTCCAACCTTAAATTAATTATGCTATTCTTTTGTAAGAAAAGAAAACTTGAAAGTTCAATTGAAATTCTAATTACTATCTAATAAGCCGAAAATGTACATAAAATAGTTTTTTTCTTACATAACATAATATAATAAAAAAAGAAATGACACGTTACATTTAAATAAAATATTATATGAACTTCTTATATTTAGTTATATTCCTTGAATTGTAGGTTTTCACACGTGTAGTCAGTCAGATATTATAAAATTTAAATATTCAAATTAACAAAAAATACAAAAAATACGTGAATTTTGATCATAAAATCCAGGAAGCTAGAGAGAAAGACTAATTTATGAAACTAATGATATTTAATAACAAGGATATTGTAGAAATGTCCAGATGTTCATTATTAATTTGTTAGATGGATTAGAATTAGCCATGTCTTGTAACAAAGAATAGGAAATGTTTTTGTCCGTGATATATGTATATGTATATTAAAATGTATGCCTCATTTATCTCAAGAGGTTTCTAAAAAATGTATGAACAACACAAAAAAAAAACTCTCGGCATTCGCTTTTACATATGCATACATATATATGATGTACAAATTGGTGTAAAACGATTGAGATTAAGAATATACGTACAAATAATTATCACAAAACGATTATCAAGATCATCAACGATAATCACATAACGAAAATCACATCTATATATACTATAGATGTGATTTTTTTATAAGTAGTACACTTCTTACGAAAAAGTCTTATAATTATTAAAATTGTGATTTGGCCTAATAGAAACTGACGCCAAATGACACTAAAAACATTTTTCTTGCGCTGTATTTGAAAAGTCGATATCCGCATTCACATTTGCATTCTCGAATATCATCCCAGATTCTTCACATAACTACTAGTTACCTAATAAAGTACAAGTCAAGTACAATAACGAAATAGATGAACGAAACTAAAAGTTCTGACGTGTGCTAGCACAATAAAATATAAAAAAAGAATCATTAAGAAAATCTCAGTTTCAAGATTCTGACGATAAAATAGTCAACACAGGTTGAGGTGTTCAGAGTTCAACACCTTTAAGATAATCCAGTTTCTAGTTTAATCAATCGCTTTACGATTGCTGTAGAAGTTTGTACTCTTTTAGATCAGTTTTACATATCGAATGAACTAGTTGTTTCTCATTTACAACAAAGTAAAAGAACAGTATGTCGTCCACATACGGTAATTTAGTTCACTATATAGGGTCCTGTTTAATTATTCATCTCATTAGAGAAGTTCTAGCGTTCCTTTGTAGGTAGTTGGATCGGGTGCATTGTCGATAGCCTAGTTTCCGGGGAAACTAGTAAAACTTAAGAGGATATGTGTCATACCCAACTTTATGCCTTGCATTTAAGCGCCAAAGATAATATGTTTGGAGTATTGGGAGAATGCATTGGTTTAGCTTATTGTTTTGGAAGCAGTGTCTGTACATTAATTGGTGCTTAATTCGATGTGCTTAACTCTGGTTATTCAGATCTCAATTTTTGTAGTTGAGTGTTACAGATACTCGAAAGCTGCCAACGGGTGTCGTAAGTAACATATAGTCGGGTACACATGTATTCTTACCGGATTACTGCCAACTATATAATATTATTACAGAATAGCAGTGATATGAAAATAGTATTATATTGGCTACTAGTATGTAATTTAACAATAAGATGTATACATGGTATTATTACAAGCGTTTATTTCCCTTACAAAGTGTTTATCAATATGATAAAATCTTTACCCGCTTTCCGGTGTCCGATTGAAGTGAAATTTAGCATGATACACGTTTAATTCCGATGACAACGCATTTTTGTGATAAACCCTTTTTGTGATAGACCTGTCTTTGTTAATTAACCTTGTTTTAAACTAATATTATAAAATATAATTTAATGCAAATCCAATTCTAAAAGTAGTTTTGTATATAGTTATTTGTTTTATATAATTAATTGCTCTACCTATCTAACCTAACTATCTGTCAGTGCTGTACAGAAAACTTTTTATATAATTTCGTACTTACATATAGATATAGATACTTACATTTAAATATTCTGCTTCACCTAATTGGTAGACATGTAAATTTCTATACCGAATTCATGCTGGCATGCAAATATCTAGACAGCAACAAAAACATGATGTGGTCTATGCAACCTTCAATCAATTTAAATGGCAGCGGCGTCAGAGTTCAGGCGGGCATAACATATCGTCCGTCGGGGACAGACAGACGGACGAAGAGACAGAAGTGGCGTGACGAGGGGAACGTCAGGAACATACCAGTCAATTCTGTTTATAGCAATCCATTTGTTGTATCTATAACGGTCTTTTGACGTGTTGACTTATTGTTTGGAATGGAAATTGTGAATTTGATAAGGGGTTGTTTAAGGGTCTTGCAAAATGTATGTTGAACACAGCATTTTACCTTTGTTTATTTTTGTTTTGATCAGGTAGCTTTCATCGAATTATATCAATTGTCTAACTGCTTTATGATTAGGCTGTTGGTATAGTGGTGAGTAAACCTGACTTCTGAGCAACAGGTTAGGATTCCATATTTAGATTTATTTTAATGATGCACGCCATGTGTAATATCAGGTTACGTATATGTGTAATACGCAATTAATAATAGGTAATACAATATAAACCATAAAAAAATATACACTACTATTGCATTTTTCCAATGTTATACTTTTATATTTAAAAACAATATAATCTGATACTGAAGAGATTATAAATTCACTAAAAAAGCCATTTCCTTTTAATTTTGGTATTGGTAGGCTTTAAATTTTTGTAGGTAAGAAATATATTCACTTTCTTTGGTAAAGGCATGAAAGGAGAAATTAGCAGGAAGTGCTCTTACAAGACTATCCATACAATTTTTCTTATGATATGGAGGAAAGACGAACACACGGGTCACTTGGTTGGAAGTGTCAACCTCTGCCCATGGACATATGCAACATAGGAGTCGTAAGGGCGCTGCCAGCCTTTGAAGGTAATTTGAGGGGGGTGGGGTGAGGGGGGGGAGAAAAACTAGAAAGTGGAGTCTCCGGTAAAATAACTCACTCACAAAATAATGCATGCATTGTTATTCTACATGTAATTCATGTTAAAAAAATATATGTTATAATATACCTTTCTAAATAAAGACAATATAAGAAGGACGAAAACCTTTTAGATTAATACAAGCACATTAACCCCTTCTGAGATCTTTGCCATTATTATCTACATTGAATAGAACTCATCGAATGTAGTATAATTACAGTAGAAGGAGCTTTCACCGTTTCACAATGGGTCCCCCACTAAGAACATTAATCTTAAGGCATTGAAAAGTGCACCGTTCAAGCTCTTTGCATACCCTTCACAAAATCGCAAACCAATTAAGCGTGAAACAGGGAAAGGAGTCGACAGGTCGACGGGACAAAAGCAAACAAGTTCAATATCGTAGAAAGAACAGTAGGCTTGTGACGTGACAAATGACGTGCAGGTGTCACGAGTGTGTTATCGGAGCGCCGCAGCCGCGAAGACCCGCGCCGTGATTGGAAAAGTCGCACGCCATGATTAAATTTCTTGTTCTCTACAGTAAACAGAAATCCAACCTAAATTTAAACTGTATTTAACATTCATTAACACTACCAAAATTGATGTAAGCTTTGTTTAAAATTAAGTACTGAAAAGCTCTGTTCGCCAATGCTTCACACGTAACGTATTTATGGTCTACCAAAAACAATCATATACACGCTATTCATTTTCTGTAAGGTGCTATCAAAGCAGTTAAGATTAAAACATCTTTTGTCAAATTAAATATTGATAAAAAAATGAACTTTTAAAAGCTTCAAACGTACCTAAAGTTTCCGGGTTAAGCACCTTTAAAGTTCAAAGTTGACATTGTTAATATTGGTGCTCTCTATTGTTTTAGTTACTGTTTGTGTTTAGTATATCGTACGTGATGGTGTTGAATGAATCAACTAATATTTCTACATAAATTCTCAGTTTGATTATAGGCGCTATGTACAAGGTTTACCTCCAAAAGAAAAAAAATGCTTATAAAAGTTTCATTTATCCACTTTAACGTTAGTAACACTTTACGCTTGTACTTATTAAATACCAAAAATATGATCTCATTATGTCCACAAAAAAAATTGCTAGTGTTGCCTATGACTTGAATTATACTACTATTGCCAAACCGACGACAATGAAAAAAGTACTTATCTATATTTCTTTAAAAATCGACAGTTAAGTTAGGAATCATTTATTATAGTTAAAGAAATGACGTCATGTGCTAGGCTCGATATTGACACGCCGCAGGTGCGCTACTGCTAGTAAAGTATTCCGTGAATAAAGAAAAATACACTGGAAATGTTAACACCATCAATATTTTCACATACTCCAGATTTTTGTTTGCCGAGGCTTTTGTTGCAGAAAAAAGAGTCAGATTACAATATGCCGAAATAGCGAAGCGTGTTCGAACAAAATGTGAAACTTGTATTCTTTGTATTCAAACGCTGAGTATGCAATAAACTAGTCTCAGGAAAGCAGCAACCCTGCAACAAATTTAATGAAAAAGAAAATGGTAGATATATGGATGGTAATAAATGTAGGCTAGTCAGGGGCTCTCACTATCAAGGTTCCATGACACACAAAGCATGTGTCACTACAGGTACTAGATAATTCAATCACTTTTTTTTTCTAAAACTGTCATAAGAAAATAGGTTTACGGATTCAGTCGGCATCTACTCCAGTTTGATTTTTCTAACCCTGTTCTTTGAGCTTGGCACATTACCTGAAAGGTGCCTGAGCGCTTCTAATCGTTCATACTCTTTTCCTATAATATGTCGTTTCTGCTCAATATTGAATGAAACTGTGCTGGAAGTAAGCTGTTGTTTGCTGTTTAAGTACTGTCCTGGAAGGAGTTTACTATAGTACTATCAGATGAAGTTATCAATAAAGTGGCTACAGAAAAAAGAGCTGTAGGAGTACTGTTAAATTGTTTTGAAAATGTGATTTAATAAATAATTGAATCTTGTTTCAAATAAACGATGCCGAAAGTATACAAACATTACCTCATGAACAAATATTTAACATCTAATCAGCTGCATGTATAAGTTAAATAATGTATGTGAAATTTTATGGTATCTGCAATGGGCTCTTTCGAAGTTTGTCTTTGTCTTCCTCTCCTTTCCCATTACTTGGGGGCGGGTCTGCTCACTTTCCTGCCACCAAGTCAAACAATCTTACGAACTGTTGTTTTATACACCTTACCTTTAGTTTATTGGGTATAAGTGAGTCACAGAGTACTCCAGAAAGATACTTCCATTTTTGCCATGCGACGTTTATTCTGTGACGCAACTGGCGTAAGAATGGAGCCCAGATATTTGAATTTCTCTATTATATGGTGTTGGGGTAGTATTTGAACTGGATAGGTATTTGAAGTACACAGTTTTTCTCCTACTCACTCTTAGGCTATGGATATCTTTGGCAATGGTCTAATTATTTAAAAGATCCTGCACCTGGCTCGCAGTATCAGCAGCTACAATATTATCATCAGTAGCATCGTCCATGGCAGTGGAAAACGTATATCCTTGTTGAAGTAGTCCATAGTCAGATTAAACAAAAGTGGGCTGAGCACAGATCATTGATGGACCCATATTTTTACCTCGAAAGTATCAGTAATGTCTGCTATACTGGTTTTTTATTTGTCAATAAATGTAAGGTGTAGGTTAGTGAGGTAGGTTATTGATCCTATATTTCTCTGTCATAATCCCGATTGTCTGTGTTGCACCAATAGTCGATCTGGATGCTGTGAATCCCAACTGACTTCCTTTTACTAACTCTGTTTTTCTTTCATAATTTACGTCGCATAACTAAAATTAAGGTATAATAGTGTATATATACACATAAACTGACACTTTCTTGGTTCTATCCTTTTATACATACATTATGAACTGCCTCTACTGTCATTAAATCTGTCATACAATCCTGTCTTATATAAGTTTTAAAGTTTATATACATATTTATATAATAAATGACTCTATATAAAACTAAGTCCTCCGCCGCGTCTGTTCGCTATAAACTCAAAAACTACTGCACCGGTTTTCATTCTGTTTCCACTAATGAATAGAGTGGTTCATGAGGAAGATTTTAGTATATAATTTGTTAAGTTTTTGTATACATTGGCTAAAATATAATAATATTTGTTAGAGGCGGCGGAAAAAATAAGCCGTCTGGGAGCTTTCAACGAAAACGCTGCCTAAACTCCTTGAGATATAACAAAATTATGTATGATATTGTGTATCAATATAATATTTAATATTAATACTGTAAAAATACGCAATTAAAAAGCGGTAGTTGGAAAGCTATTTATACAAAAACGGTATTAATCCTTATAATTTTAAATAATTAGAGGCTTTAAGTATTTCATGCACATTATTTTACTTTTTTACACCATATAATATAAACGAATATCTTCAGAGTAATCGCAAAAAAAATACAGATGCGAGAATAAAATACAAGCGCCGCGTCTCGCTTGATGCAATCGCCGACCCTCTCCACGCACCGTCTTGCCTACTGTTTAGCTAATAAACGTAGATATTAATGCCTGGAATAAGACACAGCCTACTTTTTACCAATCAAATGGGTTCCCGTGAATTGCTGGAAAGGGATTAAAACTTCATTATTACTTTTGGTCGCGAAAACCGACATCCACGCGGGCGAAGCAGCGGGCATCAGCTAGTAGCATATAAACAAATTTTAATAAAAAAAAAAAAAAATACTAATAAATATCATAAATAACTCAGTTATTATTATTATTTTTTTTCAATTCAGCTGTCAACGCAGTTTGCTTATACATTTTTACAATATAAATATAATTAAGTAAGTATTTTGAATAAACAATATTATTTTTTTAAAGGTGTACTTTCAAAAAAATCTATTCTATTGTAAGCATTACATTTTTGTTTAAAGATCAAGACATCTAAAGCAATTTGATTGCACGGATGGCGTAGCGGTTTAAGTTTTCACCTCGCTGCCGCGCCGGGTGTTGTGGGTTCGATCCCCGCACGGGACAACACTTTGTGTAATCCTCAAATTAGTGTTCTGATTCTAGGTATTCTTCGTGTCCGTTGTTTCAATGTTTGTAAAGTCCTAAAATGTCTTTATTCTCCTAAATATCTTTATTGTCATATGAGCAATAAGCTCATATGACATACAGCACTATGAACGTCAAATAAATCAGACAATAGAAAAATTTAAATTCATGAAATTATAGATATTACTAGATATACTCATTCGGACGGATGGAACCTCTATTCGTAAAGGCACTTACAAACTTAAGTGCCAGTTAGAACAGTTCAATGTAAAGCACTTTTATAATTTATATAATCTTTAATAGAAGCGTTTGTAATAATTATACGTTTTATATATTTTTTAAGTTAAGTTACTAGTAACCCGAGCAAGTTACTTGGTATTTAATTATAAAATCTAACACAATTTCCCTTGTTCGAAATGTTTATACTTTGGAGTCTAGGTGTTGGCACTGCAATTGATGTTTAGTATTAATATTGTGTATGTCAATACTTCTCCTAAATTTTTAAAAAGTTTTGTTGTCATAAACAACATTTTCATAAATAAGTATATTGGCTATTGTACATCTTATAATTTGCAAATAAATTGCAATCCATATACTAAACGGCTAATTTACATATAATATGTGTGTAATCTATTAATGTTACAAGTTAAATTGCTGCAAGTCATAAATATATAATTCCAGTATCAGATAGCACAGTTTTGGGTAAAGCCGTAGGCAAACCTGACATTTGTCATGCGGGCAACTTTCAGTGACATGTTCCTTATCAATACTGAAAGGAGCGGCTTTCTTGTTTGCGATATGTCTGTTATGAAAACATATGAGACTTGAAATAATTATTATATTGTATAATTTAGGGTGATAAACTCACATAAAAGTTTTACAATTTAACAATCATTGTGCAAGTTTAGACTGACATTAAGCGCTTTTATATCTTTTAGGTTAGATAATATGTCAACTGAAGTCACAAAAAAAATATTCTGTAAAAAGATATTTCACGAGCACTGGCCTCGTAGTTTTATCTATACTTAGCTATATTCTGACAGAAATATTACCAACCGTTAACTGATGAGGTGTACGTAAATGTAGTCTTGCAAAGATGGTAAATGAATTAATTTAACGACATGCATATATCTGTGTATAGCATAAATCTGAGTCATGCATATATAATAAAAGCCGCCTGGTGGTTGCATTGTATGACTTTTCGACCCAAGAAAGGTACTATAATATTGCTGTATGAGTCGTCCTAAAAATAAACGAGTTGTCCAATCAAATGTATGTACGTATCTTTGCATCCGTTCTGCATGTATTGCGAGTATCTGCAGAATAACCGAAAAACAACTGTTATTGAATGAACGCAACTTTGTTGAAGGACCTGATTTTATAATCATTAAACTCTTTATATAGTGGGCTTTCCAGGAAAAAAAAAAACGATTTCGTTATTCTAAATGAATACCACTTGACCGCACTGCTTGCATTAATTTGACGAATAGAGGTTACACAACTAAAATTAATTACGGGCTGTCTGGGTATGTCGCAGATATTTGCATAGTGAGGTGATGAAATACTGATGGATTATATCCTAAACGAGGTGTTCAACAATAGTATTACTTGATTTTAAATTAATTTTAATAGTTATGAAATGTATAAGTAATAAACACATATGTGAGTTTTGGAACTAAAAAGCATTTACTTGACAAAAAACATATAAGATTATAATACTTTATACAGTTTTGTGCTTATATGTCTTATATATTTCTAAATTTAAAAACACATTTGACAATAAATGGGTCATTGGAATAGAGTGGTAAAAGAATCCAGGTGAAAAACTTGAAAATTATGAAAACCAAAAATATCGTACAAAATACGTTTCTATAAATTGACATAGTGGTTCTATTTTTAAAACACATAAATTACGTTGTGAAACAAATCACGTTTCTTCCTTGTTCTCTTATCAGTCTGTGGTGAGATAAAACTTTGCAGACGTTTGCAAGGTACGTTGAGGATAAATTAAATTCTTTCGCGTTGAAGGAATAGTCAAATCGGTGTACCGACACTCGACAGAACGTAGAGAAAATGTTCTATATATGTATAAATAGAAAGTGGCTATATGTGTATTTCCTTTTCCTTTATCTTGAGGAATATATATTTTGTGAAAAGTATTGAAAATTCGTATTGGTACAATTCAAAATTTAGTTTATTTACGTACATGCACTTTTTTATGTAGGCAAAGAACAGCATCACAGCTTCATTTTGAGAACTAACTAATAATTAATAAAATTGTAAAAGATCACAACTTTGCACTCAGTTTACCTGATGATAGTGAACACGTTTCTACCAGCATTAGTAGGGAACCACATGCCTCAAAAAAGCTGTTTTCGGAAATTTCCCTATATAATCGATTCCAAAAAAAAATTCCATCCTTTTAAAAATTTATTGAGAACAAAAATCTGTATAAGACTATCATTAAAGTTTCCTTTACTCATCCGGACAAGTAAAGTCTTAATTACGTAAATTTCTATCAAACTTTAGACTGTTTCGACCCTACAACGCTCAATGCAGTTGATTTTTGAATCCACTTTAATATCCGCTACTTAAGACTATCCTAAGATACAACATTCCAGAAATGTAATCCTGTTATATTGAACTGACTTAAGTGATTATGAATACATCGTGTTTAGAGTGGTTTCATAGCAGCTTCTCTTAAAGGCCATCTTCATAAACATTTCTATCGTTCTAAGCGCTTGATATTCCTCGTAAATTTACAACGGAACAAAGCTCCTTTACATACCTTGTATTCCCTGACACCCACGGGAATTCACATTCTTTCCATAGTCAGAATCCACAAAGCTTCCAAACGTGCCTCGTGGGCTCCGTGACAATATTTATAATTACATCACAAAATGCCATTTAAAGACAGTCTACGTGGTGAATGTATGTTCAGTAATACTTTTCTGGGTAACTTTATAAATAAAGTGTACAGCTGTCACGTCAATAATCCTCCAAGGGCTTAGAGAAGGATGTAGTTTTGTATATTGACGGTTCGCGTGTGACACTCTAAGGGTTTTAATTTGACAAACGAAAGCCGGATGGTATTAAATGGGTATACTATTGGACCCAGAAACGTGTATAACAAAGTTAGAATGATTGAAATATATTAAGATTTCATTTAAGTACTTATCCCTAACAATAAAGAGGTTAGAATTATTTTCAAAACTATCAATGACTTTTGACATTCAATCCTAACCACTTCTTATTAAGTTACCTATTCTTTGAACTTCCGTGAATAAAAGGGGGCGTTATATGTTTCATGTGTGTCAGTATCCATGTGTTAAACCAATTTAAATCAAGCGGCGGTAGCGTGATGGCTGAGGCGTCGCACTTGCGATCTAGTGGTTGCGGGTTCAAACCCCGCCCAGTACACTACCGTCATAAACCCACCCCTAACACAAGTATTTAGCGTGTGACCCCCGTTACCAGTATTTTCTTAAAAAAAATTGAATTACAATTTTATTCGAAAGGTAAGTTATAGGTAGCTACAATGCAATTAACTTAAATAATCAGCTCTAGTCGCAACTAGTAAACAAACATTATACTCAAAATATAATTAAATACAGGGTTTATGTTTAAAAAAATGTGCCGCCTTCCCGCATTTTTTTCTCCGGAATACATTGTAATAAATTTTCAGTAGCACCACAACACACGCTAACGTAAAAAGAGGCAGTAATTAATATCCAGTGTTCCCAAAACGGCCATAAACTCCATCGCAGAACGAAAACATCACTCCCGTGTATCGTTGTACAATGCATATTATTTTAAGTGGTGGCTGAAACAACAGTTTAGCGATATCAGGCAAAACCCACTCAGTTTGTTCGCTTGCTGCCTCGTATTCACTAGAGCATTTTCGTGTTGCTTACATCTGAATAATCACATCTCCTCGATTTTAATAGCAATTATGATTTTGTTATATACATTTGATAACATGAGGTTATAAATTAGTTGATCAAAATGTGTATGTATTGTCTATTGTACTTTGAATAGATTCAACTTTAATACACTAAACACACATTTTTAACAGTTTCTTTTTATTAAACTGTTTTTGATTATATTTTATGTAATCGTGTACTGTTATTGTTTACTATTTTTCATTTAATTTATATAAGAAACTGATAGAAAAATCAAAAACTAAACTGGAATGCTAGGTTTTAACAAATAAGAGCTTTGTTTAAAAATAACAGTTTTAAATTTGTTTTACATACAGATTATAGGTTATAGATATAGATTTATTTTTATTTGTTAGAAGAAAATTATTTAATACTATACATACATTAATACTTCATATAATCGTTGATTTACTGCGATTTTTTATAAATTGGTTAGTAATTTTAAGATTCAGTTTCTGACTCATATTTAATAATGCTTGTAATCCTCTTGGGTTTAATTTAAAAAAAAAACAACTAGTTTAAAAATATGACTCAGTGGATACAGGGCTTAATGCTCATATTATATGGGACGTAAAATGCTAAATGTATTCATAGCCAACTGCAGGTGCAATATATTGTTCGTATATCATGGTGGTATTGCATTTACATTAAATAACGTACGCGTACCTTGAAGTAACACTTGAACACGCCTCGAGTGAACAGACATAACTAAATTAAAACAAGATTAAAAAACTTTATTTAGTATAAAATCCCATTAAAAAAGAAAAGCTCTAAAGAAAATATAAAAAAATAGAAGTGACCATTGTGAGAGGAGACCATTAGCAAATTTTCCTCTAGACTTTCAAGGCACAAGCGCTCACATTACACAATAGTACAGCATACCATCATTAAATTTAAGATCTTAAGATAGATAATAGCTATCGGATCTTTACAATTAAGTGTGAATTGGATTAAAGAAAGTAAATAACATGTTTTAAAAAAAACCTGTCATTAGCTCGCGTATCTTAGCGTAGTTATCATGTGTAGAATCTTCACAGGTACGAGTTTCTTTTGTTCTGACTGCGACTTTTACTCAAGATATAAGCCTGTCATATGTCGACTGGATATAGGTGTAATTAATGTATTAACATAATATAAAACTGATAACATCTATATCTCGAAAGGGACTACTTTTAGAGTCAAAAAGATACTACAACATATTTACACAACTCAAACCCACACCTCATATTAAATTGTCTGCTGATTTGATATAACACTAATATAATGAAAGTACAAACAACAGGCAAACAACAGGCCACTAAAAGAATACACGGTGGAGCTAATAATACAGCGTCACACGTGGTGTATTCCTCTCACGTACTACGTAAGTAACGGCATCTTCGCACGGAGCATGTGACACCTAGCGTTAGGTGCCGTGAAAAATGGTCCATTTCCCGACGCGCGGATAAATATATCTTCGCGAGGACTATTGCGACGCGCCGCGTTATTCCTCTGTTAATATTCATTGTAGCGCAACAACGTGACTTTGCCATATCTGATCTCCCTCTTGAGTTATCACTGCAAATATCACATTTAATTCCAATATGAATTGCAAATAAATTCACATTTTCCGTGTTGCTTTTTAACTCGTTTTCGATTATTTCATTTATTCGTTATTTAATTCGCAAAAATGGCCCGGCGAAATTTTAAACCGATGACAAAGGCAATGCACCGAAAATGTCAAGCGACCGCAACGCCAAACCAATTAAGCGTATATCTGGCTATAATTTGTCTCTACATTGGGGTGGAACGAGGCGGAAATATGACAAAAATCGTGATGAGACCAGACGGCATTAATTCGATTGTCGCCGGTCAGAACGGATCAACGTTAGACAGATCAACATGACATCTGATATTTGGCAGGGATGGACAATTTCCTTACGCAGCTAATGGATTGTGAGGGGTAGACTTATGAGATTATTCATACATATTATTTTTATATATAGGGTCTTTCTTTATTTGAATGTATGTATATTCAGTTCATCGGCGATATATAGGAATGACTAATCAGCTGCATTTTATAATGCAACAGGACATGATATCAACCATACACGATATAATAAGGTACATTATTGCTATACAATACATGATGTTATAAGTGTTAAAGAAAATTATGTATTCGTAATTTGTAGTAAATAAAAAATAATTATAAATTAGACAATCCAACCACGATTAATAAAATAAATTTTACATACATTACTATTATGCGATACATTATTTTAATTTATGATATATGTAACACTGCACCGCTGTTCATTAATAAAATTACCTACTACTACTAAGTCATACTATGAAAGAATCTATTCAGATACAAATATCCCCTATATTTACTATTTCATTTTCTCTTAATTGCGTCCTCAGTGCGCAGAATTTTGCATTCATTTTTATTTATTTTAGTTAAACTTATCATCAACCAATCACAATAGAAGTTAAATTGCATCGTAATTTTAATTAACTTGCAGAGACATTAAATTCTACTTAATTAGTACTGGATATATAATCAAAATAGAATGTTATGGAACACTTGCAAGACAAAAAAATAAAAACAAATAATTATTTCTTTTATATTTATACTCACATTCCATTGCACAATACATGACTAAACAACCACTTTTTCAATGAAAATCGTACATCGATAAAACCTAATTCAATAAAACCAAGCAACATTAATAAATCCCAAATTAAAGTTGTATTTGCTGAGTTATTTTCTTAGTAAAGTTCTGTCTAAAAAAAAATAGGAATAAACATTATATATCTATTTACATCAAATTACGAAACCAATATATAAATAAAATATGGGTACTTAAAAAGATTTCATGATAATCAGATTCTGTCATTATCGTTTTCTTCTCTAATCACTGTTTACTCTTAGAGACAGAAAATAGTATGAAATGTTTTTATCAGTTTAATATCTCGATTGCCAGTTGACAAACATCAATGTCACAAAATTGACTGCTTGGTTGCTTCGATGTACGCAGCACGGCAAGTGTTTCTGACATTTAGCGATACAGTCCAGCTTCCCGATGCGTGAAAAATTGAGTTTTCTGCTTGCCAGCATCATACTGATGCCGATTGACAAGTGCAAAAGCTCCTTTATTCATTAAAATTTGTATCGGAAATGTGTTTTATCAATTATTTTGGGGTGCATTAATTAAAAGTTACTGTTGAAGTTACAAAGAAAAATGTGAATAGTGAAGTAACTTTCTATATATAGCTGCAAAATTATTATTTTTTTCTCTAGATAATTAACTCATACGCGGTAATTTACAAATACACAAATACTTACTTGTACATTAGCATTTTTTTTTTTTGAAAAGACAACCGCGCTAGGATTAATTCCTGTGTATCGGCGACTTACAGACCTTCAAATACCCGGTACAAAGAACACCCAGACTCAGAACAACAATTTGAGCATTACTCAAAGTCTTGTTCCGTGTGTCCGAATTTACGATACTTGGCGCGGCAGTGATTATTACTAAATTATTGAGTCAAAGTGAATTTAAAGTAAA
Organism: Tyria jacobaeae; assembly: GCA_947561695.1. Lineage (NCBI taxonomy): Eukaryota > Metazoa > Arthropoda > Insecta > Lepidoptera > Erebidae > Tyria > Tyria jacobaeae. The sequence continues at coordinate 16,458,295 of OX387209.1, forward strand.
TCATGCTTAAATAAACATAAGACTAAACCTATAAAACAATCTAAAATTGATATCTAATTGTATTTTTTACTCGATATGGTGTGGTCATTTTTGATACTGTAGTTAAGTACATTTATGAATCAGACAATATCATAAATTGATACATAGTGAATCGTTTTAACGATAACAATATTTTTTATTGTATATTTATTTTTATAACAGTTATACTAGATTAACACTAGATTGAGACTATGGAGGAACGGGTGTTAATTCCCTCCAACACAAAGGGATCGTGCGCGGACCGCGGCCCATCGGTTGATGTTGGAAAGTCGTATACAAATTGTATATTAATCGGCGCAAGAACTTTACTCTCGTGATTTAGCATCGTACTACGTCATTACTGTAGTTTTCTTGGTGTACTAGATGATGTTGATATATTTCTCTGTATGTGGAGGTTGTCGCCATAAGACCTTTGAATTTCATTAAAATCGCATTTAACCTCCATGCTACCAAGTAAGATCACAAAGTGCTAGTCGTATAAAATAAAAATCGTAACAGAAGTGTAGATGACGTTTAAACCTAGACAGATAGTACAGATGCTGGACAAAGTGAATATTTTTTTTTTATTTACTAAGAGGTTTTTTTTTTTTTGAAAAAGGCATGTCAACTCCATGGTACCTTATAAACTTAAAACCGTATTATTTATTTATTTATGAAAAGGTATTACTTTTATTAAGGATTTCATGGAATTCTGTCAGGGTGGTATCCAACTGAGGAGGTTTTCAGCTATATTAGATGTGGGATTATATAAAATTGTTGTTACGAAACTTTTGTTTCCTTAAAATCGTTAATAAAAGATTTTCTTTCGTTTCTGTTCTTTTTACAATCAATTAGCAAATGTTGTATATTCTCAATTTTTTTGCATGTATTGCAGTAATGTTATTATGCTTTTCTCATTAAAAATGTAAACTTTCTCGACGCATAATGTCCAGAAAGTAGTCTCAAGGTTAACTTGAAATATTTTGTACTAAAATTTGTATTATTAAACCAGAGCAATATCAGCAAATATCTTTTCGAAATATTAAGTCAGCCTCCTCATTGTCGTTTAAACCTATGTGAAATGGAACCCATTGTAACACACTTGTAATATTATTTCTAAGGAAGCAGTTTATTAGGTCAAGGATGTCGTAGGCTATCGATGCACCTCTGAAGCCTGAGACGCATAGAGTCAAATGTTGAAGAGTACTTTTGAGACGATAGTTACAAAATGGTAGTAAAATAAATTATCTGTACACATGTTAATGGTATAAATAAAACTTTACGCGTTATGCGCCGTAAATCCTAGAACAACAAAATACCGTGCAGTTATGAAATTTACTTAGGACATATTTGTAGAGGCGCAACTTCAGCCAAGCTATTATTAAAGTAAGAAGGTTTAGCGCCTTAATACTTCACATACATCCATTTATTTTTGGCTCATTTTTAGACGATTTAAGTCACTTCACAATGTCTAGAACAGCATTTGTGCGATGTTGAATATTGCATAGGTACATAACATCTGATATAGCTATTTTTCTAATTACAGTCACATTGAGAGTGACGATATGTCCTACTAACTGACTGAGTCACGACATGTCCTACTGCTTGATTCCGGATGCGCAAATCATGCAGTTACCTCTCTGAAAAAATGTCCCAAAGTGACTAAGTAGAGAATGGCTCGTGAAAAGTTGAAATACTCGAATGCCTTTAAAGGCTAAATTTCCTTTGAGCTCTGTCGATTATTCAGGTTTCCTTTCTCTTCTAGCGTATTGGTACTGCATGACAACAGAGTATAAAACGGTATATACCACATTAATGCATTCTTTGTTCTTTCTTCCTATGAGTTGTCCAATTTATACCGCTTAATACTTCAAAACGTTTCATGATACAGACAAGAAACATATTTATTAGAATTATGTTTGGAAATTCTCATAAGCCTCGTCCTTTGAAGGTTTTTCCTTTGTGAAAAATATAGAAAATTGATATACAATTCTTAATATACATTAAATAAGACATTTCTGAAGAAACAAATAAATTTTAAGAGTCTTAAGAGACTTTTCTTTTTTATTATTTTCTTAAATAATGTGATTTGGACCGCCACTTTAAAAACCTATGTTTTTTTTTTTTTAATTTCACCCTATGAAAGCTTTAAAGGTTCAGGTCAATCAATTCAGGTTAAGGTTTAATTGTGTAAAACCGCACTGTACTCAAGCGCATACACACTGTGTGTGAGATAAAGTTAAGTCTGTCTTTCCTGTCTATTGTCATTCTTTAAGCTTGAGAATTTTATTCGAAACAGTAGATGGATTGTGATTATTACACGATCACAATTTACTAAACTCCGGGTTCAACCCCTGGCTTAATCAAACCCGTCCGTCACTAAACAAGTCTTCTTTCAGCGTCTGCTTGCCAACTCTTGCTCAGTAAAGTTGTACGAGTAAATAACAATATGTTTTCAATTGTTTTTTTTTTTACTTTTTTAGGCGCCTTGAGCAATTTTTGGGTGAACAACAATCATGGAACTCGCGTCAACGTCACCGAACGCTTCCCATGAGCTATATGTATACTGTGTATAATACATATAATAGCTCGAGAATACAATTCACAAGTTACTTAGTTTTCCCTTCTATAGGCAGTTCCAAAAGACTGCCCGTATTTTTTTTTATGCAGGCTTTGTTAGCTATACATAATAATTACTCAGGTTCTTTTGTTTTATTGAGGCACGTGCAATACGAAAGTAAATTTTAACATCGCAATACAACAGTCCCATTACTAGATACGAAACTTAAAAGTACCTTGTTACCGTGAATGTTTGACAGCATCACTTCTTGATAACTTAGCCGTATCGCCTGAGCGCTACGAGCGACGCCATAGTACAGGAGAAATAGTAGTATAGTTAAAAAAAAAGGCAGATTTATTATTATCGCCGTCTGTTCTCGGTGGAGCCACTCATTTTCTTCCCGTGGGTGTTGTAAAAAGCGACTAAGGGACCGGACTGTTATTTATCAGACAGTATGTGTACAGTTATTAAGTGCTGGATTGACGACGATAGGCTTGCCCCTTATAACTTTAGTGGGACCAATTCCTTATTAGCAAAATGTGGGTGTTTTATACTTACAGTTTTATTTATTTTAGGTTTTAGCAAGGTTTTATTACAAATAACCAAGTAGGTAATAGTCCACACGATTGAACAACCATAACAGCACACAATACAAACTATGTATTTTAAATTTGCTTATAACATGTGGCAGTGGCAGGCTGACGATTTATATAACATAGACAGTAATGACATTCAATAGCTTCAAAAATTGGTGCAATGCGAGTAATCGTGATTTAATGAGATTCAAAAATTTGTAATCGAAATAAGCAATAATATATATTTTTAATATCTGTTAATTCTGAGAATTTCAATAATTTAAAAATCTATACTGTTATTGAATAATTATTTTAACAGGTTTTATCTAATCTCTAATATCTAAAAGATGCAAATTTATACGTGTGTTTAAAGCATACTGGGCGCCTATTTTTTCAGCCTGAGTTCAATAATACGAGTATATAGTTGCAAGACATTGAAAGAGCGGTTAAATCCTCTCTTTCTGGAACTATTTTGTATTATGTCCCGATTCCATTCAGCACGAACTTTGCTATGATCGAATTAATAGTATTTACATACAGACGTTCTGCTCACTTCATCAAAATTTTGACTATTAGTGCGCTGTGACTTATTGAGAGTTCAGCTACAGCTTTGTTTGAGATAACAATGCCAATATTGTTAGAAAACCATATTCAACTCTTGGAAAACCGGAAGTAGGATAGTAAATTGAAGACTGTTATTGTCACTATACACAAGTTACAAGTTCGAAAACTATTATTTACCTAATAATTAGATATATAAAATATACACCACCGTTCATTTCTGACAGTGGTAGAGCCGTGCTTAGGCACAAATGGGCTGGCTCGACCAGAGCCATACCACGGCTTTACAGAAAACCGGTTGTAATACCGAAGTACAGTACGTACACAAAAATATCTATTAACAACGTCCGATCAGAGACTAGCGAGTATAAAATAGTGCATATAAGCAAACCAATTAAATATCCTTCTATAAGAGAAAATGGAGGTCCCCAATTTACGAAGTTAAAAAATCTAAGTTTTTGTGCTAAGAAAATGACTTTTAGTAAAAGAAGCACCAGATATCAGACAGTTAATTTTTTTTTATGGCACGGAGGACAATCGAGCACATGTGTCACCTGATGGTCGATGACAACCGTTGCCCATGGACACCTCGAACTCAAGAATTTTAAGTATGTACTTTATAAAAGGTGATGAAGGGAGAGATGAGATAAGGGCCTATAGCAGCTGCAAGATGAGAGGAGGGATTAGGCAATCAAGCATTATTTTAATAATTTTTATATTCACTTTTAGAATCAATACCTAGTTATAAAATAAAACTAAAAAAAAAAGTTATGTATCTTGCAAGTAAACTTCCTATGAGAAGTTTGTAAGATATTTATTATCTTGCTATTGGAAAAATATACAATAATTTTGAAGCTTACACCAGTTTCTAAGCAGTGAGCGAATATCTTGTAAGTTTTCGAGCATATGTCACGACGTATTAAGCGTGGTACTAAACGCTAAGCCACCTTAAACATTTTAAAATTAAAGGTAGTTAGTGAATGAGAAGAGTGTGATAATGCTTCGTCGTAATGTAACAAATAAAACTATTTAAAAACAAAGTCAAACCACCAGATTGCATTACATTGAAATCTTATACTCTGTGCTTATCATAGATCAAAACGATATAAATTACGTCTCATATGTATATTTCTACATATGAGATGTATTAAAGAAACGTCATGCATAAATTGCATTCGAAAATCATAACGCTACTTTTTGTGCAGTCGTTTAATAATATTGTTGTGGTTTTAAGAGCTTACATTTTCTTGCTTTTCTTTTTCAATAAGCTAATGCCTGCTTCAAACACTTATTTCACAATCAAATTAAAAAAAAAAACTGACTTTTAAAAAATTGTAATGCAGGGTTTAGTTGTAACAAGCGTTTGTGTGAATATCTTAATTCACGAAGTAGTAGTTCGATAAGTTTAAGCGATAGCTTCAGCCGTAAATATTTACCTAGACAAAATTAATACAAACCTCATTGAAGTACATGTAGACATTGAGTAAACTACATTTAGAGTTATTTAACTTAGGGGTAAGGTAAGTAAAAGTAAAAAGATATTTAAAGTTGTGAGGTATCTCTAATAAGACTGTTTTTTTTTTATATTAAAAACTACTCAAAGAAAATATTTTCTACATTACTTAGAGTCAATACGTATGAAGTAATTATTTGATACTACAGTTTTTATAGTTTTAGCTACAGGCTATAGCTACAGGTTTTATAATTTTATGACTATGTGTTGTGATTAAATAATATTCTATTCTAGAGACCTGTATTCTTACTTATCTTTTATCTTTTCATTCTAAATTAAATGGTAGTTATGTATTTTAGGGGTTAAAGCCCCCGAAGTCAAATCATTTCATATTATTAATCACATAAGTCAGTCATCTCATAGTATTGAAAAATCGGTTCATTAAGAAAATAAATAAAAAATTAAGTAATCTAATTACCAGCACCATAGGTATGATTAATGTATTTTAACTAGTGGTTACCCATTGGTCAAAATATGAACCATAGTTTATTTAAACTTTAAAGTTAAACGTTATTAAGGTTCTATTATCAAAACTGAAAAAGTCTAGAAATGATATTTAGTGAAAATTGCTTCTCCTTTTGTAAATACTTTTAAAACAAAATTTTCATTTGGTCTATGTGTTATCGAATATAAATTCATTCTTCTTTGGTTATCATTCCAGTCAATTAAGATTACTGCTAAATGTGTGTATATTGATTAAGCAAGCTGTAAGCTGTATAGGCAAGCTGTATTTTACTAATAAATAGTATATAAAGTACAAGTATCTATTAGACAAACTATGGCTATAACATTAAAATAATTATAACTATTTTTGAGATTCAGTAAGACTATAAAAGAATACTATTATAGACCAATCATATTAATCTCTTCTCTTGTCCAATTGCGTGTCAAACGAATTGTGGTGTGTGTAATATTTTTTGTATTAATTCAATGCATTTTCAAGCATTACCATAAAAACGATATTAGCTGTCTGCACTCCTTCTCCATTTAAACTATAATTGTGCTAAATTTTATACTCCTCAGTAAGCGTAATTTTAGTAAAAAGGGTAACAAACATTTTGCTTCACGTATAGTACATATGTATATGTACATTCTAAGGGGGTTCGTGGCTAAGTGGTAACCGAGGCATGGGCGATATCGTTTTTTTGTGACATCTGTTGTCCAACTGATATTTAGATTACAAATCGATGTTGACATCCGATTTCAGATGTCGATTTCTACGGACAACGACATCCAAACTAAAGCTAAGGAAACTAAAGGAAATGTACGATTACGTTGTACGGTGTGTTACGGTGTGATTGTTGAGCGGGCAAGGTATAAGAGTTATTACATTGAACCAAATAATTCACACTCGCTTTTTTAAATGAGCCGTTAAATTTAAAACTGTCGCCTCATACGATCAAATCTGTTAATTGTGTCTTCACTCAGCATGAAAATTGTCTTTTTTGTTTCACAATGGGTCCAAATTGCAACCTGTGGTCGCGCTGGTGGTTAAATGACTAAGTTTTTATAGAACATTATTTACTTAAAATTATTTGTAAAGTTTCAAACACTACCTAATCATTTTAAATATTTACAAAGACGATGACTAAAATAATTATGTCGTCATTTACAATCTTATATATATTGATATTGGTCACTTTGTAAGCGCAATTAAATCGCAATACGAACGCAATGAATGAATTATTATATACTGAAAGTGGCAAAAATAATATATTCATAATAACAATATAAACATTAGATGAGATCAAGTGAATGACAAAATCTGATTATTAAATAAGAGTTTAAACAATAATTTCCTAACTTTCTTATACTAAACGCGATCATATCTCAATTAGATAATAGCTATATTAGAAAAAAAATTAGGAATAAAATTATTTAAAATTGTTAAATGTTAACCAAACGTTCGTTCGTAATTTACACGTACAGCACACAGCTGTACACCGCATATCGGTTCGACATTCGCTTCATCTCTTTCTCAGAGACGACACGACACGACGTAAAGTTAAACAGAGAGGGAGTGAATGTCGAACCGATGGCCGATGTACAGCTCTGTGCTGTACGTGTAAGTTAGATTTTTTGACAGTCAAACCTATAACTATAATCTATGTTAGATTTTTTTTTAGATGTGATAAAAACGGATGACTCGTAACATACAGTCGATGTCATCTGATGTTCGGATGACATCAGATTTTAGATGATGTTTGATATATCTGACACATGACTAGAACATCTGTAGCAGTTGGGTAGTTGGACCACTAAAAAAAGTCCGACAACCTAACAGAACTGGTCTAACTACAGTACTTCGATATCGAAGGGGATTGGGAAAGGCTTGGAAGATGTATTAATTAATATGTGGACTAAAATAATTAGAATAGTTGCACTGCTGAATATAGAGACAGACATTATAAATCATAATGTAATTAAAATGAAGTAATAATTCTCCTATGGATACTAGTAATTAAATTACTTAATGTTTTATTTTATTAAGTTAATGAATTGATATTTCAGTATTATCATACTTACAAACTATAAAGACTTCATTTTTACAAATGTGGAGAAATAAAGCAACCGTAATATTGGTAAAAGTTAGGCTGCATATCATTATTCAGAAAATACACAAAACATGTTTCAAAATGACTTAAACGGGCTATAAAAACTATAAAATATAAAGTCCGTAGGTGGTAACAAGACTGAAGTTGACTACGAATTAAAATTGAAATTATACTTAAACGGGTTAAGATAACAATCGAGACTACAGTCCTTGTATTCGTACCTGTTAATAGTTTAAACAAGACCAGCAGAGATGTAATCTTGTTAGCTAACAACCTACGAACGAAGGGCTCTCGACTCAAAGTTAAGCCAATTCCCTTTACTTAGAATGCAAGTTTCTCCTGCGAATAACAGCCTTGGATTCAAGACGTGCATATTTGTGTAACAGATTCAGAGGTATGGATTTGGTAGATGCTGTCGAGAACAGTGAATATGCCGAACAATCATTGCTTTAAATTGCTATTTAGTTGTTAGATTTGTATATCAAAACAGGCATTGTAGGTAGCACTTGCAATACTATTTCCCTTTACAAGAAGAAAAACAAGAGTAGTTCATTTTCTATTGTATTATAATTTACATTTATTTTATATTAGTTGTGATTATTCACATTACTGAATCTCAGTCTTTGTAAAATATTTAAAGCACCAACTTATTTTCATATATAATAACATTATATTATATTGGAAAAATTAACTTTTATTAATTTATATAATATTACTTCACTAAGTGCCTATACTGTTAAGTAGTTCGTCATATAAGGCTTTCAAAGTTTATTAAAAAATGATTTGGTTTTTCGAAAAATTAATATGCCTCTTTCTCAAAACAAAACTTTGTTAAATCTTTGCACTTCCCAAGATTTCTGGGGATCCCCAAATTAGAACCGGCGCCAATAAATAGAGCCGTTATCACATATATCACCACAAATGGCTTTAGATAAAGCTATAATTCTTTTGTTACAACAATGTTACTTGCAATTTAGATAAAAAAAATCAACGATGTAGCTAATAACTCTAGATTAATGATAATAATAGTTTTTTATACGTGTAAATGTATGTAAATATGTGGAATTAAGTATTGTGTCTAAATCATTATTGTGTTAGTAATTTACACAGATAAAGTATCTATTGTTAACCCTCTACCTAGTAATTCACCACAAACTATCCGATTCTAGATTTGTCAATAACCATAGAAACATTGTCTATAAGAGCTAACCATCAGTGATAAGACCGCCTATTGTCATACCTGTGTCACGTTATAAACTTAGTCTGGGCATAAATACTATTACAATTATTTAAATTCTTCAACAAATGTGGTGTTATGTGTTTGAGTTATGAGTATGTAACGCTGACTTGCTTGTGTTATTACTTCTTATAAGTCCCCAATCCATAATATAAAAAATCCTTCCCTTTCCTGTCAATATACTCATAATTTTCCGGCTCAATTGACCAAAGTGCCTAGATGACGGAAAAAGGCTTTCCCCCTATTAAGTAAATGCGTCTAAATTATAAATAACAAATGCTAATTACGATGCCCATAATACAGGCGAGAGTATATGCATGTATGTGTTGCATTCAAGTATTGATACAAACAATTTGTTAGAAGCATTATCTTTGTAAATTTCTGGTCGAGTGTCTAATTGCAATAAAATAAGAATACTTTTTTTTTTATTCTGTCTCCACAAATATGTGATTTAATCTTAATATTCAATGCAAATTTATGATTATTCGCTAAGTAGTTTTCGTGGTTTAAGGGTTTTATCTCTAACATTTAGTGAACACTTTTTGTGCTTATTTCTTTAAGTCTTTTTTTCTTCCTATAGTTGGCAAAGATATATTTTATACATATATGTATAGGCATGCCGCCTATGCGTGGTAATATGAGAATTACCAAACCAAAATCTATATTATATCTAGTATTATATATAACAAAGTATTAATACTTGTATGTACATATGTGTGGCAAATAATATATAAATGATAAATAAAGTATTTTTTTAAAAGTAAATTCCAGATCAACATTAGTAAACAAACTAGGCTTTCAAATTACCAACGAGTATCTGAATAAAAATCTGTAGTAGGAACACTGTGGTAGTCGCAATAAGGCACGCAGACACCATTGCCTGAGGGGCTACAACGAGACTCCTTTCTAGCTCGGAGCCGTTTGCCATCCACTTCATTTAAGTACAACCAATATTTTCATCATAATATATAATACTAGTAAGCAAACCTTGTTGGTTATACTGTGGTAATTTGAGTTATGATGAATCGCGAATATTATATTACCTAAGTAAAATGATAATGTAGATAGTAGTAAGAAATCAACATTCATTAATAGTTCGATTAAAGTTAAACTTCTCACACAAGCTAAATATACAAAGTGCCATAAGTTTCACCAGAGGTCAACTATTACACGGAAATCATTTGTGTAGCCAATTATAAGAGTAAGTAATATTCAGATTGATCCTAAGTATACAATAAACTCAAAAAAAAAAAGAGTGTATAAACAAAGGCTCATTGGATTCAAGCTTTGGTAAAGCCATGCTTAGGCACGTATGGGCGCCGCCTCGACCGATGCGATGCCACGCTCTCACAGAAAACCAGTTGTGAGGCAACGCTTGCGTTGCGCCGAAGTTAGTGAGGTTTCCGGAGGCCCAACTCAACCTCTCCTCTTTCCCGTCTCGGCATCACAGGTTCTCGAAGGTTATATTAAGGAGTTGAGAAAAACAACCGTTCGTCACAATAATTTATTCCGGACTGCCGCACCTGCCTCTTACATTTCAATATATAGAACTTCTTAACTTATGTTAACATTACCCACCACCGGCCATATACTTACATTCTACTAATACCTACATTACAGTAACCACTTACGGTCAAGTGACCCGTCTGTGCTTCTGGGCCTTATTATAAAGAAAATATATATTGAACTACGGCTCAATCTAAATAACATACAACAACAATAAAAAAACGACTGTCTTCGTTCTCCCTTATATGCTAAAGAGCTCAATAAACTCTTTAAACAAATCTTGGCACTCAACTCATCCAAGATAACGCAAATATATGAAGCTGTAATAAAACTATAAGAACAATAACGTATACAAAATGGTAAGTAACAGTTATTACAAATTCAACTCGCATTTTATGGGCTTGAGATCGTTGCCAACTATTGGTCTTTAACCCGAAAAGACTGCACCATTTGATACACTTATTCGAGTAGGAAATTCTTGGAAATTGCCTTCTTCGAATCTAGAGTAGCTACTTAATTTATTAGGCATCGTATAGCATGTTTAAAGGTGCACAAGAGATACGTATAGCTATGACAGATCTGTCAATAAATCGTCAATGTTTTATTTTTGTGGGTTGTGTGTTCGAATAGACTTATTATGGAACAAAACTTATGGAATAAAACTAAAGACACAATTAATATAGCCTAGTAGTATATATACATGATAATAGGCGTATTATTTCAGTTTAAATTTATATAGTGCAGAAGTTCGTTCATCACATTGTAGATAACTCGTTACCTACCGTAGATGTAATACACGAGGGTTGTACACTGTCAAGTATACTTTAAGCTTCTACTCTCTAAGCTGCCTTAGCCTTACTTTAGTTAATATCAGGATCGTTTTGATGTTCGTCTACTTACTTAGTACTAGCTACTAGGTTTATTTGTTGTTGGAATGTGTATATAGCTATTACACTGTTTCCTTTGCAATTATAATAGAAATTATTCCTGTATCGTGGGGGACTCGGAAATCATTCAAACAACACGTACGACGAACACCTACACGCTACTTGTGGATCATAAAATTTTTGTGGCGATCTTTACTGCTGAAGCCTCTGTTTCAGTAGTAAGGATCACTAAACACCAACAGGCCAGTTAACTGTCATTGATGTGACTGCCTTCAAATGAATAATTTTGAGTGTTAGCCATTAGTAACTTATTAATAGACCACTCGTTTTAGTGTTGTAGGCATGGCAAAAAATAGGTAATATAAACTCAATATAAATACTTAGATTGTCAGCGTAACAGTAATGAGATATGTAATTTTTTTTTTAATTAAATTGTAAATAAAAATAAAACATGAGTTATGTCAATGTACCAAACACTTTCAAATTATCGAGATATACAATATCGTAAAGCACCAATGGTCGAAATAAAAGCGTTTACAAAATTATATTTCAATTAAAACATAATATCTAAAAGTGCGGCTGGTGCACGTCAGTCAGTCCTGTAGTAACAACATATTTCACTGCAGTAAAACTTTTCAATTGGCACAAAGTTGCGCGTGCCGGGCGCCTGATCGAATTATTACCATGTTGCGGCTCCTACTACCGCGTCAGACTTGTACGTCACTACCAAAAAGTCGTAAAGCATGACTGATGTGCCACTCCCAACCTTCCACTAGTCACACTATCAAAACGACTTAACTACGAATCACGTGGGATATACTAAAAGACCTTTTGAATTTCCCAACGCTATAACTTGCGTCTTCGCTTAGTTGACAGGACTGATTAAAGACTGTATGTGACAACTTTTTAATAAGTCCTCACAACATTTGCATCGTCAACGGAGGTTCCAACGTTGAAATGTGTACCAACTTTATTCTTGAATCTTAAAGTTTGAGTAGTGAACTGAACTTTTAAGTTACTGTCGAAGCGATAAAGAATGTGGGTAAGCACTGGCTTTTATTGTTTTATATTTATTCCCGTGTTTCTTTCTAGTGTGAATCAAGTTTCTACTGAACAAAGTTAATAAAAAATACATCAGCTATTGTGTGGCAAAAGAAAGTTTCTCAACTGTAAAAGACAGTTTGGAAGTTCAATGTGCGCTTAACAGCAGGAATTCTTTGCGGACTTTTTCGTATGTTTTGGCAAGCAATCAAGTATTATTTTATGAATATGATTTTATTCCATTGGGTCATATATACATGATTTTAGCATATGAAAGGGAATTGTTATTATAATAATCTATTGCTGTTGTACCAATAAAATGCTATAACATTCATCATAATATACTTTTGACCAATGTACAATCAGATTTAAGGTAATAATGTTCCATTCTATTTTTATTTTACATAAATTAGTACTCTTTATAGCACGGAATGGATAGAATATAATAATATTATTAATGAGATATTTAAAGAAAGTGTCACAATGGGCAGCTTAAGCACAGTCTACAATATCTTGCAGTGAACCCTTGAATAGGCTATATAGTAAATTTTCAGGTTATTTGGTACACAATTGTCCTCCTATTAATACTTGAATGTTTAATATACTCGAAAAATAAAAAAAAAATTGTTCAGTCAGTCAGGCAAGTTAGGCACGAATGGGCCGGTACGACCGAATTTATAAGTGGAAGTTGGAATGGCATGGTGAGGACAATACTTGAAACCACAAAACTAAATGCTTAAACTGAGAATTTAAATTATACATATATTGGAAAGGGGGCAAACGGGCAGACAGGTCACCGGACAGCACCGATGATAATAGGAACTTTAGTATTATTCCTGTTTTCTCCTATGATCAACCTTACACTTTTTGTTGCTAGCAACGAAGATTGTTACAGATTCCTTAAAATTGCACCACGATTATAAGTTACATTACAAAACATATCAGAAATGTTAGTTTGTGTGATGTAAATGTTTATTTACATAATACACATGAAGTTGCAAATAGGAGATAATTCGTTGGCCCATGACGCTAACGAAAAAGCCGATCTTCTGGGCAAACTCTTTGCGTCCAACTCGACCCTGGACGACGAGGGAAACGCACTGCCGACCATACCGCAGTGCGAGAGCCGCATGCCGGAAGTCTGGTTTACACAAAGGGCAGTGCGTAAAGCGCTTCTTTCCCTCGACGTTCATAAGTCGAGTAGGCCCGATAGAATTTCTCCTATCGTGCTGAAGATGTGTGCTCCAGAGTTGGCATCGGTTTTAACGCGCCTTTATCGGTTTTCCTATTCTCTTGGCGTAGTCCCGAACTCATGGAAGACAGCTCTAGTGCACCCAATCTCTAAAAAAGGAGATCACTCGGATCCGTCCAACTACAGACCCATAGCCATCACCTCCTTGTTCTCCAAGATAATGGAATCCATTATTAACTGCCAGCTCCTGCGGTACTTAGAAGACCACCAGCTCCTCAATAATCGACAATACGGCTTCCGTCGGGGTCGTTCAGCTGGTGATCTTGTTTAGTTGACTCACCATCGAGACCAAGGGGGAAGCGTTGGCCGTTAGTTTGGACGTGGCGAAGGCCTTCGATCGGGTCTGGCACAAAGCGCTCCTTGCGAAGCCTCCTTCCTATGGGCTTCCCGAGAAACTGTGCAATTGGCTCACCAGTTTTCTTACAGACAGAAGCATCAAGGTAGTTGTTGACGGTGCATGCTCCGACTCCAAATCTGTTAATTCCGGTGTCCCACAAGGCTGTGTGCTATCACCCACGCTGTTTCTTCTGCTTATCAATGACATGCTGCAGATTAACAGCATCCATTGCTATGCAGACGATAGCACGAGTGATGCCCTTTACACCGGCCGCGCTAACATTTCTCGGGTAAACGTCATCGAAAGCCGATCCAAACTTGTGTCTGAAATCGAAACTTCTTTATCAAAAGTTTCAGATTGGGGTCGACTTAACCTAGTCCAGTTTAACCCCACGAAGACACAGGTTAGCGCGTTCACCGCTAAAAAGATGCCATTGGTCGTATCACCTCAATTTGAGAGCACTTCCCTAACTGCATCAGCCAGCATCGGAATCCTTGGCGTCGATATATCAAGCGAAGTCCAGTTTCGCGGTCACTTAGAGAGTAAGGCCATATTAGCCTCGAAGAAGCTTGGTGTGCTAAACAGATCGAGATAGTATTTTACTCCGGCCCAACGCATGCAACTTTATAAGGCACAGGTTCGGCCGCACATGGAATACTTTTCTCATCTCTATGCAGGTGCACCCCAGTACCAACTTCTCCCTCTTGACCGCATTCAACGGAGAGCGACGCGCATCATCGACTGCCAAGATATTTCTGATCAACTTGACTCCTCTTGCGTTTCGTAGAGATGTAGCTTCACTCTGCATCCTCTATCGCTTGTATCATGGGGAGTGTTCAGAGGAATTGTTCGGACTTATACCGGCTGCTGGATCCCCATCACCTGGACGATTGGCACTCCACCACTGTGCGCTTCTCCAGAAGCTTTTTGCCTCGCACAACTAGCTTATGGAAAAAATTGTCGCCTGCCGTATTTCCGAATACGACCTTCAAACCTTCAAGACAAGAGCGTACTCCTACCTAAAAGGCCGGCAACGCACTTGTAACTTTTCAGTTGCGGGTGTCCATGGGCGGCGGTAGTCACTTACCATCAGGTGACCCGTCTGCTCGTTTGCCCCTAACGCATTAAAAAAAAAAACTTTAAAATATGTACCTCTTCAAACAACCTTCTCTTTCCATACATCGCAGTGTATACTGAGAGTTATCTACAAATTTGGACTGGTCTGTTGGTCTAGTGGTTAGTAAGCCTGACTGCCGAGCCGGAGATCATGGGTTCGATTTCCACACGGCACGAAAATTTGTGTGATATACTTGTCCCGGGTCTGGGTGTTATTTGTGTCCATTGTATGAATTTTTCGAAAGTCCGACGAATTATGAAACATACGCTAGTGATCTTTTTACGAAGAAAAAAGATGAAAAGAATTCTAGAACACGTTACAAATGCGTAGTAATACCACGGTCTCACAGAAAACTGATAGACTAACATATGTATACTTCCATTGTATTCCCTACTAAGTGAGGGTACCGGAGCCCCAAAACCCCACTACTCTTTCCACCGCCCTCAGCCCCTATCCAGTTTCATCTCCTTTCATCACCCTCAAAGGTGGGCAGCACGTGTCACTTACCATCAGAGAGAGAGATAGTATGTGTTTAGTAATATAGTTATAGTATGACAAAAGAATTAGTAAAAAATAATGAAAAAGAAAACGTATTGTTGTCAGTGTCATAACGACAATGACTTTTAAAAATGATTTGTTTTGTCATTGTTTTTGTTGTATTCATTTTCTATTAAAAAACATCGTTTGTTTTTCTATCTTCTTATTTTTAATCATATAGAACGACTCTGACTAGTCCCTTCTGTTAGTACTTTCTATATAAAGGTACTTCGTACTTAATTTATTTTTAAGGATTTTGGCATCACCAGTAAGTAACTTTCAAGAACAAGATGTTCCAATATAACCGTTTTCTTTCATGACCACTTTTACCTTCTGTGTTTATAGCAACATTGTATACTGTGTCAACTTTGGACGGACGTGCCGACTGCACTTGGAACTTGAGTAAAAGTAATACATTTTATTATTTAGTATCGAAGTTAGTTCTTTAGTTTAGTTCACAATGTTATTTAAATTAAACCTTAATGAGATTGTCATTGCTGAACTAGGTTTTAATATATCTTTGATATATATATCTCGAAAAGTTCTGACTATTGCCATTCCTACAACACTGACCCTTAGATCTATATACCTGAAATTTTACACAAAGGTTATTTTTTATAATGGATGGATATGTAATGAATATGACCGGTTCTTTTTAAAAGCAAATCACAAGGACATAAAATAGGGGATGAAAGTTTGTATGGAAATCATTTTTAAAATAATTTACATAAAAATTAGTATATGGCCTTTCGATTTTAAAATTAAGACAGATGTATTTTAGGATATGACGAAATTCTACCCTTAAAGGTGTAAAATAGGGGATAAAACTTTGTATGAAAATCCGTAATTTTGAAGGTAAATGCATAAGAAATGGTATTTGAATTTTTCTCCAGAAGTTCAGAAAGACCTTTTTCGGGATTTCTCAAAATTCTACCCTTAAGAGTGCAAAATAGGGGATGAAAGTCGTCACTGGTTTCTATTCCAGCAATTAATCAAGCGATGATTAAAAGTTCTCAAGTGGAAGGATAAGGCACCCCGCATGTGTTTTAATGGTGTTAAGGTGCAGATCAGCACCAGAGCCTCTCTACAGTTTGATAATGACTTTGCTCTGGTAGTGCTACTAAGTTGAGCACAATCCCCTAAGTTCAGCAACGTGTTAGAACTGGCTATTATAATTACTGTCTGTGTTGGAGGTGAATCGGTGTATATACCGTGGATACCACTTATACCGTCGGAGTTCCCATACAAGTTTAAAAGGCCACAGTTCCCCCCTAAGATCTGTTGCGCAATGTCGATTAAAAAGTTTGAGGGTCAGTCGGTCAACAGCAGGAATTGATCTTAGGGGGCACTGCTTCCCGCACGGCCTTTAAGTGGCCTGCTCGAGAGTGAATTCAGATGGCAGCTTAGTCATATCAGCACGTGAGAGCAGAACCTCTAATGTTGTGTATGTGTATTTTGTATTATTTGCATTAATAAAAAAACTTAGCTTTTGGATTTTAAAATAGGAGTCTTTAATTCTTATAATTTTTGTATGTTTGTTCTAACTACACAGGTTTTGATGGAAGTTTCAGCTTGTGAAAGTACTTAATTTAAAATAATAAAATAAAAACAAATTATGCATATATACACATATGTACCTTACAAGTTTTCGACACGACCCAAGGTTGACTGGTAGAGAATGCCCTCGGGACAGTTAATGCCGAGGGCATTCTCTACCAGCCCTTATACATAACGCGCAAAATATGCAACGCAAGCGCTGCTTTCCAACCGGTTTTCTGTGAGGACGTGGTATCGCTCCGGTCGAGACGGCCCATTCGTGTAATAGTTATTTATATTATATAATAAGAAACAATAACATAAATCATTTAAGGAGGAAAGCCCCAAATTCATAAATGTTATGATACTCCCAGACAGGAATATTAAATATTTTTGTATAATTGTATGGGCTCCTTCAAAGTCTAGCAATTACGCAATTAGTTTTCATCGTGCGATGATCTATACACAATTAGTATCTGCCAATCGCACTGAACAATACGATGCGGGTGGACGTTGATTTCTACTTCAGTTGGACTGCGGAACCATCTAGATCCTATGGAAGGTTATGCTGAACTAATACTACTTGCGAAGTATTTATTATATTTCTTCTCTACTGTCCTACTCACCAATAGCAATACGCAAGTGACACTTCTGGCATGTGTTTAAATCCAACGATAACTGCTTAGGCTTACAATGTACTTGTTTGGTAACTTACTTGAGTACAAAATCTGTTCTGCCTGTCTGTTCTGTCCAAGGGACAGTCTTGCTTGAATCAGTCTCATTCTATATATGTATATGTTAGGGATGTTGCGATTATTCGCATCTGCATCCGCAATTGCGGAGCTTCCGCATCGATTTGAACATCTGCATCTGCATCTGCATCCGCATCCGCATCCGCATCCGCATCCGCAATAATCAATGTGGATATTCATGCGACAAGAAAGAAAAAGGAGGAGCCGGCTACGTCCGTGAACGCTATGCAGTTGTGTATTACCAACAGTAACGAAGATTTCGTTCGGTGATTTGACGCATTTGTTAATGTGTATGCATCATTTGTTAAATCAGTCATAACGTATTTAGCTAGTTGCGCTTATCACAATTGCTGTAGTTTCAAGTGTTATTGTGAAATTGTGAATATACACTGATTTTTTTAAAGTAAGTCGAAAAACACCGACAACGCAAAGTGACATTGTGAATTATTTTGAACCAATTGAACAAAACTAGAATAAGACTGGTTATAAAATATGCAATAAAACTTACTCACGCAAGGGTCGTACCACCCCGTCTATGAAAAATCATTTAAAATCGATGAACAAAGAAGAGTATAGCTTTTATGGAAGTTTGAGTAACGAAAAGCAATTACAGAAGAAAAAAACTGACAATTGAAATAGCAGACTTAGGCAACAGGTTTCTGTGGGATCATTAGCGTGAGCGGAGTGGCGGGCAGATGCTAGTTCCTATACAATATCCCAAGATTCGCATCCGCATCTGCAGATGTTAGCCCTCAAATATATGTGAAAATATATGCATCCGCAACATCTCTGACATATATAACATTTATAATATAATAGAAATGGAAAGGACGAATGAAAGAAGATTGAAAAAATGTATTTATATGAAAGAGGTAAATGTAGTTGTCGGAAGAGGAAGACCTAGGCGAATGTTCTTGGATCAAGTTCCAGACAAAGGCCAGGTCAAAAGTACCTTTAACCGACGAGCCTGTATGCGGAACGGAATAAAACTTAAAGAAGCCAGAATGGTATATCAGAATCGAAGAAACCCGTATGGGAAAGAGACGTCATCATGCCTCTTTCCCATAGGTGTAGACAGAGACCACTTTCTTCCATATATATATATATGATTTATACACACGAGGACGTGTGAAGATGCAGGACGGCCGTGACGGAGCGTGACTTAATAGGATTTTATTGTTATTTTTGATTTGTTTCAAATTTTTTTTTTTTTTGTAATCGATTTGTTTATTATTAATGTTATAACTCGATTGGTATAAAATAAAATAAGAGCGGGTAACCCCGAATAGAGTGGCGGGTGGCGCCAAATGCGGTGACAATCGGTGATTCGACTGCCAGCTATCGCAGGAAACGCACACGTGCCAACCTATTGGCTCTTAATCAGGGTTAATCTTACCAATTGTGATTATACAAGATAAGTGTTCCCTAGAAAATTAAACCAACCGCGTCCAACAATGTTAATATTCTTTTATTTTGGAGTTCCCGCCATCAACACGCTCACGATGCAAAGTGGTAGCCAGGACCGCTTCGCAGGTCCTTCTGATGTTCCTGCATATATATATATATACATATATTATATTCTTAAACTAGTGCGTAGAAGATTATTTATGATCTTTATTACAAAATCGCAGATCATACAATTCAGAGGACCAAAGTTTGGAATCGTTGGACTACAGAAGTCTACAGCACCATCTCGTCCATTGAACCTACTAAATCGAAGCGGTCCCTTCGAAATTATGCATTTGTAGCTAAGTCATCAAAAAATACTGTTCCTTGTGGTCGGGGTAAAACAGAAGTCTATGTAGGTCGATTACGATTTCAGTGAGCGAACTAGTGTTTTTGTACTTCCTAAGAAAATATAAATTAAAAAAAAATAGGTTTTCAAGGAAGCAAGAAGTACCTAAATAGTATGTAGTCTCGGACTTTCCGGCACCAGCCTCTTCGAGTTATAGATATGTGTCCTGACTTGCTTGAGTTATTGCTTTTTTTTTATATTAACCTACCTTACTGACTCCACTTTGCCTGATGTATAAGCAGTATCCTTTTCCTTCTCTTTTTAACTCCCTTTTCTATCAATATACTCCAAACGTGTCTATCTAATTCCTAAAACTTTAGGAGGACTTTTTATGCCTATATATAAGCATAAAAAGCATGTCCACTATTACGTAAATGGAATAAAATTTGTAATAGGAAAAATGTGGGCCTTAATTACGCTTCTGCCTACCCCTTCGGGGATACAGACGTGAGTGTATATATGCATGTAAGTACCCGAGGAAGGTAACTGACCGGGGCCTATCTTCACGTTGGAAGCGGCCGTGCCATATATTAAACAGAGGACGGCGGTAATTGAATGACGAGGATGATGACTAAGAGAGTTAGTTAAAATTATATCCCAATACGTATTCTCATACTTTTTGTTCAAAATATTCATATGCTATCTTTGCTCGCTTCCTTCTACACAAAACTGATTTAAGTACCGTTTCTTAAACATTTCCGAAGATTTGATTTAAAATAAAGCTCTTTGAAGTTGAAAACCTAATTACCAAGAATTTATTCATAGAAAAGTTACTTCAATCTATAACAACTGAACAAAGCTCAACAGTTCGAACAAAATCACGAAGTTAAAAACTATAAGTTCCAACTTCTGAATTCTAATACTAGTGAACTTTTTATAAAGTCCAGAGAACATCGTATTCCTCTGGTGGACCATAGGTCATCAATCACACAGAGTGGGTACTAGACTGCACTGGCAAGAGGATTGTGGACCTCCATGCACATTTCATTTATGAATATATATCCCGGCACTACGCCATAACTCCCTCCCTTACAGAGCTCAAGTGAATGTTAGAAATTTTTAATAAATGCTGTGCTAGTGCTACGCACACAGTCCAAAATTTCAAAAAGCACAATTTTATATCTTTAAAGGCTATTGCTTTTTCCCTTGTGCTACATATCAGCTGCAGAGCTACTCTGCTGCTACTGCTTTATGGTAGGTATATATTTGCATGTTTCGACCGCAAGGCAGGAATCGATTACCAATACAATAATAAAATAAAATTGTGGCTGTTTTATTTACCACAAATACTTACATTTCGCAGATTTTATAATACATAACTAGCGTTTAACCGCGGCTCTGCTTGAGTAATAGTGGTTTTGCTAATCCTTTTGAAACATTTTTTCATTTCTGGATGATAGTTATCTTATGTTCTTTAATGTACTGTGTATGGGAAATTTCTGTGTAATCAGTTTCGAACTTGAAATCGACTTCAAATGATATTAGCTGTGTAAATTGGGACTTAATCGCGATAATATATTTTTATAAGGCACAATACTTTTGTTTACCCGACACACGTTTCGATCGAATTTCAATGACCGTGGTCACACACATAAAGGTTACGTACGGCAACTTCATTACTTAATAAAGTATCCTAAGCTTACAAACCTTAAACAAATCCACTTTTCAAAACTGTACCAAAAAAAAAACCTGTTACAGGATTGTATCAGTCAACGAAAGAGCTCAAGCGATGACAAAAATATACAGACAAATTCATCTCTAGGGATAAAATACAATAGATGTCAAATAATGTATTTTATAAGACTAGAATCTTGACCGTAAGAACACTAGAACTCCTAGTCCGGATCATCAGTCAAGTGAAGTGGCCACGCTCTGTCGCGTTGACAAAGAGATGGCAAAATTCATTTCACTGCAGTCCCGTGCGGTCTTGTGAGATATGATTTTCTTTATTGCACTATACAGTTTTATTTGAAGTTTGTTCCTTAGTATATTATGGTTTAATAGTGCGAAATGAATGTGTAAAATAGAACATAGAGGGTTGCTGTTGCTGGTGGGTTCTTTTCATAGTGAGTTTTAACTATATTTTTTTACATAGATTCAGAGGTATATATTTTTTGAATCAAAAGATTTTAGAAACACATATATATGTAACTATGAGATATAAATACCTAACTACTAAAATTTTAAACTGTATATTTTACTGGGATTTAGCATATGTATGTACTATTTCAGACTATAGTCTATATCAGTGCCAAATTTTTTACGTGTTAGAGCTATGCTTAGGCACGAATGGGCCGGCTCGACCGGTGCGATACCACGGCCTCACAGAAAACCGGTTGTGAAGTAACGCTTGCGTTGCATTTCCCCGAAATGAGTGAGGTTTCCGGAGGCCCAAAATCCCCCACCCCCCCCTAATGATAGCGCTGTTAACAAAAAGGATACCCCAGGGGGGTACCAGCGCTAGCGTTGGAGAATCCCCCCCTTGACGTCCAGGTCCAATTTTGAAGGTAGGGACCTCTCCATCTTATGGCTACGTGAAGACTGCAACGACCATCCCCGCATCTACCTATGCCTCTACAGGTCCCATAGCGGTGATGCCGAAACGGTCCGACTCATCGAGCACGTCCAAATGGCTACAGACTCAGTGCACCAGCAGGTCCCATCCGCAGAGATCGTGGTTCTTGGCGATTTTAACGCCCGTCACGCCGAATGGCTTGGTTTACGCAAAACCGATCATGCGGGAAGATCTGTTCACGATTTCGCCTTGGCATATGGCTTGACGCAGCTGGTAGCAACGCCTACGCGAATCCCAGATGCAGAAAGCCACGTGCCTTTTCTGTTGGATCTTCTGCTTACCTCACATCCTGACGGCTACAATGTATCCGTTTAGGCCCCTCTTGGCTCTTCGGACCATTGCCTGATTAGGAGTATAGTGCCACTCGTTCACTCGCTGCGGCCTCTAGTTACAGGCAGTCGCCGCGTATGGCACTATAGGTCAGCGGACTGGGATGGAATGCGAACATTCTTTGCATCCTACCCATCGAGGCAGGTTTGCTTCTCGCCGGATGATCCCAATGTCGTTGCCGACTTTGTCGCTGATGTTGTGCTTCAGGGTATGGAACTTTTCATTCCATTCTCCCTGATTCCCACAGGTGGCAAGTACCAGCCCTGGTTTGGTCAAACCTGCAAAGCGGCGTCCCGCCGAAAGCAGGAATGTTACCAAGCATGGGCCAATCCAGTGACAGCACGGGATGTTAAGACCAGCAAATTAAAGAAACAATTTAATTTTGCCTCCAGGTCCCTCAAAAGAGTAATTGCTGGGGCGAAGTCGGCTCACATCTACAGAATTGGCGAGAGACTAGTGAGTCTCTCTTCCGGAACTCGTGCATTCTGGCCTCTTGCCAAAGCTGTCCACGGGAACTTTTGTAAGCCATCCCTTCCACCTCTGCACATAGGAGATAATTCGTTGGCCCATGACGCTAACGAAAAAGCCGATCTTCTGGGCAAACTCTTTGCGTCCAACTCGACCCTGGACGATGGGGGAAATGCACCGCCGACCATGCCGCAGTGTGAGAGCCGCATGCCGGAAATCCGGTTTACACAAAGAGCAGTGCGTAAAGCGCTTCTTTCCCTCGATGTTCTTAAGTTGAGTGAGCCCGATAGAATCTCTCCTATCGTGCTGAAGACGTGTGCTCCTGAGTTGGCACCGGTTTTAACGCGCCTTTATCGGCTTTCCTACTCTCTTGGCATAGTCCCGAACTCATGGATGACAGCTCTAGTACACCCAATCCCTAAAAAAGGAGATCGCTCGGATCCGTCCAACTACAGACCCATAGCCATCACCTTCTTGTTCTCCAAGATAATGGAATCCATTGATAACTGCCAGCTCCTCCGGTACTTAGATGACAGATTAGATTAGATGACAGCTCACACAGATTAGATTAGATACAGATTAGATGACAGCTCCTCAATGATCGACAATACGGCTTCCGTCGGGATCGTTCAGCTGGTGATCCTCTCGTTTGCTTGACGCACCGGTGGGCACAGGTGATTTAGACCAAGGGGGAAGCGTTGGCCGTTAGTTTGGACGTGACGAAGGCCTTCGATCGGCTCTGGTACAAAGCGCTCCTTGCGAAGCTTCTTTCCTATGGGCTTCCCGAGAAACTGTGCAATTGGTTCACCAGTTTTCTTACAGACAGAAGCATCAAGGTCATTGTTGACGGTGCATGCTCCGACTCCAAGTCTATTAATTCTGGTGTCCTTCAAGGCTGTGTGCTATCACCCACGCTGTTTCTTCTGCATATCAATGACATGCTGCAGATTAGCAGCATCCATTGCTATGCAGACGATAGCACGAGTGATGCCCTTTACACCGGCCGCGCTAAAATTTCTCGGGTAAACGTCATCGAAAGCCGATCCAAACTTGTGTCTGAAATCGAAACTTCTTTATCAAAAGTTTCAGATTGGGGTCGACTTAACCAAGTCCAGTTTAACCCCACGAAGACACAGGTTTGCGCGTTCACCGCTAAAAAGATGCCATTGGTCGTATCACCTCAATTTGAGAGCACTTCCCTAACTGCATCAGCCAGTATCGGAATCCTTGGCGTCGATATATCAAGCGAAGTCCAGTTTCGCGGTCACCTAGAGAGTAAGGCCATATTAGCCTCGAAGAAGCTTGGTGTGCTAAACAGATCGAGACAGTATTTTACTCCGGCCCACCGCCTGCAACTTTATAAGGCGCAGATTCGGCCGTACATGGCTGTTCGGCTTTTTCGGCTGTTCTCATCTCTATGCAGGTGCACCCCAGTACCAGCTTCTCCCTCTTGACCGCATTCAACGGAGAGCGATTCGCATCATCGACTGCCAAGATATTTCTGATCGACTTGACACCTTGGCGTTGCGTAGAGATGTAGCTTCACTCTGCATCCTCTATCGCTTGTATCATGGGGAGTGTTCAGAGGAATTGTTCGGACTTACACCAGCTGCAGGTTTCCGCCATCGTCCTACGCGACAAAATATCCATCCCCATCACCTGGAAGATTTTCACTCCCCCACTGTGCGCTTCTCCAGAAACTTTTTGCCTAGCACAACCAGCTTATGGAACAAATTGTCGCCTGCCGTATTTCCGAACCGATACGACCTTCAAACCTTCTAGAAAAGAGCGTACTCCTACCTAATTGGCCGGCGACGCACTTGTGACTCTTGAGTTGCGGGTGTCCATGGGCGGAGGTAGTCACTTACCGTCAGGTGACCCGTCTGCTCCTTTGCCCCTATCGCATAAAAATAAAAAAATAAAAAATCATCCAGATCTATTAAGACGCTTTGGCGGGATTGAGTTACAAACATCTATAGATATTCCATTTATAATATTAGTTTTTTACTACGTTTTTTGGACTGACTTTTTTGTATTTCACATACTGATGTGGTCTTTGTACAATGCATAGATAACCTATCTATGTACATAGACTGAGAATATACATATTGTACATAGACCACATCAGTATGTGAAATACAGAGAATATGCAGCAATCGCTTAATTATACCGACAAATTTGGATTTTTTTTAAGAAATATAGAATTACTACACAAGTGTTTTCAAGTTCGATGGACTGACTTTTTTGTATTTCACATACTGATGTGGTCTATGTACAATGCGTAGATAGGTTATCGACATAGGCTGCATATTCTCTTTCTCAATGATTAGTTATTTTCGCAACATAACATTCGTTCTGGGTATTTTTTAAATCAAGATTTGCGGTTGTATATTTCGAAACAAAACCTATACAATGTTTATTCATGTCATTACATATCATAATTACAACTTCGTGACTTCCCATTGCTTATTCATGGACATAATGGAGGTGCTTGCGCTTTCTAGTTAAAAAATATTAGGCTGCAAAAATAACATTGTCATAATTTACAATTATTACAGATAATTTGCTAACATTAACTGACCTAATATCATGGATTCCAGTAGGTCACATATTAAAAACGCCATGGCTCAGTTTAATATCATGGCATGCACGTTAGCCAAACATTATATTTTTTATATAAGGCATCAAAAACAAAGCATTAAATTAAGTTGTTCACCCACAAAAAAAAAAAACACGAAAGCCACTTTTTCATACTGTCACCACATTAACATAACAATAAAGCACAAAATCATAGCGGGGACATTTAAACTTGCGGTAAATTACATTTAGAACCATAAACACGTAGTGGAGTAAACCGCTCTGTATTCGCATTATTATAACAGTGTGACGTCATTCCATTCGCAAAGCAAATGTTCCAATTATCATATCTAATGTGCCGAAGAGATGGCGAACAGCCCGCCCGCAAGGAAACAACCGTCTTTAACATATTCCTACGGCTTTTTGTTAATGCGCTTCTCGTGTGTTTTGTGCCGAAATTACATATGGAATTTGCCGGGATGAGATTACAATGGTTAAGAAACGATTGTGGTATTTCCTGGCTCGTTTTAAATTACGCAATTTATTTTAAAGGTCTCTAATTAATAAGTCTTCTGTGAGTTTTTTATATCTTTGCTTTTACGCGTGTGTAAGCTAAAAATTGAAACAAAATTTCAATACAATGTATATTGTTCAGAAATTAATAAATGAAATGAAAAAGTGACAATGTTATCATAGAATAGAGTTCCATTCCATATATTTCAAGTTTTTTATAAGGATATTAAACACTTCTGATTTTTCGTGTTTCAAAATGAGTAAAACACCTAGTAGAGCTTCACTTTTAACTAAATCGTATGGAAGGAACTAGAAAAAAAATCTTAAACCATCAATTCCAAAAACAGTTGAAACTAGTTACAGACATAAAAACATATTTTGACATTTCACTTGCTCTATGTAGCACTAAGGGTAGGAAATAGTTTATTTGACTTTTTCCTACATAAACGTCCTTTAAAAGAGACCCAATGCCAGCAAACTCCATTAGACTAAAATAAGAAGTACATTTTGTATGACCAACTTTAGGAATAAAATGTCTTTACTGTTTTGTCAATAATCTTTAGTAAAAAAGTGCCTTCAAAATAAATAGTACCATCACCATAATATTATGCAGCACTCATTGTGTTGCAATAAAACATTCATTCATTCATTCAACTTAAATTAGTCTAAACAGTTAGGGCATTGTCACTAATTTCTTTGTAGAATTCAATTCTTATGCCCAACAACTTTTTAGATACTTGTAGCACACACAGAGTAAAGTACGCACTAAGTATTGATCATACCAATAAGGTCCCATTCGACAGGTAGATAATGTATGATATAAAACTTTTATTTATACGTATAGTTTGCCTACTACAAAATGCCAAATAAGGTAATTTTATGTCACTCTTCCCACGAGTAATAAGATAAAATGTTACAACACTCAAATAAACTGCGAAATTCCGATAAACTTGATAAAGATACGCCTCAGAAAAAGTGTTCGAACCTTTTGGTTTCATAAATATTTGAACACTAAGCTCTGTTATCTAGTTTATTATCGTGTTCACTATATAGGTGACCGTGTAAGTCGTAGGCTCGTAAGCCCGATTTCGTAATGCTACGATTTTTTAGATCTTTTTAAGGCATGAATACAGACAGACCGAACCGTATATCTTACGACCAAGACGTTGAATTAAGTTTAACTGCTTGCGAATAAAGATGTCCTTCTAAGATAAAAATATCCAATCGGAGGGAAGAATTTTCTAGCCTTCTTCGAAACATTCTTCGTAGCAGAGGGTTCGACTGACAATAAAATTAGATAAGTACAGGATAACCCGATCCGGTCCGAGCCGTCTTGCGGACAAAATCAATCGCAGTAAAACATGGTACAAAGAAACCGAGTATGTTACTACTTAAAAATCAAGACTCACTGCACTTTCAACTTTAAAACTAAACAAGAAAATATAAAAATATTTGAGGAAAAATGAATATGTTGTCTTGTCTGTTATCAGTCCGCTTTTCTGTAATGACAATAAAGGAGTGGACTTGGATCAAAACGAGATATCGAAATCTATTACAAATACATATATAGTAGTAGGGAATTGTTGGTCTACTTTCCGAATATCTAATAAATGTTTTAATGATTTTTAAATAAATTTATGAGCGTTGTGTTTATCATTTTAATTAATGGGATGGTTATTTAAAAAATTGTATAAATAAAATATTGCAAAGCATAGTAAAACTGAAAAGCCATAAGTTACGAAGTCTGTATTTCGTTCATATTTTGTTCAGTAAAAAACAGAAAAAAATCGTACACCTAAGTACCGGTCAGGACATTTATTGTTTTGATTTACTATATATAGCATCTACTTAGCTGATGGTTTAAACATTTTAGTTTTGGTACACATACATCATTATAGGCAAAAGTAGTGTTAGGTGCCCTGTGCCACGATGGAGCGACGACTGATAGATGTTTGGTATGGCTTTTGTCAGACAGTGGACAGCGATAGACTGAAGATCATGACGATATCATTATAGAGATATTTAAACATCCATATGGTAATAATGCACTCTGTAATGTACAGTTAAGCGCCGTATGACATAAGAGAACTTTAAGCCTTTGACTGTGCTTGCGACTGATGTGTGCCAAAGTCCTCGTCATTTGAACCTTCTGTATGAAGATCTAGCTGTTTTAAGGTGTTAAATACCATGAACGTATTATATATAAGCTTCGGAACAAGTTTCTTCGTATTTGATGTATTATACAAATTCAAGAAAAAATATTTAGTTTCATTACATTTAATTATAATAATATATATGATATTTTGTTTTATAACAAGATGGCAACAGCCATCTTGTAGGTAGTAACATGGTCCCTTCACTGCAGAATTATTTGATGAAATACATTCGATAACTAGTTTTGACAGTCCTTCCTAGATGTTCACCTAACACTACTCAAAAAAATCAGCAGAGACCGCAACAGGTGCAAATCTGAGGGGACAAAGCACTATATGGTGAAAGCCTTTTCACTTCCCAATCAAACTTTCTGTTATTATTACTGAGTGTCCAAATATGTGTGTGACGTTATCATGATGAAAGACCACTCTTTTTCTATTGATTCTCAATTACTTGCTTGAGTCTAATTAGTTGTTGGCAGTAGAGATCCAAATCGATGGTTTTGGATCTCTACTGCCAACCAAAAGCACATAAATATCGAGTTTTTATGTATAGCCACTTTTAACAAATGGTTTAAAACTGTTTGGTGGACAATCAGTTCTTCGACTATGTCGTATTTACTAATATACCGAACGTGTTCCACTTTTTAAAAAATGGTATCGACTTTATCCGTATGGCTTTCATGACCAGAGCGAGCAGCATCTTTGACATCCAAATTCCAGAACTTAAAATGCTTGAACCAACTTTGTGCTACTCTTACTGCCACTATATAAGTAAGTCCATAAACGTCAAAAATTAATTTTCGCTATAGTGAGATGCATTTTTTTCTATTCTTGTAATAAATCTTCAGAATGTAGCGACTTTCCTCATTAGATGTACCCTTTTTGGCTGACAGAAAAACAATTGAAAAATGGCGGGACAGTGTTTTATACGATTTATTTTTCTTCTCCTATATTTATTAATATTAAAACCAGCCAGATACAAATAGTACAACCAATGAGATTTTTCTTCAATTTTATACATACAAAAACCAAAAACACTTTTACTCCGACCTATGTATTTATTCTAAAATATATATCAGCAGTAATTCTTTGTTTCGTTATAGTATGCATTTCGCAAACTTGTTTAGGTTAATTCGTGCATTTTTATTTAAAAAATAATAGGCGCCGTAGAGACGATCTACGGCCTCCATGATCGCTAGCCCGAAGAAGACGAAACGTGGCGTGGTTTTAGTCGGTTCGATTCCGACATAGCCACTTCATCGAGTTTTACTCGATGAGGTGGTAGGTAGGTAGGTAGGTAGGTAGGTAGGCGGTAGATGGTAGGTAGGTTACTTTGTTTAAACATACTTACATACGCTCATGCCTGTATTCTCTACAGGGTAGGCAGAGTAGTCATTTGGTTTAATTTCATTCGGAGACAATTTTTATATATATTTACGATCAACAAAATATAAATATTGCTTATTTTAAAACATGCTTTTAATAGGCGAATCAATTTACTAATATCCTTACAGTCCCTTCCCTAGTTCTATTCTTGAATCCCTAAAACGCCCGGCTTACCTTGCTTGCTTTTATGATAGTGGGACCAAATTCCAATTGGCAAAATGTGGGTGTATAGAACACCCCTGCCATCCCCTTTGGAAATACAGGCGTGACGGTACGTATGTGTATATTATATTGTACTTGTAGTATATTGTTAGTGGTTAGAAAAAAAACTTTCATATCATTCTTGTTAAATTCTTAGCCATAAATATCAATTATGTATTCTAAAGCATTTCGGTATAATTTGTTTTTCAAACTGTATTATAAAAAATGTATAGTAGAAAGAACTATACATTTGTGTATAGTTCTTTCTGCTATACATTTGTTACTGTTACTACTGTATATTTTGCTTGCCAACATAATGACGAAAATACCTAAAAAATATATTTCAAAAGATAAAACTCCTTTAAACAGAATTTATTTTATGATATTTTCCTAGAAATACGATAAGGCCCTGGCACACCCTTTACGAGGCTAAAAAGTCATCAATAAGTACTTAGTATTTATTGCACATTTTCAAACTAGTAAACATAAATAAACATCATGAAATAGGCACCACGAAATTGCGGTTTCCATCGGTGTAACGTTAATACACGTGTCGAAAAATGAAATTGATTTTGCCCTCGCTTCCGTCTGCGTGCCGTATCACCACGCTATGAGTGGATGGGGTCGCGCTAATAACTAGTAGGGAAGTTCCCTGAGATGTTTATTTAATGGCGTACGGCGCGTACCCATAGACGCTCTAATAGTACCCCATACCCGCTGTACTTGAACGTCGCGTATCTCTGTGGCAAGGTGACATCGGTAAAATTATTTTTCAATGTGTTTTGATTCCTGTGTGCAAGTTATTAATAAGATAAGGGCTCATGTTTGTATTGGGTTATGAAATATTGATGTTTATGTCTAACCTTTCCGATGTTCTGTGATCAATAATTTTATAATTACGCATCTCGTGGATAATGGAAATAATTTAATATAATGATAAAATATTGTTAAAATCTTTGTAAAAGATGCAGAAAGGACTGAAAAATAAACCAGTGCTACGTTGTTAATCCAAAATAAACAAAGTAATACTTTAGAGTATACATTTCATTTCTTTAAAATGTTTCAGTGTTTATAAATTATTTTCCATAACGTAAAAAAAAAATACATATTTTAAATTGACTATCCTATTTAAATGTAAAAATGAAATAGATATCATCAGGTATGTTTTACTATTGGTTATATGTATTATCATTGTAAAAATCATTAAAGGAACAAGTTTATATGTATAACCGTACATGAAGATTAAATGTGCACATTCACCTACATAACAGAATGACAGGTAACACATTTAAATCAAGCTAATGTCATGTTTTTGGCGTAGACCCGAATCGCGCGACTCGTAAAACACATATGTACGTTACAACTCCCTGTGGGAAAAAGAAAATGATATGGAAGGATGTTGTTTTACGTCTAATCGAGGCGTGAGGGTACTCCTTTATACAATTTTGCAGATTGCTCAGTCATGACTATTTATCCATTTATTTCATGGATCCGAAGTAAAATAACCTGTGTGATCTAAGTGATAATAAAATTGAAGTTTGTTTAAAATGCCCTTGTACATATTTGAAATATGTGCTTACGATTTTTTTTTTGAAATTAAATCTAATGAATTCATCAGAGCTCGTGATATTTCGATTAAAGGAAAAAGAGACCTACTAGATTGTTAACGCCTGCCTGTAAGTCATCACTATTTTAGATTTTTCAACATACTTTAAAAAGGAGGAGCTTCTCAATTCGAATAGTTTTTTTTGTTTTAAAGTGAATTATTTTATGTAAAAACGACTCAAGAAAACGGAATTAAGAACATGATTAATACACCACACATTTTATACCATTCCAAATTTTGTTTGGCAATTACAATACATATCAATAACATTATAGTTATTGATATGTATTTTAATACATGGTTAAGAAATTGTTCACATCATCTAGAATTTATAATGTCAATTCAAATGAACATAATTATATATACCTAACAGTAATGTAACAATACAAGAATTCATAGTAATAAAAAGAATTGGCTGTAATAATTTAATATAAAATATTTCTTATATGATGATTGATATATAGTTGTGTATGTAACAAAATTAAATATTAATTATATAAAAATGGTGTAATACCGTAATGTTTATATGCCTATATGGGTGAAATTCATGGATCAAACACTTTTTGTAACATTTCAAAATGTACCACTTTTCGTGTAAATTAACAATTCTGAATTCTGATTGACTCCCCAACTAGGGGACCACTTCTGTTTTACAGAATGCCATGATTATAGAATAATATAAGCTTAGCGTTGTATTTCTGTTGGGGAGTAATTTTCACAAAACCATGAAATAAAATTGATAAAGTTCAAATTAATGTACTGATAATAATACTTAAAATGACCGTATAGATTCCTAATGCCGCTTCATACAAACATACATACATATGCCCACACCTATATCTCTAAAGAAGTAAGCAGAGGGTGTAAAAGGGTTAAACGTCCACATTCTACCAATTAGCATTTGGTCCCACTAACGTAATAGAGGGCAAGCCTATGGTCGTCAACGGGATGTTACAGGAAATAAAGATAAGAAAATTGGGTGTATATTGAAAGGGAAAATTGGGTGTATATTGAAAGGGAAAATTGGGTGTATATTGAAAGGGAAAAGAAAGAATGAATAAGGCAAAGAGGAGAAAAGGATATTGCTTAATTGGACAAAGAATATCAAATTTTCACATGCAGTAAGAGTTTATGAGAGATAAAATGCTAAGTGAGATAAAAATAAAAATAAATATATAAATTATTTTTCTTAATCATAACGTGTACTAGACATGACAAGGATGACAGCCAAGAATACGAGTTAGGTTACTTAGTAGAAACATCTGTTAAACACATATTCCATTACTCTAAATAAATTTACAACACGCAACCGACTTCAGCGTACGAGTGCTATAAGGCGTACCTATTACACTAAACAAATTACAGCTAATGCAACATTGACGACACAAACGTTGTTACTAAAGTCGCGTGTACTAAATGTGTTCGCAGCTTAATTCAGGAAGCGTATGGCCAGATTATCATTTGAATGTGCCCTCAGACGATTGTCGGTTTTCGTGACAGCCGAACAAAGGGGAGGCTGGCCCGAAGTAAAATATTTTTTTTCGAATACAAATCGGTGTTTTCTGTACTTACGTATGCGAGAGAATTACATTTTTATCACCAGTACCATTTTATATTATGCTGTTATCTGACACTTTTTCATTCGTAACTAGCGATTTTCAGTCTTATATATTTATTTATTTTATATTAGCCTACCATAGTGACTCCACTTTGCCTGATGGTAATCAATAAGTGGAGTCCAAGAGTGGTGGTCACCATCCTTATTGCATATCTAGTCAATGCAGCATGGTGACCCACACTATGGCGGCCTGGTGAGATGCTTTTTCACGCCCCGCTTAAAAGACCCGGGATCAAAGTGTTCGTTGTATTTTAAGGCAAATTGATTAATTGCTAAACGACTTTAAGCAGTTGGACTCTTCATATATGGAATTCGTACATGACATAATTTATTTTTTCGTCTATATTTCATACAGTTTCATAGCAATGCCGAAAGACGGCGGGTGGTTAGATCACCCTATCTAATCAGCTAATGTAAGCAATTACAGTTTTGGTATCCAGTTGTGTTGTCATTGCTCCAATGTTTCTGAGCTCCCTAGAGTGTAAAGACTTGCCAAGTTGAGAACCATTACTCGATAAGTTAAAGCCAATTCTCACGCAATGCACACATTCATTAGGTGTGAAATGGTCTGTTATGAGATGTTTGTGTTGTATTGGATGACCAATATAGACATATATTTAAGGAACAATAGGGTACGATAGCCAATATATTTATGTATTTAAGAAAGTAATTTATCGTAATTAACAATCGTTAATTATTAATACAATTCCATATATATGTGTTTAGCCGTATGGTTCTCCCTGGAGTAGAATATGGTCACCCGATCTCTTATACTGGGTGTTGTAAAAGGCCACTAATGGGACTACAAGTATTACATACCAGACGGTATATGTACAGTCATACAGTAAAAGTGGGCGTTTAAATGCAGAGAAAGTTTAAACACCCACTATTTATTTATTTCATTCCAAGTATGACCACATAACATTACAACATAAAATTTAAATTTTCAAACTCCGATAGCCTATGTCATGGTTAAAATGTTCAGTAGTTTTAAGGTAATCGTGATAATATTGCCAAAGAATGATTTAATTTATCTCCTTGTGCTCTCAAAATGGGTACTACGTGCTTATGAAATCTGAATAAAATGTTAATAAATAGATTAAAAAACCTATTAACACCCTGGTAAATATTTTTACAAGTCACCAGTAATCATTGTAATGGCCCGAAGTCTGAGAACTTTCCATAAAACAAAATGTGGAATGATAAAGCACGAAATATGGAAGTAGAAAATTAGATTTAAAAGCAATTAAATGACTTGATGTTTTTCAAAATGAAATATCTCATGGGTTAATTTGTACAATGAAGTGGACAAAACCTGTTCTAAGGCTTTCTATAACTATTTGTGGCCTAACAAGGCATATGCCAACTTCGGCATCGAATGCTTAAAATAAAAGAACAAGTTATATAACTACATATGTCAAATACCAATATAGTCGAGGAATCGCAAAAAACAGGTAACTTAAAAAGAAAATTAGATCTAGATAAGTTGCAACTATCTCAAAAATTAAAAAGCAAAGTAGTTTATTTTTATAGTAGGAAAACATATAAATTGTACGTAAGCTATCATTCAATATCCTCTCGTAAAAGGAATAGTGTTAAAGAGAATTGTGGTAAATTTGTTTTTTTTTTGTAGTTCCTGGAAAAACGACCTACACATTTTAGGTTATGTCGAATAAAACCGATAGGTACATACTTGTATACACAATATACAGAGGTATATTCGAGTTTAGTTACACGCTTGATTTTTAGGTGAGATGGTTCTACACGTTACGTACGTTATGTAGGTACATTAAGCTTAACGACGCCGCAACGTACAATACTATTTATGTGAAAGCATTTTTGGAACTTAGGAACCATCTGAAAGTACCGGTTTTCTTTAAGGCTGTTTAAGGCGGATGGCTCACAAACTTCAAAAGCTAGCACAGGCGTCGGACTTGTGATCAAGTGGTTGCGGGTTAACAAGAATAGTTGTAATGTGTGACCCGCGTTACTAATATTCTTTTATAAAAAGAACAAAAATGTCTGTAAGTTGTTGAATGAAATCTTTTTAGGAGAGTCCAATGCGCGCTACACTGGTTTTTTATAATTAACGAATCCTGTTCGCCCACACAGAGTAAAATTATTTTGTAATGAGATTTCTTTATCCTGTCCTTTTTTTTCTAAAAATAATGTTTATTTTATATCATGTATGATATAAAGTTTACTAACAAGACCCTGGTTTAACAGAAATTTACGGACCTGTCTGTAATAGAACATAGTTGTTTTTTTTTTTCTGTGTACCTTTTGGTGTTATGTATTTATATTATAAATAAACTAGCTATTCCTATTAATACTTATATATGGCGCTGCTGAGCCCATCAATAGCGGGGCTCATTAAATTATTATGCAGTGTTACGCTGAGAGGCACGATCGCACAACACGAAAAAAGTGAGTTAAGCATTTTTTGGACGATTAATAAGTGCACTGAGAAAAGTGCCAAATTAAGTCTATTTAAGGTATACTGCCAAGTAATTTACACGTGTCGCCTTTGGACCAGCTGTACTCTCAAGGCCGTCAATGGTCTTCCTGTTCAATACAACAATGCGTTCAGCATGCTCATGGGACTGCCACTCTTCTATAGTAGATCAGATGCAAACGAGGCGCGTCTCTGTTACACAGAGTACGTGCGAGTACCAAAAGTCTTCTGATCACCTAGCAATGGTGATTAGGAGACTGTTAGTACAAACCAGACTTCCTTTTATCACACTATTTAAGCCAGCTGCATGTACTAACCTAGTTATATAAGTCAGAAAGTTACTAACACTTTATAGATAAAATTCTAGTTTACTAGTATTTATTCCATTGAAAAAAGGGTTAACTATAATAAAGATATAAAACAGTGTAGTATAATAAAATTTGTAATAGACGTTATTATGTCAAGCTTCACCCAAAGCGCCACGCCATTCGTCCACCCGAAAAGTAATGGAATGGTTAAGACGAGATATATTTTTCCAAAAAATGATAGTAAAATGAAAAATAAAAGCAATATTATATATGTGTCTCGGAATCAGAACAGAAAGCATATTTGATTTAGTAATCTTATCAACAAAATAAATCAAATCAAATCAATACATTTATTTTAATGAATATGGTACAAAGTTAAAAAAAAAAAAAAAACATCAGGAATCACAGCTTTTTCTGCAACGAGTGGCATACAAATCTTATATTGAGAGAAAACAGAAAAACTTTATGTAATGTGTGTAATGAGCAGGACACTATCTATAGTTAGAGACTGTCATTTTAATAATCATCATCAAAATTCTAAGACAATTTTTTTAGTTTCTTCTTAAAATCGTTTATATTTAATTGTTTAAATATATCAGGAAGATTTTTCTTTGATATACGATAAGGTGGGAAATAAATGACGATGCATCTTAACAAATAATGTGGCTTCAAATATATATAGAGGTGGAAGTGTTAGAATTTGGTGTGACCGAAAAATGGGTTTACAACTGTTGGGTGTCTGAGGCCCAAACATAGCTCAGATGTATCTTTTTTGACATTTGAAGGTGACATCTTTATTCATGAAGATGCCACAAAAAATAAGGCCGTATCTAAGTATGGCTGCAACAATGCCATGATAAGCAGTAATTGAGCAATGCCATGATGAGCCAGTTTATAAAGAGCACAGGACGAACTCCTCATTCTTTTGCAAAGGGCTTCTATGTGAGACTTTCAGTTCAGCTACTTATAAATCACTAACCCAAAAACTTTCGCTTTTCAAAGTATTAAATTTGCGATACCAATAAGATATCGCTTCTTTACTAAGTAATTCAACAATTAAAATTTATGTACATATATTCTTTCATATCAATTCGAATTTTGCTGCAGAAAAGTAATACTAACTGAATTGCCTTTACTCTAAAACCACAATCATAAAGAAATTTTATCTATATATCAAATCAGCTAAAACATAACATGACTTATGAAACTATAAATTTATAACGTGAATAAGGTAAGACACATTTAGTTATGCATGAGCTGTATAAAGTTGTATTCGAACAAAAGTATCGAACTAGTATAATTTCACATTATCCCCAATGTGTTTTTTATTCGTATGTATAATGTACTTAGTGTTTTTGTTTTAATTTGTGTACTTTTTGTTTTAATTATTTCGCTAATCGACAAATAGTTTGTCTTCCTGTAAAAATATTGCTTACTTTAAAGAAATAAAGTTATTATTATCATTTCAAACACCAACTAAATTATACTGTTAATGACATAAATGTTAGTCAGTGATATATTTTTCTTGAAAATATGATTTTAAAGAACACTCTAAGCGGTTTTCAGAATTAGACAGTTTAATTAGTACATACTAAGATGCTACGAAATCTTATATATTTTTAACGTGATTTTTATGGGACATAAATTTATGATAAACAGGTACAGATGAAATAAAGAAATTCGACCGTCAACAAAACCATTTGTATATAAGCGTTACGAGAGCCAAATATTCTGTATGCCGTTCACAAAACAACATATTCAAGCAATTGATCTATACTAGGTTGTCAGCTACGAAAAGTTTGATAAAATATTTTGACCCATACTTCGTTTACATAGTACGACGTAATTTTGACAAGGAAAATCATATTCCTCCCTAGGCGGTCACATCGACAGGCAGCGTTCAGATTGAAGCAACGTTATTCGAAATGAGTAAGGAAGTTTTTGAAGGTTATTACAGTGCCGTGATATCAATTGAATAAATTATCCGGGTTTAAGTTAACTTTCAAACGGCTTTTGTCCAATAATAGGCGTTGCTAATGGTTATATAAAACACGACGCTATAGACAAAATTCATATTTTGTTACTTGTACGTGAGTCACGCTGAAAGTTTCTAATCTGTTTTTTTTTTTTTTTTTTAATTTCAGTTTATGAACTCTTTGGGAATCTGTAGATGTGTAATGAATTCTTATGTAATTTGTTTTTACAACGTGTCGTGCATCGAAATCGATGTAACTAAAGAAACTTTTCCAACAGTGTTTTATTACTACTTTCGTTATGGTCTTACTCAACAACAATGTTACGATAGACTTCCATTGGCATTTCATTACGATGCCCCATCTCGTGCCACTGTTTACAACTGGTTTAATGAGTTTAAACGTGGTCGAAGCAAATTCACTAATAATTCTCGAGAAGGACGTCCTTTTACGGCGTCTACTGAACAACTGCTAACGATAGAAGCTGATACATATCAACAGATTACTGTATGTAGCATATCAAAAGATAACTACTATATTACTACAGCACTTCATAATTTGACGGAAGTTAAAAAACGCAGTAGCTTGGATTCGTTGGGCTCAATGTTTGAAAAGAATGCCTAAGGCGACTCGAATGCTGTATACGATATTGTCACAGGCGATGAAAGCTGTATATATTGTCACCAGAGACCAAAAGATAATACGCGCAATATATAGTTCCATTTGAAGATTTGTCAACAAAAGTTTAAGAGGGCAGAAGTCAAGGTAAATGGATGATTGCCTCATTCTTAGGACGGACGGGTCATTTCGCAACAGCCTTTCTAGAAGATAAAAGTACTGTTATTGCAGATTGTTATGTCAGTCATTGTTTACATTATTGCGTCCGTAGTAAGGACTCGGCCCAGCTCGCGCTCGCCCCGTTCGCTCACTGCAGTCATTGGAGGGAATTTGTCGCTACCAGCCGTCATACGCTCCATAACCCGTAGTGATAGAAATTTTACAGCGGTGGCAATCTTCTGTGAGGAGATTGTTGCAGATTGTTTAGTCAATCCGATTCCGACACACCGTTCCATAGAAAACCTCTGTGGGATGATGGCCTGAAAAGGTTTCCACACGTTTAAAATAAAAAAAAAGGTTTATTGTTTTGGCTAGTCAGTCGACAAAAATTAATACATATATTCTTGCTATTTAGCTACTTTTTGCATGAAGTTACCCGGTTATAAAATACGATTGCACTACGATTCATACACTACGATTACACTACGCGTTTAGCTTATCAATATAGGGAAATACTATTGGTTAATAAATCTGTGCAAATGTAACAATGTTCGTTTCAACGTTCCTTCTTATATATTATATTCTATTAGCCTATATACTGTGTATTAGTGCGCGCGAGAATGTTGTCATGTACAAAAATAACAGTGTTAGACATATAATAACCTTTATTCATGGTAATTGTATCGAACGATACCAGGCCTAGAATTACAAATAAGTAACTACTACTTATGATTGGCAATTTACCTATTATATCCTACCAAATTTTATAAATGCAAGAATGAGTTTGTATGTTTGTTATGATTTCAAGTTTTTACTACGTAATTTAATGTGTCTGTTCGTATGTCTCCCTGTGACAAAATAAAATATGTTTTATTTTGTCACAGGGAGACATACGAACAGACGGGTCACCTAAAAGGGAAAGGGGCTTGGGCCTCCGGTATCCTCACTCACTCGGTCACAAAATTAATGTTTACCAACTGGTTGTCTGTGAGGCCGTGGTAATACTTCGGTGGAACCGGCCCCTACGTGAAAGAATGGCTGCCAAAGAATGGCTCATCCACGTTAAAAAAAAATATTAGATATATGTAAAATTTCTTGACAATCGTTTTCGAGGGCATAGAAGAGCATAGGTTGCTTTCGTCAAGAGTAGTTTACATACGGTAAGAAGAGTACTAACATACATACACTCACGCCTGTTACCTCTTTGGGGAGTTTTGATTGCCCCCCGCTGTTATGGGAAGTAGATTGGAATATTTTGAGGAGTATCAGCAATAGCTCGAGCAGGTCTAGGTATGCGTACGTGTAGGTAGGTGCCGGGAAGTCCAAACTTTTTAACGTATGTGAGTTTTACAATGTTTGAAATTTTGTACATATTTTCACTCTACTTCCGTATCATAATTAGAATTACTTTATTCCTAATCTAAAAATATATAATATATAAGAGTTACTTGAGTTATGACCCCTTAAGTTTTATGAAAATTTTATAATTAATTATTTATTAAATTTATTTATTGTTAGTAAACTGGAATTAGCTTAGCAGAGCGCTAGTACATATAAATAACTTTTATAATACGTCATAAGTATGTCTCTTATTTTATAAAATATTTCTTAAATGTTATGGTTTAAATATAATAAATAAAAAAGGCATTATAAATAAAAAAGGCATTTTGACTATTTAAAAATCAATTATAGTATGATATAATCAAGGAACTTTCTTCAGAACCGACCATGCTCTGATAAATGGTTTTTGATGCTCGTTTCTCTACAGCCACATCACACAAAAATGTATACTAGTAGATACTCTTCATTATATGAGTTTTTATAAATAAAAAAAAAATAAAAATTAAAAGAAACCACTAATTATGCACTTCATTCAAGAATTACTATGGCTAAAATGTACAAATGTAAATCATTCTGTGGGAACCATTTTTCAGGCTATAAACACCTACTACGACATTTTTCCGCTACCAGCAGGTGACCGTCCACCGGTGCCGACTCCATCTCGTTTTGATGGGGGGAAAGGATTATGCCTCTCCCCCCACCATCACTTCTTGAGGGAGGCACGAGGGATACTTACATTTATTTGACACTTTGCATTATATTGTCTGGCCTGTTGGTTAAGTGGTTAGTGAAACTGACTTCTGTGCCAGATGTGATGGGTTCAATTCCTACAAGGAACAAAGATTTGTGTGAACTGCAAATAATTGTGTGCAACCCACCCTGCATGGAAGACAGCTCTAGTGCACCCAATCCCTAAAAAAGGAGATCGCTCGGATCCGTCCAACTACAGACCCATAGCCATCACCTCCTTGTTCTCCAAGATAATGGAATCCATTGTTAACTGCCAGGTCCTCCGGTACTTAGAAGACCACCAGCTCCTCAATGATCGACAATACGGCTTCCGTCAGGGTCGTTCAGCTGGTGATCTTCTCGTATACTTGACTCACCGGTGGGCACAGGCGATCGAGACCAAGGGGGAAGCGTTGGCCGTTAGTTTGGACATGGCGAAGGCCTTCGATCGGGTCTGGCACAAAGCGCTCCTTGCGAAGCTTCCTTCCTATGGGCTTCCCGAGAAACTGTGCAATTGGCTCACCAGTTTTCTTACAGACAGAAGCATCAAGGTCGTTGTTGACGGTGCATGCTCCGACTCCAAGTCTGTTAATTCTGGTGTCCCACAAGGCTGTGTGCTATCACCCACGCTGTTTCTTCTGCATATCAACGACATGCTGCAGATTAGCGGCATCCATTGCTATGCAGACGATAGTACGAGTGATGCCCTTTACACCGGCCGCGCTAACATTTCTCGGGTAAACGTCATCGAAAGCCGATCCAAACTTGTGTCTGAAATCGAAACTTCTTCATCAAAAGTTTCAGATTGGGGTCGACTTAACCTAGTCCAATTTAACCCCACGAAGACACAGGTTTGCGCGTTCACCGCTAAAAAGATGCCATTGGTCGTATCACCTCAATTTAAGAGCACTTCCCTAACTGCATCAGCCAGTATCGGAATCCTTGGCGTCGATATATCAAGCGAACTCCAGTTTCGCGGTCACTTAGAAAGTAAGGCCATATTAGCCTCGAAGAAGCTTGGTGTGCTAAACAGATCGAGACAGTATTTTACTCCGGCCCACCGCCTGCAACTTTATAAGGCGCAGGTCCGGCCGCACATGGAATACTGTTCTCATCTCTATGCAGGTGCACCCCAGTACCAACTTCTGCCTCTTGACCGCATTCAACGGAGAGCGACTCGCATCATCGACTGCCAAGATATTTCTGATCGACTTGACACGTACACTAGAGATGTAGCTTCACTCTGCATCCTCTATCGCTTGTATCATGAGGAGTGTTCAGAGGAATTGTTCGGACTTATACCGGCTGCTGGTTTCCGCCATCGTCCTACGCGACAAAATATCCATCCCCATCACCTGGACGATTGGCACTCCACCACTGTTCGCTTCTCCAGAAGCTTTTTGCCTCGCACAACCAGCTTATGGAACAAATTGTCGCCTGCCGTATTTCCGAACCGATACGACCTTCAAACCTTCAAGAAGAGAGCGTACCTCTACCTAAAAGGCCGGCAACGCACTTGTGACTCTTGAGTTGCGGGTGTCCATGGGCGGTAGTCACTTACCATCAGGTGACCCGTCTGCTCGTTTGCCCCCATCGCATAAAAAAAAAAAAATTGTTGGGATCTGGGTGTTCTCTGTGCCCGTTGTTTTTGTGTTTGTCTAGTCCCCCAGG
Organism: Tyria jacobaeae; assembly: GCA_947561695.1. Taxonomy (NCBI): domain Eukaryota; kingdom Metazoa; phylum Arthropoda; class Insecta; order Lepidoptera; family Erebidae; genus Tyria; species Tyria jacobaeae. The sequence goes on from OX387209.1 coordinate 16,500,758, forward strand.
ACATAGAATTTAGTGCTAGTAAATGCAATAAAAACTGAGTTTTCTTAAAAAAAAATCAATACACAAAAATTACAGTCGTAAAGAAAAACCAAGGTCATCTTAAAACAAATATAGGAAAAACAGGACACATTTTCTTAAAATTTTATTAGACCTAAATCAGTATGTCATGTATGCCTTGGAAGAAGTAACCCAGTAGCCAGTCGTTTTACGCCTGTAAGACAATTTAAAACCGTTTCGAATTTCAAATGGTCCATTATTTATCTATTAAACACAATTTATTTCACTAAGCTATGATTATGAATTCCATATTGTCAGGTAAAGTTGTGTGACCCGGATTCATCGAGTGTGTGCTCTGGAGTGTATTTAATCATAATTGCAAATAAATGCATAATAGCAAATAAAAAATATATATAAAAAGTAAACAAAGCACCATTCAGGAGCAATTCAAAATGACTCTCCAATTGAAGGTAGATGAAAAACAACCGGTCACCCGCACCAGTCTGCGGTTGGTGAATTCATTTTACAAAATTTATTACATTTCGATAATCTGTTATTTTCACCCGGCCGAACTGAATTTCAATGATTGTTATTGGCCTGGAGATATGGAGTTATTCATAGATAAAAATCAATCATTTCTCTTTTTGGTCGGTTCTGATCTGTTTAAAAATTAGGTGTCTTTTCACAACAGTAGTTATTAGTATTTTCGGTCATAGTTTACAATACAATCTTTTGACATAGAACTAATATTAACATAGGAGAGTCATGCTCAAGGGCTGGCCCGATAGAGAAATACACGGCACGACACGGGCTTGAATACCACAAGAAAGTGCGATAGCCAGAGGCCCAATCTCCCCTCTCGTCTTTCTTTCCCATCTGTTTCCTTCTCTTCCATAGCTATTCCCTATCCTACCCCCAAATCAATATATATATTGATGAATTATTCAGATATAAAATTATAATATAGGTATCTTACGAGTTTACATGAAACAAATAGTTTGCTGCTAATATTATAGCGAAATCTGACTTAAACCTCTGAACTAGGTACGAGCTCGTACTGTGACTGATTTTTACTCCATTTTATTGCAGAGTTGTAATGAATTCTTGGTGAAAAACGTGTTGAGGTTTAATTATATAACTAAAGAATGAAATGAAAATTCAAAATGGCATCGTCATATGTGTATGTATGTACTAACTGATAAAAGACTTAAAAATACTACATTTGCAAAACGTAGAATCCTGATATGTTACTAGTCTCAATAATGTTATTAGAAACATTTGCACTCGACTGCACAAGAAAGCGATCAGGCTTTAATTTTTTTTAATAATTTACTTGTTATTAAATTAATAGCTTTGCCTATTTAGAGCTATGAATTTTCTTTCGCTAAAAAAATGTGTTAAAAATAATAGAAGTGAAGTTAGTATAAACAATTAGTTGAAGTTAAAGGTAGGGTTGATTGATGTAATGTCTGTTGTTTATGATCGAACTAAATATATGGAGAATAACAATAAATGTTACGTAATAGTATATATTTTTGGCTTTTACGGTATACTTGTTATTTACTGTTTAATAATCAGCTTATTCAATGTGTTGCGAAAATAAGTTTGTTTAATTGTTTACGTTTTGTTTATTTACTCAACCGATCGTCATGAAGTTTTGCTGATTTCAATAGAACATTGCTTAAACTCATTGAATGAGTGGGTTCCTTTACAATATCTTAATTTAATTACGAAATCTGTATTATTAGCAATTGAAGCAGTCCTCTTGAAATGAAAATAGTTACAAATTGATACATAGTTGCAGGGCTACAGCAGCATATTAGGTACTTTCATCCAGAAAAAAAGTAAGGTTTAAGAGTGATGAACGGATAAATTATTAATTAATTACATTATAATTGAAACTACTTAACGATCACAGAGAACTTCTATGTACAAATTAGAATATCTAATATACACAGAGCCTGGCCCAAACTAGCTGGTACAGTTAATTTACATTGTAATCAACATGTCAAAGGAACGAATGAACATGAAACAAACGAACTAAATGCAAAACGAGGAAATGGCATTGTCAAGTAACTATCCAAACGGGATAAGTGGGTTTAAGCCTATGTTTGACTGGAATCCAAATTATTAACCAATATTTTGGTGTTTTCGATTCTTTTATGTGTTTTGCACTGTGGTCTCCGTTACTTCGTTCACTGTAATGAGGATGACTCACTAACTCCATACCTTTAATAAAAAAATATTCCACAGTCCATCTGGCGGACTGAGCTAGAGCAAGGTGGAACAGGATCCTGTTTCTTGGACGCTGCTGTCTAATATTCTCAAAGACAACTGGTAAACAATAACTGACATACCAGACTGCAGCAACAGTCCTTTCATCTTCTAGAATGAATGTTGCATAATGATCCGTCCGTCCAAATAATAAGGAAATCATCCATTTCTCTTGACTTCTGCCCTTGTTTACTTCTGTTCGCAAATCCTCCAATGGAAATATCGTTATTTCTTTAAACGGTATCCATCTAGTACAAAGTTTTCTGACTCCTAAATGTTCATATAATACTTTTGTAATAGACTCATACCAATGCCTAAAACTGCATGAATCTGTTGACCTGTCACCCTTTACTTTTCACATTTCTATCACCTTATAACATTAGCAGCACAGCACTTCAGTATTCGCCAAAGAAGGATGTTTTTCTCGAGAATCATCAGTGAGTTTTCTTCGACCACGTTCAAACTCATTAAACCAGTTGTAACACGAGATGGGGTTTCGGAATGAAATGCTTATCAAGGTCTATCGTATAATTGTTGTTGAATAGGACCGCAAAGAACATCTCAATAATGTATGTACATTTTCTCCAGGCAAATCCATTTCGATGCATGACAGACACTTTTTAAATTGCCGCGAATTAGTAAAATAAATAACATATAGGTAACGGTAGTTTGAGGTACAAACATATCTTATATATCTTTATTTTCCATATAATAATGAAGCTTTTAATACATTTACGTCATTTATGTTACATAGGCAGCTCTGCACAGTGTACTAATGTAATGTCTGAATGTTATGTCTCGCCAAAAAATAGTTGACTTAGCTTGATAAAAAAAACGTCTATTATAATTTTGTAAAATAATTTAAGTATGTTCACATTTTTAAACAAAATTACAATTTTCATGTGATAATCAAAAAAGATTTTTCTTTAACGCACGCTGAATATACTACTGACAATTATAAATTATGACAAACTTCATTATTTAGCCAGAGAGGCATTTCTTTATTTAACACCATCAAGTTATTTCAACAATGTTATAACAATGTTTAATAAAAGTATCTTTGCAGAAGAAGTTATACAAAATAGGCGGCAATTCCAAACTAAAGTGTGTATGTATTGACTTGCAAATAAAGCGACAAAACTCAATACAAGGAGCGGAGACACCATTCCAGTTTACTGCTCGGGTAAGTAAGTCTACATAGAATCAGTAAAATAGAACGAAAAGCGTCCGCGCCCGCTTCTACATGTAAACAATTTCTCATGCCGATAAGATAATATTGTTCGCAGAAATCATGAATTATTCTGACTTTCTGAGCGCGCTGTAGTGTAGAAATATTTTGCTCCCAACGTTCTTAATCTACTGTAGTAAGCGGATCACGTCAGCTTATTTTTGTTTGTATGAGATTAGAGCCCATGGCGCCTTCGGTGCAGTCTTGCCCATTCTTGCATTTTGCAAATTAAGCTAGTTTGTAAGACCGAGTGTTCATTGATTGAATCGCAGTATAAATATTGCTTGAGGAAAAGTGTGTCTTTTTGGCTAAATGTTGATATCCTGTCACTTTATAGTGCTGATATTTTGTTGTTGGAACACAACAATTAATGTAGATATAAAAACAAAGAAACGGATTTCAAAAAGGATTTCAAAATAATATACCAAAATATTATGGTTACATCAAGCAGGACTATACAGATAATTACGTTATATGTTCCAAACCTTACTATATATATGTATATATTAAAATATATACTTTTGTTTGATATTATACTCAACGAGAACTAAGCGGGAGTCGTTCGAGTTCGTTTTTTATGTGTAGTTCCCGGTCCCAAAAATATCAACTATATACATATAAGAGATATATGTATGTATATAAATGTATTAAGTGCCAGTCTGCATTTTCTGACACAAACTAAACTAACATTATCTATTGCGAACAGGAACTACCGCAACGGTGTAACACTAACACAATATCTACTTGCATCTGGTTGACGGAACAATGCAGTAATTCATGTTTTAGTCCCTGTAGTAATGATAAAGCTAACAAGCCGTTAGCCGAATAATAATACGCCGTTAATCTGAAAGTAGGTGACTGACATAGCATTAAGCAATGCGATGCTGTTTACTCCTAAATAATTTTAGCATAGAAAAATCTTAGTTACTCTAGAAAGATATTAACTGTTACATCAACCGAAACAATATTGTATGCGTTTTGAATTTATAGAAAGCATGCCAATCTAGGATTATTTTTAGAAAAACTTACTTTATATAAGTACACAGTAACAAGCGGACTAATGAATCAAGATATAAAAAGGATTTTCTAAAGCCAACGGCACTTTTTCAGTATACCGCTATAAACGTTTTACTAACATTAAATGAAGCAGCTTACACCAACATGCGATTAGAGAAATTGGCCTTAATTTAGCTTCAGCAATAATATTACCGACTTTAGGAATAGGAACAATAAGAATATGATGCCATTGACGAGTTACAATACTAAACACTAAATTTTAATAAATATAATTGAATTGAAATTACATTCTGAGAGGCTACATTTTCAGAAACAAATAAAAGGTGCTTGGTTTGGATCATAGTCAGGGGTCAATGAACATAGCAATTCTTTTTATTTCTCAACAGAACCTGAGAATAGAATAGAATAGAATATACTTTATTGTACACCTTAAAACAAAAATTTACAGTACTTATGCAGAATAGAAATGTACAATGGGCGGCCTTATCGCTAAATGCAATCTCTGCCAGGCAACCTTAGGATGGACAGAAAAACCTTACCTTACCTTCTAGAATATCTGAAGCCTTTAATCCAGTACATGAGGTGCCACATATCAAATATTGAAGTAATTTGATCAATGAAATCACGTAATCTTCAGATTTTGCTTTTTGTATAAAGTTTTGGGATTCTGTAGTTTTTCTTCTAATTTAGTTAAATTATCAGGTCAAGGGTTTCATCTAGTATTGGATAAATGTAATCTACGCTCTATTAATCTTTGAGATCATGTTGGAGTCTAATATTCTCTCGGTTTAAACCGGACCTATCTTCAGCTCCGCGCGTACCTCTTAAATTGAAGGTGGATGAGGCCGGGGGATGAAGTGCGGGGCTTCCTCAATTTTCCACTATAGAGGTGTTCTATGGTCCTCTTTTTACCTGACTTTAAGAAGGGCCACTCCATTTTTGGAAAAGGCAGTTTTTGAAGGTCAAAATTATATGAATCCCGCTTATGTTACATTAATTGTACATATATTTATTTTGTCAGTATCACTAGGTATTAGGACGATTTAAATGAAACCTAACATGTCGAAAGCCATCAAGCCGTGTAGGCTCCTAGGGTGTGTGACAAAGAAACATTATACATATGTACATACATAGAATTTTGGGTATTCCGCACAAACCTTTCGTTTCCGGATATATTTTAAAAGATGTGACATACATACATAGACACATAATTAAATATATACAGACATTTTTTTTGTGTTTTTACTATGAGATCTCGATTTTTGCCAAATTGCATGATTATATGGCAATGGGTTATACGTTATACGTATTCGTTTACCGATAAACCTTTTAAATTTACTGAAATTTAAAACTTGAACTTTTTTTATAGCTTCAAGAGACAGCAGACATGTAGTGTGTGCATGTATATGACGTTAATTTCAACTTAATACCTCCACGAGTTCCCAAGTAAAAGCCAGACAGACAAACGGACAAAGGAGTGATTCTATAAGAGTTCCTAAAGAAAATTATGAAATAGATCGGGGATGTATACAATTTAAGACAAATCTCTTTGGTTGTACTGTTTGTATTTATTTTAATAATTATAGTGTATAAAGTAAAAGCAAAATAGAAAGTAAAAAACGCTATCCCGCCAATTTTCAATTGATTTATTGTCCGCAAAATGAGTTGTTGAAATTTTATCACAAAAACAACAATCACATGAACGTCACAAAAATATTTGTTACGTTCATGGATCTAATGCAGTTCTGATCGCCCTCATACGGAAAAAGTCGATTCCAATGCCACACGAGCTCAGTGAAAGAAGCCTAATGAATAGTGTACTATATAAACCGCACAATTTTTGAAAAGATTTATCATTGGTGATGAAAAATGTAGTGGATGTATGTGAAGTGGATGAGAAGGTCACGGTCAATAGCGAAACATGGATTAACACGCAATTAGATGATGCTGTGTGTAGGTTTTCACTCCAGTCAAAACAATGGATGCGAATCTCTACTGCCTACAACTAATTAGACTCAAGCAAGAAATTTAGAAAAAGACAGCCGGAATCGATCAAAAGAAAAGTGGTATTTTATCATGATAACGCCATACTACACACATCTTAAAATTTGAGAGCGCTTGCTTGGGAATTGTTAATGCATCCACCATATAGTATGTACCTTGTACCCTCAGATTTTCAATTGTTTCAGCATCTTCAGAATTTTTTGGGTAGTGTTAAATTTATTCATCTTTTGATGTTAATTTAACACTACCCAAAAAAAAATTATTGGGTAGTGTTAAATTAACACGTAAAAACTTGTTTGTGACTGTGAAACAAATTTTTTATCAAAATTCCCAAGATTTCTACAGCGACGGGATTATATCCCTACCTACAAGATATATTAAATGACACTTGGAAAAAGAATGTCCTGAATGTGTGTATAAAATACGAAGAAACTTTTTTCTCGACCTTAATACACACATAATAGTACCCACATTCTTATGTGGTGCGTTATATACTTAACTATATAGGTATATATAAATATATTATAGCAATGGTATAATCTTTTCACTTTTGTTATTATAGTTATTGTAGTATTCAGTATTAGATTTTACCCGCTTAAAAGTTATGTTGCCTATACCTTAGAAACAAAACATTTTCTATTGATGAAAGGTACTTTATGTCCTTTGTTGTAGGCCTATAAAATCATGATATTAAGTTCTGTAGGTTAGGCGTCAAAGCGTAACAAACAAATAAACAAACACACTTCCACATCTATGATATATTCAGAGCGTTAAATACTTTATTTATCGTTTTTAAAAACTGTAACTGCAGATTTATGTAACAAGATACGAAGAAATGAAAAATTCTACAACAAAATACTACACCGCTGGCAAACCCCAAAGCAATAAACAAGAATATTGTTGGTAGACAATAAGTTTAGTATCAGTATCATGTGGGCAGTACAAAGCAGAGGGCGGTAACGTATTCCAGTCACAAATATACAACGTTAAATTTATTCAATGTAAGTGAGCAACACTCGCTATGTGTCAAAGTTGGTCTGGTCGGTAACTTACCACCGTCACTGACTTGCATTTTCAATTCTAAAGATCAACTAAAATTGTTTTGCCTCTTCATTTTGTATGTTAGTTACTAAAGAATTATTATCTCGATATTTAAGATATTGAGGTCACTAGATTAATTGTTAATATGTAATTGTTTTAAACTTTTACAACATCTATACATATAGACGTGTATCTTGGGACCCCAATCGCGATAATATTTAAAAGGTACAATACTACGGGTACATACATACATACATGTGTATGTTTGTAAATAACATACTATGTAGTACTAGTAGACTGAACCGTGACCACAATCGGTACAATTCGATCGAAACGTAGTTTTGAATATTATCGCGATTAAGTCCCGAGTTACATACACATCTAACAACGTGTTAAAACCATAAGGTACCTGAATTTTTTGCCTAACTCCCATACACGACTTATAGAAAAAAAGTCAGTACTAATGAATAATAAACATTTTTTTTTATTATATGATTCTAAATATGTATATAAATATAGAATATAAAAATAGAATCTATTTGTACAAACTTGATACTTTTTTTTGTGTGTTGAAAACCCCACGGATCGTCACCTTACCGGGGCCGGTATGGTGGTATGTCGGACTCGAACCGACTAAAACCACACAGTGTTTCATCATCGCGTTTTGTAGCCGGGACCTCAGGTATACCCTAGAAAGGAAAACCCTATGACCCCGGCAGACTTGGCCACCTCTTAACAAGGCGACCCCACTATGGTGTGATCCTATCTCTGATTTAGAGAGGCACGCACGGAACACGTCGCGCCACCATCTCAGGCCTGCTTCTGCAAGCACTTATGGAGGCTGGAGATCATTTTGCTCTCCCCGGCGCTTGGTGCATCTTCTACGGGACGGAAGAGTACTCGCTCTCTCATGTTCCCTTTCCGCCGCTTCTTTAGCAACTATCACTGCCTCGCAATAATCTGTAATCCCTATTCGCAATTTGGACCCTAGATATAATTGCTGTGCCCACGCAGAGCATTCTACTAACGTGTGGTCTGCGGTATCCTTGCGGCAGCCCCCACAGTGGTGTGGTCCTGGGAGTTGGCGGATCTCCGCTTGGCCTGCATACGTGCCCGGAGATCCTACACCAGCAGCCGTCGGCGTCACCGTGAAGAAGGGGAAGAGGACCGGCTTCATGAGGAGTACCGAGAGGCATGGAAAACTCTGAAGCTGGCAATTTGCCGCGCCAAAGAGGAGAAAAGAAAGGAGATACTGGAGGAAGAGACAGTGAGATGTGGCGGTGTCGTTGGACATCGCAAACGCATTCAATAGTCTGCCATTCAGCTGCATCAGGGAAGCACTCCGCTATCACGGGGTGCCACAGTACCTGAGGCGACTAGTGGCAGACTATTTAGAGGAGCGTACCGTCATGTACGAAGACCGAGAGGGACATCTGAGTCGTCGGCCCATGTCGTGCGGTGTTCCACAGGGATCCGTCCTTGGACCGCTCCTATGGAACATGGGGTACGACTGGGTCCTTCGAGGCGACTTCCCCCCCCCCCGGGCTCGTCGTAATCTGTTACGCAGATGACACTTTAGTCACGGTCCAGGGGGCGACTTTCAGGAAGCAGTGCGTTTGGCAACCAGAGGAACCTCACTGGTGGTCAGGCGCATCGAGGCTCTGGGCCTGCGGGTGACTCTGGACAAGACGGAGGCCCTTCTATTCCATGGGCCCCGTCGTGGTCCACCCCCTGGCGCCTCCATCATGGTCAACTCGGTTCTTGTACCGGTTCGGGCCCACATAAAATATCTGATCCTGATCCGTGACGGGAGGTGGCTTTTCGACGAGCACTTTCGGCAGCTTGCTCCAAAGCTGGAGGCCGTGGAGGCGCTCCAGCCGGTCATTGTCGAATGGGCGGGGCGGCATCACGGGGCCCTTTCCTTCCGACTGACGTAGGTTCTTTCCGGGCACGGCTACTTCGGGAAGTACCTGCACTCGGTTGCTATGAGGGAAATGAGCCCCGTCTGTCACCACAGCGACTGCAGTGAGGACTCGGCTCAACATACGCTTGCGGACTGCGTCGCTTGGGCGTCGCAGCGTCGGGCCCTCGCTGCAGTCATCGGAGAGGATCTCCGCTCCATGGCCGGTAGCGACAGGAATTTTACCGCGGTTGCAACCTTCTGCGAAGACTTCATCTCGCAGAGGGAGGCGGCGGAGCGGGCCCGGTAGGATGACCTCCACTCGGACCCAATTCGCCGCCGGCGTAAAGGGCGGCGGAGACGCGCCTACCAGCGCCTCATGCCGCCCTGAGTGTGTGGTCGGGACGGGTTTTTTCCCTCCACCCGCTTTAGGCCTTTAGGTCCGCGTGTGTTACCCGTAGGTGGTGCCCGCATAATGCGGGCAGCGCTAGGAGGGGTCCGGATGTCTTAATAAAGCTGTTCCCGGATTACTCCTATTTCAGGCGCAGTATGGCACAACGTGTGGTTTTAGTCGGTTCGATTCCGACACACCGTTCCACCGAAAACCCCGGTGGAATGACGGCCCGAGAGGGTTTCCACATGAAAAAAAAAGCCCCCGCAGTGGTGGTACACAGGAGTTGTCTCCCGGCCTATACGACACAGGTACTTCCCGAAGCAGTCACATCCGGTAAGCACCTAGGTCATCCGGTAAAAGAGGATGCCATGTCTCCTCTCCATACAATCCTCCAATCTTGATACTAAAATAAAGTGGGTTAATGTTAAACGAGTTTCCATTTTAACACTTCCTGGAATACCAAGACAAACGATGGTGGTGTATAAAATTTAAAAAGTTTGTGAAATTCATTAAACGTTTTACGCAAATAGTTTGTAAGTAAAAAATAGCGAAGGTTAGGTTGGTTCGTTTATTAGTTTTCTTACATTTTGTGGGATTAATCTTAATGATTTTAACTATAGTCAACATTGACTCGGCAATTACGTCCCATGAGTACTTTCTAGAACTCGCAACCACTTTATCACAAATCAGACAGCGATCTGTGTTTTATATGCTTGATTTATAAGTAAATAATATAGTTACGAGGTCTGGGTTCTTAGGGTCATATTGTTATGAGGATTTACATGCAAGGTTAAGTAGTACTTTGAAAGAGTCTTAAAAAAATTGTAATAATTAAGTACGTTTTTAATTCATTAAATGTTTGAATATTCAGAAAAAATATACTACAAAGGTAAACTCAAACGAGTTAATAGGCTTAATATTATGAATATCTTAACATAGATCTCAATGAATCTTTCCAAAGCCAGCATAAGTTATTAAAGTAGAAAGTTATAAAATTAAGTTACTAAAAATTCACAAAGCCTTCTATTCAGCTTTTATATATCACGTATTATTGAAATCCTAAGTACCTAGGTACGTCCTAGGTATTTAGGATTTCAAACCAAAGCCATGCTGTTTTCTACAAATATTTTTATTTTCTTTGTGAAGTTTAGCCCATGCAAATGCGCAATATATTTGATATTCTTTTTTTTCTCATATCGAAGCAGGTAAAATATTTACATAGATATAATATGTGCTTTATATCTTACTATTATCTCGAACCTTTATTTTTTTACTCGTGACGGTGCTGCTGCTTGCTGACGGGTGTTTGAAAAATTTTAACTGCGGAATCAAAATGAAATGGTAATTTTTTGTGACTTTTTGCAATGGGCATCATGGTAATGCACTTACTAACGACTAGTGCTTAATTTTTATTAAAAGATATATTATTTATAAGTGGCAGAATAATTCATGATATGTATGTGGATGTACGGTTCTAATCACTTATGTATTTTGCGTATCTCCGACTAGTTTCAGACCCACGATCCGCACGTATCTCATGCGAAGACATAGAAGATTGCTTTACCTGGTTACTTAAACTTAAAAAAATATTTTAGAATACCTGATAGGAGGCATGGGTCAATAAATTTATCAGTGTAGCAAACCATAGTTTTGAATAATTTATAAAGAAATAATGTGAAAAATAAATACTTAATTAAAATTGTATGCAAATAAGCAGTTACAGGCATAGTGCACAAATGGCGGCTAATACAGGTAATAAATTGGTGCGCAAATATGCAAATTATAAAATTTTGCATTTATTAAAACGTAAAAGAAAGGTCACTATTTCATAGTATTATGTCTGTAGGGCTGGCCGGAAAATATTTTTCAATACGCTAGCAAGGGTATTGAAAATGAAAATTGTTTTCAAACTAATAGAATAGAATATTATAGTTTAATTTGGTATACCTTTTATATGTGGGGGCCATGATTAGGCAGGTTGGCCATGAGGTTACCGGTGACCAAATCTCCCTCTCGTATTTCCCTTGCCCCTCCCCTTTTTCCTTTACGAAGGGAGGCACTTGTGACTCTGGCGCTGCAGGTAGTCATCGGTCGGTCCGTCAGTAGTCACTAAAAATCAGATGGCCAACCTGCTATATTGCTTCTCTATATCATAAAAAATAAAAACCTACGAAACAGAAAACTAAAACATAACAAATTAATTTTAAATTTACTTACTTTTTAAAATTATAACTTTATCATGTGTCAGTAAAAATAATAACAGTAAATTATTATGACATTAGTCACTTACGAAATCAAACTAAATGCAAACTTGAAGCAATTAGTGGCCAGCAGCCCTAGTTGTTGGTGGCGCGTAAGCACAAGTCGCTAACGAACCGAACGGCCCCTGCACAAATTTGCAATTTCGATTGCTACTGTTTGCGTGTACCTGCTCCGCGTGTGTTCACGAAAAATTCAAAGAAAACTATCAGTGTTACATTGTTTTGCTACTAAAGTTTCGCTACAGATATAGTGCTATTATATACTAATTTATATATTGTAAATATTTAAAGATCATAAAGTTTCCTTGTTAAATAGAATAAATTAAATTGAGTACAAGATCTACTTTTTTTTTTTTAAATTGAGTGATTTATATCTATCAACTACTGCTATCAACGACTTATTAAAATAAATGTCAAGGAAACAACTTTCTATGATGGCTTTTTAATTAAGTTAATCAATCTTGTGATAAATTTGACGACACTATCGAATAGGTATTATTATACAAAGGTAAATTTGAAATACGGTTAAGTTTAGATACCAAACAATGCGATATAATTGCAATAAAATGTTAAAATTACTTTTACTTTACCAAACAGTCTTCAACTAGTATTAATTAATTGGATTGCGATACCACTTATAAAACGCTTACAACTAAGAATCTCAAGAATGTGTCTGGCAATTTTCTCTAACTGAAATCACCTTCAAATTCTAAAGATTATTCTGTTTATACATTTCTTTGGAAATGGCATCCTAGTAATAATATGACTAGTCTGTTTGTCTAGTAGTTAATGATCCTGCTGAGCCGGAGGTTGTAGGTTTGATTCCTATACGGGAGAGTAATTTGTGAGATCCACAAATAGTTGTTCCAAGTGTGGGTGTTTTTGTGTAAATTTTTTGTGTTCCTAGCGTGGGAGTTGTTTTTTATAAAAAATATATACTTTATCACGAAATACTGTAACAAATTAGTATTTACTAACGTTCAAGCTTGCGTGCTGTGCGACTAACCATATACGTTAATTGCAAGTGGAAAGAAAATGTTGCATTAATTTTTAAGTTTATTGTTGTATTATTAAATGATTTCATTTTTACATGTATTGCGCAAATATATGATTTGATTAGCTTATGCATAATGCGTCTTAACTTTGTAATAAGCATATTGTAGCTTAGTGGAGCAAGTAAAAGTTTAAATAAATTTGAATCAAAGTAAAAGAAAGTGTTTTACTCTACAATACACATTTCATGTTATGAATTTTGGTATTTTGGACTAAAAGGTGATCAGTAGTTGTAGGAAATTTACTTAGAACATTATACTTTGTCGATTATTATATAAATCAGACATTTCTACGAAGCTATTCGCCCTTATTTTTTGATACAGGTATATAGTAATGAAATATTGTTACCTTGAATGGATAGTGTTTATTTTATCCTTTAAATTAGAAATAACTTTTTCATTTTGTGAATCCTTAAAATGCTAAACAAACCACTACACTACAAACAATTTTTATGTACATTTTATTCATAAAACCGAGAGTGGCATGGGTGGCTATGATAGAATCATAAAACCATTGATTTGAAACCTGTCTGCTGCTATCACCAGATTTCCATTATTTTCTATCTCGATTTATTATTTACGATTTCCATATAATTGTGTACTAACACCGTCATGATCCTTTTTACTTTTATGTATACAAGTAAATACTAGAGATTACATCATTTTAAATCAACAACTGTTGTTGTTGATTTTAGATTAACAAATTAATATTTTTTTAATGACATTTTAATTAATACGGTTAATATAAGAAAATGAGCGCTTGTTCATTTAAAGATATGACTTTTTTTTGGACTTTAATGTGTAGTATATTTGTTTATTGCAAAATTTTAGATATGTAAATTTTGTTAGTATCTCATCTCCCTTTTTTAGCGTACATCCATAGCTGGTCTTGTCTTTTAGCATCCGTATATGTACCTGTATTTATTTTCATATAAAAAAATACCAAGGCTCCTTTTAATTTATCAGACCTACACATTACTTAATTGCCTTTTTGCTTTCTTTTGAGTTTTTGGGTACTGTATCCAGACGAAATCAGACTCGCCATAATATGTCTATTCCTATGTTGATAGGTACATACTTAAAAATGGAACAAGTCTCATACGTAATCACTATCAAGACGTTACTTTTTTTTAATACAACTTCGGTATAAAAGATATGCAATAAAAATCGATGTTAGTGTGAATATTACATTTTAATTTTTAGTATTAGTAATAATTTTATAACATCCAGTTTCCCAGTAAAAGGAATATAGGTTAAATGAAAGATACAGTACCACACTTAGATCTATATCAAAGCAAAAAAACTAGTGTGTCAACTAGGCTTATACTGGAATTTGTTTACAGTGACAACATTTAATAAATCTTAGTAGTTGAGGTACAACAATTTTCTATATTACGGTTTGCTTTTCTATTAAGTATAATTCTTATTAAAAATCTCTTTTTAACCGACTTTAGAGAAGGAGGAGGGTCTATCTTCTATTGTATCGAGGTTTTTGTAGGGTTTAGTTCGGCTTAGGGCACGCCACAATCGTGGCGGTAAGACCCATTAAGGAGGATTGGTTGGAGAGGCGACATGGTAGCCTCTCCTGCCGGATGACGCAGCTACTTACCGGACATGGCTGCTTCGGGAAGTACCTGCATCGAATATCGTCGCGAGTATACTGCTCTCCACACCCACTGGAGTGCTCAGGGTGGGCGCAACAGCGACACGACCTCATGATGGCTATTGTTGTCGGAAGCCTCTCTCTAGAGACCATGGTTCGGTCCATGGTCCAAAGTGAGAGTACGGGAGATTCTGCCGCCTCATTTTACGAGGATGTGATGTTTTCTAAAGAGGCGGCGGAACGGGAAAGGGAGAGGACAAGCACTCTTCCATCCCGCAAAAGACGCACCAGACGTCGGAGAGAAAACACTTATCTCCGACTTCCATGAGCGCTAGCCTTGGGGTAACGGGCCGGGCTGAAAATGGGTTTAGTTCCTCAAAATGAAAAAAGAAACTCTTATAATTGTTTATTTGTTGTTTTACACCAATTGTTTTTGCTATTAAAAACTTATATTTTAAAAAATAAGAAAAAATAAATAAAATGCCCACTTATCCATTCCCATACATCGAAATGATTGACTTTGTAGTTTGTCAAGTATCTTCAAAGTTCCCGAAATAGACAAACTATTACCCGACTGGGCAAGAAGGTGGGCTATGCTTCTCGGGTGTATGTAAGCATTTGTGTATGTATGTATGTATTTTTTTTTATACTATAGGGGGACTGACGAACAGACGGGTCACCTGATTGTAAATGACAACCTCCGTCCATGGACACCTGCAACGCAAGAGTCGCAATTGCGCTGCCCACCTTTAAAGGTGCTGAGGGATGGGGGTTTCGGGGAGGGGAAAAAGACAGTAGGGTTAAGGAGATGGGAAAAAGGAGAGGGGGGTGAGGGGAGAGCAAAGAGGAGAGAAGGAGTTAGGCCTCCCGAAACCTCACTAATTTCGGGGAAATGAACCGCAAGCGTTACTTCACAACCGGTTTTCTGTAAGGCCGTGGTATCACACCGGTCGAGCCGGCCCATTCGTGCTTAAGCATAGCTCTACAACTGTTAAAAGTTCACATCAAGAATGTTTTGTGTGAAATGCCCCAATTCCTACTTATAATGTTTATGAAAATTCTAGAGAAGTAATTAACGCCCACAATTTGATGATTATAATTTAGTCCCACTTACGTAATATGGGGCAGGCCTATTACCGACATCCGGGCACTTATGGGGATTAGATTCCGAAAATGTTATAACCTGTACCACTGCTACAATTAAGCTGAATCAAATGATACCTCACATGTCAAAATCCATGCAGTGGTAAAGGCTCGAGGGTATACATACCTACTTACATACAAATACTCGATTCTTGCACAGTCGAGTTGTATTAGACTAAACTGAAAGGAAATACCTCATACATAAATCTGCTTACCAACTGAAAGAGGACGCGTGAAGTTATGTTACGGAATGGTTAACAATACATAGGTTAGGGTAGGTTTGGGTCCCGGGACGTCTCGTGTCTCGAAGTCCCGGGACTTTTCGTACTTTTAGTTTCTCGAGTCGAGACTCGAGACTAGACAAGATTGTCGAAGTTGTTATGTAAATTATATGCAAATTGTTTTTATTGTGAAATAATTGAAGGAGCCTAGTGCCATCTGTTAGTTTCTTTTTTACCTTTTACACAGACCTCTTTACCCTCTTTACCTTTTTTTAGTAAAACTACACTAATTGGCTTTGCGGAAAAACTGTATTGTAGGCTTTTCGAAAATATCCCTAGCATCCGGAAACCAGATGTGGAAATAATGGGTGCTAACCCTAGTACCAGTAGCTCTCAAGTACACAAAGAGCCTGACGAGTCTTTTGTATATCAAATGGAACATGCAATAAAAAATATCCAAAAAATGTACCCGTCATTCGGGAAAAAAAAGAGCAACATTAAAAAAGGAGTTTCAGTTGTTTGGAAGAACCAGAAAACGTCCAGAAAGTTTAGAAATACTGTATAAAGCCTTAAACACAATTAAACTGACATCTGTTAAAAACGAGAGTGTGTTCTCTTTGTCCATTCCTTCTTTGTCCATTTATTACAAAAATCAGAAACATATTGTCAGACAAAGCTGTTGACGCTCTAATTTATTTTAAAAGCCTATAATTACAAAATCAGCAAAAAGTATAATTAATGTTACTTGATTATTTAAAACTGAATTATGTCGGTTTTATTATTTAAATTTAGATTATTTAATTATAAAAAGAAATCTGTGATTATGAGAATTAACAATATTATAATTATGACCAATGATTAGATACTAGAATCACTAGATAATAGTAAAGTAATTAAGAATTAGTATGGTTTTTAACTAAGTTCGTGTCAGAAATATAAGATTTAACTGCTTAAAAGTGAATATGTTTGTGTTTAAAAGAAATACATAAAGCAATTATTAAGACTGAAATTAACGTTCAAGTTATTAAGATTGAATTTTCTATTTAATAAATGATGATTCTTATTAAAAAAATGCCTTTTTTAATATGCTTCAAGAGAAATTCTTAAAAAATTCAAAAACATTTCGAAGTCCCGGGAATTCCCAGGACTTTGATTGTAGGCTGTCTCGTGTCCCGAGACTTCAAAATTGTCGGGAATTCCCAAACCCTAATAGGTAGACATATGATCGCAGTAATCGCGGGTCATTTGCTGTTAGTTATTGAAGAGTATCATTACTTTCTAAAAACATCTGCATCAGTTCCTAATATACAATATACTAAAACCTTTCCTAAAGGATATGTAATTAAATATCAAGAACTTCATCTACGAGTAAATCGGATTATTCATTTTTGAGATAGTTGTGCACATACAAAGATATACACATAATTAACAATTAACGAACCTCCTTTTTGAAAATCGTTTGTTTTTTTTTTTTTTTGAAGAAACATTGCTTAAGACACTATAATTTTTTAGGCTAGTAGTTATGCCTTATTATGGAACTGATGCGCAACTACAACACCAACTTGCATCGAATTTATAGGAAAAAGTATTTATTATCTACGCTTAATATATTCACCATAGCTCTAGTTACAATATTCAGAAAAAAAAATATACAATTTGCTTTATTTTTAGAACAGTGGAAAACGTTAACCATTTGTCGTTGTGCAAGTTTAACTATATTTCAGCTTTGCCGTCATACGAACAAGCCACTTTTATTTTATTGCCGATACACGATCGACTGTCATCGTTTTATTTTCCATAACACTGTTCCGATACATCTGCCAATATTTCTCGTAGAATTTTATTACTTTTTTTGATAAGTAACCGTCTCGTTTTGCATAGTGCATGATAAAAGAGACATTATGCAAGGGAAAACGAAAAAAGGGATACATAAAATACCTCACTAAATAAATTACTAAAAAAAACTTTAATAAAAAACTTTTGTAACCATATATATACGTTTTAGCTGATATCGAGGGAGATCTGATGTTTTTTTTTAATGAATAGGTTAACAAAATATCAAAGAAAAGAACATCCACATAACATCCACATATATTCATATAGTTTATTCGATATGTAAACACAAATATTTTCAAATAAAGATTTCCTCTATCACAAATCATATCAAATCTTTTCTATAGCTTTGAATTTAAAAAAGAAGATGTTATGTGGGGAACAGTGAAGTTGTTAACACTTTTTTTACGGAATGTGTTTTATATTAATCGAGTAAACCTTTTTAAAAATACGTCCAAAAATAAAACACATAATCGTTGCACTTTATAAAAAAAAAAAAAATTGTGTACTTAGATCCTGTTAGACAAGTTACTAGTTAAAATAGGCCATAACATAACCAACAATACAAAGTCATAATCGCTAAAGGAGATGATAATAATAAATCTAATAGCAGTCAGCACAATAACCGTTGACATCAACGGCATAGTTCATCGATTAGCCGACGCGGCTGCGACCTGCGATACTGTTAATTAAAATCCAATATTGTCTAACCAAAATTGATTGCCAGAAACCACGCTCGATAGACCAGTGTAATCTACGTTTATTGTGAAGTAACAAGGTGGAGAAACCAAATTATCAACAGCAAACATTGTTACCAATAGATTTTCTCAGAAAACACGTCACGTGATTTATAATCAATTTCGTTTTGATCGTTATTGGAAACTTGTTAATAACGAAGGATTTTCTTATAGTTAGAAACTATAATTGTCTTAGGTATTATATTACCTTGTTTTTTTTTTCACGTTTGATGTAATAACTAGAAATGGAAATCGATATATTACTACTACTAATAGATAGACCATCTACATTTAAAATCTAGACGTTGATTTATTTCTGTAAAAAGTTTACTATTTATTTGCATTTTGTTAGTTGTAAATAGTTGTATATAATGTTAGTTGTATATACTAATATTATAAAGAGGAAAGATTTGTATGTAAGTATGTTTGTAACGAATTGGCTCAAAAAGTACTGGGCCGAATTAAAAAATTCTTTTACCATTTGAATGCTACATTATCACTGATTAATATAGGCTATTTTAATTGCAAGAAAAAATAAGGATCCCTACTAAAACTACAATAATGTTACCCAAGGTGTAAAAAAAAATGCCTATAAAATATCTTTCATCGCATGCGCTGCGAAAACTATTGATGATAGAACAAAAAAATGTTGCACAGTATTAAAGAACATATAAATATCTATAAAAAATGTCGCGAGTTATGTCACTATAACTACTTTTAACATTTTAAAATTTAATAGAAATTCCGACCAAAATCAGACTGCACGGATGGCGTAGCGGTTTAAGTGGTCACCTCACCAATACGCTGCATCGCCGAGTGTTGTGGGTTCGATCCCCGCACGGGACAACACTTTGTGTAATCTTCATATTGTTGTTCTGAGTCTGGGTGTTATTTGTGTTCGTTGTTTGAATGTTTGTAAAGTCCCCGCGACACAGGAATTAATCTTAGTGCGGGAGTTGTCTTAAAAAAAAAAGAAAGTTTATGACAAAATGTTTAAAAAATGAATGTCCACCCGTGCGAAGCCGGGACGGGCCGCTAGTATATAATATAATGATAAGATTCTTAAGGTTACTTCTTTTGGATTTATTTTTTTATTTATTTATTAAATTCTTTACTATACCTATTTTCGATAATCAAATTCTTATTTTAATTCCTCCTAATTGGTCAAAAATAACAAATTAAAAAAGGTTACGAATCTTTAAGTTAATACAAATAATCGATTTTATTCTTCTTCTATAATTTAATTAACTATGTGCTGATTCAAACAATGACAGGTTTTTTTAGAAAATAACATATTTATGATTTGTGCATTATAATAAAATATCATCAATTTTTAAGTGACATTCATGACAAGGATACTTTGATAATACATATATACATTCATTTATTGGCTTCTAAAAAGGCGAATCATATTTATATTTGCTATAAAATAAGAAACCTAATAAATAAAAAATAAATAATAATAATAATAATACGGAAGCTTATTTAGCACTAACACTACACTGCAGCCTGAATTGCATAATAAACGACTACGCACTAAGTTACTATTACTGATTGAATTAATACTGCTCGAAATCGTGCTTAATAAATTCTATGCAGTTAATATAAGGCTCGTAAATGTCTACATGTTAGCTTTACAACGCTACGAGGAATTCGCTTTATATGTATAACGATATGCCCACGGCATGTACTATTAAAATAAACGATTTTATAGATACTGTTTTACAAATATTTCACCTAATATTTACTTCTATCCATCCTCTACTTGCCTAGGACTTAGCAAAATCTATAATCTATAAACGTTTTTAAACGACACATTGAAGTATGACACTTAGTTCCATTGTTTCAAAGGAGAGGTATAGGATAAGTTACTCTTAAATCTTTGTTATCTAAAATTTTATAATCAGTATATGCATTATATTTAATTTTATGATATGTATATTAATAAACATTAAGTAACAAAAAGTTTGCGAACTCTCATCCATCGATTGGTTGGTAATTTGCAAGCACTCGCCCAGCTTCGAAACGAGCACCTTGCGAGATTTACGACGTAACATGGTTTACTGGCAAGCCTTAAAGGTTTACTTACAATGCGAATGTAGCTCATAGCATGCAAGATACTAAAATATGTATTGAACGCGACTTATATAACTGAACCGCACAGCATTCAACGTAAGCCTCTGTTTCATTACTTGGAGAAAGTTAGGTACAACAATGTGCGAGAAATTATGTATAGCGGTTACAATTTAAATTTAACACTAAACGCCCGTATATTCTAGAATTATTGCTTTACAAGCCGTTTATTAAAACCTTTATGATTTAATTTCAAATTAATAATGCCAAAATGATCAAGTTTCCAATACTCATTCAGTAATAAAATCCAATTTTCGATTTCTATTAATCTGCTACAGTCGTCGGCGTCCGACCAATTGTTCTTTGATATCGGTGGTATTGACAAGGCAGCTCGATTGCGCTGGCAACGGACAGTAAATTAATCCAGCAGACAATGCTGGTCGTGACGCAGCGCCGCACCATGTTTGCGTAGACAATAACAAATTATTCATACTCGGTGATGGAATGTAAACAGAATATGATTGGCTATTAGCATGTAGGGTGTTGAGACCCTACTGACACTCGAGGGACCAGGGGACCGTACCTCGTTGGACCGAGGGATGATCTCCCTCAGCTATTAACAAGTCGCCGGTAGCCACATTCAACTGTGTCCTAACGTATTCCGAACTTAATTTAATTAATTACGATCCCTCACATCGCATTGGTTCATGTCGCTAAATATTATTCTCAAGTTAAGGGGCCTAAATGACTAAGATCAAACGAAAGCGTGAACATAACTCACGCCATGATGTTTTAACGAAGAAAGCAAAATGAAATTATATCATATGTTTTCCTGCCGTGGTATTAAAAGCTGTTCGGGATTATACGCGGTCGCGTTCGGTAGGATTTTATTGATCATTATTCATTATAAATGCCGACGTAACTGGCCGTTGCATGTTGTATTAAGTTGTTAAAAGGGTTTATGGCTTGAAAAATAGAATATTTTGATATTACATACAGTGCTTATAATATGCAGAACAAATCGTAACGTGTGGATGTGATAACATTATTTCGCAAAGGTTCGTGTTTACTATCAAAATACATTGAATGACAAAATCTCGTGGGAATATGTGACCCTTTATATATAAATTATGTACAATACAGTTGGTCCAAACTCGTTGTTAAGTATCAGCAAAGGCGAAAAATTTAATGATGTTCTGTATTACATATTCATATCTTCAACTCCTATATAGGTTTATTTAAACGCTTTGCATTTCATCAAAGGTTTAGTGGTCCGGACTTCTTGAAAGTTAAAAATCTTCTAACATAAAGCTATAATGACCGTATGTCGTTGCTGAATATCAGACACGAGTAAGGTCGATCAAAAGGGCTAACATAAAACATTGGTCATCACTAAACTCAACCAGCTGTTGCGAACCAGCATTGTCACAGTGTTTTGCATATTATACTTTACTTTGGGAATCGATTTTTGGTCATCAATTTTTAATTAAATAATATAATCTATGTAATTACTGCTTTCGACTGCGTGTCCATAAACGTTATATTCTGACTTCTAGCATTTACTGGATTTAAAATCTTTAATGAACATATTATTCTTACATTACTATATTTTGATAAAAGTACTTAATACGCTCACAAATAGACTTAAATATAATTACTTATTTTGCATTAAATTGCCAGTGACCGTTTGTTTGTTTGTTTGGGACTCTATTTGTCCCAAAGAAACAAACTCTCTAACGTATGTAATGTAAGAGAGTTTGTCATCTAATCTACCAACATCGTAATCTGTACTATCAAAATCATAATTTCTAATAAATACATAAATTTGTTACCTTTGTAGTAAACTCTTAAAAATGTCTATCTATAATAATCTAAAGAATTTTTATTTTATTAAATTTTACAGAATAATTAGTCTTTAGAGCTAATATGATATTAAAATATGAGTTATTAAGTTATCTCCAAAACGATGAGAGGTTATTAAAATTTTCAATTTTGATGTAAATCTGCGATACTCATAACTTTAACAAATTATTATGATAAAACTAAAATAGTTGCAGATTACATTGTATAAATAAATTTATATAAATTTAAATAGGTGTGTTTAACCTTAAGTGTCTTGATATTATTTTAACGACTTAATGATTTACTTTGATCCCTGATTTCTCAGCATGCTTTTAGTTTGAATTTTATGTATTATTTTACTGTTCATAATATTGTAGGTAAATGCTTTAAATTGTTTGAACTGTATTTCTTTACAAAGAATGCGGAGGTTAACCCATATACATATATACATATGTTGTAAGTAGCACGTATTTAGTATTACATCGGGATCTCAATATGCAATTTTTAGGTACCAAGTATAGAGTTCTGGTCCCTGGTGGAGTGGAATAGTTCCACTCTATCTTTTCCTGTAAGTGTCGTAAATTCTGACTAAGGAATCGGACTGCTATTAAGCACACAGTATACACATATACAGTCATACAGTAAATGGCGGTAAATGACAACTCTCTGAAAAAAATATTAATACATACCTACTGTTATAAGTTATAAATTACTTAAAAATATCATGAATTCAAATTAAAGTTACGGTGTGCGCTAAAGGGTTAAAACAGCTACATCTGACAAATTTTGTACATGGGTATCTAGTAACCGACATTCGTGGAATACAGGTTCAAGATAAAAACCAGCGTTCAGCACTTCGCTAGACAAGAAGCTGATCTGAACGCCTTTATAGACAGGCCTTGAGACCTATACCTACCTGATAGGTTAATTCGTTTTAGTTGTATGTAATATTTATAAGTTACTCCTTGTTATCTCTGCCTTTATTGTTACTTAATATGTGTACCGATGTGTCTGTTTGTGCTGTTCTAAATAAATATTCATTCATTCATTCAATTTAACTAATACGAGTATGTTAAAATACGTGAATAGTTACGTTTTTACCGATGCCATGTTTCGACAATCTTGTTAATGCGAACTCGAATAGTTAACGAAGCAGTGCTGCTCAAATTTGCAATTTTGATTAGCGTTATACAGATCTATTTGTGTTTTGAGCGACTATTACTGTTGATTGGAAAATTATAATTAAAACGACCTTTATTTCAATGAAAGCATAGCTTTTTAGTGACACGATTTATGAATAAAGTTATTAACGTTAAATGGGCTAGTTGTGTTCACATTATTTGAACTATTTCCCTGCAAAAATTTTCGTGTTACGTAGTTAATACTCTTTTGTTATTTTGATAGTGTCGAAACCCCCACAAGTCATCACCTCACTAGCAACGCTGGGACCATTGCGCCTTGATTTTACGAATCGTGGGTCTCAGTCCCGTTCCAGAGCCTCGATGTGCCGCACCAAGCTTCTTCGAGGCTTATATGGCCTTACTCTCTAAGTGACCGCGAAACTGGTCTTCGCTTAATATATGTATATACGCCAAGGATTCCGATACTGGCTGATGCAGTTAGGGAAGCGCTCTCAAATTGAGGTGATACGACCAATGGCATCTTTTTATCGGTGAACGCGCAAACCTGTGTCTTCGTTGGGTTAAACTGGACTAGGTTAAGTCGACCCCAATCTGAAACTTTTGATAAAGAAGTTTCGATTTCAGTCATAAGTTTGGATCGGCTTTCGATGATGTTTACGCGACAAATGCCATCACTCGTGCTATCGTCTGCATAGCAATGGATGCTGCTAATCTGCAGCATGTCATTGATATGCAGAAGAAACAGCGTGGGTGATAGCACACAGCCTTGTGGGACACCAGAATTAACAGACTTGGAGTCGGAGCATGCACCGTCAACAATGACCTTGATGCTTCTGTCTGTGAGAAAACTGGTGAGCCAATTGCACAGTTTCTCGGGAAGCCTATAGGAAGGAAGCTTCGCAAGGAGCGCTTTGTGCCAGACCCGATCGAAGGCCTTCGCCACGTCCACACTAACGGCCAACGCTTCCCCCTTGGTCTCGATCGCCTGTGCCCACCGGTGAGTCAAGTAAACGAGAAGATCACCAGCTGAACGACCCCGACGGTAGCCGTATTGTCGATCATTGAGGAGCTAGTGGTCTTCTAAGTACCGGAGGAGCTGGCAGTTAATAATGGATTCCATTATCTTGGAGAACAAGGAGGTGATGGCTATGGGTCTGTAGTTGGACGGATAAGTGATCTCCTTTTTTAGGGATTGGGTGCACTAGAGCTGTCTTCCATGAGTTCGGGACTACACCAAGAGAATAGGAAAGCCGATAAAGGCGCGTTGAAACCGGTGCCAACTCAGGAGCACACGTCTTCAGCACGATAGGAGAGATTTTATCGGGCCCACTCGACTTAAGAACGTCTAGGGAAAGAAGCGTTTTACGCACTGCCCTTTGTGTAAACCGGACTTCCGGCATGCGGCTCTCGCACTGCGGTATGGTCGGCGGTGCGCTTCCCCCGTCGTCCAGGGTCGAGTTGGACGCAAAGAGTTTGCCCAGAAGATCGGCTTTTTCTTTAGCGTCGTGGGCCAACGAATTATCTCCTATGTGCAGAGGTGGAAGGGATGGCTTACAAAAGTTCCCCTGGACAGCTTTGGCAAGAGACCAGAATGCACGAGTTCCGGAAGGGAGACTTACTAGTCTCTCGCCAATTCTGCCGATGTGAGCCGACTTCGCCCCAGCAATTACTCTTTTGAGGGACCTGGAGGCAAAGTTAAATTGTTTCTTTAATGTGCTGGTCTTTACATCCCGTGCTGTCGCTGCATTAGCCCATGCTTGGTAACATTCCAGCTTTCGGTGGGACGCCGCTTTGCAGGTTCGACCAAACCAGGGCTGGGACTTGCCACCCGTGGGAATCAGGGAGAATTCATCAGGGACATTCCATCCCAGTTAGTAGTATTTTTTAAGTGTTTTAAAAACACAATAGTCTTGCTTGATATTGTATTTTCATAAATTTGTTCATGTATATTTTCCATACACATCAATCCGTGTTGAATATGCATTTATTACATAATTTCTACTTATGTTTTTAATATTTACTTGTCGATACATACTAATTCAAAGCAACTCTCTTTTTTTGTTCTGTTAAATATTTTTTCTCTTTACATTGCGAAGACCCTTGTGTTATAATATCTAGGTCTTCGCTACAAATTGGAGCAGAACCGGCTGGGAGACTTGCCACTTCCAAGGAAATCGTATCGTATCCACTTATGAATCTAACGGCCATCGCCCTCTGAGTTTGCCGCAGTATTGAGGTCCTACAGAGTCTCAACCCATATTGGCGCCCCATATATAGCCATGGACCGCACGATTCGGAAATAAAGTCTCCAGCAGCGGGCCCTCCTAATGTAGTTCATAAGCTAGTAGTATGTTATATTTTTTTAAAATAATGTTTATAACATCTCTATGTGCGGCAATTAATTTAATTTACTGCTGCTTGTGTCTGAAATCGAAACTTCTTTATCAAAAGTTTCAGATTGGGGTCGACTTAACCTAGTCTAGTTTCACCCCACGAAGACACAGGTTTGCGCGTTCACCGCTAAAAAGATGCCATTGGTCGTATCACCTCAATTTGAGAGCACTTCCCTAACTGCATCAGCCAGTATCGGAATCCTTGGCGTCGATATATCAAGCGAAGTCCAGTTTCGCAATCACTTAGAGAGTAAGGCCATATTAGCCTTGCACCTTTATAAGGCGCAGTTTCGGCCGCACATGGAATACTGTTCTCATCTCTATGCAGGTGCACCCCAGTACTAGCTTCTCCCTCTTGACCGCATTCAACGGAGAGCGACTTGCATCATCGACTGCCAAGATATTTCTGATCGACTTGACACCTTGGCGTTGCGTAGAGATGTAGCTTCACTCTGCATCCTCTATCGCTTGTATCATGGGGAGTGTTCAGAGGAATTGTTCGGACTTATACCGGCTGCTGGTTGCCGCCATCGTCCTACGCGACAAAATATCCATCCCCATCACCTGGACGACTGGCACTCCACCACTGTGCGCTTCTCCAGAAGCTTTTTGCCACGCACAACCAGCTTATGGAACAAATTGTCGCATGCCGTATTTCCGAACCGATACAACCTTCAAACCTTCAAGAAAAGCGTACTCCTAACTAAAAGGCTGGCAACGCACTTGTGACCCTTGAAATGCGGGTGTCCATGGGCGGCGGTAGTCACTTACCATCAGGTGACCCGTCTGCTCGTTTGCCCCCTATCGCATAAAAAAAAAATACGATCATTGCAAATAACAGTTATGGGCATTTCACTAGGTCTGAGTATATTGTCTATTCGCAATTATGCATATAAAACATTTTTGTATATAAAAAGATTATAATCTGTATACATGGATTTACTGCAAAGTATTGGACTGTATGCTTGGACGTGGTGCGAGTATTTAACAACATGATGCGTGAGTATGTACATATGTGTACGACTGAAGACACAGTTTCATTCGATTTAATTTATGGCTCGTAAACAAAGCTTCCAACTTCTGCCACCCTCGTTTGACAGTTCATGGTAAATAAGATTTTACGGTAACTCCAATTTCCAATAGCTACTTTTCCATGGCATTTGCTCTTTACATGCAAATGATAGGAACCATAAAGAGCATTGTACTTGAACTACAATTGCTCTATAAACAATATAAATGTCGATTTCTACGAATTTAGCTATTCTATACCGTGGAAAGCGAAAACAACGTAATCTTTTGTTGGTTTTTGTTTGTATAAAAGCAATAATACTGCTTCGTAGTCCCTGTGAATTGTGCCTTGTTTTTGCCTTTAATTTGATTTTGTAAAGTTTGGAACATAAAAAGTAAACGACTGCATCAGAGCTTTAATGCGGTTCCATGAAATCGAAGTTTTCAACTCCATACCACGACACCGTTTTTAATATCCAGGGCCGCTCAATGTTCGAAATGTAATCAAGTTTTAAATTGATGCTATTCTTGTCTAGCGCGGCCGTTCCTCTCTTTCGCGGCACGACTCGGGTCTGAACTTTCATCTCTCATCTACGGTTCTATTCCTCGTTAGCTTCTCCTTAAAACTTGGACGGTGACTTCCACAAGTTTTTTAACTCCAGTGTAACTCGCTTCTCGTGATTAATTAATTCGATTGTGCGTGAGCTATTTGCGACGTGATCGCTTGCTGTGGTGTCCATTATTTAGCGATTTGGGTCGAGGGTTGCCTCTATAGTAGGGGTTGAATCTGCACGGTCACCGCACTAAACGGTCTTGTTACATTCCGTCTTTTTATACGAAAACTTGAAAGGAAATGCCCGTTCTTTATGGTTTGGCGATGACTCAATTCAGATGTTAAATATGTTTAAAGATGTATTTTGAACAAAGGAGGAGGTTCTTAATCCGAATGATTTTTTTGTGTGTACTGATATGTTCGCCGTTTTGTGAACCTACATATGTTAGTTTTCGGTACAGATTGGTCAAATATTTTAATAAAACAAATGTATAACTTACTGAATTTTTCATAATTTAATTTTTAAATGATGAAAAACACAATTAATTATCATATATATAATAAAAAAGGGGTAATAAAGTCGCTTTTAATTATTTTTTTTATCTTTGTAAAAAAATACTATCGGGCAAAAAAAAAAAACAAATACATGATAAGTAACTGAACAACGTAAATAAGATCTTTAACTTTCATAAATGGCAAAAGTAGCTCTGTATAAAAGACAATGTATTGGCCGTACAAAACAACATCAAAATAAATCATTTCAATTTAATAAAATATATGAATATGGTATTTAGAGGAAATATTCTTGAACATATAAATATCTAGAATATGTAAGACAAATAAATTTGAAACTACATATCTATCGATATAAAGGCATATAAAGTATAGCGTACCTAAAGGTAGTGCGATGGCACCGTTACTACTTCTAATATACATATATCAACGATTTCCCAAAACCAATATAGCACAAAATGGATCTTTTCGCAGATGACAGCACAGCCATAGTAAATACACTAGTCTAAATAATTGCTTATAATGATTGTAAAATAGAAAAGGTCAGTAATGCTAAATTCTTAGGTGTTACCATTGATAACAAACTAACTTGGAAGTCAAATAAGAAGAAATATGTAAACGGCTAAACAAATCTACATATGCACTCTTTCAGCTCTCAAATAAAGTCAATATTGAGACATTGTTAACTGCATATCATGACTAGTACATGAATAGTAGTAGTCTGAGTCCGGAGATATTGTGTTATTTTCTAGGTGCCGTCGATTAATAGCTCGTATTTAAATTGCGCTGTATTAGGTTAATGTGTGTATAACCACTGTCTTTATACATCTTGGAAGCAGCAGTGTTTGTCAAAGAAAATTCTCATTTATATAAAAAAATATCTGCAGTAAAAATACCCAATGCGCGTTCAATATATAAATAAAATATGCCGTAATAATTGTAAGACATCCTTAACGCAAAGGGGCTTCTTTGGTTTTGCTAAACAAAAATTAGTAAAATATCCAATGACATTAAGAATCTATCTATAACTACTATTAACACTTAATAGCCCACTAATTGAAAGATGTTATTGCACGGTAAGAGAATTCTTGAATTACATTGTGATTATTGTAATCGAATGTTTTTTTTTTTTTTTTTGTAAGCCTACCGTAATGACTCCGCTTTGCCTGATGGTAAGCAATAAATGGAGTCCAAGAGTGGTGGTCACCATCGTCATTGCATGTCTAATCAATGCAGCATGGTGACCCACACTATGGCGGCCTGGTGAGATGCTCTTTCACGCCCCGCTTAAAAGACCCGGGATCAAATTGGGAAGGAAACACGTGCGTTGGTAGGGAATTCCAGGCTTTCACTGATTGGCACAGGAAAGAATAGCCAAACCGTTTCGTTCGGGATCGCATATCTTCGACTCGCAAACGGTGACTCCTCAGGCCAGCACGTGTAGTCCTGTAGAGGAAGGGAGAAGGTCGAACCAATTGGAAGAGCTCGTCAGAACACTCCCCGTAATGTAGGCGATAGAAAACTGCCATAGAGGCGACATCTCTTCGCAACTGCAGGGGCTCAAGAGACTGGGTGACCTCAGGACAGTCTATAATACGGACTGCGCGTCGCTGCAACCGATCGAGAGCGTCAAGCAGATACTGCGCATAGCCATCCCAAAGATGAGAGCAGTACTCCACGCAGGAGCGAACCTGGGTCTTATATAAAAGACTCAGATGCTCGGGCAAGAAGAACCGTCTCACCTTATTCAATACACCGAGCTTCCGCGAGGCCGCCTTAGTGACGCTCTCGATGTAATCACGCGGATTGAGATCCCGACAGATGTCCATACCCAGTATACTAAGCCTATCCTGTAGTGGCAGTTGAGTGTTCTGAAGAGTAGGAAGGGGAAGGAATGGAGACTTTTTGTTTGAAAACGCGCACGCCTGTGTTTTCTAGGCGCTGAACTCGACCAGATTCTCACAACCCCATTGAGAGATGCGGCTCAAGACCCGGTCAAGCTCAGCAACAAGCTCCTGTCGTTTTCCCTCAACGTCTGCTAGCTTGGCAGCAGGATGTCCAAAGTATCGCCCGTGTACTGTGCTGTCGTTTGCATAACA
The DNA here is from genome assembly GCA_947561695.1 of Tyria jacobaeae. Lineage (NCBI taxonomy): Eukaryota > Metazoa > Arthropoda > Insecta > Lepidoptera > Erebidae > Tyria > Tyria jacobaeae. The sequence continues at coordinate 16,531,086 of OX387209.1, forward strand.
ATGTATGTTGCCAAGAGCCAACATATCATTGATATGCAGAAGGAACAGCGTGGGCGATAGGATGGAGCCTTGAGGTACACCAACGCTAACCTCCTGGAAGTCAGAGGCCGCGCCGTCACAGAGAACCCTAATGCGGCGCTTGTAGAGGAAGCCAGCAACCCAGTTGCATAGCTTAGATGGCAGACCAAATGCATGAAGTTTGGAGATAAGCGAGCGTGGAGCGAGCTAGGTGGCGGATTAATTGGGTGTTGATTATCCGCTCGAGCACCTAACAGAGTATGGAGGTGACGGCTATAGGACGGTAATTAGCTGGATCGGAGCGGTCGCCTTTTTTGGGAATAGGTTGGACGTTCGCCTCTCTCCAGGCCTCCGGAACAATTCCCGAGGAATAGGACAGGCGATACAAGCGCGTCAGTAAAGGGAGACAACTCTGGTGCACAGTTTTTAAGAACCACCGCCGGAATACCGGCGGGTCCACTGACTTTCCGAACATCGAGTGACCGAAGCTCCGCACGGACATCCCTCTGCCGGATGCGAATATCCCTCATTGCGGAGTCGCAAGATGCAATGGTGAGCGGGTGAGCGCCACGGTCGTCGATTCGGGAGTTAGCCGCAAAGAGGTCAGCAAGTAGTTTCCCTTTCTCTTGCGGCTCGTGAGCCAGTGATCCGTCAGGGTACTTCAGCGGTGGCAGCGAAGGCTGGCAGTAGTTGGACTGCCAGCCTTCGCTACGCTTTCGTTTTGGCCAATCGCCAAAACTTACGGCTACCCGTAGGGTATTCGACGAGTTCTTGACCAAACCGTGCAATGCGCTGGGCATCAGCTCTGATGTAAGCCCTCTTGCATTCCTTAGTGGAGGAGGAGGAGGAGGATGCCGCTGTTGGACCATTTTTCTTTCTTTGTACTGCCATGATAAGAGTTGGGAAAGGGGGCGTACATGACAGTCATCGGGACTGTGTAAACTGAGACTGAAAATACTGTGTCATCATGTAACGGTGAGGCATGGCGGAGACCGAACCGCCGGACGGAAGGGCCCCCGTACCCTCCCGGAAATGGACGCCGGGTCCCACCGTCCGGTCACCAACCAGCACGACGAGCCACTCCATGGATTATGCGCGACCTGACGTGTCAGCCTCCCAGGGTGGTTAGCCGTGGTTGGGCCCCTCTCTATGCCGCGGACGGCCAGCGGCACCACCGTTTCTACGGGTCTCCCTGGCTGACGGTTCGATCCACGCCACCTTCACAATGATTCTACAGCACTCCAATGCTCACACACATACCACGATAACTGTCACCCCTGCTTCATTGGGCCTCCGGCGCACTCACTCACCAGCGAAAGACGAGAGAACGACGAAGAAGAGAGGTTTTCTGTGAGAGGGTAGTACTGCCCCGGTCGAGCCGGCAAATTCCTGCTGAAATCAGCGTGGCTCTTCTAACTACGTATATATAATATATAATATGTTAACTGATTAATTTTAGTATTATATAACTATATGTTATTTATATGTTTTAATGTCTAAACATAGTGGAATATCGATTTATTTAGGACCTTAAATAATTGTATTTACCTATGTTGAATAAATAAATGATTCTGATTCCACACGGCATTGAATACATAATCTACTATATTTTTTTTTTTTTTTTACTACTCATAAAAATATGAACAGCGCACGTTACACATTCACTAGGCGTTTGCGGCTTTCGAAGCACGCGATGTAATTTAATTAAAAGCAACGCATAAAACATCAGTGTGCGTTTGTACTTAAGGCGCAGTTATTTCACAGAACCCTTGATGAACTTCCCACGTGTAGCACCCGCTAATGGTCGCATTATTCAGCCGGCGACGGGGTGATTGTTTATATGCGGATTCGCGGTTATGTTGTTATTGGTCTGTTGTACGTTTACTTTATAACCGCTAGGTAAGATAAATATGTACATAAAGGTCGAGTAAACATTATGTAGCCGATTGATATATGCGACCTCTATCGGTTGAACTTGCTTGTTTGATTGCCAAATAAATATGACCCTAACGAATGGTAGGATTTGTGTGTTGATCTAGGATACAAAAGTAAACATAGATTCAGCTGTTTTTTCATCCCTCGCGAGTGATAAAATGAATATTGTCAGTATTTTCCTCATTAGATTTCATTGCGTGTATTCCACATAAATGCATATTTTCGTATGCATGATGTGATGTACGAAATTATTATGTATAATCGGGAAAAAAATTTTTCGTGTTTTATTTAAAAATTCAAGACAGTTCTGTTTAAAGTTTAATTGTATTCAATTATAATATAAATGTATATCCTATTTTGTTCGATAATTTGTTGCCATATTGTAGCTAGTCATACATGGGGCACACTGAATGTTATGCACTTCTGGTTTCTCAGAACTGTTTGAGTTTCGAATGATTTATTTCTTTACACACGAGTCCTTGTGAAATAAAAAAAATAGCGGGAAATCCTGTCATTTTGTTTTTTAACGCACTTTTAGTTTCGTCATCCGCAGTGAAAATTGAATAAACGCGAATAGATTTTAGAGCGATATTTTTATTAAATTTTAAAAGTGCTCTTTCTCCGCAAGATTGTGCCGTTCGCCTTCAAAATACTTTTGGGAGGGAAGCACCTCATCTGAGCACCATGAGGCGAAGGTATGCCGAATGAGCGGAGACGGGGACACCTGCAACTGCGACCACTGAGTAAAATGTGGCCTCTGTAAAGACGCTAATTGAAGAAAACAAAAATTAAAAGTTAGAAACTTTGTTGTCGTTGGATTCCCCATAAACTGACTTCAGAACAAAAACAGACTTCAGGGATGTTTTTGCGGATAGTAAAGTTTTGGCAGACAGTAAAACATTTAAAAAAATGGCGGGAAAGAGTTTTTTACCTTTTTGCCTCTTTTTAATGCCTCATATTTATTGATATTAAAACCATCCACGTACAAACACACTGTCTTTAAATTAGTTCTGTAAAGTTACTCTTGTTAGTAAAAAAAGTTGAAGTACATTGGCAGCTCTAAATGTTCACAACATAATCAAATAAAAACATGAGCTACATAACACGACATAGTGCTTGACACTGTGATGCAGTTAGTGATATACATAACTAATAATAGACACTATGCCTAAATATGCATACAGGAGAAAGATAAGCAGACTAGTCACCTTGTGGCAAATGACATTATACTACCAAAAAATTATACGAGCATAATGTCAAAGTCCGAAGTAAATTTGCTACGGTGAACGAAAAATAAAAATAATGTATTCTTATTGCTATTTATTTCAATAGTATTACGATATAATACAGACTGAAGCTGTTTTCCATGCTAAAATATAATCATCAAGTCTAAACAACGTTAAAGCAAATTACTAGTTCAAGCTAACGATCACATCAAGGCAGCTGTTTAACTCGTAAGCCCGCTAACTACTACATTTAATTTTGTTGCCTCTAGTTCCATGAGATACGTACTTACGTCCATGTATATTTTTCGTGTCCTTCTATGTGTAATTTAGTAAATTTCAAGCATCGCCATGTAACTTTATGAAACGCTGAACTTTTTTTTAACGACTTCAGTTTGACAGACTCAAGTTGATTCTATACAAAACTGAAAAAGAGAGAGATCTTTTCAGTCTTTTACTCGCATTTTTATGAAAACAATCAGACTGGTCATCTGATGGTAAGTGACTACCGACACCCTTGACACCTGCACCTCAAGGGCTGTCAGTTCGCTGCCTACTTTTGAGAGTGATGAAGGGGTGCGGAAGACGGGAGGAGGGGTTTGAGCCTCCGGTATCCTCACTCAATCGGTAACTCCAACGAAAGCATTCTTTGCCGACCGGTTTTCTGTGAGGCCCTGTTATTACTCCGGTCCGGTATAGAAGCCAAACGAGCATACGGGTCACGTGATGGTAAGTGACTACTGCCCCCCATGGACACCCGCAACTCGAGAGTCACAAGTGCGTTGCCGGCCTACTGAGGTAACTTACTATAGAAATAACTATAACTAACTTAATAGCTGAGGTTAAAGACTACCAACTAACTGAAATGTTACAACGTATTTCTATACACAATGCCCGGTTGACGGCAAACAGCAAATAAATAAATAAATGGTTGGCAAACTGTCGGCGCTTGATACGCATCTACCTACCCCTTCAGAGATATTCGCGTTAATAAATGTATGTGGTGCATAATTTTGATTCTTTAATTGATTGAGCGTAATTGTGGTACAAATGGACAATCTTGCCATACCATGGCTTCAGATACTTTCATTTTGGGTTGAGTTTTTAACCCGTAAGTAACAGATGCCGTCATTTAAGAGTTTTTCCATGTAATCAAACGTCACTTAGAATCTATAATGTTATGCTTTATCTATTTAGAAAGGTGGATTACCTCTTTCTGACAATCCCTCCTAACCTACCTATAATCCCTCGTACTGAAAATGAAAGTGAACTTATTCTATTACCGTCCTCATTCATTTTTTGATAAAATTCATTACAGGTTTCAGTTTTATTTGCATTGTGACATGTTGAGTGCCAGGTTTGGTGTATCCGTGGGTACTTGTTATTTAGTCTAATTTATAGGTGTCATGTAAGAGTTTTTTCTTAATATTGATGACTTGCAAATAAAATAAGAAATGCTATGTGAAATATTTTTGTTACTCATTCTGAGGATTGAAATAAATCAATTTTTTTTTAATATTTCTTTACTTATGAACACCTACTTTATATTAAAAGGCATAAAGTCTACAATAAGATAAAAAAATAGAAAAGGGTTAATTGAAAACATGGTGAGTTACAGAGAGACCAAAGCATTTGAAATAAAACGCCAGTTCACAATTTCAAAGCTTTGCAATATTAAACTGAATGTAAACAGTTTATAATTCATGAAAGAACTTTTACGAATATCTGCAAAGGTTGATATTTTTACCTCAGAACGTTTACCATGATTTTGTGCGTATTATATTCAATAAAGGCCTTTCAATAACACCCATCCAGTTTTATTAAAATTATAAAATTGAAGGGTTTTCTATTAATGCCGTCACTTGGAAATAAATTACTTTCATTTTTTAATTTACGTCGTGTTTTTTCATATTTGCTTATAAAAATATTAATATTATTACACCTGTTATTTCACAGAGAAGGAAAAAAAGTGAATAATGAAAGAAAGTCGAAGAAACTGAGGAAATAAGATTTTTCTTTAAACTTTTTTGATTTATGTTAAACAAGGAATTTTTGCTATTTTACAAAATTTGTTATGGAAGACAATTGCAACCATAAAGCATAGAATTTTTTTTTCTTAATCTTCAATTAATCTTAATCTTTAATTACTTCTTAAACAAATTATTTTATGAGGGAGAGCCACGCTTGCACGTATGTATGTATGGGCCAGCTTGATCTGAGTGAGACCACGACCGGTTGTCAAATAATGTTTCACCGTGTGAGTAAGGTTACGGGAGAACTACTTGCGACTGTTGAGAGTCCATGGGTGAGGTAGTCCCTTACCGTCAGGTGAAACGTCTGATCGTTTGCCCCCTGCACCATAAAAACTGGATGCTGTATGACTTACCCAAATATTTTTTTTATTTAGAAAGCTATCCACAAAACATCTGTAGCGGGTATATAATAAATAAAAGATGTATCTCAGTATAGACACAAGAAACGAGGGGACAATTAATTAAATTAAGATTGGATAAAGTTTCCTATCTTTTCTTTCGTCCCGACAACGCCATGGGGATAACGCAAGCTTCACTCCTCCGAAATAATTAAAATTTTACTTTAATTATTCCAAACTTTGCTATTTGATATTTAAAAGTGAGTCCATGGTTTGCTTTTCATTACATCAATCAAAACGTATAAATGATGATTTTATTTTCTATACTTACTAGTATTTAGAAAAGTATGTTATGATTAGTAAAAAAAAAAATATTGTAAGGTGTCGGTAAAAGAAATCACAAAGTGACACGTAACACGTCACCGAAAATTGTAGAGCTTTGCTGTACTCGTACTCAAACAATTGCTATTTTATGGAAATAAAACGCAGATTTTTATCAAGACTACCAGTCAGTATTCCTAGTAAACAGTTGTATAGTAGCGCAGGTTTCATATATGAACCACTGCTTAACAGACTGGAAACTGAATAGGCGGCCATTTTACTGTTCATTACCTCACCATTTTGTAAGTAAAAATAACTATTTAACTTTAAATTTTCAATAAAACTACTAAAAATTTGTATTTTTTATCTCGTTTCAGCACCCATACGATGTTTCTTAAAAAAAAAAGCTGAGTATCCTCATCCACATACATGTGCGTAATGTAATAAACATCTGCATCCGCAACATCCCTGCTTCACACAACGTATTCAAGTGTATTACTGCGTGTTTTAATGTATCGCGTACAATGGGATCATATTCACAGTTTTGAATTGAATCTTCTACCATGAGCGTTTGACATGTATGTAGTTGACCAGTTGCGAATATTTTGTTGGACATCAAGAAAGTAAAATTCGACATCTATCTTAGAATATGCTAGAGCTTAATGGTTACGGTTTTGTGGTGTGTATTTTACTATGTTGAGCAAACAGATGTAGTTATGACATATAGAAAGAAAATCATTTTATTTGTATCTTCAAGAAGTTAACACAAAAAAAATATATTTTAACAATCGGGATTAAATACCAAATAATGTACCTGCGTCAGCTATTGTCACAGATCGCTCTGCAACAACAATTGAACATTTACAAACCAATTACAAAACACACAAAACCAAAAAGGTCACTAGGATATATATAGTTGAAGACTATCAGCATACATATGATACTTAATGATAAAAACAATATGAAGAGGAGAGGGCCGAGAAGTGATCCCTCAGGAACGCCCCGGGTCACCTGACAACAAGAGGAGTTGGCCTTGTTACCATCCCTATTATTATCTAGTTAGACAAATTGAGATCTATCAGTCAGGTAACTGTGAAACCATTTCACTGTTGCTGAGTCATTACCATACTATAAAAATTTACCCAGAAGTAGTTAGAAAGTACCCATACCCTGGTCAGTCTATCATCAACTACATCAAGGAGAGTCGTGGTTGTACTATGGCCTTGTCGACACCCAGACTTTCTGTGCGATATTATGTTATATTTCTCGACGTACTTCTCTTCTTTCTCATACGTAGATTCTATGAAGAAGAACAGACAAGAAACTCCAAGGACACTCTCTTTCAAATATTTTATACAATTTTCCTATTACAGTTCAAAAGTATATAATAAAATATGAAGACACTGCAATACATTATTTCGAAATATAAATTCTAATAATTACTACCGGCTACAATTTAAGTAATAGCAGTCCGGAGATAACCAGCCCCGCCAGCCAACGCCATATTGAAGGGAGCCGAACGTCCCGACACATACGCCACCACTGGCAGGAGGTCTAGGCGAGCATAAAATACTCAGAACTGCCAGCCGATATAGAAAATAGATGTAAACAAGTTTTACAACCAACAAAATTGCTACATAAAACATAAAATGTTGTATATATCTAGGACATTCGATTTGAGACTGTTGATCTGCAAATGGATTACTTCTTCACTAACGTGCTCAAGGCTCATGGTGTTTGTATGGAATCGATTTGTTTTTAAGTGTATCAAATTTAACAGGAAACAGTATTTTTATTACTATTATATTCCGGATTATTTAAGAATTTTTTATTAAGGTCTTCGGGATTATTAAGTATATATGAGAAATCATGCATTCTTTAATTACCTTTATTAATTGTAGATATTAAGTTGTGCCTTAGTTTGTTTGGATTGTTGATATGTTCGTTTATGTATATCTAAAAGTAGGTTTGTTTCATTATCAATGGCACTTGATGCAATACTTTTCAGATCTTTCTAACTATGTTTGTGTATATCCGATTTACTGCATTTGTATCATGATCGTATACTTGTCATGTAATTTCACAATTTCTATGATTGTGTTAGTAATCCATGGGTAAGACTTTTCTCTAATTAGAAATCTAGTAATTGGTGCATGAATATCGAAAAGAGTTCTAATCGCATATAATATATATCACGATACTCTAACTAAAAAGTCTGTAGAGCTGTAAAGTCAAGTCAAGTTACATCGGTGTTTTGTGGATGGTTAGCAGCATATTCACCTGGATGTGTAAGTTGCACGTGATCTTTGCACCGTTCCATCTCCGAACTTTCCATCACTGCTGGAGTCATGATTAGGATTTGATAGTTTGAATAGGTGAATGCCTTACTGGTGTCTCTGCGTTCGACAGCTACGGGTCGTATTGTCGACGTTGTGCGTTCAATCAATACTACGGAGAGATCTGACTAACATTTTATATTTCAAACATTGATTCCAAGGTACACGATAATGAAATTTCTATGTTTATAGCAATTATTTACACGTGTTTGTTAATTGAGTGTGTCATGTGCGATCACACTTCGTCAAATTATTAAATATAAGTTTGTAAATCGCTCCCCCGACATTGACTGAAGAGCTGTGCAGCCTCGTAACCAACATCATGACGGTCATGGTACCCCTCCTGTGTGCGAGTGGTGATTGTCCTCCATGTCACTCGTCTCTCTCATCATCTCCTCTAGTATCAAATGATGGCTTCTCTCCATATCGATGCAATATTTTTCAGTTCCTATGCAGAAATTGTAATGGTTTTAAAAAACGCTATTACACACTCTTATAGGAATCCTGATGACAGTTGATTTTCAATGTATCAACGTTTAACGATATGGATAGCTAACTACTTCTTCCTCATGTGATTCTCATATGATAGGGTCAAACGTCAGTGATCATTATTATTTATTATTAGAGGCACTGATGTCGTTTTGTTTCTGTGATGTCTAATGGCAGCTAGTAATAATTTCTTTTAAAAGTGAATAATGTGCAAATATACCAAACGTGGGTTGACGATGAGGATGATTTCATGAAATACGATTATGACATGAAATGGTCAAGTCCAAAATCTCGCCGTGACATACATATATTGTAATTTAAATCAACCCTAAAAAAGGTTTCATCTGCACAGCTGGAAGGGTTATAACGAGCTTTGATCTCACTTAGTTTTACCCACAAAACGATGCTGCTGCTACTAGAATACTAGAACTGCGAGTTTAAATCAGTTGTTCCAGCAGAATGAGATGTGAAAGAACAGTTCGGCTAATTAGTATAAGTACTTACGTGAATAAATAAGTAAAGGTCATTTAACAATGTGGTTGTTCTTTGCTTACCTTTGGTTTTCTTGATAAATGAATTCACATTAAATATTTTTAACTTATATACAGGTACACTAAAAACATGCTGTGTATGATGATGGATGCCGTGTGGTTCTCGATGGAGTAGAATATAGTCACACAAGTTTTTCCCGTAGGTGTTGTAAAAGCCGACCAACGGATCGGACTATTATCTATTCAACGGGTTGACGGCAATAGGACCAAATTCTTATTCGATAATGGGGATGTTTTATACACCTCTGTCTACCCTTTAGGAGATACAGGATTTAGTAGATACCTACACATATACATATATATGAGCATATAAATGTGTAGGTATGTATTAAAAGTATTGTATTAACTGCTTCGATGTGTATATCACACACAGTGTCAGATCCTTTTGCCCTAGTGTTTCCCGTAGGAACTCTTACGCACGTCGTACCCTTGTAAAAAGATGGCCTTGTTGGTGTGTAAAGTAATTTACATAATGACTACATAATAGACTTAATACCAAATATGAATTATTTTAAAGCAAAATAACAACAGCATCTTAACTTTCTTGTTAGAGGTTTAATAGTAGGCAAATTAGTGTGAATGAGGTACCTGTTGATTAGTTAAAAGGGTTTTTTTTTTATCAGAGTACCTTTAATTGTCTTAATTATATATTCAGTTCATATCTCAAACTATGACTAGAGCACACAAATAATTGCTTCAGAATCAATGTGATGTTGTTGCTTAATTTATCGCCATACATTAAACATGAAATAATTTCAAATTGACTCATTGAAGTCAAATTGCATTATTCTATTTTACATATAAAAGCATTCAACTGATAAAAATCCTAATACCTACATTACAACAGAAAAGGTGTTTAATTCGACCGAATACATTTCATGCGGTTCCATTGTATGGGGCGTAGTCCCAAGCGACCTAGCTCCCCTTAAAGCCAGATCCATCAAAATGTGTATTGATTTACATGTTATTACACATTATACTTCATTTACATTTTGCACTGTAACAGTCGTAGGTGTGGAGAAACTATGTTATACATACAAGTATAGAGTGGCTGAATTTAAATCTAAAGTATATATGTAGCACTGAAAGTATGTATTAAATAATTCAAACTTCATGGTCTGTGTTTATTACTTATATACATACACACTCATACATAAGCTCTTCACACATGTATCACTGAAGGAGTAAACTGAAGCGTATGAAACACACACGTTTTACCAATCGGAATTACATCCAACTAACGTAGTACTCACTTTTGTTGCGAGTATTAACACCATCTGATAATTATGCTAGAGATGTAGCCTTACTCTGCATTCACTATTGGTTGTATCATGGGGAGTGTTCAGAGGAATTGATCGGACTTATACCGGCCGCAGGTTTCCGCCATCGTTCTACGCGACAAAATATCCATCCCCATCACCTGGATGATTGACACTCTACCACTGTGGGCTTCTCCAGAAGTGTTTTGCCTCCAACAACCAGCCTGTGGGACAAATTGTCGCCTGCCTTATTTTCGGACCGATACGATCTCCAAACCTTAAAGAAAAGAGCATACTCCTACCTTAAAGGCGGGCAAAGGCACTTGTGACTCTTGAGTTGCGGGTGTCCATGGGCGGCAGCAGTCACTTACCATCAGGTGACCCGTCTGCTCGTTTGCCCCTTATCTCATAAAATAAAAACAATTATCATTTCCGCTAAATTTATTTTTTTCGACAACGTAGCCTTGTAATGGAGAGCATACAATTTTGTTTATTTTATTAAAGAATTGCTTTATATTTTTCAGTTAAAAATACACATTTATCGTAATAATGACAAAAGAAAGCAATTTTTACCAACTAACTGGCTGATGCCAAGTGTGACCTTTAAAGTTGGACCTACTTCAAATCATATATTATCAAAATTTTACTCATTTTATTCTTACAGACACACTAGAACAATGATATTGTAAATAAGATAAGCTTTTGTATGTATGGAGAACTTACTTACGTAAGCTGATGCCTTATCCCCGAGATGGGTTACGCCCTGAGGCGAGGTCACATTTGCGATATACTATCATACGTATGACATAATATTTGATCCTTGCGCATGTATTATATACACAAAGTGTGGTATATGTAGGTCTATTATAATGCATGCCTTTTTGTAAATATTTTATTCTGTGTGACGTAAATATGTTTAGGTTCGCAGTGCGAGACCCGCATGCCGGAAGTCCGGTTTACACAAAGGGCAGTGCGTAAAGCGCTTCTTTCCCTCGACGTTCATAAGTCGAGTGGGCCCGATAGAATCTCTCCTATCGTGCTGAAGACGTGTGCTCCAGAGTTAGCACCGGTTTTAACGCGCCTTTATCGGCTTTCCTACTCTCTTGGCGTAGTCCCGAACTCATGGAAGACAGCTCTAGTGCACCCAATCCCTAAAAAAGGAGATCGCTCGGATCCGTCCAACTACAGACCCATAGCCATCACCTCCTTGTTCTCCAAGATAATGGAATCCATTGTTAACTGCCAGCTCCTCCGGTACTTAGAAGACCACCAGCTCCTCAATGATCGACAATACGGCTTCCGTCAGGGTCGTTCAGCTGGTGATCTTCTCGTATACTTGACTCACCAGTGGGCACAGGCGATCGAGACCAAGGGGGAAGCGTTGGCCGTTAGTTTGGACATGGCGAAGGCCTTCGATCGGGTCTGGCACAAAGCGCTCCTTGCGAAGCTTCCTTCCTATGGGCTTCCCGAGAAACTGTGCAATTGGCTCACCAGTTTTCTTACAGACAGAAGCATCAAGGTCGTTGTTGACGGTGCATGCTCCGACTCCAAGTCTGTTAATTCTGGTGTCCCACAAGGCTGTGTGCTATCACCCACGCTGTTTCTTCTGCATATCAACGACATGCTGCAGATTAGCGGCATCCATTGCTATGCAGACGATAGCACGAGTGATGCCCTTTACACCGGCCGCGCTAACATTTCTCGGGTAAACGTCATCGAAAGCCGATCCAAACTTGTGTCTGAAATAGAAACTTCTTTATCAAAAGTTTCAGATTGGGGTCGACTTAACCTAGTCCAATTTAACCCCACGAAGACACAGGTTTGCGCGTTCACCGCTAAAAAGATGCCATTGGTCGTATCACCTCAATTTGAGAGCACTTCCCTAACTGCATCAGCCAGTATCGGAATCCTTGGCGTCGATATATCAAGTGAAGTCCAGTTTCGCGGTCACTTAGAGAGTAAGGCCATATTAGCCTCGAAGAAGCTTGGTGTGCTAAACAGATCGAGACAGTATTTTACTCCGGCCCACCGCCTGCAACTTTATAAGGCGCAGGTTCGGCCGCACATGGAATACTGTTCTCATCTCTATGCAGGTGCACCCCAGTACCAACTTCTGCCTCTTGACCGCATTCAACGGAGAGCGACTCGCATCATCGACTGCCAAGATATTTCTGATCGACTTGACACCTTGGCGTTGCGTAGAGATGTAGCTTCACTTTGCATCCTCTATCGCTTGTATCATGGGGAGTGTACAGAGGAATTGTTCGGACTTATACCGGCTGCTGGTTTCCGCCATCGTCCTACGCGACAAAATATCCATCCCCATCACCTGGATGATTGGCACTCCACCACTGTGTGCTTCTCCAGAAGCTTTTTGCCTCGCACAACCAGCTTATGGAACAAATTGTCGCCTGCCGTATTTCCGAACCGATACGACCTTCAAAAGAGAGCGTACCTCTACCTAAAAGGCCGGCAACGCACTTGTGACTCTTGAGTTGCGGGTATCCATGGGCGGCGGTAGTCACTTACCATCAGGTGACCCGTCTGCTCGTTTGCCCCCTATCGCATAAAAAAAAAAAAAAAAAAAGGTTGATATGAAACACACAGATTTAAAACCATAATTTATTGCTATCCAAATGCTATGCATAGTAGGTCATACATATGTATGTAGGTATCTACTTACATAGATATACTCGCGCGTACATTCCCGAAGTGACAGGCAGAGGCGCCTAAAACGCCAACCGTTTGCCAACAATATTTAAAGCAACACTTACGGAATATGGGGCAAGCTCATTGCCGTCATCCGGGCGTTGTACGACTGCATACATACCGTCTGATAGATAATAGAACTAGCTAGCTGACTATTTAACTTCATACACTTCATATGTAATTTCAGTCAAGATATTTTAATAAAATTGAAAAAATATGATGATGATGATGAAATAATGCAATGTAAAAACACTAAATAACGACTTTTGACTGGCCTATTGGTATAGTGGTTAGTGACCCCGACTACTTAACCAGAAACGTCAGTTACTACTTCCTAACTTTTTGCCGCTACTCCGAAAGCCTTTCGACCTAAACCACTAGCAGATATAATCATTAGGATAGTAATATAAATTTTAATGAACCAGCGTTTACGCGCAACAAACAGATTTTTTTTTCAGTTCTGTTCTGTGATACCGAAGTCGTTTTAATATTTTTTATATCCTTTTACACTGCGTAGATATCAACTGACCCATATCTTATCTAATAAGTTCAACTGAAACGTGAAGTGTCGCCTGGCTGTATGCCAGTATTACTCTTCTATAGATATATTTTATTCAGTAAAGCTCAAACTTTTCTCAGCATAAATTTCACAACTAGTGGAAGCCTTCATGAAAATGTAATGAAGGAGAACTATTTATGGCTAATCCTTTCGAAATAAACTGCACCAAGCGTTGTCCATTTGAGTTCTACGCATGGACAATGTAACAAAAAGTCTAGTGGCTTAAAATCAGTGTTGTAAGAAGAGGATAGGAATAGTGTTTTGGGGTAAGTGTGAATGAGAAGAGTGCGGTAAAGACAGGCGAATGAGCTGGAAGGCAAAGTGAATTTTTGAATTGCAAATGGGAGAAATGAAACCGCCGCCGCCTTGGTCGACTTCGCTGCCACCCTCAGACCTCTTCCGGCATTATAATCATCGTTAATAACAGTGGAGTACTTTAATGAATTTATTTAGTGATCAAAGCAAGAAGCTAACTTGAAAATTTGGCACCCTCATATAGGAAAGGGTTTACGCCTTATTGTTGAGAGTATGTTATGTTTGAATTTAATATTTTGCAAATCAGAATTAAATCACACTGGTTTTTATGACATATATTTATACATATAGGATATATCTTATAGTTTTCTTTTTATAGTTTTAGAATCTCGTCAAAAATGAACGAGTGAGTGAAGGTACCGAAGGCTCAACTCACCCTCTTCTCTTTTCCCTCCACTCATTCCTCCTATCATCACCTCATATCATCAGATCTCCACTGATATCATCACAATATCTCTGGAACCATAAGGCATAGAGACTTGAAATTTGGTAGGAATATTCCTTTCGCCTAGTAGAGGTCAGCTAGGAACGGATTTTACGAAATTTCACCCACAAGAGGTGTTGCGGGGGTGACAACAGGTGTGCTAGTATCATATAAAATAAAACATGTAAATAATACAAATCGACATCTATTTGTAGATAAATAATGTAACTATTACTTTTCGCTAAAGATTTACTTTATACATTTATTCTATCCAATCGGATCGAGGTTTATACAAGCAACGCTAGTCTAGCTTAGCAAATTGAGTTTCACTCATTTTCAGTTTGTTTGTTGTCAAAACAAGAAGCTTTTAGAACACGTAAAATAAAGGTTTTATAAGTCCATTCATAATTGTCTCACAAACATAAAGGACAGAGATTACGAATAGGCGGATTTAATTATAAACATGACTCGTCGCTTATTTAATCTTCCTAAAATTATTCAGGTGTAAGTAAGGCCAAGTTCTTTAAAAATTAAAGTAAAAGTAAAAACTAAAATACTATTTAATAGCTATGTTGTCTATAATATAAAAAATATATAATGTTACTTTGTTCTCTTTTCATTATTTTAATAATAATAACGTTCCAAGTTGTACAGTGTACTACACTTCAGGACCACAAACAATAAATCATAATTGTCAATTCCACAAAAGTCACTATGTCCTTAGGTCTCCTTTTGAGTGAGAGTACCGAAGGCCCAGCTCCTCTGCCTTCATCCCCCCTCTCCTCTTTTCGCTCCCACCATCCTTCCGTCTTAATACCCTAAAAGGCGGGCAGCGCAATCATAAATCTTGAGTTGTAGATATCCATGGGTACCAGTCATCATTTACCATCAGGTGATCCGTCTGTTAGTCTGTCTCCCTATATCATAAAATAACAACTTCTAGGACATTAACAAGTACATAACTGTAGAATTTCAATATTAAGGATTGCAAAATTAAAGTACTGAACATTTGATTATCATAAACATCATAATTACATACGAATACTAGTCTGAAGAACTTGACTGATGCACTACCGGGCACTGTGATAGCTAAAATTTAATTCTACGAGGAAGCATTCCGCCGCAGATTGCATTCCTTTCCCGACTATGCCACCGCTCGCACTTGACGACCGCTGATGGAACTTTAAGTGTTCCCGTTATTTCATTTTTGGTTATAATTTCATGTTTGCAGTTATATGGTATTAAATTAATATTACGTTCATGCCCAGATTATTGTAGCACTTGCTTGCTTGCTCTTCTTTTAAGTTTTGAAATGTTTATTTCAGTGATCATAGTTTAAAAGTCTACCTGTATTATCATTATATTTCCAATTATCAAAGAAGGGTACATAATAATATATATTTACTGATAGATCACTTTGATAAAAAGAAAACTGTTACTGTAACATTTAATATATACAATGTTCTAAAAGTTGGTTACTTGGTAAGAGGCATTATCCAGTTTAAGTTACCAGGTGTGCGATCATGACCACTTGAGCTATTGCTTAAACTTTCTAGTCCATCTGTATAAGCAATATCCTTCTAGCTACCCATCGCATTCCTATCTGCAATACCTGTTAATTTCAACATACCTAGTCCCCATTATCAAAGCACCCGGTTGACAGCAATAGCTTGCCTCCACCTCATTTTCGAAATCAAGGTTGGCAAAACGTCGGAGTTTAATTCGCTTCTTTCTGCCCCTTCAGGAATATATGTATAGTATTTTTATGTATATATACAATCTGTCCACAAAAGCTACACTAATTTAATAGAAAATATTTATGAGAGACTATACAAAAACATTTACCTTTTATATTATATTTTATATAACATAATAAGAAATAGCTCTTATCGCGTACTTTTACATCCAAATAGTATTACGTAAACCTTAAAATTTTTGTCACATACATACATCCCAATAAATATTCGAGGATGAAGGATTACATGCTCCACACGCTTCTGTCATGAAAATAACATAGGTTGATTTTATTCGTACAATATCGATGGATCTCTTGGGATCTCGCGAATCCTAAAGGACTCGCGCGGATTCAAACTTTATTAAAACATTGTGTCCTAGACAAACTACTGGACAAACATGAATAGTTTGGACTTTGTAAATATATGTGTATACTATATTTGAACCAGTATTATACTAAAATGTTATACTTTTATAAACATTAGTTAAATATTAGGGAATTTTTATTTAATAATTTAAAATAAAGGTATTAATATTAAATCACACGAATAATTACTATTAATGATCGACAATACGGCTTCCGTCAGGGTCGTTCAGCTGGTGATCTTCTCGTATACTTGACTCACCGGTGGGCACAGGCGATCGAGACCAAGGGGGAAGCGTTGGCCGTTAGTTTGGACGTGGCGAAGGCCTTCGATCGGGTCTGGCACAAAGCGCTCCTTGCGAAGCTTCCTTCCTATGGGCTTCCCGAGAAACTGTGCAATTGGCTCACCAGTTTTCTTACAGACAGAAGCATCAAGGTCGTTGTTGACGGTGCATGCTCCGACT
Source organism: Tyria jacobaeae (assembly GCA_947561695.1). Classification (NCBI taxonomy): domain Eukaryota; kingdom Metazoa; phylum Arthropoda; class Insecta; order Lepidoptera; family Erebidae; genus Tyria; species Tyria jacobaeae. The sequence goes on from OX387209.1 coordinate 16,548,158, forward strand.
CCAAGTCTGTTAATTCTGGTGTCCCACAAGGCTGTGTGCTATCACCCACGCTGTTTCTTCTGCATATCAACGACATGCTGCAGATTAGCAGCATCCATTGCTATGCAGACGATAGCACGAGTGATGCCCTTTACACCGGCCGCGCTAACATTTCTCGGGTAAACGTCATCGAAAGCCGATCCAAACTTGTGTCTGAAATCGAAACTTCTTTATCAAAAGTTTCAGATTGGGGTCGACTTAACCTAGTCCAATTTAACCCCACGAAGACACAGGTTTGCGCGTTCACCGCTAAAAAGATGCCATTGGTCGTATCACCTCAATTTGAGAGCACTTCCCTAACTGCATCAGCCAGTATCGGAATCCTTGGCGTCGATATATCAAGCGAAGTCCAGTTTCGCGGTCACTTAGAGAGTAAGGCCATATTAGCCTCGAAGAAGCTTGGTGTGCTAAACAGATCGAGACAGTATTTTACTCCGGCCCACCGCCTGCAACTTTATAAGGCGCAGGTTCGGCCGCACATGGAATACTGTTCTCATCTCTATGCAGGTGCACCCCAGTACCAACTTCTGCCTCTTGACCGCATTCAACGGAGAGCGACTCGCATCATCGACTGCCAAGATATTTCTGATCGACTTGACACCTTGGCGTTGCGTAGAGATGTATCTTCACTCTGCATCCTCTATCACTTGTATCATGGGGAGTGTTCAGAGGAATTGTTCGGACTTATACCGGCTGCTGGTTTCCGCCATCGTCCTACGCGACAAAATATCCATCCCCATCACCTGGACGATTGGCACTCCACCACTGTGCGCTTCTCGAGAAGCTTTTTGCCTCGCACAACCAGCTTATGGAACAAATTGTAGCCTGCCGTATTTCCGAACCGATACGACCTTCAAACCTTCAAGAAGAGAGCGTACCTCTGCCTAAAAGGCCGGCAACGCACTTGTGACTCTTGAGTTGCGGGTGTCCATGGGCGGCGGTAGTCACTTACCATCAGGTGACCCGTCTGCTCGTTTGCCCCCTATCGCATAAAAAAAAAAAAAAAAAAAAAAAAAATTTAATCTGTTTGCAGCGCCTGAACCCTAAATTATTGATAAACTACTCTTTGATTTCTTGTTGCCTAGCTGTGATAAGAATTAAATGGTTCATACATTAAAAACTCCAATATCACTGGTACTACGAGTATACGTAATGCAATTAAAAACATTCTTGAGCAGATGCTGCTGTCAGATACACAAAAATGTATGCACATCAATAATTAGCTCTCAATTTTTTTATTAATATATTTTCCTTTCTTACTCATAATTCTTCTTAACCATTATTATATAGACTTAGGTTATAAAATCTGACCACAATATAAACAGAGCTGAAAATATTCATGTCTGGAATGCAGTTCAATTAAAATAGTGAAGTTAAACAATTTTAAGTACATTACGTGTACATTGTTACCCTAGCACTTAAGTCAGGTATTTGTTTGTACATCACTTGATTAAAATAATAATTACGCACCGGTCCTCTACAGCTCCGTCCCGCTGTCATTAAAGCACTACCCTAAATATTTTGACGTGAACTGTTATTTGCCCAAATAACAGTATTTGCGCAAATAACAGTTACAGAGCAGCGAATGATTCTGCAACATTCTTTAGCTGAACATAGACACATAATGTACAGTGACTAGGCAGTATATTATGTGTTTCATGTGACAACATTGCGATTATTAAAGGAAATGGGAGCATAGCGGCTTCGGCTTTCGACTTGCGATTATGAGGTTCCGGGTTCGACTTCAGTACGCCACGTGAAACTATTCCTGAAAAAGTAGCATTTCATAAACGACTATATTTCTAAAAAGGGAAAAAAATATCAACATCAATGATATTTTATCTAATAGTTCTAATCCTATTTTTTATGAAATAATGATATTCATATTGAAAGCATAACTTTAAGATTGTGTTAGATAATGGTAACAGTTTAAAGAGGTGGTTTTGCAATATTAACACAGACGAATGGATGTCATAATATATCGTAACTTATATTCTGTAAATGTTTGAAAGATACTTGAATATCAGATACCGTATAATAGGGCTTTGGTTAGGAAGGGATATCGATAAGGATATCGATATGTTTTAAACCTAAATTTTCACATCGTAAACAAATTCCATAAATCCCTCTCCCTATTTATAAAAATTCCTTTACTTATTTCTCTATCTTCCCTTTCCTGTCAATGTACTCCAAATTTTCCCATCTAATTTCTAATTTATTGCCGCCTATTAGGTAGTAAGACATCGGGGATAAAGACATGGCTAAGTGTATTTATACACAATAATAGTTACTAATTTAAACGTTTGATGATAAACTTATATATTATACCGTACCGTATAAATACGAGTATCCTATAAAAAGCACATTCAAACCATTGTTACACATGTTTAATTGTAAAATCAGCTTTGAGGTTTCTTTGACACAAGGCAATAGCTAAAACTAAAGCGCAAAAGTGACAAATAAAAAAAGGTAAGTAGTAAGATCGATTACTGAAATATGTAATTGATGTACCATACATTTAAAAATAAGTGCAATGAAAACACATGTTCTTGTTTGTTTTTCCTAAGTAAGAAGCTGAGTACAAATAACAAAATTAACATATACCACTTCGAAAAAATATAATAATATTAAATTAAAATTAATGTTTATGTTCTTAAATCCATAAGTAACTCAAGGAGGTAACGTAAGATACTGCAGCACAAAGACATTTATAACTTATAGCACACTGATTCCACAAACTAACAGGTACATATTAAAGTTATTAAAACAATCTTTATTAATACATTGTTATTTTAGTTCACAATACACAAGTTTAGAACTGAACAGAATAAAAACAGTAACACAAAAAATTATTTCTCTTGATGAAGAAATTGTATTTCTTTCTTCATTTCCCGGCCATTCAATTTGACGGACAAATCTTATTCAAATACGCAAAATGAAGGCAAGAGGCAAAGTGATTGTTTCAAAGGGACAACACTTGAAGCCCTCCATTTGAGAGCATGCAAATTGATATCTCTTCTTTTCGCCAACGCAATAAAGTTGAGGACAGTGGAGAGACCTCAGTATAAACATGGGTAGTAGACTGTATTTGGGAGATAGAATTTTGTAAGAATCCAATAGAAATAATCACAATCAGAACCATAAAAATATTTCAGTCAGGCTGAGTCTCCAACTAAAGTACATCGCTACGCATACACAATTTTTAGTTAAAACAAATACTACTACTAGAATACTCAAAAACTACTACTAGTAAACTAAACTATTAGAATTTTTTTTTTGTTTTGGTAAACTTCGTTAACCTCTGGCATTCAAAATAAATTCTGCATTATAGAAATTGACCCTTACCTTAACACCCTATTTTGAGAGAATGTTATAAGACTTTTTCTTAAAAGTAGGTATGTCTACATCGACTTTCTTCAAATTATTTGCATATTATTGAGGAGAATATAATCTTATATTAATATTAACGTGATTGAAGTACCTAGCGCATTATTACTTTAATAAAAAATAGTATACACTAATACTATGTTGTATTATAAATTGATCCTGTGCTTTATACATCTATAAATTAAAACATAATCTAAAACTTGATTATGTTTTAATGTTTTTAATTTTAATTAAATTCATAAAATACTAAATATCAATACCAGAGTGTCAATATCAGAAATTCGAACTAAATTGATTTATACTATCGATAATCAGTATCAACGTTGCGTCTATACACCATACGTTTCATTGTATACCGACATTGTATCGGGAAAATTTTACAGCTCTGTAACTAGCGACGAATGATATTTATATTTACCTTAAAACCAATATAAACTGCAGATAACTGCAGACCAATATGAACCAATAAAACATTATTTAGACTCTTGTTAGAGGGCTAGGATCGCCCGGACATTAGCCAGTTCGAGTTACAGGTATGCGACCCCTACGTCCGCGAGCTATTGCTTAAACTTCAGTATCCATCCATATAATGGATGGATAATACCTTACCTTCTAATATACCCTTTTCTCTTTCAATCAACTTAATTAATTATTTTCCCATCTTTAATTCGGTTGACAGCAATGCTTGACACTTATTACGTTAGTGGGACCAACTTCTAATTACTAAATTTGGGTGTTTAATACAGTTTCCGTCGTTCAGGTGGTTTTGTAAACTTTAAAGGCAATAGCCAAGACTATCAATTTTATAAAGCTATTATTATTTTTTTCTCGCAGTAACACGGATTGCCTGTGAAATTCAAATCTCCTGAATAAAATGTAAAAAGGTGTTTTAATTTAAGAGGTTTGAATTTTAAATTTATCATTCCATTTGACCTCTTCCTGGTTGGAATTTATTGGATTTTAAGAATATTAAAACTGATTCATTTTTCGTTTTAATATTAAATTACAGATTTCATAGCAATAGTACCAATTTATTTAATTTAACTGAATTGTTTGGATAATTGATTGGAAGAAGCATAAAACCTGTCAGCAAGTGGTTACGGTACTTTTAAACGTTTACAACAAATTTGTTATATTTTACTTAGCGTTCTGTTAAAACTCTTCCATACTTTTCTCCTTTACATTAATTGTTAATTGTTTTAACATTTTTATTTGCCCACATAGTTTTGCCCGTGACTCTGCTCTCTTAAAACTTTTTGTGTATCCCTCGGGAAAAGCACTTATTATAGAATGAAAATTCTCTTTTTTTTGCTTGACCCTTGGCAACGTTTATGCGCAATTTCATGATGATCAATTCACAAACAGACACACTTTCGTATTAATATCTTTTTGATATATTTAAACATGTCTATTTTTATCTATTTTACTTCATCACCTTACCAATAGTGGTATTTTTGAACGTAAAATATTAAAGGACTTTGATACCTTCAGTGCTTGCCTTAATTTCAGCTCGGTTTTAAAGCAAGCGCTGTATGCAGTACGACGGCAAAGGCTATTCACACATAATGAAATAGCCTTTAGAGGTAATGAGGCAAATTTGAACGTTAGCTTATTAAAGCATAATGCTGATGGAATTTTGGTGTCAATGACCTTTAGATACTATAATAATTGATACTAAGTAGGTTTTTCATATCTGGCATAAAATTGATTATCAGATAGACACTAATAACCTTTACGTATACAATATTTTAAGATCTTTCAGCGAATAGTATGAACAAGCACCGACAACATACACACAACGATGTATCTAGTCCTTCTAATTTCTTAGAAAATTAAAATTACTCCAGTATGAAATATATGTATTTATAATACTTACTGCGCTTAGAGAGAGTTAACGTACAAACATACATATAAGACACGCAAAGTTCATTTAAACTATGAACAATATCAGAATCCCTTAAATATTTGTCCCATGTGAGGATCGAAGCATGTAGCACTCGACACGACAGATGGTCCGTGTACATAGATATAATATGTACATATGTATGTATGTATGACAATCGCGTTGGAAGTGATACCGTCGCTGTAAGCGTTGTAGCACCATCAATAACGGTATTTGCTTAGTTAAAAATACTAAAATAGTGCAACGATGGTTCAGAAAATATATTTTTGGTAACGGCTTAAAGGATTTATCATTGAAGCGACTTTTTATTAATTTTAAAGGGAAGCAACTCAAAGTGATATTTAGCCGTGTGGGTCTCGGTGGAGAAGAACACGGTCACACAATCTTTTCAAAGGATGAGTCTTGTCCCTATTACGTAAATGGAACTAGATTTTTTTTGGCAAAGTGTGGGTGATTCAGAATGAATGAATGTATGAATGAAGTCTTTATTTGCGAAACCATGGGTATATTTTAGAGATATAAAAGAAAAAAAATGTTTCACTCTAATTAACTTTACAGTTGTGCAAATGTTTGACACGCAATTAAGAAATACATATTTAAAAAAAAAACTTTTTTTATAATTTTACAATGAGAATTAAATAGAATAATAACATAATAATTAAGTACACTATTATAATAACAATATTAAAATAAAGATTTCATATTTTATGAAATCCCCAGACGGCTTTGCCTTACCCCTTCGGCGATATATTCGTGAGTATATGTGTATACATAAACTCACGCTTTTCTATCATCGGGGTAGGCACAGAAAACAGACCGCTACTTGCTTCTATCCTGATGTAAATCACGAGCTTCCTCAGCTATCGTTAAAGTGCCAGTGCTTTCTTCAGAACATCACCAATTATGTATATAATATTTGGAAAATCTGCTTAGGCTACTTAATAGGGAATACAGAATTAAGTATAATACAAACTGGTTGAAAAAGCTGAAAATCACTCTATTCGTCTTTTAAAGAGGACGAAGGTTACAATACTTTTAAAGAGTATATTTTTTATTTTCACACAAGAGGTTTCAGTAAAAAAACTCACAATAGAACCATATGATGTATATGGTTTTAATTAAGCTATTACAATGTACAGGAAAGCGACTGATAACTGTTATTATTTGCACAACAGATTTGAAGACTTTCTAACACTAAGAAAATTTATTAATTATTAAGCAAAACCTTATGTTAAACGTAAGTTTACTTACAAGTTTCAAGTACATACATATATTTGAACAAATACACTGAGATTTCACATTTCAAAATTCAGTCAGGTTTTTTTTTTAATCCAAAAAATATGAGTAATGTTTTAATACAATAAATTAAAAGCAGATAATTTTTAGAGCTATCGCTTAAGTGGAAGTATTGTCTGACTCGATTTTCTGTAGGCTCTTTGATTCCAATCGTGTTTATGTAATACTATCACATATTTATCTCATAATGTGAACTCGTCTGTTGACAAAAAAAAACACATTGTATCTCAACCTTGAATTGTTTTCCTCTCCATCCAGTTTGGGCCTTACCCTGCATAGTGTTATTTAATAAAACGTGTTCAATAATGTGTATTAAAAATTATAATAAATAAATAATTGAATAAAATTAAAAGTTAGCTCCCGCACAAGGAATTACTCCTGTGTCGCAACACTGGAACAACAGGTCAGTCAAATAATTATTTTTGTAGCGTTGATCAGGCACTTTTATTCAAAAAAAAAAAAACATGAACGCGGGTCAAACTATTCCGCTATACTGAAATACATACAGTTAGTTACCTCAGGTACGTACGAAGTGGTGGTGTTTCTATGGCATAAAGTAGGTAAGTAAGTAAGTGTAACAAGGATTTAACCCTAATATTTGTCTTGTCGTGGACAATACATACATGCTCTACGATCAAAAATTGTATCTTACTACTACTACTACTAAGTAATCTATATTTAGCATGTGTTTATGAACTTGTCTAAAAAGTTGACTTCTCAAAGTTAGCCACTAACTCACTAAGCTAGTGAATATAAAAATAAATATATTATCGTGTGTACATTATATTTGAGGTCACGTACAGCCGTAACAGTTAATTGTCTTAGCATTAAAAATATAATAGCTGGTCACTACTCCGTACTCGATAAAACAGTATTTAACCCATTTTCCTTGTTCGCTGTATCGAACTCGCAAAATAACATAGAATGACCATTTGGAAATTGATCATTTTATTTTCTAATGATAGTTTATAAAAACAATTACTATATAGAGAATTATATTTAACGATATTTATAATATTAGGAGAATGCCTTTTGCGAATTTTTTGTTTGAAGTAAACTAAAAACCTGATACTAAATAGTTACTATGTGTGCAATTAATGTCAAGCCAATTGTCCTTCTCCCCAGACCTACAGTCTCAGATCTATTATTCACTGACTAAATACTGGTACTTTTGTTACGTTATGACTTCAATTTACTGTTCTATATTATTTTTTCTTAAAGTGCTTTTGACACTTTTATTTCATAAATATTTACACACAAAAAATATATACATACAAACATATACGCTCATACCTGTATCCCCTAAGGCAGGGTGCTCAAACGGTCGATCGCGATCGACTGGTCGATGAGTGCTTTTTGAGTAGATCTTGAGAAGAAAAAATTTTTTAATAAGTAGGTAACTAAACTACAAAAAATTATTACGTAATAACACTGCTTGCGGCAAAAGGCGGCTTTACCAAAGGAACGCGCGGTACTTGTCAAAGAAAAGCCGCGTTGTTTCTAGACTAGACTGTACTAGACCATTTCGGGCGGCGCGTTTGACGGGAACATTCGAGACTTTCGTTCACGCCGATATAAATGTTGCGCCTGCAGGAATTGGAGTCATTCTGAATTGTAACTTGAAGGCGATACTACGTCGATACAAAGTTTATTATTAAATAGTGCGAAATTAGTGCAGTGAAGAAATCTAAAACTTATTATTTTAATAACGATTGGGAGGAAGAATTTTTCTTTTGTATGGTGAAGGATAAGTGCATTAGTGTTATTTGTCGTGCGTCAGTTGCAATACCTAAGCGTGGTAACTTAGAGAGGCATCATAAAACGGTTCATAAAAACTATGAAAAGGATTTTCCGCCACAGAGTGAATTAAGAAAACGAAAAGTAAGTAATTTGATATCTTGTTTGAAAAAAGAACAAACCATGTTCACAAGACCAGCCAAACAATCAAAAGCTGCTACGATCGCGTCATTTAAAATATCCCATATATTGGCGAAACACAAGAAACCATTCGAAGACGGATCGGTTGTGAAGGAAGCATTTATTGAAGCGGGTGAGACTTTATTTGGAGATTTTAAAAATAAAACAGAAATCATGTCTGCTATTAGAGAACTTCAGTTATCTCGTCCGACTGTCACAAGGCGTATTGAAGTCATGAGTCAGGACATCGCAGATAAACTAAAACATGATATCATGGAATGTAAATACTTTTCTTTACAGTTCGACGAATCCACCGATATGACAGACACTGCCCAGCTGTGTATTTTTATTCGGATGGTATTCAATGACATGTTGGCTAAGGAAGAATTTTTGACAATCATTCCTCTGAAGAGGAAGACCCGTGGCGAAGATATATATGACGTTTTCATCAATTTTGTAAAAAACTACAAGCTACCAATATATAAATTAGTGTGCATTACAACCGATGGAGCACTAGCAATGACTGGAAACAAGAACGGTTTTGTGGCATTGTGTCGAGCTAATGAAGAATTCCCTTCATTTTTTTCATTCCATTGCATTATACATCAACAAGTTTTGTATTCAAAAGTTTTAAACACGGAGGAAATTATGGGCATTGCAACAAAAATTGTGAATTCCATCCGTGCACGTAGCTTGCAACGGCGGCTCTTTAAGTTGCAGTTGGAAGATAGGGAGTCAGCTGAACACACTGATTTAGTTCTTCACACGGACGTCAGGTGGTTGAGTCGCGGAAAATTCCTAGAAAGGTTTCAAGAATTATTGCCCGAAATAACAGCTTTTCTAGACGAAAGAGGTGATGACACTGAGATGTTGAAAAACGAAAAATGGCTGACTGATTTGGCATTTTTGACTGACATCACAATGCACTTAAACACCATTAACTTGGAGCTTCAAGGTAAAGGAAAAACTATTATTGAGATGATTAGCGCAGTAAACGCATTCAAAAGTAAATTGCAACTTATGATAGATCAACTGAAAAGGAAGGATCTGAAACATTTTCCGTCTTTGAAAGCAAGGATTCCTCAGTTGAATTATGATACGTATGAGGCTGAATTATCAAATATTTTGGGACAATTCGAAATGCGTTTTTATGATTGCAGTAAATTGGCAAATATAGCATCATTTATGAGTTATCCTTTTTCATGTAAAAACATTGAGGAATTAACCACTGAAGTAGCAAGTCAGTTTAATATGAACTCATGTTCTGTTGAAAATGAGTTGGTGCAGATTATATCAGATATACATCTCAAAGCTACAGCATCTGATACAAATTTCTGGTGTTTTATATCTGAAGATAAATATCCGAATCTAAGGCAAATCGCCCTTCAACTGACGGCAATGTTTGGGTCAACTTACTTGTGCGAGTCTGCATTTTCTGAAATGAAGATAATTAAGTCAAAATATCGCAATCGACTAACTGACGATCATATGTCATCATGCTTGCGATTGGCACTCAGTGGTTACGCACCATCTTATGAAAAGTATGCTGAGGACATGCAGTGCCACGCTTCAAGATCCAAAGTCACTCCTTAGTTGAGTTTAACACCATATGTAACTCTTTTGTTTTGTAACAACGAATAAACTCGCAATTTTGAATAACTAGGAGTTTTTTCATTGATATTGTAGAGAAGAACTTAAGTAAACCTAACCCAAACCTTGACTAAGATAATGTAAATTGTGCGGAAAGCTAATATCTATATATGCTACGATACACCCTACCTAGGTAGGTAGGGTGTATGTACGACAACCCTGCATCACACATACTTGCAGCCTCTCAAGTCGATCGTAAGTAGTCTAAAAATATTGAGGTAGATCGCCAGCAGTTCAAGTTTGAGCACCCCTGCCCTAAGGGGTAGGCAGAAATGCATTAAACACACACATTTTGCCAATAAGAATTTGCTCTAACTGACGTATTAGGGGGCACGCCTATTGCCGTCAATCGAGCACTGTACGACTGTATACACACTACCCGATAGATAAAAGTCCGATCTGTTAATCGTCTTTTACGGTACCACCTGGAAGAAATGGGCTGGCCCTATTCTACCTACCATGAAAGATGTAATTACGCAAGGGTGTCGACGCACGTTGCGTCCCACACTTAAGGTACCAAAAGTTTTTTTAGGGTAAACAGTTTAATTATCTTTAAATCCGAAATCGATTGTGTCTCTAGAGATAGTCGAGAGTTCTCAATTACATAAATCGAATTATCTTTGTAACAGTAGTAAAAAAAATTCGGTAGCTATTTGTCTAGATCGAATGCCAATATAACGCTCAAAAGTTATCCGAGATTGAACATTTATGAATTAAAAACACGAAACAGCAAATACAAGCAATAAAGTTATTAAGCGGAGCTGTAGCCGACAGAAAAAACGAGTTTAAAGCTACACAAAAGTTTGTAAATGCTGGCCAAAAAACATTAGCAAAATATATTGTTTGTAGTTTAGTGTTGCTTTGTAAATATCGCTACGCTGCGGAGAAGTTAAATTGTATCTCATTGTTGGAGGACATTAACTACAGATTATAAATCTCTCGGTGTATGGCCGAGCGCTGTTTCGACGCGCGGCAGCATGCGGTGTACTTGTCTCCAATGCGTGTATCTATGAAAACTTTGCACAATTTTTATTTCTATTACATAACTATGCGTTTTTTTTTTTTGTAAAGATATTAACATAACAAGGTATTAATTACACCATTACAGAGTGTTACCACGAAGAAGTACGTGGTATAGAACACGATAGATTGTATCAGTGTAGTTGTACACCAACCTGTACGGTGTACATATTAACCTTTATATTGAGAAAGTAACTTTCAAGATAACTCTTTATGTACTCTTTAATTTGTAATGTCTTGTCTACTCAAGAGTATCAACAATGACGCAGAAGCTTACACAAACCTAAAAACTATTCAAACACAAGGTTCTAGTGAAAGCTACATCCAAACCGCAAATCACAGTAACTTGTACTCCACACGGTATCCGTACTTACCATTAATAATGTCACGTCATTTCATGGTGATATTTTATCGCCTATGAATCTGTTGCAGCAATATTTATGTCATAAAATTTTGTGGGCAATAATTCAAGCTAACGATAGTAATCCAAGGATTATATACCGCGTGCCCGCGTGTGAACAGATCTTGCGTGAATGTGATTTGTTTAACAATAGCAATAGTATAGCCTGCGAATCTAAAAATAAGTAAAAAAGGTCAATAAAACCTCTGAAGCCTCGTACCGTTGAATGAACTTGATAAATTTCCCTCTATAATGGAAAATGTAATAAGAAATCGTAATTTATTTCTTATTGAAATGAGGATAATAGACGCCCAGCCGCCCTAAGAAGTATGTACCGAAATTGTTCCCCGTAGCGAGAGCACCCCGAAATCATGATATTAACATTATAATCCAATTTGCGGCATGAACCGAGGTGAAACTCATTAACGAACTTCCTGCATTATTGCATCTAACATAAGAACTGCCAACGTCTAATTTCTATCTCTAAAATGCATTTTATATCACATAGCCGTCAGTTAAACAGGTCCAATTCGCCGGGGGATGGATAATAAGATTTTGTGCTTCGTGTTACTGTCGGGGCTAAATTGAATAACTTTTGCAATTGAAAATTAGACTAAAAATAATCGTTGAATATGTATGAAAGAGGCCTTAGTTCAAATATAACGCTGGTATTTGCCTAACTTTCGCTACTTTTTTATAATATTGAAATTCTTCGATCTTACAGCTATAATGGCTTATAAACGGAGTTGAGCTCATTTAATTTTTATCTGAACCAGCCTTTTTAAGGTAATTTAAGTCTTTCGTTTTGCCGTCTATGTTAGCAAGACGATAAAAATAAGTAAGTAAAACTATCATCGACCCCGAGTTTCTTGTTATTATATGTTTTAAATCTTTTCTTCTGGAATGGGGAACGAGTGGTTTTATACTTTAGTAGTGGTCTATTATAAACACAGAACCGTGTGTGGTAGCAGTAATATTTTTGAAAAACATAATCTAAATATACATATTTAAATATATAATTTATTTTTGCTTGTGATGAGAAATCATTAGCAGCTACTTTAAACAATACAATAAACGAGCTCTCATGACTTTTTTGTTCAAATAAATTACTACACGATAAAATTATATAACTCTACATATAACTTACTACATAACTCTTTAGCTCTTCTTACTATGCACGTGGTTTCAAGATGTTAAAAGTCAACATTTTACTTCGATTCTGCATGTTTTTAAATAGCTTATAATTTTTCATTCTCAAATTACAATTTATTAATTTAAATTTAAATATTTAGTGCTTCCTGCCTTCTTGTTAACATGTGGAAACCTTCGCAGGTCATCACCTTACCGGGACTGGTAGTGTGGTATGTCGGCCTCAAACCACACGGTGTTCCGTCACATAGTCTTATTGGCGGGGTCACATTGAAAGTTTTTATAAATTAAAAAATGGAATGATATACAAGCCTGTTAATATTTTCGAAGTAGTCTCCTTTCCTTACTAATCACCGTCGCATGCGATAAAATCATTGACTGAAGCACTAAGCAAACTCTTCTTCAGGGATTTCTTCGAAGCATTTTTTAAACGCAGGCACGGCATCTTCAGGGTTCATGAAACGAATCCCTTGAAGTATGCCTTTTCTTTTTTAAATAAATAAAAGTCACAAATTGCCAGGTGTGGACTGTGAATAAGATGACTCACTAACTCCACCAACTCCACATCTTCGATAGACAAACATATAATAGTGGTGGTGCAGGAGGTTTCTGCTCCTCAGACGCTGCTGTCTAACATTTTCCTAGATAACTAGTAAATAATGACTGACTTACCAATCTACAGTAAGAGTCCTTTTTATCTTCTAGAATGATTGTTGCGAAATAACTTGACTTCTACCCTTCTTTATTTCTGTTGGCAAATCTTTGAATCGAAACATCCATTACGCAGATGGTCTTTAGGTTTCGGGCTCTTTACAATTTATCCAGGCTTCATTACCTATGACGATATACAGTATTCGAGTCTCTTTCGGCATACTTTTCAAACATTGAGTGGCCGGCGGTTGAGTAAGACCGCGACACAATTCGTAATAAATCATGTAGCAAAAATTTGCGATACTCAAATCCATTTCGATCCACGACAGACACTTTTTAAATAAAGATAAAGAATTATTATAAAAAAAATTTAAGCCGCCAATTTGTAAAAACAAATGACATATAAATTCATTACACATCTACAGATCTCCAAAGAATTCCTAATTCGAAATTTAAATAAATTTTGCATTTCTTGCTGGCCTATTCTAAAAACTCAATGTAACCCACGTGCTCTTGAAAGGTAATACCTGTCCATTCCAGCAGATCTGGCCTATTTAACAACGGACGACCCCACTATGGTGTAACACTCTACCCTTGGGCACTGGGCCTGCTTCTGCTAGGGTGGTGCTGTCCTGCCCCGCCATGATATAATAGACTTTAGAAAATAATCTTTTTTAACCCTAATTATTCATATAAAGACAAACTTGCAATAGAACCATTTATTAACCAAGCGGCTGATAATAATAACATTAAATTGCACTGCAATATAACATACAATACACGCTCATGTTTATGTCTCGTCAAATTTTAATCTCGGTACATAATTAATAGGTTCCAGTGCTCGAGGCGGGCACAGGTGTGTTGTAATAGCTTCATATTTACTAAATGCATGAATGTGTAAAGCTAACATTTAATTTGTATCGTGTATGATGTGATATAGTCGCTCTGTTAAGCTTTATCCTTAAGTCGAAGTATGTTTCACAATCTACATTAGCGTTAGACTTTAGATAAAATAATTCATATGACTTGTGTGATATACAAATATAATTTTTTATTTTTATAAAAAAAAGTAATCTTTTTATTAGTAGGAGAAGTTCTTGTGTTGCGGTGAACTTTACAAATATAGAACCAACGGACACAAAGAACGCCCAGACTCAGGATAACTATTTGTGGATCAAACAAATCTGTTCCGGATTGGAATTAACAACATTCGGCACAGCGTAGCGGTAATGCGACCACTTAAACCATTCGCACAGAATAGAACAGTATTATAATTATAATGTAGTTCAGCTCGAAATACGATCTACGCTAAACGCTGATTTTACATTTGCAGGTACAGATCGTTAAAACTTTGGGAACAGTTGAGGACTTTACGACAGTTTTTGATTATTGAATACTAATTGAGTAATTAAAATTTTGCGAGTTTCCCCTATCCCTGATTCCGTTATATAGCCTTCAAGTTTTGGAAGTTTCAGAGGAAGATGTCTATAGAGTTTCATATTATTATATTTGTTTAGCAAAAATAACAGTCATAGGGCGATGCAAGTTACTTATAATCCTCTCAGAAAACCGGTTGTTAAGCAATGTTTGTATTTCACCGAGTGAGTGAGGTTACCCCTTCCCTATTTAGGGTGGCAGCACGTGCATTGTAGGTGACTCGTCTACTCGTTTGCCCCCCTATACTAAACAAAAGTCTTGGTAATGTTAGTTTTCAAATTTATTTGAATTTTCATCCAAATACGAAAGGTTATTAATATTTTTATCGCTAGTCGTAATTAATATTAATAATAAAGTTACAGACCGTCAGGAAATATTGAAGAGCATGGACGTTTTTATCGGGCTTTAAACGGGCCCGATGTAGATCTATTATCATCTGTGTCTTGGCTACGTTTCAGTGACCTCTTCGGAGAAACTGATAGTTTTATCTGTGCAATTACCGATGAAGTTGTAATGACGAATAATTATCGGAGACATATCCTGAAGGATGGACCAATTGACATTTGTCGGGCATGTCATGTCGCCCCGGTTTAACTCTCAGGCATATAATTTCCGGTTGCTCTCGTCTTGCAAACGGTGAGTACTTCCACAGACATAACCAAGTGGCCAGGATAGTCCATCAGAAACTTGCTCTTAGTATAACCTTGTGGATGTCGAGTCACTGTATTATAGGTATGTGCCCGACCCAGTTCTTGAAAATAGTTGTGCAACATTATATTGGGATCGATCTATCATCACTGACAGGACTATTGTTGCTATTAAACCTGATATAGTGGTGATAGACCGATTAGAGAGCCTAGCAATGATTGTGAACATTGCCATTCCGCATAGCGACAATCTCATAAAGGCTAAAAAAGATAAACAAATAAAATATTTGGATTGATTTAACCCATGAGGTGGTCGACATGTGGGATGTGAGTTCTGCAATCATTGTGCCGTTAGCCATATCAGCTCATGGGTTGATTGCCAAGAGCCTCGACCAACATCTACAGAGCCTCACGTTACACAGTTGGGTTAAGGGCCTAATGCAGAAGGCAGTCCTTCTTGATACGGCACGTATTGTGGAGGAGGTTCCTGTCTCTGGAGCCCTAACCACCGGTAGCTTGGTCCCTGTAGCCGATACCCGTGGGACACTATTTTTTATATTTCTAAATATATTTTGTTTTTATTTTTTATTTAAAAATGTAATTCTTATGTTTATTAATGTGAATAAAGAGAATAATAATAATAATTTCTTGATTCTCTCTCACATAGCTACAAAATTAAATTGTACAAAAGAAACTTATTCTAGTCACGAATTTTCTTCTATGTGAGAGACTGGTATCTGTACTAGGAGGAGACCTGTATGACAGATTACCAGCCTCTCCAGGCACTGGACTCGTGCAGAATAGTATGTCAGGTAAGTGTCTTAGTGTACTTGTATAACTCTTATAAATGAGAGTGAGTGTGAGTGTATGTGTGTGGGTATGTGTGGATGTGTGTGTGAGTTTGAGTGTTCATGTTTGCGTCTGTGAGTGCGAGTACATGCGTGTGTTTGGGTGTGCGTGTGTATGTGTGTACGTCAATTCAGGAAATACTATGAATTTAAGATGGATTTAATAGAAATGATTATGTCCTTATTAATATAAGCAATTTAAGTATAGGGCATTATCTTGTTACCAGTTTTTCTATCCTTTGTTTCATCTGTGACTGCTTTGTAAATAAACGTGTGTCACTAAATTATGGTTGGCAAACAGTGGGCCTCTGAGACGCCTCTGCGTTCCCCTTCGTATGTATGTAAAACGTATGTAGGTTAAAAGTCTATAAATACATGTTTTAGTATTAAATACATTTTAGAGCGTAGTTTATAGCTTTCTGCTGCTTTGTCCGTGAATCATTAATAAAAAACCTAGCCACTTCAATATCCGAGACACTAAGTAAAAATATATTTACAGTAACGGCACTCCTCCCTAGAAAATCGCATAAATTAAATGTTCCACCAACAAATTTATCTTTTCCCACCATCGGCATACTAATATCGGGGGTCGGACGGACTGCGACGTCTATCCCTCGGCCTTCGCATCAATAAAATTAACATTGTAATCCACTTAAAGTTACGAAAAAATTACAACTAAATGCGCTTGTTCATTTTTCTTGTGGATTATGCGGAAGACATCATCGTTATATATTATACTTTTGGCATAACAATATGGTTTTTGTAATTTAAGTTAAGCTTTGGTAGCATTTTTTTTGTGGGTCATCACCCCACTGGAGCTGACAGTGAAGTGTTATGTTAGACTCGAATCGATTAAAACAACACGGTGTTCCGTTACGATTGCAGGAGACCCGGGTATACTCTAAGAAGGAAGCTTCCGAGATCCCCTACGGACGTTGGTCGCCTGTCCATCAAGCGACCACACCGTGGAAAGTCGGGTGCCTCGCCCTCCAAAAGCTACTAAATATTTTCCGAAGAAATCCGTAATCCCCTCTAACCCGTTCAGTCACCATTTTCATAAGATTTTATTATAAATTTGCTTTAGTTGTTATAGCAAGTAGGATAACTGTCATAGCATAACAATCGCTAAATACTGAAGTGATATTTTATAGTTTTAGTCACTAAAATTATAAAAAAAAAACGTTTTTCACTAATATTTAGTACATTACATTGTAAAACTGAAACGGCACAGGTTCTTTCAAAAGTTTTCGTATATTTACGCGACTGCCCCTAGTCTTCCGTTGAGTATAGCTGCTTAGTTTACAGAATAATTCCGCCGGTGTTGCTTATATACCACCACCGATAACGCCTCACTATTACGCAAAACGAAGTTCTAACATAGTGAGCAATAAAGGGTAAAATGTTCATTATCTACACCCTAAAGTATAAATCGGCACGTAGGGTATAAATTTACCTTCTCATTTAGGCTGAACAAAGGAAAACATGCTACCGTAATCAAGGAAGTAAATCAACTCATATAAGGCTTACAACAAATTAATATTAATACTATATAGTCTCTTTTTCTGCTGCATCAGATGATAAAAACCTAGATTAAACTCGTATTTTGGATCCTGAACTAACAACGATAACTTGAGCTAATTATCAAAATTTTAATAAGGTAAGTTTGTATATTTACAGTTAAATGTACTAGTTATTAAACAGGGTTGTCAAATTAAAACTTTTTATGTTTATGTTTTAAAAAGTTTAGTGAGTGTGCATAACTGTTATTCACGTTAACCTTCTGAATTAAATGTTTTTAGTAGTTGGCGACGGCGACCGTTAACGTCGCAGTACTTAGCAGTCTGGTCTAAAACTATTGTAAAATCGATTTTTGATAATGTTATCTGATTGTGAAAAATGATCTTATATCAATTGATGTTCACTTACAGGAAAGGATAAAGAGACATTATTGACCAACCTGGGAAGAAGTTTATACAATACTGACTTTACCCACAAACTTACTCACAATAAGAGTTAGCAGAGTAGTATAAATTAAGAATAAAACTTTTAATTTTATTTTTTTTTGACTAGGCCCAATCCAATAAATAAGTTTTGCTGTTCTCAAGCTTAAAAGACCACTGAGATTACATTTTTTGGTGATGAAACCTTGATGAAACCGAAGCTAACGGTGAGGTGGTTTGTCGGAATTGAACCGACTAAAACTACACGATATTTAGCAATAAACTATACACCACCCAGTGACAATAAAACTATGTAGTATAATATAGATAATAAAATAAGCATGATGACACCATGATAGATTGTGTTTACTATCCATACTATCAAAAACAAAAATCGTGGGTTTAAACACAATTTCTATTACATAGTAAGTTAAGCTGCAGACAAAAGCTAGCCTTAAAGAAAAAAAATTGTATCTCTGAAGTACAGTACTTACTGAAATCCTTATAGCTCTTCGTAGCTCTATCAATACAAAAAAAAGAGCTGACTGAAGCCTGGTTTAATGCAATGCTGTAAGCTCAAAACACGCTAGCATTTTGCTTTTTCTCTTTAAAATGTAACTGAGAATATTTATAATGTATCATCTCGTTTTAATTTAAATCATTTAGTTTCAAAACAGAACTCATTTTAATCACGAAAACGATTTTCAATACTCAAAATATAATAAGTCAGTGAAATAATGTTAAATCGCTGTGACTACCTAAACTAGCAAAAATCTAAATAATGTATACATTATCATTATAGATTTCAGCACATAATATTTAGTAAAACTACGTTTTATGTGCTGATATGTGTTTGAAATACAAATTCAATATAAGGGTACTAAACCAAAAGCAACTTTATTAAACCATTTTGTCAATCTAATTCCAAACATACATCTAAAAATGTTGTATTAACAATATGATGTTTATCTAAGTGGGTTCGTGTACAAATAATGCATCGGTATACCATATTCTGCTAACAAACAGTCAGTATACATAGACGGACCGTTTAACTTGCTGTCCGAGTCTCAATTATTGCGCTCCTTGGGGAGCAAATTTATTCATATGCCATAAAATTACATCGAATTTCCTGTGCTGTGTTTACAGTTCCTAGCCAAATACGGGACCCTTACCCTATATAAGAACCTACATGATACGCTAAAAATATCAAAACAATATTATGAATACCGTGTTGATTTGCTCTTTTTATATTATGGGGTTGGTAAAATTGATAACCACTACAAATGATATGTATGAATATCAACATGGTGTAAAATTTACATTTATTCGTAAATTGATTTATCTTCTCACATTAATTTGGATATAATAGTTAATTGCTAGTGCAATATTTACAAGTTTGGGACTGCACTTGAGATCTAGAGTAACTTTTATTTCATAGTGTCGTAACTGCCCACCACTATCTAGCAATAACAATTTGTTGCTAGTAAAGTGTTGTTCAATAACTAATACGTATTATAATGTAAACTAGCTAGCTCTGCTTTTGGAATAAGTAAATGATAATGCAGGTAAATTACTTAAAAAGAAATTAAAACATATTGGTTTGTTACACAAAATAATATACATACCTATTTATTTTAACTAGTTTTCATTAGTCATAATCCAAAAAAGATTTACTATTATAAGTGCGAAAGTTTGGATAGCTGCTTGCTACCACTAATGCCAGAACAGCTGAACGGATCATTATAAAACTTTTCACAGAGATAGACTGTAATCTAGACTAGCATATAGGTTTTTATCGTGGAATGATATTTTTTTTTAAATGTATACTCTATGGAAGTCGCGGCAAGTCTAAATGTATCGTTGACATCATTAAATGTATGTAATATGTACATACATTTATAGTTTACATCTACATTTACACAACGGCATCAAAAGTGAACGTACACATATAAGTATAATGTTCTACGAACAGCAGCACTCTCCAATTGAACAAAATCGTTTGCAATCTAGAAAGGTAGTACCAGGTGTAGATACTTGGATTGAGTACATTTCATCCGTGAATGACAAATTAATTAATAAAAACGAGTAGACACGTGTTTTCAAACCTGGTTTTAGTAAAGAAATACCAATGTATATACTCTTAATTTATTTATTATAAATTTAGTTTTGATGATGTTAGTTTATATAAAGTACATGTAGTTATTTTGTTTTTTTTTTTATGCGATAGGGGGCAAACGAGCAGACGGGTCACCTGATGGTAAATGACTACTGCCGCCCATGGACACCCGCAACTCAAGAGTCACAAGTGCGTTGCCGGCCTTTAAACAATTTTATTGAATCATATATGCGAAAGTCTTTTTTGTCTTTTTTACAAAAAAAAACATAGAAATACTGTTTCAAGTAGCAGCTTATACCTGTAGTTTATTTGATCCGCGATGATTTAAACCGTATCACTTATGGTTTAGAGGCAAGAGTTTTAAAGGTAAGATTGGCCTGATCCTGTCATAATGGAATTTAAAGTCCGCTTCATCTAAATACAATACAAGGTAACGCAAATTATGTTATTTGATAGTGATCTTCGGGGGTTACAATTTTTTTTTCTTTTTTTTTCATTTCTTGATTTTATTAACTTTCACAAGGTTTGAAAAGGCATGAACCTCTTTCGTCGAAGGTAGTATATATATATATAGGTATAGTGAACTCACTACTAGATACTATAGATGTATATTTCTTAGTAGAGTAAGCAAAAGCCCCTTACATAACCCTCATATCATTAGAGGAGTGACAATCGTAAAACATCCCTAATGGATTTTATCTTGAACTATAAAATTTATTTACGCATCTACTGTAATAACGGATTCTGATAATGTGCACTAAAAATCGTTATTTACTACTATCACTTGTTAATTACGAGTTCACAAATCGAAGTTGATACTTTTATGGGAGTTGAATAGTTTTAATAATGATTTGGTTTCTATAGTTAGGTTTGATGTCGTATGTTGCTTTACTGCACTTTATTCTACAATGTAGACATAGTTTTTGTGTTAAAATAATGTTATTTAAAAACATTCTATAGCAGCACATCTGACCAAATCTCGGTAACACCTCCGTGAGTTGCGAGTTTTAATAACTACACATGTCTTCATTTTTGTTTGCACTGTCGCTACTTCGACACTCTTTACTTATGTGTTATCGCGTTTGAGATTACTATTTCATTACTGATAAAAGGATTTTAAGATGTTAGCAAACGGTACCCACACGGTGATCCTAACTACTGAGCCATGGCTCTGGTCATGGGTTCGATTACTACAAGGGACAAAAAATGGGTGTATCCAAAAACAGTTGTCGACTCGGGTATGTGTGTTTGTTGTTTATATATATATATATATTTCAATTATCTACAGGCAGCTACGACAAAGGAATCATTCCATATATATAAATTGCTTTTTTAAAAAAAGAAGTGAGAATAGCTCAAATATGTAGGTCAATGGAATGATTATGCCTTTATGAGTATTGTTTAAAGATTTTATTTTAATCTCGACTCACTAGTACATGAGTAAACTGCTTTTATATGTTTTTATTTTATCGTGTCAGAGCCATGCTTAGGCACGAATGGGCCGGCTCGAACGGTGCGATACGACGGCCTCACAGAAAACTGGTTGTGAAGCAACGCTTGCATTGCATTTCGCCGCAATTAGTGAGTTTCTGGAGGCCAATCTCCCTCTACTCATTTCTCTTTCCTCTCCCCTCATCCCCATCTCTTCAGTTTCTCTCTCCTCTTTCCCCTGCCGCAGCATCCCACCACCTCTAATTATCCTCAAAGGCGGACCTCGCACTTACGACTCTTGATGGTGTCCATGGAAGTACGGCGGTTGTCACTTAATACCAGATGACACGTCTTTTCACCTTTACCGCTATATAAAGAAGTACAAAATTATTACAAACAAACTTTGTTTACAGTAGGTACAGATAATACTACTACTTACATTTCATCAAATATATTATCACCCTCAGTTCGGAGTGTACATGTATGTAATATGTCATAGTAAATCCTAATGATATTTAAAACATTTATCGTCTAAAAGAACAATTCGATCACTTTATTAAAAAAAAGGTGTTTTATAACTTTATAGTGTCGAATTTAATTAACAAGAACAGAACGAAACTAGAACGTCCCAATTCCCACACACAATCCACGGAATACGCTACTGATCTTCCGATCTGTGGTCATATAATACGGGAATTGTACAGTCCCCTCCTCAGGGCCGGACTGACGACGACTGGGATTATTGGGAACGGAATTTTAAATTGAAGGTTATAAAAATATTTGCAGTGCCGAGATCAACTCGACAAATTATGTTATAATCATAACATAGAGACATTTTATTTAGAATTTCTTACTTATACATATTAAGTAGAAATTTCTCATTATTACCTGCTTATTTGTAAGTAAGTTTAGGAGCTACATGCATCACATACATCTTAGCTTGCTTGTAATTTGTTTTTATTTTTATTTTTTTCGAAGTATTGAATAAATTAAGAATGACTTTTTAAATGCTTTTCAAATTTGAAATAATTAAGGGACACTTCTGTCACTTTTCCATTAACAGTTTAAAAATATATGTATCCCGGAGCTTCAGTTTGTACAAAATAAGCCATTGAAAAAATAATAAAACGTAAAGTAAATAATAAAATAAAAACTTCTTTATATGAGATCATACCGAAAATAAAAAAGCAGCTTACTAAGAAAATATCTAGCTGCAATATTGGCTCTTTCATTGTTAAGACATAGTTAAGATGGCGTAGATCCGGCCCTGTCACCCGCTGTGTTGCAAACTGCATTCTTCTACTGTCCCTTTGGTACCATAACGAGTACTGTCGTGAAATAAATCTTGTCACCCTAGCTGTAACGTTGCCGTCTCAGCCGCCTTTCAGGACGGGGATAAAAGGTCTTTATTTTTTCTCATTGATGCCCCTTTATGTTCCATGTTTTGATTGGTTTCATTTTATAGAGGATCGATTGCCTATAAGATAATACTTCTATAAATTCTGTAATTTACTTGTTACTTGTGATTTATTATTGCCAGAAGACATTAAATTACGAAAGTAGGAAATTATATTGGTTAAGTTCCAGGGTTTTAATTGTTGATTTTGGACGAAGATATGATTGGAAGGACATAAAATTAAAATGGCGTACTAGGAAATAGAATTTGTTACAAGGTTTTTTATGATTTAGTTGTGTTTTGATTATATTAAGGAAAGCTTTGATTATAATATATTTAGTTTTTATGTGTGTTTATTGGTAGTTAGAAGACTCGGACTTCCCGATCCCAGTCAGTTCGA
The DNA here is from genome assembly GCA_947561695.1 of Tyria jacobaeae. Taxonomy (NCBI): domain Eukaryota; kingdom Metazoa; phylum Arthropoda; class Insecta; order Lepidoptera; family Erebidae; genus Tyria; species Tyria jacobaeae. Next base: position 16,571,785 of record OX387209.1, read on the forward strand.
GTTATAGATATACGATCCTGACTTGCTTGAGCTATTGCTTATACTCCAAATCCTCTGTATAAGCAATATCCCTTCGTTCCTTTTCTATCCTACCTTTTCTGTCAATTTGCTCCCAATCACTTTCAATCCAAAAAATTGCCCGAACAGCGGAAAAGGGCGGCCTTGCCCCCTGTTACGTAAATGGGACTGAACTGTTGTCGGTAAATTGTGGTCGGAATTGTGGTCGGTGTGGGTGTTAATTACGCCTCTGCTTACCCCCCTCGGGGATACAGGGGAGAGTGTTTGTGTGTTTATTTTATATATGTGTTTTAATGGTTTTTTTTTTTTAACAACTATGGAATTATGGTGGATAACAAGACTAAACCTTGTAACATAAATTCATCAAAAATTGCCGTTTAAAAAAATAATCTAAAAATTGTTAAAGAAATTGCAGTCTTACCAACAAAAACAATTTTAATTATTATTACTTGTTGTTTCAAAACAAATTATTGATGTTGTTTTTATTGCTAAGACTACATTTTCTTAAATAACTTTTAGATTTTTACCAACTTTGGTGTAGGTCGCAACTGGCTTTGACACCGTTGACGCCATCACATCTTCCAAATACAGCTGGGTGTGCCGGCGCTGCTGCTGGATCCGCAGAAAACCTCAATATGTGTAAATACAGTAAATTTATGGGTAATTATGTTCTTGGTTGGGGGGGGAGACGCTAGGGTCATGGGGTTCGAGTGCTCGTTTCATTGACAAGGAATTAGCTAAACGACACTTTTCGTGACCAAAAGGCTGGCCTTTTCTTGCTAAGCGAATGAGCATTGTAATTCAACGGTAATGCTGCCAGCATCCTGGGAACGCTACCAGCAGGCGAAGATGCGGAAAGTTTTTACGATGCATGTAAATAGTCCCTATTTTTATTTTATGTTTTTTTTTTATAATGTTTTCTATTTTTATTTTATAATGTTTTATTTTATTATACTTATTAATTAATAGACTGATTAGTTAAGAAGAGCAATGAAATTGTAGCACCTCTCTAAATAATCTACTGATATACCCATAACTAGATTCACTGGTTCTAGCGAAAGCAATACTAGAACAACGATCGGTTAAAGCTAAGGGGGATTTGGTGGCCTTCTACTTTATTCATAATCATATGTTTTTAAACTGTGATACAAATGATGAAAAAAAGAAAGGAAAGGAAGATAAGATAATAGATTAAATTTTAATCAAATATTAAATTAATAAAAGTATCTATTTTACTCTTGAGTATCCTACCCTATCATAGTCACCAGGTATACCGAAGTATAGATATATTTAAAAAAATAAGTATACATCATTATATAATATATTTTTTTCGGGTTAGAGGCTCTATCCTCATTCTCTACCCTCCCAAAATGCAGCTGGTATAATATTCATCTCTCAAAATATAATATATAATACTTGATGTTTAAAAGTAATATATAAATTGTTTTACAAATGGCACAACCATTGAAAAGTTAAATAAAGTCTTATTTTATTATATCATCTGGAAATCCAGGTCAAATTAGAAATCAGAGCTTTATTACCGAATTTATATTAATTAAATGGCTAACGGAGCTCACGAGCAACAGACAAATAAAAGCCAATAGATTGCGCGCCGGACAGAATGTGTCCGAAAAATTGGGAGCGCCTAACAGAAGGGGTACATATGCTGCTGAAAATTTATGCTACAGTTCACTCTCTTACAAAGCCCATTAAAGCTGTCAGTCTATCCATTGGCAAATTTAAACCAAACGTTCGGGTGCCACGAATCTAAAAAACATTTATCACTCTCGATTTTGCGCCGCGGCCTTTGGGCAAAGAGCGTGTTCGCAGTGTTTTTTTGCATTGAATGTTGTTTAGTGAACCTGAACGAGCGAATTTTATGGGTTTACGGCACTGTAATGTGGATAAGAATTTATGTTTTAATAGATACTGTCGCTTCGTTAGATTAGCGAGTTTACGCGGTTGGTTTTAGTACTCGCATTAATATTTGGTCTTGACTTTCATTGCTCGAATCGTAAACAGAACATTTTTATTGGACATTGAAATCTACAATATAATTTTGTATAAAATAATTGGCAATAAGGATATATATCTATTTAATTAATTTTAAAGCGTAGTCTCATCAACTTCATTGCATAATGTACAATAATACATTTCTCTAAATGTAAGAAAAATATGTTTTTATTCATATTTTAAAAAAATGAGTTATAAGAATCTTCCGCACTATAGTTTACATGCATGCACAGTTAAATCATTAGCGGTGGCCTAATGAACTAAATTAATCAGTTCATATAGCTACCAATTTCTAAAAATGCGAAATGTTTATGGTTTAAAATGAAATATCTGTTTAGATCTTACCACATGGTAAAAAATAAGTAATATTATTACTATACAAACTGTAAAGAAAAATATTTAGCCAACCCATATTTTATTTTGATTAATGTATTTTATTATTATTTGTAATTTTATTTTTTTACATACTTTTTACACAAATCAATAGTAGTATATATTATATTGATTGATTGATTGAAATAATAATTGACTTTTTAATAGAATAAAAATACAGCTAACAAATTTTACCAGAACCCAGTCAATATTTTTTTTTCTTTTAAAAAAAGACAACGTGTGAGAATCGAACCCACGACCTCTGGATCAGCAGTCACTGTCACTAACCACTAGACCAACTTGCCACTCAAAATATTGTAATTGTTAAAATTTTAAGTAACGTACCTACTTCATTTCTTCGAAATCATGATAAATTCCAATTAGCTGTATTTTTCATTTCTTTTTTATCCACGCTTTAATGTGGAATTCCTACAACTTATTTTTTGATATTGGTTAAGAGTGTGGTTCTAGGTGGAGTAGAATGGGTCACCCAACTCTTCTCGTAGGTGTTGAAAAAGGCTCCTAAGGATTTGGACTGCTACCTATCAGACGTTCACATAGTGCCAGGATAACGACAATAGGGTTGACCCCATAATACGTAACTGGGAACTAATTCTGGTTGGCAAAAACGTTTAAGACGCCTCTGCCTTCTCCTTCGGGAATATACTCGTGATTGTATGTATGTATGTATGATAGTAATTAAAAATTAATAACAGAAACAGCTACTAATAGTACATTTGGTTGTTATACTAATATGACTTAACTCATAAATTCTCTAGGTGGGGCAGATGGCGATTATAGAGCATCATAATCGTGATCGATCTTGAGCATCGCGCTTGATAGTTACCTAATCTTAAATATAATTCAGCTTTAAAATTAAATATAATTCTGCCTTTGTACCCAAAACAAAAACTTGAAATACCCACTGCTCTTTTCTGACTCACTACAATTCAAAAAAACGCAATTCTACACAAAATAACAGGTACATATTCTGTTTTTTTTTTACAAAATGCATTTCAACACAACATAATTCTTATAGCACTGCGTTTAGACAGCAATACTTTGTGTGCCAATTTTTATCATAATTTCTTCCATATTTTGGGCAATATCACCAGTAGTAATACGCAATAAAGGTATTTACGTAGTAGACCCAAGCTTAGGCACGAATGGGCCGGCTCGACCGATGCGATACTACGGCCTCACAGAAAACCGGTTGTAAAGCAACACTTGCGTTGCATTTCCCCGAAATTAGTGAGGTTTCCGGAGGCTCAACTCCCCTCTCCTCATTCCTCTCCCCTGACCTCCCACCCGTTTTCCCATCTCCACATCCCCACCTCTTTCCCTTCCCCGCATATCCTCAACCCTCTTCACCCTAAAAGGCGGGCAGCTCACTTACCACTCTCCAGTTGCAGGTATCCATGGACGGCGGTTGTCACTTACCATCAGGTGACCCATCTGTTCGTCTGCTCCCCTATAATATAAAAAACAAAAAAAAAAAATAATAATAATGCTTCGTACATACAATGTTAGGTGATTCTTTTTTCAGGGGTAGAGCCATGCTTAGGCACGAATGGGCCGGCTCGACCGGTGCGATACCACGGCCTCACAGAAAACCGGTTGTGAAGTAACGATTGCGTTGCATTTCCCCGAATTGAGTGAGGTGACTGGAGGCCCAATTCCCCCTCCCCCCTATTCACTCCCCTCATCTCCTTTCCTTTTTTCCATCTTCTTATCCCTCCTCTCTTCTTTCCGCTCCCTGCATCCCCCATCCCTCATCACCCTCAAAGGCAAACAGTATATCTGACGTTCCATTTATAACTTTTTATCTCTGCCTAAACTCTTCCGTACAAAAATGTAGACTTTGGCCACCGCGTCATTTAATAGCGGGCAAATGGAGGTACTTTTAAACGTGAACTAATTGAGAAACAAATGTCCAACACGCTTACTCCATTATATGGGAATAACCCGTGCTATTTTACTTTTGAGGGTAGCTAGCTGGGTATTTGAGTGCTTTGACATTCATTTATCTCCATTATAGATCTGTGGAGTAACCGGCGATGTAACGAGTCCCTGTGGCGTACTCCCTTACTAGATAGAATGAGATGAGATAACTTGGACAGCGAGGCTTAATGTTCTGTATTTATGTAAAATATTTTGGTAGCCTAGTTTTAGTTTAGCTTAATTTATAAAACTTAAGCTATGCTTTGAAAGTTTGTGGGATATAGCTACTAATTAATTTATGTTTTTGCAAAGTTGTTATTTATGGTTTCCCTTTAACTTTAAATTATATTTTTTTTTATCATATTCTATTTATAATTGATGCCATGATGTTTATTACTTTTTTATTAAAGGATTTGATTTTTATACGATACGAGTATATGGTTGTGTTATTTTTACACATATTTATATTCATAAACAGATAGAATATATGTGCAATGCAATTTACCAAATCTTTTGACCAAATCTAATTAATGAAGCTTATAAAATGTTACACCGAAAGACAAAACAAAAATTAAAAACCATTAAATACTATCCCTTACATCCGACGATGCAAATTATATTAACAAAAAATTAGCATGAAATTCCACATGTTGGGCCGTTTAACACGCTACTGATAGGTAATTGTGCATGTTAAAAAGGCGCTCAATAGCATTCTTTCACGCACCCTTTGTAGGCCATCAAATAACTGTCATCCGTCCGATATTAACTGTACGAAACGACTTTATCATAATCAACTTGTTGCAAATGAACGAAATTGATTAGTTGCCACATATTTACTGTTAATTGTAGGTATAGATGGGGTATTTGTATGTTACTTTGTTATGTAGGTTTTTAATTCTAGTAAAATATGTCGATTGTTTAAGTTTTGCCTTTATTTTATTGCATTTCATAATCGCTTTTATTACGTTATATTGTTACGTTTTATTGATATACTCACGGGGTTAATTAAAGCTATGTCAAACTACACTCGAAAGCTATGAATCCAAGTCACATAACGATACATGAAAATCATGCCCCTAGTAAATAATGCTACCCTAGTGAAATAAATAATATAGAATATACAAATATGATGCCCACGTTCCTGTTTAAGGCCGTTTGCGTTTTGCGTTTTAAATTATCTTCAGCAAGTCTTGGTCATACAGTCGATGAACTTGGGTTACTTCCTCCAAAGCGTTTTTTCATCGTATTCACTTCGAATCATATTCCAAAAAATTTTTTTGGGAATATGATACGAAGTAATAAATGAATTTTATAAATGTAAGGAATCTTTGATTGACTCGGATTCTCCCCCGGAGTAAAAATTGACTAGATAATTATTTTATTACTTGTTATTTAACTGCTCCTAAACTTGACGATTTTTTTCCTTCACTGAATTGTTGCTTGTTGTCAAATTTCACGATTGCAGTTCAATGAGAAGTACTCTATAGGTTTCGTTTTACCTGCGAAATGTTAAAATTTCTTGATATTTGTACAGCTTCAAGGTATTATTATTAGTATTATACATATATTATTAGTAGGTCATGACACCACGCGTTCTTAAGAAAAATAATGTTTTGATAGACAGACGGTCAATAAAATGATTCTACAAGGGTTCTCTTTTTTTTTTCTTTTGAAGAATGGAACCTAAACCGATGTCAAAGTTTACATTCACATTCTTCAACAGGATGCAAAGGTCAGGTTAGCCCTGAAAACCCGGAAATAGGACCCCGTGGCGGTACAACGTATTGTTTAAACTTGACTGACCCCTCTCTATATAGATTCTCCGGCCAATCTATAGAGTTGGCCGGATGTAAAGTGGGAGACTTCTTAACCCATTGAAAACGTAAAGGAGAGAGCTCTCAAGTGCCAGTTTGTAAGTATTGTAGTCACATATTTTTACATTGAAAAATCAAGATTTAGGAATCGAAGATCATGTCGTAAGTAAACACGCAATGCTTTTGGTTATATAGCTTCCTCTTGGAAAATTAATTAATAATAATGAATTGCAACAGGAATATCTAGTTTCATTGTATTTTTTTTGGACTGCCAACAGCCCAGTCTTCAGAAGCATCTGAACTGGGCCCCAAATATCAATTGTATTTATGGCCAAATGATATACTATTCCTGCCCATTTCTGCAAGTAAATGCTTTTCGAATAGGATAAGAATATAAAAATATACCTAAAGTGTGGAGACCCTTTGCAGTTGGGGGTCTGAGCCCGGTGACTCCCATTTCGGCTCGTTCCTGGTACAAAGGATCGCCATTCAGCGGGGCAACACCGCGAGTATTATGGGGGATACCTGAGCATACCTTATTTAATCAAAATCAAAATCGTTTATTTCAACTGAACTTATCATAGGTATTTTTGAATTGTCAAGAGAGGAAGTCGGTCAGACTAAGTCAGTCATGAAGCTGTTGCCTGTTCCAATTCGTAGATCCTATGGAGAAGAACAAGCAAGAAACTCCACGAACCCTCTTCACAAATATAATAATGTCAATTAGGGAAGTAAGCCTTTTAAGTAACCTCTTAGCCGAAATGTAATTGATATTAAGTAAAAATTATCCCATAAATTATAATTTGTTATCATAGTTTCTAGAACAAGTAAATTAAGTCATATTACATGATTCTGGAACTACCATCGACATTCCAATACTGGGGATCAATATAAAATTTTTATTCGAATATTGAAAACCTGCTGATATTACATACCCCATTTTCAACACACCGCTTGGCGCTGACAACGGAGCATCTCACAATACAAGCGTTTTGACTCAGAAATAGATGATTTATAGTTTTAGTTTATGTACATTGGCTTAACTGTATTTTTTGATTTATAAATTCGTCTTGACTCGATTGGAGTAAGTAAAAGCCTTATAGACAAGCCCGTATTTGATCTATAAGTGGAAATATATGGTTAAATTATAGTTGGCAAAATTTAGGTGTTTGATCTCCTCTGGCTACCTGAGTAACAAGATTACAGGCGACCTTTGAGAACGCAATATTACTTATTTGGCTTTCTTTATGATTATGAGTTCATATTACACTGTTACCATGTGCGATCTTTCCATAATAACTCTATAGAATTAGCTTTATATAATTGCGATACATTTTTAATATAGTCATTAGAAAGTAAACAAGTGTTATTTTTGTAAAGTGGTGTAATATAATAGGGCAGACCTATCTCTTCTCGTTTGTGTCGTAAAACGCTAGTAAGGAATTGAATTGTTATCTATCACACGGTATATAGTAGTACCCAGTAGACTGCAATGACTATCTCACAAAATGTTGGCGTTTATACACTGCCTACCCCCTCGGGGATATACGTGAGTGCATGTATGTGTTGTTATTTTACATACTAATAGAACTAGAACTAGAAAGCATTTATATTATGTAAATAATAGTGAAAATAAAGTTTTAAGAGAAACTTGTGACAGCTCTGTACAGTGCTGGGCTCTGACACGGTATTTTCTCCTAGATTTATATACAAAATTACATTTTAGTCATGTAATTATATGGTATAATTATTATAACTTTAATTATGTGCCATGCTGAGTCTTAACTCTTTCGTGGTAATAGCAGAGGTACAGGTTTTAGTGATGTGAGGATATAGGTATTAGTGTATGTATGTTGTCCCTAAATAGAAGTAGTATTCGCAGTAGAGCAACAATCTGCTATAATAAACCCAATGACTAATTCCTGGCGGACTAGTAAACAGCTTACAGAATATCGATGTTAATCAGCATTATTAGCATACAGCATTACTGTCTTACTATATTGTTCTTCTAATGTTGATAAGTACTAGATTCTATCATAAAAAATAGGCATAGGATTGGTAAAGCGCGAGTTTATCCCATGATCCATCACGTTAAGTGATTGCAGTCAATAAGAAATACCTGATGGACGGATAAACATATGCACCAGATTGGTGCATTTTTTTTTTTTAGTTCTGGTTTGTAATATTCGTGATTTTTAATCATTATTACCAATTATTTTGTAAAAGAACTCTATAATGGCTAATCCGTAAGCCTCTCTAGTAACATAAAAGCATATTTTTTAAACATAATAATAATCATGCATCACAATAGTGATTCATGAGGTAAAATAATAATAATTTACCTCATAAATCACTATTGTGATGCATTTGATGATCGCAATGCACAAATCCTACATCTACACTATAAAAAACTAACTTGATATCCTTAGTATATTTGTAACTTCTTCTTCGCTTTTGGCAGATTAATCATGGTCTTCATATCAGGGTTGGTGGCAAGCTTCGTAATCCTTCGCCATTCCTTCCTTATCATATTTATGGAGTGGACATATGAGTGCAGTTTAGTGAAGGCACTTCGTTTACTTAATGAAGGAAAAACTTGAAAGTTATGGTTCTTTAAATTTTTTCCTTCACTAAAAGTCATTTCAGGTATAGATTTGTAGTGCAGGGAATATTTAATTGTAAAATAGAGCCATAACAGGCAATCATCAGTTTTAAGATTAACTAGGAAGGCGTTTTGTATAGGAAATAATAATGACCATAAAACTCAAACTAAATTATTTATCCTTAATATTATAGTCTCGAAAAGATGAATGCAAGAATTACTTGCTATTTAGTTTCTATTATGTTCGAATGACATCCAAAAGTAGTAGGGTTATGAAACTATGATGCCATTAAAATAATATTATATGTTTGCCATTTATAGTTTGTTTGTTTGTTCATTTTGGAATAATTTTAGGTAGCGTTAGGTATAAACTTATATAAGTTTATCGTTCAAAATTATCTTACTATACAAAACTTTTACGAATTCATTAGCGAAGACATAATTCGTTCGAATTATAATGAATTCCAAAATATAATTTCAACAAAGAAACCAGCCAAAACTCTCTTGTAATGTACATATGGCACCGACCTCAAAAAATATTGGAACAAGGGTAGGAAGATGATGATGTTTTCGTGGCAGGAATGCTTAAATTAGTTTGGAAAATAGTTTGAAATATATATATATATATGTATTATATGTTTATTTATTATGTAATTACTGTGGAGGTAAGAAGAGCACGGTCACTACACACTACCGGCCTATCCTACGAGGCTCTGGTGACCGAGCAATGGCTATATAAACATAAACTTGACTGGATATCTGGAAAATGCACTAGTGGCCTGAAAAGTAGACACAAAAGTGAACTCTTCACAAGCAGGGAAAAGTGTAAAAACTACAGCAACAATCGCAGATCATCATATACCGAGGAAATAATCTGGTTTTGTAGCTAGAAAAGGAACTCGACAAACAGATTCTACAAGTACGAATTCTCATCGAGAAGTGCAGAGTAGTTGACAAACCACTGGTTTTGTATTTCATTGATCATATTAAAGCATTCGATATGTTTGACGTGCTCCCGGTAATAGGTGTCCCTTCACACCTTACGTACTCGATACAAAACCTGTACCTCTACACAAATTACCTTATACAAACAAGCAAATCGGAAGATCAAAAATAATAATATTTTCGTACAGAACGAAGCGTACTTCAAGGCTACATTCTGTCACCAAAATGATTTAACCTGTATGGAGAATAAAATAATCGTTAGGCACTGGATGACTGGGATGGCGGGATATATGAAGGTGGAGAGAAAATCACGAACTTAAGGTACGCGGACACAACTATCGTCGAGGCAAGTGAAGTGTAGATGGCAGCTCTTTTGAACAACATTGAAAGAGAGAGTTCCAAGATTGGTCTGAAAATCAACAATGCAAAAACCAAAATCATGGTGGTAGATAGAGCGCAACTTCTTACACGTTCTTATGGCTTCCCTTCCCATTGCACTTACTATTCAACCACTATACTAGTCAACCTTTAGGGTGGTGTAGAAACACCACCCTAAAGGTTGACTGGGGGCGTACGCCTCGGCATTAAGTCCGTTTTTGAAATAATGTTATAAAGTAAATCATATACTAGAGCCTCATTTCTAAGATGTAGGTAAGAGACGATGTACGGGCCCGTTGGTCTAATGGTTAGTGACACTGACAGCTAAGAAAGAGGTCGTGGGTTCGATACCCACCCAGGACAAATATTTGTGTGATGAGCACGAGTATTGGTTCTGTGTCTGGGTGTAATTTATCTATAATATTTATGAATTTAGAAATAAATAAACATGTTTATCAGCAGTCTGGTTACCATAGAACCAGCTGTGCTTAGTTTGGGATCAGACGGCCGTGTGTGAGATGTGTCAAGTTATTATAGTATTATGTGTACAAGTTGTGTTTTCCACGGCTTGGCAAGCAGCAAATTAAATTACTCGTTTCTAGTATTAACATTAACATTTTCTCTTTTTAACATGACAAATATAATTACTTACAGACAGAAGATACTTACATCAAATAGGATTGTATACACGTTTTGCCATTTTATTACTCACTCCAATTATGAGCCTCATATAATTGGAATGCGCTGCAGTAAGTGGTTTTTTCAATTAAAATACAATTGATATTTTTAATTGTTTATTTGTCGTTTGTTTTAATGCATTAAATATTTAAATAAGTTTTCATAACAAAAGTTTTTTTCTTTAAGTAGTATGTATAAATAGCCTAACACTATCAATATGACTGTAGGTATCGATTGAGTAGGTTAGTGATTGGTTATGAAGCAGATATAATTCTTTATAATGTTTGTATTAGATATTCTTTATAGGTATAAAAATTATTACAAATGCAGTGATTATGTCAGCTAAAACCTTTAAAAATTTTTCGACCTAAAAGTTTTCATTTAGTACTATTATCTACTATCCAAACTTGATTGATTTTACAGAATGAAGGTTGTTAAATATACGTGAGAGTTGTTAGTATAAAACCTATATGTATTTTTTAATAAGCGATATTGCTTCATGCGATGTGTCTTATAGTCATTTGAGTAATTTGATTCCTTTGTACATTTTATCACTTGTTAACAAGCTCACTTAATAGTTTCAGCTGAAAACTTTTAGGTCTAGTAATCACGTATTCTCTAAGTACAAAAATATTAATTTCAGAATATCTATTAACAAAATCTTAAAATATTTTTATGGAAATTATTTTGTTAGCCAATAATAGTTTATTTGTACCCCTTAGCATCAGAGCAACTGGTTGATTGTACATATATATTTCTATGTAGGTATGTAGATAGGTAAATGTTCTAAGCACGTTATTTACTGTAAAAATTTAACGTCTCTAAATACAACTAATGAGTATGCTATAACAATACCGAATAAAAATTAACGACATAACATCTGAAATTATTCTATATTGCTCATATTTGTACAATGTTTTCATCAAGTATTGGTGTTTTAATTCTGAAAATATATAATGTATACTATATTATTTTATTATATTCAATTATTATTTATTATCTTAGAGAATTTTACAAGCACTAAAAATATTATAGTACCCATTTGATTGAGGAACAAGTAAACAAAACAACTGAACGTCAATCCTACGTTACAGGTATAATGACAATCAATAATATGTAAGTATATAAACATGACTAAATAAGTAAGTACAAAATCGATGATACCTATAATGTAATGTCTTTATCTGCACTGAGTAATATATTTACACGACTATATACAAAGCTATCACATATTACATTTTATTCATATCACTATATACATTATTGCGAATTTAATGTTCTCCGTCATTTTGACGACAATACACAACTTCGTTCGTATAATGTAGCAAAGAAAATATACCCATGATATTGTCCTTTGCGCACAACTTATGTTAGACGTACACTATGTGTGGTTTCTCTGGCGTTCTGTGGTGTGGGATTGTTTCGTAAGCAAACTGTTGGTAAATGTGCTCTTCACTATCCTCCTGATAGTAAGGATTCTTGTCCACACTATGCCAGGGAGGGTTCAACGAATGGAAGTTATTACTCACGGTTGAGCCGATCATGAGATATCGATCTACGTCTCTTTTATTCTCTTGTTCCCTTCCTCGCGTTGAATACCCTAATCCGTTCCCTAATTTGGACACATCACTATTCAACATTACACTCGTCATTACTTGCTTCGATTTATCCCCTTTACACTTCTTCAAGGGTCCCATGAAGTATAAAACACCGCCCACAACGCTTATTATGATACTCACAGTCAGCACCACAACCGCTACTATCACCCATCCATTTGAACATCCGAATTCCGACTCCGGAATCTGTACAAACAGGACTCCATTCAAATGTGCTGGAGCTGCACATTTCACATGGTCATAGTCTATTTTTAATATAGAGCTAGCATTTCCAGACTTTTTGTTACTTATTTCACTCTCTCTGCCCAGTTTCCATAACCACAATATTGAACAATTACAAACAAACGGGTTTCCAGAAATCTCCAGGTCTTGCAGTCTATCTATAGGAAAATGAGAAGCTTCAAGAGCCTCTAGTGCATTATTTCGCATGTATATGTGTGTAAGCTTTGGATTACCGTGGAACAGTCTCGGAGGAATTTCGTTCACATTGAGATTTTCATTCATCCATATTTTTTGTAAATTTATATTGTCTACAAAAGCTCTATAATCAATTCTCTCGAGTTCATAAAGTCTGCTCAAGTGCAAATGTTTTAAATGAAATAGACTTTGAAAAGAGAGAGCTGTAATATTTTGAATAAAGTTTCCACTTAGGTATAGATGAGACAAGTTTGCTAGTTTTGACAAAGCTGACGTTGGGATCGATGTCATGTTGTTGTCACTTAAATCTAAGTGACGTAGTGATGGCAAATTTTGAAATCCTAATTGATCCACACTTTCAATTAGGTTATTATTTAAATCTAAGTGCTTTAATTCCTGTAAATGTGGAATACCAAGTTTGGGCACTTGCTCTATTAAATTTTCTGAAAGGTCTAGTACCTCCAAATGTATGACGTAACCAAGATTAGGAGTCGGTATATCTAAAATTGAATTATTCTTGAATGTTAATATTTTCAATGATGTGAGTGGTTTGAAAGTCTCTGCTTCAAACTTTACTAGTCTGTTGTTTGACAAATCTAGTCTTTCTAACGCAGATAAATCTTTGAATGTCTGCACATGTATGCTAGATATTACATTGTCGCCTAAATTTAAATCAACAAGACTCTTCAATCCTCTAAATGTTTCCTTATCTAAACGTTTCAGAAAATTGTAACTCAAATTGAGATGAGTCATCTCAATATTATTCTCGAAATTTTTACTACCTAAATCCCCGATTTTGTTGTAAGAAATGTCGAGAACGGTTAGTTGAGTGTAGAAGCCAAACGTGTAGAGGAGATTGTCGATCGCATTGTGCGTGAGATTGATGTGAGTGGCTTCTGGATTGAGTTGAATAGGTACAATTTCGAGACTGGCATTGGCGCAAGAGGCGGCACGCAGAGCGTCGTCGCACGCGCAGCGTGCAGGACAGAGAGTTCGCGCCGCAGCGCCCCACGCCCATGCTACTACTACCACCCACCAGCGCCACTTCGCTACGCAGGAGCCCATAACATCTCATGTACACGCTACAGGTTACCTGGAACAATAAGAAACATATATTTAACATGATATAGATAGATACGACTTATATACATACATATTATATAATACTCAAAATATCATTAATTACTAATTCATTCCATAGAGTGTTTATCTCTACATTCTAAACAAATTTTATCTAGACATATTATGTTATTTATGACATATGTATTTATCACATTTATAGATTATAAAAGGAAATCTAAATGCCATAGATAAAAATCTATTTATGTTGACGTAATTTATTGTTATCATAAAATAAGGGGCTCGATTACAGAAAGGAAAGTAAAAGTATACAGCATTATCGCTAGACAAAATCTTAATATAATTTCTGCCAAAAACTGCAGATAACAAATGTGCCTCTCCGCAATTTGTATGGGGGGATGGAATTGTTTGATCTAAATTAGGCCGATAAGAGACGTGCCGCGGAGGCGAAATGATACTCTCGCCACAAAAACTTTTTTATTATCCAATGTTACGTTGTCGCATAGACCAGAGGATGACCCATTTCAGCATGTTGCACCAACGCTTTTTATGTCCATGATTTGTTATTCAATATAACATTATGAGAACGACTTGTCATTTTGCCGAGAACGGGACATGCCGGCGCGTGGCGAGGGTTAATGCGTTTCACGCTGGAGGTGGGACACTCGGGGCTGCCTCGCTCGCTCGCAATTTCATATACCGCACCTTTATTTATCGTCCTACATTTTCCACAAGACGAATGTTCCCGTACACTGGAAACTAGCAAACACCAGTCTTGCCACTAATCCTCCGTTACTCTAGCGCTTCCTCAAAAATACCAGCCAAAATCCTCGGCGGTTTAACAAAGGCACTTTTGGTAGGTACCTTAAATTAAATGTTCGGCTTTACAATTCGACGGAATGTATAATGAATAGCACCGTAACATCTGTTAACGAAGGCGAACGATCTAGAAAGTTTTCACGCGCGGGAATAACTAATTGCGAAGGTTGGAATTCAATTTATGGTTTCTAGTGCGCCTCCCAAGAGATCACGCCATGCTGAAGTATTAATAATGCAAAACAGTGTCACGGAAAGTTTTTGATTCTAAATGTAAATTGAATTAGGAAACAAAGTTTTGAACTTCGTTGCGTCATCATCGTCTGAACTCATATTACGATAATATATTTTAGTAATTAATACAAAGTAAAATTTATAAAATGGTTGACAACCATCCTATCCCTAACAACGCTATACGTAACATTTACCTATTTAATATAACCAAACTTTTAATACTATACGATAAAAGGGAAAAGAAAAAGGTAATGTAAACTTCCCAGTAGAAATCCGCATACCGAACTGAATTGTTTTATCATGTGGGTAGCACTTTAGAGTCCTTAAAAAGATGCGAGAAACGGCATCTAGACTCCCCCAGAAACTCGATATCACCCGATGCGAATGGATTACGCCAGCCCGCCTGAATTACAGAAACCATACGTATACTTGATACATTAGGGATCGCCGTATTAGGAAGGATTAATTCTGTTACATTCCAAATGTATTCAACGTCACGTGAACCTAAAATATTGGAGGCTTAATGTTTCGATATTGAGAATACACGGTGTTGTCAAATGATTAAAGCTTAAATAATATATTATATTATATAGTGCAGTATTATTAAAGGTACGGTTTTGAATATTTCTGACACCGTTTCTTACGTATAGCTGGCGATAATTTTATTAGAAAAGAGGTTTTAAAATACTTATGGTTTTGATATTACTATATCTAAAAATGATTAAGAGAAAAAGAGTTCTTGTTTTGAGTTAATGCCAACTCAATGTTCTGTGGATGCCGCATTTTAATATTCAAGCAAAGGTGGTTGCGGTTTGGCGCCTATGAAAAAACGCAGAGGGTAGGACACGCCCTCCATTTCCGAGTCTAAACTGCCTGGGCCGCCACTCTTTTGTCTTTTAATTTCCTGTCCGCCAGAGTGCTCCCATCGTGAATTTCGCTTTCGTGAGCTTCGTTAACTTATATCGGTCTTTGTTGTTGTCTATTGAACTTTTCCATTATCGACATCATTGATTGAAACCACTAAATTTCTTGGAAAATTCTTGACGCAAAATTCATTGACCCCCTCCTAAAACAATATGAACAGCGACTCTATTCTCGTTGTCCTCTTATAAATAAAGTATGTATTTAATTTTCGATTTGTATTCGCTCCGTCTAAAATCTTGAAATGGAAATTAAAGACATCTTTATTGTAAAGTTGGAGTGTTATAGCATTTAGATCTTAATTTTCATAATTATAACAGACTTTCCATCTTTTTGGGCTGAATGCAAATAAAGATATTTTGAGTGATGAGAGTAAGAGTGAGATAAAATTTTACTTTTTTGTGAATATAATTAAGGGCTCAATATCTTTATTTTCCTTAACGACAAGGTAGAATTGTTAATTTACCATTTGTATATTGCTATGTGAATGGACCCCTTGTATAATTTGAGTTAACATTCATTTATTTTTTCGTTTCATGGCCCAGTTCTAAAAATATGTGAATAATATTAGTTTCACATTTTAGAAATATTTACCCTACAGTAGATTCTGGAAAATGGTTATACTCATCGGGCCGACCCGAGATCTGGCGACCTTCCTAATTACACCATAACATCTAAACACCGCTTAAGAGGTGCCTCTAAGGGATGCCCGTAATTTATGGTACAGTTTTCGTTGGCTAACGAAATTCAATTTCAAGGGGTCTGAAATCTCTCGCGTATTAATGATATTGAACACGATAGGCACCACTTTAATTATTATCAAAACTATCGGGTTACCTCGCCCTAATAGTGTCGATGAGCTAATCGGACTCGCTGAAGCAAACGGTCCCCACTAAAGTTATCACGGTGTTAATACAACTTGAGACGTTACTAACACAAAGGACGCTTTACGAGGGGCGCCGAGACAATAAAACCAGTGTAAAAGTCGGCTAACCGCTCCTCACGCCCACCCCGAGAAATATCTTAGCCCTCTCGATTTTTTATGAGTTGCTTAAGTCGTGCTCTGCTGTTTTTAAAACAGTCTTGCGGACTTAAGTCGAAAACTTTTGCGCTCGACGTATTGAAATAGAAGACGCTAGTTTGAGCGTGTCTGTTTCTTGGAGTATTTCTTGCAATACAACTGTGTTGCAGTTGGGGTTCGATTTGAGTGCATATACATGATGCGCATGTTTGACGGTCGTAAGTGTGAGTGGCGAGAGGCGCTGACGGCCATAATGAGAAAACTTGGCCGGCACTGAGGAGAATGCAGCCGGTAGTTAGCGGAAAATATCTAAAGGCGTCTTGCGCATGTTTATTAGGTTCTAGCTGTTCACAGTAACTTCACTAAAACTTTTGTATAACAAAAATATAAACATAGATACGTAAATTTACTGCTGGTGGTTTACTTAGTATATTACTATACAAATGTCACATACAAAATCTATCAGACACAAAACTAATTGGTCATAAATTCTTTTATTTTCATGTTATAACACAAACTCAAACATACCTATGATTATATTCAAATACATAAGTTATCGGGTAAATTACTATTCAAAAGAGTTTTAAATTAAAGTTCATAAGAAATACAACTTATTCTCATTAATTACAATTTAAATTAAAATCTCGCGAATGCAGAACGTTAAGGTGTAGAAGGAAACTTTTAATTTGGAGCCGAAAGTGAAAGGTCCTTGACACAAAATTGTCTTAGTCACTTTAATGCAACTCTTTAAATTCATAAATGCATTCGTTAGTAGGTTTTAAGCTTTAATTAAGTACTTATACCGCAGTTAAATATTATAAACAATATTATTAAATATATTACATGTGTGAGAAATGTATTAGAAAAAATGAGTGTATGAAAATGTATTACAAAATTCCAAATTGCACCATCATCCAGCTCAAATATTCCTTTACTCGATCGCAGCCATAATTACTTTTTGCAGGGCAGTATTTTAAAGATCTTAGATCTTCAAGACTTACAGGCGCATTTTTAGCACGACTACTACTACACTACGACAAGCATTAAAATGTCGGTTTTATTCATATAAGTAGCGACAATGTGTTAAAAGGTAGAGTTGGAAACATCCACGGAATTTGTTAACTGTTTAGTAAGACAGTAAAGCTAGCTAGCTTTATTAGTAGTATAGAAATTATCTCTATTTAAAAAGACCACTTTTCTTTATAGTCACGCAAGACTATAACATCATTGTACCGACATTTATTCACACCTGACCACAAACGGTGTGATTCAATTGAAACCTCGAGTAAACGAAAAGGTATCGTTACGATACCTAACAAGTCTTAATTTATACTTAGTGCAAAAATCAATGTCATGTTCAGAACTTTGTTATTATAAACTTTCTATTTTGTCTGTCTGAAATTAATATCTTGTAAATTACAAAAATAAGTTTTTTTTTTTTAATAAACACTAATTCACCGACATTATGTAAAACACACAGTCGCATTTAATAAGACTTGTTTTACATACAAACGTGCAGATTAAGAAAAGGAGTCGCATTGAAGTCGAATGGTCGAATACAGGACAACCTGAAATGCTGAATATTTTAAACTTGAGTCTGACTGAATAAAAATAGAAAATTATCTAGGATTCACAATTGAATTAATAAATGCTTATAAAACAGTCAATCATTATAGTAAAGGGCAGTAGAGTTACTAGACAGTAATCGTTGTAAGCTACAATGCTTTCACATTTTAACGCTGAAAATCTTTGATGGAAAAAAATAAAAAAATATCTAGAACTCATAATTGAATCGAATTGAATTGACCGATGCTTATCAAAACAGCTAATCTTTTCAATAAAGGGAAATCAAGTGAGCAGATAATCGTAGGCTATCCACCTAGGCAGTCGCACCCTAATCGCCGGTAGCTAACAAATGTTAATATCACTGACACTGGCCAGTACGACCGCCGATAGTTGCATGCTACAGCACTATTGATTTTGCAATCAAAGCCCCGTTTGGCTTCGACACTTCTCCGTGATTATTGGCACATCGTGACTCATACCTACACACATATAAAGATTTACGCCTATATCCCCAAAAGGGTAGGCAGATGCGTATTAATATCCAAATTTTTATAACTATAATTTAGTCCCATTTAAGAGTATACTCTCTCTTATAGATAAAGAAACGAATGAAATAGAATTACTGAAAATTTTAATTAATGTATGTCTACTTAAGGCACTCTTTTTAAAACAAACGAGAAATCAAGCTTCTAACTCCTTACTACAATTTTGTGTTGAACTCAATCTCATCATACATGCCTAGAAGAATAAAAAGTAAGCTAAATAAATGACACTACGTAAACTATGACAAAATTAATCTTTTATATTTTAATCTCCTGTTCAAAAAAAAACGAAAATGTTGCCTCAAAATACCTTTCTTCAGTTACACCTTCGTGATAACGGTTTACGCTCTTGACCAAAACAGGAACTTTGTCGAACAAAATGTCTACACAATTCCATTTTCTCTTTCACTAACAGAGCCAGCCTTAGTGAATCAGGCTCTTGTATGGACGCTTTTATAAACGCAATAATGAGGACCGCTAAGGCGGTATTCAGCCGTGCGCACTAACGAGAGGTGCCGATGAATCGCCCATGAGCCGAGCACAAAACTTAGCACTTGGGCGGTAATGGCAAGCGGCTACGGCCACCGTTCGCGTCTCCGCCTCGCCACCACCTTGACGGCTCGCCAAAGGGCTTTTAGCGAGAACCAACTTGCTTTTGCTTTGACTTTCATCGCTGAGCGAGGATTAGGCGTACCCTGGCGCGATTGGATGCGGTCCATGGATGAATAGTCAATGAATTTAGGCCAAGCAATGGTGGCGCAAACTGAAACATGCTTGTTTACATCTAACTCTGTTTCAAAAAAGTATCCAGATTTGTATTTGGCAATGTGAAATCAACTTGTAATCTAGATTAAATTGATAGGTTTACCATTTAGACCATAAAGTTTAAAATGGGTCAGCTTTTATTTGCTTGCTTCAAAATTTAATTCCATTAAAAAGAATAAGAGTATAAGTTTTCATCGAAACTTACATACATACATAGGCTCAGGCATCTCTACCATCGGGGTAGTCAGAAACAAAAAAAAAAACATAAATATGTATATATATGCAACACAAATATATATATATACATAATATATATATTTATATATAATATATTAACATTCCATAGACTAAAAACCATTGTTTAATTGTGGTGAAATATTTTGTTTTCAGAAAGCGTGGTGAAAAAAAAAAATAGATGCTCCATTTTTTAAAACATTAATTTATATAGAAGGTTAAGAATCTCCAAAGACTATAAGGAAGTTACAAATGACGTGCTTAGGTGGAAGATATCGAGCGGATCTCTCTATAAACCCGCAAAATGGTCGCAGACTTAATGAAGACGCTACGCGACGCTCATCTAAAGCATACTACGAAATTAGTCAATCCTATCGCTGCCATCTTTAACGGAGCCGGTGAGGCTGAATAATGAAATAGCTCGTTGAGACGGTGGATAGGCGATATCGACACTGGGCCCATCGGAAAGCGGTCGCGCGATCGAGCAAAAGCGAAAATCCCACGGATTCCGTGTGAGATATCTGGCTCTTTTAGGGTTATTAAGTGAAGTGGGTTTTAGGGAAATGAGGCGGCGAATAAATCTACTCTCCCTTGAAATGGAAAAATCTGTGTTCTTCGTAAATAAAGAATGCCCATGAAATAAATTAGACAGGCTCATATATTGTCTTCATCGGGGTGGCGTGGTGCGGCGAAAGCATATCCTACACAAAAATCTCCGCTCTTAAGGCCGGATTGCCAATAAAGAGAATGGAAGTAGAACGGTTAACACTGGTAAAACCGTTATTCTGTATTTATAAGAATGGAAGCCAAATGTTAATTTTCCGATTGTGAAACAAAGTATATCAATAAGAATTTAGCGTATCAATAAGAAATCTTAACAACTATTTTAAGTACCTACTTGTATTCAATATTCAAACGCTCAATTAAATATGCTTTAAATGTCATTTTAAAATATATAACAAATATTATATAATAACAGTAATGTACATTACCCTCTAAAGTAAGTAATTATAAATATTTAAAATGTATCTTGTTGTCAATACAATAGCAAAGTAAGCACTCGTGAAATGAATTATAGTTATTAAAAGGACAGTTATTAAAAATAAGTGTGAAATTGCAATGTAAATTAAGGTTAACATACATTTTGTGAATTTTAATTTAGTCCATTTTACGTAAGTACGTAGGGGCAAGCCTATTACCGTGCCACTTTTGTGAATAAGATGGAAAAATTTAGAGTAAATAGACAGAAATGAGAGGAAAGAAAGGTAAGGAAAGGATATTGCTTATACAAGACCAGTTGCTGATTATATACTTTTTGATATTAACTCAGACAAAATAAAAATAATATGACATAACATCGCAAAATACAAACCTTGTGATTCATATGTATAAGAATTTTCTTTTATATGGAAAGTTATAATTATTTCTTTTATATATTTTTCTTTGACAAAAACAGCTTAAATTTTTTATAGTCCAGTAAGACGACTAAAGCGATAATAAATTCGCAAATCTTTTCATAACAAATAAGGTGTTTTTTTTTTTATATAATGTAATAACAATAGTATTTCTTTAACTTATGTTGGCCGGATAAACATATTTATTTTAAAACTTTAAACCAACCTGTATACAAAAATGGAATCAAAACATGGCTATGACTTAAAGTTTAGACAGATGTCACGATCAAAGTCTAAAATAAAAATTAAATAACAAATTCGCAAGGTACGTATTTTCTTCTCTTTTACATAGCCCAAACTGACATATTCATTTCTTTCCTTCGGTTTTATTAAAGGCGAATACAAAAGGTGCGCCCTCGCCCGAGCGAGCTCAAAGCCCGATGCACACCCAGGAGCTAAGCTTACCCGGTACTCCGCAAGCGTAACTTGCAACAAAATCCCTCGTTCACGTTTCCATCTCGTACTGCACAGTACAGGGGATCGCCTTTAACGTATACCACGTTTGCAACTGAGACGTCGGGTTTGGATGCGCGGTAATGACGGTAATGCGTTTTCTGAATGAATGAACGAATGAATAGAAGGATTTTACTTCCAACTAACCGTTGGTTTAAGGAAAAGCGCATCCGTTGCCATGCACCTGGTAAGCTTTTCATAGCTAACTTTTTATAGCTTCAAAAAACACCTGGCTGTATTTAGATAAATTTTGAATCTCCATTTTAAATAGTATGATAATATTTAAAATTAATATAGCGAACG
Organism: Tyria jacobaeae; assembly: GCA_947561695.1. Classification (NCBI taxonomy): domain Eukaryota; kingdom Metazoa; phylum Arthropoda; class Insecta; order Lepidoptera; family Erebidae; genus Tyria; species Tyria jacobaeae. The sequence continues at coordinate 16,593,968 of OX387209.1, forward strand.
AGTTTCGAGGAAAGCGTTCTCATATCAAACAAGTAGTAAACACTTCATAGCAATATTATATTGACTTATTATACTATGCAACATATTTATCTACTTATATGTAGATCAAAATTATAATTTGGATCCACATACATAAAAATATAAGAAGTTAAGCAATGAGTAGATATGTAGGTAGGCTAGTACTACCAAATCGTTTGAGATTTTGAATACTCTATGAAGAAGCTTATCTTCAACTAAAACAATAAAAGAGCCATAAAGAAAAGTTTTCTATTAGCATTCAAAAGTTTGTGAAAATCTAATCATTTTCCATCTCAGCAACTTTTCAACGCGGTTTTCTTTATAAGTAGATTTTATTTACATTATATTAATAATGCATCGTTTTACATGACGTGTGCAATTGACCTAAGTATTCACCAAGCGAGACTGATACTGCTAGGTCGAGTTGAGCATTTATTAATCAATGCCCCAGCAAACGGTTGGCGACACTCAAAGGGTAGATGAGTCGATTAATTCAATTTTCCAACTCGGCGCTTTGATTGCGACTGCAACAAGACTTAAAACTGTTTTCTATTTGCCCTTTTTATGTGCAAGTCCGTAGAAGCAAAGGAGTTGAGGTAAATATAACAGACTACAGTGTGAATATATGAAGTTAACTTATTCAATTGGAATATAGATCAATATTTGGAAATTTGTTACTCGATTAAGAGAATGCAAAAGTAATACCTATATAATTTATTATAATTGTATCTACACTTTAGACATATTACAATTGTTTCTTTTTTTTTTGGCCGTTAGAGAGCCATGCCAAAACACAAGTGGGCCAGCCCGACACGAGTAATACTACGGTCTCATAAAACCTGTAGACAAACAATGCTTTCATTGTATTGCCGAGTGAGTGATGTTACCGGAGGCCCAACTCCCCCTCTTCTCTTTCGACTCCCCTCATCCTCCATATCCTTTTCCCTTCCATTCCCCTTCTGCTCTTTCATCTTCCCTTATCCCCCTTCCCAATCACCTTAAAATGCGGCAGCTCACTTACGACTCGTGAGTTGCCGGTGTCCATACAATAAATAAAATTGTATGTGTAAATATATGTATATATATGTATATATTATCTGTTTTAATTGTAATTTGTTTTTACTTAGTTTAAGTTGTTTACTTTTCTTTCTCTTATTTTTGTATATTTTTTTTTTACTATTTGTGCACCACCATTACCTAATACTTTACAGTATAGTCCATCAGGTTGTCTGGAAGAGATCGCAGGTTGTGATAAGACCGCCATTTTTTTTAAAGAATACTAGCAACGTGGGTCACACATTACTAGTATCCTTGTTAACCCCCTCATCTAAGCTAAAAGCTGCTTGTGTTAGGGGTGGGAGGGGTTTAAACCCGCAACCAATTGATCCAACGTCCGACGCTTCAGCCATCACGCTACCGCCGCTTTATTTGTATTCATCTGTACTCACTCACTATTATGTTCTTTGTACAATGTACAATAACAAAACACCTTACGTGTACAATTAAGAGTATCTATCTATCTATCTATCAATATATTCTCGAAAATTTATATTTAATCAGGCAGTATAAGTATAGTGCCTGATTGAGTGCCTGATATAGACAGTATAAGTATACTGTCTGTCTGATAAATAACAATTCAATCCCTTGGACGCCTGTTGCGAGCCACAAGAAGATGGGGTGGTCCTACATTTCTCCACCACACACTTATTTACCTTTCTTTATAATTTTACAGTTCACGTGAATCCTGCATTTTAAAGGGTAAGTTAATGAATAAGGGTCTTAGTGTGGAGAACATCTACGTAACGTTTACATAGAGCGACGCCGATCTTGTCTAGCGAACATAAGCCGAACCTTGTACTTTGTAAGTACGTGTCCTGCATCGCGCAATAGAATTCTCACGCTGATTAGCTTTAAGTAATAATATACAATTATATATGAATCTATCTAAATCAGTTAATCCACAAATAGATATGATTTATAGAGTCAGCACAAAGTTCACCAAAATTAATGTGTTTACATTAATTTCGGTACATAAGCGTTTTTTTTTTGTAAGTAAGCGGTTATCAGTAGACTAAAAATTTACAATTTGCTTTTGGTAAGATTTTTTTTAAGTAATTTAAATTGATTTTAGATTATTTTAGACATTACTAAAGCCAAACAATATAAATTGGTATCTAGCAGAGTAATTGGTTAGTTGTTCTTTTTAACCAAATTACAAGGAATTTCAAATGTCAGCTCTATTTGTGACAATGACACGTTTAATAAGAATTAACTAAAGTTTACATCACAAGCGACTGGCCTGTTCATCTAGTAGTAAGTGACTCTGACTGCTTAGTCATAGGTTGTGGGTTGGATTCCCATACGGGACAAATTTATAATTTATTTTATAGTTTATTACATTTTTTAATTTCTGTGACTGCCTCATTGATCTAGAGGTTAGCATATACCACTAGCGATCAAGAGGTCTCGGGTTTGGACAAAAAAGTGCTACTGAGTTTTTTTAATAAGGAATTTTCAGAAAAAGCCCGAAGTTGGAAGTTTTACACGCCCATGCCTCGGACAGCACGTTAAGCGTCGGTCCCGGTTCTCATGAACACCTAAGACAATCAATATTGGAATGTCAGTGCCCTCAAAAATCCTGACAACTAGTCCAACTGTAGAATTCAGTTAGCCCTCAGGGTTGTGGAGGTCGGATATCAGTTGCTGAGTGCAAAAACTGATATTCAGGCAACAACTGGTAGGACTAGAAGCCAACCCCAATATAAATGGGAATAATAAGGCTAGGTATGATAATTTGTGTAATGGACAAGTAGTTATCTCGAGAGTGTAGAAGGCATAATAGTATGTCATGCACATACCTATATAAACAAAGAAGGTATGTCAAGAAATACTCCATGGAAGTACCTCGTTTTACGAATAAATGGGCACCAGTTAAGTATTGGAAATCATACGGTTATCAATTCGCCGTGCGTGGTCATAATGAAAACACAGGGTTCTTGACATAAACGCAATGTCTACTTCAATCGATGACTCGAATCAAATGTTTAATGTTTTGCATAAGTGGCAGTTTGCATTGGGGTCGGTGACTCGTAATGAATGTCTCATTGATATAGAAGGAGATTGTGGCTGACAATGTGTCTTAGAATTATTATTTTGTAAAGTAAAGATTTTTTTGTTTTCATTTGAAATACCTACATTTTACTAGTAGATACCAAATAAAATTAAATATTTTTTGATACAAATACAGTTTACCATGTGACCGAGCTTTATAAATACCTCAATATATTTATTAATGATCATAAAAAAAGAAACTTTAACTAATGTATATAAATTTATAGGTATATAAAAATTTTCGAGTTAGAAATTATTTATAGATATACATATAGGATATCGATCCCAATTGAATAATATTTTTAAGTAAGTGAGAAAATATTATGTACATAGCAGAAGCAGCAAGAAAACGTGAAGCTTTCTATGAAAAATTCGAACAACTAGTCTGAATTCCTTAAACGCGCACGCGTCATGAACAAGTAGTGATTATAAACCCGGTTGTACCAACGCATCTACCGTTTCATTCCCAGGGCTGCCCTAAAATTCCCCACGTAAAATAATTGCTTTATTTTTTTACAATCTGTATAAAACTACTATTTTGACGGAGTGTAGGTAGAGAGGGATTCTTAAATACAATATCGTTACACCCACGGTCATGCAAATCGTATGCGTTATTTGCTGAATCAAACCAACGCGAACGGAGCAATGGCTTTTTACCACAGAGTTATGTCACATTTAGCGTTAACATCAATAAAATACACAACCAAAACACAATATAAACTTGTTTAAGAAAGTTTTTTAAAGTAACATCTTTAGAAAACTTTCTTTTATAAATATCGATAACTTTCTATGTATTGGAAAAAGACAGCCCTGCTATAAGACAGCTTTACGCGGTTTTACAACCTGTCTGTATGACAGCTGCTTCCTTTCCATTTAGTTAGTAATGGACGAGACGTTAGAAATACTTAAAAAAGTAACAAAAATACTGTGTATCCGAATATATGGTGAGTTTAAAATAGTTTTTTTTGTAACAAAACGATTCCCTAATTTACTGAGACTTATTTTTTTAAAAGGTGCACTTTGTTTTTGACTCATCTAAGAATTTCATAGAAATTAAAGTAACCATAAAGAAAAGTTTTTATTTGAAAAAAAAATATTTTATAGCCTACCACTACAAATAGGTGAGGTTTTATGAAACAACGAAAAAAATACATGTAGTAACGGTATACTTATTTTATGCGTCACAAATTATGCTCGTACAAATACAAGATCATATGGTGAAACAACAACAACGTATTTATAATGACACAAATGCTGAGATTATGACATTAAAACTGTCTGTAAGTATCTTTTAGACCTCCGACAACAATATTAATAAACACACCAACAAGGTTACGTGACTACAGGCTGTAAAAGTTTTTCAAACGATCAGATTATTCAGCGTGTGAAATCGGAACTTTGTTCCCATGCTAAGACATTAAACGTCCAAATTACATGCGTTTAGTCATTCTAAACGGTCTGTCAAGATGTTATTGTCTACCTCAGTGGCGCTTTTTGCCGTTATCCGGTATATATAACTAACTATTCATATCGTTACATAATACAGTGGTATATCAAATATCGCTGTGACCAACTTGCGTGCTAAGAAACGTAGACTGACGTGGGCTTATGGACCGTGAAACTGCGGTTATTCGGTCCGTGTGAAGATCCCAGTCGAAATAGTAGACGTAAAAATAAAAACATTCAACATAAAAGATGACAATAAAAACAGATAAATATAGAGGTATATAACGGACAATAATATTTTTGTTTTCTTGTTGTACTGAACCTGTTAAAATTTAATTGAATAAGGCAAAAATATGATAAATTTAATTAGGATGTGATGCTATTTGCTGTATATGATTATTTGTAGCTAACAACAAATACTCTGTGATGGTGTACAAGTAACGTATTATCTATCTAACTATATAGTGAGTTTGAGTCAATTGTGGACTAAGAGTAAAAAGTCACAAGAATCATTCTTAATTCATAAATTTACTTTAGTATGAATGTGAAATAAAAGTTAATTATAAATAATACGTGTCTTAATTTTTAGTTCCAAGGAGAAATTAATTCGTTTAGTTACACACTAACGTGACACATCCCAGAAAATAGTAAATTGTATGAACCCACAAATATATGTATATTTACTTCCCCGTTCAAAAACAAAGTTTACTTTGCTGATAAAAAGAAATCTGACGTACATATACACGTACACATGTATATACCTATATTGAAAGTGTACCATATAATAATTTTATATATAAAATAACTTTAACTAGTACACAAACAAATCATATAACAATAATAAGTTTACGACAACCAAAGTAGCACAATTTCGTAAACATCAATTCTAAAACTTCAATGCTTCACGTAAAAAATGACACCTAAATAGAATATTCAAAGACAGTCAAATATTCCAATGTTGCGGTAAAAAAAACCACGAACGTGTTCCGCTCAGTATCAAATGTATTTAACCAAAATTCAAAAAGTTCTCACAGTCTCGGTCCACTGCCCACGAATATAACGTCTTCAAAGCTTCCATAATTATTTTTCTAGTGAACCAATACAACAATTATTCAATTCGTCACGATCTGTGTGAATTGATCCTATATATTACGAGCAGTAAAAACACTATTACAAATTCTTTATAATTGTTCAAAACAGTTTAAATTTAGTTCGATTCGGTGTAAAGTGAAAACAAGGTCTTTGAAAAGCCATATTCGGTTGTTAGTTTGTATTTAACAAATGGTCGCTATTAATTATTACGAGTACTCGTGATATACATATGTACATGCCCATAGAGAATTGCTATTATATCAGAGAATTGAATTTTACGAGGGTATAAAATTGGTGGAAACAGTGGTGAAAGTCAAATGACATAAAAAGTTTCTGTGACTGCTTTGACCTAATTAAACATAGCCAATGCATGTAGGTCACGTTATATAAAGAATATATAACGGACTGATGAAACTCACACAGCCTTAGTCTAGAACCTCAATCGTAGGTGACAATTAAAATTTTGTTCTAGGTCAGGTGAAAAGTATTTAATTAATGAATTACTGAAAATGTTATTCCCAGTTTTCCATATAATTTTGCCAACACATGTTATTTAACTAAAATTTGTATTAACGGAACGAAGTATACTTATAAATCATATGACTTATAAGAAATTACACTTACAAAACAAAAGTACAAATTGCGATTGAATATTGCAAGACTATGCCATAATTCAATCTTACAAGTTGCTTACCTGGCCATAACAAGATTCCCTTAGGACACAACTACACTTGTTTAGGTGTAAACACCTATCGTGTTTACACCTAAACAAGTGTAGTGTAGTATCAGCAATTACGTGCCTAGAAAATTCAACGGCACATTTACTCTATAAGGCATCAGCTAAACTGATATTCTGATATACGTACAACATATCGGTGCCTTCAGTCGTTTAGTCCTCCCTATTCGAAATTCACGTCAAGTCTTCGTATTTGAAATTCAACGCGGGGTCCCGGTAGTACGTATTGTTTCAGTCGGTACTACTTAAGGCGACGTTCACGTTTATAGATAGAAGACATAGAGTACGTAACTATCGGTAGTTACAAATTAATTTGAGCTTTGATGTGCAAGTTGATTGTGAGTCCCTTCTTTATATTCTATGGTTATAAATCGGTAATAATATCTTGAAGATCATTTATCATGTTTAACATTCGGTTAATTTGAAATTGTTAAGCGTTTAAGTTATAACTTTAGGAATTAGATAAAATAATGTGTTATAAAAGTATAGTTTGAATAGTATAAAATATATCACTTATGATTTTGGAAGCAAGGTTTAATAAGATAATAAATGCTTTTAATAATTACGTATAAAACATATATTATTTAGAAAAAAGTACTGTAACTCACACTGGCTCTAAATTATGCCACTTTAAGCTTTCATAAGTTGCTTTATCAAACTTGATATCTCGTTTGTCTAATTTCTTAAGAGCATAATAATTACATTATAATTATAACAAATCCAATAAAGAAAGTAAAACACGTGACGCACAAAATAAATATAATAAGGTAAAGACGACTCCTTAACCAATGCACTCGTTTACTTCACAAAAAACAATGACCAACTCATTCGAGTGACTCATTGATATTCATCAATACTTACAATAAGTACCCATTCATACACATATATAAAAACGACAATATAAAGAAATAATAACCGATTTATATCGTTCGTTATCTACTCCAATCAGAACAATTAAAATAAACGTAATCGTTAAGATAATGTGCAATAATGGTGCCGAACCCACTACACTAAGAGTACCCACTTTGATTACAGGCTCTGACTATTTCTACTAACTACGGTACAGAACTGTTAATTTGGTATAACGTGAATTGGTGTTGGGTAGAGAGGGTAGCCTTAAACTTAACTAGAAGCTATAAAAATGAATAGACTTGGAACAAGAAAATGGCTTACAGCTTAGCTTTCGTTTTAACATGTTTGCAGGATGTTAATAATCAGCAGCTGCTCGTTCTTTATTTAGTAACGATATTAGGTTAATGTGAATAAATTGATATGGATCCCTGACTTTTAGCCTTTGAAACACTTACTAGCCTTACAAACTATTTGAAATCTTATTAATTTTACAAGAATTTTGTTTGTCTTTCAGAAATGTTGTTTAAACATAGAGTATCATATTTCAATGGAATTTTCATTTTCATTTTCATACAACCATTTAAAAGCCTTATCCAGAGGTAGAGTACTATTTTTTTCTTAAAAGGAAGTTAATTAGTAAATTAGCAAGGGACTTATCTTATAATCAGGCATTAATTCCGCCTTGAGCAGTACAGTAAGTGCGGGAAGTATAATAAATAAATAAATAATCTTATATTTAAAATAAATACTTTATTGGTATGTTGGAGTTCATATATTTCAAGTTATAAATATCTGACAAGGAAAAACCTTTTTCATTACATAGCTCCTTTACAAACTATAAAAAAATTGTGGTAATTTAGTACCAATTCTACCAACTAATACGAGTACACCACTTTGCACATTCAAACTTCACGAGGAACCAGTGTACTTACACACTATATGTTCATACATCATAGACATACTGGTTTTAAAAATGGGCATCTTGTCACACGGGCCGTGTGACTACGACTACATTCTGCATCAGTCCGTTGATAAAGCCTACCGAGAGCCACTTGAGGTGGTGGTCGAAGCACTTGGCAACAATCAGTGAGCAGATATGAGTTCCGGAACAATGATTGCCATATCTACATACATATTGCGCTGCCGCGCCGAGTGTTGTGGGTTCGATCCCCGCACGGGACAACACTTTGTGTAATCATCAAATTGTTGTTCTGAGTCTGGGTGTTCTTTGTGTCCGTTGCTTGAAAGTTTGTCCCCCGCGACACAGGAATTAATCCAAGTTCGGAAGTCTTTTCAAGAAAAAAAAAACATAATTTTCTTATTATACCAGCTATAAGATGGAGTTCTATTTCTTATGAAACTGTCAATATGCCAACTCAATAATAATTACTACAACGGTTGAAGAAGTCCTTAGTGTTGTCAACATTTAGCACTTTATTTCGTATTTTAGGGGTATGCAACTATAGCGCAATGATCATTAGTAGGTAGTAAACAAGATATGTTCATACATCATAAACATATCGCCGGATACGCTACCAACGGATACACCAGTTACTTGAGTCAGTAGTTACTGTATCTGTATTGTATGGATCTCTGCTTTATTTATTATGTGTTATGCTTTAACATAACATGTACAGTTATTAACAGAATAATAAAAATAATACACCATTGAATTAAACTGTGTAATCCAACGGTAAAAAGTGTTTAAATTATGTATTTATGTAAGGATACATTGCGTTCGTTCCGTTACTACAGAACTAAATATAGTGTTCATTACCTTTATGTTTTCATTCCGTCTGTTGATGAGTTTAATCAAAGTTTATTCATTTGAGCCATACCAGTACCTACTATTTGCGGATTTTTGTTTCAAACTCGCGCGGTCAATGACTGTTCTTTCTTACTGTAGAAAAACAATTTGGTCAGAAAGATAGAACTTAGACTTAGCTGAGGCTTGGAACCCCCCCCCCCCCCCAACTGTATCCTTACGTTGTCGTCGTGGGGGGGCTTGCGCGGGTCAATGATCCCTGGGGCTGTGCCGGTAGAGCTACTCATGCCGGATTGGCCCAGGGAGAGACTCCAGACTAAGCAGGATACCCTGTGGGACCCTTCCAAGGGTCACTCAGAGTTGCTCCGCTATCCTCAGCGGAGGAGCGAGGACGGGCTCGGCGTGCATTCATACTGCCACCGAGCAGGCATTTGATCTCGATGCCACCGTCGGCATATGGTAATCCCGAAAGGAGTCTCGCGGCTTTGATCGGGGGCGAGGGTCTTGACTTAGCCGCCCGGACTGCGAGGAGAAAACCTCTATAAAAAATTACCCCGAATCTCGTGTTCTGGTGCGTGACCATGGGATGCATGGCTGATGGGTGGTTCAGTCGCAAGCGCACTTCCAGCCGGGGTAACTGCGGACCCCTCGGTTGGGTATAAATCTACGCTTGCCCGGGTAATGGGGATCTCTGCCCGGGTGGACCTTTAGTTCTCCCCTACTCGTGGGTATAGCTATGGAAAATATAAATAATAATAAAACCAACGATAACAAGACGGAGAAAATAAAACAAGGACGAAGAAGGAGCAGGAGGTTGGCGGCAGAGGCTTCGTCGACCGACGACGAGGTCTCATGTGAGACCACTTGTTCGATGGAGCTCCCAGAAGGCAATCTGACTCCTGGGAGCAATATAACTACAATACAGAATCGCTCAAGGGCCGTGAGTGCAGTGGCTGGCTCAATAGACGACATGTGTGTGGAGCTCCGTGACACTGAGAGTCGCAAGCGCGGACGCTCCACAGAGTCAGATGGCGAGACATCCCATTTGATGCTGCCCCCTAAAGTGGCCAGTAGCCACAGAGGGAGGTCTCGCACGCCGGTTTCTTCTACCGCGGGATCAGCCTTCTCGAGAAGGGGTGCCTATGCCCAGGTTAGAGCGGAGGGTGAAGTGGTAGCGGAGGAGGAGATTGCGGATCTCCTGCAAAAGATCCGGAACTCGGTGGAGAGGGGTTCCGTCTCCCAGACACCGGAAACAATGCAGGAAAAAGCTAACGCGGCGGTGGCTATAATCCACAAAGTGGCCACTAAGTCCGCGAACCTTAAGGGCTGCTTTGTGAAAGCCCTTAAGGACTCCTCGTCTGCTGTCTCTGAGGTGGTTGGGTCCCTCATTGGAGATGTGGCACGCCTCCAGGCAGCGAATGATCGCCTGACGGAGCAAGTGGCTGATCTAAGCGCTCAGTTCGCCAAATTTCGGGCACAGGCGGTTCGTCCCGAGCAGCAGAGCTTGGTTGGGGGGCAGCCTGCTGCCTCTTCATCGCCCCCAGAGGTGCTGGAAGTTCCTGATTCCCACCTGCGTCAAGTTATTGAAGCAGTGTGGAGAATGATGGACGGGCGCCTCGCGGGTCTGGAGGCAAGGCTGCCTCCCGCGCCCACCGTTCGGCCTCCTCTCGGCGCTGATAAGATGAAGGCGGCATTGGCTCCGACAGTACTCCCCGTCTCGGGAGGCCGCGTCACTGCTTCCTACGCGGCGGCGGCATCGGTGAAGCCCCCTAGGGTCGTGTCAAAACCTGGGCGACTGGTTAAGAAACCGACGGGTTCAGCCAAAGAGTTCCCTCCACTCCCTTCACCGGGTTCTACAGGTGCTCGCACTGATACTGCAGATGTGTCTGCCCCCTCCACTTCTGCCATCTCTGCTGCTGCCCTTTCCAGGGATGGGTGGCAGAAGGTTGAGGGGGGCAAAAAGAGCTCCCGAAAGCGGAACAAAAAAGCCGCCAAAAGTGCAGCGTCTACGCCTCAAACATTACAGGGAGCAGTGACCAAGAAGCAGGAAAGGAAGCTACAGGCGCCTAAAACGGCGGCTGTGGTGGTCACCTTGTTGCCTGAGGCGGCGAATGGTGGGCTATCGTACGCGACCCTATTTAAAAGGGTCCGAGATAGCCTAGGTTCTGAGTTCGGGGCCTCAGGTGTAAGGCTGCGTCTAGCACAGACGGGGGCTCGGATCCTTGAGTTTCCCGGGGCTGAGGGTTCAAAAATGGCAGATACCGTTGCGGAGAAGCTGCGGGGAATATTCCCAGTGACGGATGGTGTCAGGGTCGCCAGGCCCACCAAGTGCGTGGAGGTGCGCATCTCAGGCCTGGATGATTCCGTTACGGTCGATGATGTCCGGGTTGCAATTCGGGAGAATACCGGGTGCAGCGCGGACAACATTAGGGTCGGCACCATCCGCCCCGGTCCAGGTGGTCTTGGCGCGGTGTGGGCTAGTTGTCCTGTAGCGTCAGCCAAAATCTTGAGCGACGCCGGTAAGGTTCTCATCGGTTTCGTGAACGCCAGAGTCACAGTCCTGGCGGCGAGACCGATGAGGTGTTTTAAATGCCTAGGCCAGGGACACACCCGCGTCAAGTGCGGAAGTTGTTTCGACAGCAGCGGACTCTGCTTCCGCTGCGGTAGACCGGGGCACAGAGCAGCGGAATGCTCAGCCGCCCCTCACTGCCCAGCGTGTGCGGCTGGTAATTTACCAGCCAATCACCAGATGGGGCAGAGCGGTTGCAGGCCTCCTCGCACTTCTCCCCAAACATCGGTGGCTAGCCAATCGGCCCAGGCTGCCACCGATACCAATCGAGCGTCATCACCGTCGCCCATGGAGGAGGCTGTAGAGACGATCCATTAATGGACCAAGTCTCCAGCCTCCTTGTCCAGACGAACCTGAACCACTGTGCCGGTGCGCAGGACCTTTTCCTGCAAACCATGGCAGAGTGGTCGATAGGTGTAGCCGTAGCTGCAGAACCTTATTATGTTCCTTCCCGGCCCAACTGGCTGGGTGACCGGGACGGCTCTGTAGCAGTCGTTGGCTCCACGGCGGCTCATTCCCCGCCCTTGTCGTTAATAGACAAGGGTACTGGATATGTTGCTGCTGAATGGGGGGGCATCACCATATACGGTGTTTACTTTTCCCCCAACCGGAGTCTGAGCGATTTCGAGGTCTTCCTCAACAACTTGGAGACCTCGATACGGCGGCTAGCGTCTGGGCACGTCCTAGTGCTGGGGGATTTTAACGCGAAGTCCGTTGCGTGGGGATCCCCCAGGACGGACGCACGGGGCGACGCTGTAGAAGAGTGGGCAACATCGGTGGGCCTCTGTCTCCTAAACAGAGGCTCCACCAACACGTGTGTGCGACAGCAGGGGGGGTCGATAGTGGACCTTTCGTTCGCTACCCCTGTTCTCGCCGCACGAGTAAGGAACTGGCGTGTCCTGGAAGAGGTTGAGACGCTCTCGGATCATCTTTACATTCGATTTGAGCTCTCCCGGACCCAGGACCCCAGTAGGGGTCACACGGTGCGGCGATTCTCCCGTTTTCCGCGGTGGGCTGTTTCAAAATTACATAGGGACCTACTGGAGGAGGCAGCCATAATTTATTCTTGGCTGTCTCCACAGCCTCCTACTGAGGAGGTAGACACAGGGGCAGGCCGCTTCTGCGTTGCAGTAACGCATATCTGCGATGCGGCCATGCCCCGGATTCGAGGTAGTCGGCCTCCAAGGAAGGAGGTCTACTGGTGGTCCCAGGAGTTGGCGGATCTCCGCTTGGCCTGCATTCGTGCCCGGAGATCCTACACCCGCAGCCGTCGGCGTCACCGCGAAGAAGGGGAAGAGGACCGGCTTCATGAAGAGTACCGAGAGGCACGGAAAACTCTGAAGCTGGCCATTTGCCGCGCCAAAGAGGAGAAAAGAAAGGAGATGCTGGAGGGTCTCGATCGTGACCCCTGGGGTCGCCCTTATCGTGCGGCGCAACAAAAGCTCCGCGCGTTGGGCTCCCCCCTTACCGAGACTCTCCAGCCCAGCTTCCTGCGAGAAGTGGTTGAGGGCCTTTTCCCGCAACGGGTGGAGCACTCACCCCCGTCGATGGCCCCCTTGGCCGGTGACGACGGGGAGTTCGAGGAGGAAGATGTTTCACCCGTCACGGAGGCGGAGATAGGGGCGGCTGTTTTACGGATTCGCTCCAAGAAAACCGCCCCCGGACCAGACGGAATCCCTGCCCGAGTCCTGGCCCTGGCTCTTGACCACATAGCGGACCGCCTCAGGGAGGTATTCGACGCTAGCCTGTCGTCCGGACGCTTTCCTGATTGCTGGAAAAGCGGGAAGCTGGTGCTTCTAAAGAAGCCGGGACGGCCTGCCGACTCGGTTGCGGCCTACAGACCCATCGTGCTGCTGGATGAGGCGGGTAAACTGTTTGAGAGGGTACTCTCTGCCCGCATCGTCCGGCACCTGGACGAGGTAGGCCCCGATTTGTCGGACGCCCAATTCGGTTTCCGAGCTGGTCGTTCGACGATCGGTGCTGTGTTGCGTCTGAGGGCCGTAACCGAAGAGGCAGTGAGCTGTGGCGGCGTGCTGTTGGCGGTGTCATTGGACATCGCCAACGCATTCAATAGTCTGCCATTCAGTTGCATCAGGGAAGCACTCCGCTATCACGGGGTGCCACAGTACCTGAGGCGACTAGTGGCAGACTATTTAGAGGAGCGTACCGTCATGTACGAGGACCGAGAGGGACATCTGAGTCGTCGGCCCATGTCGTGCGGTGTTCCGCAGGGATCTGTCCTTGGACCGCTCCTGTGGAACATGGGGTACGACTGGGCCCTTCGAGGTGACTTCCCCCCCGGGCTGGGCGTAATCTGTTACGCTGATGACACTTTGGTCACGGCTCGGGGGGCGAACTTTCAGGAGGCGGTGCGTTTGGCCACCAGAGGAGCCTCACTGGTGGTCAGGCGCATCGAGGCGCTGGGCCTGAGGGTGGCCCTGGACAAGACGGAGGCCCTTCTATTCCATTGGCCCCGTCGTGGTCCGCCGCCTGGCGCCTCAATCATGGTCAACTCGGTTCTCGTACCGGTTCGGGCCCACATAAAATATCTGGGCCTGATCCTTGACGGGAGGTGGCTCTTCGACGAGCACTTTCGGCAGCTTGCTCCAAAGCTGGTCGGCGCTGCGTCCGCCCTTGGGCGACTTTTGCCCAACTTGGGAGGACCCAGCGTCGCAACAAGACGGCTGTATACGGGGGTTGTGCGGTCAATGGCACTATACGGTGCACCGGTGTGGGCGGAGGCTCTGACCGCCCAGAATAGGGCACGCCTCTGGCGTCCTCAGAGAGCTATGGCGGTTAGAGCCATACGCGGTTACCGCACCGTATCAACGGAGGCGGCATGCGCGTTGGCCGGAACGCCCCCGTGGGATTTGGAGGCGGAAGTGCTCGCCGAGGTCTATCGGCGAACGGCTGATTTCCGGGCGGTTGGTGGCAGTCGGCCCCCGCCCGAAGAGGTACGCGAGTGGCGTGAGGCCGCACGCCGAGCCACAATGGTTCGTTGGTCGTCCCGGCTGGAGGCTCCACGTGCTGGCTTTGCCGCCGTGGAGGCGCTCCAGCCGGTCATTGTCGAATGGGCGGGTCGGCAGCACGGGACTCTTTCCTTCCGACTGACGCAGGTTCTTTCCGGGCACGGCTGCTTCGGGAAGTACCTGCACTCGGTCGCTAGGAGGGAAATGAGCCCCGTCTGTCACCACTGCGACTGTAGTGAGGACTCGGCTCAGCACACGCTTGCGGTTTGCCCTTCTTGGGCGTCGCAGCGCCGGGCCCTCACTGCAGTTATCGGAGAGGATCTGTCGCTACTGGCTGTTATACGCTCCATGGCCAGTAGCGACAGTAATTTTACCGCGGTTGCAACCTTCTGCGAGGACGTTATCTCGCGGAAGGAGGCGGCGGAGCGGGCCCGGGAGGATGATCTCTATTCGGACCTAATCCGCCGCCGGCGAACCGGGCGGCGGAGGCGCGCCTACCAGCGCCTCATGCCACCCTGAGTGTGGCCGCGGGTGGTCGGGACGGGTTTTCCCCTCCACCTGCTTTAGTGGCCAGCCGCGAGGGGGTGACGTCCGCGTGTGTCTGGACGCCGCCTTATTGATAGGTTACCCGTAGGTGGTGCCCGCATAGTGCGGGCAGGCGCTAGGAGAGGTCCGGATGTCTTAATAAAGCTGTTCCCGGATTTCTCCTATTTTAAGCGCAGTATGGCACACCGTGTGGTTTTAGTCGGTTCGATTCCGACACACTGTTCCACCGAAAACCCCGGTGGGATGACGGCCCGAGGGGGTTTCCACACGAAAAAAAAAAAAAAAAAAAAAAAAAAAGGCTTGGAAACCCCGATCTCGTAAATTGGTATTTATGTACCTCTTATATCTGATACAACCACACTGTACAACAGCCAAATCAAAAAGATGATCGAATCTATAGTACCCACATATGTACGTATATTATGTGTTTAAACCTTTCATGACGAGGGGGGTAACTTTCGGTTTCAGGAATGATTAAAATAAATTAATACTTAATCACTTGTATTTAGATTGAATAGATACTACTTCTAAATCTCTGTCATAACAAATTCAAATACTTATGATCCGTTAACGTTATTGTAACATGTATGCAAACCAATTTCGAAGAAAATCTAATTTCATCTTGTATCTACAGGCAACGCAAACCACTGCGGAGATGACGGACGTAGGCTTTCGTCCGAGATGCTTCTCTTCATTAAGAGCGAAGGCAGGGGGCGGGACAAGGCGAGAGCGATAGCTTTATGGGACAATTTGCATTTACACGAGCTCCGGCACAGATTACGGTCGCACTTATCCGCCTGTCGAAATGAGGCGCTCACAACCCCCGACAACGCTCGCAACCTACGGCCAAACAAGCTTTTGTTTATATTTCCTTGTATTTTTCACCCGCCATTTGTTTTGAAGGCCCATTTCTAAAATATGAAGGTTTTTGAAACATCAAAAATATTTTATCATAGGTATACCAAGGATGCTTTTAGTTTACATGGCCACTTTTTATGAGTGTATGGCTACGCTACACTGAACGATAACATAGCTCTTAAAATCGATTTTTTTATCAAATAGAATCTTTTTAGTCACTTGAATAATCATCAAAGCAAACATTTTATTGTCTTTTATAAAATATATTATGTAGTTTCATCAACAGTGTAACGATAAGCATGCGAACAAAATAACAGTCACTAAGGTCTAACAAAGAGGACTTCACAATGGCTACAAAGCATATATAACCGAAAGCAAATCCCAGCTGACCCACTTACGGATAGCCACCTTTGAATCGCTCTGACAAAAGCATGTCGATGCAAGAACATAATGTCCGAACGACCGTCGAAGCCTCAATTTAGCCCGCATGGACCTATATAGAATCTAGAGATCACACGAAACGACGAAGCAAGGCCTGAAATCTACATACTAAAGGCTACACCTACCGTATACATACTAGTACAACACAAATGTTATACCTATTAAGATAAACGATAGTCGATTCGAACCATAAAATTTTATCACGAACCTCTGATTCGAAATAGGCAAGTGCTATTAACCTATGTTAAAATACAAGTTAGTAAATTGCTCTAGAAATTGGAGATAGTTATTTTCCCGCTTTGAGTTACAATAACCCCCGTAGCAGATCGATGTAACCTGGGTTTTAACGTCATATTTTAAGATACAATCGGCACAAAGCTGTATTTCAAAATCCTGTAATTAAAATATCCAAGTTTAAAACCGGATCGCAAACAATTTATAGTAAAGATTATTAAGATTTTCATCTATGGACTACCGCTTTGACATTTGAACTGAACTATAACTGCTATAACAGCAAAATTATAATTTTACGTTCTCTCGGTGAAAAGAGGCGATGAAAGCTACTGTAGTTAATATAATTCTAAAAATATCTTACTCGAGTGCCGTTAAAAGACTGAAAATTTACTGGCATCCTTTATGCAAAAACGGTTAAAATACATTTCCCTTGACCCATTTTATGTTAAGTAATAACATAAACTTACTTATTACTCACAAAAAGTGAATTAAGGAATACGTAAAAATATTTTGCATGGTATATAATGATTTAATTTTAAAGCATACCTAAAAAACTTAAGTTGTCTTTGTTTTTTAGGTATGCTTTGTAAAAGTATTAACAAACTGTTTAGGTGAGAATGATACTTGTTTCTAGTTTATATCAGTTGCACTATCGTGTTTAATCGTCGGTCTAAGCCTACACTTATGTTTTAAAATACTTATTAGATCAGGGTTGACTTAGGGAAGGCATAAAACTTGTCCAATTTCAGCGAACATACCTCATCCAAAATTAGATTCGTGTGCACATAAATATTCATTGAGGAGTACACGATCGGGCTATTTGCCGGTCTGTCGCCACCGTATATATATATGCAGGACCTTTAATCAGGAAAATTGCTAAGTAATAGAGCCCAAACAATTTCTTTGTGATAATGAAACAAGGCAACGGAGTTATAACGGAGTACGAAAACCGTAAACAGCTTGTTATATACAATATAACAAGCTGTTTACGGTTTTCGTAAAAAAAAACAGAGTTATGAAACATGAACTAATCATATTTCATAATTCTGAAAAAACTTATATTCTTTCAAGTATTCTCTATTTAATTTACTTTAGCCATTATTTTGTGAAAATATACTTAGATTTCACTTTGAAATAACTATTTCTAGTAAGAATTCAATCATGCCTGTTATATTCCATCGAGCTCTTGGAATAAAACATGGGTTAGGGGGACATTAAATTAAATTTGCTTGTGTTAGTATTGTATATATATATGAAGTCTAGGTATCTTTATAATTACTTTGGTAATAAAAGGAAACCGTATCTGACGGACTGTAACCTTATCTATCGTATATTTGTATACTTCTCAATCCGCTTAATGTATATGGTTGAAATTGGGCTCACAGAACTATAAGTTAGATATACATATGTGCTGTACCTGAGCTGTGAATTATGTTATGTTTAATGATTGAATTTTATAATGAATATATATGAATTGTGATAAGTAATATTTAATATGTTTGTATATGATCTATATGAGTTATGTATAATTATAGCATTTGCATTGCATAGTATACCGATATGAAGAAGAAAACGGTAATTAGAGCTGAGCTGGCTTTATAAGTTAGTTCTAAAGTTTCTCTTATCGGGAAAAGCGTAATTTCACACAAATCTCTAACGATGTCTGTCAATCGCCACTGTTCATTTAGAGGCAGCCATTCATGTGATTGACACATTGGAAATACGCGTGTCAGCCACATACAAAGCTTTAAATCAGTCTAAAGGGGCTTTTGAAAAATGATTGGTCATATATTTTGAATAACGTATATATGAGCCTACAGTCAGTAGATAAAAGTTTGTATAAAGAGAAAAAAAACTTGTTTTATGCTTATTTCGGTGATAGTAATTTATTAGGCCCAATTGAGTATATTGTTGTTGCTTAGTTTCATTGTTGAGGAGAGGTGTGTGAAGGTCTTAAATATTCTGTGGTTGTAAAGTTTTGTTTTGTTTTTGGAATGAAGGTTCTATATACATATGTACGTGTGAATGGGAACAAAAGCAGATACTATATTATAAATCATATATATGTAAATACTTATACCATTGTTATACTATCTATATTACGAAGTATGCAACCCATATAACAATTCAAATTAATTTATACATACAGCTGTCTTTTGACAAACTCGCACTACAAAAGTATCAGTTAGGGAGTGTTGCGTTGCAGGTCTTGAGCTAAGAAAAAATATATGTTAGAGCATTAATTAGGTTATTACTCAAATTAATGCATTCTCGCAAAAGATTAAGTGCTGAATACATTTATTACTTCACGTGGCTTAGCGATTTTGTAGTGCCTTAGGTATGTTTGCGAGGTCAACTGTAAAAATACACAGCGGCTGTAATACAATAGGGACTTATCTTAGATTATTACAGAAGCACTGACTGAAAAAACATACTTTACACATACATGCACTGCACAAATAGAACACAGTGACAAATATAGCAATGTAACACACTATACGACAAACTGTTGCGACTGTGAAACGAAACACTTTTTCAATTCCGCTACAAATGGTGTAACATTTACAAAGCTTTAAGCTTAGAGGGAGCACAAATGGCCGGGCACAGGTGTTGCTTTATTGAAAAAAAGATACAAATTACCCCTTTCTGCGTGATTTGATGGCGGATTGATGCCGTTTACAAGAAGAAGTTGGGTGAACGTTACGCAGATTGTTTCTTATTCTGTCTTTCTCGTTTCTTTGTTGACGGGCGTACACGGGTTTTCAATAAATAGTTCAATTGTAAAACGGTTACAAACGACCATAAGATTTTTGTATAACTAGTTTGTTGTTTATTTATTATGTCCCTTTAGTTTTAATTACCTTAATTCTTAATATTACATGCCTTTTTAAAAGAATTTAATTATATACATACATATATCACTAACTTCTCTATTAGATCCCCATGCAGTGACAGATTAAAAAATACATTGTCTTACTCAACCTTACAAATTAAATACTAAAAGCTTACCTACTAATCAAAACTAATTCTGAGTATTTTAAGTCTTCATTATTAAATATCATTGGTCATAAGAAAATAAGTCTTACGTTTTTCTAAACTAAACCATAAGAAGTATCGTATCAAGCCTACACTAATACCTAATAAGCAATAACATAGATAATTAGTATAACATGACGTTAGAATAGTAAGTAATCGCTTACCTAACAGCCGGTAGGTTAGCTTGTTGTTGCAATAATGCTTGTTGTCGAAATCATGAGCGCGAAGAATAAATTAAGAATCCTGAAACAATAGGAGAATGTACTAAGACTACCACCGCCATTTACATCTGTAATGTACTTAAACTTTATTATCTTTTCGGATAACCCTTACATTATATATATAGATAAAGAAGTATCGCCCTCGAGGCCCTATAAAACAGACCTCCATAAACAAGCAATATTTTTTATATATCTACATAATTCGTTTTCTCTCTCATTTTCTTTGAGTATGATAGAAAGGGACTAGCCATTTGTATACTATAAAAATATTGCAGTACTTTTATAGGCAATGAAAAAGATTAAATAGAAATCAACATACAGACATTATGAAAATAAGCATATTTAATTCAAATTCGAAGAGGAAAGCGCTAATGAAATAAAACCGAATATGTCGCAGTAAAATTTCATTTCTGATGGGCAAAAGTCAAACGATGCCCGCATCGCCGGTCCTCAGCGATAAAACTTCGTCGGGGTAGTGTTCAGAATTCCAAAACAAAGCGAATCGAAAAGTCGGCATACAGATGGCGCAGGTGTTCTCGGCGACTCGCACGTCCTCTAATCAAGCGGAAATATGTGCTCGGACGGTCGTCCGCCGGACCGGACCTGACCGGCGACCGCCTGACCCGTCTCGTCAGGCGCCGGGCGGCGTTGCCCCGCTACGCCTGAATAGGACAATCTTTTGCTTTAGCAGAATTTGAATCGAGTTCACATTTCGTCAATACTAACAGGATATATGGATTCGTTTTGAGGTAATTTTTTCTGTTTATTCACTTGAGGCTACTTACAAATACTTTCACGTCTTTTAGTTACTTAGACCGATGAAAGCGCTGCATGCGGTAATAAAAAGGTTCTAAGATAACAAAATAAGTACAATCAATTTAACAATTCCAAACGGGTTTTTATCAGACGCTTAAATTAATGTGGTTAGACAAAGAGCGGAGTTGCCGCTTATCTGAGAGAAAGCCGGCTGTCGGCTATCTATTTGACTGCCTGCATCATGCATCAATCTCTACAGCTGTACCCGCAGTGTAAGTATAAGGTTACCCAAATGAAATATTTTACACTTCGCCGTTGAAATACCGCGAAGCAAAAAAACATTACATTTTAAATGTCAATTGTTTTCTTTGTTTATATTGAAATTACCTAGAAAGCTGTATACAGTACTGTATCCAATTAACCTTTGATCGTATAGAGGAAGTTGGCAGCAGAAGATTTCATTTCGTAAGATAGGGATACAAATGTAAAGTTATATTATTTCAGTTTCATTTCAGCTGATTAATTCATTCATTTTTCAATTCAATGTCAATAAACTAATCATAATGGTAGTGTCAATGGAAACTTAGTTATGCAATTTTCTTTAAATTAGGAATTTGAGTTAGAGGGCTAAGACTTTCGGCATCAGGCTGTTCGAGTTACAGGTATGCGACCCTGACTTACTCGACCTATTGCTAATGCTCTCCGATCCATCCGTACATAATATAAATATATTAAGAGGGAGCTAAGTTAGGAAAGATATAATTTTTCGGTCGATCTGGTTTACTTCAATAGAGCTGCCCTTATTATGTAAGTACGAATAAATAATAAATTGATATATACAGTTTTCTGATTTCATATACAAAATGTTAAAATCAGGAAACTCAGCACCCTTGCCTCGTATTTTAAACATAATTTTAATATTATATAAGTTTTTAGGTAGAAATGGCGAGTTCAAAGACTTGAAAGGGGAGTTTTAAAACCAAAAGTGAACGTTTCAATTTCGTCGCTCAAACATGTCCCGATGCATTTTCCAGCAGACTTTGTTCCGTGACGCATTGTGATGCAAAACGTTGCTATCCAAAGTTCTATTTGAATAAATTATTTTATTTCGTAGTTTATTATTACAAGTGCCTTCTTAAGTAGAGACATTTAAACTTGTTTATAGAGACAGACGGACGAATGAATAATAAAGTAAGTTATTACGAAAAATTCTTGGAGTGGACAAAAGCTCATATTTTTCGGAGACCACCCGTATTCATGCGGTTAATAGAATCAGGGTAATACGTCTCACCCATTACAGCTGCTCCAATCGATAGTAAGATAAGCACACCTTGTTTAGGGGACCAACTACGAGCCTTTATGTCTTTATTACTCAATAACAACGGTATAAATCGCACTGCGGGGTTACTTTGACTGATAGACGTGGGTTAAATTGAAATATCACGCCCATAAATAACAATATTTTTAGATTCAGATTTTGAACTGACATACCCTTATCAGTTTTTTGACTCATTTGGATAGAACAATAAACAAAAGATATTAATTCATGGTCAGCACGCTATCGAAGTTTCTACTTCAATTATTACGATTTAAAATTTCAAAAGTGTATTTCTAACTGTAAGTACATCTTGATTCGACTTTTTTTAATGTGTCAGTAGAGGCTCGAATCAGGTATTTTGGTGAATAAAAGAGAGCGAAAGATATGAGTTCGGAAAAAATCTGGAAAAACTAATTAATAGAAGCATACATAAATTACTGACGTTGTTACCATGAATTAATGTTTCTAAAAGTCAAACTGACTAACAACAACTACCAATATTGCTCACTAGCAAAAAATAAAGATTATATTTTTATGTTTGTAATATTTCTCTTACGGCATTAAAAAGGCATGTCGTGTCCGGCAAAGTTGTAGGATACAGCAGCACTTTCTGAACCTCATAACAAGCAAGCTTTAAGTTTTCTTTTAAGTTCTTTAAATGTTCTATTCCTTTTAAAATTACCGACCCGAAACTTGGACACTAAGGCTATAACGTTGGGCCGACGTTTCTTAGGACGTATTAATGATATTTTGAACTATCAGTTTCTTACGTAGTTTTAATAAGAAAAGCAACTTTAAAATATGTTTATAATTAAAACACCTACTAAAATCTTGTTTTATTCCATCAAAATGGAACATTGATCCTTTACAACAAAACGCTAATATTGCAATTCACCATTATCTATAACAACAAATATGCTGAACCAAGTTCTAATGCTTTTAACATAATCTAATTAAATATATAATTTAAGTGAATCACGATAGCACATAATATAAAATATAAAAAAAAAATACTGTATATCAAGCAGGACACACGAAACGGGTTGTAAAACGCTCTTACCAAGACTTTATTCCTTATTAAGTACGTAGTCAGATTACGGAACATAAATAAATATTGTGTAGAGAAAGCTTATCGAGTCCCTTTACCAGATTCTTGTACGCAAATAATCTTCAAACATTAATATCACTAACTTTTATGGTCGCTTAACGCATTGTACATGATTGTAGGTAAACATTTTTACTGCCTTAAATATTTTATAGATTGATCCCATCGCTGTATTAAGTGTTTTGTAAGCGTAGGAGGCTGTTAACTTTGCGTGGGCAGTTTATATATTCACGTGCATTGTGTGGTACCATTTTGTAGTACGTTAAGACAGTTTTCTATAGAGACCAGGCAGCTTTTCATTGATTACATCAAGGTAGGAGTAGTTTGTTTGAATTCCTGCAGTTTAGTAAATATAAATGTCTACCGCCTGTTCTGTGGTGTCGTTTTCTATTGTAAACTGTATCTTTTTGTAAAGCATTCTAGTGTGCTGCTTATTAAGTTTGTAAGTTATGATATTGACTCTCGAGGAAAAACATAAATTATAATATATTTCTATTTTACAAAAAAAATATATAAACTTCTGTAGCTAAGCTAAGTTTATGTGTTATTTATATTTTGGACGTTGAAGAATAAATATTTTTAATTTAATAAATAGTCACATAAGTTGTATATTATATTTGCAGAATATAAGAGATATTTATAAAATAAGAAATAATTGTATTAAAATGTCCCATCATAGTTTCTCTGACGCAGATACAAAACATAAAGTAAAAATATAGCTGTTTATTGAAACTAGCTCTTTATCTAACTATACAAGTAGTAGGGAGATGAATATCGTCCGAGAATAACTTGTATGATTCGTGGTGTCAAGCTGCTAATTGTAATCCTTATATAAATACCAAGACAGTAAGTACACATGACAAGAACCTAGATTATATATATTCTCATGTTTATTAACAGAAACGGAGCAATTATTAAAAGTTAAGTGAGGTTTTTAAACCAGTTTTAAAGCGTGTGGTGCAGGTAAGAAACGTTAGCAATAGTTAACACTAGTGAGAATGCAGATTTTACAGTATTTAGTACATTATAAGTATCAATCAAAAACTGTTATTGACTGGTTATATAAATTAAGCATTAAAAAACCAACAGTATTTTTACACAGTTTAATTTAGCTTGCCCTGTTTGTTGTTTATTTGTTTGATTGTTTGGGTCAAATTTAGTAATTGAAATATTACCCCCTTCCTATTGATAGATTGATATTTGGTGATCAGTGTCATTGTAAATCCAATAACTCCACCGCAAAAGAAAGGCGGATTACAATTTTTTCACAGCCCCCTCAATATGGGTATAAAAGGAAAGGGCTTGATTGGTAGCTAGAGTACACTATGAAAAAAATGCAAATACAACATGGCTGTCAACAAAATGGCGGCTTACATACACTTTCATAACCTCCTCAATATGGGTATCAAGTAATACACACTAGTCTAGTATAATACACACTATGACAAATTTCAAATCTAAGATGGCCGGCGGCCCAAAATGGCAGAATTCATATTTGTTTCAATATGGGAAGGGTTTCAAATGAAAGGGTTTTACAAGTAGAAAATAATGGAAGGCGGGTCATAGAGTTTAGAAAGTCTATAAATATATGGTAACGAAATAAAAGCTAAGGACTTGAAAGAAAAAAATATAAAAAAATAAGGGTCCTAGGTATCAATCATCAAACCACTGTCCTCATCTATGTACATGGTACATGGTATGAATGGTTGGGTATCGATCAGGCAGAAAAATTAAATCGTGTAAAAAATAATGAATATTTTATAGAAGCTTTCATTTAACTTGTAATCTTTGTTCGTTTCAAATTTGACTCTCTTCTAGATGTCCGATTGAAAATGAAATGAAATGAAAATTTGTATATACACACAACTTTTCCATACATCTTCAGTTCCGAAAACAATGCATCTTTAGTCTCACAAAAAACACTAATAACACCAAGTCAGTTCTATTTTTTTTAAAGATAATTATACGGTTTACCGGACATGCCTGTTCACAGCAACGCGACACGCGCCACAGAAAAAAGTTTATAAGAGTTCTTCTGTACATGTATCTGCTTAAGTCGACATCGAGCTTAGAAACCCGTATATTATCAACTATTTCATATACATATGTAAGTTAAGCAGGTTTCATATATAGCTATATAGCTATGATTAGACGAGTCCAATTAAATGCCACTACTTGTTGGGCAGGTGCGGATAAGCTAGTTTGTTTTTAAAACATTTATTTATAAGCTTTCGCTGATACAAAATCATAACACACTTTAGTGAAATAATCTAAATGTGTGTATCTAAGTGTGTGTGTATTTTTATTCAAGGTAGTGTGCTGTAGTATTTATCAAATGTAATGGCAATTTGATGCAACTTACATGTTATACTTGTTTACAAAAATATAATAATAATTCTAATTAAACAAGTCGAAATACGCGATGCGCTTTATAAACGTTATCCGTCGTTGGTATTTTTTTTTGACCTGGCTAGGTGGCTTTAAAAAAGTATTAAAACAAAGTTAACCATAAAATCAAACGCACAAAATCGAGATTTAAATTTTATAACCCTGAGAAATAAGGTCATCCGTTTGGAGATTCAGATTCTAAAACATAAGTTTGGGTACCGCAATTTACTGTGAGAAATCAGCTTATTCTAATTTGAACGCTATGATTTCTTAAAATTAGAACTGGCGCTTCCAGTTTAAGTTCCTTACTAGACTAAAATGTTCGTAATGTTGTCGACATTACGAACATTTTGAAACATATTAAAATCATAACTTTATATTTCAATTATATTACGCTCCCTAATATCTTCTTATAAGATCATATACTATATATAATACATGTAATTCTGACATCGATATAGATCTAGCGATGTACGCCATAGTTCGCTGGGTCTTCAGTTTTCCGCATCCAATCCACATGCCACCTAAACTTTTTCTAGTAGTATCACCTGGGGTTCGGTTTCTCACCTTATGTCTAACGATTCCGGGTTTCTCAAGAATCCATACACGTTATTACGTCAAGCAGGCAGGCTACTGAAGGCTGCTTGATTTAGAGGTACCAATACAAATTTGTCTAATTGGAATACAGAGGGCATTATAGTTTAAAAATATACTTCGGTTTTTTTTACTTTTTGTATAAGTATTATGTTTATTCAAATTGATTTCGTAATACGTACATATGTATATTCTGTGATAATATGTAAATTCTTAACCATTGCACATAAATAATTGCAGGCATCAGTTTTAAATGTGGTATTTCATATTAGTGAACGGTCATACAAATTGAGATACATATTAAAGTAGTATTACATTTGTATCTTTCTAAAAAGTCGTGAAATATCTAGTTCGAATTATGGAAAATCACTTATTTGTTTTAACATAATATGAAACAAATACCTTTAATGAATTTGCGTGGCGAATATACAGCGGTTATTAGGACAAAAGTGTAATGCGAAATTTCGACTACAATTGTATTGAAGTGAAATACTGGACGGATGCCAGACAAAACAGATAGACCAGCCAACTGCCTATTATATTCTAAACATTGAAATTGGCGTGCGAACGCAGTAAAACGTTTTTTTTTTATATTATAGGCGGACAGACGAACAGACGGGTCACCTGATGGTAAGTGACAACCGCCTGGGATGGGGGATGCGGGGAGAAAGAAGAGAGGGGGGATGAAGAGAAAGGAGATGAGGGGAGAGGAAAGGGGAGAGGGGGAGTTGGGCCTCCGGAAACCTCACTCATTTCGGGGAAATGGAACGCAAGCGTTACTTCACCGGTTTTCTGTGAGGCCGGGGTATCGCACCGGTCGAGCCGGCCCATTCGTGCCTAATTACTCTTTGCGCATCTCTTAAAATTTTAATAGTTGTGTGAATACGACCTAATTGACCAATATTGACAATATTTTACTTCATTACGCCTTATTCACGAAGTGGGTTATATATGTACTTAACAAGCTAGTAGTTTAATATGTAACCGCGTATATACGAAGAAAAATGGTTTAATATAAAGTATATTTATCAGCAGTTATTCACTCCGAAGCGTAAGTTGACACACAGCTGCCGTGAGTTGTAATAACGAAGTAATATTATGTAGACAAGCGTATTACCACTCCACTCCCCCAACAGGACACACGCGAAGCGACAGAGTACTAGCGAGTGCACAAGTTGTTTTATACTTCCTATTGATGTATTCTACGCCTGGATACAATTTATTTTACATGCAAATATGTTAAAAGCGAGGAATAGTTTAATATCATGTCTGTCAATTCTGGAAATTAATAAGGTAACTTCTAATATAGGCTGACTGACTAGACTGCACAGATTGCGGAGCTGTTTAAGAAGTCACCTCGCCACCACTCTGCCGCGACGAGTGTTAAGGGTTCGATCCCCGCACGGGACAACACTTTGTGTAATCCTTAAATTGTTTTTCTGAGTCTGGGTGTTCTTTGTGTCCGTTGTTTGAATGTTTCTAAAGTCCCCGCGACTCAATAATTAATCCTAATGCGAGAGTTGTTTTCTTTAAAAAGAATATGTTAAATAGAATTAATGTACAACTTACTCAAGTTTTTGTACTAATGTGACAAAGATATATGCTACTCTTAATAGACATGATTTATATAATTGCCTTAAACATGTGTTGAACATCAGGCTCGCAGTAGTATTGCTTCAACAATATTTATAAAAAGTACGTTACAGAAAATTGAAATCCTTGAATGTAATATTCTCTTCTTGTAAATAGCAGTTCAAAAATAAATAAATCTGACCGGACCTCTGCTTAGCATAAAAAAATATATTTAAAAAAAAAGGTGTACAATTAACGATGTAGATATGTACCCACCATTACTTAAAAACATTATTAATTACAGTCAGTGACGGCATGCCGCGTTCATAGCTGGTGAAAAAATGCAAAATATACATTTAATTTCGACCCTCATGGGAAAAGCACCCCTACTAATTAATTAGATGCCCACCTGCTGTAAAACACCCTGTATTTGTGGTTGGCCGTTACAGAAAAATCTATTCGCCGACCGTTGTTGGATTAATATTTGTTTATTTATACTCAATTGTTAAATACTTTACTAAAAGCAAATACCTATTAGTCAGACTTAATAACAACAATTTTAACAATTCCTCAATATCAAGGAATTACAGAAAGTTATAGAACTAATAACTAGTGTCGGGTTTTTGAACATGAATCGAAATTTCACAAGGGTGCAATACAGAGAAATATTAAGTTTCAGTTCACTAAAGTAGCGTCCCTGCTTCACAAATAAAACAATGCATCATTGCATGTTGTCGCCTATTCCCAGCGGTTGTCGGGTCTCAAGCGATATTTCCTTGAAAAATTGCCGCCGGCGTAGCTCGCTGCTGGTGGATGGGCGAATTTGTAAGTAATATTTATGAGGGCACGAGGCGAAATAATGATATGTACATATATTATTTGGGCGCCAAGGGAACACGAGGTAACAGCGGCATTTGTCAATGCCCGCCCAGGTGGGCTGCGCCAGATCCTGTTATTACTTTATTTTTTGGTCCATTTCAATAACCTACGCAGCTACTTATAAGCCCACGAATGATCACGATCGTGAGGGCATTCAATGTTTAAGATTATGTGTGGTCTCAATTTACAATATTTTATAACTTTGAATAAAATATGGTTCTAAATAAAATCAAGTGCATTTTGAGTTAATTAAAAGACCATGAGACAATTGACATTTTAGACAAGTGGACACGTCAATTATCAGAGTAGTAATTTCCCTCGACTTAAGCATGTTCACTTATTCCGATATTTTAATAAATGTCGGATAAATGAACATTAATACTCGACAGTCAATGACCGGCTCATAACCGAAAATCTTCAGTAAGTCAGTAAGAGGGCTCGCGGTGCGCAACGTGAAAAACGACGTCCATTAAGGAAGTGAATACATTTAAAATAATCGGCTTAGCCGTCCGACGTTGACGTATATTCGTACTTATCTCACGGAGATACCGGCACAGATATTCCAACTAATCCCTTACACAAACATCTGAAAAAGACTCGGCACTCCTTGTAAGGCTGATCCGTAATTGAATGGGCCCGCGAGTAGCTCTTTGACTTGAACAAAAGTGTCTAATAATTTATGCGTATAATCTGACGCACAGTGCACTCACTCTGTTCAACTTTTATTTGTGTTTGGTATCAAGACTTTATTTCCATTGTGGGTTTCAGATATTAACTGCTTGATGCCGGCGACAGTCACAATATTACCTGCTTGCAGGTGCTTATCCGATTCTTTAATGGCTGTCACGCATCGGAGTAAATATATTTTATGTGCCGCTGGATTTAGAAAATATAAACAAATATTCGACTTCACGTGTCAAAGGAAATGCAAAGTTACAAGAAAGATAAATTTGTAAAAATGTCCGTGTCAACAAAAATAGAGGCACTGGTCTAAATACAACTCATACCTCCGATCTTTAGAGTAATCAGGATGTCTCCATTAATTTTTAAGGACTTCCTTTGAGCGATG
Organism: Tyria jacobaeae; assembly: GCA_947561695.1. Classification (NCBI taxonomy): domain Eukaryota; kingdom Metazoa; phylum Arthropoda; class Insecta; order Lepidoptera; family Erebidae; genus Tyria; species Tyria jacobaeae. The sequence continues at coordinate 16,623,543 of OX387209.1, forward strand.
CCGTGTTTACTTCAAAAACAAGGAAACTTTTAATGGAGTTACAATTCGTTGACCCTTAAACATGGTTCTGGAAGTAAGTTCCGATTTCTGACAACGCTTTGATGAGTTGAAAGTAAACTACCATCACCTTGTATTTACAGTCATTAGAAACATTAAGTTTTTATATTTTTGTTGAATTAAATTCCGGCATTTATTTTAAAACTTTATATAAAGATTCAGTATACTGTATCAGTGTCCTATACTGTGCCACATTAGGAAAGTTTAATTTACATAGCGTGTACTGGTAGTAGCGTATATCACACATCTAATTATTACCTACTGACCAGGTAGTTAGTACACATATCAGAGCATAATTATAGTCTCCTGGCTATGAGCGACGTTCAAACTACACATGAATATACACAATGCAAATTCCATTAATTAAGCAAATGTTTAGCAAACTTTACCAATTGATGTTTGATACAAAATAACAGACCTGCAGTTTCTCCTCTACCTAAGTTATCGACTTCAGAACTAACCATGTCTTTAAATAGAAATAGGAACAAGATCATCATCATTGTTTGTATGAGTAGGAAGATCATCAATTCTATGTTCATGAAACATATGAAGGCATTTTATGGAATGGCTGAGGGAAACTGTCAATTACGTTTTAAAATGTTTTTGTTATTAAAATGAAATACCATTTATTTAATTTATCATCAGCAGATACAAAACAAAGTTTTATATAAAACTGCTACTAGTATTTCAATTTCGCACTAATTACTCTAATATGGTACTCTCATTGGGAGTCTTACAAAAATAATGCAGAGGTAAATCTTACTGACACTTAACAAGCAGTGAAGTGGCTTCCATCCATTCCTAAGAGACACGACGGGATATGAATTATTATGAGGAGGCGACTATCTAAACTTGAAGTAGTGTTTCGAAGTACATCTCGTCGCCCCACAACAAGTGTGTACAAATAATTATGACAGTTCTCATAGGAATGGCGCTTGAAGCACCTGTCGAGGGCTTAGGAATTTAAAGTTTAATGAGATATACTGGAATGTATATAAGTTATTTATGTCTAATCGATGACTGCGCTTCGTCAAATACGAGAACGAAATCTTATTTCTGTAAATTTTTGAGTCATTTACTGGATAGCATTTATCATTGCCATCAACGGCTAAATCTTTCTATATTTATCCCCATTTATTAGGTCTACTTAGTCAGGTCTACTTAGTGCAAAAATCCATTTGCCGAAATTACAACTTTTTCAAAGTTTTTTTTTTTTTAGAAAAATGTATCAAAAATACCTTCTTATAAGTAAACTGTTTTAAATCCCTAATATATTACTACACATATACTTTCGATAACGAACATATAAACGCTTTCTTTCTAAATAAAAATACATATATCATGATCATCAGCCCGCAATACATATACATATATTAAATAATATTGGTATCCAATTAAAGCATACCCATATTTATAAACTTATTTCAATAATCTATTGAAAAAGTAGATACACAGATGCTTATAGAAATGAGAATGGAAATTAAATGCACTTTATAAGTCCTTCGCTGTACTAAAAGTAAATTAAGATAGATATTCAGAGAGAGTCTACTAAATAAAACTTTTCAAGCTATTATTATTTTTCTTAAAAATTTGATGATCGTGGTGATGAACATTTAGACGGCTTGATTAATGTATATCGCGGTTAGCAGTCAATTATCCGATGGCTCTCAAGTCAAGTAGTTGCCAATGAACACAAATCGTTCAACAGGCGCAGTTTCAAAGTAGCGAGGAGCTGTCACAACTTCATCCGCGCTCCGTGCATTAACAGCACGTTTCCTCGGCGCCTGCACATGTAGCGATCTTTTAAACCCTCTTCCCGTCTCGTGGACTCTGACGAATTAAGTTATTATCGCTCTTCCAGCCAGCTGCTCCACACAAATCAAAGTGCCTACACCCAAACACTCAAAAAGCACGACCGTCACTCCTCATAGAGTTTACGACCGTTTTATGAGCCCTTTCATATTCAACTTTCAGTCGCAACGTTCTTAAGTGAGGGCGGGAGTGCGATTGTTTCTACGACAAAATAAATTAATGCTTACCACTCGTAAACGTGTTTATTTTACGCCGGTTTGTCTTGTATTGTTCTTTGAAGTCAGCAGCCGAGTTTCGCCGTTCGACACCCTTGGTGTCGATAATTTTGACTTCTTAGTAAATGTTATAGTCACATCCGAAAATCAGACTTATATTTATGATCTCCTCAGTATATGTATATTTAGGCAATATTCCTTCTCTAAAGCGAAAATAGCTTAATATAAGTAGGTACTCGTGTGGCAACTACCGAGCTTGGAAATTACGAAAGGTTTTAGTACATCGTCAGCAATAATTCCACTTAGCATTGTATTTGGACACACCGGCCGGCCTAGTCTTGTCATCGCGCCTCTTAGAATTCGGGGCGGTTATAAATTACTTACTGTTTCCTCGCAAACGCCATGTATTTGTCACCCCGGCCAAGGTGGATATTAAGATATTGCTTGGTATTCCTGCGGGTCTCATTACAGGCCGGGCGGGGCCCTACACCTCTAATATCTCATCCTTAGCAAGGACTGAGAGTCTCGCTACTTGGCGAAACAGCTTTTTATAAAACGTTAAATGACTTGAATTTCCTATTTTCATAAAATACTTGTACTTAATGTTGCTGGAAGATTCCTTTTTTATAAATTTACTTTTAATTTCATTAAGAAAAACCCATTGTATAAGTATAAAGCTGAGTGCTATTCACTTAAAAGGTTATTTTGATGATGCTGCTAATTGGTATAATACTGCGAAAGATGTTATAGATTACGGTATCGGTCGTTTGAGGTATTTCAGTTGGTACTAGCCCCAATGACTGTCTATGTTCGCCGTCGGCAGAATCAAATACCGCATACAATGCTAACGGAATAATTTAAGTATCAAACTGATAAATTGCTTGTCAAGATTTATATAATTTTAAATATAAATATTGGACCATTTAAATTGAAGGCAGTAACTTTTACAACATTTTGTCTCCTATCTACTATAGTGTATAAATTAAATAAATTGGTTATGGCATCCAACTCATATTTATATCTATAAATCATGCAGTTGAACCATTAGAACGGCATAGCAGAAAAATGCCATCATTCCATTAAATTTATATAATTGCGATTGCACCCTGGCCCAGAGCGAGACGCACAGATCAATTTACTCTCACAATGATCTGTATATAAAGTCATCTCGGAGCTATGAATAGGGAGTAATAATTTTCATTTGAGTATTAAAGAAATTCTATGTGGATGTTATCTCAAGCGTGAGTCGCGTGTGCGAGAGGAAACTGAGAGGCGACGTTATTAAAAAACCACATGTGGCCCGAGATACGTATCGCAACGTCTGTTAATTACTTTTGACACGCAGCATATGATTCAATTATCATTATGATTTATTCGGAGCGAAGGGTCGCGACTCGTTGTCACGAGAACTGAGCAGCTTATTTTTTATTTTGAGTTTGGCAGTTTATTTAAGCGTTAACTATCGCATTAATTTAGCGATGGATCTCCTTCCCGGAACAGATGGTAAATAAAATCAACACGATTGAATATTTTCTTAAAGTCTACATACACGCTATCATTCTATCTGGGATAAGATATACATAAAATAATTCCAATTTGCTAATAATTAAGATCAGTAGTGCAATTAGGTTTTTGCAAACAGTTATTTTCGTGGTAGTACCTTTTACGATATGTAAACATTGTGATAACTATCTTCAACACTTGTAATACCATAAATTTAGTGTTTATCAAAAACCACATCTAGTAGCCGAAGTGGTTCACATAAAAAAAGCTTTAATTGCTTAACTCATCCGTCCCGTAACCACATAATTCACTTTAAACCGCTTTCACACCAAAAGATCGCTCTAACGCGAGACGCACGAAAACCGCTGGGTAATAAATACTAATTACTAGTAAAGTAACAAACGATAACATCGCGACCGAATTTTTCAACATTATAATGCGGCAACGGTAAAAAAACGCAGTCGTTACCATACGTAGTAAATCTCGCGTGACGCGTAATAATCTTAAGGGGTTTATTTATAGTCGGCAGTCGTTTCGAGTGAACCGTTTAATAAATATTATCACACTTTAAGTCGTCAACAAACGTGAGAAGATAGCCGTTGACCCGGTTCGTGATATTTGTCTCATTTCGGGGATTAAAAGTGATCGGTACTGAACAGCCTTCTGTTTGTTAAATCTGTCTTTACAATAAACATCGTTGGTTTACGCACCCTTCGTACGAACATCTTGTAATAATTAGAGCTGGTTCAAAATGGCTCTACTATTCAAGTGTTCTCGAATGACAAAAGAGGACTTCTAACAGCCTGCAAAGAAGGGATCTTTATTTAATTCTAAAGGCGGTTCAATGACATCTTAAACGTTAATGCCTCTGTGGAAGGTAAATGTTTTTAAATTCATATCCGGTTCTACTTGAGAGATTTTTAAAAGATATACCGACACAAAAAAAAAATGAATTGCACATAAACTTATTAGACAGAAAAAGGGCACTTGGCGGATAAAATACATGTGTTGAAATTTAATATCTAGCGGAAAACACGTGTCAAACTCTAGACAAAAACATCTCCTTTTTTATTATAGCAGAATCAAAGGATACATATGTACATACGTATATATTATAATTCTATTTAGAAACTTATTTATAATAAGACAACAATGAAGTAACAAATTCGTTAGTAGGACAACATCTTGGCGGGGTTCCCACATTTGCCACCACATGGCTCACATTGAAACATATCTTCTGTACTGCAGCCTACTTTCAATAAATCCGGATTATCATTTATTTAAGCATACCCAGGCACGGATAGTGGCTAATAGCTTTTTAAAAATGTTTTATACAGCTGTGTGACAAGGTTTATAATACAATAAAAGTCATAACAAATGTGCAACCGTGCTTTGGTACTGCGCTTACAGAATGTAGGAAGTGCGTGTTATTGCAGCTTATGTTTCGTAGTCGCCCGCTGAGATATTCGAGGCACCCGTCCGTTTTTTGTGACAGACCAACCGAGTGCCATAAATAATAGGTAGGGGTTCCCGAACCAAAGAGCTTTGTAATAAATTCAATGCTCTTTTTGGTAGCAAAGGAACGAGCCACGATTGAATTATGGTGATGCGTTAAGCCAGCAAACTCGGATGGAATTCAACGTTTTTATTTTCCTTACATTTAGCATTAAGCGCTTCTCGCTGCATTTGTGTCATTATTACATTCATATTCTTTGAAGTCTCTTTGTTAATTCAATAAGACAAGTTTATTTTGCTACACACTCACAGACCTTGTAGTCAGGTATCGAGTTACAACTCCTGCTAGTTCCAACCATTTGAAAAAGACAACATACAGATGGTACCTTCATCCGTATTAGCTTTCTCTTAAAACAGGAGACATTTAAGTCACACGAGACCGTCAATATTTCCTTCCCTTAGTAAAACAAAGGAATTTGTCTTAGGCGGTCCGGCTCTGAACAAAGATAGATTAGTGTTAGTCGCTGTGGACGACGCGACACAACACGAACGACTTGGACCGTACCGAAGATTTATTATATTTACTAGAGCTTTTAACTATTAAACCTACTTCCTACATATTTAGTTGACTTTATTATAATATATATTGTTATATTGTTTTTATGTTTATATTATTATGTATACATTTAATGAACCACATACAATCTTAAAGATAGGATAAGATAAATTATATGTCCTTGCCCAATTTTACATACGGTACACACATTGGGGTGAATTATGAACTCTGTGACACATGTATCAAAGATATTTATATGATCTTTCACTCTAAGATCACTGCCAGTGTTTGAGTTGTTTGTGAGGCGGTGTAGGGTTACTGCACTTACCGCTATACAGAGACTCGGCAAGTCGTACGGTCCGGCCGGCGAGCGTCGAGCGCATCGCGAGAGCCTCTCATGTTACCCCCGGATAAGTCAATCATTGGAACGTTCACATTTACTAAAATAAAATACCGTCGAATGTTACGTGTGGCGCTCCGACATAATGCAAAGCGACAGCCGACGTGTTCTGTATGAGAAAATAAAAATCATGGTGCACGACCGCCGCAAATAGATCGCTATTCGTGCTTTAGCTAAACTGCTTTGTGTATTTTATAACTGGCGTCGCATCACATTCATTTTAGTGTACTGAAATGTTTAAGTTGATCTGACAACTACATATATGTGTAGAACGGAAATTGCTTCGTCACACATGTTTACGATCTAACGGGCGCCGCCCTTTATTAAATTGAGTGCTCGTTTTAAAAAGTCAAGCAATTGAACAGAAATAATTGGACAAGTGTTACCGTAGCAAAAGGGAGCATGGAGGTCTAATTTCCTGCTCCAGCCACAGTCTTCGTTGAGCAAATAGCTCTTTGCAAATCAAACAAGGGCCCGTCTGGCGAATCCACATATCAACTTCGCATTGTTTCTCTCCCATCATTCGGGGCTAACCAGAGGCGTTTTCGATTATCCGCCCTCCGGAGAACAAAGCCTGCAACCGCAGAACCAAGTCAATTACATAGTTCAACAACTCAGCCCTTATAACTTTCATGGGCTACCACCGGAATACAGAAAAGGGTATCTGTTTTCAATACACTGGGCGAACGATGCGATCGACCCTTTCGAGTGTCCGCATTGACTTTTAAATTACTAATCCCGCGAGGGCAAACAGAAAAAGCGCCTCTTAGTTCGCTTATTTACACGGTCAAGTGTACTCGCATATCTTCATTAGCTGGTGTAAATCGGCCCTGTGCTTGCTCAACACTCTGGGACGGCCGCTCGAATAAGCTCTGCCTGAGAACTCTCATTACAATTCTTTCATTTCTAAACGCTACTAGAATTTTGATGACAGTGTTGAATTGATGGCTCACTGTGTGTATAAATTACCTTATCACCATTAAATTACATAAACAGTGCATTATGCATACAAATGCGCACTAATTTGATGTGTATCTTAACAAAACATACGCATAATGAAATTAACATTCTTTCACATGGTTCGAGTCCAGCGTACGGTGCATAACTCGTTTTCCGGAAATAATATAACTTGCCAACCGCCATTTGAGATACATATAAACAGGGAATGCTTTAGGGACTTATTAATGGTTATCTAAACATCAGAATGAATTTTTTGGATGGAAGAGTGAACGGTGCCCGCCTGTGCGGAAGCAGCCAAGCGCACCCATTCGGCTGACGCCTGTATACCGACCTTTTTTCAATGTCAGATACAAACATTTTACTCTTTCAACCCGAATGAATATCTTAATTTTTCTGTATTGGATCTGAACCCTGTGATACTCGATGTCGAAATAAATTAGCGTTAAACATAATAAAGGAAGCGATGCTTGAATTGGATTTGAGTGCTTTTGTGATAGTGAACAGAAGGTATTGTTATTATATTGCCAAACAATTACAAGCAAACTAAGATTTTTTTTAACATTTATTTTATAAGTACAAAATTACTTGAAAAAAAAAATATATATTCTGTCTTATACTACGAATATCAGAAATCACGCGAGAGGCATTAGACAGTGCGGCAAGGTTAATAACCGCAGTAATGAAGATCATCATATCAATTAGACATTTTATATCGTTAGTACTGATGCAACAGCGGCATATGATCTGAATAAAACATTAAACATTATTAATGCGAACATTACCATTGAGTGTAATACGAGTGTGCCGCTCTCAAATGTATTCTCTTTCGCTCCAGTGCTTATTAATGAGATGAAATTGTTAATAACGACTATGGGCATAAAGTAAAAAGTAACGATTAACTGTGTTAAGCTAGCGTAACCGATCGAAATTCGGCGTGGGTCAGCACGCTATTATGTTTCAAATAATACAACTGTTTATATTTGGGTTGTTTTTTACTTAAAAAAAAAAGTATAATAATAATCGTCACGTCTACCTGGCCGGGTGAACCATCCATCACGGGATAATAACGAGAAATTATTGTCCATTTTATTATCCTTCCAGGAATAAACGTCTCCCCACAAAACGGAGGCTGGAAGTCTTTATTTGCAAACGTTGTAAGTATAAATTAATGGAATTGACTTGTCAGGTTTTGGCCCGTAAAATAGATACGGTGTCAAAAAGTTTAACGTTATTCTAAAATAAAATATGGCAACGTTTTTACTTTTGTGTATTATAATATTATATTACAGCATTTATAAAGTTCTACTTGAAGAATTTATTGACCTACAACTAAACCTAACTAACCTATTTGATTACAAAACGGAGAACGAAGCATGTGACAATGAAATTTCACCATACTTTTTATGAACTAAGCACAAATAGTCCCTATACACTTAATTATGTTCGTATAGAGTTCAAAATCGTGTTTCCAAATGTCTTATTTGTGTCGTAATGTTTGTTGCACCAATATGGAGATTACTAGATGGATAGTTGTCCACACCGCCCAACGTTTCGTTCCACGGAACATACGTGGGCCCTGTTGAAATTATCATTGTTTAGCTTGTACATTACTCGAGCGAGATCATTGTACAAGGGATAAACCGAAGTAAACATTTACTTTATTAACATAAAGATTTACATTGCATAAATTTAAAAGTACAAGCAAGCAGTGAAATCTATTTCTATAAAAGTTACACAAGGAGAATTCTATAGGCATTAATTCAGTGTACGAGTACTCTCATCTTATACCATTAATTTATTTGGCAATATTTTATATGCTTATTTGTGCATCTGATATTATATTTATTTTGAATGTGTTAAAATATATCTGCTTCTTACCTTTTAAATTAATATTCCACAAGTGGCATAATATGTTTAACCTTTTTTTTTATACTATATGGGGACAGACGAACTGACGGGTCACCTGATGGTAAGTGACACCGCCGTCCATGGACACTTACAACTCAAGAGTCGCAAGTGCGCTGACCGCCTTTGAGGGTGATGAGGGATGGGGGATGCAGGAAGCGGAAAGAAGAGAGGAGGGATAAGGAGATGGGAAAGAGGAAAAAGGAGATGAGGGGAAAGAAAAGGGGGGAGGGGGAAGTGGGCCTCCGGAAACCTCACTCAATTCGGGGAAATGCAACACAAGCGTTACTTCACAACCGGTTTTCTGTGAGGCCGTGGTATCGCACTTGTCGAGCCGGCCCATTCGTGCCTAAGCATGGCTCTACCACTACTACTTAATCTTAAGAACTTATCCTTTTTTTTACGTGTGGAAACCCCATCGGGTCGCGTGAACGATAACTACACGGCTTACGTGATATAACCGATAGTCAGGAGTCAAGGTCATCACTTAACCCCCTGACAGACTTTGCCTTCCTGGCAGGACGTCAGATGGCGTCGCTTCAGGCTATCTTATGCTGTCAACCCACTTCGTTTAGGCCAGAGGTCGTTAAGCACTCTTCGGCACCTGGTGCGTCTCCTTAGGGATGGGAGTATGCTCATTCTCTCAACTTCACTTTCCGTCGCCTCTTAAGCATTACCTCCTCGCAGAATGAGACGACGGAGTTCCACGCACTCTCGCTTTGGACCAAGGACAAAACCATGGTCTCTAGCGAGAGGCCACCGGCACTGATTGGGCCACGAGGTCACGGCGTTGATCAACAAATAAAAATGGGCACTCTACCAAGGTATGGAGTGCAGTGTCCTCGAGGCGGCTTCTGCAATGGTGGTACTTAGGCGTTCGCTCCAGGCATATGCGACACAGGTACTTCACGAAGCATCCATATCCCGAAAGTCGGTCGCCCTAGTCGTTCCTTCCGTTCATACTTAATCTTAGTATAAAACGTGTAACCGACCATATACTACGAATTAAAGTTAAATAAAATGATTATATGAATTATGAAAACTAACGAAACAGTACATGGATTCATCATTTTGAATGATAATACAGAAACGATAAAATCTGTGAAGTACCGGTATTCATAACCTTATGTAGTGATATAGCTAAGAATTTATTTTATTTCTGTTATTTTATTTTATATGTATGTAGTGTTAAATTCCTCATAAGTTTTGTGGACATTTTTAGTTTAAGTTTTATCGTATGTCAGCTACCAGCTATATCTCTCGTAATAGAGGAAGTTGAAACTACTATGATTCCATCTTTCTACTGGAATTACCAGTTTTTACGATGTACTTACCAACATAACTCCTCTGCGACTGTATTTGGATTAATACTTCCTCTCGTTTATAATTTAATGGAATTTAATTAGAATAAGTAATTTATTAGCATAATAAGTTCAGTTAATAATGATTAGCCGATTTTTCCTCTCTAAAAGATTAAAGAGACCTTGAGACCTTCCCGTAAAAGAATCGTCCCTGTTTTCAAACATATAATTGGCATTACGCGAAGTAAAAAGTTTGAATGCAAAACAAAAGAAATAGGTACGAATTTACTTTATTTTACAAATTACTAGTAAAATAAAATAAAGTTGTACTCTTTGCTGCTAGACAAAGAGTCTACAGAAATGGCATCAAAGGCGCTGAGCCCAATTAGCACATCCGTGAGACGCACCTAGCAGCTGGTAGTTGGTTTATATAAATAATATGTCCCAGTAATACTTTACTAAAATAAAAGTGCTGATAAATGGATTTCAAGAAAATACTAAGCTTACAAGACTGTTAAAAGAACAATTTTAATCCGCCTTATTAAAACAATTACATGTAGACATGGACTTATAGTAGAAAAAGTATATTTATTTTATTTTTTAACGTTTTTAACATATAATTCTTCTAGCACACGTACTCGTTTGTTATAAAGCGGAACACATTGTGCACACATTTGTACAATTTCATCATCCTATAAGACTAATAACGATAACCTAACTCATAAGAAAAGTTGACAATGAAAATCATAATACTATGCAAGTACGCTTATGTAAAGTAGTTGTAATAAACTCAACAGTATAAACAAGTTGAACAAGATTTTTATCGTTGGCGCTATGCCAGATTCAAATGAAATTTTTACTTTAAAACCGTGAGTGCCAAATAAATATGTAGATAACAACGGTTTGGAAAGAGCGCCTTATTGTAAAACACATAATAAAAACATACAGAACGTACCGAAAAATGTCGTTCATATAGTAGTCAGAAAATTCTTTATTTTTAATACAGAAATCTAATAATTAATTATGTTACATTTAAATTTTATTGGCTATTAAATAAAAAAAGGTATTCCTAAACATTAATTATTGAATTGATTGACTTTCAAGAAGTAGATAACCGCCTTCGATGCGCCTGTGCAATTCTTTTGCGCAATATCTACTTTAAATCCCAGAAACGTGCAATTTCAAAACATATTCTTAATTTCCCTCTTACAATCAAATCCTGATTTGGTTATTAATAGAACCACCGCAAAAAATTCAATCACACGCCAATTTATGACCGATATTCAATAAAATTTAAAAATCGGTCATCAATTGGCGGAATAATCGTTTTTTTTATGTACAAAAAAATAGATACCAGTTTTTGAACCAGGGTAAAAATAAACGAAACGACCTAAAGTTCCGTTCCTATCAATTAAATGATCATGGTGTATAGTATCAACACCTATGTATAAAATGTATTACATTAAACTTTTAAATAAATGTGCATATCATTAGGGCAACACGAAATACAACCAAGTGTGTGGTCCCTCTAACATATTCCTCGTAGACTTCTCTTTTTTTATTCGAAATAATTTAACTTATTCGTATTATATCAATGGAGATACACCCCGACGCGTGTGGAACATTTAAGTCATTAGAGCCGTTAGAGGAAGGTTTTCGAATTCGGTATCGTTGCCTTTAATTAATTAACGGCTATCAACCAAATGATAGTTATTATCCAATAGTATTTATACATATTACGAAAATTTCATATAACTTTTACATAGTTATTAATTTCGCATTCACACAGCTTCTTGAATTACAGTCTTAAACGAAGTTCATTGTTTAATTTTTTCCGATGTATAAAATCTTTCTTTCTTTAATAAGCCTCTTATTTTTTCAAAAGAATACTAGTACATATTACTAGTACTCTTGATAACCCCCCAGTTAAGATAAAACTTGTGTTTTGTATCAATTGTGGGCTCACAACGGTAATGCCATGGGTGGATTTCGAACCCGCAACCACTTGATCGGAAGTCCGACGCCTTAGCCATTACGCTACCGTTGCTATAAATTAACACTATATATAACATCGTCTTATTATGTGTTTGATAGTAACATTTCTGATATTAATCCCAGTTTAATATTTACAATAACCTTAATAAGAATCAAACTGAACATTTGAACTATTGATACTGAACATTTTGGTATAATTACGCCAAACAAATAACGTAAGCAAATACAAGGAGAATGTATCTCGTAAAGCATTTCAACGCTAAGAAATTAGCAAAAATTACTAGCTACATCAAGCATTCATGAATTTTCTTGCTCTTGTTCTTATTTCTCTTTTCGTTCACGTTCTACTAATGAGTGCGAAAGAGATAGCAATACAAATATACTGGAAGTTTTGTTCGTAACAACGCCTTCGCATTTCCTCTCACTCAATGTTACCTAGTGATTTAAATTCATTTGTTTTCTTTGAAGCGTGTTAACAATAAAGCTAAGTATAATGTAATTTAATGACTCGGCTGTACCAGGCGGATATTTAACAAGAATAGAACAAATATCTTTTTTAACACCTAAGAAAGGAATATTTGACTTAACTAACCCTCGAAACTATTTTTTGTAACCTGGACATATCATTGAGTGTGCCTATCTAAAACCAGCATGCGAACTGCACTTTGCCAGAAAACAAATTGATTCTACATTTGTGTCTGCTCGGCATAGTAATCTAGTAACAAAGTTCATAAGCATAGGCAACTCTCACAGTTCCCAAAACAATTCGTGATGGAAAATTAATTAGAATAAATTACACACACGATACTTAATAATCTCAAACTCTAGAGACAAGTTAGAAGCAACAAACTATGTTAATGCGACTATGATGGACTAGAAAACAATATGTACTTGAGTATGCACTTAATAGAATTCCTAAGCCATATCAAGCGGCTCCCCATCAATCATCTTAGATATCGGTCATGATCTTATCTGAAATGAAACTCATCATTTATAGATCTGTCCGTCGGCACTGGCCGAATGTTATTAATAGATTTCTATCTGGTCATCAACTGAATCTGGTAACGGTAATAATAATCCCGGTCATTTTGTCGGTTGCGTTACTATCGATAACAAATTATTACTCTCTGTCATTGCTACACAGTGTAACGATATGTGGAGCGAACTCGTTGTCGGTGAGTAATAAATGTTGACTTTTAGACGACTGTCTAACTTTTAATTAACTGACAAAAAAAGTGACGGTTAATATCATTTAAAGTATCTACAACGTTCTTTTCTCTATACGTTGAACGTTTCTTTAATAGGAGAGAAATGCAATTTTTTTTTTTAAATAACAAAATACCTTTAACATAGAATAAGAGTCAGGTAATTTGAGCTTTGATCCTAAGTTGCGCGGTTATAAACCAGTAAAACGTTACGACAGTGCATTAACGTCTAATAATTCGTCTAGTGACGATTACGAGACATAACCACGGACATTCCATGAGATGTAAGATTACTTTTACTGGCAGTGGCGATAAGTTCTAAAACTTTTTACTTGTATTACGATAATCGCATCAGTGAGTGGTATGGCGTTGATGGGAGTGAAAGATAAAAAAAATCTTGTCAATATACTTGCTCAAACAGGTATATACTTAACAAGATTGTAGGTTTGTGTACGATAATGGTTTTATTTTATTAGTTCTATATATCTTACATGAATTTACCTCGTATTTTATTGATTAGATGATTATGTAGGTAGTTGTTATGCTCAATAGTCTAGTCATCACAAAGTATTAAATTTATTGCTGATATTAAAATTTATTTCCTTTACTTAAATCAATTTTAATATTATATAAGAAATAGATAATAAGTAATGCCCTTCGTTTAAATCTTCTATTAAAACGTATATCTGGAATGATACGTTTATTGGAGGCATTTAGCTTATTTAGTGTCAATTTAATGTTATCCAATTGTATACAGTCATGCCCTATTAATAAATAAAATTGACTATCAAAAGTTTCGGGACGGCGAGTTTTATATGTTAGCAAAAAATATGCTTTCGAGTCGAGTCATTATGCTATTGTAAACTAAACTTTAGGGTGCGATGATAAAATAAATGTTAGCTTTAAAATTTAAACACAAACTATTTACATATTTTGTTCTATTTTTAAACTTCAGATAATGATTATTCTTTTGATATATGTTTGATAAAATATAATAATATATAGCAAAATATAGTTTATGCAGCGATCATTTAACAAATGAGCTACCATTTTAGTACGGAAGGTAACGTTGATACGTGTGGTGATTTCAAGTCGTTTCAAGGGGTTCAGAACGACAGTTGAGGGTTTACATAACTGATATTGACTAACAGCTAGATCCATGAAGTCTCTAACAACTCACACTCGTACTTGCACAACCATAAAATTTTGGGAACCTGAAATTACCACCCAAAATTAACTTTGCCCTCCTCCTATTTGTGAAAAGTGTCTAAAAATATAGTCTTGTCTAGTCTAGTCTCCTACTTAATGTAAGGGTATATTATTTAATAACGAATAAAGGTTTTCATATTAATTCAGAACAGATATCTGACTGTGTAAACGATGATAAGGCCAATAAGAGACCGAGTAGTCACAGTGATGATAGGTATGATAATATATGGATATAAAAGCAGAATAAAAAGTGCCTGAAAGGAAGAAGGAAGGAACGAAGAGGAAGAATAAAGAAGAAACATATTAGATAGGAGGAAGAAAAATAATGTTGATCACAATACTTATAAAACAACAACAATTTAAAATTGAGGGAAACAAACTACGTCATCCTCGTCTCGTCCTCATACTGAAATACTATTTAAAACTATTGTTTGCATTTATCAGTTAACTTCGAAAACATGAACAATTTATATTTATCAGACTCCTGCCTGTCTACTTTTCTTTCACCCCTCGTTCATATACACAAAGTGCATCACAATAACGAGTCACAAGTCTCAGAAGTTGTCATATTATCCCTCACGATTTACATAACACCCAGCTGCATCATACTGGACTGCCCATATTAATAGGTTTACACAGTCAAATGCACACTATTGAGCATTCTCAAACACGCCTTGCGGACTAACGCTTAACCAAATATATTCAGCAGGTGTCCACGTATTTACATACAATTTACAGCGTACATATTATAAAGTAGTATTTATCATTAGATCCGGTGTGATCAGTTTCGACTCTTGGGTTTTTGATGCTTAAGTGCATAGCTCTGTTCGCTTTATTATTATAAACGTTTGCTTATGTTAGGTATGTATATGAAGAAAGGGGGCGCAATAAAAACATATTGTATTTATAAACATAAAGAGATGGGACCTGACCACAGAGACATTCAGATTTAAATGTAATAAGTGTAAAATTCTAAAAGATAATAGATTTATTTACATTTAGAACACAGTAGTAAAACAAGATTTTATTCAATTGTCAATTTAGAACGCGAAGCGTAAGAAAAATCTTCAACCATATACACAATCTGGAAAAATGCAATTACCTCAACCATATACACCATGTGGTTAAATAAAATCAACAATATTTAACATTAGGAAGCTAAAGATATATGTAGGTTCTTACAATTTATACTTCTTATGACAACTTAGTAGGAGATCACAAGCACCTACTTCAAACGATAACAAAATAATGGTTAGCTCACAATCTTCAATAAATGTAAACAATTTTTAAGTGAGTAGGCACAATTACTCTACGTACTTACTCAAATAAGCCATTAGTTATGTTGTGAGGTCAAAAATAAAAAACACTATATCATATCGTTTCCACACACAAGAAAATTGTGGCAAACTGTTTGAAAACTATATAAATAAATCACGTAGCAATACATGTTAGCAGCGCAATACATTACCATAATGCCACGTTCAAAGAGCAGACAAAAGCTAGTACTTAAAATAAATTGTCTTGATGTAGACGATAACCTACCTGAATACATTAACGTTCATGTTTTAAGACCACTTCGTGAAAAATCTGAAACATTCATTTATTATTCTCTGTTTTTCATTCAAATACACGCATTGTACATATCGATGAATGTTTTATTTCTTTTTTGCCAGTAAGTACTTCCATAATAAGTAGACCAAACATGAGCTGACATCTTCTTTATGATAATACTCAAAAGAGAAAAAAAACTTTTTGTAGCAGTGTGTTCTTTTTATTTAATCTTTAAGATATTATGTACATTTCTGTGGTGTCCCTAAACGTCAGACTTTTTTTTAAATAAAAATATGTCTTTTCAACCGACTTCAAAAAGGAGGAGGTTCTCAATTCGAGGTTTTTTTTTTTTATTTGAAAGCTGATGCTTCCCGTGTGATCCCATTTTAATTTAGTCCAGTTCTGATATGACACATCCATGAGAAAACCATATGTCTTAAATTTGCATTAAGCGTTTTCTTCAAGGGTAGTTAGATGAGAGTTTGGTCTAGTTGTGATAATGGCATCCATTAGAAAACCATATTAGTCTTAAATTTTATGACAGACGCATTAAAGTCGGATGTGTACTTTTTTAAAGTCTGGTCATTTCTCTAATATTCAAAACAAATAACTTTTCTCGATTGCATCAAGCAAGCAATTTGCATAAACATCACTAATCGTTGAAGTGAACCTCGCAACAGGAAACGTTAGGCAAACAAAGCACAATGAATTGTGGGCCACCCTCAGACGAGCCGCGCCCGCCAGCGATCGTGACGGTAACTACCTACTGCATCGACTAAAGGTACAGCGCAAGTAAAAGCGAGAAACTCAGAACCAAATAAAACAGTGCTAAGCATATTTTATTTAAAACTTCGTAAATTATAATATATTAAACTTTCATGCACATACTTCTCTTTCACTAAGGGTTCGTCGTAATAGGACGTGATGTAGAAGAAAAAGATTGATCATGTTATATACATATTACTTAATTAAATGGGCCTTTAATAAAGCTATATGGAAATATAAATGAAAAGATCCGATAAACCGCCGCAATGAAATCCCACACACGAGACCACACCTCGATTTACAGATATTTCTGTTATACGTATACATATGTATATTAAAAGTACAGGGCGATAGAGCTTCTTGTACTATTTAGTTTATGAGATTACTTCACCACAAATTTAAAATGGTTGACACTCCGGTCCCGTAGATAACCCACATATGAATACAAATTCTAAAACTGTAATGACTGTAAATTTAACATTGATTAGTAATAAAATTCTTATAACAAATTTTATACAGTTTATCTGAACATTACATCTTGTTTTTATCAAACATCGACATTAACTTAGCGGTTTTCAATAAAATTTAAGTAGATAATAAAACGAAAGTCTGTTTCATAAATAAATCGTAAGAACTTGCAGCATGTTAAATTTCAAACAGAGAATTTTTAAACTTACAGAAATAACGTGAGGTAATTGTGAATTTATATTACCGTGAACATACATTCCGCCTCCACAGTTCACTTGTTTGCAATCAAGTTCCTTCAGTTACTTATGTTTTGCGCTTGGGGCAAATCGCTGTCACTCGAAACTCAACTTATACTCACGTAAAGTTTTATACCCACCCGCTGATATCTTGTCTATGTGCTGGGAATATCAATAAGAGGCGCAAACTACAATGAAATACCGTGCAACTGAAATGCTTGCCTTCTGTTGTTTTTCTATCAATTTATAAAAGCGCGTGAAATAGTAGACTTTCTTAGAAAACCATCGCAATGCCTGATAAAATTATAAAGGTACTTATAAAATAAAATGAACCATATTTAATAAAGTTCTTAATAGGTATATCGTACATAGTTAATTAGGTATCACAGACGGAGTTTTACTTAAAAAAATAATGGTTGCCCGCGTTGGCGTCCATAAATTTCACTATCGTAGTTATTAGTTTTATTATTGCAAGGAAGACGCTTTTATTGTGCTGTTAATATTTTATTCGACGATAAGAGCTATCCAGAGATAAAACAAATTGATCGGGGAATAGAGGATAGAGTTTTGGTAAGTTTATGAGATAAGTGGGCGGGTTTAATTGATACCGTGAGATTGTGCGAACGACGCCATACATAAATTAATATTTAATGCCCCTTTTTAGAGGTCTAATGCATAATTATGCAGATAAGTCTTCGTGCTTGTCGACCACAAAGAAATTGTATACACTATATGTAACACATATCATTTAAAACCACGGCGCAAACCAACCATAACATTCATGACTCACAACTGGTTCTCTATTATCGATAATATTTAAAACAATGAAGTATTTGAAATGTGTACAGAATTATTACGGAGTAAGATTTAAGTCTAAACAATAAGAATTTATAGTTCGCCTCTTGACTTTTATGTTATATACAAATGAGGTCGGTAAGCTGTTGTTACTCATATACCTGTAAGCTTTTAACTTATTGTATATTAAAAATGATTTAAATCTGAGTCAGTATGAGAAACCGTATGTAATTACCTCAAATGTACTTTTACATTAGCCTTATCGGGATGTAGCCCTAAGCATTTGCTCCGTGAACTTTGTAACAACCATAAAACATAACATAAAGACGCCATCTTTCCTTTTATCTAAACATTAAGTATTCCCCTTCTGATTTGAGCTAACAACATGCGTATATTTTTATTAAGATTTAATTAAGCATTTGTTAACGGGGTGTTTTGTTCGTGCGTACGATTATATACGATACTACAATATTTACTCTAACTCGGTCCATATTGAGCGGTAATAGATGTGCGTATTAAATGTGCCTTAGCTCTAATAGTAGGTTACGTAGAATCTTATGTTTTATTCAGTAGAGATTAGCGGAGGGCGCAAGTGTGCCTGCTAAGGTTTTTCTCAATGTTAATATTCTACACAGTATTTTAATATGAAAATAAACTCGTATTGAGCACAGCGGGGATGCCACCGTCTGCTTCACTGTTTAAACAAAATTATTAAAGTGGCTGTTGTTGATTAATTAATTGTAGAATTGATTTCGGAAGCCCTCCCCGAGCACAGCTTGGGCAAGTTTAATTTAGTTGAGAAATTCGCTACAATAAGTACTAACTGAAAATTATTATTAATTTTATTAAGGAACTTACTTCAAAGTAATAAATATATTAAAAATTACAAGCAATATCGAGAATGATATATAACTACAAACCTGACAGCTCTGTTGAAACTAAATATTTAATAAATTTAAATTGACTATGAATAGGGTTCCAGTTCATAGACTATTATGTACAATTTTCAAAAATAAAAGGCTAAAAATATATTGTACATTCGAACGGTACGTTTTACGTCATTTGCAACCGAATTACAATAATTTACGATATTATTCCTGACGATGCCGCTAGTAAAGGCGAAAGACGTGTGTATGTATGATTTTAGGTCATGGAAACTTTACGTTACACACTGCTTTGGTAAGCAATTATAATTAAATTTATTTAGTAGAATGCAAAAAAAAATATGTACGAACTAAACATCAAACTCTTAAAAGTAACGTACACATACTACAAGGTATTTTAGATTTATTTACCAGTCAACATATTTATATTTATTTTTATATAAAATGCAGCTGAACATAAACAAATTAAAAATAATGATGGGCTAGCAACATTTTGTGGAATTTAGTATTACAAAAGGACGACACGGTCCGGTTCGAATCGATGCTCACTTGACAGGCAGCTGCAGAATGAAATTATGAGCATTTTTATTTCCCGGCGCGCCGTACTCACGCGGTACACCTGCCCGTTGCCCGCTCGCCTCAGCCGCGATTGACACCTATCCCATTATACCGCATTCTAGGTCTACGCACACAAAAAATCCCCGAACAATAGTCTTCGATCGCAGCCGCATGAGAACTTATTATTAGCTCTTTAAAAGACAGGCCATTCATTTTTACATCTTTATACAATCCTGACCATTAGCCGAGGCGTGTGGGCAGTGGGCTCGTAGCTAAATAAAACTATTGTTGCACCAAACAAAACGAAGTGAACATCTTCATAAGACGACATCTCGGTCGCTCTATTGTTACGATAGGTTGAGTTCCAGTCAACGGAGCGATATTTTAGAGGGGAATTTATTGCCAATTTCAGAAAATGTTTAGCGAAAAGTGAGAGAATGGTAGGCGAGTGAATTACTTATTGTAATGAAATAAAGGAAGCCCAGATTGAAAGCGTCCGATGAAAGCCGACGTCGTCGTCAGGAATACTGTTCGGTGATGATGATTTATGGCGACAGTAGCACGACACGATTTTAATGCATTAATGCTGAGAAAGATAAATGTTTCGTAGTCTTTGTGATGCCTGTGAAAAATAAATATTGTCATTATAAAGTCACAATGGCTAGGTGACAGTCATTAATAGGCGTCACGAAAACAAATATACCCATTAATGTAATGTAAATACTGAAGTAGAATAATGTTACTATCGAGCGTGGAGCTTTTCGGCCCATCTCATAACTGTGCCTACCGCAGGTGTTACCAAAAACGTGAAACCGCAGAAAAGTCGAACAAACCGCAGGCTCGGTCGAGGTACAACCAACTCGATACGCATTATATTCGGATGATATATTTAGATGACTGCTCAAATCTAGACAAAATGTGGTGCAAGGTACAAGTAAACTAAAGTAAAATGTGTCGCAGAGGCTTACATGCGACATACATACAATTAATGGTAGCTACAAAATTACATTATGTAATAAATGTCTTCAAAAGAAAGTTACAATCATAAAAATTATCTTATTAACTTATGTGTATAGACACATAAGTTAATAAGATAATTTTTCCAAATAATAAATAGGTAATAAATGGCATTATAAAAAAAATATATAGGCATTGAATGTACAGTGGTCGACAGTACCGCGTTAATGATCGCAAAACGTTGCAGTATTCGGGGGCGAAACTGAACCTTCCAGTTATGAGGCGGCGACACTCTCGGCGAGACTCGGGACCTGAGACGAGCGACTTCGTTAGCGGCGCTCCTGTAATGACTCGCTTAATTCGAGATAATTACGCTTCCAGCAAACGTAACCGTGGGCCACGGCAATTTATTGAGACCAGTCGCCGGGACCGAACTTCCATGTTGCAGTTACTCAAACAGACTAGTGAAGACAGTTTACATTCAGTAAGAAGATTCCATAAATTAGTAGTGGGCTATAAAATCTCGACTAAACACCCCTTTTATTCAATTTTAAGCGCGTACCCCGATTTGTATGCACAAAACAAAACGGGCCCTTCCTATCACGCAGTAAAAATTTCCGTTCATATTTTATTAAACAACATTATTCCTCGAAATCACGTGCGCATCAGTCATCCTGTCCAAAATCGCTTCTCTTTAATCAGAAGCGAGTCGAGCGGTTATTATTCGCGAACTGGCAACGACTCGGCATGACTCCGGAGACATCCTGCCACTTTAATATTCTTTACTCAACAAAGAGTCTTCTTTATTCGAAACTTTTCTTCTTTAGGAGAACTTATTTTTATTTTTTTGTAACTGTCGCTTAGACATTCTGTGAGTCAGTTTGGTATAATTCAGATTAAATACACCTACTGCGTGCAACCGCTCTGTGAATGTTAAGGAGCGGCGCCTCACTTACTGGAATTGGAATGAGTGAGCTTCATGTTTTGTTTTAATAAATTCACATATTCCCTACAAAGCGATAGCCTTTTATTTGATTTGTTCTCCCGTAACGAAAGAATTCTAGTTTTGAATATCAGCGACTTGCCTTATAACTAATAAAAAGTTAATTCATCAAAAGTTCGCAGTGTAAGTTAAGTCTCTTTATATGCATTTTTATTAATTAATCTGTAGGAATGTCGTGTTAAGTAATATTGTTTTTATGTAAATGAGCAAAAACCATTAGCCACTATCATATCCAATTTCAAAGTTACTGCAAACCACCACATAAGCATTCTATGAAAGAGAATAGAGTGGGAAGTGGTCTCTGAGTGCTTCAATAATGGACTGTTTGAATATATACGATATGTTTACAGTATGTTTAGAAATATTACGTCTAGACTGCAGGAACGTAGTAAGAGCAAAATGCGAAATGTCTCAGTCTATGCAGCTCTGGCCGGCCTATTGTTAGCGTGATGTGCCGCTGTAAATCTCAACCGCCGCCTCCTCTGAATATCAGTGTACTATAATTACTTAATATAATTATGCCATAAATAGGTTTGCCTCTCGCGGACGAATGAAACTAACTTGGATATTAATCCTAATTTGTGGATTGGGGCGGCTCTTATATTCTCATATTGTAAAACGTATTAAGGACAACAAATTATATTTAAATATGTTGTGTAACTTCGGGATATTATGTTCTCTGTTTGTTATGTTAGGTTAACTTCAACGTATTACAGTTATGACACAACCAGTCAACAAACAAAGCCTATAAGCAGAAAACATAAGAATATACGTAGTCGAGTCCCAGTATAATGGGAATACAATATTATGGAATACAGTATTATCGCGTGGGACTTAAACATCACTATAGCGGTGGGTTGAGAGCTCCTGGGTCATACAAATGAAGATTATAATAAAATAATACTAACATTTTAATACAAGTGGAACTTGTTTTTAAGAAATACAGTTTTGCTAAATACAACATTGCAAAGCTAAACCAAATAAAGTGCTAACTTCACCGCCAATTATACTCTACAAGTCCAAGCACCGAGTTTGGTTATTAGAGTTGATCGTGTCGTCGACACTCGTGAATTATTTTTTTTACTCTCCCGTCCATCATACGCCAAAACGTACCTACGTCATTTCGGCAGCATTTATTTTAATCCTGTTCTCATCCACTTCGTAAGTTAAGCCTCAATTCGTTATTTATTTATGAGTGTGCACGTGCTGAGTTCCGATTTTCACTATTTCGATCACAAAGCGAACGTATACTTGGCTTTAAATTATTGATTGTCTCGCGGGAACATTTGTAATTAAATAATTGTATGGTGTGTGTGTGTGTATGTGACGGTAATTTATAACACCTTAGTTATAATTTAATTAATACATATTGTTCATCAAGCCGAGGCGTGACTTAGCTTTTAAAAAGAACGTCCCGCCACATTACACATCACTCCATTAAACATGCGTCGGTAAAGGTGAAGCCTTCCGTTATTTATATAACGTTCGTATGTACCTTTGTAAAATGATTTCAATCTACAAGCCTACGTAGTTAGTACACAGTATTCTATAATTCCAGGCCATTTTGTATGACTTAAAAGGTAAATATTGACGGAATGGCGGACTTAATAGTAGAGTGTCTCTATAGTGGAACTGTTTAGTAGTGTTGTAACTCATAATAATTGACTTGTATTTTATCGTGACATTGATTCCTAAGTAAAGTGGACACTCAAGCGATGTTGAGACAACAAGGTTACAAATTAAAAATATTACGATATTTAAATAAAAAGAAAAGGAGAGTTAAAAAATGTAACTGTTGTTATTTTTTTTTAAAGATTTAAGATGTTAAGAACAACTTGTTTATTCATTTGGTGTTGTGATATTGCGATCCGTTGGGTTACTTATTAATTCTACACAACAATGACTAAGCCCCAAGCAGCGCCATGTTCTCCATCTCGCACTCTATATTGTTGTTTATAATTGATTTTTATTCGTAGAGAGATTGTACGATTAGCTACGAACGCAAAAAGAATGTTAAAAAGAGACGGCGAAATCCAATCTAAACTCTAAAGTAAATACCGCGAAAGATGCCCGAGATGAACCGTAGACAGAAGAAAAACAAAACTCTAAGAACGCGATCAATTCTACCGAAGAACGATGGCAAGTGAAAAATCAAAACTGAGAAAAAAAGGAATATCCCATAAATTACACCTGCTTCGGTAAAATATAAAGCAAAGATATTGTTTTAAAAGTAAGTCCCAAGCGGGTGATTACGGTCAGCAGCTAACCCAGACTTCAAATTCCGATAGTTTTTGCGCCAGTAAAAAGTGATATTCCGTTCGGCCGCGTTCCGTCCATCGTATATTGAGTTAATATCGGTCGTGATTGTGCGGACGTCCCTTTTACGTCGGCGAGTGTGAGTGAGATGAAGCTTTGTTTCAACAGGGTTGGTTGGAATCGCATTTTATGGTAAGTTGGCGGGCAGGGCAGGTGCATCGCGTACACCTGCGGCGCGGTCGAGCGAGATGCGATCGCAAGGACGTCGACCCGCCCGTAGCCACTCGGACTCGGAGTATCTCAACATAGATAACACGGGCCACATAATTCTGTACAGAAAGCAACATAAATTAACTAATGATACGTAGTGAAGAACGAGTTGTATAACTGCTAAAACAACGTTTCCGATAATAGATCTAAGTTTGTGATAGTTGTGTTTGGTTTGGTTGGTTGGATAGTTGACAGGTAACTGTTGTCGATTCTATGAACAAAGAACAGCAATAATCAAGATCTATTTATATGCCGATAACTAGACGCACTAGACCCTAAAATCTAATGATATTGTTTACTTTTGATCACAACTTAATACAACTAGTAATGTAACAAAATAAGGACATAATACAAAATACCAAAAGTGTAAAATTAAATTAAAGATGTTTGTTAGTTCCTTATATAAAACATTATATTTAAAAAGATGAATGAAAAATTTACAGACAGAAGCATCAAGGTCGTTGTTGACGGTGCATGCTCCGACTCCAAGTCTGTTAATTCTGGTGTCCCACAAGGCTGTGTGCTATCACCCACGCTGTTTCTTCTGCATATCAACGACATGCTGCAGATTAGCAGCATCCATTGCTATGCAGACGATAGCACGAGTGATGCCCTTTACACCGGCCGCGCTAACATTTCTCGAGTAAACGTCAGCGAAAGCCGATCCAAACTTGTGTCTGAAATAGAAACTTCTTTATCAAAAGTTTCAGATTGGGGTCGACTTAACCTAGTCCAGTTTAAAACCACGAAGACACAGGTTTGCGCGTTCACCGCTAAAAAGATGCCATTGGTCGTATCACCTCAATTTGAGAGCACTTCCCTAACTGCATCAGCCAGTATCGGAATCCTTGGCGTCGATATATCAAGCGAAGTCCAGTTTCGCGGTCACTTAGAGAGTAAGGCCATATTAGCCTCGAAGAAGCTTGGTGTGCTAAACAGATCGAGACAGTATTTTACTCCGGCCCACCGCCTGCAACTTTATAAGGCGCAGGTTCGGCCGCACATGGAATACTGTTCTCATCTCTATGCAGGTGCACCCCAGTACCAACTTCTGCCTCTTGACCGCATTCAACGGAGAGCGACTCGCATCATCGACTGCCAAGATATTTCTGATCGACTTGACACCTTGGCGTTGCGTAGAGATGTAGCTTCACTCTGCATCCTCTATCGCTTGTATCATGGGGAGTGTTCAGAGGAATTGTTCGGACTTATACCGGCTGCTGGTTTCCGCCATCGTCCTACGCGACAAAATATCCATCCCCATCACCTGGATGATTGGCACTCCACCACTGTGTGCTTCTCCAGAAGCTTTTTGCCTCGCACAACCAGCTTATGGAACAAATTGTCGCCTGCCGTATTTCCGAACCGATACGACCTTCAAACCTTCAAGAAGAGAGCGTACCTCTACCTAAAAGGCCGGCAACGCACTTGTGACTCTTGAGTTGCGGGTGTCCATGGGCGACGGTAGTCACTTACCATCAGGTGACCCGTCTGCTCGTTTGCCAACTATCGTATAAAAAAAAAAAAAATTTAGAACACCCATAACTGAAGAAAATAATTTTTTCTTAGTTAATATTCATTTTATTACACTTAAAATACACAATATTCTCATTCCAAAGATTTTCATTGCAGACGTATAAAAATAACAAAATGAATAAAAAAATAAAACAATGATTTAAGATACATATGTAATTGAATAAATAGGTTATATATAAACTTACCAAAATTGTTTGTGTTTCCAAAATTAATCTTAGACGATAACCTGAAATCAAATATAATGTGTTAGGAACATATATGATATGAATATATCTGAATGATAAATATTCGATTGCTACGTTGTTAATTCGTTGGGTCCTATATTGGACCGCTATTTTTTTATTATCAGTGTTGTTCACTATTCTCTACACGATTTATAAAAAAACATATATAATATTGAAAGCGAATGTATTTTGCACAGATTTTAATTAAGATTAACAATAACATCTTGAAAGACTTGAACGATAATTTTGTGCGATTATAAACACAAGAGGTGACGTTTAAGGAATCGCACAAATTTTTGCTAGGCCAGTGTTACCGTTAACTGCGGTTACATAGGATTGCCTCACTAGTAAACTTATTAAAGGAGCATCGGCACAGTACATTCACACATTAAGACATGCAGAACGAACAGAATAAACCGCAGGCGGTATCATTTCAGGCTAAAGTATGCAATAAGTAAGGTGTGTAAGGTAAGGTATTACAAGATTGATATCACGTTCTTTCTGCTTAGAACAATAAACTTCCGACTGGGTCTTTTAAAAAAGGAGTATCGAATATTCCAATAACCAACTAAAGTTAAACGAATTTGTTACGAATATTTCCAAAGAACTTCTCCTCTTTTAACACGCCTTTATTATTAAGTTCTCTTGTAACTCACTAACTTACTCCGTAAACAAATTTTGGAAGTCAATTTATACCTACTTCTAGTGGTCTAGCGCGGACTGTGGATAGGTATTGTATATCTACCGTACACATCGTACCGTATCTGCAAACACCTTTTAATACTAAAAGCTCAATAATAAATTACCTGACCTAATAAATTACTATATACTAGGCGTACGTAACGTTTTGAATATAATAAAACATCAACATTTATGATAATATCGCGAACTTTGTGAACTTTTAAAGTGGGTTTAAAATATATAATACATATACACTTTGTATTTTCTATGTGCTCTAAAATCTTTTTTATTATATACACCGGTGACTAATCGATAACAAATGCATTATTCCTTAATAACTTAACTTGTTTGTACTTAGTAAGAGAGGTATCATAAGTTATTTGGCCAAACTTTTCCTTAAATGATTTATTTAACAAAATGATATAGTACTGATTTATTATACATAAACTAAATTGTAGAATGTATAATAATAGAAATGAAGCCTCCGGTGCTTTTGGTATTCACTCAGATTCTGAGGTAATATGTCAAGTAGAGGCGAGAACTGTTTGATATGAAACATTCTACTTGATCTAGAAACTTATATTTTTTAACAGTTAAGCAGTGCCATTTATTTTATAAATGCATTGAATGTAAAGCACAGAATTAGCACTACGTTATCTCGACCCTCGTATCTCGAGTATATCAAACAATTAAGACGTCATTACAGAATACTGTAGTTAATCTAAAAATAAGTCTTACCTATGCGGGCTTAAAATTTTTTCCTAGGCTTAAGCTCTTCTTTCTATACATACATATGATATGCAGTACAGTAAAATGCCTTTTATCGTTTATTTAGTATTTGTATCTGCATACTGTTCGCTGACTATGTTATATAAAACTATGTAGGTATATGTATTTCTCATATACAGTTCCCTCCATATTCATTTCATCAAGTTCGCAGACATTTCTCACAAACAGTTGCTTTGCTATATATGATTTCATTAATGATTATGTTCTGTTACATAAGCAATGGCCACCTTTTCAATTGACTTAGTCTAGTAAACAGAAGTCGTTTCTACAAAATATAATTAAAGTTTGGTTATCTCTCTACTGGCATGTAAGCAATGCCTGATTACTTAATGGTATACTAGCTTCTCATATACTGTTATCAGGTGAGCCAGTGGCTTATTACTTGTACATAGAAATTTATTGCTTTTGTGGGTATTACGATAATCTGATCTGAATATGATATTATTATTGAAAAAGGACAAAGAATGAAAAAAAAGAATCAATCTTTTAAAGTGATCATTTACCAGTCACGTCACATTGAATTAAAATGCAACACAGAACCCAATAGGTACAACAATATTAAAAGACAATTTTACTCTATTGTTCTTTTGCTACAGTCGTATTTCTTACATGTGGAACCTATCCTTATTTCCACTTAATTTTACAGTACTGATAAATCCGTCTGTGTAACTAGTCGATACATCCGGAATATCCGGCGATCGGAAGAGGTGAATTCTGCCCGGATATTGAATATTGATCGCGCGCCCTTAACCTTGATGTATAGCCGGGCCCTCGGGAACGATAAAAGGATATTTGGCGATTATTCAATTGTGTGCTGAAAATACTTATTGAAAAGACTTCCAGCTATAACTTACTAAGACCGTGTCCACACTTCTTTCTATTGCCCAATCTAAATATATAATTGTCTCGTGAGAGAGCCATAGAGCCATGCTAAGGCACGAATAGGCCGGCTCGACCGGTGCGATACCACGGCCTCACAGAACACCGGTTGTGAAACAACGCTTGCGTTGCATTTTACCGAAATTAGTGAGGTGTCCGAAGGGCCCCACTCCCCTCTCTTCTCTTTTCCCTCCGCTCATCCACCTCTCCTCAACCCCGATTCACCCTCAAAGGCGGGCAGCGCACTTACGACTCTTGAGTTGCAGGTGTCCATGGACGGCGGTTGCCACTTACAATCAGGCGACCCGTGTGTTCGTTTGTCCCCATATATCATAAAAACATATATCTGTTATGTTTACTGTGTCTTATATTTAGATACATTGGCTACAACTAGTATTACTAGTATTCTACATACATAACTTTTAAAATACAAATCCACGATTGTGTTGCTAAGACTAACTTTTATTTTAATAGCATAAGGAGCTTTAAGATAGCTAGGTATCTGTTTGAATATTTCTTTGCTTGACTTTTACGCTTAACTAGTCAACCAATCATCATTAAAACGATACAAGGTACCTTTCATTTATAAATTAAATGTACTGTTCCAGAGGTAAACCTCCTATAATTGTCAAACTTTTCATTAAAGCTAGTCTATATATACTTCTTCTAATGTATTCTACGATTATAACCATGCCTGTATCTCAGGAATGTCTGACTCTATTGACGAGTAACAGAGGCGACTTAATACAGGTAGCAACATAATAGGTTGTATAACCCATATATTTATAGGCTTGCCCTTACGAATAACAGCCCAGCGAGGTCTATAATTAAACTTACATATATTTATATCTATACCTGCATAAGCCTCTTACCTCCTCTATGTATGGATTACGACGAAAGTATCATCACATCGGTAGGTACATATTATAAAAGGATTTTTTATAAGAATTTGTTTAAGCTCCAACGTGTATGCATGCACATATGACAACGTGCTGAATGCATTGGCAAGGTGCTGGTTGGTATTTTGCTTCTACCTTAACTGAAGGAACGCAATAACTGTCTGACTGTCTTCTTGACACATTTTGTCTGTCATACTCACTCAACATATACGTTTTTTTTTGCTACTATGAAGAAAACAAATAAAAACCACACACACCACACCACCACACACACAAACGCCCGGTATTATTTTTTCAAAATTTAAAAATATATAAAAATACATCACATGGTAATATTACAACTAATGTTAATTTAATTTGACAAAAAAGTCTTTAGTAAATCCGTAAGATTTTATGAAAGTAAAAGCAAAATATAATTATTTTAATCTTCTACAATTCAAGACGATAGAGGCAACCGATCTTTGACATTTCGGGTCAATTTTATAGCCACCATCACAAAGCGACCTCCAATGACCATAAAATATGTAGAACGCGACCGTAAAATATTTATCGTTAATATTTTACTGCGAAACACGAGACTAATAGGTAGTCCTCATATTTTAATGATTTATGATATTTTTAACGAGATGTGATAAACAAACAACAACCTTATATTAATATAATTTAATTCAGATCTCTCTCATTGGTAATGACTATATATTTGTTTAACAAAACTAACTATGTGTAGAAAATATACAATAATATATAGTATACAATAAAACGTTGCTTAATATACATATGTACATATTAGGCAACATTTTGAGTATTTTTTAAACAATTCTTGTAATTTTTTGTCAATACGGTGATCTTTAAAACAAACACAACATGCGTTACAAATTAACATGAGTTTGTTAGTCACCGAGATGATATCAATGTGTATATGAACCTTCAAACCAATTTGGGAATTTCGGAAATAATAGCAAACTCAGAAATAGATTATAAAGCCCCAACAATATACTATTGAGTTTAAATCTTACGAGTATAATGATCCGCGAGGACATTTTAACACTTGTTTACGATCTCCGCATTTACATTCAATTGATTCTAATAACTTCATTACATGCTAATCCCAGAACGAGTTTTCTTTGCATGTCACAACACTTTCTTTCTCGTATAAAATATCTTCTATTATATTTTTCATTTCTACGTACATTCATACATAAATACATGCTCACGCCTTTATCCCTTAATATTTTGCCAATTTTACGTACGTTCCTTTATGTGGTTCATATCCTTGACTACCTTCATAGATTTTTAAAGAAAGAACTATCGATAAAGTTTTGCAGTGTCAAATTAACAAATAAATCAACCGATATTACTATAAAATAGTCATGCTGAGACAGTATTATATTCCAACCTAGGCTTGTGTAGAACGGCTACAATCCGACCTGTGCAATCTTAAGGATTGATTATAACAAGCGTTAGATACCTTTATTCTCTCCAAAGTTCCCAAACCACGAAGGAGAATGACATTGTTGTTCGACTGCACGGATACCTGAGTGAATTCAAGGGTCATCTCAAACAAATTCATACTATACTAGGGTTACAGGACAATAATTTTAACACTAATATTTAAGATATGTGTAAACATATGAAACTATAAATAAACTAGCTTTTGGATTAAAACCCGTATAGGCTGAAAACGTATTACAGTTTCAGCTTTTGCAACGCGCAATAAACTATTAAAATTTAGCTGGTAGTGAGGCCACAACGGCCTAGGCTAGGCTTGTGTACGTTTAACTTATTCATATCGGGCGTGTTCATGCCCCTATGAACGTGAGTTGAGTGCGAATGACGTAATATAAGAGCGACAAGTTTGTGTGCCGTGTTACCCTTCCCAAGTTTATTGTTTTTTTTTTTATACGACTAGAGAAAGCGAAACTCAGAAAAATGCATATTTATATACATATTTTACAGACATCCTACTCAGGAATCAGTTTTCTTAGGCCGGTTTTTGTGGATATACGAATTATTCAAGATATTTCGTTCTGACTTGATTACGAGTACATACTCGTATTTATGTCAGCCTTAGTCTTTGCACGCAACGGCAGACGCGTCACGACCGTACCGACTACTCAGCTCTATTTCATGTTAATATTAAAAATAAAAATATGTTGGGTTCAGAGCTCGAATGTAACGACGAAAAAGATGTAGTTAGTGACAATACGTACATATATTATATGTATTTAAATTAAAAGTAATACGATAAATCACTTGGGGTGGCGTACCGATTCCCGGTAGTTTTCAATTAGGTATGCGTGTAAACATCTATGAATAACCTATTAAATATATACTGATGTAACATTCTTTAATACATACTAAAATTTAAATGATATGCATTATATTCCGAAAGTCTAATGCCTCATCAATATTTCCAAGTCGTAATTTATTAAAATTAACCGTTTACAAAACAGTCAACATTTATACTCAATATTCGAAAAGCGGCGTTTTGAATGTAAAACAGCAGGTGTTACCGTAACCGCGACACTCCCAACTCGAAAAGTAAAATGTTTATGAATGTAAGAAGAAAGTTTGTTCGGTGGCAAACTTTTAAAGCTTCGCATAGAGCTGGGATTACACGGGAACTGCGTTAGGTCAACCACTCACCGTCCGATAATGGAATAAAATTGTGAACTTTCACGCCGCATTAATTCAAAAATACTGAGATAATCTCTGAGTCAATAAACTCTGACCTTACTTGGTCACTATCGATGTGAGACACTGCTGACTCCGAAAAATCTTTGAGCTTATGGCTTAAGCTCTTTTTGTGTTCAGGAGAGATTTTACGATCCAAATGATTCAAATTGAATAAATGTAACAACAGACGTTTAGACTCAATTTATAGACTTCTGCCGTCTTTACATATTAATACATTATGTACGTATATAATAATATATTCCTGTTATGAGTAATTTGGGTGTGGTAATATTTCTGCGAATGTTTAGAGGCACAATCTATATGTATGTGGGATGGAACAATCAGTGCGAACATTTGTATAAACTGTACCTTTTAGTAATGAGAAGAACACGCGAAAGAACAAAGTGGTGCCAAACGTGCAACTCCCCAAAAAAGAAAATAGGATCATATATAAAATTTTCTACCAAAGCTCTCCAGGCGATTGGAATCTACAGCTTAGTGAGTATTTATAGCATTTATTTCCAAATTGTTCCGACTCTCTATCCTACTACAAAATTGTATAATAAATTATTATTATTTTGATGTTACAGGGAAGCTTAATTGATACTTTGTATTTTATTATGACGGTACCCCTTTTTAAATGTAATTCCCCATTGGAATTCCTAGATACTTCCGTGCCACCGTTGAGCGCACTTCTGTTTAAAACTACGCTATTAACCGGCAAACCGTGTAATTTTCTCAGAAAAAAATACGTATATATATAAATATTCCGTGGGTCGTAAGATGCCTTGAGGCAACGGCGTCTCATATATTAGACTATTTCCTAGAGGTATAACGTTCCGAAACAAGAATAAAGGCACTGACTAGTTCCCAATTAATCGTAATAATTGGTAGTGAACGTAGCTATGTACTGGGATGTATGGCGCTATTTATTTTAACCACACCTGGTGTTTATAGCCGGCGGCCATGCTTAGACCGTTCGAATTCAGAAAAGCCATTCTTTTGGTAAATAATGAACGAATATTGTTCGCCTCGCAGTGTAAAGTTTAATATTTTAGTACAGGGTATGCGCTCGTGGAAAGTTTTAACTTCTTATAAGAGTTGATTATTGTTCTATATAAATTGTTAAATTTTATTTTCGTTGTCATCTGTGGTGGTAGCTCGTGTTGGTTTAAGGCTTAGAGTGATGAAGTTTAAGATTTCTCGCTTCTACTATGAAGATGCACAAAATATGTGATGTTAAACCTTTTAACATATTCATAAGCGGACCAATAGATTCTAAGACGTCATTAAATGACTTCTATACCTATGTGATGAGTAACTCTGGACTAAGTCGCGATAAGACATTTTATAAGGTACAATACCTAGGTTACCTGAAAACTATGCATAATCAACATATCAAAACACCTGGAGTCCAAAATAATTGATTGATGATTATAAATACATAAATCTAAAATCCCTGGTAGAACCATACTTAGGCACGAATAGGCCGCCTCGACCGTTACGATACCAGGGCGTCACAGAGTTGCAGGTGTCCATGGTCGGCGGTTGTCACTTACCAACAAGTGAGCCTATACATGTAGCCGAAAGTCTGTGGTAAAAAAAATGGAGTACCTCCAAATTACTATTTTTATTTAGAGTAAATAGTAGAATGAAAGCCAAAGATTCTACAACTATTCGGTTTTTATTTCTAATAAATAAAAGTATAAACTGTTGTTGGGTATCGAATCTCAGCTTCACATTAAAAGGTAAACGAAGCCAATTAAAGCCCAATTTATACCTAGTTTGTCTTCCATTCCCGACTAAACTACCAATAAATAATCTATGAAAACTGACAAAATTGACCGGGATTGATGACCACTATTCTAAAACTCTTCGAGCGTTCAAATAAAACTACACGTTCGTTTTCTTCAGGGCGGTCGGATCAATTTTCTGTTTACAACCGACTACCATCAAAGGAAACCATCCGCTATACTAATTGACGGTAATAGTACACATATAAACCATCTTGGTTGGTTTAGAACCATCGAAAATTCAACTTTTAATGCGCAAGTATTAAAGTTAATTAGGACGAAATGAAGGTTCCTTTTAGTATTTAAATTAGATTTTTTGTTAAACTTGTTGGTGTGTACAGTTCGTATCGAATATTTATGGTGGTAATAAAGCGGCGGTACCGTAATGGTGACGGCTTCGGTTATGCAATCGAGAGGTGGCGGGTCCACAATCCATACCATTGTGAAGTAATTCCGAATTTCTGCGTTCAGCATGCCTCATGTCTTTGACGCTTCATGTATCTTTTAGAGGAATACTGGTAAAAAAGTGAATATATTACTTACCATAAGTAACTGCACTGAATTTAGTTGCATTCTGTTCAAGGATCGCAATCATATTAAATGATTAAATGTTATCTTAATTCCCAGTCCAGCACAATTATATTTTAGATCGGTACTTTAAATTTTGGCAACAGAAGTAATATGATGAGAGATAAGATGAGATGTTACTACTATGTGCTTTAAGTAAGGAATTCTTGAATCCCATAAAATAAAGTTTTATACTTTATTGCTAGCAGTCAGAGATGCAGTTACACCTGGATCGAGTGTGCGTTCTAATGGTTATAATAAATCATTAAAAACCCTTTATCCTGCAAATCAACCATTAACAGTTACGAATTATAGTCTTAGTACTTTGCAAGCATGCATTACGAAATTGAGATATAGCTATGATATTAACTACCTCTAAAACCAAACCTAATGAACGTAAGTATTTTTTTAAACTACAATATCATGTTAACTATACGCGCAAATATATTTGGATACTAAGACCCTGAATAAATAATCATCAGTATCTAATTGTAATAACGATATTAAACCGGAGCACATTATTGAGCCACGAGTAGAAGCCGCATCTGAGGTTATATTTGAGATAAAAGCTCGCGATACTAACATGACTTGTTAATTAAACATTAGGTAACCACAACACGCACCGAAATAGGTACCACAGAATAGTAAGTAATTTCATGGCAATCAAATATTACATTGCTCTCTAAACATTCAACTATTTGAGGGTTTAAATTAAATTTCTATTTATTGTGATACTTGTAATGTAATGAATACATATTATCGATAAAGTTTTCTATTGAAATTTTACTCGCTCGTTACGCATGCAATCAATTCTGTATGTAAAACTATTTTAAAACCTTAGATTGTAATTTATTATCAATAGTTTTTGATAAGTTGATTTAAACTATTTCAATATGCTCATATAATATCATGGCCTTAATGCTTAAAAAAATAACAGACTTTGAACTTCTATCTCGAACAAAATTCATAACTAACTTTAGGATTATTCAGTTCGTGTTACAAATAAATAAGGATTTAGTATTACAGCTTAATCTGTTGTTTTATATAAATGTAAATATATATATATATATATATATATATATATATATATATATATATATATATATAGTACCCTTTAGTACTTCTTTAGTAACCTTTTAACAACAAGCTCGATGATTATTGATGAGTTAAAGATATTCTTCACATATTTATAATAAAGAACGATAATAAATAAATTCATTATTTATAAAATGACGGTAAAGTATAATTCGTCCATCCCCAAAAATCGTTACACAGTCTGACAAATAATATATTCTGGAAGATCAAAATTTAAAAACAAATTCGTTTCATGAATGCTAATCATTCAAAGTGTATTGTATTCATTACTACAAGCATATGTTTATAATTGTAAATCAGTTGTGATATTAATGAAATATTTGCATCGACTTACTTAGAATATCATTTTAATAGATCTGACCGACACCAACGCCGACGTCCGTCCTCTGACGACTGTCGGACGAACAAACGTAATAATGTCTGTTGCATAACCCTAGATAAAAAGACAGAGGTTGCCACGTACGAATATTAAATATATTCAACTTAGTAAATACAGAAATTATAATCAAAACTACTTGAAAACTTTTTACTTATTTTAGAAATATAAAATGAAGAAGGCTACTCAAAGTTTAAAACCAATTTTTTATATAGATAGAATGGGGAAGTTGTGTAGCAAACATGAGAACGACTTGTAGCAATAACGCTCTGTCCAAAGGAAAATATATACCTAGTCGGTTTCCAGGGATTGTGAGTGACTAGAACGAATTCTGAGTAAGTAGATACCTACCATACGGGTACAATATTATGATATTACCAGGATCGATTAAAGTCATACGGATTTTGTATCGAAAACGTTTCCACAAAAATATTCGAATAATTGTGGTCCAGTTTAAATTTTGGAAAACATGATTAAACTTACAGATTGATAGCTATTACGCCACAGTTTTAGTAAATTCGAAATTAATTCTATGTTTAAGTAATTTATACTTCTATTATATGCTAGATAAATACTTAAAAATGAAATGGTAATAATTATAGGACAAAGAACGTAACGATATGTAGATATAGATATATATTACGGGTTCTAGATCAAGGAAGAACTTACTTAGATAACTTAGCTACATTTTTAACACTTAAAAAAAGAGGAGGTTAAATATTAGAACGTATGTATGTGCCTTGTTAATTGACATATTTTAATCGTTTTCTCAGACGATTGCTACCGATTTTCATTTCTTTATTTTACTTGCTACCGATTTTTTTCCGAAGTCCCTTGCATCAAATCCTGATGATGGGATTTTCAGGAAATCGAGGGCACTAAAAAGTTTTTTCATATATCGTCATATTGCTGAGCTGATGCATAGCCACAACTCATTAACGCTTAGGAGTTAGAGGATAATTCTTTAAATTATGTTGCAGCACAAATTCGTCTTTAAATTAAAGATTAAAGGAATTGCCCAAAGGAATTGGAAAGGCGTATTGAAGGTGGTTATCGCCTTTCTTTACAAATCAATTATAAATACCTTATATGTAGCAGTTAAGCAATAGTATATTCATGGTAAGTAGACATTAAGTATAAAAACACATGCAAAGGGGATAGGTACTTTACCGGTACCCTAGAGCATATTATCATATCATCATTATCATCTTTGTCTATCCATAGCAAGATGCAGTATGATGATGAGACATATATACGTATTTTGTTGATTAAATAAAAGTATACAAGCAACTATAAGAAAAACAAAAATATGAAGATAGAAATTTTAAACTAGAGAGAGAGATGGTAGAGCCATGCTTAGGCACGAATGGGCCGGCTCGACCGGTGCGATACCACGGCCTCACAGAAAACCGGTTGTGAAAGAACGCTTGTGTTGCATTTCCCCGAATTGAGTGAGGTTTCCGGAGGCCCACTTACCCCTCCCCCCTTTTCTCTCCCCTCATCTCCTTTTTCCTCTTTCCCATCTCCTCATCCCTACTCTCTTCTTTCCGCTCCCTGCATCCCCCATCCCTCATCCAAGTTCCATGGACGGCGGTGTCACTTACCATCAGGTGACCCGTCTGTTAGTCTGTCCCTCTATAATATAAAAAAAAAATAAAAAAAATAGACAAAAAATAGTTGACATTACTTACTTATATATTAGCTACAAATATTTTAGTAAGTAATGTCAAAGCCGTTTGTAATCTAATAGTTATCTAAGTAAGAGTCAAAGAACCGTACTATTTGTCCCAAAAACAGTTTGCTCAAAGCTGAAATTCCTCGCGTGTACCTTGAAACTCTCCTGACCAAGAATCTCATGTTTTACTTGTAAAAGATTCGCTATTAAATAAATAGCTTACACACACACATACAGACGCTCTCTTTGAGAATATTTCAGCCTCTTTCATGCTCAATAAATATTAGTTATTTCAATATATAATAATAATTTTTAACCAGAGCAAAGTTGTATTTATGAAAGAAAATAATACAATTATCCACTATTGGTACAGAATTTAAAAAATCTATAGGCGTTTTTTTAATCAAAAATAAATTTATCTGCAAAAAAAATCTTATTGGAAATCAAATTAATCGTACAAAGTTCGATACCAAACAAAACAACTAAAAAAGAACGGTCCTACTCGCCTGTACCGCCGGATCACAGACATGATAAGGCATAATAAATAGCATACAATGATTCCCTTATCAAAGCTAATAACTCATTAATATTTGATGTTAGGTCTACTTACAAGAACATAAAATGTTACATCTACATCGTTTGTTATCGTCGTGAATTCTAAACAACTCGTTATTTACTCGATAAAATTTAAATAACAAAGTTACAACATAGCGTTACCAAACCAGTTAGTCTGTAAATAAACAATAATTATTCAAAAGCAATGACTTAATCACATTGTATTTATGTTATATGCTCTCTTCATTCACATCATCTCACATATTAGTATTATTATGTAGTTATTTCCGTGTTTACAAATGTTTTATGTCAAACTTCTCACATTTATCAGTGTATTATATTTTTAATCAATATATATATATATATATATTAATTAAAAACACATGCAAAGGGGATAGGTACTGAAAATTACTTGTGTTAAGCTTTAAATTACGATAACGACCGTAAATTTGGTACTGGTGAATTGCTACATTATTTCCAACCAATATATATACATATATATATATATATACATACACACATATATCTCTCTTCATCAAGTTTATGTGGACAACAACAAAAGTGCGTAAGAACAGAATTTTGTGAGTAATGAGGAAAAAGTACAAGAACTCGATATCATAAACTTTAAAGAAATACAATCAACAGTCATAATAACATCATAACAATATAAAACATTTGTTATCTTCGTACAAACTTAGTATTTGTTTTCGTATTATAACATCAAATTTACATATACAACGCTCATTTATAAATAAGGTTTGAGGTTTAAGATCTTTATTCTCACTAAGATAAATATATTACTAATAAGTGCGATAACAATGCAGTCAATGACTAAAATTATGATATCACATTGTTAATGTCGCGGGTCGGTTAATAACATCGTACCACTTAATTACAACTCGCAGTTCTAAAGAAGGCTTTTAAAAGTATACATACAAAATGCAGTAATTACATCACCTACCTTATGTTCAACAAAGTAGATTTTTTCAATAATAGTCCATTCGCATTAAAGATGCAGCTATTAAATAAATAATCAGTCACTGAAAGTTGTCAAAATGCAATCTTTATCCACAGAGTAGCACAGGACCCGATCAAATCCAATTCAAGGCACACAACACACTAGATATACTCTATTAATTAATTTCAATTTATGTTAATTACGGAATCGGGTACGATGCAATGGCTACAGAGGAAGACAAGAACGCGTGCACTCAGTTCGCGCGCCAAGCGTGGACTGTCGGCTAGTCGACTAGTCGGTAAGAAGCATTTCTAAATATACACCCCCCGAACGATTCCCGCGCACCCTATGGGCGCAACGTGAGTATCATGCAATTTTCTATAAATTTTCGCGTAAGCTCCAAAGCCCCGCTGTCAAAAGCTGTTTTTGCTGAAACTTAACCGTTAACGCTTTGTATGCACACATTTTAATTGAATCAAATAGTGATTTTTAAAAGTTAACTAGGTTGATCAATGCATATTATGTTAGCATGTACTGAATAAATTTATTTCGGAATCGTTATACATTTAACGATATTAGACTTTAAATTAACCGTTTCAGGAAAATTATTTGACATTAAAGGCATTCTGAATGACAAATTACTTGTTTTAAGCTTTAAATTACGATAACGACCGTTAATTTGGTACTAGTGAATTGCTACATTATTCGAGCTAATATCATGGCCCGCGGCGTAGCACAGTTTTTTCTTAGCGCTGTGTAGTTTTCCAAGAATTTCCAAAAGTCGCAAAATAGAAAAGGTATTGTAATCAGTAGAACGACTTTTCTTCCTTATTTTAAATGATAAGCCTTATGTAAGTCTCCTCAGATCATCTCTGTTTCTAGATTTCGTACTAAATTATTCCTAAACATTTTTTTTTTTTGTTTAAACTCTGTACTCCAAAAATCTAGTTGAGTGACCTAAAATATTTATAAGAAAATACTGAAGTATGAAAATGATGGGCCCCAAAAGTACTTTAACTATCTTTTCTTGTGGCTTTGCTTGCGTAAAAACGCGTTATTTTATCAATCCTTCTGAAACTGTACTTTTTCTGTGTGAAAAGCATCCTATTTTATGTACAAAATTACGTACCTCTACAAAATTTCATGAAGATTGGTTATGTAGTTAAGGTGTAAAAATGTTTATACAGTATTTAGGATCATAAATTATATTTAGAATAGAATAGAATAGAATAGAATATACTTTATTGTACACCTTAAAACAAAAATTTACAGTACTTATGCAAAATAGAAATGTACAATGGGCGGCCTTATCGCTAAATGCAATTTCTGTCAGGCAACCTTACGATGGACAGAAAAAGACAAGATGCAAAAGAACATACGGGTAGTTTAGGTGTAGAAAGAAGAGAGAAAAAAGCGTTTTATTTAAGAAGGATCAAATTCATAACTAGGTACCTATATTATATATATATATATATATAATTAAACATACCTACATACAATTATATATATAAAAATGCATATACGTACACATATATTATATACCACGGGTTTATTAGATTGATAAATGCAGCAGTTAGACAAAAAGTATAAATGGGATATAAACAAAAAATATACTAGCAAGCCAAGTAATAGTCTTTAACCATATTCTTAAATGTAGCCAGCGATTGGGCACGTCTAATGTGTAAAGGTAAGTTATTCCACAGGCGCACAGCCCGTACACTAAAAGATAGGTCATAGTACCTGGTTGAATGTGGAGGTACTGCCAGTTCCAATGATGACGAGGATCTTAATGTTTTGGTGTGTGTGTCACTGAGAAACGTAAAACGTTCCTTAAGATAAGTAGGAGTAAAGGGATGAAAAAGAATATTATAAAGCATAGTGAGAATATGAGTATCCCGTCGAAGACGAATTGGGAGCCACTTGAGCTTTATACATGGATTGTATAATAAAGGTTATTAAAATAACTTGTAATAATTTCATTAAGCTATATTCGTGAACCTGGTCTACAATATTGCTGCCCTATTTATTAGCTATATATTTCAACTACATTGTATTTCTGTCTGTAAGGAATAACAAAATAATAATATTTTGTAGTATTGTAATTCGTCACCGAAGACGACATCCAAGATAGAGCGAAAAGGGGAGAAGGAAGGTGCTAGCTTGGAAGACAGAGTATCGTTATTCTCTTAACGGTTCCAAGGCACGTAGAGCAACAGAAAGTAATAGCTTGAAGGTCATAACAAGATACCATTTTTGTAGATATGTATGCCAGAGTGCAGGGGTAGTTGTCTGTTAATAGGTTTGTTATAAAGTTGGATATTGAACTCATTTTTATAAAGTTATATTGTCTAACTGCTCAATTACGGATAGAGTACTAATTTACTATACTTAACAAATCTATTTGAGCTTTGCAAATTCCCTTTAATTGTTCTTTTTTTATGATATAGGGGAAAAACGAGCAGACCAACCTGGCAATAAGTGACTACCGCCGTCCATGAACACCTACAACTCAAGAACCGCAAATGCGTGGCCGGCCTCTTAATCGGCATGGTGGTTGTCACGTACCATCAGGTGACCCGTCTGTTCGTCTAAAAAAAATATATTATAATATATCAAAGAACAGACGGGTCACAAATTATTATATTACCATTTGCTTGGTAGTGAGCGTTTACCATAGCTTATAACGACGCTTGCAACTCTGAGTAATAACTTAGTAGTTCGAGGTTTGTACCTCGAGTACATAACTATTTCAATAGAAAGATCGTTCACATCATCGACGTCAGGATGTTATTTTGATGCGTAATCTAATTAAACATCTGTTAAGATAATGCTGTATCTGGTTGACTCTATTACTTTTATTTTCCAATAATATATACTTTTTATTTCAACGATTGTTTTATTTTTCTAATAACCTTGGTACTTGACTGTCATTTTATTATAATTTTTCTGATATTGGGTAAGCGAGCAAAAGAAGAAAGTAAAAGAATGAATATAACATATATCGATAACTAGATGACTAGAAGAGTGCTCTAGCAATTTCATGGAAGTATGAGGTACCTATTAGATTTCATGCATAAAATAGGGCCAATTTAGATTTTAGATCACATTGGTTATTTCTTTAAAATTATACAATATAGCCTCGTAGTAGAGAGCCATCCAATCTTGATTACCTTTTCAAAGCATTTGCTAAACTTTTCTCATTTAAAAATAAATGTTTATCTTAATAATGACTAAATAAGGAAATTTATACCAACAGACTGACAGATGTCAAATGTGACCTATGAAATAATACTACCTACTTTAGTCAACAAAAAAGCTATAGATAGTTCAGGTATAAAATAGAAACATATGTATACACACTCCTGTCTTTATCCCTGCAGGGGTAGGCAGAGAAGTCTCAAGCTCCCACTTTTTGACAACAATAATTACTATCCCACTTACGCAGCAGGGGGCAAGCCTATTGCCCACATCCAGGCACTATATTCACTGTCTAATAGTAAACAGTAGGATCTCTTAATCGTCCTTTAAGAAACACCAGAGAAGAAATGACACTATTTATTATATCTTATAAATGATATTCATCTAAACTCCATTGTTGCCACTTATGTGAAGTAGCGTGTAGTAAGGTTCTCGCATATCTAACCTATAACTTCTAGGTAAAAATAAATGCACCGCATGATTACTGCTTCTATATCGCAGTAAAGCTTTGGCGTCAAGATAATATTCAAGTAAGAAATTATTAAAAAATATAACAAAGTGGCCTCATAAGCATGTATATAACATATTATTTTTTATTGTCTGACTTTAGGTGTATCGTCATAGTAGATTATATTAATATGAGGTAACAACCCGCAATAGGTTAACGTGAGTGGGAATTTACAGTTATCAAAACGTGATTATTTAATACTGCCTACAATAAACCTAAATTGATGAGATATTTCTATCAGCAAAGTTCTATATAAAGTTCAATTGGCTAGTAGTGCAGATATCTGGATGTATTATATTTTTATTTATTTTCCAGACGATGACTTTATTATGCTAGACAATTGCTTTTTCGTAACAGTTAAATATATATTTTAAACTGTTGATTATTGCCTGGTATGCTTTGCATTATCCAGACCTGTATCATAAATCAGTATATCTGAAGATGTTAAAAGTGCCTGTGACATTTGTACTTTCTCAGATAAAGTGATAAGATATGCTTTTGCTCATAAAATTATTAATGTAAGAATTTCTTATCTGTATGACCAGCGTTGTTACGTTGCTGGGCCTGCCATAGTGTTTGGTCAGGCTGAATTATCCGTATTGATATCGCTAATTGCTCTTGAATTCATGTGTCAATGATCTAATCCAGGCAGGTACTGCAGCTACCAGAAAGCCTAATTTGTTTACTAGTTTGTTTTGACACTTTAGCTACTTAACCAATCATCTTGAAATTTCCATACACATTTCCACACACTTTTAGTTTCAACAAAGCTGCACCCGGCCCCCTCGTGACCCTCAAATCCTCGACCCCACCTGTACTCTTGAGTTGGAGGTGTCCATGGTCGGAGGTTGTCACTTATCATCAAGGGATCCGCCTGATGGTTTCCCTGATGAAAAAAAGCTTCTACAATTTACTCTGTAGTCACTATACTTCCGTGTAGTCGACCCTTCATAGATTAGAGTCTTGGTGAACATTGGTTTGTCTAAAATTTTAGTAAATCCTCAAATGTAATAAAAACACTGTCCTACTTTTAAATCAGAGTTTTCTCTAATAGGTACTTTAGCTAGCATTTAATTACGAAGGAGACAAACTTACTTTAAAAGACTAAACTTGGACAAGGTCTTGATTACGGCTAAAAGCCTCGTCTAATTTCTTGT
Source organism: Tyria jacobaeae (assembly GCA_947561695.1). Classification (NCBI taxonomy): domain Eukaryota; kingdom Metazoa; phylum Arthropoda; class Insecta; order Lepidoptera; family Erebidae; genus Tyria; species Tyria jacobaeae. The sequence continues at coordinate 16,667,425 of OX387209.1, forward strand.
GTTTCTATATTTTTTAACATTTTTTTTTTCATACAAATGAAACAACTTTTACAATTACACCGTCCGTACGTAATTTAGAAATTTTCGCATTCTTAAACAAAAATAATGGATGGCACGATAAGCGAAAAGTTAGATTGGAAACGAACTTGTAAAAGCTTTGTTAAAGAAAATAATTTAGTTAGTGACGATCCTAGGGATCGGAAATACAATGAACAGCCTCGTGCTAGCTCAAGTTACTAAATTGTCATGCAAGCAATTTACGTCATGTAATTTATAAATACATAAACCTAAAAAGCCTAAATGTGACTTTAAATCAGAAATATATAGATACAATACAATAATATATTTATTAAACGACAAACCGGTATGTTCAGTAAGTGGTATTCTTATCTGTTAAGTAAGTTAAGTTTCAACCAAGACCCTTTATCAAGAGGTGAATCGACCTTTGCGTCGGTGACTGTGTAAGTGCAGATAGAGGTCCTACGTCCGAAGTTATGGCGAAACCGTATGTTTTTATTGTAATGTTTTGTTCAACAATTGAATATAAATCTGAAAATAATTACGAATCTCATTTATTCTAACCACAGCCAACTATCATATTCTGTGTGACAAGTATATGAAAGGTATAACTACATTTACCAGTGTATGTACATAAAACATAGCTTTTGGTAGTAAGTAGTAAGCTAGTGGCAAACACTTTGATCGTTTATAAAGAACTGTTTACATTAACAATAATTGCATCAGACACTCCAAAATCGCATGAACTACATGGTTATTTAAATTACACCGATGTATTCTAGACAAAATGATACTACCACTTGACTTTTAGTTGAGGTTTAAGTAAATCTAATACTTTCATACATATATACATTCACGATCTCACGTACCTAAAAAAAGGAATGTAATGGAAATCATGCCTACCCTCAACCAAGCACTTTTAGAATTAAATGGGAAAATAGGGAGAATATTTAAAGACACAGGGAGCGTAGAAGTTAAGAAATATTACTTATACCGATCACATACCAGATGGTTCAAACCTTCCGATGCCGGAACTGAAAACTTTAATAACTCTATCAAGATGAAATTTGGTGTAGACAAAGGTGCAGTCATGCAATAAAAAAGGCGTAGTAGTAGAATCTGAAAGATTCGAACTTTCAGATTCAACTAAACTTGGATCTCTTTCTGCTACTGAAACCTACAAGTATCTGGGTATATCACAGTCATCTGGAATACCTGAGTCTAGTGTGAAACGGGTATTGCAGGACCGATTTTTTGGCCGCCTGATTTTAAAAGTCTTTGTCAGGCGGTAACAAGATACGATAGTTGGGTTATACCAGTTCTCACGTATTCCTTTGGTATGTTCAGATGGACCCAGTTTGAACTATATATTCTTGATTAGAGTAGAAGAGTCCGTACACTGCTGCATTTCGAATGCACCGTCCACAGTCCCGGATAATATTATTAACAGTATTATTAATAGTAGTATTATTAATACTATATTTAAAAATGTAATTTATATGTATGTATTAACTAGAATAAAGAGATAATAATAAATTAAAACAGAGAGATAATTAACAACAGTTTAAAAAATGACTGAAAATTAGAGTTATTTGAAGTTGGACTGGATAGTCTTTAGACACTAGCCAATCAATCAACAACGTATATACTCTATCCGTATATCAAGTCTGTCTGATATGTTGTCAGGAATTAACTGTTAACTAATTTTGATGAATTTTTGTATGGACCTAACCTGAAGACTGACCTGGAAAAAAACACTTTCTATTGCGAAAACAAATCTTAAAGGACGGAAATAAGGAATGAAAGTAGGTATAAATTTGTAATGGATGAGATAGGTATGTATTTAAAAAAACCTTATATTACCACTGTGCTTCTCCAGAAGCTTTTTGCCTCGCACAACCAGCTTATGGAACAAATTCTCGCCTGCCGTATTTCCGAACCGATACGACCTTCAAACCTTCAAGAAAAGAGCGTACTCCTACCTAAAAGGCCGGCAACGCACTTGTGACTTTTGAGTTGCGGGTGTCCATGGGCGGCGGTAGTCTCTTACCATCAGGTGACCCGTCTGCTCGTATGCCCCCGATCGCATAAAAAAAATAAGGAATTAAAACAAGGAAATTATTAAGAAAGCTAGTCATATGGGTTAACATAAATATAAGAAGACCACAGTAAAATCTCGGCTCCAATAAGAAAAAACCTCCTAGTTACGAAACTAATGGTTGATTGATTCAATGATATTATTTTATTCATTCATCAGCAGAGCTACGCCATATTATTTTAATTCATCACAATGAGTAGAAACATAAATAAAATCTGAAAATACAATACAGCGCCATCTGTGGCATAAGTCCAAACTCTCTGTAGAGCCTCCTATTAAACTCATTCTAGTATAACATGTAAGGCTTTGAATAAATGAAGTTAGAGGGTGTTGTAATGAAGGTCACTACTACACACTTATAAGTTATGTTAAATAGTTAACTGAATTAGAGGCAAGTAAAGGTTGGTTTAATTCCTTAAAATGTTATAATGGGGTCTTACATACCTCTTATGCAAAATTGTAATGCAATTTGTGCTAGACAGCAGTATTTCTGCAGGACAGAGAATGATGGAAAAAAACAGAGAGAAGAAAAATATGTTAAAACTTTAACCCCAGTCTATTTAGTAGAGCTGGCTTTCTAATATCTAATAAGTAGAGTAAACGATATTTACATGTTCATATACACGAACTATCACTTTTACTCATGTATATGTTACCGGAAATGTATGAATCCTAGGAAATTTATATAATTCCGAAGCTATTTAGGAAACGTATATAATATTGTTTCAAAAACTATTTAATACATAAATGCCCTAGGAAATGTGCACAATTCCTAGGAATTGTATATAATTCCAATATCGTATTAGAAAATGTATAAAAGTAATGCTTTCTACAATAAAACACGTTGTTAAAATGATAATAATAATTTTTATTAAAGCACTCGTTCAGACAACAACGTTCAGGTAACAGTCATATCGTAAAATATAATAATCTTCATATTATCTTACTAATTAAAGCTTCGAAAATCAAGTATCTAGGAACTTTTAAAATGTATTTATCACAAAATCGACTTATATTATTCTTATAAAGATAAACTTTCGTTTGGTAAGTAATCAGTCTGTTAATTAAGTAATTATAAATGTCACAATATTAAAGTAAGTCTTTATATTATTATATTATGTTAAATGTAAACGAGTATATGGCTATTTATTTTTGCAGGGTAAGCCGGAATGGCACTAGGAAGTACACAATAATTTATTTTTATAGAACAGACATCTTGCTGTAGTACAGTTTTTCTTGCAAAGTCACTTTTTAAATCCCTGGTCGGTTCCAGTGGATTGTAGGTTAGCAACTGACCGTAGTGCCATCTCCGTACTCGGTACATCCTCTGCATCAAGAAGAACTCTTGAAAACACGAGATCGCCTGATTAGACAAAACAATACCCTCCCCTCGCCCCGCTATCCCCGCATACCCATTGATATCTCAAATATTTACATTTCCGATTGCTATTAAGATAATGTATAGATTTCCTAGGAAATGTGTCTAATATCATTTATTTTAGGAATTACATACATTTCCTAGGAATTGTATACAATGACGGATTACATACATTTCCGGTAATAATATGTATATACATATATGGTTTAGGTAACAAAGAGCTAACTACAGCAAAATTACGAGAAAGCTTGCTGTGCATTGTATTATCACAAAAACAGTCTTACAAAAAATAGTAATACTTTTATTTTTAGAGAAAAAAATACTATATTTATAGATTTTATTATTCAAATAAAATTTAATTTTATAAACATTTACATTTTTATATAACTGGAAAAAAAAGATACCTCTAAAACCTTAAACCTGCAACATTTGAAAATGTTATTATTTTATGACTGTGTCCTCTAATGAGATATACGCAGAATGCCGTATTTTGAGCACATGGTATTTAAGGCAAACGGATCGATGGGGACTTTTCTGATATTTTGGTTGAGGCTTTCGCGGCCGATTGATGACTCGTTGGCTTTATTCGGGTCTAAAGGCCGTCAGAGGTCCTTCCATCTCCGTCTGCATCCAGTATCGGAGATGGAAGGACCTCTGAAGAAGCTGGCCACTCGTGCTAACGAAACGTTAGGAAGCAATTCCAACATACGACGGCCTTTAGACCCGAATAAAGCCAACGAGTTTTCTGATATTATTTAGAATGAAGGCAAATTTCTCCCTTCAAACTTAATATAAATGTGCTTGTGTGTGCTTTTTACTTCTTTCTCTTTGTAGAATAAAATAAGTTAAATTGAAATAACCTATTTAAAAACTATCAGCTACATCAAAGATAAACTTCATCTAAATACAAGAGCGTTTTCGAGACGCATAGTAAAATTATACAAAAGAATTGCTAGTTAAAAGAGTTTAAAACTATCATGAATACTAAATACAATCAGCAAAATGTATGTATATCTCTGAAACTTTTGGAGAGATGCAGGCATAATGTTTATGTAATACAAGTAATTGGGCCTTCAAATTAGCATACCTGAGTACAAGTATCCAAACTAGACTGTTTGTATATAAAGCATAATATATAACGAACTTAACGAAGTAAACGAACTAGCAGCCAATTAGAGGCAGCTGTATAATGTGTAAATTGTAAGCTTTTCTCACGGGTATATCTTCCATTATTTATTGTATCATTCGGTTTCTATTTCCGCTCCCTTTTTGGATCTTACGGTTTTTTGTCGCTTGTAACTTTGTATTTAAATATTACTATTCATAGCTATGGATATAATGTGATGAGGAGAGAAGCGTAATGTGGTGAACAGAGGTTGTAGATTATGGATAAGTGAAAAGGAAGATGTTAAATACCAGACCCGAAATATAAAAGACGTGATAATGAAGATACATAGTCTCTCGTATATATTATGATATACATATTTATATCTGTTATTAATTATACAGGTAAAGGTGATAGAGAAGTTAAGACTGTAATAATTGATTTCGTTTTCTAACTGTAACAAGATGATTTATAAGAAACAGTTCTGAAAGAAAACATTACAATCAGAAACAAGTGAACAGCTGCTGAAGTTAGTCTTTAGCAATGGGCTATCGCAATAAGACGATAATGACATGGACATAAGTTATTTACATTGTAGGTATTTTATGAATAATACGTTTTTTTGAGTTGTAAATGTGAGAACTGTGTAGTCAATTATTTAGATTTATGTTTTGTGTCTCCTAGCAGTTCTAAGTATGTCATGCTCGCCTAGAAGTCCTGACAATGGTTGCGCATGTGTCGGGTCGTTCGGCTCCCTTTGATATGGTGGAGACTGATGATGGCTGGCGCATACACCATGCTCGTGAACGAGCGCCGTTGCTGATCATCTCCGGACTGCTATTTCAAATGCTCCGGACTGCTAACGTTATTTCAAAATGATATATTGCATTGCCCTTACATATCTTATTTTATTTTATGTGCACTTATGAACTGTAAGAAGAAACTTATTTAAAATATTTGAAAAAGAGAGTCCTTCTCCATAGGATCTACGTATTGGAACAGGCAACTAGATTCACGACTGACTTAATCTGACCGACTTCCACTCTTGACATTTAAAAAAATACCTATGATTGGTTCAGTTGAAATAAAGGATTTCGATTTTGATCTTGATTTTGAAACCCTACTGAACCTAAACAACAACAAGAAAATCTTATCAATGTTTTAGTGTTGAATATTGTAAACCGACTTTCTTCGAACTAAATATTTTATCTAAATATTAGAAACTCTATCTAAGTTTTGTAAACTTCTTTAATCAAGGGATTTCGAGAAGCGATCTAATTTTCACACTATGCAACATGTTTTTAGTACTGGACAACTAAAAAGATCGAGGTAACTAGAAAGGTTTTTATAAATCAGTAGGTTCTTAGTTTTCAAGGAAGTCTGAAGTGTACAGTGGTTCAAATTATCTTCAAGCTAGAAAAGACCACTGTTGGTTATGTAATACTATATCTATATATTTTTCCAAATGTAAATAGTATTACTTATTTTAAAATTTGTAAAGTAATTGGTTTATGTAAATATTTAGCATTTAATATGGGTGTGTTCATAAATTATAACTTTATTTATGAAATTCGTGGCATCAGTGAAGATATGTGTAACTTGTTTTTAACGACTACTTGTTTGCTTAATATTACAAAACTAGTTTATTATTAATATCGAGTATGCGATCGATACCTAATAATTAAATGAATATTATATTCATAAAATAAATTCTATATTCAAAGTTCCTGAAGCTTAATAAAATCCTTTATCGTCATTGTCAGTCGATGTGGACGGAATATTACATTTTAAAATTTCTTCACTTGTTTGATTGATTCACTAATATCGCGATTAAATATGATAATCGCAATCTAGTAATACGCGTCTTACTGTAGTTGCGCGTATCATTTAATTATTGTTTTACCGATATTCTACAAGCAGTCAGTTGATCGATTGCAAACATCAACGGATGTTGTGTTTTTATTTTTTATTTTTGTGGTGATTGTGTTTTGTTGTTAATAATATAAAAATGGTAAGTGTTTCGAAATAGTTTTGGCACTCTTTTACAATCTGTTTATTTTCTTTCTTTTAATATAACTATTATGTAAATTTCATATCTGTAAGACCTACAAAACAAAGGTATTTTTTTTATTTTTCATTGGTTATCTAATTATATCTACTGTCATACAATATTTATCAATTGCCTATTTATATACTACATCAGAAAGGTACTTTTCAATGTCTTATACGTAGTGCTATAATCTATGCTTAGTGTTTCATATACTTTGATTCTTTATATATGTATTATTTTCTCTTTAACCTTATTTACGTTGTGTAATCTTTTTAAGCATTCCATTATGAATGTCCTAGTAACTGACTTGTTTTTTTTTAATTCAATCTGAGTCCTGATACAATCTTTTAATAGTTACTTACACCTGAGTTTCTTACAACCTGCTCTAATAAACACATTCATAGTGTAACATATGTATTTTGTACTTATTCAGATGTTATGTTATTATATCTACATAGTAAGTATTATTCAAAGTGCAAAAAAAAAGGTTCCGACTACATGATAGTACCGTTTAATGTTGGGTTTTTATTTTTGTGTTCTTGTTTATTTTCGGAGATATTTCAAATAGATTAAGAATTCGAAATAGTAACTGGAACCCTTACTGCAAACCGGTGCCACTTCTATATTATGCTGAGAGTATGGCTGAGAGACAAGTTCGAATTCGACAAAACCAACATTATAATAATAAACGCGACCCTCACTGATATAATAGGCGACTGTAGAAAGATACCAATCGATTTTCGCAATTCAATTTTATCCAGAAAGGTTTACGAACGTGAACTCTGCTATATTGAATAAAAGATTACATGATGAGACAGCGATTGGTATAAAATTTATAATCAAAGACACAAAAAAAATACATCGAATTCAAAATTTATCACAAAAAAGAAAATAAGACAGTGTATTATTATGTATGAACTTGTTCAGCTATTAGATTTGATCTTCTTTGCAATCTGATAAATTTTATTTTAATTGTTTTATGCATAACATAGATCAAGTCCAAGGTCAGTGTACGCTAATTTTACAAAAGGTAGCACCCATTCTCGAAGAGTCCGTTTAATTGTGAAACACTGATAAATTGCGACTGAAGTGGCTTACACTTGTAGAGATATTCATCTACAGTTGTTAATTTGACATCTCTAAATTTTCTTGTGTATTCGAATGAGTCCAATATACACTACACACACTAAACAACTCAAACTAAGTTCTGTTTAAAATTTGAACGCGAACGAACGAAATACTATTGGGAGGAAACTTCCAAAATCAATGTATTATAAGGAGCGTTTTCCATAGGTTCGATAGGGTAATTTTAGTTAGTGAATTACTTTCTAGGAATCACAGATAGGTGATAATAATTTATAATCCAAGTTTATGTATTTATATGTTTATTGGCTTTAGATAAGTATAAAAACTACGGCCTTCATTTAAGTATAAAGTGTTAGGCCGTTAGGTTAGTATACATTGTTTCTTAGTCAGTTAGGCCTTAGATCCTAAACGGCTAGATAGATTTCGACTTGTGTGGTGTAAGTTGAATTATTTTAATACGGGGAGTATTACTCACCCCACAATATATTCTTAAACTTAGGATATAATATTTAAATATTTCAAATCAATAATGAAGACTGTTAGTTGTTGGTGACCTTAGTTAGGCCCAAGAGGGCGCCGTGTTCCGTGCGAGCCTCTTTGAATAGTGAAGCGGCCAAGTCTGCCGGGATGCACAGGGTTTTCCTTTCAAGTATACACCCTGGCAATAAGACTATGTGACGAAACAGTCACATAGTCGGAAGACGGAAGAGTCTGACATACCGTCCTACTGGCCCCTGTAGGGGTTTCCACACGTTAAAACAAAAGGTCCTAATGAGCCCTTGACCAGAATAACCAAGTCATATCGATTATTATCTTCAGATATTTTTGGAGATAGTCAATTAAGACTTAAGAAGAAAATCACCGATTATCTTTGATCTAAACAGGGGTACACCTGTACTAGGTACTATTACATGTTTTCTTAAATGTATCTTTATTTTTACGGTTTTTGTGTTACTTTTATTTATTTTTTTATGCCTCATGTTTAAAGTTTGAAGTTTGTTTATCTTAATATTTTAAACAATGTATAAGACAGTACAATTTTTTTCTGTGTTTGATTTGGTTGTCTATATAATTACCGCAATTACGTATTTAAAACTTATGTTCTTGCTGGGTATTATATGTTGACGTTCAAAATCGACAATTGAAAAAAAAAACAGATTAAGTTAAGAAATAAACTCTTTTTGTAAGTAATGCAGTCGGGTTTTATATTGTTTTTTAATAATTTCACTTGTTTAACACGTCTACCTACTTAAATGTATGATTCCATTATTGAAATAACAGAAGTGTAGACACTTATAATAGAAAAACTAATGCACTAAAAAGGACATTCCAGAATGTAATTTGAACGTGGTATACTATATAAACAAAATCGTAGAGCCATGCTTAAGCACGAATGCGCCGGCTCGATCGGTGCAGTACCACGGCCTCACAGAAAATCGGTTATGAAATAACTCTTGCGTTGCATTTCCCCGAAATGAGTGAGGTTTCCAGAGGCCCAACTCCCCTTCTCCTCTTTCCCATCTCCTCACCCCCCTCTCTTCTTTCCCCTCCCCACATCCACCTAACCCTTATCACCCTCAAAGGCGGGCAACGCACTTACGACTCTTGAGTTGCAGGTGTGCATGGACGGCAGTTGTCACTTTCCATCAGGTGACCCGTTTGTTCGTCTGTCCCCCTATAGTATAAAAAAAAAATAACCATCGATACAGGTAATCAAAATATTGCTCATAGAGGATACAGCATAGATAATGACACTTTAACAATGGCGACTACAGTCCGTGACCTTGAGGTACTGCTTGACGATAAACTATTTCAAAAAACGCATATCGTATCTAAGGCTTTGTAATGAGATTCACGACTGAATTCAAGAACGCAAGTATGTATGTCCATCTTTACAAGTCATTGGTCCGATTTCAACTGGAGTATGCCGTGGTGGTCTGGGACCCTTATTATAAGAAATACGTGGACAGCTTAAAGACTGTTCAGCACAAATTCCTCAAATCCTATAAGCAATAACTTTTCCAAGCTTATAATATTGTGACATTGTAGTCTAGACGATTATGTCATTTCGTGAAATCATGTTTTTTTTTTAATACAGTATAGGGGGACAAACGTAAGTCACTTCCGCCGCCATTGAACACTTGCAACTTAAGAGTCGAGTGCTATCCGCCTTTTAGGGTAGGGGAAAGGGAGTAGGAGTAAGAAGAGAAAGAGAATGGGGTCTCCCGTAACGTCACTCACTCGGTCACACGATGCAAGCATTGTTCAACAGCCGGTTTTTCTGTTAGGCCGTGGTAATGCTCCGGTCGACCCGGATATAAATATATATAAAGCAATATAACTGAAGTGATCTAACAAATGATTTGTTTTATATCGTTTCAAGAACTGTAATTTGCTGTATCATCTTGTTTAACTAACGCTGGAGTCTGCGAAGATATATTTGGCACACCTGCAAATAAATACAATAAATTATAATTATATATATTATTATTAGCTAGTATACTTATAGCATTATTAGTTTCAGTAAATATATAATAAAATATGTATCTCTGAATAATCGTTATTATTATTGTATTTCGTGTTACTGTTTGCTTAGCCCTAATTCATAAATAGATAAATGAGACCCACCTTAATGTTACGTGTTAATTATACACTGTGACTTTTTTCTTTGTAGTGACAAATATTGATTTTAAAATACCTTTTTCTTGCGTGTATGCTAATTTATATTTTTTGCACAAATTCCTATTATCGTGTAATCCTTGATTCAATTTAATTTAATTAATGTCACATTGTTCTAAACAGTAAAAAATACTGATAGCAAAAGCAGAGTAGCAGGGCGATGGCTTAAGCAAACTGTGCAATGTTAAAATCTATACCTGCTCATGTTACATAAAGACATACATATACTACTCAAATATATAATATATATTACATATACAAACACATGCACGCACACAGACTTAAATATTACACTAACACTACCTATTACTTAAAATAAAAATATATTGTATTTATATAAAGATTTTGTATCTTCCTACTTACTGCTTCAGTGCATCCTCGTAATCTAGGAAATGTAAATGTTAAGGGGTGAGAACCTGGTGTCCTGAAAAACAGGCCTAGAGCCTATCTTCGGCACCAGTCTCCTACAATATATACTTATCTGAATTACTTTACTATTACTTGTATTATACTAAATCAACTGATTGTTGTAAACTATATTGTAGTGGGATATTAAATTATAATTATTATTATAAAGGGTTTTGTATAAGCAATGGGATTTACAAAGGTGATATAAAACTCACTTTATATCAATTTAAAATCTTAATGGTAAATAACGTTGAAAGGAAACATCGATATGGGTAATCATAAAGTTGCTGATGTATGTAGTTGTTGAATACTTTGTTTATAAAATGATAAACAAAACTTTTTTTTTAAATGACATCCAGAATTATTAAGGCCAACGAGTAAAAGGTTTATTATTTGTCCTCAGAACTCGAATCAAGATCAAAATTTAACTCGGGCCATGGGCTCTGTGGTCCTGCAAGTCGGTGCACTCGAACTTCTAGCAAGATATTCCATGAATTCTGGTAGAGCCACAAGTGTATTGTCGTCACTACACGAGTTCAGAGTACAAGAAGTAGAGATGGCCGGGGGAAAACAATGGAATTGGAAATATTTAAGGGTAAGTTTGCCAAGTTATTTTTGTCTTCGATAGCCTATTCGTGACGAAAGTAATATGCTATATACAGCGGGACCTTGAAAATGAAACACTTATGTTTGTAAAGCAACCCATTTGAAAGTCATGACCGATGTTTGAAAGCCCATTTGAAAGTCATGAATGGTTTAAATTTCCATGTATTCACACCTCCGTTTCTCAAACACGAGTGGAATGTGTTAATGATTATAAAAAAAAACTTTTAATTATTTACAAAAAAGTTTTTCGAGTCCATTTTGCAACTGCATGCTATATAATATATTCAAGTTCATAACAACTGTATAATGGGACCATAAAAGCATAAAAGACATGAAAATGCATTGACCCATTACTTCCCAAGCATCGAAAACTTTTGTATTTTTTATCAAATCTTGAAACTAAGTTCATAATACGCTAAGAAAAAATAATACGAACAAAAAAATAGTAATTTTAATGCTGAGTCAGCCTGTCCTATAAATATGACAGTGGGGACATGTGATCAGAAATAATAAAAGTAAACAATTATAAGAATATTAGCTGTATTTGAAAATTTGACCTTTAACAGTTTTAAACATAAAGTTCTATTAACTTATTTTGTATGGTAAGGTATAAAACAATCACTGCTGTTTTTTCACATTTAGCGCAAAAAGTAAGAGGTTGTTTTCTACAACCTTGTCCCTGGCAACGCCTCTGTTTGTCCCTCTTCGTCATATAGTGACCAATATTGTCAAACCTGACGGTTTGTAAAAGGCGTTCTCATGTACCGGGTGTAGGTTTGCTTGCCTGGCCTTCCGATTTTTTCATCCAAGAATAACAATCAAGAATAATATTTTGAAAGAATACCACAAGTTTTTAAATTATGTTTTGTTTATGTTTTAATTTTTTATATATTTGGTATAGGTCTTGGAATCACTTTTATTTAAATTGGAGTTGGTAAGTTTTTTACATCATGGTATATAAAATCAGATCTTTTTGCAGAAGAAAAAAAAATATTTTATCAGAAAAACAGTGCAAGAATACGAATTTTGTCAGAAACAATAAAAATAAACGACCTAACATGTAAAAAAAAAATGTTGAATATGGTGTCCTAAAAATAGGACAGTGGGGAGGAATAGTTTAAGTAAACATATAAGGAATGTAAAACACTTATTTTTGTTTTAGGACCAATTCGATCAAAAAGACTTAGAAGGATTATATAGAAGATACGATGACAAATTACGTGAAACTCTAATTTATATTTATTTAAGTTTATTAGTTGTATTTACAACTTTACATATAATTTTTATTGTGATTGGTACAGTAACAGAGGTAAATTCTCTTCTTTATTTTTATTCCACAATCTTTAATTCCAGATATGGAATGATAATTTTGGCCATCTCTTAAAAATTGAAAGTAGTTGAAGCTTTGTTCTTATTATTTTCTGTAATTGTAGTTATTTCGATAATTATTTTCAGAAGAAAGTCTAAAATAAACATTATATTTATAGTGGTAGAGCCATGCTTTGGCACGAATGGGCCGGCTCGACCGGTGCGATACCACGGCCTCACAGAAAACCGGTTGTGAAGTAACGCTTGCGTTGCATTTCCCCGAAATGAGTGAGGTCTCCGGAGGCCCAAAATCCCCCACCCCCCCTAATGATAGCGCTGTTAACAAAAAGGATACCCCAGGGGGGTACCAGCGCTAGCGTTGGAGAATACCCCCCTGGACGTCTACCCTCAGTACGGATTATGCCTGAGCGTGGACGCCCAGGCTGCCCCTCGTACTCTGGGGGGGGCTCAACTGCGCTCTCAAAATCTGCTAGGGGCAAGAGAAGGCATGCCATGGCACCCCCTGTCACGTTTACCGTGGATTTTTGTAACATTAGGGGCTTACATTCGAACCTCGACACTGTCCACCACCACCTTGAGACAGCAAAGCCGGCCATGCTCTTTTTAACCGAGACGCAGATATAATCTCCAGCGGACACATCCTATCTCTGCTACCCTGGGTACGGACTGGAACACTCCTTTATTCCTAAGGCTGGTGTATGCGTGTACGTTAGAGATGATATCACTTCTCGCCGCCTCGGCAATCTTGAAGGTAGGGACCTCTCCATCTTATGGCTACGTGTAGACTGCGACGACCATACCTATGCCTCTACAGGTCCCATAGCGGTGATGCCGAAACGGACCGACTCATCGACCACGTCCAAATGGCTACAGACTCAGTGCTCCAGCAGGTCCCATCCGCAGAGATTGTGATTCTTGGCGACTTTAACGCCCATCGCGCCGAATGGCTTGGTTCGCGCAAAACTTATCATGCGGGACGATCTGTTCACGATTTCGCCTTGGCATATGGATTGACGCAGCTGGTAGCAACGCCTACGCGAATCCCAGATGCAGAAAGCCACGTGCCTTCACTGTTGGATCTTCTGCTGTCCTCACATCCTGACGGCTACAAAGTATCCGTTGAGGCCCCTCTTGGCTCTTCGGACCATTGCCTGATTAGGAGTATGGTGCCACTCGTTCACTCGCTGCGGCCGCGAGTTACAGGCAGTCGCCGCGTATGGCACTATAGGTCAGCAGACTGGGATGGAATGAGAACATTCTTTGCATCCTACCCATGGAGGCAGGTTTGCTTCTCACCGGATGATCCCAATGTCGTTGCTGATGTTGCGGATGTTGTGCTTCAGAGTATGGAACTTTTCATTCCATTCTCCCTGATTCCCACAGGTGGCAAGTCCCAGCCTTGGTTTGATCGAACCTGCAAAGCGGCGTCCCGCCGAAAGCAGGAATGTTACCAAGCATGGGCTAATGCAGCGACAGCACGGGATGTAAAGACCAGCACATTAAAGAAGCAATTTAACTTTGCCTCCAGGTCCCTCAAAAGAGTAATTGCTGGGGCGAAGTCGGCTCACATCGGCAGAATTGGCGAGAGACTAGTGAGTCTCCCCTCCGGAACTCGTGCATTCTGGTCTCTTGCCAAAGCTGTCCAGGGGAACTTTTGTAAGCCATCCCTTCCACCTCTGCGCATAGGAGATTATTCGTTGGCCCACGACGCTAAAGAAAAAGCCGATCTTCTGGGCAAACTCTTTGCGTCCAACTCGACCCTGGACGACGGGGGAAACGCACCGCCGACGATACCGCAGTGCGAGAGCCGCATGCCGGAAGTCCGGTTTACACCAAGGGCAGTGCGTAAAGCGTTTCTTTCCCTCGACGTTCATAAGTCGAGTGGGCCCGATAGAATCTCTCCTATCGTGCTGAAGACGTGTGCTCCAGAGTTAGCACCGGTTTTAATGCGCCTTTATCGGCTTTCCTACTCTCTTGGCGTAGTCCCGAACTCATGGAAGACAGCTCTAGTGCACCCAATCCCTAAAAAAGGAGATCGCTCGGATCCGTCCAACTACAGACCCATAGCTATCACCTCCTTGTTCTTCAAGATAATGGAATCCATTGTTAACTGCTAGCTCCTCCGGTACTTAGAAGACCACCAGCTCCTCAATGATCGACAATACGGCTTCCGTCAGGGTCGTTCAGCTGGTGATCTTCTCGTATTCTTGACTCACCGGTGGGCACAGGCGATCGAGACCAAGGGGGAAGCGTTAGCCGTTAGTTTGGACGTGGCGAAGGCCTTCGATCGGGTCTGGCACAAAGCGCTCCTTGCGAAGCTTCCTTCCTATGGGCTTCCCGAGAAACTGTGCAATTGGTTCACCAGTTTTCTTACAGACAGAAGCATCAAGGTCGTTGTTGACGGTGCATGCTCCGACTCCAAGTCTGTTAATTCTGGTGTCCCACAAGGCTGTGTGCTATCACCCACGCTATTTCTTCTGCATATCAATGACATGCTGAAGATTAGCAGCATCCATTGCTATGCAGACGATAGCACGAGTGATGCCCTTTACACCGGCCGCGCTAACATTTCTCGAGTAAACGTCAGCGAAAGCCGATCCAAACTTGTGTCTGAAATCGAAACTTCTTTATCAAAAGTTTCAGATTGGGGTCGACTTAACCTAGTCCAGTTTAACCCCAAGAAGACACAGATTTGCGCGTTCACCGCTAAAAAGTTGCCATTGGTCGTATCACCTCAATTTGAGAGTACTTCCCTAACTGCATCAGCCAGTATCGGAATCCTTGGCGTCGATATATCAAGCGAAGTCCAGTTTCGCGGTCACTTAGAGAGTAAGGCCATATTAGCCTCGAAGAAGCTTGGTGTGCTAAACAGATCGAGACAGTATTTTACTCCGGCCCAGCGCCTGCAACTTTATAAGGCGCAGGTTCGGCCGCACATGGAATACTGTTCTCATCTCTATGCAGGTGCACCCCAGTACCAACTTCTGCCTCTTGACCGCATTCAACGGAGAGCGACTCGCATCATCGACTGCCAAGATTTTTCTGATCGACTTGACACCTTGGCGTTGCGTAGAGATGTAGCTTCACTCTGCATCCTCTATCGCTTGTATCATGGGGAGTGTTCAGAGGAATTGTTCGGACTTATACCGGCTGCTGGTTTCCGCCATCGTCCTAAGCAACAAAATATCCATCCCCATCACCTGGACGATTGGCACTCCACCACTGTGCGCTTCTCCAGAAGCTTTTTGACTCGCACAACCAGCTTATGGAACAAATTGTCGCCTGCCGTATTTCCGAACCGATACGACCTTCAAACCTGCAAGAAAAGAGCGTACTCCTACCTAAAAGGCCGGCAACGCACTTGTGACTCTTGAGTTGCGGGTGTCCATGGGCGGCGGTAGTCATTTACCATCAGGTGACCCGTCTGCTCGTTTGCCCCCTTTCGCATAGAAAAAAAAAAAGATCTTTAGTTGAGATTGCGTAATACTGATTATACTGTGTTCGGTACATTTGTTAAATATGTATTTAAAAAAGGCAAATATAAAAGTAAACGTAATCAGATATAGGTATCACTTTAATTAAATCCTTCTTTTCATTATATAATCGACTATAAATATATTTACAAAATATATTTACATATGTATATAGAGACTTAATGTAAGTAACTTTTCAGCAAATACAATCAGTGTCGACATATCTAACAATGGGAATGTACATTTTAAGGATAGCGGTACCGACAATATGCCTGTGGAAGCGAATTTACTATCCGCTAAAGACAAAATGCTTTTGGATGCCGATACTAGTTACATTTGTTATTACTTTAAATCTTGTTATTACAGGTAGGCTTTACAGTTATCACTCATTCATCATTATAATTAGGTATGCAATTTCAGATAAACGGCAAAAGAAATAAAGAATTATAAAAAGTTCAAGTCATATTAAGAAGTATTTTTAATCAACTAAAAAAAAGAAGGTTCTGTTTCGACCCATATGCTACTGGTTTGATTAGGCTGGGATTTCATAAATTTAAAGCAAATGTTTCAGAGATGGGTTTAGTATACATATAATGTATTCAGATGTAGAGAAGATCTATCGAATATCGAAAATAGACGATGGAACTCTAACCTACTAATAACCTTGCTTGCTGGGATCTTATACATATGTATTGTTAACAGTCAGTTTCAACTCCGTTGATACTTCTAAATATTTCTTGAAGTCTAAATGTGTTTAGTAAAGTATAATTTTTAACTGAATGTGTCCTCACGCATTCATTGTTAGATACACCTTTAAAAGATTTCGCAGCAAACGGTTATACGACGTCTCGAAATACCATTTCTATAGCAAGGACTTCTTAGATTTTAGTTCCCATTTCGGGATCGTAGCTCAAAATACCATAATTACATTGCTATATGATTATGTTTTATGTTGTATTTACAGATGTTGTCATTAGCATCTATAGTAACTTTGAAGGCATTGCTCTGAGACCCGCATACGCGACGATGGCACTTCTCTCTTCTTACATTTTCCTTCCAATGAGGAACAACTTTTTAGTCATCTTTCTCGGTATTTTAGTCAGCACTATCTACGCGTTAGTTTACGGGTTCTTCACATACGAGAAATCTCAATTTCTTACTGCTGTAGTAAGTATTTTTATTACGAAGAATATGTTTAATGTATTAATTTATAAGATTTAGTTTATAGAAACTCCCTTTATAAATTATCAATTTTCAGGTTATGAATATAGTTATGTAATCTAATTACCTATAGTAGTCTGAAGTAAAGATGTTATTTCTGAATTGCTTTTCAACTTTGGGACAGCAATCATCAAATGCAATCAATCCGTAGAAGTACGTTACGTTAGTCATAATTCCTCAACTATAGCTATACCTTTAGCGGTTGGTTTGATGTTATTTTTTCTTCTAAAGATACAATAAGTAAAGTTTCTTCTTCAGGTGGCATCAGAAATAATTTACTTGATCGGGGTGAATCTCATGGGCATATATTTTAGACTGATGAACGAAATAGTGACCAGACGATCATTTTTAGATCGGAGAGCCTGTGTAGAAAGCACCCTAAGGTTAAAATTCGTCAAAGAACAAGAGGTAAGGACAGGACAATTACATGTACATACATGTTATTTATTAAATATTAGAATGTTAACGTGATTGAAATATTACATGAAACAAAAATGCCAACACAGAGAACTGACAAGTGATAACTGTATTCTTTTTTAGTTACTTGATGAATAGAAATAGTAGTAATAAACATATTGAAATACCTAGGGTGATAGCAGGTTTTAATCCACCGTTTTAACTACTCCTCTGACCTCGACCTAGCACCTTTTCCTCTTGTCTTGTCACGATGATGTTATTGGCTCTTATGGCCACTTAGCCTCTTATTACATCTAGAGCTATGTTTCCTTTAAACAAATATTTAACTATCTATATTTAACGGTGTTTTTTATAACAGGAACGTCTTATGATAAGTATACTACCAGAACATATTGTGGCGAAAGTGCGACAGGATATAAGATCTATGTTCTTAGGACTTGACGCACATCCCATAAGACATAATATGAGAGCTTTCAAGTAAGTTATTATTAATATTTTTGGTTGAGAAGCATACTTCATTTTACACTATTAGTTATGTTAGACAGTATGACGCATAAGATATTTTTTTATGATGTAGGGTGAGAGGCGAACAGACGGGTCACCTAATAGTAAGTGACAACCGCTGGCCATGGACACCTGTGACTCAACAATAGCCTGTAAGGGTAATGAGAGGAAAGAAGGGCTAGGCACTTGGGCCTCCGGCATCGTCACTCATTCGACAATACAATGCGAGCATTGTTTGTCTACTGGTTTGCTGTGACGCCGTGGTATTGCTCCGGTAGAAAAGATCCTAATCGTGCCTAACCATGGCTCTTCGATTGTAAATTTTCTGTAATTGTCTTTGTGATTACTCTCGCAAGAACCGCATTAATTTCAAAAGTGATCTGTGTAATATCATTACCTGGGTATGATAAAAAATAAACTTTTTGGATAATATTGTACAGTATCGGTGATTTACTCTCGTCAGGGTAGTTATCAATTACGATTTGATAAATTAATATAAGTCTTTTGTATCATTCAAGGTCCAAAGAGGTTTTATATTTATTGTGTTAACCTTTTGTGATTTTTAACAAGTTTGTACTTTATTAATAAATAATATAATCGTATACAAATAAGTTTACAATAACTTAAATGATACATTAACCCAAAGCTCAACCACTAACTAATATTAAAACTTATTTACGATAATGTGAGACCAAATATAAAATGATAGTATCTATAACATTTTTAGAAACAGATTGCCGTACAACTCAAGTATATAACGTGAAAAGTTTTATATATAATATCACATTCAGCAACGCTACGCGTTATTATCAATAACTTCCTTCATAAACTTCACCTTCATACACTAATTGAGTATATCTCAAAAGTCTAATATATTTATCTTCGCTGTATTTTTTATGAGAGCTAATGTAGAACATGATAGCTAATGTTTATCAAAATTTATATTATCAATTAAAACGAAAGAATTTGCCATATATTTGTAATAAGTCATTGTGATATCTGTCATCCATGTCGTTGTATTATTAATTTGAAGTGCATAGTACTTATACTGCTTTAACTTTTAATTTTCTGTAACGGCGTCATTGCATATACATATGTGTATATATATATAAACCAAAACTACACCCATCCGATTTGCCTTTCTCATCCTAAACACTTAACGTCTAATTTCCTTTCTGTATTAGATGCATATATTATATTATGTAGATACTTTCTGCTTATAGCTTCGCCCTTAGCCTCCTTTGTTCTCTTTCAGTCAGTTGTATGTTGAAGAGCACGATAACGTAAGCATATTGTACGCAGATGTGGTAAATTATACAATGATATCAACTACATTGTCGCCATTAAGGATGGTAGAACTACTCAACGAATTATTCGGCCGATTTGATGAAGCTTCGGAGGTTTGTACTATATATGTATAAATACAAGCTAGTACTCTTGTTAAACTAATACTAATAGAAAATGGTATATTCATCACACCGGCACATGGGATTACCACAAACACATGGTTCATGTCAAATCTCTTTTTTTTTTTTAATTGGTATTTGCCACTAACTTACGTACATGCTTTCCTAAGATTTCTTCAAATTTTCACAAAAGTTTAATTTGTAAGACTCCACTAGCTGATCGTATTCGAAATATTCACTACATTATTCTTTTCTTTTTCTTAAAATTTATATTTAAATTGTAGAAACAAAAAAAAATGAAAAGTCGTATTAATTTTGTGACATACATACTTATTAAAATGTTGATTCTACTTACCGTGTTTTTTTTTTTCATGCATTCTTAATGTTTTTCTATCCTGTTAGTATTTACTAACTGTTGATGTTTTAGGAATACGATGTATTAAGAATAAAATTTCTTGGAGACTGCTACTACTGCGTCAGCGGTATACCGAAACCCACCGACCAACATGCCAAGAACTGCGTGGATCTTGGTCTGGAGATGATACATATAATCAAAGACGTGAGGTACACTGAAACCTACTTACTCGTTTATTGGTTCTACGTTTGTCTATTTTCTGTTTGATATGATTTCAAAGAAAGTCATATTCTCTCGAAGCAGTTCCGGTTTATCTTTAAATTATCAATACAATGAGATGATTAACGTAGTATTATTTTTAGTTCAAGATCAGCATCCCAGCATTAAAGTGACTTTTTAAAAATGCTGCTAAGGTTCACTTCCAATAAATTTCATTATATTTAGTGAGGTTTTCGGCCCAACTCTCCCTCTTCTTTTTTTCTCTCCCCGCATCGCCCACCCCTCATCATCTTCAAAGGCGGGCAGCGCATTTATGTTAGGACTCTTGAGTCAGGAGTGCAGGTGTCCATGAATGGCTGTTGTTACTTACTATCAGAAGACCCGTCTGTTCATCTGTCCCCCTATATTATAACAAAATTCGTATATCAATTAGAAGTCAAAAGTATTTTTGTACATAGAGTATAGTAGAGTCGATTTTATGTAAAAGTCAGAAACGAGTCAGACTTATGTACTTAATTTCCTTAATGTTTTATGTGGCTTCGCTTAATGTAACTTTTGCGATCACATGTTTTATTCACAGAGATAAACGTTCATTAAACATGGACATGCGAATAGGTGTCCATTCCGGTAAGATCCTAAGTGGGGTAATCGGAATCAGAAAATGGCAATTTGACATTTGGTCCAGGGACGTCACAATAGCAAATAAAATGGAAGCTACCGGCAAAGCAGGGTAAGCTTACTTCTTTTGCACTTTAAAAACTTTGTTCCGGAACTGAGTTTGACCCATGGTAGACTTCCCGAAACATCATAAAGGTACCTAACAGAATATCGTAGTTACGATTATTGATCGTAGTTGCGATTGATGATATTGATGATTATGCGATTGAGTACCACATTCAAAGCAGGAAACCAGAGGTTACTTCTACCTTTTGCTAGCAACACAGTAACTCTTTTTATATCTCTTTTTTCTGATAGCAACTAGACGAGAAAAGTCACTACCTACTATGTAGTGGTGTAAGTGCAATTAAAATTTATAAATAATTATTTACGCTATAAGTATAAAGTACAAGCATATGTAACAAGCATCTAAATTTCAGGAAGGTTCACGTAACAAAACAAACATTGGAGCTACTTTTAGACTATGCCAGGGAATACATAATTGAACCAAATTATGAATCTCAAAACGATGTTTTCGTAATGAAAAATAAATTAGAGACTTATCTACTGTCAAGACCATCACGGGTATTTTTTTTTTTTAGAATACTGAATATACCTCATTGAATATGATTGTGTTATTTTGTTCTTCTACATTATACATATTTATAATTTCAGCCGCTTGATTTTAAGCCTTTTCGAAGAGCATCCGTTGGAATGAACAAAATTATCACCAAAACTAATACATCTAATAGAGTAAGTGTAATTTGGCCTACATTGATTGACAATACTAATTTTAAATAATTAATCAACTACAACTATTCTCATACATTATCCCAAACCAAATTGATTGCTCAGAACTTGTCGTATGTTTTGTTAAAACAAATGCAGAACTGAAAATGATCACATAATCGTTGACTGTGCAAGATAGTGAACATGAAATAGTAATACTGATCTTGATTATGACATCGACACATTAATGCAATTTTATATAATACAAGAAAGCACTAGTTGTCATAATATTCCACTTTAGTTCATAACTTATCGTCGTATAATTGGCTATATTATTTGTATATTTCTAGTAGCGATCGAAAACTAGAAGCTTCAACCATTTTCGGAGGACGACCACCTTTATGGATGAGAATTTGGTAGAATACCAACATATGCTCAAAGCTGCAGATGCACAAATGGCAAAAGAAATTGAAGATATGACTAATGGCAAGTAAGTTCAAATTGCTAAAGAATGTACTGTAGGTCTTAACGAAAAATTACAAATCACGGATTTTAAAAAGCAATGACACTCAATAGTTCTGTTGTTTTTCTGTAGTCAAATATTATATTAGGCTCCTCAACTATTATTTGAAGTATATCGTATTATTGTCCTGATAGCGTGGTTTATGGTTTACAAAAATATTTAAGTCAACATTGAAAATGAAATCATAAGTGTAAATGTCTTTAGTTAAAGGTTTTGTAAAAAAAATCGTTTTCAATAACACCTGTACTAAAACTTATTTCTTAATTAATTTACAATTCGATTGAACCTACTTTCTATTGTAATATTTGTTTCAGGGAACATTTCCGTAATGAATCAAAATTGAACAGATTTACGTTGATGTACAAAGATTTTAATTTGGAGAAAATGTTTTTGTTGCTACCAGACCCGTTTTTTAAGTATTATATTACTTGCTGTCTTGCAACATTATTATTGATGTTACTGATCAATGGTTTGACGACAAATTGGTAAGATATTTTATAGCTGGTGTATGCGTATGTAGGTCGTTTTATATTGTACATCGATACGTTTTACTTAATAACCTACTCTTTTTCCCTTCATCATATTAAAAATAATTTACTCTCTCTTATTTCAGGTTAAAAAGTTACAGGTGGTACACCTGGCTCATATTTGGCCTTTTCGTAATCGCTATTATCATCATGCAACCACTCACATGGTTTCAATTCCTCTGGACTAAATACAAAGGTTTTAATGAACCCAGAAATGCGTACCTGCGGCACATATATGATGTTTCGGCTAGAATTATAAGGTCGGCTAAAATAAGAACTGCAATTTATCTGCTAATAAGTGTGGGTCTGGCTGCCACATCAGTAGTCAACATTATTGAATGTTATGAAGTACACGTACCAGCGGCGGAAACTGTTCTGTCGAACTGCATATCGTCGTGGGTAATCACATTTTTTAAATTTTGTCATATATGTATAATTTTAACATATTTTTCATACAATCTGTCCTAAAAATCAACGCAGTAAATGACATATCATATTATGCTTGCTTATATATAATGGTTACCATGAAAGAAAAAGTATTTACCACATTAATGAAAAAAATGCACTTTTAGAACAAAATAAATACAATAAAAAAGACTGAAGTGCAAGAGACACAACGAACGTCGTCTCAGTCTAATTAGGTATTTTGACTTTTTCGAAATAAATAATTATTTTTTTTAAAAGACAAATACTGTCCTTATACTTTTTGCAATATTATATAATAATAATAGTATATTGTTTCTCTCTCACATAGCTACAAAATTAAATAACACATATATACTGTAGCATTTGCTTTGAAGAACTACTACTACTGAACTAGTAAATATATTCCATGCATATTTTTTTTTATGCGATACACGACAAACGAGCAGACGGGTTACCTGTAAGTGACTACCGCCACCCATGGACACCCACAACTCAAGAGTCACAAGTGCGTTGCCGGCCTTTTAAGTCGGAGTACGCTCTTTTCTTGAAGGTTTGAAGGTCGTATCGGTTCTGAAATACGGCAGGCGACAATTTGTTCCATAAGCTGGTTGTGCGAGGCAAAAAGCTTCTGGAGAAAACAGTTACAAATCGTCTAAGATAGAATAACCCATTTGTTCTATTTTCATTTAAAAAATGTGATAAACTTTTAGCCAGACTGTTTCAAAAGTTATATATATATTTCTTCATTTTCAGCATGTCACACAGTGTTGGAGTTTGGCTTTACTATTAAACTTTTTATTTAGCAGAGTATTTTTTATTTTCAAGTGGATTGTAGCTGGTGGCATGACCATATTCTACTTATGGGTGGTCTGGGAAATCAGAACGTCATTTTTCAGTATCGATACTTCCTGGAATGTTGGTTTGGACCCAAGAATAGCCCATACCATTTCTGTTCTAATAATTACTATTACGTTATACTGGATAGATAGAACCACTGAGTATAGAAATAGATTAGACAATTTATGGCAACTACAATTAAGAGAAGAACAAAAAGAAGCAGAAACTATGTTAAAAGTAAATAATATGCTCTTAGAGAATATTCTTCCAGCTCATGTAGGTTAGTAGCTAAGAGGTAAACTATAAAATATAGTTTTAGACGGGAATATGTGTAATGTTATATGTATTTCTTATTTTAGTTCAAGTTTATCTTAACCTTAATCGATCTGTAGATGAACTTTATTATGAGAAGTACGACAACGTAGCAGTAATGTTTGCATCATTGACTAACTACAAGCTGGGAGTAGGAGGAGATGCCGATATGAGTGATAAATTTCTACTGAGCATACTGGATGAAATCATATCGGACTTTGATAGAGTATGTATATTATACATTTAAAATTTTAGTATTTGCAGTTTATGCTATATTTCTAAACTACTGCATTGTTTTAGTTGCTACTAACGGGTGCTTCAAATTACAAAGTAGAAAAGATAAAAATGGCTGGTTGGACTTACATGGCAGCATGTGGTTTAGACCCGAGTAGAAGGGAATCCAATGATTCTGCATCAATCCAATATCCCACTGTACAGCAAAACAGCACCCCGTACAACAGAGCTATAGTATTAACGATGGTGGAATTTGCAGCCGCAATGATGTTGCAACTACAAAATTTCAATAGAGGTTCATTTCAAAGCTTCGAAGGATTAAATATAAGGATTGGTAGTTATTTTTAACTTTTTATCGTAAATCGTTTGTAATTTCGTATATCTACTACTAATGAAATTGACTGAATGTTTAGGTATATCGAATGGTGAAGTGGCTGCCGGTGTAGTTGGATCACAAAAGCCACTGTATGACATTTGGGGACACGCAGTAAATATGGCATCCAGAATGGATTCTACCGGGGAGAGTGGTAAAATACAGGTAATTTACATATTTTATTAAAGGCTTTCTTGTGAATATAGATACTAAACAGTAATTTATATAACAGGTCACTGAAAATACAGCCATAATCTTGGACGAATGCGATATACTGACGACGTGTCGAGGTGAAACATTCGTAAAAGGAGCTGGCTACATTAAAACTTATTTTGTTCCACTTGACGAAAACTTCAACCTGATCATGAAAGAGAACAGCATGAACTATTATAAGGTTCAGGATAGAGCCCGATATTTTAATATTAGGAATAGCATCTACAATGACACTCCCTACAATACAAGGAAGTTGTCTTACGACAGTATTGGCGATTACAGCTTTGTCAGTGACAATGGGACAGTTACGCCATCTGAAAAGAAAACATCTACAGACAGCGAAAACACTAATAAGTCTGTTTCTGAAAGCAGAAATTTTACAAAGATTGAAAGCAAACTGTCTCTAAACAGTGAAGCAAGTAGCTTGGTCTCAGTTACAAAGACATCTGAAGATATTGAAGAAAAACAATCTATTGACTATGAACTATTTAATGGTTTAGATACTGACGCTAAGTCATTAACGACAGAGACAGATGTACGAAATATATCTTTGAACAGTGAAGACACTATTAGCTATGGAATTGAGCCTAAAGCATCTACGTCTTCAGACAATGTTAGTGATACATCAGATGATTGGGATATAAATAATATTAAGGAAACTCGCTGCTGAAAAACATTTGTTTCTCTTATTTGAATTCTATGGATTCTATATATAGTTCTTAAATTCCAAGTCATATACCACTATTATTACATGTATAAGAATTAATATTGGCAGACTGAAGCAAAATTGCAGTAATATAAAATTGATACTTGTAGTAAAAGTATATGAAAACGAAGTTTGTATTGTTTTTAATGTTATTTAATGTAGGAATTCAAATTATTTTTGTATCAAGATTTTTTTTTCCATAAGTTAAGGTTTCCATAAAAAGTAATAATAATAGGACAATGTGATAATGTTTTGAATTGTGGCAAATACATACATGCACACATGCTAGTATACCAGAAGGGGTAGACAGAGGCGTCTCATATACCCACATGCTTATGTAGTTTCTATTATACTATACATTCCAATCCCGGAGTCACCTTTTACGATACCCACGAGAAGAGATTGTGAGAGTAGAATAGGGCTTTACTCGACTTTACCGAAAACAACACGGCTTCTTACAAGTATTATATTATATTATTAATTAAGTATTGTACCTATGTAAGTATTGTACATCTAATTCCTGCTCGTACAGAACAGTAGTAACAACGCAGTTACAACTAGTAGTGCTATAGGTACTATCGGTGAATAGAGTCATCAGAGTACCACGGGAGTCGAGAGGCAACCTTACCCTACTTAGATTGCCTACGTGCCAGTAACACCGCTGATTATAAGTGAGCAGTGTCTGATCATTAAAGAGTACATTCTTTTTCAAATAAGTGTCTATTTAGAAAAAGTAAATGACCACCTTAAATGATAAATGGTAAAACGTTTTTCAATTAAAATTAAAATTATATTCCTACCTTTAAAGAGTTGTGCCTTAGACCTTCCAGCTTTAGAGAGAATATTTAAAAACATTGTTAGAATTTTCAATATGCCATGTTAGTCACTGAACCGCCCTAAGGTTGACTAGTAGATAATGCCACGTGCTGTATATGTAATGTTTAAGAATTTTTAAACAAATAAATGTATAGTGTGTGTGTATGTGTGCAAACGACTTTCTTTAATTACATCAGAACAGAGCAAACGGAATCATAACAGATAAAACTTTATTCAACTATACACAACATAGTTAATAGACTTTTTTTATTTAAACTAATAAGTATGTTGCAGGCAAAGAAAAACCTAATGGAAAAGATTTTGAAATTTTACATGTACAACATTAGTTTAATATCCAGCTACTAATCGGGCCAGTCTGTGTGGCCAAATTACAAGTGTAACTTGTAGCCGACAAATACTTAAAATTACTCGATAAAAATGTACATAAAAAAAATTCTAAACAGTGGAGGATTAGATAGTTGAGGACTTCGACGTGCTAGCATCAGCCAGTTCGAGTTATAGGTGTGCGACTCTGACTTGCTTGAGCTTTGGAGCCTTTGGAGCCGTTCATAAAATACGTTCGCATACAGGGGGGGAGGGGTCTTGCTGAGTGTGACAAGATGTGACAAGAGGGGACGGGGGGTCTACGGCAACGTGACGTTTGCCGTTCATTATTTTTCGACATAAGCGCTAGCTGTGTGGCGCGGCTCTTGCGGCGTTGCGATCCGTCACTAATGGTTTCTTTGTTTTTGAAATACTTGAGAGAGTAACGTTTCCACGTACCGCAGGGTACGTGTAACGTCTCGATTCAGTAACAAATGAAAATACTGTTTCTCAAAAGATATTTATTGATTTATTAAAATTTTATTATAATAACTAAATAAATATACCTAATTCTCAAAATTTGTGTACTATCATTTGAAATTTATACTCAGGAGGGGGGGGGGGTCTTAGTTTTTGTGACGAAATATTTCTAGGGTCACAGAAAGTGATTTTAGCGTGACGTATTTTCTGAACGGCCCCTTTACTCTCTCATCCATCTGTATATGCAGTCATCCCTTTCCTGTCAATATACCCCAACATTTTCCCATCTTATTACCAAATTTGACTACCCTTTCAGGGATACAGGCGTGTTTGTATGTATGATTTTGCTGGTTTACACATTGCTAAACAACATGAATTTTCTTGCCATTATCTATTTTTTATGCATAAATTTTCGGAATAATATATGAAAACGTTTTGGTATGAAATTTCTTTAGTATCTATATATATTCATGCCAGCCTTCTCTCTGACGAAATATTCGTTAATATTTTATAAAAACATAACGGTAACGTTCAATAACGTTTTATAAAAACATTTTAAGGATCAATTAACAGTTTCACAGTAAGATTTTTATTTAAAAAGTCACGAATTTCCTTAAAACTATTAGCAATTTACGTTATTGACGTGATCAACTATACGACTTTAGAATATGACCACACCTTTCTAAAATACCCTGGTTTACATATAAATTACTTGGTAAGGCTGAAATTATCTGAGCTGGATATATAAATGTGGATATAATAATCAGTTATTCAACATAGAGTACCAGTATGTAGGTAGATTCTTATGTCAATATTATTTGTATGACTTCAAGGTATTAATAATACTCTTTAACTTGACCGTTCTTTGGTTAAGACTTTAATATTTGAATAAACCTTCAAAGTTCTGTGTCTGTACACAGGTACGACTAATATATTTCTAAAGCGTTGAATCCTTATAAGTATCCAGATGTTACCAACTTGGTCTGAAACAAATTAATGTAACAAGTTTTTACAGCATGAATTCTTAAGAGCAATTTAGGCACAAGGTAATAGTGGTGAAGGTTGTGTTTGGTAGTAAAGGTGAGAAGTGAAAATGCGGTTTATAGTGCTTTTTCTTATTTATTACGCAACAAGATTTCGCCTACGGCTCTGTTCGTGTTAGCGTTTTTTTAAAATTTATTTAGTTATTATTCTGGATGGACGGTTTATGTCGTTTTCTGGACCCTGGCACCTGGCATCGTATTTTCACATGTGATTACTGGTTAATATTCCATCAGCATAAATTAAATTTCGAAATATTTATTGATTTGAATGAAAAAAAACTTAGTTCAAAGTTCTAAAAAAGTGAATTTTAAATGTAACGTTTTACAATTACTAAACACTTTTGGTATTCCATATTGAAAAAAAAAAGTTTAATTAAAACATTCCAGTTCCCCAAACCTTTGATTTGGGGAACTGGAATGTTTTAATTACAATATAAAAAAAAAACATTGTGGGTCTATATAAATCTATGCAATTATTAGTACGTCTTGAACCGCAACAGCTTTCTTAAAGGATGTATTCAAGTCCTGAAAAATGAATTTCACGACATGAATGAACTTTGCATTCAGTTTCGTTAGTTATTGTTAGTCTCTCTTAGCTACTGTTCCTATATCTATATAGAGCATCATTTTGGTTACTGTTTATGTTTCCTAGTCTTCACATATAATGGATGTATTATTGTTTTCTTTTTTTGGTGCCGTGTTGGTGTGTTTAATAAATAATAATAAAAAATTGTTTCTTTTTATTTTCTTTCTCTAACCAACATAAATAGACAAATGTTTAAAAAGGTAATCTTTATATTATATGGAGACAGAACCTTATCTATATAATATCTCTAAATATTTGTATTGAACTGGTTTACTGGTTAAATCTTACCAAATCTGATTTATACAAGTTGGTTACTTTGAATTTAATTAATATGTTCTATATTATATTCTAATATAACATAATATTTTATATATGTATATTTTATTCACGGATAGAAAAGCATTTTTGTAGTAATACCTACTAGTTTTTTAACAGAATCCTATGCCTATAGGTTTTCTTTATTCAACAGTTTTTAGACATCTAGATCTATAATATTTATCAGACCTGTGCGTATCAGTATGGTAAAAACTCAATAGGGTTTTGTTTTATAGTTCAGGAGCCATTATGACGATTGACAGTGTGCAGTCAGACACTTATAGATGTACACAATATTGTGTACTAGGCAGTGAACAAGGTTTTAAATAAATAGATGAAAAGAAAAATGGATTAATGCCTTTATATTTCATAAAATGAGAAACAAACACCAAACGGTTGCGCTCACCTGGAGCAAAACAGTGCAGATTATTGTGTAAGGTTTCGCTCTAGAGCCACCAGCTACTTAGCCTCCGCCCGCCCCAGTGTCCACCCATAATTCTAATGTATACCTCGTAGTTTCCTAAATTTTTACTTTTGTCTAAAGAACTACAAGTACTTATCAAAGGACTTCTACTGACACATCAGTAAGTTATTTTTATCATCTGGAAATTACGCTCAAAATAGACTATTTTAAACGTTCATTGATTAAAAATAATTACTTATTTATTTAATGAGCCCTACAGCTATTAAGTACACGTTCATTTATATTCCGTCATAAAAGTGTAATATGACGAAAGGTAGTGTAGTTTTGCGTAATTAAATATTAACTGCATGTATTTTCAGCAAGTCTATCACAATGGCTGACGAACCAGAATGTCAATTGCGACGACGACGAACATCAGCTAATTCGAATCTACCTCTGAACCTTGACGTAGAATTCTTGATCAGTGAGGAAGACCCTGACTATGGAACACCTTCACCAAGCTGTATAAAACGTCTAGTCAATACAAAACAAAAGAATTCGTCCTCTGCACTTCTGGATTTTAAGAACAAACAGCAATCTTTTGATATACAGGTTGGTAAATGTTCACGCCTACGCCTGTATCTCATAAGGGGTAGGTAGTAATTAGTATAAATTCAAATGATAATCGTTTCATCAACCATCGTTTCGACTATAAAATACTAAAGTACTATAAGAGACGTAACTCCATTCATCGTGAATTCCTAATTTTATAAGCTACAACTAACCTAATATATTATTTTAGTGCCCTGTAAAATGCTATAATTTATGTAACATGTGTTTTACAGGTGGAGGAATGCGAAGAAGAGGAAATAATAATAGAAAGTGAAGAAGAAGAAAATGACGAGCAGGACGAGGCGTCATCGGCTAGTCGTCCCTTCACGCCTACACCCATACATGATTTTGCCGCGAATGTTGTTTACACTGAAGGTAAAATTCGAATATGTGATTTGGTATAATTTCTGCATTATGTATATTTAAATGAAAGAAGACTACATTAACGATCTTAGCTCACGTAATGGGAAAATAATTAAAGTATGTCACGTCAGCGGTTTAATAGCAGATGGTTGACTGTCCTCAACGATTTTTTAAATGAATATTTATACCAGTCAAAATTTTAAGCAAATGAATAATGTTTGCCTAAATAATCAGATAGAATATGTGTATATAGCCATACAGTGCCTGGTTATTAGTAAGTAAAGGTAATTGGGCATTTGAAACACCTCTGCTTACCCCTTCGGTATTTGGGCGTGACTGTGTACATATGTCCCTTCTTATTAATGGAAGCCAAAATATATAGCTTGTCTATATTCAAGTTATATATCAGCCGATATTTTAACTCATGACTTTAAAATGATAACCAATAACTATATATTTGCTGCTGTTCACTTTTTTGTATTGCTAGTACTTTCTAACCTACCAAAAATCAACACGATAACATAAACAAGAGTAAGCCTACAAAAATATTTTACTTAAAACAAAAATCGTGTTTATGAACAAGGCTGCCCGAAGAGATACTGTTAGCGGCTAACCGTAATCGCATTACCTATGTAAGTATTATAAGACAATGTCGCTCATGACTTTCGGCTTAAGATAGAACACCGACTGACTTTTCTTATGCTGTAACTTAACTTATCCATTTAATGCCGAAAACTATATCTGATATGGATTAAGTAACATATTCTAGGTAAACTTTGTTCGTATTATTGACAATATATTCATAGGTATAGTGCTTTATCCATAGGTATGTGCTTATTTTCCAGGTATTAACTGTTTTTATCTTATTCATTGAAAATTAAATAAATATGAAGTTCACCCTTCATGCGAAACCTGATCCGTAGACTAGAATAGAAGTCTTAGTTTTAAACCATAACGTTTCTAACATTGGGTAGGTATTGTAAACCTTCTCATATAACCAGTTTGGTATAGAAATAATGTTGGAAATGTGATAAACGAAATGACCCGAACTTTCTAGAGAAACCTACCTTATATGATATAGTCAGGACTACTCAACAACAATTACATTATATTTATTTACATCATGTCAATTAGATCACTTTAACGGCACCCAAATTAGTGTTTGTATACCTACCTACTCTGGGACGGCGCCTCTGCTTCGATTACCCACCTATTTTTTAGAGACATATGGATAAAATTATTATAGATGTTTATTGATTTGCTAAGTGCATAGGAACGTAATTGTTTATGAAAGTTAGGCCCCGACACCCGACGTAGTATTTCTATACCCTGGTCGACGCCTCTCCTTAGATTACCCACCTATTTTAACAAATTGAAAATGGATAAAATTATAAGATGCTAATTATTCTGCAATCATTTGTTACAGGTCCACAAGCTACTGACTTTTTGAGGGTAAATGCTATAGATAACGATTGTTACACGGATGTTTCGGAGGCGAATACTGATGATGAAGCAAATTAATAATTTAATTATATTGATATTCAAATCATCAATTATGCTTATTATACGCAAATTATAATTTATATTTATATTCAGTAGCATAAAGAGTATGATAAACTTGTGCAAAATATATTAAAAACCTTTGATAGCCTTTGCATTTATTTTAAACCTAATTATTATATAATATTCATCATAAGCCTTTTTCAACCTACTGTACATATTTATTAGTGTAGATATGTATATATGATGTTTCTTTGAGATGCCGGGAGGGCTTAAAGGCTTGATGGATTTCGACATGTTTTATTTGAATTGTCTTGGTAAAGGGTGTGACATAGGGATAACATTTTAATGATGTAATAATAATTGTAATTGTTAAGATAGCAATTGTTGCTAACGAAATTAGCTGGATATACCCAATTGGTTATTTTAGCCTAATATGTCATCTTATACGTACGTATAACGGCAACAGGCTCACCCAGTTTACGTAAATGGGAATTAATTATAATCGGCAAAATGTGGGCGTTAACTAACTCGGGAAACAGGCGTGACTGTCTGTATGTATGTATACCGTCTTTTAGACTTTTTTATCACTTCTTTTTTCAGGGTTTCCTAATCCGTCTTATTATCCCTTACATTATGTGATAAGAAAATAATACATTTTCTATGGGAATTGAATATCAATGTAAAGAAAACCCATACATTTGCTATTTTTATGATTTATTTTGAAATGATTATGAATTAACACTTGATTTCACAGAGACAAAAATACAATAACAAAAAATACACAATATTTGCATTACGACAATTTATTTAAACAATCTGTACTTAATATAACACAAAAAATTAAAATTTTTGGTCCTTAAGGGGCATGTTCAACCTTACAAGATCAATTTAGACTTTTTTATATACATATCATTTTTATATATAGACCGATATCATGTCGAAGTATAGATACGGTCTTCCCAACAGTAACTCGCTGTCCTAGGTGAGCGACAAAACCGACATGAATGACTAGTAGATGATAAGGCTGTTTAATTTTGAAATTTTCGTCGCAGCGCACATTTCGATATTTTTAGAATCTATGTGGATAATATTCTAAACACACACTTCTTTGTACGACGACATAGCTTGTTTAAAATAGGAAATAATAAACCTTATTTCAAGGATTAATTATTATATGCGCCTTAAAGCTTGTCATAGAGAAAAAAATAAGCACTTTATTGTACTCGTAAAGAATAATTCCGCAATAGTTTGAAAATAATGATTTTACAATGTGATGTATATAAAATTTTAAGGATTTTACTTTAAAACTTCATCAAACCATTCGAAGTACTGCATACTAAACGTTTGATGTTCAACTTTCACTTTATGAGACTGCCATAACTTCAATCGTCAATTACCAATTCAATTGTAATAATAATAACTATTTCAGCGACTGACCTTTACAATTCTTTATTTTATGTAAATTTATTAAACTACTACGTAATATCCTACTGTGATAGATACAAAATACCTTAAAACTATACTAATTTAATAATAGGAAAATGTCTATGTACTGAGAAGTCAAATTCTGGTGGCGTCGTTGAGTCTCGTTTGTGTCCTCCAGCTAACAACTTTAATACTATAAAATTTGTTTTCGCTACCTTTAGAAGATCTTGTACCTGAAAGAATATACAGTCGAATATAAGCTTAGTTTTTACACTCGACTACAATTTGCCACCTTTTTCTACAGCAAAAGTAGTTCTTTTATCCTTCGGGACAGAACTTTTTATCCTACGGCTACGGTTATGCAAAACAATACCATGATCGATACAGTAGTTGGGAAGTAATAGTGTTAAAACAAACAACACTCACGTTTTCATACACCTTATATATCTGGCTGCAGGAATATTTTTTTTATATATATATATATTATAGGGGGGCAGGCGAACAGACGGGTCACCTGATGGTAGGTGACAAGTGGGCTGCCCGCCTTTGAGGGATAAATGGATGGGAAAGAAGAGAGGGGGACGAGGAGATTGGAAAGAGGAGAGAGGAAGTAGGGCCTTCGGAAACCTCACTAATTTCGGGGAAATGCAATGCAAGCGTTACTTTACAACCGGTTTTCTGTGTGGCCGTGGTATCGCACCGGCCGAGCCGACCAATTCGTGCCTAAGCATGGCTCTACCACTGTTGAATATCATATATCACCAGCAGTGTTATTATTATAGCTTATTTATGGTTTACGATACAAATGAGCAGACGGGACGGTTATGACCAGGTGATCGTAAGGGACTACCGCCGCGCTTGGACATCTACAACTCAAACGTCAGAAGGAAATTACCGGCCGGCTTCCCTCCCACCCCTTGAGCCGGAGGCTTGCTAACCTCACTCATCGTCGAAACACAACGCACTGGTTTTCAATTATTCATGAATTGTTATAATTCCGATCAAGTCGACCTATACGGGCCCACCCATGGCTTTCCATATTGAATGTGTATTGTTTGTTGCTATGTACTGATCTGGTATACTTACTTCCTGATCGGGTGTGGTAATGGTCTCCAGTAAAGACCGAGCCTGTTGAAAGTGTTTACATCCGCCAAGGTACAGTATCACAGGATTTTCATATCTGAAATTTAATATTTCCAATTAAATCAAAAATTAATTTAAATAAATGTTAATTTCAAAAGTTACTTAAAGTGTCATTTTCAATTCGGATATTTAGAAAGTATCATGAAAAGGTTCAATACCACAGTAAAGGTGATAGAGACATTGCGATTGTGTTTGAAAGTAAGAGTAGAGTATTACGAGGAGTATTACTGTGTTGTTACTTATTTCTTAAAATTTCAAAAAATATTTTAAATCATTAAAATACTTTATTTTCATTAACATTTTTTCAATTTATATCACATCATCATTATCTTTGCTACCCTTATTTCATGTTTATTTAGTGTTGGTGCTATGTGTACATTGCAAAAGAGTATTGACTAGTATCTCTTATAGCCCTCCACGTGATTGACGCTAATCCTCTTCGGCAATGTAGTCGTTTTAAGATGCGAAAGGAGAAAGAAATAGGTATTTATAGAAAGAAAATTGGTATGGGCAGGAAGTAGTAATTACTCAGTGGTAAGGGGTGTCCTAGTCTCGGATTCGGAAAATAGGAATTAGTATTATATATGGGTATAAAGAACATATATTTATTTATTCATTATGTATGTAACACTTGCTGCAGATATATCGCATGAGCTGGCTGTACTTAATACAACCTATTTGTGATACAGAGACGTGCATACATTTAACATTAAACCAAAAAAAAAAAGTGAATAATGTAAAAATATATTACATCATTAAAGGTACGAAATTAATTAACATATTTGCGTTCCGGAATAATCTTTCTGAGAAGTTACATATTACAGAACATTTAATCCTCAATTAAAATTTATCAATAATTTCAAAAATTTACAATTACTAGATCAAATGTACAATTTGATTTCAGCAGATTTCATAACAGCGAGCTTATTTAAAAAGACAATCTTTTGAAAAATACATCTTGCCTGATTCATATAGTATTGTAAAACTAAGGTAGGACTTCCCGGCACCAGCCAGGTCGAGTTATAGGCCCTGATTTGCTTGACAAATTCCTTATAGTTGGGAGTATAAGGAATTTGTCTTCTGTATAAACACCCCTTTCTATCCTCTATTTTTTGTCAATATACCCCAAAATTTTCCCATCGTATACCTGAAAATGGCCGAATGACAGCTTGCCTCCTATTACCTAAATGAACTAAATTAATATAGGCAAAATGTGTGAGCTAATTACGCCTGTGCCTACACACAAACGTGATTGTATGTATAATCATGTAGTTAAGGAAAGTTCTTACTGCAACGGTTGTGTCATTTCGCAGAACTCGTGGTAGTGCACCTGCGGCGGGGTGAGCACGGCGAGCGGCGCGAACCGGTGCTTGTAGCGCACCGCCTCGTTGTCGAACTCCGCCGCCGGCTGACGGATCTTGCCTTGCAGCTTGAACGCCACTAATGCCTGACAACGGCACATACATTCATTAGTGTCATTTCTTTTTTAAATACAACTCCCGAACTAGGATTAATTCCTGTGTCGCGGGGGACTTTACAAACATTCAAGCAACGAACGAACACAAAGAACACCCAGACTCAGAACAACAATTTGAGGATTACACAAAGGCTCGGCACTCGGCGCGGCAGCGTAGTGGCGAGGTGACCACTTAACCGCTACGCCATCCGTGCAGCAATTGTTGATTGTATGGACTTAATTGACAAGTATTTACGTTTGATTTTGTCGCGTACAGAAGTAACTTTCAGGTCTAGAACAATTATCATTGCTCTCATATTTGTTTATTTGTATTTTACTATAACATAAGTGACATGTATAATTAGTATATTTGCTGTATACTTATGTAAACAACGTGCTTTATATATAAATTTGAGAACCTTAAGGTTTAGGAAGATCTATCACTTTATTAATTAAATAAATATGGACATGTTAGTACTCACTACATAAATAACACTTTTTATCGTGATGTGCAGTTGAATTTTTTTTTCGTGTGTTCTTAAGTTATACACTATTACAACGCACGTAATAAACATACATTTGTTGTACCTGCCTCCAGGCTCCAAAAAACTAACAAGTTGTTTCTAGGTCAATGCGTACTCAGTGCTGAATTACATGGAAGGTAGAAGATGTTAGTCACGAAATGTTGTACTATCTATCCGATAATCAAACAGATAAGCCATGAGTTTGTTTGCCCGATTTAATCTCATAAGAAACTCAACCGTTTGGAAACGACAGGTTATAGACCAACACAGACAGGTATTTAATTATTTTATCTTTTTAATATTAATTTCACATTTGACAAGGCAACCTATAGTTGTGACGTTTGTGTATTGATCTATAACTTTAAATATTTTTTTAAATAAGACGATTTCAAATAATTGTAGAGCAATTT
This sequence comes from Tyria jacobaeae, assembly GCA_947561695.1. Classification (NCBI taxonomy): domain Eukaryota; kingdom Metazoa; phylum Arthropoda; class Insecta; order Lepidoptera; family Erebidae; genus Tyria; species Tyria jacobaeae. Next base: position 16,704,717 of record OX387209.1, read on the forward strand.
TATGAAACAAAGATATTTAATTTGATTTTGATACGTATTCAATAATCAGGCCCCCTTTAACGTTAGTAGGACCAAATTTTAATTGGCAAAATGTTGATGTTTAATACACTTCTGTCGAACCCTTAGAGCATATAGGTGTTGAAGTATGTATGTACATACGTAATCCCTTCTGTACGTAATCAATAATTTGGAGACCTTCTAAGGGGCCGATAGTACAAAAATTTTGAGAATTAAAAATATTTATTTAGTTATTATAATACAATTTACATAAATCAATAAATATCTTTTAAGAAACAGTATTTTAATTTTTTACAGAATCGTGAGCGCAGGGTACCTGGAAACGTTACTCTCTCAGGTATTCGAAAAAAAATATACAGTAGTGACCAGAGAGAGTAGCGCCACAGAGCTAGCGCTCATGTCGAAAATAATGAACGGCAAACGTCACGTTGCCGTAGACCCCCCGTCCCCCCTTGCCACATCTTGTCACACTCAGCAAGACCCCTCCACCCCTTGAATGCGAACGTATTTTATGAACGGCCCCTAATTGAGTTTCACTTATAGCAATATCAGTATTAAGCAAGTTACTAAAATCTAATCAAATTTAAATTAAACAAATATTAGAAATTTAAGGAGAGAAATGGTTGGCCCCTTTATAAAACACAACTTTTTTGAAATAATATTAGATAGAAAAATAGTATGGAGAAGACAGGGAAGGCCTTGATGAACTGTCATACAACAAATAAAGGAGAGGTCGCAGGGAATAGAGACGAGTAGCGATTGCTCTACCGACAAAAGCGTTAATATTAAAAAGGTTGCTTTGAAGTATTGTGTTCAATTAATATATAGTGTCTACTGGGTAATGACCCTGACTGCTGAGCTGGATTCGATCCCCATACGAGATTAACAAATGTGTGTGGTATTCTTTGTGTTGTAATATATGTTTGTGAAGTCTCAGGAATAATGCTTAGTACGGGAGATGTCTAAACAAAAAAAAAATAGATCCCACCCTAAAATATCCTCCGCACATGTTCTGCATGACTTGACCCAGCAGGCCCTCTCTGGCGTAGGGCCGCGCTCGCTTCTTGGTCTTGCGCTTGCGAGCGTCGCGCACGTCGCGGCGAGAGGATTCGTGCGCCAGGCTCTCCGCACGACCCAGTGCTGACACTAACCATCCGTACAAGAATTCGTATAAATACCTACAATTATAAAAAACAAAGCTATTTAATTTAAAAAGATAATTTCGTATCATTCCTTAGGCGTATTTATTACTTTCAAAAATACACAAGGATATATAACAATCAGTCACTCTGTAATCGGAAAAAACTCAATGTAGGAACATCGTTCAAAATGTATCACTTGCCCTCCTCGCAACCTCTCATCCCTCATCATCCTCATAGGCGGGCAGCGCACTTACGACTCTTGAGTTGCAGATGTCCATGGACGGCGGTTGTCACTTACCATCAGGTGACCCTTCTGTTCGTCTGTCCCCCTATAGTATAAAAAAAAATCCTCACACATAACTTTCGCCTCTTCGACATTCATCAGTCCGTTCATATTACTTGATAATATAAAATAGACTTATGGAGTTGACAGGTAGACTCACCAAAAGATATAATGATACTCGTGTACGCTATAGAGCTCTAGTTCGAGCCCGGACAGTAGATATGCGATCATGATCCGCAGCACGTGGTACAGCACCCACGTGCCGAAGTGCGCCCGCGGCCCCGTGCCGGCCGCACCGCTCACCACCGCGTCCACGCTCTCCGCCTACAATTTATCATTTATACTTTATTTGTATTGTAAACAGAAAATACAAGAAAACTTATTTCATTATTTCACTGTCCTACGTAATCTACATATATAGGACTGGCCTGTTGGTCTAGTGGTTAGTGACTCTGACTGCTAAGCCAGAGGTCGTGGGTCCGATTCCCACCAGGACAAATATTTGCTTGATGAGCATGATCATTTCTTCTGTGTTCTGGTGTCATTTATCTATTATATGTATGTATTTGGAAGTATATAAGTATGTTTATCAGCTGTCTGGTTACCATAGTACAAGCTCTGCTTAGTTCTAGATCAGACGGCCGTGTGTGAGATTTGTCAAGTTATACAATTAAAATTATGAATAGTACCGAAAAAATAAAATTTCTTATACTTTTTTATGACATGATCAAAAACACAAAAATATATAAGACATACATAGGACATTGACTTGAGTGAACCGAAGTATAACGGATCAGCTAGGTTAATACAAAATAATCTGATATTAGGTAGAAAGAAAACGAGTGAATAAAACATTCAGATATCATAAAACATTCAATTTCATTTTCTTCTCATAAGGCTCAACCATTTGGTGGTGGTGGCTCATAAGGATCAACACAGGCAGGTATTTCATTGCTTTAACTTTATAATGTTCTTTTCACATTTCACAACAACAAACTATAGATGCGGTGACGCTGTGTATTGATCTATAACTTTAAATATTTTTTAAATAAGACGATATCAAATAATTGTTGAGCAATTTTATGAAATACGGATATTTAATTTGAATTTGACATGTAAACTGCTGACTCAATTTTTAGTTCCGTAAGTCTAAATAAAAAACAACTCTCGCACTATGAATGATTTCTGTGTGGCAAGGGACTTGACAATAAAAAAACAACAAAAATAGAGAACAATCAGACATGAGACAACTATTTGTGGATTACAAAAAATTTAGTCTCGCGTGGGAATCGAACACACGATCTCTAACTCAGCAGTCTATTTATACTCACTATCCACTGAACCAACAGGCCAGTTGAAAAATCTACATATCAATTCCGGTAAACTAAATATAGATGCGCAAATAACTTATAATATTGGCTTTATATTTTCATGTGACATATTCATTAACAAGCGAGACAGTATACAGCAGGTAGAACAGTACCTCTTCTTGGAGAGCAGCAAATTCGTCCAATAAGAGCCCGAACTTGTCTCGTTGTCTCGCGCGGTTGTGTCCGCACACCTGCAGCAACACTGCAAATGGACGCACGCAACGAGCCAGGAAGTTCTCCACAAACTCACGCGCCTACAACAATTATAATAAATAATTAATAATATTATAGTACAAGCATAAAACACATAAGAAAATTATGGATTAAATAAGAACTTGACGGTACCATTTCTCTAATACCCGTACCCGTACCCGTGGATTCCTTGAAGAATGTTCTTAAAAAAATAAATAATAATAAAATACTTGTTTGTTAGCTTACCTACTAACTGCTAAACAGATTATTGTCCGAAGAACGCGTTGGGATTCTAGTTTAAGATAAAACACATTCTGAAACTTCAGAAACGTTGAGGCTAGCTTACTTGCGGCGTAGAGACCATCGGTGACTTAGGAGTTAAGGCGGGTGGGTTGACGAAATTCTTGACAGACTCCCTTAATATTTCGAGGAAGGCGTGTTGCGGTCGCGGCTGTCCGGGCGGGATGTTCATCGCGCTCTGAGCCATCGATGCGGTGGTCGCAGGCGACGGACTGAGGTACAGCAGTTGTAGGGCCGACCTCGACAGTATACATGCACGCTGACGACTGAATTCCATGAAGAAATCCTGGAAATTTGTTAATACTGATTTTACATGACTGCAACCATTAAATTTACTTACAATTAATTAGTGCTAAGTTATGACGGATCGTTCTTAGCTAGTTTTTTAAATCTATATATACTTACTCAGTGAACAGTAACAGGGCAAGGAAGGTATATTTAATTTTATGTACGTTATTATGTTTATGTATATATTATTATATGGATGTATACTCGTAGGTATATACAGGTGGATAAGTTTGAATGATATACACAAAATATATCTAAGTGTCCACATTCCCCCCATCCCTCATCACCCTCAAAGGTGCGCAGTGCACTTAAAACTGTTGAGTTGCAGATGTCCATAGACGGCGGTCGTCACTGACCATCAGGTGACTCGTCTGTCCGTATGTCCACCTATACTATAAATAAAATAAATAATAAATGTTCTATGTACTTATGTGTCATACTGTAAAATGGTGTACAAATAAAGTATTATCTATCTATCATAAACAATAACTTTTGTTTCAACATATCAAGATTAGGAGTTCTAAATAGTAGTAAGCCTTGTGTTTAGTCAAGGATTGTAAAAGTTACGCTGAGGAACTTTACCGGTATGGTTTAGTTTAGTATGCGAAAGAAAACATTTTTGGGCAAGTGCGCTTCAGCACATGGTAAACATATTTAACTTTTAATAAAAAAAAATTAAGTATAGATACCAGAGCTGTATGGAAACTGGTGCAGGAGGTGATTTTCCAAGCGTGTCTCAGCCTGGCAACCTGCTCGTCGAAGTACTGCAGCGCCTCGGGCCGAGGCTTGATGCGAGTGTACCGCGGGAAGGTCGGCGGGAGCAAGCGCTGGTTGATCATCGGTTCGAACCCCATTGGATTCGGAGAATCAGCTGAAAAAAAAATTATATGTGTTACCTAAAATAATCGTAAGAATGTTTAGTTAGTATAAGCCTAGTTATACACAACAATAGCTATATAAATATAGCTCGATCAACATGTCGGCACGTGTATGTCCTTGACTGCGGCGCGTGTAGCGCTTGTGGCTTTTACACACACAACTCAATATAAGTAAAATATTACTCAAGCTGTTACCGGCACCTTTATTGTACCACCTTATTCTGTAAGATTAAAATATATAACTACTTGTGTAAATCCTAAAGATAATTTTGTCACAACAGTCGACTAAGTACAACCAGCAGTACACTTTATAACAATCAAAGATAGAGAAAAGAGTTATGGAACCTAGCAAACATTTATATTAGAAGTGACATTACTGTTTTATATTAAAAGTGATAACAGTTTTATGAGCATTCCAACAGTAGAATACATTATTAAAAGATTGTATGTCTTTGTCAGTCTCTATATCTTTTAATATTATTTAGTTTTCTAAAGCACATTTCGATTTGAAATATCAAAAGTTTTTATTCATTGTTTTTTTTTGCGACAAAGTAATCAATAACAGCTTCCAATGGAAACATATCTTGGAAGTAACACATTTCAGTGTAAATTTTCTACACATTTAGCTAGACAGACCTTCTTAGTTATTATTATTATTAAGATAAAATGTACTCATTTGTCGATAATAAATAAACGAATTATTTGAATTCCAAGCTATTAAAGAACCAGCACTCATTTTTGTAGTAATAAACTAATAAAACAGATGTCTGAACAACACACTTACAATTTTCTACAGGTTGTGTTCCTTTTCCCGAAGTTCTTATAATGACCTTCATCATTTCAGAGCAGCCGTTCAGTAGAGCGACGCAATCTGCTCCTGACTGCGAGTCTTTCTTAGTAATTAATAGAATAGCTTGATAGTACATTCTAGTGAAACGTATACGCGCTGCAAGGGCTGACCACAGATTGTCTTTGTCCTGAAAATTTTAATATACATATGTAATGCGTAAACGTTATTTTGTCTATCTGTATAATATATGAAAAGATGTCCATTTCTGTACCCCTGGTAATGTGTATGCAAAATTTAACGAAAATCAGTTCAGTAGATGAGATTGGAAAAGTGTAAAAAACAAACACACTTTCACAATTACAATATTAGTAAGTACCATAAAAAAGTATTTTTGTCCACCAATAGGGCACTGAAATTAATTAATTTAACAACAACATAAAATAATATAAGCCAGTGACTTAGTGATCATATTAAATTCTACGTACCTCTACCTCTGTACTTCTAGCCTTCTTATTAAGCTCTTCTTCTTGTTCTCGGAGCATTGCAATACACTTTTGTTCACTGACTTTTTGGCTAGCGTCATAAGTGTCACCTGCTTGCGGGTTCGAACCAAGACGATAACCATAGCCCATTGGTTGGAAATCTTCCTCTTCAAACACTTGGGCCCTGTGGAATAATCTTAGTTAATATTTGTGTTTTTTACAGCAATACGTTTATATTAATAGATCACCTTTTATGTTAAAATAATATGTAGACAACATATTATTTCACTAAAAGGTGACATAGTTTTAAGTGCAAACCTAGGAAAGTAAAATCAAGAGAAAATAGACTGTTTTCTAAAAAGTTCAGCTTGAATTGAATTAAAATTAAATGTACATTTATATTACGACTTACTTGTTAATACAATCCCTGATACAATCCAGAAGCTTATACACAGCAATACAATATGCTTTCAATGTTTTATTGATGATAGAGTGTGGCTGATGAAGGTATATGTTTGTGAAGACTGTCTGGGCAAGTGAATGCCCTTCCAGCCAGGATACTATACAAGCCATTGTGGCATCTATGATACCTATCAGCTCAGCAGGCTCCAAATCATCTATTTTTAATTTTCCAGCCTGTAATAAATAACAGAATGGTCTGTTTTTTTTTACAGAACTATTGTTTTTGAATCAATAGGGTGCAGAGTTTTATAATCTGCAACCACAGTTTGAATGTTGTTTATTAATTATTTACTATCACGCTAATACACTTGACTTGGGTTTACTCAATAATACCAATGTGGTTAAAGTATAATAAGAAACTACATTCTTCATAGACAATAAGGCTCTGGCTTAACTGTTCCTTAACAAACAAACAAACAGTAACTTATCCAAAAAAAAATGTTTAAATAGTTATTGACATGTAATATTTACATAAACTTGAGTTTACTAAAAATAAATATAATAAAAAAAGTTTAAAGAAACAATGTTTTTATTAAACATTAGTTTAGAACCTAATTTCCAGATTGAGTGATCAATATTCTAAATAGAAATAAAACACTTACAGCAACTGCTTGTGGGAAATTTAAAGGCTTGGGGTTTCCACGGTTGCAGAGCATTCCCGCATCCATCTTTGGATCCATCATTTCAATGGCTGACATGGCCTCAAAAAGACCAAACAGGTGACCATCATGTAACAACTCTCCTATTTTAAGGTCTGAAATTTAAAAATAGCATAATGTATTTAGTAATGGTAAAATACAGATTATTAATGTGTTTATTTTAAATACTATTAGGATGATGAGATACCCTATCATCTTTTTTAGGGATCAACACTTTTATGTTTTAATTTTATATATTTTTTAACCATTTCTATGCCTAGCATATCTCATTCACATTCAATTAATGATATATATATATGTACTTGCTTTTAAAGTCAGCTTCACTCGCATTGAATCTCTTAAATATAGATGGCATTAAAGTTGCTAGATTTTCATGTTTTTTGACAAACTTAGTTATGCCAAAATATTTTTTTACCCTCCATACAAAAAAAAAAACAAAATAATAAAAAGTATCCTATGTCCTTCCTAATTAATACCTTTGAGAATATGTGTACAAAGTTTCATGATAAGTGAGTAATATTGGTATGAAAGCTAACAAACAAACTTACGTTCACATTTATAATATTAGTAGGGATATGAAGTCCCCCACTATACAGGGAGGGAGGGGTAATCTTTTTAGAAGAAAATATTTGTTAGGATTGGTCAGGCCACCTTATTGTACATATGCATGCTATGTATTCCATATCTACTTATTACATCAACTTTTAGTCTATTTTGTTCTAAGTGATTAAGAAGTGCTTACCTTGAATGTGTTTAAAGAAATCTTGAGTAATGTCGACCCAGTTATAGATGACTTCTGTTGTAGTCCCCAAAGAATCCATTGTCCTATTAATAAAAAATCTCAGGCACTTTGTTTATGAACAAGACATACACATACATTTTTAAAACATAATCATACTACATATTTGTACAACAATTGTATGTGAATAAGCTGCATGCAACAGGGATGAGATTGTATTCAAACATGCATATAGAATCTATGTTCTAATTTGGATATTGATTACAATCTATTTTCTTATAAAGCAATACAGTAGACCCTGGTAATCCAGCCCCTGCCTATTTCAACACCCCCTGTAATAGTATCCTCTGAAATACTTACATTTTAAGAACATTTGTTTGTGTTTAGTCATTTTTGTTAGTTCTCTAGAACTTCATTTTATAATAAAACTTAAGCTCTCTATTGTGGTGTTGCATTTACAAAATTCCATAATACATATTATATATATACATATATATATATCTAGTATGATTTATAGTTCAGATCTGACCAATTCAATAATCCGACACCACCCTGCAAAGCCTTTGTCAGATGACCAAGGGTCCACTGTACATTAAAACCATTGATGTTATAAAGGGACTAGTAATGATCCCGAATACACACAATTATATACATATGATTTTGATGTTTATAGTACATATTTTTAGCATTAGTGAAATATACACAATTATTATATTTTGTAATCAAATAATACCCAAAGCATAAAACTATTTCATATAGCCAACCCTATGATATGCTATTGTTGAATAGAGTGAAGGCTAGAGTATAAGAAATATGTTATTCCACTGTGTCATAATCACTCATGTTACTCTATATATACAATATGCATATTATAAAAATATCACCACAATAGATATTCCAATATTGTTTTATTGTCTACTAAACATTGACAGACTTATAGTTAAATTTTTGAAGCTGATATTCTGTTTAATGCAATGTAATTCATCTTTTAGATGAATTGCAATGATGAATGAGATTCTACTGAATTGTCTAGTGTGTAATTACAGAACAGACAGAAAGTAACAGAATTATAACATATAATGAAGGAGTTAGTTGAATGATACAGACATTAAGTATTAATTACTTTATATAAAAACAACTTAATTTATAGTAATTGAGAAGTGAATAATTTAATAAGTTCTATACTGACAAGATGCATCTAGCGAGGCGGGTAGGTATGTTAAGAAAACGTACAGCACCTTGGTACGTAACAATTTCACAACTAATCACAAATTAAACCTAGTAATATAAATTCCATTTAAGCATGATATACGACTAGTAGTACAAAAAAATACTTCCAAAACACTATGCAACATGCAATCTATACTAACCCGTCACCATCATAATAATCATCATTATCACCCATTTTAAATTTCACTTTATATTGTTTATGGCAGAGAAATTAAATTACCATTAATTTTGATCGTAGACTTCTCGAATTAAGATACAGATTGAAAATAGCAATTTTACACAATATGTAAGTTCTTCACACCACCTACACCACCATCCTATCAATTTTCTTTTGGCATCTGTCTGTCTAAATAGTCTAATCTTATACAACAACTGCACCAGTATTGCCAATGTAAGAACATTATTTTGAAGTATACAAAAATTAACCAAAAACTTAAATCTAAATCTTGCTAATAACAACAAAATATTGAATTAAAAATTAATGTATTTTTAAGCTCAGAAATCATATATTTTTTACTATAATAATTTATTAGTATGTAAAGAAAGGAAAATGTATTAAAAGATGAATTGTTTGTTTTTGAGTTAAGAGAGAAATTAATAACTTTTCACGTTCTTCCAATAAATATTTTCTTTTTTCTTTGATATATTATTTTTCCATGTAAAAATGTGAGGTTCGTTAATACCCTAGTACTTGCAAGACCCAATTAAATTAAATTTGGGTCTAGTAAGTACCAGGATAGAGCGTTGAGCGTGCTTTTATTCACTTTCATTTTCACGTTTTCTTTAAAAAATCTGAATAAAAACAGTTTTGAAAAAAAAAACAATCAATTTTAGTAATAAGAATTTATACAAGATAACGCTCATGCGATTTAGATTAGATCAATTAGTTTTTAATAACTTGGAAATTATTATAATACATTATTTACACAATAAGGAAGAAATAAAAATCAGGATAAAGTAAATATAAATAATTTATATATATGTAATACTATTACTAAATGTGGGCTTTGTAGAAGTCGCTACAATTTCTGTAACTGGATCGTACACATCAGCATTAAGTTGAGGCGGTTCTGATTGGTTGCCGTCTGCATTAGGGGCTTGACTAGAACTTCCAGGCTTTGAGAAGCTTATTCCTCCAGTTCCCATGTCCATGCAGTCGAAATGTAAAATCTGTAAAAATACATGCGAATAGTCATTGAAAAAAGATAAATAGCTTTAGTTTTGCGTTACTGACCTAATTGTCAACTACTTATTTTTCCCAAACAATAACATGTTAAGTAGTTACTAGTAGTAGTAAGTAGGTACTTTTTTGAAAAAATATAGTCTCTGTCGATTAAATTAGTCTGTTTTCACAACCATTACTACGTACCACAACTGGTGCTTTGTCAATTCTTGTATCCCAATCCATGCAGACATGCACCTTGTTCCAATTAAGAGTAACATCAAACAGCCTGATGCACATGTCGAGAAGAGGGATAGGCACTGATGGTATCGGGATGGGTATGCAGACCGGTGGAGTATTGGCCGCTGAAAATAATAGAAAAAAAAAACATATTTTATGTCATATTCTTGTATAGAGACTAGGATATCAAGTCGAGTAGAAACTTTCTTAATATTTTAGCAAATTTCTTAAAATGAATCAGAGCGAGAGGTACCTATCCATATACATGGTAACTTTATAATTTAATCTATCATGAGACATAATAATAGTAGTATCACGTTTCTTTGCCACACTTATCCTTCTTAACTTAAATGATTATTTTATTCATACTCAAGAGCTCTGCTTGTCTATATAGCGGAGAACATCCAATTCAATAGTTAAATGCTCAAAAAATAAAGTGGTACCTGAATATGTTTTGTTCAATACGGTCTGGTTGCTCATTTTTACTTCTAAGCCTAATATTCCTTCGTTTTGTTCAAAAGTGAGAACGGCGCAAGCTGAAAAATATTGTTACAATGTAAATATCAATACTCACAAATGTAACTTACATCCGAAAGTAGGGGGTTGACTGCTTTTTTCAATTAGGTAAACAATGAATAATGTTTTGTACTACTGTCTTGTGTGTGCCTATGATATATACCTGAGAGAGATATTAACAAGTACAGTATTACAGTATGTATTGACACTGAGAGGATACTTTATTTATATTAGCAGTAACTGTTACCAACTTTCTTTATTGAAGCCCAGTTTTGGGATGCGCATGCCGGAGCAGCAGTTACATTTGTAGGTATCGCAGCTGCAGTTGCCTCCTCTAAAGGGTAGACGCAACCGCCAGCCGGGTTGGTACCACGGGCGTGGCATCATCTTTTTTATCGTCTGTAATAATCGGATAGGTATTAAATAACTCTAGGTACTAAATAAAGATGAAACTAAATATACAATAAGAAAAATAAAAAGTATATTAATATATTCTTGTTGTTTTTGTGTGCGACTATTGAAAATAATGATAGGAAATTAAAGTAAAACGAATAATACCTGATTTCATTTTGTGCTAAAATACTTGGCAAAAAATTTCATTTGATTCGTAGATATTAATCACTTCTGAATACCCCTTCATAGGATACAGGCGTGAGTATTTTACCTTTGGAAAGATTGATCTGTATGCTTTTCAATTCGGATCAGTTAATTAAAGGGTCAATTTTATCAATAATAAGTGATTCCACGGGATTGAATCCATATACAGTTTTCAAGTACTGTTAAATTCCTTATAAAGGACTAATCACCATATATTTATAAATGACATTTATAAGTATTAACTAATTTCCCAGTGTGTATAGGGCCGCACAGGGCCACCCCATCTCTCCGATGGTGTCGTAAAGGGCTACTAAGTATTTGGACTGTTTATATATTGCCCGGATGACGACAATACTGTAGATTTAGGCAATACATTAATTATATTCCACTTGCCAAAATAATTGATATATTGCCTAAATCTTCAATCAATGCTATAGTACTTCTTCGCTTTATAAGACTATATAATGATACATAATATTTGGCTGCCACGTGATGTAGAAAGTAATAGTTAAAGTTTTTTTTTGTCAGATGAGGAAGGATCGATACCCTTTTTACATCATCAGTACCTACTCTTTTAAACGACAGAATAATAAGGGTGAACACCCTTGTTAGCCCATTTTAAATACATAGATGAAACTAGAATATATTGTATAAATTTCTAACACAACTCCTTGGTACAAAAACAAATATTTTTTATTACTAGTGCTCATAACTTTGGCTACAATTTATTAGATGTTACATAATATTGTAACAGATGTTGAAATGTTTAAATCCGACCCTTAAGCTTGAAAACGTTGTAAGCAATTATCCTTTTTACCCTATATCAATTTTCTAGCTAATATATTGTGTTTTCTTCTGTAATAAACTTCGAAAATATGTATATTGATATTGCTTATATAAATTTAATAAATAAAATTTTATTGATACTTACTGCATTTGTATTGAGGTCATAGTATACTGAAAAATCCGTTACGTCCATACTGTTGTCTTCGTTTACGCTTGGCATTTGACGCCGGCCGGCAAGGCCTAGAAGTAATACATTTTAGGTATATAATTTACAAACGATTACATAAATATGTCATAACTAAATTTTATTTAACAACAATATCAGTTAATTCGTTACATTTAGTTAATTAATTCACTAATTATAAAGTAAAAATTCAGAATTAAAAAAATACTTACCAGAGTTAAATTGTGCAAATGAACACAAGAGAACAAAAATTACAAACGTTTTCGTTTTCATTTCAACAGTTCGTTCAACTTATGGACTGCTGGCTCTAGGGACAAAATTCAAATGATCGTTTTCCGATACTCTATGTCTATACTTCCTAAGGTAACAAAATATTTGTATGCAAGGTATGTAATGCTCGAGCGCAACTGACTTGCGGTACTTTCTAGAGAGAAACTCCTGCGCATCGGATCGATACGATACCACCACTGTTCGGGTAATAAACTAGGTATTTTACATAGTAGATAAATCTTTTCACGGTTTTTTTTAATCATTATAACTGAAGCCGCAAAACGAATATTATAAATGGCATTTTTAATCTTAAACGAGTAAAAATCAGTGTATGTTTGTATGTTCGTATTTTATCTGAAAAGGGCATAGCAGCAAAATATACCCGAGCTAAACCGCGCAAAAAAGTTATAATGACGTATCATACTATGCACATAGTCAAATTCAAAGCATTTATTTCAAATAGACCCAAAAGGCACTTTCGAACGTCTACATTTACATTTAAATAGAATTGATTCTAGTCGCCCATTCCAAAATTTTAGTTTCATATGGAGAAGAATGGGAAAGAAACTCCACCGTTACTCTTTTAAAATGTTTTGTTTGCATACTATAATGATTATTATATATAATTAAAATTATTTGTGAAAACGATGCACCCAGAATAATATCACTGTACCGAAACAGGTAAAAAGAATTAAATCGAAGCAACGACAGATAAAATAATTTTATGATAGATACATGGTGTTCATTTGTACGAGAAAAAAGGAGTTTAAATTCTTTGTAAAAGTTAAAAGTACGAATAAACAAACATTGATTTTTAATATATTTATTTGATAACGTTTTAAATTTCGTATTCCATAACTCTTGACAGAAATCAAAACATTGTTTGGTGTTAACATAAAACATAACGAAATGTGATTTTTTAAAGATAAGAAGTATTGTATTTTTATTTTAATAAAATCCGACCAAGTGCGTATCGGGCCACGCGTTGTGTTACGTGTAAGGTTTCGTTCAATATATGTGTATATGTATATATATATATGTATATATACATATATATATGTATATATACATATATGTATATATATATATGTATATATACATATATCAAATTACGTGTAAACGACGTCGGTTTGGGGCAAACCTCGAGTTGTTATCTATGTCTGTTATGATTTTATTTCTTCATAAATTTACCTGTTTAAAGAACTGTGGAACGAGCTGGATAGGTTGCAAAATCTTCTTATCCACTATATTCATGGCCGGGAAAAATATAATCATGTCTCGTAATTCCGAAAGAAACTATTCACGGCGTCGAGATTTTCACATCTTTCCGTACTATAATCAATGCTACACAATCTTAATTTCCTTTGAAATCTGCATAAACGCTTTGAGCACTTTGAGAACCCTGTCGCACCTCTTCTTTTCTTCTTATTCGAACTCCCTCCCATACATCCACGACATCCATATGACAATTCTTTCAGTTCTACTGCAATTTACTGTATTTTTTTTATATAATAGCGGGACTGACCAACTAACTAACTCAAGAGTCGTAAGTGCGCTGTCCGTCTTTGAGGGTGATGGGGAGAGGAAAGAGTAGGATGGGTGAGGAGATGGGAAAGAAGAGGGGTTAAGACTCAGTATATTGTAAAATTACAACCTTCAATAAAAGTTCATATAATTTAATAAATTAACTAAAGTAATAATATCTAACATCGTCTTATTGTATATTTTATATTATTGTTATCTGGACCGTCGTTACACAAATATTCTATCGTCGAGTGTTCAATAAAACTGTAGGACACAAAATAATGTACAAGAAAATTTATGAAATAATTAGATCTTAGCTATATTATATTTATATAGATATGTAGATTGCCTTTGTACGTTCTAAGAAATAATTGTTTGATCCTATGTTGCAACGTAAAGGAACACTAGATAACATGGCAGGTGCACATCAGGCACTTGTGGTACTTTAATATAATGCTAACTCCAAGATATGTGAAGATAAATATATGTTTATCATTAATTATAATCTACTGATGCTGGCTAGATGTAAATTACGAGTATGTTTCCGTTTCAGTAGTTCATACAGCGATGGTGATGATAATACTATTGATACACTAAAAACACTACACAACTTCCCGCTTATTATTTTTATCTTCTATCGTCTACATAACGGAGAGTGTTCTGACGAGTTCTTCCAATTGGTCCCACCTTCTCCCTTTCTCTACACGACAACACGTGCTGGCCTGAAGAGTCACCGTTTGAGAGTGGAAAATATACGATCTCGAACTAAACGGTTCGGCTCTTCCTTTCTGTGACGATCGGTTATAATCTGGAACTCACTACCAGTGCACGTGTTTCCCTCCCACTTTGATCCCGGACCTTTAAGCGGGGCGTGAAAAAGCATCTCACTCAATGAGGTGCCGTGCCTTATTTACCGAATTGTTGATATTGTAACCAGCCCGAGATTTTTTTTTCACCAGATCGGTATTGCTTGTCTTTGTATGATGGCTCAATATAGTTTACCTCAAATGAATCAATACTGAAATTCGCTTTGGAAAAAAAAATCTACATCATAGGAGATTATTATACATGTTTAAATTACACGCTGCAGCTCTCTCTATTTTTATAATTATCTACGATTAAATTGACGTAGCCTAAAGCATATAGAAATTAACGCTCAAATATATCGTCAAAAAGTGATTTGACTACGTTTTCATCATAATCTTCAATGTAGTCCTCGCCAGTATCGACGACTGCATCCACCCCGCCTTGAGGATTTGGTATTGGTAGGCCGCCGTTATCTTGTGGCTTCACCATGGAAAGGCCGTTTGCACCCAACCTGTAAAAAAAGTAGAATGAACTCAAACTCATTGTTACCGGAGTATAAATAAATTTTCAGAAAAATTTAAAGATTTAAAAAGCTTTTACTATTACTTATAATCTCGTATACAGCGTGTCCTAGAAAAAGGAAAACCTATTTTAGTGATTAGTCAATATATCGGTGGAAATCTCTTATATATACAGTCGTGGTCTACTAATTAAGGACATTCAAGATAGTGGACAGCAATAACCGGCTATGTACATATAAATATAAAACCCTGTTGATTTCTCAGTAACTATTATTTGCATAATTTGATCCGATTATTATACTATAAATGGCTGTAAATAAAAGATTAAATAAATATAAAAAAGTGTTTAATATCAAAGGTTAATCATGTATTCAATTTAAGGTATAATTCTGTAGCTGGACATTTAATTAAGAACAGTAAAGTAAAATGAAAAATAGAGTTAAACAGAACTAATAATCTGCAGTATTTTAATTTCTTTAACAACTTCATTTTATTACGGGTAAAATCAGTACCCAGTAGCAAAACCTTTGTTAGTAATTACCGCTTGGCACCGATGTGGCATAGACATTATCAGTTTCTGACATATTTCAACAGGAATGTTTGCCCATGCCTCACAAAAAGCTTCATTAAGTTCATCTAAAGTTGTGGTACGATAAATGGCAACTTTTTTCTTAATTTCGTGCCAAAGGTGCTCGATTGGGTTGAGGTCGGGGCTATTTGCTGGCCAATCTAGCACCGATACCGACTGTCTGTTAAGAAACGACTTGACTGAACGGGCTGTATGTTTTGGGTCGTTATCATGCTGAAAAGTCCATATAATAGGAAGATGTTCCTCAGCATAGGGAAGCATAGTTTCTTCTAATATTGCCTTGTATTGATGTTGGTCTAAGTTACCCTGAACTTTCCTCACAGGTCCCACTCCACGTCCAGAAAATGATCCCCACATTTTAATGTTTCCTCCGCCATGTTTCACCTGCTTTTTTGTGAATCTTGGATTCATTTCCGCTTTTACAGGACGCCGTACGTATTGCCTTCCATCTGAAGAAATCAAATTAACCTTGGTCTCGTCAGAGAATAATACATGTTGCCATTGGTCGTAGGTCCAATGTCCATATTTACGTGCAAACGCCAAACGTGCATTTCTATGCTCTTTCTTTAACAACGGTACTTTGCGAGCTACTCTTCCGAACAACTCTGCTTCTACCAGACGTCGTCGAACTGTCCTCGCTGATACACGGACTCTTTCGTCTGCCCCAAACACTTCATGTTTAATTAAAATAGAGCCTAGAAACGGATCTTTCTTAGCTAACCTGGTTATCATTCTATCTTCTTGCGGAGTTGTTTTTATCGATCTTTTTTTTCTGGGCACATTTAAAGTTGTGTTATTGCGCCTGAAATGTTGCACTGCATTGAACAATTTAAATATCCTGCTATCCTTCGGTATGACCAACCACGCTCGACAAACTTCATGATAATTTTTCGTAGTGTTGCATCGCAACTTTTATTTTTGCCCATTGTTCTTCAAAATAACTCTCAAAACTTAAAATTACAAATCTAGATTGCCGCCAAAACTACCACAAAGAATAGGAGAAGAAAGAAAATAATAATTGAGATTCAGATTTTGAAACTAGAACGCAATATCTCAGTGTCCCTAATTAAAAGGCCAGCCAGCATTCTTTGAACAAATAGCACTGTGATCATCTATCAGCTATACTGTAAAGAGGTTTAATGTTTAAGAAGTTGTTATTGTTTGTATAATTAGGCACATAAATGACTAATTATACTTACATGTAAAAGATGTGGAATATTGTTTAGACTCGTTGGAAAATAAAAAATAAATTCACAATTTGGATTAACTAGAGAGTGTCCCTAATTAGTTGACCAGTTAGAAATGAAACCCATACATACTTACCGCAGGCAATCAAATGCAAAATGAAAGAGTTCAAAAGATCGCCAAGTTCCAGTCATTGCTAAACAAAAGTGAAAGTTCCTTCCAGGGAAAAATACGTTATAAAACTTTGCACAAACTTTCAAATTATTTATCCGGGGTGGACTGATACAAATTGGTCGTGGGTTCTTTCCTGAAAATAAATTTATTTCATATTTATGGATAATGGAAATGTGCATTGAAGTCGGTCATCCAAATATTTTTTTAAATGTTCTAGATTATCAAAACAATTCAGTTTCACATCATATCATAAAAATAACCATTCTGGGTAGTTTTTTTTTGTTAAAATCTTAAAAATATATTTTTAGACTGGAGGTAAATCACTTATACCTATGTAAGTCACATTAATCATTAGTAATCATGCTCTTACCTGACAAAGAGTTTTCGTAGAGTACTCTATTATTTAAAGACATAGCCACATCGAAAGCAAAATCTCCAGGGTGATATGTAACTCGCATACAAGCTTTTTGATTTATCAGATCTAAAACGTAACCCGTGCAACATTTACAAATTCCCATTTGACAGACACATCTCCTATCATTTGATGAACTACTTGAAGAACTAACATTTCCTTGATTTTGTCTCGACAAAGATACTGCAGGAATCAAAGATGCATTTTCTTTCAACTCTTGTATCATTATTAAGAAACTATCGGGAACTTCCATTTCTCTTTGCTCTACATTTACAGTTTTGTTTATATAATGTTGAAAAGTAGCTGAAATACAATTTATTTTAAAGATATACATTATACTTAAATAAAATAATTACTTTATTAATATTTGTCATTATAGTTTTAATTCACCTCCTTGCACATTTATACGAGTAAAACACAAAATTGTGAACAACCAAATCACTGCACACATTTTCTTAGACTAGTTTGTATTGCGCGTGTCTACGTCCACGCTGATCGTCTGAACAGGCCCAACGCTCGAATCCACGTGAACAACACTGAACCGGTTCAACAGGGGCAGAGAAAGAAATTTTTATCTTATTATCCTCAACTTTCACTTCAATTTAGAGATTTCGGATTTTGAAAAAAAAAAGGAAATAAAACACATTTTTTATTTGTCTTAATAAATTAATTTAATTTAATACTGTCAAAAATACATACATCTATTACTGAAGAATCAAAGATTTTTACTATTCAAAATCTAAGAAGTCTCCTAGTGCATCACCAAATCCATCAAAAGGTCCATCGTCATCGTTAGAACTTCCTCCACCTCCTTCAAAAAAGCCTCCCTCTCCAAATACTGTGCCTACAGCGTTTTCTAGGAAACCTCCTTCACTGTTATCATCACTATTACTATTACTAAAGAGATTTACGGGTTTCGGTCCCGATGACGACACTGGTCTTGGTTTTTTCCCGCTTTGAAGACCTGACGATCCAAGGCTAAAAAAATGCAATTAATTATTATTTCCACTTTGTTTAGAAAATAATTGTCATATAATTTTGTTAACATCTTTCGCTGATCAACTGTAATTTAAGTGATAAAAATAGGAAAAATATTTAGGAATTCAAATGTCAAATAATAAGTTATAGGTAAGCATTGAAGAAAGAAAATACTATCACGGTAATAAATACGCATCGAGCTTATAGCATTGTGCTTTCATTATTATTGTGACCTAATTATTTATTGCCAAAAAAATATACATAATTGGCTGTAATAGCACTTACTACTTGTACTTATATTTATTACACTCAAACATTTGACAGTAACTTCTTTCTACTAAATACAAAATTCCCGAGTAGGTTCTCGAGAACAGACAGACAAAGACACGTAAAGCAAAATGATTACATTTTTTTCTTTTTCAGCTAATACTAAAACTGAAATATTTGTTAGAATGAATAATAATTATAATATTATACATAATTATGTAAAATAGTCTTACCTAAAACAACGAAACGGAGCTGAGAAAATTGGAAAATCTGCGATATTTGCATTTATGTCGAAACAAGCATGAACATTTCTATTTCTGATCTGTATGTTCGAGATTTCAGCACACACTTGGACAAATGGAGCTCTTCTAGGGTTGAAGCATATCGGTGGCGGATCACTAGCTGAAATAACTTTCTATTACAACCTTTGTCATAATCTATTGTATACAAATGACTTACAAATTCTTCACACTCGTACCTTATTATGTATGCTAAGAGTGACACTACATTACAAAACACTAGTCACTTTCTTATTGTAGTGCTAATATACACATAATCTCACCTGAAACTCGTCTCCTTACAACAGTTCTGTTGTTTACATTTAATTTCACATCAAAGACAAAATCTTCCGGAATGAAAGTAATATTCCCGCATGTTTTCATTCTAAATCTTTCCATAAGAGCTCCAGTACAACACCCACATTGCCTATTGCGGCACTGGCATGGTAATCTTATTACTTGACCAGTTACTGGCGGTGCCTCTGTTATTATTTCGTCTTGCAATATAGGACTTTGTGTTATTACAGGAGGAGCCGGGCTGCTTACAATAGGGATGGGATCATTTAAACCTGGCGTAACTTCAGTATCCACAGTACCCACATCTAATTCTGGGACTTCATCGTCTACGGCGTCATCTTCTCCATCACTTTCATCTTGGACATCTATAGGTATTGTTACAGTTACAGAAGATTTAAGTACAGGAGTTGGGTTCAGCGCTTGCTGCCAAATGTCTTGAGGTATTTTAAAGTTTATGACATCATACGCTTTCTTACCTATAAAAATGGTAACCGATTTAAAAATATATTTCCTAGATTTATTGAATAATTGATTATATTCACTGTAAAAAGAACTCACCGTATCCAATAGGACATGAAGTTATCATTAATAATAATGGAACAAATAAATAGTGACCCATTTTTTTTACTTTCAAATAAATAAAATTGTGACTAGTTAAGTCTGACTCCTCATTACGAATTGTTGCTTTGCCGGGTTTACAACAGTATTTAAATGATGACACTACCATCCAATGTATATTTTAGCCGTACAGTCATCGATAAGAACAAGTTTTAAATTTTAATGCCAGTACGAGAGAAAGTTGAAATGCAAAGCTATTATGTAGCTGACTTTCAATAGAAGCGTATCGTGTTGTAAATAATTATGATCTCCAATATTATTAATATAGAAATTGCAAACAATTTAAAAAATAAAGATAGATGGACTTTTAACATGTATTTTTTTAAAGCCCTTTTTGTTTGTTTGCATCGTAAGTAATTAAAATAAAATAAAATCAATAAATAATTATTAATAAAAATTTATAATTAAAAGAAAATGATTAAGGTAAAAAAAGTCAGTTATCTAATATTAATATTTTTTGGATTATGTATGAATGTACAATGAAATAATTTAGTTATTAATTATTATTTATTGTACACAAGTATGTTCCTTATTATTTACATTTGGCTCAGCAGTTGGATCGCCATAGTGGCCGAGTGTATATATCTATACATACATATTTCATCAAATTCATCATTATTCAGTTTAGCGCAGTTCACTATTTCCCTGGAATTAATTATTGCCAACAAATCAACTTGCAGCAAGCGGATATGCTCACACTATGCTGCCAACCCTTTTTTTTTCCTTTAGGTAAACGCACCTATCAATACGATGAATCTCTAACCACCTTGCATTCAGTCACTATAATAATTTAAGTAATTAATTCGATAATTTGTTAAAAAGCACCAAGGCTTGTTAAACGTATTTATAAAGTTTAAAAAAGCTCAAAAAATAGATGTTAGTAGTTTCTATGTTACTTCTGTTGTTACACGTAACAAACAAACTTATGTTAGTTTTTATAATATTAATTAGTCATGATCTAGCTTCAAAGAAGTGGCTAACGATGTTGGTTAGGTTAAGTGGAAGTGATTCCTTACCCGTTAGACCATGTCAGTGGTTCAGTGTTTTTTTTAAACAGTACGCCTAGGGTCGAATCACCTTTACAGTATTAGTAAAGGTGATTCGACCCTAGGCGGAAGACAATACGCCCTCCTTTAATCTCCAGCTACCACGAGCATTCTCTAACTGGGGATATCAGTGCTTTTGTTCTCGCCAACCAGGCCATCTGGTTTTTAATATCGCAGTCCAAAATTATATATTATATAGACACCATTTACTAGCGACAAGGGCAACGGCCCGTGATAGACTGAGAAATTTTAATTATTATTTGGGATTATAAACAAATTTGGAGACAATAAACCTGTATAGCTCCTCTGGTTAATGTTAGCTCTTTCTTACATTATCCATCACGACCCGGCTGATTTATTCCCTCTGGACTCGACTATCGTCTGCAGCCTTGAAGAGGTTAGCATGCATGGCCGCTGGTGCCATCTGTTGTCACTATGCTCAAGATCATTATACTGCAAGAAACCTTGAACCAACGTATTTTTTGAACTGTGGCTTTTGGCAGTAAGAAGGACACCAAGAAATAGAGACAAACATTAAGCAGAAACAGTATTTTTTCATAGTCCTGCGTTGTGCACAGATAGAACTTTCTGGATAATTTAACCATTCATTTTACCTTTGCAAGTTCTGTAATTGAATTATGTTCAAGTTTTAATATCTCACAAGAGGGTTTGTTTAATTTTACTTAAACAAACTTAAGCTTATTGAAAAATACTTCTCATCGTTACAATTAAGTTTACATATGTTATTGTCTTACATGGGTTGGGCTTTATTCGTGCTGTAATTAATATTTTTAGTGATCTTAATTAGTTACTAATTGTCTTGAATTGAATTTGCCTACTACCAAATGTGGTAGTAGGCAAATTCAATTCTATGTGATGTCAAATGTAGACAATGTCTTAAAAAATACTTACCACATACCACTTTTATTTTAATTTTTGAATAACTCCGCAAGAAGAAATGTATGTCGAATGTGATGTCCATTGCAATACAAACAAGACCACTATTTGTAAACATATTTTTCTAAGTTTTGCATATTTTCTTTTACTATTATAACATTAAAATAAATGTTGTATTATAATAACCTTATTAACGTTACTCATTTTATTTTACGTGTATTTGTACATCAGTTGTATTTTAAATACCTTCTGTTTTTACTAAAACACTCTTCTAGGAATCAATAATTTGAAATTATAATTTAATAGGGAAGGGCAACTAAATTATTGTAAAAATTTCATTTTAAAAGTTCTTTACTAATAATCACTCATGCAAATAAATAATCTCATACAATTTTACTATTTACAACACACACAATAAATAATTAGACTAAGAATAAATTAAGTGAAAATAAATAATTATATTGTAAAGCTATTTTCAGACTACTTTGACTATGAGTTTACAGGTTGAACTAACCATTCGCCACGCATCATTTTATTCTGTCTTCTCCTATCTTTATTATTTTTATCACCTTTGTCAGATTTTTTCATCATTAATGTATGGCCTATAGCATCAACAAGGTCATCATAGTCGTCGTTGTGATTCTTTTCAGAATTATTTTCTGGGTGTTTATGATCTTTGTTTCTTTTGTTTCTTCCAAATATGCCTAACTCATCACCCAAGCTCTCGCCAATTTTGCTCAAATCAAGAACATCCAAATCATCAATGTTAAATTGCTTGCCTTTATTCCTTTTTGGAGAGAAATAAATGTTGTATTTATGATCTTCACCAAACTCGCTAGAAGTAGATTCACTTTCTTTTGTCATATCCTGCGATTGAACATTTTGCCCGACGGGAATAATATCATCAGTCACAAAATCTTCTTCAGAAAAAGAAGCAAAAGCTAAAGTTGATTGAGTTTTAGGTGTAATAGTTTGAATTTTTTCATAAATCGGTTCTTCTGCTTTTTCAATTACCGCTGATTGCTTACTTTCATCTGATATCATTGGAGTTACAGGCATGGCAGATAACTGACCCGTAATGTGTGCCAGTGACATTTCTAGCCCCGTATCTTCGAAGTCTGAGATAATTTTAGGAGTAGTGGCTGGTAGTACTGATACAGGATAAGGGTCATCAGCAACTGAGGGCACTGCCAAATTTGCTGTTTGAACTGTGTTCATAACAGGAGTAAGTTCCGTAGTTGGTACTGTAACTGAAACTGAACTTACTATGGGTTTAGTAGTGGTTGTTAAGATCAATGTTGATGTATTTTCTGTAGTTGGTTTTCGTATAGGTCTTCGTGTAGGTCTTCGTTTGTTTGGCGGTCTACGAGTAGGTCGCCTATTCCCGGATGGTCGAGATTTTTTAGTAGTGGAACGTATAGTAGTTGATGTAGTAGTCCTAGTTATAGGTTTTCTTGAGGGTCTTCGTGTCGGTTTAGGCCGTCTAGTAGTTGTTGTTGATGATGATGTAGGTGCTTGTTTCTTAATATTCTTTTTATTAGTTTTCTTAGGAGCTGTTGACCCAAACAGATCACCTAATATATCTTCTCCTAGAAGACTGAAACCAGTATAATCAGTACTGCCAATATCATTTACAGCATCAATGGTCCCTGGAAGGTAAACAAAAAAATGGTATTTTTTTTTGAAATATGTATATAAAAAAAGTACATCTAAAGTCATTGATTCAGTGAATCAAAAATGTTGACACCCGAAATCTATATGAAAAGTGCAGTTTCCTCGTAAAAATATAATTAATAAAAATGTAGGTAAATGTAATCTAAAGAAAATGTGACCCATTTACTACTATAACACATATATATTTACAAAGTTAAATCGGAATAACAATAATTACTTACCATCATCATCGTCGTCATCATCGTCGTCATCGTCATCATCATCATCATCGTCCACTCCAGTATCAAGACCGAAAGCATCATCATCATCATAGTCATCGTCATCATCGTCATCGTCATTCTTCTCATCTTGTGGAACTAATGGTAATGGATCAGCGGCCTCCGAAGTTACACCACGGGGTCCAAACTTAAAACAGGACACTCTGACAGCAGCTTCCACCGTTTTCTTTGATTGGAGCTCTAAGCCAAGACAAGCTCTAAACTCCTCACCAGCTCTCGCTATATTATAAACTCTTCCACAGAATTTGGATAGTCCACCTGGCAGTGGCATGCAGACTGGACTAGGTTTGCGACCTGTTTATATATAAATCAAAACTCAATATTTAATAGAAATTATTGTAGATTCAAATAAAGTTAATAAAAGCAGAACATACTTGAAAGAGTCCGGTTTGTGATGACCTTTTTTCCAAAACTTAACGATACTGACATTTTGTCTCCATTGAGATACATCAGTGAGGCACATCCTGAAAAATAGTTATACATATCAGTTAAAAGGAAAAGTAAGTAATCACTAAAATTGACGGTTGCTACATTTTTTGTTTTTGTTTCTGCAGGATGGAAACCACTTTTTATTAATTATTACAGTCACCAAAGCATAGCAGTGGCAATATCTTGAATAGCCTTTTTTAGAAGTCTAAAACTGAATAATTTGGAACAATTCTAAATTATTTTTCATATGTCAACCTTGATACTACAGTACTAAAATCCGTGTCGTATTTATATTACTTCATATTCTTCTACTCATATATCATACATGATAGCTATTTTGTTTGAATGTAAATCAGTCATGTATTTTTGTACGTTGTCTAGATTATATGAGTCATAAAAGGTTTTTTGGATTTTGTTAGATAGATCTTGCGGGTACAGTGATGAAACTTAATCGGCCTATTTTTAGCTATATATTGGGTAAAATCATGCTAGATTAGAAAGCAATAGAGCCGTTTACATTCTTTCGTTCCGAAATAAGAAACTTTAAAGCGGATGTCATCACCAAAGTGGTTGAACAAGAAAAACGCTGACGCGTCCTTGTTACCTGACCCACTCTGCTTATAACATTAAAAATTTAATGTCGCTATTTACTATTACAACTATTACTACTATAAAGCAATAGTTCTCATTAAATTATAATTTTTAGTTTTAAAGTATGTAAATAAATCTCTCGAGGCTTGTCATTACTTTGAATTCTTACGATTTCAAAGACATACCTATACCTACCTAACTACCTGAAATTACATTGAAAAACTTAAAAGGCTGTTAAATATCACACTATTTACTGTAAGGGCATTACATTAATAAAATTAATGTAGCGTCGGGGAAATCGTGCCTCAAGCTAACCGCACTATTTCCGGCAACTATTATTACCAATAACAATCGATCCGGATTTTCCAAATATAAACTTATTTAAATATATGGTTTTACTCACGTGTGTATTTCAAGGATGCCCAACTAGTTTCGGTCTCGATAGGAGGCCTTTTTCAAGGAGTAAGCCGTCGTCGTCCAGCCGGCTGGACGACGGTCTTCCATATATTTAAATAAGTATGAATTATAGTTTAGAATAAAAATAAATGTGTTTGTATGTATGCAATGTGTTCAAATTTATGTTTTCATATGTGGGTCACACTGAAAGTTTTTAGAATAGGCTAGTAAGAAAAGCAATCTACTAAAACTTTATTTAAATTTTGAATTAGTAACTCTTTGGGAATCTCTGCCTGTGTTATGAATTTATACGTCATTTGTTTTTACAAATTGGCGGCAATTTAAAAAGTGTCTGTCGTGCATCGAAAATTGTTTGACTATAAAAATATTTCGGCCAATGATTCTTGCGATGTTGCGAAACAAAAAAGTTACGATAGACTTTGATTGGCCTTTCATGAGCCCCATCTCATACACTGATGCTTGAAGCAAATCTGAAGCAAACTCACTGATGATTTTCGAAAAGGAAAATTCTACTACTAAATATAACGTAAGTACTGTGATGCTAATGATAGAAGCTGATAAAAGGTTGAAATATCAAGAGATTCTGGGAGCTTTGGGAGGCATTGGTATGAGTTAAGTACAAAAATTCATACATAAGCATTTAGGCGTCAGAAAGCTTAGTACGAGAAGGATACTCATAATTTGACGGAAGATCAAAAACGCCGTATTTGGATTGGTGCCGCTCAATGTTTGAGAAGTATGACGGCGGTGACTCGAATGCTGTATATAACATCGTTACAGGTGATGAAAGCTGGATATAATGTGTATACGAAACCGTTCCATTCGAAAATTTGCAGACAAAGGTAAAGAATAGCATAAATCAAGATGACTGTCTTATTCTTTTGACGAAAGGGACGCATCAATCACACTAGAAGATAAAAAAACTGTTAAAGCAGATTAGTATGTCAGTCATTGTTTACCAGCTGTCTTGGAAAATGTTGGACAGCAGCGCACAAGAAGCAGGATCCTCCTCCGCCACAACAATGCTCCGGCTCACTCCGCCAGACGAACTATCGAATATTTGTCTATCAAAGATGTAGAGTTATTTAGTCCACCTCCTTACAGTCCCGACCTGACACCCTGTGACTTTCATTTATATCCAAAAATAAAAGATAAACCCTGGAGATGCGTTTGAAAAAGTCGTGCAAGAGATTCCTAAAGAGGATTTTGTTTATTGCTTCAGTAAATGGTTTCATCTCATGCAACGGTGCTTAGAAAAGAACGGAGACTACTTCCAAAAGCAATAAGAATATTAGCAGGCTTCTTTATCCTTTCATGTTTTATTTTCTGAAAACTTTCAGTGTGACCCTTATATGTATATGCTGATTTTATTAAAAATAATATTTAATTACAAGTATTTGTTGTAGCTACTTTTTTTATGAAAATGCCTATAAGATGTTTTAGGCAAGACTAATACACATTATTTTGTACTTTCAATACACTTTAATTGTGACTATGTTATTGTTGGTTTGTCTATAGAAATGATAAATAGATTGTAAATTGATTTATACAGCTTATTGTATTTTATTAAAATCTTAATAACTTGATAATGTGTTAATATTCTTTTTTTCTGTATTCTCTGTATCACCGGAATGTTGACTGACTGAGAAGCCTTAGGCATTAAATCTCTGCATACGAGCATAAAGCTTAAATAAACAAAAAATATAAAAAATATAAATGTATTTCTACAGATTAAGGTCTGTAACTGAACCACCAACAATTGGCACTATTGATATTGCAATGAATGCTAAATTCTGGTATCAGCTTACTCATAAGTGGACCGTTTGCTAGTTTGTCAACATAATTAATTCCACGTAAATTCTTCAATTTGTAATAAAAGCTGAATTTTATACTATGTTAATAAGTATATAAAATTACCTGGTCCGTTCAATTCGACGACTGGCAGTCGAAACTCTCTGCAGCAGTTGCAGTAGGCTTCTACGCACTTGCAATATTTGTTGATGTTGTTCTCTTCGATTTTATCTCCTGCACTATTATCGTTACGGTTTTGAATTAATTTCTTGACATGGTGTTTTTGATTTTCTAAAATTAAAGGTTAATATAAAATTGGCCAGTAATTAGTTTATAAACAATATAGATATAACTTGATCTAAAGGGGCTTGACATGTATGCTGATGCATATTTTTCGTACACTCAAAAGATCTAGTCATTCTTATCATTATTATGATATTCAAAACTTTTGTTACTGTTTTTAGTATAAAAGATCAAAAATATAGTACGGTTAACTAAATAACAATAGAGTAAAATATAAATTTTAATCAAAAGCACACGTTTGATTAAGTATCGTTAAGGTGTCGGTATTCTTATCTGTGCTTTTGAACCCCGTTCACTACCCATGTTAAACCATACGTGGTAGAAGCATTTCGTTTGGTCATGATCATTAACGAGAATACTACACTAATTGACGACCTAAGAGTAAGTTCCTATTGATTTGGAAAAAAAAAAAAACATTTTAATACTCTGAAGTCTTCTTGTATGTACGTAATTATGAAAAGCAATACGCAGGGATATAACTATCAGGAATATTAATTATTGTTGATGTTTTGTCCCACAAAAAAATATGAATGTGCAACAGCTATATGTAAAAAAGACAGATTTCGATTAGTTAACTTTCACAGTTCTTTTTAAATATTGACTGCACAATAAGCTAATGTTGTATTTATGTAATTGTCACGAATAGCATTTATAAATACCACCTCAGGAAACATGTAAAATCGATACTCACTTATACTTTTCGAAGCAGCAAATGCTAATAAAATAAATATTAGAAGAAGCTCAAAAACCAGGGAGAGCTTCATCTTGAAGGCTGGCTCCCTGCCTGCAATAAAATAAATATTATTAGCTCAACTCATTTCAGTGTTTTAGTATGGAAGAAAAATATAATTAATATTGAAAAAGTAAATAATAAGAAGCTCTGTGGTATATTTAAATGGAATAAATCTTGATTACAACTCTTATATTAAAAAAAAAAATAACAATTAAAATAAATTTACAAATGGCAGATATATTTAGTAAAAAAGACAAAAGAAACAATCGTATTGAAAACTTCCTTCCCTTTGAAGTCGGTTAAAAAACTTTTATAAATATGCTAATGGGCAAGGGGCGTTTTCTAACAAAAAGTAAAGTACAAAATATACACTGAAACTAGGAGCACCCCCTAAATGCACATGTGACTTAAACCGTATAGGTAAGTACTTTTAGATAATATGATCGTTATTAACTAAACTAATAATGAAGATCAAATAGACTTTGTGTATAACTAGTCTGTGTATAGCTTTTGATCCAGTGTGGGTATACCTTTACAAGTAATTACGATACTTATAAAAATGATTGCATAGCAGGAAAATTGTTTTTTGCTGCTTAACTGAATACACATTGTTGTTTCATGCGCGTTGGAGTCTTTTCTACTGCGCATTGAAACCGCACGTTATGAGCTTGTACACATTTATTTACATTCATTAGCGTGTAAATACGCACGATACTACGTATTAACATGATAGTGTAAAGACACTGACTTACAAAAAAGTTTTTTTATTATTTGTAAAAAAATAAGAAATTTATATTCATTTTTCAAGATTTTAGACTTAACGAACTTATACACTTAAATATATATATCATTAAATTCAGTTAAATAACATTAAGTTACCTTTTTGTAAAAAACTTCAATGCTACAGAATAAATAAACAAACACTTCTATTAATTTTATTTTCAAATTAACACTTCGCCCGCGTTCTTTTAAATATACAATAAAATTAGGTTCACACAGAACGTATCTAAAAACGCAGACCACACCGTAGTAACAGCTATACTGGTTTGTTGTACACTCATAAGCATTGAGTCGAACCGGGAGAAATGTGCAGTGACGTATAACAGTGGGTGAGAAAGAAAAAACTGCCTGTCGGACCTCCCTTTCACACACTCTCAAACAACGAAGGATAGGTGAAAGCACAGAGACGCAGTTGGTCGGCTATGTAGAATTTAGTGTCAAGTCAACTCTATATTAAAAATCTTGAACAGTGACTTAAGGAAATGATTGGCAGTTATTGTCGCCTTTTTTAGGGTGTGAAAATGTAAGTCTAGGTTAATTGACGGAAGGGAGGTACCAAATTGTCAAACAATTGGCGGCTTAAGATCGAATCCCATCTGTTTTTTAATGTTCATGTATTAGAAATAAATTATAATTTAATTTAACGGTGAAAAAAAAATACCGTAATTAAACCTGTATATCTGAAAGTTGCCCATAATATTCTAAGAGGTTTGTAAATGCTACCAAAATTGAGCAGAGCTAAAACCTGTTTGTGGCACAGTTTATAAATGTATGTATGTATGTCGACTATGAATTCATAATGAATGCATTTTTATCTGGTTTTATTGAGCTACAAAATGTTGCACAATTGTGTGTGAACGTGATGTTAAAGAAAATATTTACCAGCTGATATTTATTCATTTCAGCAAAACAAAAATATCAATATGAAACATGAACAAGGACAAAACATTACATGCAAAAAACAAAACATCTAAGGGTAAATTTAATTTTCAAAATATATTTCAACATCATCTCCTAAAATATCAATCTGCCCTTTTTTACTAATTATTTTAGTATTCCTTATCAGTAGATTTATTTTACCATATAATATTATAAGTCTCTGCTTTATGTACATATAAAATATAAAGAAAACATAGCAGTATTTTTTCATGACCTTTGTTGTTTAGTAAAAAAAAAATTACAAAATATTGCATAATAAAAAATAACAAAGAAGCAAGCATGTTGCATTTAAACGGATATCAGGAAATTATTTCTCCGAAACGCATTTCTTTTCTTGGTAACTTCTAGAAACATATAGGTGCTCTCAAGTATAGTGTGGTGACTACGCATTGGTGCATAGAAAACAGTCGTTCATTCAAAGAAAGAATAATTCATGCTTGAGATTTTTTTAGTGCAAATATTCTGTGTAGTTCACGGCTGTGGAGTAGGATGAAGAAGAATGGGTTCACCCCATCTCGTGAAATTAAGTAAATAAAGAAATAACTTTACGTAATATTTCATGACTATAAAAAGTGATGAACCTATATTGAAATATTTAATCAAGTCTTAATAAAAAAATTAAAACTTTACAGAAAGCACAAAATATTTCCTATACTGTAAGTGGTCAATTCAAACCGGCCGTTCTACAGCCTTGCCGGGTCATTCACCAACATCTCGTTCATAAGTGGTCACTTTCCCGAGGAGAAAGTGGTCGGCATCGAATTCTGACCACTCTTGTTGGATTATAACAACATCATATTCATACCAGTATGTTTACACTCCAATTGGTGGTCGTTAGAGTTTCTTCACCGATGACGTGATAACCTTTTTGTTAGAAATATTATGTATTGTTACAAAAGTTTTAGAACCATTCGTGTTATAAATGTTTTAAATTGTTGCTTTATTGCTTTAAATATCTTATAATAATTAGATCGAAGGAATTTATTAATAAATAGATAAAACTATTATTTATTTTTAATAAAAATATTTTCTTTCGAAAGGAGGTTGTGTGATTTTTAAAAGATGTTATGTTAACTTTAAAATATAGTTATGTTTTTTTGTAAAATTAAAAACATATGAGGACAGAGAATTTCTGAGGAATGATAGTAAACCAGTTTTACAAGAGTGATCATGGTTTATTTGACATTATTTGACTAACTATTTGACTACTTCTTTCTTCATATACCATGCATTTATAGATTTGTAATTGTTATGGCAATTTGCTACTAGTAACTGAAAGTTAAGAGGAAGAAAAGTAGGATACCTCCGATCCAGATGGACTGACGACCTCAAGAAGATAGCTGAGATAGACTGGATGCGAAAGACGGTAGACCGTGTAGTGTGGCGAACATTGGAAAAGGAAAACCAACAAACAGAAGAACAAAGAAAAGGCTGAATGATGAACTAAAACTTACCTATTACAAGTACGAAATGAAGTTTAATAAAGCCTTACTTAATACAATTCGAGCAACCTACCGATGAGTCAGTCACTTATTACACGAATTAAATAATTAAAAGTATTTCCCATATCATAGCAGAAAATTTAATATTTCCCAAAGAACTTTATATAGCTTTCTGAGATCTCGTCACTGACATAATAAATGTGATTTTCGGAAAACGAGGAAAAGTAATATTTAGCCCTATTTCTTTATATGTATATTGACTGCACGGATGGCGTAGTGGTTTAAGTGGTCACCTCGCCACCACATTTCCGCACCGAGTGGTGTGGGGAAGCACGGGACAACAGTTTGTATAATGCTCAAGTTGTTGTTCTGAGTCCGGGTGTTCTTTGTGTCCGTGGTTTGAATGTTTGTAAAGTCCCGGAAGGAATGAATCCTGGTGCGGAAGTTGTCTTTTATCTAAACAAATTATAATAATAAATCAATGTTTGCTTGTACTTTATGGCATGCCGTGCCGTTCACCAAATCGATGTAAAAATTTTGAAACTTTGTTAGGTAATAACGGATAACATAATAAAAAAAAAAGTTCTATTTACGAGTGATGGTTACTTTCACGTCGCTGGCTAAAGTACAGGAAAATAATATCAAAACCTCTTTCTAAACGTCTCTAAAAATAACTTGATCATAAATTATGTAAAGTAATATTGAAAGTAGCTACAAGAAGCCGGTCATTAATTTAATTTGTAAAGTTTATGTCTTTGTAAAGTTGAAGAACGGGTACTGTGACATAGTTTAGAAGAATCTATCTCAGTTAATAAATGTATTGGTAAGAAAACAGTAACTCGTTAGTTGCGTATTCTTTTACATTCTTGATTTTTAACACACTTTTATTAATTATCATGTATCTATGTAAACGAATCTTTGAAGTCAATTTTAACCATCTTGTAATTATCATATAGAAATAAAACTTATGTATATGTCGTTTGAATGACAATACTATAATTCGGTATTCAAGAGATGATCTGATGACGTATCCCAGTAACTATATATTTGCAGTATAGTAATTGAGATGGCTCTTAGACAGCTGAAAAATGGAAAAGCCCCTGGAGAGGATGGCGTTACACCAGAGCTGCTAAAGGCTGGAGGTAAACCTGTAATAAGGGAGCTCCAAAAGCTCTTCAACGCTGTCCTGTTTGAAGGGAGAACTCCGGAGGCGTGGAGTAGGAGTGTGGTCGTCTTGTTCTTCAAAAAGGGTGACAAGACAATGTTGAAAAACTATCGACCAATTTCTCTTCTAAGCCACGTCTACAAGCTGTTTTCGATCACGAACCGCCTTGCGCGAACACTCGACGAATTCCAACCACCGGAGCAGGCTGGATTTCGGAGAGGATATGGCACCATAGACCACATCCACACAGTGTGGCAGATTATACAGAAGACCGGAGAATATAATCAGCCCCTGTGTCACACACTTACGGTACGGCTGGTTCACAAGCTTAAAGTTGCTCAGCGTGCTATGGAAAGGGCTATGCTCGGTGTTTCTTTAAGGGATCGCATCAGGAATGAGGTGATCCGGCAGAAAACCAGAGTAATCGACATAGCCCACCGGATCAGCAGGCTGAAGTGGCAATGGGCTGGCCATATTAGCCGCAGAACCGACGACCGTTGGGGAAAACGAGTTCTTGAGTGGAGACCGCGTCTCGTCAAACGTAGCGTAGGACGCCCACAGGCCAGGTGGAGTGACGATTTGTGCAAGATGGCTGGCAGGAGCTGGATGCGAGAATCCGAAAATAGATCGAAGTGGCGTGCAATGGGAGAAGCCTATGTCTAGCAGTGGACTGCGATAGGCTGATGATGATGATGATGATGATGACGATACTGCAAATCTATAGTGGCTACTAGTAAACCCCTCGAATTTCAGTTCATTTGATTTATTTTAACGAGTGTTTTTCAAAGGCTGGCAGCGCACCTACGACTCTTGAGTTGCAGGTATCCATGGATGGCGGTTCTCACTTAACATCAGATGACCCGCTTGTTCTTTTGTGCGTGTTTTTAAGTTATTACACTATCATAACTATTATATTAGAATTTTAAATTTCATGTTAGGTATAATTGTTCCGTTTCAAAGTTCATTACTCCAGTATTTGTTGATTACAAAAAGGGTAGATTCAGTCAGTTGGTAAAAGAACTACTTGTTTATTACTCGTCTAATCACATCGGCGTAAAAGTTACTCACAGTGTGCATTATTTTTAAGAATTTTTGAACACGACTGAATTTGTTTTACAAATTAAGCGTGTTGCATAAAAAAAATGTTAAAAGTAACTGCATTGTTAAAGCCGGAATAGCCGGAATAAAATTGCATACGAATGAGCCATGCAATGAATTCAACATTAATTGATGTAAATAGTAAATTAATCTGTATGTTTTCATTTGTTTTGTTAGTAGTACACTCCAGAACGAAACTGTTATGTTATTAAGCATATAAATGAGGCAAACATTGTTTTTCGCTAAGTTTATTTAGGGGAAAAAATATTTTACAGTACATATCTTCATTTTTTTTTATGTAAAGTGATTCCCCCGTATTAAAGTAAAAGAAAAGTTATTGTTTGTTATATCTAACCTTACCTATTACAGGAACGCGTCCTTTGTAAGAATTCAGATATTGCGAAATGAAAACAGGTTATTTAAAGAAAATTATTCCTTCATTTACCTAGTTTGAATAAATTAAAAGTATTATCAGTTCTATCACGTATGTTGATCTACAAGTGTGGGTTTAATAAACTTTTTGTGGGTAAGTGGCGCAGTGTGCACTTGAGTGCTTACTGCTCAGACAGACGTGCAGACAAACGGGAATGGATCAGCTTTCTATAAACCCATTTACTGCTACTGGTATGACGTCAATAAGATCAACAGTGCAATTTTGATAAAATCATCCAAATTAATAATTTATTGATTTATTAATTAAAATAAATAAATCATTTGACGTAATGAACACCGTCTCAATATTTCCTAAACATAAGTAATTGACTATATAACAAACTGGATTGAAGATAGAATAAATAATAAATAGTACTGTTTTTTTTTTTAAGTTTGTTTGCAGATGCCAATAACATTAATTTAAAACTAAGTATTACAGCTATCATTACAGCGAAACCTTATGTCTGCCTGTCAAGTTGAACACACGTTACAAACCGGTGATACAAACGTTTGAACGTACTACTTATGCATGTAATTATCTATGTATGTATATCTATTATATATATGTTCTTTGTCACGTTCTTAGAGCCTAAACGGCTTGATTGGAATGTGATGTGAAATGTGTTAAATAGTGACAGACAGAGTTTTATGTTGTTACTCAAGTTATCCTCCTGTTATCTTAGCCATTTGTGAACCAGTGCAAGAAATTTAAATGATTCTACTCAAGGTAGGTCCCATTTAAATTTGAAGATAACATTCCTCGCTTAAGACTCCGTGGTAAAGTAAGAAATGAATGCTACATGTTACATGATATTTTAAACTTTTTTTTTTATGCGATAGGCGCATCGTTTGCAAACGAGCAGACGAGAGAGGTGACCACCTGATGGTAAGTGACTACCGTCGCCCATGGACACCCACAACTCAAGAGTCACAAGTGCGTTGCCGGCCTTTTAGGTAGGAGTACGCTCTTTTCTTGAAGGTTTGAAGGTCGTATCGGATCGAAAATACGGCAGGCGACAATTTGTTCCATAAGCAGATTGTGCGAGGTAAAAAGCTTCTGGAGAAGCACACAGTGGTGGAGTGCCAATCGTCCAGGTGATGGGGATGGATATTTTGTTGCGTAGGACGATGGCGGAAACCTGCAGCTGGTATAAGTCCGAACAATTCCTCTGAACACTCCCCATGATATAAGCGATAGAGGATGCAGAGTGAAGCTACATCTCTACGCAACGCCAAGGTGTCAAGTCGATCAGAAATATCTTGGCAGTCGATGATGCGAGTCGCTCTCCGTTGAATGCGGTCAAGAGGGAGAAGCTAGTACTGGGGTGCACCTGCATAGAGATGAGAACAGTATTCCATGTGCGGCCGAACCTGCGCCTTATGAAGTTGCAGGCGGTGGGCCGGATTAAAATACTGTCTCGATCTTTTTAGCACACCAAGCTTCTTCAAGGCTAATATGGCCTTACTCTCTAAGTGACCGCGAAACTGGACTTCGTTTGATCGATTCGAGAAGTCAGTGATATACACACTTATTTAAAAGTCAGTTATAGTTTTTATTAGATCGGTTGAAGTTTGTTTGCTAACGGAACCCTCAGCCCTCGAATCAGACTCGCACTCGTCCCGGTTATTTTATTTTTATTTTATTCTATCTTTTTAATGATATAATTCAGTTTCAGCTCTTCGAAAGCATTGTAAAAAGGGATAAGTCTCCGTCTTAATTTTTTTAATTAATAATTTCTTCTCTAATTCCTGAAAATATGTCATAGAAAATATAATATTATAATTTAAAAAAATACGAACTACGTGAAGATAAAATCTATATGCATTCATTATATAGTTTACATAGGTTGTCAGTGTAGGTCATGGTTTCGTTTCTTAAACCAACTAAACGCCTGTTGTATATAATTATATTATATACATATCTACTGCGTCTATTAAATTTATCAGGCTATATTGTCAATGTGTACGATGATGTGTTCAATACGTCAATATGAGCTTGCCGCGTGGTTCACGGTGGAGTAGAATAGGGTCACCCCATCTCTTCCCGGTGGTGTCTTAAAAGAGATGTATGTATACCGTCTAATCCAGTCAGTCAGTTCTAAATGGCAAAATGTGGGTGTCAAATACACATTTGCCTGCCTTGTCTGTATACAAGCGTGTGCGCATGTATGAATGTACTACACCTACCGATAGAAAACACATTACGCAGACTTTTATTAGATATACTTATTATAACTAATAACGTAGGAGAAAGCAACAGCCGTTTTCACACGTCTAGAATATTAAACCACTCTACAAAATGACAATGTAAACAAATGAGAGAAGAACAAACATTACATATTACCGACAGTTTTTCTCTAATATCAAAAACAAACACTAGTTAGCCTCAATTACAGGTGCGTTGGCGGGCCGCTTTCTCGATGCATCTCGCTGATGCATGTCTTTATAATACTGCGTTATGCTTTATTTAAATTTCACCTTCTATTGTGAGCGGAGTGAAACGGCCAGAGCGAGATCTGAGGAAAGGAGCAGTGTACGCCCGGCGGTTGCGACGATCACCTACTCCAAGCTTACACGTCGTGCGAGCCTAACTCCTGAATAAAAAGTTAAAATAATTTGATTTTTTATACGTGTTGTCTACATCCGTGACAGTGACAGCTGAGCGACATGTCGGTCAAACTCACGCTTTCTTTGTTCCTCGCGGTAGTCGCTGTAGCCCACAGTGCAAACATTTTAGGTGAGTACTGGAAGCTAGTGTTGTTGATTAGAAAGTACTTGCGTATTAGGATAACAATTGCTTTATAGTGATTAATTTAAGCATGACTGACAGTCGCGTGCGTCGGCAGGAAGCTATTAAGGCTGCGTCTGTATGAATAAACAGATGCCATATGAATGAACATTAGATTTGTTTGTTTCGATATAGTGAAGCATGAATAAGGAATTGAAATATTTATATAAACTATTGTTGGGTACTTATACACTGGGCAAATTGGGAAGGAGGGATGGTTTATAATTAAGTTTAATGTAAGAGTTCTTCATTTCAATGTTTATAAGCGATTGTGGTATGTGGAACTATCTCAAAACAATTTTTAAAAAACACCGAATAGTCATAATCTTATGTAAGGATATGCTATTCATGGGCAAACGCATCATTTTAGAAAGACTAGACCTATTTGAAACGACAAAATACATGGATTTTAAAGATAAAAATGTATAAGTTTGAAAAGACAAAATGAAAATTCTGAAAACATTTAAAGGATATTTTTAAATGAAATAACGTTTATATCCCCTAGCTTATATTAAGTTTATAAATTAAACAAAAAAGCTAAAATACAATACTGAAGACTATATTTTCTTCTATTTAATAAATAAGTTCATTGCCGGCATAGTAAGAGTATAAGTAATATATAGTGGCCTAAATTTCAGTTTATTTGCAAAATACACAGAAAAGATGTGAAGCAATAAAAAGTAGTAGTTGCTTTAAAGTCACACTAGTTATAAGTAAAATAAAAGAGTAAATAAGAATTTATGTATTAGTATTTGCTTTTCTGTAGTGGCTGCTTTCAGGTTAAATAAAAATGACAAATCACGATACGACCCACCTAAGCAGAAAATCTAATTGTGTTACATGTATTTGGACCTCTGTATTTATTTGGATGTACATAATGATATAAAATATAGTCCGTTAAACGTTATATAATAATACTGGTACAGGTACAAAAGCTAAACAAGGAATTGAATCAAAAGTAGTAATATGATGGTTTAAAATAAAACTTTATGAAAACAGAATACTGACTATTGAGAACATTATCCGGCACTAGTAACACAAAACACTAAGATTTTAGACACTGTTCTTTAAGGGCACTCTCTACTTCTACTTCTTACATATCCCATACTACCGTACAGTTTATAACACTATAAAACACGGTCTATAACTTAGTCTAATGAATTCGACTCGCTATAACAAACCAAATAAGCTTAAAAACAAGAGTTTATCTAGAAGCCATTACAGAAGTCTCTTATCTACGTCCTGGCTTTTTTGTCAGAACATCTTCTAGATGCCAAATTATAGTATTGTCATTGAAACTAGATACATACAAAGTTTCATGACGACAATAAATAAAAATATTAAAATGTACCAACTTCCAAAAGTAAGCAATACGGAATCAGGTTACATAAGTTGCTCTAAGTACCCATTGTCTGTTCATATTACCGCATCAGTATCTTAGGGAAATAAGGCTTTAGTGAAAGTTATAAATGTTGTGAAAGTGACTTTAATATTTGGATATGACTTGTCAACTTCGTCATTTTCTTTATTTGCTTTATCGGACAAGAGTGATAATGCGAATTGTATGTAAAAAGTTTGTTTTTTCTACCGCAATAACTGCAGGGGTTTTATGGTGGTTTTAAATCTGCCAGCACTCTTCTCTCGAGGTTAACCGTCACATTTGCTAGGAGATGATTTTGATTTAATTTTATTATGACAAAAGAAAGTGTTTTAAAGAATGAATTTTATGACTATGATCACATATGACATATGAATCACTAGGGAATCTAAACCAACCAACAAAAATAACTTTAACGATAATGCATCGATATTTCTAATAAGTTTTATTGAAACAAGGGTCTATCAATGTTTGTTCTTCAAGACATTCATTGACAACAGTAAAGTGCGAATATAATGTAATATCGGCTCATCTAATATTAAAATATTGTTTAGACTTTTCTGACAAAATTTACTTCGACTTACGTAAGTAAAGTAGTTTCTCAGCAGTTAGTTTTTTTATTAAATATTAAATGTGTAAAGCTATAATTCTTACTAGGACTGTAAATTTATTAAATAATAACAAGAAAATTATAACTATACCAAATTTCTCATTTACTTATTTTATAATTTATTTCAGAAGGATATTCTTCTTAACAGGGGTAGGAAGTCGTCACCAAAGAAAGAATCATTTATTGCAATCATACTACTTATCCCATTGTGGTCAAAAATAATGAATATTATTGTAACTACCATTATTAGAATCTGTCTAGGAATATGTTCGTAAAGTTGTGTGTTCTGTTTGACCCACTTTCATGAAGAGTTAGAGAGCGTAACAATATAATAAGCATAGTAAAATGACTGAAACAATAATATGACGAAACAAAACTACACACACCTTAAAAAAAAATACACAGGGAATCTGTGTTAAATTTGGTGTTACGTATCAAAGGGGCTGTAAGTGTTGGCCAATTACTATTTACTACAGAAGAGCGGCTCTCGACGGTATTTCGAGTTTAATAAACACGCAAACATCTTACTTTTAAATTATAACTCGCCTGCATTAATAATGACTTCAACGATGAAGTAATGTTTCGCATCTGCTGGGATAAAGAATGCTTGATCTTCTCCAATTAGCTTATGAAATACTTTTATCTGGTCTATTTATTACGTAAAAAAGGATTAAATTAAATTGAAAGATTAGAGGCCTCACTGTTAAATTTATATAGTACTTGTATTTTTTATAAAGCCAATTAACACTTGTTATAAGCTATATATCACAAACAGAGAGAATAAGCGGGAAAATACGTAGATATTATAGGGGAAGAATTTTTCAAGTGTTATAAATATTGTTATTGTTATTGTTTATAACACCTGAAAAATTCTGAGGTCCTACCAGGTTATCGTGATAGAGCCATGCTCAAGCACGAACGGCCCGGCTCGACCGGTGCGATACCATGGCCTTACAGAAAACCGGTTGTGGAGCAACGCTTGTGTTCCCCCGAAATTAGTGAGGTTTCCGAAGGCTTAACTCCTCCTTTCCTCATTCCCTTCCCCTCATCTTTCCTCTCCTCTTTTCCATCTCATCGCCCCTCTCCTCTTTTTCGTCCCCGCATTCTTCTTCACCTACTCCCAAAGTCAGGCAGCAAACTTACGACTCTACAGTTGCAGACGTCCATGGTCGGCGACTGTCACTTATCCATCAAGTGACCCGTCTGTTCGTCTTTCCCCCCATATTATAAAAAAAAGAAAAAGGTTGGGAAGTTGGGAAATACAGTATCATCTCAACAGATACTTGACATCTGTGTAGCATTGTTTACAGCTAACTCAACAAGCTGTAAACAACTGTTTGAATTCTAATATTATGAAAAAAATTACTGAGTTTCAATTGTTTTTCTTCAACGGAATGTTAAAACGTTTCACTAAGCGCTGCTCAAACGGGAGGTTAACGACAATATTTCGCTCATTAATAAGTCATTATTTTGTACTCATTAATAAGTCATTCTGCTAATATTTTTTTGTATTTATTGGTGCTTTCAACTGTGGACAGTATTGCGTGTTGTAATTTGCACCAATAATAATCGGCTCATATGCAATTGTATTTCGATTAATTCATGTGAATGTCATTGACACTGCTTACAATGACAGAGACTATAGCCAGCAAGTGTTTTTGTCGTATTCGCAACAACAGTCACAGGAAGATAAGCACATTCGGGTATGCGACCCGGCTTTAACGAGATACGCAGTCTCAGTCCAGTTTCCTCACCCAAGGCTCACTTGGGTGAAGAAACTGGGTGAGGAAACCGAGACTGCGTATTTCGTTAAAGCCGATTTCCCCTTAGGTATCCCTTATCCTAATTTCCCGTCCCTACTAATTTGCTTTCTAAAAATCTTCCGTTATACCTTCACCCTAGACAGCCTTAAACGTGCCATAAAAGAAAATAGCACAAAACCCTCTTACAAAGTACACATTGCCAGTATAATACAGTATGGTCAGCATAAAAAAAATGGGACAAGGGTGGTAAGATGATCAAAATGATAGTCACTGACGTGATTCCTTTAAATAGTAATTTACTTGTATTTGACAGACTTCATTGTAGTGTTCTCTGACGTTTCATAATACGTGTGATAATGTGTGACTGTCATATGATCACTTGATATATTTAAATCTTATTCGCAACTCGCATTACTTAAATTTCAATCTAGAACTGAATTTTTATATCAATTCTCACAGAATATTATTACATTCATCACATCACATCACATTATAGTCAAGCTGAATATTTATTTTCATGGTATACATTATAATTTTACATATACTTTGTCTAGATATGTTCAACTGGGAGGATGGTAAAAAATTGATAGAAGCTACACAACCACAAGCGACGCCAGAAATTCGCAATGACATTAACTGCAATTGGAAGTGCAAGGGACCAGCTTGTGTCTGTTGTATCGATAAGAACATCACGAGTTATGACCCGGAAGGAACAAGTAAGTATATAAATACTAATGTTAGAAATAACGGATAACGAAGAGACCATATATATTTGAAGGGACTTCACAATAAAAAATATTGAATTTTAGATGATAGAATGATGCCACTTCAAGTTGAGATAATAAAAAAATCAAAGCAAATCAGATCTTTAGCTAGTCTCGAACCCTGGCTTAAAAAGTAAAGAATGCGCGAGTGCCATCGCTAAACAAAGACTTCATTACGTTTATGTTGCAGACTATATCAACTCGCATACATTATATTTATGTATTTACTCGTATCTGCGGAAACTAGGAGCTAAGTTTGTGATAGTTAGTTTTGATAACCTTTACATTAGTACACTACTTTTTTTGTACATGTAATAATATATCATCCATGGGTTGTACATTTATAACTTGAGAGTATCCACTACTTAATTTTTTTTGATAATCCTATTTTTTTGGTTTTTAATTTCAGAGTGTTTACATATGAGGTACATGTCAAAAGAGGAAGGATTCTTTGTACAAATCTCCCACGGGAAGAAGATTGACTATGATAAAATTCAAAGTAAGTATTGTTTTACATTACATTACCAGAACATTGAGCATTGTAGTATTGTTTACAAATTTATACATATTATATGCTGTTATACAGTTCTGTATTAAACATATCATGAATTAATAATTTAATATACATTATTTAAGCTATGAAATATACGCAGCTTGTTAAATTTAGTTTTTAAATAGAAGTTTGAATAAGGGCACCTGAATTTCTAGAAAGAAAGTTGTTTCGTTAATATGGCGGTTGCAATAGCCTATATTTGCAACTAGAAGTTTCTCAAACAACGTGAAAGTCAAATGTAAAATAAGTTGCTACTAATAACTAGTAATGAATTCTCGTGCAATAAAACTTTGATTCTAAACCGCGTGCTTCGCTGTTCGATATGTAAATAACGAATTTATAGTCTGACTAGCGTATAGAGGGAACCCTCTTTACGCTAGTCAGACTATAAATTCGTTGTACACAGAATAAAAAGATATATGTATGTAAAAGTGTTATATGTCATAATTTAAAGCGGAATGACTATTTGTTACTATACAATCTGTACAAAAATAGCTTAAAATAAATATAATATATATTATTATATTATTATATATATTATTATATTATTATAATATATAAATAATAATAAGTCACCCGTTAGATAATATACCCAACGCGTTAAGTTAATAGTTATTTTAGTATAGCGTAAGAAGAACTTATCATGTTTTGTAATCTTGAATACTGCATTGCTAGCAGTAGCTTGTTGAGTACAACAAGAGATAGCGTTATTCTAAATGCACGCAATTATAATATCAATCACTCTAAATATATAGTGTTGTAGCACATTTTAAAATATCATCAATAGTATCGATTTATTATGTTAAAATTTTAAGAATGTTTAATATAAATCATATTATATAAAATAAAACTGTATTGACAACTACTTAACAAAATTCAAACCACAATATTTACATATTAATATAAAGATATTATTATTTCCATTTTTTTGAAAATCAATAGTATAAATAATCCTCATTGACTGCAATAAACCAAATTGCAATATATGTAATACAACCTAAATTGCAATACACGTGATACAACCTGTTGGTATGCTGTTTAGCGGTCTTGAATGCTGAGTCCAAGTTTGTGGGTTCAATTTCCACCGAGCACAAAATCATTAGTGTATGACTAATTTATCCATAATATGTCTGAATTTAGAATGTAAGAAAGCAAGATTATTATATATATTCCTACTGTGGCGTCCTTTTTTTTTACATGTGAAATGGTTCCCACGGGTCATCACCTCACCGGAACTAACGGAGAGCTTACGGAGAGGTGGTGGATGTCGGGCTCGAACCGACTAAAACTCGTGTTCCGTCACAAATACTTCTATTGCAAGAGACCCGGGAATATCCTAACAAGGAAGCCTCCGGTAACCACACCGTGTAGGGGGCCTGGCCCCCTCTTCAGTTTAGAGAAGCACTCGCGGAACCCATCGCACTACCATCTCAGGCCCGCTTCTGCTAGGGTAATGGACAGCTCCCCCGTTACCCACGGGCTAGTGCTCATGGAGGCCGGAGATCGTTCGGCGTGCTCTGGGGCCTTGTGCATTTTCTGCGTGACGAAAGGGGCTACCCACACCGACAGCCGCCACGAGATTGGCACGCTGCTGCACCCACGCAGACCACTCCGTTAGAGTATGGGGTGCGGTATCCTCGCGGCAGTCCCCGCAGTGGTGACACACAGGCGTTGGCTCCCGGCCTATACGGCACAAGTACTTCCTGAAGCAGCCGTGGCCTGTCAGTACCTGCTTTAGCCTCCAAGATGGTTATAATTGTGGAGTGCCCTACGCTTGGCCGCTCAAGTCTACTTTTCCAGTCTGCCAGCAGGACCTGGCGGAGCT
The DNA here is from genome assembly GCA_947561695.1 of Tyria jacobaeae. NCBI lineage: Eukaryota > Metazoa > Arthropoda > Insecta > Lepidoptera > Erebidae > Tyria > Tyria jacobaeae. The sequence continues at coordinate 16,748,651 of OX387209.1, forward strand.
GAGACCGATGCCCCTCGATGTCAGGAGGAGTGGACCTTAGGTCGTGCGCCTTGCGCCATTGATCCTTTGCCTCAAGGTCCCACGGGGCAGTTCCAACTAGGAGGCTCGACGCTTCGAAAGAAACCGTGCGGTATCCCCTTATGACTTTGACGGCCTCGCGCAGCCTTCCTACTTTGTAGTTATTATTTATTAACTATTATTATTGTAACTTTAATCTTAGGAAATCCATTCCGATATTAATATAATCATGTTAATTGTTTAAAGCGATAGAATTAATCAAGAAAATCTGTATTAGCTACATACCACATTTTGGAGTTTATAATTGCCCCTTTACTGCCCTTAAATAATAATTGACGAATTATTTCAAAATTGACGCTTTGAAACCTTTGAATTTTAACATATTATGTGTACAAAAATTAATACACTTTTTAACTATTGTCTGCATTAAATCAGTAACTGTGAATGGATGCAGGAAATTCACCTAATTGATGAGATGCAACATCATAGACCCTGGAAGTCCCTATAAATTTTCTCAATATAAGAGTCTTGGCCCTTTCCTTTCTAAAATTCTCTATATTAACATTTTTTAAAACGTTCCCGCATATTTTGACAACGTCTGGTGAAAGATAAAGCAAGGCACCCTGATCTCTTGCAAGTGTAAAGTTACGAAATTATTAAAAATGTTGCGTTACTAAAGCGCCGACACAAAGGTTGCACTTCTTTTTAACTTAACTTTGTCTTAACCTTATTTGTACATACATACATATTCATCTGTGGTATCCTTTGATTTTTTTATTATTATATAATACAGTCTCTTCTTTTCTATTATATTGCTTGGAGACTAAACTCTGAAAGATGCTCTTTTAAGTCACCAATTTCGGCTTCCTCTTGAAGTTGCTAATGTTCTAATATAACTTGAGGAGTTAAGAATAGATATTACTTCATCGTTACTTCAATATCGACAAGATTAGCTCACTGTTCTGCAGTAACACCATCTCCTCAAAATAATCAACATGAACTTTAAAGTTACTATCAATTTCGGTAATTGAAAAACACTAAAACTTACTTTGCTACGGCCCAATGATCAACTTCTATCTCCGTGCCCATATCCACGTACCAGATATAATCATTTGATGCTGCCATCACTTATTTCGTCATCACCTAAGTTATACTTCGCCATGGCAAATTTCTCCACTAATCTAGTTAATATTTTATCAATATTATTTAGCTTTTGTTTAAGTCTGCGATTTGGCAAATTTTCTTGGCATCCAGTTAACTCTATCCGTTGCATCTATCCATAGCTCTTTGACCGGTTTTCTGTGTGGCTATGGTATCGCACCGGTCGAGCCGGCTCAAAGCATGACATCTACAGTTAAAAGGTAGCAAATTCTTAAAATATTTGTTTTTTACTCTCACTCATTATCATGCATACACATTACCAGGTGTACAGAAAACGACACACGGTACCTTACCTCCAGACAAAAGCAATGTTATTGGGATGGTAAAATGATTTTTATGAAACGAAATTGCAACTTTACTTTAAATAGTTTTATTAATAAGATACTGAAACAAATATTTTTTATTTTCAGTGACGAATCCCGGACCTATATGTTTGGTAATGAGCATGTTATTCCAAATGTGCGCAGTCTTCACCCGCATGGCTCCTACTACAGACGGCCTCCGAGGATGCGTTCATCTGGAACCGGGCACAATTTTTTTGTCGCAGAATAAAATTCCTCTGGGTTGCTTTAAAGCCAGCGATGCTGGAATGGAAATGGCAGAACCACCTAGCGATTTGTATGTTTTTATTTAAAATATTATACGAATTCACACTTCAGAATATTTACCTACTGAAGCACGTAGAACCTTCGATGTAAATATATTTCAAACTAGCCGCTCCCCGCATTTTCATATCCGTTTATGTTTACTTTTCTGCTCCTAAGAGTCGTAGCGTGATGTTATTAAACGAGCTATCAAAGCAAATATATATATATAATCAAATCGAATTAATAATTTTTAAGATTAGTGCGTTCAAACAAACCTTTTAGACTTTTCTTTATACTGTTATAGTCTAAAGGACTATTTTCAGACATTAATGACATTCATGCAAAGAATTAATGTCACTATGCCAATAGGTATCCTAAGTTTGTTTTATTTGTTAGGCTTTCACCCCTTCTTTTCTGAAAAAATCATAATGAAATTAACCATACACGTTGCCAGGAGAGCAGTAATTCCAGACAGGTATATTTGTCCTGAGACTGGGTGTTCTTGGCGTCCGTTAAAGCCCCCCCCCCCCCCATCGATACCAGCAGTATTCCTAATGCGGGAAATGTTTTTGAAAAAAAAAAGCCGATAGAGTATTAACCATAAAAAAATATCAACTACGATATTTAATGTCACTAACTGTACCTCTAAAAAAACACTCTTTGAAAATAGCAGGACCATTCATAGGTGTTGTAAAGAAATGTCTAAGCGCTAGGAAAAGCACTATATATGTATATACATATATATATACATATTTTTCAATCTAAAGCAGCCATTTGCTTGCAGCTGTATATCACGTTTCTAAAATTTGACCACCACATTTGTGGAACATCTTGTATGTGTGTTATCAGTAGTCTGATTAATAGTATCAACTTTGCTTAGTTTAGAATTTGACAGCCATTTTTGAGATGTCTGAAGTTATTGTAATTATCTCTGTTGTATAAAAAATACATTATACCTATATTGGACCTACATTCATTTATGCGATTAAGGTATATACCCCAGAATTACACGTTTATCTATTGATAAAACAATGCACTCTAATCATTGATTTAAGCCATAATTATCAAGATAAGTACAAAATAGAAATATAATAAATAAAATTCAAAATTTTACAGACTTGAAAGTGAATCTGAAAATACCGAAGAAGATAATAAAGAGGATGATGGTAGTGAAACCGACCTCGAATTTGATCCTAACAAGTTCTTTGCTGGAGTGTATCAAACTGCCCAGCAGAGCCTCGCCTTACTTAGCAGACTTTTAGAAGTACCAAGCAACTCCACAAATCCGGGCACTTCTTCTGAACCTAATACACCGACGCCTGAAGAAAACATAACAGTATCGTCCCAGAAAAGGGCGCCTAAAAATTTGAAACACCCCAATCAGCTGTGATAGGTATATTGCTTGGCGTATACAAATAAAAATGCATTTTTAGGTAGATTAGATAAGATAGATAATTATAGATTAGATAATTAGATTAAAATTTATTGGTTTTTATCTGTGTCCTATTTATTGCTTTAAAAATTATGGTGCAAGTGATTAGTGCTAATAAATAATTAAAAATCTTTGTTTTCGTATTTTTCATTAGAGTAAGGATGGTTGCTTTGGGCCCTCTAAGTAATTATCATTTTTTTATATAGCTGCTTAATCAATGATTTTTTTTATGATTTGATTACGAGTTAAAAATCTGGTGGAGTGTATTACGATATCGACAATCATAATAGGAGTATTTTAGAAGAAGCACTGCAGAGATTCAGTAAAATCATTGAAACTGAATGTGTTAGTGAATGAAAGCTGCCTAAATTTTTTTAAACCAATGCTCTCTTTAAGCTATTACAATTTATATGTGAAATATACTATTTTTTCTATGAAATTAGCGCAAGATCTCAGACTTGTTTTTGCTTCTATATTTATACCAAAACAAAAATTGAAAAAGATACTAATGGTTTTTTGTATTTATTTTTCAATAATATCTATTAAAAAGACTTGACTGCTCGGATGGCGTAGCGGATTAAGTGGTCACCTCGCCACTTAGCCGCCGCGCCTAGTGTTGTGGGTTCGATCCCCGCACGGGACAACACTTTGTGTAATCCTCAAATTGTTGTTCTGAGTCTGGGTGTTCTTTGTGTCCGTTGTTTGAATGTTTGTAAAGTCCCCCGCGACACAGGAATTAATCCTAGTGCGGGGGTTGTCTTTATAAAAGATAAGATAATAATAATATATTATAATCTGTTATATGCATAATATGATTTAGAAACTAATATGAAAATAAATAGTACGCTCGACTATAGGAACAAGTGTTTAACCACCAACATCTAACTTAAAGGTGTGTTTCTCTATTGCAGTGCGCAAATTTGTTAACGATCCCAAAACCATACCCGCTACCATACCAATGTAAAACATTAGTTAAATATATTGGTGTTATCGGAAGGCAACCAGATAAAAAATAAGCTTGCTGCAAAATTGGTTTTTGTTTGAGTATCAATTGTCACGTCATATAAGTTTATGACAAAGTGGCTTCACATTTGTTATAAGTTCGTGTTCAACCTTGTTGCAGGGAAACTAGAACTAGAAGTGAAAGTGAAACTTAACTCAGTGTACATACCTACTTGCCATGGCAAGCTTAGTAAGTTTGATACAAACCTTCCCTTTTGATGATACATTGAACTTGTTTCAAGGCAGACAAGTTTCAATTAGTGTCTTTAATTTATGTAAAAAGATGTGTGCGTTACTGGTAGTATTCCAATATTTCATATAGAAATAATTGTTTTATCACTTACGTAGGTTTCTTTTACAATTTTTATCAATTTTGATGATAGAACTGTGTAGTAAGAACTGAATTATAGCCACTTCACAGATTTCATTTTTATAATGTCCTGAATGACGTCATGAAATTCACAATTCATATGTTTTATTGTAGTTTTAGTAAAATATTATTAATAAGGAATATCCCTTTCTGTCTTACCAATCTATGATCCCAACTTTCAAATCTTCAATTCCCAAAGTGTTCGGTTGATACAAAGTCTTGCCCTGTGTATTTTTGATTAGATGCGTATTCAATATAATTAAAAGTATATTTATAAATTTAATTTAAACTTTATAAGGATTCAATCACCATTATTCCAATTTTGTTTCTTTATCCGTGCGATCACCCTCAGCTAAACTGCTATTCCTCTCTCGCCGTCTTTTTGTGCCGCCTCTTTGGTCAAACATAGCAGTAAGGTGTCGAGCGAGAGTCTTCGATATTGATATAATTTAGCTCAAAGTGTGCAGTGTCCTTCTGACAGGTCCGCAATGATGGCAGAACTTGGCTTCCGGCTTGAAACACTCAGTCGGAGAGAAAAGCCGCATTGACACCTCTCAAACACATCCTTATTGTTAAGCCTTTTTTCGCGATATAATTGTTGCGTATGCTATCAGTCACATCACTACATTTTATAAATTATTATCTTAATAATTAGCTTATAATAAAGGATATAATAATATAAGATAAAGTACGGAAAATACGCTACTTATTTGATAAACGAAATCATAGTGATAAAAAAAAATACTAAAAGATTTGCGATAAAGTCTTCTTGCTTTATTTCTGAAACTAACAATATCAACCGTTATAAGCATTCAGTTTCAATTCAGGTATTAAACTGTGATGGTAAAATTCAGAAACATTTCTTTCCATGTTTTTGTTAACATAATACTACTTACTATTTTTTTTAAATCTTAGTGTTTACTATTTAATTAATTTTAATAGTTAAAAAAACCCAAAATTTAACTAGGTAATAAATATGGAGAAATTAGTGATCCACATACATTCGCTACAATAATGGTGAACATGTAGAATATGTTATTAAAGCTTTAAAATTGAGCACAAATATTCGCTCAGTACCTTTGTATTTATTTTTCGTGTAGAAACGCCCTCCGGCCATCTTCCTCTGGGTTTTCATTCAAATTGACGAAACTGAGTAAAACCTTACGGTGCGCAATACTGCGCCTAAAACAGAAGATATCCGGGAACATCTTTATTAAGATATTAAAATTTGGGTCCTAGGACTTGACTTGATTAAATAGAAGAAAACTTTTTTTTTTTTCGTGTGTTATTGTTTTACATTTACTAATACTAAGACATTGCGTATTCCTTTTATGGTAATTAGTAAGCTGATTTAAATTACATTGAAAATTACTTTGATCATTACTACTTTTGATAGTATACCATATATATACTTTCAGGTCTTCAACATAGAGTAAGAAATCACAGTAAATAATATTAATATGTATTGACATCTTTGATGTGCAATATAAAAAGTAAGGGGCCTAAAATAGAACCTTGGGGTATGCTTGAGCTTACAGGAACACAATTTGATCATATCCTTTAAGGACAAAGTTTTTTGGGCTATTTGATAATCTATGATCTGTGCCAACGACAAAGATTTTCTCTTGTGCTATTATATGCATTTTTTTAGTAACAGTTTATGGACATAGCTGTGGAATGGTTTTCGAAAATTAATGTGCATATTGCCGAGTAAGTGATGGGACCACGGGCCCAAATTCCCATATAGTGAAATAACGGAGTGATAATGATTAAACTAGTTGTCTTTTTAACTTTGGTCGTTTATTTGATTTGTAAACAATGATGTGTAAAAATTTTGTTATATATACATATATATACATATCCCTTAAACTGCAGTCACATACTCGACGATTGGATAGAAGTGGACAGCGAAGACTTACTTTGGCTGTTAAATATAAAGCGACAGTCGAATGTGACCCGAGTAATACAGTTTGCTCATATTCGTGATTAAGTATTTACACGTACCCTTGGGGAAATAACATTCAATGATAATATATTAATCGCAATCAAAGTATTTGAAACTTTTATCAAACAATATATTATTAATCTTTCATCAAACAATATATGATTACAGTTTATCAATAAATCATTACGTTGACACATTAAATATATTTTGTCATTGATACCGCTTATTTTTTATAGTTAGCATACGACTTCGATCTTTCATTATCAGTCTTCAAACTAAGGGATGTGCAATTACCATCCAGAAGATTGCAGAAGCTTGCAAACACTGCACCTAAATAATTCAAGTTTACAAAATCCGCCACCTTAAATCCAGTAGGTGTAGTAGGTAGGACTTCAAACTATTTAAAGCAACATCAGAATACACAACGAGGTAAAATAATATACCGACTACAGAATAATAGTTTTCAGTTTGACTGCACGGATGGCGTAGCTGTTTAAATGGTCACCTCGCTACTACGCTGCCTCGCCAAGTGTTGTTGGGTTCGATCCCCGCACGGTACAACACTTTGTGTAATCCTTAAATTGTTGTTCTGAGTCTGGGTGTGTGTGCTTGAATATTTGTAAAGCCCCCCGTGACACAGGAATTAATCCTAATGCGGAAGTAGTCTTTTATAAAAAACAATGGAAAAATTGCCGTGTGGTTTTCTGTGGAGTAGAATAGAGCCATCCCATTTCTTGCCGTGGTTTTCGTAAAAGGCGACTAAGGGTCGGACTGTTATCTATCAGAGAGTATACAGTCATAAAGTGACAGATTGACGGTAATACGCTTTCCTCCTATTACGTCAGTGGGACCAAAATTCTTATGAGCAAAATGTGAGTGATTCATCTAAATACAGTCATCACTTAAGTATAGTAGTAGTTTGTGCCAAACATAGTAGTCAATTTTTATTTTCATTTCACAGATAGACTCCTACCCATTTCGGAAACTTTAAATATATCTATAATTGGTTTAACGTACTTTATAATTTGATTTTACGGCACCTCTAATCAGCACTGATAATCAGCACTGGGACGGACTATGTAAATCGCAGTGAATGCTGAGGGTCCACCTATTTTGTACACTCTTTAACATATGTAACTAAGTGAGTCGAGATGCTTAGTTTATTATTTTATGTTACCCTCAAAAATATTTTAACGTAGCCCCCGATCCAAAAACCGGCCCACACCTTTATTGTTCCAGCTTCATATGAATCCTGTTAAAAAAATCAAATAGTGAAATTAACTAAAAAGAATCTATAACAATCCAAAAAAAGTTAAAATAATAATTATCAATTGCGGCGATACTCCAAAACGTACTTGATCCCTAGACACTTGATGTGTATATATTGTTTTCACTGGTTTTACCTTACCAGCAAAAAAATATATCAGTGCAATAAACTGCACTGACGTCTAATATCTTTCCGGCTGACTGACACATTTTTTTTAGAATAAATATTGGTTCTACGGGCTCAATAAACTCCTAAATAATTATTAAATAATTGAATAGACTTATATAAAATCATGGATAGTGCGAGCAAAGGCTAGTGCATTATACGATCTTCGACATCAAAATCATAGCCAAATATGGTTTTTAATCTAGGTTTTAGGTCATTATACATTCATAAATTTTGGTGCATCATCATCATTTAGCCTATCGTAGTCCACTGCTGAACAAAGGCCTCACTGCTGAAGATAACCCGTAATAACATAGCCATTTGATGGCCGTGAGTTTGTATTGCTGTCTTGCAGTGTCCTAGCATCATAATGACTAGTTATTAACTAGACTTGTTATTAAAGCTTGATTGCGTACTACTACTGAGTACTCAGAGATTGTAAGTTTTTACGAAACGGCACTGTACACACTTTTTAACAACATAATATTTAAAATTTCCATATAGTTTCAAAGATATATATTATAAGATATTTTTTTTAATTTCTGCATATTCTGTCTACATTCTTGTTATTAAATACCGTAGTAATTGCGTGAGCCTACTCTATAGGGAGATATATAATAAGCTTTTATATGAATAACTTTAGGTCAACTTTAATAGTCAGTTTAAAGCGTAAAAGGCCGGCAACGCACTTGTGACTCTTGAGTTGTGGGTGTCCATGGGCGGCGGTAGTCACTTACTATCAGGTGACCCGTCTGCTCGTTTGCATAAAAAAAAAGTTGGGGTATTGTATTCAAAACTACAAAATTTCCTTAAACTGTTAGCTCTTTATTTACAGGGTTTACAATATGACCTGACCTTTTAATTACAATTATTTATTAACACCTCGTGTAAGTTTAATAATTATGCCACAAAAAGATGTTTCAAATTGCCTCTATTTTAATAATGATTCAATTTTTTTTTCTATTAAATACAAAATGAATATTACCGTTTTTGTTATAACTAATATCTATAACTAATATAAATGTTATCGTTTTTATATATTCTTTTAATGCATGACACAAATGTACAGTTCAGTGCATAATACAATTAAATTTCAGGGAAAGAAGATCATACTTTATGTGATTGCAAGCGTTAGTTTTAATGTACCGATCACCATGATGCTAATAAATTTGTAAGATATAAGGAACTGATAACACTCAAATTAATATTAGATTAAAAGGTTATCTATCAATCCTCTTACTAACTAATATGATAAATATTTACTATAAAAAAGCATTAGAACATTATTAACAAACGCACTTCGCATAAAACCAAAGGCCATGAAATTTTTAGTAGTGTTGGTTGCCGTAACGGCTTGTGAGTTTTATAAAATATTACATGTGCATACAACATATTAGTTATAGTGCTCTTCTTGAACCTTTATTTGTTGTTATTAAAAGCAAAATACACTGATATTTACAGTATGTTTCAATTTAACAGTATGTGCTGGTAGCGCAATCCCCGTTGTACCTGGAGATAACAGTCACTATGTGGAGGGTGAAAGCCGGTATATCTGGATGCCTGATGGTGAGGGAATACCGCATCTTGTAGACTTGCTCGAGACTGCTGACCAAGAATTCTTTCAGTCTAGGAATGGTGCTAACAATGCATACTGGCTTTTTACAAGGTAACCTTCTTAGGACACAGACATGTTTGTTATATATTTGTATATATATATATATTATAGTATGGGGCAGACGAACAAGTGGGTCACTTGATGATAAGTAACAACCGTATTCCATAGAGACCTGCAATTCAAGAGTCAAAAGTGCGGTGCCCGCTTTTGAGGGCCAAGAAGAAATGGGGGATGAAGAGATGGGAAGAGGAGAGGGGAATGACGGGACAGAAAAGAAGAGAGGAGGAGTTGGGCCACAAATTTCATGAAAATCCAAGGCAAGCGTTTCTTCACAACCCTCCGTGCCCACACCGGTCGAGCCGGCATATTGGTACTACTGTTCATGATATCTACAAATGATATATTTTTCTTTTTCGTTTCAGGCAAAATCCCACTAATCAGCAGGTTCTTGTCCATGGTAACATCAACTCAGTGATTAATTCAAACTACCAAGGTAATAAACCCCTGTATGTTATCGTTCACGGCTGGAACAGTGATGGAAATTCACCAGTTAATCCCCTACTGACATCTGCTTTCCTCGATACTCAAGACTGTAACGTCGTGGTTGTGGATTGGAGGGCGCTCGCGAATGGGTCATATACAACTGCCATAAACGGCGTTCCAAGTGTCGGACAATTTATTGGAAATTTTCTCGTGTGGTTATTAAATGTTGCTGGTGGTAACTGGAACAACGTACATTTGGTTGGCTTCAGTTTGGGTGCTCACGTTGTTGGTTATGCCGGCCGGTATACAGGTGGTCTGCCATCCCGAATAACAGGTGAATTCATCATCATTTATTTGTTTATTATGGTATAATCTTCCCCGTAGTATTGATAAGTGTTAGTTAATTTGACCATGTTGTGTATTATCAGGATTGGATCCCGCTGGTCCTTCATGGAGTTCAAACCCACTTGCTCTTAATCAAAACGATGGTCAATACGTTGAGACTATTCATACTGATGGTGGAGTTCTCGGGATCTTCAACAGGATTGCCCACTCTGACTTCTACCCCAATGGAGGAAGACACCCTCAGCCTGGATGTGGGTGGCTTAATACCTGTTCCCATAGTCGCTCGTATCAACTGTTTGCAGCGACTATTTATAACAACCATCTCACTGGAAGATCATGTTTAACCATCAGTCAAGTTTCTACTCCAAATCAATGCACCGGGACCAGCCTAAATATGGGTAACGGAATTTTGAGCAAAAGAGGGTAAGTAGCATTTGTATAGTTTATAACAATAAAGATAATGAGAGAGCGCCATGTCGCCTCTCTAGCCAATCCTCCATGACGGGTCTTACCGCCACAATAGTGACGTGCCCTGTGTATTATGTATTATATTTATATATAATTTAACTTAGGGGTCAAAGTTGTTTATTTTATTCTATTAATATCAGCATTAACATTAATATTATTAATACGTAGGATAGTAATCTTTAATTTTAGGAAAAACAAAGAAATCACAGGGTGCGAGGCCCAGACTTTGTGCTGAATGGGTAACGAGCTCTACTTTTTCAGAGGCCAAAAATGTTTTTGTTTTATTGGCGGTATGGTCGTAAACATGGTCGTAGTGCAAGAAGATGTGGCTTTTCGGTCTTCTTTCTCTAAATTTTTCAAAAACAGCGGGTAAACTAATGAAAGTGTACGAAAGTGTACTCGACATTAACACTTCTTTGATCTCCAAGTGGGACTGTGTCAACGAGAACCGTGCGCTTGAAAAAAATGCCATTTTTTTTTGCGACGTTCCTCGCCTGCTTCAATTTTGTCGGTCTGTTCTCGCTTTCAAACACCCTTTCACAAGATTGTTATTTTTCCTCTGGTTCTAAACAATAAATCCGAGTTTCGTCTTCTGTGATGATGTCGGAATGCTGATTAGCATTAGAATGTCCATGGTCGTACCTAAGTAACATCTTTTTGCACAAACACACAAGCCTGTTTTTGTTGAAGTCAGGAAGAAATCCAACGACAACAAAGTTTTCTACCTTTAATTGTTCATGTAGATTTTTTTTTATTTAACTCATACCAATCCCCAGATTTCCCTAAATCGTCTCATAGGTGACGCGTCTATTTTCTTCAGTTAGCTTCTTCACAGTAGCCACATTTTCCTCAGTGGTCGCAGTGGGCCGGCCTTCACGAATTTCATAATGAAGAGAAATCCGTCCCCGCTCATATTCGGCATATCATCGTCTCATGGTGCTCAGAAGATGTGCTTACCTCCCAAAAGCATTTTGAAGGCGAACGGCACAATCTTGCAAAGAAAAAGCACTTTTAAAATCATAAAAAATCATTGCTATAAAATCTTTTCGCTTTAATTCTATTTTCACTGCGGATGACGAAATTCAAAGTGTGATAAAAAACAAATGACATACAATTTCCCGCCAATTTGTTTTTTTAATTTATCAAAGACTCGTGTGTAAAAAAAAATGTTTGAAATTCAAACGGTTCTAAGAAACCAGAAGTGCAAAACTTTCAGTGTGCCCCATGTGTGTATAATGAAAAAAAAAGTCACCTAATTTCAATATGTTCTATATTAATATTTAAAAATAACTTCAAATTTTGTCCGTAATTTTACAGAAGAAAATACCCTATATTACACCTATATTACACATGTTATCTACTTTTAGATTGTACCTCGGCGTCCAATTCGGGCTCTTTGTTACTTTGTCAGATTTATTTAATAACATAGTTAATTCTAATTAATCTACCATTTCGTCATCATCATTCTCTAATCTAATCCAATCTATCATTCTTTCCTATTTTAATATAAGAAAGTAAATAAATAAATGTTATTAAAGTTTGTTCAACAGCTTTCCTAATTAAAAAAAAAACTCTGGGCACTATTCTTATTGAGGAAATAATGCAGTCATATTTTCTTTTTTAACAGATTTGGTATCTTCGCACTTACCACCAGCAGCTCGTTTCCATTTTAAGGATCTTGGTGAAAGCTGACCTAAGAATTTAAAAACAAATAGAATAGAATACATCAACGAACACATCCCCAAGGGGGTACGCGGATGCGTGTTTAATAAAAAATATGTGATCCTAAAACAAATGTATTTTATTAATAATAATAATAATAATAATAAAGGTACGAGTGGTGGGTTTATAGAAGATGGGAGCAGCCTGACTTACTGAGTGACACACATCTCCCAGATGTTGAACTAACTAATACATTTTGGCGTAACATCTGGTCGATGCCTGTCGCTCATACTGAGGGTGAATGGATGCGAGATGTTAAACGTTCATGTGAGTCCATTAATACTATGGACCCAGTAGAAATATCAAGTAAAGATATAGCTTGTGCGGTCCGTTCGTTGCCGAACTGGAAATCAGCCGGACCGGGTGGACTGCATAACTTTTGGTTAAAGTGGATCCATAGCTCACATGTGTGTTTGGCATCTCAATTCCAATCATGCTTGGAAGCAGGTTCACTGCCCGCTTTTATGACAACTAGCGTAACTCACCTAATCTATAAGTCTGGTAGTGCCATGGATCCCAAAAACTACAGACCCATTACCTGTCAACCACCAACCAACTGCCAACACTTTATAAATTATTTACGTCCATTCTGAGAGTGAAGATAACAACACATGTCTCTAAAAACAATATAATAACTTTCTCTCAGAATGGATGTAGAAGTGGGACACGTGGCACTAAAGAGTTCCTTATTATTGATACGGCTATTAACCAACAAGTTCGACGGAACCGAAAGGATTTAGCGACATGTTGGATAGATTATAAAAAAGCTTACGACTCCGTGCCGCATACGTGGCTCCTAAGGGTGATGGAGTTGTATAAGGTTGATACAACTTTATGCACTTTCTTGGAGGCATGTATGCAGCAATGGAGAACAGTTCTTTGTTATCCAGGATGTCGACAATCTCAGGGTGACGGCGAATTTATAAATATCAAGCGGGGTATATTTCAGGGTGATAGTTTGAGCCCCTTGTGGTTCTGCTTGGCTTTGAATCCTCTTAGCACTGTGTTAGAGGGTTCGGGGCTGGGCTATCGTTTGCGGAGAAATGGTCAAGTTATATCCCACCTCCTTTTCATGGATGATTCCATGATGATGATGATGATGATGATGATGAGTCTAGGAAAAGGGAACTGGCGCAAGCCTGCAATACTTAATGTTACAGACCGTCAGGAGATATGGAAGAGCAAAGAGCTACATGGACGTTTTCATCGGGCCTTAAACGGGCCCGGGATGTAGATTTATTATCATCTGTGTCTTGGCTACGTTTCAGTGACCTCTTTGGAGAAACTGAAGGTTTTATCTGTGCAATTACAGATGATGTTGTTATGACGAACAATTATCGGAGACATATCCTGAAGGATGGCACAATTGACATTTGTCGGACATGTCATCGCCCTGGTGAAACCCTCAGGCATATAATTTCCGGTTGCTCTCGTCTTGCAAATGGTGATATAGTAGTACCATATAGTACCATATAGTAAAACATGACATTTTTTACAGATACATAGAATCCTGAGTATAGTATTGTGGGAGACTGGTGCCAAAGCTAGGCTCGAGGCCTGTGTTTCAAGACACCAGGTCTCCACCCCCTGTATATTTACATTTCAATATTCACTATTCAAAAATGGATACTACAAAATTGAATACCTTACTACATTAAAAACTTATATCTAGTTGCATAGCATATTTAGTTACATATAATGTTATTGTGTGCACGATTTTATGTATGTGTGTGCGTGAGTGTGAGTATGTGGATGTATGTGAATGTATGTGTTCTTCTAATTTAGCTTCACTCTAAACTAATATAGCATCGCTTCGGTTTCGTCGTAGCTTACCCCCTTCAAATAGTCAGTCAGCATTCTTTTACACTTAGCCTTTGTCAGATGAAATATTGGTATAATTCTGTTGAACTTATTGTACAGGAAGAAGCCAAGGTGACAAAAGAATCGATTTGAATATTTTGTTAAAAGCTTAATGCGTTGCACAGGATTAAATCGTCTTTTGCCATTGGACTGCGTTCGGCTATAGGCCATCAAAGAATGTTGCTTCAACAAGGTGTACAGTATAAACAGCTGGCGCACCGTTAAAACTTCAGCCTCCCTGTAAAGTAATACCGTGGGAAAGCCATATGGTTTAAAAAAAGACACCTTATATATAGCCCTTTGTGCTCTCTCGAGGTCAATCAATGTAGTTTTCGGCGCTCCACCCCAGATGTAATGTGTTTTATCATTTAAGGTCAATAAGTTATTTATTAGCCACTTAGATTATTAAACCCCGATTGAGCATGCTCATAGACTTCAGTCCACGTGTTGCCACTAAACAAAAGAGCGGTGTCGTCAGCAAACATTACCACCTTGCCCTTGGAAATAGTGAGCATACCCAGATCATTAACATAAATAAGGAAGAGTGTAGGGCCAATCACACTCCCTTGCGGAGTGCCATAAGTGAGTATACGTTCATCACTAAGATAATCGCCTATCCTAACTCTCTGTGTACGCCCCCTTAAGTAATCTTTAAAGAGATCCATTGGCACACCTCTGATTCCTAAGCTTTCTAGTTTTGACATAAGGTTGGGTATGGAAACGGTGTCAAATGCTTTGGCAATGTCCAAAATATACCTAAAACTTTTTGCCCACCATCCATTTTTGTGACTATATAGTCAGTGAGTTCATGTACCGCATCAGAGGTAGATTTACCTGCTCTAAACACAAACTGTGCGGGCGAGAGAAGCTTGTGTCTTTCTAAATAAGCAATAAGTCGATTGTTCATTATCCGTTCAATAACTTTTGAAAGGGCTGGTAAAACAGCTATTGGTCTTTAATTATTGACACGGCTTCCGTCTCCGCCCTTGAAGATTGAGTGTATGATGGCTTTCTTAAATGCATTAGGAAATTTTCCTGTAGAGATGACGAGATTTCAAATATAAGTTAGAGGTGGCACCACTACAATTTCATGTTATATACCATCCCAACAAAAAAAATTAAATTGGCCCCATTGGTGCCGATTTAATTTTTTTATGTAAGTTGTCTCTGTGCCTAATACACCGTAGTAAGCCTGGCGTAATCAATGGTTTTATGGTTTGTTTACGATTTGGAATTTTTAAAATTTTCGAGTTTGAGTTAATAATATTTTTAATTAAACTAATCATTATCTGTGCTGCATCGTTAGGATCTAGCGCCTTGTATACATCGCCAAAGTTTAGATTTTTGAAGTCTGCATCTAATTACTCATAATTGATGCGATTTATAAACTTTTATGTTTTACTTTTGGTCATTCTTTTTGTTAGATATAATAAAACAGTGTCATGATCGGTAAGAGATGAATGAGCGACTAGAGTTGAAGCAGGTTTACGAGTTTTCAATATGAAATGATGAGGCAAGCATTTTGACGAGTAGGGAGCGTGTGCGAGGGTAATAGGCCGTGTGATGCTAATAAGTTCAGATAACTATGTTTGACTGGGTCTCGGCAATGCTCGCGTATGTTAATGTTAATGTCTCCTGTAACAATTATGTTGTTAAAATGAGTAATCTTAGTTAATGTGTCGTTTAGGGAGACTAAAAAATTGGTAGAATCTTTGTATCCTGGAGGTCGATATAGGGCAAGGAGAATAGTATTAGGATCAATTGTTACTTGGAGACAATTTGCATCCAAAAATGGGGGCTCCAAAACGGTAACCTGTAGTTTTTTGTGAACATAAACAACCATACCTTCATTCTGTGTAAGGTTGTTGGCAGTGACAAAATAGTTATAGCCCGGAATGTCAGGGATGTTGTGTGAATTGGGAAGCCAACACTCAGTCAAGGTTAGAATGTCCCAGTCAATCTTGGTTCTAGCAAGTATTTTAAGACATTGGTGTGGTATGAAGTTAGACGGGACACAGTGGTCCAAATCACAAGTCGCTGACTCAGACACAGAGACAGAGTCTATGTCGTTTATAGTATTTTGTACACCATCGAATGTTAAAATATAATACTATTAAAATGTTACATTTAAATTCCGTTCTTCTAAGAAATTTCGATTTTAAATACAAAAACCAGTAATGAAAATTTAATGTTGGGCAATACAGTACATATGGTATTCGACAGTTCCTTCCGACCGAACTATATGTGATATGTGCAAGTAAGTTTACAGAGTAGATTGTCAGTAATGTAATTAAGTGAGTGTAGTGTGTATTTGGTTTTATGAATGTGACTTGTAATATGGAAGGTATTTGTTTATCAGAATAAAAAACTTGTGTATATGTGTAGGTTAGTTGAACATACCAGTAAATTAAAATAATAACAATAAAAGTAATTAAAAAAAAAAAAAAAATAAGGTTAAAATAAAATATACCTAATGAGTGTAAAACCAGTCACATTCTTCTTCGCAAATTCACAAAATCATCATCAGTCTGTATAAGCTTACTTTCCTTCTCTCGTATATATACTTTACCGTTGGCGGTCCAACATTGTTCGTATTTACTGCTCTTAATAAATTCTCGCGCGAGGTAGTATAGGCGTCTCGTCTTGGCAGTGAGTACTTCGGATACGTACAGTGGTTGTATAGGTCCTACACCAAACAGTTGATAAGAGTTAAGTCGATTATCTCTGTTTTGTTTTTATAGTATTTAGCCGAACTCAGAAAGTGTTCCTTAAGTTTTGATGTCGAGAATTCCACTATAACTGTACCTGGTGAGCCCATCTTGCCCTTCAAACGAAAGATGTTCTCTATATAAGCTTCATTTACTGGTTGGTTGATGATATTTTCTAATTTTTTTACTGACTCAGTGAGTGTTTCACGAGTTTCAGGTTTTGAGCACGGTAGATTTTTAATTTCTAAAGAGGCTGTTGTGTTTTTCCAAGAAGTCCACTTTCGATTCCAATGTTTTTATTATTTTTTTATTTTTAGTACATTCCTCTTTTAAGTTAGTTATTTCTAGAAGGGCATCATCGTACTTTTCTGACAAAAATGTAACGGTCTTTTGGATTTCGTAGTTTTGCTGACGTATTTCAACGTTTTGTTTTCGTATAACAGAATTCAGAGATCTTATTTCATCAAGAGAAGAGTGCAAGGAGTCCATTTTCTCATTTTGCTGGTTTTGTTTTGTTACCAACTGAGAGAACATGCCCTTCATCTCGTTCATCATTTGTTCCATCCGCTCCCAGTCATCCTCACCTCGCTTTCGTTTTCTTTGGGTAATATTTATAGTAATATCATTGATATTCTCCTTAGTATTTGTTGACAAGTTTGACTCAGAAGCGTAAAGGGTGCATGCTGGCCTATTGGGTGGTATTCGCGTGATAGAAGTAGTCATCGTAGTATTTACCTACTAGCAGATGGTTATCAATCGCTACAACACTCTAACTCCAGAAAAATGCAAGTGCTAAGGGGTTTATATAAAATCATACAGCTGTACTCACGCAGTGGAGTTTAGATTGATGTTACTTTGGTGCGCAGGAGTGATATAGTACGCTACACTAGGGGTGCTCAAACGGTCGATCGCGATCGACCAGTCGATCGCGAGTGCTTTTTGAGTAGATCTTGAGAAGAAAAAAATTTTTAATAAGTAGGTAACTAAACTACAAAAAAATATTACGTAATAACACTGCTTGCGGCAAAAGGCGGCTTTATCAAAGGAACGCGCGGTACTTGTCAAAGAAAAGCCGCGTTGTTTCTAGACTAGACTGTACTAGACCATTTCGGGCGGCGCGTTTGACGGGAACATTCGAGACTTTCGTTCACGCCGATATAAATGTTGCGCCTGCAGGAATTGGAGTCATTCTGAATTGTAACTTGAAGGCGATACAAAGTTTATTATTAAATAGTGCGAAATGAGTGCAGTGAAGAAATCTAAAACGTATTATTTTAATAACGATTGGGAGGAAGAATTTTTCTTTTGTATGGTGAAGGATAAGTGCATTTGTGTTATTTGTCGTGCGTCAGTTGCAATACCTAAGCGTGGTAACTTAGAGAGGCATCATAAAACGGTTCATAAAAACTATGAAAAGGTTTTTCCGCCACAGAGTGAATTAAGAAAACGAAAAGTAAGTAATTTGATATCTTGTTTGAAAAAAGAACAAACCATGTTCACAAGACCAGCCAAACAATCAAAAGCTGCTACGATCGCGTCATTTAAAATATCTCATATATTGGCGAAACACAAGAAACCATTCGAAGATGGATCGGTTGTGAAGGAAGCATTTATTGTAGCGGGTGAGACTTTATTTGGAGATTTTAAAAATAAAACAGAAATCATGTCTGCTATTAGAGAACTTCAGTTATCTCGTCCGACTGTCACAAGGCGTATTGAAGTCATGAGTCAGGACATCGCAGATAAACTAAAACATGATATCATGGAATTTACATACTTTTCTTTACAGTTCGACGAATCCACCGATATGACAGACACTGTGTATTTTTATTCGTATGGTATTCAATGACATGTTGGCTAAGGAAGAATTTTTGACAATCATTCCTCTGAAGGGGAAGACCCGTGGCGAAGATATATATGACGTTTTCATCAATTTTGTAAAAAACTACAAGCTACCAATATATAAATTAGTGTGCATTACAACCGATGGAGCACTAGCAATGACTGGAAACAAGAACGGTTTTGTGGCATTGTGTCGAGCTAATGAAGAATTCCCTTCATTTTATTCATTCCATTGCATTATACATCAACAAGTTTTGTGTTCAAAAGTTTTAAACACGGAGGAAATTATGGTCATTGCAACAAAAATTGTGAATTCCATCCGTGCACGTAGCTTGCGGCTCTTTAAGTTGCAGTTGGAAGATAGGGAGTCAGCTGAACACACTGATTTAGTTCTTCACACGGACGACAGGTGGTTGAGTCGCGGAAAATTCCTAGAAAGGCTTCAAGAATTATTGCCCGAAATAACAGCTTTTCTAGACGAAAGAGGTGATGACACTGAGATGTTGAAAAACGGAAAATGGCTGACTGATTTGGCATTTTTGACTGACATCACAATGCACTTAAACACCATTAACTTGGAGCTTCAAGGTAAAGGAAAAACTATTATTGAGATGATTAGCGCAGTAAACGCATTCAAAAGTAAATTGCAACTTATGATAGATCAACTGAAAAGAAAGGATCTGAAACATTTTCCGTCTTTGAAAGCAAGGATTCCTCAGTTGAATTATGATACGTATGAGGCTGAATTATCAAATATTTTGGGACAATTTGAAATGCGTTTTTATGATTGCAGTAAATTGGCAAATATAGCATCATTTATGAGTTATCCATTTTCATGTAAAAACATTGAGGAATTAACCACTGAAGTAGCAAGTCAGTTTAATATGAACTCATGTTCTGTTGAAAATGAGTTGGTGCAGATTATATCAGATATACATCTCAAAGCTACAGCATCTGATACAAATTTCTGGTGTTTTATATCTGAAGATAAATATCCGAATCTAAGGCAAATCGCCCTTCAACTGACGGCAATGTTTGGGTCAACTTACTTGTGCGAGTCTGCATTTTCTGAAATGAAGATAATTAAGTCAAAATATCGCAATCGACTAACTGACGATCATATGTCATCATGCTTGCGATTGGCACTCAGTGGTTACGCACCATCTTATGAAAAGTATGCTGAGGACATGCAGTGTCACGCTTCAAGATCCAAAGTCACTCCTTAGTTGAGTTTAACACCATATGTAACTCTTTTGTTTTGTAACAACGAATAAACTCGCAATTTTGAATAACTAGGAGTTTTTTCATTGATATTGTAGAGAAGAACTTAAGTAAACCTAACCCAAACCTTGACTAAGATAATGTAAATTGTGCGGAAAGCTAATATCTATATATGCTACGGTACACCCTACCTAGGTAGGTAGGGTGTATCGTGTATGTACGACAACCCTGCATCACACATACTTGCAGCCTCTCAAGTCGATCGTAAGTAGTTTAAAAATATTGAGGTAGATCGCCAGCAGTTCAAGTTTGAGCACCCCTGCGCTACACTATCGTCGTCACCGTATAACTCGTTAAACAGAAGTACTTCCGAGCTTAACCGATCGGTCGCCGGGGGTGTGTCCTTATGGCACGAAGTTTGCCGAGACTGTCGGTTTGTCGTAGTTCGGTTCGGTGACGCTGTTCAACTTCGCTATTTCTGGCTGCCGATGACTCATTCGCCGAAGTGTTGAATTCAAATATGCTTGCAGCCGTTGTTATTGTAGTTGAATAATTCCGTGGTATCTTCGTTGTTTATTGATTTATTTAGAAACTGGTTAGTTCACCGTGAAGCCCATGCAGTAGACTACACAACACTATATAGTGAGCTACAAAAAATAAACTTATTACACTAATTATGGTTATTTATATGCGCATGCAAAAGGTGTACGTGTTGTCGCCCTCAGAATCGGGGGTGGAGTGAATTGTACTGACCCTCTCTTATACTAAGTGTCATGTAGAAATACTATTCACATATTTCTAACATGATTATAATCGTCTTGTACGTTGTTAGTTTTACAATATTGACTACATCTAAATTGGTGTTAGACACTAAAAACCTCTATCTAACGCTCCAAATAATAAATGAATACGGGCATGTAAAATTTGGAGTAAGTTTTCTTGATATGATGCAGGCATCCGATAAAAAAAATGTGGTAATTTGCATAGGAAAACGTATTTGTTTATAACAACCTTGTCAATATTTGCAGTATTTCCGGACCGATACGACCTTCAAACCTTCAAGAAAAGAGCGTACTCCTACCTAAAAGGCCGGCAAAGCACTTGTGACTCTTGAGTTGCAGGTCTCCATGGACGGCGGTAGTCACTCACACATAAAAAAAAATATAATAATATAATTAGTATGGAATATTAATGAAACAAACATTAAAAAAGAAGGGTCAATGCAAGGTTATTTTGATATAAGAGATGAATTTACTATTGACCCTTCATATCAATTATTGGTTGATAACAATCATGGACGCGATACATCGTCTTGGTCATGATAAGTACGGACTGAGGTCTGTATAGCGTTCGCAGAGAACACGGGAAAATAATCTTGGGTTCTGCTGCAATAGCCATACGACACGAGGTGGACGCAAATTAAATTAAGCAATACGCCTGGTTTAAAGCATTTGTTGCTTAACAATGACATAGATTTAAATTTGGTTACAAACAGAGACATACAAGATTACAAGTCAATGACACTTGTTACAAATGCACATCCTCGAGGCTTTGACCCAAGTAAACCCATTAAAAATATTTGCAAGTTATTAGTTATTGTATCGAAAGGGAAAAGGTTAACTTTGACTAAATAGTATAAAAAGAACGTAGATTTCGTATATTGGGACCATCCAAATGATCTGTTGAATAGGTTGGTTATTAATTGCATCTCAAGATGCTGGTAACACCGGGATGGACAGTGAATGAATCAGAAAAGAAAGAAGAAAAGTAAAATTATGAATAAATAAATAATATGTTGTCAAGTATCCGTTTCATTTTACTTTAGACCTTTCAGTACATTACACCGTAAACATGAATGTTTGGTCACTATATTCAGAAGAGAATGCGTTTATCGTAATTACTTGAATTTAATATTTTTTGCTAAAATCGGTAAGCGGTGATTGTTAATTAAACACTGTTAGAGGAATCAGATCTCTTGAAGTAGGCGATGCGATAAATAAGGAATATATCGATCAAATAACAATGTAAGAGAAACAGTATTAATATGAAAATGTATATAAAACGATAGGTACAATACTTGCTTAAATCATAATAGATGTTTGATAGAGATAAATTACTAGCGCCTAAAATGTATCTAAATGTCAAAACTACAAATTGTTAATGTAAAGTTGAAAAAAATTTGTCAGGCGTTCTGTAAATTTGATGGGGATGGATGGCTTATGGCAAGCTGACCTCGTGGACATACAAATTTTATGAAAATGCAATGGCTAAAAGACTTTACCAGCATACATTTTTTTTAACACAATTTCTCTAACGTTCTTGGAGAAGTATAATGATAACCACTACTTATCCTTTTCAACAAAGTAGCTTCTGTTGAAGAGCGATGGATATGAACTATCTAAAATAAGTCATATAAATGTTTCAGTCTAAATGGAAACTACAAGTTGTTTGGTTCGGTATTTGAAAATACATTGAAGACACAGACAGAAGAAGAGACAGCCCTTTACATCGCACTATTCAATTCAAACCGAGTTTATAATAAAAGACAATATAAAAAAAATCACATAAACGCTTACCTGTGTGTTGTACGCAGTGCAGACCTAAGTGCAAAGTTGGTGATAATGTTCGCATCAGTAAATACAGACATATTTTTAAAAAGGGCTGTACTCCTAATTGGTCAACCGAATAATTATTTATCATAGGTGTAAATAAGTTAGACGACGCTTATCAAGCATAGCTTATCCATTTAAACTTAAAGAATTTTGTTAAAAGTTATTCCTGTTTAAAGTATATTCCAAATTTGCATAAAATAAATTTGCGTTAATAAAAGTTGATAGTTGACTTCAGATAATAGAAATAATCTAATTTAATGGATTACTATTCTAAAAATATCAAAGTATGTAAATTAGTTAATTTGTCAAATTATTGTGTTATTTTAAATTGTAAATAAATATTTGCTATATATTATAATTCAAATTGAAATATTATTATGATGAATCAACAACGCACAATTAAATGGCCAAACAAAGGTGAGTAAAAATTTTCAAAAATATTTAGAAAAATTGTAGAGAGGAGAGGACGGTTCTGATATTTATTTAGGGTTGTTAAATAGTTACAATTAAATTCCCTTTTACTTATTCAAAGAGCTGATATAAAACCAAAGTTTAAATACTATGATCACATAACAAAAAATGTTGAGAGATCATATAATAAGACAGCTACTCACAGCTACATATTTAAAACAAAACCTTAGACTTTAATTAGAAAAACTGGAAAAAATGTATAAATTTGTGAAGAATCACGCTTTACATATTTTCCAAGATATAATAGGAAATCTTTTGAATAGAAATAGAAAATACATCAAAGAATGATATTTGCCACAATTCTGATAATTATAATAAGTTAACCCAGAATGGGAATAATTGTAAAAAATTGATGATTGCAAATCCGATCCTAATAATATAATAAATAGCGTTAACACTGTTTATCTGGAGTTGGATCATTTTGTTGAGGAAAATATCAATCATCGTAAGAATTATCAGATCAAAATGTGAAAATCAGTGGTAAAAGTTTGAAAATTAAGACAGACTGGTATAAGAATTATGCAATCAGTATAGCAATTATAAAGAATACTTAAAAGGTAGATGTTAATGGTATGTTTTTAAGTATTTTTTTTTTTATTTTATTTCAAGTTTCTCATAAATTAAACAAAATTTTCTTTCAATAAAATGTGTATATATCTGATATAACTGAAAAAAAAACAAATAAAGAAAACCATGGGTGAAAAAGAAATAAAAGTTCCATAATATTAGATTATTATTTTAATTTGTTTAACAAACTGCTTTTCACCCCTTGGCCGACTTTGGTCTGCCTCTGTTTCGTCAATTCGAAAAGAGGAAGAAAAATTTGTACAAGCATTTCGTCTATTTTTAATGTCTAGGAACATAAACATAAAAAATCTAAATTGAAACGCCCACACCTGGTTCTGTAGTAAAAACGAAGTAAAATGTATAGTTATACATTAAAACTGGTCAAGTCTAAGTGGAAATTGGGAAAATATATATGCTGTTTTATATATTCCAACTAAAGTAATAGGGGTCAAGCTTGATGCCGTCAAACGTCAAGAATTAAAGAAGGAGAAAATGGGAGTATATTGAAAGGGAAAGGTAATAATAGAGAGAGGCAATGCGAGGAAAGTGGATATAGCTTGTATGAATGGATTGTAAAGTGTAGCCAATAACTCAAGGACGTTGAAATCTCATACCTATCACACGAACTTTTTGTACCCGGGAGTTGTGGGTACCTTTGGAGGACAAGAATTTGGAAGACCTCTTGGAGCCCTCTATCAATTTATTAAAAGTATGAAATGACTATGATGATGATAAGCCTATAACTTGGCATGTTAGAGCTGATCTAATGATAAAACCAGGAAATGGATACTGCAACTCTGGAGTGGTTAGTAACAAACCCTTCGAATTGGGGCTTTGTTCTTTAGGCGCTAGGAATATTTTAACAATACTACAAATACAATTCAACATTGATACAGATCAGCAATATTTGTACTTTCTTTACATCAGGGGTGCTCAAACTTGAACTGCTGGTGATCTACCTCAATATTTTTAGACTACTTACGATCGACTTGAGAGGCTGCAAGTATGTGTGATGCAGGGTTGTCGTACATACACGATACACCCTACCTACCTAGGTAGGGTGTACCGTAGCATATATAGATATTAGCTTTCCGCACAATTTACATTATCTTAGTCAAGGTTTGGGTTAGGTTTACTTAAGTTCTTCTCTACAATATCAATGAAAAAACTCCTAGTTATTCAAAATTGCGAGTTTATTCGTTGTTACAAAACAAAAGAGTTACATATGGTGTTAAACTCAACTAAGGAGTGACTTTGGATCTTGAAGCGTGACACTGCATGTCCTCAGCATACTTTTCATAAGATGGTGCGTAACCACTGAGTGCCAATCGCAAGCATGATGACATATGATCGTCAGTTAGTCGATTGCGATATTTTGACTTAATTATCTTCATTTCAGAAAATGCAGACTCGCACAAGTAAGTTGACCCAAACATTGCCGTCAGTTGAAGGGCGATTTGCCTTAGATTCGGATATTTATCTTCAGATATAAAACACCAGAAATTTGTATCAGATGCTGTAGCTTTGAGATGTATATCTGATATAATCTGCTCCAACTCATTTTCAACAGAACATGAGTTCATATTAAACTGACTTGCTACTTCAGTGGTTAATTCCTCAATGTTTTTACATGAAAAAGGATAACTCATAAATGATGCTATATTTGCCAATTTACTGCAATCATAAAAACGCATTTCGAATTGTCCCAAAATATTTGATAATTCAGCCTCACGTATCATAATTCAACTGAGGAATCCTTGCTTTCAAAGACGGAAAATGTTTCAGATCCTTTCTTTTCAGTTGATCTATCATAGTTGCAATTTACTTTTGAATGCGTTTACTGCGTTAATCATCTCAATAATAGTTTTTCCTTTACCTTGAAGCTCCAAGTTAATGGTGTTTAAGTGCATTGTGATGTCAGTCAAAAATGCCAAATCAGTCAGCCATTTTCCGTTTTTCAACATCTCAGTGTCATCACCTCTTTCGTCTAGAAAAGCTGTTATTTCATATATATATGCAATAATTCTTGAAACCTTTCTAGGAATTTTCCGCGACTCAAACACCTGTCGTCCGTGTGAAGAACTAAATCAGTGTGTTCAGCTGACTCCCTATCTTCCAACTGCAACTTAAAGAGCCGCAAGCTACGTGCACGGATGGAATTCACAATTTTTGTTGCAATGACCATAATTTCCTCCGTGTTTAAAACTTTTGAACACAAAACTTGTTGATGTATAATGCAATGGAATGAATAAAATGAAGGGAATTCTTCATTAGCTCGACACAATGCCACAAAACCGTTCTTGTTTCCAGTCATTGCTAGTGCTCCATCGGTTGTAATGCACACTAATTTATATATTGGTAGCTTGTAGTTTTTTACAAAATTGATGAAAACGTCATATATATCTTCGCCACGGGTCTTCCCCTTCAGAGGAATGATTGTCAAAAATTCTTCCTTAGCCAACATGTCATTGAATACCATACGAATAAAAATACACAGTGTCTGTCATATCGGTGGATTCGTCGAACTGTAAAGAAAAGTATGTAAATTCCATGATATCATGTTTTAGTTTATCTGCGATGTCCTGACTCATGACTTCAATACGCCTTGTGACAGTCGGACGAGATAACTGAAGTTCTCTAATAGCAGACATGATTTCTGTTTTATTTTTAAAATCTCCAAATAAAGTCTCACCCGCTACAATAAATGCTTCCTTCACAACCGATCCATCTTCGAATGGTTTCTTGTGTTTCGCCAATATATGAGATATTTTAAATGACGCGATCGTAGCAGCTTTTGATTGTTTGGCTGGTCTTGTGAACATGGTTTGTTCTTTTTTCAAACAAGATATCAAATTACTTACTTTTCGTTTTCTTAATTCACTCTGTGGCGGAAAAACCTTTTCATAGTTTTTATGAACCGTTTTATGATGCCTCTCTAAGTTACCACGCTTAGGTATTGCAACTGACGCACGACAAATAACACAAATGCACTTATCCTTCACCATACAAAAGAAAAATTCTTCCTCCCAATCGTTATTAAAATAATACGTTTTAGATTTCTTCACTGCACTCATTTCGCACTATTTAATAATAAACTTTGTATCGCCTTCAAGTTACAATTCAGAATGACTCCAATTCCTGCAGGCGCAACATTTATATCGGCGTGAACGAAAGTCTCGAATGTTCCCGTCAAACGCGCCGCCCGAAATGGTCTAGTACAGTCTAGTCTAGAAACAACGCGGCTTTTCTTTGACAAGTACCGCGCGTTCCTTTGATAAAGCCGCCTTTTGCCGCAAGCAGTGTTATTACGTAATATTTTTTTGTAGTTTAGTTACCTACTTATTAAAAATTTTTTTCTTCTCAAGATCTACTCAAAAAGCACTCGCGATCGACTGGTCGATCGCGATCGACCGTTTGAGCACCCCTGCTTTACATGTATTACTTGTAAATTTAATTACTGCGAACTGAATCTGGTGATCTGTAATACAGGATCACCCTACTTCAGACACCAGCTACTCACATGTTCTAGACTGCGCAGGAAATACCACATTTTTTTAACTCATTTTATATGTATAAATAAGTCTTTATTGTGAGGAGAAATAAATATAGTTATGCATGGAAAATTCAAAATGCTAAGACACCACAAGTGTCTCAATAGAATGATATGTGAGCAGGGATACAATAAACAAAATATCAAAGAGTGCTAACAAGCGATGTCCGTCAAGGGTAACTGGTATAAAAGTACACAATGTGAGACTCTTTAAATCCCATGGTTCATGGATACCAGGTTTAAAAGGAAACAAATTGTCGCTACATGTAGGTTGCGCACTGGTCACATTCCTTGTAAAAGTTTTGAATTTTTTATAATAAAGATTGGGTCACCACGTATGTGGAAAAGTGAACGACATCTACCACATACTTAAAGAATGTGTACGGTATGAGGGTAAAAGTACCCAAATTTTAAGCAAGTTTAAATTTACTCTGAACAATATTGGCACATCCCAAAGTATTTTAGTAAGATTTGTAATTTAATTTTAAGAAGAGATAGTAGTTCCTAAATACTTGATTAAATAGTTAGTTTACAATTAAGTACTATAGAATTAACATCGTCATTTTTATGAACAAAAATCCCTGGTCTTAATTAGACAAAAGAAGGGATGTCCAGCTTACTATTGTGAATATATTTTGTACTCCGTAGCGACGGTATGCCTCGGCTGATATTTAACCAAATAATAGTAATAATAAAACTTTCAATCGTTTTTCGGGTGCTCAATTTTACCCTTCTTATAAACCTGATGGGACTTTACCAATCTACATTATTTCTTTTCTCATCTGATTTATTCGTAGACATTTGTCTTGCTTACACTACAAGTTGAAAAGAGAGATGGAAAATTATTTTTGTGGTTAATGAGACGAAACATCATGCATCCTGTCAAACGACTGACAAGGGATATGAAAGCCTAGCATGTCGACGCCTGCAGAGGGTCTATTTATTATATATCTGTTGATTGAGCAGGGGATAAAAGGCAACAAGATAGAGGTAAACACCTTGAGCTACCTAAAGAGTTGGTTGTAACCAGAGTCAAAGATAAAGAAGCAACAGCGCTGATAAAGAAACTGATAGCGATTAAAAGTAAATCTCATGAAATTATGAAGCCTAGTAAGTCTTCTCGATTTTCTGTTTTACGTTGGCAAAAAGTGAGCGTTTCATACGCCTTTGCCTTGAACTTCAGGGATATAGATAAGTGTACAGATAAGAACCTTATGTAAGTACATAAGCATAGGACTAACTGCACTATCTCTGATACTGTTCTACTTAAAACTATAAAAGGAACTTCTTCCTAAACAGTCACACCTAAGTCAACTAGAAACTAGGGAGGATATAAGGTGATCGGATATTGGCTCGATGGGACAACCTGTCACAAAGTCTTGCAAATAGTTAATTGCAATCTAATACGAAATTGTAAAAGTACAGTAATTCAATTTATTGGTCAAGTTCGTCCGTACCCGAGTCACAGCACAAATAGCAATTACACAACAGCAATTGCAAATCTCTGATTTGAATTGAAGGCGATGCCAGATCGACTATCATGATAATTTTTTATAAATCATCCCCATCGAACACCACATACATAGATATGTTCAAGCCTTATTTCCGTCTAGGGTAGCAATAAATACATGTTTTTTTTTTTTTTTTTTTTTTTTTTATGCGATAGGGGGCAAACGAGCAGACGGGTCACCTGATGGTAAGTGACTACCGCCGCCCATGGACACCCGCAACTCAAGAGTCACAAGTGCGTTGCCGGCCTTTTAGGTAGAGGTACGCTCTCTTCTTGAAGGTTTGAAGGTCGTATCGGTTCGGAAATACGGCAGGCGACAATTTGTTCCATAAGCTGGTTGTGCGAGGCAAAAAGCTTCTGGAGAAGCGCACAGTGGTGGAGTGCCAATCGTCCAGGTGATGGGGATGGATATTTTGTCGCGTAGGACGATGGCGGAAACCAGCAGCCGGTATAAGTCCGAACAATTCCTCTGAACACTCCCCATGATACAAGCGATAGAGGATGCAGAGTGAAGCTACATCTCTACGCAACGCCAAGGTGTCAAGTCGATCAGAAATATCTTGGCAGTCGATGATGCGAGTCGCTCTCCGTTGAATGCGGTCAAGAGGCAGAAGTTGGTACTGGGGTGCACCTGCATAGAGATGAGAACAGTATTCCATGTGCGGCCGAACCTGCGCCTTATAAAGTTGCAGGCGGTGGGCCGGAGTAAAATACTGTCTCGATCTGTTTAGCACACCAAGCTTCTTCGAGGCTAATATGGCCTTACTCTCTAAGTGACCGCGAAACTGGACTTCGCTTGATATATCGACGCCAAGGATTCCGATACTGGCTGATGCAGTTAGGGAAGTGCTCTCAAATTGAGGTGATACGACCAATGGCATCTTTTTAGCGGTGAACGCGCAAACCTGTGTCTTCGTGGGGTTAAATTGGACTAGGTTAAGTCGACCCCAATCTGAAACTTTTGATAAAGAAGTTTCGATTTCAGACACAAGTTTGGATCGGCTTTCGATGACGTTTACCCGAGAAATGTTAGCGCGGCCGGTGTAAAGGGCATCACTCGTGCTATCGTCTGCATAGCAATGGATGCTGCTAATCTGCAGCATGTCGTTGATATGCAGAAGAAACAGCGTGGGTGATAGCACACAGCCTTGTGGGACACCAGAATTAACAGACTTGGAGTCGGAGCATGCACCGTCAACAACGACCTTGATGCTTCTGTCTGTAAGAAAACTGGTGAGCCAATTGCACAGTTTCTCGGGAAGCCCATAGGAAGGAAGCTTCGCAAGGAGCGCTTTGTGCCAGACCCGATCGAAGGCCTTCGCCACGTCCAAACTAACGGCCAACGCTTCCCCCTTGGTCTCGATCGCCTGTGCCCACCGGTGAGTCAAGTATACGAGAAGATCACCAGCTGAACGACCCTGACGGAAGCCGTATTGTCGATCATTGAGGAGCTGGTGGTCTTCTAAGTACCGGAGGAGCTGGCAGTTAACAATGGATTCCATTATCTTGGAGAACAAGGAGGTGATGGCTATGGGTCTGTAGTTGGACGGATCCGAGCGATCTCCTTTTTTAGGGATTGGGTGCACTAGAGCTGTCTTCCATGAGTTCGGGACTACGCCAAGAGAGTAAGAAAGCCGATAAAGGCGCGTTAAAACCGGTGCTAACTCTGGAGCACACGTCTTCAGCACGATAGGAGAGATTCTATCGGGCCCACTCGACTTATGAACGTCGAGGGAAAGAAGCGCTTTACGCACTGCCCTTTGTGTAAACCGGACTTCCGGCATGCGGGTCTCGCACTGCGGTATGGTCGGCGGTGCGTTTCCCCCGTCGTCCAGGGTCGAGTTGGACGCAAAGAGTTTGCCCAGAAGATCGGCTTTTTCTTTAGCGTCGTGGGCCAACGAATTATCTCCTATGCGCAGAGGTGGAAGGGATGGCTTACAAAAGTTCCCCTGGACAGCTTTGGCAAGAGACCAGAATGCACGAGTTCCGGAGGGGAGACTAACTAGTCTCTCGCCAATTCTGCCGATGTGAGCCGACTTCGCCGAAGCAATTACTCTTTTGAGGGACCTGGAGGCAAAGTTAAATTGCTTCTTTAATGTGCTGGTCTTTACATCCCGTGCTGTCGCTGCATTAGCCCATGCTTGGTAACATTCCTGCTTTCGGCGGGACGCCGCTTTGCAGGTTCGACCAAACCAAGGCTGGGACTTGCCACCTGTGGGAATCAGGGAGAATGGAATGAAAAGTTCCATACCCTGAAGCACAACATCCGCGACAGAGTCAGCAACGACATTGGGATCATCCGGCGAGAAGCAAACCTGCCTCCATGGGTAGGATGCAAAGAATGTTCGCATTCCATCCCAGTCTGCTGACCTATAGTGCCATACGCGGCGACTGCCTGTTACTCGCGGCCGCAGCGAGTGAACGAGTGGCACTATACTCCTAATCAGGCAATGGTCCGAAGAACCAAGAGGGGCCTCAACGGATACTTTGTAGCCGTCAGGATGTGAGGTCAGCAGAAGATCCAACAGTGAAGGCACGTGGCTTTCTGCATCTGGGATTCGCGTAGGCGTTGCTACCAGCTGCGTCAAGCCATATGCCAAGGCGAAATCGTGAACAGATCTTCCCGCATGATCGGTTTTGCGCGAACCAAGCCATTCGGCGTGATGGGCGTTAAAGTCGCCAAGAATCACGATCTCTGCGGATGGGACCTGCTGGAACACTGAGTCTGTAGCCATTTGGACGTGGTCGATGAGTCGGTCCGTTTCGGCATCACCGCTATGGGACCTGTAGAGGCATAGGTAGATGCGGGGATGGTCGTCGCAGTCTACACGTAGCCATAAGATGGAGAGGTCCCTACCTTCAAGATTGCCGAGGCGGCGAGAAGTGATATCATCTCTAACGTACACGCATACACCAGCCTTAGGAACAAAGGAGTGTTCCAGTCCGTACCCAGAGTAGCAGAGGTAGGATGTGTCCGCTGGAGATGATATCTGCGTCTCGGTTAAAAAGAGCAAGGCCGGCTTTGCTGTCTCAAGGTGGTGGTGGACAGTGTCGAGGTTCGAATGTAAGCCCCTGATGTTACAAAAATCCACGGTAAACGTGACAGGGGCTGCCATGGTGTGCCTTCTCTTGCCCCGAGCAGATTTTGAGAGCGCAGTTGAGCCCCCCCCAGAGTACGAGGGGCAGCCTGGGCGTCCACGCTCAGGCATAATCCGTACTGAGGGTGGACGTCCAGGGGGGGATTCTCCAACGCTAGCGCTGGTACCCCCCTGGGGTATCCTTTTCGTTAACAGCGCTATCATTAGGGGGGTGGGGGATTTTGGGCCTCCGGAGACCTCACTCATTTCGGGGAAATGCAACGCAAGCGTTACTTCACAACCGGTTTTCTGTGAGGCCGTGGTATCGCACCGGTCGAGCCGGCCCATTCGTGCTTAAGCAAGCATGGCTCTACCACTACAGAAGTAGTGTAGTGATTTATCGCGTTCTATTGACTTATAATAAACATATGGATAGTTTATCAGTATTACAAGCCCCTGAATGGCATGCACACTATATTCAACTAAACTTTTGCCCGTTTGTCGATAGATTGTACATTCAGTACGAACTAGAAAGTGTGTCAAACAGTTAACGTATAGTTCTAGTACGGGAGATATTCATTGATTACTGTTACTAGTTTCCTAGAAAATTTTGTGTTCATTGCTGAAACCTATTGAACTTCAGATGAAACTCCTTTTTAAAACCTTTTAAACCCTTCAGTTTTTATTCATTTAATCCTTTTAGATAATAGTGAAGTAGCTACATTTTATTAAGAAACGAAGAAATTAAGAATCGTT
This sequence comes from Tyria jacobaeae, assembly GCA_947561695.1. Classification (NCBI taxonomy): domain Eukaryota; kingdom Metazoa; phylum Arthropoda; class Insecta; order Lepidoptera; family Erebidae; genus Tyria; species Tyria jacobaeae. The sequence continues at coordinate 16,781,405 of OX387209.1, forward strand.
TTATTTTCAGGTAAAACGGCGATATTTAATTTGTGGAATTTGTCACATGATAGATGTTGCTGAGACATTTTTGATGTGTGTATTATATATATATATTTAACACACAAGTGTTTATCTCTTTTATTACCCAAGTTAATTGTGATAGGAAGTATTCACCGATGTTATTGAAAGAAATAATTTCTCGACTAAATTACTTTCCTATCAGCTCAGATAGACAGATAAGATTAAGATAGTATCATGTACCTATTTTGAATTTTCTTGAAACCTTTAACACCATCGACACAATATATGTGCCAGGAAATATGACGATAAGATTTACCTCGTTGATACCTTGTAGATAGTACCTATAAATTCGTGATACTTTAGTTCAAGTAATTAGTCGTTAATCATGTTAGTATTGAGGTGTGCTCTAGTTTTGTGCGCGGCGTCCTTGGGTAAGTATAGTAACAGACATACATTTTTAAAAGTAAATGCTATAATGTCTTGACCTTACTGGTGACAACAACAACGACCATTGCAATATACAATATTTAAAACTGTTTGAGAACAGTATTATTAGTCGTTTAGATAGTTACTATAATCCTACGATCCTGATGAAACAAATTACAGGCCGATAGTTCAGTCTTGTGATGTTGCGTGTACTACAGATTCTGTTTAAAAAATCGTATGATAGGCCAGGAGCAATGAACACAATATTTTCTAGAAAACTAATTACAGTAACCAAAGAATATCTCCCGTACTAGAACATATTGAATTTCATCTTTAAACTATATATATTATAAATCATCAGACCCAAAACCTACATTGGGTTAGCTCGTTCACTTTAACTAACAAACCACGTACCTAACGCATTTGAAATTAGAAGATAAATGTTAAGGGGCCAATTAATCTAAAGACTTGCAAATCTGAACCAAAAAAAATGTTTGAGATAACAAATTAATAATATAAATTATAATATTGTAGTTAAATAGCCTACTCCACACTGCACTGCCCGCCATTCATGGTGATGAGGAATGGGGGATGCGTGGAGGGGAAAGAATAGAGGGGGATGAGGAGATTCTAAAGAGGAGAGGGGAAGTGGGGCCTTCGTAAACCTCACTAATTTCAGGGAAATGCAACGCAAGTGTTGCTTCACAACCGGTTTTCTGCGAGGCTGTGGTATCGCACCAGTCGAGCCTTCCTATTCATGTCTAAGAATGGCTCTACCACTGTTATTATTTTATATAAAAATTAAATGTTACACAGTACAATCCCGATTGTTTATAGGTATTTTTCTTATTGAGTCTTTTTTCTAATCAATGTGGAGCTTAATGTTAGTAATTAGTGTAGTGATAATGAGTAACAAATAAACTTATCAAAATAAACATCCTTATGCATTACTCATAATTTTAAAGGTGCCAAAATATAAGGTATGACGGACATAAGAATTTCTCCGACATTCTCTGGTCTGCACAATGCCTTAGAACACTTTAAAACATATTGCACAAGACTCACTTACGTTAACTTTAAGTATTCCTTTAGTGTCTGAGAGTGTTATCATTATAAATCCAAAGAAATAAAAACAAAGTTGATAACGATACCAATACAGATACAGATGGATAGATATACAGATAGAAAAGTCTTTAGTGTACAGCACAAAATTAAATAGGCACATAGTTAAAATCAGTTGATTAGAGGCGGCATGTGTGTACTATAGCCGGTCCTATTGCTAAGAGCGATGTCTTCCAGACAATCTTTGTATGGCAACAATAGAGAGTGTAAAACAAGCGTGAGATGGTGGCATATGTAGATGTTAAGGGTTTGAACGATTATACAACAAATATGGAGATACATAGAGTATCTTAACACACATACCACTATATATAAATAAACACGAAAATACATACAAATATATATTCATATACACACATTTTTTTTTGTGGAAATCCCCACGAGTCATGATCACACAAGAACTGAGGGTGAGATGGTATGTCTGACTCGAACCGGCTAAAACCACACGGTGATCGGTCACAGTGGCTATATCGCAGGGGATCCGGGATACCCTACCAAGGAAGCCTTCGGGAACCCCTGCAAGCCTTGGCCACCTGATTAGCATGTGACCACTCTATGGAATGTGGGGGGCTTTACCCCCCTCCGAATTGAAAAGGCGCGCTCGGAACACGGCGCGCAAACGTCTCGGGCCTGCTTCTGCTAGGGTAAGCGGTCCGTTACCCCCAGGCCAGCGCTTATGGAGGCCCGAGATCATTTCGCACTCTCCGGCGCCTGGTGCGTCTTCTGCGGGACGAGAGAGTACTTGTCCTCTCCCGTTCCCGTTAAGCCGCTTCTTTTGCAAGCATTTCTGTCTCGCAATACAAGACGGCGGAATCCCATGCACTCTCGCTTTGGACCACAGACATGACCATGGTTTCCAGCGAGAGGCTACCCACTCCCGTAGCCGCCACGAGGTCGACACGCTGCTGAGTCCATGCAGAGCACTCCACCAAGGTGTGGACTGCGGTATCTTCGTGGCAGCCCCCACAGTTGTGGCACGCAGACGTTGGCTCCCGGCCTATGCGACACTGGTACTTCCCGAAACAGCCATGTCCGGTGAGTACCTGCGTCAGCCGGTAGGAGAGAGCACAGTGCTGTCTGAGAGGGCCTAACACCGCACCCTGTGGAACACCGCAGGACATATTTCGCTCACCGTGTCCTGCCCGAGTCGGGTAGGTAATAGCTCTCTCGGACAAGTATGCCCCGTCAATACGACGGAGGTAGGGAGGCGCTCCGTGATAGACGAGCGCCTCCCTAATGCAACTCCAAGGCAACGTGTTGAAAGCATTGGCGATATCAAGAGATACCACCAACACCACCTCACCCGGGGCACTGCTTCCTCTGCCATAGCTTTTACGCGCAAGATTGCATCCACAGTGGAACGCCCCCTGTGGAAACCATTTTGGTTATCCGCTAGGTACGGCCCCACTCCACTACATTTCCGGAAACTGGTCCCGTTTGATACATGCGCTAAAAAGCCCTCTCAGTCGGGGCCCGAGAGCCTGGAGGGCAAGGACACATGTCCGGCCTGGAATGCCATCGGGTCCCGGGGCAGTGCTTTTGGATTTAAGCCGTAGCACCGCAGCCCCCAGCTCTGCCTCGATGACTTCGAGCACGCCGTCATCGTCTACAGGGTTGGGCGCTTGAGACGGACCCATCGGTGGAGTGGTGTGCTCCACCGTCTGAGACGGGAACAAGGAGCCAACAACATTTTCAAGCAGCGTTGGGGACAGACTCTGGGTAAGTGGAGGTGCCGACGGGCGCAGTTTTCCCCTCACTAAGAGATACCTGCCTGTCTGGCGCAGATATCCAGGCCTGTACGATGGAGGCTTCCAGGAGGAACTCCCAATTTAAACGCTTCAGAGCCCAACGCGGACCAGTAGGAGCCATCGTAACCGGCGCATCAGAGGTGTCAGCAGAGACGTCGAACCGAATGTACCTGTGATCGGACAATGTCTCCACCTCCTCCATGACGCGCCAGCCTCGGACACGGCACGATAGATCAGGGCTCCCAAACAAGATATCTACGATTGAACTGCCCTGCTGACGCACGCATATGGCGATGGAACCCCTGTTCAGGAGGACTAGGCCTAATGATAAAGCCCACTCCTCCAGTGCCTCACCCCTCGCATTTGTAGCTCGGGAACCCCAAGCCGTTGACTTGGCGATGAATTCCTCTAGTACGAGGGTGAGGTCGACACCATTGAGTGGTGGTGGTGAGTGAACCATTCCTCGAACCTAGCTAGGACACGGTTCGGCGAAAAATAAACGGCCACGACCGCGATCTCATCTATAGTAACCGCCACGCATCCTCGTCCCCTTGTGATAACTGCAAAGCGAGTGGAGCCAGCGTCGGTACCCCGAACTATGGCCGCCAAGCCGTCTAGGTCCGCAACCCAGTTATCAACTGGAGGGACGAAATATGGCTCAGCGACGGCGACGACATTGATCGACCACTGCGCCATGCAGCATTGGCACAGTGATTTAAGTTCCCCAGAACTATTCGAAATTTGGGGTCCATTATTAGGCATCCGTTTCCGCATTCCGCATCCCCTCCTCGAGGGCATCTCCTGGTGATTGTGTGTTACGGGGTGTAGATGGTTTGCTTCTTGATGAGGCGCTTTAGTACCAGCCCGGTGATCTGCCTGTTTGCCTTCCACTTAGCACTTGAAGCAGTGCGGAGCATAGCAGGTTTTGGCTCTATGACCGGGCAGACCACAGCGAAAACATCGCTCTCCCACCGTGACCTCTGCCGTGCATTTGACGCCTACATGCCCTACTCACAGGCACCGGAAGCACCTGAGTTGGCGAGGCTGTAGGAGTGGCACTCGCGCCTTGCGAAAGCCCCCAATCAGAAGGCTGCGAGCATCTGCGACCTTTTGGACTGCTGCAACTGGGCAGCTGTGAATTCCCAGACCACGAGTACCAAAGCGGAAAACTCCAGCTCTGACTTGTCCCGTGGTGCAGCCTCCATCATCTACGGCAGCGGACACAATGTCATCCGGCGTCACAGAATCATCTAGGCCCATTATGCGCACCTCCGCACATTTGGTGGGCCTGGTCACACTTACTTCTGCCGCATCCAGGGATTCCCTTACTTTGGCTGCTAGTGCTTCGGCTTTGGGGCCACTAGTAGCACCAGAGATTTCGAGGAGACGGGCCCCTGTTCGAGTTGTCTTGCATCTTACCCCTTCAATCTCCAGGTCCTTAAGAACGACTGAGGGTTTAGCTTTTTTCAGGATCTCTAGCTTCTGTTGTCAGAGTAAGGACAACAGCCGTAGAGCGTGGTGCACGAAGTCTCTTAGGGGTCTTTGCTGCTGCGGCCTTTGGGTTTTTTAGACGTTTTCTTCTTTGCCTTTTTCCTCTTCTTTTTTTCTCCTACTATCTCCCACTCGCTTTCCTTGGCATCCACAGTTTTCGAGAGAGGAGCCTCCGTACCCTTTCCTTTCTGCCTTTTAGTTATGGCGTTAGAGGGTTTTGAGGATGCTAAGGGCGTTTTTGGAGCAACCGTTTTCTCACGGAGGTGAGCTTTTGGATTCGCACGGGTCGCGGCTGCGTAATTCATTTCTCTGGGTGGTGCTAACGGTGGACGGAGTTTTGCCCCCTCCATGGCGTAGATACGCTTTATAATACGCTCCTCCATCTCCGCCATCAGTCTCGAGATAGCTGCATCAGGGGGCGTCTGCACCGATGCGACGCTCCTTTCGAATTTCTTCTCAAAGGGCATCTCTTCTTGAAGCTCTTTGCTCCCTTTTTATGATTCGGCCAGTCGAGTTTCAAGGCGACCGACGTATTGGCGGAGCATGGCCTTCTCCTCGGAGGAAGAACGCTGCAACAGTTCCTCCGTGGCCTGTTTGATCGAGGAGGCTGCCTCTATCAATGTTTTTTGGCAGGTGCTTTTCAGACCCTTGGAAACGCTAGCTCCAATACGCTTTAGAGCCTCGCTGATTTTTTCTCGCCATTCGGGAGAGACCATCCTCTAACGAAGGCGTCGGACTCCCGGCAGCGGATGATCCACGGAGACTCCTGCTCTGCACCTTTGCCTTGTTAGTGGAAATGTTCTCAAACAGGCTTATCAGGCGCTGCTCTTCTGCTTGCCTTATAGCTTCTTCGGTGGCCCGTAGAGCTGCTGCATCCTTTCGCGCCTTAGCGGTGCCAATATACGCGCCGGTCGTAGGTGGTCGGCCTCTGCCACGTTGTGCTTTAGACACCTTTGCGACCGGAAGTGAGTCGTCGGCTTCACTCGAGGAGGCTGCCTCTAGCCCAGAGTGACTCCTGCTCCCTTAAATATCCTTATCAAAATCCACATTTATTTAACTTGTCTTTTGAATGGAATGCAGTCTTCCTAGAGCTAATATGTATTAAAAATAATGAAAAGAATAATGAGATGATTATAATTTTATTTTCAGTGACCCCAAATAAATTGGAAAGCAAAATAGAATTGGAAAGCGAAGATGTCCGCTTCCATTTGTTTACTAGGTGAGTATAGTAATTGAACTTTATACACTTGATTCAATAAAGTCACACTATTGCTGCTGATCCTATAATATTTTATAACTAAGGATTTACACGAAATTTTACTGACAATTTGAATAAAATAAGTTGATTTGATTTTTTAAAGTGATGATTTCAAATAACTGGTGAACAATTTTATGAAATGAATATTTTGATTTGAATATTATGATTATAATGTTTACAGGGAAAACAGTGTTCAAAGCCAGCAACTGCTACCCAATATGAACGTTCTTCTGGCCTCAAATTTCAGTCCAGCCCGCCGTACCATCATCTCTATCCACAGCAACGGTGAATCAGTAGCTGGAAACTTTAATGCTTTTGTTGTCAACGGTATGGTATTTTAGTTAATAAATTCCTTATTAAATTTGCCTCTGTAAGCCAGTGGATCTATACAAAAAAAAAAAACATAAAAGTAATCTCATTCGACGCTCGCAATATTAAGCAAATTAGGAACGGTATAACACCAGCTTATGGTGTGTTATGTATCATGGTGAATTGGTTTTCGGTATTTTTTTTTTTTTTTTGTTGGAAATTCAACTAGCAATTCTATTAATTCATCTATATGCATATTCATAGATTGAGTTAATTTTTTTAATCCTTTTGAGACTACAGTTACAATTTTTGTTAATGTATTATAGAACACGTTGTTTCAACTGGCCTGTTGGTCCAGTGCGTTACCCTCCGGGGGTCGAATTTTCAAGAGGCTGCACGCCTGGCCACCAGAGGAGCCTCACTGGTGGTCGGGCGCATCGAGGCGCTAGAGTTGCGCGTGGCTTTGAATAAGACGGAGGCCCTTTTATTCCATTGGCCCCGTCGAGGTCCACCCCCTGGCGCCTCCATAATGGTCAACTCGATCCTTGTACCGGTTCAGGCCCACATACGATATCTGGGCCTGATCCTCGACGGAAGATGGCGCTTCGACGAGCACTTTCTGCAGCTGGCTCCAAGGTTGGTCGGCACTGCGTCTGCCCTTGGGCGACTTTTGCCCAACTTGGGTGGACCAGCGTCGCAACAAGACGGCTGTACACGGGGGTTGTCCGGTCAATGGCACTATACGGTGCACCGGTGTGGGCAGAAGCTCTGACCGCCCAGAATAGGGCACGCCTTTGGCGCCCTCAGAGGGTCATGGCGGTTAGAGCAATACGCGGTTACCGCACCGTGTCGACGGAGGCGGCGTGCGCGTTGGCCGGAACTCCCCCGTGGGACTTGGAGGCGGAAGTGCTCGCCGAAGTCTATCGGCGGACGACAAATTTCCGGGCGGGTAGTGGCAATCGGCCCCCGCCCGAAGAGGTACGCGAGTGGCGTGAGGCCGCTCGCCGAGCTACTATGGCTCGTTGGTCGTCCCGGCTGGAGGCTCCACGTGCTGGCTTTGCCACTGTGGAGGCGCTCCAGCCGGTCATCGTCGAGTGGGCAGGGCGGCAGCACGGAACCCTTTCCTTCCGACTGACGCAGGTTCTTTCCGGGCACGGCTGCTTCGGAAAGTACCTGCACTCGGTCGCTAGGAGGGAATTGAGTCCCGTCTGCCACCACTGCGACTGCAGTGAGGACTCGGCACAGCATACGCTCGTGGATTGCCCGGCGTGGGCGGCGCAGCGTCGGGCCCTCACTGCAGTAATTGGAGAGGATCTGCCGCTACCGGCCGTCATACGCTCCATGGCCGGTAGTGACAGGAATTTTACCACGGTCGCAACCTTCTGCGAGGAGGTCATCTCGCAGAAGGAGGCGGCGGAGCGGGCCCGGGAGGACGACCTCCACTCGGACTCAATTCGCCGCCGGCGAGAGGCCGGACGGCGGAGGCGCGCTTACCAGCGCCTCATGCCGCCCTGAGTGTGGCCGCGGGTGGTCGGGACGGGTTTTCCCTCCACCCGCTATAGTGGCCAACCGCGAGGAGGCGACGTCCTGGTGTGCTTGGACGTTGCCTAGTTGAGAGTTACCAGAAGGTGGTGCCCGCGCTTTTGCGGGCAAAGCGCTAGGAGGGGTCCGGATGTCTTACTAAAGCTGTTCCCGGATTCCTCCTATTCTAAGCGCAGCATGGCACACCGTGTGGTTTTAGTCGGTCCGATTCCGACACACCGTTCCATCGAAAACCCCGGTGGGATGACGGCCCGAGGGGGTTTCCACACGTTAAAAAAAAAAAAAAAAGAAAAAAAAAAGTGCGTTACCCTGACTGCTAAGCCAGAGGTCGTGGGTTCGATTCCCACTCAGGACAAATAATTTTGTGATGAGCACAAGTATTTGTTCCGTGTCTGGGTGTAATTTATCTATAATATGTGTGTTGTAGTGTATAAGTATGTTTATCAGCATATGATATTACAAATGTTATGCATATCTTGTTATCATTTAATATTGATGGTGAAGGCCTTACCTCACCTAGATCATCTTACCTAATAGTCAACTAATCACGATTTTTTCACAAACGATGAAAGAGGTGGGTGGGTATTTTATTTTATATATTTATATTTTATATAATTCTTAAAGGAGTCTGGATATGGTTGTTAAATATTTATATGTTAAATATTTGGTTCAAGACGAAATTTACTTTACGCTACTATACGAAATTAATCAAATTTAAATCCAGAAAGGGACCAGTGATAGATGAAAGAGGTCTGTCTTTTACCAAATGCAGTGTATTTTTTTATCTATAGCCTATTGTAAATACATATTATATCTGAATTATCTTATTATTATTATTATTACAAATGGTTGCCTCGAACTAACTGCAAGTTATTCAGGCATAACCTTATTTAGTGATACTGTGCTTCTCCACATGTTATTTGGTTAGCAATGACCAGTGTTGAAAAATTGTCTTTGTATTGTAGTTGGTCTGATGATAGAGACGTTGTGTTTTTAAAGTTAGGGCAAAGTGTTTTAATACTCAGGTGCAATAAAATCGCCTAATGAACCACTTTTGAATAAAACTATTTATTTATTTTGAATTATCTAAATATGTATATATTTTAAAATTTCATTAAATGTTATTTCAATACCTACTCCATGATACCATATAAGTGGTAATAAGTTTACCTTCCTGCCGAAAAGAAAAGATAACAACAAACACCAAAATTGCTCACATAGCTTACTGCAGTTTGCGAGATTAATTGCAGGGATAAAAAGAGAAAGGACGTCTAGTGTCTAAAGTTGCATTCTATTTTCATCTGCAGAATATGGATACTACTCCGGAAAAAGCCGTTCAAGTTACTGCTCTTACTGAAGTGGGCCAGAACCAGTGAGCTATGGCTCGTCATCTGAATATCAACCGATATTCAGTTCATCATGTGTACCATCAATATCAAGAGACTATTGACTCTGACGAGGATCTACTCGATCAGATGAGATCAGAGAGTTACAACAAAGCACGGCAACAGATTTCTCGTAACGCCGGCAGTGCGAAATCATCGTTGAACTGGTACATCATCTTTAAGAAGACCGCGAAGTGCGCTGATGGACAGTCAGAAGAACATTCGCAAAATGGTGGCCTGTCTGTGCATAGGCTAACAAATAACCTTAAACTGACGCCAGTAAATTACCAGGCAAGTTTTCGATTTGCACGAGAACATGTGCACTGGACAGTCGACCAGTGGAGAACAGTCCTGTTCTCAGATAAGTCCAGGATGTGTCTTCATGGCAAAAATGGACGTGCAAGTGTCCACAGAAGACCTGCACAGAGATTTTCCTACTGTTGCATTACAGAACGTGTGGCATACGACGGTGGTTCGTGTTTGTATGTTTTGGAGATGTATCTCACTGGAAGCTAAAACTGAGCTTGGCTTCATCGCTGGGACCAATATAAAGCGACAAGCAAGAGAATTAACATCTCAGCGGTACATAGAGGAAGTTCCCCAGGAATATGTCGTACCACTTTACGGTTTCATTGGAGAAAACTTTCTCTTTATGCATGACAATCCAAGATCCCATACCGCTGCACTGGTATGACAATACCTATAAGAGGACCTTACCTTTCTGTTAGCTTATCACTGCTTATATGGTATCATTAAATAGGTATTGAAATAAGCTTTAAACTTATTTCTTGTATTTATAAAGTAAAAATAAATGAATAATATTTTTCAAAAGTTGTTCATACAACACATATGCTATTTCATTTGAACTGAAATTAATTGAACACAATTTATAATTTTATATTAGTAGTAGTAGTAGTTTGTCTCATTTATTTAATTAAAAGTTTTGTGGTTTTATTTAAGGTCACTTAAGCGCTGAGGATGTGAATGTCATTGCTGTTGACTGGAGCAGCGGGTCCTACATGTATACTCAGGGTTTGGGGAATGCGCCTCAGTGTGGTGAAATCATTGCCAATTTCATTAATTTTCTGATTAGTTTGAATTACGGAGCCGAAAACTTCCGGATTGTTGGTGTAGGTCTTGGTGGACAAATTGCTGGCATCGCTGCCAGAAACGTTAATGGAGTTATTCCTCATATATTCGGTAAGTTATATGTATACAGCTGGAAAATAAGTTTTTAAATATCTAATTAATATAAAATTATACCAAACGATAATATAAAAAAGGAAAGGAAAAGGAAGGAAGCCTATTTACAATTTTCAAAGTAGTGTTCGGGTTTTTCCTTCTGCCCAATACACAACGTTACACAAAATTTCACTTTTTGAGTACATATGTAAAGGAAACTGTAGCCGTCACTCGATGAGGCACTTTAAAAAATACAAAGAAATTAAAAAAAAAATAAGAGTGCATACCTAACAAGTCTGTCAACAAAGCAACAATGGCAATATAACTGACATTTGTTTTATGATAAAATGTAATAAAGTAAACAAAATACAAAATGTTGTTTATATATATTATAGTTTCCTTTAAGTTTTTCATATCATACCTTTTAAATTTTCCAGCTCTAGACCCAGCACTCTTCGGCTGGACTTACCATCCTGATAATTTGAAGCCATCTGACGCCACCGTTGTAGAGGTTATACACACGACAGCTGGTAATCTTGGCTATGATTATCCCTTGGGAGATATTGACTTTTATCCCAACGGTGGCTCGCAACAAAATGGTTGCTTCGCACAAACTATTTGCTCTCACCAGCTCTCTTATATCTTCTACGCTGAGTCAGTAAATCAGACATTGAGTCAAGGTAACCGCTTCATCGGTACTAAATGCGAGAGTTACGAACAAGCGATCGAAGGCCAATGCAGTGGTGAAAGAAATGCCGTCTTCGGTGGAGTCGACGTTAAAGAAAGGTAGGTTGATTGTTTTACTTTAAAAAAACTGAATAATATACTTCACATATTCTAATAAATGTTTTTCGTTGTTATACAACAGTACTACGATTTTACACATTACAAAAAAAAAAGTTTATTCCTTATAGCGATTATGAATGTCACAAGAATGAATTACCATAATATAATCAGTTTCGCCCATATTTTTATAAAAAAAACATTACTTATAAAGCATTCACTATAACGTGGAGAAAAAAAATTGTCACCACGTAACACTGGACTGTCTTTAATAATGTTTTTCTTCTTTTACAGCGCAACCGGTATCTACTTCTTCACGACGAACTTTGTACCTCCCTTCGCCCAAAATTAACAATTTACAAATATACAATATATAAAAAAATAACTTATTTCCAGTTTGTGTTTTTTTAAGCTTGGTTGAAGGTCAGGCTTATGATTTATGTAAGTGAATGTAAGTGAAACGGCTTAACGCACCTGGATCTCTATCTGGAGGAAATTTGGCACAGAGATAGGTTATAGTTTGGAATACTATACAGGGTAATTTTTAACCCGAAAAAAAATAACGCTAAAAATGTATACGGGCACGAAGTCGCGCCCGTATCGTTTTTGCGACATCTGTATGAGGGCTTATTTCAACCTGGCAAAGTTAGGTTTGTCTTTAAAATTTGATTTGAAAAATACCAATACCTTATATGTATCGAGGAATATTTGTATGAAAACATTCTTGACAAAACGAACACAACTTTCTACATACAAATTTGTAGGGTACATTTTTTTTTCTCAGTCTTTTTGGTGACGCGCTAATATCGTACCTGCCAATGTTTTCGCAATCATAGCGAAATATTTAGCGTAAAAACGAAATTGTATCAGTAATCAATCTTTTACATATAAGCTTTACTTTTGCATATGAGTTCTAAGGCACAAGGAATAGACAAAATGAATATACAGATGCTAACACTAACACTACCAACTTCAGCTAGGTGCCATTACTAAAATAATCAGAGAAGATGGCACTGTGACGTCTTCGACCCCACTTAATTTGACAAAGGGAGTACCACCGGGGTCAATATTATTAATACTTTATTTTATACACAGCAAATATCACCACACCTTTTCAACACTGCAACTTTATGTGTGAAACACACTCACCTACGCCTACACTCTCAGCAATGGCAAAAATCACTAATGACCTAGAAAGAGTATTCAGGATAAAGAATGGATTCAGAGCTGCGGTTTGAGGGTCACATAAATGGAATTTCTAACAATTGCTTTTGTAGGTTAAAGGCTCTGTAATAGACGTGACTAGCACAAATCTGAGAAAACTTGTATCAGTCTCATACTATCCAGATTCGAATATTGTGATATATGTTAGTTTATGATTCAGGTTTGATGGCTAGAACTAGGGACTTAATATAAAAAATACAAAATGCATGTGTTCGTTATTGTTTCAAAATACCAAAAACAGATATCATGTAGCACCATACTTAAATGGGAACAATTGATTAAAAATGGAAGCTAGGAGAAAATTACATCTAGCCAGCTTACAAAAACCAAAAACCTACTTATCTATATGAGAAAATAGACTAGAAGCGGCATTATTGCTCATATTTCACCATAACCTCAAACAATACTTTGTTTATACCACAACACAGAACTACAGCATTCCGGGGCTCCTTTAGATACTCAGCGACAAAATTTTGGAATGATTTGCCACCGCCTATAAGGAACCTAAAAACCATATACAGTTTTAAATCAAAATACAAAACTTTCTTAATTTTATTGGAAAAAAAAACAAACAGAAGCATCCATACCTTGAAGGCTATGGCCCCTCTGCCTGTTAGATCATTCCAGTAGTTCCATTGCCTATTCTAAAACAGTTTTCCCTCCCTACAATAGTTGTTCCCAAATGTGATTGATACACATGCAATACAAGACGGTCAGGGGGATGACTGCTTTTGAGATGTTGAATCTGAAATAAAAATAAATCTATTTAAGTTAGTTTATTTAGTAAGTATTAGAATAATAATAATAAAATAAAACTTACCATGATGGTTTGCTCCACAGTACTCTCTCTGTTCTTAGGTTTTATCAGTGAGTTTCACTGTTTTTTTTATTTCTTTACTTTAGTTGATAAGTCAATAGGTATAATCGGATAATGTCCTTCGACGACGTCAAGTGACACGCGAGGTTGGCACTGAAAATCAGTAGGTACAGGATGGGTTCAATGTATACTGAGTGTCCATCCAAGTTGCTTAAGCACGACGTTTCTTAATATACTAATAATATTTATTAATTTTATAATAAAGGTCATATAAAAAAAGTCAAACAACAGGGCAACAGATCCGTTGCCACATCACACATTTGACACATGAGTGCCACGTTGCCAGTCGTGCGTGACATGACACATTTGAAACGTTGTATTTATGGCGGGGGGTGCCACTTGCATTAATAAGTTTTGAGTTTTTTTGTATAATATTGTACTTAATTAGTATTTTAGGGTTTTAAAAATGTATTTATTTATGTAAATTTTTGTTTTTCAAAACTGTCGTGGTATCTGAAATAAAATGTTTTCTTTCTTTCTTTCTCCATGGAAAAATTCTTCACTGTCAATCTGATTGATTGTTTTAGCGATTCCAAATTGTCATAGCGTGTATAGCATGAATCTCTCCATCTCCATACTCTAAAAAAGCTAAAAATGCTGGCATTATCCATCGGATTAAGATTGGATCGATTGATGAAGTCAGAAATGTTTGTTTCCAACCTTGCTTGGGTGGATCGAGCTTTATGACCCGGTCTGAGTCTTGCTTAAAGGACCATTCTTGGTTATGAAACATGGTATTGTTAAAAGGTGGTTACACTTCAAGAATCGTATCTTGATACACTTGTGCCGATGTTTTGGCACCTTATTCACATAAATATGGCTCAGTCACTCCTTGATAGGTAACACGATGGAAGTCGGACACTGCCCACTAGAGCATATACTAGGTTATTCTGCTACTTAAACATTACTTAATGGTAAAATTTTTACTCTTAAATATGTTTTTATTTTTTTTTATTTTACCCGCTTAAAAACTTGTTTTGATTTTACCACCCTTTTCATTTTTAAATTATCAGTTAAATACATGGTTCTAGGTGCTATATTCTTTTCCCGCAGACAAAATCTTAACCTTTCGGGCAGGACTTGGGAAAGTATTGTACCAGTGACATATTTGCCGAGTTGGTAGAATAGCAGCTATACTATCACCGAGCAATTTGTTGAAAATATCTGTATATAACAACAGATACATTTTATTTGTGAAATGTTTAAAAACACGGTACATGCATATATACTTTATAACTCTCTCACGTTTAACGTAAATCATATTGTTATAAGTGTATATCAAGGTAGTGTTTTTATATTTTTTTCATGTAAAATATTTATCATTTTTTTTTATTCTTCACACAAACCCATTGCTTCTTTAAATCAACCTCCCACATTCGTAGCTGTTATTTCATTTTTTATAAGTCTTTTAAACACTTTGGTTCCACATTTTTTGCATTATTTTATCAGAATACATTTTATAAAAGCATCTTTTGGCATGCGAAATATACGGGCTATTTCAGATGCCAAAAGTGTATTTTATATAACTACCTATGTCGTTGATTGTAAACAATAACCACATATTTCGGTAGGTAGCTAGTTAGTAACACGTTGTCATAGCGAATCATAAATCAAAGCATGTGGCATGTTTATCAAACAACACCTGATTGCTGGTTATCAACAATTCCAATGTTATCGCCTCTTTCTATAACAAGAACCAAAATAAAGTCAGTATAAATATATAAAACCCAACTTGAATACATTGCTTTTATAAAATATTCTCACTACTTTTTTTGAGGACGTCGTCTTGGTACCATATACTATATGTCACTTACATTATACATAATACATTATATATAAGTTCTTTTTGTTTGATTAAATTGATATATTTAAATTTCCTACAACAAATACGTTTTTTTTTTTAAATAGGATTGAATTAATCATTTTTGCATAAAATTTTATATAAGTGGAGTACCCTATTCAATTAAAACATAAAAAAATTTTTGACTCTGCTTAATTACATAATATTATCGTTAATCATTTAATATTATTTAAGGCGTATTAGTTGATTAGTTAAGTAATGCTCCGTTGCTTTTTTAGGAAGGCAACTACCGCACTAGGAAATATTCCTGTGTCGCGGGGGACTTTGCAAACATACAAACAACGGACACAGAGAACACCCAGACTCGTAACAACTTTTTGACGACCACACAAATTTTGTCACTAACCACTATATTTGTCACTAACCCCTAGACCAATATGTCAATAATATAATAATATGTCGCTTAGCGTTTTTCTAAAAATAAAGCTAAGCGACATCTACATTCAGTTTTTAATCTATATTTCAATATGCACATCAACAATTTGAAACATAAAAAGCAAAATACTTAAATGTGGTGATTATCTGCGATATGTTAGTCGTAGATTATCCCGATATTTTTAAATATGTTTTTAAAATTATGATTATCTTATAAGCACTGTGATTTAAGATATAAAAAATAAATACCTTATCGTTTATACTGATATCGTATGCACGTAGTTAAAAAAAAATGCAAGTTTAAATATCGTAAAGTCCACAAAGTTCAGATTAAGAATCTCTAATTAATACTAAGTACCTGTATAATATTTTCTGAATCTATAAAGTGTGGGTAATAAAACTGAGGCAGAAGCATGCTTACCGCACTGACAAATCTAACGTAGTTCTACACGCAGCTGAACCCATATAGCGACGAGTCTCTCATAAAAGTAAGGGAAAAATCGCTTTTACATTTTTATGACTTTAGACCGTTTGGTGGTTAAAATCTACCGTTATAAATTGAACTATTATAGTATAGATTTTTGTATAAACTGGTACATTTTCTCTAAAAATATTCATAAATATTAGTCGTAATATAAAAAGCTGAAGTTCCATAACGCCAAGACTCGAGGTAGACCAGCATATTTTAAATGTTGTACAATGAGCCCATCATGACCCGGAGACTTGACACGTTTCATCTAAGATACTATACTGATGATTTTCCAAGCGACAAATCTAATCAGGTTTAAAGGCAAGCTCGTTTACAGTGTTAGGTGATGACGGGTTCCGGGGTGAACTGATCTCTTGAGCCGAATGTATACAGCGCATAAGAAATTGCCAAAGTGTGACTAGGCCATCAATTTAATTTTAAATAGTTAAGCAAACACTCATTTGTCATACATTCAAAATTCATAATTGTATGAAGTCAGAATCATCTTTAGGCATAAATTTCATATCCATAATAACTAAAAGTTCACGGTCAAAAACATATTTTGGAATTTTTATATGCTATTATAGCATCTGTTTCGAAGCCCGAGTAATCGTCACTTGGTAATAACGGTGTTGATAAAGAAATATAGTAAAAAAAATCTCAAACAGTAAACGAGAAGCGTGAATGGAAAATAATTAATAATAAGAAGCAGTGGAAGGCGGTGCACAGAAAAATATACATAAATACATTAAATTGTGGTCAAGCGAGTATAGAACCAGGGAACCAGAGAAGTTGCAAATATACCGCTTCATCGGATATCAAAATACCGCTTTTCATAAACAATGTTCATAAAGATAACTTGCCAGAAGATACATCCAGTTATGTATAATAGAAAACAGAATCCAGTCTCTCTAGAGAGGATTAATACGTTGAAAGAAAAAGAATACGATGCGAATAGAAAATTAAACATCTTTAGGGATGCGCGGCTATGGTCCGGATTTCACCGTTTTGTTTACAAATGAGTAAGACTATCAGTAAGTCAACAATCTACCAATAATGAATAAAGACATATTAAATAACAAACCGTATACCATGGTTAGGTTTAACTGTAAGTCTATCAAAATCGACTATCCACGCGCCTCATGCGTGGGCACCTAGCGACGGAGTGGAAGGCGCGGCGGGGGGCACCGTGGAGTGATAGTTGCGGCACTTGTCGCCGCGGAATAGCCCCACCACTTGACGACCGAACGGCGCGCACGACACTCGCGGGCAACCATTTTATCATAACATTATTATAAACAATAAATTAAACACTATAATAATAATAATAAACAAAAAAGCTATATTATAACTAATACTGGGGAACATTCAAACAATAATTATTTACAAAATAGGAACTTATCAACTAACAATGTACAAAATAACAATAACTTATCAAAAAAACAAATAAATGTCCTTTATATTCTAATGATCATTTACTATATACTTGCGAGTCATTTAGAGCTTTATCTGTTGAATCACGTTTACAAAAGGAAGGTTTTCAAGGTCTGTCTTAACTGTTTACGTTTAAGACATACTACCAAAAAATGTAGATTATCAGGTTGTAAATATTGCAAGGCCAGACACAATGTGCTCTTGCACACTGAACCGACTGAGCAGACTTTTCAGGACCCCTTGAAATCTAATTCTGCTAGCGTTGCCTTATCTGCGAACACAACTAGACAATCTACTAGGATATCCAATATTTTACGTCCACAGCTATTATGAAGGTGGTGAGCTGCAACGGTGAAAAGCTCAATGCTCGAGTACTGCTCGAAAACGGCAGCACGGCGAACTTCATAACGGAGAGCCTCTGCACTAAACTTAGTTTGTCACGACGTAATGCAACCTCCACTGTAACAGGTATTAATCATCAGTCTTCGTATAGTACACATTCTTGCCATCTCTATATTGAGTCTTCTAACGGTGACTATAGAGTATATATAGACTGCCTTATTTTGCCTGAAATAACAAAGGTTTTGCCAGCTTCCATAGTCAACACAGAGAATATTCTCACTCCGTCAGGACTTTGTTTAGCTGACCCTACATTTAATATTCCATCTGTAATTGACATATTACTTGGGGCTGAAATGATTTGGAGCGTTGTGGGCTCCTCTTGTATTGACTTAGGCCTGACCTGTATCAATTTTGGGAACTCGACTCTGTTTCTCCAACGCACTTATTATCTCAGGAAGAAAGAACGTGTGAGTTGAGCTTCGCCCAAAACACATTCAGAAACAAGGATGGCAAATTTATTGTAACGATGCCCTTGAAGGCCGATCCTCGAGTCTTAGGAGACTCGTACACCATGGCAAAGTGGCGTTTTTAACGTGATCCTGACTACAAGGCCAAGTATGTTGACTTCATGGTAGAATACGAACGCCTATGTCACATGACAGAAAATGGCAACAAGCCAGCGCCTCACGCAGGTAATAACGTTGAATACTTCATACCACACCATGGTTTACTAAGAGAATCGAGCACCACTACTAAATTGAGGAGTGTATTCAATGCATCAGCTCCATCTACCTCAGGCTTTTCCCTCAACGACCTTCAACTGGTAGGTCCCAAAGTACAGGATGACCTGCTATCGATTTTATTGCGATTCCGGCAGCATAAATATGTGGTCTCCGGGGATGTGGAGAAGATGTATCGATGCATCGAAATAACCACCTCACAAAGGCCTCTTCTTCAAATCATTTTTCGTAGCGATCCAGAAAAGCCTCTTAAAACATATAGCCTCAACGCAGTCACTTATGGGACTGCGTCAGCTCCTTACCTAGCCACTAAATGTTTGGTGAGCCTAGCAGACACAGCTTCCACTGAGGAAGTCAGGTGAGCAATAGCTCGGGACTTTTATGTTGACGATTATTTGGGTGGAGGTTCTACTATACCGGAAACTACAGCACTGGTCAAAGAGGTGATACAAATTTTATCCTCAGCTTATTTTTTTTTTTGAGAAAGTGGCTGACTAACTGTCCAGAAATTCTAAAAGCCATATTGGGTGAGTCATACAATCAGGATTATCCCACTCCATTAAATCTTTCAGACCATAACATGTCTTCAAAAACCCTCGGTCTAAACTGGTTACGTAGCTCAGACTCCTTGTCGTTGCTATAAATATTGACCATGTAGACAAGGTCACAAAACGACACATCTTGTCAGTAATTAGCCAAATATTTGACCCCCTAGGCTTAGTCGGCTCTTGCATCGTCGAAGCAAAGATAATTATGCAACGACTATGGGTTGACAAATGTGAGTGGGATGATAAGGTTTCTCAGGAAATTGACGTTATGTGGTCATCATTTGTTTCAACGCTTCCTTGTTTAAACCATCTAAAAATACCCCACTGGGTTTCTTTCGATTCGTCGGGGAAACATGAAATTCACGTTTTTTGTGATGCGTCCGAGAAGGCTTATGGCACATGTGTTTATGTCCGATCCATAGGCTGCACCGGCACTGTTAGGGTACATCTTCTCCTCTCCAAGAACCGTGTAGCACCGATAAATTTAGTTACGATCCCACGGCTTGAACTTTGTGCTGCATTATTAGGGTCAAGACTGTGTATAACCGTTCTCGAATCACTGACAATGCCAATCTATCAATGCTTCTTTAGGTGCGATTCGACGATCGTACTCGGCTGGTTGAATACACCTTCACATCAACTCAAGCCCTTTGTACGTAATCGAATAAATGAAATTTTCGAAAACTGTACACGTGGAGGTATGTCCAGTCGAAAGACAATCCATCGGACCTTGTTTCGCGCGGGGCGAAGGCCGACTCAATCGGTGATTTTGATCTATGGTGGTCGGGCCCTAGCTTTTTAAAATGAACACGAACATGACTGGCCTACTATGCCTTCTAATAGCGCGCTGCAGGATATACCTAAAGTGATTTCTCATTTTATTGACAACAACCAATCATTTCATTCAAAGCTATCACCAAATATCATACAGTCATTAATTCATTATCATTCTAATTTCAATCGCTTGCAAAGAGTTTTAGCCTATATTAAAAGATTTACACAAGACACGACAAGAGATTACAGACAATTTAAAAAATCCTAAGTCTAAATTACAGGGCGCTCTTTCTAACGATGAGTTAAATAATTCATTAATGTGTTTACTACGCAGTGCACAAAGAGAGATGTTTCTTGAGGAATTGAGTTTTTTGGTGTCGGGAAGATCACTACCGCGTAAAAATAGATTAATTTCATTATCGCCATTTCTAGATTCCGAAAATATCATACGAGTATTTGCCAGATTCGATAATTCTCCGTACGACTACAATACTAAATATCCAATACTGCTATGTAGTAAATACCACTTAGCAAAAATATTATTTCATAAGCAACATTTAAAAATGGTACATGCAGGTCCTCAACTTTTATTAGCGCATTTGCGTCTTAATTATTGGCCATTAGGTGGCAGGAATCTCGCTAAGTCAATGGTCAGACAATGTGTTAAATGTTTTAGATTCAAATGTCAAAATGTACAACCGATAATGGGCCAACTGCCTAAAACTCGAACCAGCCTCAAACACCCTTTTTTTAATTGCAGTATTGATTATGCTGGTCCAGTACTCATAGCAAACCGTAAAGGTCGGGGCTGTAAGCTCACAAAATCGTACCTATCTTCGTTTGTCACGCAACCAGAGCAGTGCATCTAGAGCCCGTCACTGACCTCACAAAAGAGGGCTTCATAGCAGCACTGAATCGCTTTATTTTGTGTCGTGGCAAACCGCAAAGCATCTTGTCTGACAATGGCACGAATTTTGTCGGAGCCTACAATGTACTTCAAAAATTCTTTTCGGACTCATGTTCTGATGTTGCATGTGAAATGTCTCGTGAAGGTATCAGGTTCTCATTTTCACCGCCATATTCACCTCATTTTAATTCCATGGCTGAGGCTGCAGTTCGCTCTACCAAGCACCATTTGAGAAGGTTGTTAAGTCTTACTCACTTCACCCACGAAGAGTTAGCAACCTGTCTGTGTTAAATCAAGGCCGTTTTAAATTCTCGTCCTTTGACACCTTTGTCTACTGATCCTTTCGATTTCTCTGCTCTCACTCCTTCTCATTTTTTAATTGGACGACCACTCATGTCTGTACCGTGTCCGCAGATTCCTGAGAAGAACATCAGCTGCTTCGACCGCTTCAAGAGAATCGAATGCATCCCACAGCACTTCTGGCAAATATTCTCTCATAAGTGCGTTTCCTTGCTTCAGCAGAAAACCAAGCCACATCTTCTGACCAGCTCACTAAAGGGATGCTAGTGCTTATTCGGGACAAGGCGCTCCCACCACTGGTTTGGGCTTTGGGTCGCGTGGTGCGCACCTGTCCTGGACGCGACGGCATGACTAGAGTGGCGGAGTTGAAGACAAGAAGAGGCAATGTCATGAGAGGGTTCAACAACATTTGCCCTCTTCCCCTTGAAGAGGTCAAAGGGGGAGAGGATGTCCACGCGCCTCATGCGTGGGCACCTAGCGACGGAGTGGAAGGCGCGGCGGGGGGCACCGTGGAGTGATAGTTGCGGCACTTGTCGCCGCGGAATAGCCCCACCACTTGATGACCGAATGGCGCGCACGACACTCGCGGGCAACCATTTTATTAGAACATTATTATAAACAATAAATTAAACGCATAAAGTACAGTCCACTATCATTTCAACTCCAAACAAGATCCGAAGCTCAAACATCGGCTATAACAATAGTTTTGTGCGATAAACCGATATTGGTGTTCAGTCTTAACATGGGTTCTAATTTTTAATTCTAAGTGAATATACAAACTGCTTGAGTTTTTGATTTTGAAATTCGCCACATTCGGACCGGGTGGCGGAGGCTCGCCTACGAGCGCCTCATGCCGTCCTGAGCGTGGCCGCGGGTGGTCGGTACGGGTTTTCCCCTACAGCCGCTTTAGTGGCCAGCTGCCAGGAGATGACGTCCGCGTATGTCTGAGCACCGGGAAACGCATGAAAATAATACAAAATTATAACAGTATCATGTTTCCTGATATTTACTTAGTCATTACAGAATGTTGGCTGAAAAGTAGAAAATATAAAAATTCAGTCAAATGAACGTTATACAAAAAGAGCATTACACAAATTTAAAATTATTTAAAATTAACGTTATACTATATGTTATTAGAGCAAATGAAGGTTAAATGAAATATAACATTCATTTGCTCGAATAACTATTAAATCATAGTGATTTAATAGTATAATAAATACTATTAAATCACATGGAAATAGGTTATTTTTGCTATAATAGCATATAATAGTATATTTGCAAGTCTTATACACTTCTTAATATATTTTTTTTTTATATATATTATATTATATATTAATTATTTAGATATATACATATATTTTCAATATTACATAATAATGTCTGATGTTGACAATAGTGATAACGACAGTTTTCTTTCCACAAATAGTCATAATGACAGTTTTCATAGCCTACCTTCGCTCCAAGAAAATCTTCAGTTCCAGTTTTCCGATACTCCAAGAAATTTTAATGTAGTCCATATCAATGCTCAGAGTATTCCTGCTCATTTCCCTGATATGCTGGCTTCTTTTGACTGTTGCAACATACATGCCATTTTAATTTCTGAGACATGGTTGAAACCTTGTTTACCATCTGTAGCTTATACTATCCCAGGTTTCCAACTTATTAGGAACGATCGCGTGTTTGGTGGTGGGGGTGGTGTCGGTATATATTTACGCGTCCACATTCCCTATACAATTGTAAGTACGTCATCACAGCCACCTCCGTCAAGCGCGGGTGAACATCTTTTTTTGGAAGTAGAACTAAATTGTACGAAGGTTTTGCTTGGTGTTTACTACTCGCCATCATCACGTATAAACTTTTTTTCCTCTTTCGAAAATATTTTAGAAAACTTAACACCATTGTATAGTCATATAATAATAATGGGCGACTTCAATACTTGTTTACAAAAAAACGACTCTCGCTCTTCTTTGCTGCGCAGTGTAGTAGAAAGTAGTAACTTAACTCTTTTATCACTAGATGCAACACATCATTTTCCGAACTGTACTCCTTCTCTTCTTGATCTTATTCTTGTCTCCTCCACCGATCATGTCATCAAACATGGTCAATATCCAGCTGATGCATTTTCTTATCACGATTTGGTGTTTCTATCCTATGCTATCCGCACACCCAAGGCAAAGTCGAAAATTCTTGTTCAACGCAACTTTAGTGGAATGGATATTACCAAACTCAGAGAGGATGCCAGTAACATCAACTGGTTAGCTCTCTTAAACACGCAGTGTGTTAATGAGAAAGTCCAAATGTTCTCTGAAAGTTTATTAGAACTCTACAACTTGCATGCGCCCTTGCGAACGATTAAAATAAAGCACTTACCGGCGCCGTGGCTTACTGAAGAGATACGGCAGATTATGACTAAAAAGTCTGCAGCTAAAAATAGGTACAAGTGCCGACCTACGGACACTAATTGGAATAAATATGTATTACTGAGGAATCACTGCAATAAGATGTGTAGAAATGCACAACGCCAACATATCCATTCTTCCGTAGAGAACGGAGACCCAGCCAAAGTCTGGAAATTTCTAAGAACATTGGGAGTTGGAAAGTCGCGCCAGGACTTTATTCCTAAAAATATTGATATCGATTCACTTAATAAACATTTCTCTTCTTCGTCTAATTTTAATAAGACAATTAAAGCTAATACGCTTAGACATATTTCTTCTATCCCAACTCCCAACTATACTCCTTTTGTCTTTGATCAGCTGTCAGATTGTGATGTTAAGAAGACTATATTAGAAATTTCGTCAAATGCAGTAGGAAGTGACTGTATCAGCCGAAAGATGATACTCCCTATCCTTGACGAAATCCTACCCATTTTATGTAATATCCTGAATTCCTCCCTCTCAAGTGGTGTTTTTCCAACTGCCTGGAAAGACGCTCAACTGACTCCTCTACCGAAAAAAGGAAAACCCTCTTCCTTTTCTGATTACCGTCCAATATCCATTTTACCTTTCCTTTCCAAAGTCCTCGAACGTCTTATTCACTCTCAACTCAGTAACTTTTTGTCCAAGAATTCCCTACTAAACCCCTTCCAATCTGGCTTTCGCCCTGGTTACAGCACGACTTCTGCACTGGTTCACATCACAGACGATATTAGACTAGGCATGGATGCTGGAAATATTACAGTACTTACATTACTTGATTTCAGTAATGCTTTCAATACTGTAGATTTTCAGATTCTTATTAGTATATTGCGGTCTCTTGGCATATCTCCAAGGACAGTTGATTGGTTTCATAGTTACCTGTCTGGTCGCCGACAGCGTATACGCATTGAAGACTCGGTCTCTTCTTGGTGTGGTATTTCTGCTGGTGTACCGCAGGGTGGCGTTCTATCTCCTTTACTCTTCGCTATTTTTATAAACTCCATTTCCAAACAATTACGTTCATTCTACCATCTTTACGCAGATGATTTACAGATATATACACAAGCTCCACTTAACAGGTTATCGGAAGCCATTAACATAGTCAATGCCGACCTATCACACATTGTCCAATGGAGTCAACATTATGGACTCCAAGTTAATCCCTTAAAAACTCAGGTATGTGTTATTGGCAGTCCTATGTTGGTTTCAAGGATTGACTGGTCACAACTGCCCCAAATTAAGTTTAACGACACAACTTTAAAAATCAGCAATACTGTCAAAAACTTAGGAATATATATGGATAGTACCTTATCTTGGGGTACACAGCTGCAAGAAGTCAGCCGCAAGGTCTTTGCTTCAGCAGGGTCTCTACGAAGGCTACGCAATTTTCTTCCAACTGCCACTAAGGTTGCACTTGCACAATCGCTTCTTCTTCCAATTATTGACTATGCCGATGTCAGCTATTTGAATCTCACTGAAGTACAACTTAATAAGCTTGAGCGACTTCAAAATGTTTGTATAAGATTTATATTTGGGCTACGAAAATATGATCACGTTTCTGAATTCCGTCAAAAGCTCAAGTGGCTTCCAATTCGTTTTCGCCGGAATACTCACATTCTAACTTTTCTTTATAACATCTTATTCAATCCTAAAGCCCCTTTTTATCTCAAAGAACGGTTCAAGTTCCTTCATGACACACATGACAAATATCTAAGGTCATCGGAAAATTTGAGGCTGGAGATGCCATTGCATTCCACAAGGTTTTATGACAAATCTTTCACTGTTGAAGCTGTACGCTTGTGGAATGCGTTGCCAAAGAACATTAGGCTAGCGGAATCATTAAATATTTTTAAGAAAATGGTTCATGACTATTATTTATCAATTTAGTTCTGTTATCTAGTATCTATTATTTCCATATTAATGGTATGTATGTATGTATTGTTGTATATATTTATATGCGTATGTATGTATGTTTATCTGTATGTGTGTTAGTATGTATGTATGTTTATCTGTATTTGTATTAGTATGTATGTTATATGTTGTACATAAATATGTTTAGTTTTTTTTATACAAGTTTTATATTTGAACATAAATTAGTATAGTTTTCAAGAAGTGATCCTGCAACTACCTCTGTCTCTCCGAATGATTATAATCCATTCTAAGGTTGCCTGGAAGAGATTGCATATAGCAATAAGGCCGCCATTTGTACATTATATAGTTGACACTTGTACTGTATCTATTGTATTTAACTGTAAGAATGGTGTACAAATAAAGAGTATTCTATCTATCTATCTATCTATAAAAATGCCAAAAGATGTTTTTGACTGTGAACTTTTAGTTATTATGGATATGATATTTACAACACTTTTCGCTTGGGCTTAAGAGATAATTAGAAATTTCATTGTATTTAATGACGTTATTAAAAATATACTCTTACCATCTCATTTTTACACAAGACATTTTCTGCTAGGTATCAGATTATTATAGAAAGTTCTTTTATCCAACTGAATACCGATGTAACGCTGAAAAACCCCGTAAATATGTACAGAAGTCATAACAGTGAAATTAATCCGGATTAAAAGATTATCATTTAAGCATCTTATGTTGCAAATTTGTGTGATAAACAAATGCTATATATAAAGCATTATATCAATATGTGTGATATATTCAATTCAGCGACTTCACGCGTTCAGAAACTGTATCCTACAAGCCATGAAACTTTTAGTAGTGTTGGCTGCCGTAACGGCTTGTGAGTTTTTAAATATATTACTTTTGAATACAATACATTTTATACTACTCTGTTATACTCCTTAATTGTTTCGTCTGTTATTTTTGCTGTTTCGGAAAAAGAAACTGATATATACAGCACTTTACACTTTAACAGTATGCGCCGGAAGCGCAATTCCCGTCGTTCCTGGAGATAACAGTCACTATGTGGAGGGTGAAAGCCGCTACATCTGGATGCCGGATGGTGAGGGGATTCCTCATCTAGTAGACTTACATGAGCCTGCTGATGAAGATTTACTTCAGACTAGGAATGGTGCTAACAACCAATACTGGCTTTTTACAAGGTATTTTTTTACCACACAGTTTAACATCGGAGTCTGTGATTTTAATATACCTACACAAATCACTATTTTTCAGGAATAATCGCAATAACCATCAGGTCCTTATCAATGGAAACATAAACTCTGTAAGGAATTCCAACTACAATGCTAATCGACCCCTTAAAGTCATCGTTCACGGATGGAACAGCAATGGAAATTCAGCTATTAACCCCCTGGTCACTTCTGCCTTCCTCGATTCTCAAAACTGTAACGTTATTGTTGTGGATTGGAGAGGGACCGCTAATGGAGCATACACAAGCGCCGTCAGAGGTGTTCCAAGTGTAGGACAATTTCTTGGAAATTTCCTTGTGTGGTTAATTAATAATGCTGGTGGAAACTGGAACAATGTACACTTGGTTGGCTTCAGTTTGGGTGCTCACGTTGTTGGTAATGCTGGTCGTACCGCAGGCCGTCGGCCTTCACGCATAACAGGTGATTTTATTTTCATTATTAGTTTTATTTCATTATACACCGTGACCCAGACAATTGAAGAGCTGTTTTAACACCAGAAAATGTAAACCATCTCTAGCATTCAGTTCCAAAAAATAATTTAAAAAACACAATCCGTTTAAAAGTTATGACCGTTTTAATGTTGAAATTATATTTTATTGTTTAAACTGTTTTTTCAGTTTAATCCGCTAATGAGAAATTACATTAAAACTAACTTAAAAATAAATATGTTTAAGTTCAAAAAGTATTTTCTGTGGCTTTTTGTGGAGATTTATAATTATTACAAAAGAAAACAATATAAAGTAACTTATATGTTTTTTTTTTGAATAATAAAGTCCAAACTAAAAATAATAAAAAATATTATATTTAATTATTTTCTATCTTTTCTTTCTTATATTAAAAATATTTAATTTTACACATTCTACCTGTATTTATGAGACTCCGTTTCTAGACAGTTATTACTTGGAAATTAAAACGGTATAACCTTAACACAGATTTAAATTTTTTACAACATGCAGTTGTAAAATAACAGTTATTGATTTACATTTTCAGTGGTTAAATCAAGTGATCTTTGGGTCACTTGTATAATGTTTTTCTGTAGTTTTGTAAACATGGTATATGTGATAATAATCTTAATTCAAATATTCTATATTCTTTAGGACTAGACCCTGCTGGTCCTCAATGGGGCGGAAACTCGAATGCTTTGAATCGAAATGATGGTCAATATGTTGAGACAATCCATACCGATGGTGGACTTTTGGGAATTTTCGACCGAATTGCCGACTCTGACTTCTATCCCAATGGAGGAAGAAACCCTCAGCCAGGATGCTGGGTTAGCACCTGTTCTCACAGTCGCGCGTACGAACTATTTGCGGCTACTGTTCGTAACAACCACCTCAACGGCAGGGCATGTTCTAACCTAAATCAAGTTTCTAATCCAAACCAATGCACCGGTGCCACGCTGAGGATGGGTAACGGAATCGTAAATAAGAGAGGGTACGTAGAATATGTGCTATTTTCAACAATAAAACAATTTTTACCTATACTTAATAACAC
This sequence comes from Tyria jacobaeae, assembly GCA_947561695.1. Lineage (NCBI taxonomy): Eukaryota > Metazoa > Arthropoda > Insecta > Lepidoptera > Erebidae > Tyria > Tyria jacobaeae. The sequence continues at coordinate 16,809,535 of OX387209.1, forward strand.
CAGAGTTCCTATAACTAAAAAAACAACAATTGAAGTGATAACTTCTTATGGGAGGATAAACCGCTTAAAGCTGTTAAAGTTATTATCTGTTATGGATTCGGGTTGTATTGGTGCATGTTCTTAGATAGATGATACGGTGTCAACTCACCAGGGGTGCTGCAGCAACCATTGTTTGTGCAGATCCATGTTGCCATTTTTCTCCAAAACTACTAGTCCGATTTTGATGTAGTTTTCAGTTATGGGTTCGGGTTTGATTGGTGCATTGATTGATTGATTACTGAGAGTACTTTAATAGATTTTATTCTTTTTCAATTACTTTTTAAACGTCATGGGGTTTTTCAAAATTTTTAATTTTGCTCTTCTTGTTGTGTAATGTGTGCAGTCATTAGGATATTTTTTCTTATTACAGATCTGGTATCTTCGCACTTACGACCAGAAACTCGTTCCCGTTTTAAAGAACTTTGGTAGATTGTGAACTACGAATATAGAAATATTGAATTGTGTATGTTATGTTTTTTTAAACTTTCTCTTCGTTATCGATCGATAATCGATCCACAATATTATTTTGTAGTGATTCTTGAATATACTATAAACTTCATAGATTCGTACACAAATTTATTAAAATTAGGGTGCTTTTTCGATATTACGTCAAAACAGGGTTAAAAAATAAATATTTCAAATCAAAAAAACTACAGTGTATTTCGGACATAAAAAGGTAGGTTTTCCCCAAATTTCGTTTTCCTTTTTTTGTAAAAGATAAAAATAAAAAACCAAAAATTTGAATTTGAATTTCCAAATACAGAAGTTGTAAATCTTTTTATAACCTACAACTTTCCTACTTAACTTTTTTACATAGGACTTGTAGTTTTTCCGGAAATCGAGGTAAAACGTTGTTTACCCTTAAAAACTCACCCCCTTCCCCTTCCCAACCTTACATAGCCCGTAAATTAAGTTCAGCGGGTCTTATCATAACTGGTTGGAGTTTCATGACACCTTTAAGAGTCTCATCCACTCTAACGATGACAGACGAAATAAATAAATTTCATTATTTTGTACTTCATTTGAAGGTACTGCCGTGGTCAATTGAGTTTTCGAGATTCAACAACAAAAGGTTGTTAATCCTTAATCATGTATCGGCTATACTCAACATTATTATCATATAGCTTTAGAAACCTCAGGTGAACCAGTTAGGCGCTGGGACACGCTTTTAATTTATATTATCACTCACAAGTAGACAGCAAAGCGTTAAGTGAGTGGGAGAAGTGTAAGGGTCGGATAGACAAGAACAGTAAAATTACTTTTGATACATTTCTTCAATTCATTCGTGTGTGCGCTGATTTAGTAGAAACTTTAGATTTTTCTCTACATAACTCTCCTCGGATGAATATTAAGTCAGGTCCTATTCAGGGTGTCGGAATCGGACCGACTAAAACCACACGGTGTGCCATCCTGCGCCTAAAATAGGAGGAATCCGGGAACAACTTTGCTAAGACATCCGGACCCCTCCTAGCGCATGTTGCCCGCAACAGTGCGGGCACCACCTTCTGGTAACTCTCAATTAGGCAACATCCAGACACACCAGGACGTCGCCTCCTCGCGGCTGGCCATATGGCGGATGGAGGGGAAAACCCCGGTAGCGAGAGATCCTCTCCGATGACTGCAGTGAGGACCCGACGCTGCGCCGCCAAAGCGGGGCAGTCTGCGAGCGTATGTTGAGCCGAGTCCTCACTGCAGTCGCAGTGGTGGCAGGCGGGACTCAATTCTCTCCTAGCGACTGCACTCGGCAGATACTTTCCGAAGCAGCTGTGAAGCAGCGGAAAGAACCTGCGTTAGGCGGAAAGAAAGAGTCCAGAGCTGCCGCTCTGCCCATTCGACGATGACTGGCTGGAGCGCCTCCACAGCGGCAAAGCCAGCACGGTGAGCCTCCAGCCGGGACGACCAGTGAGCCATCGTGGCTCGACGAGCGGCTTCACGGCTTCACGACGCTCGCGTACCTCTTCGGGCGGGGGCCGTCTGCCGCTACCCGCCCGGAACTCAGCCGTCCGCCGATAAACTTCGGCGAGCACTTCCGCTTCCAAATCCCACGGGGGAGTTCCGGCCACCGCACACGCCGCCTCCATCGACACGGTGCGGTAACCACGTATGGCTCTAACCGCCATAACCCTCTGAGGGCGCCAAAGGCGTGCCCTATTCTGGGCGGTTAGAGCACCGATGCACCGTACAGTGCCATTGACCGGACAACCCCCGTGTACAGCCGTCTTGTAGCGACGCTGGGTCCACCCAAGTTGGGTAAAAGGCGCCCAAGAGCGGACGCAGTGCCGACCAGCTTTGGAGCAAGCTGCCAAAAGTGGAAGAGCCACCTCCCGTCAAGGATCAGGCCCAGATATTTAATGTGGGCCCGGACCGGTACAAGGACCGAGTTGACCATGATTGAGGCGCCAGGGCCACCCGTGACCACGACGGGGCCCATGAAATAAAAGGGCCTCCGTCTTGTCCAGGGCCACCCGTAAGCCCAGCGCCTCAATGCGCCTGACCACCAGTGAGGCTCCTCTGGTGGCCGGAGGTGTGGGCGGAGGCTCTAACTGCCCAGAATAGGGCGCGCCTATGGCGCCCACAGAGAGTAATGGCGGTTAGAGCCATACGCGGATACCGCACCGTGTCAACGGAGGCGGCGTGCGCATTGGCTGGTTCTCCCCCGTGGGATTTGGAGGCGGAAGTGCTCGCCGAAATATATCGGCGGACGGCTGAGTTTCGAATGGGCAGGGGCAGTAGGCCCCCTCCCGAAGAGGTGTGCGAGTGGCGCGAAGCCGCCCGCCAAGCCACGATGGCTCGTTGGTCGTCCCGGCTGGAGGCTCCACGTGCTGGCTTTGTCGCCGTGGAGGCGCTCCAGCCGGTCATCCTCGAGTGGGCGGGGAGGCAGCACGGGACTCTTTCCTTCCGGCTGACGCAGGTGCTTTCCGGGCATGGTTGCTTCGGCAAGTACCTGCGCTCGGTTGCCAGGAGGGAACTGAGTCCCGCCTGCCACCACTGCAACTGCAGTGAGGACTCGGCTCAGCACACGCTTATGGATTGCCCAGCCTGGGTGACGCAGCGTCGGGCCCTCATTGCAGTCATTGGAGAGGATCTGTCATTGCCGGCCGTCATACGCTCCATGGCCGGCAGTGATAGATGTTTTACCGCGGTCGCATCCTTCTGCGAGGATGTCATCTCGCAGAAGGAGGCGGCGGAACGGGCCCGGGAGGAAGATCTCCACTCGGACCCCATTCGCCGCCGGCGAACCGGGCGGCAAAGACGCAACTTCCAGCGCCTCATGCCGCCCTGAGTGTGGCCACGGGTGGTCGGGACGGGCTTTCCCCTCCACCCGCTATAGTGGCCAGCCGCGAGGAGGCGACGTCCACGTGTGCATGGATGCCGCCGAAATAAGAGTTACCCTAAGGTGGTGCCCGCTGTTTGCGGGCACAGCGCTAGGAGGGATCCTGATGTCCTACCAAAGTTGTTCCAGGATTCCTCTTATTTTAGGCGCAGTGTCGCACACCGTGTGGTTTTAGTCGGTTCAATTCCGACACACTACCCCACTGAAAGCCCCGGTGGAGTGACGGCCCGTGGGGGTTTCCACATGTAAAAAAAAAAAAAAAAAAAAAAGACCGCTTTAGTCAACTTACGAGAACGTAGTGGTCGTGAACATGTCGTTCGCGCAGTGCTTGACAGCGGTACAAGGTTAGATTTGGTTACTAATCACATAGAAAGGTTAATATTTGGCATTAATAACATGACGTCACACTTCGTAAACAAGTCGTATTAATATGACATCATTAAATAATTGTTTCAGTACTGAATTTCTTTGTTTTATTTTACTGTCAATTACAAATGAAGGCCCATATCGTGATATAAACATTTCTGACCTAAATATCCCCTCTCATCTCTGTTTAGCTGACCCTACCTTTTACAAACCTGCTGATATGGACATTTTAATTGGTTTTTGGGACCTATGAAGGTCTCAACGCATATAGCTAAGTAACGGGAAACCAATCGTATTCGAAACCAGGCTAGGCTGAATCGTGTCCAGTCCTATCAGTCGCAATAAAATCACCTTACTTTCTAATGATATAAGGAGTCATTTTACTAAATTAGATTCCACTGATTATGTTAGATTTGGGCGAAATTCGATATGATTTAAGTAACTTTGGCCAGTTAGAGGAGAGTTGGGTAGTTGTGACATAACCTACGAGGAATTTAACACATTATTGGCACAAATCGAACAATATTCAACTCACGCTCACGCTAACACCACTGTCTTCAGACCCTGCTGATTGCACTCCGATGACACCAGGTCAATTCCTTGTCGACCGACTCATGGCCCTTTTTTTTTTTTTTTTTTTTTTCTCGTGTGGGAACCCTCGGGCCTTCATTCCACCGGGGTTTTCGGTGGAACGGTGTGTCGGAATCGCACCGACTAAAACCACACGGTGTGCCATACTGCGCTTGAAATAGGAGGAATCCGGGAACAGCTTTATTAAGACATCCGGAGCCCTCCTAGCGTCTGCCCGCACTATGCGGGCACCATCTACGGGTAACCTATCCATAGGGCGGCGTCCAGACACACGCGGACGTCACCTCCTCGCGGCTGGCCTAAAGCGGGAGGAGGGGAAAACCCGTCCCGACCACCCGCGGCCACACTCAGGGTGGCATGAGGCGCTGGTAGGCGCGCCTCCGCCGCCCGGTTCGCCATCCTCCCGGGTCCGCTCCGCCGCCTCCTTCCGCGAAATAACATCTTCGCAGAAGGTTGCAACCGCGGTAAAATTCCTGTCGCTACTGGCCATGGAGCGTATAACAGCCAGTAGCGTCAGATCCTCTCCGATGACTGCAGCGACGGCCCGACGCTGCGACGCCCAAGCGGGGCAGTCTGCAAGCGTATGTTGAGCCGAGTCCTCACTGCAGTCGCAGTGGTGGCAGGCGGGACTCAATTCCCGGCTGGGAGTGCGCTCGCGACTGAACCACCCATTAGCCATGCATACCATGGTCACGCACCAGGGGTAATTTTTAACACGGGACTCGGGGTAATTTTTTATAGAGGTTTTCTTCCTCACAGTCCAGGCAGTTAAGCCAAGATCCTCGCCCCCGATAGGAGCCGCGAGACTTAACCACGACACTCCTTTCAGGATTACGATATGCCGACGGTGACATCGAGATAAATCTCCAAATACCTGTTTGGTGGCAGTGTGAGTGCACGCCGAACCCGTCCTCCTTCTCCACTGTGAACAGCGGAGAAATTCCGACCGATGGAAGGATCCCGCCTTGGTGGTTTTTTATTGAGGTGTCCTTCCTCACAGCTCCAAAGAGCAAAGAGCCAACAGAGTAATCGGCATACCAGCCCGCTCTGTTGGGCCAGGCCTCGACCGAGTGGCCGAAGAAAGGTGGCACCTCTTCTAGCCAGAAGATTAGCCGTTGGCGATGACGCCCTCCTCAAAAACAGAGGTGGCGGTGTCATCGCCGACGTTGCCCAGGATGCACCACGTGGAGGTTTTCTAGCCAGCACCCCGACCAACTCATGGCCCTGCCTCAGCCAAATTTTGAGGAGCATTCCAGTAACCACTTCAGTTGGTAGCAGCGTATTAAGCAGTTCCGCCAGCCTTTTCGGACTAGATGAGACAAGAATTACGGCTATGCACCCGGGATCTGACGGAGTCAGCCGTGTCGCTGACGCCAGGACCTCAACTGGCATAATCCGAAGGACGTTTAACCGGATACGACCATTGCCAGTATGCCATTAGCCATAGCAATAGGTCGCATCCTTGTCCTTAATAAGTAAGTTAATGGAATCTAATTCAGTATAATGATATATCATTAAAAAGTAAAGTTTTATCTTATTTCTCGTCCCTGGTCCTTAACAATTATGTTATGGTGTACAATAATCCTGAAGTAAAATACTTACACCAACAACTCAGTGCTTAATCGTAAGTTTTTAAATGTTTAAAAATTACCTATTTTGCTTAAGGTTGTTACTTCTAAATTAGTTATATTTTTTCTCTATAACATAGGGGAACAGTCGAAACACCACCCATGGACAACTGCAACTCAAGAGTCGTAAGTGTGCTGCCCGCTTTTAAAGGGAAAGAAGAGAGGGGGGATTAAGGGAGCTGAAAGAGGAGAGGGGAAGATGGGCCTCAAGAAACTACACTAATTTCAGAGAAATGCAACACAAGCGATATTTCACAACTGGTTTTCTGTGTGGCCGTGGTATCGCACCGATCGTGCCTAAACATAGCTCTACCACGATAAAGTTAAGTGTGTACAAAAGAGTTTATTTTATAAACATACCTAGAATGGGTATATGTTGACAATCTGTTTGTTACTATTCTTTGGGGAATATATGTTACATTCGTTATTAATCTATTTATCGTAACCAATGTAAGTAGCACATTTATCAAATAAAACTTGATTACTGGTCACCAATAAATCATTTCGATGACATTTAAACATGTAATATCAGTGATATGGCTTATTCACGAGGAGTAGTTTCTACGTAGGAGAAAGAACTAGAAGCGTCGCGAAAAAGACTGAAGCTGACTGACTCAGCTGAAGTAGTTGCTATAAATGTTTTATGTAAAATACATTACTAGGGAGAAGCCTTTAAATTAAAAAAAAATATATATTTTAACAGCCTAAGAAATTAGTTTTTATTTGATACTGAAGGTCACTGAAGTTAATTTTACTTTATAGTAAATCAGAATATATTTAGATAAATGTATATTATATTCCCAAGGCTTGCAATAGCATTACGTTAGCTCGACTCTCAATTGTTTGGGTATTTATGATGAACCAACAATAATTCCCTTTTAACCTTTTTTTCAGTGTGGGAACCCCTACGGGTCATCACCTCACCAGAGCTAACGGAGAGGTGGTATGTTGGACTCGAACCGACTAAAACCACACGGTGTTCCGCCACAAAGGGTCTATTGCAAGGGACCCGGGAATACCCTAACAAGGAAGCCTCCGGTAACCACACCGTGTAGGGGGTCTGGCCCCCTCTTCAGTTTAGAGAGGTACAAACACGTCGCGCCACCGTCTCAGGAAAAATTTTTTGGACTACTGGTTTCTGTGAGGCCGTGGTGTTGTGTATGACGGGCCATTTGTGCATACAGAATTTTGAATATACAGAACGATATAACAACATTAAGGTAAACACGTTTGGAGTATAAAGTTTGTAATACACTTAGAAGATATAGATTTATTACAAACGTATAGCGTTCACTATAAAAAGATGTGCCCTGTGTAATCCACACTAATTTGAAACTACAGATGAGTGACAAAATCTACCGTTTGTACACCAATATCTCTTAAATTTATAAGTGTTTCAGATAAACAATTTTTAGATTAATTATACAAGGACGATATTGAAAACGCCATCAAATGAATTTACATTTGCCGAATTTACAAAATCTAAAGCGTCCACTACATGTATGTAATGGACGCCTTAGATTTTGTTCGCTTTCGCATTCGCTTGTGTGAATGAGTGTCACTCAATTCGATAGTCATGATTTTTGACAAACGTCATCATGAAAACAAACTATGTCACGCAACTGTCAATCACTGATAGGCAGAGCTAACTGACACATCGACGGTGGTAAAAACTGACAGCAAAATCTGCCGAGTAATTATAGTTTAAGAAAAATAAATGAATTATATGTATGATAGTATTAACAATTAACATAGTGAAGATATTAAGCTAAAAAGGACTTGAGATAATTTTTAATTATACGAGACGTGACAATAATTTACAAAGAAGCTTACATTTCAGACAACTTCTATTATGATGTATGTAAGTATTTTTTTCTATAATCAGAACTCGTTTTACTGGAAAAAAAAAACAAAGACGCAGAAGAGACCCGTAAATATGTACAGAACTCATAAGACTAAAATTAGTGTGGGATTATAAGATTATTTATCGCTTAAGCGTCTTACGTGACAACGTTTTGTGATAAAGATTTATTATAAATAAAGCATTACAACATTAATTACGCATTCAGTTTAGCATTTTCGCGTGTTCTGAAACTGTATCCCACAGGCCATGAAGCTTTTAGTAGTGTTGGCTGCCGTAACGGCTTGTGAGTCTTTTAATTACATTAGCTTTCTACATACCATGTTTTCACAAAAAATGAGTCATTTTAGGGGCAGCCAAGGAAGGTGAAGGGGACGTAGAGAAGGTGCTGGCAACGGAGGACCGTCATCTCTTCCTATCCTTGTCTACTTTCACGTCTCTCGTATAGGAACGTGTAGACAAAACTTTTGCAAAATATGGATTCCTGGTTCTGGATAACTACCGACACCAAAACATTGAACATTGATTAGTTGCACCATATGTAGAATACACAATTTTTTACTGGCTTGGATATCGAACCATCATTCTTGCGAGGAGACTATTGTGGTTATTGTGACGGCTTCATCATTCGCGTCATTAAATTTGAACACAATATATTATTTTTTACCACTTACTCTTTTACTCTCTACGTACATATATGTTGATTCGTTGTTTTAATAAAGGAATTTAATATTTACAATACTTTTCCATTTGACAGTATGCTGTGGTAACGCTATCCCCGTCGTTCCTGGAGATAACAGTCACTATGTGGAGGGTGAAAGCCGCTACATCTGGATGCCGGATGGTGAGGGGATTCCTCATCTAGTAGACTTACATGTACCTATCCTTGTCTACTTTCACGTCTCTCGTATAGGAACGTGTAGACAAAACTTTTGCAAAATATGGATTCCTGGTTCTGGATAACTACCGACACCAAAACATTGAACATTGATTAGTTGCACCATATGTAGAATACACAATTTTTTACTGGCTTGGATATCGAACCATCATTCTTGCGAGGAGACTATTGTGGTTATTGTGACGGCTTCATCATTCGCGTCATTAAATTTGAACACAATATATTATTTTTTACCACTTACTCTTTTACTCTCTACGTACATATATGTTGATTCGTTGTTTTAATAAAGGAATTTAATATTTACAATACTTTTCCATTTGACAGTATGCTGTGGTAACGCTATCCCCGTCGTTCCTGGAGATAACAGTCACTATGTGGAGGGTGAAAGCCGCTACATCTGGATGCCGGATGGTGAGGGGATTCCTCATCTAGTAGACTTACATGTACCTGCTGATGAAAGTTTTCTGCAAACTAGAAATGGTGCCGACAACGAGTACTGGCTTTTTACAAGGTATTCTACAGCTTGTTATTTTTATGGGATTTGTTTGAGTTGTCATAGGCATAACAACTTCCTTATTTTATCCTCAGGCAAAATCGCAATAACCGTCAAGTCCTTGTCCATGGAAACATCAACTCTGTTAGAAATTCCAACTACAATGCTAATCGTCCCCTGAAAGTAATCGTTCACGGATGGAACAGTGATGGAAATTCAGCCATTAACCCTCTGATCACTTCTGCTTTCCTTGACGCTCAAGACTGTAACGTCATTGTTGTGGATTGGAGACGTGCCGCTAGACTGCCTGTATACTCAACTTCCGCCAATGCCGTTCCAGGTATAGGACAGTTCCTTGGGAATTTCCTCGTGTGGTTAATTAATAATGCTGGTGGTAACTGGAACAATGTGCACTTGGTGGGCTTCAGTTTAGGTGCTCACGTTGTTGGTAATGCTGGCCGCACCGCCGGCCGTCGGCCTTCCCGCATTACAGGTGATTTTATAAATATTATATTTTTCTCATAAAATTATTCAATAATCTAATGTTTTCCTGCTCTCTTAATACCATAATGTTGGGAATAATTATATTAATTCCACATTTATACATAATTTAAGGACTGGACCCCGCTGGACCGCAGTGGGGGGGAAACTCGCGTGCTCTGAACCGCAATGATGGTCAATACGTTGAGGCGATCCATACTGATGGTGGACTTCTTGGAATCTTCGACCGGATTGCTGACGCTGACTTCTATCCAAATGGAGGAAGAAACCCTCAGCCTGGATGCAGGATTAGCACTTGTTCGCATAGTCGCTCATACGAACTATTTGCGTCGACTGTTCGTAACAACCACCTCAACGGCAGGGCATGTTCTAACGTAAATCAAGTTTCTAATCCAAATCAATGCACCGGTGCCACGCTGAGGATGGGTAACGGAATCGTAAATAAAAGAGGGTACGTAGAATATTTGCAATTTTAAAATTAATAAGTATCTATTTAGATTTTACTACACTCAAGTCGCTATAGCTCAATTAAAAATGAAATACTTATATTTACTACTAATGTAATTAATGTATTCATAAAGGTATTATTTTTCTTATTACAGATCTGGCATCTTCGCACTTACGACCAGGAATTCATTTCCATTTTAAATAACTTGGTAGCATATGACCTATGAATATAAAAATAATTACATGATGTAACATACATATATATATATACATACATATATATATATATATATATTGGTTTTACTTTACTTTACTCCAAGACTTACTAATATCGAAGACCAACAACTTGTTAGTGATGTCTTTAAATAACTATTTATTAATATTTTGAAACTACACATCTAAGCCCAAGCATCTATTAAAATTACATAACAAGGAAAAACTTAATAGCGCTTTCGAATGGGTTGGCTCGACCGGTGTGATACCACGGCCTCACAGAAAATCGGTTGTGAAGTAACTTTCGTTACATCTTCTTGAGTTTATCTACCCTACCTCATACCCTTCACTTCTTTCTCATCTAATCATAACCCCTTCTTCTTTCCCCTCTCCGTATCGCCAAATCCCTCATCCCCCTTAAAGGCGGTCAGCACACTTACGACTCTTGAGTTGCAGGTGTCCATAGAGGGTGGTTGTCACTTACCATCAAGTGACTCTACTGTTCGTTTGTCCCCCTATAACATATAAAAGCACTATAAAAAGGAGAAAGACTATAAAAAAATGTTAGGTACAAATACGAGGCTGAAAAGATGTGAACTTTTAGGAATAATGTAAAAAATAAACATTTCTATGATATTTTGGGAAAAACTGAGTAAAATTTAAAAACTTAATTAAAAAAAATACATTCTTTATGAAAGTTTATTAATTAAACCCTTTTAAGTATGAGACAGAATAAAACACTTATCATATATGAAGGGTCCACTGCAAAAAGATAATTGGGTTTTAAATTTATAAACGGTGTAAAAAAACTCAGACCTGAAGATAATAAAATATTGATTATTAAAATTAAGTAACATGCATCATAGTATTATTACTTTGGAAAATAATCATTCTTAGGCTATTATAATGATCACTGTCCACACTGCGTTAACAGATTTTTAAAGTTTTTTTTTTGAAGTTCATCGTAATAACGTCTCGTTTTAGGCCTACAGATTTTTTTCAGGAAATGCAGATCGTTGTATTTTTCTGTTTTTTTGGCAGCTTGTCTTTATGCGCTAAACCAGGTAATTTGAATTCACCCTCATTAACTGCCTTCATAGACCGAAAAGAAACTGGTGTGTTGACCACACTTGGACTTCCCATGGACTATGATTAAAGTTTCTGTGAAACATGAGCCGTCTCTTTCTGTACTCTAAATTCACGCACAGTTCTTATGGGAAAAGGACAAGTTTTTTGTAAAACGGTTTCAGAAATGCAGTTCAGCCCTTGAATGCATCTTGTGAGCATTCTGACACCTAACAAAGAATTGGCGGGATCGCAGCTGATTTGACAGCAAGTTGGCCGTCAGTGCGAGGCGATGGATATTTATCATTATTGCCGTGAACACCTGTGACGTTGAGCGTTCTAGCCGTGTAGCCAAAATATTGAAAACATATTTATTTCATGACTGCAAGCGATATTGCTAAGTATGTAAACAATATTTCTAACTACATTGTCATGCGACCGAATGGCATTACTCGTTAAGATTTAAAAATTTTGGGACATTCATCATTATTGCAATGGACCCTTCATATGGAATTATAAATTGTTGCAATAAAAGATGTGTAATAACTTTATACACAGTTATTTAATTTAAATATTTTTTAATGTTAGACAAAAGTTAAGTTTCATCAGCTTTGGTCATTTTTTAACAAGTTTGTCTATAGCCATTGTATATAATAATTCCCTCTAAAATGGAACTAAAAAAACGAGTTAAAGAAAATGTTGCCTCCTTTTTGTGTTTTTATAGAAAATAATAAAGAAAAACATAAAAGCTTTTTTCGAAAGCTCTGAAGTTATTTGCAAAAAACAGTAATTAATTATATATAACAGCTATTAACTATATTATATGATATATATATTATATAGGTATTCAGGCAAATCGTTAAGTCTGCATTGTCTCGAATTACTAATCACAGTAATCACCTTCAATTTATTTTTCCTACTGTTATTAATTTTAGCTGGCTGTCGGTCACCTAAGACGCTTTTTCGAGTTAATTCGAGTTATTAAGTTATCAAGTTAAATTTAACATTAAACGTATCAAACGTATGTACGTTGTCCCTTACAGCTGTAAAAAAATAAAGCTTTTAAGTCAACGCATTCAAAAGATACGGTCATTAGAGCTTTAAAGTTAAACAAATTTAAACTTTCAATTCGTTTATAAATCAGAACCTACTTCCCTCTATGATACTTCCAACTGACCTAGAAGTAATAAAATTTTGTCAAAAAGAAGGTCTCACAGCCCAATTGAAGGAAAAAGCCACAAAGTTCTTAATATGTTGTCTTATCGCATAAAAAATACTTCTTGCTATATACAAACTTATATCTTGAAAAACCATATGTATGTGATGTATAGGATACATCGCAGATAACTTTAATCTAATTTACTCTGTAGCGGTTCTTCATTTCTAGTAATCTTCATCATGAATAATTACCTAGAAGAATAAAATATCCATCAGTACTTATGATTTCACAATCTGAATCAAAGATAAAATGTAATTTTCCAAGACATTTGGTATAAGCATAAGCCTATACAGCAGGAACTAATGTACACGACGGTGGTTTGACTAAAGTCGGACAAAGTCCTTGAGTGTCCTCAACGTCAGGATTGGTATCGTGGTCCTCGGCGGTAGGTTTTCCCGGTCAAGTCCAGCTCACCCCTCCGATAGTCAATGAGCGAAAAGCGATATCTTCCAGACAACCTTTGTTTGGAAACAATGGAAAGAAAAAAGTGGTAGATGGTGGCGTACTATATATGTTAAGGGATTGAGCGATAATACAACAAAGATGGAGGTACATAGAGTATTTAAATGCACATACATAAATATTCCAATATGTATAAATACACACGAAAATATATACAAATATATATTCATATACACACATGTACCATTTCACAAAAATGTATTTGTGTGTCCCCCTATAATCATTCTATGTCATCCACCTCTTTTGATATTTTGAAATCTTTACTTTATCTTTATCGATAAGAAAACAATGTAAAACCAGAATGACCGAAAACTTATAGCCAGGAATTGAATATCTGAAGGGAGGTATCCAATGACACCAATGCGTGTAGAAGATCCGACAGCCCTAGAATATAGACCCATTTACATTTGAAGACATTATTCCAACTTTTAAGCTTTTGAGGTATCAAAATAAGGAATAAAAAAATTAATATTGCCCAAAAATTTCGTCCATACTGAATCGATTTCAATACAATACCTTTTGTTATTGTATTTATAGTTCACTTTAAATCTGAATAGAATATTTCACCTCTGAGGTGGAAAATCAAGGAATGAAGAATACATATTATGCGATATTTTCGTCATTTCTAAATCAATTTTAGTACTTTTTTTTAAAGACAACTTCCGCATTAGGATTAATTCCTTTGTCGCGGGGGGCTTTAAAACATTTAATCAACGAGCACAAAGAACACAAGAGACAAGAATTTCAGTCAGGGTCACTAACCACTAGACCAACAGGCCGTCTATAATTATTTAAATAAATTGTAATTGTACTCTTTGTGTTCGTTGATTGGATGTTTGTTAAGTGCATATGTGCATATCTGATAGACAATAATTGTCCGATCTCTTAGTTGCCTTTTACAACTCCGGGACTAGATGAGACGGGATGGCCTCATTCTACTCTTCAATATACTCCAATTTCCTTTCAGTATACTCCTAATTTTCTCATTTAATTACCTAAGTGTTGAGACGATATAGACTTGGCGGTTTAACGCAAGGGGGGTAAAATTGTAAGCAGCGGAATGTGTAATATCTGTGTGGTACCGTTACCTCGTAAAAGGCTTGCTTCTTACGCATACTGTTAAATTATAATTTGTAATAAATACTTATCAAAATTATTTGATTCATATGAAAGATATTATTTTAATAGACTTTTTTGGCAATGGTACAATACCTCTAATCCGATCAATACTCCTATTGAAATGAATTGATAAATTGATAAAACAAAATGATATAACAATAAACTAGGTATATACCAAAATGAAAAACTTGATTTTTTCGGTTAGACTTGATAGAAAGTGGCCACCCGCAACTCAAGGATCACAAGTGCGTTGCCGGCCTTTTAGGAGTAGGCTCCTTTCTTGAAGGTTAGAACGTTGTATCGGTCCGCAAATACGGCAAGCGACAAATTGTTCATCAAGCTGATTATGCGATTCAAAAAACTTCTGGAAAAGCGTACAGTGGTGGATTGCGAATGTCATCCAGGTAATGGGAATGAAAGTTTTGTTGCGTAGGACGATGGCGGAAACCAAATCAAAAACCTTACTAGAGAGTAAAGGCAAGTTATTAACTTAGTCTAAAGCTCAGACATTGCAAGATGCTCAGACATGCAAGATACAACTATATAAAAAAAATCATTTACCAAATATAACTCATTACGATTAAATGAAGCTTGTTAAATTAGTCAGCATGTACCTTTTTATAAGACTGCAATCTAAATGAAATATAGTGAGAGTGGCGTTGATCTTATTGGTTCTTTGAGTCTGGGATACACTGGTCAACTCACATAACGCCCACACTCAAATAGGTTACGCAATTGATACACATAATCAATAATCTAATTAAAGAAACACCGAGCATAGCTATATATGTTAAAGAGATGATCTATTTCATTTTCAATAAGATTATCTGATACCTACATATAATTTTATATTTTTTAATTAATTACATTAATCTTTAATCAACAATTTAACGGAATCTGTTATGATTCAGTGAAATGCAATCGTTTTAAAAAAAATTGACTTTCTAATGTAGCTAAACTTTTTACCCCAGACGAAAAAAGGCTGTATGGAATGCAAAGGGCATGGGGCGTGGATTTCAGGTGCAGTATTAAGTTTCTGTCGCTTCGATTCCAACACACGTTCTGCCAAAAAATTCAGTTCTCTTTATTCTACACAATTAAGGAAAGTTCACAATATTTCAAACAAACAAAAAAATGGCACAAACGGCGGTCATATCGCTAGTTGCGATCATTTACAGACAACCTCTAGATGGACAGATGCAATGGATTCGTAGATTGGGCAGTTAATAGATGTACTTAGAAGTTGAGCTAAGAAACAATTTACATTATTATAAAAGGGAAATTTTAAATAAAAGAAATATATAAACTCGTATATATATATATATATATATTCATACATACCTTACCTACATATGTACATATATAGATTGATACAAATACAGACATATATACTCCTATATACCAATTTAATAAATAAATATATGAAATATTACTGTGACAGATAGTGATCACTTAACAATTTTTTTTTAATTGCAAGTGACTGCACGACTAATAGATTCCGGCAATGCATTCCAGAGGCGAGCTGCGTGTATTATAAACGATTTATGAAGGAAGTTTGTGGAATTTTTAGTTGGTGGATTACCGATGTTTTCTCAGTAACCTCGCATGGGAGGTAAAAGGGAGTAGCGGGATTAAACAAAATATTGTAAAGTAAGGCAAGAATATGAACATTTCTGTGAAGCCGTTTAGGAAGCCACTTGAGCTTAATACGAAATTCAGATATATTATATTTGCGTTAGCCAATTATAAAACGGATGCAGACATTTTAAAGACGCTTAAGTTTATTTAGTTGGTCTTCATTGAGATCAAGATAGCTGACATCAACGTAATCGAGGATTGGTAGGAGAAGAGATTGGACCAGGGCAATGTTAATGTCAGTAGGAAGAAAGCTACGTTATCTTCTTAGTGATCCTATAGATGCAAAACTTTGCGGTTAGTATCCTGTAACTATGGGCCCTAGGACAAAGTTTTATCGATATAAATACCCGGATTTCTTACTTTGTCGCTAATGGGTAAAAGTATGCCATTAAAATTAACCTGAGGGAGCCTCGTCCATTCAATTCTAGGAATAAGTCTAGAACTATCTGCTATAATAGCCTGACTTTTCACAGGATTTACAGTGAGACTATATTGTGTACTGAAAATAGCTATGTGCTTTGAATCTTTATTCACAGTTTCAATTGCTTCCACTAGTTCTAGATTTGCAAATCATCAGCGTAAGGGTGGTAGGATGAAAGAAGTTTAAAAGAAAGTAGTTAATAGAAATTGTGAAGAGTAATGGGGACAAAACGCCACCCTGCGGCACACCAGTAGAGCTATTACAGAAGAAGAAAAGGTTTCTTCGAAGTAAACACGTTGACGGCGGCCAAACAGGTAACTGTGAAACCAATCAAGCACCGTTCTAAAAGTCTCGCAAGTACATGACCATAAGATAGCCATTTTCCATTCCAGATCTAATGTCATCCGTAATATTGATAAAGGTTGTTATAGTATTATGGCCAGGACGCAAACCTGATTGGAAAGGATATAAAAGGTTGTTTTGATTTAGAAATGTATTAATTTGAGTATAAACAAGGCGTTTCATAACTTTTGAAGGAATAAAGGAATGGTAGTATGGAGATTGGGCGGTAATCAGTAAAGGAGACGGGGTTAGGTTTTCTTGGTAAGGGAATACTTTGTGCAACTCTCCATATAGAGGGTTACTGGTTAAGAAGAAGTTTAATATGTGGGTTAAAATAGGTAAAATGATATATTACGGCTGACACAGTCCGTTCCAACCGCCTTGGAAGATATTGATAATATGCTCTTTTTAACATTACAAGCGGATATATGATTAAAATTAAATGGACTGTAATCTGGAGTCCGAAGAGATGAAAGATATTCCAAAGTCTTTGCTTTGGCTTTCCTGTAAAAGTAAGACGAAGCTGTGAAATGTTGATTAAGTTAATCACTGTTTAAATTATTCAGGATTGCTTGATTGACTCCAAGTGATTTTAGAAAATGCTAAAAGCTGGACGCTGTTTTGAACAGATTTGAATGTGTTGACGTTGGGCTTTCCTACACACCTTACTGCAGTGATTGCGTATATATACATATGTATTTGTCTAGGTTCTGGTCGACGTTTTTTCTTTCTTTTAGCTGCAGACTTCTTTGCAATAATTGATTTTATATCCTGCGAGAGCCATGGTAACGGTGACGGTAGATGCTTCATTTTAATTTGTTGAACAGGATCGTGTTTGTCGTGCAACTCTAACAGGCTGGAGGTGTATATTACATTTTTCATTTACAGTTCCAGAATCTAAGAGGTGTGATCAATCGATATTGTTGGCGTCCTCAAGAAGCTCCTCAAGGTTCATGGCACTAAAATTGCGCTGGTGAAGAACTTTAGGTTTTGATTTAGGAGGGTGAATTTTATAGGACAAGAAAATTAGATCATGATAAGAAAAGGAATCAGCGGGACATTGACCAAATCAACATATACTATCAGTTGTCAACATACATACGTCACTTAAATCAAAGCGCCTTTACGTCCTCGACACATATAAGAATCGCTCGTTTAAAAGTGCTCAACAACATTTTTTTCGACTGGGGCTTAAAAATTCATTAGTATCTACATTTTCTCACCGTCTCTAAATTCGAAATTAAAACTGTCCTTTTTGTGATATGGGTAAACGAGTAGACGGAACACTTGATGATAAGTGAGAACTACCGTCCATAGGCACCTGTAACTTAAAAGTCGCAAGTGCTCTACTCGCCTTTGAGTTTCCAGTAACCATAGTCACTAAATGAATGCTGAATGCTTAACAACCGGATTTCTGTGAGGCCGGGTTATTACTCAGTTCGAACCTGCCCAAACGTGCCTAAGAATGGCTCTCCCACGTAAACATGAAACACTTTACACTACCAACATAACAGATTATATTATTTGTCAGAAACTTTTGTATACTTAACTCCGAGTTATAGCTTTGTGTAAAAAGCAACAACTTTTCCTTCTAACGTACCCCTCACTTGCAAGTTTCAGTATTCTTTCTCATAATGTTTATATCTTGAATCCAAGAGTTGTTGACGTTCATGACCTTGTTCCTTAGTATATGAGTGGGACTTAATTATAGTTGGAAAAACCTGGCGCTTCAGTACGCCTCTTTAACGTGGGGAAACCCTTTCTGGCCATCATGTCGTGTGAATCAGACCTACTAAAACCACACAGTACGCCATACTGCGCTTAAAATAGGAGAAATCCGGAAACAGCTTTAGTAAGGCATTCAGACCGCGGTTCAGTATGCATCTGTCAATTCCACCGGGGATATGTGAATGACTATATATACATATATATATGTATATACATATATGTATATTTGATATGTTTTATTACAGTGCTACCGACAACTGCATAGTTCGCGAAGTTAAGTCAAACTAAAATCTAATTATTACAATACTTGGATAACGATCTAGATCATGCCACAAATCATCACATAATTACCGACAAAATCACAATAAAAATCAATACAATACAGTTGTTAATCATTTATAGATATAGCACTTATCGGCTAATCAAGGTTAATCTACCATAAATGTTTTAACATGTTTAAAGGTACCTGCCAAGATAACTTAAACTACCTGTCATGTTAATGGTAATGTTTTTTTACTATTTCTAGAATGTAGTGGTTTTGTATATATTCAGTAAATACCTTTTTTAAACATTGTTTTATTACACCTACACCTATTTTCAACACGCTTTTATTACCATCACCTATAAACTGTAACTGGGTAAGTAACAAATTTATGACGCATTATTAATAATATAATCACAAAGGTACAAAAACAAAATTCAGCCATGACTTCGAAATTAAAAAGCCAGATCTTGGGGAAATGGGCAGGAATACCTTGAGTTAATATGGACAGTAAAATTCTTGGAAACATGCGTGTTATAAAGAATTATATTTCAAAAAAAACAAGGGACTAAAAAAAGTAGATCGAGAAATATTGGTTATAGTCTTAAAAGAAACCCTACTAATAAATCAAGTGTACTTATAAGTGTAATAATAACTATACTATAAAATAGTTAAATAATAAGAGTACACCATAATGCAGTGTATACATACGAGGATGATGAGATTTATATGTTATTTATTTTTATTAATTTTTCTATGGTATAAGGGGACAATACACGGGTCACCTGATGGTAAATTACTTCCGCCGCACACTTGCAACTCAAGAGTCACAAGACTGCTGTCCGTGTTTAAGGGTAGAGGAAAGGGGGAGGGAAAGGAGGGGAAGGGAAAAAGGGTTGGGCTTCTGGTAACCCCACTCAGTTGGTCACACAATGCAAGCATTGTTTAACAACCGGCTTTGGCTTTCTGTGAGGCCGTGTTAATACTTCGGTCGAGCAGGCCCATGCGTGCATATTTGTCACAATTGCTTACAAAGTATAAAATGGACTTTTAGACCGGTCTATAGAAATAAATTTAAAGTGGCTTGTGTGTGACAGACAAATAACAAAACAGATAAAAAAAATCTAAACACATACACAATCTACTACACTACGACAGTAGAGGGTGATAGTAAAAAATCTCTGAGTTTCAGAGTGTGTAATATATGATCAAATATTTAACTACATTTTTGAAGTAACGGAATGCCTCGACTTTCCTTTGTTTGCTTTGGCAATACACTATATTTCTTAATTCATAAAAAATAAGAGATTAAGTGACGCGAAGTATCAGGACAAATAATATACTAGACATTTTTTTTACAATAACTTATGAAACAGTCGTTGTTTATTTACAAAGTGACTTTAATAAGCTGGTTAAAAGGTGAATGTTAAGAAATCGCATGATATACGGCATTGCAATCTGCATACTTTATAAACACACACAAAACAGAAGTTAATATTATATATGATCTCTGTATTCAATTTCATTCTAAATTATTTTAACTACACATATTAATAGTATTCTATATAGCACTCTATATGGCGTGTGCGTAACAGCCTTATGCGTAGTCACTTAGAATATCCTAGGATTTGATTTACATGATTTTTTATGTTTCAGTCATCCGCTTATACAGTGCAAGATTAGAACACTACAATAAATGAATCTCTTGAGGAACGTAGGCAGACGGTGGAGGCAATGTTTGCAATTAAAATTTTAAGACATAAAGTTCACTCCCCAACACTACTAGCCTCGTTTAACTTTCGTATCTCGGCCAAAATAAAACATAGACTCCACTCCACTCTTCTGTCCACCGCTCAAAAAGACAGTTAAAGGTTGGCACTAAATTGGCACTCACCGTATTTACAATATTTTATAATTTATTAACTACTATAGCGATATAATCGATTTGCATGTTGACATTGTCGACGTGCGGAAATATAAGTCCATTACGTTATTAATAATTCATTAATTGAAAACATTGCGGATAAATATTTACATTGAGCTACAGTACAATACAATTTACGGTTTCAAGATTTCTTATTTGTAAAAAAACCTCTTTTTTGTAATAATTGTTTGTTACACACCTATATTTTGTTTATATATTGTGTATTACTTAAAGTGTAACCATACCTTGGTGAAGCTTATCAACAAAATATAATTAAAATATATTACCTATAATTAATATATATATACCTGGATTTATGCAAGTCGAGGGTAAGGAGACTTTTTCAGTCGGTAGTGTTAGTTAGCAAAAATCATTTCTGTAATTAGGAAATAGTGTACTCCTAAGCATACCACCCTGTGGAACGCCATAATTCAACGTTACTTCATTACTAATTAATCTTTTATAGTGACACTTAGTATGTATATGGTTGCAAAATCTGTATGTAACTTCCAATTTCTGTATGAGTTTCGTAACAGAGACAGTGGCAAAAGCTTTTGACAGGTCAAGGAAAATCTACAAAGATTCAATGCTTTTTATTTTATAAGCGACATCCAAAACGTCATCATGTTTGTTATGGTTTAAGTAATTGATTAACATTTTTGCATTTAAGAGTGTGCAGCTAAAGCAGACATTTGTTTGTGTACAGTTTGAAAAGTGCTATTTTTGCAACAGTGATTGAAACTATGTTATCATGCAGAAGTAAGCACGTAACGACTAGATTCAACAAGGCAAGCAAAGCAATTTTCCTTGAGACTAATATTACTTAATTCTCAACTTGAATTTTTTTTCTACAGGTTACCTGAATAAAAGTAAAAAATATTTTTAGCTTTAAATTAAGAAAATTCTGAAAAACTCGAAAAAGAATAAGCAAGTCTTTTGAAGATAATCATTTCTTTTCTAATCTTTGAAGGGATTTTTGAATCGGGGGAATTTTAATTTATTATTGTTTCATCTATCGGTCTTATCATATTCATACCTCTACACAATGTCTTTCAGCACATGGCTAATGTAAGATTATTATTTTATTAAAATACTATTTAAAACAAAGCAATGGAAAAACCCGATAAGACAAAGTTGATTTAAATTATAAATTATCACTTTTGTGCAATCACTTCTGATAAACACCATAGCATGATTGTTGCGATTATAGTAATGTTATTGTTATTGAAAAATTACAAATTTTTCAACATGATAAATGTACGCATAAGGGTATTGTATTGCCGATTTGGTATCATCATATCATCCTTTGTCAACGTGACCTCGCGTCGCTTGTGACGGTTGGAAGGAGTGAGCGATTGGATTTAATGTCATCTGTTTTCGTCTTATCAAGTGCACACATTATTACAGCAGAACAGAAGGATTTCAAAGCATTTAAATTTAATATCTTCATTTTATTTTCATTTTTTTTTTGTGTATATTCTAGGACCGTTTCTTATACAAGAATCACATAAAAAGAGACATAGGGTAGGATAGGGTAGTTGGTATACCATACGTTTCATTGAATCTTGTAAATGTACAATGTTGACGTTTCTATCAATAACTAGGTTTCATTTAATAGTATATTCACCATGCTACTAGAATCATCGTTTAAAAATTAAGTGCGTCATGTGCTACTTCAAACGGTACTTATTAATAGGTGCTGGTTGACATATGTAACATGAGCTCCCACGATAAAAAATTAAAGTTTTTAAGAAAAAACTTACAAATAATGCACCGACCGACATTTTTTTTTTAATCTACTGGTCTTAATACACAAGCGTTGGAATTTGAAGATTTCATTCTTGCCATGGTTTTCTGTCTTGTACAATATGATTTAACATATATCATGATTAATTGCCTCTGCCTAGATTGCTTGTCAGTTTATAATACAATA
Organism: Tyria jacobaeae; assembly: GCA_947561695.1. Classification (NCBI taxonomy): domain Eukaryota; kingdom Metazoa; phylum Arthropoda; class Insecta; order Lepidoptera; family Erebidae; genus Tyria; species Tyria jacobaeae. Next base: position 16,832,019 of record OX387209.1, read on the forward strand.
ATATGGAAAACATATATTGATTTCAGAGTTATACTTTAACATGAGCGTTAGTCAAAATATGTTTTACATACATACTTAAAATCACGCCTGTTCCTGAGAGTAAGGGTAGACATGGTATTGCTAGACTAGAATTTGGGGCCAAACACGTAATAGGGCCAAATTTAGTGTCGTGACCTTTCGAAAAACATGGAGAAACTTGAGATGATATATAGAGGCACCTAAAAAGGATACGGGACGGATAGGGAAGTTTAAGCTGTGTAATCAATAGTTTGAACAGGTAAGGCTTTCAGAAACTTGGAGACGATATTTCTATTTGTAAAGGAAATAAATCTATTGCAAAATAAAAAAAAAACAGTACAGAAAGCCAAAAGCAAAACAAAACATAATACAAAGAGACTATGTAGTCTTCGATAATTTTGATGAATGCTAGTATCAAAAAATAAAATGGGATGGGATTATATATAAATCAATTTGGTTAATATTTGTTGAGTAACAAAACTTCATAAATTAATAACATTGTGAGCATAAGTTGTAAAGTGCTTATGCGATTTGTATGTTGCTTTATCAGATAGATGAAAAATTATTGGATAAAAAAAAATGGTTTAATTTTAAAACATTCATTAAGAAATAAATCTGTCGCTGTTGCTCTTGACATTACACAGAGCGTCATTAGTCGCCTCTAGAAACGCTATCGTATCACGGGCAAGGTGGGCAAGCGACATAAAGGACGATCTCGCATCACCACTGGCATACAAGATTGGTACATATAAAATACTGCTCAACAGAATCGTACCATGACCGCGATGTTGTTGGCTACGAGGCTTCACAGCTCTTCAGGCTTGCTGATAAGCGACCAAACCATCCGAAATTTAGGTTAAGTGGGTCTGCATTCCTATCCTATCGATCTGCTCGCGAACGCAGAATTTGGGATTTATTGTCAATTGGAATTTTTTTTATACTTAAAAATGTACTTGATCACTAGACACTTTGATATGTGTATTTGCGTAAGCCGATTTTTATTATGATAGTTCCCTTTAAGATCTATACAGCTGTAGTTGGCTTAGCAAGATAGGGAGAAAAGTCGATTACGTGAGTTCAATATTAGTAAAAATTAAAAATAATAGTCCAGAATCTGTTCTGATTCTGTAATTTGTGCGAGGTTCTTTTTAAAACTGATATTTTTATTATCTCTAAAATATTTTCCTCAATGTGTCCTCCTGTATGCTAAATACATACAGGTTATTACTGATAGAAAGAAAGACATTCAAAAGATACTTGTGAAAACACCGATAGCAGTCAATTATAGCAATAACTCAGGAGATACTACTTATATATTTATGTTTATGTGTAAGCTAATTGTGTATGTAGGTATATGTGTATGTACATATACCTATATAATATATACATGTATTTATATCTATATTAGATATAGTGTAAGTATTTCATCTTGAACAGTATGCCATCCACTCTAATGTTTTATCCGACTGCTCAAGAGGAAGGGTTATATTTTTCAAGTACGTATGTTTGTACGTAGTTCATACGAATGATTTTTCTTTGACGGCCCAGTCGGCTTCATCTGTTGAGTACCATTTGAAGAGTCTTAATAGTGGGAATGAGTGAGTAAGTTATAACATTTCGAGATAACGTCAGTAAAAAAGGAAGGAAGTACTTAATGCGGTCGATTTTTAAATTTCTAACAATTTTTACTTTTATTTAGAACAACAAAGGTGTACAAATATCTATTGCCTTTGAGGATGATGATGGATGGGGGTGAGGGGAAAGGAAAGAGGAGAGGAAAAGGGAGAGGAGAAGTTGGACAGAAGTTGGAGCCAGTATTTTTTTTATGGTGATTTCAATACCTTGCAACAACTCGTAAGATTTGATTGGCAATAGATATGCAAATATGTTATCTATCAGACCGTATGTATATAGTCATAAGGCCTGCCCTCTATTACGTTCGTGGGAACAAATTATAATTGACAAAATGTGGATGTTTAATACACTTCTGCCTTCTCCTTACCGGTGTGACCTTTCGTACATATGTTGCATATGCAAAACATCTGCAGTAAAATGGAAGAAAGAGAAAGCTCAAGATTTAATTAATAAACATTCTAAGTAAGCGTTCACCTTGTAGCACACAAGGCTGTCGTGTTTGACCAGGTGTAGTAGTTGTCACACATGTTGCAGACAACCAAACAGATATACAAAGAAACTAGTCGATAGCAGTAGAAGCCATGTTAAGAGAGTATAGTATGGTAAGGAAAACGTTTGTTAAAACATTACTGTAGTCTACACATATAAATTTAAGGTTTCCATATTCAATAGCTAAGTGGTGTCTACTCTTGTGGCCTTTTAGAGTTATCGCCTACTTATATTTATTTGGCTTTATTTGATAAGACGTAATTAATGTCAGACTTTCAACCAACTTTAAAAAAGGAGGAGGTTCTCAATTCGACCGTATTTTTTTATGTTTGTTACCTCAGAACTTTCGACTGGGTGAACCGATTTACAAAGTATGTGCGCGACAAATAGACGAATTACTCAATATCACGCCAACCAGTTACTATTCTTTTTTTATTGGAAAGTATGTACTTCAAGGGTAGTTCGATGAGAGTTTGATTAGGTTGTGACAATGGCATCCATGAGAAAACCAAATAAGTCGTAAATGTTATGGTAGACGCATTGAAGTTGCTCTACTTTTTTAAAGTGAATTATTTCACTTTATTAACGTATTGATATAAACACTAATTCTTCATTGCTATTCCATATGTAAACGTTTGAGTTTTATATAATTTTTGGGTGCAGTTATTCTTCAAGAACTTGTAATAAACCAATACGTAGATATGTATATACATACATATCAACATTGATAACATTCATATGCTTGAAAGCTATTAAGATTCTTAACAGAAATAATAGTTTCAAGATTAATTGAAACAAATAATCAATATACTGATATTGATCTTTTAATATAAATACAATGGTTATTTTACTGAGTTAGATAGTTCCATCGTCTAGCGTCATGAAGTGCTTGTTGCTCTTTTCCATCGTTATAGCAGGTTGGTAAATATTCAGTACAAAATACACTCACACAAAGACGCACGCAGACAGACATGTATCTGTACCCAGACTCACATTTTGTGTAACATCCTCTTTATATCTATCTACATAAGCAAAATAAATAGTATTTGCGCTTTTACAATCTGTATTACACTGAGGTGCACTCTAATAATATTTAAATAAAAAAACTAAATACATGTTGTCTTATTTTATATTAGGTTACATTAATAATACTCAAAGTTCTCAAACTATTTGTAACCTTTAAATAATATACTAGTAAAGCTGCAAGTGGATCTCTACTCTCCTTAAAAGATTATCATTGTAATCGGACTATCCCGTTTGCTATAAGTAGTGTATATGCGTGATAAGTCATATTGTCGGTCGTATATCTGTACCGATACAAACAGTGCCACAAATACAAATACATACATTAATATATATTTAGTTAGAAGAAAGAAATAATATCATTACACTTTCTTAAGATTGCTTTTTTTTTTCATTTAAGCCTCTGCTGCAAGCGTTATTAAATTCCCAAATTTGGGTTATAAGGAAGGTGAGAGGTACTTTTATTTACCGGGAGAAGATGGAACTTTGACTTTAATCGATACTGAAGAGCCAGTCGATACAGCTTTCATAGAGAGCTATGTAAGGAACGCCAATAATAATGGCTACTGGTTATATACAAGGTATGTGTATATGAACAAAAGTATACCTTTGTTTAATAATATTGTTTCAGTTCACGTAAAACGGAGTACGACGTAAGGTGCACAAAGCTTTTAAACACATACACACGTAAACTAACGTCTCTAAACAACATAAAGTATTAGCTAATGCTGCACACACTCGACTAAACTTTTGTACTTTTTTTAAGTAAGTAATGGGGTCACCAACGTATGTATGTAGTTAGATCATTAATCAGCTAGATATTTCTAGCTACCGAACTGCCTGGATATGAATTTGTAAATCGTTACGTTACTTCAAATACGAGAATTAAAGGCCAGAGATAGGATGTAACAAAATGAAACGTATTAGAAGGCAAACATAAAAAGTTTGAGCATAATATTTAAATGATATACTTGTAAAATACTTTAATTGAAGTAAATCAAATACAAGATCTTATTTCATTAATGTCAGCATGATATAAGTAAGTAATAATATTTTGATGGTACGATTCTTTGGTTACGTATTACGTACCAGATGCTTGATATAAATCGAGAACGAAGTGAGATAGAATTCGTTTTAGCAAATTGTAAAAGCCTATTTAAATTCTTTAGAAGCCATTAGATTTCTTATCTCCTCCTCACTTTATTTTCATTTTTTATAATAAATATAAAAAATTAAAAAAAAAGTGTAAGATTTATTCCAAAACTTTTCATCTTCATCATAATTATTACTTTTAATACCTTTCAGACAAAACCCCGCAACACCACAAATTTTATCTTCTGGTGACACGGCCTCTGTTATAAATTCGTACTATGACTCTTCGAAAGTCACAGTATTTACTGCCCATGGTTGGAATGGACATGGAGATCACCGAATGAACAAATTATTGACGGAAGGTAAGCTTAAAAAGGCAAGTTACTATGATGAACAGTCGACTTTCGATAATTTGAAACTCAAGGCATACATGAAAAATCACCTAATAATAAACAAGAGTGTGGTCAAAATTCATGTTTTTTATGGCTCCTTCGTTTAACGATGATTTTGCCAACGTCAAGATAGAAAGTTGATTTATTAGTTGCATAGGTTCAAATTTTGTGACAGAAAATAAAATAATAACTGTTTGTGCTTGTGGATCTGTGGGAGAACAGAAAATGGTTAGGGCATCAATGAACAATGAAATACTATAAATGGATTTTGTTTAAAGAAATTAATTTGTAAAGAATTTTGACAAATGGGGTATGCACTAAAGTTAAGAGATGGGCCATATTAACGGGAAAATTTATGATTGTTTATATCAAACACATTATCATTTTGAATTACATTTTGAGAGACTTCCGTACATGATTTACCAATGCATTTTGACATAACCCATTGTAACGTTTGAAGACTATACTTGTTTAGAAGACTATACTGCGCACTGCGAACACACTCATATCTAATTTGCATCAAGTTATAGAGAGTAAGGAAGCCCGGACTTCATATTATTGAATTTTTGCTGGCAAGATACTATTTCTTCTAATTCAAATTACAGAGGGGACCAATTAATATTGATTTTTTTTAATTTATTGAATATTTTTATACACTGTATTATTTTCCGATATCACCTGGCTAAAAATAACTCATCCGACTTTAAAATTTAAAGGTTTAAAATTTCTTAAAGCCCCAGGAAACTAGATGCATAAGTTTCAAATTCGTCAAGTTCATACATTTTAAAATTTATTTGCAGCTTTTCTAGAGGACGGTGATGTTAACGTTATTGTACTTGACTGGAGTGCCGTGGCCAATAAGAACTACATTACAGCGAAAGGGGGCACTGCTGCAGTAGGCAAGGGACTGGGCCAATTCATTAACTGGTTGGTTGAAGCAGGATTTGCATCATATTCCAAAATACATTTAGTCGGCTTCAGTCTTGGTGCTCACCTGGTTGGAAATGCAGGAAGGGAAACCAGTTCTGCTGTCGCCCGAATTACAGGTAAAAATTATTTTATATAGTCTCCAATAACATGCATTATTATTTACTAAGCCTAAATGTTTGTGTTATCATCATTAATAATTTGATAAGCTAAGTTGATATTTTCTCGTATAGGTACATATATGTTTTTACGTACGCCTTTGTTTATAATAACTTAAGTAGATAAGTACACCACACATGAACACATACTGAATAACGTGATCGATTCCATTGTTGCAAATCTCTATACTGCCGTGCAGGCTCTAAAATGCAATATTAGAAAAAAGCTGTTTCGAGAAAACCGAGACAAACTTTTTGACTGTATATTTTTTTATATTACAAAAATTATATTCTTGATTGTTTTTAGGAGAACCTAAAGAGAACATAGATTTTATTTAAAGAAAAATAATAAATTCAGCTTTTAAAATAAGGAACAAATAGGATTTTTCAAAATCTTAACAGTACAGAGAATAAGTTAAAATACTCGATATTATTAGGTTGGCAACTAATAAACCCGCCATCTTTGTACACAAATTTATTTATTTTTAAGTATACAAAACCAAATTATTTCTCAACTATATAAACACCGTCGTTTTCTATCACCTACCGCCAACGCGCTGGCAGAGACAGAATGCCATCCACGTAGAAGTTTTTAGGCTTTTGATAAAAAAAGGTGGTAAGGTCACTTTTAAGGTGGTCTTTATTTTTAATTTTTTTATCTGATAAGTATAGAAAACGAAATAGATGATAATCTGAGGGCATAATGTCTGGAGAGTACGGTGGGTGAGGAAGGCCAGCCCAGCCAAGCGAAAGTTATTTTTCACGAGTCGCTTTTGCTACATGTGGTCGTGCATTATCGTGCAAAAAGTATACTTTATTTTGATTTTTCGGTAATCTCCCTGCTACTTTATCCAGCTGGTCGGCGCTGCGTCCGCCCTTGGGCGACTCTTGCCCAACCTGGGTGGACTCAGCGTCGCCACAAGACGGTTGTACAAGGGAGTAGTCCGGTCAATGGCACTATATGGTGCACCGGTGTGGGCGGAGGCTCTGACCGCCCAGAATAAGGTACGCCTCTGGCGCCCTCAGAGGGTAATGGCGGTTAGAGCCATACGTGGTTACCGCACCGTGTCGACGGAGGCGGCGTGTGCGTTGGCCGGAACTCCCCCGTGGGATTTGGAGGCGGAAGTGCTCGCCGAAGTTTATCGGCGGACGACTGATTTCGGGCCCCCGCCTGAAGAGGTACGCGAGTGGCGTGAGGCCGCTAGCTGAGCCACGATGGCTCGTTTGTCGTCCCGGCTGGAGGCTCCACCTGCTGGCTTATCCACCGTGGAGGCGCTCCAGCCGGTCATCGTCGAGTGGGCAGGGTGGCAGCACGGGACCCTTTCCTTCCGACTGACGCAGGTTCTCTCCGGGCACGGCTGCTTCGGAAAGTACCTGCACTCGGTCGCAAGGAGGGAATTGAGTCCCGTCTGCCATCACTGCGACTGCAGTGAGGACTCGGCCCAGCATACGCTCGCGGATTGCTCGTCTTGGGCGGCGCAGCGTCGGGCCCTCACTGCAGTAGGAGAGGATCTGTCACTACCGGCCGCGGCATACGCTCCATGACCGGTAGTGATAGGAATTTTACCGCGGTCGCAACCTTCTGTGAAGAGGTCATCTCGCAGAAGTAGGTGGCGGAGCGGGCCCGGGAGGGTGACCTCCCGTTCACCCCAATTTGCAGCCGGCGAACCGGGCGGAGGAGGCGCGCCTACCAGCGCCTTATGCCATCCTGAGTGTGGCCGTGGGTGGTCGGGACGGGTTTTCCCCTCCACTCGCAGGGCAGGCGTTAGTAGGGGTCCGGATGTCCTAATAAAGCTGTTCCCCGATTTCTCCCATTTTAAGCGCAGAATGGCGTGTGGTTTTAATCGGCTCGATTCAGACACACCGTTCCACCGAAAACCCCGGTGGGATGACGGCCCGAGGGGGTTTCCACACGGAAAAAAGATAACAAATAGTAATTGCTATGTATTTTTGGTACAAAAAGTACTTACGCTTTTTGTTTTAGTTTATTAATCTCTATATTGTTTTAGGTGAAGATTTTCAGTTCAGATCAGTTTTTTTTGTTGTACCAATATTAGAGCCATGCTTAGGCATGACCGGTGCGATACCACGGCCTCATAGAAAACCGGTTGTAAAGCAACGCTGGCGTTGTATTTAACCTGAATGAGTGGGGTTTCCGGAGGCCCAACTCCTCCTCTCTTCCTTTCCCTCCCTTCATCCCCCTTTCCTTTTTCCCATCTGCTCATCTCCCTCTCTTCTTTCCACTCCCCGCATCCCCCATAACATCACTCTCAAAGGTGGGCAGCGTACGTACGCAGTTGCAGGGGTCTATGACGGTGGTTGTCACTTACCATCTCGTGACCCGTCTGTTCGTCTGTCCCTCTATGGTAAAAAAAAACCGGATAAGGTTACTTGTCATTGTAGACTGAACTGCTATGGCTGTATTTCAGTTAGTATTACAAAATATTTAGACATGCAATGTTAATGCTTTTATAACTTTTTCTATCGTGTAAATAATTGAATCAAAAGGTTCGTTAGATCATTATATTCCACATGCAACTAAAAAATCGTAAAAAGTCTACTACAACTTTTAATTGTTAAGTTACTACTTAATTTACTATAGTTTTACAACTTATTAAAATGTTACTATTTATTAATTTAATAATTATATTTTTTTGTTAAATTTAATTTATTTTAATTTATTTACTTTAAAGACGATTTGTAACTTTGGGCTAAACCCATTAAAAGTTAAACATTAATTATCTAATCTTATAAAACTAGACAGTTAGTTTGACTGTTGAACTCGCCAATGTCAGGAACCACTGATTCGATTTAAAAAAAATGTTTGCTTTAAATAACCCGTTTATTGAGGAAAGCTACTTGCATTAAAGATTAAGTTGGACTCTTAGGAGCGAAGCAGTAAGCATAACCGCAGGTAAAACTGCAGGGAACGTCTAGTTTATAAATATACCTTTATCATATCATGTCATAGTGTACTAAAAACTACAAATTAATATAACTAGAAACTATTTGCAAACATGTGTCACAAAATTCTTCCGAATCGACGCCTACTGCTGGCGTTCCCGATAATTGCCTTTAGTAATATCAGAATAAAGTTTTATATAAACTTGTGCTATCTTACATCTTTTAATTAAAAATAGTTTGTTTTTTGTTGAATTAAAATAATTAATGAACACAAAAGTATGTTATATCCAGTTATTTTAACATCGTCATTGATTTTCAGCGTTGGACCCTGCTGCTCCTCTATGGGGCCGTGACAATGAACGGTTGAATCCTAATGACGCACGATATGTAGAAGTTATTCATACCGAAATTCTCTTACTTGGTTGGGCTGATCCGATTGGTGTTGCCGACTTTTACGCCAACGGAGGTGCCTTGCAGCCCGGATGTTTGTTTGTTAACAGCAAATGTTCGCACGATAGAGCATACGCATATATGGCTAGTTCAATTAGGAACAACCATTTCCTTGCGAATGAGTGTTATACGTTGGCCAATGCCAGGAACAATAACTGCGGAGGTACTCCACTCGCCAATATGGGCAACAGTGATCTGAATAAATCAAGGTAAGGAAGAACATATTTGATAACTAATTTCATTATAGATACTTTGTAAGCTAAATCAACTACTATATTTGTCGGCTACACATAACGCTTCTGAAATTTTGCCACATTTTTCTGTAAAAAACTCTATAGTAGGTACTAAGATAAGAATTTAAAACATTTCGTCTTGTGAATTAACAGATAAAGGAAACCAGACAAAAGAGCACATTCATGCAGATATGGAAAACATTATACTTATAAGTGATATGTTATTTTTTTTTATATTTTCCAGATCAGGCATATTTAGAGTGAATACTGCGGAAGAGTACCCATTCTAACCGCAATCGACATCTATGTCAACCGTCAAAAATAACAAAATCTCCTTTTTATGCATCTGTTTAGACCATTGATATATTTGGTTGTTAGTTTATCAGAAATACATTAATTTAACAAATATCTTATGTTTAATTTACACCCTGTATATCGTTTATTTACTCATAAACGACACGGAAAGAGAAGTCCGTTGCTGGATATAGGATCCCAATGTGCGCTATAGCACTAACATATGTACATAAATATACTGTAAACAATCCATCCATATATGTAATATAACTTTTATTCCCATAAATTCCTTCCCTTCCTTCCCTTCCCATTCTTTTCCCTTGTTCTTGCCGTTCAATGTTCTCAGTCCAAATTTTCCTGTATTTAACTCAACCCGTTTTAAACGGGGTTGAGTTTAAACATATATTTAGTGACCAGATATTGAAAACTTAATGATGTTTTCGATCTTTTCATGATGTTTTCATCATCACATGACCACCTGTTTCGGTTCATAAAAAAATAATGGGCTATGCTTAACGGTTTGTATAATTAATAACATTGGCTGTGTTTAATGGTATTTCCAATCATGTTTTGCAATATCATTTAAAAAGAGTATCTATGATATAAAAAATCTATTAAAATACCGCTCTGGTTTTCGATAAGTAGGATCTCTTTTCGAAAGTGTCGAAAAGGCGACTAAGGGATCGGACTGTCATATTTCGGCAGATAACAGCAATAGGCTTGCCCTGTATTAAGGGAGACTCACATCATCATCAGATGTCTCTTGATTTTTGCAATATATTACTGTACACAGAGCTGTTTTTTTTGTTATTATGTATTAATTAATTAAAAGTAATTCATAATTCAATCTGATAATTACGATTTTTGGAAAGAAGCAATTTTTTTTCTCTTTGACCAACTGTACGCCTCTCATTGATATCACTGTTTGCATGTTTACTATCTTATGGCTGTTAACGACGACCCCTGGCTTGGTTTATTGTACCTGCCTTTTCAACCGACCTAACATACCTATAAATTGTGATTTACTTAATATGACAAGAACATATATTATTATACCTGGACCTCGAGTAAATAATTATGACCTTTCAACCAACAACATGTCATCACCCTCAAAGGCGGGCATCGCAATTACGACTCTTGAGTTAGAGGTGTTCCAGGGTGAAGGTTGTCACTTACCATCAGGTAACCCCTCTCTTCGTCTGTCCACCTAAATAATAATATTAAAATAAAATTAACAGAACAAATATAATACAACCAACTATATTAGTGACAAAAGCATGGAGCGACAAAAGCATGGAGAATCACGCTGGTCTCCTACTATTTCGAGCTGGATCGACCCATACAACAATATATTCAGCGACTCAAGGCAAAAGACAACAGGCCTGAACTGGGAAAAATAATAATGGGAGGGGACGCAAACGCCTGGAATACGTGGTGGGGAAGTGCTTCGGTCGACGCCAGGGGCGAGGATCTTCTTGAGGCAATCGATGAGCTGGGCCTCCATATACTTAATACGGGTGACACCCCGACTTTTGATACCATTAGAGGCGGTCGACGATTTCACAGCCACGTCGACGTTACCATATGCTCGGCTAGTGTGCTGAACAAGGTGGAAAACTGGAAAGTAGAGGAAAACCTCACCAGTTCGGACCACAACGGGATCACCTTTGAAAATTCCTTGCGTAACTCCAGGGGCATGGATGTGCAAAGGACTACGAGGCTGTACAATACCAGAAAGGCTGACTGGGACCATTTTCACCGTGAGCTGAACCATCTCAAACAAATAAGACAACTCGAGGCAGCTCATATAGAGAAAATAAACGCTGTTGAAGAACTGGAGGAGATGGTCTAGAGGTACACAGTCAGCATTACTGGGGCGTGTGCAGCCTCAATCCCGAAAAAAGCACAGTCGCAGAGGCTTAAGGTTCCGTGGTGGTCTGAAAAGCTGGCTGAGATGAAGAGAGAGGTGACCACCAAGAGACGACGCATTAGATGCGCCGCACCTATACGCAGAGATAAAGTCGTGGGTGAATACCTATTAAGTAAAGAAAAGTATGAGACGGAGGCGAAAAAGGCTCAAATAAGAAGTTACAAGGACTTTTGCTGTAAACAGGACAGAGAGGGGATGTGGGAGGGGATCTATCGAGTAATTGGTCGGTCCACAAAGAGAGCTGAAGGTCAACCACTGGAAATTGATGGCGTGACTATGGATGCAGAAGGGTCAGCGAGGCTTTTGACCGAAACTTTCTACCCTGACGATCTAGAGGGGGAAGACTTCCTCGAACAGGCCGAAATAAGAGAGAAAGCGAGGGAGGTGACAGGGGGATTCTGTGGAGAATGCCGGGACTCCCCTTTCACCTTCGTCGAACTCAGTATGGCGCTGAAATCTTTCAACGCGAAGAAGGCCCCAGGCTCCGACGGGTTCACAGCCGACATATGTAGTCACGCCATCAAAAACGAGCCCGAACTGTTTCTCTGCCTAGCGAACAAGTGCCTGGCACTTCACCACTTTCCGAGGGTGTGGAAAGAAGCAACTGTCGTCGCCCTCAGGAAACCAGGCAGAGATAGCTATATCACTCCAAAGCCCTATAGGCCCCACGGACTATTACCGGTACTTGGCAAAATACTGGAGAAGATGATGATGGCTAGGCTCCGTCATCATCTTCATCCACGTATAAGCCGAAACCAGTACAGGTTTATGCCCCAGAGGAGCTGTGAAGACGCCCTCTATACCCTAGTTCAACACATAAGATCAAAGCTGAACGAAAAGCTGATCGTAACACTTGTGTCCTTGGATATAGAGGGCGCTTTCGACAGCGCCTGGTGGCCGGTTATTAAACTACGACTGGTCGAAGAGGGATGTCCGGAGGGCCTCAGAAGGGCTACAAGTAGCTACCTGGAAGAACGACGGGTCCGGCTGAGGTATGCTGGCAGGGAATACAGCAAGAACACTACAAAGGGCTGCGTCCAGGGTTCCATAGGTGAACCAATATTGTAGAACTTGCTCATAGATCCCCTACTTAAAAGCCTTGAAGTTAGAGGGGAATACGCGCAGGCTTTTGCTGACGATGTGGTCCTCATCTTTCACGGAAAAACAGCGGCTGAAATCGAAAGACATGCCAGTGCCACTCTCGACCATGTTCAGGCGTGGGGGGTAAGGAACAAATTGAAATTTGCTCCACAAAAGACAAAAGCTATGGTCATTACCCGAAAACTCAAATATGACACCCCACGCCTGAGTATGGGCGGGAAGGACATTGGCATGTCAAAAGAGATCAAAATTCTGGGTCTCATCATTGATAGTGGCCTAACATTTAACGCACATTTAGCAGGCGTATGCAAAAGGGTGACCAACATCTACCAACAGCTCATCAGGGCGGCAAGGGCGAGTTGGGGCCTCACCCGGAAATTATACACACCATTTACACGGCGGCGGTGGAACCGGTGGTTCTGTAAGCAGCCAGCGTGTGGGCGCCCGCGGTGGAGAAACTGGGGATCAAAAGGAAATTAAATTTCCTGCAGCGTGGCCCCCACCTGATAACTGAATGTCCCAGTTTTGATAACCTAAGATATAACCTGGAACAGACAATACGAATAAAAGTTACAAAGGAAAATCTAGGTCAGATAATGGATAGCAAATATAGGAACAGATTCTTAGAATACTGTACTAAAATAATAATTAGAGTTAACAAACGTAATAAATTAGAGTAAATTATTATATATTAATAATTAAATAGTTCTTTAAAAATATGTAATAACTAGTATGGTAAGAAAATGTAAAAAATTAGAATAACTAGAAATAGAAAAATGTAAAATAACGTCAGATAAACAAATGTAAAAACAATAGCAATAACTCCCTCCCTTAATAATGTATAATTAAAACTAGAATTAATATTAATTAATGTATGAACTACCCATAATGTAAATTAAAAACCTGTCTAAATTTATTTACCCGTGTAAGACACAAAAAAAGTAATAGTAAAAAGAAGAATAGCAGGCATCCCACCTGTAGCAGCATGAAAGGTCGTATGTAAGAAAGAACAGGAATGCGGAATGGCAGTGCGAGAGGCATACAAGCGAGAACTAGTATGACTGTTGTAGACTAGGAAAGACTCGAAATTATAAACATTGGAGGTGCTAGTATTATAAAAAAAAAAAAAAAAAACTATATTAGTGATAGTGGAGTAGTTTGATAGTAGGTGGACTAAGCCTTTTTTTACGTGTGGAAACCTCCACAGGCAGTCATCCCACCGGGGCTTCCGGTGAAGTGTTGTGTCGGAATTAAACCGACTAAAACCACACGGCTTTCCCAGAAAGCCACAAATCTTCTAAGTACAAATAAGCCAGTGCGCTTTAAACGGCGTAAATACAGTAATTGAATTGGTAAACGTATTGTTTGGATAGTAACATGATCGAGTCTCAAAAAAATAATATTTAGCTGTATGATCGTCAGGTCTGTTCTATTAGTTAAAGAGATACAATACAATTCAATTTATGTTAATTCAATTTTTATTGTTCGATTCGAGTTCTGATTAGTAGTTGTTTTCGTCATGAAAATATTGCAATTAGAACTATAAATTCCACAGTGTTTCTATCCGGATATGTCCAATTAGTTGCATTGTTAAATAGTGACCTGGTTTTTGTAAGTCTAGAGCACAATGTGCTCTAGACTTACAAAAACCAAAATATGTCATATTGCATTTTCTGTATTTTGAAATAAAGTGCTGGACAAGCGGTTGCAGGGAATTGGAGCCAGTGATGCCATCTACATTTTTAAGTGAATATCAATGGTTTTGCACAATTAAATTTAATTAGTTGTTTTTATTATGAGTAGTGTGATAAACTGTATTCGACACAGTAATATCTAGTGCACATAACATGGACATGTGATATCTACACCCGCCTATTATCAAATCAACAAAATATTATTTTAGATGCGTAATGACAATAATAATATTTACTACACAAGGAAGATGGCGCTAACTAAAGTTCTATAGCATATTATCCTCCACGTGCTTATAAAATGCAACGAACGTATCAGCTGGACTGGTTATGAATGCGGGCTGGCTCGACCAACTATTGCCGCGGCCTCACTGAAAACCGGTAGACAAACAATGCTGGCATTGTATTGCCGGGTAAGTGAGGGTATCGGAGGCCGACCTACCTCTCTGATCTTTTGCCTCCCCCATCCCACCTTTCTTCTTTCCCATTCTGGATACCCTCTTTTCTCTTTCTCCATTTATGTCTCAAAAATTTGCTTAAGTTCACACAAATTATGTAGGTATATGTATGTATAATGTATATGGATATACATATGTAGTGTATATATAAAGTGTAAATGTTCAGTCTTTGCTCATTTAGTAGTTAAATATAAATTCATGGCACCCGCTTTGCTACCGATGTACTGTGAAAGAGTCAGCCCCCTCTCTTGCCCGTCGTGCATGCTATTAAGCAGACCTGTGCCTTCAGAATTCACTAAAATTATAGTAGACATTGCATAATTACAAGTCACCTTCTAATTAAATTCAACCGTGTCGAATCATACAAACTGGTAATCGGAACATCGACATCTTGTAAAGTGCCTCAATTATGGGTTATCAATCATTGCGTGATCTCCGAACATGTGATCTTCGCATGCGAAGGAAGATAGTTAAGAATGGTGTCTTGATTGTGTTTATCGACTATTATGATCTTTGATTGTTTTACTTCGAACCTACATGTACTACACAGAATAACTTAAAATTACAGGCCACTAATTAATTTGAAACCCAGCGACATCTAGTACTTAAAAACTGCACAATTTTTTCAAGTCATTCGAGACGGATGACCTACTCATTTTAAGTTTATTCGTACTTCGAATAAAGTTATTGCTTAGAATTTTTATTGTAGACGTTCTACAATTTAAATATCACAATTATTTAATAATTTAAAATATTTTGTCATAAAAATGACTTCTAAAACTATAGCTACTTTAGTCGACAACATCCTTATCAGATCAATCTCCAGATGATATTACCTACAGCGTTTTGATAGAGCGCAAGGAAACTTCATTAGCAAATTCAATATATTTAAGAGTCAGTTATCAAAAATCTCCCTAAGATGCCTAGAATTATTTTAACGAATCAAAAACATGAGTATTCATTAAGATTAGAAAAATTTTAAAATCTTCGAATTCTAATAGTCTTGACGTTTAATGGCGTAGACTTTGGAACAAATTATTCTTTTTCAAATAGGGTCTTTGTATCCAGTCTAAAAATACCAAACCTTAAAATAAAAATACAATTGAATATCAAAATAAACGTTTCAAAATAAATAACTGACTATAATAACTTTGATGTTTCAAACATATTGTTACGAGCTGGGTATTTAATAAATTAAATTAGTCGATTGATTACCAAAAAAACACAATATTTATTAATAACACTCTTTACAATTACAAATCACTATATCACTCGTTAGTCGCACTAGAAGATCGCTTCGATGTTTATTCGCTGTATCGTGAATCAATACTGCCCGTACGGTTTTTTTTTTGTTTTTTTTTTTTTTTTTTGTGTGATGTATGGCTGTTGGCCGCAGATGGCCTCGACAACCTTGCACGGGCTTACGGTGAGCGCTGAGGGCTCTCAACCGGTCTTTTTTTAAGCGACGTTGCCCAAGGGCACCCCCTGTTGAGTACGCACATCGCTGGCAAACTAGGGCGACCAAGACCCACATTTAAATGATTAACGCGACGCGTATTCCGACCCCGGCGGCGGGGGCGAAATCGCGGACGATTTGTGATAGCTTCGCGAGCTGTGTGCGCTCTACGTTGAGCGAGTGTGATGTTATCGTCTAGCTCTCCGAGAACATGTTTAGGTCTACGTATTCGTGATATATTGCTGGGTGTGTAATTTACAGCCGCAACCACTAAAGGGTTGGGGTGAGTCGGAGCTAAGGGAGCACTGCTTTATGAATTGCCTGATGGTCGGCAGCTCTAGGTCGATGTGAAGATCGACATTACGCACATACCACGGTGCTCCCGTAGCTTGGCGCATGAACTTATTTTGTAGTGTTTGTAGCCTATGGATCCTGTGTTCCCTAGTGTGTGCGAAAACTACACTACCATAGGTCATGATGGGTCTAATGCAAGCTGTGTAAAGTCTAACTTTACTCCTAAGCGACAGCTTTGAACGAGAGTTCACTAAGCTATGAAGTCGACCTAACACAAAGGCGGCCCTGTTACGAACCGCCTTAATGTGAGGTCCGAAGGATAGACGATCGTCAAGGATTATACCTAGATATTTGGCCTGCCTAGCCCAAGGGACAGGCGTGCCAAACATCCTTATTTGTGGGATCTCCTCCAAGGGATACAGGCTGAGCTGTCTTCTGTGAATCAGTACCGCCTGGCTCTTCTCGGGATTGACCTCTATTCTCCATTTCCGAAACCACGCGCCTAGAGCGTTAGCTGCAGATTGGAGGTTCCTAACGACTGATGACGGGTTCATACCTTAGTAGTATATCGCTGTGTCGTCTGCAAAAAGTGCTGTATGCACAGACCGGTGCAACGGGATGATATCGCTGGTGTATAGCGTGTAAAGGAGGGGGGAGAGCACGGATGCTTGCGGTACTCCGGCGAGAATAGGGTGGGGGGGATAGAGATCCCTCCACGCGGTAGCGGAAGCTACGATTCGACAAGTAGTCTCGTATGATGAGTACGAGTCTGTGGGGCACTCCCATAGTGAAAAGCTTGTAGATCAAGCCGTTGTGCCACACTTTGTCGAAAGCCTTCGCTACGTCGAAGAAAAGTATCCCCGTAAATAGGTTTCTTTGGAGCCGCACGCTGGTGTATTCAACGATGCGGTGGACTTGTTGGACACACGAGTGTTTGGTTCGAAAACCAAATTGCTCGTGGGGGATGAGTAGGTTGTCATCGGCATATGCTTTCAGCCTACTGTAAACTAGACGCTCATAGATTTTACCTAAACCTTTAAGCAGACTTATCGGTCTATAACTGGTTGGGTCGGACTTAGGTTTGCCGGGTTTGGGTATTCCAATAACCACGGCTTCTTTCCACTGTTGGAGAAAGATGTTGTTTGCGAGCGCTGCATTAAATATAAATGTTAGAAGGATTAATATTCTATCGGGGAATAGTTTGATAACTCTATTTGTAATACCGTCCGAGCCCGGTGCTTTTCGAGTGTGAAGGTCCTTGATAATCGTTTTTACCTCGTCTGGGGTGACTAGGGGGATGTGGTCCCTATCGTCTTGTGGGTCAGTCACTAGTGGTGGTAACGGGAGTGATGCTCTACGTTCCACCTCTTCGTCTACCTCTAATAGGTGGCTATGGTTAATGTGTAGAGAGCTTGTCGTACATTGCGCCCCGAGACTGTCGGCCAGGCACTCCGACTTTTCTGAGTCGTCGAAGGCCGGAGGGAGGTTTGGTCTGTTTAAGGGAGGCATGGTGGTGATGATATCTTTACTCAAAGATCGGGACAGCTGCCAAAAGGCGAGATGAGAAGGCTCAAGCTCGCTTAATGTTGCGTCCCATCGAGATTGACGCATTTCATCCATGCGTGCCTTAACGGTTCGCTCGAGAGTCCGTAATCTAACCCTATGGTCTTCAGTAGGGTATCTGTCATAGGCACGGACGGCCGCGTTCTTCTGTCTCAGCAGTTCACGCACGTCTTCGGGCAGGTTCCAACGACGGTCTCCCGTTGCTGGGGCTCTCCGAGAACAATCGTTAAGTAACGATTGGACGTGATCTGTGAGCGCATCGATCGCGGTCGTAGTGTCCTCTGTACTAACTATGCTGTCCGGTATTTTGTCGAGATGTACAGACGAGACCGACTCGAGTTTCTCCCCTAGCCGCTTCCAGTCTGTAATCATCTTAGTCGGGACATGACCTGTGTCAATGGGACCTAGACGTGGAGCGAATTCTACGACTACAGGTCGGTGGTCTGAGGTTAGTTCGTGTAGCACTTCTACTGAACACAAACGTAGGTTTATGTTCTTTAGAAGCGCCACGTCTAGGATGTCGGGTCTGTGAGTCACATTTGCCGGGTAGTGTGTCGGCTCTAGTGGTGTTACAATGTCAAAGTTTAGTAACGTCGATAGGGACTCTAAGGTTCTGCCTCTGCGGTTCGTTGTGTGGCTGTTCCACATTGTGTTCTTGGCATTAAGATTGCCAGCTATGATAACTGCGCCGCTTTAGTCTAGCAGTGCCCTTAGATCGCTTTCGAGTAGTTGCCTAGGTCTCTCTGGGGTGGAGTTTGGTGACAGATAAGCTGACACGATAGTGATGGGTTGGTGACCGGTCATACCTAGCCGACAGATCGACGCTTCAAGGTACGTCAGTGCAGGCGGATCCATAGGTATGCAGTGCAAGGACCTTTTGTAGTAGATAAGGGTGCCTCCTAGGGGCGAGTTCAACCTATCATTACGAACCACGCAGTAGTTCGCGATGTTAGGGTTTCTCTGTGATGGTTTGAGAAAGGTCTCTTGCACCAGCATTATGTCTGGTTGGTGTGCCCTAAGAAACTCTCCTATTTCGTTTCGTTGTTTGACAATGCCATTGGCATTGAAAAACACTAACTTGAGTGATCGGGGTTTGACTCTGCCTGTGTTTGACCTATCCATTATGGGTTGACTCTAAAAGAACCTAGCTTCTCGAGTACACTCGAGTGTCTGATCCTAATGTTGAGTAGGGCTAGTTGGTTGCCCTCGTTCTCTCTGATTAGTTTTGCCAACTGTCGTATTTCGTTGGTGTCAACGAGGTTAGCGAAACGCGCCACAAGGTCTAGATCCGGATCTAGCTCCTGGGTCCCTAGACCTACATTCGACGGTACGTGGTTCCCTGAAGGGGGGTTAGGATGGCCCACCCTGGGCTTCGTTTGCCCAACGGTTGGCTTAGGGCTTACACCGGGTTTCCGAGTCGGTAGAGCAGGGAATTCGGTTGCTTTATTAAGCGGAGTGGCCCATGCATTTACGCGGGGCGGGGGGGCGGGGCGGAACGAGGGAGGGGCTGGGCGAGGTGGCTGAGGGCTCCTCACCTTGGGGTTTTTAGGTGCACAGGGGCACCCGCGATAGTTTGCGGGGTGCCCTTGTTCACCGCAGAGGACGCAAGCTACCGGCTCGCTGCATTGAGCCCTGTCTTTGGGCCGCTTGCAGTCCGCTGTTGCGTGGTCATCCAGGCACTTAACGCACCTAGGACGAGCGAAACAATTTCTTGCCGAGTGGCCATACATTTGGCATCGGTGGCATTGAGAGATTCCGCCCCTGCGGTGTGGTGGCTCGACCGTAACACCGGTCAGGCCACATACTGTCGTCATCTTAAAGATGGTCTTGCCCTCAACGTTATTGTCGAGGGACACGATGACCATGTCGTAGACGAGGTGCGATCTTCCTCGTACCATGCGGTGGACCTCGTGCACCGGGTATTTTTGTGCCATTAGAGATTCTTTGATCTCTGAAGTGGACAATTCTTTGGGCACGTTGCGGACTACAACGCGCAGAAGTCTTTCTTCTGGGAGGGTGAATGTGTGAAAGGAGACATCTCTTTCACGGAGGAGTTTGGTGAGGGCTCTGTGGTCGGTCGAGGAAGGTACTGTGACCTTGATACCCTGTTGGGTGGACCGGGCAGCGGTGTAATTAAGACGGTGCTCGTTGCACCAGGTAGAGACCGCTGTCCATTTGGATTTATCCTGTATGTACAGCGGAGGAGGGGCTGGCTCTTTACGAGCGGAGGTTGCCGTGGGCTTGGGCGAGATTGGCCTTGAAGAGGCGGAAGGTGGTGGTTGGACAGTCAATACGCTGTCAGAGTCAGTTTTTAGGGTCTTGTTAGGACCCTTACGGCTGCGGCGGCTGCGTTTTCTAGACGCAACTAAGGTGAATTCGGAGTCCTGTTCGGAGGACTCCGTTTCGAGGTCGGAGCCACTGCTCTCCTCGGGCTTTTCGGTGGTGTCCATCGCGCTTGATGGACGTCCACACTTAT
Source organism: Tyria jacobaeae (assembly GCA_947561695.1). Classification (NCBI taxonomy): domain Eukaryota; kingdom Metazoa; phylum Arthropoda; class Insecta; order Lepidoptera; family Erebidae; genus Tyria; species Tyria jacobaeae. Next base: position 16,852,603 of record OX387209.1, read on the forward strand.
CGCTCTCCGCGTCCGGTGATAGGGGAGAGTCAGGGATCGATACGGGGCGGGCCGCGAGCAATTTGTTCGCGACTTGAGTTTTAGTCGAGCTCCTAGTGAGCTCTCTAGTTACCCTATCGGGAATGCGCTCGCCAAAGCGGCGCTTTAAAAAGGCATAGACCTCCTTATCGCTAAGGAGGTCCTCCAGGCTAACAGCTGCCATTGCTATTTAACCTAAACCAAAGTCCCCGGGTGGATCGACCCGGTTGTGAGTTTACTGTTCCCTCCCAACCGGGGTAGGTTGGGAGGATGATCTTAATATTAGGTGTACCCTAAGCTTGTATCCCTTCGCCAGTCTTATTGTGCGAAGGGTTCCTAACTGCCCAGGTACAGGGGTGTTATAGGCCTGTGTGTGTGTATGCCGCACACCCAAACTTGTACCAGGGGATGGAAAATAGGGAGAGGGGTAGGGGTGGGAGGGTGATGGCTAGGCTGGACTAGGAGATCCCCCAAGGCCGAGTGATCTAGCCCCAGCCGACTTTTGCTTTGCCCTGAAGGGGCAAGGCAGGCGAGTCGGGTCCTCGCCCACTCGGTTTCGTTAGCACCCGTAGGTATCCACCGAGGACCAACAAATTGTTGGCTTTTCCCTGAAGGGGCACCGGTGTGACTTCCTTATTAAAAAACAGAAAGCGTGTGAGACTCGTAACAATCTTTCGCGCTCTAAAAAGAGCACTATGTTGTTGCGCGTCCACTTCGGCTGTAGTCGTCGTCCTTGGCGTGCCACGACAAGCAATGTCGGGGCGTTGTCGGGACGGTGTCGCGACGCTGGCGGGTGTAGCGGTCGCAGGGAGCGGCGCGGAATGAGACGTGCTTTCGCAACGTCCGCTGGCAGCCGAATGAACGTACGCCCGTACGGCTAACACGATCCGCTTTTATATTGCTGTCGAGATAACTAGAATGTACGATAATATTCGATCGATGGTTCTAGACTAAATAGATTATTCTAGAGCTACTTGTAGCGCCATCTAGCGTCATAATGTCCACAGTTGCGCGCTATCCGACACTAGATGGCGTTGTCCCTTCGTTCTCGCGTCTTGTAGATTGTTCCAGACTATTTTTCTCGATGGCGCAACAATATTATTATTTTTGCAATTTATTAATAAAATGAGAATATATTGGATCTAATCAAATGGAAAAGGATTACAGAAGAGAAGGTAAGGAAAAGGTAAGGAAGGAAAAGGAAAGTTAAACTCGTATGACTACTACATTGAGTTACACAAGAATGTTAAACAAACATTTACATACACATTGAACAGATGGATTGAAGAGTGTCTTTTATAGGGAGCTGGTTAATATGGCATACCAAGTAGCTCCAACTGGTTACGTATTAAATACTTTCTCCAGAATCGATATTATGAGTAACTAACTAACTGACAGTTACCCTTAATACCACAATAGGCCATCATATTATTATGATGATATTATGAGTAGTCGAATCTAACAAAACATCCTCATCAAAAAGAACTGTTATGGCAACAAAAGTATGCGGAGGATTAAGTATTATGGCGGCTTTTATAAAACCTATTTATAACCTACTCAACTATTTTATCATCTTATCTATACTTATTCAAATCACTATTACCCATTAGATACAGTTCTCCTTCACAAGTGTTTGAATTAACGTCATCCCTTTTAAAGATGGCACAGCGTACATATTATTATATTTTAATGTTAATTTAATTCAATACAGGCATGGGTACCTTCAGTAAGTATAGAAATGACAGCACTATTACGACTGCCAGTCCATCCATGAATAATTTAAATTGTGACCTTAGCAGCATAGAATTTTGATATTTTTACAGTGTTTGTATCATTATATACTAACATTTTTATTATCTTGTAGTAGTGTCTTGTTATAAATCCCTTTTTAATACATACATATGTACATACACTCAAATACGTTGTGCAATGCATGTGTAAAATTGATAAAATGTTTAGAAACTTTAACTGAGATTTGAATATAATTAATACAGAAGCAAATAAATCCAGATAAACGTTTAACTCACCTGGTATAAAGACAATAAATATTACTTTTTCTTTATTAATTTCATCGACGATCGATATCTTCATCAACCGTTTCAGAAGTGTAAACTCTACGCATTACATTTCTATCGTCAGAATAGTAAAAATATGACTCAGGACTTCACTTCACATAAACTCTGAATGGTTGTTATAAGATATTCTGTAATAAATGAATATTCATCATCTATATAGTTATTATAATTAAGTTGTCATGATCCGAATACAAAGTTACGTTAGACACTCTCACCATATCAAACGACCACATTTTGCTAACCGTAATTTACTTTCGTTTACGTAATAGAGGACAAGCCTCAATCGAACTCTGTATGTGGGAGAACCATACTTAGGCACGAATGGATCAGCACAACCGTAGTATTACCTCGGCCGCACAGGAAACCGGTAGACAAACAATGCTTGCACTGTATTGCCGAGTGAGTGAGGGCACCGGAGGCCCAACTTCCCGTCTCCTCTTTCCCCTCCCCATCATCCCCCCTCCCTCTCATTAGCCTCAAGGGCGGGCAGCGGACTAACGACTCTAAATTTTCATGGGTGGCGATTGTCAATTAGCATCAGGCGACCCGTCTGTTCGTCTGTCCCTTATATCATAAAATATATACATACATATATACACTATCTGAGAAGTAACAGTCCCATTCCTTAGTATTTTATTCCACAGAGAACCACATGGCTTAAGGTTCCCGAATTCCTTCTTTTTTCAATTCCATTCCGTCCAGCTGATAACGATGATTTTTATTGAATTTAGACAAATTAGAGTATTTAGTAAAACGTTTTCTATAATCAACTGCTACACAAGTTCCTTCCTGCAACAAGCGGTTATTAACATAAATAGCAACATACTTGGCAAACTCTTAAGAACAGCATATAACTGTTATTAACACAATACCTTATGAAATACGCAATAGATTTCTGTAACAATTAGTGCATAATGTAACATTTTCTAGATAAAATTATAATAAAATTTAGTGAAACCGTATATAATTTACCATGTCAAATAAGCCATAAAAACGGAAATATTCACATGAGCCGTGGAAAAAATGAAGCAGAAAAACCAGAGCTATGCAAACAGTACATTTTAAAGGATTTTTATTCTTTGATTCAGTTTTTATTATAATTTTGAAAATAAGATATTCTTTTGCTACTTCATTTGTTTATGTAGTAGTATCAGATCTAATAAATTACCACCGATCTTATAAGAAGCACGAGAAAGAAATACGTCTCATCTCATAGAAGTTATAAAGGAATCATAGCATCCACTAAAAGATCAGATATATATGTATATATATACCTTATACCTTTATTTTATACTGTGTTTTTATATACTATCTACTCTGTTTACTGGCTCTTAAAATGGTATATTCAAAATTTACATGCGAAAACTAACTTGGCCGTTTTAAACTAGTCATTTTCAAATTAAAACTAGCTAATATAATTAAATAAATAAACATACGTTTTCTACGTAACACCTAATCCTTTTTTTTTTTTGGTTGTCGGTTGGAAGATTCTCATTTAATTCTATGATGATCGTGCACTTCGTTACCCATTCGAACAGAACCGACCGCAGACCTGTCTGTCTGGCTCTTATCAACCAACGACACGTTACGATACTTGCTTTGATGGTAAGGGCGAAAAAAGCCATTGCATACTTCCGCCACAATGCATACAATGCATTGCGTCTCTTTATCACCCCTCGGTCATACTCCTGTAATGCAGGTACGTGTTCGAAAAACGAGTTCCTCTAAACTTTGACGCCTGCATACCTAAGATGGCCGGAGATATCGAATTGGCCTTCGGCGCTAGGGGTGCAACTTCCGCGTGTAGAAAAAGTCGTAATCCGCTCTCTATTACTTTTCATTAAAATAAATCAACTTTACGCCGAATTTCACCGAAGACTTTTCATTCATCAATCTAATATGCGTAATAATGCGTAAGTAAATAGCTTGGAGTATTATTAAGTAAAAAAATTGAGAGTCAATAAAATATCCCTTTATTTTTGTTATTTTTATTTCTACAAAGTATTCCGTAGCGCTTGATCACAAATAACTTTGAAATTTAGATCTAACTTACTCTAATTTCAAATACAGTTGTTTTGTATTATTAATCAATTATATAATCAATCAATTACGCCTATCAATTATAAACATATGTATTACGTTACTGATAATTGTTAACAAGTGATATTGATATTTTACCATTGTAAATGTTACCAATTTATATATACAGGCTGTTAGAGAAAGTCATGATGGTCATGTTTCAAAAATATGTATGTAGTTATACTATGTTCTAACTAGTACCTTTTTAATGGTACCTAAAATTAATAAATTATTTTTTGGTAGATACTTCGCAATACAGATACACTTAAAAAGTAAGAGAAATTAAATTATAATCAAAAATAACATGGGAGAGCCATGCTTCGGCACGTATGGGTCGGCTCGACCGGAGTATTAGGACGGCCTCACAGAAAACCGGCTGTTAAACAATGTTTACATTGTATGACCGAGAGAGTAAGGTTACTGGAGGCTGAACCCCCTTTCCTTGCCCCCCCCCCCCTCCCTTCTATTCATTTTCTATTCATAAAAAAATAAAAAAAATTGGCAGTGGCGACTCGATTAGCGTTATAGCGTCTGTTGGCAGTGGCGACTCGAATTGCGGATTTTTTTGGCTTTTATAAATTTTAGGCTACTGACTTTTTAATGATATAAAAAAGACTCATAAATAATCATCATATCCATTTTTTGAACTGCAGTGACTTAGCGAAATCTGTTGCAACTTATTTTACTAAAAATGCAACGAAATAGAAATAAAACAAATGTTATTGGTGTCTTATAATCGTACGTTATTATTTGGTTTTTGTAGATGACATTGAAATTTAAGAATAAATAATTTTCTTATTATATTCGTTTATATTATCACGATAGGCAACATAAAATACAACATTCTATTTAAATCATACTTTTTTTTTTGATTAAGTTGGCACAACTGTTTTCTTTATTGGCGCGAAGTTTGAGCAACATCTGTCTATGATATAATATATACATATATATGTTATATGATTTAAAAACATCGAACAATGAGTTTGTCTCAAAATTTGCATTGCAAATGGAATTTTATGTTAAGTCCCTGAAAATCTTACAGAAAGGATACGGTGAATCGACTTTATCAAAATATCACATGAGTTGTACAGTGCATTCAAAAGCGGTTGAGATTTGTTGGAAAAATTGCCTACGATAAGGTCAGACTGTAAAAGGAGAATATTATTTCAGCATTATACGGCGTTTGAGACAGAAAATTCGTCGAAAAAGGCCGTATTTGTGGATAGAAAATTCTTGAACATTACACCATGACAACAAGCCATCGCACAAGGCCATCAAAGTGAACGAATTTTTGACCAAAAACTCTACCACTTCGAGGTTTCAGTCGATAGAAGATATTAAAGAGAATTCGCGGCAAGAACTGAATTTAATTCCGGAAAATGCATTTAAAAAATGTTTTGATAACTGGATTATTCGTTGGCGTAAGTGTGTTATTTCTGAAGGGGCCTACATTAAAGGCGATAGATAAATTTGGAAGATTAGTTAACATTTTGTGTTATTGACTTTTTCCATGTACTTTCTTAACAGAGTTGTATGATATTTTTTCTGGATGAAAATTTATCGTTCCTGTATTGTACACTTTCAATATCAAGAATATTTTTAATTCTTTTATAATTAGAATCATAATAGTATGGAAAATATACTTCTCAGTCGGTAGTTAAGCATTTACCCGTACTTCAGTTTTATAATGTTTATAATGTTTGTCTTCCCTTTAAATAAATAATTTCTTTTATTTTTCTTCTGCAGAACTGGCTAACAGTTACAAGTCTTTTTATTTCTTATTGTTATAATTCTGACAGATACGAACTCTTATATGACTTAATCCATTTATGTAAAATCAAAATACAGTAATCATATATGTTTAACTATCAAATTCATTTTTTTTCTACTTCAATTCACTCAAACAATTCAATGTTCGAAATTAATATTTTCAAACTATAAAACCGGAATTGTTGAACCGATATATGAAATTATAGATTTTTTCATAATTTGTTTGGAGAATCGCTTCATCACTTAACGAATTATTTTGTTTCCACTCTTAAATCATTCCCATGGATAGACTTACAAAATTATGTCCAATGTAATGTAATGTATCAAAACGGACCTATTACGTTGTGAAGACACGTAAATATGTATAGTTCAATAAAATACTGTTATGAAAGCTACGTTTTCGTGTTACGTTTTTATAAATACATGTTTTTTTCTCTGTGTCAGATACTAGAATTTGTAAAATAGCTTTAATTTATGAAAAAAAATTCGTATGAGTATAAATTTTAGGCAGGTTTCCATGGTTAGGTTAGGTCCGACACACCACCTTACCCATTAGCCCCGGTAAGGCAATGACCCGGGGGAGTTTCCACACAAAAAAAAAGGTTAGCCATGGAAATGCTAGACGTGGTCAGATCAATTTAATAAAAATATATCATCTAGGATAAGAAAGCGCGTGGAATATTATGCACTATGATAGCTAGCATAGTTTAATAACTATACGTGGGTCACACTGAAAGTTTTTACAATAGGCCAGTAAGTAAAGCAACCGAAGAAAAATTTATTTAAACGTCGATTTATCTTTGGGAATCTGTAGATATGTGATGAATTTTCTGTCAATTGATTTCATAAATTTGCTTTATATTAAAAAGACTGTCGTACATGGATTTGACCAAAAGAGCAGAAAATTTTCACTCAATGATTTATTACAACTTTCGTTACGGTCTTACTCAACAACAATATTACGATAAACTTCAATTAACTTTTTATTATGAAGCTCCGTCTCGTGCCAACGTTTACAACTGGTTTAATGATTAATTTAATGAGTTAAACATAGTCGAAGCAATCTCATTGATGATTCTCGAGAAGGACGTTCTTCTACGGCAACTACTGAAGATAGCGTGAGTGCTGTGCGGCTAATGATAGAAGAGTGTCATATCAAAAGATTCGGGGAGCTTTAGGCATTCATCATCATCATCATCAGCCTATCGCAGTCCACTGCTGGACATAGACCTCTCCCATTGCACGCCACTTCGATCTATTTTCGGCATTGGTGTGAGTCAACACAAAAAGTCATCCATCAATATTTATTTACCTAATAATTAGACGGTAGATGAAAAACTACGTCGTTTGGATTAGTGGCGCTCAACGCTTCGAAAACATGACGGAGGTGATATGACATCTTCACATCTTCAAAGGTGATATAAGCTGGATATATCGTTATGAACCTGAAATCAAAAGACAATCTGCACAATGAATGTTTCCATTCGAAGATTTGACAACAAAAGTAAAGAAGGGCAGAAATCAAGAAGTCAAGGAAAAAATATGTTTGCCTCACTCATTAGACGGAAGGGTCATTTCGCAACAATCATTCTATAAAATAGAGGACTCTTACTGCACATTGGCATGGCAGTCATTGTTTACCAGGATCATCTTCCACCACGACAACGCTCTAGCCCACTCCACCAGACGGACTATCAAATATTGGTCTATCGCAGGTGTGGAGTTAATGAGTCAGCCGCCTTACAGTCTCGACCTGGCACCTTGCGACTTTTATTTATATCCAAAAATAAAAGATAAACCTAAAGGAATTCGTTACATGAACTCTGAAGTTGCCGTGGCTGCGTTGGAAAAAGGCGTGGAAGAGATCCCTAAAGAAGAGTGGGCTCACTGCTTCAGTCAATGGTTCTATCGCATGCGACGGTGCTTAGAAAGGCACGGAGACTACTACAAAGAACAATAAAAATATTAACAGGCTTCTATATAACTATGTTTTCTAAAAACTTTTAGTGTGACCCCGTACTGTACATAGTATATGGGTATATAAATTATGGGTTACTGTTTTAGATATATAATATATTAAAATCATTAGGAGACAGGGGGATCAACTAATTGGCCCCTCTTGTGTTTTGTTACCTAACGTATCTTATTCGTAACTACTACTACTACTAAGATAAACAGGGTGTTACATAAAGTTACGGTCATATTTAACCCATTCCTCCCCACTGTCATATTTATAGGACAGGCCGGCTCAGCATTAAAAGTACTATTTTTTTTTGTTCGTATTATTTTTTCTTAGCGTATTGTGCACTTAGTTTCAAGATTTGATAAAAAAAAAAAAACAAAGTTTTCGATGCTTGGGAAGTAATGGGTTAAAATAAGCAAATACTAAAACATTGAAAAGAAAGTAAATGAATATTGGTATGTTATTGACAGGTTGACATGAACGGTACGGTATGTATTGATATATCATAAAATATGATCCCGCTTAGCTTAAAAGCACGAAAATCTCAAGGGTGAATCTTGAAATTTCTTGTATTCAGTTGATGCCCTGGCAATATTTTTTTTTTTGTTGGATTACTTTCAAATAATTATATAATATTAGTTTTACTCTCATTATAAACAAATTTATCGAATAGGCGTCATTTTTGTTGACTCAATCCAAAAGAATTATTTTTTCAAATTTTTGTGGGCCCGGGGTATCAAAATGCGGTGGTGGAAATCTGGTGTGGTGAGGTAATATTAATTCAGAAATTGGCTTGATAGTCTTATATCTTATTTATATAAAATAAATTTAATCAGTCCTTTGATCACAAACATTGGCAATTTCATTCTTATTTGAGAACTAATTATACTATAAAAATTTAAAGAACTTTTTTAATTGTGACGATTTGAAATTTCTCTACCTTTTTTCTCATAATCTTCTGTTGCCGTGGACTCATTTCACTTATTGGTACCATCTTAAATTCTCTCTTTTTCTTCAAATGTTTTTGCCTTTCTTTTTCTTTTAGTTCGGCATTAATTTCAGGATCACTCTTTGTTTTTCCTAATCTACGATCCTCAGAGTCGTTTTTTCTCTAGTCTCTCTTCTGTGGTATGCTTAGGAGGTTTTTTAGATCCTAAAAAACGCACATACTAAGTATATATAGGTAAATTTAAAATCTTATAAGTACTTCCCTTTACACATAATTTTCTTCAAAAAAAAACATGGGAATCAAATATTTAAATTCGTCCACGAGTAACGTGAGGCACGACCTACTACTACGATGATTAAAGCGCGACTAGCACTCGAACAATCCAATAAGAATGCGCGCGTAATTTAATGACGCGCCAGTGGAATCATTGTAAAGCTCCGGACAAAACTTAAAATGCAATTTATACGGACAATTATGGTTTAAATACACTGCTTTTTTTTTGTTCAAACATTAACTAATGTCCAGCCTGATAAAGTACATGAATTATTCATTTGATAGTTACAAGTTGGTTATTTGTTGATGAATACTTTGGAAAATGTGATTAGTGGTATAAACTTTTAACGTTCGGCCCTTCCTTTCTGTGCTGATCGGTTAAAGCCTGGAACGCGTTTCCCACCCACTCCCACTCCCGGGTCTTTTAAGCGGGGCGTGACTCACCAGATCGCTACAGTGTGGGTCACCATACTGCATTGACCACACTTGCAATGAGAATGGTGACCACCACTTTTTACACTTCACTATGCTTTACATCAGGCGGAGTGGAGTCATTATGGTAGGCTAAAATACAAAAAAAAAAAACAAAAATAATGACTACCGTGCCCCTACTAGATTTAACACTGAAATAATATAAAAAAAATATTTTGCCCTTTATTAATAATACTATAGACACTTTTTGCATCCGGATGTCGTTAATTGACCTTTTCAAGATTCAACCTCAAATGGAGACTCGGTATATATTTACTCGTAGAGAAAGAGACATCGTATCGGCTTAGTATTAGTTAGTATCAACAGCGACTGAACTCTAGCCTAAATGACATGACATAGTTAAAAAAAAAATAGAACTAATTTCTTCGATTTTGCATTTGAGCGTAAATAACTTTTTCAAAAATCCTACTAAATACTGGTTGTACTGAAATAGGTCTAAAGTTAGTTGTTCTAAATTATCAAGTTGGACTCGCACTTGTCCTTGATTTTTCCTAATGCTATATGATAAGTTCTAGTTGTTTTTAGTGAAAATCAATATTTTCACTAAAAACAATTACACAAAGTTTTTTTTTTAATCTGATAATTCATTATCTACTAACTAAGCGATGAGCCGATTTAATAATGAAAAAAAATACATATGTATATAAAGAAGTGATTGTATTAAAATCGCAAAACGAATTAAGATTATACTATTAGCAGATAGCAGTATTATATAAAAAAAGAAATGATCCACTGCAATTAAGACATCTTTGAACGCAGGCATGAAGCTGTTAGTGGTGTTCGCCGGCTTTATTGCGCGTAAGTCAATTGAACTATAACAAAATTATACAATTTACTTTTTAGCTACATCTTTTATAACTTGTTATTTTGACCGATTTTACCTTTTACGTTTTAAACTAAAAGATTATGTTAACAGTATGCGCAAGTCACGTCATTCCCACCGTCCCTGGAGACAATAGTCATTATGTTGAGGGTGAAAGCCGCTACATTTGGATGCCAGACGGTGAAGGAAAACCAGTTTTGGTTGATTTGCAAGAGCCGATTGATGAAAGTATCTTGAACAGCAGAAACGGTGCCAACAACCAGTACTGGCTTTTCACTAGGTAAGTGAGGGGTTCTTATTTAAATCATCATTATCATTGAGCCAATCAGCACCCGTTTCATCTGTGTTTAAATAACAATCATTGATGTTATTTATTTTAAAACATAAACCCATATCAATACAAGATATTCATATAAGATGACTTCCTTAAGATTTTTTTTTTTTTTTGCAGGAGCAATCGCAATAGTCGTCAAGTCATCGTTCATGGCAACGCTAACTCTGTCCGAAATTCGAATTACAACGGTAACCGTCCATTGAAAGTTATAGTGCACGGATGGAACAACAATGGAAATACTCAAATGAACCCCCAAATCACATCAGCGTTCTTAAATAACCAGGATTGCAACGTGATTGTTGTTGACTGGAGCAGGCTAGCGAGCCAGGGCTACAACACCGCTGCCAATGGTGTCCCTAGTGTAGGCCAGCACCTCGGTAACTTCATCGTATGGCTCATCAACACGGGAGGGGGTAACTGGAACAACGTGCACTTTGTTGGATTCAGTTTAGGTGCTCACGTTGTGGGCGTTGCTGGCCGCCAGGCTGGTGGTCGACCCTCTCGTGTAACTGGTAAATCACATGCCAATAATTGATCTAAACCCATTATTTTTCCTTGTACATTATAAACAATTCCTATTCAAAGAAATGTATATAATACCTTAAATTTATTTATACACACTTCTCAGGAATACATTTTCTAAACAGAATCCGTTAACGTACGCTCCGTTTAAAGGAAAGAAAACACATTTATTCCATGCAAACTTGGTTACTACCTAGTATTTGATTATGATTTATTGTTAAGTAATTGTTTTTACAATTTTGGTGGGAACGGCTGCTGCACCTTAACCTATTTGGTCGGGATTCCCTGAATTCGTTTTGTTTATTTGTAGGTAGTATTTTATTGTTCTCTTAAACGTTGAAATTTTCTTTTAGTGATGCCTAATTCATTAGTAAGACTTTGTTAGGCATATTAAATAGGTCACAAAAGTACTTTGTTGTTTCCTGTCGCAGTTAATATAATAACAATGCAATAAGTCCCTATGAGGCGAACTGATTATACTCAACGGTATGATAAGTTACTGATAAATAATAATTGATTTCCAGGTTTAGATCCAGCTGGTCCGCTATGGAACAATAATAATAACGCTCTAAACCGCAACGCTGGTCGCTACGTGGAAGCTATCCACACCGACGGGAATAAGTTAGGTATTATGAATGCTATCGCTAATGCTGACTTCTACCCCAACGGAGGAAGACACCCTCAGCCTGGTTGCTCTATCAGCACTTGCTCTCATGGACGTGCGCCCGAGTTGTTCGCCTCTACTGTCGGCTACAACCGCCATGTTGGTAGACGCTGCGTGAACATACGAGAAGCGGAACTATCTACCTGCAGTGGAGCAAGTCTAAACATGGGTAATGGAATTGTCAATAAGAACGGGTAAGTTTTTTAGAAGTGACATTGATTATTATTTTTTTAATACTGGATTATGATATCATTTTAATCCAAATGGCTTTTTTTCAGGTCTGGTATCTATGGTCTCCGAACCGCCAATCGCTGGCCTTTCTAAACACTTTATATTTAGATTGTATAATGTAGAATATTTATGTTTTAAAGTAAAGAAATAGGTACATTTTACAAAATATATAATGTCAAGCTATAACTTCTTTTATTGTTTCCATAGACTGTAGCTCAACACAAAACAGGTCTAAATAACTCTAATTACAATACTGGGCAAGAACTAATGCACATCGACCTCTAGAAAGAGACATTAGGCTAATTTCGGCTTTGTAGAGCATTGTCCCTTTCGCACACTACATGTGTTACGTTTTGTCAGTCGTTCGACAAATGTGGTAGAGTACGGTTGCGTCCAGTTCAGAATATATATAGAGAGTTGTTAACACCCCCAAATTTAAATGATTTTGAATTGTACTATGGCATCTTTAGAAAAAAGAGGGAAGCCTTTACATGTTCAGTCACGCGAAATTGTCTACAAAGTGTATAAATATTTTTTAACTGAAGCATTTAAAAATCATGAAGATAAAAACGTATGTAACTTTTTTAAGAAGGTACAAGATCGAGGGCCAGTGGAATTTCAAGAACTTTGAACAATATATTATAGGAAGTCAGTACTAAAACAGATTCTACTGCAATTAAGTTCAATACCCCGAAAAAAGGTAGACCAAAAAAGCAATTTCGTTTAGATAGTCGGAGTCGGAGGCTATTAATTACAATGGATCTAAAAAGACTTAAGAAAAATACTTCATGAGACGGGATTTCGGTTCACTAAAATGGAAGATAATAGAAAAGTTCTAATGGAAAAGCACGATGTAAGTCTCAAACGAATGGAATACCTTGATAAAATACGTGAATTTCGCGAAACAGGAAAAAATATAATCTATATGGATGAGTCTTACATACATACATCACACATTAAAAGAAAGTCTTGGAGTGATGATAAGATAAAAGGTTTAAAAAAGGAAATGTAAAAGGCTTTGTTCCTGGAGCCTTTTTAATGTATAAATCCACACTATAGGTGATTATCACAATGAAATGAACGATAACGATAACTACGGGAAATGGCTGGTTAACCATATAATTCCAAACATACCCAGTGATTCTGTTCTAGTTATCGACAACGCACCCTATCACAATAAATATGTTGAAAGATACCCCAAGGAATTGTGTCGGTGTTTAGATCGGTGGAAGTACCGATCTCATTTGGATCAGGGGCTAACTCAGTGCTCAGATATACAATGCACGTCCATCTCGATGCTCGCATCAACGTTCTACCGTTGCCTGCTCAATCGCCAGATCTCAACCCAATTAAGCCCGCATGGGATATGGTATAAAGAAGAGCACTGCCGAGTAGAGATGCCGCGCTTAGCGCACGACATCCTTTTAACTTGTTAGAAAGAACGTGGTCAGAAATTCCTCCCAAGTGATTTTGATGAACTGATTTTAAGAAGACAAACCCAAATAATATTTTTTTTTATCTTTACAATAAAAATATAAATCCTCTTTAAAAAATTTAGTTTTATGTTAATTTCCTACAGAAGTATAGGGATTTACTGGCATTCCATTCGCAATTACATTGGGGCGTATGCCTACTCGTACAACACCGCTAGCCCTAAAACTACATCAAATCATGACGCGTCCGAGCTCGACGTTTCCAACTGACGAGCTAACTCGCGGAGCGCCACGTTTTATACTTTGCATATTTTATAGTCACACACACATACGGAGGATAGAACAAGGCAAAACCAAGCTACGCAGTGATTGGTTCTCTACGAAAAAAGTGCTAGCTTAACAAGTACAACTTCCTTCTGTAAAATAGAATAAAAATAGCGTCTTTTGTTGCAATAACCACACAAAGGCTACTCCGCCTAGCTGGCTAGTAATAGTGATTGGTCTAGAGAAGGTATACTAATACCATCGTCAGCCAGCTGGCACAGTAGTAGAGCAGTATTCACACATTAAACATGGTGTCACCATATAATATTATAAGTATATTTATTTTAATAAAATAAAAAACTTTATCTTTGGATTTAAAATGTAGGCATGTTTATCAACAAAACAAGCTTTAAAAATAAGTAACTAATTGACAGTTCTTAAAGAAGTTTTTCAGATTTCAATTACTAGACGTTATTTTTGCAATGCAAACAAGACAGTTTTTTGAAAGTTTTATTTACTCAAACTTACTAGACTCCACTTTTCATTTTGAAAAAAAAGTATTAGCTAAGCTTCTGCTCAATAAATATGTGTAATACCTATGTGGAAACAATTAGTATACAACATATATAGGATGATTGTTTACTAATTGTGGGCTTCCGAAGGAGATAGGGCCACTAGTAATATGAGACACACTACAGTTCCTAGGCTTTTGCATTATTTTCAGCAATAATAAAACTACTCGGATGAAATGTACCATGACAGATAGATAGATAGATAGAATAGATAGACAGAGACAGATACAGATATGATATCTGTTGTTAGGCTCGGATGAAACATATAATTATCAAATAAAAATTCATTATTTAAAGATAACGTTACCACATACATCACATTATATAGGAAAATCGGATTAAAGGATAAGTGAAAAGATATAACGTTACAAACATGTATTCTGTATTCATTATAGTACACAGAGATCACACATTACATTTAAAAAGAAAAGACATGTACAAAGGCGTTCTTACTACTCATACTTCAGTTCTCTTCTAGCAAACCTAGGGAGTAAAAAGCAGATAAGATGATAATGGGAGGCAGTCCTGTCCATGAAAGGACAAATAAGTAGAAATATAAAAACAAAATATATAACATAAGCAATAAATATAATGGTATACATACGCCTGTATACTTTAACAAAAGTGTAATATCGTATAACGTATAAATACATGTATTGAATAAAAGCCATCGTTATCAGATGTAGGTAACACAGTTTGGTGGTGGCGGTGTGCTGATAAATAAGAAACTCAAAAATTTTCAAACTCAAAAAAGAAATTACCAAACTCGCGGAGAGTTATCTGTGAGCAAATACAAACTAAAAATTAATCAGTTTAAATAAAGAAGACAAGGGCTAGTCTGACTCACCGTTGATTCTTTAAAACCCGACTGCATTATCATTAAAATTAACATCCTCTTTTTTTTGCTGACGTTATTTAATTTTACACCCATCAGTCACTACCACTATTAAGACGATGCAAATGACACTTCTAAGGACATCTTACATAAATACATACGTAGGTACGTACATTACATACATATATACACACACATACGTACATACATGTATATACTTATATAGATATTTCTTGCACAGTCAGGTATGGTAATAGTCATCTATCTGTGCAATGGATCCTCGATTTTTTTTCCTAAAAAAAAATTAAATTTTCAGTTCGCTCTCATACAAGAAACGTGGTTTTCGAATGCAAAATAAAATAAAATTTTATCAAAATGAAAATATTTTTTGTAAAACGTTACGTTTTGTGTTATTTAACAACTTTCGTGTGCTGTGCAACTTGTTTCTTGATAAAAAGAATTTATCTTAACTTTTTTATCGGTGTGATGGAATTGAACCGACTAAAACCACAAATCGCTCCGTGATTTATTAACCGACTTTTGTTTTTTTTTCCATCTTATAGAAAATCCATCAAAACTAACTTTTAAATATGTTTAAAGTTCCTTGTCATGGATTTTCGATCGAATACTTGCAAAACAAAAAAACACGTAAGATTTTAAATCTTTAACTTTACTCATTTCATCAGCAATTGCGAGAAACGGAGGTGACACGGTGAACCGGGCTGTTTTATTTCACACCTTTTTTTGCCACTGCCATTTTTGCCACCTTTAAGTCTTTTATTATCAGAGATTTTTATTATCAGATGTGAAAATAACTATTCCATTGTCTGGGTTACGCTATATGTTAATAACATCAATCATGGTAACAGCGAATGTGGATCTGAATGCATTTACAAGTAATTTTACAATTGACTCCTGTGTTTTACATAAATTAGTTTGAAGCTGTTTTCTAGGAATTCATTTTCTTCTCAGGAATACATTTTCTAAACAGAATCCGTTAACGTACGCTCCGTTTAAAGGAAAGAAAACACATTTATTCCATGCAAACTTGGTTACTACCTAGTATTTGATTATGATTTATTGTTAAGTAATTGTTTTTACAATTTTGGTGGGAACGGCTGCTGCACCTTAACCTATTTGGTCGGGATTCCCTGAATTCGTTTTGTTTATTTGTAGGTAGTATTTTATTGTTCTCTTAAACGTTGAAATTTTCTTTTAGTGATGCCTAATTCATTAGTAAGACTTTGTTAGGCATATTAAATAGGTCACAAAAGTACTTTGTTGTTTCCTGTCGCAGTTAATATAATAACAATGCAATAAGTCCCTATGAGGCGAACTGATTATACTCAACGGTATGATAAGTTACTGATAAATAATAATTGATTTCCAGGTTTAGATCCAGCTGGTCCGCTATGGAACAATAATAATAACGCTCTAAACCGCAACGCTGGTCGCTACGTGGAAGCTATCCACACCGACGGGAATAAGTTAGGTATTATGAATGCTATCGCTAATGCTGACTTCTACCCCAACGGAGGAAGACACCCTCAGCCTGGTTGCTCTATCAGCACTTGCTCTCATGGACGTGCGCCCGAGTTGTTCGCCTCTACTGTCGGCTACAACCGCCATGTTGGTAGACGCTGCGTGAACATACGAGAAGCGGAACTATCTACCTGCAGTGGAGCAAGTCTAAACATGGGTAATGGAATTGTCAATAAGAACGGGTAAGTTTTTTAGAAGTGACATTGATTATTATTTTTTTAATACTGGATTATGATATCATTTTAATCCAAATGGCTTTTTTTCAGGTCTGGTATCTATGGTCTCCGAACCGCCAATCGCTGGCCTTTCTAAACACTTTATATTTAGATTGTATAATGTAGAATATTTATGTTTTAAAGTAAAGAAATAGGTACATTTTACAAAATATATAATGTCAAGCTATAACTTCTTTTATTGTTTCCATAGACTGTAGCTCAACACAAAACAGGTCTAAATAACTCTAATTACAATACTGGGCAAGAACTAATGCACATCGACCTCTAGAAAGAGACATTAGGCTAATTTCGGCTTTGTAGAGCATTGTCCCTTTCGCACACTACATGTGTTACGTTTTGTCAGTCGTTCGACAAATGTGGTAGAGTACGGTTGCGTCCAGTTCAGAATATATATAGAGAGTTGTTAACACCCCCAAATTTAAATGATTTTGAATTGTACTATGGCATCTTTAGAAAAAAGAGGGAAGCCTTTACATGTTCAGTCACGCGAAATTGTCTACAAAGTGTATAAATATTTTTTAACTGAAGCATTTAAAAATCATGAAGATAAAAACGTATGTAACTTTTTTAAGAAGGTACAAGATCGAGGGCCAGTGGAATTTCAAGAACTTTGAACAATATATTATAGGAAGTCAGTACTAAAACAGATTCTACTGCAATTAAGTTCAATACCCCGAAAAAAGGTAGACCAAAAAAGCAATTTCGTTTAGATAGTCGGAGTCGGAGGCTATTAATTACAATGGATCTAAAAAGACTTAAGAAAAATACTTCATGAGACGGGATTTCGGTTCACTAAAATGGAAGATAATAGAAAAGTTCTAATGGAAAAGCACGATGTAAGTCTCAAACGAATGGAATACCTTGATAAAATACGTGAATTTCGCGAAACAGGAAAAAATATAATCTATATGGATGAGTCTTACATACATACATCACACATTAAAAGAAAGTCTTGGAGTGATGATAAGATAAAAGGTTTAAAAAAGGAAATGTAAAAGGCTTTGTTCCTGGAGCCTTTTTAATGTATAAATCCACACTATAGGTGATTATCACAATGAAATGAACGATAACGATAACTACGGGAAATGGCTGGTTAACCATATAATTCCAAACATACCCAGTGATTCTGTTCTAGTTATCGACAACGCACCCTATCACAATAAATATGTTGAAAGATACCCCAAGGAATTGTGTCGGTGTTTAGATCGGTGGAAGTACCGATCTCATTTGGATCAGGGGCTAACTCAGTGCTCAGATATACAATGCACGTCCATCTCGATGCTCGCATCAACGTTCTACCGTTGCCTGCTCAATCGCCAGATCTCAACCCAATTAAGCCCGCATGGGATATGGTATAAAGAAGAGCACTGCCGAGTAGAGATGCCGCGCTTAGCGCACGACATCCTTTTAACTTGTTAGAAAGAACGTGGTCAGAAATTCCTCCCAAGTGATTTTGATGAACTGATTTTAAGAAGACAAACCCAAATAATATTTTTTTTTATCTTTACAATAAAAATATAAATCCTCTTTCAAAAATTTAGTTTTATGTTAATTTCCTACAGAAGTATAGGGATTTACTGGCATTCCATTCGCAATTACATTGGGGCGTATGCCTACTCGTACAACACCGCTAGCCCTAAAACTACATCAAATCATGACGCGTCCGAGCTCGACGTTTCCAACTGACGAGCTAACTCGCGGAGCGCCACGTTTTATACTTTGCATATTTTATAGTCACACACACATACGGAGGATAGAACAAGGCAAAACCAAGCTACGCAGTGATTGGTTCTCTACGAAAAAAGTGCTAGCTTAACAAGTACAACTTCCTTCTGTAAAATAGAATAAAAATAGCGTCTTTTGTTGCAATAACCACACAAAGGCTACTCCGCCTAGCTGGCTAGTAATAGTGATTGGTCTAGAGAAGGTATACTAATACCATCGTCAGCCAGCTGGCACAGTAGTAGAGCAGTATTCACACATTAAACATGGTGTCACCATATAATATTATAAGTATATTTATTTTAATAAAATAAAAAACTTTATCTTTGGATTTAAAATGTAGGCATGTTTATCAACAAAACAAGCTTTAAAAATAAGTAACTAATTGACAGTTCTTAAAGAAGTTTTTCAGATTTCAATTACTAGACGTTATTTTTGCAATGCAAACAAGACAGTTTTTTGAAAGTTTTATTTACTCAAACTTACTAGACTCCACTTTTCATTTTGAAAAAAAAGTATTAGCTAAGCTTCTGCTCAATAAATATGTGTAATACCTATGTGGAAACAATTAGTATACAACATATATAGGATGATTGTTTACTAATTGTGGGCTTCCGAAGGAGATAGGGCCACTAGTAATATGAGACACACTACAGTTCCTAGGCTTTTGCATTATTTTCAGCAATAATAAAACTACTCGGATGAAATGTACCATGACAGATAGATAGATAGATAGAATAGATAGACAGAGACAGATACAGATATGATATCTGTTGTTAGGCTCGGATGAAACATATAATTATCAAATAAAAATTCATTATTTTTTTTTTTTTTTTTTTTTTTTTTTTTTTTATGCGATAGGGGGCAAACGAGCAGACGGGTCACCTGATGGTAAATGACTACCGCCGCCCATGGACACCCGCAACTCAAGGGTCACAAGTGCGTTGCCGGCCTTTTAGGTAGGAGTACGCTCTTTTCTTGAAGGTTTGAAGGTCGTATCGGTTCGGAAATACGGCAGGCGACAATTTGTTCCATAAGCTGGTTGTGCGAGGCAAAAAGCTTCTGGAGAAGCGCACAGTGGTGGAGTGCCAATCGTCCAGGTGATGGGGATGAATATTTTGTCGCGTAGAACGATGGCGGAAACCAGCAGCCGGTATAAGTCCGAACAATTCCTCTGAACACTCCCCATGATACAAGCGATAGAGGATGCAGAGTGAAGCTACATCTCTACGCAACGCCAAGGTGTCAAGTCGATCGGAGATATCTTGGCAGTCGATGATGCGAGTCGCTCTCCGTTGAATGCGGTCAAGAGGGAGAAGTTGGTACTGGGGTGCACCTGCATAGAGATGAGAACAGTATTCCATGTGCGGCCGAACCTGCGCCTTATAAAGTTGCAGGCGGTGGGCCGGAGTAAAATACTGTCTCGATCTGTTTAGCACACCAAGCTTCTTCGAGGCTAATATAGCCTTACTCTCTAAGTGACCGCGAAACTGGACTTCGCTTGATATATCGACGCCAAGGATTCCGATACTGGCTGATGCAGTTAGGGAAGTGCATATTTAAAGATAACGTTACCACATACATCACATTATATAGGAAAATCGGATTAAAGGATAAGTGAAAAGATATAACGTTACAAACATGTATTCTGTATTCATTATAGTACACAGAGATCACACATTACATTTAAAAAGAAAAGACATGTACAAAGGCGTTCTTACTACTCATACTTCAGTTCTCTTCTAGCAAACCTAGGGAGTAAAAAGCAGATAAGATGATAATGGGAGGCAGTCCTGTCCATGAAAGGACAAATAAGTAGAAATATAAAAACAAAATATATAACATAAGCAATAAATATAATGGTATACATACGCCTGTATACTTTAACAAAAGTGTAATATCGTATAACGTATAAATACATGTATTGAATAAAAGCCATCGTTATCAGATGTAGGTAACACAGTTTGGTGGTGGCGGTGTGCTGATAAATAAGAAACTCAAAAATTTTCAAACTCAAAAAAGAAATTACCAAACTCGCGGAGAGTTATCTGTGAGCAAATACAAACTAAAAATTAATCAGTTTAAATAAAGAAGACAAGGGCTAGTCTGACTCACCGTTGATTCTTTAAAACCCGACTGCATTATCATTAAAATTAACATCCTCTTTTTTTTGCTGACGTTATTTAATTTTACACCCATCAGTCACTACCACTATTAAGACGATGCAAATGACACTTCTAAGGACATCTTACATAAATACATACGTAGGTACGTACATTACATACATATATACACACACATACGTACATACATGTATATACTTATATAGATATTTCTTGCACAGTCAGGTATGGTAATAGTCATCTATCTGTGCAATGGATCCTCGATTTTTTTTCCTAAAAATAAATTAAATTTTCAGTTCGCTCTCATACAAGAAACGTGGTTTTCGAATGCAAAATAAAATAAAATTTTATCAAAATGAAAATATTTTTTGTAAAACGTTACGTTTTGTGTTATTTAACAACTTTCGTGTGCTGTGCAACTTGTTTCTTGATAAAAAGAATTTATCTTAACTTTTTTATCGGTGTGATGGAATTGAACCGACTAAAACCACAAATCGCTCCGTGATTTATTAACCGACTTTTGTTTTTTTTTCCATCTTATAGAAAATCCATCAAAACTAACTTTTAAATATGTTTAAAGTTCCTTGTCATGGA
This sequence comes from Tyria jacobaeae, assembly GCA_947561695.1. Lineage (NCBI taxonomy): Eukaryota > Metazoa > Arthropoda > Insecta > Lepidoptera > Erebidae > Tyria > Tyria jacobaeae. The sequence goes on from OX387209.1 coordinate 16,874,117, forward strand.
TTTTCGATCGAATACTTGCAAAACAAAAAAACACGTAAGATTTTAAATCTTTAACTTTACTCATTTCATCAGCAATTGCGAGAAACGGAGGTGACACGGTGAACCGGGCTGTTTTATTTCACACCTTTTTTTGCCACTGCCATTTTTGCCACCTTTAAGTCTTTTATTATCAGAGATTTTTATTATCAGATGTGAAAATAACTATTCCATTGTCTGGGTTACGCTATATGTTAATAACATCAATCATGGTAACAGCGAATGTGGATCTGAATGCATTTACAAGTAATTTTACAATTGACTCCTGTGTTTTACATAAATTAGTTTGAAGCTGTTTTCTAGAATGATTGATTCCATCCTCTTTCGTATTAAGTAAATATAATTTTATAATCTCGTTGTCGCTGGTATGATTTCATACATTAACACATATATATATATATATATATATATATATATATATATATATATATATATATTAATAAAAATAAAAAAATATAAAATAAAAATATAATAAAATATATATATATTTTATTATATTTTTATTTTATATATATTATAAATAAAGTAAAAAAATAATGTGAGCTGCTATTCAAAGTCTAAGCTAAGTTCGAAAGTGCCTTTTGTGCCTATTTATAATGAATATTTCAAATAGGCACAAAAGGCACTTTCAAACGTCTACATTTACATTTAAATAGAATTGATTGTAGTCGCCCATTCCAAAATGTAGTTTCGTACGGAGAAGAATGGGCAAGAAACTCCACCGTTACTCTTTTTAAATGTTTTGTTTACATACAATCATTATATATATTTAAAATTATGTGTGAAAAGGATGCACCCAGAACAATATCACTATACCGAAAAAAGAATTAAATCGAAGCAACGACACATTAACACACATAGTAAAAGTAGTATACGATTTACATAGATATAGAGAATATTAACAAGTCATAAGTCAATGTTTCGGTTAAACTAATCGGTGTCAATCAATGTTACTAAATATAGTTCCTTATAAAATACAAGTAGAAACCAGTTTGATTTTGTCTAAACTCAAAATTGTCCCATGGAGCAGGACAAGCATGTTTCCAAGCGTTCTTATCTTGGATATAATCCTCTAATTTGTAATTTTTATTTTTTTTTAAAGTCTATCTATATATCTATTTTTAATGTCTATTTCTAAAGTTTTTAATATGCGTTTTAAATTTCCTTTTATTTAATTGCAATATATCATAAGGAATTTTGTTACAACATTTAACACAGTACCCCATAAAAGATGTATGTACTTTAGCTAATCTGAAAAATATTTAATCTAGATTAGATTCTTTCTAGTATTAAAATAATGTCTATCGCTTATTTTATTAAAAAGATGTAGATTCTTCTTACATACATGATATTTTCATAAATGAATTGTCAATTTTTTTTTACCGTCATAATATTAATCCTTTTAAATAGTTCCCTGAGGGTTTGGCGGTGACGTAGATTATAAATGGCTCTGACAGCTCTCTTTTGCAAGATAAAGATGGATTCGATGTCAGCAGCCCGGCCCCACAGTAAAACGCCATAAGACATGATGCTGTGGAAGTAGCTAAGATAGACCAAACGCGTGGTTTCTACATCTGTTAACTGTCTGATCTTTCCGACAGCATAAGCGGCCGTCCCGCTGGATATGTTATATGAGGTCCCCATTGTACTGTCTCGTCTAGCATATTCAGAGTGCGATTAGAATAAAATAGTAATATATTATACAAAATGATAGGTACAAAGGCCCTTACCTCTAAATATCATAGCTGCCGGGCCATCTGAGAATGAACAAAGGTTACAAGAAGTAAAGAAAACAGTGGTTAGATTTGGTGTAAAAATAAATAATTAATATTATAATACATATTTTTATGTTATCTTAAAAAAACTGTAAAAATTAGAGGTCACTTATAAATTAATCTTAATCCACACCAGACTGCATGACAATTTACTGTGATCAAAAATCGTTGAGAGTTGAAGTATACCCTTGAAATAACAATATCCGTTGTTTTTAAAGATCTTGCCCCATGAAGACTTTCTTACATGCAACTACTTGATGAGGACAATAGATGTAAGCGTGGTGCGTTATCTTTGAGGTTATAAAACGCATTAACAATACGCAGCTTATAATACACCCTGAAAGACATGAAACACTCAGTGAACTGATTTGTGTTAACTTCATTTCCAAATAGTCAATTTATTTTATTTAGTTTTGTTAAAAATTTTACAAAAACTTCAATCGATTATGTTTCAAGCAATTTATTAAACAAATAGATTATTATAAATGTAATATACTAATTTATTCACTTTCAGTTACAGGCTTCATGTTTATTGTTTCTTTCTGTGTTGAGGTAGGATTCGGTTGGCAGGCTTCCTGCAAAAATAAAGTTTCTCATTTAAAAGTAAAATATAATTCCAGGTTACATACATATATTTTTTAAATACATGTGCATTGATCTAAAAATCATTACGGCAATACCTGTTTCTAAATAGAATCATTACGATAATGTATCTTGTATTTATATTTGGTGGGTTATTAAGAAACCATTATGTTTAACTCGGATCAAGACATCGCCCGGCACATGAAAGAAACACTACTTTATAACTCACTGCAGTTGGAACCGTGATGACTACGACAAATTAACTGGTAAACTGACTACAGCTTGGTTAAATTTCTGTCCGTAGACGGGAACTACTTGAATCAATTGCGGGTCAAGATTATTGCATGGTAGTTGCCCTCTAAGCAAGCTGGAGGAGGAACGTCGATATGCTCATGTTACACAAATACCTTTAGATAGGGGAGGAAGAATTTTGTATCAACCAAAGAAACAGAATTGGTGTGCCAAAGCGGCCATGGCTAACTTGGGGCCGCAGTTGCCGGTATCACCGCAATCAAGAGGTTCTGGAGATGTAGATAGAATATTCGGAATTCACCAGAAGAATGTAAAATATTATATATGTATATAGATCTGTAAAATATGTATTTGTATGGTACAGTAAGTTTCTATGTTTAGACACTAACCTGATTTTGCCCATAAGCTCTAATATATAGTTCTTCGCTTGGATGTGGAGGTTCTTTGTATAATCTTCTCAGTTGTGGTGCCAAAAGCGTGGGTGATGGGGGCACATAAGGTACCCCTCGAGCGCGGTTTATCCTGGAAACTACTGAACCAATGCATATTGTAACTAACATTCCTGCCAGGGTGTACCACATGTAGGATACCCGGAGAACGGGATTAACTTCATCTCTGTAAAAGAAAAGGCATCCCTTCTATTTATATACATTATTTTTTTCTAATATACTTTGGTATAGCTATTTTAGCGTAACTTTTTTTGGTATAATAATACTTTTGCCATAATTACTTATTGGCATACAGTTTTCGTTGACATCGTTATATCTAAACAGTGGCCATGCTTAAGCACGAATGGGCCGTCTCAACCGGTGCGATACCACGGCCTCACAGAAAACAGGTTGTGAAGCATTTCCCCGAGATGAGTGTGGTTTCCGAAGACCAACTACTCCTCTCTTTTTTCCTGTCCCCTCATCCCCTCTCCTCTTTCCCATCTCCTCATCCCTCCTCTCTTTTTTTCGTCCCCGCAACCCCCATCTCCCACCACCTTCAAAAGCGGGCAGCGCATTTGCGATTAGAGGGATTAGATTATATATTATTAAGAATAGAAAAAAATATAATTAGGATAAACAAAAGTATGCCATGTTATGTTATGTCATGAAATTTTATGCAAATGGATAGGGAACCATAAGAAGGTTCTTGGAAGCAACCCTCCTAGGGTACCCCCAGGTCCCTTGCAATGGACCCACTTGCGACAACCAAAAATAAAATAATGATATTTTAAACATGAGGGTAACATTGTAAATAAAAAACTGAGAGAGGAGATGAAAAACAAAATATACCTTCTTATTAAAAATTTTATGTTTAATTCTCGCATTTATTACTAACCAATCCTCCAATATAATCATATTGAAAAATGTCCACAAGTTGAAATGCTCACCTAAATACAGAAGTATCAATGTCATTGTCCACTACAGTGAAATTGTACTGGCAGCCAATAGTTGTGAGAGGTTTGTGAGGATGAATGATTTGACCACGGGCTATAGCAAGTTGTGACGTAATACACCACCAGGACATCACTGCTATACCGCTCATACCTCCTATTAGTGCACCCTAGAAAATAATATTTTGTAAATACTCCGATTGCGCGCTTACTGTGAGCAAGTAAAAGACTTCTCAATAGGAATTTGAAGTCCATTATAACTATCGTACTAAAGTAGGGCCATTTTAATAGGACACATTTAACATCCGTCAGTCTTTAATTGATCACATTTCTCATTTCTTTAAAATTCGACAGCGTAGTCTTGTCACGGAGAGCATACAATATTATTTATTTTACAGAGCTATTGCTCAGCTTTTTTAATTAAAAATACATATTTATACTGATAATGAAAAAAAAGGCAATTGAACTGACTGAACTGACAAATTATATGACAAATGGGACCTATTTTAATTTAATTGGCCCTACTTACTTAATAAATGCAAAGACCTTCTGTAATGGTTTGTTTGTCAAAGCTCACCGTAGCATCAACCCCGGGTAAGAGAATGCCCATTGTAAATACACCCAGCTGAGGGCCCATCGTCATTGATTCTAATGTCATCGTTAACTGCAAGATTGTTCCCATCTTTTCTACGATGAAAACTAGACCTGGAATAACTTAAATTATATAATACACGTGACATACATTACAAAGAGTTATTATGACGATAAAGTATTTCATACATACACGACTTTTTACGTGACACAACACTCATTTTCTTAATTTATTTATTACCTACTATTGCAAACCGTGCATTTTCAAGATCTGAAAATCGGGCGCATATTGAAAGCGATAAGTACGAGTAAGAACAAGGAAAGGCAGTTTATAGAAAAGGAATTCTTATACGGATGTAAAACGAAAGAAACATTTCTTTTTATTTATAGACACATAAAACAATAAGACACAGATGGGTCATAGGATGGATATTTATTGGTAAATGTAGCGAGAGGCGTTTGAGAGGAGGTACGACCATATTCAATATTTTAATTATATCTCTATCCGATTATATTACTTAACATACAGCAATATGTACATACTCGTAAATAATTGACGAAGCTTACTTTCATTACTTTTATGTACATACAGGTACCAAAGTTTACTTAAATATTTATTCTTTGTAATAAAACTAGCAACGTTCGTCACGCCATTTCACACACGCCACAACACAACAGTAGATCTGTACAGCATTCGAGTATTGCCCTTTATTTCATACTTAGTGAAAATATTAGAATTCATTAATAAAATATACACCATAGATTCTACATAATTTTTTTCTTATTTTTGCATTTTCTTGGGTATTTCTATGTAGGTATGTACAATACTTAAGTATGATATTGTACATAGATATTTACAAACGAAAGTAAATAATATCACAGGTTCGTCCATGTGTTGCAAATTACAGCAAATAAACCCTTCTTAGGCTAGGATTCATAACCTAATCTAATTGGGAATGTAATTATGTATTTGTTACGTGTCGGTGTGTGGGTAAGTTTGTGTATGTTGAGTAATAGTTTGTTGGTAAATAAACGTTATATCAAAACGACATGATAATCTTTCAATGCGGGGACATTATCTCCCCGAGTGGCCTCCTTCGCCTCCCCCAATAGCCACCCCTTTCCACCATATAACATTCTTACCACATTCACTTTTAAACTGTTCTAAATAATAAGAGGGAACTTACCGAGTCCATAGGCACTTACCTTACATGGCCTCCTCGTATTCACAGTTCCTCCTTCCTTCCTTGGAACAAGCTCCTGCTCCCTTTTTACCACTTACATCCAAGCTTCTCTTACCGTTCTCACTCGCTCGCCGCCATCATTCCCCTTAGTCCCCTTAAACCTGTTGCCAACCGTACTTTTTCCCACCTAACCTTTCTACCAACCTAACCAATATAAGGATACGTTCTATTTATGGTTTCGCATTTCGCGACACCATGTTCCAGAACCTTTAATAAAATTTTACTTAGTTTGGGTTAAAAGTTGTAAATATAATAAAGTTATAGTATTTACCTACACAAAGAGTTCCCAGAAGTATAACGACACCCCTCATCAACCAAGTGGACTGTCTGTCCGACAACTGTTTTCTGTTGAAGGGCTTGTAGAAATCCTCTAAAACTACCGCTGACATTGAGTTCAAACTCGTTGACAAGGAACTGAAAGAACAATAAACCAAATACTTTACTTTTACTTTTTACTACCTAAAGGTCGTCACTGGAAGATATTTTCAAATCAAATAAATCCATTTCGCTGCCAATTCACTTGGCATGTTCAAAGCGTAGAAGAAAAGGCAAAATACACTCGCTGACAATTTATTATTATGCCAGTCCGTGCATTGCACGCCGCGCTACTAAGTTTTTAACGACAACAGTAAGGTAGCCATCCTCTGGGGTCTTTAGTGGGAATACTTTTTAAATTCAATACAAAAAAAAGCTGTTGAATGCTAAGTTCCTAGCAAGGTGATAAAATAGCGGGCAATGCAGTCTCCTTAACAGTATTATAATATATTTTTGTGTTACACGCACGCACGCACGCCAGAACATGTACATATGTATATTTAGGTATACATATATTTACCTGTCATGGAACGAAAGTCTATATAATGATAGTCCAAGTCACATAATATATTATATTATGGCCAATGATATAAATTAAGGTCAACATTCGATCTCTACTTCCAGTAAAAGTTTAAATCCGAATCTAACTAGTAAATATATGTATGTATGAAAAGTAGATATTTAATTCACCTTAATGCTGCGCTGAAGATGCCTGCTATGAAGATTCCCGGCAAACCCGGTATACCACCAAGGACATCCATCACAAGTAAGGGAAGAAGTTGATCCTTTGCTTTGGCAAGCTAAAAACCCATTACAGTCTTTGTACAACAGGTAATTGACATGGTTACACATAACAGCAATAATTTCATCCGTATTGATAATATATCTAAGGCACCTTCCAGAGACCTCCTCTTTTTAATCACGTTAAAGTTGCAATGAACTATTAGGCTCTATGAGTAAGTTTAAAAAGCCTAGTAGGTACTATCTTAAAAATAAATAAATAAATAATTAACCTTACTTTATTTTTATTTTTTATTAAATAGGTATACACAACAATACAAAACGGCTCACAAATAACAGGGTGACCATAATGTAAGCTTAGAATTTATCTTACATTTGCAGAAGCTTATGCCAAGTCAGAATGCCTTATAGATACTTGCAATAATAAAATTATAATTCAGTAGATCCTACACCTGTGTGAAAAAGTGTGTTTAACGCTTGATGATCTCATCAGTGGTTAGGACAACAACTAAACTGAAAGAAGGATATACACAATAATATTTACGAGAACGTGAACCTACGCGGTAATACAGAACTATAATACAAAACCCAAAACACAACAATACCAAGTGATTCTGAAAAGTTCTCGTTATTAATCGCGAGCAGTTCAAATAACTATAATACAATAATAATTCAATTAAGTACCTTAGTTTGTAATGGATCGCAGTCGTGGAATCTTGCATAAATTAATAATCCACAATACAAACAGAAGCAATATAAGAATGATATACCAATACTGAATAGGAATACCGCCCTGAAATGGAAGAAAATTAAGCAAAACAGTACAATCAATTTTTATTACAAAGTAGTTAATTCCTATAATTCTTAACTCAACCCTTCTTTTGATTAGTTACATAGAATACCACCGTATGTAATAAATTATCCTCAAGTAGAGACTTAAGCCATTCAGAATTCAATTTGTACCCAGTTATTTAAAATTATCCATTTAATAACCCTATCCCGACGGACGTTGTCCAGGCAAAATTTCTATAAATTATATTTTTTTAACAAAGCATTTAAAGTTTTCCCTTATTCTCAAACTTTCCAAACAAATTTCACATATTTTCTCCCTAAGTACGGACTATTGCTAACCTATAAAAAATCATTTTATACATATACCATTTTGCTCCCTGTAGAGTTGGCAAAGCGAGATATCTTTGGATCATAGTCTGATTTACAGCGTTAGCTTGAAGCCAGTAAATTGTTCCACCAATCACCAGACTCCAAATAGTGTGCCGGGTTAGAGGATTTGGATCCCAACTAAAACCAATGTAATATCTTCTATAGAGAATGCAGTTATTTGGTTAATTTTTGTCATTAGGTACTTACTTAAACTTAGCAATACAGATGTTATTACATATTGAATATATGATTTGTACATACTCAGGCATTTCTATCCTTCCGCTTTCCATGTTTCTCTGCCAAACCACACCTATGCCACCTACGTCGATCGTTCCTTTTATTGCTACCAAGGCCATCGCGCCAAACATTGCCGTAATTTGAATTACGTCCGTCCATACTACTGCTTGTAATCCACCCTAAAAAGATACCTTTTATAAAAATGATGATTGTTATAACTTTGCTTCCAGTATTTATTTCGAAGTAACTTTGGTTATTGGAACTACAAATATTATTTTTAAATACGTTAACGAATTTGCTCTAATAAGGCTCGAAATTAATTGCTTGAAAAATGATGATCACATTTTCTGTGTTTACGAAACAACTCTAATACGCAAAGAAATGAAACACTATGTCTTAATAATAAAATAGTGGTAGTAAGTATCCTCATAAATGCAGCGCTAAACTATTTTTGAAGTCTGTTTTTATATGACTTACAAGCTTATAAGTAATCTCATATATCATTTAAACCTTTCGATAGACATACTTACTGCACTAGTGTAAAATATGCACACCAAACAGACTATGGGTGTAATAACGTGAATATTAACGCCAGTAACTGAAACAAAAAAACTCAAAATGTAGGAACACAAATTGAAGAGCCATTATTGCCAATGGCCCACAAAGCATAACGTAATTGACAAGAATTATAATAACGAAGCAACTTATTGTCATAAACACTGGATTCGTGTGAATTGTCATATTTATTTTGGAAATGACTAAGTACATAAAATGAGTTTACCTTGATTAAATGCTAATGCTGGAACATATATGACGATAGGCAGCCAACCTATCTGAAAATCAAAATTGACGCTACTTTATTTTGAAACTATCATTGATTATGACTTAATAAATGTTCACTTACCAAGGTAAAGGTAAATAACACCGATCCAAATAATCTTACTTTGTTGTCGAATCTTAACGATAAGTACTGGAAAAAAAAGAACTCCGTATATTGACTTGTATTGTATAAAGTTATAACTACATATTAGTGTCACTCGGCAGATGACTGTCACGATGACATGATAATCAGAACTATTTGCACCAAAATGGCTGCTATGCTGTTAACTTCATGCATTCCTCACCTCGTAGTTAGACGTTATCTTCAATTGGTGAAAAACAGGGAGGTAGACCTGTGTCATAATGAGGGTCATCAGAAATATAGCTGCAATTATGAAAGCGTACTGAGTACCGTGCATGTAGATCTCAGTCGGTGATCCAAGTAGAGTTATTCCTGAAACAAAGCTGGGAAAAGGAAGTCAAAATGTAAAAACGTTAGCTCTTCAGAATTTTTTTAAAAACACTTGCATTTAACATATTGTAATCAAGAATTTTGAAAGATCAACCATCAGAAAAGACCAGTTGGTAGGTTCAAATCTGACAGAGGTTGAGTCTCAGCGTATTTATCGCCTCTCTTTTTCCTCGAGACGAGGCAACGTAACTTATATTGTCATAATAATGAAATATATTATAAATTAAATATGAAATATCTCTGAGAAAGGTTTTCTTGTCTTGTCATATAGTTGTTCAACCTGAAGTCCAACTAATGGGCTGTAATTTAGTTGGTGGTACGACTACAATGAATTCGAGTATTACAAAAAACTTAAAATCGCACAGGCGAAAAACGACATCTAAATCGGCGATACCTTTGATATAGTATTGTTATTTCATAAAGAGCTTATTAGTTTTATATTTATAAACTAAGGATAAAAGGAAAAAATCTAATTGGAAGTAAATAATAAAAAAACATGCAAACGAATTAAGCAACTCCTCCTTTTTGTGGTTAGTTTCAAAAATAGAAAAAGAGTGGGTAGACACTTGTATCTTTTAATCATATCGTCTTAGAAACATGCATTATTATCTACAACCTCACCTGGCTACTAAAGACATTGAAACCGGAATCACTTTCATATTTCTTCCACCAAGGAGGTAGTCACTTTGTGTAGTTTGTTTCTTCATAAATCCCCAGTAAATCCCTACCACGGCACTGATGGCCAACATGAACACGAACACCACATAGTCTATCCATGAAAACCTTTGCATCATGCCAGTAATCTCAGTCACATCCCCATTCATTTCCCCCATTATGTCTGAATATAACTAGACACTACAATATCATAACAAATTCCTTTGGCACTTTAAAACAATCAGCGGTTATTTTCTTACAAAATTAGTATATCTTTAACCACAGGGCTACTAATCAAAATGGTTAGTAGTACCACATCAATATGCGTAGCGTCAAACAAACCCAATATTCAAATGTATGAGTCCGACGAGACGTAAGTTCAATCTGTGAAGTACAATGAAACAATTACGATAACTCGCAATTTAAAAGAGGATGTTGCGAGATCGCCCCCCAATGGCAGTCCAGGAGCGAATTGGGAACTAACAAGGTACCTAAAACGTGAGTAGGTTGTCTAACGTAAATACTTCCTTATACGACAATGGAAATTTAGTTTGTAATATATAAGTTTGTATAGCAATAGGTAATAGTTCACCCAGCTTACTTGATGTGGTATTTGTTGTGAATTACTTTAATATGATGTCGTCACATTTTTCTCCATCTGTAGAATTCAATACGTACGATCTGGCAAATCTGTTATTCAACTTACATTGCTTGCTAGTTCTTGGTTAATATTTTAGGTAAAAAATTTGCTGAATAAATTTAAAAAATATATTATTTAGTAACAGGAAATTATTTTATATATTGTCCGTTCAAGCTTATATATATAAGCATGAACGGACAAATGAGTACTTGGTTCCTACGATTATAACAACCTCCCTACGAAATACCTACCCTCTGAATTACGAGATACAATCACCCAATAAATTTAACATCACAACTGAGACCACTTTTTTATTTAATTTAGCTAGTACTGTGTAATCGACCTATGCCTTCAACTGGCATTGATAACAAATAATTGTAGTTTAAAAAAAGGCTATATGTAAATAATAATATGTATATTTAATTATTTTTCAAATAATTTATTCTACACAGCAGATTAAAAAAGCCATAACTTTTTGGTACGCTCTGTTTTGTGATTTGTGATACATATTCAAATATTTTAAGAACATCAAATACCTTTTTTTCAACGTGTGGAAGCCCCCACGGGTCTTCAGGTTCCCGGGGTGTCGCATACTCAATGAGAATGACACATGGGAGGAAGGTGAGGTATATCTATTTGGATTGGGCCACCACTCACAAAATCGTGAACCACGATAAACTAAAGTGGACTATCAACAGCTTCCTCCCATTCAAAGCTGCAGGACTGGACGGTATTTTCCCAAGTCTGCTAAAATGGTGTGACGCTGCACTGATGGATCACCTACGGTCCATCTTCAGAAGCTGCGTGGCACACCGGTACGTACCTACGAACTGGAGAGAAGTCAAAGTAGTATTGCTTCCAAAACCCGGCAAAGGAGACTACACACAACCTAAATCATTTCGACCTATCAGCCTCTTATCCTTCATGATTAAGATTCTATAGAGGCTAATAGACAGAGAAATCAGGAGCACGGCGCTAAAAAAAGCACCCCCTGAACCTACACCAACATGCCTACTCGATGGATAAATCAACAGAATCCACTCTGCATCGTGTAGTCTCATAAAAAATCAACCCTAGGAACCTTCGATAAAACAAACTTCAACAGCATAAGCCAGGCTCTGTCTAGACACGGAGTCGACTCCACTATTACAGGGTGGATCGACAGTATGCTTAGAGACAGAGCTATACAGTTCACTTTTAACAACACAACAAGAGGAATAGTGGCAAGAGGATGCCCATAAGGCGGAGTTCTCTCCCCTCTCCTCTGTAACATCGTGGTGGATGAGCAGATAACTCACCTCAACGACCGCAAGTTCTTCACAGTGGGCTATGCAAACGACCTGACCATTCTTATTAGCGGCCCACTTGAAAGCACAATCTGTGATCAAATGAGGTCAGCTTTCAAGGTCGTCGAACAGTGGTGCGTAAAACACAATTTATCAGTGAAGTTTATTAGAGTTGATTATGTTCACAAACAAACGTAGTTTAGGTCATCTAAGGCTGCCTAAACTATTCGGCACTAGTCTGGTTCTTACGACAGAGGTCAAGTATCTACGAGTCATACTTGACAGCAAACTTCTATGGAATAGATACCTAGACGCAAAACTTAATAAAGCCTGCATTATCTTCTACCAATGCAAGCGGCTCCTCGGCAAAGCCTGGGGACTCTCACCGAAAATCACTTTATGGCTTTATAATGCGGTAATAAGGCCAATAAATAAGTACAGTGCTTTTGCTTGGTGGCAGAGAATTGAGCTTAGCACAGTTAGAAACAGGTTGCAGCAATTCCAGAGACTCGTTTGTATGGCTGTCACTGGATGCATGCGAACAACCCCTACTGCTGCCCTTGAGGTGGCGCTCGATTTAGCACCAGTAGACCTGCACATACAACAGGAGGCAGCTATGGTAATGATCAGACTAAAACATCTGACTCTGTGGAATAACCAAGAAGGTCCACATTCTAATATCTGGAATCAACTAGTTGACTACCAACCTCTGATAGCTGCCCCATGTGTCAAGATTCCAATACAACACATCTTCGAAAGAAGTGATCATTCCGGCATAAATGAAGTCCGGATATACACGGACGGTTCCAAGATTGAGTCATGTACTGGAGCCGGGATGTACTCACTAAACCTAAACATAAAAATATCACTGGCACTAGGCGAACACAGTTCCATTTTTCAATGCGAATGTGTTGCACTAATATACGCAGCCCACGCGGCTATGTCAAGAGGCATCAAGAAGTACAACATCCGCATACCGTCAGATAGTATGGCGGTACTAAGGGCCCTAATGGGCAACACTATGAAGTCCGGTCTCATTTGTGAATGCCACCAATCGCTAGAACGCCTAGCCTCAGCGAACGTAGTAATTCTTCAATGGATCAGGGGGCACAGCAACTCACTCGGTAACGATGCCGCCGACGAGCTAGCAAGGAAGGGATTTACAACAACAGTGGCAAGCCCTACCACACTCCTGCCACTGCCCTTCAACCTATATCGCTCCTTGGTAAGGCAAACGACTCGAGAAGCACACAATAGACGATGGATCAACACACCTGGCTGCAGACAATCCAAATTGGTATTAACAGAAATATCACCACGTTTATCGCGTAGACTCCGACATCCGAAAAGTGGTCGGAAGCAGTACAGGCCATCTGGCTCTGAACCGACACCTATTCGTCATCAACGCAAGCGATAGCCCACAATGCAGGGATTGTCTGGACGTGGAGGAAACGGCCGCCCACCTTATCCTCGAATGCGAGGGCGTGGCTGCACAACTGGCAGAAATCCTCGTAGGCTCAAGGACTCTCCTAGAAGCCTGTGAACGTCCCAGGAGGCTTCTGTGCTTCTGGAAGGAGGTAGGCTGGCTCAACTAGTCAGCCTCCTGAACGCATAATGGACCGAACATGAGTCTAAATGCGGAATCTGAGCCCATTACCATTAAAATTACCCGTCTCAGGTGTACCCTTGAAGGGAAATCCCTGGGCACCCCGGCAGACTCGGCCGTTCAATAAACAACAGACGACCCCGCTGTGGTGGAAGGAAATCGAAGCCGGAAATCAGCTTGCGTTGTCTGGCGTCTGGTGTGCCTTCTGCGGGATGGGAGAGCACAGGCTCCCGTGTTTCCTCTAAAGCCAATCCTCCAAGATGGGCCTTACCGCCATAATGGAGCTGAGACCGATGCCCCTCGATGTCAGGAGGGGAGGATCTCAGGTCGTGCGCCTTGACCCATTGATATAATGACGCAAGAGACTTTACCTCAAGGTTTACGGGGTAATTATTGTGCCTAGTGAAGTATCTAGATGTTGTGTATGTGTACATATCCCAATGCAAGTAACAATTAAAATGACTTTTTAAGAAATTTCAAAAAATCAAACAGCAACTCATTGTTGAGTGTCTATTCACGTTTTGTCTTTTTAACCGATTTGGATTTTTTTTCTTTTTTATTTAAAGAATATGCTTATAGTAGGCGAGCCAAGCTTACGCACACAGGAATGTGTCGGCTCCATTAGAATAATACGGCCACAGCCTCACAGAAAACCAATGACCAAACACAAACAATGCTTACATTGTATTAAGTGAGGGATGAGGGTAAAAGACTCCAAACTCCCCCTCTCCTCACCACCCTTAAAGGCGGGCAGCGCACTTACGACTTTGAGTTACAGGTTCGTCTGTCCCATATATTATTAAAAAAAAAATGATTCCAGTTTGTCAGGTATATAATTAAAGGGTAAAGAATATATGTTACGCAATCTTAGTCATTTGTAAATTGATTTCAATGAAAAAAAAAAAATGTTTAAAATAAAAACCATCTTGGTTTCGGCAGCTTTGATTTGAGGCTGACTCTTAAGAAGTCTAAGGTACGAGATAAAGCCTAATCATAATACGAGTTTCCATCAACATCGAGCTCTTAATGAAGTAAATTAAATCCTTCAGGCTTTAAAGACTTCTATGATAAGATCTAATTTGTGTACACTATTCTAATACTTTTTGCTAAACTTCTATTATTGTGATAATAGAAGTGTAGCAAAAAGTATTAAAAAAGAGAGAATTCTTAGTGTTACAAATTTTGATCAGCTGCCATTCTAAGCTTCATATGAATCGTGGCTCGAAAAGTTACTTGATGATAAAAATTAATGGCGGCAACAATATATTATGTCACTGTAAAGAATTTCACTGAATCTAGAATTAGTCAATAATGCCACCGGTCTTGTTATAGTTTGGTTTTTAGTATTTAAAAACTATGAATTTGAATAGCTAGCTAGCTAGCCTTATCTCAGCATGCGGGGCTCTGTTGAGATGGACAAAAGCTTCCCTAGCTGCTGTTGTGAACGCTATGGTTTTACAAAAAAAATTAAAATTTAAATATGGCGGTGATGTGGTTCGCAACCCATAACGTTTCGTTTCCAGTAGAGGCGAACAGTGGCCCACGGAGAGCCGCGATTTTTGGGATGGGGTGAGGGATATATTAAATGAGTGTAAGTATAATGAGAGAGTTGTAATGTTAGGAGATTTTAATGGTTGGGTAGGAATGGAGAGGGACGGTTTTGAAAATGTTTTAGTCAAATTTGGTGACGAAAGAGTGAATGGAAATGGGCAGAGTTTGTTAGAAATTTGTGTAAGTAGGAATCTTGTTGTGACAAATACAATGTTTAAACACAAAGAGATTCATATGTACACTAGAGAAGAAGGATGTTCGAGAAGTATGATAGATTTTGTAATTGTGGATGAAAGGCTAATAAAATAAAGTTATGGATACCACCATCTAGTCATCAGTCGAATACGAGGACTCTCTAATCGATGGCGACACCGAGTATCCAAACAGACTGTCTTAGAGCGAGTGAAAGTAGAAAACTTACAGAATTAAAGTGTTCAAGAAGAGTTTCGTATGAAGTTGAATGATCGGTTTGATGGTATAGATGAGATACAAGAATTGGAAGGTTTGTGGGATACGTTTAAGGATAAAGTTGTGAATGTTGCTGTTGAAGTATGTGGTATATCCAAAAGAAGGAGAGGAAGAATGCAGAAGAGTGAATGGTTTGATAAGGAAGTGCGTAAAGTTGTATCAGAAAAGAAAAAAGCATGATTGGACTGGCTAGCAGCAAAAGCTAGCAAGAGAATAGGAAAGGTGATGGATGAATGCGTGCAGGATAAAAGAAAGCTTTACAAGCAGTTAAAAGGAAAAGTGAAAATAGTCGTGAATAAGAAGAAGAATGAATGGTCAGACGCGTTGGATCGAAAGTTAACTGATAACTTTCGATCCAATATAAATTCGGTCTAATATAAAATTGTTTTCGAAGTCCATAAGAACTGCTCGTGGAAAGTCAGCCAACTCGGAACTTGGCAAAATTAGGAGTGAAAGTGGTGATTTGATGAATGAAGAAGGAAGTGTGCTAAAGAGATGGAAGGAATATTTTGAAAGTTTATTTGAAAAAGGACAGCACGCTGATTGCAATGGAGTTGAGCTCGATGTGAATGAAAGCGAAATTAGTGTAGATGAAATAATGGAAGCAATGAAGAGTTTGAAAGTAGGAAAGGCTGCGGGTGTGACCGAATTACAACCGAGATGCTTAAAGCTGGAAAAGGTGTAATTATGAACCAGCTGTGCCGCCTTTTCAACCTTTGTTGGAGGAACGGCCGAGTGCTAAGTGATTGATGCAAGGCTGTAATCGTGCCGCATCCTGCATCCTAAGCGTGGTAGGAAAATTGTATGCAAAGGTATTAATTGAAAGGGTAATGAAAGAAACTGATGAAAGGATATGGGATGTGCAAGGAGGATTTAGAAAAGGAATGGGATGTACGGACCAGGTTTTCTCCTTGCGAGGCATAACCGAAAAGTTTTTTGCGAAAAGACAAAAAGTTCACTGCGTATTCGTGGATTTGGAGAAAGCTTACGATCGAGTGGAGAGGAATGAATTGTGGAGGGTTTTATCGGTGAATGGGGTGAACAGCGAACTGGTCCGAGCACTGAAATCTTTATATGAGAACTCCAGTGCTTGTGTCAGGGTGAACGGCGCCTACACTGAATGGTTTAAGATTGAGAAAGGTCTTAGACAGGGATGTGTAGCTTCGCCATGTCTGTTTAACTTATTCATTGATGATTGTCTTAGGGAAATGAAAGGGAAAGAATGTGGTTTGAGAATGAAGGGATTACTCGTCAAATGTCTCCTATATGCGGATGACCAAGTAATACTTGCGTCATCAGCTGAGGAATACAGGAGATGGTAACAAGCTTGCATGGGGCATTAGAAAGAAAGGGTATGAAAATTAATGTGAGCAAGACGAAAACGATGGCTTTTGAAAGAGATGAAAATAGAACGTTTTGTGAAATTGTAATAGGTGGTCAAAAAGTGGAACAAGTGGATGAATTTGTATATTTGGGATCAAAGTTCACTAAGGACGGAAAGTGTGATGGTGATATAGAACGAAGAGTGAGTGCGGGTAATGCGATCAATGGCGCATTGCATACTTTTATGACCAGCCACAGAGTCTCAATGAAGGCTCGCATGGCTGTGCATAGAGGTGTGTTGGTGCCAACACTTATGTATGGTAGCGAAAGTTGGGAATGGCGAAAGAAGCACGAAAGTAGAATTAATGCGGTAGAAATGAGAGCATTGCGGAGTATAGCTTATGTGAAATTGAGTGACAGAGTGAGGAATAGTGTGATAAGGGATCAGTGTGGTGTGAAAGAGGATGTAGTGACTAAAATAGAAAAAAGTATGCTGTACTGGTTCGGGCATATCGAAAGGATGAATGAAAGAAGGTTGACAAAAGGTATTTATATGGCAGAGGTAAATGGAGTTGTCGGAAGAGGAAGACCTAGGCGAATGTTCTTGGACCAAGTCCAAGAAAATCTAAGCAAAGGCCAGGTCAAAAGTACCTTTAACCGACGAGCCTGTATGCGGAACGGAATGAAAGTTGAAGAAGCGAGAAAGGTATATCAGAATCGTAGCAAATGGAAGGAAGTGGTCTCTGCCTACCCCTATGGGAAAAAGGCGTGATATTATGTATGTATGTATGTATGAATTTGAATAAACGTTTATAAATTTATACAGCCATATGTGATTTTTTATTTGTTTCATTACTATATGGTATATACCTACCCATAACTATTGTGTATTCAATACCAACACTTTATTCAAGATTGTTTATCTGGCCAAATTATTTTACTCTATGTCACTATAAAGCGACATCTACTGTCATTTCCAATTAACTAGTAATATTTTTAGTTCGGGGCCATTACGCTCGATAGTGCTTCATCAATTCTACAAATGTCAAAATGTTTTCTGTATAATAAAAAGTACTGTCTGTCGTGTCTTCCCCCGTGTATTAATACAAAATATTATGTTTTTAACTTTATAGTTAAAACTGTTCATAATAAAGTATATATATCACCATTGAAATTTTGTAATGGCTGGTCTCTTACTTAGTCCTACAGAGAAAGTATTTATAGTTCATGGAGTACAAGTAAGAAATTGAATTATAACCTATACACCGGTTATTTAAATACCAAACCTATATTTATTTTTTAATTTTCAAGTAATGTATGGTTTTACTGCTTGTCCTCTACAAAAAGGCAATAGTTTTTTTCATTACTGTTTTACCTTTTCATAACAGCTGCAATTAGGTAGTGTTGTAACACATGTACAAGATGTACCACCGTTTATTCAAGGGTGGCACATTATATCCAGTTGTTCCAGGTATCTAAACCCTCTCCTTAGAGTAACAATACCTAATATTAGGTAACATTATACTGCTGAAATTTTTAAAATTAAATCAGTTCTCTACAATAACAAAAAACAATCTCTCAAATCTACAATAACAGGATGATTACCGCTCAGATGGAAGGTCCAACATTGACTATCGTCCAATGGAGCTTGAAACAGACGTTGTAAGCCATGCCAGCGGATCAGCACGTCTCAGACTTGCTAACACTGATGTACTTGTCGGAGTCAAAACAGAAATTGACATACCAAGTCCTGATAAACTAAATGAAGGAAAAATCGAGTTCTTTGTTGATTGGTAATGTCAAAATAGATCTAATGACTTTTTTGCATGCTTCTTCATTCACTACATTTTGTCTCTATGTAATTTTAAAAAATATAATAATTAATGTACCTTTACTATCTTCAGTACTGCCAACAGACACCACATAGTGATATAATATCAGACATAATGTTGTCATAAATTTTATTTTTACCCTTGTCACTCTGAATTCTTCTGAATCTTACTTCTTACTAGATAAAATTAGACTATTTTATGCAAATGGCTGCCTTTAGTGATGACATGAAAAAGTGACAAGACAAATGGAGTGGGTATTTAGCATTGTATTTAGTTGGATATTAATAACAAATGTTTATTGAATTTCAGTTCAGCCAATGCCACCCCAGAGTTTGAAGGCAGAGGTGGTGAACAGTTGGCCATTGGCATCTCAAACTTAATGCAGAGAGCATACCATTCCTCGCAGGCGTTTGACTTGAAGCAGTTATGTGTATTTGAGGGTAAACAGTGCTGGAAGCTTTATGTTGACATATTGGTGAGAACAAGCACCATTATGAAATTTCATAAAATGATTTAATCAAGAGCATTGCTAATGAGCATTTGTGTAGATTATGCCAATCACTTTAGAGACCCTGAGGGAAGTCCTTTTTTCTAGATGAAAGGTATCTTATATTATTTTCTGAACACCTCATGTGTATGCAAAATTTAATGATGATATAATTTGATAATTTGGCTACCTAGTCAAAGAGTAAGAAACTCAACTTCACATTTTAAATATCAACTAGAATTCATTGCTTCTCAACCAGTGTGCTCTAGACTTGTGATATCACAACAATATTAAAGTAAACTAACTTTTGATTCTAGATATTGGAGTGTGGCGGCAATCTATGTGACGCAGTATCCCTAGCAGTCAAAGCTGCTCTGTTCAACACAAGGATACCATTTGTGAAGGCTGCACTTATGGACGGAGGCAATGTAGACTTGCAGTTGTCTGATGACCCATATGACAGTAAACTTTTGAATGTAGGCTCTGCACCTTTATTGGTAAGACTGATAAAAATGGTTTCACTTTGATTTGAATTTTTGCATGGGCATACAGAGAGAGGAAGAGATAGCAGATAACCCCATCCCTGACTTAGTTTGGTTACATATTAATAAAGTAAATGTAAGTAAGCCTAACTAAATGCCCTCCCATCTAAATAAAACATATTTTACTATTAACACCCCTCTGAGCTAAAAGTGGGGTATACTCCCTTAGATTGATAACTTCATTTTGTATTAAAATACAGTAAATCCCGCTTAAGATAATTTCACAAGGACCCAACCAAAAGCGTATTATTTGGGATAGGAAAAATAAAACATTCTGTATATTTTTATGTATTATATTCTAATTTCGTATGTATATAGGTATTAAATTATACATTCATAAATAACATTAAATACATAGTGTTATTATAACGTTTGACAAAGATTTTGATGCATTAGCAATTACAAGTTTTTTCACATAATTTAACTTTTGCAGTGCGACTTCGCTTTGATTCATAGAAGCTACATAGCGTCTTAAATCATTAACAGCTGAGAACGCACAGGCAGGCGTTTAACAAAATCAGAGTTTACTTATCATCGTCTTCATCATTATCACTTAGGGCCTCTTTTTGTGTTATTCACATTCTCAATAAGATCTTCAGTTGATTGAATTTCGTACGGTTCCACATTGTCATCAATGGATATTCTTATCCAGGAAAACCCTGCTGTATCACAGGTTCTTCTTCCAACACGTCGTCGACCCCGTTATTTCTGGAACCTGCTTTCTTAAAACAAATTTAAATTCTTCTTGAATGGTCATGTCCTGTAACCTGGTTTAGGGATCTCTATAATTCCCTGATCCATCGGTAGTAATTTGCTTGTAGCATTTGGAGGTAAGTTAACAAGCGTGATATTCTTTAGTTCAACACCTTTATCATATTAACCGGCTCTACTGTATATTATAATTATTCTGAATTTAGATAGTCAAGAATGCCCTACATAAGTATTTACATAAATCTTACTTTCCTTTGACTCTTTTGATACTTTCTTGAGTTTGAGTTTTAACAATAAACAAATATTTTAGGTAACACTATGTAAAATAGGTGATAAATGTGTAGTGGATCCCTCGGGTGAAGAAGAAAGTTGCAGTGTAATATCAGTGGTTGTGGGAATCACAGGCATTCCTAGTTGTTACTGTGATAGTGTAGATTCTGAACAAGAAAACGAGGGAAAATTTACAACTATTGATATGAGTGGGCCTGGGAGCTTAGCACCTAAGACTTTGAAAAATGCTATCAATCAAGGAATGTAAGTATCAGAACAAAATCAAGACGTATTGCCACAGGCATTCCATATGTGTACATAAATACATGTGATAACGCAAAAGTAAAAGGTATTCTTTAATCCCAATTTAGTATCCATGTCAACTGATTGGTGATATGCAAATTAATTATCAATTTCTAACCTTATAAATGTGAAAGTACCCTGTCCTCTGTTTTCACGCCTAATTTACTTATTAAATTGTATAAATTGAACCCTAATTGTGTTACCAATTTCAAAGTAACTTAGTTACTATTTACGAAGTCACGGTGAAAATTGATCTTGCTCTTGATTTTATTTTTCTCTTTAACATAAAGCTACTTTTGGTGCAATGGCATAAGTATCACTATGTATTTATGTAACATAGTAAATTTTACTTTCCCAAATTCTTGGAATACGAACGAGCTTAGGTCATCTAACATCACTGAAATGTTTCCCCCTAAGTTTTGTTGTGCACGAAACATACAATAATTAACCATCCATTCCCTTCAGTGTTACCTACGTCTATGTACACTGCTCAGCTCCTAAGGGTAGCAGCGTGATATTTTATAGCCTATATTGTTCATCAATAAATATTCTATCCAATACAAAAATAATCATTCAAGTCTAACCAACCAACCGATTTAAGAGTTCAGTACATTGAAACAATCAATACTCTTCAGATTTATTAGTATATACAGACTCGTATTAAGATAAACCTATTTATTTTTGCAGAGTTGCAGCTAAATTACTTGATAAAGCCTTGGGCAGGGCCCTCTTACGGGAAAGGCAAGAAAATGTGACACTAAAAAAGCATTCTTATGGATTTTTAAAATAAAAATATGTTAAATAATGTTGTTTTAAATGAAAAGTCGATATCCCCTTTAACCTTTATTGGTATAATCAATACAATGTTTATATATATATTCTAAATTTAAGAAATAAGTCATGTGAGTAATTATAATACTAAGTAATATTTATTACTACTACTAATAATAGTAACTTATATATATTTTATCACATCAATTCTACAAATAATTAAAATCAATCTTTTATAAATTCTTTATTAAAACAAAAAGTCAACACTAATTTAAGACATAAAAGGATTTTTTTTCTATTTATTACGGTTCTATACGAAAATAATGCAAGCTCCAATACAATGCGTAAATTATGTATGTATCAAAAAATTGAATATTGAAGACAATAAGTTTTCACTCATTCATACATTAATTATTTAAATATGGGGCAGAAACTTGCGGAACAGAATCTATAGAAAATTACGTTATAAGCTATCCTTTTATTTAATATTTACCTACCCAACCTATCTATGCCATATTGGGGTTATAAGTAAATAAACAAAATATACTTTAAAAATAGTTTACTACAAAATCCGTTTTTATTTGCGAATTGAGATAAAATAATTTTAGTGAATCTTACTAGAAAAACAATAAGATCTTAAATACGGCAGCAATTATATTTTACTGCAGTTCCATTACACATAACATCAAAGTATACATAAAAAATCAGAGGGATACAAACATTTCCCCATATACCTATTTTAATAATAATAAAAATATAGGCCTTTTGGCAATTTATCTCTGCTTCGTCTACTTCTTTGAGTTAACTGGAGTTAGCAGTTCCAGTACAGAAGCAATATTACCATCAGTGTATTCAAGAAGTTGAGTCAACCAGTCGCCATCGTTTGTAAAGCCCATTTTAATCATTTGCTCGATAGCAGCGTCAATATGAGGCTCTGAGGAAACAAGAATATTTAATGTAAATATTGGTAAAGGTCAAAACAATTAATGGGGCAAATGTATAAAATTGATCAGAGAATTATTTTCCATAGTTCTGTCTACCCCTTTCGGGATATAGGAGTGATGTATGCGTGTAGTTTTTGTCTTAAAATCATAGCTCAATAGTGATCTTAAATGAAAATAACCTGACCCAATACTGTTGACTAATTATAATAAAAAGTACTACAGTCGAGAACCTGCAATACTTTTTACAGATTTCATTAGTTAAATTACTTTTGCATTCAATAAATTTGACTGTGAACAATAAATATACAATTATATCATACATCATCCATCTCCGAAGGTCTTTATTAGATCTTCATGTATCTGCTATATACTAAACACTTTCCTAATAATATGTAGTCTTATAACGAAATACCACCATAATTGGAGCAGCACTTTTAGTCTCATACGTATGTAACTTTATACATGAAATTGTTGTTCCGAGTCTTAGTATTCTTTGTGTCTGTTATTTAAATCTTTGTAAATTCTCAAGCGATAAAGGAACTCCTCCCCTCATCCTTCATCGCACTCAAAGGCGGGTGTGTGTAGCGCATTTAGCATTTACGACTCTTCCGAGTTGTTCTATGCCCGAAGGGGTAGGCAGAGGTGAAATTAACGCGTACATTTTACCGATCATAATTTGGTCCCATTCTCATAATAGGGGGCAAGCCTCTTGTCGTCGTCATCCGGCGACTTTTGGGAAAATTTGCAGTATAATGACAGTAAAGCGATATTGCTTATTTAACGACGCACATTCATACCTATTTGTGTAATAATTATAGTTGTTATATACTATTTCTCGGTAGTAGGCTTATTTCACTTTTATTTATACGGAATTCAATGTAGTTATAGCAAAAGGCTGTATGAATCATTTAAACTAAATACATATATACATAAAGAAAAGCATCAGCAGCCTACTTTATAGATTATCACATTATCTGGAGAAACATTGTAATAAAGTGAAGGTTATGATAAGACTATATCATATTTTGATAGCATTTGTTTATGTAAATATGTAAGGGCCACCTGATGGTAAGTGACAACAGCCGCCCATGGACACTCACTACTCAAGAGTCGTAAGTGTGCTATCTGCCTTTGAGGGTGATGAGAGGTGGAAAGAGAAGTTGGGCCTCCAGTATTGCATTCCTTGTGTATGATTTTTACTAATCTCCAAAATAAAAGAAAGACTAATATACCTTAAATATAAACAATGGTAATAACCACTACGTTTTTTAAATAATTATTAAATATAACTTCAAATGAATTGTGATGTCTTTTTTTGGTCTGACATATATTTATCCAAAATAATTAAATAATGAAATGGAGGTTAGCTATTTGAAACTTACTTGGGTGGCGTTTCCTGGGTTGTGGCTGAGGCTTTGGGGTCGGCTGCGGGGAACTTTGCTGTTGCGGAACGCGCTGTGGTTGCTGTGCGGGTTGGGGTTGAGGCACGGGCTTGTCCTTCACCGGCGCAGAGGCTATCTCGGCCTCCGGGGCAGACGGAGAAGCTCCCGGACGTACTTCCGGTACTTTAGGATTCAACACTAAATGTTCAGCTTTCGTCAATAAAGATGAAACGTGACCAACGGACAGGTGATTGCAGTACTAACAATGCATTAAGCATCACACACACAGTTCATGTTTAAATCCCAGATGAAGTATATACAAATATTTTTTAAATTATGTGTTATTGACTATGATTTTTTTTTTGCTAGAAGCAAGTCGTCTTTTAAACCCATTGCGATTCGACTAAAATATGATATAGTTGAACAGACAGGTCACCTAATGCTAAGTGACAACCGCCGCCCATAGACACCTGCTACTCAATAACAGTGATAATGGGAGAGGAAAGAGGAAAAAGGGATGAGAGAATTGGAAATAGGAGAGGGGGTTGTGAGGGGATCGGAAATAGGAGAAGGGGGATGTGGGAATCGGAAATAGCAGAGGGGGATGACGTGATCGGAAATTGGAGAGGGGGGATGAGGGATCGGAAATAGGAAGGGGATGGGAGAGGAGGGATAAGGGGATGGGAAATGGGGGAGATAAAAATTCGTCCTCCGGTACCCTCACTCAGTCGGTAATACAATGGCACCATTGTTAGTCTACCAGTTTTCTGTCAGGCCGTGGTATTACTCCGGTCGATCCAGCCTATTCATGCCTAAGCAAGGCTTCTGCCATTGTAGACAGGTAGGTAGTATCCCAATAGTAGCCAAATAGCAACAACATCGTTTTGAGAGATTAACATATATGTAGGTAGGTATGTTAAAACCCACAAGGTTCCTCAATAAAAATATGACAATAGGATTTGTAAAAAGGGTTACAAATAATTACCAGCAGTAGAAGTATTAAGAGGTGGGTACAGACCGCTTCCCTCTTTGATCATAACACGTTGTTGGAACTCTTCTGGCAAATTGAAACCAATAGGAGGCACATCTTCGCTTTGAGCGGTAGTGGAACCAATGTCCATTAAGTCTAGAAACACAAAAAAAAAACAAGAAAATTAATAATAATTTATTTCTAGGAAATGAAACATAATAAGAAATAAAAATAATATGAAAATCTGGTAGAATTCTTTAACTAAGCAGTTTTAAAGTAATTTATTGCTTTTAGTCATTTCGAAATTATATTAACCAGATCTGGCTCGAGGATATAACTAGGTAAATAAAAAAATCGAGGGCTTCAGTAAATCATTCATGGAGCTACGTACATTCCGATAACAACTCAATCCTCCTAATTGCGTTGTATTTCATAAAAAGAGGCCACCCCACAGACTTAGATAGAAATGATAAGAACTAGCAGCCATCAAATGAGTCACTAATATTTATGAAAACCATGTATAAAAATCTACCTAAGTGTGATTATCGATAAGAATAATAAATTATCATTTCTTTGTTATTTAAAATAAAACTAGTGATAATAATGTAAGGGACAAATGAGCTGACGCGACACTTAATGGTAAGTGATTACCGCTGCTCTTAAGACGCCTGCACCTCAAAGAGTCTCAAGTGCGTTGGCGGCCCTTGAGGGGGGAGCATGCTCTTTTATTGTAGAATAAGATTGGTAATAACAAACAATTTGAAAATTTCCTAAACAATGATTAGAAGGGATGCTGTGCTGTAAACATAATGACCATCATTCACTTTCCACAGCTGTAGAACCAAAAATAATGCCACTAATGGTTTTCAGTACAGAAATTTTGACAACAACTAAAAGTCGACAAATAACTTTCATCAAGTTTACTGGAATCATTTTTGAATTTCCATAATGCTGTTTTGTATACCTGCTCCTCTAGAAGAAATTCCTTACTATGTCACACTTTCCCTAGAGGTGTAATGAGATTAGTAATAAAATACTACATATTTACCTTTCTCCTTATTTATCATAGTCCAGTCATCAGCTTTTTCAGGTGATGCATCTTTATACAAATCAGTGTTAATGCTTGAATCAGCAGATGCTTCTGCCGCAATGGAGCCTGACTTTCCGGAAGCATCTGATTTCATTGAAGTCTCTGAATTCACAGTGGTATTATCAGCCTCTGCAGTTTTCCTGTCACCTTGTCCCCTCTCTTCATCATTTGTTTTAGAAGGATGCATATCTTGCAGGAACATCTGTAGTAAACCTTTGATATTTTCAATATTCAGAACTGGTGGAATGACAGGGGTCTCAGTCTCAATATTTGCTGAAGTAGTTGGTTCTGGATGTTTTGGAGTCTCAGCAGATTCGTTACCAGTCTTCTTCACCTGCTCTTGAGTTCCTTGTGGTTTTGTTTCAGGCGCCTTGGAGTTATCATCACTAAGATCAACATCTCCAGCAAGATTGGCGAATTCGTTCATGTAAGTTGTGAATGTTTCCAGCCAGCTGGAGCGGGGACGACCTCCATGGGGTCCATAAGAGCCGTGATGTCCACCGTGGTGGCCGCGATGTTTCCTCTCACCACTCTTATCGCGACGACGCTTCATGTAGGGACACTCTTCACCAACATTACTAGACACCGACTTAAGGAAGTGACGGGACCTCTTGATCGCAGCTTTAATCAGAGTCCGCTATATAAAATGTTACTAAGTATTAATGTCAGTAATAGTAAATGCAAAAATTAAAATAAACTTTAATTTTCATCAGTGATCATAAAAATAATAGTAATAATAGGTGTTTTTCTCTTGAAATCCACAATAACCTTGAAATTTATAATCAGTGAATACTGTGTTTCCTGGCATGGTATTAACATTGATAGTACTTACGGGCATAGTTGGAGTAGGCACTCGCACCATGCAATGTTCCGGATGACAGCCCGCGGCTTCGCATTGGGAGCACAAGTCAAAGTCATCGCAAACGGTGCACTTGTAGCGAAATCCGACAACAGGGTTGTCACAAGAATCACATACAACGCCTAAATGCAAGCTTCCAGGAGTGCCTAGGACTAAAATGAATAAAAAATAAAGATTAAATTGAAAAGCAATCATGAACTTCAATAATCAGTTTTTGTTAAATTTGTTTTGTTACAAAAGCTACAAGTTTAGGCTTGCTAAATATTGTAATATTACAAAAGGACAATATTACCATCCATATTCTTCACTTAAATTTGACATATTAAATCAAGAAACTTAAATAAAGGAATGAAATTCAAGGAACTTGTATACTTTCAAAGTCTTGAGCTTCCAAGGTCAATAAGTATAACATGTTTTATTGCAATTAATTTTATTAGTACCTCAATGAACAGTGTACTCTATGCATTTTTTTCTGTAAGGCATTATTATTTTATTTAATTTTTTTTTTATGTTCTTTTACATTTACCAAAAAAAATATACCGAGCAAAGGTCTGAAAATCCATCCAGGTACTATTAATTAAAATTACATAAGAAACATATCTTTTGCCTGATTTAATTCTTAATCTGAATGAACTCACATAATTGTTTTTAAACATTTCCAACTTTATACATATCAGATGTACGTGTGTGAATCGGGTGGCAAGGGTGGACTATCCATGTGTGACCATGGTTGGGGCAATTTAATTGAATTGTAGGGGGAACAAGGTTCTTGTAGAATTTACAAAGCTCACATAAATAAAGTGAATCAGAATTCAAATTTATACATTGAAACAACATCATATAGTGACATACCTGTAGGCATACTGACTGAACATCCTGGAACATTGGTAGCAGTGATGAAAATGTTAGCATCATGCTTCTTAGCATCACCCTTGCAGTAGATATAGAGTTTGACATTGTCATGTGCAAATTGCAGAGCAGTCTTCAACTCCATATCCGAAGAGATGACAACATCATCACCATCCTCATCTAAAATTACAATTTGATGAACTTGATGAGAAAAAAAAATACTACAGACAGTTTGTGTGATTTGCAATAATCTAGTTGATTCATTGTCTGTGTGTTAATTATTTGTTTGTAAAGACATTCTGTAAATACCACTGAGATATTCTTTTAGTACATAGCATTTATTTAAGTAACATTCAGCAGACCCACACTTCTAAAAAAATTGTCTATAATTAGCAGTTAAAAGAGTGCATAACTGGGATTGTGGGCCTTAAATCTTTTACAACATATTTAAAAATGCATTGACAGTTTGTTACAAATGGCTTTATTGTAAATTACCATTATGCACTTATATTAAGGGTTACATTTCTATAGTAGACAATGAAATATCTTTGAGTAATAGAAATAGCTTCAATTATATGTGGTTTTTAATGTAACATTATGGCCAATGGTTAGTCTTTATTTAAGTTTTGTAACAACAATTATAATAATAAAATTAAATTACCTTTCCAGGAAACAATATAGTTCTTGTCCTTAAGTCCAGGATACACCTCCAAAAGCTTCTGACTCAGGTAGAAGAAGCTATCAACATTATTCTTGAGAACCCCAAATCTCCTGACTTCGGGCTTGTCTTTCTCATTCCAGAAAGTATACACTTTAAATGGTATTTCTCTTGACATTTCCATTGTAAAATTCTATGCCTGTTTTGTTTATTAACTGTAAAAACAAATAATAATTTCATAAATCAGGCTTTTTTCTAACATAAAATTGTAAATATATATTACTTAAAAACCCCACAGAATGAAAAAAAAAGTTTATTTGAATGCTGATTTACACACATTGGAAATAATTCAGTCAGCAGGAATAATTGCTAAGCAGACATGATGCAATACAAACATGTGTTAATAATATCCTCAATTTCCAATATAGGTGTTATTAGAAAAATATATAAAGATTCCTTCTAATAAACAGGTAACAAAAAAATATACAATATGTAAAAGATAGTTAATGCCATAAGATCATAAAAAGAAAAAATAACACGTTTGTTACAAACAAGCAATATTTCATCATGATATGAACAAGCAAGAATTAAATGCAAAACGCAGATATTATCCTGTTCCTCGGATAAATGGCCCCACAGCGTAAAATGGCAGAAACTAAAATACCTTTCGAACTAAAACAGTTTATTTGTCATATCTAGAGGCCATTTTGTTTTGCAAAATGTTGAATTGAAAAATTCCGGTAAAACTACCGGCACACAACTTTCAATTAAGCTTCACTAAATAACTTAACAAAAACATACCGACTACGAAAATTAAATTCCTTCAAAGACGTTCAGACGTTTAAACTGACTATCACTTAATTACGTCGCACTTCGAAACGATCTACTGACTGAATGTAGTCGACAAGTGCGTCCAACTTAAATAGGCTCTAAATATTATGATTCATCGATCAGTAGAACATTGGAGAAAAACAAACCAACGATGGTTGTTTGTTGTGCAATCTTCTCTTTGGTGCAATCGATGTGTAACCGTTGTCAAAATTAAAAGTCATTGCCTTTTTTTTTTTTAATTTTGTGACTTGGCTACTGGGGTCTTCTTTCACTTATTTTAATCACTTCATATTTTAAACTATAGTTTGTTCACTACAATTTTAAATGGTCTATAATAATATTTTTTTTATAAGCTAAAATCGTTTTGTAGCTAATGACATCACTTAATAATAATTCCAGTGACGGAAGGCGGGCGCGGAAGGCGGCTATATCTCTCTGCTAATAAAATCCTTCTTAAAACTAGTGGCATCACTGTAGTCTCAATTTCCATGGCCCTGATGGGAGTTGGGTACCTTCACCAGATTTTATATTTATATGTATACTACTACTATAATATAATACACTACTATAATTTTTTTATATGTACACTACTTATATATGAAAGAGCACTGCAATCAAAATGACTCGTTACAATTTGGTTTGAACCATGTTCGTACAAAATGGAACATTTGATGACATGAAACCATTTTAGGACATTTTTGGCAATATATTTAATACGATCTTTTAAAGTTAGTTTTTATTAATGACAATACCCAATTTTTTTTTTAGTATTTGTGTTCCGGGATCTACTATTGTCGAAACCTCCCTGTACATCTAAAAATAAACAAACTTGAAGTAACTTACATTGTTTTACAGTTTTCGGATCAGAGATCAAGAATAAGAAACTGTCATAACAACTTTGCCCTTGACGGAAGCTCTACTAGATATCTGTGATGATACCACTGTACTCAACATACCAATCAAGACGAACTTTAAACATATTCTTTAATATTTTCCGTAAGCATGATGACAAAAAGATAGGTCTATAAGAACTGGGAAGTTCAGGAAAGTTGTCTGGCTTCAGCCCAGGAATGACATATTCCCCTGACCTCTCTTTGATGGCAACGCGGACATCCTCCGCAGTCACGGAGTCGTCCAGGCCCGAGATGCGCAGTTCCACACACTTAGTGGGCCTGGCGACCTCGACACCATCTGTTGCGGTGAATACTCCTCGCAGTTTTTCAGCAAAGGCGTCCGCTGTCTTTGCGCCTTCAGCCCCGGGGAATTCTAAAACCCGAGCCCCGGTTTGAACTAGGTGCAGCCTTACACCTGAGGCCCCGAATTCGTTAACCAGGCTAACCCAGACCCTTTTAAACATGGCCGCGTAGGATAGCCCGGTGTTCGCCACTGTTGACACGGTGACCACCACAGCCACCGTTTCGGGGTTCCCTAGTTTTCGCGGCCTTTTCGTGGGCATCGCCGCTACCGAAGAAGCCTGTGGCGGAAAAGCTACACTCCTAGCGGCTTTTTTATTGCGCTTTCGGGACCTTTTTTTGCTTCAATCAACTTTCTGCCACCCGTCGTTGGAGGGGGCAGACGTTGATGGGGCCGATGTAGACGATGTGGCCCTGCACAGCTTCAGCACCAAATGGTGTTCGAGGTGCACTCGCGCCTTTCGGATTTTTCGGAGACTAGGCTAGACTAGAGGTCAACTCGGGCAGAGATCCCCCAATACCCGTGCAAGCGTAGATTTGTGCCCAACCGAGAGGTCCGTAGGATAACGACGGTAGGTCCTCGAGCACTTCCTGTACTGGAGGTGCTCTTAGTCCTTTGAACACTATGATGTCCAGTACGCTATCACTATAGCCCACTGGGTCCAATCTAGTTGGTTCTCTGGGGCCAGCGATTTCATAATTATGCATATCGGAGTCTTGCATAAGGAGATTTCCCATTGCGTTGTTGGTGGTGTTGTGCCATGCTTGGTGCTTTGCGTTCAGGTCACCTGCGATTATGGTCGGCGTTGTATGTTGGAGAAGATCATCGCATCGTTCCTGACCCAGAGAACCTTCCGTGTGGCTATAGAGGATACCACATCGGAAATAAAAACCATCAGTGCCGGAGTCCCGCAAGGGAGTTGTCTGTCACCGGCCTTGTACGCCCACTACACGGATGACATCCCTGTAGTCGGAGACGTCAAGCTGGCACTGTTTGCAGACGATGCCGCGTACTTGTCAAGTTCACGCAACGCCGCACACGCTGCACGGCAATTGCGCCCCACACTCGAAGCTCTTCCGGGCTGGCTGAAGCGATGGAGGCTCAAGTGCAACGTGTCGAAGACCCAGGCGATGATAACCGGTATGGCACACTACCCGCCAAACCTACGTCTGATGGAAGAGGACATCCCATGGTCCCCAAAGGTCAAGTACCTGGGAATCACCATCGACAGATCACTGTCGATGAACCACCACGTCGAGACCATCACAGCGAAGGCCAGAGCTGCGCGGACGAAGCTGCGTCCCCTGCTATCCTCCAGACTACCAGTAAGTGCCAAACTAGGCATTTACAAAACATATATCAGGTCGCGCCTCACCTACGGTGGGCCGGCCTGGTACAACTTGATAGCAGGGACATCGCGCCAACGTTTGCAGGCTGTAGAGAACAGCTGCCTTCGCATGGTGGTCGACGCCCCCAGGTACCTCAGGAATGCAACAATCCACCGAGACCTGAAGTGGGAACCAATGAAAGAGTTTGTGAGCAGACTCGCCACGGGGATGTTTGAGCGGGCTGACCGCTCGAAACTTCCACACCTGGTAGGTATTGCTCCGCTCCCACATCCAGACGATACAACACTCATCCGGAGGTGACTCAAACGCCCCGCTCGGGAGCTCATATCAGTTCCTTCGAGCGGGGCATTGGCTTCGCCATCGGATGCAGATAGCCAACCACCGACCTCTCGCAGGCGGCTCGCTGGACCCCTCTTCAGAGGAGCGATCGGCGAGCAAACCTCGAGGCCGGTGAGCTAACTCCAATGACCGGCTCACAGTGGTGAGCTGCGAGGAAAATCACTATAAGGAGCCCAGTGCTTCAAATAGTCTCCCCACCCCCCTCAACAGGGGTGAGATGATACCAGATAGCGAAATGTAAGTACAGATAGCCAACCACCGACCTCTCGCAGGCGGCTCGTTGGACCCCTCTTCGGAGGAGCAATCGGCGAGCAAATCTCGAGGCCGGTGAGCTAACTCCAATGACCGGCTCAGTGGTGAGCTGCGAGGAAAACCACTATAAAGAGCCCAGAGCTTCAAATAGTCTCCCCACCCCCCTCAACAGGGGTGAGATGATACCAGTTCGGTGTTGAAATATAAGTTGATTCCAACCATTATCTGGTGATTCACTTCAGCTACGGTTCAAGGACTAACCAGTCCGGCCGGCTAACATAGACACCTTTTCTTGCTCCTAGTATTATCTACTTAGCTACGGTTCGACGGCTTATACAGCCTGGCCGGCTTAGTAGATACCATCACCTCAATCAGCCAGCGGGCACAGACGTAGTAAAAGTACTACTTTAAAAACTTATTGGGTCAGCTACCCCAACAGCTGATCCCGAAAATCTTATTGATTAAGGGCTTGTACACAAAACTGCGATGCGACGCGATGCGAATTCGCAACGCAGAAAATTACGACACGAATTGCTGCGATGCGATTTCGTGCGGCAAGGCGTCTCCCAGGGTGACCATTCCTTCGACGACCGTTAACCGTACTAAACGTATTTTGAATTGAAAAGTAGGTCGTGACATGGATCGTAAAAAAAAAATGTGCACTTTTATTATTGCTTAGGAGATACAGGAAAAAGAAACAAAGAAGATTTTGGGTTCATCCATTTATTACTATTATGAATCCCGATGGAAACTATTTTCTTCTAAAATATAAAGCTTTGAAAACCGACGAAAAAATATTTTTGGAGTATTTTAGAATAAGCATATCTTCATTCGAAGAGCTTTTAAGTTTATTATCACCATATCTTCAGAAACAATCGTACAAGGGGAGAATTCCTGTTATGCCTCTGGAAATGATTGGCCTCACTATCCGGTAAGTAAAGTAAAACAATAATAGTTTACATTAGTTTTTATTGAGAAAATAGTTTTTAAAATATTACAATCCATAAAAATTACGAAAAATCAAAGTCTTCTTCAGTTGAAAGTGTGCTTAATATGCTTGAGTTAGAAAAATCATTACTGGGTGAATCAATCTGATCTGGTATGTTAGATGACTGTGGACGTATCAGTGGCGTTTGTTGAGATGTCGCAAAATGTTGAGTTTGATAGCCACCCTGGCAGTTGCTATTCGGATAGTAGTAGCCATGAGGTTGATGCAATTCTGTTAAAATTTGAAGAACTCTGCTCTGAAAGACTAGTGTTTTATTGTCATCTAATCTTTCAAGTGATGGTAGAATACCTTTAAAAAAAGATATGTGTCTATTCTCAGGTTCCTTTAAAATCTTTACAATATCATCTTCAAATTTATTATTAGCCATCTTTCTTTTTGGTGGCTGCCTTTGGTAACGTGTTTTAGATGTACCTTCTTGATTATCTTGCTCATTTTCTGACTCATTTATACTAGTAGTGGTCTCATTTTGCAAATTTTTGTTAAGAAATTGTAATAGTTTGTACAGATGGTATTCTTTTATATTTTTGGATCCAGACCCTGACCTACTTGCATCTTTGAGTTTCTTTTCAAATTTATTAAAGGTATCCTTAATCCCCCTCCATCTTTGTAATACTGAATTACCTGCAAAAAAAAAAATTATAGACAATATTTAATTTATTCATTTATTTATTAATCTTTATTATTCATCAAATACCTATTGTACAGAACAATAGACGAACTTAACGCTAGAAGCGTTGTCTACCAATTAATTAAATTTAAATAATTTATGTATGTTTATGTCGTTTTAGGTTAGTGTTCTTTACTTTTCAAGTTTGTTATATAAATGAATCCTTTTTTTTCTATTTATGTTACAGATTCCTAGCGACCGGAAATGAAATCAGAAATATACATTTAGATTATTATCGAGGAATAAGTACAGTTGCTAAGATAATACGAGTAGTTTGTAATGCAATATGGAAATTTTGTTTAAATGCAAACATACCAAAAATAACACAACAGCTGTTTGAAGAAATAGCTGCGGAATTTGACAAGAAAGTCAACTTCCCTAACTGTATTGGAGCCGTTGATGGGAAACATATTCGTATTCCCCCAAAAAGTGGATCACTTTTTTTTTATTACAAGGGCTACAATTCAATAGTTTTGTTGGCTATTGTGAACTCGAAATACAGATTCATCTATGTGGACATAGGAGCATATGGAAAGGAAAGTGACTCCACTATTTTCCACAACACGAAACTGTACGACTTACTGATGAGAGGTGATTTGCCTACACCAACATCAAGGCCGTTACTGGGCTTTCAAGAACCGGTTCCATTTGTTTTTGTCGGAGACGAAGCTTTTTCTATTTCGAATAATGTCATGCGTCCTTATTCTGGCAAGCATTTGTCTGTTAAACAAAGAGTATTCAACTACCGTTTGAGTAGGGCAAGAAGATATGTCGAGTGTACTTTCGGCATACTGGCCAATAAGTGGCGAATATTTCACCGGCCCATTAACGTTTCATATGATTTTGCAATAGATATTGTTAAGGCTTGTTGCATACTACATGACTTTGTAATTAACCGTGATGAATTAGACACCCCTATTGAAATGATCATAGATGATTCCGAACTACAACCACTTCAACAAGGGTTGAATGTAGGTAGTCAGGTGGTAAGTGCAAATATAATTAGAAACGAATATTCGGATTACTTTACTAGTGAAGTTGGAGCATTAAGCTGGCAACTACAAAAAAATTAAGAATATACAATGCGACTTGCATTGTTGCTCGCATTCTTGGTAATAAGTCAATACAACAGGTACAAAAGGATCACATCGTAAAACATTAAAGTAACTCGCTGTCGACGCCTAAACATGTAAACAATTTAAAGAATATTTTTTGTGCTTATATGAATAGAATGTTTGATATGTAGGTAGTTTTAGTAAAAAGTAAAAAGAAGTTATACTTAATAAATGTATTTGTGTACTTACCAAGTTTAGTTTTTTCATTGTTTTCTTCTTCCTCGAAATGTGGAAATAAACTTTTACACACGTCCTTCCAAGCATCTTGTTTGATGAATTTGTTTTTATAATCTTCATTACTAGTGTCCCAAAGAACAGGGCGCTCCTCAATCAGTGATATTAAAAAATCAACGTCGTATTCTGTCATTTTTAAAGTACACTGAGCGAACTAAAATGGCGACAACAAGTGTTACGCAACATCGCAGGAATACGCGATGCGAATCAATTCGCAAGTTCTTACGATGCGTAGAGGGAGCTCGCAGTTTTTTGCGATGCGACGTCACATCGCAGTTTTGTGTACAAGCCCTAAGCCATGTATTGTGCGGCTAACTGACTACGATACTTAATGGTCAAAAATGTACATATAACTGGCATGCTTTAGAAGAAATGGAAAACGATTCCAACCATTAATTACCTGGTGTTTTACTTCAATAGGTACGGTTCAAGGACTAACCAGTCTGGCCCGTCTAACATAGGCACCTTTCCCTGCTCCTAGTATTATCTGCTTAGCTACGGTTCGACGGCTTATACAGTCTGGCCGGCTAAATAGATATCCCCATCTCGATCAGCCAGCTGGCACAGACGTAGACTAAGACATATTCCGAATTTATTTATACTTCTCCGTCATAACTCATAAAGGTTGTGGCGTACACATGCCACGTACTGTGAAGCCCTAAAAATGCATTAAGAGAGCACGCATCTACTCGCACGACATAACAAGCGGCGAATGAACGCGATCTGCGCGACACCGCGTTCTCGTGGTTTTCATTTCATCCCTGTATAGGGGGTGGGTTCATCGCGGTTCATCACTATGAACCGGTCTTTGGGGTTAAATCCCCGGTCTCGAGGCTGTACCGCTGGTCGACCCTCTAAAGAGGGGACCAGTGAGCTTGGAGTCGCTTGCGCTGTGACTCTGCTGTCAGGTTATACCAGGCAGGCCCCGAAAATGTGAGGCGTGACCTGATATAGGTTTTGTAGATACAGAGCTTTGCTCGGATTGGTAGTCTAGAGGACAGCAGAGGGCGCAGCTTTGTTCTCACAAGCTGTGCCTTTGTAATGACGGTGTCGACGTGTTGGGACATCGACAGGTTTCTGTCGATGGTCACTCCCAGGTATTTAACTTTCGGCGACGCGGAGGCGCGCAGTGCGATTGCTTGTGCGAGTGCTTGAATAGCTCTGGACAGTTCCTCAGCGGCTGCGTCGACTTCCTGTGGTGTTTGGAGTAAGGCTGGACGCTCGTATCCTGAAAGTACTTCCAGGTACTTCCTCCAGTTCCTATGCACTAGGGGTTTTGGTGGGTTGACCATCGCCGCGGGTTCCCTGAACACCAGTAGCACAGGTCTATGTTCTGAGGGGATGTCTTGGAGAACCTCCTGTGTTGGGGGTGCCCTCAGGCCTCTGTACACTATGATGTCTAGGATATTGTCCCGGCTTGAGTCTATGCGGTCTATCCTGGTTGGCTCCCGGGGGCCAGAGACTTTGTAGCCGTGGATTTCAGCGTCTTGTACCAGGAGTTGTCCTGCTCTGTTGCTGTTGGGGCTGTGCCAAGCTGGGTGTTTGGCGTTTAAGTCTCCCGCGGTGATGGTCGGTGTTGGATGACTTAGAAGGCTGCGTAGTTCGTTAGTCTTGAAAGTTTGGTGCGGTGCGCGGTATGCTGCATACAGGCGCATCTCCCGCCCGCCAACCTGGATGTCGACACCTAGTGCGTGCATGTTTTCGAGTCCTATCGGCTCGACGGGTTGGTGCACAATTGTCCTTCTTACCAGGACAGCAAGTCCACGGTAGGCTTCACCTCTCGGCGAGACCTCATCTTGGCTGTAGATGAAGTATCCCGGGACCCTTAGCGGGATACTGGCCTTAAGATGGGTCTCGCTTATCAACATAACGTCGACCTGCTGTTCTGTCAAGAAGACGCGTAGGAGTCCTATTTTGTTTTTCAAGGACTCTGAGTTCCAGTGAACCACCCTCAACGGCTTATCCATTGGTGGGGAGAGACTGGAGAATTCCCGCTATATTGACAACGCCGGCCTTTACTCGTTGTGCAAACAGCATAAGGAGGGCGGCGAGTTGGTCTCTCTCTGGGTCTGCGGTCTTCTCCCCACCTGTTGAGGTTGTAGGTAGGGGTGGCTTCTCGGGATCGGTCTTCTTTTTCCGGCGTTTCCTCTTTGATTTGGCTTGAGGTGCTGGGTTAGCCTCTGCCATGAGGGTGGCTGGTGCCGAGTCACTAACCATGTTTGGCTGTGAGATTATTTTAGGTGGACCAGTCTTTGGGGTTAGGCCCGCCTTCTTATCTCGTGCCTCGCGCTTGTAAACGGGGCACGAGGCGCTGCTTGCAGGGTGTGGGCCCTTGCAATTTGCACAAGTTGGAGGCTGGTCTCTTGGGCGAGTGCATTCGTGTGCCGGATGCTCGCCCCCGCAACGAACGCAGGCAAGAGGCCTGTAGCAGTTGAGGGAGCTGTGGCGAAAGCCCTGGCAGCGATGGGATTGTGAGGGCCCCTTCTTGCCCCTCCAGGCCTCTATCACAACGCCAGGCATCAGCAGGATCTCGTTGATATTGTATGCTTTAATCGCTGCTGGCGTCTTCTCCATATCCGCGAAAAAGATACACCCAGGTCGTCCCGTACGAGCCCGGATGTGCTTGGCGTACTTGACGGGCACACCTTTGCCGGCCAAGTCTTCGACGATCTCTTCCGCAGGAGTGTCGGCTGGTAGTCCACGAATGGCCATTTTGAGTGGCCTATGGTGGAGCTATGGCATAATATGGGGCCTGGTCTTGTCCCAGTTTATCGAGATGGGACTGGATAGCTCGGAATTCCGCATCGTCCTTAGGGGTAAATTTGAACCCCTTGACGAACGGTCTTACGTTTTGCGGATGGCCTATGACGCTCGTCAATTCCTTGAAGTGGGCCGTCCAGTTATCCAGACGGTCCACCACCAGGATTGGTTGTTTACGGGCTGGGGATTGTGGTGGGGCTGTGGTAACGGGCACAGTGGTGCAGCCAATATGGCTGCCATCATCCGAGGCGTAGGTGTGGGGGTGGGAGATTTCTCTCCAGCCGGTTTGTGCGCGGGTGGTTGTACAGTCACCTCGCGTGAGCGTTGGGGCAGGGGGGCAAGGGACCTGTAGGAGGAGGAAGAATCCTCCCGCAGATAGCCCTTTTCCCCCTGTTCCGGTGTCGAGTCAAGGGTAGAGTGGCCTAAGGGAGGGAGGCCTTCGGTAGATATGTTTGGCGTCTCCTCCATGTTTGCCCTCTTAGTGGGCAGGTCGATGTCAGAGTCCTCATACCGGGTTCTCTTTCCTGAGGCTTCGACTTCGAGCGGTTTGTCCTGTAGTGACAGCTCGACAGCTTTGAGAATTTGGAGGTCACATGATGTCACCTTCTCCTTCTTTCGGATGCCGAGCTGGACTTCCATCACCCGGAAGTAGGCTCCTACCCAGCGCTGCAGTCTCTGCGATAACTCATCTTGCTCACGAAGGGAGTTGTAGATGCGCAGGTCGCCCTGGTATCCACGTCGCTGGTCCTGCAGCACTGCGTCGTCCGAAGACCCACCTCCAACGGGTGACGGTGATTTCGGGTCCATGCTGGTGCAGATACGTCGGTGGCGCCGAAACGTAACCGGAGGTTACCAGTCACCGTGTGGTTGGGGTCGGTGTGACCCCTCCCCTACGGCGTGGGCCCCGGTACGTCGGTTATCTGGGGGAAGGCTATCCCCGCACGAGTATACACAGTACAACTCGGGCGCAAATTTTTAATTTATTATAATAATAAATATAAATTTTGAAACTTACCCGTAAGCGCCCGTACGTTAAGCTAGCGGAGTACAGAGACGTCCGCTCGCTACGACGATCCGATGCACTCTGCGACACCGCGTTTTTATACGATGCATAATTTATACTCGCGCACACAGACAACGACAACAGCAACGTAAGCTGATTGGTTGCCTACACATTAAAAATTTGTAAATATAGAATAAGAAATGTTATTGGTTAATCCATATATTGTGCGGTCAAGTAACTATGTTACTTAACGGTCAAAAATGTAAATATAACTGGCATACTTTTAATCAAATATACATAAGTCGATTCCAACCATTCCCTGGTGTTTCACTACAGTAGCTACGGTTCGACGGCTTATACAGCCTGGCCGGCTAAGTAGATATCCTCACCTCGATCAGCCAGCTGGCACAGACGTAGAAAAGTACCATAACAACTTATCGGGTCAGCTACCCCAACATCTGATCCCGAAAAGGTATTATTATTATAGCTCCACATTGAAGAATTCAATTATTAATGCATGTCAACAAGTAAAATCACTAGACAGTTATCTACAAAATTAACTAGGTCCCTAGGTACTTATTTCTGCACTTCAAGTATTCTGTAACTACACAGGTCGTCTTAAATAAAAGGAGGGCCATGAAATTTTACATTTTAATAAAAAATTTGGGCAGGAACTTCGTAAATTGAATTGAGAACACAGTTAATAGATAGTCTGGTAAGTTAAGAACCTGGTGAGTTGAGAATTTGGTTAATTGATAATCTGGTGACATATATATTTATAAATGCATTATGGACAGCAATTATAAATATATATTTTTTTTAGTTTGGCTCTAGATTTTTTAAGTTTATTGTCCAGACAGACTGTGGACAGCTTAAGAACAGAATCCTTAAGACAATTTGCCAGGCCGAATCACACCCATCACTTTGCAGTCTCGTGTCAAGACTGCAAACCAGTATTTTATTACATACAAAGATACTCAGCCAAAATGAAATGAAGAATGTACATACTGTTATTCATTATCATACTTCGGGAATCTTGCAGCTAACAAGACTTCAAATCAGTCTTTTATTGGGTACATACAAACATACCACTATTATAGTGTAAAACCTATACCTATATCACATTTTAATATTCACATTATCATGAAGGGACATGCTGTTATTCATTACCATATTTTTAAATTTACATACCACCATTTAAAATGAGAACATTTTATAAAGTTTAAATAATACACTAGAATGAAGCAGAAGAGTATTGATTCTAGAGGTACTACCATAATTATTATTCATGTTTATATTAGCAAACTAAACAATTTCGAGAGGCAATAATTCGTATTTTAACAAAGGAATATGCTGACTAACCGTAAATACATATGCATACTTACCTCACATATTAAAAAGAAGGAATTATCAGAGAAGGAACTAACAAAAACCACTACATAACAGGAATAATTATTATAATTTATGATTATTTTACCTAATGTACTTGATAAATAAATCATATAAATGTTTGTACTTAAATAAACATTTATTCTTGATGTTCCTTATCAATTGTCGTTTTTGAGACACTTGGTGCATACTTTTCCTGGTCTGCAAATTTTGTAGGTCCACCTATTTGAACAGTTTCTGGAATATTCAATTCTTCATTTAGTTTCTTGGCTAGGAAGTATATTTCGGCTAGGGCTATGATCAATGCACACATGACGCCTAGTAGTAGTCTGAATCCGAAATCAAGATGCCCAATCATCAACTCCACTCCTTTAAATCCGAAAAGGAATCCAGCAAATATTGAAATAATGAACTGACCAATTGCAATCAACTGACGGTTAACTTGTTTTACTGAAAAAATAAAGCCACTTTAGTCTTGGCAAAACTATATAAACATTATAGAAAACCCCTATCAATACCTAAACCAATACTTATCATTTAAAATGATATTAAATTCTAAACTAAATTCAAATGGAGAAATCATTAGGAATAAAATAACATGATATTACTACCCACAACAATTATCATTTGTTGTATTTATTACCATACACATATTTCCATATATTTTTTCTAAATATGTTTGTCTGAGAGAAAGCAAACAAAATTGTCAAAACTGTCATGCTAGAGAAAGTAAAAAAAAATGTCAAAACTCACACCATGCTTTTCATTTAAAAATATATGTCTTATGAATACAAATAATAAAGCAACGATTCCTAGCATGTAGCTAACAGTACCTTTTAAAATTCTGATAATTACATACAATAATGTGCATTTAACAGTAATCTGTTTATAATATTTATGGTTCTCTAGGGTTTGAAGTATTCCCATATCAATTTTATCAATGTTGGTTCTGCCATTTGGCAGAGAAAAGGAAACAGACAAGAGGATAGAGATACAGACTACAATTGTATTAGTACAACTATAAGCCCATCATACATAAAACATCTTAAAATCTTTACACTTACACTGATAAGAAATAGTATCTTCTGGAAATCTCATCCTGACATTGTCAACAGATTTCGTCATTTTCCTATATTCTCTTGCTTCTTGTTGAGCTCTGAGTTTTACACATCGTGCTTCAAGAACAGGATTTCTTTTTATAATT
This sequence comes from Tyria jacobaeae, assembly GCA_947561695.1. NCBI lineage: Eukaryota > Metazoa > Arthropoda > Insecta > Lepidoptera > Erebidae > Tyria > Tyria jacobaeae. Next base: position 16,916,265 of record OX387209.1, read on the forward strand.
TCATTAGCTGGCGTTTCAATTTCGGCTCCTTTTAATAATACATGCAAGTATGGAACATTCTTTTCACCTTTACTTTTTAATTTTTGAAGGTGCGCATATAACCAGTCAATGTCTGAAGTTGTTAAGTGTAATTTATCCTCTGCACTATTACTTTTATCTTTTTTAGATTTATTTGTTTCTGAAATATTTGGGAAATTAACTTTTACTTCATGGGAATCTTTCTCAGACCCTTCAGATTGAATACCTTTACCTGTCTCATCTTCTTCTGATAAATTTTCAATTTCTTCTACTTTATTAACAACTGATCTTATTTTATGTAAATTCTCAATATCTTTACTATCTAGATGTACAGGAATTGTCTTGGTGTAATCTTTGATTACTTTCTGCTTTATTTCACAATTTTTTCCTTTAACAAGTTTTACAATATTTTCAGGTACATCATCATTAATTGGTATTGATTTAAAGAATTTCAACAAATTGTTAGAAGGGTATATTCTAATGTTAGTATCAACAAGTGATCCTTGTAAATCCATTGTTTATTTATTAGCAATATTCAGTTTATGATTAAGGTCAGCATACAAGTCTCTGAGCTCTTCTTCTTTTTCTTCAAATGTGTTATCAATTCTTTGACATTTAAAGTTCATATCATCAATGAACTGATCCCATTCCTTCTGTCTTTTCTCATGGTTATCTTGGCGCTTTTTCTCATTAAGCTAAAAACATTTTTATAATATTTATTAGACTGTAGTAATAAAGTTAGAGATTAGACAGTAGACTGTAATATACCCAAATAATTAATTATATCTACCTATAAGGGTAAGTAATGCTTCTAACTTCCCATCTATCTACAGTGAATTGAAAACTGAAATACCCATGAACCATTGTGAGCCAAAAATATGTGTTATAATGGCTTAATCAATATTTTTCTTTACCTCACAAACATACTTTTTAATATATGTATCAGAGTTACAGAAAAGGATAAATTATGTGCTTTTCTGTATATGTAATGTGTATACAGAACTCTATGCAATGCATGACAGCAAACCAATTTGCATTTATAATATTAGTTATATAGCAATATTAACAAATATGGCTAGTACTTTTAGTCACTAAAATAATATCCAATATGAATTTATATATAAAGTCAAAACCTGATGGTGGTCAAGATATCCTTTTTCAACTTCTTCAGAAAGGTGTAATGCTTGTTCCAGTTTCTCTGCCAATATTTGTAAACCTGTTTCACCACTCTTCTTTATTTTATCTACTTGACTGTCTTTTACATCTGTTAATTTTTCAAGAATTGAAAACAAATTTTCAACTTCTCTGTCACCACGCTTTTCCTGAAAGTAATTTAAAATAAAATTAATATTGAAAAATTATATAATAAATAGCTGACCCAGCAAACATTGTTGCCATAAAAAATCTGTATAGGTGATCCTATACAGATTTTTTATGGCAACAATGTCCTTTATCATTTAGGGGTATGAAAATAGATGTTGGTTGATGCTCAGGCCACCAAATATGCACTCAAAATTTCATAAAAATTCTTCCAGCCGTTTCAGAGGAGTTTGGTAACAAACACCGCAAAATAATAATTTTATATATTAGACTAATAATAATAATTTAAGGGCATGATTCTCAAACTCAACTAAACATAGGTAGTTTCTTGGTAAATTGATGTGGTTGTATTGTTTGATATCAAAAGGTTATTCTAAAAGTATTGTTCAATTAAATATTAATGTTACAAAGGGACCTCACATAACACTGTTGGGAATGTGAATTCAGACAAGACGAAGAAGGATTTAACTGTAGAATAGTCCAGAAGTGGACTATGGACTGTAATCAGCTGATGAAATGATTAATTACTAACATGAAAATGCAGATTCACAACATTAATGCCAATAATTGATAAGTAGTGGTTACATAGATTTAGTATAATAGTTTGAGAATCACTTTTGACAATAATTTAAAATAAAAATTTCACCTCAAATTCTTTTAACATGAATTTTATTTCTCCATTCAGGAATGGTCTGTGGTCAAAAAGTCTTGACCAGATTTCTCCTATCTCTGTAACAAACATAAACTGAAAACTATATTGAATTAAAGTGGTAATCATAAAATTATAATTAAGAAAGGCTGTAATTAAGAAAAACGTGCAGTTATCTTTTTATTATTACTCGTGCTTAATTTAATAAATATATTAGCTCAATATATAGGGCATAACATCATACATACCTCGTGACAGCTCCGTCATTATAAATTTTATAGTTTCAACTTGTTCGTTCTCCAAAACATTTCATTCAGTGTTTTGACACGTGTGACTTCCGTTATAAGTTTGGATCTTCTAGGTAGTAAACGAAAAACTTATTTAAACTGTCTTATTTAAAGTTTCTCAATTTGTTAGATAAGTATTGTTTACTCTCAATTTTAAAATAAAGACAAAATTAGTTCAAAGAATATCTGGAACTAAAATATAATTAACACAGTAAGTCAATACTTTCTGTTTTTTATCTCCTCTTTTAAACAGCCATTAAAAGTACATCATCACTAGTTGTGCCTTCAGTGGTACCGAAAACCTCATACAAACCGCCATAATAATTTAATATCTCTAATAGTATACTACTAGTATGGTTTATTACTACCATGTTTTTATAATAAACATGGTAGTAATGTGACTCACGTTGCTAGTATTCTTTTTTTTTTTAAATAAGAAATATGAAATATAATATTTATTCAGAAACTCAAAGTGCCTACAAGTCCATTGTTGTAAACAAATAAAAATGTCTTACTTCTGCTTTTAAAACTTCATTATGCGTTCAGTATTAGGCAAAATAGTTAATAATATGAGATGCGATAATCCGAACACAAGAAATAAAGACTCAGCGGAAAACAGCATTAGTTCATTCGTTCGATATTTTCTATCTTCTCAAACTAAGATCCTTCATTCATTGGTCCTCAATCTTCAATCAATTTAGTAATTTCATTCACTTCGTTAAGAATGGGTGGCTCGTGAGTTGACGTGCATAGGTTCGATATTGTTTTTATTTGCGCAGAAGTGTTTTGCTGGTGACAATGTGTTCGATTTGCATTTCGGTGTAATTTGTTAGTTGTAGTCGAATGTGAAGTTTGGGATTTGAACCAGTGGAGCTTCGTGTTTTGGCCACCATGCCGGGTCTTATTGGTATTGGTGAATTCATTGAGGAAACTCGAGAGGATTACAGTTCACCTACAACCTCGACTTTCGTCTCTCGCATGCCACAATGTCGTCAAACCATCAGTGCATTGGAAGAGGTAATTTTAAAACGATATCTTTATTTTTATTTATTCTTAATTAGGTTTATTGTTTTCAAGACATGCAAACAACGATGTACCTAATTAGGTATGATATCAAAAGTATTCAACTACACATTGCATCTTGAATACGTCAAGATTACCTTGTATAAGATAATATAATATAAGGACAATAAACTATTTATGTTTACAATTAATTTATATTATATTAAAACTAATTAATAGAAATAAAATTATAACATAAACCTTGTAAACATATCTATGCTAATTATCGAGCCGAGTCATTCCGTCAGTTTTTTATTTTACCTACTATTTGTCATACATAGCTTTGTGTACTTAATACGTAAAATGGTAAACATTAACTTTATGAAGAAAAGTTTAATTGTACATTCAAGACACAGCAATTTGTCTGGGGTGTAAGTAGTCTGCGACCTTGATTACGCCCCTAACATGAGCACACATTATACATTTCAACCCGGATAATACCGCTACTCAATAATCCGCTGGTTTAGATCCAATAGAACGTATTTGGCCGATTTTATCTTGAATTAAGATGTCATATATGTATATAAACCGCCTATCATTTATTATTATGTGGAAAATAATATTAGATGACTTACTGAAATTGAATAGATATCTACCACGTTTTGTTAGCGGAAAACATTTTTTACTATTTGTAGTCTAGTTACGTTAATTAAAATTTTATATTTTGTAACCATCTGTGTTCTTTTAAATTATTGTAGTTATACCACATTTTTTTTATTTATAAAGTATTTGAGATTCAGCCAATGTATGTATGACGGGCCTGATTCTTATTAACTATCGGTTACCGACAACACCGAAACACGGATACGGACGGTACATATTAACTACATTCAGTTCTTTCTATTCCTTACTTGACCGAGAGCCGTGGTATTCGGGTTCCGTTTTCGGTTCTGCCGATCTAGTAGAGGCCCATATTTTGTTGTTGTTTCCTCTCGCATCTTTTTCTGCTAAGAATTTTTGACTATCGATACATTTTAAAGTATTAGACAAAGTATTTCCGACAAACACGAAAATGTGTAATTTAGTGTATTAATCTCGTCGGTGTTTTTGTCCGAGTCCGAGTACGTAATTGGATTGAGCGAAATACAGAAGTGGTGTAAACAGTAGTTACAATCACTTATACATCCAAACTCGAAGTAAATTTAGGTCTTTAAATTAGTTGCTCAGGATTTCCTATGTTGATTATAAATTTGGTTAGATGACACCCCACGGATTTAATTAGTGGTTGGTTCTAACATAAAACTTTTTTGACAGCCCAATTGAGGGGGCTAAGGAAGAGTATTTTCAAACAATCAATAAAGGATAGAACTGGCAATTTTAAAAGTGAAGTGGAGTTTTTTAGACAATCATTGGCACTGGTTAACCGTTAATAGGAGTATCGAGTAACAATCTCAGTCCATGGATCTAATTAAATTCTAAAGGGAATATCAAAAAAATATACTAAACTAGGTTTCGCCGCAAAATCACGCAAAGACCACTGCATTCAATTGAATGCAGTTTCACAGATGTATTGCTAGAGGTCTAACTTTAAATAAATGTTAATATAACATGCATACAATACATTATGCTCCATTTTTATTTATGCAGAGACGCGGTTAAACGCGTCTCTGCATAAATAAAAATAAAGATACTTGATTCTAAATCCCAGCGCACGAAGTAGCGCGCAAAAGCTAGTATTAGAATATAAGTCTGTGGAACGCAACAACATATTATGACTGCAGACCATTAAACGACCTTGTGTAACTCGTAACTCAATGTTTCACTGAAATATCGACTCAGTGTTTAGGAATTTGTCTTGATCATTGTGAGACAAGAGGACGCTATCGATTGTGACTTCGTATTCAAGATGTTGAACACGCTCTTCATAATAAAACTACAGATCTGTACGTTTCTAACAATCGTTCTTGAAAATATAAAGAACAAATAAAATAATGTAGAGTTGTAATCATGGTAGGCTTGAAATAAACACAACAGCGTTTCATTAAAAACCTCTTTGCATACATTTTATGACTAAATAGGCCAACAAGCAACACTAAATAACAATGAGCCTAGGGGTAAGCGATGCGCTGTCTATAAAAACTTCTAGAATATTTGTTTTGAAAAGTTGCCTCCTTTTCAAAACAAATATTACTTATTGTATAATTATAAATATAAAATATATAATTTATTAAATTTTTATCTTCCAGAAATTTTCTATAGAGAATAGGTTCTTTAAACTATTGGTTTTTATATAATATCAAACGTACGTGAGTCTTTATTTACGCAGATGTTCTACAAGTATCGGATCCTTGGCGAACGAATTTTCCTTGTATCTTACGGCTCCACTTTTACTTACTGATACATTATCTCGAGCTTTCATTGACGACAGACGTTTTTTCCTACGAATGCGAAGTTGAATGAAACGATCATGCTGTAAGTTGTTTTTGATATTGTAACAATGCGATCATTTAATACTGCAATGAATTGTTTTTATAGTCTAAAAAAGAATTTATGAGATCTCTGTATAAATTTGATTTTGGTAATTTAAGTTCAGGAGAAATCAGAATTGCGTAAGTATATAAAATATTTAAAATTTAAATAAAGCTGTATTTTGTCTAATTACAAGAGCTAAACTGAAATTCTAAATTCATTATTTTTTAGGATCAAATTAAATCAATCTCAAAAAGGTATCAGATTATTTGCCAAATTAAAAATAAATCTATATCAACATCTATCAAGGTTACCTTTCATGGCTAAACAGCTGAACCGATTTTTATTAAATTTGGTATGTGGAAACTTTGAACCCTGGGGAAGGACATAGGGCTACTATTTATCCACATACCAACCACGCAAGTGAACACGCTATTGTTAAATAGTGTTATTTCCATAATTAAAATTGTCTCGTATTTCATCATTCTGTGCGTCGTTTATATTTGAATATCTCACTGATTGGACTATCATAAAATAACAAAACCTAGCTAACGAAGTATTATTATCTAACCTCTGCTGGCTAAGCAGCAAAACTGGAATTATGTGGTCAGAGAAAGTTCGACATTAATATCTCCGGCTATTTACCTAGTGCAAAACGAAACCTTGACCGGTTGGCAAACTGATCACCAAACAAGTTTCACGTTGCGGAAGCTAGAATGTATAATTATAATCAATGCACTACGAGTCTCGTTTTTTACGTCTTTGACGAATTGTGTCTATAAATATAAATATTGTGACATATTGTTTCTTCTACCGATAAAACTTAAATTTAAAGCATATTTAGTAAACAAGTTTGGTTACATATAAATATTCATTATAATCTAAGGACTGGTTTTTGGGGGCACTACTGCTGCTTTTAGTTTTTTTCTCTTTAACGCCTCTGTATAATGGATAATATCATGCGACTATCAGTTACATATTAACAATTTACACCTTTTTTCGATGTGGTACACCCGCTTACTACATAGAGGGTACGGGGGAAGTAATTAAGTCAAAGTCATAATTACTAAATACCAATGGGCATGAAACTTTGTCGGCCCTATCTAATTGAAGAAGAACAAACCAGAGGGATGCGCCATTCGACTGTGACCAAACCTTGATGGGCAATATATACTAAACCATTTAAGATGACAGTTGTTAAATGAATTCAAACTCATATTGAAGTTAAAGTAAATAGTACTAGTTTTCTATTCCCTGCGAAAGTTTGACCACCAGCCGGTTTCCGCTAACTAGTAAAACAAACTACGATAGAAAGGTGCTTGCTTTATGAACATGTACGGGTCACTGGGTCGACTAGGCGTTTATATTTATGGAAATATTTTATTTAAAAGTCATTATACGTTGGAAAGTAGTGCTATTAACATTAATACACGTGTGTAATGAACTTAATCGTGTCATAGCCATAATAGTTGCGACGGCAGATTACTAGAATACCCAAAGACCACGCGGTAAACTGAGAATTTATAGTACATACATATGTATGTAACATATATATCATCGTCGGATGCAAAGCAAACCCTGATCTCCGACCTCCATAAGCGCTGGCCTGGGGGTATCGGGCTCGGCTGACCGTTACCCCAGCAGAAGCAGGCCTGAGACGGTGGCGTGACGTATGTTTTTCACGCGCGCCTATTTGATGTGGCAGCGTAAGGTGCTGCTAGCTTGCAGGTGGCCAAGGTCTACTGGGGTTCCCGGATGTTTCCTTCTGAGGGTATCCCGGGTCCCTAGCAATAGACGCTCTCATGACGGGACACCATGTGGTTTTAGTCGATTCGAGTCCGACATACCAACTCACCGTCAGCTCTGGTGAGGTGATGACCAGTGGGGGCTTCCACATAAAAAGAAAAAAAAAACACATATATATCGTATTTTTGAAGATTCATAAAACTATCAGCGTATAGGTCAGTGAAACTTCAACATTTACCATAGCTAGAATTTAATTAGAACATCTAGGTAAAAAATAGCATAACACAGTTGTTAGACAAAAATAGCACATTATATAATAGTTTTTGGTCCAAATGGTAATTGTGTGTATATAATATATATTGCAGGTGTTACACAAAATGCGTTGCGCATCGAACTCTTATGATGATTGTACATTAAAAGTAGATGTCTTTTAGACGACATGAACGCTTAGAAATCTATTTAGATAGGTAAAATGATTATTCGCTATTATAGTAATATTAATACTAAATAAAAGTAAAAAAGTGGTAAAAAACCTTTCGGGCCTTGTAAAAAATAGGAATAGTGAGGTATTCACAAAACTCTGTTTTGTTCTCTTTGTGTTCTCCGTTCAGAGAAGGTAATGTTATTTAGTTCATAACCAGAGAAAATTACTAATGATAATGATGAGATAATCATGATAATCAATCTAGTATAATTAAGTATTACTAATACTTATTTAAACTTGATAGAGCTAATCATCCCTCAAAATAGATTCTTCAAAAAGGTACGACTGCTGAATATTATAGCTTCGTTTCAATGTAAACAAAACGTATAAATGATTTTCAATAACAACTAATTTACGTGATTTATAAACAGTATACGGTTTCCATTGTGTTGAAAAGATTTGGCTGTAGGCCAAAAGGATTAAATACAAATTCAATGAAGGAATCGTGGCAAAATCACTCACATATGAGTAAGAAGTTCTGAGGAAAAGGAACTCGCAATTAAGAGGCATATATGTATATATTATCTATATGCTTATATGATTTTTATATGCAGGTGCTCATGTTGAGACATGTAGACACGTCCACTTAATTATGTAAATTGAAATGAATCGCTTTCGTTTTTATCGAGATGAACTAGATTTTAGTTTTACGAACGAACGAACGAACGAAACTAGAAAGTCAATGATAGTGAGTGTGCAAATGAAACACATATTTTCACATATAACGCACATAAACATAAAGGTGTTATTCCAACTGCGTTGAAAAATGGTTCAAATTACTCTTCTTAAGAAAGGTTATCCTGTCTCCTTTTTAGATTACCGACCTATATCTAACATTCATTTCCTTTTCAAAGTCCTTGAGCGTCTTATCTACACTCAGTTGAGCTCAACTCTTAATAGAAATTATCTCCTTAAACCTCTTCAATTAGGTATCCGTCCCGGCCATAGTACAAACAAAGCCCTTATTCATATTACGGAGGATATCAGGTCAACTGATCGACTACTTTCTTAATACAACCTATATGCAGATGATCTCCAAATTTACTCTTAAGCTAAACCGGATGAACTGACTGAAGGAATCCTTGATATGAACGAGGATTTTATACAAATATTTACCTGGAAAATTATTGGTTAAGAGTAAAATCCGTCAAAAGTCGTCGAGTAATTATCATCGGTAGTCCTAGGATGACCTCATCATCATTCCCTGTACTGTCAAAGTCAAAACTTATCGATCTATATGGACCGGTTCTTTGTGTCATGGAGTCCCCAAATAGGTGAAGTCAGTCGGAAAATATTTGCTACTGCAAATACTTCGCAACTTACTTCTTATTAATACCAAAATTTCGTTAGCACAATTAAATAAGCCAAATCCTTGCGCATATTTTAAAAGAAAAAAAATAAGCAATGCTTTTTGATATTATGAATACTGTATGTACCTATATGTTAGTAGTATATATGATGTAAGAAACATATATTTTTGTCGTTTAAATTTTTAATATCCATAATCCTACCTTAGACTACCATAAATCTGATCTAATATTATCGGTATAAAGGTTGTCTGTAAGAAATAATCGTGAGTGATAAGACCGCCAATTGTTATACCGAAATATATGTAATCATGTCTGTATTTTTCAGTTCTTTTATGGTGTATAATAAAGAGATATTTATAAAAAAATGCTGTTGCAGTTTCAGAAATTTTAAAATCAGTTACGTGTTTAAAAATCTTACGATCTTATTTACTGTACGATATGGCATCGTTCTTACGAGGCATTGTGTGAATAGGCTTTAAAAGGTCAACAACCAATGACTCATCATTTAATGCGACCATCTCTGCATCGCGGTGACTTTAGGAAATAACTGTAAGCGACTTCGTATGTAAGGAGAAAAATCTTATAGCTTTGAGTCATCATTGGTGTTTAGAAAGTGAGAATGGTAACTGTGTATTATTATATTATATTTTTAAATTGATCTTTTCATGCTTACTAAATACTGCACAGATGGCGTAGCGGTTTAAGTGGTCACCTCGCCACCACGCTGCCGCGCCTAGTGTTGTGGGTTCGATCTCCGCACGGGACAACACTTTGTGTAATCCTCAAATTGTTGTTCTGAGTCCGGGTGTTCTTTTTGTCCGTTGTTTGAATATTTGTAAAGTCCCCTGCGACACAGGAATTAATCCTAATGCGGAAGTTGTCTTTTTAAATAATAAAATGTAAATATATATACACTACCGTCCAAAAGTTTGGAAGCAACAAGATAAAATCAAATAAAATAAAAGTAAGCCATCTTAAATTTTTTTTATTGATACAGAATTAAAAAAATAGACAAAACACACTTCTAGAACAATGAAATTAAATAAGTAATATAAAAATTAAATTAAATTTTAGCTTCATCGAAGTGTCCACCCCTCTCTTTAATTACCTTCTCGCATATTCTAGGCATCCTACTAATTAATTTCATAAAATACTGTTCATCTAACTTCTTCCATTCGCTCTGTAATAGTTGCCACAAATGTTCTGAGCTCGTAGGAGATTGATTTTTCACCCTTCTATCTAGTTCATCCCAAACAAGTTCAATGGGAGAAAGGTCAGGTGATTGAGACGGCCACTGCATGATTTTCACATCTTTTTTCTTCCTTAAAAAGTTCTGGCACAGTTTGGACGAATGTTTCGGGTCGTTATCTTGCTGAAAAACGAACCCAGGACCAATAAGATTCAGTCCACTGGGTATGGCGAAATCCTTAAGAATTTTCAAATAGCGTTCCTTGTTTAGTTTTTCGGTTATCCTCACAAGACTTCCGAGTTTATTGTTGCCGAAACACCCCCAAACCATGACATTACCACCACCATGTTTGATAGTAGGCACTGTACAAGCTTCTGAAGCTCTCTCTCCTTTAGATCGGCGCACAAAAACACGTCTATTGGACCCGAAAATCTGAAACTTCGATTCGTCACTCCAAAGAACTTTTTTCCATTGGTTTATTGTCCAGTTTTTATGTTCCTTTGCCCATTCTAGTCTGTTTTTCTTATGCCGAATTGTTAGTTTTGGTTTTTTAACTGCAACACAACCTCTTAGCCCCGCAGACAGTAGTCGTCTTTTAACTGTTGTTATTGACACGGGTGTTCCTCGCGTTTCATTCAGAGATGCGGTAATTTGTGGTGCAGTTAAGCGACGATTCCGTTTAGAAAGAACTCTGATGAAGTTATCCTCTTGACTTGTAGTGGATTTGGGCCTACCAGACCTTTTTCTATCTTCATTTTTGCCAGTTTCTTTTTTTCTAGCGAGGGTGTAGTGGACACCTTTACAAGAAATTCCGAGTTTTTTTGCGATTTGGCGTTCACTGTAGCCTTCCTCACGCAGAGTACAAATAGCGCTTCGCTGTTCAAGTGTGATTTGCTTGCGTTTTGCCATTTTCAATAAAAAAAGACGGTCAAGGAAGTAGTCGAAATCTTTTGAATACAGACGATGTTAATATCACAACCTTCGCGTTCTAATGCTCAAGTGTGACTAAATAAGGTCCAAAAAAGATAAAACTACAAAATATTTTCAATAAAACCGCATCAATGCATGAAAGAAAGTCCCCGGCGGATGAAGTAATAAAACACGTGTTTCGTCAAAATCCAGGAATTTGTTAAAACTCAAGGAATATGCACTAGTAATCCTTTTGTTTTGTGTTAAAAAATCACAAAAGGTCATAAAACTTTATTTTATTGCTATTATTTACCGCAGGGAGTCGGCAATCTTTTGTTTTGTTTGAAATCAGGTGTGCTTCCAAACTTTTGGACGGTAGTGTATATATATTAATAACAATGCAAAACTCACGATCGCTTTGGAAAACCGTTACCCGTGCCCATACTGCCTATAGGCTCTTGTAACACGTTTTATGTAGCACTAGGGTTTTTTTATTATGCTAACCTCTGGTAGTAATGTTTTAAGACCCGATGTGCAGCACTTTCTGCAGCAGGACAGTTTAAGAAAAACCAATTTCAGAAAGTTTTAATGCTAAGATAGTATAAAATGTTGCTGAAGGAATTTATAATTCAAGATACAATTCGACTCTACGAGCGACTGCAGTTAGATTAACATTAATGTTGTGTTTACTTATCTCGATTAATGACAAGTAATTGCTTTAGAATTAGTTCAAAAGTGAAGCGCTGCTGTATTAATTACACTTTTTCACTTTAAGCTACCCATGATCAGCAAGCCATTTTTCTTATGACAGTTCAAAAATACCTAGAATTGGTTTTACTGAAATAATGATTATGATTTTCGAGATTCGATCGAGATTTTAACTAATTACAAAACTGGGTAGATGTTTAGTTGCAGGTGTTGCACTTGTTTGATAGTTGTAAGATAAATATAATATAATATAGATATTAACAATGAAAGCTGATGAGCAAGATTTAATTTAAGGACACTACCTGTTGTCAAATGACTAAAGTTTACTAGATCCTATTAAAGACTACATAACATATATAATTATACTCACGCCTATATATATGGAGTAAGTAGAGGCATATATAAAGCCCATATTTTGCCAACTATAATTTAGTCCCACTTATGTAATAGCGGACAAAGCTATCACGTTATTGAACCTATGTATTACTACCAATAATATTTTGTTCTCGTAACATGTATTACCTTCCACGAGATCGATCAGTTTTTTTCACGTCGTTTTCGTATATATACAACAAGCGACGTCAGACTACGAAATATACAAGGACAGACTAAAAACATAATGCTGCATGCGTTAGATATGTTCGTCTCTTTCGAGCGCCTCGACGATAGAGTTACGCGCACTTGAGCACGCCAGGTTTGAGCAGGCCACTTAAAAGGAACTTAGATGGAGGTTTTAACCCCTGTGTCTAGGTGTGTCGGCATTTATGTCAAAATATGTAACCTATGACCACTTATGCTCAGATCAGGTTGCTAAGTGCCTAGGATTAATCAGGTTCAAGTGTCACTTAATATTTTATTCGGTACTTAATGAGAGTGACTTACTTAGCCTCCTCACATACTTATTCGAACATATTGCAAATCAAAGTAAAAATATTTTATTGAATTCATTTAAACTTGCTTTGCTTAGTCTGATTAACTGATTCATAGCTCGTTTGAAGAGACGATATGCGCTCTTATCTTCTCTTTATCTCTGTGATTGGTTGTTTATTCTCTACCTAACATGGACAGCAGGTATTATTATTTGGCGTCATATAATATATGTTTGGATTATTTATCTATCATTCTCCATTCGTTCTGCTGATTAGCAAATTTTTTAATCTTGATATTTTAAACATCACCAATTTCGTACGAGTAAAGTTTGACGTCACAGTCATAACTTTTGGACTACTAAGAATACTCGAGAAGACTGTAATAAAACCGAAACTAATAAAATAATGAGAGCGAAGAAATACGGAACTTTCAAGATGTTTCTTTTACCTTAAAATGAATACCTATTCATTGTAATGCAAAACAAAATATGCCCAAGCCTGTCTACGAAGTAATCGAAAGTAATAAGTTAATAACAAAAGTTGTGAAGGAAGTTATTTTCTACATGGAACAACACCAACTATACAAATAATATCTTGGGCTCAGAATATATCAAGCACAACTAATTGAAGGCAAAAACGCACTTGGTACTTTATTGTTTTACAAGAAAGGACTTAAAAACTTTACACCTTTTTGTTTGAATAAAGAGATAGAACTTTGTTTCTTGTTATTTGAATTCTGAAAGTTACCTAATGTTTTTTGACATAACTATACTTGCCTGTATATTTCGTTCTGATATTACAAGAAAGACTATATTGTGGAATATATCAACATGATCAGGCGTTTTACCCGTCTATGCAAGAAGGAGGGTTATGTTTTTTGGGTTTATGTATGTATGATGATTTGTCTGACATGGCCTAGAACCTAAATGTCCACGGATTTCGACATATGACGTGTGACTTAAATCGTCTTAATAGTGGGAGTAATGTGTGTGTAGATATTATAGTTCGAGTTCTTTTTATAATGGGACAGGGGCCAAAAAGCAGACTGGTTAGGCTACCGCCACTTATGGACACCTGCCTTTTAGCTTAAAGGTTTCAAGGTCGTATAGGTCCGGAAATACGGCAGGCAGCAATTACCGTCAGCAAAAACGGAGAGACGAAGTGAATGCAGTAAGGTTTATATTTTTTTAATATTTTTTCGTGTTCTTAATATTTATGTACCTGGATTTTGAAAACGAGTCGTCTTTTAAATTGAGACAATTTAAAAGACGACTCGTTTTCAAAATCCAGGTACATAAATATTGTATCAGGTGTAGACTACATGTTCATAACATAACTTATTTTCGTCTGAGTTCAAAGAAATAAATAAACTAAGAACATGATCCAAAGATTTTCTTTGCAACTTAGTATACAATCATGATATAACTATGTACTTACGAACACTGACGGATAGATTACTCTAATCGGTCATAAACTTTATTTTAGTTACAATCCACACTTATTTTAGAGAAAGTTTATTGCACGTGCCATCGTACAGGCCGCGATTAAACAGGTAGTTGTACTTTCGATTTATCACATCTGATCAGGGAACTCAATATGTTATTTTGTCTGTTCGATCTAAGTTTGTTTTTCTTTTTATATCATACGTTAGAAGTGATTCACGTTTTTGTTGACAATATTTGAAATACATATAATGTACGGTCGAGGTGGTTTATAAAAGATGGCTATCTATATATATAATATGTGTAATAAAGCTGAAGAGATTTTTTTTTGTTTTTACGTTTATCAGTCGTATTAAAAAAGACATATGTCTAGAGTTTGTATACACATAATTCATAAATAAAAAGAATGAAAAAAAAACGAAAAGCAAAAGAATTATATACACATGTATAATTTTTATTGAGGAACAATATAGGTTACTAAAAACCGAGCAGCGGGCATTAACGCGTATATATGAAAGTGCGTTTAATGTCTAGTTGCCAATTGAGATGAATAATTGGTAAGTGTAAGCAATAGCTCTGGCAGGTCAGGTTCACATATGTACCTAAACTGGCTTTTGCACGCGGTTATCATAATTTAAATGATTACTTAAGACACAAGTATATAATATATTAAGATTAGATAAAAATCTTCGGAGATAGAAAACTCTTCACTGATATAGAAAGTACTCTTCAATAGTCAGTAGCAAGAGTATTTTTATTGTTATCTATAATGTAACATCTTGACTGTACGGTTTAAGCTGTGAGCATAATTATGTATAGAGTTATACCCTTTTACCGCCAAAAGTGAAGCCATAGAGGTTTATTTTTGTAAAAAAATGTTTATTAATACATGTAATTAATAATGACTATAGTAAGTAAGTAAACCTCTAAGTAGTAAGTGCACTTATCTGGCGTTAACGAGAATGCTAGTAATGCATCCTAGAAGTATTTAGACTATCCGGGGGGCTTAAAATAACAAGAATGGTAGTAATGTGTGATCCCCATTATTAGTATTCTTAATAAAAAAGTTTTAGATAATAATACCTATAGTCCCATATGTATAGTTTTTATTAGTGGAAAATTATAATCTTTTTACTGCTTCTTATGCTTTTGCGTAGTCGCATTGTATTCATGTTTTCTAGATAGTCCTAATGTTGAAATTCTTAAGGCTGCTCGAGAAGTAAATATGCAAGATTTATCTACGGACTACCTCCTATTATCATAACCGCTCAAGCAATCTTGATGAATCTTGGTATACAAGTAGGCGGGACTTATGGAGACCCTGACGAGGTTGGAAAATTACATTATGATCTTTTATCGCAAAAATGTAAGTTTGTATGGCACCAATTCCCAAGTTAAACAGCCAAACTTCAGTTTGTGTATCCAATACATTTTTTTTTAATCCGTCAGGAAGATTATAGCGTTTAAACAAAAAACTGTTCAGATATATTAGGTTTAATCTACATTAGTCACTCTCAGTGATCACTGATCAGTTCGACTCTTCCTAGATTTTAGGAACGAGTTTCGAAGAACAGTAAATAACAGCACGTAATCTATCGCAATCGCAACGCAAACCATATAAAAAGTAATATGAACTGATTTGTGCCGCAGGCGTATAATTTTTTGACCTACTGAAGAACAGGTTTGTCATTATTACACACACTGATATAGATTGCAAATTCAAACACTAATATTATCATTTCATAATTACCGTTTGAATTTTGAATACTTATTATAAAATAGCCTATCTCGTATTTTTAAAGCATTTTTAAAAGCAATAATTGTTTAAAATTATTTTCCTATTTTTATTTATTAGTATTCATTTTCATATTGTAAGAGGAGCTGAAACGGATACTGGTTTTATTGCGTACCGGAAAATTAGATGTTTGAGATTCACAAGGAAACTGATAATTTTCTTCTAACCCGACTGTGCAAGGTGTGTTGTGTTTAGAGTATATGTACATATACCTAGTCTTGAAATAAATATTGTTACAATATTTTTTCTTTTGCATTAAAAATATATTACCATAATGTGTGATAGTTTATACATTAATATAATAGCATTAAAAATATATTATGCTCATTGACAATGGCTTTAACACAGTCCTTTAAACGTTGAGACAAGTTATGAATATCACTCTCTCCATGGGAAAATTCTTCACCGCCAATCTTAAAAAAATGTTTTTGGGACTCCAAATTATCGTGGCGTTTAGAGGCGACCATAGTCTCTACAACAAACTATAAATCATAATCCTGCAGATTAAGATCAGGACTAGATGATGACCAGTCTTCAGCTCCTAATATTAAGGAACTTGCTCATCATAATAACAATAACTTCAGACATCTCACACACGGCTTGTACTATGGTAATTAGACTACTGATAAATATACTTATTATGTGTCTAAATATACATATATGTACATATTATAAATAAATAAGCCCAGAACAAATGATTATTCATAACCAGGGGTGCTCAAACTTGAACTGCTGGCGATCTACCTCAATATTTTTAGACTACTTACGATCGACTTGAGAGGCTGCAAGTATGTGTGATCCAGGGTTGTCGTACATACACGATACACCCTACCTACCTAGGTAGGGTGTACCGTAGCATATATAGATATTAGCTTTCCGCACAATTTATATTATCTTAGTCAAGGTTTGGGTTAGGTTTACTTAAGTTCTTCTCTACAATATCAATGAAAAAACTCCTAGTTATTCAAAATTGCGAGTTTATTCGTTGTTACAAAACAAAAGAGTTACATATGGTGTTAAACTCAACTAAGGAGTGACTTTGGATCTTGAAGCGTGGCACTGCATGTCCTCAGCATACTTTTCATAAGATGGTGCGTAACCACTGAGTGCCAATCGCAAGCATGATGACATATGATCGTCAGTTAGTCGATTGCGATATTTTGACTTAATTATCTTCATTTCAGAAAATGCAGACTCGCACAAGTAAGTTGACGCAAACATTGCCGTCAGTTGAAGGGCGATTTGCCTTAGATTCGGATATTTATCTTCAGATATAAAACACCACGACAGGAGCTTGTTGCTGAGCTCGACCGGGTCCTGAGCCGCATCTCTCAATGGGGTTGTGAGAATCTGGTCGAGTTCAGCGCCAAGAAAACACAGGCGTGCGCGTTTTCAAACAAAAAGTCTCCATTCCTTCCCCTTCCTACTCTTCAGAACACTCAACTGCCACTACAGGATAGGCTTAGTATACTGGGTATGATGACATCTGTCGGGATCTCAATCCGCGTGATTACATCGAGAGCGTCACTAAGGCGGCCTCGCGGAAGCTCGGTGTATTGAACAAGGTGAGACGGTTCTTCTCGCCCGAGCATCTGTGTCTTTTATATAAGACCCAGGTTCGCTCTTGCGTGGAGTACTGCTCTCATCTTTGGGATAGCTATGCGCAGTATCTGCTTGACGCTCTCGATCGGTTGCAGCGACGCGCAGTCCGTATTATAGACTGTCCTGAGGTCACCCAGTCTCTTGAGCCCCTGCAGTTGCGAAGAGATGTCGCCTCTATGGCAGTTCTCTATCGCCTACATCACGGGGAGTTTTCTGACGAGCTCTTCCAATTGGTCCCACCTTCTCCCTTCCTCTACAGGACTACACGTGCGGGCCTGAGGAGTCACCGTTTGCGAGTCGAAGATATGCGATCCCGAACGAAACGGTTTGGCTCTTCTTTCCTGTGCCGATCAGTTAAAGCCTGGAATTCCCTACCAGCGCACGCGTTTCCTTCCCAATTTGATCCCGGGTCTTTTAAGCGGGGCGTGAAAAAGCATCTCACCAGGCCGCCATAGTGAGGGTCACCATGCTGCATTGACTAGACATGCAATGAGGATGGTGACCACCACTCTTGGACTCCATTTATTGCTTACCATCAGGCAAAGTGGAGTCATTATGGTAGGCTTACGAATAAAAAAAAAAAAAAAAAAAAAAAAAACAGAAATTTGTATCAGATGCTGTATATCTGATATAATCTGCACCAACTCATTTTCAACAGAACATGAGTTCATATTAAACTGACTTGCTACTTCAGTGGTTAATTCCTCAATGTTTTTACATGAAAAAGAATAACTCATAAATGATGCTATATTTGCCAATTTACTGCAATCATAAAAACGCATTTCGAATTGTCCCAAAATATTTGATAATTCTGCCTCATACGTATCATAATTCAACTGAGGAATCCTTGCTTTCAAAGACGGAAAATGTTTCAGATCCTTTCTTTTCAGTGATCTATCATAAGTTGCAATTTACTTTTGAATGCGTTTACTGCGCTAATCATCTCAATAATAGTTTTTCCTTTACCTTGAAGCTCCAAGTTAATGGTGTTTAAGTGCATTGTGATGTCAGTCAAAAATGCCAAATCAGTCAGCCATTTTTCGTTTTTCAACATCTCAGTGTCATCACCTCTTTCGTCTAGAAAAGCTGTTATTTCGGGCAATAATTCTTGAAACCTTTCTAGGAATTTTCCGCGACTCAACCACCTGACGTCCGTGTGAAGAACTAAATCAGTGTGTTCAGCTGACTCCCTATCTTCCAACTGCAACTTAAAGAGCCGCCGTTGCAAGCTACGTGCACGGATGGAATTCACAATTTTTGTTGCAATGCCCATAATTTCCTCCGTGTTTAAAACTTTTGAACACAAAACTTGTTGATGTATAATGCAATGGAATGAAAAAAATGAAGGGAATTCTTCATTAGCTCGACACAATGCCACAAAACCGTTCTTGTTTCCAGTCATTGCTAGTGCTCCATCGGTTGTAATGCACACTAATTTATATATTGGTAGCTTGTAGTTTTTTACAAAATTGATGAAAACGTCATATATATCTTCGCCACGGGTCTTCCCCTTCAGAGGAATGGTTGTCAAAAATTCTTCCTTAGCCAACATGTCATTGAATACCATCCGAATAAAAATACACAGCTGGGCAGTGTCTGTCATATCGGTGGATTCGTCGAACTGTAAAGAAAAGTATGTACATTCCATGATATCATGTTTTAGTTTATCTGCGATGTCCTGACTCATGACTTCAATACGCCTTGTGACAGTCGGACGAGATAACTGAAGTTCTCTAATAGCAGACATGATTTCTGTTTTATTTTTAAAATCTCCAAATAAAGTCTCACCCGCTTCAATAAATGCTTCCTTCACAACCGATCCATCTTCGAATGGTTTCTTGTGTTTCGCCAATATATGAGATATTTTAAATGACGCGATCGTAGCAGCTTTTGATTGTTTGGCTGGTCTTGTGAACATGGTTTGTTCTTTTTTCAAACAAGATATCAAATTACTTACTTTTCGTTTTCTTAATTCACTCTGTGGCGGAAAATCCTTTTCATAGTTTTTATGAACCGTTTTATGATGCCTCTCTAAGTTATCACGCTTAGGTATTGCAACTGACGCACGACAAATAACACAAATGCACTTATCCTTCACCATACAAAAGAAAAATTCTTCCTCCCAATCGTTATTAAAATAATACGTTTTAGATTTCTTCACTGCACTCATTTCGCACTATTTAATAATAAACTTTGTATCGACGTAGTATCGCCTTCAAGTTACAATTCAGAATGACTCCAATTCCTGCAGGCGCAACATTTATATCGGCGTGAACGAAAGTCTCGAATGTTCCCGTCAAACGCGCCGCCCGAAATGGTCTAGTACAGTCTAGTCTAGAAACAACGCGGCTTTTCTTTGACAAGTACCGCGCGTTCCTTTGATAAAGCCGCCTTTTGCAGCAAGCAGTGTTATTACGTAATAAATTTTTGTAGTTTAGTTACCTACTTATTAAAAAAAATTTTTTTCTCAAGATCTACTCAAAAAGCACTCACGGTCGATCGCGATCGACCAGTCGATCGCGATCGACCGTTTGAGCACCCCTGCACTAGACCAACAGGCCGGCTAAAAGTCAAAGTCAAAATTAGTATCAATCCTTTTTTTATGAAATACAGCGCTATGCGAGTAGACAAAGTATCCCCTGGTAAGTGATAACCGCCGCCCATGAATACTTGCAAATTTATTGAGTTCAAATGTATCACATCACAACATCTCATAATGAATCAGTAAAGAGTAGCGAACGTGTTTATGCGTTAATTGGAATAAGACGATCTGTGTCGACTAACTAGCTAACCTAAATAAACTGACATTTTAGAGGACCTTCTGTTATGGTTAGCCAGTAGCGTAAACAGGATCTTAATACTCTTATATAAATCCTACTGTACCGGAATTTCACACTTTGTATCTTACTTATTAAATACTATTAACGTGAAAGTCTATTGGATGGAATGATGAACATTAACTAATCTTTGAAGCAAAAACGGCTCAACGGATTAGATTGAAATATTGCGCGAAGGTTTTGACCTGCATTAATAAAAAACTGTCTGGCTTGATAACGATATCCATGCGAGATATCTAGGGAAAAATACAACTATTGACTATGATGGTGTTTCATTTTGGCCTAAATGAACACTTAAACTAGACTCTCTGTAGTTACATGTTGTAGTGAGTAAGAATTACATTGTTGCTTTGGTACAGGAGAAGGGGAACTGTAGTTAGGCTGATGAAATATTATTCGTAAGAGCGGTCTAAAAATATATACTCCAAGTGTAAAGTTATTTATGATTAAGTAATAGAACATCCGTATATGACGCATATTACCGAGTCGGAAGAAAAATCATAGAGAACAATACATGCTATACAGTCACATTTAACAGCATTGTCCTGCAAACAGTACCATACTGTAGAATTTCGTCCTGCTATTTGCAAAAATAAAGTCTCTAACAATGGTATAACGTAGCACTCCTGTTTCAACAAGGAATGCTAATAAATAACCTAAAGTGGTGATCGTAATATGAGTCTGACGTTAAGTTCGGATATTAGGTAGAGAATCTATATAGATCTACGCGAGTACAGGTAGATCTTATAGTAGTAGTTAGTCTCTCTCTTTTCAGTAACCAGGTAAGTTACTCAAAGAAAGGTGATAGTTGATGGAAGCCCGTAAAACCATGGAAAAAAGAGTTGAACACTAAACTATTTGTTAAGAGTTATTTTTTTAAATTTGGTAACCATGGTTTCAAGGCGCATTTAAAACAGGCAGTATCAAATGTACTCGCTGCACATTGTCTTATTCATCGTCTGCACTTGGTTGCAAAAAATCTCCATTACGTTATTAGAGCAGTCTACAAGATAATAAGTAATTTATTAAATGATAGAATATTTTTGCAACTTTGTATTGAAAATGGTGAAGACTGATCGTTTGCTGCTGCACGCAGAAGTACGATGACTCTCGAAAGGTGTTTTTCATAGTCGCTTTTTCAATTTATTTGAATCAGTACGTTCGAGGAATGGGTCCTTGAAAACAGAGACTGAACTGCACCGGAAACTTGATTGCAAAAAATTGCTTATATGACAGACCTTTTAAAAATATTTAATGATGTTAATTTACGATTACAAGGTGTTAAATCCGTCATAGCTGCTTCTGTAGGAAAACGTCTTCAATTACAACGAAATGTAGGAAGAGGTGAATACAGCCGTTTCTCGACATTATCAGTATTATCGTTAAAACAGGAAGATTTACTTAATTACTGCCAACACCTGGACTGTTTGTTCATGCTGATTTTACAGAACGATGTCAGGATATTTAAAATATTAATATACCAAGCTGGGGTTACCCTTTCGAAAATGCAGATACAGCAGAAACATTAAATTTAGAAGATCTCCTATAACTCACAACTAATGAAGAATTAAAAGTAAAATAAGGAAATGGCTACCGTGACGTCTGGCTCTAAAAATCAATATCAGCTCTCCACCCTGGATTGTGGAAAATAGTACAGAAATTTTAATAGCGGTTGAAATACATTTGTTTTTATAAAAAGTCTATATTCAGCCTTAATAAAATATTAACCCTGTACGCTGTGTACGTTTAATGAGGTTTACGTAACTCGTATGCTTTGTTGGTCACGAGTAAGAAAGCGAATACTCATTGTGTAGTTTTATAAATTTAACTCAATTATTTTCTGTCTTTTGAAAATATTGCGTACCAGTTATACAAAAATTGTTTTTTTAATTAGATCCTGTCTTTTAATAAGATTTTGTATGTGTATGTGTCGATGTCTTACTGAGAGAATAACAAATTACTTTGTTTGTGTTGTCGCTTTTCAGGTCGGCAATAATATCAGATTTAGAAATAGAAAATAACTCTGCTCTGGATTGTTAAAGAATATTTCATTCAACCCGCGATGCGTTAATGACAGAAGGATTCTAATTTATTACATATCTTTATTAGGCATATCGAATAAAAAAAAAAAACAAAAACGGCTAATGTAGAAACCGTAATATACTCTAAAGGTCCCATAGCGGTGATGCCGAAACGGACCGACTCATCGACCACGTCCAAATGGCTACAGACTCAGTGCTCCAGCAGGTCCCATCTGCTAAGATCGTTATTCTTGGCGACTTTAACGCCCATCACACCGAATGGCTTGGTTCGCGCAAAACCGATCATGCGGGAAGATCTGTTCACGATTTCGCCTTGGCATATGGCTTGACGCAGCTGGTAGCAACGCCTACGCGAATCCCAGATGCAGAAAGCCACGTGCCTTCACTGTTGGATCTTCTCCTGACCTCACATCCTGACGGCTACAAAGTATCCGTTGAGGCCCCTTTTGACTCTTCGGACCATTGCCTGATTAGGAGTATAGTACCATTCGTTCACTCGCTGCGGCCGCGACCTACAGGCAGTCGCCGCGTATGGCATATGGCATATGGCTATAGGTCAGCAGACTGGGATGAAATGCGAACATTCTTTGCATCCTACCCATGGGGGCAGGTTTGCTTCTCGCCGGATGTCGCCGCCAATGTCGTTGCCGACTCTGTCGCTGATTTTGTGCTTCAGGGTATGGAACTTTTCATTCCATTCTCCCTGATTCCCACAGGTGCCAAGTCCCAGCCCTGGTTTGTTCGAACCTGCAAAGCGGCGTCCGAAAGCAGGAATGTTACCAAGCATAGGCTAATTCAGCGCCAGCACGGGATGTAAAGACCAGCACATTAAAGAACCAATTTAACTTTGCCTCCAGGTCCCTCAAAAGAATAATTGCTGGGGCGAAGTCGGCTCATATTGGCAGAATTGGCGATAGACTAGTGAGTCTCCCTTCCGGAAATCGTGCATTCTGGTATCTTGCCAAAGCTGTCCAAGGTAACTTTTGTAAGCCATCCCTTCCACCTCTGCACATAGGAGATAATTCGTTGGCCCACGACGCTAAAGAAAAAGCCGATCTTCTGGAAAAACTCTTTGCGTCCAACTCGACCCTGGACGACGGGGGAAACGCACCGCCGACCATGCTGCAGTGCGAGAGCCGCATACTGGAAGTCCGGTTTACACAAAGGGCAGTGCGAAAAGCGCTCCTTTCCCTCGACGTTCTTAAGTCGAGTGGGCCAGAGCCAGAGCCTCTCCTATCGTGCTAAAGACGTGTGCTCCAGAGTTGGCACCGGTTTTAACGCGCCTTTATCGGCTTTCCTACTCTCTTGGCGTAGTCCCGAACTCATGGAAGACAGCTCTAGTGCACCCAATCCCTAAAAAAGGAGATCGCTCGGATCCGTGCAACTAAAGATCCATAGCCATCACCCCCTTGTTGTCCAAGATAATGGAATCCATTGTTAACTGCCAGCTCCTCCGGTACTTAGAAGACCACCAGCTCTTCAATGATCGACAATACGGCTTCCGTCGGGGTCGTTCAGCGGGTGATCTTCTCGTTTACTTGACTCACCGGTGGGCACAGGCGATCGAGACCAAGGGGGAAGCGTTGGCCGTTAGTTTGGACGCGGCGAAGGCCTTCGATCGGGTCTGGCCTAAAGCGCACCTTGCAAAGTGGGCTTCCCGAGAAACTGTGCAATTGGCACACCAGCTTTCTTACAGACAGATGCATGCTTGACGGTTCATGCTCCGACGCCAAGTCTGTTAATTCTGGTGTCCCACAAGGCTGTGTGCTATCACCCACACTGTTTCTTCTGCATGTCAATGACATGCTGCAGATTAGCAGCATCCATTGCTATGCGGACGATAGCACGAGTGATGCCCTTTACACCGGCCGCGCTAACATTTCTCGGGTAAACGTCATTGAAAGCCGATCCAAGCTTGTGTATGAAATCGAAACTTCTATATCAAAAGTTTCAGACTGGGGTCGACTTAACCTAGTCCAGTTTAAACCCACGAAGACACAGGTTTGTGCGTTCACCGCTAAAAAGATGCCATTGGTCGTATCACCTCAATTTGAGAGCACTTCCCTAACTGCATCAGCCAGTATCGGAATCCTTGGCGTCGATATATCAAGCGAAGTCCAGTTTCGCGGTCACTTAGAGAGTAAGGCCATATTAGCCTCGAAGAAGCTTGGTGTGCTAAACAGATCGAGACAGTATTTTACTCCGGCCCACCGCCTGCACCTTTATAAGGCGCAGGTTCGGCCGCACATGAAATACTGTTCTCATCTCTATGCAGGTGCACCCCAGTACCAGCTTCTCCCTCTTGACCGCATTCAACGGAGAGCGACTCGCATCATCGACTGCCAAGATATTTCTGATCGACTTGACACCTTGGCGTTGCGTAGAGATGTAGCTTCACTCTGCATTCTCTTTCGCTTCGGGGATTGTTCAGAGGAATTGTTCGGACTTATACCAGCTGCAGGTTTCCGCCATCGTCCTACGTGACAACATATCCATTCCCACCACCTGGACGATTGGCACCACAACCAGCTTATGGAACAAATTGTCGTCTGCCGTATTTCCGAACCGATACGACCTTCAAACCTTCAAGAAAAGAGCGTACTCCTACCTAAAAGGCCGGCAACGCACTTGTGACTCTTTTGTTGCGGGTGTCCATGGGCGGCGGTAGTCACTTACCATCAGGTGACCCGTCTGCTCGTTTGCCCCCGCATCGCATTCGCATCGTTTGCATCGCATAAAAAAAAAATATATATAATTTTTACATATTATTTAAAATAACAGTTTAGAATAGTGTCTTGACTGTTTTTATATAGGTATATAATGAAAACCAGTTTTTATTTATTAACGGACTTCAACAATACATCTATTTTTTACAACTTTGCTCTTTACTTTTTTTTCAATTACAGTTCAAGTATTATATGCTCATACCAAAAGATAGGATACCAAAAAGCATGTTGTCGATGGACTGTTCTATCTAGTGATAGGTAACTTGACATTATTAAATCTTTATTATTATTAAGTTATAAGGGAAGTTAAGTTGAATAAGATGTATATATATAAAACTGTGACTAGACCGCGTATGGGTAAAAGGAAGGTAGGACGCCCCCCAGCCAGGTGGACTGACGCTGGATGCGAAAAGCGGAGGATTGGGTGCTATGGCGACAGGCCTATGTAGAGCAGTGGACTGCGATAGGGTGAACGATAATGATAAACAGCCATTAAGAATACGAAGTTAAGCAACAGCTAAAAGATCTGTCTGTGGAATAAATCATGGGCTCACCTTAAACTATTATAATTGACGCAATACATTGTCTACATTATACATGTTCTACCTCTGTACTTCATGTTAACTTAACATCATAGTCGCTGGCTGGCACGCCGCCAGGTAATGAATATATCTTACTTTATTGAATGAAAGTGATAAACGTACCGATAAATTAACGATCAAGGACACTCGGTAATACTAGTAATAGTAGTCAAGCATTGGAAGTACCTACATTTTTTGCTGTATGCTTATAAATTGTACATACCTATCAGTTTTATTTGATATGCAAGTGATTCTGTTTACTGGCTGAGGTCGTCGGCACTTATTAGTTGCGTAACATTTATTATCAACATTTATGGAGATCTCTTAACCAGACTTCAAGTTTTTTGGATAGTGACCTACACTATCCAAACTTGAAACGACTGATTTAATACTCCAATTAAAAAAATAGAATCAAGGTGCACCATCAATACGTTGCGAGTTTTATTTTTGTACGTACCGATTACTTAATTCAGGGGGACCATTGACTAAGGGCCCGCTGGGGCGACAGATGTTCGATGTGCTACCAAATTAAATGGCTCGTGGCTCCTATTGTGAACAAGTCTTTATACCGGTGGCACATTGTCGGTATTATAGCAAATCTTCATTCGCAACAAACTATATATATTCCAGCAAGCTCGATTATCATCGTCTCATGTTTTGTAATTTTTATTTCATTTTGTTTCAGACGTTGGATTTCGACCGAGATGGACTAACGAAATTGAAAAAAGCGATAAAAGCAATTCATAACTCAGGAAATGGTAAGTTGTGTTAATAGTCTGCTTCTATATAAAAAGGAAAAGTAGTAATTAATGTTTTAAGATATTTTTACAAAAAGAAATAAACACTAGGTCAAATCAGTAACCTCTTTAATTAATACATATATGTAGTATTGCTGATCCTGATATAACTAGACTTATAGAGTTACGTACATTATACTAAGGTAAATGATACCGTTAATTCAATTACATAGTCATAAGTTTTATTTACATCTAAAAAACTCCCCTTAATTTTCGTATGGTCGTGCAATAGCGGCATACGGACAATATCCGTTGTGACTTTGTGAGAAATTATATTTGTATTCCATTCTCTAGTGGCACGTTATACGTGCAACAGGAGAACGAAACTTGATTAAAAATAGAAATAGAGGAAGTTATATGGTATGAATAGATCAGACTAGAATAGACCGAATATCCGATGCACCGCTCGACTGTTTTAATAATAAATTCTATTTCGATATTTGAAAAAACTACGACTTTATCTTCAGCGCATAAATTATTGAACATGTAGAGGAGTATGAACACCAAAAGTAAAAGGTTCATGGAAAGCATAATAAAATATTAGAAAGTGACTATGATTATAGACATACTTATTTAGATAAGATAGAGTAAATAACACATTTAAAAATAAGATTATTTACAAGGTAAAGTTTTCATTCATTCTCCATCTTAAATCATGGAAATTGTATATACTGTTTCTTGGTCATAATGCAATGAATGAAATAAACTTAATGATTTTATGGTATTTTAAGTTTCATGTTCTTGATCTTCATATTGGGGTCTTCAATAGGATATGACTGCGAGACATAGAAGTTTGTAAATCCTTAAAAATAGTCAGTATAAATCCAGTAATTTATGTCGTTATATCTATAACTTTGTACTTTAAATCCAGATGGAAGCAATTGTATGTGAATATCACTAATAATTCTCTCATGTTGGGATTGAAACAAGACCACTTGACGCAGTGACAGTTACAAGAAGACTGCTTAAAATTCACTGCACAAACCGAGTAATTTTTGTAATGATAGCCTAATTGGATAAGGGGAGTTCTTGGTAGCTAAAAATAATAGGGGTTGTCATATAATTTATACGTTAACATACTAAGTTAATAAATATACACTCACAGGCACAATTAACCGCCCACCTATATTTTTCGTCACCCTGTTTGTTTATGTTAACTGTGGCTTATCTACTGTTTTGTTTTTAGTTAAGTGGGTAATTTAGCAATAAACTAAACTTAAAAACCCTTATTTCGACCCTTAAACTTGTATCGCCGAAGCGTTTTTAGAATTTAGTCTCTGTTTGACATTGTTGCAGTAACGTTACATTGATTACATTTCTTGTTCTTGTCTGCTATCGTGTACGAACATTGTTTAATTTGAGTTTTTAGTGTACGATTATTGTTTGTGACTGAAAAAAATGCCACTGGATGCAACTGGTGCTGCTAGGGCAGTGACTTTAGCTGACGCTGGGTATAGCCAACGTCGCATCGCTCGTACGCTTGGTGTACCTCGAACTACAGTGCGGGATGCCATCAGACGGTTTCGAGAGGCTGGTTCATACACGAGAAGGCCAGGTCAAGGCCGACGTCGGTGCACCTCGGCTCTGGATGACCGCTTTGTTGTCAGTAACGTGCTAAGAAATCGCTTTTGCACCGCTACTGAAGCGCGCACACGTCTGTTTGAGGTGAGAAATGTCACTGTAAGTGAACGTACGATAAGAAGAAGACTGGCTGAAAGGAATCTGAGAGCTTTTCGTCCAGCTCGCGGTCCACAGCTGCTTGCACAGCATAGAGCAAGACTTGCCTTTGCACGAGAATATGCTGACTGGACTACGGAACAATGGAAGAACGTACTGTTCTCAGATGAGAGCAGAATAGCCTTAAGGGGTCCAGATGGACGTCAGCGTGTTTATAGGCGCCAAAATGAACGGTTTGCTCCATGTGCAATAATCGAAACCGTGGGTTATCAGGGAGGATCCATAATGGTTTGGGGAGGTATCTCTTACGAGGCTCGTACCGATCTAGTGGTGTTTGATAGAGGCAGTGTGACTGCTCAAAGATACGTGGAGGAAGTCTTACAAGACCACGTCATACCTTTCGCACCATTTATTGGTGAAAACTTTAAATTAATGCACGACAACCTCGATGCCGTACCGCAAGATCCGTCACTCAATACCTCGATGAGGTCGGGATTCAAGTTTTGCCACGGCCGTCACGCAGTCCCGATCTTAACCCAATTGAGCACATTTGGGACAACCAAAAAAGACGTATTCGAGCAAGAATATCAGCCCCTGCGACCTTACAAGAGCTCAAGACGGCTGCGATAGAGGAGTGGCATAATATCCCTCAGTCGGATATTCAAGACCTCGTAGATGGATTGCCAAACCGACTACAAGAAGTCATCAGGGCCCGAGGTAGTAATACTCATTATTAAAATTAAATAAAAAGAAAGCGGACGATTTTTTTCAAAATTAAAGTCATCACATTTTCATGTAAATTTTTTGTAAAATCGATTTTTGGCATATTTTTTTTTATCAAACGGTTTTGTTTAAAGACTTTTGTGATTTTATTTATCCTTAATGGCTGCTTTTAACATAACTTCCATCAAATGTGGTCAAAATTTTCCGACTACTGAAAATTGAAAGAAATACAAGGTTAATTGTGCCTGTGAGTGTATTTGTTATAAAAAAAAACAGATTTATATTTTATAAGTATGTATTATATAAATATCTAATGATAATATGATGATGTATTGACTTAGGATAATAGGCATTATGAGATATTGCTATGAGCGATTATTTAGAATACAAATAAGTTCTTAGCCAAACAAGTTATGTTGAGAACAGAACCGGCTTCCTAGGACGAGAGGCCGTTAAACTCGCTGAACTAGCATGACCCAAATATCGCAACTAATACATAGTACCTGTAGATAAAAATTAACATATAATTAATGATTCACTCACTCACTTCTTATACTCTCACTCACTCCATTCACTTCTTATATAAGTACAATATAATAATATGTATTGATTACAAAGGCAGTTAACCGCATCTTGATTCTTGGTATAGTCGGACTGCACGGATGGCGCAGTAGTTTAATAGACTATTGTTGGTTGAATCCTCACACGGGGCAACAATTTGTTCTTTGTTTCCGTTTATTTAATATTTTTAAAGTCCCCTGCGATACACGAATTAATCCTAGTGCGAGAGTTTCTTATAAAGAAAATTTAAATGAAGAAACATGAACAAGAATCATGAACAGGAGTTCATGATTCTTCATGATCCCATTAATTGCGGTTGACGTATTACGTATTACGTAAATTAGACTATATTATAATTGGCAAAATGTGGCTGTCTGCAACCTCGGGCATTATCATTAGCCACCCCAGCACGTTGTTGGTTACTGAAATTCACGAAAATGAACTCCAAAACATCTAGCCGGTTTTTAACAGGATATAACACACACTCATTTAGTGTATTTTATATCACACTGGGATTAAAATTTGTGCAATTAAATGGGAAAATTCGAAATATATTACAGGAAAGGAAGATAGAAGGACTGGGGTATTGCTTATAGGGATGGGTTGGGAAGTATAAGCAATAGATTGTTAGGGTTCTGTTTGATTGCTAGCGTGTGTTTTAGTTTGTGGATCAAAAGGTGTATGAATTAGATAAGATGTGAATTATTTTTAGAACACATCATCATCACAGAAAAAAACTATTTTAGTTGTTTTTTCATTGGTTATTGAAATAGCCGTTTGTCTTCCAACTTACCAGATGGAAAGTGACGATGAGGACGAAGATGGTTGATGGGTAGACAGATATACTACTTCAGTTTCTAACTCCTCGAATTCTTTTAGGGATTCGAATTCGAAAATAGTCGTCTTTATAGAATAGGTCGTTTAGCTCTTTTATTGTGAGAGGTCAGTAGATTTTACAGCATTGTTCAACTGTCACTTCTAGAATTTGTAAACTAAAAAACATTTATTTACAATCTTTCCTCCTTTGTAGTTGAATTGTTCAATCGTCTTAGCAAACACAACTTGAAATATCAACCAATTCGAGTGGCGTTGGCCAGTCAAGAATGAATTTCCCTTCATGTGCGACTTGTCAAGAAAAGTAGGGCGACTGTCTGGTTTCGCTCGCCACTAAATTATACACTAGACAAGACAGGTTAGATTAATATTTCGGAACCTAAATTTAATTTAGCACAACACCTAATGCCTACCATTGCTTCCTATTTTAGTCAATAACGAACATAATGATATGAATGTTGTAAATGTTATGTATAACGCTTTGGAGGGGTTCTTACCTGGGGTTTTAGCAGTACATACATGTAGTAAAAGTCTAAAGATTTGGTTTTAATGTTACATGAACGCTTGAGCGTCTTTCCTCCTGTAGATATTAAGGCATATATGCAATAAATAAAGATGAAAAATATAATATAAAAATATAGAACCTGAAAGACATTAAACTAGTTTACTACTCTATAAATGGGCTCGCGACAGCGTTTTATGTGGTTATAACTTTTCCACTTTTATTGATACAGGTTTTTTCTCTGTCATGTGTAATTCCATCGCGTGCTGTTTTGTTTATTATGTTGAATTGCGCCTTGTTGCGGCTGCATCGACCAAAGTTTTCGCTCGGAACTGGTCGTGCGAGTTCGGATTACGCGCCGGCGCAGCTGGCAAGGTCGTGCGCTCTGCCAGCACGCGTTCGCAAAAACAACAAATCAAAAATATCAGCATTGCTATACAATGATGTAGTGTTTAGGGAAGATCGCCCCAAATGTTTTGTTGATTTCCAGAAATGGATTATTGAAGACTTCTTTCTACTTCAATGATCAGTTCGTGTTTTTACAATCTAACGATAGAACCGTTCTTGGAATTGTGCCAGGAATTATAGTTTGGTGTTTTAGAAATCATTTTATACCGGTTACTGTCTACCTTAAAACCGGTTTATAGAATTGTCGAAACAAAGTAACGTTCATGTTACAAACGTTATTTAAACTATCTTCTTCCATATTTAATTAGTCACTATCTCATTTCAACCAGTCTTCAGTATCATTATTATATATTATTGAACTGTAAGTAAGTAACGGTTACTTGAAGTTACAACATAACGTTCATTGAATATAACATTTAAATATCCTTTCACTTACCCCGCATTCTCGGGGGTTGCTCCCGTCACTCGGATTGGATGAAAATTATTTTATTACGTCAAATTTTTATCAAGTCGGATAAAAATCCAACCGCAAGGAAACTCACACAACGCATCGCATTGAAGTCGGTTTTACTTTCATCTAAAGATAGTAAAGAGTCATTTGCATGATCAATCCAATGAAAGCCTTTGAGCTATGTGTAAACCATACTAAGTGGAAGGTTAACAAAGTGTTCCACGGAGAAATTGAATGGCGCTCTACTTTGCCATTAATATTCGAATGCGTTGCGCGTCAGCGGGATTGAGGCAAATGTAGGACGCGACACGGATCTCTAAGGCTCTTTCATGGGTCTCCAATTTTAACTAAACAAAACAACTAACTCTTGCCTCCGAATCGCCTGTATGGGGTTCGTTTGCCAAAGAGAATTCTGTGTTAAGCTAAGTCATAAACTGTGATTGAGTCAAAGTTTCCTTAAATCCGTTAAGCCATATTTGCGTAAAAGTGTCTTCAGATATATAATTTAAAGGGATTTTAAAAATCCTTACGCATATAGATGAAGAAAAGAAAACCTAACTTAATTGAGTTATTAATTAAGTAATGTAAGCCTCAGTGCTATCTTTTACTTAAGCTACCCCTAAGTTAAAAGGGATCTGACTTTATCAAAGTGTTTGTATACGTACGTCTTTTACGCTGCTGTCCCAAATATTGTAACTCTTGAAGGTGATGTTTCTTTTCTAAATTATTATTATAAGATAGAAACTGCTGAGCTGCCTTTGAAGAAAGTTATCCAGACAATATAAGCAGATGCTTATATTGTCAGATTACGTAATGTCAGATCAAACAATACAAAATGTAATTTCAATAATTGTTGTAGTGTTATTTTAGTACTGTATAACACACCCAAAGCGCTCTACTTCATATTAGAGTGAAAATTATCACTTGTTTTTAAGTCCAGCTAACTTCTAACGGTACCCTTTTATGACGACAAAGAGTAAATCCGACTGGGAAACTAATTAAATGTCCGACAGCTATGCGAAAATAAAACTAGTCTTTGTCGAACATTCTACAAACTGTATTTTTCATTGGAAGAAAATTGCACTGTGTCCTATTAATGAAACTTACAGCCTTACGCCCGAGCATCTGTGTCTTTTATATAAGACCCAGGTTCGCTCCTGCGTGGAGTACTGCTCTCATCTTTGGGATAGCTATGCGCAGTATCTGCTTGACGCTCTCGATCGGTTGCAGCGACGCGCAGTCCGTATTATAGACTGTCCTGAGGTCACCCAGTCTCTTGAGCCCCTGCAGTTGCGAAGAGATGTCGCCTCTATGGCAGTTCTCTATCGCCTACATCACGGGGAGTGTTCTGACGAGCTCTTCCAATTGGTCCCACCTTCTCCCTTCCTCTACAGGACTACACGTGCTGGCCTGAGGAGTCACCGTTTGCGAGTCGAAGATATGCGATCCCGAACGAAACGGTTTGGCTCTTCTTTCCTGTGCCGATCAGTGAAAGCCTGGAATTCCCTACCAGCGCACGTGTTTCCTTCCCAATTTGATCCCGGGTCTTTTAAGCGGGGCGTGAAAAAGCATCTTACCAGGCCGCCATAGTGTGGGTCACCATGCTGCATTGACTAGACATGCAATGAGGATGGTGACCACCACTCTTGGACTCCACTTATTGCTTACCATCAGGCAAAGTGGAGTCATTATGGTAGGCTTATGAATAAAAAAAAAAAAAAAGTTTATTAAGCCCTCTTCTTATCGCTTTTCAAGTTATCGTATTCCGTCTAAAAAAATTGTTACTTTAGTCACAAAAAAACACCTCCACCTCAGTGATGACCCGCCATTATTATTGAATTTTGTTCTTTGGATGTGTTCTTTTAAGATAGGGAATAAGTAGAAATCGTTAGAGCGAAGTCTGGTGAATATGGTTTGCGTTCCATCAATTGAAACCCTACATTCCTAATGTCTGTGAGGGACACATTGGATGTGTGCGCGGGAGCGAAATTTTGATTAAACAGAACACCAGCACGTTTTTCATTGTTTCTCTCCAGCATCTTCCTTCAGCGTCCTAAAAGACTAACTTGGCCTGCGGAAAGAACAACTTTATTTTTTTTATAACCCGTAAAGGCAATCGTTTCATAACTATATTTTGTTTTTATGGTCTCGTGATTAAGTTGCAGAAATTTGCCTGCATCTGCTTGAAAAATAGCTAGATTCGTTGATCGTGAAACCCACTGCATGGAGACCTTTCATGAAGACCTTTCTGAAGTTTAAGTAGTCAGAAAGTATTAACTAAACACTCCCAAAAAAAAATTTAGAGTCTCAGCTATGTAACGAATGGTTACATGTCTATTTTTAAGTTCTGACTCCTCGACTCTTTTAACTTTCTTTAAGGTAACAGATGTGGATGGTCTTCCGGAATGATCTTCATCTTTGCAGCTTGTTCTTCCACGTTTAAATTCAGAACACCAAAATTGACCAATGGAATATGATGGAGCTTTATCTTCTGAAGTACTTGAAATTTCGTGAAAAATGTCTTTAGTAGATTTTTTTTCAGTACGAAGTATGTTATAACGGTTCTTAGTTCTGATTTTTCCTTTTTAGGCTTAGAGCGACTGTTCACAGATTGAGAAAGAAGTATTTTGAAGCACAGAAAGCAATTGCAATGTTACACTTTACGGTGACAACTACCAAAGACAGTTTAAATGACATAACAAACAAATTAACGTCAAATAAAAATTTGGAATATCGAATACCTCGAATACCATGACTCTTTGTTTTATATGCTCACTTGTTTCGTTCACCTGAGTAAAAATTTGACTATTAACGAGTTATATATACTACATTTGTAATTTGTTTTTTACGCTTTTACACTATTGTTGTATTTCTATCTAACAAGTTTCGGTAATAAGGTACTATTATGTATGCATAATGTCTTCAGAATTTAGTTTTCGTTATTATTATACCAATAGAAGATGTTTCACGAGTAATGCTCAATATCCATATCTTAAATTGCTTGTTAAGTACACCATCTGACGTCGATCCATCAGGCAACCTCCCCAGGCAGATGCCTCAATTCGTCTCTAATGTTTAATTGACAAATTAGTTGCAACGTTTATTTTTGTATACAGCACACGTGGACAATGAGATGTACTTGTCACGGGCGCTGGAAAGGCTTGGAGGAAATGCGCTCAGCAAAGACTCCGAGCCTGATATCGGCGCAGCATTCTTCAAGTTCGCTGTTGTCACTAAAGAACTATCTGCGCTCATGAAAACATTGGTAAGTCTTCCAAAATATACCTTTGACTTGGTGCTAACAAGTACTTTCAAAAAGATTTTAGTGTTTAGATTTCAAACATTATATGGCCACGTCTCTAATTGCCAAAACGGAAGCTTACAGTTCTCCAGCGGACTATAGATCATTTCTACCGCGTGCCGCTAATGCTGCAAAAGTAATTTGCAGTTTTGTTTTCACCGTGATCTCAGAAACAGCTATACAAAGCAAAAATAATATTAGATAAAAAAATATGGTCACTATTAATTTAAACTGCTAAGGATTATGTACTAGAATCGCACACGTGGCCATCTACCTACAAGCACGGCTCATTCGGGTATTATTGCTCTTTTAATAAGCAGTACAGCCATATTTTAACTCTCTACATATAAATACTATAGGGTTTATGGGTTTTTTTATCAATTAAGAGATGTTAATTAATTGATTAAGAAAACTTTTATTCTTCAATTGCACAGCAAGAAAGAACACGATGTACGAAGATAATCATAGAGCAGGGTCACAGACAATGCTGTCATCTGGTTAAACCTTTTAAAAGCCTAATCAATCCAACACTCCCACTAAAAGTTTAACCATTGAAATTTAATCACGTAAGTTATGAAGAATTTGATCTCTAAAGTAGGCAAAAGATTGAACTGGTAACGCTTTTGCTAACATGTCTGCTAATTGACTGTTACTAGGAATATAATTTAATTTAATTATACCTAACTCAACCTTTTCCCTTACAAAATTGTATTTCACATCTATGTGCTTAGTTTTTTTATGATAAACAGGATTGCTAATTAATTTAATGGCGCTCCGATTATCAACATACAATTGAACACATTTAATATTTTCACCTAAATCTGACAATAGTTGCTGTAACCACAATATCTCTTTTGCAGCTTCACAAGCTGAAACAAACTCAGCCTCAGTAGTGGAGAGAGCAGTAGTCTTCTGCTTCTGACTACACCATGTTATTGGTCCTCCATTCATATTGAAAATGTACCCTGTAGTAGACTTGCGCGTGTCCACATCGCCTGCAAAATCTGAGTCTGAATAGCCAGTGAGATCACTGCTTTCTCCATACTTTATACACAAATCTTTAGTATTTATTAGGTATCTAATAACACGTTTTACAGCATTCACATGTTGCTGACTTGGATTATTGACATATCTACTCAAGACATTGACAGCAAATGAAATGTCAGGTCTTGAAACAGAGCTCAAAAATAACAAGGAGCCTATAGCTTCTCTGTAAGGAAAGTTAACAATACTTTCATCAAATTTCTTTGTAATAACTACATTTGCATCTGCTGGAGTACTAGCAGAATTTGAATCACTCATACAAAATTTCTTTATAATTTGTTCTGCATAGTCTCTTTGATGAATACAGATACAATTATTTCTTTTTATTATTTCTATCCCCACAAAATATTTCAATTTTTTTAATCTTAAATGCTTGTTTTAAATATTCTATAATCTTTTTAATCATTAAGGAACTGGAAGAGACTATAAGCCCATCATCAACATAAATTATTATAAATACTTTTACCCCATCAAATATACCTATATAAACACAATTGTCAGCCTGAGATTGTTTAAAACCATATTTTACTAAGAACTCAGTAAATCTTCTATTCCAACAACGAGATGCCTGCTTCAGACCATACAAAGACTTATTAAGTTTTAAAACACAATCATTTTTAAGTGACATACCCTCTGGTATTTCTATAAAAATGTCCTCATTTAAATACCCATTTAAAAAGGCAGTTTTTACATCGAATTTTTGAATTTCTAAATCATACCTAGCTGCAATAGAAAGGATAATTCTTATAGAGTCATATCTCGTTGTCGGAGAGAATATTTCTTGGTAATCTATATCTTTAATTTGACTAAAACCAGGTGCACACAAACGAGCTTTAAACCGCTTACCCTGGTTATTCTCATCCCTCTTGATATTAAAAACCCACTTTGTAGTAAGAGTACGTTGACCAGACCTTTCAACTGAAGTCCAAGTATTATTCTCTTTATGTGTCATCTCTTTGTCATCTCTTTGTGGACTCTTCATTGCTTCATTATATGTTTGTGGCACTGAAAATTCTACTAGGTTAGCTTCAAAGATCCTATTATGTCTTGGTCTCAAATTTATATTGTTCTGGATTGTGTCATCATCTATCTCTTGAGAGGGTTCATATGTAGGGTCATCACTATTACAACTCTGTAAGCTGCCCTCGTTCTCTGATGATGTAGATTCTCTGAGAGTATCCTCTGCATTAGTTTCTTGCGTCTCATTTTCTTGCTCTACTTTCTCTTCATCATCCAAGCATATTTGTGAGATATTTTTCCTTATATCTGGAACATGCTGTTCATCAAAGATGACATTTCTAGATATCTTCACCCTTTTGGTTTCCTGACTGAACATCCTATAATTGTTGTTATCATACCCAACTAGTATCATTTTCTCACTCTTCTTTTCAAGTTTAGTTCTAAGTTGATCAGGAATGTGTACATACCCTATGCTTCCAAATATCTTGACATGGCCTAAATGAGGTTTGATGCCATTCTATAGTTCAAATGGTGTTTTCTGAGGAGTCTGGCTGGAGGAAGTCCTGTTTAGTAAGTATACTGCACAATCGATAGCCTCTGCCCATAGGTCCAGTGGTACATCCCTAGCATACAACATTGAGCGTGCACTCTCCACAATCGTGCGGTTTTCTCTCTCTACACGCCCATTTTGTTCAGGCGTATAAGGTGCAGTACGTTCATGAACTATGCCTTCTTTGTTCAGATAGTCCTCGAAAGATTTGTTGACATACTCCCTTCCATTATCAGTATGCAATATCCTTACAATGTGCATATACTTGTTTTTGATCATAGCATTGTATTTCTTAAATACTTCCATCACATCACTTTTCTGTTTGATAAAATATACATGTCTGTAACTTGTAGCAGCGTCTTTGAATAAAACAAAATATCTCATACCTTGAATAGATATATGACTCATAGGGCCACAGATGTCACTATACACCAGGTTACCTGGGTGTAGTTCTCCACGTACAGACTTGTGAAATGGAAATCTGCATTGTTTCCCATATGCACATGCTTCACACACAAAGTCAGTTTGATCACTGTCACTTAGTGTCAAACCTTCTACAACATTGTTAGCTCTCATATTCTTGATTTGTTTTAGGTTAAGGTGTCCCAGTCTTTCATGCCATATTTTAATATTATTTTGATTACTTTGGACTAAATTACAGGTGTTTGCGACCACTGCTTTTATCTTTAACTCATACAAGTTGTTATCTGTTATTCTTGCACACATTACCAAATCATTACCTATATAAATTAGTGCACTAGAATCTTTCTTTATAATCGTATAGGATTGTCGCATTATCACACCTTCTGAAAATAAATTCCTTCTTAAATTCGGAACATATAACACATTATGCAGCTCACTATCCTCCCACTGTCTATTGACATATCTCTTTATTAACACTTTGCCGATTCCGGCCACTTCAACTGATTGTTTGTTTCCTAATGTCAATGATTTCTAGCTGCATTCAAAAAGAACTCCTTTCTGTATGTCATATGTGCAGAGGCACCGCTGTCTAAAATCCAAGCATTCTCTTCAGTTGTATTAAAACTGGTTTCTACATTGAACGCTAATAAATCTGCACCTTCCTGTTGAGGCTTTCTGGGCTTGGATTTTTTTGGAGCACGACATTCTCGAGCAAAATGTCCTCGCCTTCCACAATTATAACACTCGAACCTGTGTTTGGTGGGTTTATTTTGATTTGAACCACCAGCACCTTTATTCTGATCGTTTTGTTTTGGGTTATTCTTCCAGCCTTTGTTAGCCACAAGGAGAGCCGTTTCCTGCTCGTCTTCACACTGCAAGCTGGCTTCTTCGTCCAATAAACGAGCAGTTAAATTGACAAGAGTCTGGTTCGCTGGATCCAATGACATCCAGGCTTGACGGAGTGATCTATACTTGGGAGGCAATGTTCCAAGTATTTTTGTTATCACAGCCATTTCACTGATGTTTTCTCCACTTTCTTTTAACTGCTTGGCTAAAGATTCGACTTTAGAAATGTGCTGAGCGACACTGTCACTTGTAGACATTTTGTATTGATAGAATCTCTCATGAACTAACATTTTACATAGTTCACTCTTCTGTTCATATATTAATTCTAGATTTGACATTATTTCCATGGCAGTTTCACAGTTCTCTATCAAGGTAATTTGTTTGTAATCCATCGAAGAGGTCATAATATACATTGCCATGCCGTCATTTTTCGTCCACTCAACACTGTTTCCAGATGGTCTAGGCACTGAAATGTCGATTCCTTTTGCTTTTAGTGCACACTTTATCTGAAATTTCCATTGCCTGAAGTTCTGTCCATCGAATCTAAATTCATTGCCGCGCGGGAATCCATTTTGAGGTTATCTTTCAATATCAATTTGTTCTAACAACGATTGTAACTTTTCTCTTTGCTGTTTTCTATTGAGATTTCAATTA
This sequence comes from Tyria jacobaeae, assembly GCA_947561695.1. Taxonomy (NCBI): domain Eukaryota; kingdom Metazoa; phylum Arthropoda; class Insecta; order Lepidoptera; family Erebidae; genus Tyria; species Tyria jacobaeae. The sequence continues at coordinate 16,955,981 of OX387209.1, forward strand.
CAGAGTCTACTGGGCCCATAACCTATAGGGTTTATGGGTTTTTTTATCAATTAAGAGATGTTAATTAATTGATTAAGATAACTTTTATTCTTCAATTGCACAGCAAGAAAGAACACGATGTACGAAGATAATCATAGAGCAGGGTCACAGACAATGCTGTCATCTGGTTAAACCTTTTAAAAGCCTAATCAATCCAACAAATACGTTAAATAATTAAAAATGAAAATCATATTCCAATGGACTTAAACCAAATCTTGTAAATGTATATTAAAAAGTAATTTCTTCCATATTAATTTATAGTCATCAGTTTAGCGGAACCAAATAGAGCTCTGATCTTGTTGAGCCCTACCTATAATACGAACAGTAAACTATCAAAATTTTCGTATCCAGATGTAGTTTTAAAATATTTTCCATGTCACTGGCGTGTCTTGCAGTTTGTGGTTGTCTGCACGAAGCTGAAATTAATTAATACATATTTACGAGTTACAACTGCAATCAATATTACACGTAGCAGTTACATAACGTCACGGTATAAATCTACAAACATTGAAACCTCAAAAATAAAGTATTAAGTTCTTTTATACTGCCTCTGTATTACATTTAAACATAAGAAGGAACTAAGTAAAAATTTAACCCCTGACCTTATGTGAACGCATGTGACCTTTGATTCTTTCAAACTTAAGCTAACCTCAAATGTTATATGTTTTAATTACAATAAAAAAGGCCGGTTCTTCTATTTGTCCAAAACAATATTATATATCCTTCCTGTTATATTCCTTAAAAGTAAAAGCTATATTTAATGCAGCGCCTACGTTTACTTGAGTGGTAGTATGAGTATACCACACGTAAATCAAGCATTAAAATTACTATGAATCGGCGGAAAAGAAGAAGAATCGGTCTAATATAAAATGAATTATTAATATATATTCGGAATCTTCAGACTCTATCTCGACTGGTGTCTACTGGTCTTTTGCCCGATGATTCTTCCTGTAATATAGCACTAAAGTGATTTCGAGGCGTGTAGCGGTTTAAGTAGCGCCACCACGCTGCCGCGCTGAGTGTTGTGGGTTTGGAACAACACTTTGTGTAATCCTCAAATTGTTGTTCTGAGTTTGGGTGTTCTTTGTGTCTTTGTGTCCATTGTTTGAATGTTTGTAAAGTCCCCCGCGACACAGAAATTAATCCTAACGAGGGAGTTGTCTTTAAAAAAAAAAAAAAATAATATATACATATTTTAAACTTCTAATGGTTCAAAAGTGGCTCCAAATAGTTCATGTAATTTTGCTGCTAGCTGCTACTTGCCAGCTCTTTCCTTACTTCGCTTCTACGCTACCTTTCCTTATTGCGCAATTAAGCAAAGGCAACTCATCTAACCCTCGATCTGAATGTAATAAAAATCTCTATCAGAAGTAGCGGAAATTATATCTAGCATTGAGGGTGCCTGCGGCGGATGTCTCGCCAGCATCTCTTTTTACGGAGGGAACGCCTCTACAGTCCGAAATATGTATATATCGATATCGGACGAAATGTGCTCGTTTTTACTTCATGACCTGCGAAGTTATTGGCATATACGAACTCTGAATACGATACGATTTACTGAATTTCCATATCGTTCACACTTGATTGATTTATAAAATTAATAATAAAATGTTTAAGGTTCTACAATAGTTACTTATAACTAATATTTTTTTACATTTATTTCTGCTGAGTAATACTCTTACTTGTAACACTACAGATAGCAGTATGCCTATCAGACTATTACCGACGTCATAGATGCCGATGGGCTTGATGCCATATTACTCGTATAAGTTCTATAAAAATAACCCCCCCTTTACGGTATGATATTGAATTTAACCGTCGGTGTCACTATTTAATAGAGATTATTAATTGGGAACTCTGATCATAGGTATAAGGTACAAAAGGCACATCAAAATGACCCTTCTAAGAAAGGAAGTGCCTTTTACCCAACAATACTTATAACTTGTAAGTGATAATAAATTTCCGTTTCTATATTTGTTCTTTCCGCTGCCATTAGTAGCAATTGTTATAAACTTTTAGCTAGCTAGGCGTTTACAGGGATGAGACCGTTTCTAAGGCAGTCGGAAAAACTTATTATTATTACGACTATAGTTAATATACGATGGTTGTTGTGTGGTTCACAGTGGAGTTACACTGCCTACCTCTTATAGGATACAGGCATGATCCTATATATGTATGTAAACGGGACTTATCGTTTTCCATACATTTATTATATTTATTTGGGATATTAATTTAAGTTTTATTATTATTCTACTATTGTTAGGTATTTTAAGACATAGCTATGTGTATGAGGAGGGCTTGATACCATTTGTAACCATTGAGAAAATGAGCTTTAAAATTTTGATACTTATGTAGTTTTTAAAGAAAATGCTTATTCAACTACTTACTTTACTACTACTACTTATAATAGTATTATAATTTGAGATTTTTTTAATGAGAGAAACAGAAAAATAATGGTTAGTGTATATTGATATACTATATTTATTCTGCTGGCATGAAAATATTTATCGGATTGCTCGCGTGCCCTATAAACAGACTGTAGCCACGTTAATGGTACACTAGTATTCACTAATGGTCAGACGAACAATGTAGCTTTAGCATGGTACTCGGTAGGTGATCAAATAGTCACTATGCTGCCATTAAACGCGACTGCTTTAAACCAGACAATAGCTGGCTTAAGCACCGTTTTTATGAGTAATGTGTAATTAAGTTTGTGATACCAGATTAATTAAAATTATCTTAATTTAATCAACGCCTATTCGTATATACGTTTCTATTAGGCTTAAATTTTATGTATTACTATAGTTCTATAGATCTTACTAAACCCAAGCGGGTTGGCCTTCGACGTACTAATTTATACTTTATTTGCATGTGTGGTTGATGCCATTAAGTCCTATTTATTGCTTGTGATAAGAATGGTGGTTCAAACTGTTACTGATTACATTGAATTCATATAAGTATTTAAACGTTGCTACGTGAAGAACATACGAGTATTATTATTTTAATTACTCATTCCTCAGAATTTATATATGTATAAGTACTACTGTAATTATATCTACATGTTGTCAGTTCAACATATCGTCCTTCTTGGAAGGCGAACCATCAGATATTCAATTTCAAGCGTACGATAACCGGCGTTTGACTCAGTTACGAGTACACTGCGTAGGCGCAGCGGCCAGCGCAGATTTACTTGTAAATGGGTCAGGGTGATGACACGACCTGGCTAAAGTTTCTAGTTGCTATACACAGATTAATGTTACATCGTAAACTAAATCTTATTTCATAAAAATAGTTTAATGATCGTAATAACTTGCAAGCTAATAAGTTTCCATGTTCTATAATACTAAGTAAATGTCGGCAGTGAGTATTTAAGCTAGTTATTTGTTCAACATAGGAAATATTTTTAATTTCTTATAAGTTATTATACTTAAGATGTAAAGAATGTACCTATACACATCTTTACGTAGCAGTAACTAGACGGCCATAACATTTTATTATGCTCTTTACAGGATTACTTAGACACATTCAGAATTCTAGTCCAACTATATAATTGCATAGCCACAGCATTACATTAAGTGTGTTTGAAAATGTAGGACAGCACAAAAGCACTTTTCTAGTTGTCTAACGGAATGGAAAAAATCTGTAAAGTTCAAGTTGTTAAAGTAGTCTGGTTAGTTTTCACTCTGCTGCACTGCAGTTTTATTGTAAAATGTTTTTCCTTACGTAAGAGGCTTTTAACTGCGCAGAATCCCCGACCTGCCCTTGACACGATCCTTCTTTGTCCTTCCTCCCAGGTCATGTTTGGAAGATCTCTAACTACTTATTGCCATTTATATCCTCAACGACTGTTCCGTAAAGTAAAGTATGCCGAGAATTATTCTCAACTGGGATTATCTAATAATACCTAATAATTTCTTATTGAATTTACTCTCTAGGCTTAGAACAGCTTTTCATTCTTAGCCATCAAAAAATACTTTGAGATTAATTTCTTAAAACCAAGGTTAAGGACAATATTGTATTCATGGCGAAAAATAATAATCGGTATCAATGCTGTTTGTAGATATTGGCATAATAATTGATTACTGTACTAATACTATTTATGAAGTGGGCCGTCGTACGTTATATCTACCTGCATATGTATATAAGGCTTCAAACGATACCAAGTTTAGTGCGTCGCTTTGCTCGTGTTAGACTCATGAAGTGTTTTTTTTTCTAAGCAACGGTTTGTACAAAACGTTTTTGGAACGAAGTTCCTTATGTCGCGTTGCGGAGGGGTACCCTAGCCGGCAAAAAACGTCCGTAACGTAAGTTTTTTTATTTATAGATAATACTATCTATTGTTTCTATTATGAACTGCAAAGAAGTTTAGGGATTTTTGTTTTAAAACAAAAGATGGTGTAACACTGCCATCTTGTAAAAGTATTACAAACAACGGAAACTTGCACCTTTCCTTATAATAAGGAACTTCTTTCCTATCTGGTGCCACATTATACGAAAGTGCATCGTTGGCAACTTGCTTAGAATTACTGAGCGGATGATACGACAACCTGTCACGTTTCGCATGAGGTGATACCGCTCTTCGCTCCGTTTATTTCAAATTGTGTCTGTTTCAGTAATGATGATAATGTATGACTAAATTCACCTTAATTGTGCTTTTTGTGTTCTCTTCGCATACTTGTCTGCGCAATCGACTAAAATTTACTACTATAACTATGTAGAAAATTTAAAGCATTATTGTTGTATTTGTAATAGTCGTCAAACCTATTTTACAAATCTGTTGTTTAAAAAGCATATGAATGTTAATATTCCCAAGTATATTTATTATTATTAAATATTTGATTAGGTTATGCATCCTATGGAACTGCTGAATTCGAGTAAAGAGAGTTTCGAGGTATATTCAAGATTTAGCTTCTGGTATAGACTATAAAATAATCCAATCATGATTTGATAGAGGGCTCCCATATAAACAGTTACCAGGACGAACCGGGTCACCTCTGTAGTTCAGATGTATGAGACACCGTATGGTATTAGGCTATAGGTTGTAACGTGATGTTTTTTGGCCTATATTATTTCTCAATATAATAAAATCCGACTGGTAATTCTAAAGATTAGCCCGTTGAAACAAACAAACAAAACACTCTTATTCTTTTAACTTTACTATATTGGTATAATGGATCGACACAAATATTTGTTTATTATTTGAAACTGACTGTTCAGTTCTGTTTTAATTAATTTGACAGATTACAGGAGTAAAAATGTTCAATAATGCCTCAGTGCTCCTTAAATTTTTAATGTAAATGCCAACCCTTAATCAAGACCATTAAAGTCTTTAGGCCTGGTTGTACTTCAGGTATTAATTAATTATTTTGTTTAATGTTTTCGCGCGTTTATGAGACTGCTTCATTTTTATCTTGTAATATTAATGTGACATGAGTACCTAAATATAATCCTTTTATTTTTCAAGGTAAAAGACCATTCATTAACTAACTTCTGAAAATAATTAAATGCTTGTTGTATGTACTTTATTTATTATTTATTATACTATTTTAAGTAGGTGTCTTCCCGCAGTTAAAGTTGGTTTTATTTATACTAATTCCAGCAGTGAACAAGAGTGCACGTACAAAGTATTAAGTGAGATTATTTACTTTCAATCATCTTTCTATCACTTTCTATTCTACCCCCGACGTAAAAAGAGGGGTGTTATAAGTTTAACGTTAATACCTGTCTGTCCGTGTGTGCCTGTCTGTGGCATCGTAGCTCTCAAACGGTTCTACCGATTTCGATGCGGTTTTTTTTCATTTGAAATCCAGGTTCCTTGCGGTGGTTCTATGCTGTTTGGGTAATATCGGTCTAGCAGTGTAAGAGTATCAGCTCTTTTCCAAAATTATGTAAGGCATTTTTGGCGTATGATTACTCGATTAAGTGCTTCACGCGTGCCAGTATAATCGTGAAATGAAATTAATTAATTGATAATTTCGACCTGATGCTGCAACCAGAATGGTCTCCAGAGAACCCAAGTCTTCGAAAACTCGCAGCAGACACAGTTTTCAATGAAAGACACAGAGACAAAACAACATAAGCCCGAAGGCATGGGCATTAATTATGTGGGAGTTTTAGCCAGGGAATGTAATGTACCTATCACTGTTACCGCTTTCGCAGTTGGGGAGTACTCCCAGCTTATGTCATCGTTATTTATTATACTCGCTTAGGTTTCTATATTTATTGCCCTATAGGTTAGTTCAGTTTAAAAGGCTTATAATAAAAATATACTTATAGTTTAAGGAACAACCCTTTAAAAGTAAAAAATAATTGCCCTTCTATCAGTCGTTAGAAACAATATGAACAGATGTTTATCGAAATGTGAATTGAAAAATATTTAACAAGCCGTCTCTAAACATTATATTTTTTGATGAAACTTAACAATAAACTTTATACTCAATTTAACGATATTTGTTTCATTAATTATATCATGAAACATTCCGAAATATACCTAGATTTTTTGTAGTGATTTAAAGTCGCGGCAGGGTATCGCTAGTTCAGAATCGATGTTGCTGCTTGTCCACATACATACATGAAAAGAGAACCAGAAGAGCTCATGAGCGCCTCTGAGAACGCAATCAAGGTGGCAGCGTACTGGACCAATTTGACAACTGATATGCCGCCGATGTGAGTTTGTTACATAGCGATACTCCGCGGCTATTTTAAATCACTACAAAAAATCTTAAAAAATCACTAAAGCTGTTCCTTAAACTGTAAGTATATTTTGCGTAGGGGTTCTTTAAATTTTTAATTTAATTTTTATTTAGTAAAATTCTGTAACAAGTGAAAAGCGAAGTGTGTCAGTGCAGTGCAGTGCAGTCAAAGCAGAAGTAATTTTGATACACAGGTGATAATAAAGTTGATCTCAGCATAAAATGAAAGTATTTACTGCTCGTGGCTTGTAGACTAAGTATTTTGCTACATTAAAGGAACTGGAATGCAATATTTCTGGTAAGAACGGGACGTTAACAATTAACAAAGACGGTATTTTTTTCTTTTATCCACAGTGGTACAGACTCGTAACGAATTAAAGCTATATTGAAGTTATATTCCGCACAGAAACCCAAAACAAACTGAAATTTGAACCCAAAATAAAATAAACTAAATTCAATATTTGTGTTACAAAAACGATTCATTACAAAGAATATAATAATTGCCTGATTAATCAATGCATTGTTATAAATACAAAGCTTACAGGTAAGAAGATTGTAGTTAAGTTAAACGAGCCCATGTCCACCCACTGGAGTTCAGATGGACTGCAGGCATTAAAATGGTAATAAAATGTAGTTCATTGCTATTGTATTCGATGGACCTGAACACGGTAGTATCGCAGTACTTTGACTCTTCAATTTTACATCATGTACGAACGTACGTATTTTTTTTGTGTCGCTAAAAGCAAAGCATTGTTTAAATATTTAGTTGTGATGAAGTGTGTTTTAGCGGCACAGAAAAATAAGATGATGATATAATTATAATGTGTTAAGTGTCTTACTGACATGTTACCGTGCGACTATAAATTAACATACAATATGGCTTGCCGAACAGATCGCACGTGCTCTTGTTACAATTACCATTGTTACTTTAATTTTAATTGGACTAATATATAACAATTTTTGCACCTAATTTGTTCTGTAATAATTGCACTGTATTGTCTATCTTGCAGGTAATGCTTTATGTTACTATAATGTTACATCCACTATTATGGTACTGTGTATTATCTCTGTGATAACCGTTTAGGGCGTTTACGTAAATTGCACTTGAATTGTAATTAACTGTCATATCTTATCAACATTATACGACACCGAATCCTTCTATGTACGAAGAGTCAATAGACATTAAATATAATTAGATATCCTTTTGTGTTCGAAACTTATTCATGCTAACAACAATCGTTCAAATTCCTTTCATTTCTACTTTACCGTATACCTTAACCCACGCTATATATATATTAGTATCTGCGGGGATTGTGCAGCTTGAAATTTAATTCTGCTTTCAGATTTCAGGTTCAGAGGGAACCCTTTTTGCGATCAATCGAGTGTGTATGTGATGCTGCCATGAAAGTATCGATTACGGATAAGCTTTTTATTTGATTTGCTCACCACCAATTCCGATTACCACCTATTGGTCGGACTATGACTACTAGTGTTTTTTTTTCCAAATCCTTTGTATCGTGATTCTTAGTTACAAAACAATCTAAAATTAAGCTTTACGTATTGCGAATGATTGACGACATATTCACAAAAATTGTTTAGATAATAATCAATGTGTAATCCTGGTGTAAAATCCAAGCAGTGAAACGTGGCATAAGGACGAAGGGCGGCGATGGAAATGGCATCTAGCTAAATATACAGATAATAGATGGACACTAGAGATAATAAAAATAAAAGGACTTATACTACACTTACTGGCAGACTTACTGGCAGAATGAAAAGAGGCCGCTTGACTAACTGCAGGAAGAGAATGGAACGTAAAAAGCGAAAAGAGTAAGACTCGCAACAAGCTGGTGAAGGCCTATACGTAAACAGGGGTTCCAATACCAGATAGCGAATTGTTATAGGTTCTGTGTTTATCTTCTTGTGTATATGGGCTTGTATATTGTATATACGCTTGCCCCTATGACATAAACCTAAAACACTGTTCACTGTTATTAGTGGAACCAAAATATTATTGACGCTTTAGGGGATGCAGGCGTGAGCGTATGTATGTATATATTTTAGTTAAAAATTAAGTACTAGAATTTGTCGTATTACTGTCCCTAATAGAAAAATAGATTTAAAATGTTTTTTAAGGTCTTTAAAAATATGCTATTCTATTATTATTATAATAAAAAAGAATGTATTGTAATAAGTACACTGGCTGTAGCTGGCTATTAGCTTTAGCTAGGTTATAATTTTCATGTTGAAAACTACTGTTCTACTTTTACTACAGTAGACCCGCGGTAATCCGACAGACGCCCTGCAGCATCGTTGTCGGATTATCGAATTTGTCGGACTACTGTCCCTAATAAAAAATATTTTCTATTCTAAATATGTATTAAACAGGTGAATTCTACTGAGTTTTATTAGTAATTAAATGAGTACAGAGAACAATTCCTTTGAACACTCCCCATGATACAAGCGAAAGAGAATGCAGAGTGAAGCTACTTCTCTACGCAACGCCGAGGTGTCAAGCAGATCAGAAATATCTTGGCAATCGATGATGCGAGTCGCTCTCCGTTGAATGCGGTCCAGAGGCAGAAGTTGGTACTGGGGTGCACCTGCATAGAGATGAGAAAAGTATTCCATGTGCGGCCGAACCGAAAATTACGTACTGCTAACATTCTGTAGTCTACTATTCCTACGATGTAAAGAGTTGGGTATAAATACGGATAATAATAATAAAGTTCGAATGATCAGACGACAGATTTCTGTACTCTTTCTATCTTTTGTGAATAACTGATTTGGTGAGGATTCCAAACTACTGCATTATTTTCAAGGCTACTACGAACATAAGACTTGTATAATGCGGTTAATGTATATGATAAATGTCAGTTTATTATAAAAACAGTTGGTTTTCCTTAATGTGAGTCATAAACTTTTACGTATTTTACTGCATAATTTATTAATATTATGAAGGAACGTCAGGTGGCTGTCGAACCATGTCCCTAGGACTGTTGTAATACATTATTGGCTATTAATTTTCTAGTACAGGTGAGCGTGTGTGAGTGTATGACATAATAGCACATTTACTTAGATTTAAGCTATTTTCAGTACTCTTATTAAAATCAATTTATCACGATCCCCAACTGAGTTGATGGTTAGATACAGTTGACTACTACTACGTACTATGTTAAATAACAGGCGGTAAGTCGTTAATTATTATTCAAAATAACAAAGTTCCCAAAAAGCTTTTTCTTGTCGTATACTAGAGTTGTCGCTATATGTCGATCAGAGTTAGTGTTTTCATATAAAATAAACTGTTTACCGTTCTTTAAATAAAAAGAAATAAATGAGATTATCGGCAAATCCTGTTCTAGCTATTCTAATAAGCAGAACATCGTTATCAACTTGATCAGTCTTTTTGAAAGTCGAGACACATTGCTATATCAACTTGTTAATTAATGTTGTAATCTTTCATAAATTGGAGGAGATGGCACGATCGGGCAAAAATCCATGTTGGTGATAGCAAAACCAGCTTTGTAATTGTGTATAGATTAAGTTGTACAATATGTATTCTATTATTGTTCCAAAAGCAGGCAATACTGCTGCTGCACGGTAGTTTTTTTTATTTCAGACTTAGATCCTTTTTTGTTAATAGGTAAAACTTTAGAATATTTCGTGGATCAAAAATACATTACAGCAACCGATCTGTAAAAAGATCCGTCAAAAAAAAAAAAAGTGTTCACTTAATAAACCAACTAATAGTAAATATGATACCTATTTTCTTGTGATCTGAAACTTTGCACAATATTCAATAGCCTGTAACAATAGTTTGAAGGGTTTCATTATGTACTTCGAGCCTTTGTTCATAGCTCCCTCCCGAGTCTCGTCTGTCACAGGCGTATTCGCTTAATTTAATCCATAATCGACGCGACATGAATGAGGTTTCCATGTAGCGTGTTGACTTTTTCTACTCATCTGGTTAATTACTTTATCTGTTGAGCCCATTATTGTAACTGACGTTTTTAACGAGCTACGTTCCACGCCTCGTATATTTTTCTCACCGCATTCATACTATAAACAATTTAAACGATGCATTTCTTTATATCTTAACATAAAGAGACAGTAACTATGCATGCAGACAATAATTACTAGAGTTTTAAGGTCAAGGTTTTCGTTTAATACATTTTTACGAACGAAACAAATATCTAAAATTACATTTCTATTTCTTAATATGGCATTATTATTCAGATCACGAAGCGTCTTTTGGCGCCTACTTGCACCATGCATGTGCCCCTTTTAAGGTTAAATTGACTGTCATAGGGTTTAATATAACTTTTCTGATTTTTTCTTTTTTATTTACAAGCGATAAAGATGAGGTCCTAATCAATGTTATAATATGTGAAATGTGTTAAAAAACTTCGTTTATGAAATTTGGAAATAGATTTTCAATAATACTTGTATTTTTATTTCAAATTCGTATATTTTAAAGCATACGTTTTGTTTACAGATGCAAAATATAAACAACATCGTCATGTTTCCAGTTGATAGTCTTTTGAAAGGCGACCTCCGAGGAGTAAAGGGGGACTTAAAGAGGCCGTTTGACAAAGCATCAAAAGACTACGAGTCCAAATACCTTAAAATTGAAAAAGAAAAGAAATCACAAGCTAAAGAAGCAGGTCTGATTCGGAGTGAAGTAACACCGGCGGAAATAGCCGATGAAATGGAAAAAGAGAGAAGATTATTCCAGTTGCAAATGTGTGAGGTAAGTAAACTGAAATATGTCAAGAATTATAAAATATGAATTGAACAGAAACATCTTTATTTGCTTTTCAAAATGATTGAAACAAATTGAAGTACATATTTGGTTCTGCACGGATTTCAAATATAGATAAAGCTACTATTTATTTACTTAATTGCCTGCCAGTCATTTGTTTTAGTGGCAGTTTTATTGGCCTTTAGCGTTTTACGGGTAAAACAAAATTTCAAAAGAGCTATTAAAATATATATTATGAACTAAAACGAATCAAAGAAAAGCAGGCAAGTTTTAGTACCCTTATATGAACCTAATATAATTTTCCGATTAAATAGAATAATGGGAATAAGTGCATGCCTCGCACTCGTGCAAATATTTGCCCCGTGCACCCAGCGATGTGTCAGAAGAAGACACGAATAAGGCGTATTTGGTATGATCACACCAATATTTCTTTTCGCTCGAAGATTTTGACAATATTTTCTATTTGGTAAGCTGTGCTGCAACTAACACTGAAATTTGGCCCATAGCTGATTTAGCTTCGTTTCATGATCCTCGTGGGCGGGCACTTGTAGAACACTAACCACTTTTGGCAGGAAATCTAATACTTGTGTAGATATATCTAGACATAGGAGTTTGTTATTTAAATATAAAAAAAGAAATTATCACGATACATACGTACGTTTAATACAATTTTGTAATATATTTTTCGTAATTGGAAATACAAAGTTTAGGCTAGGATCTTGACAATGTTTTAAATAAAAGATTGTCTTTATAAAATATTCAGATATATGAAAAATAAAAATTAACGTTATCCACCTGCAGCGATAATATTTGATATAAATCTACAGCTTTAAAATATTACATTGGATTATTTATTAATGTCAATACAAAGATCCTATCGCTCGCTGCTGTCATTGTAGAAGTGACAGCAGCGACCGCGACTGTTATCCGTGGCTGCTAGTGGCACGATAGTGTTATGGGTTATCCGTAGGATTAATAAAAGGGCTAACACAAAAAAAAAATATAATTGTTGTTTATTAACTATGGTTCAGTGAAAAAAATATAATGACCAAAATTGCGTGTTAAATTTTAATACGCTAATAACTGGTGCTGTCACAATTACGAGAACATTCATAGTTTCCCTCTCTGTTGTGTATCGCATTTGTGTTTGTAATTTTTTTGCAACTTCGAAAAAAAATTTTTTTTTATGCTGCTAAACTGCTTCCATATTTTTTACATATTAGCCAATTCAGAAGGACAAGATCAATTGGATTTTAAGCGTTGATATTTTATATGCTACCACCATCACTCAATTTTCAGTTCTATAATATCTTTATCATGCCTCTTAAAATACCTGTAACTTGTCGTCCTTCTTATAGTTAATGTAGGATCTTTACTAGGACAAGTTACAAAGTTTCGTAAAATAATGTCGTAAATAAATTACAATCTACTTTCTTAGGATAATTACTGAACAAGTTATTTAGCTAAGATAAACCAGACAGGTGGCCTTTGTTCTTAACAGAGAGGAGTAACGACCGCATAGCTGTAGTAAGTAGGTACTTATAGCACAATAAGCGCACTGCGTTGTACTAGAATGTGATTAACATGCTTGTGTAACAATATATTTGTCCATGACAGCCGTTTACCTACGCAACGGCTACTGTTCTCGTATAAACGCAATTCACAAATAAACTACTTACTACACAAATAATACTTTTGCTATATGTATAGATACATATATCTGCGGCTTCACTTACGATTATCTATTACTAAAATAAAATATAAGCTGTTATAGATAATTGGTGATATTGTGATTATAATGAGGGTACGCCAAAAATTTGTTAATATTTTATTTTTTTTAGAAAAAGAACAATGAGTTGTTAACACTTTGCTATTTTAAATAATATGATTAAATGATCACCCTCGCGATTTTGGCATTCCTCTTTTAAATGGTCACCACAACACGGAAATTTCAATCATCTCTTCTTTTATTTTTGCTTTCAAGTCACGCAATATTCTCGGCGACGATAAAACCAAACATTACCCACCACTCATTACAAAAGAATCGTTCGCCCAAGGTAACGGTATAGGCAGCAACTTCAGCTAGAGGAACCATTGCGTCCTATTTCTTTGAGCACTTACTCGGTTGTTCGGTCGCTCTTAACTTTACTCAATATGTGACAATGATAAGATAGGATTATTCCTATCAGCACAGCTACAGGAATTTGCTAGTTATAACCAAAATACGTGGTTCAATAAAGACGCAGCGTTTGTTTGCCACATCTTTAATGAGTCCTTGCCGGTTATTAAAGAGATGTTTCCGGCAAAGCCGATTTCTAGAATAGGTGACTTTCTGTGGCCATCCAGGAGTCCTGGACTTTTCTTTTTCTACAATTTGAAGAACAACACCGATGAACAAATAGGATCATTCTAACAATACGAAGATAATGAAGATAAGTAAAACTTGATATCATAATTTGTATAGTTGAATCCTATTGTGCAAGAATTTATTTTATAATGAAATAATTATGTTTATTGGACGTCAGTAAATGATTTAGGTACCTAATATTCCACCATGGAAATAGTAGCCTTTATGAATAAGTTATAAACATTGTGAAAATCAGTTTTTAGTTTATTAAGGTGACTATTGTGTGTGTGATATTTATTGCCTTATGTATCTTTCAGTTTTTATAGGTTTTGCTGGTCGGTAATGAATGTAATGATTCACTTATCAATTTCAACAGTCATGTTTTTAATGTGTTATGTGGTATACAGGCTCGTTAATCTTGTTTATTTACGTAATGTATATGTATAGAGCAACCTGCAATGTTTTCCCTTTTTGTTCTTATATTGTAGATTTGTGCTCTATTGTTGTTTTGAACTCTGACCTCAATTCTGACTGAATCTGGCCGGATTTCTTATTCGACATTTCAATAGTTTTCTTTGTTGGTTTTAGTATTTTTCTTTTGCAAATTACATCATGTTCAAATAACAATCATCTACTGCAGACACTTATCGTACACTCATACGGCATACTTTAATATTATCTCACCATGAATCGAAACAGGGGGAACTTTGCATTTTTTTTTTATAGTTACCAACAGTTTCAAGTTAGTCCCCTGTCGCGATATCTAATCATTGGTTACATTACTTTTATAGTTTTATAGTCGAGTACCTCGACTGGTTATTGACTTATTGCATAAAAGCTGATCGATGAGCAAAGAATTCCACATATTGCAATGAAATATATGTGTATAGACCATGATTACATTGTATTTGTATTCATATAAATAGCTCACATTTAGTGTTAATTCTAATTGAATTTGTGAATCATTTTGTATTTACACCATATCTATGTATATAAGAATTTTAGAGTTACGGGTAAAAAAAAGTTAAACATTATCTTTAGCTTATCCATGATTTAAAAAATTTGAAAATCAGAGGCACTTTTGATATGGCCCATTGGAATTGGAAATAACCTCCTTTTTATAAAAAAATAGACTTATGATTAATTGAACAATCATATGAAAAAACAACAGGGTAACATCTTTCGCATGCAACATGTACGCACAAAGTTTCACATCAATCCGATTATTACTAGTAAGTTGCAAATTGACTTTGCTATAAGATTTGTTACAAGTGAAGCTAAAAAAGTTCAATACTTACCGTTACCTTTCATACCTCTATCTTTCAACCAGTGCATTGCTATGCCGTGAAATGATTTTAGTGACATAGCCAATGGCACGCGGCCGTTTAAAATTTCACTACATGACAACCGCATCATCATTGTTTCACATCGCACAATAACATCATCAATTCATTAACACAATTAAAATGTTATAATCAACAGTTGACGTCACTGCATTTTTGGTTGATCGTTGCATCACCTAGAATCTAGACAGAACATTAGTTAAATTTACATAAATAATTCAGGAAATATATGAGAACAATGTCAGTTGATATAGCTTACGGAATAAGTTTAAACGAATTCGGTATCGAACAATTCATTCCGAATATGTTTCCTGATTTTGAATAGGATCCAATTCCGTTCTTTTTCCGTTTATTTTTCAAGATTTTATTGAAAGTATGTAATCTGATTTTGAACGTCTTCCTTCACGGAACTTGTTAGTTATACTATTAATATATTATTACATATGTGTATACTTTGAAAATAAGAACACAAATGATTTCCCCTTAGGGGAATAAAATCATTTGTGCCCGCGCCAATAGCTTGCATAATAGCTATGAGTTTATTGTTTGTTTTATAGAGCAGAATGCAATGCCAGACCTTGTTGAGTGTATCTTTAGCTGAAAGGAAACCTTGCCAAATGGCCAGGGAGTTCACGGGCAAATTTTCTAAATCACTATTTGATAACTGTAAACGCGATCAAGGGTACTTGATGCGCCAAAGTAATGTCAATAAGTAAACAAACCAACTAGTATATTATAGATTTTGATAAGTCTGCAATTAACCTTCGTATATCTTATTTCTCTGTCTCTTCTCTTTCATTAAATTTTTCTTCCGTTCCAAGAAGCTACGAGATACGATATATGTATATAATAGACCTTTGACAATCAATTAATTAAAATGCAACAGAAAGAAAACTATGTAAACAAAAAACTGAAAACAATTTAATTTTTATCAATAGTTTAATTTTGTAAAACAAACTTGTTTTTAATAAAAAACATTTTCTCTTTTTTTAAATGTTTACTGTTTAACAAAGGACTTTTGTACAATGAAGGTCTTTAATTTCAAAAATACTATTTTTCTTTGAGGCATGTGAATGAATGTTTTATCATCACTCGCTGTCAATTTTGTATTATTTCTACCGCGACGGCCCTGTTCCCTAATACCATCCGGGTCCGTATAACAGATTAAAAATCGTTATTGTGTAATGTATTAACATTACGTTAGTGCGACGAAATTCTAATTCATATATATTAAAAATAAAATAAATACTAAGTTAATTTGATTGTCAGGAAAATTATAAATACATATTTTGAAAGACCTGTTTAGCGTACAGGCATCATATGATTATGATACCAAAACGATTAGACAATAGTAACAATAAAGTTGTCATAACAACATTTCTTGACGTTTATAGTATGATCATAATCAAACAATACTCGTACATATAGTAATAATGAGTAAGAGGTATCAAACAATATGTTAGCAGTTCTATTTATTACTTCGCTTTTTATTTATTCTATAATCATTTATTTAGTATGGAGCAGAAACAATATACATAGTATACAACATTTTTTAACGTTTTTTTTACATTACATTTTATATGTATGTTATACTCACTATAAGTGCATTTTACAAGTAATAACTCACTAACAATGATTGCTCTTCGCAAAGATTGCTTTTTATTCATACAGATTTCAGTAAAAAATACAAGTTCATTTATAGAAGATTTTCAGTCGATTAGAAATTATTTCTACGTTAAATAGTCAAAAAATATTGTCATAAGTACCTAAACAGCTTTATTTATGATTGAATAGAAAATGTTGAAGCCAATAAGCGCATAGTTGAAAACTAAAATATGATATGAACCTAGAAGCCCTATACTGTTGGGTCGCTGCTGAGGTGGCGCGCGTCAGGTCGACGACCGGCCTTGCGCGGCGCAGGGCCGACAACGCTTTGACCCTTGCTTTGTTCCACGTCTCACTCATTGCGAATACCAACTGCGCCACAAAATACCAACCACCCACGTTTTATTAGCCTGTGTTGTTATTGCCTAGCCTGTAGTATACATTATATGTATAACTTCGTTTGTAAACTGCTTAATCGGCCTTGTATTTAGGTAACATCGAATAAGAGTAAGTGAGCGATCCAGAAAGGTAATAAACATTACTAACTAACAGCATATGAAGAGATAAAAGTAAACACACTTAGAGACAAAAATGTTTACAAGGTCGCTCTGAGTTTTAATATTATTATTACACAAGTGTGCAATACAAATCTGGAACCATTACACCGCAATGCGCGTGCGCGTGCGTCATCAAGTATAATTTTAACTCGCGGAAGGGCACGTAGTAATTTCCGTGCGTTTCCACAGCCCCGGGTGCTGCTCGTGTCTGTCTCGCTTGCGTTTAGACGTGGCTGATAAAGTAATAAGCATGATCGTGCCCACGCAATTATTTTTGGCGTCATTCGGTCTGTCTACAAGTTGACTCCATGGCATTCTTGAACATTGTTTTTAGTAGTGGTACTACATAAGCATATTCTTTAATTTAATTTCCTGTTGCAGTACCTGATAAAGTTCAACGAGATAAAGACAAAAAAGGGGATCGAACTACTTCAACACTTAGTAGAGTATTATCATGCACAGACAAACTATTTTCAAGATGGATTAAAGACGATTGAACACTTTGGTGTTTATGTGGCAGACTTAAGCGTGCAACTACAGAAGATTAGGCAGCAGCAGGACGACGAACGGCGGAGGCTACTAGAACTCAGAAGTATGCTACGAGCAGCTGCACCACAAGACAGAGAGGTAATGTATTTATGTATATTTACGAGTAAGGGTACCGAAGCCCAACTCCCCCTTACCTCTTTCCCTTCCCCATCCCCAACTCCACTTTACTCTTCTCCTCATCTATTTCCTATCTCTCATTACCCTCAAAGGCGGGAAGCGCACTTACGACTCTTGAGTTGGTGTCCATGGACGCGGTTGTCACTTACCATCGCGCTACCCGCTTGTTCATCTGTTCTCAATATAATAAACAATCTTTATATATATAATTCTTCTGTGAGTGTGTATGTCACTGAACTCCTCCTAAACGGCTGGACCGATTTGAATGATTTTTTTTTGTATGCGTGTTGGTGGCGCCCTGGATGGTTTAGATTCACAAATCAGCCCGGCAGATGGCGCTGCAGTCGGTTTCTAGGTCATTTATCTATATTGCAACTTCAGGACAACGTCTGTCGGGTCCGCTAGTATATATGTATATATATATGTAGTATTAATGCGAAATGTTATTCCATATTCTTGTATTCTTGAAACCAACACAAACTTAAATTATGTTTGTATTTAAGATGGCGTCTCAAGTTGGTGGCTATTCTCTTCATCAAATGCAAGGTGATAAGCAGCACGGTGTAAGTCGAAGTGGTTATTTGCTCAAGAAGTCTGAAGGGAAAGTTCGCAGAGTATGGCAAAAGCGACGTTGTCGGGTCACTGCCGAAGGCTTTTTAGATATATTTCACGCAGATGAAAATAAAACTCCAGCCAGAGTCAATCTCCTTACGTGCCAAATTAAAGTTGCTGCTGATGACAAAAGGGCATTTGATCTAGTCTCGTGTGAGTATTGACAAAATTAATTATACTATCCTCGATATTACAGTTTAATACTACCTTAATAATAATACCTTATATTCCTAATGGGATGGAACTGTTGACAAAAATTTGAAAATGATTACTTTATTCATAGAAATGCATGCTCGTATCAAAATCTTATTAAAAAAAATTTTATTAACAGATAATAGAACATACCATTTCCAAGCTGAAGACGAGAATGAACAACGTGCATGGACCTCTGTGCTAGTTAACTGCAAGGAAGGTGCTCTGCTTAGGGCGTTTCATCAACAAACTGGCGACAATTCGAATAATGACTCTGGGCACTCGTTACTGGACTTGCAACGGTCGATTATAAGAGCCGTAAGAGCGATGCCTGGGAATCAGGTCTGTGCTGACTGCGGATCCACTAATGGTAAGTTCGGTCTGTTTGACACCGTCAAGGTTCTTCGATTTTAGATTAGATATTAAAATAAGCAATAAACAGCCTCAAATATCCTGCTTAAGTGCTATATGGTGCTGAGGGTGCATGGGTAATATACTCTTCAAGTGCGACTAACGAGTGATATAGTGATTTGTAATTGTAAAGAGTGTTATTAATAAATATTGTGTTTTTTTTTGGTAATCAATCGACTACTTTAATTTATTAAATACCCATCTCGTAACAATTTGGTGTCAGAAGTGGGATTAAAGTATGCCGGTTTTACCAAAGGAAGACACGGAAGGTGTCCGAACTAGGAGTCAACGCCAGCAAGAGACTGATCAGAGGCGATTTGGAGGTGCACAACTGCCTACATTGGAGGGTCAGCAGCCAGCGATGGAAACCACGCCGTCCACATCGGCATTGGCAGCAGCTCCTGATATCACGGCCCTAATGGCGATGCTCCAGGAGCAGGCCCGCCGTCAGGAGGAGCAGGCCCGCCGGTTGGAAGAACAGCTCCAGCGGGACAAGGAGGAGCAGGCCCGCCGTCAGGAGGAACAGCTCCAGCGGGACAAGGAGGAGCAGGCCCGCCGCCAGGAGGAACAGATGCTGAGACCTTCGGCAAAGAACTCAAGGTAGTGAAAGATCAGGTTCTTCAACACGAGAACCGTATCACTGAGGCCGAAACTCAGATTGCCGACGTGAAGAAGGCGTTAGGAAACCTTAAAGTTGGAGACGGAGCGGCGACTACAGTAACTGCTACTCCTTCGGTGGGGGGTTCAAAGTACCGCCGTTTGATGGAACATCTTCGTGGTCAGCCTACAAGATCCAATTTGAGGCTGTCATGACGGCGAACGGGTGGACAAAGGAACAAGCTATGACCGCGCTCACCTTGGGTCTCCGAGACCAGGCTCTAACCGTCCTCGAAGCCCTCGGTAAGAAGGTAACCTATGAGCAACTGCTGGAGGCATTGGAGGCAAGATATGGTGACGCTCATCTGGAGCACGTGTTTCGTGCACAGCTGAAGGATCGTGCCCAACGCATCGGTGAAAACTTGCAACAGTGGGCTCTGGAAGTTGAGAAACTGGTCCGTAAGGCGTACCTGTCTGCACCTGCGCTCGTTGACGGGAATCTGGTGCAAGCTTTCATCGATGGCATTCGTGACCTCGAAGTTAGGGCTGCTGTGAGACTTGGGCACCATGAAACTCTCAAGGACGCTCTGGCCGATGCTTTGGAGGTGAAAGCTGTGAGACAAGACCATCGGTCTCACTGGGTCCGGGAGGTTGTAGCATCACCTGTGCGGGACCGATTTAAGGGGTACAGCCCTAGATGCTACGCCTGTGGTGAAAAAGGTCACCTTCGGTCCAGCTGCCCTAAGCGAAGCATAAAAAGTGAATACGACCGGTCTCAGGAGAATAGGGCGGTTGATAGTACTGCCCAACATCGCAGTGGAAAGTCTCACGGTAACGCAGACGCATTATCAAGAAGACCTTGCCCTGAAGACTGCAAGCATTGCGCCAAGCAAGAGGTAAAGGAAGCTGTTCCTATAAGGACGATAAAGACGGACCTTAGCATCGAATGGAAGGAAAGCCTACAGCAAGCACAGCAAGAGGATGCAGATATCAAACCAATTCTCAAGTGGATTAAAGCTGAGACTCCTAAGCCACACTGGAGCGAAGTTGCATCGCTGAGTTCAACCACGAAGAGTTATTGGGCTCAATGGGATAGTCTAGTCGTCCAGGATGGAGTCTTGTACCGTAAATGGGAAAACGCTCGAGGAGACAGCTGTCATCTGCAAATGGTTGTTCCTAAAGCTAAGATACCGGTGGTCCTGTAGCTCTACCATAACGGATGTTCAGGAGGTCATATGGGAGTTAAGAAGACATTGTTATAGATAAGGGAGAGATTCTGCTGGATTCATTGTCGTGATGATGTTGAGGACTGGTGTCGCAAGTGTACCAGTTGTGCGGCCGTGAAGGGACCTCATACACGTAGCAGAGGCGCATTGAAATTGTACAATGTTGGTGCACCCTGGGAAAGAATTGCAATAGACGTAGCGGGACCGTTTCCTGAAAGTGAAAGCGGAAACAAGTACTTCATGGTCGTAAATTACTTCACTAAGTGGCCAGAAGTCTTTGCCATTCCCAACCAAGAGGCATCAACAGTTGCAGATAAATTAGTGCACGAAGTCTTCTGTCGTTTTGGAGTGCCTTTAGAAATCCGCAGTGACCAAGGAAGAAATTTTGAGTCTCAAATATTTCAAGAAATGTGTCGAGTGATGGGTACTCACAAAACCAGAACTACCTCTTACCACCCACAATCGGACGGAATGGCGGAACGATTTAACCAAACACTAGAGAGGTATCTGGCAAAAGTAGTTGAAAGTAGGCAAAAAGATTGAGACAAACACATTCAACCGTTTCTTCTGTCATACCGAAGTGCAGTCCACGAATGTACTTCCGTAACACCAGCGTTTGCAAACTTCGGAAGAGAACTACGGTTGCCTGCAGACTTGATCACTGGAATACCCCTTGATACCCCACGAAGTATAACGGAGTACGCGAATGACTTGCGGAACAAGATGAATGACATTTATGAGCATGTCAGACAATCGGGCCAACAAATGTCTGAAAAGATGAAAACCCGTTATGACCGGAAAGTGAATAATAAGGGCTTCAAAGAGTGTTCGCTAGTATGGCTACATAATCCAGTTCGCAGTAAAGGTAGATCTCCGAAGCTACAAGCCAAATGAGATGGGCCATATCGGGTAGTCACTAAAATCAATGATGTTACCTACCGGATACAGAAGGGTCCAAGAGGCGCCCCAAAGATAGTTCATGTAGATCGATTGGCGCGATACTATGGGACTGATTATGCTCGGGACGAGCATGTCTTAGGAGGGGGCAGTGTTGCGCCATCGAGAAAAAAATAGTCTGGAACAATCTACAAGACGCGAGAACGACGGGACAACGCCATCTAGTGTCGGATAGCGCGCAACTGTGGACATTATGACGCTAGATGGCGCTACAAGTAGCTCTAGAATAATCTATTTAGTCTAGAGCCATCGATCGAATATTATCGTACATTCTAGTTATCTCTCAGCAATATAAAAGTGGATCGTGTTAGCCGTACGGGCAGTATTGATTCAAGATACAGCGAATAAACATCGAAGCGATCTTCTAGTGCGACTAACGAGTGATATAGTGATTTGTAATTGTAAAGAGTGTTATTAATAAATATTGTGTTTTTTTTGGTAATCAATCGACTACTTTAATTTATTAAATACCCCGCTCGTAACAATACATTCGGGGAGGTCTATGTTGAGCAGTACACCGTAGTAGGCTAATTGTTTGATTTGACGAAATATGATATGATTAAAGTTTTAAACAATTTTTTATACGATTCTGGACGTATTTATTTACCTACTCAAACGAAAAGTCTCAAATTAGAAAGCTGATTTAAAAAATTAAGATAAATAAAATATCTCGTTAGTCTGTCCATCTAATAAACAAACTAATACCTAATGGTCAATTCAAAACATTGAACGTTAGGATTTCAGTGTCTTCATTAACAAAAAAGATTGATAAAACATGTATAAAAGAAATGTTCTAAACATCTTCGGCATGACAAATGTCTCATCGGACACGCCGCAATTGAATTATATTTTCATAAAGATATTATTAAATTAACCCTGAATGAAATTATATTAATAAGGACCGACCACACGTATCCTGAGTAGATATTGTGTCCTTGGATATCCCATCAGACTTTGCGTTATAAATATAATATTTTTGTAATCAGTAGATACTTCCTTTGCAGACGGTAGTGTGGTTTTATTATTGTTATAGTTTCCGGCCAACAACTTGAACAATGCCCTTGAATGCCCAGAAACGTATTTTAGGTCCCTTTGGTGGTGCGGTGCGGGGCGCGACCGCGGGTAACGTCGTTTCGATCGTCCTATTGGTAGATCAGTCGACCCGTGCCTCTCGCCTAGTGTCTGCGTCCCGTTGACTTACAAGTACACTCGCGTGCATTGATTTCGTTGTTATTCATTTATTGTTGAGTTTTTCTTTTTATTTGTTATTTATAAAATACATAGGTTACATTATGCCATGACACTAACGTAGTTTTAAAAAGACAAGCCTAAAAAATGGTGTTGAAATGGTGAAACAAACTGCAGTCAGCGAAGTTTAAAACTCCGACTTACTTACCGTGTTCTGGACACCGCGTAAGAAAAGATCTGGGAAGAAAAAATAACTGTAATTGATAACTTTGACTAATCTGTGATAAAGAAATGTGTTCATAATTATCATTTAACGAAAAATAAATTTCCTACCGCGGAAAGGCTCCGTAGAAAATCAGAACAAGACATAAGTATTATGGGCTCAGAAAGGAGATTAAGGCAATTTTGAATGACTTGAGCTTCCGATGATATAAAACGGAAAACAATACGTAGTTGTTAATTGAAACGACCAACATTCGTTTACTACGGATTGAATATCTCCAAAAACTGAGGAAGTACAAGCAAGACGGAAGACCAATAATATATACCGATGAGTCCTATGTCGACTCATCACATGCAAGTAGCAAGTCGTTGGCAGATGATTATTCTCAGGGTTTTCTTTTCCAAAGATGGATAAAAAAAAGTGGGCACAAAATCGTGCGACTATCATGATAACATGAACTTCGAAAATTATAAAAAATGGGTTCCAAATTTTTGTTGCCAATTGCTACCAAATCTGCCACCAAATTCGGTAGTCGTCGTTGACAACGCTTCTTACCATAATAAGCAATGTGATCGTGCTCCGACTTCTAACGCCAAAAAAGCAAAAAAGCAAAAGTGGCTAGAAGAAAAGGGCATTAGCTACGACGACAATATGTTGAAACCCCAGCTTTATAACGTAATAAATTCAAATAAGGAGCAGCACAAAAAGTTCAGCATATACCAGATTTTAACTGAACATAACCATTCAGTGATTCGGTTACCACCTTATCATCCTGATCTAAATCCTATCGAGATGGCTTGGGCAGCCATCAAAGGGTATGTTAGTAGCAAAAATGTTAACTGGAACACCAACAAAGTTATGGATCTTGTGAAGGAGAAGGTTGCTACAATGGGCGCTAGTGAATGGGAAAAACTATGTCGAAAAGTTGGAGAGATTGAGGAGGAGGAGGATGTGAAAAGTGATCATATTGTAGATTTCGTCACTGATAAATTTATAATTTTTGCTGATAATGATAGTGATGACGATAGTGACGATGATGAAATAACTCCTAGCCAAAGCCCTTTTTTATCTGAACCTATACCTAGCACCAGTTCTGCTTCTGCTGGTTTTGAACTAATGGAAGATATATCTTATTTACCTCAAGAGTAAATTTTGGGATCAAGAAAATGGACATATAATTTAGTACCAAAGGCAATTTTATCTTGTGGTAGCCAAAAAAATTGTTTATCGTAATTTTTAATAACAAATGTGTTACTTTCGGGTGTAAAATAGCAGGAATTCAATATTAGAAATTAAATAAAGTAATTAAATGCCTATATGTTTTTTCGTATTCAAATAAAATACAGTGTTATAATTACATAAATAAATATATTTGGATACATTTTTTTTGCTAGCAAATGTAGATGCGCAAACATTCCCCCACTCCGTCACACAATGTTCAAGAAGCTTACCGGCGATTATATTTAGTTTGCAATTCAGGATTTTATTATTAACGCTAAATAAATTAATAAATAAAAATAAAAAAAAAATATTGTACATATTTATTTATTCTTCGCAAACAGACCTTTAAGGACCGATTTGTGTATGCATTGAATGCCCGAAGTATCACTCTTATATTGCCAACCTTGTAAAGATTTATAGATTCATTGAAGTATTAGTTGCAGAAGATGTGGATCCTTGTACAACCAATGTTGTCAGCAGATATAGCTTTGTCTACTGTTTTTTTTATTGTTTTTATATTATAGGGTGTGCAGACGAACAGACGGGTCACCTGATGGTAAGTGACAACCGCCGTCCATAGACACCTGCTACTGGAGAGTCGTAAGTGCGCTGCAAACCTTTGAGGGGGAAGAGGGATGAGAGTGTGCGGGGAGCGGAAAGACGGGGATGTGGAGATGGGAAAAGGGTCGGGAAGGAGGTCAGGGATGAGGAATAAGGAGAGGGGAGTTGGGCCTCCGGAAACGTCACTAATTTTGGGGAACACACAACCGGTTTTCTCTGAAGCCGTGGTATCGCACCGGTCGAGCAGGCCCATTCGTGCCTTATCATGGCTCTACAATGTAAACGGAATAAAAGGTTGAGTTGCGGGGTCCATTGGGCACCCGGTGACCAGGTGATCAGGTGACCCATCTGCTCGTTTGCCCCCTATCGCATAAAAAAAAAAGGACGTCACGCCACAATCATAATTCCATTTTATCATCGGCTACCTTGGCACTTTAAAAAACCATCCCAAACTATGTTGCAAAGCTATTTCTTTTAACAGCTTTTCAGTACTATATTATTGTGTTCCAGATCCAACATGGCTGTCAACAAATTTCGGAATAATAGTGTGCATAGAGTGTTCGGGCAGTCACAGAGAGTTGGGTGTGCACATATCACGCATACAATCTTTGACGTTGGACCGACTGAGCACTTCGCAGCTGTTACTCGCAAGGCACATGGGCAATCAGATGTTCAACGAAGTTATGGAACACACGCTTGATGAAAGGGATAAGTTGACACCGGAAAGCACTATGTAAGTTTCTTTGGTAATATTTATTTTAAGAGTATCATAAATACAACACTCACGCCTCTATCCCCGAAGGGGTAGGTAGCTACATATCGGCATATATTGTCAACCGTGCTCTCTAGAAATAAAATGGAAAAATTTGGAATATATGAGATAGAAACGGAAGATGTGTATACAGTAGGAAAGAAATATTTCTTATAAGGATGGATGGGAGAATATAAGCAACAGCACAGACATGTCAAATGTATATAAATACATATAACTCCTAACTATAACTTGAATTGGCTGATGCTTGGAAGAACGAGCCTTCTAAACTGTATACATACATTTACATACAGTATACTAAGTAAAGGTCATAAACAAAATGTCATGTTTCTTATGTAATCACGTTATAATAACTTGTCAATCGTTTTATTTCAGGGAGGAACGGCTCCGGTTTATTCGTGAGAAGTATGTGTACCGAGCGTGGGCTGTGCGTACATGTTGCGACGCGGCCGAGCGCTTGTCCGAAGTGGAACATGCCGTAAATAACGGACATCTGCAAAACTTGTTACAGGCATATGCTGAAGGCGCCGATCTGGCTGCACCATTACCTGGCTCGGTTTGTTCTATGAATATTTTTTTTTTTTATTTTTTTTTATTCGTAAGCCTACCATAATGACTCCACTTTGCCTGATGGTAAGCAATAAATGGAGTCCAAGAGTGGTGGTCACCATCCTCATTGCATGTCTAGTCAATGCAGCATGGTGACCCACACTATGGCGGCCTGGTGAGATGCTTTTTCACGCCCCGCTTAAAAGACCCGGGATCAAATTGGGAAGGAAACACGTGCGCTGGTAGGGAATTCCAGGCTTTCACTGATCGGCACAGGAAAGAAGAGCCAAACCGTTTCGTTCGGGATCGCATATCTTCGACTCGCAAACGGTGACTCCTCAGGCCAGCACGTGTAGTCCTGTAGAGGAAGGGAGAAGGTGGGACCAATTGGAAGAGCTCGTCAGAACACTCCCCGTGATGTAGGCGATATAGAACTGCCATAGAGGCGACATCTCTTCGCAACTGCAGGGGCTCAAGAGACTGGGTGACCTCAGGACAGTCTATAATACGGACTGCGCGTCGCTGCAACCGATCGAGAGCGTCAAGCAGATACTGCGCATAGCTATCCCAAAGATGAGAGCAGTACTCCACGCAGGAGCGAACCTGGGTCTTATATAAAAGACACAGATGCTCGGGCGAGAAGAACTGTCTCACCTTGCTCAATACACCGAGCTTCCGCGAGGCCGCCTTAGTGACGCTCTCGATGTAATCACGCGGATTGAGATCCCGACAGATGTCCATACCCAGTATACTAAGCCTATCCTGTAGTGGCAGTTGAGTGTTCTGAAGAGTAGGAAGGGGAAGGAATGGAGACTTTTTGTTTGAAAACGCGCACGCCTGTGTTTTCTTGGCGCTG
Organism: Tyria jacobaeae; assembly: GCA_947561695.1. Lineage (NCBI taxonomy): Eukaryota > Metazoa > Arthropoda > Insecta > Lepidoptera > Erebidae > Tyria > Tyria jacobaeae. The sequence goes on from OX387209.1 coordinate 16,983,357, forward strand.
AACTCGACCAGATTCTCACAACCCCATTGAGAGATGCGGCTCAGGACCCGGTCGAGCTCAGCAACAAGCTCCTGTCGTTTTCCCTCAACGTCTGCTAGCTTGGCAGCAGGATGTCCGAAGTATCGCCCGTGTACTGTGCTGTCGTCTGCATAAGAATGTATGTTGCCAAGAGCCAACATATCATTGATATGCAGAAGGAACAGCGTGGGCGATAGGACGGAGCCCTGAGGTACACCAGCGCTAACCTCCTGGAAGTCAGAGGCCGCGCCGTCACAGAGAACCCTAATGCGGCGCTTGTGGAGGAAGGCAGCAACCCAGTTGCATAGCTGAGATGGCAGACCAAATGCAGGAAGTTTGGAGAGAAGCGAGCGATGCCAGACCCTATCGAAAGCCTTGGCAATGTCGAGGCTGATGGCCAAGGACTCCCCATGCCTATCCATAGCCTCACCCCAAAGGTGTGTGACGTACGCTAGAAGATCACCCGTGGATCGGTTCGGCCTAAAACCATATTGCCGATCATTTAACAAGGAGTGATCCTCTAGGTGGCGGATTAATTGGGTGTTGATTATCCGCTCGAGCACCTTACAGAGTATGGAGGTGACGGCTATAGGACGGTAATTAGCTGGATCGGAGCGGTCGCCTTTTTTGGGAATGGGTTGGACGTTCGCCTGTCTCCAGGCCTCCGGAACAATTCCCGAGGAATAGGACAGGCGATACAGGCGCGTCAGTACAGGAGACAACTCTGGTGCACAGTTTTTAAGAACCACCGCCGGAATACCGTCGGGTCCACTGGCTTTCCGAACATCGAGTGACTGAAGCTCCGCACGGACATCCCTCTGCCGGATGCGAATATCCCGCATTGCGGAGTCGCAAGATGCAATGGTGGGCGGGTGAGCGCCACGGTCGTCGATTCGGGAGTTAGCCGCAAAGAGGTCAGCAAGTAGTTTCACTTTCTCTTGCGGCTCGTGGGCCAGTGATCCGTCAGGGTACTTCAGCGGTGGCAGCGAAGGCTGACAGTAATTGGACTGCACGGCTTTGGCACACTTAACACTTACACTGTACTGCGCTGGGTGACTCGTCAGCAGAAGGTCTAGCAAAGAGGGCGCTTGACCCGATATGTCTGGTATCCTGGTGGGCTGGAGTACCAGTTGGGTAAGGTCATGCGTGAGAGCGAATGCGTGGGCAGTTCGACCAGCGTGGTCCGTTCTGGAAGATCCCAGCCAGAAGTCATGGTGGGCATTAAAGTCTCCCAAAAACACCAGTTCGGCGGTCGGGAACTGCTCCTGCGCTTTGTCCGTTGCGTGACTCATGTAGTCAAAGAGTCGAGTTGTCTCGGAGTCTCCGGAATGGGACCGATAAAGGCAAACGTAGATCCGGCTCATAGAGCCAAAATCCACGTGTAGCCAAAGGATGGAGAAGGATGCGTCTTCTAGGCAGTGCAGACGGCGACAACAAACATCCGCCCAGACGAAAAGACATACCCCAGCCCTCGCGAGGAAGCACTCCTCTAGAACGTATCCGGGATAGTAGAGATATGCCGTGTCGGCAGGGCGGCGTATTTGTGTCTCCGTAAGAAAAAGCATGGCCGGCCGAGCCGTCTCAAGGTGCTGGTGTACGGCGCTGAGGTTTGCATGGAGTCCACGTATGTTAGTGAACTCCACCTCAAAAAGCGGGTTGGTGGGAGAGGAGGATGCCGCTGTTGGACCATTTTTCTTTTTTTGTACTGCCATGATAAGAGTTGGTAAAGGGGGCGTAAAAGGCATGACAGTCATCGTGACTGTGTAAACTGAGACTGAAAATACTGTGTCATCATGTAACGGTGAGGCATGGCGGAGACCGAACCGCCGGACGGAAGGGCCCCCGTACCCTCCCGGAAATGGACGCCGGGTCCCACCGTCCGGTCACCAACCGGCACGACGAGCCACTCCGTGGATTATGCGCGACCTGACGGGGCAGCCTCCCAGGGTGGTTAGCCGTGGTTGGGCCCCTCTCTATGCCGCGGGCGGCCAGCGGCACCACCGTTTCTACGGGTCTCCCTGGCCGACGGTTCGATCCACGCCAACCTCACAATGATTCAACGAGCACTCCACTGCTCACACACATACCACGATAACTGTCACCCCTGCATCATTGGGCCTCCGGCGCACTCACTCACCAGCGAAAGACGACAGCACGAATGATGTCGCTTTAGGCTGGTTTTCTGTGAGCGGGTACTGCCCCGGTCGAGCCGGCCCATTCCTGCTGAAGTCAGCGTGGCTCTACTACCTAAAGATATACTATACTTTAACTTGATAGGACTAGTACTGGTACTGACTCTTCAGGCTAACGCTGCATCAGGCATCGAAAAATTTGTATCTTTGAAAAGTATTCCTGGCCATTCCAGAGAGATGATGCCTGGTTAAGTAATTAAGGTGTTAAAAAAATAAACAAGCAAACTCAAATTCGCATTTATACATTTAATAAGATTGTAGCAAGCCGATATCTGAACATGATAATAATAATAGTAACTCCAACTGCACATCTCAACCACGGCCGTTTGATCCCAAACTAAGCAGAGCTTGTATTATGGTACCCAGACTGTTGCTAAACATACTTATATATTTCTAAATACACATATTATACATAAATTGCACTCAGACACCGAACAAATAATCGTGCTTATCTCATAATTATTTGTGCTGGGCGGGAATCAAACCCACGACCTCGGATTAGTAGTCAGGTTCGCTAAACGCTAGACTAACAGGCCCCTATACTCATATCTATATACATATATTGAAGAAAAACTATTATCTCTATAATAGTTTTTTAGGTTCTTTAGTAGAATTAAATGCAGTTTTCACAGATGTATTGCTAGAGGTCCAACTTAAAACATAGACTCCATTTGACCGCGTCTCTGCATAAATAAACATATTGGTTCTAATTCCATACTTTGGATTCCAATCTGAATACAAAAACTTGTGTATACACCTTGCATAAAATAAAATTTGTCTTTTTGATACATTTTCATTTTTTTATATACACATGTTACAGGATTGCGGAGAAACACCTCTTCATCTAGCCATATCCCGAGAACTGGGTGACGGTTCCGCACTACATATAGTCGATTTTCTAGTCCAAAACGGTGGGTCACAAGTGTTAGATAAACAAAACTCTACCGGCATGACGGCTTTGCACCTCTGCGCGGCCACCGACCGAACCGAACCTATGAAACTATTGCTCAAGGCTGGAGCTGATTCTACAATAAAGGATGCTAGTGGACGAACACCTTTACAAATCGCGAGGCAATACGGCCATCATGCTTGTCAAGAATTGGTGTGTATTTCTCTACGATATATGTTTTTTTGTTTTTAACACTAACATTTTCTTCTTTTAGTTATTGAAGTCATTTTTTCAGTTGGAAAGCGTTGACAAACGTGAGAAGAGCATATTTGAAAATATTAACATTGATTGGAATTTGTCACACGATGACGGCTCAACGGACTTCTCTGATGATGACACTGTTATTGACGAGAGAGTAAGTAACGATTTATACAAATGTAAAACTTATGTAAGTCTCAGTTTTGCAGTAATTATATATTAATTAAGTTAATAAAATTTAATAAACCTTGCTTTACCTATTAATCCCTAATTATAACAGTTTAATAATATACAAATGCTTTTGCTTTTAGCATTACTGAGCACATAAACACAATACAACTGAGCTGATAAGGTCATAGCAGCTCTACATCTTTTCTGTTCAATGTTGTAATTCTTTAACTATATTTTTTGGAGTTAATTACGTTTTCTTTTATGTAATCCTTATTTTTGACTTGCATATCATATTTACCCTACGTCATGTACGGCGCAGTGCTTAAAAATCTTTCCAACTGTATTTTTTTTAAATAATTCTTTGTGATAACATGTAGCGAACTCCACATACTACTGTAACATACATCAACACCATCTAGCCAAGACAAGCTGAACTACGTAGCATCTAATCAAACGATATGTCATTGTACTACTCAAATGATACTACGTACTGATGCGCACCGATTAGTGTGTATTGTAGGAATATGATAAAAACAGACTTTTGGTCAATTTCCTAAGTGATTTGATCAAATCAACACGATTTTTCGATTTCGATTGTTAATCAGACTCTGAGAATGTTTCTGTGGAATGACGAAAATGATTCTGCGGTAGGTAAATCAGTTTTATTTGGTACAACACACATTAAAAATATACGTTACATATTAACAGACTTAACTACAATATCTTTTAAACAAAATAGTCTTGAAATAAATCCAATTTAAATGTTTATTTATTAAAATAGGAAGGCATCTCGAAAAGAATACTACTTTTCTTACATGCACAATTAATCGTTTTGCATCGTATTTTAGAATTTTGGCAAGCACACTTTTTGAACCCTTGACCTCCAAATATACTCAGTTTGTCTATGGGACTGAATCGGTTAATGAGAAGAGACTTTATTTTATAATGTCAAATGAGGTACCAATTTGAAACAAATTATTCTTCCTGAATCCTATTAGATAAATACGATTCAATTAATCTGTCGCACCTCTGTCCAACTTAGGTACATCAACTAATACGGTGGAACCTACTGACACTACAACAGCTAACAAACACTCCACAAGTAAACGCTTCACACGCACAGCACACATTCATATCATTCGCGTCACATACGTTGCTCAACATTCGCAATGACAGGCATTAAAAAATACGAACTACAACTGCCATACAAGAACTTGAAAATTGTAATACTGTCCAAAAATTAAATCCCTAAACCACAAAAAGGGTATTTTTCTGTGTTCGATCAAGAACAGTTTGCAAGTAAAAGTGTATCTTCCATCGATCGAATCACTAATTGTTCGTTTTGTTGAATAATTCAATAGCTGATATGTTTTTCTCATGTATTGGTAATAGCCTCTATTTCTAATTCCGAACGCCCTAATGCCTCTGTATCTATAATTGTCTCTACAGTCAAAATATTGTTTTTCAATCTCTAGTTCTTTCTCTGAAGTCGTAGCAATGTACATAGTTCAATAAGTTAGCCGCTGGTACGTCGTGCTGCTTAAAAAACTCATCCAAATCCTACTTCAACAACTAGCTTGTCAATTCATTCTGTTGAGATATTAGTAGAGCGTAGTCCAGTTTCAGGTTCTGTACCAAATATGGCTTCAACTAACAGCCGAATGCTAAGTTTTTTGTGTCTATTTAACCACTACTGTTAGAGCACTGGGCACTATTTCAACCACTAAATCAAGATTAGACTTATTCAGCTTAAGTTTAATTAAACTATTGAGCTTAAGTTTAATTAAGCTATTGAGCTTAAGTTTAATTAAGCTATTGAGACGATTTTAGGAAAGTATTGCTCACAAACAGAGGCGGCCGAAACAATTTCGCATATGTATAGTGGTAAGCAAACAAATGTTAAACCTCACTAATTCATATTGTGAACCAAATGTTGTTCAACCAATTTTTAATTTGTCATAGTCCTGCCACATGTATGCCTACAACTTCCCAACGTCAACTGAACTTTGGTTCGAGGTCCATACAGAGTAACATTCAACTGCGTGTGTTCGAACAGCAAAATGGCAGTTTGACTCCGGAGAAGAAATGTCCGCGGTCCCGTCCGCCGTCGTACGCGGGCGGCGCGCTGCAGGAGCGCGCGGCGAGCGGCGACTCGCCCGTGCTGCGCTCGCGCTCCTCCACCTGCGACTCGCTACACCACGCACCACCCACTCCCACTACTTTGCCAAGGAAACCTAACGTCTGTAAGTCTCACTTTACAATTTTTAATAAAAAATTAAAAATTCTTTACTAATTACACCACTTACAAATTGTTCCTAGGTAGGAAACATTCACAAAAGTAGATTTGGATTTAATGTACTGTGTGTTAAGTAACTTGGTCAAAAACAGACAACATTTCGCCATTTTACCACGAAATAACCCTCCTATATATCAAAGAATATATCGGGCTAGAACTGACTGATCAGATAAATAATAAGTATGAAATGATAAATAGTCAGTAGCTGTGGTCACTTACCAACAGGGGACCCTTCTGCTTGTTTGCTCCACTATACCTTAATAATGTATATTTCAGACAGTATAGGCAGCCTGAAAAAACGTGTAGCACCGTTACCCCCAGCAGTGGGTTTGTCACACGTGGGCTTGGCCACCCATCCTAGCCTCGTGCAGCATCCGCCGCCTCACCCTCGTTCCACTCCGTCGCCCTCAGCGGACAGTGCGAGATCGTTACACGGTAAATAACTGTTTTTGTATACATTCTGTTCTGTGTACGTGTATCTTCATTATGTTTCAACACGGTACCCATTATGTTGGGACATAATAAACATACACGCGCACTAAGTCCCGTAGACATTTTATCGACGACAGAATTATAGCGACAGCAGCAGCCCCAGCAGTAATTATAACGACAATTATTTAAAAATGACTACACTTATTCTACCTTTCATCATAAAAGTTGAACTATTGCTGAGGGATGGTAAGTACGCGGAAGTTTTTTTTTGGTCATGTCATAATGTTATATCCTGAATAGGTTTACACCAACCTATTGCGTAAGTGGGACACCTCCTATTACACTTCTGCCTACCCTTTCGGGGGGATAGGCGTGAGTGTATCTGGCCGTTCTCGACCACCTTTAGTTTATGTATTATTTCACTTTGTTCCCGCCACTATTCTGATATGGTCATATCAACGATATCAACGCAGTGTGGTCTTCTTCGATCTGGACGTTTTTCGATGCACGATCTCATGCACTGCATGGCCTGACAGCCAGCCCACTCCCACTTCAAGTTCGTAACTCGTTAGTAAGTGATACTACTAGTTTACCTTAATATAATTTGAATTCGTCAGTGGGTGTAGTGGTGAAGCACCGGCCGCAGCAGCCGCCGCCGACTCCGCCGCCGGCCGCGCTACACAACGGAGCTCACCACAGAGACGAACCCACTCCTCCTCCTAGAAAGGTAAATACTTCTTATTCTCAGACATACTTATACGGTGCCCGCGGAACAGAAACAAAAAGGACGTAATCTTAAAATACACCATAATATATATGTTGTATCGGTGGTTACGGCATTTTTCAACCTCCCCGCAATAGACCCACTCGTAATGGAACTCCGTGTAGTTTTGACCCCTGAAGGTTTTATTTTGATGTATGCTCTGTTTCAAATAACAGTCAATTGCTTGGTACATACGACAGCGTAACAAAAGATTAATAAGAATATAAATATTTAATTAAGTATCTTCTATTTGACTTGTCAAAGTCAAAAGGCTATAAACAGCTTTGTCCTATCACATGATCTATAAAATACAGACGTAACAAGCTATTTGTTTTCTCATGATAAAGCTCAGAACTACACTTACACCGAGTCCTTTTAGATTATGCTCTGTTAAATAAAGAGTTAAAAAGATTGTGACACTTTTGTATCAGTTCTATTTGAATTATAGTAATAGTTGGCACTACCAAAACAAATTTTTATTTTCTTCGGCAGCAGTTTTTTTATGTGAAATATAAGCGGCTCGATACACAAATGTCATAAATCAGTAAATGCAATAAACATGTAAATATAGCTATTAATATTATCGGCTCGTTCGTATCGGCAGTTTTAAAAACAATTGCTAATTCGAGTTGATGAATAGCAACTAACATAATGATGACTAGTACAGGGTTATATTTGTTTTTGCTACAGAAGAAAAATAGATTGCACCTGGAAAAGGCTGTGAAAGCGAAACTCAAAAGGGTAACAATTGTCTGAAGAAAACTTAGTGTACTTCCTTGCTTACCCTTGTTTGATTTACGCCCTTATATTAATATTGTTTTATTTTTATTGTCAAGAGAACGCCGAATTTACGAATGCCTTAATTAAAACATGGAATAACAACAACAAAAATCGTGCACGCTATTATAGCCTTTATATACAAGGCACAGGGTGTCGTATTCGCTTAATAGCCTACACTTTTTTTAATACTAGTAATATATTTATGGTACGCGGCTGTTTCCCTTCTATTGGAGAAAGGTACAAATAGATATACTTTTTCTTGACAAACGGTTCCTGTAAATGCCGTAAACTATGCGTACTAATATACACTTTGTTTTATAACTATGTATATTTTTAAAGATAATTATTAACCTCACTGCATGTGTTTACAACGGCTTTCGGCTTTCTTGTATTTTAAATAAACAATCCCTTTTTAGATGACTCTTCTATAGAACATAGATGTATGTATTTATAAGTAGATATAAACATTTTTATTATATGTCTCACGAGTACATGAATACTGATATTTAATAATACGTTTCATCTAAAAAAATAATGCTATTTTTATTATTATCATTGTTTTCTAACACAGCGTGGGACACTAACTATTGTTGAAATTGTTCTGCATGACTTTTCATCTATAAAACACAATTCGAAAAACAAATAATAAATAATATGACAATACTTCAGACTTGAAAATGAAATGTATATATCTTTATAGCCCTTAAGATTTATAAAAAAAATCAAGTATACAAATTTATACTATTAAACCATCTTGTATATTGCTATTGTAGCTGGAAACTCTTTGTGATCACAATTACGCGATTCAAGATGTCCCTATAAATTGAGTTTAATTATTACACGTATTTATGCTTTCACTCTGGATCAATCAAATTCTACAAAAAATATTCCCATTTTTATCTAAATCAGTATTCTTATACTTCTCTTGTTATTCCAGGAATGTTCTAGTCAAGATTCATCGCTGGAGTTGTGCGATATAACGGACGTGTGTTTGGACGACAGTCGGTTGGGGTCGGCCATGTCGTGCGACAGTTCTCGTTCGCGAGAACGATCTAGACGCTGCGACAGTCGCTCGCTCGATGTCTCTGATACGAGTAGTATTCATTCTAGGTCACCGTCCGCTTCCATCACTATGGTATATATAATTAGTAATCATTAAAAAAAATATCCGTACTAGTCCTTATTCTTTACTTAATATTATAAATGCGAAAGTAAGTTTGTCAGTTTGTTTTACTTAACTTAACTACAAAACCGGTATATTACCGGTAAATGACATAGGCTACCTTTCCAGAAAAAAACATATTCTCGAAGAATAAACAAATTATCTTTTGAAGTGAGCCGCGAGCGAAAGCTAGTGATCAATAATTACAATACAATAAGCATAAATCCACCAAAAAGTTCCAATAATATAAAAGTTACATAATATATATGTTTATTATGTTAAGGAGTTAAATAACTAACTCCTTTGAATATACGATCCATGAGACCAATTTCGTTCCTAACTGATTTATAGTAATATACTATGCTACTTGCGAGCATTTCAGCCAGTCTGATACTATAATATGGATGTTCCTAAAGATCTAATATGTGTTATAATAGAATTTCATGTATGTTAAGTGGTTAATTAAAAGGTTTGTATAAGTTGTTTGAGTTCTAAATATTGACTGCACTGGGCCAGAGGACTATTATTTTCCAGTTATGATGTCGCATTTTGTCCCTCACATTTCTGTTTTATATGTTGACGTGTTCGATGTTCCAGATGGGTGGGCTGAGACGGTGTCGCGCTCTCTACGACTGCTCGGCTGACAACGAAGATGAACTGTCATTCCGCGAGGGAGAAGTCATAGTCGTCATCAACGAACGTACAGAAGATGACAACTGGATGGAGGGACAAGTAGAAGGGACAAGCCGACGCGGTATGTTTCCCGTCTCTTTCGTACACATGTTACCAGACTAAAGACAGAAAGAGATACTTATGGAATGTAGATCGTCACCAATGTTCGTAGACAAGTCTTGGTCTGTATAGATAGTGCGACCTTGTAAGTACACGTATCTTTGATCGAGTTATGCGTGCTTGCAAATGTTAAATTTGAGGCCATAAAACTGACAGGTTCAAAAGAATCAGGAGGAAAATATATTTAAAGATGTGTCTAAAAATAAATAATAACGAAAATTTAATGGAAACCAAAAAAAAAATGTAAATGTGGTGTTGAATTGTACCTATAAGACAAAGGTATGAATTTGTGTTCAATATTACTGTGAAAACGTCAGCGTACTGTGTTTAAGAAAAAAATCATTTAGGGCTACTTTACTTTGAATATTCGGCCTAAGGCTTCCCTTTTCTTTGTACAGCTACGAGCTTATTTACACTAGTAATTTAAAGTTAGAGATCACTTCTACAAGGATAGATTTGTTTAATAAATCTCTGTGCTTTTTCAAAATAAATAGACACCAAGCAATTTATTAAAGAAGACTATCCTGTCGAAATGTATCTCTACAATTTCACCAAATATTTACAGGTTATGGTCGTATATATACAAAGGCGCTAACATTTTTCCATGCTATACAACTGTGATGAAATATTATATGCCATTGTTTTGATATACAGTTTTAATACTCAATCATTTAATCATTCCATTTTGGATATTTCTAGTTCTGGTCCACAGTACAAGTCAGTGTAGTGAAAATGTTGTAGTCCCATGATTCACATGTCGCTTACGTTACAGTTTTAGCGTCGCTACGAATTTAAAACAACAATATTGTAAATTATGCCAGTAGACGGTCCGTCCTGATGCGGATTTTTTACTTACATTTATTAACATTCTGGATTTCTAAACTTACATCATGTAAAGTTTCATAGAATTGGCAATGTTCAATGCTATGAAAAAAATGTAAACGGTAAACAACTTGAGATGCTCACACCCTTATTATAGCTCAACAATATTTGTAAGTAAATGTTTGTTGTAGAATAGTGATCTTATGCTTATATCTAATCAAGTATTTAACAAATCAAACTTTCAAACGATGTCGTGATGTCAATGTATTATAAGGTTACGCCAGTTCATTATTATAATTACATATAAAGAAAAATATTTGAAAAAAAAAAATAGGCAAATGCTGCGTAAGTTTAATCTGGACAACTTTAAAAAAGGAACCTGCTTTATACCGCATTGTGTGCAACTTGTATTGGGCCTTCATTTATTTATTTAAATTGATCATTTATATTATGTAAATGTACATTAAAATAAAAAGTTTTGGCTTGTTGAATTTTAATAATTAAATATTTAATTTAAATCAACTACATTACAAAAAAGGTTTCTTTTACGGTTCACAGCTTGGTTCAGTTTTTACGTCAAGAATAAAAAAGTAAGTTAATTTATTAAATATTTTCGTAAATGTTAGTTTTCACCTTTTTCAACAGTCGTTTGTAAGTCAAAACATTATGTTTTGTAGTAGGTACTATGGATATATTTACGTCAAACGGGGAAAATAGGATCACTAAATTAGCCTATCAACTTTTAAGCGTCTTCGCTTATTCTAAATCCGAACACCTTCAAGCACCACACAACAGTTAATTACAAGAAATAAAACAAATAAGTAGTTGACAATAGAGAATATTACCAATTTTAGATTTTTACTTCAAAGTACACTCCACTAAAAGCAAAAAAATAATGTAATACATTTTTTTTATACGGAATATACTTTCGGAGATAATGTATTAGTAAAGCGTACGATGCTCGCTGCTGTGACGTCACTTTCCAACGGTCTCCAAAAAGCGTCCATCCACTCCTGGCTTGCGTTTATGAACGTTTGGTCAGAAATGGGTTAAAATATTTATGCCACAAACTGAAAACTATATTATGTTTAACATTGGGAATATTCGTTAATAATGAATGAGCGAAACATTACAGTGAGAGCGGCGCGTGTTGTAAAGCGACGTCACACGTGTAACGTAAACAATTGAGTGTATTATAATATCCAAAATGCTTGCTCGATTTGAATGAAACAAAAATATTTCTAGACAATTAGACTACACGGTTACGGAGTTATATTATATTAAACGATCATGATCACATTCTCCCTTCAGAGGACAAGTAACTCTTTAAAAACATTTGAAGAGTTACAATATTTAACAATGTTCTTTTCATGTATTACGTACCTTAAGTAATATTTCTAAATAAAATTTATATAAGGCATAAACAAGTGGATCTCCAGTCTACCTATTTTCTTACTTTACTTAGTAATGAAACAAAAAGTGTGCGTTTGCAGCTCAGATTTGCCAAATATGTATTGTAATGAATAGTGGACGATATAGGTTTATTCCACGACAAACTATCGGACCAGTGACTGTTCGTTGTATAGTTCGTTTTCGTAGATAATATTGAGGTGTCTTAGATTGTTGGTGCATGCATCTATAGAGGTCATGTTTTTACTGTGAGACTATAGGCTCCACTTTTTATCTAGATATTTAAATGAGATTCTTCATTAATTACGCGCTAATTCATATTATTGACGAATAGCTAGCTATTAGTTTTTCAATATGGACCAAAGAAAGTTAGCTGGTATTTGAAAATCATTTGCCTATGGTCTCTCACGTGATGCATAACACAGAAAATTGTTGTTACATGTTACACTTTAACAGTTTTCACATTTTAATAGACGTAATCGTCATATAACTAATAGCAGTAGGAATTCGCGTTTGCAAATGAAACATGATAGTGAATTTATGAAATGTCTTATTTACCTATTTCCCTCTTGTTACATACAAACTACCATATACTTATAACACACATTCCCATATTTATAATTGTATTGTTCTGTATATTAAGTTCTATATATTAGGTGGTAAGAATGAACCGCTAATAATTGTATAGTTACCGATATAACCGCACGCGTTGCCATACACTAGTATTAACTAAAAGTGAGTGAAACCACATCTTACCCACAAAAGAAAAATAGCAGTTATTTTAAATTCTTAAATAATAATGTGTGCTCTTCATTCTTTAACAATCTCCATTTCGCGTCATACTAAGTAGGGCACCGTGTTTATTACACGGTGCCCTACTTAGTATACGTAAAGAAATACTTTTGCAAAAATGTGATTGATATAAATCGTTGCCATTAATGAATGAACGTGTAGTGTAGTATACAGCAGTTGTGTAAATAGATATTTACCTATTAGTTTGTATCTAGATATGTAGGAAGCATAAGTTATATAATTATTTCGATTTATTTTAAGGAAAGGAAATGCTGAAAATTGTTTTATGTTCTAATTTGAACTTAATCATATTGTAATTATTTCTTAATATATATTGTGAAATCTAATTGTGATGAAGTATTTTAATGCCATTTTAGCCTGTCAGTATGCTACTTATTAAAAGTTATGTAACCAAATGATGCTAATAGTGTGTAAGATGTTTTATCCTTCATGAAGTTGTAGCTGAAATTGAAATAGTTTTCTTCTATATGTATGTATGTGAACGAAATCTGTATGAATTTATTATTACATCACTTGGATGTCTACGATTTATTTTATTTATTCTACTCTTTCTGGCTGTGATCTTTGATCATATAGTGCAGAAGTACAAGTATTAAAAGGTTCAAGTTTAATAGCACTGTAAGTGTACCCTGCATGCAGTGTTGCCACCCCTTACAGTCTTAACTGTAGATCTACAGTTTATCGGAAATTCTCTCAGTTTTCAGTTTAGGCCTCGAAATCCAGTTTTTTATTTAAAATGCTAGCGTCCTCTATTTTATTAGTCTGTACACTAAGCAGCTTCTATAAAACCTACTACTATCGAACCGGAGGTAATTGTCAGGTGATTTAATAGATGACGTTAGTGGTAGATCGTTTCGGTCGATGTCTGTTTTACCGACATTCTATTGTTTGTTTTTTACTTACTCGGGAATCCCCGTAAATGCTTTGTCGATTCGAAATACATATATATTATATATGTATATTCACCTGTCCAAAAAATTACGAATATGCATAGTTGCAGTGGTGATAGTGAGTCAGATGTTGATAAATCTCCAAGAAGGAAGAAAGTAGTGAGATATGAGCAAAAATGTATTGGGTCTTGGCAATGACGAAAAGTTTACTGGATGGCTCGGAAAAAGTAAAAAAAGTAACACATATTTTTTCTATTCTCCACGTGACTGTGATCGTAAATGCGGAATTCAAGAATTGACGCGATATAAAAAAAAATCATCAAAGCACCAAGCAAACTCTAAAATAATAAAGAAGCAACCTAAGCTTACATCTTTGTTCGCATAAACATCAAAATCACAGGAACCACAGAAAATAGCAGAAGCCGGCGAAATTAAACTAGCATGTTTTATTGCGGAACATAACCTTGCATTTAATGTTGCATCACATTTATACTAATCTGATTAAATCGGTGTGTCCAGATTAAAAAAAACTGCTGAATATATGTCTATGAGCCGAACAAAAGAAAGAGCTATTATAGTAACTGTAACAGGAAAAACCGCTGAAATAAATTTGATAAAAAATTTAAGGGAAAACGAGTTTTCATTGTTGGTAGATGAGAGCACTGATAAATCAACAATCAAGCATTTAGCTCCAATAACAAAGTTAGTCAACACAAATTATGAAGAAGAAGATAAATTTCTAACTGTGATACCGATCACCTCTCTATCTCATCTAATATTTAAATGAGAAAGATGGCTATCGTTGAACGATGTTGTGGAAAGATTGTTGGAACAACTTCCGGCTATAAAATTATATTTCCAATGAGCAGTGTTTACAGATCGTCTTCTTTCTGCCCAAAGCATTTTAACAAAAGCTATGGAACCGACAACCGAATTATACTTAGATTTTAATAAAGAAATGCAGGCAGAAAACTCAAAGTTGTACTAATTATATGATCAGATCTACAGAGCATATGCGACAATTTTAGAATGTTTTATACAACTGGTTTATTTAGAACTAACAGAAGAGAAGAGATAAACAAAACCAAAAGTATATGAAATGCCAAAGAACAAAAATATTAAGTTTTGATGTAAATGACGTGCGGATATATTTGCCGTTATCGGTAACATATGTTGGAGGAATGGTACCACATTTAATTCGATTGAAAAGCGACACTCAAGAGTTGGACGACAATAAACTGTCAATTTTTACAGGAAATGTAGAGTTTTACATTGAGACAGTAGCCCAAATCAAAGAAAGGTTTACTTTCGGTGATAAAGAACGTCAGGCATTAAAGTGTTTACAGATGTTGAACCCGATTTAGGTTTAGGTCGAAGATCGATTAGGTCTTGTTTTGAGCAAAAAATATATAACTTCAATTTCTTATTATTATTACAAGCAGAATAGAAAGAATTAGACAGGGAATGGAGAACTCTTCAGTTTCAATTTTGATGACACTAATAAAATAGAATTTTAAACAAAAAAAAATAGAATTTTGGTGGCATGTTGCCAAATTAAAAACGGCAACGGCTCTGCAATGTTTCCACTATTATCAGAATTTTAATCAGAAAGCTCCTATGTTTGCCGTATAGTACCGCTACTGTAGTACGCTTGTTTTCGAGCTTCAATGTTATGAAAACGAAGCTAAGAAATAAACTGTCTACGACTACAATAAAAGTTACCTTGCACACAAAATCACAAATTAAAAATTGTTTCGATTTCAATGTGACAAATGACCATTTCAAAAAATTCAATATAAATATATACCATTTCAACAAGAGTAAAGATGACTTACAATTTGAAAATAAAATAGAAGCTAGTGATACAATCTAACAAGTAGGCACTGGAAAAATTACAACTTTGAGACTTGATTCTGACATTTAATTTGATTAAAACTTTGATAATTACATGATTTTTCTTGTTTTTAATCTCTATAATATGTTCTATTGTGTTTATTATTTATATTTTATTATTTTATGTTATACATATATGACATAATAATAGTGTATAATTGTATTAGTATATATAGTATAAAGATGTAGATTTACTGTTTTTTTAATTTGATATTTACAGTTTTTTTAAGCATATCTGCAGTTTTGCTCTATGCTGTGGTTGGCAACACTGCCTACATGTATCTGAGAGAGTGGTTTTTAGGAGCAATATGGTGTCGGCGGCCTCAAGATATCCAATATATTGTTAAACATGATCTTTACAAGGACCTTTACAATCTGACAGAAGAAAAACTAAATGAAGCTCTATTGCTTCCCTCCAAGCTTAATATGCCCTTTATTTTTTTCGTGTTGAAACCCCTTCGGGCCGTCATTCCACCGGGGATTTCGGTGGAACGGTGTGTCGTAATCAATCCGACTAAAACCACAGAGTGTGCCATACTGCGCTTTAAATAAGAGAAAACCGGGAGCTGCTTTATTAAGACATCCGGACCAACATTAATATGTCCGGAATTAGGTCACCTTCAATTTGAATAGTTTTGTTATATGTATAAGCAATGCCAAAAATGCAAATTTTATCGGAAGGCTGGTATTTCTATTTGTAGTGCACTATAAGTCTACCTAAAGATTGTGGCATGCATTTAAAAATAAATACTCCACACAAGAAATGAATGAATATATTTTTTTTAGTCAGTCTCATATATTTTATACAAAGGAGGACATCCTCCTTTTTATATTACTATATTAGTTTTAATGATGATAATCTTGAATGAAAGTATATAATGTTCTGAAAAGAACAAATTATGCACTTATTGATATATTTTTTCCAAAATACATTAATTTAGTTAGAGAAATCAGACGTAAATGGGACTTAATTAAAATCAGCAAAATATTGCTGTGGATAACGTTTACAATATTAAATATGAACCCTGAAACATGACATTCGTTTTTTAGCAGAATTGTATAAATTTTAAGGGTGTTAAACATGACGCGCATAGAGCACTAGTATATGAAAGTTAAAACTACACCCATTCAACTTCAACTTTCGATTAATGGCTTTTGTGGAGTTGCCACATTTTGCCAATGTCATGTAGGTATCTGAAGGACCAGCCGTCAAAGAATTTTATTTAGAGCTGTAGACCTTTCATGGACCAAAGAAAAAATATCCCAGGCATCGCAATAATAAAAATAAATAAGTTGGAGTAAATAAATCTTTGAATAAAAGTACACCACTAAATAAACTTGATTATTTCGACAAGTGGGCATTTCAGCCCTCTGACATTCTGATGATGAATGATGAATTTTTGTTGGCTCAGTTGCCACAACGAAAAAAAGAAGACATTCTGATAAGTGATGACATTGAAATTTTTGACATATTACATGACTTGCCACTTCAAATTTTAATGAAAAATATTCATTTTCAATAGTTATAATATAATGTAAATATATACAAATACAATAAAAAGCTACAGTAGCTAATTTGACTTTCCTATAGCAATCAAAATGATAGTTGTTACTATTATGTTGCTGCTATAAGCTGTTACTGTGAGATGGGAAATCGCAAAAGAATTTTCGATTTATTAAGGACTGTATATGCTGCTTCGTAAGTACAAAAGAAATTTATAGATTACCTATGCATTAAATTATTAATATCTACCCGAAACGATCTTTCAACAGAATTTATCGCTATGTGAAATATTATAGGGAGTATTAACCTTACTTACTCAGATTCAGATTTCCATCTTTCTTATTTACTTTCCTGTTTTGGAACTCACTGGTCATCTAATTTATTGTTTGTCTATTCGTAGATTTTTGCACATCCTTATAAGGGTCGTTAATTAATAACTTGAAGTTTTTATCAACTTTTTCATCCCCTCCCCACATGGTTTGTAGTGTTTTAGATTAATGTAATAACCAAAATCAGGTGTTGAACCCCCTCCCACCCCCTACAATCCTCACTTTACTGATAGACGACCCTTAAACTATAATCAAGTGCCCTTCGTCTCTTTTTGATTGTTAGTTTTATTACGACATTTTAGATGCCAATGTCCGGCTCATGGCTACAGAGGCAATTTTCAAGTCCCAAATGCTACTCCTAAAGATTATGCCTTTGAGGTAAGTGATACTGTTATCATAGCCTTAGCTTATGACTGATTAAGTAGCACTGATTTGGCATTATACTGGCTATCACTTGGGCCAAAAATTCTGTTTCGTTAACTTCGTTGTTTTCAATAACAGAAGTATTTTACATTCACAAATTTTGATTCGGCAAAATTAAATAAATTCCGGGATGTGAGCACATCAATAAAGTTATGCAAATACAAACAAGAGACCCTGTAAGTCGACCCCAAGCCTCAGGTTAAGGCACCTGTTCTCTTGATGACATTCCTGGCTGGTCCCAAACTATGTGGAACATCGTTTATGAGGACTGATACCCACTATTCAGACCGATTCTACGTTAATTTTAATTCTGATTATCATAATTAAATAAATAGCACTAAAGCTCTAATAAGTATGTATTTTGTGTTTTTTTTAATAGGTAAGTCAATGTTTATAAAAAATATAGACCTTTCCCAAACTGTTAGCACAGGGGACAATAATAAAAAAATACACATATTACAATATGTATCTTGACTTTAAGATAAAATGCTCAACTTTACGATGCGGGATAGGTGTAACGCGAGAAGTTGGTCAAGATTTAATTAATATGAATGCAAAACACGTATGTGTAATGACTGACCCCAATGTTGCCAAATTGCCCCCTTTGAAGACCACTCTTGATTCTTTGTCTAAGAACGGGGTCAATTATAAAGTTTTTGATAAGGTACGAGTAGAGCCTACAGATATCAGGTAAGTCACCATACAAACTCAAATATGCTTATTCGTTTTTTAATATAATTTCAAACTTATAAATAATTCAATATTTTTTTGTTCCTAGTTTTAAAGAAGCTATAGCGTTTGCAAAGCAGAACGACTTTGATAGTTTCGTTGGTGTCGGTGGCGGATCTGTTATAGATACACTAAAGGCAGCTAATTTATATTCCTGTGATCCCAATGCAGACTTCCTCGACTATGTAAACGCACCTATAGGCAAAGGAAAACCCGTTGAAGTGAAAATTAAACCCATGATTGCAAGTAACTTTAACAGTTTTTCTAAGTTTCTTTGTTACCCTTTCACTAAGAATTACTCCAGCCCACCGCCTGCAACTTTATAAGGTGCAGGTTCGGCAATAATATGGAATACTGTTCTGATCTCGATGTAGGGGCACCCCAGTACCAGCTTCTTCCTCTTGACTGCATTCAACGGAGAGCGACTCGCATCATCGATTGGCAGGATATTTCTGATCAGCTTAATACCTTGCGTACAAATATAGTTTCACTCTGCATTCTCTATCGCTTGTATCAAAGGGAGTATTCAGAGGAATTGTTGACTTAAACCGGACGCAGGTTTCCACCATCGTGCTACGCGACAAAATTTCCATCCCCAACACCTGGATGATTGGCACTACCACTATATGCTTCTCCAGAAGCTTTCGGCTTCGCACAACCAGCCTATGGAACAAATTGTCGCCCGCCGCATTTCTGGACCAATACGACCTTCAAACCTTCAAGAAAAGAGCGTACTTCTACCTAAAAGGCCGGCAACGCACTTGTGACTCTTAAGAAGGGCTCCATGGGCAGCGGTAGTCACTTACCGTCAGGTGACCCTTCTACTCGTTTGCCCCCTTTCCCATAAAAAAAAACTTGTACTAGACGATAACTGTTGTATGTGTATATCA
The DNA here is from genome assembly GCA_947561695.1 of Tyria jacobaeae. Lineage (NCBI taxonomy): Eukaryota > Metazoa > Arthropoda > Insecta > Lepidoptera > Erebidae > Tyria > Tyria jacobaeae. Next base: position 17,002,813 of record OX387209.1, read on the forward strand.
GCTACTTCTTTTTCTATTTAGTACCAACTACAAGTGGCAGCGGGAGCGAGGCAACTGGCGTCAGCATATTTGACTATAAATCGATGCGTGTTAAAACGGGAATCTCGCATAACGCTTTAAGACCTACCCTTGCAATTGTGGATCCTCTACATACTCTTACAATGCCGGAAAAGGTAAGTTAAAAAAAAAATATTACGAATAAAGCAGTGAATTGCTACCCCACGTCGCAAGCTCTTTTACATGAATAATGTTCTATTTACAGGTGACAAATTATTGTGGCTTTGATATACTTTGCCACGCACTGGAGAGTTTTACTGCGATACCTTATAACGAGAGAGGACCTGCACCTCTTAACCCGGCGCTTAGACCGTCCTATCAAGGCAGCAACCCGATATCAGACGTGTGGTCCCGCTTCGCCCTAGATGTACGAGTGAAATAAATAGTAATATGTTCGATTCACGCTTACATCTACAACAGCAGGGAGTTTATATACCGACATTTCACTTTTAATTTAAATTATACAAAAGAAATGCGTATATTTATTTATACTATATTATACTTATTTATACCTACTAACTGTCTATTTTATCTCTTGTATAATTATGTCTCTTTCAGTCAATCAAAAAAAACTTCAGCCGTGCGGTATTCAATCCTGACGATCTCAAAGCTCGTTCCACCATGCATTTAGCGTCAAGTATGGCGGGATTAGGCTTTGGTAACGCTGGAGTTCATCTATGCCACGGTCTCGCTTACCCGATAGCAGGGAATGTAAGGAACTTTAAGCCGAAAAATGATGTATACGGGTACGCTTCTTAAGATAATTCATGAGTTAATCTTACAGGAGTAAATAATGATTATAGTATTTTTTAGTTTATTACACAGGCTCACAATAAAATCGGTGGTCATTTTTAATTAATTCAAAATTTGGTTGAGGCTTTCGCGGCCGATTGATGACTCGTTGGCTTTATTCGGGTCTAAAGGCCGTCGTATGTTGGAATTGCTTCCTAACGTTTCGCTAGCACGAGTGGCCAGCTTCTTCAGAGGTCCTTCCATCTCCGATACTGGATGCAGACTGATGATTCCGATCATCTGGTATCATCTCACCCCTGTTGAGGGGGGTGGGGAGACTATTTGAAGCACTGGGCTCCTTATAGTGATTTTCCTCGCAGCTCACTACTGTGAGCCGGTCATTGGAGTTAGCTCACCGGCCTCGAGGTTTGCTCGCCGATCGCTCCTCTGAAGAGGGGTCCAGCGAGCCGCCTGCGAGAGGTCGGTGGTTGGCTATCTGCATCCGATGGCAAAGCCAATGCCCCGCTCGAAGGAACTGATATGAGCTCCCGAGCGGGGCGTTTGAGTCGCCTCCGGATGAGTGTTGTGTCGTCTGGATGTGGGAGCGGAGCAATACCTACCAGGTGGGGAAGTTTCGAGCGGTCAGCCCGCTCAAACATCCCCGTGGCGAGTCTGCTCACAAACTCCTTTATTGGTTCCCACTTCAGGTCTCGGTGGATTGTTGCATTCCTGAGGTACCTGGGGGCGTCGACCACCATGCGAAGGCAGCTGTTCTCTACAGCCTGCAAACGTTGGCGCGATGTCCCTGCTATCAAGTTGTACCAGGCCGGCCCACCGTAGGTGAGGCGCGACCTGATATATGTTTTGTAAATGCCTAGTTTGGCACTTACTGGTAGTCTGGAGGATAGCAGGGGACGCAGCTTCGTCCGCGCAGCTCTGGCCTTCGCTGTGATGGTCTCGACGTGGTGGTTCATCGACAGTGATCTGTCGATGGTGATTCCCAGGTACTTGACCTTTGGGGACCATGGGATGTCCTCTTCCATCAGACGTAGGTTTGGCGGGTAGTGTGCCATACCGGTTATCATCGCCTGGGTCTTCGACACGTTGCACTTGAGCCTCCATCGCTTCAGCCAGCCCGGAAGGGCTTCGAGTGTGGGGCGCAATTTCCGTGCAGCGTGTGCGGCGTTGCGTGAACTTGACAAGTACGCGGCATCGTCTGCAAACAGTGCCAGCTTGACGTCTCCGACTACAGGGATGTCATCCGTGTAGTGGGCGTACAAGGCCGGTGACAGACAGCTCTCTTGCGGGACTCCGGCACTGATGGTTTTGATTTCCGATGTGGTATCCTCTATAGCCACACGGAAGGTTCGCTGGGTCAGGAACGATGCGATGATCGCGACTACTTTTCGTGGTAGAGACGATGTCGACAGCTTGTGGATGAGACCTTCATGCCACACTCTGTCGAACGCCTTCTCCATGTCGAGCATCACGGTCACCGTGCTCCCGCCCTTGTTCAACCACGTAGCCATCTCGTCTAGGACACGAGTCAGCTGGAGCGTGGTGGAGTGCTCCTGACGAAATCCAAATTGCTCGGGCCTCAGCCGGATGTGGGGTTGAGCCCTTACTAGCAGTAAGCGCTCGAACACCTTGGACGTCGTCGAGAGGAGTGTGATGGGCCGGTAGTTCTCCGGTTTTCTGAGGTCCTTGCCGGGCTTCGGAAGTACGATAACCCGACCCCGCTTCCAGATGTTAGGGAAGTGGCCGGTCCTCAGGATACCGTTGAACAGTTGTGTCAACGCTATGAGTGATTTCAGTGGAAGTCGCTGCAGTGCAGTGTTCGGTATTCCGTCTTCACCAGGTGCTTTCCGTGGGTTGGTTTTCCTGATCATCGCAGCAACCTCGCTCGGTGTTACGAGCAGTTCACCCTCAGACTGGGCGAGGGGCCTCGAGAGGTAGAGATGGGTTGCCGCCTCTATCTCCCGAGTGTGGTCCTCGTCTTGATTGTCGTGAGGTGTGAACTGTTTTTCGAGGCTATTCGCGATGATCTCGGCACGGTCTTGCGCTTTGTAGCGTATTTGCCCGTCCTCAGCGAACAGGGGGCGCGTGGGGTTTGGTTCTGCAGTCAGTTGCCTGCAGAGTCGGTGTACCGAGGGCTGTTCGTCCTCGATATCTATAAGGAAGTTCTCCCATGCGTCACCTCTGTGCTCCCAAAGAGCAGCCTTGAACGAGTTGGTAAGGCGGTTGTATCGGGTCTTGTCTCGGGGGTGCCGAGTTCTCTGCCAGAGCTTCTTAGCCTCTCGCTTCTCCTCGAGCATTTTACGGAGCCGAGCGGGCAGAGGGTTCTGTCGCTCGCTGCTCGGTCTAGTGCTCGAGGAGACTCGAAGTGCGGCTTGGATAGCTCCGGTGATTTCTTCGGCGGCTTCATCGACTTCCACTGGCGTTTTTACAACCGTAGGGCGGCTGTAACCCGCTAGGGTTTCTTGGTAAGCCCTCCAGTCTGTGTGGACTGTGGGCTTCGGTGGGCCGACCGTAGCCGCGGGCTCCCTGAACACGAGTAGCACCGGCCTGTGGTCCGATGGTAGGTCCTCGAGCACTTCCTGTACTGGAGGTGCTCTTAGTCCTTTGAACACTATGATGTCCAGTACGCTATCACTATAGCCCGCTGGGTCCAATCTAGTGGGTTCTCTGGGGCCAGCGATTTCATAGTTATGCATATCGGAGTCTTGCATAAGGAGATTTCCCATTGCGTTGTTGGTGGTGTTGTGCCATGCTTGGTGCTTTGCGTTCAGGTCTCCCGCGATTATGGTCGGCGTCGTATGTTGGAGAAGGCTCCGGAGTTCATCAACGCGGGCTCTCTGATTCGGAGCTCGATAGGCCGCGTAGAGGCGCATCTCCCGCCTGCCGATTTGGACGTCGATACCAAGCGCATACATGGTATCGAGTCTCTTCGGTTCGACGGGTTGATGCACTACTGTCCTCTTCACTAGGACAGCGAGTCCACGATATGCTTCGCCTCTTGGCGAGACCTCATCTTGGCGGTACACAATGTACCCTGGGATCTTGAGTGGCCTGTTGGCCTTCAGGTGGGTCTCGCTTATCAGCATGATATCGACCCGCTGTTCCTTGAGAAATAGGCGTAGTAGGCCTATCTTGGATTTCAGCGTCTCCGCGTTCCAATGAACCACCCTGAGCGGCTTATCCATTGGTGGAGAGTGTTTGCAGCAGTCCTGTTGTGTTTATCTCGCCTGCCTTAACACGCTGTGCGAACAGCATGAGCAAGGCAGCGAGTTGGTCCCTCTCCGGGTCCTTGGCTGCTGGGCTGCAGTTTTTGGGTGCCGCCGCAGGTGTGGTTGGCTTTTCCTGGGCCGCCTTCTTTCTTCGGTGCCTTCTCCTCTTTTTGGTGGAGCTTGACCCCGGGTTTGCTTCGGCCATCAGCGTGGTGGGTGCCGAGTCGACGACCACGTTTGGTTGGTCGATGACCTTGGGCGGGCCAGTCCTCGGCGTGAGTCCCGCCTTCTTGTTGCGGGCTTCCCGCTTGTAGACGGGGCACGCCGCACTGCAGGCTGGATGCGGGCCTTGGCAGTTGGCGCACGTGGGTGGCTCCTCCTTTGGTCGAGGGCAGTTGTGCGCCTGGTGCTCGCCACCGCATCGCACACAGGCTAGGCGCCTGTGACAGTTCTGTGAACTGTGGCGGAAGCCTTGGCAGCGGTGACATTGAGAGGGTCCTTTCTTGCCCCTCCAGGCCTCTATGACGACGCCTGGCATGAGCAAGACCTCGTCAATGTTGTAGGCCTTGGTTGCGGTCGGGCTCTTCTCCACTTCTGCGAAGAAGATGCATCCGGGTCTGCTAGTGCGAGCACGGATGTGCTTCGCAAACTTGACTGGCACTCCCTTGCTGGTCAAGTCCTCCACTATTTCTTCTGTGGGAGTGTCCGCAGGTAAGCCCCGGATAGCCATTTTCAGGGGCTTCTGGTGTGGTGGAGCGATGGCGTAGTAAGGCGCCTTGTCTTGTCCTAGGTCGTCCAGGTGAGCCTGAATGACTCTGAATTCGGCGTCCTCTTTGGGAGTGAATTTAAATCCCTTCCCAAAGGGCCTCACGCTGGGTGGGTGACCGATTTTGGCGGTCAACTCCTTCATGTGGGTCGTCCAGTTCTCCAGACGGTCCACTACAAGGATTGGTTGTCTCCTTGTGGACGTCTGGGTAGTGGGCGCCTTAGAAGGGCCTGGTGTTATGGGCCTCGTTTTTGTTGTTATGGGCCTCTGAGTTGTTGTTGTGGGTTTCTGGGGTGGTGGTGCGGCAAGTACAGCTGCTGCTGTCCTTGGCCTGGGTGTAGGCGTAGGGGCCCGTTCGACTTCCAGTATTACTGGATTCGGTTCGGGCGAGGTGGAGAGGACTTGGACGTCCATCTCCTCGCTATCCCCTTCCTCGGAGTCCGAGGTTAGGGAAGCCTCTACTATTGTCCTCTTCGCCGCTTGCGGCTCCGGGTCTTCTTCCCGCCTCCGCTTGCCTGGTATAGGCGTTACGGTAGGCGGCAGTGCTGACCCCACCGCTGTCAGGATGTGTACATCCTGGGCAGTGAGGTCCTCCTTTTTCTTGTCGCCAATATGTACTTCCATTACTCGGAAGTACGCCTCCAACCAGCGCTGCAGACCCTGCGACATTTCTCCCTTCTCTCGAAGGGAGTTGAAAATACTCAGGTCGCCCTGGTATTTTTGTCGCTGGTCCTGCAGCGCTGCGTCGGTCGAGCCTTTCTCTTCGCTGCTGGTGTTCTTGATGTTGCTGGATCCGTCCTCGTGGCGCCTTGGCATGTTTGCCATCACCGTAGAGGTTAGGGTCGGAGACCCCACCCCGCGGCGAAGGTTTACACGCTGGCTTTCTCGGGGAAGGTATTCGCCTCCGAATGTACAAGTACAATTCGGGTGCAAATAGTAATATTTAACAAATATTAAATATTAAAATAAGCAGTGTTAGGGGCGCCCGTACGATGGCGGTCGGAGCGCAAGCACGTCCGTTCGCCACGACAGTCCGAAACACTCTACTGATGATTCCTCCTGCGCGTGTTGTATTTATACTACCCCCCCCCCCCACCACCTACCCACCAGTATAAATACAACACGCGCAGGAGGAATCATCAGTCTGCATCCAGTATCGGAGATGGAAGGACCTCTGAAGAAGCTGGCCACTCGTGCTAGCGAAACGTTAGGAAGCAATTCCAACATACGACGGCCTTTAGACCCGAATAAAGCCAACGAGTAATTCAAAATTTGTCTTTCAACTCTTGTCTTTGATTTTATGATACCACATATCGTTAATGATTGCTTTGATTTTTGCATACAAATAATGCAATGCTACCTTGTAATGGATGTTGCAAGGTATGCATTGTATTATATAATTGTAACGGATGTTAGAATTCAACAAAAACACAAAAATATCCTCTATAATGACTGCTGAAACATATTAATTGTAATTCTGTCCAATCCGTCTATTCGCTGCAACGATTTAGACGTTATTTTACCTACCAATCTTACATAGTCATGTCTTGAGCGGGAGTTCTATTAATACTTTTGGAATACTTTTGGTTGCATAAACACTATTGTTTTTTACTTTTTATTTAATTATGTACCTATTACACAGTGCGGTACCAATCATACCCCACGGACTGTCTGTTGTGATGACAGCGCCTGCAGTATTCCGGTTCACAGCACCGAGTGACCCTGACAAACATCTGGAAGCTGCTAGCCTCTTGGGGACTGATACCACACGTGTAAAGCAAGCCGATGCCGGCAAAGTGCTCGCTGATACAATTGTGAAGTATATGGAGACAATGAAGATCGAAAATGGGCTTAAAGTTCTTGGTTATAATAGTGAAGACGTACCCGTTTTGGTTAAAGGAGCTTTGCCCCAGGTAGGGAATTGGGAACATTTTTAACTGACTTCATACGACCTCAGCTTATATTATAATCTTACATAATATGCCAAGATTATACCACTTTCGTAGGATCGATATTGTGTATACTTTTTTACCTAGAAAAAGCTCTCGGCATTTTCATAAGTGCTTTGATAATAGAGGATAGGGGTTCTTCCGCTTTATACAAAATTTTAATGGCTTACACATAGCTTAAATATTAGCTTCTTATATACCGGGTAAGATTCCCGTAACGCAGGTAAACACGTTTTAAAATTTAAAACATATATTTTACTTCAGAAACGTTTATTGGAAATGTCGGGGCTCCAACAGTCTGAAGAGGATTTAGCGAAGATTTTAGAAGACTCGCTTACTATTTACTAAGTGAAATTAATATTTTTCTAATGAACTGTTATATTTTGCAAATTAATATATTCATCATTGAGAAAGTATTTTATCTACAAATTTCTACTCTATAGCTTAAGTGCTATGAATACCTTAGTTGTTTTGATGTAATGTTGGTATTACTATGTTACACTTCCAGTGCAAGACAATCCAAATGTACTGATGCAGTATGCAGTCGACTAAAAACTGAATGCTCATTATTTTTTTGAATCTTTGCAATTAAATTTTCCCCACACAATGTATGGGCTAGGGCTTCTTTTATTTGAGGATGGTGGTATATAAACTACACATACGACTATGTTAGATTTTGAGTTTTATGTTATTGTGCCAACAAGACTACTACTTTTGTATGTAGGATTATGGTGAGTTTTACATATGTAAGTACGCTCCAGATTACCGTCCATCTATCTATTTTTAACCCTAGCAATTTGGTGACTCCGTTCTCTTCAAATGTATGACCCTTATAATTAGATTCTTATTTATTTATTTATTTTATGCGATAGGGGGCAAACGAGCAGACGGGTCACCTGATGGTAAGTGACTACCGCCGCCCATGGACACCCGCAACTTAAGAGTCACAAGTGCGTTGCCGGCCTTTTAGGTAGAGGTACGCTCTCTTCTTGAAGGTTTGAAGGTCGTATCGGTTCGGAAATACGGCAGGCGACAATTTGTTCCATAAGCTGGTTGTGCGAGGCAAAAAGCTTCTGGAGAAGCGCACAGTGGTGGAGTGCCAATCGTCCAGGTGATGGGGATGGATATTTTGTCGCGTAGGACGATGGTGGAAACCAGCAGCCGGTATAAGTCCGAACAATTCCTCTGAACACTCCCCATGATACAAGCGATAGAGGATGCAGAGTGAAGCTACATCTCTACGCAACGCCAAGGTGTCAAGTCGATCAGAAATATCTTGGCAGTCGATGATGCGAGTCGCTCTCCGTTGAATGCGGTCAAGAGGCAGAAGTTGGTACTGGGGTGCACCTGCATAGAGATGAGAACAGTATTCCATGTGCGGCCGAACCTGCGCCTTATAAAGTTGCAGGCGGTGGGCCGGAGTAAAATACTGTCTCGATCTGTTTAGCACACCCAAGCTTCTTCGAGGCTAATATGGCCTTACTCTCTAAGTGACCGCGAAACTGGACTTCGCTTGATATATCGACGCCAAGGATTCCGATACTGGCTGATGCAGTTAGGGAAGTGCTCTCAAATTGAGGTGATACGACCAATGGCATCTTTTTAGCGGTGAACGCGCAAACCTGTGTCTTCGTGGGGTTAAATTGGACTAGGTTAAGTCGACCCCAATCTGAAACTTTTGATAAAGAAGTTTCGATTTCAGACACAAGTTTGGATCGGCGTTTACCCGAGAAATGTTAGCGCGGCCGGTGTAAAGGGCATCACTCGTGCTATCGTCTGCATAGCAATGGATGCTGCTGTGTCTAAAATCTGATATTTAGGTTTTTCGAAATTCATTTATCATCAATATAAATAATGCAATAGAGTGCGTCTATTTCAAGAGATGTCAAAGATTTGCTTGTAGTAGTAGAGTACAGTGCTTTGATTAGCAAATACATTTATGTAAATAATAAAAAAAGGGCTCCAGCACATTTCCCTGTAGAACACCATATTTAACAGTAATTTAAAACCGGATCTATAAACCAAAACCAATTTTGCTCCAGCTTGTTGACCTCGGATTTTAGTTGCAAATTAAAGTAAATTTGTTTATCACATCATTTCACGAGTTTTGCTTAATAATTCTGCATAATCGTCACTTCTCGGAAAGAGGTATTTTAACTTGACCTTCCATTCTATCTACGAAAATTACGTTATTGGGTGAGCCTGATCTCGAGTTATGTGCTCAACTACCACTTAAAGCGGTAATTATTGCATATAAAACCTCTTTATGTGTAATTCCAACGAGTATTGTAACTATTCACGTTTTGTTTTATATTACGGGTCACTTACCGTAATTCCCATTATCATATTATTACTAGCTGACCCTGCAAACGTTGTTCTGCCATAAAAAAATCTGTATAGGGTCACCCTCATCATTTAGGGGTATGAAAAATAGATGTTGGCCGATACTCAGACCTACCCGATATAATATAATAAAATTAAAATTTCATAAAAGTCGGTCCAGCCGTTTCGGAGGAGTTTGGTAACAAACACTGACTCGAGAATTTTATATATTAGATTTTCGGGATCAGCTGTTGGGTTAGCTGACCCAATAAGTTGTTAAGAGTACTTTCCTTACGTGGAATGCCCGTGGCATGTGTACGCTACAAGATTATTGTCTCATTCTAATTGGTAATATGTGTAATTTATACTACCCCTTCAGAGATACAGGTGTGAGCGTATGTGTATATATTAGGCATGTGTCAGATGTATCAAACCACATGTAAAATGTGATGTCGTCCTAACATCAGATAAAAACTATTGGATGTTACGAGACATCCGTTTTCATCACATCTAAAAAAACTATCTAACATAGATTATAGTTATAGGTTTGATTGTCGAAAAATCTAACTTACACGTACTGCCCATAGCTGTACATCGGATATCGGTTCAACTTTCGCTCCCTCTGTTTAACTTTACGCGTCCCGTCTCTAAGAAAGAGGTGAAGCGAATGTCAAACCGATATCCAAAGTTCAGCTGTTTGCTGTCCGTGTAAGTACGAACGAACGTTTGGTTACCAGTTAACAATTTTAGCTATTATGTTAATGAGATAGGATCGCATTTAGTATAAGAAAGTAAGGACTTTATTGTTTAAACTCTTATGTATTAATCAGATTTTGTCATTCACTTGATCTCATCTAATGTTTATATTATTATTATTATGAATATATTTTTTCGCCATTTTTAGAATATAGTAATTCATTTATTTGTATTATTAAATTACGCTTACAGATTGGCTAATATTAATATACACTATTGTATAACGACGTAATTCTTTTTGTCATCATTTTTGTTAATATTTAACATGATTAGGAGTGTTCAAAACTTTACATATAATTTTAAGTAAATAATTTTCTTTAAAAACTTAGCCATTTAACCACCAGCGCGACCACTGAGTGCAGTTTGGACCCACTTTGAAATAAAAACGACAATTTTCATGCTGAGTGCTGACACAGCAAAACAGATTTTATCGTATGAGGCGACATTTGTAAATTTAACGGCTCATTTAAAAAAAAAGTGAATTCTGCCAATTGTATATATGGCTCAATGTAATAAAAATTCCAATTATATACTCTTATACCTTGCCCAACAATCAAGTAACAACTGTACAGAGCTTTGTCAGCCAGTCAGAACTCAGTCGTCTGCCGTGTTTCCGAGCTGATACGGCTTTCAAACCTTCAAGAAAAGAGTGTACTGCTACGTAAAAGGCCGGCAACGCCCTTGTGACTCTTAATTTGCAGGTGTCCATAGGCGGCGGTAGTTACTTACCATCAGGTGACCAGTCTGCTCGTTTGCCCCCTATCCCTTAAAATAAACAAAAGCGCTTTGAGAATTACAGTACAATGTAAAATATGTCAATAATTGTTAATAGTTTGTACATAAAATTAATAGAAATATGGTGATTTTTAAATGCGCCCCAAATTTTTTAACTTGAACATCAACTATTTTTTAAAATTAAATATGTAAATAGAGAATATTTATGATTACCATTTTTGGGCTAGTCCTAACCCTAAGGTAAGCATGAAGAAAAATACCATAGTCTTATTACAATGTTATTTTAACGAATAGTATATTCAATATACAAATGTAAAGTGCCACCCGAACAAACGCAATCGTACATTTCTATTTAGTTTCCTTAGCAGATTTTGGATGTCGCGTTGACCGTCGAAATTGGCATCTGAAATCAGATTTCAATATCGATGTGTAATCTAAATATCAGTTGCACAACAGATGTCGCAAAAAAAGATATTGCCCATGCCTAGTATATATGTAGGTATCTACATATAATTATATCCTATTTTCATCTGAACATTTCAATACATTTAAATAAAATTTTGCGCGAACGTATTTTGCACGAAAACACTAGACATGAAAATGTTGCCGTTTCACAGCAGACTAACTTTTACATTTAGGACGTCGCATCGGCGATGGGCTTAGGTCATATTATTATTATAAGTTGTTTATAGACTTTCTCGCGTGTAAATTCAACGCAGAGATGCCGCTAATGTCAAGTATGTCGAGAGAAAAAACAGTTTCGCTATGTTGGTTGTGGAAAAACAACCGCATTATATTACGGGGGTCACACTGAAAGTTTTTAGAAAATAAAAACTTAAATGTATAGAAGCCTGTTAATATTTTTATTGCTTTTCGAAGTAGTCTCCGTTCCTTGCACAATAGCATGTGATGGAACCATTGACTGGAGCACAAAAATGACCAAGGATTGCATTGTCATTACACATCTACAAATTATTTTCTTTTGGTTTCTTCTGACTACTTCTACTCAATGACAATACTGCTGCTGTTCATGACATGTATGAAAGAAAAAGTGTTGCCAATTTAGTATCTCTCTGACTAAGGAATGCATTAGCAATAAGAAACAAAAGGCTTTTTGTAACATCAAGTGTCGATCATATATAATACATACATTTCTTATAATTTAATACAGCATCTCCATAAATTAAATATTTTATTTTCTCATTGTTCTGAGGTGAGTGATATAAAATATTGACAGTAGTGATATACCTATAATATGATTACAAAAAGCATGTTTATATTATCCACTGACGTATCTGGACTTGAAATGTTTGACTATAGAAACAACAGTTATACAAATATGAGGCATATCGACACCGAAGTCATAAAAATACTGTCATTTCTTTTTAACTTTAATAACTTTGCGTAAGTGAATAAGGATAACAGTGTTTTTGACGGTTACTATAATAGCAACCCTTCATTCCGAGCGTCATTGAAATACCTATTTGTGGCCGGGTGTTATTTTATACTCCACTGTTTGGTAACAAAGTTTGGGGTACGTCGACTGTCAAATGCTCATGAGGTGTGGTTAAAATTGTGAATTTTGGAGTAATTTTGCTGTTTTAGTACGTTGTAACTCGTTTCTATAGTGGAAATCGTCAATTGCAAGATGCCCAGATGCAATATAATCACCCGAACCTGACTTTGAACGAGTACGAAACAAAAGATTCTGCATTCGTTGAAGAATTTCAACAGTAAAGCATGCACAAAATTTCCTTATTGCTTCTATTATCAACAGTAATATTTGTAATTCATGAAATCATTTTCTTGTGTGTAGGGATAGAGTAGTGCATGCATGACATTTTTATGTTTATCGATAATGCTATATTATGGTTCTATATTGGTTATTTGTTTTACATTCAAGGCTGCATGCTAATAAAGGAATAAAGAAAATTTTGCTAGAAACAATCGGTGTTGAAAATTTAAAGATGTCAACAAAGACAATCCATATTTGTTCTCTTCATGTTGAAGAATCTTGTTTCAACCGGAGACTGAATAAAGTAACATTGCGTGACGACGCTTTACCTTCACGAACCTTATTGGTTAGTAACATTGCTTGTTATAAATTTGTCCAAAATGATTGTGTAGTGGCTGATAAATGATGGTGATGTCCTCAATTGCAACACTTGCCTAATAGACGTAAAGAGTGATGTAAAGAATTTGTTTGAGCATGGTCCTTGATCATGGGCTATTCTGTAAAAAAAATCCCTGTGAAAATTTAGATCAGGTAAATGTGAAGTGAGTTTACGTACGATTATTTAGCTCATTATCACTCGAGGGCTACTAAATTAGCGAGCGAGTGAGATCTGAAAAGATACTCTTTTCAACCCACCAATTGCAAATTAAATGAGGTGCTTTATAATAATACATAAACCTATTAATAAAATCAAGAAACGTCAAAAATACTAACAATTTTATTGCTTGTTTACAGCCTGTGATTCGATAAAATACGTTTGGCATTTTAATGAAAATGACCAAAATCACAACCAATATCTGGATGTGGTGCTCTTAATATGATAATATTTTTTTGGAATTTTAATCAGCAGGATCAGGATTTTTGAGTAAATACTCAAAAAAAAATATGACGCTTCACACTTTTTCTCTCACTTTTTCTGTTTTTATGAATATTTATAAAATTTTATTTTATCCGCTACACTAGATTTAGTCACCAGCACCTCCGTTGCGCCAGATTTGGCCACTAGCACCTCCGCTGCGCCAGATTTATCGGCATGACTAGCTTCAGTGTTTCCTGTCATCATTATTTGCAAATTTGTTCTCAATGATAACATCTCATCGACTGAATTGAGATTGGGTGGGAGATATTTGTCACTTGTCTTCAATATCTAGTAAAGCTTACTTTTATTTTATTCCAGGTACACACTATTAAAATGATTACAAAATTAAAGGACAAATGCCAAAAACAAAACAAGAAGATAAAGAGACTTAATGAGAAAGCTAGAAGACAGAAGAAAAAATTGCTCATTTTAGTAATATTATCAAAGATTTAAGGGAAAGAAATTTATTAAATTCAGAATCCCAAGCTTTGCTTGCAGAATGTGCAGGACCCCAAGACTTCTTAAAAAGACAAGTTGCAAATTTTTTGATTACAAACATGCTGAGTACAATCAAGCTATTTAAATATCTAGTTGGAGAAATTAAGGTATTAATATATCTTCCTTTATATAAAGTGAGCCAGGATCACCTAGAAATGTTTTTTTCGGCTATCAGAACTCGTGGCAGTCACTACTATAAATAATTTAACAGCAAAGAAATCCTTTGTAGATATTCCAGAGGATGACTTGTACGAAGAGTTACTTGATTGTATGTACAGTAATCTTTCAGGATATACAGAAAGTGTGTTAACATATATTGCTGGCTTTGTGGCTAGAAAATTGGTAACTGAAATGCGAAACTTGTGACAAACTTTTTTGGAGTTTCTGACCAATATAAAACAAGTATAATTACTTTAAAATCTCGGGGTAGTCTGGTTTATCCTTCGAAAGACTTGATAAACATTTTGAAAAATGTCGAAAAAATATTAAAAGGTGTTTGAACGAGGTTCTACATTTCCACTGGTAACCGCTGGGTCATAAATGAAAACCGATATTCACAATAAACTTTTTATATTGTTTACCGTACTACCACAGTGACCTGAGTCCTCTCCGAAACAAAATTCACTTTACAATTTATCACAATACCAGTAACACAACCATAGGGACAGTCAATTCTCGGGTACAACGCCATCTCGAGAGTGTCGTAGTAGTTTTCGTGTTAAAATTACCTTAAATCCTAAACAGTGTTTTACATGTAAAAGGCAGAGAGTAAAATTACTATTTGTATATTTTTAAATTTTTCGTCGATTACTGTGCCGAACCAAATAATTTATTTGATTTTAGGGACTGTGAACATGATTCAAAACATAAATATTTATTAATTACTTGTGACTCTTGAGCTGCGGGTGTCCATGGGCGGCGGTAGTCACTTACCATCAGGTAACCCGACCGCTCGTTTGCCCCCTATCGCATAAAAAAAAGTTAAAAGTGTAATAGAGGTATACATGAATTTGAGATTCAAATATTATGGGAAGAAATCTACTGAAAGAATATCACACATAAGTTACCTGAACAAATTGTATTGTTCAGAAATGAATGAGATTAATTTGTTTAATGTTATATTACTTTATTATAAATATTTATTGGTGACTTTTTATTTAAACCCAAAATCATAGGCGTGTGGCTTCGGAACCCTTAATGCGCGAGTCCGACTCGCACTTGGCCGGATTAATTTTTATTTTTCATGTTCTCATCAAACCCTTTCATTTCATACCCCTATCAAGGGAATCTCGCTTGATTATAATGTATATAATTATGTTCTGTAATTGGAATGCATAGGCATACAAAATAACTAGTCCGCCATATTGGATGTAGAATGACAGCAGTTAGCTTAACATGCATTGGTGTTGATTCTATTGTGCACCTAGTACCTATACGTTCTGTGGTTGTGCACAAACTAAATTTAGGCTATTGCTATCTTTTTCACAAATAAAATGAGAAAGAGATGGACGTAATTTAGCGCTGTCAAATTTAATTGGACTAATATTTAATTCTCTAATTTTAGATTAGATAGAGAATTGGCAGCAATGTCATCCAAACTAAACATGTACCCAAAATTTTAGCTTAATCAAAACCGGCAAGTGGGTCAAAAATAACTTTTAAGATTTATTTACAAAATTAGTTGTTTTGTTATTTATATAAAAGTGAAGCTAAGAAAAGTGTGTTAAAAATACCTACCTGTTGTTGTTGGACCGTGATCATATGAAAACATTCTCATCATCTTTTATCGACGTTATTGTAGAGAAATATCGATATTTGCTTCCCTATTAGCCGCCATTTTATCTTCCTATATAAAGTGTAGGTATCCAGGTTTTTCTTGTAGGTACTCATATATCAAGTCCATATGAATTATAACGTCAGTGATATTATCCAAATACGCTGACAGAATTGGCTAACTTTGTTGGTTCAGTTGCCACTACGAAAAAAGAGGAAGATTATCCAAATAAAATGCAGTTCATTTATCAGTGTCACTTACAGTGTCAATGAAGATTATTGCTTTGGAAGAGTGATACTGTAAGAATAAATAAAAAAAACTACAGTATCTGAATAGAGGTTTCTGTAGCAATCAACATTTACTATAAGATGGGAAATCGGAAAAGAATTTTTGATGTATTGAGGACTGTAAATGCTGCTTCGTAAGTACTGAAGAAGTTTATAGATAACATGCATTCAGTATTAATATCTAACCGAAATGGATACTATTGTTCATAACCATGAATACTGATCCATTGTCATACCTTGTTTTGGATAGTCTTGAAACTATGCTATATGCACTATAGGATTCTTGTTCGTGTAGTTTTGTAGGCAAGTTCCAAATTCCAATTTCCTTAAGACTGTTGCTCATATTTAAAACTTTCTCCTAAAAAGCGATTAAGACAGACCAGTACTACTAGTTTCCTAATTTTCGGAGCTATTTTGACCTTCTGTGGATTAACATCATGAAATTTACAAATATTAATCAGTTCATGATGATCAGTTGGGTAGTTATGGTGTGGAAATGAAAACTAATCAGCTGATATTTTTTAAATAGAAGTTATTAATTAACACACATGTATAACAAGTATGTATTAAATGTATTACACTTGTCTGCAGTGTCCTTTTTACAGAAAATAGTTTTATTTGGATATATAACTGACACAAAGTTCTGTGAAAAAAAATTGTGTTTCACTAATTGTTAGTGTCCATAAAACAATTTTAGATGCCAATGTCCAGCTCATGGCTACAGAGGCAATTTTCAAGTTCCAAATGCTATTCCCCTTAAGGATTATGCCTTTGAGGTAAGTGGTGCTATTATCATAGCCTTATCTTATGACTGATAAAGTAGCATTGATTGGTAGTAGTGATACTTGCTATCACTTGGGGCACCAATTTCATTGTTATGTTAACTTGTTATTAATAGCCCAAGTTTTAGCATTCCTAAATATTTTAATTCAATATTAAAAACTAAAATAAGTAATTCTGGTGACTTGAACTACATAGCAAGTGGTAAAATAAAGTAGCATTTGTCAACACTGTGAACAATCATAACTTTTTCTGTTCCCAATGACAAGTTTTGACAAAAGGTTGTTACCAACCATAAATGACCGACTAAAATTGCTGTTGTGATTTTCTCAGTTTAAAAAAATCTTGTGTCAGCTGCTTGGTTTCATTAAAAATACTTTGTTGTTTGTTGCACCACAACTAATGCTCATTAATGATGCTTTTTTAAAAAGAATTACACAGAATTTTCCCTGTCACTGGGGAATTTTCAAAAATATATTATGATAGAGAGAAAGAACACACTTTATTTACTTGTGGAAACCCCTTCGGGCCAACCGGAAACCGGAATCGAACCGACTAAAACCACATGGTGTGCCTGAGGTAAGAGGGGTCATGGAATATCTTTAGTAGGTCATCCGTACCCCTCCTGGCGCCTGCCCGCAATATGCGGTCACCAATTGTGGGTAACCTATCAATAAGGCGCCGTCCAGACACTCGGAAGTCACCCCGTCGGTGGGGAAAACCCGTCCCGACCACCCGCGGCCACACTAGAGGACAGACACAAAGAACACCCAGACTAAGGACTAGAATTTAAACTACAACTTCTGGCTCTGCAGTCAGGGTCACTAACTACTAAACCAACAAGCTTACAGGCCTGTTGGGCAAAGACAAACTGGAAATGATGATGTATCAATCCAATTTGTAGGTTAAGGCATCTGTCGCCCTAGCTTGATGGCATTCCATCTGGTTTGTATTAAAAAATATCTATCCTTAACTACCAGCACATTTTAGAATAATAGATAAAAAATAAGACTCATATTTACAGTGGGGTGGTTGACTTTCAGGTAAAATGCTCGACCTTACGATGCGGCATAGGCGTAACGCGAGAAGTTGGCCAAGATTTAGTCAATATGAACGCAAAACATGTATGTGTAATGACTGACCCCAATGTTGCGAAATTGCCCCCTTTGAAGACCACTCTTGACTCTCTGACCAAGAATGGAGTCAATTATAAAGTTTTTGATAAGGTACGAGTAGAGCCTACAGATATTAGGTAAGTATTCATACAAACTCAAATATGCTTATTCGACTTTTAATATAGTTTCAAACTTATTAAAGACTTCAATCTCATTTTTTATTTCTAGTTTTAAAGAAGCTATAGCATTTGCAAAGGAGAACGACTTTGATAGTTTCGTTGGTGTCGGTGGCGGATCCGTTATAGATACACTTAAGGCAGCTAATTTATATTCCTGTGATCCCGATGCGGACTTCCTGGACTATGTGAATGCACCTGTAGGCAAAGGAAAACCTGTTGAAGTGAAAATTAAACCCATGATTGCAAGTAAGTGTACAGTTGTTTCAGGTTTCTTTGTCAACTTTTTACTAATAACTTTATGTAAAGATAACTGTTGTGTGAGTAACTACTCTTTACATTTAGTACCAACTACAAGTGGTACTGGCAGCGAGGCAACTGGTGTCAGCATATTCGACTATAAAGCGATGCACGCTAAGACGGGAATCTCGCATAACGCTTTAAGACCTACCCTTGCAATCGTGGATCCCCTGCATACTCTTACAATGCCGGAAAAGGTAGTTAAAAAAGTTTTATAAATAAAACAGTGGTTTGGGCCCTACGTCGCAAGCTCTCTTACAAGAATAATATTTTATTTACAGGTGACAAATTATTGTGGCTTTGATATATTTTGCCACGCACTGGAGAGTTTTACTGCGATACCTTATAATGAGAGAGGACCTGCGCCTTCTAACCCGGCGCTTAGACCATCCTACCAAGGGAGCAATCCGATATCTGATGTGTGGGCTCGCTTCGCTCTAGAAGTAAGAGTGACATAAATAGTAATATGTGTAACAGTAGCCCGAGCGTTCTTATTTTACTTCTTATAAAATCATTTCTTATATGATGTTATATCTTCTTTAGTCCATCAAAAAATACTTCAGCCGTGCGGTATTCAATCCGGACGATCTCGAAGCTCGCTCCAACATGCATTTAGCGTCGAGTATGGCAGGAATAGGTTTCGGTAACGCTGGAGTTCATCTATGCCACGGTCTCGCTTACCCTATAGCAGGAAATGTAAAAAGCTTTAAGCCGAAAAATGATGTATATGGGTATGTTACTTAAGATAATGCATGGTGAACCTTACGGCATAAATCACAGGCCCATAAAGACAATATTGGTCTTAAATAGTTGCATAAAGATTAGTATTTTGGAATTCTGAATCTATCTTCTAACCCTTGTCCTCTTGTCTTAATGATGTCCACTATCATTAATGCTTGCTTTGCGTACTGTACTGTTTACAATAATTAACTTCTGGCCTTGCAATATTCGTCAGTTCTGTTTTATTACTACCTACTCCATTCTTGAGCGGGAATTTTGGTATTCCTTTCGTATCCGTTGGGAACAGAAAAAGTTGTGATATTGTTAATCATATTTATACGACAATTGACTTGTTGATTTAGTTAAAAATTTGTACACAGTGCATTACCAATCATCCCCCACGGGCTGTCTGTCGTGATGACAGCACCTGCAGTATTTCGGTTCACAGCACCAAGTGACCCTGACAAACACCTAGAAGCTGCTAGTCTCTTGGGGACTGATACCACACGTGTGAAGCAAGTCGACGCCGGGAAAGTGCTCGCTGATACAATTATGAAGTATATGGAGACAATGAAGATCGAAAATGGACTGAAAGCTCTGGGTTATAACATCGAAGATGTACCCAACTTGGTTAAAGGTGCTTTGCCCCAGGTAGGGAATTTATCCGACCTTAGCTTATATTTCAAAAGCGTACGTCGCCGTAATGAGGAGCCATTTAAAGAGTTTCCGGTAATGTTATGAAAGCCACAAGAATTATACTAGTAAATATTTTATTTTTATCTTCTTCTACCTAAATACATTTGGATTATTGTTTTTCAAGTTGTCGTATTATTCAGGCTAAAAAAATCTTGTTACTGAGTGTCCAAAAGCACCTCCAACAAGAAAAAAATGATCCATGGATTTTTTATGCGATAAGGGGCTAAAGAGCAGACGGGTCACCTGATGGTAAGTGACTACCGCCGCCCATGGACACCCGCAACTCAAGAGCCACTAATGCGTTGCCGGCCTTTTAACAAGTACTTGAAATTTCATTAAAAAAGTCTTGTATGTTGTTGTTGTTTGTTCAGTACGAAGTATCACGGCGTTGGTACTGAACAAAGTTCAAAGTTCTTCAGTAGGTAGTAGTGAAATATCAAGGCGCGTATTTAATATTTTTCCATTATTGGCTTAGAGTGACGATTCACAAAAAAAAAAAAATTGGCTTGGATACCCTGTCCACGTAAACACGTTATAAAATTATGAATATGTAGTATGTACTACTTCTCAACTCATTATTTACTGGTACACCTAAAGCAAGTATTGACCTATCAAGGAAGGCATTATGATACGAAATATTGTTTATTTATTTAAAAAAACCTTATTGCAGAAACGTTTATTGCAAATGTCGAGGCTCCAGCAGTCTGAAGAGGATTTAGCGAGGCTTTTGGAAGACTCGCTTACTATTTACTAAATGGAACAAGAAACAGACGGTGATTATTGTTATTGTAGGAGCCAATAATGCTCAAACAGCTATTTTAGTTTTAGTGTATATATACATACATCACTAAATATTTTATTAAGTTGTAACAACTCCGTCACATGCTAATGTGCTTGTGTCGATAATTTATAACATTACGTAGAGTGCGACTCGGATAACTAAACATTGCCTAACTTGTATTGAGAAATAAACTTCTTTTTAATACTGGTTTGGTGTGAACTATTTATCTACAACGACAACTACCAGGGTACCGTTAACGACGACAACCCAACAATTATTGTAGTTTTCATACAAATACGCGTAAGTACCTACTTGAACTTATACGTTTTAATAACAATATAGGCATTTTTCAATCAGACTGTACTACATGGTATTACAGGTCACAAAGTACTGAGTAATTTAATAAATGTTGCTCATGTTGTTTGCTTATTGTATGAAACTGTATGATTATTAAAAGGATATTATAGCGGTAAGTTTATAATGCCATTATAAGAATAACCGAATTTATGGGTTTGCCTTTAGTATGCAGTTCAGTAGCCAATTACGAACAAAAACACAATTTTAGCAATCTGACTTCTTATGCTACATACTTTTTTTTTACGCATTTTTTGTGAATTATATCTTACTTTCTCGCAAACTGTTTTACTTTAACACAGTTTTCTATTTTGGAATATAGTAAACCTTTTTTATAAATTAATATAGTAAATTTTAATAAATAATATAATATTTTAAGCGAGGTGTTTATACTTACATGTTATGTGAGCATTTTAGATGTTTGAATTGGATATTAATCTATATAGATTCTGTGAACGTTTACGGAATTACACTGATCGTATTTCCGGGTGGACTGATGAGATTCACACATCTTCATATAATATGTGGTTCGTAAGTAGGTACGAAGTTTTCAGGTGCAGTTGGTATCTAGTCGCTGCTATATTTGTATACGTACTTATCTACTAATTATAATTTACGTTGATTTTTATATCATGAGATGTACATATAAATATATGTACATACTTACCTAATACTTTTCAAAAATTAAGGTTAACGAATATATATTCTTGTATTTATATTAAACAGATGTATATTTTTGGAATCCTAGTGTATAATTTATAAATGAATATTTTTGTAATTAATTGTTGTTTTATTTTGCTACTTGAAATATAAATTCAGTTAACATTTTTATTCACGGGACTATTTCATCTAAAAAAAAACTACTAGGTCTTTTACGTGCGATAGATACCTTGTTTGTTAATATATTGATACTAACATCATTGCCCCAAATCCCTGTTTACAGTATCACTATTATGTGATATTCTAGACAATCTACACGAGTCATGCCATTTCGTTCGACACTGATGTTGACGTAACAACTTACGTATTCACGGAGCACTGGAGTGTAGTTTTCATATATAATGGTTTATATATGAAAAGTTATGATTTTGCGAATGTAAATGTTTTGAGGATTTTTTGTTTTTCATTACAGACGTACCTTTCTAGTAAGATCGTACTTGGCGGTAAGAAGTTATCCTTACCTATAGGTTTGTAAAGCTTTCTGTTATTCTATCTAGTTGCTAACCGTATTCTCCGCCCTCATGTAACTCTTTACCAGCAGTAACAGTGCTATGCCCGTACGTACTAGTGGCAACCCGGCTAGCATACAATCTATGCACCAAGCAGTTTTATACTACTTTTATAATGTTTTGCACATAAACAGCTTACACTGGTAGCGATTCTGCCGTTAACATCACTAAACTAAAATTTCACTAAAAATCTCTTATTTTAGTGAACAGATTACAAATATGCAATTCTGCTTTTACGCCGAATTAAATTTAGGTTTTAACATGACAGCTCTTAATTTGAAATTGACATCACTAAAAGTTGAGTACGAAGATGTTACCACTACTTTAAAATAAAGAATGAATGATAAAGAGTTTAATAACGAATTCTCCTTAAACTACATTTTAAATTTTCTTGCATGCCGGTGAATGTTTGTTTACGCATAATATAACACTTGTAGCAGAAAAAGTGTTAGTTTTGTTGCTCAAAGCTGAGAAAATACAGAGTTACGGTTCAAATACTAGCAACCCACCATTTAATATTTTTGTTATCTATGTAACTAACTGCCTATATCGAGGATGTACAAATCTATTAAGATCTGATATAAATCGGTCCGGAATAAATAAATACGTACCCAGTGCCTACATTAGTTTATTTGTAACCCCTAAAATATAAAACTACATGTGGAACGCCTTCACATTAATATGGAAATTGCAAGAGGTAAGAAAACATTCATTTGCTGAGTGATATTATTTATAACTCAATTTTGTTAAAGCTCCAATATAAAATAAAATATTTGTGTTTCCCAAGTGTTTCAAGTATTTTTTTATTAGGTAATCAGGCAGACAACTTAGGCTGTAATAGGACTATACAGCAGCGGCAGCTTATAAGTCTCTACAGTAAACAGCATTAAGCCATACATTCTTAAGTATTATGATTAATAAATAATTTATTTTTACTTTTTAGGTTTGGAGTGTATGTGTCTAAAGTGAAAACCAAAACTCGTAAGGTGTGTGAATCAGTAAGGGCAACAGGAGTATGACCTAACTAATATAGAAAGAAACCTGCATTTGAATCGCTGCTCCCCGTACAGTCTCCTTGGAAGCATCAAGAGGTACAGGAGTCACAGTAATCTACAGATATCTTGGCAGAACATGGACCAATATGCCAACAAATCTTGCCAAGACACCGCAGCATGACTAGACCTCATCAGCCTCCTGCTTATAATATTTAGTGTTTGCTCTACAAGAAAGCAATTGTAGGTTACAAGACACACTTGTACATAGTGCCCACGGTATAGCAGCAGCTATCTCAAGCCATAGACATATAAATCAATAACAAAATTCATAACTTTGATTAACATTATTTCTATGTTATTGTATATCTTGAAAACTGCTGCTGCTTCTTGTGAGCACTTCCTAAAGCTTGTCTGTTATCTTATCCAAACCATTTTGTTTTATTTGACATTTTCAGTTCATTAAATAAATATTTTTATGTTAAGAATTTAAATGATGTGATTGTTGATTATAAACTAATGTTTTAATTAAAATAAATTTGTTTACTAGCAGTTAAATTAAAGTGTGTTTGTATTATTTCTTCTCTAATATTCCTGCCTGACTTCTGTCAGAAAAACATGGCACTCTTCATTGATGAAGTCAAGATTTACATTCTCAGTATACAAATTATATTCATCATAATCTACATTATATAGATACAGTAGATATAATTTGAGATATAAACATTATAATTTGGTATTGATAAGAGACTTTTAAATCCTAATTTCAATAAAACACACATATATTTCTAAATACACATACAGACTCGGAACAAAATTATGACGGTGCTGATCTCACACACATTTGTTGGGTGGGAATGAACCCACACCCAACCATCTGTCATGCCTAGACCACCTCTGCTGCCTACTTATAATAATTTATTGATTACTCTACAAGAAAGCAATTGTAGGTCACAAGACACACTTGATCACAATGCTCAGGATATAGCAGCAGCTATCTTAAGCCATAGATATATAAATCAATAATAAAATTCATAACTTTGATTAACATTATTTCTATGTTATTGTATATCTTGTAAACTGCTGCTGTTTCTTGTGAGCACTTCCTAAAGCTTGTCTGTTATCTTGCCCAAACCATTTTGTTTTATTTGACATTTTCAGTTCATTAAAAGAATATTTTTATGTTGAGATATGTGATTTTTTATTGTAGTAATAGTAAAACTAATGTTGTAATTAAAATAAATATGTTTATTAGCAGTTTAATTAAAGTGTGTTTGTATTATTTCTTCTCTAATATGCCTGCCTGGCCTCTGTCAGTAAATCATAGTACTCTTCCTCGATGAAATCAGGATGTACATTCTCCTCAGTATACATATTATATTCATCATAACCTGGAAAGATACAGTAGATATAATTTGAGATATAAACATTACAATTTGGTATTGATGAGAGTTTTTTAAATCCTAATTTCAATAAAACATCATACATTTATATATTTCTAAAAACATACAGACTGAACAAAATTATAATAGTACTCATGTCACACACATTTATGCTGGGTGGGAATTGAACCCGCACCAAACATGATAGAAGTTTGGCTGAGTGCAATAAATTACCTTGTTCTACAGCAGCCTAATAGCTAATCAGTTAGCAAAAATTCAAGTACAGATAAAACCTGTTAAAATAGCACATAGATCAACCAAATTACACCTCTACCTAATATAGAGAAGCACTAGATAGAGAATACTTTATTTGTGCACTTCTATTACATGAGAAGTATCACATACATACATTTTTTTTATTGTACTGTACTATACCATCATGTTTTATGAAGAAAATGCCATTTGCCATGGAAATTCAAGCACACCGTTGAGTACTTTGGGATGTAGCCTTAATCCAAGATCATTAGAGCTTAAAAGTTTGCGAAACTTTTCCTCCTTATTTCTGAATTATCTCTTTAAGTTTTCCAATCTCAATCAATCTTGAAATTTTCTAAAAACAATGTATTTATTACTTCAGAGAAGAATGCCATGATTATATTTAATTGTAACATAAACAGTATACATACCTTTCCCCTGAAGCAGCCACAGTTCATATCAAGAATTCGTTGTTCAATTATACTAATTTGACGAAGTTATTTGGTCGATTTTGCCAAAAAAAAGAACCTCAAATTTCTATTACTAAAATTAGTCGCTATGCATTTAAGTGATGTCTAATATTAGAGTGACGTTTTTAATTTTAGACAGTTTTTGACATTTAAAACGTGCGGGAGAATAGCGAATGACTAAATATGGACTAAGTTGAGTAACTTAGCGAATTTTGGTTCTGTCAAACCAAAATTAGTTTAGTCTTACGTTTTCAGAATACGAAACGTCGTTAGACAGGACTAAACTAAAATTTAGAGATTTTTAGTTTAGTTTAGTGAGTTTTGCAACAGCAGAATCGCCAGCACTATCACTTGTACATTGATTATAGTATGACTTTATAAATATTTTTTTTATATATCACTTACAACTTTTGTTTACGAAACTTATTATAGTAATCACTTGTGGCCTCCACCGATAAAACGAGTTAATATAAATACCTCCAATGCAGAACAATGAGTATATACCAGGCTAGGCATTATAAAAAGTACTTCTATTAGTATTGCTTTAAATTTTATTAATAATGGACAGTTTCTTTTCTGTGGATATCTAGAAACAGTAAATAGTAATAATAATAACTTGACCAATCTCACACACGGCCGTCTGTTACCAAACTAAGCAGAGCTTTGTACTGTGGTAACCAGATAGCTGATAAACTTATATACTTCTAAATACATACATATAATAGATAAATTACACCCAGACATAACAAATGATCAGGCTCATCACACAAATATTTGTCGTCGAACCCACGACCTACAAAACCACAAATATGTAGGTACTCAAAGATTTGTATTAAATGGTTAGCACACTTCGTACTATAATAATTATCGTTTATTTTTCCTCAGACACATAAATTTAGAGGATATTGTACTAACTTAACAGAGATAATCGGAAATGTCTGAAGTAGGTAAGAAACTTATAATACAATAAGAATCGCGATGTATCATTAGGTTCCTGTCATCATTTAAAATATTATATGATTAGATACCTACTTACCCTTAATATACTTACATAATGCCTGAATTCTCAAAAAGGGCAAAGCGAGTATAGAATCTTCGTCCTACAACGCCTTGGTTCGTCCTACAACGGCCCAGCACAGTGAACCCTACCTAAGTGTTATCTATCCGTGATTAATGTGATCATGCTTAATCTGAAGGCGCGTAATTAATCAATGTTTGGAGTACCTATGTACCTACTGCGATTCGTTCAAAATGAGTATTTATATATTTTTAAATTATATTCGACGTGCATATTGGGTGCGCATCTAATTTAAGAAAATTGCTGTTGCAAATTATAAGTGTATAATCTACCTATGCGTGGTAGCTAGTTAGTAGTACATTAAGGAAAATGTATTTAATTTATCAGCTGATTAGAAATGATTTAATAATTATGAAATAGTTAGCTAAATATGAACTTAAATTGTATCATCCTTGTCGTATAAAATGGCTATGTTCGTCGGCAGATATACTATACCTATATTTACGTACTAACGTATTAAATTAGTGAGTAAAATGTATCTATAGCTATTACTTGTGATAACGCAGGGTATCAATAAAGATATGTTATGTAATTGATTTGACATTAAAATGTACAGTAAGTCTCTTTATTTATGTCACAGTTAACGTTTTGTAGTCGATGAAGATTTTAGTTACAAGTTATAATAGAAATGGGAAATCGTAAAAGAGTATTTGATCTGCTGAGGACAATTAACATTGCTTCGTAAGTACCTATTTCTCCGTTTATTTTTTTAAACTGCTTAGTATGACTATCATAATACATATAAATATATACATATATATATTTATAAATATATAGATATATATATATATTATGATAGTCTGCGATTAAAATTATAAACTCAAATTAGGAGATTCATTCTCATTATGAAAACAATTCGTTCATTTATTTATAATCACATCAAAAATCTGTCTTGTTTCTGCGCTGCCAATTTTTTTATTGTGCCCATAAAATAAATAAAAATAATACTTAGAATATCTCTTAACAAAATCACAATTAGGTATACATAATTGTCAAGGACATACTTAGTCTAATATAAAAAATCTAAATTTCAATTAAAGAATCCCGTTGAAAAAACATTTTATTAAAATGTGTATTATATATGTAGGTATGTATGTATTAATTATGAAGTTCAAACTATTTTAAAGTGACAAGGATGGTACAGCTAGCTGTTTTTTGATAATCTATGGCCTATGGTATAATTCATTTCATAATATAAGTCTCCCTAGTACATACCACCCACAGGGTGGCAGGTACTATACTATAACACGTTATCCTGATCTCCAATTTTATGTTAAACATATAGTCTTATGTGTATATAATCCATTTTACTAAAACTAACTTTTATTCTGATTTAGGTGCCAATGTCCAGCTCATGGTTACAGAGGTAATATGCATGTCACCAATGCTACTCCACAAAAAGACTATGCCTTTGAGGTTAGTAAGATTAAAATGACCAACTTATATCCAAAAAGAGAACTTAGCTTTAAAACAAAAGATCGGAACTATCCTATTTTTTTTTATTTCGGTGGAAGGCCGGGTGCTATGGCGCACATTGGGATAGGCTGTGTATAGCAGTAGACTGCAGTAGGCTAATTGATTGAAGTAAACTAAATATAATTTGCCGTGGGTGTAGTGAAAAGCGACTAAGGAATCAGCCTGTTATCTATCACACAGCATAAATACAGTCATACAGTATCTGGATGACGCCAAAAGGCGCGCGTGCATGGTTGGCAAGTGTAATATTGTATATCTCATATACATACAGCTACAAATGTGCAAGTTTAACCAATTTAAATATTCTTGTATGTTTAGTGGTTATAATCGTCAAAGGCTTTAATTTATTTAGTATTGAAATCCTTACTACTGTACTCAAGGAATAGAGTGACAACATATAAATGCGACAATTAGACAATGTTTGACTTTCATGTTATGATCAGTTTAACGAACAAGGCACGACAAATAGATATTAATATTTTGTTTTTCCTTTGCCTTATCTAATGTCTTATCTATCGTACACGTAAGTGACAATGTTTTAAATATATAGTTTTGGAATAGAATATACCTACTTACATACATACATATAATAAAATTGTAACATTTTAGATTTTGAAGAAATCCGCTAAACCAATCTGGTGATGGGGCACATTTTTATTTGTGACTCGTGTTTCGCTGACACTGCCTTTTATTTTATTTTTTATGATTTCTCTTAGATCTCCTTTTAATGAAATAGCACCGATATACTTTGAAATGAATACTCGTTAACTCTGTACAGATTACAGCTTTATTGTAGTTGAAGATTACGTTATCTTTTTTAAAAAAAATCGAATAATTATTGCTTTTACTCTTCAACTTTAAATGTATAGGGACTTAGGGAGATATGTATTTCGCGTTTCCCTTATTTTTCAAAATTACAAATTTCTAAATAAATAAAATGAAATGAAGTGAAAAAAGGTATGAGCAAATGTGTGTGTACGGAGGTTTATCGTCATTTCTTACTAGGCAAGATTAACACATATGCAAGGACATCACCATCAACTTACCAGCCTTGATGAAAGCCTTGCCATCCACCTCTCAAATGGTAAGTTCTGAAACTACTACAAAAAGGTGAAGAAAAGGCTTTATCCCGCCTAAGTTGGTTGCAGCTTTAGATATATAGTATGTCAATTAAGCATAAGGTATTCTGTATATATACTTTAGGCTGTAGTAGAAGCACTAGATCTGGGCTGTGATTATTTTCCGATAAACAAATCGTCCATTTAACACATTCGCACACAGAGTCGAAAAGATGGAGCGGAATCTATAAAATCAGATTTTCAGAATAATGGTGACCTGCCAGAACAATGATGGCTGAAATGGTGACCATTCACTGTAATGGGAAATTATTACTGGACTTGACGTGAGAAGTTCTAAAGGCATTAGAGAAAAGGAACAACTTCTGGCTTTGCTCGAAGCTGTGTTGAACGCACTTTATGACTGGAACCTCGATGACAATGTTAACAATACAAATAATGTTCTTTGACAACTGCGTCTAATACGGGGCGATTGAAAGGAGCTTGTGTACTTTTTGAACAAAAACTAGACAGGGAATTACTACTCTTTGCTTGCCGCCATCAAGTTTACGAACTGGTTTTAAAATGTGTTTGAAACAAAAATCTACCAAGTCACAAGTAGCCCTGATATGCCACTGTTTAAAACGTATAGAGACAACTGGAAAACTATTAATCCTGCTGCCATTGAAACATACACCGATATCGTCTCACCACATTTTTGTTTTCAAAATCTTCAGAGTTCTGACGGCACGGGTTAATGTTGACGTAGGTAGACAAAATTTTGTAGTTAAGTAAGTCTGGGTAGTTTAAAAATAAATAGATCTAAAAAATGTTGTCACCTATATAAGGCACATCCTAATATATGTGCATTTACAGAAATAAACCAAAGTAGCTGCAGATAGAGATAGTATTTTTATATACTTAAGTACTTTTTGACAATAGTACCATTTTGGAAGTCTTATTTCAGGTAAAAAACTCCTTATTGCGTTACGGTAATGGAGTAACGCGCGAAGTTGGGCAAGATTTAGTTAATATGAATGCTAAAAATGTGTGTGTAATGACCGACTCCAATGTTGTCAAATTACCTGCTTTTAAGACAACGCTCGACTCCCTGACGAAGAACGGTGTCAATTACAAAGTTTTTGATAAGGTGCGCGTTGAACCTACAGATACTAGGTATGTAATCACTATACACTACTACACTATACTCCATTTTTTCGTTACATTTTATAAGTGCAAATAAAATGCGAGGACAATACATAATTCTGAAATATAAACGCATCCGCATAATCTTATTTTTTTTTTTTTTTTTTTTTTTTTTTTTTTTTTTTTTTTTTTTTTATGCGATAGGGGGCAAACGAGCAGACGGGTCACCTGATGGTAAATGACTACCGCCGCCCATGGACACCTGCAACTCAAGGGTCACAAGTGCGTTGCCGGCCTTTTAGGTAGGAGTACGCTCTTTTCTTGAAGGTTTGAAGGTCGTATCGGTTCGGAAATACGGCAGGCGACAATTTGTTCCATAAGCTGGTTGTGCGAGGCAAAAAGCTTCTGGAGAAGCGCACAGTGGTGGAGTGCCAATCGTCCAGGTGATGGGGATGGATATTTTGTCGCGTAGAACGATGGCGGAAACCAGCAGCCGGTATAAGTCCGAACAATTCCTCTGAACACTCCCCATGATACAAGCGATAGAGGATGCAGAGTGAAGCTACATCTCTACGCAACGCCAAGGTGTCAAGTCGATCAGAGATATCTTGGCAGTCGATGATGCGAGTCGCTCTCCGTTGAATGCGGTCAAGAGGGAGAAGTTGGTACTGGGGTGCACCTGCATAGAGATGAGAACAGTATTCCATGTGCGGCCGAACCTGCGCCTTATAAAGTTGCAGGCGGTGGGCCGGAGTAAAATACTGTCTCGATCTGTTTAGCACACCAAGCTTCTTCGAGGCTAATATGGCCTTACTCTCTAAGTGACCGCGAAACTGGACTTCGCTTGATATATCGACGCCAAGGATTCCGATACTGGCTGATGCAGTTAGGGAAGTGCTCTCAAATTGAGGTGATACGACCAATGGCATCTTTTTAGCGGTGAACGCGCAAACCTGTGTCTTCGTGGGGTTAAATTGGACTAGGTTAAGTCGACCCCAATCTGAAACTTTTGATAAAGAAGTTTCGATTTCAGACACAAGTTTGGATCGGCTTTCGATGACGTTTACCCGAGAAATGTTAGCGCGGCCGGTGTAAAGGGCATCACTCGTGCTATCGTCTGCATAGCAATGGATGCTGCTAATCTGCAGCATGTCGTTGATATGCAGAAGAAACAGCGTGGGTGATAGCACACAGCCTTGTGGGACACCAGAATTAACAGACTTCGAGTCGGAGCATGCACCGTCAACAACGACCTTGATGCTTCTGTCTGTAAGAAAACTGGTGAGCCAATTGCACAGTTTCTCGGGAAGCCCATAGGAAGGAAGCTTCGCAAGGAGCGCTTTGTGCCAGACCCGATCGAAGGCCTTCGCCACGTCCAAACTAACGGCCAACGCTTCCCCCTTGGTCTCGATTGCCTGTGCCCACCGGTGAGTCAAGTATACGAGAAGATCACCAGCTGAACGACCCTGACGGAAGCCGTATTGTCGATCATTGAGGAGCTGGTGGTCTTCTAAGTACCGGAGGAGCTGGCAGTTAACAATGGATTCCATTATCTTGGAGAACAAGGAGGTGATGGCTATGGGTCTGTAGTTGGACGGATCCGAGCGATCTCCTTTTTTAGGGATTGGGTGCACTAGAGCTGTCTTCCATGAGTTCGGGACTACGCCAAGAGAGTAAGAAAGCCGATAAAGGCGCGTTAAAACCGGTGCTAACTCTGGAGCACACGTCTTCAGCACGATAGGAGAGATTCTATCGGGCCCACTCGACTTATGAACGTCGAGGGAAAGAAGCGCTTTACGCACTGCCCTTTGTGTAAACCGGACTTCCGGCATGCGGGTCTCGCACTGCGGTATGGTCGGCGGTGCGTTTCCCCCGTCGTCCAGGGTCGAGTTGGACGCAAAGAGTTTGCCCAGAAGATCGGCTTTTTCTTTAGCGTCGTGGGCCAACGAATTATCTCCTATGCGCAGAGGTGGAAGGGATGGCTTACAAAAGTTCCCCTGGACAGCTTTGGCAAGAGACCAGAATGCACGAGTTCCGGAGGGGAGACTAACTAGTCTCTCGCCAATTCTGCCGATGTGAGCCGACTTCGCCCCAGCAATTACTCTTTTGAGGGACCAGGAGGCAAAGTTAAATTGCTTCTTTAATGTGCTGGTCTTTACATCCCGTGCTGTCGCTGCATTAGCCCATGCTTGGTAACATTCCTGCTTTCGGCGGGACGCCGCTTTGCAGGTTCGACCAAACCAAGGCTGGGACTTGCCACCTGTGGGAATCAGGGAGAATGGAATGAAAAGTTCCATACCCTGAAGCACAACATCCGCGACAGAGTCAGCAACGACATTGGGATCATCCGGCGAGAAGCAAACCTGCCTCCATGGGTAGGATGCAAAGAATGTTCGCATTCCATCCCAGTCTGCTGACCTATAGTTTTTAATTTGCAATTCTCTTGATTTTAAACACTAACACACTGATTTGTAACATTTTGGAAGTCCAATTTAATTTACTTCTAGATTGTCGTATCGAAATGAATCTATAATATAAGTAGCTAGACTGACAATACTATAATTTGCATCTTGGACCTGATTTGATGTTGGAACCAGGATATGAATAGTGGAACTCTTCACAAGAAAACCCCTCGAGTTTTGGCTCATTTGGTTTGTTTTTTACTAATACAGTAGGTACATTAGTGTCATAGTAGTATGGTTTTTAGGTTTTTAAACTATTATAATAAGTTTTCCCGTGTTCATTGGTTATGGTTTTAAATAATTGTGTGTAATTCATACTATTAATATTAATTTACATACTACTATTACTATTTACATATTTTCAGGGGTTTTTGAATAGGTCAGTTGATTTAATATAAGTTCAGTGCCGCTTCACCTATTTATTGTCGACTTGATGGGAACTATATTGTTTTAGTTTAAAAGAAGCCATCTTGTTCGCGAAAGCGAATGTCTTCGACAGTTTCGTTGCCGTTGGGGGAGGCTCGGTGATGGACACAGTTAAGGCAGCCAATTTATATTCCTCTGATCCCTACGCCGACTTCCTGGACTACGTCAGTGCACCCACTGGCAAAGGGAAACCTGTTAAAATAAAGATAAAACCAATGATTGCCAGTAAGTTCGAACTTATTATATTAGAGTAAATCGTTCCCTGCAGCCGCGTTTTTGGGCACTGATCTTCTTCTAATTATCATATTTAGTTGAAATATAATCTAAAGAATATGGTTATCACATACAAAGGAAAATGTGTATAATTTTAATGTAAATATTTGTGTGTATGAAACTGTGTATATATTAATTATTACAGTATATTATCTATGTGTATGTATGAGAATACCCTGGGTATAAAGTCGGCCTATGTAAATATACATACAATATACATAATATATACAAGTGTGTGTTGGCATGGAGTTTTTAAATAAATAAACATACCTATCAGTGCTTTCTACGAGTTCCTAGCTTTGATTTGTTACCAACTTACCTAGACTATTGGAATATTATATAAAGTTTTTTTTAATAAATTGTTATTTCTTTGTGCTTAGTACCCACGACAAGTGGCACAGGAAGCGAGGCAACTGGGACTATTGTATTCGACTATGAAGCTTTACACGCCAAGATAGGAATTGCGCACGATACACTAAAACCTACGCTTGCCATCGTAGATCCTCTACATACTCTAACTATGCCAGAGAAAGTAAGTTACAGCCAGTATATACAAAGTTATACTTTAGATAGATACCTAATGTATTAGAATTACAAAGAGATCTTTGTAAATCTAAAATAACATTAATGTAAGATAAACTAAAACATGTATCAATTGCATTAGGTTTTTGCGAGATTTACTTTTTTTGTAATTAATTATGTTTTAAATTATTATTTTTATAATAGGTCGGAGAAAAATCTTTGCGTATTTTGTATGTACAAAATTGAAGAAAAATCTCATTGGTTGTACTGTTTGTATCTGGCTGGCATTTTTCAAAATGTCTTTCCGTCCGCAAAAGAAATTGAGCTTTATGGACCCCATGCAGTGTCAGTAATGATAGTACAAAGTTGATTAAGCGTTTTCATTCCGGGAATTTTGATGTCAGAGATGCAGCTCGCTCTTGTCACCCGCATATGGAAAAGGTCGATACCATTTTTGAAAAAGTGGAGCAAGATCTGCATGTTAGTAGTTACAACATAGCTGAAGAACTGAGGGTTGACCACAAAATAGTTTTGACCTATTTGCAAAAGTCTGGCTATACAAAAAACTCGAAATTTGT
This sequence comes from Tyria jacobaeae, assembly GCA_947561695.1. Lineage (NCBI taxonomy): Eukaryota > Metazoa > Arthropoda > Insecta > Lepidoptera > Erebidae > Tyria > Tyria jacobaeae. The sequence goes on from OX387209.1 coordinate 17,036,776, forward strand.
GTGCAAAACGAGCTCACTGAAAGACACCCAATGCATCGTGTACTCATTTGAAGAGATGATGATCACTGATAATGAAAGGTTAATCACCTACGACAAAAATGCGAAAAAGATCATGGTCAAAGCGTAGTCAATTTCCACGACTGTAGCGAAACCCGGATTAACACGCGATAAGTTGATGCAATGTGTAAAGTGGGATTGAATGAAAGGGCATCGTTCATTGTGAACTTTTACAAAAACATCCATTCGGATCTCTACTGTTGACAACTAATTAGACTCAAGAAATTGAGAAATTGGCCCGGAATTGATCAATAGAAAAGGAGTGGACTTTCATCATTATAACACCAGACCACACACATCTTTGGCCACTCAATTGGGAGAGCTTGGTTGGGAAGTATTAACGTATCCAGCATATAGTCCTGATCTCCCACAAATTGTCACCTGATTCTTTCTTTTCAGAATGCTTTGGGTAGTGTTTTGTGTGTGTGTTGTTGGGTTGGTTAACATTAAAAGTATTTTTCGCATTTTTTTTTATTAAAAAAAAACCAAGATTTCTACAGCGACAGGATTATGACACTACCTTTAAGATGGTAACAACTTATCGAACAATATAGCATATATATAATATTATAAAATGTAATTAAACTTTGAAAAAAAATAATACTTGAATTTGAATATAAAATATCAAGAAACTTTCCCCGACCTTATATATGCGAGTTATAGGTTTAACGTATCTATTAAATAACTGTTAAGTAATCGAATACATAACTCGATGCCTGAATTATTTACAATTCTTGTAGTTTTTGAACCTTTATCGAATTATGTGCTATAATAATTATGCCACCATACGACTCCTCTACCACGTCTATATACATACCTATGTAGAGACGGTATAGAGGAGTCGTTATTCAGTTAGTCTTCTTATATGGATTACAATTAACACACCCAGCCCCGTTTCTCTAATAACACTATGTATTTCTCTTGTATTTGTAAACATTTAACAACTTCTAGCTTAGGATGCAGACATTGTGTGTTATTGAATTATATTCAGATTAATATATTTACGTAAGCCAGCCACTTTCATCCATCAGAGTCACAATCTTTTGTTGTGGGATGTAATCCCACTCTTCTTGTATATCTGTTTGAAGCTTGCCAAGAGTCTCCGGAGCAGGTTCTCTCACTCTCACTCGTCCCTTCAACTCATCCCATAGTTGGTTTATGGGATTCATATCCGGGCTTCTTGCTCGCCAGCCCATTGTCATAATACCGACTTCGCTCAGGTATTCGTTTACAATGCGGTTATTAGCCCTGGCATTGACCTGCATAAAAATGAACTCTTCGCCAATAAAATGTGAGTAGGGTACCGCAAACCGTCCATGAATCGCCACCATAACTGACTCTTGCTTCAATGCAGCAAATTGCAAAACGCTCTCCCTCTCTTTGTTGCACCGTCTTTTTCCGTCGTTACCATATAGCATGATGTTACTCTCATCAGCAAAGAGAACTTTGCTCTATTGAAGGTTAGACCAATTTAAGTGCTCACGTGCAAAGTTTAGGCGCGCTTTTCGGTTGTCTACCGTGAATTTCGGACCATTAGCTGGTTAATGAGGTTTCAGGTATCGCTCGATAGTTTTACTAGAAACCTGTTTACATGTGTTACTAAATTAACGTACCATACCGTACCAATTAACAGGTGACCAACTACTCTGGTTTTGATATATTCTGCCACGCATTGGAGAGTTTTACTGCGATACCCTATAAGGAGAGAGGACCTGCACCTCCCAACCCGGCGCTTAGACCAACCTACCAAGGCAGCAACCCGATATCTGATGTGTGGGCTCGTTTCTGCCTACAAGTAAGTATCTCGAAACTGTGTGTCGCCATCGACAAAGACTACCCGGGTCGCATTCAAAGACCATAACCGACTACTGTACATACGACTGCTACTCTTAATTTGTTTTGTTTGTACCCAAATCCAATAAATCTATTGTTAAACTATTTATAAAGATACTTATTATATTACACTACTGTTCCGTTCTAGATGATCAATAAATATTTTAAACGTGCGGTATACAATTCAGACGATTTGGAGGCTCGGTCGAACATGCATTTAGCATCGAGTATGGCGGGTGTCGGGATTGGTAGCGCTGGAGTTCATCTATGCCACGGTCTCGCTTATTCCATAGCTGGAAAAGTGAGAGACTTTAAGCCTGCTGACAATGTATACGGGTATGTAACTACTAGACTGTTAAACATAGTAAATAGAAGTTTATCAGGTACCTAAAGTGACAACTTTTGTTACCTGATTTTAAAGATGTGAGCTATCATATGAATTGTTTTAAGAGGGAGTGAGTGACAGGGTAAATTATTAACGTATTGCAAGTTACTTGTCCAGTGTCAGATTTTTCAGTAAATTATATTGACTAACATTATCTATTACACAGTGCATTACCAATCATCCCGCACGGGCTGTCTGTTGTGATGACAGCACCTGCAGTATTTCGGTTCACAGCACCAAGTGACCCTGACAAACACCTAGAAGCTGCTAGTCTCTTGGGGACTGATACCACACGTGTGAAGCAAGCCGACGCCGGGAAAGTGCTCGCTGATACAATTATGAAGTATATGGAGACAATGAAGATCGAAAATGGTCTTAAAGCCCTCGGTTATAACAGCGAAGATATACCAGCCTTGGTTAAAGGTGCTTTACCACAGGTACCGACATATACCTAGTAAATGTTATTGCGTTGATATTGTATAATTAATTGCACAGTAAGAGTAAGTAGTAAGAGTAGTAAGAGTAAATAGTAAGAGTATAATTAATGGCACAGTAATCGTAATTGAAGCCCCTGTTTCAAATTATTTTCTACTTTGCAACCTGAGTTACCGATTGATAAATAGTCAAAAATCTGGATCACGTTTGTTTGTGTTTTAAGTTTACTCATATTTTTTAATCTGGCTTGTGTTATAATTGATTCTAAGACCGTAGCTTCAATATTATAATTTATCAATTTTTTTTCTTTTACAAAGTTAATCGTTGTGTTTATTATCGCGAAAAATTAAAAAAATATACTTAACTGTCTATGCTCCTACGGAAGTAAATTACCGATTGTTTCAAAGACATGTATTTAAATTGTAGGAGCGTTACGAATAGCCATCAAATAGTTGATTAAGCTTAAAAATAAAATACAGTTAAAAAAAATTATAAAAAAATATTTTGCCTCCATAATTTGGTCCCTATTACGTAATAGTGGGCAAGCCTATTGCCGTCATCAGGGCACTGTATGACTGTAGCCATACTGTCTTATAGGTAACAGTCCGATCCCAATTCGCTTTATTCGACACCCACGAGTAGAGCTAGGGTGGTCCTGTACTACTATTGATGGAAAAACTTCTTACAGTAAATATTTTTTGAAAAACGAGTAAACGGTGCTAGTCTCATCATGACTTATTAGTAGGCTAGTTGACACTTCTTTGATGATAGTTTTATCTTTATATATATAATTCTACTGTACGTGTGTATGTCACTGAACTCCTCCTAAACGGCTGGACCGATTTGAATGAATATTTTTGTATGCGTTTGGGTGGCACCCTGGATGGTTTAGATTCACAAATCAGCCCGGCAGATGGCGCTGCTGTCGGTATCTAGGTTATTTATCTATACTGCAACATCAGGACAACGTAGTTCCGCTAGTAAAGTATATAATTGTTCTGCGAAACATAAAAAAATATATAATATTTTTTTGAGACTTTTAACAGTACAAAACTTTGATACAGAAATCCAGTCCGCTATGTTGGTATATAGATTATCTCTCATTTGCTGTCAAGCAATATGTTCTTTTCATACTGACGACTAATTTCTCTATGTTTGTAACAAGTGTAATAACTAACACTTTCACTACACTACCATCATCATCACCATCACCTATTACTACATTCGCGAATGCAAAAACATATCTGAAAAGATTCCTGGAAGGTTGTAGATTACAATGGGCAGAGAACTATGTAAGTAATTATTTCGTGCACTAAATCTTAGCCTTAAACTGGTTTAAAAGGGATCCTGAGGCTTCTTCCAGATAATTTTGATAAGCGAAAGTAGTGCTTTTTAACGTAACATGAAAGTTTTAAAAATAAAAACGAATGACGTTTATTTGTTTAGCAATGGTGCAACGTCACATCATGGCCGACGGCGTTTTCAACGTTTCGAGTTGAATAGAAATAACAAACATTTTGAATTGAATTTGTAAAGAAATCTTGGACTTTGTTCAATTACGTCAATATATTTCGATTTCCTAGATCAAATAGCGTAGGATTTAAGCATGTGTTGCATAATATTTGATATAAGTCAAGTAGCCAATTTTGTCAATATTTCTAATCTTAAAGTATACTTACAGTCAAGCCAATGACGTCTTAATGAAACAAAATTATGGTCATTTCAGCAACGTTTGTTGGGGTTGTCGCCGATCCGGCAGACGGAAGAGGATATATCTAGACTTTATGAAGACTCGCTTATCGTTTACTAATTTGAATAAAGAAATTGCTGTAAGTAATGAAATATCCACTGACGGCAAGTCCTTCAAGAACACGTACACGGATATTACATTAATTAAATATATATAAAAATAAAATAAAAAATGCTTTGTTTTCGTTTATACGCTATTATACACAACATTTACACTTGCAGTGTTATAAAAACATGCGAATGCTTGAGTTTATTTACGTATTAGTTTAATTATGTGTTAGCATAATACCAGCGCTGCTTCTTACGAGGTAGCACAAGGCTGAGCTAACGGCCATTTTTGTCGCATACAGTGCTACTTGTTAGCACTAACGTCTGATGAATTTGTTATACTTTCCTTGTATGAGTACAAACTAAATATATTTTCTTTCTTCTTTCATTCTTTCTTACGTATTTTATTTATTCTCCCTCAGCTGTTCTGCACAATAACCTTCACAAAAGACATTTATTAAAAACTATTACGGTGACTGTATCCTTAATTTGATTTTATGTTAGTTAGTTCAAAAGCAACAAAAGTTGATAAGGTTTAAGGTAATATTTTAAATATGGAGAAGTTCGATATTTGTAGTTGAAAAAACTTTCGTGAGTTACATTCATATTTTTTAAAATAATCAGTTTACTCACGTGTGTGTGTATTCCGCTGATGCCAGACTAGTTTTAGTCCCGACGGGGGTCTTTATCAAAGAGTGAGTCGTCCTGCGGCGAGTCAACTACGCGAGAATACCAGTGTGCCTGGCACTATCGCGGGACCTACCTATTTTCTTTTATTAAATATACAAAAATAAAAGGTAGGTACTTGTATTATGTACTTTGTTTAGTGATATAAATCCATTTATTAATATATCCTATTAATTTAAGATTAATTTAAGTGCACGTGATGTATTTTCTGCTTATATTTTAGATAAACGAAAATGTACATAAATTCTTTTTTCGATATACTTAGTTGTAAGTTGTTATTGGGCATAGTTATCTTTAAAACATGTACAGGACTGCAGCACTTCTTGAATGACTTGTTATACATATATTTAATGTAGATCGACAGTATTTGAATTTCACTGTGGGAGAGCCATGCTTAACCACGAATGGGCCAGCTCGACCGGAGTAATACCAGGGCCTCATAGAACTGGTTGTAGAACAGCCGTCATTCCATTGTGCCACAGGCCACAACTACGTTTGCCTAGTTGCGGTAACTTTCCAACAAGCAAAAGTCGAGTTGAAAATCGCTTGTTTGTGCTTATCAATTCAATCTATCAATATATGAAATCAATGAAAAGAGTTTTTACTGTATTCGCCTCACAATAGATAACAGTAACTAGAGCTGATAACTGTGTACTGAAGTGCTCCACAAAAATCTGACCTTACAACAGTAGAAACATGAAGAAATTGTTTTTTTATATAGGGGGACAAGCAAGAATTTTGATAACCGTAAAGTGAAGTTGATTGAGATAGCTGAGACCCTTTTTTTTTTTTTTCTCCGTGCGGAAATCCCCTCGGATACCACCTTCTGGTGGCATGTCGGACTCGAACCGACTAAAACCGCACGCCATCTTGGGTACTAGATGCCGGGGAACCAGGTACACCCTAGAAAGGAAAACCCTGGAAACCCGACGTACCTCGGGCCACCTACGGTTTGTAGACGGCCCCCTCCAGTGTGGGAACCCCAATGTTCCCGTAACTTCCCCCAAGGGCGCGCACGCTCCGCAGCGTCCGCGCCGCCACCCAAGCCTGCTTCTGCTAGGGTGACAGATGGCCTCATATGTCACCCCCAGGCCTGCGCTTATGGAGGACGGAGATCATTTTCCGATCTCCGGCGCCTGAGTCGCCTGTGGTACCTGGCCCATTCCCGGGCCTGGCGGGGCGGAAGAGTTCTAAACCTCTCCCGATCCCGCTCCGCCGTCTCCTTGGCAAGCATAATTTGCTCGCAGAAAGAGACGGCGGAGTTCCACGCGTTCTCGCTCCGCAACATGGCCGCAATCATGTTACCGAGCGAGAGAACCACCACCCCGATGGCTGCCACGAGATCACGCCTCGGCTCCTCCCACGCCTGACATTCTGCCAGCGTGTGGAGCGCCGTGTCCACGGTCTGGCCATCGCAATGATGGCACTCAGGCGTTGGCTCCTTGCGGATCAGACACAGGTGATCTCCGAAACATCCCTATCCAGTGATCACCTGCGTCAGCCGGTATGAGAGAGTCCCATGACGCCTCTCGAGCCAATCCTCCATAACGGGTCTTACCGCCGTAATAACAGCGTGCCCAGCGCTCGGTTGCCCAAGTCGTTCCCTCCATTCCTCCACGAGGACCTGGCGGAGTTGGGATTTCTGATCGTCGATTTCACGCGGTTCAGGACTTCTACCCAACTCCCGCGCCTCCTTGCGCCAAGATAGCTGAGACCCTAAAGATATCAAAGGAACGTGTTGGTCATATCGTGCATGAATATTTGGATATGCGAAATCTCTGTTCAAAGTGGGTGCCGCGTGAGCTTACAATTGACCAAAAACAGGAGCTGGAGCTGTTCAATCGTAATAAATCCGAATTTTTGCGTCGATATGTGATGATGGATGAAACATGGCTGGCTCCATCATTTCACACCGGAGTCCAATCGACAGTCAGCCGAGTGGACTGCTCGTGATGAACCGACTCCAAAACGTGGAAAGACGCAAAAGTCGGCTGGCAAGGTTCTGGGATACTCATGGTATAATATTCATTCACTATCTTAAAAAGGGAAAAACCATAAACACTAACACACTATTAAGTACGACTATTAAGTAGCGTTATTGGAGCGCTTAAAAGACGAAATCGCGAAAAAGCGGCCTCATTTGAAGAAGAAGAAAGTGCTGTTTCATTAAGACAATGCACCGTGTCAACCGTGCAAATGAATGAAATTGATGGCGAAATTGCAAGAATTGGGCTTCGAATTGCTTCTGCATCAGCCGCACTCCAGATCTGGCTCCCAGCGATTTTTTTCAGTTCCCAAGAGGATGCTCGCTGGACGGAAAATTTGGTCCAATGAAGAGGTAATCACCGAAACCGAGGCCTATTTTGAGGCTAAAGACAAATCGTATTATAAAAATCGTATCGAGAAGTTGTATGACCGCTATAATCGTTGTATCGCCTTCGAAGGGAACCATTTTGCATAAAAAAAATCTATGCTAGCCTACGAACTTTTCAGCCCACCTATTATATACCATACGTATAACAAAAGAACCCATTGTTAGTGGTAAAGTGGTGGTATTCGATCGCAGATTCGTGGCCAAATCATAGCAATGACCACTTCATGATGTGGTCATCATATGCTGTTGGAGGTGCTGATAACGTTTGTTTTTTTATGTGGCTGATAATGATTTTGTTTTAAAAGCGAACAGAATTGGGCAAAATAGCGAATAAAAGTGCAGTGAAATATCGCAAGAACAACTTAGACAGGCAACTTTATCATATAGAATTTATATTAACTTTTACATAATGGAGATTCTAAATTAATGGTATTGTCAACCGTGGATGGACATATTATCAAAAGCTGACGTTTTAACGATATGATCATTTTTAGATGACTTAGATGACCATTTCATGATATGGTTTACTACATCCTTCTCAGATTTCCACGACATACAGACACACAGAGCACAGCACCACAACCATTACCGCAGTACGTGAATTCAAGTATACAGTTGTCATTCAAGAAAACAACAACACTTAGTGTTTAATTTTTAATAATTTTAAGTACATAAAATAAACCTATCAACTAATTTGTATAATATATAATAATATGTATAATCTTAAATTAATTTGTTGTAATTTGACTTCCATTTGTTACTTTATATTCAAAAGCGCTAGATTGAAAAACATTGATAGCGATTGTTCGAGTGGTCATAAAGGCACTGTACTAAGAAATGTTTGTTAGATATGTATTCGGCTGTGACTAGCGCTTACAACTATCACTTACAGCTTATGTAAGAATTAACGCAGTTGTTAGTATAGAGTTTTAACTCTGACATGTACGATTTGTTCTGCGATTCAGACCGCTTCTGGCACGATGTTATTATGGTGGAAAGGACTACTTTCGTAGGACATATTGGACGCGTTTACAGATACGGTGTGGAGTGGTGTGTAGCGGCTAAGCTTTGGTGTAGCCGGGCTTGTCAAGTCCTCTGTCAACTGCTGGTACACTAGCCCGCAGTCTTTCTTCGTACGGCCTGGTTGGCTCATGGCAGCGATTATGGCACTGTTGTATCTGATTTGCTTTGTTCTCTTTGTGCACAACATCATTACAACCTTTGCGATCACGATGAGTAGAAGTAATGTGCCTAAGATAGCGATCGAAATAGGCCATAAATATTCATAGCGACCGTGCTCTTCACTTTCAATGGTTTCTTGCAAGTACAAAGTATTTGATGCTTCCTCTTTGACTTCCTCGTCTTCAAGTAACTGAATATTAATATTAACACTATTTTCGCTTGGATTAAGTGTTTTGTTAATTTTTGGGGCTGTCGTCGTTTGTTTCTCAATAAGTTTCACTTTGAGGTCGACGTCATCTTCATCATCATCATATTCTTCACTGTCATCGTCCTCTTCATCGTCGTCATCTTGGTTATCGTCATCAACGTCATCTTGCGTGTCTCCTTCGTCTGGTGTGTCGTCTAAAAATGAAGTCATTTTTCCATCGTCTAAAGTGTTCTTCAGGTCAAAGTTGCCATCTACATCCTTGTCGATTCTTTCCCAGATCTCTTCATCAGACACGGGGGACAAAGGTTCTACTGGATGTGGTAAAGCAGTTCCACAAGTCTTGCGAGTCAAAAAGTCCCAACTGTAGGTTTGAATGTCGTCATCCCTTTTGTCCCATGCTAGATTGGCAATGTTACTGCTTCCGCCAGCATTAGGTGATACTTTGCGTTTGCTCAACCAGGTCATAAGATTTTCAAAGTCACGACTGCATGCTAATGGGTTGTTGCTGATATCGAGTGTGTTTAATTTGACCAAATGATCAAGTTCCGTTTGCATAATCTCAGTAATACGGTTATGTGAAACATTAAGGAATGTCAGGTTACTTAGCAGAGTTGTCGAACGATTTTTATCTGTTTTCCATAATGATGTCAATTCAGCATGACTCATATCCAAATAAGTGATCATCGGAGTGTGCAGGAACACTTCAGCTGATAACACTCTAAGAGGATTTCCCTGAAGGTATAGTTTGCCTAATTCCTTATTCTTTTCAAAAACTTTGCCGTCTAACGTTGTCAACTGATTATACGATAGATTGATTTCAACAAGCTTGGGGCACATGGTAAATACCTTGGTACCGATTGTTTTAATTTCATTATTTGATAAGTTTACAACAGATAGAGCCGAGAAAGTTCTTAATGAATCATCGTAAATTTCTTGCAAGCCACAGTAGGAAGCATCGAATAAATATATATTAAATTGGTCGACGGAGCACTGGAATCCTTCGGCTGGCAAGTGCTTTAATTTAGGATTATTTGAGATTTTGAAAATATCTAATTCAATGTTTTCCTTGATGAGAATGTTAGATATGAAGTCCAAGTCATTGTACGAAAGGTCAAGGTAATTCAGTTCGACAAGTCGGTGGAAAGCCTGGTTGTGGATTTTTTCAATGTTGTTTCCGCTCAGGTTTAGATTAGCAATGTATGTCATGCCGTTGAACATAGAAGGACCAACAAATTTGATGTTCGTTTGTCCGGCGTTTAGAGTTAACAAGTCTGAAATCTGTAATCCGTAGACTGTATCTATCGGATTTCTAGAAATATGAAGAGTAGCGAGTTCGTTGTTTTCAGAAAAAATTTCATCGGGTAATGATTTGATGTCATTGTCACTCAGGTCAAGCTCTTCCAAATCCAATAGCTTCTTGAATGTGTCAGGATCTATGTCGGAGATGTTGTTACCAGCCAGGTTCAAGTACATCAGTCCAGGCATGTTGCCGAAAGTATTAGATGTGATGTATTTGATATTACAATAAGAAATGTCAAGTTCTTGTACAGATGAAGTGTTTAGGAAATAATCTTGTTTCTTAATTTCGGAGAAAAATGAATTCAAAGGATTGTTTGAGAGAGTAAGCAGTAATAATTTTTTGTTATGAGCGAATGTTTCAGGATGTAACATGTTCAGCTTATCATTAGATAAATTGACGGCGTACAAGTTAGGCAGGCCGTGGAAGGCTTTAGGTCCAACAAAGTTGATCGAGCTGTTGACAATTTTGACAGTAGTAACTTGGTGAAGACCGAGTTTCTTGAAAATGAAATCTGTTAACTGAATAGGATACTTGGGATTAGCATTTTCGATCACAAGGTCTGTGATGTCATCACCAAACTTCTGTGTTCCGATTTCAAGACGATCGCACTTGGCTGTTCTATATCCTTGGGATACAGTGCAGATGCAGTCCCTTGGGCATGGTCTGTTCTCATTGTAGAGAACCTCTTGGTCATCAGCAGCGTCAAAGTCGTCGTATGGAAACATAAAGGCGTCGGCATCTTCTTTCTTGGTGTCCGCCTTGTTAACAGGCTCGCTGAGTGCTAATGCGCACACTGCCAGGAGCAGTACTAACTCCCGGGACTTTGCCCCCATGTCGTAGCGAACTCTGAAAAAGAGAAACGAATAACGTTATATCTCAAGCGAGTAATAATATTACATCAATTATGAAATTTTCTCAAAACAGGAGGCCAATCACGTTTACAAAATAACAGTAGCAGAAAACAATGGTTTACAGAATTTCTTTTTTGAAATGCTGTTAGTAACCTAACAATGTGTTAACATAACGTTGTTGTGACCAGAACAATGAAAAAACAGGTGTAAATAGTGATTTTTACAGTTGTGTTTTAAGTCCTATAGATCCATAGTTCTGTTTACGTGTGAGTTCATGTAGAGTAACTATAATCATACGCGCACAAACAGGCGCTTACAATTTAGCTCAAAGTTCGAAACAGGCCTTTTCATAGTATAGTTATATATGTTTATCTGCATTAGAATTAAGATACCGACAGGTATGTTAACAAATAAGTCACATGATGCAATCTTATCCAAAAAAACTTTCCTTTGAGAGTGAAAAGCGGTAGAACGATATGTGGATGGTTAAATGAGATTATTTTGTACCTAATGCCTCCATATGTAGCGCAGATGTGAGGCATTGTTCTAGTGAAATCTTATCTGCGCTTTGTCCATCTGTCGGTCTGGCGTCATGACTTTAAACATGTGATACAAGGTTGTCCTTTGTCGAATTACTTTGTATAAGCGCTAATTCGTTACATACTTTTACACATTAAAATAAATTATTTACTTCAATATCGGTTAAAAAGTGCAGAGATAATCAACTAGATTAAAGAGAGTAGATAGTAGGTATATATTATATTGGTTACTGTTTTGTTTATATTCGTTGCATTCAGATAAAACACATTTAAAACTAAATAACTTATTTTTCTTATGTTAATCAATTAGTATGTAATCTTGTTCAAGTTAAAATTAGAAATAAGTATTACTAAACATCATTAAAGAGAAACAAATATAGACGTATCTAAATGTCTGTCCTGTATGGTGTCTCCGTTTATAATTATACCGATAAAATACTACAGTATAATAGCAGGTAAATAATCATTATACATATTTCATTCTCGTCATATTGCGACACTATACGAGATGCATCGTACTAAGATCTTTATATTCTGAAATGTCATCAAGACAGTTCTAGACACTTATACACATATTTTCTTGATATTAAACTGTGTAGATTATTGCCCAGCTACAGCTACTACAAGTTGAAAGCGAGAAAGAAAACAAGTAGGTATATTTTACTTGTTTTAGTTTTATAGTTATCTACTTACAAGTCTTCAATATCTTCTTAGTTAGCTCTTAGTAGTTCTATCTCTAGTGAAATAAAGTGTTTTGCGCAATTTACCAATCACAAACACTATATTCAATATGTAACAGAGTCAATAATAAAATATATATAAATATATATAATTTAAAAAATTAATCTGAATTTAAAATTGTCGCTATAATCACTTACATGTTCAATTGTTGCAAAAGATCAAGCTAGGATAACGAATAGAAAGTCGAACGACTTTTACATTAAGCACAACACAATGAAACACAGTCACAAAACTACATTAACTCTGAAGTCTGGTTTGTTTGACCGAAGCGGCTGATTTTTTCGCACACAGTTCACTTGATGGTATTGTATTTTAAGTATCAGTCCAGCGAGAACACGTCCTTCTCTAAGCTCTTCCGACCATAGACTACCTTCACACTTCACTCCGTTCATTCAATTTATATACGTAAATAACAAATTGGAATTTCGGAGCGATGACGATGAGTCACGGGTTGCTAAAACATTAATTTTATGTTTGTTTACAAAGTCGAGGTCGCGTCGTAAAGTAGTACTAGCTTTTGCACTAGGAGAAAATTGTTTCAGACTGTTGATGGCTGCCAACAAATAGCATTCCGTGATATGTTGTTTTTTTCTTTCTACAACTGTTTATTAGTATACCTATCATAATCTATACACAAAAGCACGGTACTTCATGGAGGATATATATATGTATATAAAATTTTGCAAATATTAATATTAAATTTGTTTTTTTTTTAAATATATATATATACTTATTATTATTAAAAAATCGAAAACTAATATTATCTATAGAATCAGATATATAGAGATCATTAGAGTTTCTTATGCAAATACATACATGTATATAATAATCATCCATAACTTCAAGCGTAGTCTATATTACGACGTACCATAAATCCGATTACTTAATTTTTTTAAGCACTAAGTGTGTTCCACGGCTCTGTCTAAGTTAGGTATACTTTGCTCCATGTACCTTCCTATTTTATCAATTTGATTGATATGCATAAGTAAATATTTTTTTTATCTGACGGGCTGATCCTACGATTAGCTCGATCACAACCAACAAAGAAATTTTAGTGCATAGATTTATATACAAATGTGTACCGACGAGACAAAAAAACACCAAGTAGGTTATTGATCCAAAGTAGTCCATAGATTTTTTAATTCCCCATCGAATGAATTCACATTAATTACGCAAGTGCAGTTAGATGCCAACTATAGACAGATGGATATAACAAACAGATGAAAAATTAGTTTTAATCATATTTCTGTAAAACATCTCCAATTTTACATAAATGACGTATTAATAATACATACTGAATGTTTTGTTGACGAGGTGAACGAAATGTGTTTGCGATATCGCTTTGCAGAGACGAGAGAATCTCTGATAAGATAGCGTTAGTACACAATGGCTAAACTAACATAGAACTTTGAACAACAGATGATCACCTCTGTAGGTGTTTGTTCATTCTGTTTAAATTCTGAATTTCTAGAAAATATAAACAACACATTAGTTTTGAGTTTATAACTCAAATTATGAAACAATTTTAACCATCATAACTCGATAATTCTTGGACTGAATGTATTTGTGAATTCTAAAATTACTTATACGTACGTCACTAAGGTGAGTTGTTAGTTCTTGTAGGCAAAGTCAGAACAAGGTCATAGGAGCTAAAAATAGGGCGTGTAATAAAAGTGGGTAAAAGTTTATTTAACTTGGAAGGGCATAATCAGCGATAGCCTTCTAGGTAAATGGCTATACAAATTAACTTCCATTGCATAATGAGAATAGTATTTTGCTTAGAAATCGGTATTTGTGACAAACTTACAGAAAATATTTGTTAGACCTAGATTGTGTTGTCATAAAATTTTGTTAAGAGTTTTTAAAGAGATGCGAATAATTAAATCGTATCCATAGGCGCTAACTTTTTATATCTGTTGCAAATAAATAGATTATTTTCGTTAAGTACTGCTATTATTAAAAGTAATATACGGATGGCGTAGCGTTTTAAGTGATCACCTAGCCACCACGCTGCCGCGCCTAGTGTTGTTCGATTCCCGCACGCGACAACACTTTGTGTAATACTGAAATTGTGTCCGTGGTTTGAATGTTTGTGAAGACCCCGCGACACAGGAATTAAACCGCGGGAGAATGGTAGTCTAAGTCGCAAGTAGCGGGAGTTGTCTTATTTTAAATTAAAAATCATTCATCATTATGCGCTCGTAACCTTTCATGTCCCAATGGCAATAGGTGACATTTGGCCCATTGTTACGCTACATCGCCGGTGAGTGTTGGTTCTAATGTGATGGGTCAAAGCTATTATCATTTTATATAAATAACTAACATATTTACACAAAAAATCGACACAACAAGCTTCTGAAATTTTTTTTCGAAGTTATTATACCTATTTATATTTAATAACGGACATACTTATACATATTTGGAACAGAATATTAAATTGAATGGAATTTTAAATTGAATTTTACTATCTATTAATTAGTATCTGGTTTTAGCTACATAATAAATGCAAATACATAGTTACATATATTTTATGCTATTGATGCATCAACAACGTGACAATCAAGCGACATCTGGCTGTCGGAAACAATGGCATGTGACCTCACTCGTATGTGCTATCTTTGTTCACTTTGTTCAGGTAATTGCTTCACAAAGATTTAGCAAATAGGTTATTGTTTTTCCAAACAACGCATCATTTATTTTGAATATAAGTATCCCAGTATTTTTTTCTTTTACCTTTTGACTGCCTCTTCAAAAAAAAGCGTGCTCTCGGCGCCAAGCTACGATTTCATTCTTTAATACTTACATTACATACCAAACATTAGTGATCATTAGTGATAGTCGATTATTATACCACATGCACCTGATAACAGTTTTTTTTTTCTCCCCCTACGTCCTTTGCAATATAATTTACAGCATTTTTTATAATTAAAAACACAAATAAGACAACAATCGATAAAATCAAGCAAATACTTTCACAACACCATCGTACATAATTACATAATCCGTTGTCACCTTTATTTATTATATATATAACCTTTATTTATTAGTTAGATACATATGACAGTGGCGTGGCTAGCACACGGACTTTTTTAAATGGCTCGCTTCTGCTCTAGAGCTGTGAAGTAGATATTTATTAATCATATCGAACTTATAACGGTTATTTTTTTCTTGTAGTTTGGTACTTTTAACACAGTCATAACACTGTTATAAGAATTAAAGAATTAAATAATGTAATTATAATATTTTAGTGTTCCGTTGCTAACTGATGATATCCCCGTAGACGACGAAAGTTTGTATTCATCACCGGTGGATCACACCGGTCCAGCGGGCCTATTCGTGTGTGAGCATGGAGCACTTAGCTATTGATTTTAGGAGAAAAAAACTACCTGTTGCTAAAATTAAATGAAAGTTACAACACGTGCAAAAGTTATAACCGTTTTAATTTCAACTAAACGACAACTCATCTATACAAAATAATAAAGCCGAAAAGTTCAGAGAAGAACAAGATCAAGATGTTGTTCTTCAAAGTACATTAAGAGATAAAAGTGATATTATTTTATACCTAATATAATAACGCTTAATATACCTAATATATTAACGCATTGATGTCTACTTACAAAACAATTTTAAACGATCGTATGATATGATGCATTATATCGACTTCGGTATCGACTTAAAGGTAATAAAATATTGAAGTCCTCACGTATTATACGTTGTCACAGATAAGATTATGTCATAGAACTAACATTATACTAGGTACTGTATGACGTGAATGAATTGAATTTTGTGTTCCAAGTTGTTGATATGTCTGAGACAATAAGAACACAATAGATATTACATTCCAGATTAAGAATAAGCTTGAAGTTCAAATATTTGTCGTTACACCTTATTTGTTACAATGATTATGGACTGAAGTAGGGGAGGAAAGGTGCAGCAAGTCTAACGTAAGCTCTTATACATTCCATTGAATTGCCGTTTACACTTTTATTATTGAATTAGTAAAAACAAGTAGGCACGCTTTCATTAGGCGAACCTAATCACCGCGTGCTTAACCACAGCTACACAATTATTGAGAAATATATGTCGAGAACTATTACAGTGACCTCTTATATATTGTATAACCATATGCATATATCACCATATTCATTACCGTTTTTTTTATTTAACTTTGTTGAGTTTGAAAAAAAAACTCGTTATAACTGACCCGCTAAGAACTTAGGCCATGTAGAGAGCTACATGAATGAGGTATTTAATATACCGGTAGGTATATTAAATACCTATATAACTCATTTACATTTGAAGAGGGTTTTCCCATTTTAAGTAAACTTAAAAATGACATTTAATCATTCAAATTACGAATACAGTGTACTGTGTTTTCCACTTGTGTAAATATGTATATTTAAAACCCAACAAGTTATTAATATTCTCATATTATTTGTAATAAACAGACGTGCTTGAATAAACTTGTTTTAGTAAATTATCAGTAGTTTTTATACGTAAGCGTGTTTTTTCCTTTGAATAGCGACTACTAGTAGTAGTGTGTGGGTCATATTATTTCGTCAGTATTTAAGAGGACCACTGCAAAAAAAACGGATATCTTTCATGACTATTTTGAGACAATTTATTGGTCTATCTCTAGCTAAACGCGTTAAGCGTCTACACCGCTTTATGTGACATTACGAACAATATCGAATAACTATGCAGAGTTGGTAGCGACACCGCATATTAAACATTAGTTAGATAAGTGATTTGAGTTTGCATACAATCGTCGTTGGAGGCCTCTTGCTGACGTCGAGGCGCGTGCAGAAATGCGCAGTTGGTTAGCAGACGGAAAGAAGTATACTGACATGTTTTATAGACCTGACCTAAATCAATTTACCGTGACGTCATATCTAACAAAGCCTATTAAAATGGTAACCACCGGTGAGTCACTGTTAAGGTCTGTGTGGTTTCCCCCAATTAAAGTTTAGGCAGTTAATAAGCTGCCTAAACTTTACGTAGGTACTGTGTGCAATTTAAAATTAGTTAATCATTTATAAGTCCGAATTGTTCAAAAATATTAGAGGCATCCGCATCTTTGAGTACAGCAAATTTACACCTTTATGATAAGACTTAATTGAAAGAATAAATTAAGAGTTAAATAAAACTTTATAATAATAGTTACTATTATTTTAATATTAATATCTATTTAATAATAACATTTTAATTATAATTAATAATAACAATAATAGTTATTATTATTAAAACAATTAAAACCATTAAAAGTAAACCATTTGACGAAAGCAAAGTGTAACGTAAAAAGTTGTTATTTAAAAAGATTTCTGCTGAACGTACCCTTGTAACATTTAATGAGAAGATATTGATTTTAAAGTCAACGACATATACACGTATATATAATATAACACTTGACTAAATTCATAAATATTTTAACAATTGGTAAAATATTTTTGTTGAAAGTTGAAAGTTTTCCGAACGGAGATCGAATTTTTATTTATTAGTTCTGTGGTTGATGTCTGGGCTGCTTAAATACCATAACAAACTTGTAACTTGAGATTGAAAACTAAAAACTTCAAATGTAATTGATCTAAGATTTTATAATATTTGAACGGAACGGCTTCCGAGATTCAATAATATTCCATACATTCAAAATACCGTTTAAGGCGATGCCGTGTAGAAATATTATTTTTATATCTTGACGTTATAGAGTGATTCATTTTATAACGGTCACCAGTTGCATTCAATGGTATTGAAACTATATTTAAGATTTATCGTATGTTATCACAAAATTGAAACTCATATAAGGATCTCTATGCAACTGTAACCTAATTGGTTTTTACATGTTGATAAACTAGCACACGCCATGACTGACGTATGTACATAACTTTACCCTTTAGTCAGAAGTAGTTCTCAACTAACAGATGAAAATATCTGCAACAGTTAAAATCTATATAGAAGCAAAGAATGCTACTTTATACAATAATATGCAAAAAAAAACTTATTTGTTATTGAAATAAACAGAGAAATCTCAAATGTGATAAAGTATTCGTTGGAGGAATTTCCACAGAGTCCAAGATAGATTTTCAATGTGTGGTGGTGGTGGTGGTGGTGGTGGTGGGTATTATCCGGATACAAAATTATATTTTTAACCCATAAAATTATGTGGTGTTTATCGGTTTAATATTTTTTCAAATTATACTGCATAGAGTTATAACAATCATTCACGTGTAGTTATTTAAAAACTTGATCAAAAATATAAATTCTTTAAAAAAAAAATTGGATTTTGATAGAAAATTAAGTTTATTAGGGTAGTTATGCTTATGTCCATCACTATGGTGTGTATGTACAATATAATAAGTGTCTCTTAATTAACTTAATTTGCGTAGTCTAATTCTATGAGTATGTGTTCTATTCTGTTTTATATTTGACATATAAAAATAGCAATTTCTGTGTTTACTTCTTCACTTCTTCTTACGCATTAGACAGATCATCAAAAATGTGATTACTATAATTACGTGTTTTTTGTTCCGAAGTTTTTTTGTCAAACAGTAATTGTCTATATTTAAATAGTAACTGCAGTAACGAGGGTACATATTTAAAGTTAAGGACAGTAAAGGAGACATAAGGGTCAATTAGAATTAAAAGGTAGGTAGGGTCGGTAGGTAGGTCTATTACATTAGTAATAAGAATTTTATTCATATTCAAAAATTAAATTATTGAAAAAAATTTTTTGCTGGAAAGATAAATAAATAATATGAAAATTTATTTACTAAACTTCATATATATTTTGGAATTTCTTTGATGTGTTTACTATTTAGTTTTGATACAATACCTTTCATATTTTGTGGTGTGGCTGATAAGTGATAACGAATCAACTGGATGATTTAATTATAAATTTAAATGAGTAAACAATATTTTTTACCACATTATTTTATCAAATTATTGCCATATACCAAATTTTGTTTTCGTGAATTTTGAAAATTAGATATAAATATAATTTTCGTGGTTTTCCACATAGCATGGTGACTCCTTTTACAATAAACAATATATTTATATATAACCTTTATAAATCTCATAAACGCCCTGATGTCTATAAGAGGTAATTGCACTTGTTAATGCTACCTTGAATCAATCTGTGATTGAACTTTTATTAATTTTTCAGAGTGCACGTACCTATATGGCCTCGTTCAGCTAGTCAGCGACTCGTTGGATAAAACCTGCAATAGGAAAAATCACGTTAATGTCACCGCTACATTTCCGGCTTATTCACAAAAGGGAGTTGTACATTCATATGTATGTACTTATAATAACATGATTTGTATGGCTAATTCAGCAGGGAGCTCAAACGGGCTCATTTTAATAGCTTGATAGGTAAAATTAAAATAGTTAGGGAGAATATTAGGGGAATGATAGGGGAGTCCCGTTCATTACATTCAACGCTTATGAAGAATTTATATTCTAACAATATATACCAGAGACAACATTGTCGAATTCAGTCTATCTTTATTGAAGGTTAAGAGGGGTCTTAACATGTTACGCGTAAACGTAATATCCAGTCATTTGTAAATATAAAATATAAATCCACGCCGAAAAAACAAAAGTAGAAGCTTTAACGTACAGATGGCACGGTTCACTGGCCAATTGATGAACTACACGGCGCAATCTGATTACTACATATATCGATTTATAAAATATTGAATACGCGTAAATTATATCGATGAACTAAGATACGAGTAGACGATGGGCGTGACTGCACTACAAGTACTAAGACTAGTTCTCGTCCAACCGGCCCTGTTAAAAGATAGAGGAAGGCGTATGAAACGAAAATTTCATTTCGTATTCCTAGTGCGCAAAAGAAATATTTATTATAGGTACCATCTAAACAAATGAGGTATAAATTAGGTATCTGGTGCCATCGGGTAATCTCTAACCTTTTCTATTTATGTGTAGATTCTGTTTCTTTGTCTTTAAATACCTTTACGACTAGTACTTAGAGCAAAGCAGAATATACGTACATAGATACTTAAGTTTTCATGTTTTTGAGTTAGAATTCATTCACCCAAAAGCAGTTTAGTATCATCATTAGTCTAAAAATAATAAGTATTAGACGTTTTTGAGATATTTTACAAAGATAGATAATATATTATATATCTCTTTTCGTCTTTTAAATAATATCTGACAAAATGGAAAAGGTAAACAGTCAACCGGTAATAGTTGACTCATTACCACATATTGTATAGATATACATACTCGTACATTCCCTTCCGATGCATATAGTATTTCATTTTAAGTCAGAAAGTCAGGTCTGGGTAATCATAACCCTGATCTATTAAAATAACACTGGGAACAGACACAAGTTTATTTCAGAATAACTAACAATGGGGTACGGTGGACCTAATGTTTTATGGAAGTTTGTATGTCAGAAGTACCTACTTCGGTGTAAAGGAAATACGGTTGAATGTTGCGGTTGGGTGGTCATGGATTGCAGGGCTGCCGTGTGGTCACGCTACTAAGAACTTGGCCTATTTACATTTAGGTATACTGTAAAACTTTGTTCTGGGAACAGTTTATACGATGAATGAAATGCAAACAAGCTTGATAGACGTCGCGTGGAAGTTTCACTCTAATAAACTAGATGTTACCCAGAGAGGATTGTTGCTAAGCTTATATCATAAATAATTCGTAAGCTGCTTAATAATTTAAATAAAACTGCTTTACAGTTCTGTTAAATCCGTTATTTACTTGTAGAAAACTAAATGTTTAGAGATATTTTCAGATATTACTGATATTCCTGCTAATCCCATAAAGGTAAATTCTTATGTTAGACTGCTTCGCGTTCGATAGAGCCCTGTTATAGACCGATACTCTCAGAGTTTAGTCATCTGTATAAGATTTCCTATATAGTACATATAGCACAGTTGCCGTTTGACTGAAAGTATCATCTAGCAGTGAGCTGTACGCATAGAAATTGTTGTAAACAGAGAGAGAGAAAGTTCGGTTTTCTGTGTCATATGAATTAATTTTTGAATAATTTAAATACCTTCAATTTCTTCTCTGCATGAAGGATTACTTTGTACCAATGGCCATGGCTAATCTGCGTGCGGAAAATCACGCAGGTGCAGTCCGAATGCCTTTATCGAGACATTTTATGGTCCGATTGATGTATGATCGCCTTGAATGTTTAATAAGGTCGTGACATCTTATCGCGACACGAATTTAAAACATAGGTATACATTTGTTTACCGTTAATGCTACACGAAAATGGACCGAACGTCAAACCGAACGACGATATAGAAAGACGTTTTGCTAGTTTTCTGTCTAATATATTTTGTACTTAGTTTGGTTTGATGTATAGTTTATTAACAGAGTAGTAATACTACACTTAGTGTAAATTTTGTTTATATTATATTATAGTAAATATTATTATAAATTAAGATCTAAAGCGTCAAAGGCCTGAATATACAGTCGTGCTTTGTATCGAAGTTTGTATGCCTATAAGCGTACAATTTTGATTAGTTTCCAATATGGCACGATGGCCTAGTCTTACATATAAGGCTTTGCTTATTATATATCCAGAGTGTCGCTTGCACGACACCGCCTTTTGACTAACTTTTTATACTGTCACTGTGCTATAAAGTTTCTTCCTCTGTTACAAGGAACTAGTTTGTACTCGTATTCAAAAGAAATCTCTTTTGTAGTGTATTTTTAAGGTTGTTACAAATAATGAAGAAAATGACGATGTACGTCAGGCTGATTGTGACAAAACAACTAAAAACTACGGGCTTTATATTGGACGGCTTTTTCACGATCAACTTGGCGACTCTATTTTTATAACTGTTTTTTTTTTCTCTTGAAATACTTGACATTGTCGGAATCTCTGCGTTAAATCTACACGTGAAAGAGTCCATAAACTACTTATAATAATTATTATATTATTTTTACAAACTCGACATTAGGGAGATTGTGGTGACTGCTCCACAGAGGCCACAATGAGAAAATGAATTGAATTGAGCTTTATATTGTTAATAAAGTGTTTTTATAAAGTCACCTATCTTAGTTAGCTAGATAACATTACAACTAAAAAAATATAGATCTACTGCAAGTTATTCTTTAGGTTGTGAACATAATTTAAATGAGTTTCCGAATTGTTTGCTACACGAATAATTCTAGCTATGTACTCGTAGGTTCAGATTCGAAAAACTTTCAGGGTATTTCGAGATGTGTTACAATGCATAACAAATGGTATACAAACACAAGTGTTTTGAAAATATTGTTGTAAATATTGTCGACTTGTTGCTAATGTGATGGCATTACTTTTGCCCTTAAAGAAACCGTTTCTTTGCTGTAGTTAACGAATGATGTTTGTTATTGTAGGTGTCCAGCGTGGTTCTCGGCAGAGTAGAATAGGGCCACCCCATCTCCTTTTGTGGGTGTCGTAAAATGCGACTTAGTGATGAGGCTGTTATCTAAAGAACGTATATATACATACAGTGCCTGGGTAACGGCAATAGGCTTGCCACTATTACCTACCTATGTGGACCAAATTATGGTTTGAAAAAAGTGGGCGTTGGCGACGCCTCTGCAAACCCCTTCAGGGATAGAATCGTGAGTGTAAACGTGAGGTTTCCACACCAAAATAATTCATCTTGAAATTTGCGTAAGCATAATCCTATCAGCCTCGCTGGATAGTGAAACATGTATTCGACTTTTAAGTCCTGAATTCGAGAGCTCATTTGCAGACGGTATTTCATTTGTGATCTGTACTTTTTGTACACTTAACTATTTCTCTTCTCAAAGAAATTACTATAAATTAAAGCTAAATAAGCGATACTCTATATGTTATACCTGATTCAGTTGGTATCTGTACCTCTAAAAGTTTATTACAAGAAGCCAGGCGGCATGTGTGTTGGTCACCTGACACCCTATTCACGTTAAATAACACCTGGGGACAGAGCAACAACCTTGGAATATTCTTTTGTAATCTATTTTGAATAACCATATGAAGGCTTGTAAAACCTTGAAAAGAAACGTTTACCGCCTATTTAGAGTGATTCCTTCCTCAAATGTATAGGTAGGTATATTTGTTGCCACTTTTGAAATTGTCTTTTTCGAGTATGTGTACATGTAATGATGTATGATGTCTTTGTCACGCCCTTGAGCCTTGAAAGGTTTTGAGATGTGACAGATGTGATGTGAGATGTTTTTTGACAGTGTGAGTAACACAAAGGGTATAAGATTTTTAGTTAAATGCTGCAGTTGTGTTTTGTGTTTTCTTTAATCACTTTAGTTGTTAACAATTATTTAACTTTTTTGCAGTACAAGTAATAACGTTTGCCCACTAACTGTTCAGAAAGTAAAAAATATAATCAGCAAAAATACAAGGCTTGTTAGTGTGACCTCAGCTTATAAAATGGTTTGTAAATAAGTAGGTATATTATAATACATAGTATGTATGTATGTATTTATACTACACGTAATGTCGTGTAATAATGCTAATAATAAAATATTTCATGCTATTCTAAGTAATATAATTAGTATATGAATACATAGATTATTTAGGTGTATATTTTCTTCATAATCCAATCATCATAATATTACTCGAGCAATGGGATGAGTACTGCTAAACAAAGACTTGCCCCGCGTAGTCATGATAAGGGTTCAAATATTTTCGTATTTTGTTTTTATAGAAAACTTCTACGGACGATACGGATGGTACAACAGAAATACATCATCTGTGAATATTTCAACTGTCTGTGTGTCTGACAGACGGGCAGACAGAAAGATAGCCGGACAGACGGACAGTGCAGTCTTAGTAATAAGGTCCCGTCTTACCCTTTGGGTATGGAACCCTAAAAAATGAACGTGACGTCCGTTAGATGCGCGTTCATTGCATTCATTGCATTGTAAAAATATTGTGTGGCTGAAGTTAAATAATGTTTAAAAATTGAATAACTTCTGAGCAATTTTAAACAACATCAAAAATATGATTGTAATGTTTTTTTCTTAAAAATGTTAAGCAAGGTCGCCTCTTTCACCTCTTATGGTAACGTGTTATATATGTTAGCTGTGCTCCCTACAAAATTTATGGTGTTCGAAATTTCAGTCACTAGGTGTCCTGGTAAAGTGAGTTTTGATTAATATAAATGTATCTCAATCAGTATATGTATGTATTTTAATGTAATATTTTATTTATATGTTTATTAGACATTTTAATGCAATATTTTATTTTTCAGTTAGATCAATATTTGACTGGCCTGTTGGTCTAGTGGTTAGTGAACCTGACTGCTGTACCGGAGGTCGTGGGTTCGATTCCCTCAAGGGACAAAAAATTGTGTGCTTGTCCCGTGTCTGGGTGTTCTTTGTGTCTATGTTTGTGAAGTTATCCCCACACCAGAATCCGGAATTAAATAAAACAATAAAATTAATATATTAATACTACAAGATAGTGGTTGTTGAGCTAAGGGACTACACGAAAACCCCGGTGGAATGACGGCCCGAGTTGGGTTTCCACACGAAAAAAAAAATTAAGAATAATAATATGTATACACACATACTCACATTCGTAGTCTCATTTTATTAAGAATCGATTGAGTTATATTTTGCTAAGACAAGATGGAACAGATGCGCTACCCGTACACAATTTTTAACAGCTGGGTATTATAATAAAAAATGGAAATTAACTTAATTTCTACAAAATAAAGTAGTATTTCGACAAGATCGTATTTCATCGCTAGCCAGATGGACAGGTCAAACATATTTTTATCAAAAATGAATACAAATGAAGTTATTGGTTACTTGATTATTGTATTTCAACGTTTTATTAAGAGCTTGACCATGTTTTCGTGTTGTTGCCCCTGCTGCTTATTTAATATGCGCCGTTTTGACGTTGTTAACTTGTTATACTTAAAAATACCTAGCCGTAATAAGTAAGCTACAATGTCGTAATTGTTAGAAGTAATACACAATCGTTCAAATAAAGTGTGATATTAGCTTTAATAACAGAAGACACGATAATTACGTACATTATATATAAACGACTTTTGTAATTTTTAAATATTCTTAGATACTATTAAGCAGGCGGAACTCTTACCCGACACTGCAGACAAATTCTCGATCACCAGGTAGTTTGCACGACCTAGATGCTAAGACCTTGCGCTTAATATATGTTCAAGATGTGTAGCTAAATTACGAAAAAATATTAAACCAGTTGGTTGATAGTAGCTCGTGTATAGGTAGGTATACATTGGAATGAATGACCAAACCTGTTGATAAGGGGGTAATGGGGGGGAATCGCAAGACAGCCAGACTTTGTAAAAAGAGATATTTATACTAAGCTGTATATTATTCTTAAATGCAATAGGTATAATCGAAAATTACATATTAATAGAATTCACACCTGACACCTGATGACCTGATGAACCGGAACTGTTAATAGTAATTTGTTTGTATCTGTGAGTAGTGACGCGATGAGACACAATATTTTACAAGCAAAACATGTTTTTTTTTTAAATCGTGTTATACAACTTAATTTAATCGTGTGGTTTATATTAAGAGATTGTTAAATGCATATCCACAATTTTTTTATTGGTGAATCTTAATCCACGAATTCGATGCTGGCAAGGAATAGGCTTCTCGTACTATCTAGGCGTAACTAGCCCTTAGAACATAAAAATATTGTACGTTGGAACGGTACATTTTACCTTTAAACTCTCTTTATATGCAATCAACTCTCTGTTGTTTAATTTAACTGTGGCTTTTGTGTGTACGATATAGCAAGCAATAATAGAGAAATTACCCATTTATTGATTAAGTTCTATAGAGGTTGAAGATTTTGACAAGCGATAAAAATGAACAGTGTTGAAATTTTTTATCGTTTAAAATACTTAGATCTGCAAGTTTTCATAGTGATTTAGGTGTTGAAATTCATATTTATATTATGAATCAATCAAAACCTGCAAGAAAATCCTGTTCTAGGCTCCGGGTTGCCGTATCTCTTTTACAAAGTATGTTATTCTTATTAAATTGTTGGTTGTAAAATTTAAATATAAGTAAAACAAATACCTTGTAAGGAACTGCTCCATGCCAACAATTGATAAACGTTAAACGGAAAATTATGGCCTTCTGAGTAACTACTGATATCTACTTATTTGTCTCATTGATAATTGCGATCATGTACGGTACGGTATAGGTAAAGGTAATTATGATGTACAGGCGCCATTATAAAGTATGTATAACCTATGATTTCCTTAGATGTTTTATGAACCAACCGTAAATATTTAGAGCGCATTCGTGATTTCATGTGTTAGCATGAACCACAATGTAATTTGTAAACATGAGAAATTTGGCGTCGTGTCTGTAGATCAGGTTACATCAACAAGGTACAGTAAATATGCTGATAAATTACGTCAGTATATTTGATCAAAATTAGTTATCCTCATTTTCATAAATGTTTAATTTTAGTAGCAAAAATATCAAAATGTGTGTTAGTAAGGATACAAGCGTGGTTTAAAAGTAGCGTATATAGGCGAAGCGCAGAGAATAAAAGAGGTAAGATAAGTAGAGCAAAATAGTTTTCTTGCCATGCGTAGTATTTGTAAGCTAAGCGTTAGTGTAGGTTTGAACTATCAACCAATCAGAAGTCCTATGTTGGCTTGACCCGTATATAACTAAAAAAATGAAGGACAATGAAGGCCATGGACATGTGCCATGATGGCATTTTTAATACAAGGATTAGCAAGTGGATACCTATGGCGGATTCGTTAAATTAAAAAATATATTAGAAATATGAGACTAATTTAACTAATAGAGTTCACTGCTATATAACTGATAACGGAATTTGATGACTTTCGTTTAAGTAGTATTACTTTTTTATTATATATTTCTTTTTTAAGGTCGCCATATTTATATAAAGTACAGAATGAGTATTTTTCCTCAATAGCAATAACAATTATGATGTAGCAACGTTTCTTAGAGTCGGTGCATTTTTCTTTTTGTGTCATTTCATCGTTCCAATTGAAATTCACAATTGCAATAATAGCATTAGTAAAATCAATTAATCAAATCGTATTAGATATTATTCATAAGGCTTAAGACTCCCAGTCAGATAGTATAATTATTGTATTTGAGGAAAGTCAGACTTACTTTGGAGCAAAGGAATCACGGTAAAAGCTTGTGTAGGTACTATAAAAGTATTTTTTTCACTCATTCTTGTGAACCCCCCAACTCATCTAAATGCTTGTGTTAGGAGTGGGTTTACGACGGTAGTGCACTGGGTGGGGTTCGAACCCGCAACCACTTGACTGCAATTCCGACGCCATAGACATTACGCTACCGCCGCTTCTGTTGTATAATAAACAAACAAAAAAAATAATACTAATTACATTATCGTTAGTAACTTCTACAGTGACTAGTCAATCTATAGTCGTTCTATACACATACAATATAGGTTTACAGCCACGATTCCGCCTACAAGTCCCGGTGCTTCAAAGTTTCAAACCGAGGCAATAAATGCTTGCCTAGAAATCTGGCCACCCAACATCGTGACGTATATACATGTAAACAAAGAGATTCATGCGCACCTACAAATATAAAAGCTTAGAACGATTCCGACACGAATGGGTGCAATTCAATCCCTTATTATTTCCTGTTACACACATGGGTCAGTTCTCAATACTAATTATGTTCAAGTTGTGTCACATTGAACGAACAGACGTTTTAACTACTATGTCATTTAGACCACGCATAAGCATAGCATGGTCTGGTAATGCTTATCCGCGTGATAACTAGTTAGATGTGGATTTGACTGCAAAATATATGTTGATGATATAAGATTAATAACATGTTGATGAGAGAAAGATTGTCCTTTTCCGCTTTACCACTGCGGTTGTGATAGGTGTCAAATATATTACAATGAATAAATAAGAAGCTAAGTATTATTCAGAAAATAAATGAATTTCTACATTATCGGTTATTCGAGTTAATGCCAGTGGATTAAAGCGGATATTATGTATTTAGAAATAATTTATTTAGAAAACGCTTTGCTTCACTTTTATTCCGGGAAAACATCGTCGCAAGGAAATTCGAGTTCCTTATTCAATAAGCCGTCAAAGGTGCGCATTTTTATTTTGCAAAGGCATTCCACAATCTTATTTCTTCTCTTAACATTCACTTCTGTATAGGGAGCTTATAAATCATGAAAAAGTAAATTATT
Organism: Tyria jacobaeae; assembly: GCA_947561695.1. Lineage (NCBI taxonomy): Eukaryota > Metazoa > Arthropoda > Insecta > Lepidoptera > Erebidae > Tyria > Tyria jacobaeae. The sequence goes on from OX387209.1 coordinate 17,065,372, forward strand.
ACCACAGGTTCTTGTAGTTTACGAAATCAGGTTAAACCTTACAACGTGTTTTCAAGCTATTATTATTTAATTCTTAACCATAAAATCGAGAAAGACGTATGTAAAACAACATAAAGCTGTGTGACCCGACCATTTAACCTATATGAAATGGGTCAATGTCCCGTTAGTTTTGCACTTTATGTGTCCGTGATTATTCTGTGGCATACAATGTCGCTTCATAGGGCACGATTTATGATGCCATGGCATTTATAGACACAATGAAACACGCCGCCATTAGAATATATACTATAAGTACTATATATGTACATTGTTTTTCTTTTGTATTTGTTTTTATGATGGATTGGAAAATTATTGTTTTTATTGGTTTTCGAACTGTAATACGCAAAGCATTGATTCAAGAGTCAGCTTGGATCCCAAAGAGATTGAAAAGTGTTGTTTGTGTGTGTTTAAAAAAATAAGTGTTTCCAAAACACTGACGAGATCGACAATATATGCTGTGGAAGGGCCAAGTTAAAAGCACCCGTAATCGACAAGCGTGAATGAAGGGTTTCATGAATGTAGAAGAGGCATGTCGGTATCATGTCAAATGACGTTCTTCGTCTCTACCTACCCTGGACTATTACCCTGAATAAGGCGTGAGCATATGAATGATAGCAAGACCACTATGATGAGAAGGCACTATTTTTGTTTAAAATTTAAATCATTATATTTATACATTCATCATTCAGGCTGTCACTCTCCCAACGTACGCCATAGCACCCGGTCCACCTCCTTTCGCAACTCAGTAGTATGGGCCGAAGCTTTATTTTCTATTTGATGACGATGTGGGTCACATTGGCATGTCAGCGTGAAATTCACGATGTAATTGGTCGTAAAGATGGCCGTCGTGTTTGCATTCGCGCATTTATCGCCTCGTCTGATCACATGGTCTTACTTAATGGACATGTATACTATTAAATAAATGTTTGTAAACTTTCTTCGAAAATAAATTTTGTGATATTGCATATTTTTTTTACACAATGTCTGATTTTATCTAAGTAAATAGTGTGATCTCATGTCAATAGAACTTTTCTGAGCTGTTCCTTCTGGATGGTCTTCATATTAGTAAAAAAAAACTGATGTAAATGACTTTGCATACTACCAAAAGTTACTTAGAACCGCCACATCTGCTGTTGAAAGAAATATTGTTACTCCTAACGGCTGACAGAACAACAAAAATAAATATGGTTTTATGGTTATACACATACTTCATTATTTATAAATTATATACATATGTATTTAGAGTAGGTATAACAACTTGAACGTGATGGGTCTTCTAGTAGGTAAGTATAATAAGTTTATCTGTGTTTTAGATTTAAAAGAAGTCAAATAAATTCATTTTACTTGGAGTTGAGGAGAACGATGTTATTATTGCTGTAAAACACTTATTTTACGCAGTAGTAAAACTAAAAATCCTAGTTTCATGACTAACACTAGGTGCTAGCTGTGGCGTCACATCTTACCTCCTTTTAACCTCTTCTATCATAATACGGACTGAGCACTTCTTATTTCACAATCTTCAATAACGATAACTTTATGTGCAGTAAAGTATAAGTGCACACTGCTAAACAGAGTTTGAACGAAAAAATCAAGATTTAAATCGATATTAAAATTCGTACCACATCTAATCGATTGCTATTTAATTCACGGAAAACAATGAAATAAGTTGTGTTAAATGTGACTGTTACCATATAAAATGATACATATAAAATCTTGTTTAATTAAGGCCAGAGCAAAAGTAATTATGGATACGGTGATGTTTATTAATGTTTCTACGCTTCCTACCATTCGAAGCCTAAACGGGCAATTGCCATTTGTGCACAAATATTCCTCTGGTAAAGAGTGAGAGAAAGATTGTGTATTGGTCTCTCTTTCTCTCATTGAGAATTAAGATAATTAAGGTCAAAGTAAAAGTTAAAACACGTTTTAATATACAATAATTAAACTTCCTTCCTTGTGGCAAATTGGCCCAATATTTTTTTTTATGAAATTGCCCAAATATTAATTTTAATGTTTTTGATGAAAATGTGAAGTTTGCTCATACAGCTGTTGACCGCTTTCCAAATCATTAGATCATGTACCAACTAGTATCAAACTAATTGCATAAACTCTAAACGCCATTCTAAAGAATTTTTTTCAATTGGTTGAAGTTGATAAAGAACTTCCAATCCAATATTTACATGTAAATAAGAAGGTAAACCATTATATTTATAGATGACGGTGCATTCATATGTATGAATGCACCGTTCATCTAGTAATCGGATAAGGGAAGACTGCATCCTGAAAATTCGATAAAAGTATTATGAGATGTTTGTAAAAAGTCACGTTTATGACTCGGAGATGATTTAAAGAGGTAACTAATCGAGGAATATCCTATTTTGACCTTAACTGATTGATGGAAATCCAAAATTTATTGGCGAAAAATGCTCTTGGCTAAAACTCGTACAAGATTCAATGTTCTCATTTCATTTATATTATGTATGTTTATAGTGATGATGACGTAATAGTGGCCTACGTACCACCTACTAGTCGTTACAGTATACACCCACACTATACCGGTTCATATAGTTACCTTATGCGATTTATGCTACCTATATCTACGTACTTTTACTATTTAATGGTTTGTTTAACATAACTATAAGCTAATACCATTTAAGAAGTTAAGAAATGGGTTTGAGTTTTTCAGTTTGTTATTGTTTATGTAGTTATTTATAGTATAGTCTCAACAACCGCTTCTATTTACATGGTTGCCTCTTTTTCTCAGTTACGGATAAACTGAAGTAGGTATAATTATTATTTATTTGAAAGAAAATCAAACTGGGGTATAATAATTCTAATATGTATATAACGTTGTTAAGAAATCGTTGTATACACTAAATATATTCAGAATAGTTATAAACACTTACTCCGTTATATAGAGCATCTATGACAATTTATAAAACTTTTTAAGGGGTTTTCACTTTTCCAAGATAATACTTGTCTTTACAAACTTACTTTCATTCTGCCTCATCTTTTAAACATAGCATGAGAGCAGCTAATTTTGCAAATTAATCCGTCACAGGCATGATAGAACTTCTTGTAACGCAACCGACATACTCAGTGCTTAATTTTTACATTCATGAAATCATGACATATCAAGAGTAGAGTGTAGTTTTTCTGCAGCCATTATCTTAAACATTTTAATGCTTCTCCATCAACACCTGATATCTATAGTAGATATACATGCATACATATATGTATTGCTGTCTTTATTTTTTATATACACTAATAATTAAAAGGTAAATATGTTTGTAGGGGAGGTAATCTCTAGATCCATCTATTTAACTCTGAAAATTATTTCGCTGATAGGAAGCTGCACTCTTTGTTACTGACATAGGCTTATTTCAGCATTTGTGCCAAAATTACCCTGTTACACACTTTATCGGCGTGCGCTGGGCAAACGGTTCTAAATATAGGAATACAATGTACAGGAAAAATATTAGTTTTGAGTAGATCTACAATAAAGTCTACGCCACCATATATATAACTCTTATATGTAACCAAGAATAATGTTGTTTTCTTTTTATTAAAAGAAAAATAAATACTAAAGAAATGTTTAGGTAAATATATAACTTACATTATATACATGCGTAAAATACAAAGAGTTTCATCACCACGGAAATTACATGAAGATAAAATTTTCCCCTTTACTGCATTTAATTTCGGTGGATAGTTGAGAAGATAACTTGAGGTAACTAAAAACGCACGACTGTTACATTTATAACCATTTTGTTGCAATATGCATACCTATTATTACATGGGCAATGTTATATGTTTTTTAGTGGTAGAGCCATGCTTGCTTAAGCACGAATGGGCCGGCTCGACCGGTGCGATACCACGGCCTCACAGAAAACCGGTTGTGAAGTAACGCTTGCGTTGCATTTCCCCGAAATGAGTGAGGTCTCCGGAGGCCCAAAATCCCCCACCCCCCTAATGATAGCGCTGTTAACGAAAAGGATACCCCAGGGGGGTACCAGCGCTAGCGTTGGAGAATCCCCCCCTGGACGTCCACCCTCAGTACGGATTATGCCTGAGCGTGGACGCCCAGGCTGCCCCTCGTACTCTGGGGGGGGCTCAACTGCGCTCTCAAAATCTGCTCGGGGCAAGAGAAGGCATACCATGGCACCCCCTGTCACGTTTACCGTGGATTTTTGTAACATCAGGGGCTTACATTCGAACCTCGACACTGTCCACCACCACCTCGAGACAGCAAAGCCGGCCTTGCTCTTTTTAACCGAGACGCAGATATCATCTCCAGCGGACACATCCTACCTCTGCTACCCTGGGTACGGACTGGAACACTCCTTTGTTCCTAAGGCTGGTGTATGCGTGTACGTTAGAGATGATATCACTTCTCGCCGCCTCGGTAATCTTGAAGGTAGGGACCTCTCCATCTTATGGCTACGTGTAGACTGCGACGACCATCCCCGCATCTACCTATGCCTCTACAGGTCCCATAGCGGTGATGCCGAAACGGACCGACTCATCGACCACGTCCAAATGGCTACAGACTCAGTGCTCCAGCAGGTCCCATCCGCAGAGATCGTGATTCTTGGCGACTTTAACGCCCATCACGCCGAATGGCTTGGTTCGCGCAAAACCGATCATGCGGGAAGATCTGTTCACGATTTCGCCTTGGCATATGGCTTGACGCAGCTGGTAGCAACGCCTACGCGAATCCCAGATGCAGAAAGCCACGTGCCTTCACTGTTGGATCTTCTGCTGACCTCACATCCTGACGGCTACAAAGTATCCGTTGAGGCCCCTCTTGGCTCTTCGGACCATTGCCTGATTAGGAGTATGGTGCCACTCGTTCACTCGCTGCGGCCGCGAGTTACAGGCAGTCGCCGCGTATGGCACTATAGGTCAGCAGACTGGGATGGAATGAGATCATTCTTTGCATCCTACCCATGGAGGCAGGTTTGCTTCTCGCCGGATGATCCCAATGTCGTTGCTGACTCTGTCGCAGATGTTGTGCTTCAGGGTATGGAACTTTTCATTCCATTCTCCCTGATTCCCACAGGTGGCAAGTCCCAGCCTTGGTTTGGTCGAACCTGCAAAGCGGCGTCCCGCCGAAAGCAGGAATGTTACCAAGCATGGGCTAATGCAGCGACAGCACGGGATGTAAAGACCAGCACATTAAAGAAGCAATTTAACTTTGCCTCCAGGTCCCTCAAAAGAGTAATTGCTGGGGCGAAGTCGGCTCACATCGGCAGAATTGGCGAGAGACTAGTTAGTCTCCCCTCCGGAACTCGTGCATTCTGGTCTCTTGCCAAAGCTGTCCAGGGGAACTTTTGTAAGCCATCCCTTCCACCTCTGCGCATAGGAGATAATTCGTTGGCCCACGACGCTAAAGAAAAAGCCGATCTTCTGGGCAAACTCTTTGCGTCCAACTCGACCCTGGACGACGGGGGAAACGCACCGCCGACCATACCGCAGTGCGAGACCCGCATGCCGGAAGTCCGGTTTACACAAAGGGCAGTGCGTAAAGCGCTTCTTTCCCTCGACGTTCATAAGTCGAGTGGGCCCGATAGAATCTCTCCTATCGTGCTGAAGACGTGTGCTCCAGAGTTAGCACCGGTTTTAACGCGCCTTTATCGGCTTTCCTACTCTCTTGGCGTAGTCCCGAACTCATGGAAGACAGCTCTAGTGCACCCAATCCCTAAAAAAGGAGATCGCTCGGATCCGTCCAACTACAGACCCATAGCCATCACCTCCTTGTTCTCCAAGATAATGGAATCCATTGTTAACTGCCAGCTCCTCCGGTACTTAGAAGACCACCAGCTCCTCAATGATCGACAATACGGCTTCCGTCGGGGTCGTTCAGCTGGTGATCTTCTCGTATACTTGACTCACCGGTGGGCACAGGCGATCGAGACCAAGGGGGAAGCGTTGGCCGTTAGTTTGGACGTGGCGAAGGCCTTCGATCGGGTCTGGCATAAAGCGCTCCTTGCGAAGCTTCCTTCCTATGGGCTTCCCGAGAAACTGTGCAATTGGCTCACCAGTTTTCTTACAGACAGAAGCATCAAGGTCGTTGTTGACGGTGCATGCTCCGACTCGAAGTCTGTTAATTCTGGTGTCCCACAAGGCTGTGTGCTATCACCCACGCTGTTTCTTCTGCATATCAACGAAATGCTGCAGATTAGCAGCATCCATTGCTATGCAGACGATAGCACGAGTGATGCCCTTTACACCGGCCGCGCTAACATTTCTCGGGTAAACGTCATCGAAAGCCGATCCAAACTTGTGTCTGAAATCGAAACTTCTTTATCAAAAGTTTCAGATTGGGGTCGACTTAACCTAGTCCAATTTAACCCCACGAAGACACAGGTTTGCGCGTTCACCGCTAAAAAGATGCCATTGGTCGTATCACCTCAATTTGAGAGCACTTCCCTAACTGCATCAGCCAGTATCGGAATCCTTGGCGTCGATATATCAAGCGAAGTCCAGTTTCGCGGTCACTTAGAGAGTAAGGCCATATTAGCCTCGAAGAAGCTTGGTGTGCTAAACAGATCGAGACAGTATTTTACTCCGGCCCACCGCCTGCAACTTTATAAGGCGCAGGTTCGGCCGCACATGGAATACTGTTCTCATCTCTATGCAGGTGCACCACAGTACCAACTTCTGCCTCTTGACCGCATTCAACGGAGAGCGACTCGCATCATCGACTGCCAAGATATTTCTGATCGACTTGACACCTTGGCGTTGCGTAGAGATGTAGCTTCACTCTGCATCCTCTATTGCTTGTATCATGGGGAGTGTTCAGAGGAATTGTTCGGACTTATACCGGCTGCTGGTTTCCGCCATCGTCCTACGCGACAAAATATCCATCCCCATCACCTGGACGATTGGCACTCCACCACTGTGCGCTTCTCCAGAAGCTTTTTGCCTCGCACAACCAGCTTATGGAACAAATTGTCGCCTGCCGTATTTCCGAACCGATACGACCTTCAAACCTTCAAGAAGAGAGCGTACCTCTACCTAAAAAGCCGGCAACGCACTTGTGACTCTTGAGTTGCGGGTGTCCATGGGCGGCGGTAGTCACTTACCATCAGGTGACCCGTCTGCTCGTTTGCCCCCTATCGCATAAAAAAAAAAAAAAAAAAAAAAAAAAAAATGTATGTGTGTGTGTATCTATCTATGATCCTATGAACTCCAAAACGACTGGACCGATTTCTATTAAGTTTTTAGGATTTAGAATGGGCTTGCAGGTGGTCCTGGAAAGTTTCGTAGATATCGAATTTTCTTTGCATCGCTCAATTTATTTGAACTAATGTCCAGCGAAACGGGCGGGGTTTGTTAGTATTATATATCTTGTTAGTAAAGTTTGAAGGACTAGATGATTGTCAGACAAACCGTTTTCATTACTGCTTACTAACATTATTGTGTTCAAACAAACAAGTAAATAATAGGTATGCTAATACCTCCACCTAATGGTTAGATTCGTCCGTTAACACTATTGGAAAGCACATTATGTCAGCAGCGGTCAATGAAGACGTTTATGATAATGAGGGTTCGGTGACACATCGTCCGACCTCCATGCAAGACTCGCTAGTTGAATGTCCTGTATTTCGACCCCTCAAATTTTACTTAAATTGATTTATTGTATAATAACTGTACCAAATATAGCTTTTAATGTATAACCCTTTTGTTGCCATCAATTTATTCACCGTAATAAACTTTATATTCATGCTTCTAATAGATATTTAAAACGTTTCTATGGCCTTTCAATCGATTCAGAGTCGACACCCACGCGAGCTCTTTGACTGCGGTTTTACTTATTTCATTGGGAGAGCATTTGATCTCGACAAAGACAATTTAAACCATGTTAAGGCGTTTTTGAGTACCACCACCAAATCTTATTATGAACATTAATTGTACAGCCTACTACAGTTTTTTAAAAGTAGTCCAGTACCATGCTTATTAAACTGAATTCATAAGCCCTTGAATGTAGTATTTTACACGCTACATAAGATTACCTATGTATATCTTTTGTGTGTAGACGGCTTAACGTCCGTCGTCTACGTAATTATGTAATATGTATAGTCGAAAGTCATAATAAAACCACCAAATAAAATATGAAGTGAAAATCAAAAAATACAAATATTTATAATAAAAAAATTATAGAACCTCACTGAATACACAAGGCGACCCACGCAAAGAGACCATAAAATGCAATTCAGTTCGGATATCCTTTAATGTCTATTATAAGCTGTATCACTAATCACGAGAACACTTTTTGCTTTGAGTGATTATTAAATGCCTATCGTACTTGTCCTTGTTGTCACGTGATATTACACGCAAACCTTTTTGGAAAATGCGTGCACCTCGGACTACCTCCTCAGACCTCACTGAATTTTGTGCAGTGCACGGCAGTAGTGGTACAGATAAAAAACACTGCTTTGTCTATGACACAACCTATATAAATATAATTCAACCAAATATTAAAGTTTGTTTATAAACACACTGTTCTTAGGTTAAACTTATATAGCCTACAAATATTACGTTGTAGATTATGATATCAGTCAGTTATAAAACGCTAAGGACAAATACTGCAGAAATAAATTTGAATGAATTGAACGCTTATTAGTCTAATCAGCAATGCTAATCTTAAATGCAATTAAAAAAAACATTTTTAAATCATTTTTAATGACCACGTGATCGTCAATAGCCGCAGAAGCTTGTTGTCCTTGGACGACAAAAGCATATTGCTCGTTGTTATTATTATTCAACAACCTTGTTCCCTGCTACGGAATGGATTCCATAAAGTCGCAGTTGACATGAATGCGGATAATGTTCAAAGGAGTGACGTGGCATCCGCGATGTTGCCAAAGCGTTAACTTCGATTAAGTGAATCACTGCAAAGTTAAGAAATAAGTTTGTTACTATACTTTGATTAAGCAAGTTAAAAGTAAAACGTAGGTACCAATAACATTAATTTATTATATCGTTAGATATACAATTTTACAGGTATACATACACTTATACTTTTTATTAAAAACTAAATAACTAATAATTTAATTTTAGTAATAATAATTGTGACTGTCTTGTCACTTTTATTTTCTATTAGAACCCATTTTTAGTTTATGATGACCAAAAGCTATGTTACGTTACGAATGAGTCCTTAAATTGCACGTTTTTAATATCTATCATGATGTTCTTATGATTTATTGAAGATTAATCTACTTTTTATTAAAAGTCAATTATGCAATAATACCATTACATTCATAACATTAATTAATTTCTCCCTTTTGCTGTACCATAGGTTCGATGTGCGACCAAACGTAGTCACGTGTGGAGGTATTAGGTATCGTATAATTTGTATGATGACATATTAAAATTACAATCGGTAAGAAAAAAAAAACAGTAATAACAGTAACATGTTATTGACCAACATAAAATACAATGGAAGTAAGTATATTTGTTTTTCACTTACCTTCAACATGCTGTGGTACATTAATATTTATCTGTAAATAAAACTATTCAAGGACTATATAACTATATATATATATATATTATTTCGGATATTCGTGATTCCTTGCGTGTCGTGTGTAAATCAAAAGCCAGGCGCCAAAACTCATACGCTAATTTGGCGTTACTGGTACTCGAAGCAGACATCTTCCTGGGGCCACGAGTTGAATTGTAAATCTACATACATAAATCTTATTGATTTATGTACGTCTCGAGCTGGCCACGCCTCCTCGTTATTTGTCCTCAGCTTTAAAAACATTGTTCTATGTGTATATGACTCTAGGCATGTGGGTTCTGGCTCTATGGTTCCAATCACGACTACACGAATAGAATATCAATTTATGTTTTTCTGTACGTCGTATGTGATTAAGAATATTAATAAACCATGAAAATTAACCTTTATTATGAATAAACAGGCATAGGTGCCTGCAATCAAACCACCCATAACTGGAATTTGGTTTTCCCTGAACGTTATGACTACCTACTGTGGAATTTGATGATGTAAAAGTCAAGACTGAAATATATTAGTATAGTTCATAACATGCACACACCGAAAAAGAGACAGATATACAATGTACTCGTATATTAACAATAGAACGGATGGAAGGGCAGCATATTGTAGTCGGGTGATCTAGTTACACAATAAAGCATATTTTTAAATAAATGAATTTAACAAGCAACACTTGTTGTGAATATGTAGGCGTGGCTGGGTAAACATTAGCGATCAGAATTATTTGTATTGGTTCTGATAGAACGAAAGATAAGCGTTATTATCACTAGGCTTGTGATAATACGCACAGGTAGCAGGATAACGGCATGTAGTATGCAGTACTTGTTATGAATTGAGTTCATTTAAATAGGTTCGAAAAAGAACTAATGCGGTTAAATAATCGAACTGCAGTAATTCATTACTAAAAATAAGTTACTAAGCAGAGCTTATCAATTTGTTACTTCAATTAGTCAGTGAGATTCAAAAATTCGTAACATTTATAGATGAAATGAGATAAGAACTAGTCAATAAAATAAATAAAAAGTAAATTAAAATTAAGTGTGGAGTAAACGAAATTAAGTAAAAAATAGTAATTTATAATGAGAGCTATAAAGACACATAGAATAGTTTTATTTAAATTCGTGAATTACATTGTATAAGTAAGGTCACTAACATAAAGTACGTCTAGCAGCAAAATCCTCATACTTATTTAGTACTGTTAATTAGCACTGCCACTTTATTTGTCCTTGAACCAATATACATCTCCTACGCTGGTGAACTAGCACCGCTGATACGTCATCGACTAAAATAAATCAATTGGACATTGGACGTGTCGGCATTGGATTTATCACTAAGCAATAACACTTTAATAACCCCTTAAGACTGTGCGATCAGGCATTTACGACCAACATCGTATTTGACCTGGCTTATGTACATTACTCGTCATATATCTCAACGCCGACCCTTTACTATATGGTCATCCAAATGTTGTGCACGTTTTGTTGTTTTTTCTTTTAAGAGATTTGAGTTCGGTATGCGGTTAAGGTAATGTATAAAGGGCCGGAGTCCAGTCAGCAGACCACGTAGACCGAAGTCATAGATTATATAGAGGTATATCTATCTATGTAATTTAAGACCAAAGTAATTCTGATCTCGTTTATAATGTAAATAAAGATTGATTGAATGTACAGTTAATGGTAAACGGAAGAAACTACTTTTAATTTATTTATTTATTTGTCATACTTAAAGCTACCATTACATTTATTATTACTAGTCCTTTGAGTAGTCAGATAAGTATCGTTTGAATAAATAGAATATTTTAATGCACACTGTGGCTAACCTGTAGGTCTACTGGTTAGTGATCCTGACTGCTAAGCCAGAGGTTCGATTCCCATACGGGACAAGAAATTGTGAAACCGACAAATAGTTGTTCCGAGTCTGTATGTTCTTTGTGTCCGTTGTTTGACTGTTTTTCAAGTTCCCTGCTACATAAGAATCTGTTCTGAAGGGACTGTTTAAAAAAAAAGACATCCCTAATAAAATTTTAGAAATACATATATGTATTTATTTCTGGCCATTTACATTGCTTTATCATTAATTATCATGGTATAGTCAATGATAATAAAGAAGTATTATTTTAGCAACAATTTGCACAGCAGTCACAAACCTTTATTGTAATAACACAACCGTGCAAAAAAGGTGTGTTACCGCTTGCGCCGGCGGCTCTTGTATTGAGCATTCAGCATTAGATAAGGTGAAGTCACGCTTTTCATTACATAACTTGTTATATATGTATGTATATATATATGTTAGTAGCTACTACACAGCTACATAGACAGCACACAGTTTTATACCGTATTCGTTATTCTTCTATATTGTTCTTACACTTTACATACTGATTAATATGCTTCCGTTGTCTTCAGACTATGAGTGACTTCAGACATGTTTACTTGATGTCCTTTTTAAACTTAGGTATGACTTATTTAGTGTTTTATAGGGAAGCGATGAAAGATGAAAGAGAATGTGTAAGGAGGCTCTTGAACTATAAATGCATCTAATTTTGATTGGCCTTAGCGTAGGAAGACATGGGTTTTACTGTTTTGAACCCATATTAAAGTCCACAATTGTCCGTTATAATTACATATTACTATAAGTGCCAGTATTTTCGAGAGTAGTAATAATTACTATAATAATAATGTGTTATCTATCATAATTCATAACATAACAATCCCTTTTGTTAGAGTTTGTCATGCCAGACTTAAACTCCTATTAATTGTTAGAAAAGAACGCAACACATTATCTTGAGCAATTACTTCATTCAACTTACCAAAAAAAATGTACTTAATATTTTGTCAGTCACTCCGTCGAGAAGCTATGATGCCATAGACAGACTTTTTCTTTCCATCTACTCGTAGTGTATCGATTTAAAAAAAGTTTTTTTTAATACCGGACAAATTAAGATATGTAGTTTGGAGTACGAGCAATCTTTCTAAATTAAATGAATTAAAAAAAAAATATTGAGTAAAAATGTTTTTTTACTCAATTAAAATTTTTACCACCAAGAGTATTACAGCCTACTCATCAAATGCTACTTCTTTTAAAAACTTTAATCGTTATTATTTTAAGTGAGAAGTGTATATGACAGAGATTTTGATAATTTTGTTTTGCATTGTGGGTTTCATAGTGATAGGATTGGCTTCACACCTTTATACTGTTTACTTACTTTAAACTCTAGTTTCAATATAAATAGTCAAATGGTTAAATATACAGAATGTTCAGATATACAACTTGTTCGCGTGTCATAAATAACATAAAAGAATGGTGAGACACTTTTGGTTAATACTTAGACGTTTCCTTAAAACACGAAAATCTGTACTACCCTAAGTAAAATGCCATTGAGGTAACTTTAATTAATCTAAACAACCAGACCAGATTAGGTCTTAAACGTCAGTATCAGATAATGAAGCGTTGCGGGATATTAACATAAATGTTAGCCATTCAATAGTATTCGATGATATAAATGCTTCCTATTCCATTTATGAATAGAATGGAATAGAATATTACAAAAGAAGGGACACAGAAAAAATACATATTACGTATTGTTTGGGCGGTCTTATCGCAGTCTGCGACCTAAAAAAGATGAGACTCTGCTGCCGTCGATGGACTCTGCTGTAGAGTGATGGCTAACATAACGTGCGCAATTACAATTTAAAATATACTATAATGACTATTACTATAAAAAATGATTAAGAAATGAATGGAGTATTAATTAGACAGAAAGGAGGAATAAAGCTATTGTGACCAATGCCGTCATCTCTTGTTCTATCATTGACATAAATAATAACGTTTAGCGGTACGCTACGCTTACAAATAAGTAGCACCTAAGTTTCCCTTCTCATTATTACAAAGCAACGATTATAGTAAAATCTTTCCAGCAAGTGCAGAATAAATAAAACATTTAAATAGAGTTGTTGGTCCTCGCCTTCCGTAACCCATTACTCGTTATCTGAAGCATTTAAGTTCGTTTTATCAACGCATTTGTGATTATCAGAAAATTAAGCGTTAAGAAGAAAATGTCAGTTTGTAGAAACTTTTTATGATGTTTTTATATTTAGTATATCGTGAGACCGAAATCTTCTAATAAATCCGAGCCGGATGTAAAGAATCAAGTCTCGAAAAATGTACTGTAATTTGTTTATACTACAATTTTTACTTTTTACACAGAGCTGTCTTTAAACTTCTCAAAATGATTTTAATGTATGTATGTAATAGAACCAATATAAGGTATCTTATTTCTTGATTGTAGTAGCCTTAAAAAATGGTTTCAACTGAGACTTATCTGAGAGTAAGATTGCCAGGAATTGACACATATTTTTTTTTAGAATATCCAATCAAAAATCGACATAAGTCATATAAGACCACGGTTAATTCACATTCAGACGTAAATAGTTTTAATACTGACTACACGGATGGCGTAGCGGTTTAAGTGGTCACCTCGCCACCTCGCTGCCGCGCCGAGTGTTGTGGGTTTGATCCCCGCACTGGACAACACTTTGTGTAATCCTCAAATTGTTGTTTTGAGTCAGGGTGTTCATTGTGTCCGTTGCTTGAATGGCTGTAAAGTCCCCCGCCACACAAGAATTAATCCTAGTGCGGGAGCTATACAAAAAAAAAAAAAAATATAGATAAGTGCCATGGACCGACCAAAATTAATCGCTAAATGAATTTCGATGAGCAGCGGTGTCTCAATTGTCTGTGTTTATATATATTATGTTTTTCAAATCTAGAACTGTACAATCCTTAACTAATCAATAGACATCACCTACAGCTACCCCGTCGATTCAATCTTGTCTCCTTTTTTAATTTAATTCTATTTACATAGCCGTATATTATAAATTTATAACGAGCAAAGAATCTTGCTTAGACGAGTCGCGGCCTCACTTGCTTAATGTTTACCTTATTGCTTATTACCGCCGACGCTTACAGAAATAAAAACACACCCACGGAATAACCAACTGTATTAAATACACACATTTTTCAATAAGAACCGCTCTTGCGACTCGACTTTTCAATTTGACCAATGTCGAATGCAACTAGTGGGAGAAGGTAAGCAGTGTGGTAACAAATATTAAAGTATGTATATGAATGGCGGTGGTTTTGTCTCACTCGCACTCAGTAAGTAATGTGAAACAAAAGAGAATCTTTTGAAACATACATAAACACCGGGAAACTGAGAAGTAATAACATTTAACAAAAGTTAAGATATTTATAAATTCCTTTGTTGAAGAAAGCTTTCAATAGTCGGAAACCAGAACCTTTCTAAACACAGTCATAAAGATAATAGCATAACCGAAGATTATTCTTTATTGAGTAGAATTCAGAAGTATTATTTAGAGTGTAAAGATCCTTTAGTAGGAGTATTAAGGTGCTGTTAATGAGCATGAAGATACGAACGACAAAATAACCAGTAGATTCACAGAATTTCGAGGAATCTTAAAGGCATGACCGATGTTGTCATTATGCCATCACGGCATTACTTGAAACGGCCTTGTTGCGGGTTACTGAAGTGTAAACTGTGAATTGACAGAATAATTCAGTTAAGTAAAAGTTAATTACAAAAACCGTGGTTTGGTTATAAATTATAGCAAGCAGGTATACCTATTAGTTATACGTATATATTATGGATGGTCCACTGAGACTAGGTTTCATCATTATAAACTCCCTTTGTCTTAAAGTATGCAGTTTTAAAATTTAATTATAGATGTCATTAAGTCATTTAGATTGTATGTCAACTCGAGAACGCTTAACTATATAACTATAATTAAAATCATCGCTAACTAACTACTATGCAATAGCAGCCACGACTTATCTATCGTCTAGTATTTTTATTTATTTAATTAATTTTTTTACAACAGCATGTTAGAGATGTATATTTGTTGTGGTTAAAATAGGTGTTGCATTTTTTGGGACACGCTGTATAATAAGTAAATAAATTACTAAAACAAAGGAATAAGGTATTCAAAGATCTCATATATATATACATATATATATATACATGTATGTATAAATCAGAAATCGAATCAATATCCGATGTACCAATGTTATCTTCTATTACCTGAATTAGGTTAAATAATTTCAAACGTATGATTTTTCAGATTTCATATCCAAAATGAATAGCTTACGTTTTACTATATTATTATACTTGGTTCTTTTAATGGCGTAGCTATGAAGGGTGCTGATAAACCCTATGTTTATCTGTCTTATCTCAGTCTTCTATAAAAAGCGTGAAGACAAAAATATGTTTGCTTTAATAATGCTTTACTGTTTGAACTAAAAATTCCAGAATGATAACGGAACTCAGCGGTCTGAATTATTATGTGCAATGATCATGTTCTTGGTATTCAGGTTCAGCAAACTCGAAGCTACATTTTACCCTACTTTTATGCTTTATAGTGTTAAAAATATATACCTAAATAGCTAATTATTGTCTTAGCAGATATTAATTCAAGATTATGCGCATAGGCAGGTTTCTTATAAATTAATCGCTTGTAAAATATTACGCTGATGTCAAGGTTCATCACAGACACTACTCTGTTGCTTAGTGAAGCGTTTTTTTGCTCTTACGCTACTTCGAAAAAAGACGACGAGATTGATTTGTTCAACCTTGAAATAAACTCTTTGTTTCATAATAATAAACTATATGATGGGAATAGGATTTGCAGTTGCAGCAATCTCACATTATGGAACATTGGTTGCCATCTCAGGGTCCACGACTCAACAAGTCCCAGGGAATAAAAACCGCTTTGGAATATGTAAAAATGTTGGAAAAAAAGGGCATTCATTTACAATATCTCAGGTATGCTAATAAAAATAAAAAAAAAGCATAGTAATCAGTGTAGGCTTAAACGGCTAACTTTAAATATAATAAAATATTTATAGGAAGACAAGAAGAAAGAATCTACTTTAGAGGATTGGCTAGAGTGGAAACACGGGAGCCTCTCCTACCGGCTAACACAGGTACTAACCGGCCACGGCTGCTTCGGGAAGTACCTGTGTCATATAGGCTGGGAGCCAACGCTTGTGTGCACCACTGCGAGGGCTGTCACGAGGATACTGAACCCTCTCTAAACTCCAGGGGGGTGGGGCGTTCCTCACCTCACACGGTGTGATCACCTGTGGAGGTGGCCAAAGTCTGAAGGGTTTGGGGCTTCCATATGAAAACAAAAGCCTGAGGGCAAGATATTAAGAGGAAATTTGACGCGTGGACTAGAAAGTCTTCCGCTCCACTTAGGACAAAATTAATTGAACAAATGAGGTCGCTTGCAGACAACGACAACACAGCATAGTGTAAAATAATTGATAGAAATTAAATCGACTGCTTTGTAATAACTGTATGTGACATAACAAACATCGCTTTCGCATAAGTTGTAACAGATATAAATAAGCTGTAAGATGTAAGTGACTTCTACAAGCTGAATAAATACTTATGTTTCAGAATAGTCACCCAATGCACCATAGATAGCGATTACTTAAAATATATTTTCCCTTCATTTAAAAAAAATCATGTATGATAATTTATAAGTTTTTATAAGTGAACTTCTTATCTTGATTTTTTTTTATAAACTAGCAAACGGGTCACCTGATGGTAAGTGACCTTCCATCTTTTATTGTATCTTTGGTTGTTCTTTACTGTGCTGTTACGTATTAGACAACTGACGAGGGAGGATATTTGTAGCCCATTATTTTATGAGTTTTGAGACTCGTAGTCACTAAAATTATATTAAAGATGATGATTATTTTGCTTATAAATAATATTATAAATGATTGAAAAAGAGTAACCGCTTTTCTATAAAGCTGAATCGTCTGTCGTTGTTGCTTCTGCTACATTATTTACATTAACAGTTAAACTATAGACAGCAGGTAATCTTTATCGTAAATTTCGTGAGCCGTAAATTAAAACTAAGTATTTCAAATTTATTATAGTAAATATAAATATAACTATTTCATAATTTTATATTGAAAAGACCGGATTTAAAAAGTGAAATTTTCACAGAATCAAGTTATGGGTGAGTAATTCTGTAGATGAATGCAAACTTCCGGCCTAAAACCTTTACTTGTGCGGCTAGTGTTGCTAGCCTTTGTAGTGTAGTAACCTACTATGTTTAGGATCTAAGCGCTACATTTTCCGTATCATGTATTGATTCTGCTGTGCCTTATTTACTTTTTATTTTAAGTTGAAAAAAAAAAAGCAGACTGGCGAGAGGAGTGTCAGTCTCTCAGAGTATAGATTTTCTCTTTGTTACAGTACAAACACTGTGCCTATATATGTTTGTATTACGTACGTACGTACGTTCGTATGTAAGGCTAATAACCTCGAAAATAATAAATATACAGTTGGCAACTCTGCCACCTTCTGTCACAGTTTAATTAACTGTCAGACACGTTTGAAGGACATAAATATGCGTTGTTTGCTGTGTGTGTGCCTGTTTTACTTTTCAGGCTCCTTGACGAACGAAGATAACAGTCATACTGATTTATTAATATTAGGGGATAGGTGATCGGGAATCATTTAAGTTTACTCTGTATACTTGATCAGTATTTTTTTGCGGTCTTTCTTTCTACATTCCATTTCCGTAACCATCTCAGCATACCGTTTTAAACTGTTACTACGTCAGTTTAAATATTTATCCACCAATTCACATTCTAGAGAGTAGCGAAATATGTAAAATCAAAGTGGTGGATTGAGACGGTCCAACATCCACTATTATCCACTATATTATACACCCACATTCATTTTAAATCATATTGATCACTGTTGATTACTGATTTTATAACAAAAAAAAACCATTACATATATGGGTACAATAATAAATTTGCTTGGCCCTGGCTTAACAGGCTATGTCATTGTTACCGACATATTAATTTACTAAAACAATTTGATGTTAGATACAAAGCAATACTAAGCCTATAAAACGTTAATTTAGAAAACGTTTATTTGAAATATAGTCCAAGGAGGTAAATTAATCATTGCAATTGACAGAAGAGATAACATAATTGAGAAATATGCATAAATCACCAATTTATTTATTATTTGAAAACGTGTCATCATCATCACAGTACAAAATGAATGCGCCTTTAATAAAAATATTAAAAATAGAACGCATTTTATTTACTTATGTATCTATCGATACGAAACATGATGACATAATATTATATGTATTCGTATGCTACATAATAATGACGACATATAGCGTTGGAGCAGATCTCCATATCAGAGTTTAATATTAATCATTATTGATCGTTAATTTACATAGGCTAATTTGATTGTGTAGTGGTTTTCTTCTTTCACTTATTTTTTTTGTAACAAAGCCAACTCCCCCATTAGTATTAATTCCTACGTCGAGGTTGGCTTCAATGAACGGACACAAAGAACACCCAGACTCGGTACAACTATTTGTGGATCACACAAATAGTCACACAGTCCCATGTTGGAATCGAATCCATGACTGTCAGGCTCACTAACCACTAGACCAATAGGCCCGTCTTTGTACCTAGATGCTGAGGGTTGTAAGTTTGATTTCATTTTTACACTTCCTATAACTCCATTGTACGCGTTTCTGTAATTTACTTAAAACGTAAATACATATTTACCTGTAAAACTTTTATGATTTGGCAACTATTGGCCTTAGACATCAAAAAGGCGGCCGGCTATAAAAACTATGACTGAAATCCACAAATATGCTGAAATAAGAACGATAGCAGTTAGGACTCAATTACAGTTACTATTTAAGTTATAAAAAGTTATAAAAAAAATATAATAAATTATATAAAAATATAATAATATATATATTTAAGTTATAAAAAAAAATATATCACATACATTCATTCATTCAAACTTGAGCTATTATTGAGTACAGCATATCGTGTAGTGATGTCATTGTGGTTACAGTCTATGACCGTCAACAGTCACATATGTAGCTTGAAGCAGATTATATAAGTTTAGGTACTCATGTATTATACATTTGATATTTCAGAATTATTCAGTTCAATTATTATATAGTTTCAATTATTCAGAATATTTCTTAAAGGTATGCATGCCAAGCATGCATACCTTTAAGAAATATTCTGAAGACTTAATGTTAGAGAGTACTATTTTAGGAATAATACTGCAGTCTTTTGCACGTGCAAGTATTCGCGAAACTACATTTAAATTCGTCCTTCTAAACGGCTAGCTTCTTTTAATATGACTGGTATTTCGAAATCATGAAAGTTAAGCCGTTAGTGCATAATTTTATTTCCCAACCAATATAACCATTTATTTATTAATTAGAGGAAAACTTCTGAAAAATCATTTCATTCATCAATCATTGATTTTTGTCCAAATTATTTGAATTTATATCAAGAAAGGATATACATATATATTCATCTTAATACCTGTAGATTCAGTTTGAACAACAATCTCAATTGCAATTATATGTACATTGCATATAATCGCTGCAAGAATTGAATTAAATGTGCTTTGGCATTCATAGCCAAATAAGTATACGTAAGTTCTATATTCAATATCGTCATTGGCTAGCTATTGTCAAGCTATTGTAGGTGCCCTAATGGTTATGGCTGCCAGACTTATTGCACTTTGCAAATGCATAAGCCAAGTTAATTGTGACAAATAGTCTGGTTTAGGCTTACGTCAGGCATTCAACATTCATAGAAAGCCATGACGATTACAAAATTAGGTATATTTCAATCTAGTCTATAACTCTCGTATAAGTAAATCGACAAAAGAAAAACGCTTTGTAAGTCTGGTGGGTGTGTGTGAGGCTGGTTTGGCTTTAAAAACCCGCTGTGATATGCGTTCTTGTGTGTTTTATATAGGTTATTCTAATAGATTCTGAGTTTTTATCTATCCTTTCTATAATAGACAGAATAGCGGAGTAGATAACACGTTGAACGTTGCATAGCATATTAATATCCTAGACCCATACTAGTCAAGTCTATATAGCATGCCAGACAAAAATATACCACTGTGTGGCCATATGTTTGTGAGCGAATACATGAATGTGTCGAGAGATTTGGCAGTTACAACCATATGTATGGCGTTATCGCATGATGTTTGTATTTTATAAATAAATCAGGTATAAATAATGCTTTTGAAAAATAAACGCACAGATTAATTCAGTTTTGGCCTCTACATTGTTTGTAAGGAATAACAATGGACTGAATTATTGATTAAAACACTTTATATATTTAAGTACAACAGAATAGAATTTAATATACACACTTCTAATCTAAACTTTTAATTGTAGATACATTTTATTTATTCTAGTTTAAAAAAAATATTAGTTTCCAGAACCAAATAACACCTCATCCTTATTAATGCACAACACAGAGTAAACAAGGCTCAAATATAAAATAACACTGCGTTACGTATGCGAACACATCTAAATATGAAATGTAAAACACCCGCAGCAGTAATCATCGAAATAATTGCCTTAAAATGCAAATAAAATGGTTTAAAAGCAGGCGGTGTTGGCTAAAGGCTAGAATAAAGACTGGGAGGAGGTTTGTCGGCGTATATGTGGTGCACAGAATGTGTGGTATGTCTCGTGCGGTTCTCGGAACGACGCTGAACCTCATTCCTGCCCTAAGGTAGATGCGTTTTGCACAATTAGCTTTTTCTCGAAATGAAATGATGAGACACGTTCTGCTTGTTAAGTGGACCTGCAGATGTTTTAATTTTAGTGAAAAACGCTTGAAGCATTTTTTTTTTAATTGGCCTTTCCAATTGAACATGTTATTTTTTATCTAATCGTATGACAAGGTTGTGTTACATACGAATACACACACACAAAATAAAGTTACAAAATAGTTAAAAAGGAATGTTCAGGATATAACAAAAAATCCAAATTGACTTCTTACTGATGATGAATGGCATCTTTAATGAACAAATCTAATTTAGTATAGAAAAAAAAACAATCATGATTAACTTTTTTTTAAAACATACCTATACTATGACTATATTTATGTCATGCAATATATAATATTATGCAATGAATTTTTTGAATCAACACCAACTGGTCACGTACACGTATATCTCATCGATTAGCTCGTACAGGATCAATATGCTCTGCCTGCATATAATAATTCTATTTCACTCTATGACCTACAATTGTTGAACTCTGGTATATTCTAGAGCGTTCTTGTGTCTATGAACTTCTTAGTTGCATACTTGGAAACAAAGCATGAACATTGTACACATGCACTAGGGAACTCATATAAGGGCCGCCAGATGCTTGTAAATGGACGATACAATCAAGGCTTAATTAGTTTCAAATGTGACCAAAATGAGGTTAAAAATATGTTTTCGGTGTAGAAGTTCAACGTCTTTATAATATGTATTAAATGTGCTTGATAGGCTATTAAATAGGAAATTATTACTTTTGTGTTTAATAAGAAAAAAAAAGTTTAGGTAGCTCTACATAGAAGAAAATTATGCGGTGTGTTATGCTGTCACAGTAGAATGATGAGATAAGATCACATTTAGATTCCTCACAATGAACAATAATTTTAAACTCATGGTGAATAACCTAAATTAAGACTAATTGAGCGTTGAACATTGTTCATTTCGCTCGTTGAGTGGTCAGGATCACATGACCGCTCACATCGCCAACGCTGCGCGGCGTTGTGAGCGCATAGCCTTGTCGTTATCCGCAGACCGTAACCAGTCGCTACATCAATTCTTGTATCGATTGATACATTATTGGGATTCAAATTACACAAGATTGTTGTTCTCAAGTACCGTCTTGTCCGTCAACATCTAATAGTATTAATTAGGCCAATCATTTTTACATCGTTAGGTCTCACGCCGAATGGTTGATAGCCATTTAAATTGTAAAACATCATCATGTTGTAATAAGTACATATATTCAAGTTGTTAGAATAGTACAACTTAGACTACCCCTAATTTTATGTAATAATATCCGTATAAAGGTTGTCTGTAAGAAATCACCGTTAGTGATAAGACCGCCAATTGTTATACCGTAAACATGCAAGCATGTCTATATATATATTTTTCCATTACTTGTATAGTGTACAAATTTTACAAAAATTGTACATTACTTGTATAGTGTAAAGAGATAAATAAATAAATAAAATAAAATAAATTCCACAAGAATGCATACCGTATTTATGTATTAATATTAGTGCCTTGACAACACAATGTGCTGAGAGGAAACAGACAAATTATTTTTATGGCATAGCGGCACTCTTGCAATGAAAAATGAATGGAATCAATTCAAGGGATGTTCAGTCAAGCTTTACTTTTTAATGCGACCGAACTAAATGCCTTAAAAGTGGATTCAAGTGCACTTAATTATAAATAAAGATGTTATTACTGTTTTGGTTAGGGACCATAAAGAAAAATTGATTAAAAACTGTTGTGTATTTTGTTGCGATACAAAATTAAGTTAAGAAAATATCGGGTGCGCTGGTTTAACAGAACGAGAACAATGGAAAATTTTATTGCTTATTGGAAATGCACTGTTTGTCGTATAACTATAGGTACTTGACTAAGGTAGTTTACCTTTTAGTTAGTGGTACGATTACCAGCCATGGCCATTATGAAGTTGAGAAGTCACAATAACAGATTGTATAGAAGAACATTTCGCATTTGTAGCAACTCTCTTGTACATAAAATAGTGCCTTTTCTGTTTCAAGGCCACTATCAACGTGATTCTAAGTCAACAGCTTCCTGATTACCACATGTTAAGTTTCTTTCAAAATTACTATTTAAAATATGAAGTCTAAACAAAGATTCTATAAGTTCAGATTCACGAGATTCTTAATGAACCAGATTTGAAATCTGTCTAAACAGTACAGAAAATACACGAAAAATCAGAACACGTACATTATATAGCAGCCAGCTCGATACTAATTGAAACCGATTCGTATTAGGCACCATTGTGATTCATTTTGAGACTGTGTTCAAAAGTCTGTGAAGATCTGTGAGCATACCACAATCTTTCGATGAAGGACTGCAACCGATTTTATTTACGAAAAACAAAAATTGCGTTCAGCTTCTAATTACTTTACATTTTTCCTTTATCAAAAAAGGAAAAGTGAGAGATTGCAATGATGACCGTCCCGGAAAGAATACTGGGTATCTCTTGCTAAACCTATAGTTTTATTGTTTTAACAGTAGGAAAGCCTTATAATGTACCTTTCAGATTTCCAGACTGTTTTCCGATTTTTTTCTTGGACACCTTATCCATTCCACAAATACCCCTAAAAATTGCCCTGTCTACATATCTCGAATCTTACCATTGCATATATAGGTATACATCATACATGCACTCCAACCTGTATCCCGAAGGAGCAAGCAGAGACGTAATTAACAACCTCATTTTGTTATAATTTAATACTTAATATTTATAAGTATTTGAAAAACTTTTCTCGTTTTGTGCTTTATTTTACTTTGTATTGTACACTAATATAATAGAAATATATACACTATAGATAGGCACCAGCCAGTTTGAGTTATAGGTATATATATAGGTATATATATATATAGGCGACCCTGACTTGCTTGAGTTATTGCTTATACTCCCTAATCCATCCATCTGTATAACCAAAATTTCTCAAAATTATTGGAATTTTGAGAAATTTTATGGATATAAAGTCAGGGTCGCATACCTATAACTCAAACAGGCTGGTGCCTATCTATATTGTATATATTTCTATTATATTAGTGTACAATACAAAGTAAAATAAAGCACTAAACGAGAAAAGTTTTTCAAATACTTATAAATTTTAGGTATAAACGGCTATTTGAAGGACAACTTTCCAGAAAATTAAAGGATAAAACTTTTGGCTCATATAAGAACGATATTTTAGTCAACAATGATAAAAAACTTGTATGCTACTCCCACGTTTTTTTGCTAATACATAAAATTTTATATCATAACTATTTGAGCTCAGCTCAGATCTTGAGTCGTAATTTTCGGATTCCGATATCTGTATAGAATATAGACGGGGTACAGTTAGAATAGTTAAAACCGTAGTATTTATATTTTGCTTACAACTAAATGCAATGAGTCATCTGGGTCAGAACACCGCCTTAAAAATAAAAGAGCTCCAATTTTATTAAGAGTTTACAAATAAGGTGAATCGAAACATCAATCATGAAGAATTGATAAGGGAGAGTAGGCAGTGGGCCCGGCACGACAAGCGCGGCGTCACGTAGGTACCTTTGGAGGTTGACCTTTTAATACATTACACTTGAATTAACGGGCTTAAAGTACCACAGAACATTAAGCGTGATACAGACCCAACATCATGCGTCACCAATATAATACAAGAATATTGCATCAGTGTTTTGTAATTTACTAACTTAATTGCAAATGTTAAAACGTCTAGGGAAGCGAACTAAAAGGATAAGTACAGTTTGATTGAACTACCTAGGAAGTTATATCTAGGGGAAGTAGGTAGGTATATTGAAGGTCACAAATATTTAACGGGTGTGAGACGATCCATGCCTAGTAAAATGTCTGCTCAAGTGAAAGCTCCAATTCACAATCGAATTTCACCTGGTCAAGTATACACCATCTAAAATAAGTATACTTTAATCTAAGTACTTACACTTTATTGTATGATGTTTACTTTATGACATGTGTTAAGTGTTGAGTAATGAAATAGACATGTTTTATCTTGGTTACTGTAGGTAGGTATTAGTATTGGCATTCTCTTATAAAGTGATTTGTAATGAATCGATGATTTCACGTCGCGGTAACAATTAACTAAGTACTAGGTACATCTTTAAAGACTTGAGATAAAGTTACTAGTTTTGTCGTAGAATTAGGTAAACCTACAACCATTTTACAGAATTGTCAATGTAATAAATATTTATAAGCGCAAAGGTATATTGCAACAGTACCACATACAAGATAAGACGCTTAGCTCAAGGAGAATTACCTAAGTTTTAGTTCCATGAGTAAGCGCAAGACATGAAGACGAGCGCTCATAAGTTTCACAACACAAAGAAACTCTAACCTTATTGTAATCGAACGGATGTCAACCGTTGTTGTATCACGAAATAAACACTTAATACACAATCAGTGTAGGTACACAAGTCACAAAAACACTGAACTCAGTGAGAAACTAGCACGTGATATATTAAAATTGACACATTTAAGCATTATGAGAACAGGGTGCGCAGGCGGCGGAGGCACCGCCGCTCACCGCGCCTCGCCTCCGAGCCTCCGACTCGCCTGTATGCACACACCGCCCCCAGTAAATTCTTTGCATAAATAAACGAGAAAGCTCTTCCAGTCTGCTTATTAAACTAATTTTTCTAGCACACACACTTCGCGAAAGGAAAATCACTGCTTCCAAATAAACTTAAATGTAACTTCCTTACCTTATACACTGCGCAGTAATGATGTTCTAACACGATCGATGAAGAAAAACAAGCGAAAGGCAGGCACAGTCACGTTCGTGCGGATACGTCGAGAGGTAATGGCGCTGAGTCGCCGGTTCATTCGTTTGTCGAGTCTCTCACACAGACTAGGAAGACAAGCCTTGTTTGAACAGTGACGTCAATGCAGAAGTCTCATACTTATTCTATCTCATACCGTTCAACTGGCGTAGGAAAGAGACAACAATATTCAAGACACTCCGTCCTTTACACTTATGGTGCAGCAACCTACATCACCGGTCCGTCGAATAAACTTAACAATGTCAAGTCTGCTATTTGCTCGTTCGTCTCAAAAAATATTTACACAATATGCGCATTTTGAATTCGCTGTTAGTCTCGGACCGTTAAATGTCTCAAAATCGTTAAACAAGAGTAAATTACCTATGTGACTAATGTTCTTTACAAATAAGGCGAGCTAAACATTACCAACAAAAATGTTCTTAATAACAAAGTTATAAAAATTATGAAGCATACAATAGGTATACCTACGTAATAAGTCTAACAATGGTAAAATAATTATTTTCACAAGAACACGAAACCAGTGCTAAAAATGAAGGTGCTTCCATCTAGTTGTTCAAATTTAATAGTCTAAGCAGAACAGGTACTATAGAAAGTATGACACTCTGTTCACATTAGTTGTGTTATATTACTGGTAGATGGCACTTATCTACTTTTTATGCATCCATACACTTACGCCCCTATCCTCGCATGCATAGGCAGTGGTATTGGACGCCCATAATTGGATAGTTGAATTTGATAGGGAGGATACAAGAGAAGGAAAGGGTTATTATATATATGTACGGAAGGATCGGAGAGTGGAAGCAACTGAGCAATAGTTCAAGCAGGTTAGGGCGCATAGCATTTAACTCATACTTTAAATATTTTGATAATGCCTATATTTTTATACAAGCTTTTATTTAATCTACAAAACTTAACAAATTTTATTCTAACGCTCCTTATATGTCCATTGTCGCATTAAATATTGTTGTTTACTTCAATATGGCTTAATCGCACAGTACTAAACGCTTATCTTCTTAATTTACATCAAAGAGCAACTTTCGCTAACTTTACTAATTGACCTGAAGCTCATCGACAGTTAGAACGTATGGCATTGATAAATTTAAGCCCACAGTCAGTGTCCACTTTCGAATATACACTACACATTGTAATGTATATCATTAATTTAGGATGTAATAAATTGGAAGAAAACTAGGTACTCCATAGATCACGAGAGCCTGAGGTGCTTTACTCCGGCCTATGATAAAATATTGCATTTCTGTGCAGTGCCAAAGAGTTAGGAAAACGATTTATAGGAGAAATCTGTGGTAAATCGATTGTTTTGGAATGACTTTGTTCTATATTTAGGAAGGGCTTGGTTTAGAATTATAGCTAGACGAAATCTAGCTGTAGAATAATTTAGTTGTGTCAATAGAGCTAATAAAAACAGCTTGAGAAATCTATCTTACGATTTCAAATGTATGTAAATAACACATCATGGTTGAATAGAAAATAAAACCTTGTTTCCTAGTGTAGTATTTTTCTACCTATTATACTAGAATAGTAAAATGGCTCAAAACAAATATATGTATGATTAAACGGCAGTCCGACCAGGTTCTTGACATAATTAAGTATCTTACTAAAAAGTATTTTGTTGAGCATAATTCTCAATAACAACGATTTAATTGTCCTTCTATATTGTAGTTGTGAATTATTCATAAGGTATAAGACAACTGAAAATTAGCTGGCATTTCAAGTTGATAGCGTTGTACACTACCTGGTGTCAAGGTTTTGACATTATGTTTGTAATATAATGAAAACTCCTACGCAACGCAGTGTTTGCTAAGAATTATGCAGGGAGCAAATATTTGCTCCGTGGAATTATGTCATAATAACGAACAATCAAAACTATGAGTTAAAACACGTAGTTGAATGCGCTTCATATTTAATGTTTTTTTATTACGTTAAGTCTCAAACTTTCGACGTCTTTGGTAGTAATAATTAGTTTACTTCACTAAATACTTCTATTACTATTCAACAGCGTAATGAGGGTTCATTTTATCCCCAATAGATGGCGATGAATGAATCTGATGAATTATGATTAATAAAAAAGACGATTAAATGCTATCGCTTGTATTTAATATATGCATAGTTTTTGTTTAAATATTTTATGTGGAATGAGCCAGTGTTTCTTTCTCATGAAGTCATAAAGCGATATCTTTCATATCTATTTTTCATTTTATTGCTCAATGTAGTAAGGCTTCAAAGCTCGCCGCGAGCTTTCACTGACAATCGTGGCTGCTTATTATTTTACCCATAACTATTGCTGTCACGATATTATACGTTCAAAATTTTATTTAACTTAGTATTGCAATTTTTTCTTTGCATTTTTAACCGATTTAAAAAGTTGGAGGATATGTACTTTTTTTTTAATTTTAAAAAGGGTTTTATCCATCTTGATACGCCAACTCTTTTGTAGCCTATCATACACAACACAAAATTACCTAATTATTCATAAAAAAACAGGGAATTATCGATAATTGTGGTTGGCAGACTTCAACGAAATCACACAACCGCATTGCAATTTTCGACTTTGGATTCGCCAAAATAATTTGAACAACCTGACACAATTCATCAGCAAATGTTGCACATCTTCAATTTTGCCACACATGTCACAGTTTTATGTGTTCGGTTGTATATTCTCAATTAACAATAACAACTCGGCTTAAATACCCCCCTCATCATCCTCTCAGGCGGGCAACGCACTTACGACTCTTGTGTTGCAGGTGTCCATGGGCGGCGGTTGTCACGTACCATCAGTTGACCGGTTTGCTTTGTTTGTCCCCCTATATAATAAAAAAATGACGTTTTTACGATTTATCGGGATACAATGATGCTTAAACGATATAGAGAAGTCTTTTATTTCCTTTTTTTAAGTAAATTTTAGTTAGTTATTTTTAATAGTTTCACAAGCAGTTGTAGCAGTATGGGTCAGCTAGACCGGTGCTATACCACAGCCTCACAGAAAACCGGTTGTGGAGCAACTTGCTTGTGTTGCATTTCACCGAATTAGTAAGGTTTCCGGAGGCCCACCTCCCCCTCTCCTCTTTCCCCTCCCCGAATCCTCCTTCCCCTCATCACCACTAACAGGTAACAACTATAAAAATATTCGAAAACCTGGAAAATTTGTGCTACTCCTGCTACGCCTATCTCACTGAGGAGGATGAAAACACTCAACAATGAAATCCAATCGGTTTACATTTTCAACTCTGACTCAGAGTCAAGCATTACATCTCCGCCTCGGATCGGAAGAAACTCTAAAATGTGATCGGGCTGAAGAAGCGCAAGCCTCTAATTGTTTCGGAATCAATGTATAAATTTTAATTTTATCAACAATCAACGAAAAAACTTACGGTATAAACCTTGTCTCGTACTCGTATAAAGTTCAGTATCTAGAGCTACAACTTAAAAAAAAAAAGAGTGAACTCGTACTACCCTCACTTAAAATACTGCACGTTGATATGATGGTTATACGAATTTAATTTCCAGTAATTGGTATCACAAACTTGACTCAAATTAATACGCAGAACTGTTATCTTGCGGTTACTGCAACTGCCAGATAGTGGTGCAAGTCAATATATGTATAGGCAATTAAGTCAGGGACATAAACTGTAGGTTTATGATATCATTTTTATTATTTCACCATTTTGATCGACTGTGGAAAAGTAGTTGTATTAAGTATAACACGGCTTTTAATAATGTATTTGTTAATAGCCGTGTATTTCTCAGTGAAATAGAATGGCGCCACCCCATCTCTTGCCGTAGAGATCGTGGAAGGCGACTATGGGATTGGACTGTTATCTATCAGACAGTATAATAATATACATTACATACAGTACCCGGTCGACGTCAATAGGCTTGCTCCCCATTGGTTGTCAATTATTGGGCGTTCAGTACACCTCAGCCTACCCTGTCGGGGAAATAGATGTAAGTATATGTTTTAAAAGTTAAATACCTAAGTTTTTTTTTGTTTGTTCTGTTTGTTGTAAATAGTTTTAATGAATACACACATTATCAGAATGCTTATATATTTTAATCGCCTGTGGCCTCACTATCTGACACTTTTGAATATTAGTTAATGGCCAAGAAGAGATCAAAGGACGTTGAGATATTTGTTATTCGGATAGCACTACTCGTTGTCTAACACTCCCAGTTATGAAAAGATCCGTTCACTTTATCTCATTACCCTGCTATGTATGTATTATAAAGGTATGTATATAATAGTTAAAATTTAGAACAAAGAATTGAGACACCGTTTTCAATCGACTTCAAAAAAGGAGGAGGTTCTCAATTTGACTTTATCTTTTTTATTTATTTTTTATGTTTGTTACTTCAACTTTTATGTTTGGAACTTTCGACTGGGTGAACCGATTTTGATGAAAGCTCCAAGCTGGTGCTTCCCTTGTAGTCCCATTTCAATTTGGTCTAGTTCTGACAATAGAATCCATGAGAAAACCATTCAAGTCTAAATTTGCATTAAGTTTGTGACGACTAATGGATGAATAACTCAATATCACGCCAACCGATTTCGATGATTCTTTTTTATTGGACAGGATGTACTTCAAGGGCAGTTAGATGAGAGTTTGATTAGGTTCGGAAAATGGCATCCATGAGAAAACCATATAAGTCTTAAATTTTATGATAGACGCATTGAAGTCGGTTGTCTACTTTTTTAAGTGAATTATTCACTTGTTGTTACACGAGGAGCCTACAGCCATCGGCCCGATTACCTACCATACGTGATTAAACTCGGAGCTACAAGTAACAAGACATTACATTTAATTTAGTTTATCGAATTCTGAATTTATACTTCATTTCATTAAGAGAAAGTTAAAATTATATAAAATTTTAATTACAAATATTGCTAGTAACTGTATGCAAGATTTTAAGTTTAAAATGAAAGTTACCGACCAGTTATTGCTGGTGTTAAGAATAAAACAAATGTGCAAATGCGCAAAACTTTGAAAGTACTTGAAGTTTGCGCTCATTTTGATTTTTATGGTTTCCGCTTAACCGTGAATGGTCAGTGCACCTTTCCTAACCTTAGGCATATAAATTAGTGTTAAAAAATAGCACCTTCATTTAGCATCTATAGTTAGTATTCTTGGTAGTAGTTAATCCTATTCTTAAAAAAATAGCATTATCTGTAGTTATTTTTAAGATTTGTTCAGTTGACTTAAGAGTAACCAATTAATCAATCAAATTATAAATGCCAATGTGTTTCATAGCCGGCCCTGTACTTTCGCATCCAGTCTATCCCGGCTGCCTTCCTTAGTTAGTCTGTCATCCTGGAGGGAAGCTTAGCTATCTCTTAACACTCTAGGAAGCTTTTGCTCAAAGAGTTATTGGTCGCTTAGTTGGTGGTCAGACTATTGTCATATCAGCATGCTTACTTTGAGCTATATCGGTAACTTTACCTTATTACAAAATGTTGTCCTAAAAACATTCAAGTATGGTTCCCTTACCGAAAGGAATAAGAATTTACCAAACACTAGTAAAATTAATTAATCGACCCGTCTGCTCATTTGCACCCTATCGCATAAAAAAAAAACCTGGATGTTAGATTTAAGGAAATATAGAGATGTAGCTATTAACATATATTGTATAGTGTGCTTGCTTTATAATATTGGGTATTGTGTGAAGGCGCTCATAGTGTCTAATGCCATAATTTGTTTTTATATCGAGAGCTAAATGCAACACAACCGGTAGAGCATGAATGCTAATCAGTACAGAGTACAATGAATGGCGCGAGTACAATCGACCACATAACATTATCTGTTTTATTATAGTGTAAGTAATTATTAAAAATTATTTAAATGTTTGATTTATTCCGATTTATTCCAGATTACAGGTGTTCGAATTACAGGTATGCGAATCTGATCAGCTTGAACTATTGCTTACACACCCCAATACATCCTTATAAGCAATATTCATATAATTCCCTGCCTTTCTTAACAACCCTACTCCACTTTTTAAATATTCTGTCACAATCACAGTTATCAAACCCATATACCAAAGAGCCCGGTTGACAGCCCGTTGCTTGCCCCATATAACGTAAATGGTACTCAACTATAGTCGGCAAATTGTGGAAATAGGCTAAAGTACATGTTTTTTTGCAAATATCAGCTTTAAAGAAAAAGAGAGTAATAAGAAACTCAATTTTTAAATATTGTTTCTAATACTGTTTTATTAATATATAAAGAATATCGTGTCGAGGGGCTCTTGGTGTAGTGGAATAGGGCCGCACCGTCTCTTCTTCTCAGTGTCGTAAAAGGTGATTAAGGGATCGTACGAGAGTATATACAGGGCTGACAGCGCAAATATATATAAAGGACTGACTGACAGTCCGATCCCTTAGTCACCTTTTACGACTCCACAAGTAAGAGATCAGGTTGCTCTATTCTACTTCACCGTGAACCACACGGCGATACGGCACATGTATTATACTAAAGAACACTGCTTGTCAATCATTAGTTTAATTATCTTTAGTAGACATTTAGTACTCTAGTCAGGAAATCAAATTGTAGATGAAACCATATTTCACCATCCGTTTTTTGAATGAGAATAATGAAAGAAATTATGAATTCCTGTGTTGAACTCCTAGTTATCAGTCAGTTATAGTAAAAAGACAAAGCAATTGCTTGATAATGTAGCTCTAAGTTTGCAGTCTCCGTAATTTATTCTTCACCATACAGCTATTGAAAGATGTACTTATACTAATTACATCACGTAAATCATGACTCGGGAGTAATTGGCAACTGCACATAACTGCATATTCCGCATACAAGGCACCTGTAGACCCTGCCGTTACAATGTTGTCAAGAACGAGAGTAAATATATGCTGGAACTGAAATAAGTGTGCGATCACCTCATTGATACTTATGTTATTTTCGTGCAGCAAATAAATTTGTGGTTGTGACTGCTTATTAATGGCGGGAACATCAATAGAGATTAAGTGTGTGCTGTCAATCTTTTATGATTTGCTGTCTATGTTAAATCTCGCTTCGCTTGAACTTCAGCAAATATTCAAGAGTAATTAATACTTACCTGGATTAACAAATATATGTTAATAAAACATTGAGTAAGTACCTATAATATACAAAATGAAATTTTATTACTCAGTCCTTGGACTTTCTTCGACGAACAGAAAATGTTATAGCATCTTTCATTTTACTTTCGTACTGTAGGTATTCCTGATGCATTAAATTCAAGTTTATGCAGAACAACTGAAATGTTTCATTGTAAAACAATGCTAGACTGTAGGTCGCTGTGTAAACATGATTTTGAGTGTGGACTGTTTTTTTTGGATTAAAATATTTTAATTTGCTGTAGATAATATTTTATTTTTCTTACATGGTTTTAAGTGTGTATTTTAGTTACGCACCCAATAAATTATTTTTATAAAGGGTGGGTTTAAGGCAATTTACTTCAAACAGAGCAGCCTCGTGACAAAAAAAAAATAGCAGTCAAAACATACTGTTCTTAAAATTTAACAGTTTGATTAAATTTACATATAACTATAGACATATCACACCCGGCCGTCTGATCCCAAACTAAACAGAGCTTATGTAGTACAAGCTATGTTTAGTATAGGATCACAATAGTAATAAGACTGCTGATAAACATACATACTTATATATTGCTAAATATATATATATATATATTGTATATATTATGGATAAATAACACTCGGATACAGAACAAATACTGAATTTTGGAATTCAAAATTAAATAATGAATTCAAAACACTTTTGTGTTCGTTGCATTGAGTGCTGAGTGCTAGGCACGCGCGCATCCTGCTGGTATGTTTGGTAAATATCATGTGAACTCCATGACCCTAGCGCAAGCTCCACGTGTACTGAGCGGAGCATATAAACGCATAGTTCCTGTTATATCTGTGTACTTGTTTATTTAAGCAATTTTGTATAAGAATAATATGAACAACCTGTCAAGCTGTTTCGTAATATTAAACTTTCGATTTCTTATCTGAATCACTGATCACTATACGGTGTTGTCTCGGATTTTCAGAAAGGATTAGCGTACTACCATATTTTATATGTTTTAGACATGTTATATACATATATATATATATATCTATTCTATGTATTATATTTATTCTAATATGTTCGTAGCAAATTTTCGTTAGTTACATTATGTTATTATCTTTAACAACAATGAAAAGTAAGACTTTATTTCACATAACATTTCTTCAAATTCAAATTCCCAATACAGAATAAAATTAAAATACGAACAGCCATTTAAATAACTTCATACGAAATTAATTGCTTAAAAAGTTCAATGAATTTTTTTGAGTAATTGGCACATGCTGCTTTATTAATATGTAGAGTTGTAGAGTCACGAGTCTTATCAGTTATTTATAATATTATATAAATGTTATTGTTCTTTAAATGATTATATTCGCTAGAATCGGAGGCAATAAACCTACTTATATTGAGCAGTGTCTTACAATGTAATTACAGTCGTCAATAATATGTCTCGATGTGAGTACAAGTGACTGTGAAAATTCATACCATAACGTAGTATTAGGGTTAATTCCTGTGATGTATAGTATAGTAGTTCATGGCTAAAGAATACAGTTACAACACAATTGTATTCTCAACCCCCCTATTATTGGCAAGAAGAGGAACACCAGGAGTCCGACAGACCCCTTCGCCCTCCCCAATGGTCGAAGGCCATCCATGAGGATCTTCGACCCAAAAAAAAAAAGAATACAGTAGTTTAAAATAATCAAAGTGGTGACTTACGTGTTAAACGTTCTTTAACTATTTTAGCAAAACTAGCGGTTCCTGCTTTTAACGACATTATAAGGATATTATAGGGTACTCGTTTAGAGAGCTTCACAATATTTCTGATTACATTGTTTATAATGTTATATAAAGCGTTACGACAAAAAATTAGAGATATAATAATATAATTTATGAGATATAATAATAAGAGAGATATAATAATATAATTTAATAAATATTCCAGATATTACAAATACATGCCTAAGACCATTACAAATCGAGCTAGGAGAGACACTATCCCATAAGGGGCTACCAAACTACAGCGTCTGAGTTGTGTAAAGTTGTTATTGATGTAATCCACTTAACCATTTATTCAGTACTAAAACATTTATATGAGGTCTTCTGCGTGTCTATTTAGTATGTCTCATTTATTTGTTGCAATTGTAACACCCAAAGACGAATAGTCATTTTATAATCATATTAAAGGAATAGACAAATTAGGAGCCTAGTGCCCTAGGATGTTTAACTGTTACTTTTGCTACAAAATATTGGTGGACCTTTTTATGATCATACAAACTATGGTAATTTATAGACAGACTAATAGATATTGTTCTTTTAAACATAAATAATTCATATATACAAACATAGGCTCACTCCTCTTTTCCGTCGAGGTAGGCAGAAACCACAGCCCGCTACAAGCTTCTATCCTTACAAGGATGTGATGTAAAGATAAGATAAGGATTATCTTATCTTTAATACTGTTTGTAAATCTCTCATTAATAAATAAATAAATAACTCTAGAGCTGAAGCAGAACTCTGCCATTAATATAAGATTGCCATATTTGTTCTTCACTTTAAAAGTCTGATAGAAGCGGCTGACCATAGTAAATAGATACGTAAGGTGTGATCTTTATGATGCTCCTAGGGAAGTTTAGTGCAAATTCGTACCCCTAGATATTGAAAGCGTTGCACCTGCTCAAAATATTTTGTAGTTGATGGAGTAGAAAAATGTTGGTTTGTCTATAAGAAGAATATTCTTATATTTATTATATTAGAAGTCCTTTGAAATCAGTAAAGTAAACGATGAATTCTTTTTTTTCACAGATTGACAAGCGCCGTCTATGGACATCTGCAACTCAAGAGTCGTAAGTGCGCCTGCTGCTGCCAGCCTTAAATGGTGATGAGGGGGGGGGTGCGGGGACCGGAAAGAGATTAGGGGGGATGAGCAGAAGGGAAAGAGGAACGGAAACCACACTAATGTTGGCAAAATGCAACGCTAGCTTGGCTAGTTGTTTCACTACCGTTATTCTTTGAGGCCGTGGTATCGCTCCGGTCGAGCCTGCCCATTGGTGCCTAAGCATGGTTCTCCCACGTTAAAATAATTGAAATTGTACCTAGGTTCAGAAAAAAATCAATAATGTGAATTATACAAACATTATTGTAACACTTGAAGATCCCCAAAGTGTCTTATGCTGAAGCAGTTTGCAAAAAATACATAATTTTATAGTTGCGTAATGTATCTGGGACCTGAGCCACGTATAGCCTTAAATAAATATATGAAACAATTAGACGATGACATCACGAGTTAATTTATTAAGAAGATTTATTTCGCTATCATGCCTAATGGTGAATATATTTGTCGGGATCAGTCGTGCCGTGTAACGCAGTGGATTTACATATCCATAAATTATAATTAGTTACTGGTTATCAGAGAAATATATTTTACGTGGTGAGGTCAAAGTTGAGTGCTGTTACACCGATAGTATGTTAAGAAGAGTCAAGTATCTAGTATCATACTCAGCATTTAAATAAATCAGTTTATTTTAATAATAATTACTGTAAATCCAAATAAATATCAAACTATGTTACCAAAATAGCAAAGTTGCAAAATATTAGAAGTTAATCACACCCAAGAATGACCACGTGTTAAAATGGCTTATTATTGTTACAAAACTGTAAACGTTAAAAAATACTATAAGACAGCTACTTATTAATGTTACGTATGACGTATCATACTTAATATAACTCGTAGATAATAACAAATTCATAGAGTGAAAAAAGAAACATTTAGTCATATCATGACAGTAGGCGATTATCAACATTACTAAAAACGAATATTTAAAATTTTGTTACTAAGAAGGCATAGTCAGTTATAAATATTCTAAATAAATTTTGTTAGAACTTTACAGAGTCAAATACTTTTTCTACTTTCTTATTTAAGATTACTTAAAACAGCTGACAATTCAATAACCGTAAAAACACTCAAGTATAGCCTTTAATATAATTATACATTTGACTAAAACTAAAATAAAGAAACAGAAAAATACTTATTAAGATATTGTATGCATGAACACGTAGCTTATTTTTATGTCACCAAAGAAATGTGTAAAGTTTTATTATACTATTTATTGTAATCAGATTAGTGTGGGTTATAAAAAGTGAATGTCACTTCTGTTATGGTAATGGGTAGACCACCCGGATAACTTATTTCCTTTTTACCTATGTTTGTTTTGTAAAGATTTGAATTTAAATGACCGATTCATTTTGTGGTTTAAATAAAGAACAACCTCTTTTAGTTATCAAAACAATATGCACTCATACGAATTTACTGTTTTAGAAGTTTGGGTAAACAAAATAAGATAAACGCATTTGGAGAATATATAATATAATATATGTAATATAATAAGTTGATATGACACTCAGAAGATTGAGATTTATAACAAACGTAAACGTAAAGATTCATTATATGAAACAATAATTCAAGATTTTCAACCTGGACCGAAATTCTAATTACTCTGGAAGCGGAGTATTTACGAGTATGTATCGGCGCTTAATTATGTTCATACATTTAATATGAGTATATCGCAATTCATCGACCGACAGAATAGTTTTAAGGGTTCCTTACCTCAGCTGGCAAAAACTGAACCTTTATACTATAAAGTTTATAGGATCACTGTCGTTCGTCTGTCTATCGATCAAGACCCTTTTTGTCAGGAAGGCTGATGATCGTATTAAGGTGAAATTTATATCAAATACTCAGGTCTGCTAACTCTTTGGGCAGTGAAAAATTCAAACTTATAAATCATAGCAACCTAAAGATAAAGCTATTTATAATCCGTTTATGGTGCATATTTTGATGCTCGGGGAAAGCAAGGTAATCAAAACTTATGGAGGACTTAAATAAATTTGAGTAGAAGCAATACCATATAGCATAAGAAAAAGAAAAAAAAAATGCGGTTATAAATTTACTGTTGGTAAAAAAACCCATGTGGATGTATGGGGATAACAGTTTACAAACGGCGAAGTTTAGTTTATCCCTGAGTACAGTTTATCTTTCTGTTAGAGGAATGTTCGGTACTTTCATTAGTTAATTAATAATTATTTTGTTGAATCTATCTTTACATTACAAATGCTTACACTATTATGTGCACTTTTTGTTATTTCACTTTATTTTTCATTCATGATTTTTTAGGGCGGACAATTACAACATAATTTGAAAAATTAGTTTTTTTTTTACATAGATAAGCTTGTACAGAACCATCGGGGCGAGAGTCCGACTCATACTTGGCCAATATTTGACTTGTTATTATAATTACAAAATTATTATTTATATTGTAGTTACATCATTTCGGACCAGCTAAGGCTCAATAGAGCGTAATTCAGTTTTAGTGAGCGTATTACCGTCAACCGGGCACTTTATAATATAAGATGGGAAAATTGGGAGTACATTAAAAAGGAAACGTAAGAACAATAGATGGAGAGGGATATTGCTTATACGGATATATCAACCAATAAAAACCAAATCGAATCTTAAGTACTAGTTATATACAAGATTATAAAGAAATAGGCCATAGTAAAAACTTTCATTCAATAACAGTACTACTACAGTGCTTATATCTTAATTCTGAAAAATCTAAATAATATGTCAAGACAGCGCGAGTACGCGTCAGTCTCAAGTCGAAACGATATCTGATGCACTCTCTGACACAACACTACACTTTCAAAATAAATTCCAAAGAAATATTGTAGACGAAAGAGCAATCGAATTAGATAAATCTGTTATTTTATATATAAGATATACTAGACTGTCTGTCGGTGTCTAATGGCTGCTTGTCTACGAGAGCGATGACTTGTTGAACTTGATAAACGTATTTGAAATTAGCGGTTAAATGAAAGGTAGGTTTTTCTTAGCCTGTTTTTATAAATTAGTGTTTATTTGTTTCAACTATCAGATCGTCTGGAAATACGTCGCGGAGAGATATAAGCCTAAACATTTCCACGGGTTAATTTTCCACGTTTGAGTTTATTTATCGAGCAATATATTTCCAAACATGTGTATTAGGGTTTATAACAATATTATTATGTTAATTGTATGATATTGATATTGTACAACATGATGGGCTCGCGTTCGCAGTACTAGACGCAGTACAATGAGCGACGCGACATTTGGGGGTCTATGCAGCCGTATAACTTTTCGTTAATAGCATGTCATTAACGAAAAAATGTTTTGACAATTTTAATTCACAAATTATTAAAAAAAAACAGTCAAGAATGGAGATCAAATCCATAACCGACGGAGCATCCGTAATTGATTAAACCACTAAGCCGTGTGTGTATTCTTACTACTGTTAATTACAAGACGGGATTGTAAGAAAGAGGCATTCATCGATAATCAAAACAGAGTATTGTATGTGATGGAACACAAATATTAGTTTTAAGAAAGCATTACGTCAATACAGAGAATTCCACGGTTTCGATAGCAGTTCGAAGGAAACGCACCGATCAGATTACTCGTTGGCATTCTTAATTATACACCACGTAAATTCACTTTGTGCGGTCGCGACAACACGACCTATTACGGTTATGATCATTGAAATTATATACATAGGTATAGGCACTGTATATACTTATGTAAATCTATATTAGAATAGTTATGAAAAAAATAAGCACGCATTGCATCATCAGATATCGCATCTTAATTAAAAGGCTACTTATGATTTATATTCCCCTAACTAGTAAACTAGGTAACCTACATATAGTTTCGCATACTTAGAACTTTGTAAAAGGTTTATTGCACTCATGGTGTCTTAATAGTTAATTTTAATAGTTTTCTTACTCGCATCCTTAAAGAGCCCACGTTTAAGTCTGTCGGCAGTGAGGGTTAAAGTTTAAGCTGTCTTTGATCTGTGAAAGTCATTATCTGTCTTCGTAATCCTGGCATGGAGAACCCGTATGGCTCCTTAAGAAAAGGAAATGGAAACATCTAACACGTGGGAAACTGTTTTCTTAACTAGAAACAGCAAAAAAATAATTTTGCCGTTTCTAATCTCAATAATGTTAAGAGCAGGCACTCTAAAATCTTTTCCACGCAAGCTCCGCCCCATGCACCCACCACTCCGCACTCCATGTCCCGTGATCGACCCGAGAAGAAGAAAAATTCTAACTATGTATTTTGATTTGCGAATAGCGAACATAGATGGAGTAGAGGCTCCGTTATTTATTATGTTTTTTTTTTTAATAAAAATATGAGTTTTTATCTAACAGTAGTTAGTGTCATAAAAAAACAAGCTGTATATATACATACTATATATACAGCTAGTTACTACACATACACATTATATATGTATATAGTTTTTCTTACTAGAGCAGAAACTCTTCTCTCTTCTCTCTTCTTTAAGAAACTAGGTACATATTGATGTTTTATAATTGAAGTGATAACTTCTTATGGGAGGGTAAAAAAAAATCGTTACGTAACGCGTTACGGCGCCAAAGAACGTCGTTAAAGAACTTTCGGAGAATTAAGATTTCACTCCGCAGACTCAGAAAAATATCGATACCCATCACTATCGATATTTTTCCAAACATGATGAAGCAAAAACTAATTATAGGTAATTTGTTTTATTTGAGGTGTACTCGAAATATCAGATTGTTTTTTTATTTTGTGTAAGCCGTACAGATGTGATCGGTATCGATATCTAAATAAGATAAAACAAAAACAAATACGATTTCTCAACTCAGAATTTATTAAAATCTAGGTTGCTTGATTTTGATACTGGCGTATCTGATATATATAAGCACATAAATCACCAATAAAAATAAAATGAACTGTTCCTTTTCTGACATTTTTTTTTTTTTTGGATATAGTGGATCTACCAACTGCAACTCAGGGAGCAGACAATTCATATGATAAGAGACTAATTTAGGTTCCATCTCCTTTTTTTTACAGTAGTTCAATTTTGAGTTTGTTATCTTCATACGATACGGCAAATAGGCATTTTTCTTTTTTTTTGCTATATGCATTATATGCATTTGACTTTGAGCTTGATAATACCAGTCAGATTTTTTGCTTAATGCTTATTTAATAATAAAGGCACGAGGCTGCACGACGGCGAAGAATTCCCATGCCTGTTTTCAATATATGATCTTTTA
Organism: Tyria jacobaeae; assembly: GCA_947561695.1. NCBI lineage: Eukaryota > Metazoa > Arthropoda > Insecta > Lepidoptera > Erebidae > Tyria > Tyria jacobaeae. The sequence goes on from OX387209.1 coordinate 17,106,614, forward strand.
TTGTTACTGCTACAATCAGACCTTAAAAAATCATTACCATTATTATTATCATCATAATTTGACTTATATAAGAGATCTCACAGGCACAATTAACCGCCCACCTATATTTTTCGTCACCCTGTTTGTTTATGTTAACTGTGGCTTATCTACTGTTTTGTTTTTAGTTAAGTGGGTACCTTAGCAATAAACTAAACACTTAAAAACCCTTATTTCGACCCTTAAACTTGTATCGCAGAAGCGTTTTTAGAATTTAGTCTCTGTTTGACATTGTTGCAGTAACGTTACATTGATTACATTTCTTGTTCTTGTCTGCTATCGTGTACGAACATTGTTTAATTTGAGTTTTTAGTGTACGATTATTGTTTGTGACTGAAAAAAATGCCACTGGCTGCAACTGGTGTTGCTAGGGCAGTGACTTTAGCTGACGCTGGGTATAGCCAACGTCGCATCGCTCATACGCTTGGTGTACCTCGAACTACAGTGCGGGATGCCATCAGACGCTTTCGGGAAACTGGTTCATACACGAGAAGGCCAGGTCAAGGCCGACATCGGTGCACCTCGGCTCTGGATGACCGCTTTGTTGTCAGTAACGTGCTAAGAAATCGCTTTTGCACCGCTACTGAAGCGCGCACACGTCTGTTTGAGGTGAGAAATGTCACTGTTAGTGAACGTACGATAAGAAGAAGACTGGCTGAAAGGAATCTGAGAGCTTTTCGTCCAGCTCGCGGTCCACAGCTGCTTGCACAGCAGCTGCTTGCTGTACGAGCAAGACTTGCCTTTGCACGAGAATATGCTGACTGGACTACGGAACAATGGAAGAACGTACTGTTCTCAGATGAGAGCAGAATAGCCTTAAGGGGTCCAGATGGACGTCAGCGTGTTTATAGGCGCCAAAATGAATGGTTTGCTCCATGTGCAATACAACACAAACCGTGGGTTATCAGGGAGGATCCATAATGGTTTGGGGAGGTATCTTTTACGAGGCTCGTACCGATCTAGTGGTGTTTGATAGAGGCAGTGTGACTGCTCAAAGATACGTGGAGGAAGTCTTACAAGACCACGTCATACCTTTCGCACCATTTATTGGTGAAAACTTTAAATTAATGCACAACAATGCTCGATGCCATACTGCAAGATCCGTCACTCAATACCTCGATGAGGTCGGGATTCAAGTTTTGCCATGGCCGTCACGCAATTGAGCACAGTCTTAACCCAATTGAGCACATTTGGGACAACCTAAAAAGACGTATTCGAGCAAGAATATCAGCCCCTGCGACCTTACAAGAGCTCAAGACGGCTACGATAGAGGAGTGGCATAATATCCCTCAGTCGGATATTCAAGACCTCGTAGATGGATTGCCAAACCGACTACAAGAAGTCATCAGGGCCCGAGGTAGTAATACTCATTATTAAAATTAAATAAAAAGAAAGCGGACGATTTTTTCAAAATTAAAGTCATCACATTTTCATGCAATTTTTTTGCAAAATCGATTTTTGGCATATATACTTTTTATTAAACGGTTTTGTTTAAAGACTTTTGTGATTTTATTTATCCTTAATGGCTGCTTTTAACATAACTTCCATCAAATGTGGTCAAAATTTTCCGACTACTGAAAATTGAAAGAAATACAAGGTTAGTTGGTTATACAAGGTTAATTGTGCCTGGTGTATATTCAAATACATTAGAAGTACTTACTTACCTTCGCTGAAACAGAAACTAGAATGAATGAGGAATGGCTGGAGAGGTGACATGGTGCTCTCTCCTACTGGCTAGTGCAGGTACTCACCGGACATGGATGTTTCGGTAAGTACCTGTATCGCCAACGCATGTGGAGCCAACGCCTGTGTGCCACGACTGCGGGAGCTGTCACGAGGATACCACACTCCACACATTAGTGGAGTGCTATGCGTGGGTGCAGCAGCGTGATGACCTCGTGGCAGCTATTGGTGTGGGTAGCCTCTCGGTGGAGACCATGGTTATTGCTATGGTCCAGAGCGAGAGTGCAATGAGAGGGGTTACGCCGCTTAGTACTGCAAAGCAGTGATGCTTGCAAAAGAAGCGGCGGAAAGAGAACGGGAGAGAGTTAGCACTCTTCCGTCCCTCAGAAGATGCACAAGGTGCCGGAGAGTGCAAAATGACTTCCGACTTCCAAGAGCGCTGGCCTGAGTGCGACAGACTGGACTATCTATCGCCCTAGCAGAAGCAGGCCCGAGACGGCTGACTAAATATGACGGGGGGGGGGGGGCACACATCATATTGGGGTCGCTTTGCTGAAAAGGCGGCCATATCTGCCGGGGTACACAGAGACTTCCTTTCTAGGGTACACCTGAGGCCCCGGTCATAAGACCCGTTGACGGAACACTGTGTGGTTTTAGTCGGTTCGAGTCCAACATACCACCTTACCCATTAGCCCCGGTAAGGTGATGACGTGTCCACACAAAAAAAAAAAGGTATGTAATTGTGAAGGCGTCTTCAAAAACTTTCCCTGTTCCGGAGGACGTTCGACTTCGATAAATTTGTCTCCCTAATAAATATAATAAAATAATTTCTTTCGAAAACAATTCGGAAATTATTTACTTATTAGTCATTATTCGAATAAACCATCTTAAACAATTTAAATATATATATATAGGATAGCTATATAGACAACTAATATACTACCAACTTATAATATTATTATACAATTTTCATTTATAGGTAATAATCAAATCGCCTCCATAGCTTTCTCTGTTCTCCTTATAATTACTGTAAAAGGCTGACCATGAAGCCACGCACAGTAATTTGACAGGACTTTAACATTTTTAAAATGTTATCTTTGTTTCCCATTGCATGGAAATACATAATAATATAAAGTTTATTTTAAATAACTTCTAAATAAAGTACCTATTGAACGTGCGCGCTAGCAAAACGGACCCTCTCGCATCGGCGCACAGCGCGTTATTAAAAACCGTTCAGGCGGTTTTGTACTAAACGTTAAAATTTCGTCAATGAAGTTCAATCGTGTGCACTCTTTGATCATGTTCGATCACGAAACTAAATGGCTTAAGTCTCAAATCTTATTTTGCTTATAAGTACAGTAATAATTGATTTAGAGAAAAAATATCTTGTGATTGGATAATAAACTATATTTTCGTACTGTGAATACTTATTTTAGACATAAAAGCCCAGTGATTTTGCTTTTATTTGAATAATCTTTAGAAAAAGACATGATTTTGGAAAAAAAAAATAATCGAGTGAAAATATATCAATTACGTAACTGTCTTGTTACGAATGGATAGAAAAAGAACCAATAAATCATATACTAAAGTTCCATTTTGATTGTATGTGTGCCTGTTGCAGAATATTAATGTTAACTAACATACAATGTAGGGAGCCTGCTCTTAATGACAGTTTCTATCTCAGTTGCACTATGAATGAATTTGCAACTGAATTTTTAAGTTTCCTTAATCAGTTAATGATACATATAACTTAAGAAGTATTTAATTTGTACTGATAAAACTTGAACTTAGAACTTCAAACAGCCGATGAGTTACTTACTCATCCGCTCTATTGTATGTTATTAATATTAGTATACAAACACACAGTGATTAATTTTATAAATTTATAACATACATTTTAATTAATTATTTTAAATCTTAACTTCTTAATGTTGACCGATATTCAGAAACATACATTTGAATTATGTAAATTTAAAAAAATATATGGACATATCGTAAAGATGAGTGGCCTTGATTTTTTTTTAAATAATTGAACATATGTACGCAAATAAACAAAAACATGTTTTGCAACTTGCGTAATTGAGATTGTAAGGTCAACCTGGGTATTCCCGAGTAAATACCAACTGAGCAAACAAATAAGTTCACCCTTTGTCTGATTATGTTAATTATGTTTTTTTAATGATTGTTTAAAGCCTATATAATCATACACATTGTCACGGTTGCCAATTGCTCACACTTAGCAACCGTCTGTGTATATACCTCGTGTGCCTAGAGATCTGTTCGACACTTTTTCTAATTATCCTTATTAACGAGTCACCATAATATGTATATGTAATGGTATGGACTTAATTTTTATCCTACTCAACATACAAGCCGGCGGAGAAAAATTAGATTAAGAAATAACATATTAGATTTATTGTTGCGTACTTATTTATTTAGGGTATCGAGTATGGTTACCAGGAAGCATTCGATTATTATGTATGAATAATGATTGTTGCTCGGATCGCGATAGACAAAAATGGAGACATAAAATCGTATTGTTGTGTCCGAATCGAACAATGAGAAAGGTTGACGCGTTTCCGTCCCTTTATTATTCATTTACAACCTTCCCTTTGTCGCGCGGCATCCTGTCGTACACGAAGTTTTTTTGACAGATAAATATTGTTTATCTTTTATTTCGTGGCCATACGATTGGCGATAAAAAATGTGGGGGTAAGTGATTCAGCTTTGAACTTTGTTGCTTATAATAAATAAAACCAACTATGTGAGTTTTTCTTCCAATCTGAAATACTGGATGACAAAAAGAAAAATATGTATTTTCTTCAAGGTTACTATGCACTTAGAAAGGTAAATTTTAAAGTACTGTTAAAATACTACTACTGTACTAGATATTTAAGACATCAACCGGGCAATGACAAATACTTATTCACACCGAATGTAAAAAAACACCCGATAAATGACTATAATAACGCAGTTGTACAAACTTCACATCAAATAAGTAATTACAATGACATTGTGTTCAAGACGTGTGAAGGTTTATCAATGAGTAGATAAGTTTAATGAGGAAATATGAACTGCAAATATTTCAACTGAACATCTATTTATTTGCCTGTTAAGTAAATTTTATATTATTTATTTTCAAAATAGGTTTTTGAACAGTAGTCAGCCTGGTTTATACTTTTCTGGTTATACATGCAATAAAATACCGTCTTTAACACTCGTTAGAGTAAATTGAAACAAGCATATAAAAATAATATTTACGTTGGAACTTTCTTAAGTCAAGAGAGTGTACCGCTTTAAAACTTGGCACTATTAGTAATCTTTTGAGAGTAAGTGTTATTTTAATACCTTCTCACAGCATGTAAACTACAATTAAACTTACATTAAAACGTTCTCTTGCGATTACTGGCAAAGTAAAACGAGTTTCCATGACCAAAAATTCCTTTATATTCGGATCTTTAAAAGAGAATAGCCATGTCGATCGAACGTAATAGGGATTAACCAAGACCAAGGCAAGATTTCCTGATCATGATCACAATGAAGTTTATTAGTACTCCGGCTCTTACTGTATTTAATCGAAGATAAGTATAAATAACGATATGATCAGACGATTTTTTACAAAATGAGGTCACATTGTAAGGTAAGTAATTACATATGGCAATACTACCTCACCTAATTTGTTTTGGTTTCATTTGTCTCAAAAACCGTCGGAGAACCGAAAAAGGGTCAGTTTAGTGCTACAATTCAATTGTATTTCAAGAAATGCTTTTATTTAATAGAAAGCAAATTCACAGTACGAAGCTCCTTCAATAACTCATTTTTTTTTTCATTTTGTTTAAAAAGACAACGCAAAAGGAATTATTTCTGTATCGTGTTGAACTTTAAATATGTACACACAGTGTCAGGGTAACTATTTTTGATAATACTTTTTTTTGGAGAGTGGAATCTAATCCATGACCTCTGGTTTAGCAGTCAGGGCTACCAACTATTAGATATACAGGTGAGTCAATTATTTGTAAGCTACTTTTATATTCAATTCAAATATATAACTTAATTTTCGTTTTTTTACATAAGGTAATGTTTCGTGGCCCAACACTTAGCTTCGCATGGTTAGCTCATGCCACTATTTGTATAAACATTGAGTTCTTTTTCAACTAATTGTTTTGTCCATTTTATCTAATTGATTAAAATTAACAAAGGAGTAGTGTAGTTGTGCGTTATCGTCATCTGCGGACCTAAATAAGCAGTTGCTTGATAAGGGATGACTCCATGCTAAACGATGTGCTATGACGCATTATATTGTAATGGGAGTGATATCTTTGTTAATAAATAACCCTTCTGTTTGGTCTTATATATTAGTAAGTGTTTAACATTTGAAAGTGAAAATAACTTCTAATGGCTGTGTTTAAGAAGTACGAAGTTTAACCTCCAGTACATATATTATATTTCCTTATCAAACTATGTGTGTAAGAATAAAAAATAAATGTTAGGATAATATATCCATAGGACGTGTAGGGACATACAAGTCTGTGTGCGTACATATATGTATCCGGCAATGTTTGTGTAAGGTATGACACCTTACACAAACATTGCCGGATACACGATTCTTTCTCATGATTTATAAAAAGAGCTAATTGCTTGCGAGCAGTCGGAATTGGTACCACTTGACTTAAACATAGACTCGAAATTCAACGTTAGTCTCCTTCGTCGATTTCGGCAATCAATATATGACTTATATAATAGTCTAGTATATAGACTCTCTGTAAGAAGATTATAGATATTCAATTAGATCTCTAAGATGATTACAACATCATGTATTATATAAATATGTTACGATCTAAAGGATCTTAGGCCTTTTTAAATGTTTTAGTACAAGAAGGTACATGGACACTAAAGATCATCGCTCTCATCGATGGAACACGTCTTATGTTTCTCCTGACACAGATTTTTGGGCAGGTTTCTGCTCAATTTGGATCCTCCATCTTAGAAACGAACTCAACTCTACAGAACTACCTGTACCTGCATATTGCGGTGTATTTTCAGGTTAATAGTTAATAGTGAGAAACCAGTGCCAAGAACTGGCAGTTTCTATTGATTCTATTGATGATGATTGATCTATGAAAAAAAAAACTACAAAACGTTTAACATTACCATCAGGCACTTTGATTCCTGTTATAAAAATGACGGAAATATTACGTAAAGTAAGTACTTTACATATTATATGTCACAGTTAAGTAACAAAACCGCTGTAATCCGCGTAAGACTCCAACATTATCATCGGGGAAGAGGATAACATTATCGCATGAGTAACATCCGGCCTGCGTACGCGCTTGCAGTTCATTGCACTTTAAACTTGCAGCTTTCAGCACTAGTTTTTATTGTTTTATGTTAATAAACTGAAAAAAAGTAAAACGTTTATACAGTGGTAGAGCCATGATTAGGCACTAATGGACCGGGCGGGCAGCACACTTACGACTCTTGAGTTGCAGGTTTCCATGGACGGCGGTTGTCACTTACCATCAGATGACCCGTCTGTTCGTCGGTACCACTATAGCATACAAAAAGCTTATAAGTCTCGTCTGATTTTTATTTTTGCAAGGTTTACCGGTAGAGTACACCTGTATGGTTTTCAAAAACATTCAAGCAACTGGACACAAAGAACACTTATACTCAAGACAATTATTTGTTGATCATAAAAAAATGTTTTTTCTGTGTGGAAATCGAACCTATGACCATGATCACTAGCCACTAGACTAACAGGCCAGTTTCAGAAATTAAAATATGCATTGCTATTACCACCTTGGCGTCTGTCCCTGGTCAAGATGACTTAGTATTAATTTATTTAACTTAATATATAATAGCTGCAGTATGACACACCGTCTGGATTTAGCCGGTTCGGTTACGACACATCGTAAAGAAGAGTCTGTCCAGAGCCTAACAGTAACCTACCTCAAATACAAAGCTCCGATCAGACCGGTGAATGTAAGCTAATATTTTCTTGGCTCTCTTATATGATTTCTTTTGGAAATAAAGTTTTCTTAGCCTTTTAATGTTTATTAATTTTAAGACTATAATTTGTCTTCAATGTATCATTGCAAAGGTCCCGGCTAGAGATTTAAAATGTTAGATTGTGCTTTTGCATTAAGGTCTCCAAAAGTTCAAAGTTCTTTTTAGAATAGGCCAATTTTATTTCTAAAGATTTTTATAAGACACCGTTCTTACTTACTTAGTTTCTGTTGTCATTACCGTTGTAAAAGCTACTATTAGTTTTCTCTTAAATAGAAAGCCCGATAACTTGAAATAACTAATCAATCCTTTATTTAAGTCACCGACTACGTCACATAAGCTTCAAAATATTATCGAAACATTTTTTTTGCTCATACTAAAGATTAAACATATCTAAATCATAAACCTATTTTTAGGGTTTAAGTACTGAAGTACATTTCTTAGTATTTGACATATTAAAAAAAATTAGGACTATTCACAAACATGTTTCGTAAAATTCCTCCGCATTATCGCCTACGGGTAGCGATCCTTTTGAATGGCAGTGCTTATCCGCGGTGCAAGGCAAAGGCCAGCCTTCTGGTCATGAGAAGTGTGAAATAAGTTCCAAGTGATTGTACTTTGTTAATCTGATCTTGCATAACCTGTTTTACTTTACGAAATGACATATAGTGCAACTGGTTAATTCAGGTCGAAGGTGTTGTTTGCATTTTTATAAGAAAAACTTTGCCTTATATTTGAATGGAAATAACCACAAACAAACTATTAAGGAAAAAATTATGAATGCTATGTATGTACCTATTTATATTTGTTATATACATACATTACATATACATGTTTATATACACATATATAAATAGTATATATTATATTAAAAACATATATTCAAGTCTATATAATAGTACACCTTAGACCGCCCTAAATCTGACATATGTAATAATATACCTAAGGTTGTCGGTAAGAAATCACCGTGAGTGATAAGATACAATTATTATATCGAAACATATGCAATCATGTCGGTATTTTTCAGTACTTTTATGGTGTAAACTAAAGAGATATAAAATAAATGAAATGTATGTATGACTGTGTTTCGTAACAAAGATTGTCGTTATATACATAGGTATTTTGCTCTTAGAAGCTCTAACTGTACAAGCTAAATAAAAGCTTTTGAACGTTTTGCTTTTACGTAACTGCACTTCAAAGACATGGTTCGGCAATCAGTCAACGAGCGACGCCGCGCTGTCTAATGAAACTCGTTACGTCACTGAGGTCGATGATCTAAGATGTAGTGTCTTATTACTGCTTGCTGATAACCTACCAGTAGTGCTTGTGCACTGGCTGCTGTATTCATATAGTTATAAGTATGCGCGGTATGGTACCCATCGCAATAGTCAACTCTAAGTCTATATAGTCGTGTCTAATTGAAACATGACTTGTTAACTACACGAAAGTGGTACACTACTTCACTTAGCACATCGTCAAATGCATAATATAATACCTACAAGTCTCGTTGATATTTACTTCACTGATCATGGTCACGGCTGTAATCAAATTAGACATATGAGACGTGTTTGTTGCTGGCAAATAAATAACTACTATTTAACGCTTTACATCACGTCAAGTGGGTCGCGAAAACACTGTGAAAAGAATACCAATTAAAGCACAGAATCTTTAGCTTAAGTAGCCTCTCGCTGGAGACCATGGTTATTGCTATGGTTCAGAGCGAGAGTACATGGGATTCCGCGGCTTCGTACTGCGAGGCAGTGATGCTTGCAAAAGAAGCGGCGGAAAGAGAACGGGAGAGAGTTAGTACTCTTCCGTCCCGCAGCAGACGCACTAGGTGCCGGAGAGTGCAAAATGACCTCCGACTTCCAAGAGTGCTGGCCTGAGTGCGACAGACTGGGCTATCTATCGCCCTAGCAGAAGCAGGCCCAAGATGGCTGCATGACGTGTTCCACGCGCGCCTGAATAAATATGAGGGGGGTGACACCATATTGGGGTCGCCTTGTTCAAAAGGCTGCCAGGTCTGCCGGGGTACACAGGGACTTCCTTTCTAGGGTACACCTGAGACCCCGGCCGTAAGACCCGTTGACGGAACACTGTGTGGTTTTAGTCAATTTTGACATACCACCTTACCCATCAGCCCCGGTGAAGGTGATGACCCCTGGGGGTTTCCACACAAAAAAAAAAGCGTAACTGCTTATTAAAACTTGTATTTTATCCAAGTGAATTAGTTAATGTATTAACACTAACAATAAATTCGGACTATTTTCATTCTATAAGACATTTGAGACCTCTGCCTTACCAATTTGGGGATATAGGCCTATGTATGACAATCATTTCTTCCTAAAATCTGTTTAAACAGTCGTATTTTTTCATTTTTTTTATTTTACTTAGAAATTTATTGATTACTATTCAAAGCTATAAAGTGGAGAAGTTAACTGCTACCTACCTCTTAGGGTGTTCTACATGAATGTGTGGTGAGTGTAACTTAGATAAGAAAGGTCCGTGCAAGTTCTCGTATCGCAGCACCACTCGATGCCAGTTATCACTACTACCGCTCTGGTTTCAATCCAGTTTCTATGGGGCTATTGTTCGATACTAGTAAATTGACCACTGCATAGGAAATAAAATTTTGTTCATTCTTTTATAGCGGCTGTGTCTATTCATGCGTGTAAAAGCTAATGATATCAAATATATACGATTAACTATAAGACTTTGGTCGGTAAAAGTTGTGTGTAACGACACATGGACGCATAATTATGTACTGTAATATTAAACATAAAAATGGTAATTTCGTAAAGTATTTTAACTCGTTTTAAGTAAAAACTTACATTAACTTATATTTACATAGTTAGTTATATTTATTGACTATTAGGCTATTGTTGTGCAGGTAATATATATACGAGATTAAAGCCGCATATAAACACTTACTATATATTTAACTGAAATAATAAACGATACGTATGCCCGTCAATAGTCCCTATTTTATTTTTTGATAATGTGAATGTAAAGATTTGCAAATGAAACAAATTATTCCACAATTGTATGAAAAAAATATATTAAATGGTTAAAGTTAAATAAACAAAACCATAGATATTTTGAAGCTAAATTGACTTTCAACACGCCAACGCACTTTGACCTCACTAAGCAAAGGGGTGATTTCTTTAGTAACGATAGTTACTAATTGTCACGGTGGAAACAGTGCGTTCAGACCGCTCGACTCCCACGTAGCAAACCCCATGGTGTAAGGTAAGGATTAAGAGATCTGAACAAGAAATCAAAACGACTCTCTAAATTCTTTTAACGGCTTATAGCTAATAGAAATTAAAACTTAGTAGTTTCGATTGCATCATTACGTTGTTTAAGTTTCTTAATTTATAATTAAGTGATGAAATAAGTCTGAAGGCTTGCACTGTATACTGTTCAAACAAGCCATAGACATAGCATAGAGCTTTCAAATTGTTTCTATTGCATTTTGTGCTCTTCTCGTTATGTATTAATCGAATTATATTAAATGAACTTACATCCTGTTTCATTAAATAGATGAGATATTTATATATTTATGGATAAAAAAAATGAGAGTAGATTAAGCTCGTGATGTATGTAAGGAAAGAAGCAAGTACCGGGTTGTGATCTTTGTCTACCCCGAAGGGAGAAAGACGTGAGCGTTTCTCTTCAACCTGGTTCTTCTTTAAGAACCGGGTATAATTAAATCTATAAGATTTTATAAGTGTATTCTTAGACACCCACGTTGTTAGAAGTCTTTATGAAATTGCATGTGCGATTTTCATTTCACTTTATTCTCTTTCGACTTATAACTTGCACCATTTGTCTGACAGTCGTCTACACTTATAAGCGTTTTATGACCTTTGATCGTCACTTACCGGATTTCAGCCATAACATGTGATACCTGTTCTCTGGTGTCGGTATTATTACCGTTACCATGTTGTTACCATTTACTGACATTACATGTACTTTGCTAGAAGTGTGAGATTATGTACTTCTGGCATTAAAAACGGTGTTCATGAACGAATAATGTTAATAGCTATGGTTGCGAATTACGTAATACAATGAACTTTGATCCGTGGATGAACAAATTGCAATAGTTTTTCCAAGAATCAGTACACTCCGCTAATTTGACGTATTATCAAAATATAATATGTATATGTACATGAGCATATCTATATATGTCTACTAGCGTTTGCCCGCTACTTTTAACCTACAATCAATAATCTTGTTTTGAAGCAGAGACACGGCAAAATGGAGCCAATGTTTGAAGTTAGAGCTTTAGCAATACATCTGTGAAAACTGCATTCAAATCCATTCAGTCGTTTTTGCGGGATGCGTGTACAAGCATACAGACAGATAGACAAATACTCTAAAAACTAACGAGCAGACGGGTCACCTGAAGGTAAGTGACTTCCGCCACCTGTGAGCACTTGCAACTCAAGAGTCACAAGAGTGCTATCCGCCGTTTAGGGTAGGGGAAAGTTAAGAGGGGAAAGAAGGGAAGGGAAAGAGAGGCGGTGGTAATACTCCGGTCGAGTCTGCCCATATGTGCCGAAGCAGGGCTGACCCACGTTAGGTCTAATAAAATAGTATACATATATATAATAGTAGTCTAAATCTATATAATGTATACAAATGTATTAGGTGTGTAATTTAATCAGTGTATACAAATATATGTTTGATACGTTTACGTATATATGTATTTACATACTCCACGTGTCTACATATTTGTTCTATGAGATATGTAGCTCCTTTGACCATCTACAGTATACCACAATGTATCTCTTTTTGTCACCGCTGTTTCAATATAAAGGAAGTCTGGAAGATGTCACTCTCAACGATAATACCGCCTATTGTACTTATAGCCTCTTATATACCCATGTATATATAATGTGGTGTGTAATAAATAATTTTCTACTGACTGTCGCATTACTATCATGCATGTAACGATATGCTATAGTCGTTAGTCAAAAATTGTTTTAAGAGGCTTAAGATTCTTGGTCTCCTGAGTATTATTAAAAAGGAAATGCTTTACAAACAGCTCACTTATACAGAAAATGGTAATGAAAGATTGACGGAAACACATATTTATGAGTTGAAAGCTGCTATCAATCAAACCTAACACCAGGTTTCTAAATCATAAAAGTACGCTACAAAACGTAATTTATAATAATAAACGTAAAAGAGAATTTAGAGTACTTTTCAATTATTGTTCGATAAATCTAAGTGAACATTCAAATACCCTGTTTAAGGTATGGTTCTGAGAACTAAAACAAATATAATTAATCTTTCTTGATCGGTCTATATTTTCTATGAATTATTATTGTTTGTTAGTTAATTTTGCAATGCCTGAAAAAGGCTACCAAGCATGTACTCCTTAATTTATAAGGACACATACATATATATAAAATTACTATTGGAATGCAAATATACACTTTTACTTTGACTTTGACTTTGTTCGTGATTTTTTGACGAATGTCCATCAGATGGTGCTCTTGTGTTGTTTGCAAATGTAAAATCTCGAAGCCCTTTGCTTAGCAGTATACTCTTGTGTTTGCAATTTAATAAACTTCCTTCAAATATTCTTCAATAGATGTTTTTATCTCATTTGAGTAAAAGTAGTTTTCAAAATTTGCAAATACGTTTCTCGAACACATACGTTTTTCTGAATTTGAAGTAGAACACCAGGAAATAATAAAATTAAACTTACTGAAACACATACTATTTTGTTTTAATGTATCAGAACCATGCTTTAAAAAAACCCTAAAAATAACAATAAATTGTATATAATTCATATAGGCTGTGATCTGGGACGGTACTTTAAATAACTTTATGTAGAAAACTTTTGCCCCTGTTGCTTTATTATCCTATCCTTTTTCAATTTTAACGAAGCTTTCAACCTTTCACTCGCATATGAGATAATAATGTACGTGAGCAGGACGCAAAGTTTTTTTATAGCATAAGTCCATATTAAGGCCTTGATAAATGTACCATTAACATTCCAAGAGTTAGCGGATGGCTGTCTGTCATCTTATAGGATTAGTGGTCAAAATTAGGGAGGAGAGGTGTTTTACGTATAAAAGTCTTAATTGACATTTTATCTAAGAAGCGTGAAACATACGGGAAGCGTTAGTTTTTTTTTACTTAAATTAGCGTTAACTTAGTTTAGTTTAATCGTATTAGCAAATAGTTCCACCTAATTAGGGATAAATGCCTTATTAAAAACAAAAAATAGTTTATGCATATACCATAATACGTATTACTAAGATTGGCTTTATGTTTACTTTCAACTTTATATCGTAGTACGCGGAAATTTAAAATTTATTACACGAAGTAGGTAGAGATAGACCGCAAGGAGCTTTTGCGTATGTTGGTAAGGCATTTAATCTATGTGATACGATTACTCTTCACAGTTAAAGTTGGGATTTATTTCACGCAGAAAACAGAGACTTGTCACTAGATCCTAAATTAATTATACCTCTTTTTACTAATAATCGTAATACTGTGATACAATATATTCCGAGAACATCATTCCAAGAAAACCCATGTTTGGAATATGCTGTTAATACCGAAATATAAATATTAAAAATGCGTTAATATTACTGAGAATATATAATAAACAAGTTTTCCAGTATTCATTTCTCTTATTTTTTTAATTGAGTTTGTTACTTACCAATGTCATTTCTTATTGAATTAAAGATTCTCAAGGAATTCGCAGGGTATACTTATATATTTTCAATTTTATTGCAGAATTAAATATGTAATGTTTTTATTTTTATAGAATACAAACGAACTTTTTACTTAAATAACAAAAACACTGCCAGAATAAAACAAAAATACGCTATTGACATATCAATGTTAATAGTCCTTATTTAATTTGAATCACTATCTATAGGCGAAATTTAACAAGAATTTAATTAATTACCGTAACGGTTGTAAACTTGACACAGTTTTTGCAGAGAATATAAAGTACTAGCTTTTTGAGTGATTCATTAGACTACACAAATCTTAAGTTAAACATGACTTTGGATTATGTAAATAGAGAGAATTCTAAGTTTTTTTTTTTTACGGAACGTCGACAGCCCCGAAGATAAGAGTCCTCACTAATCTTGCGAGTCGGCTAATAAATTAGATAAGTCTTTTACGAGAGTAGTGGTATCCGTCTGAGAAGGTTATTTATATGCAACTAATGAGTATAATGTTTCTCGTTTTTATGTTGTGTTCTTCTTTAAGTCCGAGACCTGAGTTTGAATGTTGGCTATTATTGCTATATTGACAAAACAGGACAAACTTCTGCGTAGTCAAACCATATCAATGTAACTCAAAGACAATGCCAGGGTCTATTTTTTATTTTATAGAATAACTAAAAAAAACACAGTGGATGGATGCGGACTGTCCAAGAACCTCGTAATTGGCACTCCTTGGTAGAGGCCTTCGTCCAGCAGTAGACGTCGAGAGGTTGACGATGATGATACTAAAAAAAACGTATTTTTTCAAAACTACATTTATTGATCAACACTAATTCATCGGATTTAAACTTGCATTTGTCGAAAGTAAAACTAATAAGATCGAGTTGCAAATATGTAGGTTAGATCTTTATGTGGTAGCCTCGTTCCCCAGAAAGTTGTAAAGTCAAAAGTGTGGTACTAATTCAGGCAGAATTAAAATAATGAGACTATTATTTTATTTGGTGTTCTAAGCAGTTTCTTGTTTTGTTTCTCTCGTTCTTGCAGAAAAAAAAATGTCATAAGACACTCTCATTACTGGCATTGTTAATTTTGTTATTTATAACGTGTATAATGTATATTTTTAAAGGAAATACACTTGTCCACTAATTCCACAAAAAACATACATATATTTCTATCTATTATATCTGCTTAAGCTGCATAAACTGCGAGTAATTACAAAACATGCTAAGAAATTAGCTTTAGTCCATTTTGTGGTAAAGTTTTGTTGCTTGTTAATTTTAAAATAGGTACGAGTATATTAAAAATTATTAATATATGACTAACATTAAATAAAACTTTTAATCACTATGATACACGTTATAAATAAAAAACCTGGTATAAATAAAAAATATAACATCTTTTTCGTACTTGTACACTACTTATTTGATACAAATTATAAGTAAAAGGATAAACACGACATTTTTAATATAAAAACTTGAATTTGGTCCCACTAACGTCAGGGGAACTAGCCTATTGCCATTTACCGGGCTTTTATGACAACATATGTACATACTGTCTGATAGAAAACAGTCCAATCCCTAAGTAAGAGAGGCAGTGGCTCTATTTTACTCCGCCGAGAACGACACGGTTATCCCGCGAGTATTTCTTTACCTTCCTTTATTTTATAAGTAATGAATATCATTAAACATTTTACTAAAAGAAAATGTATATGTTTTAAGGGAACAAACTCAGAAACTACGAAACTATTACAATGCTTGGGTTCTCCGTACATCAAATCCATTCTGATTTTTAGATACATAATTTATTTTAGATAAGTATCAATGTCTTAGATATATTAATATAACTACCCATCAGGCTATCGTACTTCAGTTAAATACTATAAATGTATCATTAAAAAAACAAACGAACAGACCACCTGATGGTAAGTGACAACCACCGTCCCGCAACTCAAGAGCCTCAAGTAGGGTGCCCGCTTTTCTGGATGATAAGGGATAGGGGGATGCGGGAAGTGGTAAAAGGAGAGAAGGGATGAAGAGAAGGGAAAGAGGTGTAAGGGAATTGGGCTTCCGGAAACTTCACCAATTTCGGGGAAATGTAACGCAAGCGATGCTTTACAACTGATTCATTGTAAGGCCGTGGTATCACACCAGTCGAGCCGGCAGATTCGTGCCTAATTATGACTTTTCCACGATACATATTTCACTCTCACTTGAAATAAGACTTAAGATTATTAAAATTAGCAATTAAATGTCATTTTGATCTTTGCTTCCGACACACCTTGTGTCATCATTACCTGCGATATCAGTGGTCTAAAAAAAAATTGACTAGAATTATACTCCATATTCTTTTCTCTGAAGCTCTACTGGTTTCTGGTGTCTGCCTGAATCTTGTTATAAAATACATACACATCGTGTCCTAGAAAATGGAACACTTATTCCAACTACTGAAAATTTATATCTCTATTATGCAGTTGCAAGAATAAATGTAAAAAAGAAACAACCCGTTTAAAAGTTATGAACTTATTAATTTCCAGGAACATATTTTTACTTCACTTATATGTTCAGTTGTTATACATAAGTATTCCATTTTCTGGGACACGCTGTATCAGATTTCATACTACATAACATATCAGTTTTAAGATACTTTGTGAACTATGAAGAACTATTTATACAAAGTCAAATATCCAATGTGGCGAGCAGGTGTAGAGCAGGACATCGATGTATTGTTAAAAACAGGATCGTCAAGCAATTTATTGTAGATAACCTATCATGAGCCTAGAACCAGTCTTCAGTGGTCATAAACAAGCTGACGACTTGCACTGTGGGATTGTTGAATTCCATAGAAAAACTCATTCCTTTTTCGTTCTCGTTAAGGTCAACCTTTTTCAGCCTTTTTTACCTACCAAATAATTACGTAAGTTTTTTATTAAATATTTTTTTTTTATTGTTGCCTACAAAAATGACTCCCCTCTGCCCGATGGAAAGCAATAAGTGGAGTGCTGGGAGGGGAAAGAAGAGAGGGGGTATGAGGAGCGAAGAAAGGGTATAGGGGGAGTTGGGCCTCTGGAAACCTCACTAATTTCGGGGAAACGCAACGCAAGCTTTAATTGACAACCGGTTTTCCGTGAGGTCGTGGTATTTCACCGGTCGAGCTGGCCCATTCATGCCTTAGCGTGGCTGGTCTGTCTAATTATTTCTGTTTTTCTTACGCGAGCTTACCTTGCAATGGGTGAATCTGTCATTTAGATAGTTTGTCTGTGCTCTGCTTATGATCTGTTAGTCATTGAGATATGGTTAATTACAGAAGGGTACCAAATCATACTTTATTGCATTGAAATCAAGTAGATATACATGAATTTCACACTATCCAGAATAATATTTAGGTGGAGAAGGTATTTACGGTTTATTCCAACCAAGAATAATCTGTCCATAGATCAAAACTATAAGAAATATTTGTAGCACACGGTTCGAGCGTCATTCAAATAACTAAGTTAAATTTATAGTTGAATTATATAATTATATCCAAATTGATAGACTACGACTATCGATCGATAAAAATTATCACGTATCAAATGTGGGTTTGGCTTTTAAACGTCATATAGCTTAGGGCTGACAAGTACCGTCATTATGTAAAATTGTATGATTAAACGAATAAGATCACGTCTTTTGGAAATTGTTTTTCATTTCAATATTTCTTTAATATGTTTTACAAAATTGTGCATCTATATTAATTGATATACGGATAAAAAATACTGTTGTTGTTGTTACACAATAGTTAAAAGAAAAATAACTAATTGAATCATGAATATTTAATTTTAAAATCTTTGTTTGTTAAACCAACATATCATGGCATAAGCTTTCTATGTTTATTAATAACGTGTTACACTTTTATTTATGCATTTAATATCTATATTTCTTAACATAATTGTTGCTTTCTATATTTAACTTAAAAATCTGACAGCCCTGTATGAAACCCACAGAAAGTTGAGCAGAAGCACCCAGAGGCTCTATAGCTATACAACAGTGATTAGATCGATGTTAGTACAGACTGTAAACTGTTAAGCGAACGCGAAAGTTGTACATTTAACTGACGACTGCTTTTTCATAGGTATTGATTGATGCGAGTATCCGTTAGGTGTAAAGTCTGTCATCAGAGAAAGGCGACGAAAGCGATTGTGTTCAATTACTCTCGTATTAAGCCGTACGTACGGCTTATGCCAATGTTAAGATCAAATAACCCTAGATTAATCTCTCGCTAAGATTAAAAATATTACTCGTTTCTGTGTTGAAATATTCGTGTGTTTAATATTATGATATAGATTTTTATAAATCATAGTATTATAGCTAATAAATTTATTTTACTTACAAACATAAATATGCTAACTCCTTATTCCAGTCCAGGGTAGGCAGAGACGTAAACTATTAAGCCGTTTAGGCTTCAGTACGTGACAAGGAAACATATGCATACTTATACTAGTACTCGAAGAACATAGCCCTCCTTCTTGCGCATGAGGATATAAGTGATATTAGGTATTCGGACTTATAGACAGTTCTTTCTAGTTAAATCTATCCACGAATTAAATATGTCGTATAATTCCAAATTAATAGCATATATAAATTGTATAATTATACTATATAACGCGTGGATGGATTAAATAGATAGAGAAAACTTTTCTCATTCTCATCTGATATTTTGTACTCTCGACGTAGCCATTGTTATAAAAAATCGTTTACATTTTGCACTGGTCTGGTGTATTTTTCTGTCATGTGTCTAAATAATATGCGACGCACGTGCTCGAAGTAAACCACATGTCATGTTCAAATGATTCAATTGTTTGTTCTAGACGCCCCTTGTCCTTTGTTCATCTATTATAACACTTTTGCATTGTAAAGACAAGGAAATATTTTAAACTTTTTATTTGACAGTGACACTTTTTTTGCAAAGTCAGTCATTTATCATGCATTTTTGAATGACATTGTTACCCATTGAAGAAAAGAAAAGAACGGCAACGTGTAAGCTAACAATAACGTTCAGACTATACTTACACGAATTTACGCCTGCGTTCCAGATTGAAACAAGCAAGTGTTTGTTAAACACTCAACTTTAACTTGTCAACTCCAAAGATAATTGATATCATTTAAGTAATAGAAGGTACTCACGTAACTGATACTAAAGGTGCATATTATTGCTGAATGAATAATTAATAAATAATAATAATGATGAATATGCTTTTTAGGGTTCCGTACCTCAAAAGCTAAAAAAATAAACACTTATAAGATCACTCTCTTGTCCGTATGTCCGCCCTGTCCGTCTGCCTGTCAATGTGTCACCAAAAAAAAAAACCAGTTGAAAAGTAAAGGGTGTACCCATACATACATAGTCGACGCAAATTAAGATTGTGTCCCGATACACACATAGTTGACCCCATTGGGGAGGGCGAAGGGGTCTGTTGGACTCTTACCGACTAAAAACCACCCCGGTGTTCCTCTTCTTGGGAGGGGGGGATGTTCTTTTGCCAACTCCCAGCATTGACTCAACTCTTGTCACCCGTTGGGATCGTCAACCTTCGGTCGCAGTCCTCCAAGAAGCACGCACGGAACACTGCGAGCTGCCTCTGCCTCTGCTGCTCGGCGCACGAGTTGAACTCGCACTTGACCGTTTTTTCCCGCTAGACAGCGACATATCTAAATCTATACAGTTAATATCTTTCATTTTTAACTACGCAATGCATCGTTCTTAGAATGTTCGTATCTTTTTGATTTTTACCCGTTACACAAACTGATCTCATTTAACAGGAAAGTGTACTGGCAATGAGTAATAGTACTGATCACTTGGTATCGCTCTAATGCCTCTCGGCTATACCAATACAATTGACCTCTGATACTAACTTAGAACAATATAAATTGACATACATAGTTACAAATATATTCCTGGTAATGATAATGAATTATTGTAGTTTACTCAGAGGTCGTCACTATTCTGTGCTTTTGCTTGTTTATTGTATAGTTTTCTAGTCCAAGCCAGCAGATTTGTTAATTCTGTCTGCTAGGCTTTGCTATTTTATGTATATTATTCACGGAATGCTCATAAAAGCGGTTTAGCGTATGGTTTCTACTTACACGTGTCCTTGAAAACGAAATTTACTAAGAACTTAGTATAAAATGTTATTAACAATACAATCACCCGATTCATGGTTTTTTTTTTTTTTTTTTTTTTTTTTTTTTTTTTTTTTTCGTGTGGAAACCCCCACGGGTCATCACCTCACCAGAGCTGACGGTGAGGTGGTATGTCGGACTCGAACCGACTAAAACCACACGGTGTTGCGTCATGAGAGCGTCTATTGCTAGGGACCCGGGATACCCTCGAAGGAAACATCCGGGAACCCCAGCAGACCTTGGCCACCTGCAAGGTAGCAGGCGACCACACTTTGGAATATGGGGGCCTTACGCCCCCCACATCAAATAGGCGCGCGTGGAACACGTACGTCACGCCACCGTCTCAGGCCTGCTTCTGCTGGGGTAACGGTCAGCCCAGCCCGATACCCCCAGGCCAGCGCTTATGGAGGTCGGAGATCAGTATTTGCTCTCCGACGTCTGGTGCGTCTTCTGCGGGATGGGAGAGTACTTGTCCTCTCCCTTTCCCGTTCCGCCGCCTCTTTGGCCAACATCACCTCCTCGCAAACCCGATTCATGGTACGCGTTTTCATGAAATGGTAATTGCATTGTTAGTACATCATTTAATGATGTACTCACTACGTAGGTTGTACTATTTTAGAGTTTTTTTTATTAAATGTGTAGAGTAAATTATTGAACTGATACCAGACTAAACATAGAATATGTACAAAGTTTAATATACAAACATTTACTAAAAGTCAGTTTTTTTACGTTGTTCTTGTTCTAACGAAAAAAACTTTGAAAAAAAGTTATAATCTTTTATTATTATTCTTTTGTCAAACTTTGCTTAATTGATTATAAAGAAACTTTGTAATATATAATATAAAAGTATGACTTCGTCCTGTTCGCCATGGAGACGGTGGGTCCGTTGGGCTCTGAGGCCAAAAAGTTCTTGGCCGATTGGGGGCGCCGACTGCGGAGTATAGCATAATGTCTGACCTTAAACATCGCTATATGCATACAACGGGGAAACGCCGCCAGCCTCATGGGTACGTTTGGTCGGGGGGGACGCATTTTTAATGGCATAAAATTTAAAATATAGTGTAAATTTTACAATGTTATGAAAGGGTCTAGGTATAAAAGAAAATGGATTTGTTGATATAAATTTTATTTTATTTATTTTGATACTGATTAACAAAGAATTTAAAGAGAAAAATAGCAAAATGAAGTCACATTTGTATGAAGATCCGTGACAGCTAGTGTTATAATTTTATACATGCTTAATGCGTGAAGAGCAACAGTACAATTTTAATTTTAAATGTGACCGGTGATTTATCAACAGGAACACTCTGAATGAGTTTCAATGTTAGTTTCAATGCCAAATTAGTGATATATGTATTTCCATTTATTATATTATATTATGCGATTGTTAAAAACTGCTCTAGGGTAAGGTAAATAACTATCACTACCACTACTATCTACAACTCAAGAGTCATAACTTCACTGGCGGGTTGCACCTAAGGTTATCGGAACGTCACTTACTCGGTGAAACACCCAACCTAATAACCGGTTTTCTGTGAGGCCGTAGTGGTACTCCGGTCGCGCCGGCCCATGCGTACCATTGTACTTATAATTTACTCCATATATCGTGTATAGGCAATATGCATTGATGTTGTATTGCTCTCCGTAAACATTCTATCACTTATTGATCATTCAATGATTGCTGATGTATAGGGTCAGAAACGATGCATCGTTTTAATTAAGAGTAATAAATGCAGTACACGTTCTAACTATTGGTCTTTCAATACGAGTTCTTGCCGCTATTCACTCATTTTGAAGTTTTGCGTTGGTAATTATATTTTTTCTTAAATATTTAGATTTACTTAAACATAAAAAGTATGGTTGTGCACTATAACATGATTTATATTGACAAACTCGTTGCATACACCTTAGCACGTCACCATTTGCAATTAGTGTCTCGTGAACTCATATCACAGATCTTATCACCAAGTTTATTTTTATTTTTATTATATATATATATATATATATAGATGAGTAACATAACAACACTGATCTTAAAATAATTACAAATTAAGAAGGGTTCAGATAGCTCCGGGATTGTACTCTATAAGGCGCAGTGTATATTATTTCTTTGATATATACCATAGGCAATATTAAAACATTTTAATTTTATTTTTAAAAGGATGTTTTTATCAACACTCTTGTCTATTCTAAATTTAAAATGGAAAGAACCTTGGCAATGACTAGAACAGACATTACGCAATCAAAAACAAATAGAAACGCATCGATGCGACGTCGGCGTGTTGGGACAAAACCTTGGAAAGCTTCCGAGAGCGTACTCACTAGATCTGTTGCACGCTGCGTTTTCTATGCTTAATCAAACGAATTAAAAATAAATACATATAAAGAAAAATATCTTAGTTATATATATATACATAACTACGTTTATACATAGTAGAGCTGTGTAGTGGATAGATGGCTACTCTTTCAAAAAAAAAATGTATTTCAATTTTTTATCAAAAAAAAAAAATATTATAACATACCAGGTACAAAAAAGTATAAAGCTAAAATAAATGTTAGTTAAAGCAGAAAAAAACGATAAAATAGGTAAAAAAAGGGTTTTTATCGTTTTGGCGTTATTTAATTAAAGTCAATCAACTAATACCAATCTAGACTCTCTAATCTATTAAGTGTAGTGCGTAAACCAGGACACATGTAGGCTCCGTTCACACCGCACAGCCAGGTCGAGACGAAGGCTTGCCGGTCCGGAACGATACTCGATACGGTAGTTGATCGCGCCGTCATCGGGTTACCGACCACCAACATATTTTTACACTCAAAGATCCAACGACATATTCTATAAACGACCTTTTTTCTTAGAGCATAAAGACCAGTTACGTATGATTGGTTAGAGATGTAGTTTTGTTTAGAGCACGATCTTAGTGGCGTCGCGCCAGAACTATTTTACCTATATAATCTGAAATGTGGTCTATAGACTTTAATTAATGTCTAGCTAGAATGCTATTAGAGTACTAGATTTTTTTATTGTTTTATCAATTTAAATGTTTCTCACGAAGGTATTTCTTTCTCGTTTGTCATTTTAACGTTAAAGTAAATTTTATATTTCGTTTGAGTCTGGGTTCCCATCCAGGCTCTGCTCCGTATCGGATCATTAGTGCGGACTTTATAAACGAACCATTATAGCTATTCCGAGCCGATTCCTTATGATATAATCTTCCTTTTATCTGCTCACTCCGAGATTTTGTTTCTCTACCTATATCACCAACTAAATCATGAGAAGTGAACTAAGATTATTCAAAAACAATATTAAATATTTAAATTAAAATCTTATTCTATCCTTTCAGTTCTTCAATGAATTTAATAAAGATGGCTGATATTGACGCAGTCGGGCTTTTTGTTTTTTATTTTTTTTTATTTTGATTTTCCCAGTGTCACTCTCACGACTAAGACGAATCTATTGAACACTCAGATAGAAATACGATAAGCCGTTTAGGCTCTAGGGCGTGCCCAAGAAATATACAGTATACATACATACATACGTACATACATACATGCATACACTCAAAAACATAACCCTCCTTCTTTCGCAGTCGGGTAAAATATATATGCTCAAATGCCCCATTTTCTTAATAGTTATAATTCCTTACATAAAAAACAATTCGATTTTAAAAAGGTTCGCTCTATAATTGATGCCGGTGTAGTAAAACATATCTTTGATGAATGGGAGGATTCTCACGATGCCCTAAGTATTTTTTGGGATTAATCCAAAGCATTGTGCTGTTCATGACTCTTGATCAGGAAATTATATAATTACGGTATTCTTATCTAAGTACCTAATTCAGAAAGTCGATATTAATGTTAGACTATCTCTGGGTTCTGTGGGTAACATGAGAATTTGACAGGGTTCTTTACTAGGATCTTTCTTATTCTTAGTTAAATTAACGATATAATTCATATTATTAAGAACCGGCACTAGATAGTGCTGTTTGCAGATAATACTTCACTTTTATTTAAACTGAAACGTATGACTACAAACTTTGACGATGTAAACCGCGCTGTTTCCATAGACAAAGTGAAAGTCGTTCACTGGTTTAACGTTAAAAATTTACTTCTTAATGGAAAAAAAGAATTAAATGTTTTCGATTCACTACTTCAAACGTTAAACAGGTAAAATGTCCGATAATTATTAAAGAAGATGAATTGGAACTAGTAGATACCACACAACTTTTAGGCATTACTCTTGATTCATAACCTTCTATGGGGCTCACATATTGATATATTTGTCGAATAGCCTCAGCTCTGCAGCATTCTTAGTTAGAAAAATTGAATTTAAAAATGAAATGACTGATATTGAAACAACCAGATTAGTTTACTTTTCTTATTTTTCATATTATAATGACTTAGAGTATTTTACTGTTGGGCAATGCCTCTCATATTCAGTCTGTCTTTGTGCTGCAGAAGGAGGCTTTCCGCCCTCCCAGTTTATAATTTAGATGATCGTTATTCGCTAGCACAGAAATTCATAGAAACAAACATAATGACAGCAGCATGTCAGCACATCTCTGAAAATATATTTACTTTCATATAAATAAAGTTAAGTTTATTAAAAAATATATATATACACTCTTATAGCGCTCGTAATAAACATTTTGTTGTACCTGCCTCAGGGCTCTAAAAAAGTTAAATGTCATTTCTAGATCAAGCGAAGTTATAATACACTCCTAATTATATACAAACTTTAAGTCTAAACAAATTTAAGGCCACTGTAAAATTAAAGTTGTGCTTTAGAGGCGGCTTACATGGAAGATAGAATTGCTTGGGAATGAACTGTTAGAGATTCACAGGCTATATATTTCATTTCATTTTTTATCTTCTTTTTATATATTAGTTATAGTTCAAAACAGACATGTATTTAAATATTTCATCTTTTTAATATTAATTTCACAATTGAGAAGACAACTTATAGTTGCGGTTGCTGTGTGCATTGATCTATAATTTTAAATATTTTAATGAGACTCTTTCAAAGCAATTTTATGAAATAAAGATAGAGATAATAAAGATATGAAATATGAATTATAATTTGAATTTAATGCATGTTTTTTTTTTGTGATTAAAATATTAAATTACAAAAAATTGGGTATTTTTTTTGAACTATTTTTTTAAAATATGGAATAAAAAACAATACAGTCGTGAATTTAGAAATTATTATACGTATATCAACAACATTCATGTCCGCAACAGTATCGGCAACATTTTAACCGATATTATGATACTACATACTTTGTTATGAGGTGTGCAAGGCTTTTAATTCCCACACTATATTGATTAATGACTCCGTTATCGTATAGTAGTTATCATACAGGTAGTTTATATTTTGTAAATGAAGTCTATTAGTTTTCAGGTCTAAGCTACGCTTACTTACGAGACAGTTTTAATTGTAATCTTCTCTCGGTGTACGGTTTTTACAATTAGCCTAATATTATGTTTGTTACAAACATAATATTAGGCTAATTGTAAAATATTCGATAGACCTGGAGACCCGTAACACAGGTACATAAATACGGGCACCAGTCACAAATGCGTTGTTACCTATTGTATTAGTCATAATGATATATTTTTCATTTATAAAGAGAGAAAATATAAATAATAACAAAATAAATATATATATAATTAAGTTTAGGTACGTATTTCAATTAAGTACTTGCCATTTTATTTAAGTTATTTGGTCACCTTAACATTATTTTTTTCTTTTCCTCTATCACGGGCTAGTTCACTGCTTACCAGCCATCTCCTCTTTCGAGTAGTCCAACCATCTTTTGTTTGGTCTTCTCAGTATGATATATTGTTTTTGTAAATATCTATTGACGTAAAGTGGAAATTTGTTAATCTTTGTACGTTTATTATCAATCCAATAGAACAATTTCGGTTTTATCGGAAACCTGCTGTGTACAATACTTTACTATTGTTTTAACGCTGAGAAAGCGCACATAAGACAGATTCTTCTCGTCTGTCTTGTCTGTCTTTAAGATAATCATCGAAAACTGCTAAAAAACTCCTTACAGTTCTAATACATAAAAATAATCATTGTGTTAGTGCTTGAAGTATTCCACTAACAAATATTTAGGCAAACTATTCATATTATAGTGCGTTCGTGACAATATGCACGATTAAACTCTTTCAACGACGTGACATTTGATTCCTGTAGAAAATTCCTGTGGAGAGAAAGGTTAATATGTCTACATAATTTCAGCTTATATATGTACTTATGTGTACATGTAGAGATGTAGTCACGATTTAGAAAAGATGCAGTTTCTATATAAAGTGAAATTTGTATGATAAATGGCAACATCATATGATAATACAGACCACCCGCGTTGTCGACTGACTAATTTGTCACTTGAAAATCGAAGCAGCAAACCTTTAACGCGTCCAAATGTAAATTGCATCTCTAAGTAAATAGAAATTAGGATCATTTTTCTTTGATAACCCTTGAAAATCCTGCTTAACTAATGGAGGTTACAAGTCATAACAAACATTATCTATTAAAATGAATGAAGAGATCGAATTGAACTTAGGAAATAGAAATCCATTGACACTACATTACCGTCTCAAATTGATGAGGAGGTAATTTAACCGTTGGACTTCGAAGGTTAGAATGGTATCATAAATTGGTAAGTAATGATCAAAGGTCCTAGAGATGATACATGATGCGTTTATTATATTTTAAATAATAATAAATTTAATTAACATCAATATAATTTGATGAGAAGACTAAGTAGAGGTATACATAGATAGATAACAACTTAATGCTAAATGCAGCGTCTTCCAGGTGGACCAGCAGCGTTGATTTTGAGGCCTATGTACAGAAGTAGATTAGAATAAGTGTATTGCAATTCATTTATGGACACTGTACGTATGACATCACTAGTGTAATATTGCCAGGCATTGATAACCGAATTAGTAATCATCATCGTCATCGTCATTAGCCTACCTCAGTCCACTGCTGGACATAGGCCTTTCCCATTGCACGCCACTTCGATCTATTTTCGGCTTCTGGCATCCAGCTCCTGCCAGCCATCTTGCGCAAATCGTCACTCCACCTGGCCTGTGGGCGTCCGACGCTACGTTTGCCGAGATGCGGTCTCCACTCAAGAACTCGTTTTCCCCAATGCTCGTCGGTTCTGCGGCTAATATGGCCAGCCCACTGGCACTTCAGCCTGTTGATCCGGTGGGCTATGTCGATTACTCTGGTTTTCTGCCGGATCACCTCATTTCTGATGCGATCCTTTAAATAAACACCGCGCATAGCCCTTTCCATAGCATGCTGAGCAACTTAGAGCTTTTGGACCAGCCGTACCGTAAGTGTCCACGTTTCGGCTCTGTATGTCATGACGGGTAGGACACACTCATTGAAGACTTAGTAATAACAATAATCGTTAACTGTACTACATTAAACTGAGTTTACATATACAATTGGTAAAGAAAAATAATGGAACGCTACTTTGGTATACCCTATTGCAGGGATGGAACAACCAAACCTAAAAATAAAAATGTACCTTTTTAATACATTTTTCAATAATTTGGTTTCAACATACGTAACAACTTGATATTTTAAAGCCATTCAGCATTAAAATTTTAGTGGGAAACTAAAAGCAGCCTTCTAAGGCCTTAATTACACAGGTTACTTGGACAATTCACCGTGAAAGTAATTTTAAATCGATTTTTAAATAGTCACGGTCGTGTTTTCAATCAAATCACCATCAATTACGTTCATCGTATTATTTATTCGATAATAATTAATTGTATTCATTTGTGAATGTTTATTCAATATGATCGTATTATGATAGATTATTATATTTTTGTATCCGAGAAAGCTTGCTCTCATCAATAGATGAAATAACCGGTATGTATGTATGTAACCCATGTAATTATACTCAAAACTTTCCATATAGAAGAAAAGATTTAAGTGGAAAACAGGGTTGTGATTCGTTACTAGCTGGTCGACACGATTCCCTTCATAATTGAAACAAGTGACAGTTAATTTCTAGATACTATAATATGAGTGGGCTGATAAGACTCGTGTCAGGGGTTCAGTAGATACTTTGATTTATAATGAATTTACCAAAAGTATCACCTTTTTAGTAGCTACTGTCCCGCTGTTGAGACAGTGTGAGACATTTATTGCTCTTAAACGTTCTGCAAAGATTGGGCTAACAAATGCAAAAGGAACTTTTTAAATATAACTAGTGGTTGCGTAGCATATATTTTATTATAGCAGTACAGATATTTCAGAGGACACCGAATTGGCTGAGGAACTAGTTATCGTGTTTAGGTGATTGAAGACATTAGGCTCCGATTTAGATCACGTTGACCATCAATAAAAGGCCCAATGACATCCTTTCTATTATTGGAACTCATATTAAATACTAGTATGTACGCCAACAACAATACAGCTTGTATGTTTTGGAATGGTTTTTGAATGCTTGATCATATAACTAATATTAATACTTACTAAATTATAATAAATAGGATACACAGTGATCCAGACCTTTCATTCTGTATGGAAATAATTTCACAATGACACAAAGACTTCTACACATACCTACGTTTTTTTTTTTTTTTTTTTCCTTTTAAAAAGAAAAAAATTCAAACATAAACAAAAGCCAATTTAGCTTGTTTTTATAAATATGATGTTGGTACTGTTTGTCGCACATATACATATATTTGTTTTGCGTAGAAAAGAAATTCCGATAGTTACAATGGTCAATGCTCGAATTAAGTATATTTAAATTAGTATTTATAAATTTAAATTTTAAGTGTACTAGACGTACACACTATAATACTTTCATCATTCATTCTCTTGTTCGTATATAGTATATTACGTGCGAAGTGATTTCGTTTCGAGCACTCGTATTTATAAAATCATTTATCGATATCGGCACACCAGGTTCCGAGAGCGTTCACTTCTCCTATGTGATGCAATACCTTTGATATTTCTACGGTTGTAGTATATGTGCATAGCTATGAATATGCTATTTATAAGCTAATTAATTCACATATTAATAGGATGGTAGAAGAATATTTATTACATTAAAACTTTACGTAATGTTTCTTGTAAATTATTATTTATATAATTTATTTAGTGACATATACGTACCTATTCTAAACAGGTAGTAACTAATATTTTGTATATTTTTGCTCAGTATGATTAATTATGATTTTTTTTATTTATATTAGGTTTGCAACTAATAAACCCGCCATCTTTGTACTTGTACAAATTTATTTAATTTTTAAGTATACAAAATCAAATTATTTCGATTATACCACCGTCGTTTTCTATTATTACCTGTCGCCAATGCGCTGGCAGAGATATAAATTTTTTTTTTTTTTAACGTGGTTTAATCCTCATGGGCTATCCTCCGCCGGGGTTATCGGCGGAGGGGTGTGCCGGACTTGACCGGCTAAAACCGCCTCGGTGTTCCTTCCTCGCACCTGCTGTTGCAGGCCGCGGCAACACGACATTCTTCCGCGACCAGCAGGTGACCGTCCGCCGGAGCGGACCCCATCTCGATTTGAAGGGGGGAGAGGATTATGCTTCTCCCCCCACCATTCCTTGAGGGAGGCGCGAGGAACACTGCTCCTCCGAAGTCCGGTGCGTCGTCTGCGGATGGGGAGAGTAGTAGTGTTTTCCCTCCCCTTTCCACAGCCTCCTTCTGTGAGATAATTGTTTCACAGAGGGTTACCACTACATGGTAGAGATATAATGCCTTCCTCGTAGAAGTTTTTAAGCTTTTGATCAAAAAAGGTGGTAAGGTCAATTTTAGGCTGATCATCATTTTCAATTTCTTTATCTGCTTAGTAGTGGGCTAGAGAAGGAAATATATAATAATCTGAGGGCATAATATCTGGAGAATACGGTGGGTGAGGAAGGACAGCATAACAAAGCGAAAGTAATTTTTCACAAGTCGCTTTTGCTACATGTGGTCGAGCATTATCGTGCAAAAAGTATACTTTATTTTGATTTTTCGGTAATCTCGCTGCTACTTTATCCAGTTGGCCACAATAAATATTGGCCGCGATTGTAGTGTTAGATGGCAACAGCTCCCAGTATAAAATTCGGTTTATTCCTCACCACACACTTAAAATAACTTTAAGTATAACTAAGTAGCTCCATGCACACGTTAGCTCTCTTCTGAAGTTGAAACGACGTCAAGTCATGTGGCAACCAAACTGAATATTTCCAGGTCTATTCTGAAGCGTGGAGTTGTTTTTTTACTTCAGTATGAGAACACTGAAGCTGCTCTGCCAGGCAACGTGAAGTGAACCTGGGATCCATTTCTATGAGTCTTTTTAACTCATCTACATCTATTGTAGGAGGTCGTTCTGGATGAGGTTCATCAGATAGGTCATAATTTCCATCCTTAAATCTTCTGAACCAACGTTTGGTGGTATCGTAAGAGAGCACGCCTTCGCCCATCGTTGCACATATATTGCGCACTGCTTAAGTCGCTTTTCGACCCAAGCGAAATTCGTGAAATAAAAGCCTAAGTTCTCTACGAGAAATATCTATAATTTACTGTAGTTTTACTATTCGAGATCCAGTTGTCAACTGATCTGATATACAAATCTTGCTTTATTAATATACCACTGCAAGAAATTTATAACGTTTTAGAAACTGATCGAAAAAAGTGGCCGGCTTATTAGTTGCCAACCTAATATTTGTCAGAAGTCTTTTAGCTTCCACTTTAATGTTTTCCTTTATAAACGGCTTCGTGGCTTAGTTGTATTTTTTCTATTAGAAATTAGGTTAACATTTTTATCTACATAGGTAAGGGTTTCAATTGGTTTAGATTTATGTTTATACGTTTTTTTGGCTTAGTTTTTTTTTTTTATCTTTCGAGCATATTTATAGTAACGCTATCACTACTGCACTTCGCCGTCGTATATTGAGTAGGTACCGCCCCATTTCACATGAGCTAACTAGCTAAATGCTGTGCGCACGACCGTTAAAGCTTATCGCTTACAATTTGTATGAGTACCTATCATCAGTGTCATTATTTAAATTGCTGTATAATTGAAAACAAAATTCAATTGATAAGTTCTTATTACAAGCATTTTAGAATTAATTTGGTACTGTTTTTAAGACCTTTTTGATAGCTTCAACCGATAATCAACTATGAAAAAAAAGCTGAGAAGCTCAATTTATATCAAAATCTTATTTCGTTTCTATTGAGACTGGGCCAAGTTCCAACCGATTGGCCAGTTGTGGTAAATGTTTAGATCTACAAACTCATAGGATATTCGCAGGCCTGTCAGAATTGTATCAGCATAGCAGAGTAATAATCGAGTCTTTTCCTTACGTCACATAGCGGATAAGTGCCTGGCCAAAAGCTATATTTTTCCAGATCTAAAAAAGATTTTTTTATGATCTGGAAAAGGCTTATGATAAGGGGAACATAAATGAGTTATGGAAGGTACTTTCCATGTAGGCAATTACCTGATACGGGCTCTAGTTGGATGAAAGCTCCAAAGGAGATATTGAAAGGAGAGCAAATCTATATATATAAATAAGTATCCAATGACCACTCATAAGCATTTATGAGTGGTCATTGGATACTTATTTATAAATATACGGTTTTACTCAAGTGTGTATTTCAGGGATGTCCGACTAGTTTCGCTCCCTACAGGAGACCTTTCTCAAGGAATAAGTCTTAACGGTACCGGACGTCACACTGGGCATCAATCTGTAACATACCAGAAGGCAAGGCTGACAGTTCGTAACAGCATGCTGGGGTCACTTTTAATGTGTGGTAGTGAGAGTTGGGTGTGGTAAAAAATTATGAAAGTGGAATAAATGCTCTTGAGATAAGATCACTGAGTAGTACCTGTGTGGTTAGGCTGCTTTTAGAAAGAAGAATGTTGATATTTAGAAGAAGTGTGGCTTGAAAGTAGACGTAGTGACGACAATTGAAAAGAGTAATTATAAGGTAATAAGGTGATTTTGGCACGTAGAAAGAAAGAATGCAGAATGAATGACAAATCAAGTATATACGGCAAAAGTGAATGAAATTCCAGCAGGGGGAATACATAAAATCCAAAATTTAAAAAAAATATGTAAAAATCAAAAATCCCGGTGTTGCCGGGGTTCTTACAAACGTTCAATAAACGGACACTAAGAACACCCAGATTCGGTCGAATTTAGGTCCCAGGGCCACTAACCTCTGGACAAACAGGTCCGTCAGTGAATGAGTCAGAAGTAAAGGAAGCCGATGGGCTTGTATAAAAGGTTTAATGACAATAGAGGAAGCTCTTGTTGTATGTATGTGCCTGTATCTCTGCCTACCCCTTACAACGCGGGAGCGTGTAAGTATGTTATTTCCGTAACGATTTAGATTTTGCAAATATATGTTACACCGAAGATAATACCGAAGACTGCAAGGATGGCGTAGCAGTTTAAGTGAGAGTGTTGTGGGTTCGATCCCCGCACGGGACGACACTTTGTAGAATTCTCAAATTGTTGTTCTGAGTCTGGGTGTTTTTTGTGTCCGTTGTTTGAATGTTTGTAAAGTCCCCCGCGACACAGGAATTGATCCTAGTTCCAGCGTTATCTTTTAAAAAAAAATACAAATATTTGGTTAGATCGAGCTGATCTGGTTTGTAATTAGGCTCCTCCTGATTCCATCACATAACGGAAATAAGATATTGGTTTTGAATTGAACTTCCAAGCTATGTTTGTAATCAGTTTTTGAATGGTGGCACTCTTTGATGTTTTACAAAACGAATATATTACCAACACCATCACCAACACTTGGTGATGAGTATCAAAGCTTGTTTTCAGCTTTTTTAAACTATTATAATATTACAGTTTAAATAGGTGGGACTTTAACAAATGTGTTAAGAAGCTATTTTTAGATCCTGTACTATTAACTTTTTAACCTAATTTATATTTTAGGTAGTTCAGTGACCCCTTTGTGTTATATATCTACATAAACCAATACAACCAATAATGAAATGCTAGAAATATAAATTTGTGATATATATGTAGCAATTCGTTATTGGTTGAGTGTGTTTCCATATTACTGTTGTAAAAAAATATAATCTATATATTAAGATATTTAAAAAGCAATGAGTGGAACAATAAATTTATTCAGGATTGTAGGACAGTAACACGAGAACTCTTCCGATAGATATAACGTGTTATATATATGATCTCACGAAATTTACACGAAACATAAAAAAATTATCTCATAATACAAAGAGTTCTTATACCAAAAGATGTTTCGTGTATATGTATTTAAATAGTCAACAAAGTACGAATAATAACATTTTAATAGCAATAATTAAATATTTATTTCAGTTTATATAGGTTACGATAACACGATTTTCTAAACGGACAATAACTAGTAATCTTGTAGATCATAAAATAATCTATGTCACTGAGTGGAGCCTAAATTACAAATAATATAATGCATAGTAACGCCTCACTAATCGCACGATATATTTTTTTGTAACCGAACAAAAACTAACCTTATACTAACTTCAAAAACTACCACATTATTGTACTGAAGATTACAATAATGTAAGATACATTTCTGTGTCAATGAAAGCAATACGAGTCTGTGCCGTAAACTTAAGCAGTAAAAGAAATGAAACATATTGTTTGCGTAAGACAATCGGTAACTTTTTGCTACTGAGACCGCTGTCTGCAAGCAGTCTAGTATACTTGAAGTCAATGACAGGCCTACTTTTGCAGACGTTTCGCGTCATGTCATTTTTTTGGCCGTTACCGTAACTGCTCACCGTGATTGTTATTATAGAATGGACACTGCAATTATTAACCAAAATTACCTGGGCTAATAACGGTAAAAAGTGCTCTCGTTTCTCGCGTGTGGTCATTTTGTTTATCATAATAATTAATCTTTGTTTTTTAATTATTTAATTGCATTTGAAGTATATTTGTTTGTTTACTTGGTTCATGAAACTATGTATATACACGTTTCCAGAGTTACAAAGAAGGACAGAAGGAACCTTTCATACAGAAAGAAAAAACTGTTCGAGGGATATACAAAATAACTTTTACTATAACTTTTATAATAATATATTCTTTATTGTACGCCAAACAAATACACAGCAACAGATATTATAACAGAAAAAATAAATGGACAATGGGCGGCCTTATCGCTAAGAAGCAATATCTTCCAGGCAACCTTAGGATGGGGACAGGAACGTGATGATATACGTAGGTTCTGCTGTTAAAAGATAAAGTGGAGCTTCTTTGAATACGATATGTCCAAGGTTTTATGTATAGTTGACATTAGAAAATGACTATAACTGTAAATTAAATGGAATCTCATTTCATTAATTGCTTTGATATTGTGTACTGACAAGTTGATATAAATTATTTTAATGTAATTCATAAATATTCTTATATAGTAGTCCTATTAAATAGACAACATACATCTAGCTTTTTCCATTAAAAAAGCCGTAAGGAACTTGTTTTTTGCTACCCTAGCTATAGCTAAAACACGACTTTAATCGAAGCTATAAAATATTACATTTCCTTCTTATTTTACCTGCTATATAAATTGCTAAATGTTCCATTCAGTTCGTAACAACACGCCTCGGTTTGATAACAAGTTACTGTTAGTTGACCTCAATTCTTTAAGTACTGATAACTATACATATCTATTGAATAAATAATAGTTAAACTGTAGTTATTGCTTTTGTCATCCTATCCTCGGACTTTAGATTTTCAAGATGCTACTTTGGTACTGAACCATGTTATCTCTAGCAATTTCCTCAGTTTAATTATGAAAACTTATTGCTGGTAACTTTAAAACGTTCATTACAAACGTAACATTAAAAAACTATTACTAGTTATAGGAATTGGATATATAATTGAATTTGCTTACGTTAAAAGCCTCCGCCTTGCTAGCAGAAACGTGTATTATAGTATGCATACATAGGCATCATTTTGGTACTGCTTGCTACTAGATAAATATACCTAATATTCCTATAACACTAAATCTACTTTTAATTGTACACAATAAGTCGGTAAGCTGGAGAGCTTTTTATTAATAGTGATTAATCGATTTGAAGTTTTCTCGATAATGCTGTTACGTCACACCGCACTGACTGGTTACGTGAGACTGGACTCACGTAATTTCACGTAATTCATCTAAACAAACATATTTACCTACTACAAAATGATTTCATCTACTAGTAATCGCCTGTAGTTCTGGCTGTGGCTAGCATTCTGCAATCCAATTACCGATAAAATGTAGCCTGTAATTTGAATATTACTGAGATCATTACCCAGAGCTTCAACAATAAATTACTGGTCAGTGAATTGTCTATCTCGTTAACAGCCTATTAAGCCTGATAGATTCTTTATAGTCTAGACTATCTTTACAATGTGTTAAGTGCTGTAAAACTTATATAATATGTATCAGTAAGATACTATAGTTACATCCGTAGTTATGCAATCATATGACCAGTTGTATATAAATGCACGAAACGATAGCATATACTATATTATATGACTGCACGAATGGCGAAGTGGTTCAAGTGGTCACGTCGCCACCACGCTGCTGCGAGCGTTGTAGGTTCAATCCCCACAATCAATGAACCTGGTCTGGTTGTTTTTTGTGTCCGTTATTTGAATGTGGGTAAGGTTCGTTAGGGAATTGTCTTTTTTAGTATAAAAGAAAAGTTTACTTATACAAAGGTCAAGAAGAGAGTTCGTGAGTAAATGTGTGCTATGGGATGGAGGCTTTTTACAATGAACTGTCGGGGAACAGTATGTTTATAATACTGCCTTTCACGGTAATCAAACTAACCGTGGTATAACTTCGTTTTATTATCAGCCATGGGGCAAGTAGTCGTGAATTTATTGTACAATTACAATTAATTTTGCAAAATTTAGGAAGAGAAGAGAAGTGAAGTTCCTCCTAGATTTCCTTAGCTTATGGAAGGACGAAGGGTCACTCGGACTCCTCACAATACACTTAGACATCGGACATTCTACAACTAGACTACCAACGTAAAGAGTTACCAAAAGATCCATCAATATTCGTTTCTTTTATAGACAAAGTACATGCTTTTCTAGACTAAAGACAAACATTACACTATTAGTTGTAATCTAATTATCTGTTATTTTGACTTTTATTCCTATATTGTTTGTATTGTATAATGTGCCCGGAAGACGACATCTGGGTTGGCTCATGTTACGTAAGTGGGAATTATTTAAGATTGGCAAAAAGTGGACGTTTCATACCTCCGTGTACCCCTTCTCGGGGTTATAGGCGAGAGTGTATGCATGTAAGTGTAAGTATGACACAAAAATGCAAGAACACTTTTATCGGATGCTATAAAGCTTACTCACGTCATTGTGTTAACACCGAAACCTAGTTCTTTAAGTAATCGGGACCAACCGTAAAATGGCTAAATTAACTTATCGCACTTGTTAACATGTATTGAATCGAATGATAGCAATACAATTGTTCTCCAGAGTTCAATGACTCCATCGCTAGTAGACGGTCATCGGGTCAGGAAGTAATTCAATAGGTACATTCGTAAATTATAAAGCGACCTATACACAGCGTACTAGATTTTGAAGTTAATAAGCATTAGAGCGGTTCACTTGAAGCTACACCCATCGTTCTTCACAGCAAAAGCGTAGTTTAAAAAGGAATATAATTTGTATATGTACCGTTTCTTATTGGCAACAGTTCATGAATACAGATAAATGTCTTATAAAAGCCTGTTCATCCAGAACATGGGGGGGTCCCGATGCCTCCTGTAGGAGACTGTATGTGGGAATCGTGCGTTCCATGGTTCGTGCCCCATTATATTAGCAATTTTACGACGCTCACAACGGGTTATGGCTGTCAGGGTCGTGAGGGGATACCGCACGATCTCCTTTGAAGCAGCGAGTCTCCTAGCCGGAACTTCGCCATGGGACCTGGAAGCGACATCTCTCACGATACTCTACTAGTGCATATGAAAGCGCGAGAGGAGGGCCTGGGGTCTGCTCTTCGTGAAATCGAGGAACAGCGATCCCTGCTCTGTCAAGTGCTCATGGCGCAATGGAAGGAACGACTTGAGCAACCGAGCGCAGGGCACGTCCCAGTTGTGGCAATAAGGCCCGTTATGGCGGATTAGCTGGAGAGGAGACATGGCTCGGGAAGTACCTGTGTCGTATAGGCCGGGAGTCAACGCCTGTGTGCCACCACTGCGGGGGCTGCCGCGATGATACTGTACTGCACACGTTGGTGGAAAGCTCTGGGTGGGCACAGCAACGTACCGACCTCGTGGTGGCTATCGGTGTCGGTAGCCTCTCGCTGGAGACCATGATTATATCTATCGTCCAAAGCGAGGGTGCTTGGGATTCCGCCGCCACGTAATGCGAGGCAGTGATGGTTGCCAAAAAATGCGGTGGAAAGGGAACGGGAGAGAGCTATTACTCTTCCGTGCCGCAGAAGATAAACCAGGCGCCGGAGAGAGCAGAACTATCTCCGGCCTCCATAAGCGCTTGCCTGAGGGCGATGGACAAGGCTTTCCATCGATGGTGGCGCGACGTGTTCCGCGCGTACGTTTTATTTCTAAGATATACCTGAGGTCCCGGCTACAAGATGCGATGATGGAACACTGTGTGCTTTTAGTCGGTTCGAGTCCGACATACCAGCTTACCGGCCCCGGTAAGGTGGAGACCCGTGGAGGTTTCCACACAAAAAAAAAGCTGTCACATATAAAAAAAAAAAAACAGAAAATTAGCACACCAAATGTTTATTTAATGACAATAATATTTATTTAGTAATATTTGATTTTAAACAAAATTGTATATATAGTAGTATACTAAAATGGCGAAAAGCAGGATGTTTAATCCCGACTATTAGTTTATACAGCTTTATGTGCTAAGGACACAGTTTAGAAATCGAGATACATGGTATTCTCTTCATGACTATAATTATCATTTACGA
This sequence comes from Tyria jacobaeae, assembly GCA_947561695.1. Taxonomy (NCBI): domain Eukaryota; kingdom Metazoa; phylum Arthropoda; class Insecta; order Lepidoptera; family Erebidae; genus Tyria; species Tyria jacobaeae. The sequence goes on from OX387209.1 coordinate 17,145,173, forward strand.
TAGAAAAGCAATTTCCTTTTTAAAGCTTGAGGCTTTAGGGGCGTTTTATTACTGTATGCGAATCTTGAAGAACACGACTTTCAACACACCTCGTTTAGGTACAACCGCCTACACATATTTATAGCTCTCTAAAAAACGATGAGTATACCTGGCTTTTAATGAATTGCTAATAATCAGTGCTCTTGGTTTAAATGTGGGTTAGTATGTTTATAACGATCGATATCAGATGGATTTGGATGGCAAAAGTTGCCAGAGGAGAGTAAAGAGTTTTAATATGTAGGTATATATAGGCGAGTAAGATGGTATTTTGTGCCCCATGAGTTATGTAACGTATAAATAACGATTGCATGATGATTTTTTTTTTAAGTTTTATACAATAGCGTCACCATACGATCTTTTGCAGTAAAGAAATAACAATGTCTAAATCACTGTGTACAATTGCTCTGAAACAAACTCATGTATATATCGAGGCCTGATTATAGACCACTTCATGATGTGGTCAACCATTTCATTAATATTGTCGTATTACAAGAAATCGTCGATCCTCGTCCTCTACGTCCCTCCTCTCAGTGGCTAGGAGTTTCTTTATTCTCAAGCATTTAGAAACGGGCAGTTAAAGATCGACACAGATCGACACTTAATTATATTAGGCAAAGTAAACTATAGTTACGGTAACGCTGTTTTTTCTATAAAAGCAATAAGTGGAGTCCAAGAGTGGTCACACACACACAGTCAACATCCTTAGTTTAAAAATCTCGTATTTTTAAAGTTAGTTAGTTTAAAAATCTCGTATTTTTAAACTACGGTAAAATTTTGTCAGTGAAACTAAATGCTTCTGTTGATAAGGATGCAGTCAAGGATCAGGCTCGGCATGTGGGCACGTGTTCAATGTTCCTGCTCTGACGGAACACTTCTAATTGTGTCCTGGACGCAAGGTCGCCGCAGACGACCACTAACTATATCAATACGAAGATTGCTGTTGAAATGCGGGTGCGCACTTTGTACCGAGTGCAGAAAAACAAAACAAAGTAGAGATTGATATATTATGAGGTAGTTCGAGGGTCCGGACTTCCCAGCACCAGCCAGTTTGAGTTATAGATATGCGTACATTCCCTAATTCATCTGTTCAAGCCATTGCCGTTCCTTCTCATTCTATCCTCAATTTCCTGTCAATATATTCCATTTTTTTTTTATGCGATAGGGGGCAAACGAGCAGACGGGTCACCTGATGGTAAGTGATTACCGCCGCCCATGGACACCCGTAACTCAAGGGTCACAAGTGCGTTGCCGGCCTTATAGGTAGGAGTACGCTCTTTTCTTGAAGTTATGAAGGTCGTATCGGTTCGGAAGTGCGGCAGGCGACAATTTTTTCCATAAGCTGGTTGTGCGAGGCAAAAAGCTTCTCGAGAAGCGCACAATGGTGGAGTGCCAATCATCCAGGTAATTGGGATGGAAATTTTTTTTTCGCTTAGGACGATGTCGGAAACCTGCGGCCGGTGTAAGTCCGAACAATTCCTCTGAACACTCCCCATGATACAAGCGATAGAGGATGCAGAGTAAAGCTACATCTCTACGCAACGCCAAGGGGTCAAGCCGATCAGAAATATCTTGGAACAATCGACTATCAACCCAAATTCAGGGTTTACCTATCAAGATTCAAAATACTTGATTTCTTAAAAACAAATCCTTAGGAAGTTTGAGTCGTGAAACTGTTCTCAATTTTATTTTATTACACCTTTTTAGATAAGAATCTATATTGTTTTCCCACTTAATTGCCAAAAGTGCCCGGATGACGTCATTTAGGCTTACCCAGTATTACGAAAATGGGAGTAAGTTATATTATATAAGTGGGCGCAAATTCTCTGTCTAACACTTCTCACACATACACTTCACTTACTGTGTCCGCATATTTTAAGTATTTTTTAAACTAAAATGTGTCTAAAATTAAATTAGTTTAAGCAAAGTATGGGAAAAGAGATTATTGCCTTTTATTTAAAGAATTTAAATTTAAGAGGAGACCTTTTTAGTCAAGAATAAGTTACATATTACGTGAGGGGTTGCCAATTATAATTGGATTAAGGTGGACGTTTAATGCAACACAGCCTACCCTTTTGGGGATACGGACCTGAGTTTCTGAGAATATACATATGTATGTGTTGAGTGTATATATGTATATGTATCTTGAGCGTATATTGAGGAACAATCGACTATCAACCCAAATTCAGGGTTTACCTATCAAGATTCAAAATACTTGATTTCTTAAAAACAAATCCTTAGGAAGTTTGAGTCGTGAAACTGTTCTCAATTTTATTTTATTACACCTTTTTAGATAAGAAAAACAAAATACAAATTATTATTTGTATTGCTATTTAGTAAGTCATACTGATAGATTTTATATATATTTAAATTAAGCGGAATAATTTAGTAGTGCCATCTTGATCAGTTAACTGTTATTTGGAAGTTATTAAGACATTCGGTAAACTATAAAGGCGATAAGTTGAGTTTTTATTAAACGATGTATCATAAGTATTGACCGTAAGGCAGACACGTTTATCTATTATCTATAATGAATAAGATTAAACATAATAAAATCTGCGTCTTTTTCATGATAGTTTAGTTTATGATCAAAATATTTTATTCATACTATTCTACAATATACATACATACATATGTACGTTTATAATAATAATAAATAAAACGATTTCATATAAGTTATATTTCAATGAAAAATATTTTAACTTAATAATTTAGCTTGTTTGCCATCGGTACATACGGAGACGAAGTCCCCGTTTAATTTAGCTACACGTATGAAGATTGATTGCGGCCACCCTGGGATTATTTTGTCTACACAACAAATGGACTTGTCTGAGATGACGCTGCACCCGATGTCTCCAGGACGTCCTCATTCTCCTACCGGTTCGCAAGGAAACAACATCTTGTATCAGACGTTTTGATTATTGCTAATTGAATGACTTTCCTTGCTGTGGTATCATCGCTTAACATGGTTTTGACCACAGTCATAACGATTTATATGATCCGAAAGGGGTTTTATCTAGATGAAGTTTTATGATTTTTGCTTTAGTATTTCGATGTTCGATATTTTGATAATCGAATAAATATGGTTTTACGTGAAAGCCGTTTTAATTAAGCGACATTAGTGTAGGCGTAGGCCGCAAAACAGTTTGCTAACCTGCCGTTATGTTCCCGTTTTCAGTGCGACAAGAAAGCTGTGTAAATTGTACAAGTTTTGTGTCGAACGAGTCGTATCTCGAGATTTATCTCTAGACCAAACATTATTTTGGTCATGAATGGTTTATTTATAGAGCTCAAAATGGAGAATTATTGTTTTACAATATGCAAAGATACATGTGTAGTGTTGTTGGTTCATATTAAATGTTTAGAATGTATATTATTTACCCACATAAAAATAGGAGAGAAGTAGAATATGTAAGACAGTTAGTATAAAATTGATATTCAAGATACGTCTTGACATCCACTGTTGAGTGTTTTGATTACGATAATTTGTCTTTTATGTTTCTTGATAAAAGAAAATCTGAAAGTAGAAAAACCTTATAAGGTGATAATGATAAACCTTATAATGGTTGTTCACCGAGTGACGCTTTCTTTATATTGTTTTTTTTTATTGTTAACGTTATAACATGTATCACTTGAAGCTGTCAAAAATGAAGTCTCTCAATCAACGCAATAAAAAAATATATAATTTGGACATGACGTAGGTAAAACACAGGCAACTTACATTAACCTACAGTCATAAAATTTGACAAGAAGCAAGTTTTCATGGTGCAAGTAATCCTAAAAAGCGGAAAGTCGTTAAATTGTTGTGATATCATATAAAAAATACTTGCGATCACTAAGTTATAACGAAAACCACGTCAATATATGGAAAAGAACTACAAAGTTAAGTTTGTCTTAAGCAAAAAAAAATTTCGAGGATCGATTCTCAAAATAGACGAAGAAGAGACGCAAGTAGGAGGATTATATTTTTCAGCTGTATTAATCCATTTATGTATGTAAGTCTGTGTGCATGAACATATGTACGTATGCATGTATGATGTATCTTTGTAAGGCCCTTAAACTAAACGGCTTGTTGGATTTCGACATGTTGTGTCATTTGAATAGTCATAAAAGTGATATTGAAATGGAGAGACAATTAATGTAATTCACAAACATTCGGGTTTTTAACAATTTTAATAGACTTCAGAAAGGGGGAACTTTTCAAAAGGCCGGTTTTATTTGTGGGTATGTGACACGATACTATCGACATTTAAGAACCCATTCATATAAAACTTTTATTTAACAGTAAGAAATGAACAATACATATTACGCCATGACTCCACTGAATCATTTCCATTAATTTTCTTATATTGATTTGGTTGTATCTAACAAAGGTTGATCCTGTTTAAATCGATCCCTTGTCATCAAAAATATGTATTGCTATACTAGATACAATATTTATACAATTAGACTGAAAGAATTATGAAATAAATACAGTAGGTAATTATCTTATTCATCTTCGCTTTGCTGACGATCTAGTAATAATAGTATAACTAAACAAACTCACAAGTAAATTTATGCTAGAGTCTCAAACAGAGTTGCAAACAGGTTGGCTTCGACAAAAAAAACCGTAAAACAGAAATTGGTAGATGAATTCAGCACACATGGAACAAGTACTGGAAGCACCGAGAAGTTTTTAAAAGTATTAGGCCAATTAACTTAAAAACAAAGGTTCTGAAGTACTGCAATCTATCGTGTTTCACCTATGGCTGCCAAACATGGAAGTTTACTACAAAAGTCCATAACAAGTAATAAGTTGCTAACGAGGAATGGAGAAATAACACAAAGTATTCTTATTGAAGTGAAAACTTCTTTTAGCGCGGTGCGCATATTTTTAGATGAGATAAAATCTATGGACTCGCGACACCGTTACGAGATGCATATGGCCAATCAACGCAATATTAGCACAACGAGATGTAAAAGTACAATTGATGCGGTATTCACGCGATATTGAAATAACATCGAATCAAAATTGTTTATTTCCTATTTTAGTTACCATGAACCTATATTTTCTATTTTAGATTTTAATAATTTTAATGATAACGATGATGATACAAGAGTTGTCGAAATTGTTAACGATGATTCATAAAAGAATATTAAATGTATTATAAAGTTTCTAATAATTAATAAAATATAATTTATAAATAAAATGCAATTAATTACCCAATAACCCAATAACCCTAGTACCCATCTAAAAATGTCTAACGCGCCAAAATAAGTTTTCATTTCTGTCGGCACACCCGAAGTGCATTTTTTTTGTCACATATGTAGTTTTTTTTAAGAGATCAAGATTAAGATTTATAAATATAGCTTTGTAGAATTGACGCTTTAAATCGATGTCTTGGCTCCTCCAATACTTCCATATATCAGTAACAATGATTTTTCTGTTATTACACAGAAAGTACTATTATTATATATATTTTCCTATCAATTAGTTGCGCTCTAAACACTGTCACGCTAAAGATATACAGTATTTCTATCTTTACGGTTTATTTACGATATCACTTGAAGACTTGTTTGTGTGTTGTTTCATAAACAAGACAATTACGTCTTTGAGATTGCAATGGCTCTGTAACAGACACATGATTACTAGCTAGACATTTGCGGCTACTCGCAGCTAGATAATTTTGATTTAAATTGTGTGAGATAGCGATAGGGGTTGTTAGCTTGGACTATGTGTTAAGCGTTAGTATATATGAGAAAGTGAAATATACGAATTGTTCATTTTTACTATTTCCTTCTTTACATGTAAATTTACAAATATGTAATAAACACTTATTGATGTATCTGCTTAAGCGTTCTGGACACATTATACACAAAACTATATCTCAAATTAAGTAAATGCTGCATAGAAACAGTTACGAGAAAGTGGTTTCTATTATACACATTTATATTGTGGGTTCGTACTATTGCATATCAAGTGTATTGAATTGATAAAAAGGTATACAGACAAACCTTGATCCTTTGCTATCATACATGATGGCTCTGTAAATATGTTTCACTTAGTAGGTATATTCGTTATTTTGATATCTCAATCACATTATACGTATGTATGCATTTAAAAACTATCCTACAGCTTATGAGCACTAACGTACATCCGTCTAAGGCCGCATCACTGTACTTAAGTAACTGTGAAGGGCATTCAAACGAAATTGAATAACCCCGAGTTCTTGGTGTAGGACAAATTGATTTCAAGTCCTACGTACTAAGGGGCACCGCACACAGTTTAATACACATAAACTTGTTTGATTTTGAGTTTTAATTGGGGACTACCTTCAGAGAAGCCAGAAACAACAGCATGCCACTAGCTTCTTTCCTTGCAACTGTCATTATGTATTGCACTACACTGTGTAACATCGTTACATGTAAGTAATATTTTTTTTGATAGACGCAAGATGGCACCAAAAAAAAAATATATTGACGGTAAGTGGTTTATATATATATATATATATATATATATATTATGGTATATTGAGACACTCGCAATATCAGTGTACATTTCAAATGGAATAGTACTGATACTACTAACCAGAAGAAATGGAACACTGCACCAGCAAAGTCAGTTACCTCGGACTTTTTAAAATAGAGTTACTTCCCAAGTCAATGTTTATGCTAAATAATTAATTATATTTTGATGGCAAGTAATTTAAAAGGAAAAAACGAAACTAAAAATATGTTTTATATAATGTATAGAGTGATATGGTAAGTATGTTTACAGAAGTATTTTAACTTGATTCAAGACTTTACCGTCTTTTATGTAAGTATTCTATCTAGACAGAGGAAAGGGACTTTGGGCTAACCATTTTGAGGAAATTATGTTTGTTTTAAAAAATAGTATATTTTCTCTTTTTCAGACAATAAGTATATACTTAGAAGCTGAGTGTAAGATTTGCCTACAAGATATACGAGTATAGTGCTATTGCACCCACAGAACGGAGTCCGATTGCGATTTATAATCTGGTAGACCGCATTATGGAATCTGAAATGATTGTGAATGAGGCCTACTACTACTACTACTATGAGGTATTCTGTTGTCTGTGCAGTGATGCCGTATATAATTAAATAGTTTCTGGTACTGAATTTTCACTAGAGAAACCACTTGTGAAGAATTTATTAGGGGCTCATTATATTCATTGGGTGAGGTATTAGCTTAAAGAAAGGAAAAAGTATTTACTGATGACACACAATATCACCCTAATATTTCCACCTTAAATGACTCTTAATAATATCCCCAAACGTTTTAAGGGATCCTAACAGCACCATGACACTATCAGATGCCACAGGGTCAGCATTTCATCTGATGGATATGTGAATCTATAAAATTGTGGTAGGGTTGGAAATATTCGATTTGCAGGTGCATTTTGTTTTTTTTATTGAGGAATAGTGGTTAGTGAACTCTGCGTAATAGTTTAATACGAGAGTAGACCTCAAGTTTCGTCGTGCCAAGGTTCTCGCCCACACGTCGCAATTCACAATGTGCGGCGCATTTGTTGTCACCGACATCCGTTGAATTACTGCCCAGCATAATCACATCCTATCCTATTTCCTTCCAACGTGTTATAAGGAATATTTAAGTACCTTATTCAATTAGCATTTTATTAATAACTTTAATATACTTATAAATCACAAAAATATAAACAAACCTGTGTGTTGGGAGAGACATCGTAGTTTTGTTACGGCTGTCAAGTCGTAAAAAACTGGTTTGTTCATTGTTCATCCGGCTCGACTGCAGTAATACCACGGCCTCATTTGCAGCTTGAGTTGCAGATGTCCACCGGCAGTGGTTGTCATTTAACGTCAGGTGACAAGTTTGTACGTCTATTCACCGATACTATAAAATACCTATATTTTAACGAAGTTGTGCTATCCTTTACGTACCAAGCCATGATTCACTACAAGGCTGATAATGCGCTTGCTTGCTAACTACTAGTTACAAAATGATTAAAGGAAATATATCTCGCAACACAGACTAAAGTTAACTGCTTTTGGAGACCTGTTTTTCTGGATAAGATGTCAGTATGACACATTACACAAGAGCAAGCATGGTTGACCTTTTATAGAGGAAATTCTATTTAGGCTGCACATAATTGTTCTTATAAGTTAATTTTTGAGATATTTCCATTGTAGGTTTAAATCTATATTAATGACATAAAAAAAAGAACTTATAGGAAGAATTTGAGCACTTTGATATATTTGATATATTTTTTATAAATAGAAAGAAGGTCAATGACGGTTTGTTCACGAATGACTAGAATAAGGCCACCCCATCTCTTCTGGGTGATGGGATAAAAGGAGACTAATTGATCGGACTGTTATCTGTCAGACAGTATGTATACAGTCATACAGTGTCCGGTTGACGGCAATAGGCTGACCCCCATTACGTTAGTGGGAAATATTTAGGTATTTAACACACCTCTGCCCACCTCTTAGGGTATACAGGCGTGAGCGTATGTAAGTGTATGTATGTAAGAAGGCGAACACTATGATGATACTTGCGGTGAATGAATACTTTGTTATCAAAAATGTATTTTTTTTTCAAGGTATAGTTTTGATATGCCCAATCGGGGTTCACGATGACTCTTTGTTGTATTTAATATTGCGGAATTGCAAAAAAAAAAAATACTGTATACTAAATGTTACCGTAAACACCGACCAAAACATTGGTCATACTACGGTGCTACTTTTTGAGATAATTCTTTCTTGAGTCGAATTCCACGTATGGGGGAGTGTCTCACTTTGCTACATTTTACCATAAAATTGTTTGTGAGTAGAATCTCAATATTGTAATCTATAGTTATTTACAATGTATCAAATACTAACATACACTCAAATACTTACACTAACATGAATACAATTCACGTTTCGTGTCACCAGGCATAAATACTCGTACATTGAATAGGTAATGTATAAAGCTTGTAAAAGCGTTAGTTAATGATCGTTAGTCAACTATCAAAATTCTTTAGAACGAAGTTCTGTAGAGGTTATATATAGGTGCCTTCCGTTCTTTGTTAAAGATAAGGAGTTTTTGACTACTTGGCTAAACCTATTAACGATAAGATTAAACTTAACTGTACATTCGACAATTTTAGGCTAATGTTGACAAAGAATGAACGTCACAAATTACTGGCACAAAGTTATGTTTGACTGTTAAAACACCCTCATTAAGTATTATTTTTAAGACAATGTAAAAGCTTTTTACTTACCTGCAGATAATTATTTTATGCTGATTGGTAGAGAAGTTGATAATATCGTTACTTATCGACCAAATTCCTCTCTCACAATTCCTTTACAAAATTTGCGTTTGGTGTTTTTTTCTGCTTTTGAACCATAATTTCAGTCATCCGTTTTATATTTTATTAGTAGCAACTGCTATGTTTTCCGTTTTAAAAACTGTAAGCAATTACTTTTTCTCTTAAACATTAAAGATTTTTCTTTTAAACATTAAAGAGGAAACGAAACTGATTTAATTTGAACTTACGAAAATAAGACATTTTTTATTTATTTATCAAACATATCCATTGAACCTTTAAGTACTTCCCCAATCTGAGTTAATTAGCTCAACGATTAGGTATTGTTGAGTAACTAATTCAGATTAGAATGGTTTGGTTGATTCCCTGCTACGATAACCATTACTAATTAAGGATTCACTTTTAGATAACGCCAAAGCCAGGCTGTAAGTTCGATTTGATTAGTCAGTAAATATAATTTATGGGTAGCTGCAAATTCTGAGAACCGAAATGTGATTAACATACTAGTTCGTATTAGGAACAAGGTCGATTAGGTAGGAACTCCTTACTTACTAGAGTGTGAGGGCGACAATTGAATAACCCCTAAATACACATGTGTGTATGTAGTCAAAGCCAAATCAGCTCTTTTATATTTACTCGATATGAAATGTGCAAAAAATTTCCATGTGCTAACAAATACATTCAAGCTAGTATCCCCTAAGAGGAATGCATAGGAGTATTAAACACCTACACTTTGGGAAGTACATTGAAATGATGGAATAATTAAGTAAAAAGTGAAAACAATTTAACTAAAGTGTATTGCTCATATGGATGAGTCGAGTGGGCAGCTATTGTAGGTGGAAAACAGATTAATCTTCGATTACGCACTTCAGCAAAAATATATTTTTCACACATATACACACATATTTAAGGGATTTTCTTACACACCCAAATTCTGGTGCTCGTCAGGAAATGTCACCTGACAGTACCCCTTACAGTAAAGCAGATTGTGTTTAATATATAATAGGTCAGGGAAAAAGTCTTTTTCGTGTTTCGTGTATAAAATTTAGAGAAAATGTATTTGGTTGTAAGTATCTCGGTGTTTTTAATATCAAGATCGGCATATTAGTACTTACGAAATATCCAAGGAACTAAAGATTGAAAACAAAATAGTTTTGTTCCATTTGAAATAGTCTAGCTATACCAAAAAACTCGATATTTTGGCGCCTCACGAGCTCACTGAAAGAAAGCTAATGAATTGTGTACTCATTTGCGATTCCCTATTGACCTAATAAAACAATCAGTTTTGAAAAGATTGATCACTAGTTATGAAAAGTGGCTTACCTACGACAAGCACGTGTGAAAAAGATCATGGCCGAAGGATAGTAAAGCTTTAAAGACTGTAAACCCGGATTAACAGGCAATAAGGAGATACTGTGTAGAATTGGAATGACATCGTTCATTATGAGCTTTTTCTACTTCGCAAAACATGCGATTCAGATCTCTGCTGCCAACAAATAGTTAGACTTAAGCATGAAATTCAGAAAAAAAAACAGCCCGCGTTGAATCTTTCAAAATAACCCACACACATCTTTGGTTGAGAGAACTTGGTTGGGTAGTGTTAATGCATCCGCCATATAGTCCTGTCCCCTTTTTGTGTGTCCCCTTTTTTTTAACGTGGAAGAGCTATGCTTTGGCACGTATGGGCCGGATCGACTGACGTATTACCACGGCCTCACAGAAAATCGGCTGTTAAAAAATGTAGCATTGTGTGACCGAGTGAGTGAGGTTACCAGAGGCCCAACCCCCTCCCTTCCCCTCTTTTCCCGACTCCCTTTCCATGCCACTCATTCCTTTCTCCTTCCTTCTCCTTGTGACCCGTCTGCTCGTTGGTTTCTCTGTAACATGTGTACCATGAAATTAACTTAAAAAAATGTCTTGAATTTGTATTAAAAATACGAAGAAACTTTTTTTTTATTATCACTAATTTAAAAGTGTTTTAAGAAATTTTATGGGTTAAGTCAGTTTATAATTCGTTTTTTTAATGAAATTTATCAGCGGTTTGTTTATTTGTATAAAAAAAATTGTTGAAACATGTCATGCATTGAGTAAGATGTTTCATCATTAGACTCTTTGTTTATGGAACTTTGCTATTCAAAATAATAATATATGAAAAATTTAACTATATTTAAGACTAAGAGAAAGTACATAATTATCCTATTCAGTTTGATTTAAAAGCGAATCATGGCGAATCTTAATTTGAAACTGATCGTTAAAATATAAAGCTGTTTGAAGCTCATTGATAATATGGCCCATAAGTATTCATATTAAAAACAACTCGGTACTTGCTACTCAATAATTACGAGTATTAACAAGGCGATTGTACCAATTTATGTTTTATAGACTTTCACTGTGTCAGGATTATTCGTTAAATAATAAAATTAACTGTTAATAGTTTTAAGCGCCTTACTTTCACCTCATTGTATTAACCAATAATTATGAGAATATCGTGCAGGAACAACTTAATAATCAATGTATTTTCACTACTTATACCTTTCATAGTTTTTGACTGTTATGTCGAAGAGCCTCACAGAAAACCAGTAGACAAACAATGCTTGCATTGTATTGCCAAGTGGTGTTTCGGGCTCAACAAAGTGGGAAGTTACAGTATCTTTACTGTAAAGTTTCTGCGTATACGAGCATAATATTGCAATAAATATTTATCAACCGACTTCAAAAAGGAGGAGGTTCTCAATTACTGTTTTTTTGTTTATGTTTGTTACCTCAGTTCCAAAAAACCAAAAAATCGTCGAAATCGGTTGACGCAATCTAAAGATTTTTTTTTACTTGAAAGTGCTCACCGTGTGGTCCCATTTTAATTTGGTCCAGTTCTGATAATGGCATTCATGATAAAACCATACAAGTCTTAAATTTTATGATAGAATTCGGTTTGAATTATGATGATGTAATGATTAGAATTCGATTGAAGTCGGTTGTCTACTTTTATAAAGTCCGATTATCTTGTTTATTATTTATATTCACACAATAGCACAATTTTCTTTATTTCCCTTATTTGAGGTTGACGCCATTATATGTATGGGGACACCCTTTAGGTTGAGTGTCCGGAATTGTTCGAAAATGAAAGCATATAAATAAAAAAATTAAAACCTTTGAAAATTACAGAAAAAATCACAAGTTTAGTTAAGTTTTCAAAAAAAAAATTAAACTACATTTTTCAAGCTCATTGACACATAAAACGCAAAAAATATCAAAGAAATCATCAACATCTTTTAGAAACATCCGGTATAAACATATACTTTCAACAGCCAGTTTGAGTTGCATCAAATCAAAATCGTTTATTTCAACTGAACCAATCATAGGGATTTTTGAATTGTCAGGAGAGGAAGTCCGTCAGACTAAGTCCATCATGAAGCTATTTGCCTGTTCCAATATGTAGACTATGGAGAAATACAAGCAAGAAACTTAAGGACACTCTTTCAAATATTTACATAAGTTTCTTACATACAGTCCACAATCCATCATTGCCTTTTCTGCCATGCTCCCTTTGGCTTTCAATATGTTCCTAATTTTCCAATAGAATTCCAAAAATACTCGAAAAAACATTAGGCTAGCCCCCTATGACGTACGTAGAACTAAATTGTAGTCAGCAAACTTTGGGCGCTTCATACGCCTCTGTTCTTTCCCCTTCGGGTATATAGGCATAGATGTATGTATGTATGTATTATTTGTATGCTATATTAGAGACACCAAAAAATGTAAACTATAGATGTGTAGAAAAATTGTGATCCCAACAGTTCAGGTAAGTAAAACCGTTTAATAAATATTTCAATTCACCAGTCTTTAATATGCATCCTCAAATCATTTCAAACGTTTCTAATGCATTTAAATATCAATTAAAGATTAAAAAACATATCTTCTCTCTTCTTTATCATCATCTATAATTTTATTTTAAAAAAATGACGAAATAGTAAGAAGTAAATAAAAATAACAAATGGTTATAAATAAATAGAAATAAAGTAAAATAAAGAGATGCCTAGCGAGCTTGAATCTGATGATCGTTGTATTTATTGAAGTAGAGAAAGTAGAAAGATTTAATGAGATCCACATAGTTGATCCCGTGTACTTCTCACGAACCCACAATTTTTTTTTATTCACATGGACCCCTCAAAGGGGTTTATATGCCACTTGAGTCTTGTGTGTTAGTCCAAGTAGTCTATATCAACCTCCTGGGATCGATATAGACTACTTGGACTGCCAATTGGAGTATCATTGGTTTAGTAGTTAGTGACCATGACTGCTGAGTCAGAGGTGGATTCGATTCTCACACGGGACAATAAATGTGTAATCCATAAATAGTTGTCCCGTGTATGGGTATTATTTATTTATATATTTTGTTTTATTCGTTTATTCTGCGTTTAAATGTTTGTTAAATTCCCCAACGACACAGGAATAATTCCTAGTGAGCAGTTGCACAAAATATCGCAGTCGAATTTGAGCTTGCTTTAAAGATATAAAATGAACATAAACAATGATCAAATTAATCCATTAATCCAATCAATGGGGGATTGATCAAAGTGATATAATGTTTATATTAACACGAAGGGACTGTGTAAAAGATATACAGAAGGGCGTGGAAATGAGATAATGTGTGGGGAATTGTAATTGACAATTGGTTGAACAAGATACATTTCACGTTAGATTGAATAATGGATAACATGAATATTCTATATAATAATATTACATTGTATTTGTTATGATTTTTTACAACTACAGTTTAAATAGATAACATATTAACTCTATACATATATTTAAGTCGTAACACGCCGATGTCTGTACATTATAATATAAAGAAACTAAAATATGGCCTTTTTCAGAAAAACAGAAGCCAAAATAACAGCTTTTAGAATTTTTCTCTGTATGTTAGCCTGTCTGTGTGTTTATACACGCATCACGCAAAAACTACACGGAATTGAATACAGTTGCACGAATGTTTTGCTAGAGGTCTAACTTCAAATATAGGCTTTATTTTACTGAAGAAAAATATGATTCTATATTCCACGTGTACGAAGTCACGGGCAAAAGCTACTTGATAAATATGTAAATTTAAAAGCAGTGGTCATCTCCACTTTTAAGTTATTTGATCTAATGGTCGTATGGGTAACCAAGTAGATATAGTTTTATACTTAACATAACAAGCATGCTATTCGGTGGTACTATTATCCAATTTAAGTTTGATGGATATTAATTTAAACAATATAGAGGCTGACAAAGTTTTTTACTTTTTATTAGTGCCTTAAAAGAAAACACACTTGATCATTTAATTATCATTTTAATGATATATACATTATTTAATTATTCGTGTTTCACACTGTTCACTGCTTGTGATTTGATTTGTCCCCTCAAATTATTAGCTGTAAACAGCGTGATTAATTATTTTTGGGTAATTTGTTGAAAAAAAAAACAAATTAATAGTTCCTATTTATGAATCATACTATCTCTATCCATATTTAACGGATTGATAAGGAAATGAATCCAATTATAAGAAATGTTTTATGTGAATAACGTAACTTTTCAACAAGTTAGAAATATTTCTTAAGTTAATATATTTCATTTTATATTTTTATTTATATAAAATCAACTATGCTTATATTTCTAAACTCAAACAAACAACGCTGAGTTTAAAGTAACCCTATAATTGTAACCATATAAACTCGAACTACAAATTAAGCATTTCCATTTACTAAACAAGTTCACGGCGTCACGACTCAGTGCGTCGGGAACAACGACGATTTATTGGACGTGTCAACCACAATTTCACTAATTTGGAAATTGTTTTAGGGAAACTTATTTGTTAGGGGTCGGCGAACTAATACTCGTATTGTGTTGTGTTGTGAGAGCCATTGTGATCTCGCCGTGTCGTGATAATACGCAATATCGGATTGTTTATACACATGTATGTATATGTGATTTTATCTACACTTCGGTGGTGGTTTGTTGAGTTGTTTATGTTTCCTTTTGTACAGAGAAACTGAACGATGACAATTATTATGGAGATAATTTGTATGTTTTTTCAAACCTGATCACTTAAGAACTTTGAAGTTGTTATGAAATTGTTGTTGCAGGTTAACAGTACAAATTAAGCGCCAGTGTATTTTAATGAATGCAGAGATGCATAGAGATATTGCAGAATATTTTAAGAGAAATTTATTTATATATATATATATTATTTATTTATCTATGTATTTATTTATTATTAATCAGATTCTTTACAATTGGGCAAGCAATACTTTTATACTTTGCCTTAAGTCAAGACGTTAACGCCTTTTTAGCTAAAAATAGTTGTAACTTTATATGATACTTTTTTGTACGTTAGTGTTTTGGTAAAAAGACATTCAATATTCCTTTAAAAATAAATACAAAATCTGACTGCCTAATGTTTTTTGCTGATGTTATGTCACTCTTACTAAAAAGACCATTCAAATGACACCTAAGACGTGGAATTTTATCAAGCAGTCTGGACTCTAGGTCGTGGCAAAGAAACATCATAAACCAACACATTACTAATTTTTGCGCAATCGGGTTAAACCACTGTTCGATCTCTTATCGATTTTAATGCAGGCAAATATTCTATTAGGGACATCTTTTATGAACCGCATATTTTAATAGATTTGTAATCGAATACATAGAAACGCATCGCATCAGTAGCAAATGATTAAGAAATCGCACATCTCATCTTCTGCTCTTTCAATTAAGTTATTTATTACTCATGAATATCTACACAATTGTGTTTTGAAATCTGCTATGTTTACATTCTATACCCGTCGACGAAATGTTTAAGATCGCTTTGTATAATGTTTTATAAGCTTTTCGCTTTCCAATTTAAAATACTATTTTGTTGAACTGATGTATGTACATACATATATCCTGTCCGCCATTTTTGTATGTACTAAATTGTTACTTTACACAATTCATGTTAATTTGTAAATCGTCCCGAGTTATTTTTAAAAGTTTAGTGGAACAATATTTTATTTTAAATAGTGATTTCGTTGTTATCAGCATTACAGCAAGTCCATTTAATAATTTAATAACTATAACGCAGATACCCAGAATAGCACCCTGTTGAGATAGCGATGTGTTTACTGGTTAATACAAGAACCGATTTAACAAAAACATTTAACAGCGCAGCGGGGACTGTTTAATCTTTATTCTAGTTCATATTAGATACTAACTATAATAATATTGTCACAAGAAATCCGTGCCGGTTATAAATAAGTATTAACCAACAAAATTTTGAACGGGAAAAAGTTATAAAATCAAGGAAAAATTATCAAAATTGCTGCGCAATTAAAAAAAAAAAAAATTAATTACGTTTCATTGTATATTTACAAGTCTTTGAATTTTGCACTTGTATTCAGTAACCAGAAAACATTATCTGTTTTTATTGCTTTATCACATATACATTGGAGAAATCCAATTAATACAGACTATACTAGATAGTCTATAATTAACTTTCTGAATTAATATGAATATGATCGTCGCCCAAATTGTTATTTATTGTACTTTCATACAAGTACAATAAATAACTCTCAATGAACTAAAAAAGAAAATAATTATCAATACATATTTATTGATAATGTAATATAAATCTGGATGCATGAAAGGATTTGTACACAAACCACTTGAACATACTTTCAAAACGAGCATGTACATAGATAAATATGATTATATATGATTTTAGTTGAGTGACTGGCATAGATGTGACCGTCGTCGTATACACTCCCGCTACGTAGTCTTGACCCTTGCTTGAAAATCAGCATTTTTGCAATACCTGTATTGTAGAAACATTATGCTGAGGCGGGGATTTTCTGTCTTGGCACAATGCATATTTGTTTTTAGGTGTGTGTAAATGTTTATATATATATAAGAAGCTACATATTGCCTATCTCACAACCCTGTTTGAAGAAACTAGTGGTGGAAATCCCTGTCATTATTATGTAATGACATATAGGTTGTAGACAAACAATGAATAATTCCGCTTACCTAAACCCACATATGACCAAGGGGTTACCAGTACATTTTACCCACTTCACAGGAAGGAGGTTCTTGAATCGACTGACTGTTATAACTTTCCACCTAGCAGGTGGCAAATTAGGGTATGAAAATCCAACGTATTGTAATTTATCATAATATATGCTTTTTCGAAAGGTAATTGCTAAAAGTTAAATGCTCAGTCGAAACCCAAGTCCTATTTATTTTAACAACCAGCATTTTTTGTATGCCCTATCTTTATTTAAGATTATATTATTATATACGGAAGTCTAAACAAAATAAAATCTGTAACTACTACTAAAACTGTCTGTTTTGTCTGACAATGGTAAATTTTATTTGAAATCGTCATGTTTTAGATTATACAGGGCTGATTATGCCATATCTCTGTCTGTGTAGAGAAAGTGTCTGAAAGGTAAGTAGACATAGATAAATAAGTTTTTATTTAGAAAATAAATGAACATCAATAATCGTAGTGCATGACATAATATTGATTGCGCACTTTAATGAATTCTTATAAGAATTGCATCTGTTTATATTATTTTGTTATTATGATGTTTTTCATCTTTACATGTAATGAGTGGATATTAAATTCATTATACATATGTGATTATAATTATTTTCGAGCCCATAACTTATGCAAGGTAGCACCAAGAGCACTAATTCCGTCATAGTTTCGACAAACCAAACATAAATATCACTATACAACACAATTAAGTCAAAATGCGCGACCAATTAAGCAAGGGATATTTAGTCACGAGTCGTTTTGCAATTATCATGACAGCACGACGAACAACTTGCGAATGTAAGGGTACCTCCACATGACCGAAAATCCTGATTTATATTCATGTATTTAATAGAGTGTGATCGAATTCTGAATCATTCAATTTGATTGTACTTACTCTAATAATTTCGAGTATATGTGCAACGCGCTTTAGATTTGTGAAGGCACGGGTGTCTTGTACCTCCGACCCAAACGCGAATCCTACCGTTATAATGACAAGGAATTAAGTACCTTAAGGGTAGTTAGTTGTAAAAAGAGACGTACGTTAGCTATAGGGCTATTTTTCTCTGTAAATAGGATTTACCTATTTGTGCTGAATGTGTTGAAGACTTTTATGATTGTTATTCTTCTCCGTATGAAGACAATGAGGGTTCATTTTCTTGAAAAAAATGGGGCAGATAGCGTTGCCCTTTGTTTGCAATGATAGTGCCGTGTCGCACGTCACCCTGCCTGCGGTTTTCATTTGAATACACTGGCCTACTTCACGTTCGCAATTTCTCATTAAGTAACACAACTGCATGTACTAGTTTAAGTGCTGTGTGGTCTGCCACGGTAGCACTTATTTTGTAACCTGCATACTCCAATTACCTATTAATTTACATCTAGTAAGCAGTCAAACTGACGTACGGTGTGGATGGCACAAGGTTTTTAAAGTGCAATAATGCATTGTCTTATACGTTTAACCGTTATTCATTATAAAATTAAATATTGAATCGTACATTTTCTGGGATGAAAAGTAGCTATGTACCTTTCCAGACTATCTCGCAATAGTGGAAGTGGGATTAGATTATGGTTAATAAAATGTAAGCCTTCGTTATTTATTATAGTAGTAATATAGTGTATACATGTTATATTATCACTTAGTTTTTCGTAGGTCATCACGTCATCACCTCATCGGAGCTGACGGTAAAGTGGTATGTCAGACGCCAACCGACCAAAACCACACGGTGTTTCGTCACAAGTGTGTCTATAACAAGGGATATACCCTAGATATATATTATGATATTATCACTAAATATGATATCAATACATACTAACAAGTTCAGTTACAGTGAACTGCAAAGTTATGTGTGTAAAGAAGTATTTCAAGGTAAATAAACAAAAACAGTACAGGACTTTTAAATAGTTTACACATTTACGACTAGACTAGTTAGATAAATGTAATGACAACTTAGTTTATATCTTGTTCCGCGAGCCAAATGTCATAGTGTTATCAATAGTAATAAACAGCATCGATCTCGTAGAAAGTAAGTGTTGGTACCTAGGACTCAGAGTGTTCTTGTTCAACAGTTCAGTTTATGGAAGTTGAATTATATTCTGTTTCAATTTAATTCATTAATGAGTTAAGTGATGGAATTAGTGATTGAGATCGGAGTAATTGGCTAGTAAGCACTATGTAAATTCATTAGGAATTCATTAATAAAGGTTTTAACTGCTCTATATTATAAAACTAGTTAGAGCTGGCGACCTCGTCTGCACGGAATCAGGGGTAGCAGGTATTCGCTGATTGCATTTCGACTGGTTTACTGGAACAGTCGTGAGCGAAACAGACAGACAGACAGTGTTACTTTCGCATTATTACATTTTTGCAAGGTTATTTTTAGGATTACAAAGCAACTTGTAAAACATTTACATAATATATGTTAAGATAATAATAAACTTAATTGTTTTATAACAACAAAAACATTGCTTTAAAATTAATATACAAAGTGGATATGTACAATTCTACAATGGGCTGTTTTATGGCTGAGAGTGACAGGTGGCAAGCAGAAGATGTAAAAAAATGATAATGGATAAAATAATTTTGGTGTAAGATAGAAGCAAAGAGGACTATCATTCCCCACCCCTCATCCCTCATCACACTCAAAGGCGGGCAGCGCACTTACGACTCTCGAGTTGCAGGTGTCCATGGACGACGGTTATTACTTCCCATCAGGTGACCCGTCTGTTCGCCTGTCCCCTTATAATATAAAAAAAAAGAAATGGTAAGTCACTTGAAAGTAATTGTAACATTATGGTATAAAACTAGGTAGATGTCATATCACCTACTTTTTACATAAGAACCTTTATTTAAATGCTCTTAAAATAAGAAAATAGTATGATGTCACTAACTTTATCGTTTCTTACTCTTCTAGTTTTTTCATTTGATACCTATTCAATTCAATTCAATTCTTCATTGTGGCCTTTGTGGAGATGTCACCATAATTTCGCCAATGTCAAGTTTGTGAAAGACTAACTAACTTTGATACCTATATTAGGGTGGTTGAAATGGAAAAGGTGTCCGCCATATTGGTACGTCGGCCATATTGAAATTATTTCATAATACATCATATAGTATTGTCACCGGAACTCAAGGTGTATGTATCAGCTAAATCGGACACCGAGAAGTTGATCAAACTCAAGGTGAAGAGTTTTACCAGAAAAAACATACATTGCAACTTAGTTAAAAACTTGTAATATAAGGCAAGGTGATTCGACTTTATTTATATGATGTTATTGATGATCCAATAACAGTTTGAAAGAGTCTACCACCCATTGACACATGGACATTTTACAGGTAGTACTATATTAATACCATAATAGTTTTCAAGCTCAGTCAATCCACTCACATGCCAAAACATAACACCGGCATCCTCTTGAAAGCTGGTGACAGTCCCATACAACGAGTTGCTTCCTAGCGAATTGAATAAATGCATTATAATATACACATGTATATTGCTAGACGGGTTGGCCTCCCGGCACCAGTCAACCTGAGTTATAAGTATCACCTGACCTCCAAATTTTCCAATATAATTCAAGGGCACTTCTTTCACGGATGACGGCAATAGGCTTGCCCCCTATTTCGTAAATGAGACTAAATTATAATCAGCAAAGAGAGAGGGCGGGTGAGGAATGTGTAAAAGGGAGTTGAGCCTCCGGAAACCTCACACGTTTCAGATGCTTAACAACCGGCCGGCAATGGGTGCCTAAGCATGCCTTGAGATGTGTCAACTGTTAGACTGTTTAATTAGTAAATAATACCTTCAACGAAACTATCGCCACTTAGAATTTTTATGCAACATCCAATAAGTCGGACGTCCACTTGTATCAAGTAGGCCAGTTGTCCGTACAAGAGACGTAGGTAATTCTGTCGTACACTGAGATAGATTAACCGTTTGAAGCATCTTCCATTATCTTACAAAGAGTACAATTACGACGTTATCGTACAATGGCACGTAGTTAAAACAAACTGTTGTTGTTACATGAAATAATAATAATTATTCGATCACGTGATGAGATAATTTCTTGATGTAATAAATCATTGAAATTAGTTATATTCATTCATTCTTCCATTCATAAAGTCACTCCTGTATCCCTGAAGGGGAGGGCAGATGTGCAATGAATGCCCATATTTTGCCGATTATTATTAGAGACTAAAATAAATTATGAAGTCCCATTTACGTCATAGATATCTATGACCGTCATCTGGGTGGGTATGGCAGACGAAGCAACAGTTTACGAAAACATCTTAATTTATCTATACAATAAGAAGATATTGTAAAGTGCATTTAAAAGACAATGAAAGTCATGAATGTACCAAGTGTTACTCCTAAATTGTACTTAAGTGATAAAAAGTGCCCACAATAAACGACTATATCAATGATTACTCTATTATCATCTGCAAAACTGAAACTACCATACCATAACATACAAACTGAGTGATCGGACTAACAGTATAATCTAAACAGTATTTAAGAATGAATGAAAAAATGTATACTGACATAGATATCTAAATATGTCGATGGAAAGGAAATTTAGGCTCACCACTAGTGATGCACTTGATTTACTTTTTTAATGATATACAGTAAAATACTAAAACATTTAAATCCTAAACTTCGCATTTGACGTTAGTATACTAAATCCGTATAACAAGCAATATTTAAAGAAAAAAATATGTCTATAAAGTTACTACAAGATATTGAGAACCTATAAAATTGAAAGTAAACATACGCTCGACAGTGGAGATTTACAACTGTAAATTTTTTTACTCTCTCCTAGCTCCTCTTGAAGACTAACTTTAAGAGTCAATATAACCATATTTCCTTTATCGACAAGATTATATGATCCGAGTATACAAATCTGAACTAATTGTTACCTTCCCGTGTAATTAAATTGCCATCATTTCCTAACCTAAGTTAGAGCTAGAGTTGAACATTAAAACGATAAGTTTCTAGGCTCTCATAGGGCTGCGATTAAATAGTATTCAAGATAGGAGAGTTGATAGGATGATTTAAAAAATATCAAAAATTTTGCTACATGATCTAGAGAACTGGGTGTGTCGACGTCGTACTTTAATTATTTATTAATAAAACTGAAATGTAAGTATACAAATTACGCATTGACGTTCTTTCGTGTATTTCCAAATGTACTCATAATTGCCTGTACTTACTTAACGAAATTTATATTAAACGATCTAATTTATTTGGAATGTATTTTAAAATATGTGTTTATAGATACATATACGTACATTAAGCACAAGCTGTTTATTGGGCAGTAAAACTTGAACTGTAAAAGTATGATTTCCGTCGCATTCTGTGATGTATACCTGTGTATACAATATAGCCCTTTTCAAATATTTTGTTAAATATGTAACGCATATAGAATACAAAATAGATTTCTGCACTTCGTCTATATACAACATACTATAAGTATGTCTTTCTAATGCCCCTGTTGTTCATTCCGGAGGCTTCCACAAGGACACTGCACTGAATAGCTTTGTGCAGTGCCCGGCGTCTATTGGTGCAGGGAGTAAGGTATTCCGCCGTCTCATTCTGCGAGGAGGTGATGATTAAAAAAGAACAGGCGGAAAAGAAACGTGAAAGAACGAGCACTCTTTCATCGCAG
Organism: Tyria jacobaeae; assembly: GCA_947561695.1. Lineage (NCBI taxonomy): Eukaryota > Metazoa > Arthropoda > Insecta > Lepidoptera > Erebidae > Tyria > Tyria jacobaeae. The sequence goes on from OX387209.1 coordinate 17,168,210, forward strand.
GAGACGCACCAGGCACCAAAGAGCGCTAAACAATCGGCAGGACGTCAGGGCGACGCCCCCTGACGTCCTGCCATTGAGGCAAGTCTGACGGGATTTGAGTGGTAATCCTTCTAGAGAATTTTCGTTTTTCTTTATTATGATATGCAGGACAGACAAACAGACAGGTTGCCTTATGGTAAGTGACAATCCCCGCCCATGGATACCTGCAACTCACGAGTCGTAAGTGCGCTGCCCATCTTTGAGAGTGAATTGAATGATGGGAGGGAAAAGAGGAGAGGGGGAGTTTTCTTGCGGTACCCTCACTCAATCGGCAATACAATCAAATTCCATACATAAAACTTTACACATACATACGTATATCAGGACTCCTCAGGTAACCTCTCAATTAGGTGGCTCTAGGCAAACCACTAGCAAGTGTAGGGTAAAACATGTCCCAACAAGTGGTAAGCGCACCTCCGCTGCCTAGTTTGCTGCCTAGTTGTGACTGCGGAAAATTTCTGTCACTATCTGCCGTGGAGCGTATAACAGCCAGAAGCGCGAGATCCTCTCCAATGAATGATGTGAGCACCCAACGCTGCCCACCGAGTTCTCACTGCAGTCGCAGTGGTGGTAGAGAATGTACTATGGTAACCAGATGGCTGATAAACATATATAGCTATGCACAGCATGCTAGACACTTGATCTTAATTAAGGAAGATTAAAAATTTTTTTTTTTTTTTTTTTTTTTATGCGATAGGGGGCAAACGAGCAGACGGGTCACCTGATGGTAAATGACTACCGCCGCCCATGGACACCCGCAACTCAAGAACTCAAGGGTCACAAGTGCGTTGCCGGCCTTTTAGGTAGGAGTACGCTCTTTTCTTGAAGGTTTGAAGGTCGTATCGGTTCGGAAATACGGCAGGCGACAATTTGTTCCATAAGCTGGTTGTGCGAGGCAAAAAGCTTCTGGAGAAGCGCACAGTGGTGGAGTGCCAATCGTCCAGGTGATGGGGATGGATATTTTGTCGCGTAGAACGATGGCGGAAACCAGCAGCCGGTATAAGTCCGAACAATTCCTCTGAACACTCCCCATGATACAAGCGATAGAGGATGCAGAGTGAAGCTACATCTCTACGCAACGCCAAGGTGTCAAGTCGATCGGAGATATCTTGGCAGTCGATGATGCGAGTCGCTCTCCGTTGAATGCGGTCAAGAGGGAGAAGTTGGTACTGGGGTGCACCTGCATAGAGATGAGAACAGTATTCCATGTGCGGCAGAACCTGCGCCTTATAAAGTTGCAGGCGGTGGGCCGGAGTAAAATACTGTCTCGATCTGTTTAGCACACCAAGCTTCTTCGAGGCTAATATAGCCTTACTCTCTAAGTGACCGCGAAACTGGACTTCGCTTGATATATCGACGCCAAGGATTCCGATACTGGCTGATGCAGTTAGGGAAGTGCTCTCAAATTGAGGTGATACGACCAATGGCATCTTTTTAGCGGTGAACGCGCAAACCTGTGTCTTCGTGGGGTTAAATTGGACTAGGTTAAGTCGACCCCAATCTGAAATTTTTGATAAAGAAGTTTCGATTTCAGACACAAGTTTGGATCGGCTTTCGATGACGTTTACCCGAGAAATGTTAGCGCGGCCGGTGTAAAGGGCATCACTCGTGCTATCGTCTGCATAGCAATGGATGCTGCTAATCTGCAGCATGTCGTTGATATGCAGAAGAAACAGCGTGGGTGACAGCACACAGCCTTGTGGGACACCAGAATTAACAGACTTCGAGTCGGAGCATGCACCGTCAACAACGACCTTGATGCTTCTGTCTGTAAGAAAACTGGTGAGCCAATTGCACAGTTTCTCGGGAAGCCCATAGGAAGGAAGCTTCGCAAGGAGCGCTTTGTGCCAGACCCGATCGAAGGCCTTCGCCACGTCCAAACTAACGGCCAACGCTTCCCCCTTGGTCTCGATCGCCTGTGCCCACCGGTGAGTCAAGTATACGAGAAGATCACCAGCTGAACGACCCTGACGGAAGCCGTATTGTCGATCATTGAGGAGCTGGTGGTCTTCTAAGTACCGGAGGAGCTGGCAGTTAACAATGGATTCCATTATCTTGGAGAACAAGGAGGTGATGGCTATGGGTCTGTAGTTGGACGGATCCGAGCGATCTCCTTTTTTAGGGATTGGGTGCACTAGAGCTGTCTTCCATGAGTTCGGGACTACGCCAAGAGAGTAAGAAAGCCGATAAAGGCGCGTTAAAACCGGTGCCAACTCTGGAGCACACGTCTTCAGCACGATAGGAGAGATTCTATCGGGCCCACTCGACTTATGAACGTCGAGGGAAAGAAGCGCTTTACGCACTGCCCTTTGTGTAAACCGGACTTCCGGCATGCGGGTCTCGCACTGCGGTATGGTCGGCGGTGCGTTTCCCCCGTCGTCCAGGGTCGAGTTGGACGCAAAGAGTTTGCCCAGAAGATCGGCTTTTTCTTTAGCGTCGTGGGCCAACGAATTATCTCCTATGCGCAGAGGTGGAAGGGATGGCTTACAAAAGTTCCCCTGGACAGCTTTGGCAAGAGACCAGAATGCACGAGTTCCGGAGGGGAGACTCACTAGTCTCTCGCCAATTCTGCCGATGTGAGCCGACTTCGCCCCAGCAATCACTCTTTTGAGGGACCTGGAGGCAAAGTTAAATTGCTTCTTTAATGTGCTGGTCTTTACATCCCGTGCTGTCGCTGCATTAGCCCATGCTTGGTAACATTCCTGCTTTCGGTGGGACGCCGCTTTGCAGGTTCGACCAAACCAAGGCTGGGACTTGCCACCTGTGGGAATCAGGGAGAATGGAATGAAAAGTTCCATACCCTGAAGCACAACATCCGCGACAGAGTCAGCAACGACATTGGGATCATCCGGCGAGAAGCAAACCTGCCTCCATGGGTAGGATGCAAAGAATGTTCTCATTCCATCCCAGTCTGCTGACCTATAGTGCCATACGCGGCGACTGCCTGTAACACGCGGCCGCAGCGAGTGAACGAGTGGCACCATACTCCTAATCAGGCAATGGTCCGAAGAGCCAAGAGGGGCCTCAACGGATACTTTGTAGCCGTCAGGATGTGAGGTCAGCAGAAGATCCAACAGTGAAGGCACGTGGCTTTCTGCATCTGGGATTCGCGTAGGCGTTGCTACCAGCTGCGTCAAACCATATGCCAAGGCGAAATCGTGAACATATCTTCCCGCATGATCGGTTTTGCGCGAACCAAGCCATTCGGCATGATGGGCGTTAAAGTCGCCAAGAATCACGATCTCTGCGGATGGGACCTGCTGGAGCACTGAGTCTGTAGCCATTTGGACGTGGTCGATGAGTCGGTCCGTTTCGGCATCACCGCTATGGGACCTGTAGAGGCATAGGTAGATGCGGGGATGGTCGTCGCAGTCTACACGTAGCCATAAGATGGAGAGGTCCCTACCTTCAAGATTGCCGAGGCGGCGAGAAGTGATATCATCTCTAACGTACACGCATACACCAGCCTTAGGAACAAAGGAGTGTTCCAGTCCGTACCCAGGGTAGCAGAGGTAGGATGTGTCCGCTGGAGATGATATCTGCGTCTCGGTTAAAAAGAGCAAGGCCGGCTTTGCTGTCTCAAGGTGGTGGTGGACAGTGTCGAGGTTCGAATGTAAGCCCCTAATGTTGCAAAAATCCACGGTAAACGTGACAGGGGGTGCCATGGTATGCCTTCTCTTGCCCCGAGCAGATTTTGAGAGCGCAGTTGAGCCCCCCCCAGAGTACGAGGGGCAGCCTGGGCGTCCACGCTCAGACATAATCCGTACTGAGGGTGGACGTCCAGGGGGGGATTCTCCAACGCTAGCGCTGGTACCCCCCTGGGGTATCCTTTTCGTTAACAGCGCTATCATTAGGGGGGTGGGGGATTTTGGGCCTCCGGAGACCTCACTCATTTCGGGGAAATGCAACGCAAGCGTTACTTCACAACCGGTTTTCTGTGAGGCCGTGGTATCGCACCGGTCGAGCCGGCCCAGTCGTGCTTAAGTAAGCATGGCTCTACCACTACTAAAAATTATAATGTAACAGGATAAACGAAGAGAATATAATACTTTAACAAACACTTATCAAATAATTCAGATGCATCTAATATTAAATCTTTGAATAATCAGATTGTAATACAAATTTAGTTTTTACTCTAGACTTTGGTAAAAACATTTAGTGATCCTAACTGCTAAGCTGGAGGTAATGGATTCAATTCCCACACGGTACAAAATTTTGTGTAATCCACATTTGTTTCGGTTGTTCGTATATACTCGTAGGTCAAGTCCCCCATGTCACAGGAATTATTCCTAATGCGGTTGTTGGTGTTGTCTTAAAAAAACCGAAGCCCACGGAACAAATCTATGAAATCAGTGGCAGATTTCAATCAATCAATAAACGGGAACATCATATCAAGTCAAGAACTGTGGGTATCAAATAAATGTAAGTGATATAAAAGTGTACATTAGCCTTCTTTATTTATTCAAATATTTTCAAAAAAATAGGGTACTTACCCACTCAGACATCATTAAAAGCACTGATTGCTTGTAGCTCTTGAAAGGTCCTTTAGCGACGCCATAACTGTACTTTTTTTTTATATATAAGGTTATCATTAGTAATTCAACATTAAATATTCTCTCTATTTATAAAACACATCTGTTTCTTTACGTTGATTAGCATGTTTTTAGAGTCTTGATTTTACATAATATGTATATATTATAATGATTAAAGGATCAAGCGAAATTCCTTAGATCACGCTTTTTTTCTTTTCATTACGTTAATAGTTGGTTTTAGATTGATTTTTATATAATTTGGTATAAAGACTTTTTGAATACGACTTGAAAGACTTCTCGTCTTATTCTTTTGTGTTTTGTAGTATCTTATAATCTTTTAGAAAATCTACTTTTGAATGATATAATATGCATTTCAAAAGTAGATTGTTGACTGGTAATGTATATAATATATATTCATTACCAGTCAACAATTTAATCTGATTTATTATTTTACAAACTATATTTAACATTTCTTAGTTTTGATGCATAAAACATTTTCGTATGCTTGTTTTCATCACTATTTTTCTAGTCACATCGAATGTTATTATTTAAATTCAATATGATAAACTACAGATTATGTATTAAGGTTATAATAATACAATTATTTTTGTTTAGTAAGCAACAACAATAAAGTGGAGTAATTGCTGAATCATTTACTTACAACATTGCTATTAAGCAATGTTGTAAGTAAATGATAGATTACTAGGCATACGAATTTGCTATTCCAGCTTAACTAATTAGTACGCTTAACTATATATTTACTCTGTAGTAATACAAGTAAGTACTCGTATGATGTCACCTTATTAAGGCTACGGTAATTGTTAGCGACTTTGACAATTGTTTTTGCAAAATTTATTTTGCAAAAACAATTGTCTCTACTCTACTGTCTTACTCTACATATCTACACATTTTAAAATAAACATTTTTATTTTGATTAATTTCAATCAATTCTTTTATATATGTAGATATGTAGAGTTTATACTTAGTGTTAAAATATTGAACTGTTTTACTATATAATCAAATTTACTTCCAAAGGTGTTTTTTTGTGAAAGGTATACTTTCCGATTAGTCCCATAGAACACATAATTTCATCAGAATCCGCTCAGTAGTCTGGGTTTGAAGTCATGTTTATTATGTCAAGAAAGTGACATTGCCATGTTTGTCATTATTAATTAGTCACGTGATATATATACTACATATTATATATATATATATACATATATATATATATATGTATATATATATATATGTATATATATATATATACATATATATATATATATATATGTATATATATATATATATATATATATAATAACTACTACGTGTATATGGTAATTTATAAAATGTGTCTTATCAACAAGAGGTATGTAGATTGTCATAAGTAAAAATTTCGGAAGTGGGTTCTAAATAGATAAATGAAAATAGTATTAGGTATATCACAAAAAGTAACCTATTATTAAAATCAAAATCGTTTACTTTAACTGAACTAATCATTGGTTTTTTAATTGTCAATAGAGGAAGTCGGTCAGACTAAGTCAGTCGTGAAGCTAATTGCCTGTTCCACGTAGATCTTATGGAGAAGAACAAGCACGAAACTCTGAGGACACTCATCATCTTATCTTATCATTACTCTTATAATATACAAAGAAGTAAGTTACCACCTTCCGAAATATTGAGAGTTATACGTTGTTAGTACTTTATAAGCTGGTGTAATAAACCAGTTTAAACCCGATTTTTTACCAAGTTCATTCTTACTTAACTCAAAGGGAGAGTATGTTGTCTACTGTTCATATGTATGTATGTGTATGTATGTACGGGTATGTATTCATGTCTAATATATTATGTATTTATTGAAATTATTTATCGGAATATGATGGTAAAATGATGTGTGAACTAGAACCGTCTTAAACAACACAGTGTTCCGTTACAGTCTTATTCCAGCCATCACCTACTCGCAAGAAAAGGCGACGGGTGTTTGTTGCCCTTAGGACTGATTAAGTCCGGGAGGACTAAAACTTTAATGGCTTTTTATTATATAATTTACATTCTCACGACCGTAATTACCTAATTTTATCAAACAAATATTAACATTATTTAAACACTCTTAATAGCAGTTTATGTCCAATTTACTGGTATGTGTAATGGGCTAGTTAGAAGTTATAAACATTATCTATACAAAACAAATAATTCCTTTGTAATATAACTGTTTCTTTTTTGTCGAGGGGTTTGGTAGATTTAGGCACAAAGAGGATTGTTGTAAATATTACAACAATCCTCTTTGTGCCTAAATCTAGTTTAGTTTTTTTTTAATTTCAAATCATTTTATGTAATATGATTATAAAGGCCGGCAACGCACTTGTGACTCTTGAGTTGCGGGTGTCCATGGGCGGCGGTGGTCACTTACCATCAGGTGACCCGTCTGCTCGTTTGCCCCCTATCGCATAAAAAAAAATAAAAAAAAGAGCAGTATGCTTCTCGTCTCGGTAGAGTAGAATGGAGCCCACTCTTTTCATGGGTGTCGTTAAACGCGACTAAGGGATAGGGCTGATTTCTATTATAGGCCTGCCCCCTGTTAGTGGGACTGACTAATAGGCAAAATGTGGTTGTTTAATACCCTCAGGAGATATAGGCGTTATCGTGTTTATGTATGATTATTAAGCAGTTTCCTTTAGAATAATGAATGTTTATCACAGTTATTACTGTTACGTATAGAAATTAGTTGGTAAGCTACAACTCGTATTCATGATTCTTAATTTATCACATGATCATCATCCACATTAGTGTTATCTGCTACGTAATAAATAATCTGTCGTGCAGTGAATTGTGTAATGCGTTTAGTGTGTTGGCTAAAATTGTTTTGTTTATTGTTATCAAAAATAATCTGATTAGAACATGATATACAACAAGACAAATTATTACTGATAAACATTATTTCATAAACTCTAAACGTCCAATGGATAGTTGCCCAATTATATATAAGCAGAAGTTTATTTCTCTACGTAAACTTGGTACTAGAAAAAAGTATTGGATATTAAAGGTGGTGGGGTGTAAATAGCAGAGATGGTGCGATCGTCGTACGATCGTGATCGTGAGCGTGCACAAAAAGGTTTTCCAACAATTAGACACAGTGTTTAATATTCCTCTACTTCTGTTATTTGTGCTGTGATGTACACAACTATTTCTATGCTTAAGCCTACCCTGCTTTATTGAGTATACATGTAAACACACTAAGCCTGCAAAACAGCAGATATATTTGAAAATGCCTAAAAAGTATCGTTAAAACTAATGACGGTTAAAAACTCACTTCAAACTTTCGTTACACAAATTCTTTTAGATGTTTTATTACTGTAGTTTTATTGTAGATTGTTTTTAAACTGCCTGTTTCGAACAAAACGTAGGTTTTATTTATCCAATCAACTGGTGCAGCATGCCTCTATGCTGTGTTTAGTGAACACACAAGTCGAGTTTCTGTGTGTAGCGTGCGCTTGACTGTTGAAGTCGGCAGCCGGCCAGTCCGCACCGAACTACCGACTCGACACCACGCACCAGTCCCACGGACGCACACACACTTTAGCGTGATAACTTCAGAAAAAAAGCCGGCCATGCTTTAAAAGTGATAGTGCGACAGTGAACAGCATTTAGTGATCTAAAAAAAAATATCACCTGAGGACTTGAACTGCAACGTGCATTCGACATCGAATCGAAGTAACGAAGATACGATTTGTGACAAATTGCACGATATCCTTGGTAAGCATTTTTGAACATCCTAATTTGCTAGTTTTATTAGAAATTTCTTAAATAAATTCGTTATACACACGTAATTAGAAAACTCAGGGACACAAATTTGCAATCGTCAATTGTTTTATAAATACCTCCGTGTATTTCATTTATATTTTGTTAACAAAAATGACTGTATAAATAATGCTTGGTAATATTTTGTGAAGTTTTAGCTCGTGTAAAGTTAGTTACGAATGCAAATTAGATAGTTATTTAAATACTTTACTTGAAGTATAAATGTAAAGCTGTTCCAGTGTTAGTAATGTAGGTATCCTATTTCTATAAATTGATTTTACGTTTTTATGTCATGAGTTTGACAAACTGGTTCGGTGGAATAAGAAAGAGTAAATTGATTAGCGCAGGTACGTAACTTGAAAATTGTTGTGTGGCGTTTTAAATGTGTTAAAAGGTTCTTTTACCCTTATTAAGGGATCTCGAAGATAGGAATGGGTAATAGGTAAACTATTTAATCGAATTGTGATAATTGTTTTAATTTACTATTTCCTAAATTCGAGTTCAGCTACCTTCTCTTGTTAGAATATAACGGTACAAATCTCAAATTCTATGCAGGTAAGTAAGCTGTGAAGTTTTATTGCCGGAACAAAATATTTATTAAGCCTCTTTCTGACTTACTAAAACAACATTAATTTTTCTTTTTAATTCGATAATACTCTAAACAGCAGATTATTTTTTTAACCAAGCAGTAACTGCGAGGCGAGACGTAATTGAATGTCAATGTTAAGTCTTTATTGATACCGACATTATTTATTTAGAAATTAAATTTTCAAAATCTATTTGAAATTGCTCATTTTGTTATGAGATTATTATTAAGGTCTCATTTCAAGCCGCAACTGACCTTGAACTTAGGTGTTTTAGGTAGGTAGAAGCAGTAGTAGATAGAAGAACAATTACCTACCTACCAGAAAAAAAGGTAGGTAATTGTTGCCTTTTTCATGTACCTATTCATTCTTATCAGTTAATTTTTATGTTGCCAAAACGCTAAGAATCACGTTATTGAATAGGTATGCGCTTTTGATATCAAGCATGAATTCGTCAATTTAATGCAATTCTGTAATCAGATCACAGAATTGCATTAAATGGACTGATCGGTAACATACTAATGGTGACAGTACTTACTCGCGATTAGATTTGTTGAAGTAATTTGGGGTTTGCACTTAAATTTAATTTTGCAATATAGGTATTGTATTAACATGCTCATCATTTTCTAATAATGTGATTACATACGACATTATAATTACGTTCTAATTAACATTTAGAAGCACACAATTAAGAAATAAAAATTATTGACCAATTATTTCAGTAGTGATGATAATATCGAATTACTATTAACTTTTTACACTTTGCTGGGATAGAGTTTGTAAAGTTAGCCAATATAGGTACTTTCAAACATGGCTGGAGCGAAGATAATGGTTTATACAGTTTGCTCGCTGGTTGATTTCGCATCACGTTGTTTTCTTTCCTCACATCGAATACAGTAATGTATGTAAGTAAGGCAAAAAGTCACCTAACATTTAATAATTAGTTGCATCTTAAAATAAAATAAAAAAATACTCTCTTTAACTAATCCTAGTGTTTTGTTACAACAACTTTTTCAACTTGCAACTTTTTCAAATCCAAACTTACTACCTATATACATCATACACTCTCACGCTTTCATACCTGCACGGGTAGGCAGAGGCAGATTTTGGCAACCACGAGATCTACACGGCTAAAAAAATAATTAGTTCCACTAACCGTGACCCTCGTGTAGCTCGTCTAAACCTTAAGTTCCGCGTCACAGCTGTCATTATAAGTCATTACTAAACGACCTTATGATATGTAGTGCCATTATCTGTATTTTACTAATATAGCTTTGAGTTAAGTAACATTTAAGTACATATTAGTAAGGCATGCAGTAACCTAAACTTAGGAGACAGTTGTTTCATTTCGCAATCGGTATGTTATCACTTGATAACATCGATTAACATGTCGATAGTAAAACAAAAATCTAAACATACCATCATTGCAGGGCTAGTAAACTACTTTATTCAATCTCATAATTGTTTATTAACAATATGGACGTCGATTACTATTGAATAGTCTTATGATTTTTGGTCAAATCGCAATGTCAAAGGCGAAAACTTATAAAATAAAACAAATTTTAATAAATGTGTATTTTACTTGATAAAGATGACATTGGCCTTCATAATCTCCACATTATGTTTTGTTCACGACTACGTGAACAAAACATGTGTGGTGGGAAATATTTTAATTAAAATGTGTAAAGTAATTGTCGTCACCAGAAGAGCTAGCGGTGCCATTTAACGTGACAATAAAACGTTCTCTCCACATCTGTGCAGTTTTCTCTTTTAAACTTGCATCTTAACTGCATACGTTAATTTCTGATGTGCATATGTTGTATGCATCTACTTTAATTTTACGTAGTAGAACCATGCCTAGGCACGAATGGGCCGGCTCGACCGGTGTGATACCACGGCCTAACAGAAAATCGGTTGTGAAGCAACACTTGCGTTGCATTTCCCCGAAATTAGTGAGGTTTTCGGAGGCCCGACTCCCCCCTCCTTTTCCTCTCCCCTGACAAATTTTTCCCATCCTTAATCTCCCTCAAAGGCGGGCAGCGCACTTGCGACTCTCGAGTTGCGGGTGTCCATGGACGGCGGTTGTCGCTTGCCATCGGGTGACCCATCTGTTCGTTTGTCCCCCTATAATATAAAAAAAATAATAAGCCTTCATTTTTTTTCTACATTGATATGTTAATAAGTTATTGTTGAGTTGAACAACATGTTTGGTGTTGTATTAAAAATTGCAATTATATTTTGTGGCTTCGGCGTCCGTGGTTTAATCTACATGGAACTAATCTCTGAGCTATTAACACTCAAAATTTCAATTGACCTCCTAAGATTTATCACAGAATCGGCTATCTAATCAATATATGCACGATAAAAAAATATTTCCAAGCTATTCGAAATAGAGAGTTAAGTACTAGTAATAAAACGTTGTATTGCTATGATTGCTAGACAGTGATGCTTGGATATGATTATTATGTTTGTCGATACGCTGTTTTTATACACACCATTAAAAATACTTATTGTCTATTTAACTTCACGTTTTTTAAAATTCCGTTACAAAAAGTATTATGTAATATTAGTTTTCAAGGGTGGTAAAAGTATGCCATAATTAGGTACCCACCACAAAAGAAGATTATTAGTTATTTTAACTTTAACTTGAAGTAAGTTATATTTATAATAATATGCTTTCGTATTGCATACTCATCCTAAAATGTTTTTCTTTGCATAGGAATATGTTTTGATATGTAAAAGAAATACTGTAATGTGCCTTGGTTTGGTTGTATATTGTATCAGTATAAGAGAAATTTGTAAAACTATTAAATAAATTTATGATTAAAATTATAAACTACTAAAGATGCAGATGCAGCATCCTGTTCACTTATCAAAATGAGCAATCTCAAACACGCCATATAGAGAAAAGCACGAATGGTCTTCGTCGTATGGAGCCAAATGAAATTGCTTTCCAAACACCGACAAGCCCACGACAATAATTCTGGTAGAACGCTTCTATAGGCGATATGCGAGATTATCACTACAACATAACATTCATAAAGCAGCTGTTATATTGGCAAGCAATATCATTGGATTAATTGCAGTAATAAATTGAATTATATTTAGTTACATTATTTGTCACAATTACTTGTTGTCTATTACAAAAAAAAATGTTTTACATGTGTTTAAAAAAATGTATACAGTGTAATAGCATATTAAATTCTGCTTTTTTTTGGGCGGAAATGTCTGCTAGCTAAACATCGCATTCTGTCATTATTACAGTCACTGCTTACGCCGTGTTGCATAAAGTATAATTTAGAATGTAAATAGCTACAGGTGTCTCTGAAGGACATTTCAAATTTAATTATTTACACATCAAAAATTCGTGTGAATATGACGTGTAAGACAGAACGTGACTTTTGATTTATTATTATAATATAAATATGCATAAGAGTTACAACAAACCATTTATTCACGATTCTTCAGTTTTGTTAACGTTTAGCACGATAACCCTTTTCAAACTTTAATATTCCGACAGGAAAAATCATCTTTGCAAATGCTCTTTTGTAACAATCATATTTATCATTTCATACTTACGAATTCTTAACGTAATGCTATTGTCTGATTAAATTGTTCGACGTCAAGCAAACATTTATTATTTTTCTAGTAGTACAGTACATTTATTTATTATTTCTATTTGCTCTAGTTTAGTTCTATTTCGCATACCAGATTGGGGTTTCACAAAGCAATTTTAATTTTGTTATTTAAGACTTAATGACACGCGACAAATATTATTCTATATGAACGTTAAGTGCAGTGAAAGCCTCTCTACTTTCACCCCTAGCTCGATATAGCTTAGTTCGCGAATTTGTAATAACAGTTGCGCTTGCACAGAGAAAAAAATGGGGTCATTAGGTCTTTGTCGGATGAATAATGTCAGGTAAGGCCGATTGTAATCTGTTAAGAGTATTTTAAAGTAGATCGGAATGGAATTAAAATATGCTCTAGTTACTACCGCATTATATTATTGAGTGATGACTGTGATGATAAAAAAAACTCTAGCGTATAGTCATTTACCTTTGGAATCCCTAGTGGTCACTCGTCAATAACTCGGTATATACGAGTATACACATTTTATAATCTGTATTACTGTGGTCTATATTTTCGCTTTCTTTAAACATTAAATAATGGACTTTAGATATTTTAGTTATAACTTTTATTTAGATTTTATTTGTTTGATTTTCCTTATTTCCAAATCGTTCCAATTTTTAGTTTTTCGTTTTATGGTTCCTTGTGTTTCTAACATAATCTTTTTTTATCATTATACAGATATTTTCAGTGCTTTTGAAATTCGTTTTCAGTCTTTGAATAATTTATAGAAAAACTGTATGGCAGCTTTATATAGTATTAATGATTGATGTTTTGTATATACGTTTATTTGGTTTCTTCTGCTGAATATTTTCGTGCATATACATTTACGACGTGATAAATTGATTTTAGTTTCATCTATGTATAAATCGCCACAAGAAACCAGTGACAAGGTTATCTACTATTCAAGAATTTTTTTTTTGTCAATATCATTTTAGGTACAAAGGGTATAACGCAAAAAAGTAGTCGGACTTGTAATGATTTCGGTGTTTCTTTACGCTAGAACAACCTCAAAATGTCTGTTTCGTTTAACAGATAAAATTATAAAAATTTGCATAATCTATAATTAATTTAGTCTGAAGGTCAGAAAACAATCAATACTAGAAGTATTACTTTAATACCTTAGCATAAAGCAAATGGCTAAATATATGTTATTCTACTTATTAGGTTAGGTTAGCTTTCATTAAAGCTTTAATTAAATCCTGTATTTGGATTAGTCGTTTAAATACTTATGAGTGGAGTATTATTTTTAGATACGTAAAATTTTATATTTAAATTTGTATAAGTAACTTTTTCCGGCTTTTTAGTGATTTTAGAAGCGTTTGAATTTGCAATGTGTATGCAGTATTTAAAAATATCCATATTGTAATAGGTTTGATTTGATTGCTTAGTAATATTCTTCACTTGACAAAATAAGCCTCAGAACGATGAGTTTTTTTTTTAACTTTTTTTTTTTAGACTATAGGGGGACAGATGAACAGACGGGTCACCTGATGGTAAGTGACAACTGCCGTCCATGGACACCCGCATCTCAAGAGTCGCAAGTGCGCTGCCCACCTTAGAGGGTGGTGGGGGATGGGGGATGCAGAGAGCGGAAAGAAGAGAGGGGGGATAAGGAGAAGAGGGGAGAGGAAAGGGGAGAGGGGGAGTTGGGCCTCCAGAAACCTTAATCATTTCGGGTAAATGCAAGATTTTTACATTTTGTTCTATCAAAAGTTTAATAAGATTCTTTTTAAATACCTGCCTACATACGTAAGGGATAAATTAATATGTTTAACGCACAAGTTTGTTTTGTTTGTTGAATGGTTTAGAAAGTATTGTGCATCAGATTTTACGGCTTAAATCAAAATAATTAGTTATAAGTTAGGAATAACAGACAGCTTTATAGATATGAAAAGAAATCAATATTAGTTAGTATACACTGCATTGTAACTGGGCGAAAGTTCAAACATACGTACATACATACACTCCCGCCTGTATCCCCGGAGGGGTAGGCAGACGCGTAATTAACGCTCACATTTGGGGAGGATGAAAGAGTAGGTTATAGATATTGCTTATACAGATGAATTGGGAAGTATAAGCAACAGCTGAAGCAAGCTAGGGTCGCACACCTAAAGCTTAAACTGGCTGGCGCCGAGAAGACAGAGTCCTCTAACTTAAAACAAAGTTCAATGAAATTTAGTACCTTGCACTCCAATCACATAAATTACAGTAATGGTACATAACAAGTTATTAAATTGTTATGACTTTTAGGTTACACTGTAGCGCCTGTAGTAACTTATATACCGTGATGTGAATGTGGTTCAGGGTTGTCAAAAGATACAATATTTTATTCTATTATCTAATTTAGTAATTGCATTTCAGAGGTCATTTAAAGTCACCTAAGAGTGTCTACACGTCTTGAACTTAAAGCCTATTTTCATATCTATAGTTTTCTATAGAGAAACTATTCCTGGTACAAGGATTTGAAGTGCTTTTTTATGTATAATGTGTACTTGGGTTCTAAGTGAGTTTTTAAATCTCTGTTCGAATCTGACTATCATTTTTTTTTGTCAAATTGTCAAGTTGGTAATAGATAGCTGTATCAAAAATTAAACAAAAATATGTTCTATATGGCCTGAAAGGCGACAATAGGCTTCTCTCTGTTACGTTATTGTGACTAAATTATAGTCGTCAAAATATATGTGTTTAATACATCTCTGCTTTCCGCTTTTCCGCTATAAGTGTACTATACAATGGCTGTGTCTTCTTGACAAAGCGCCGTATGTTACCTTTTAAAATAGCAAAAATTACTAACTTTTTAAAATAGCAAAAACTACCAAATTACTAACTGACGTCTACATTGTAATTTAAAGTAATTATACTTTATTGCATGTAATCACTAACTTAACAAGACAAGTATGAAATAATACTCTAATTTTCAACTTAACAACCTAATACACGCATGCTTGAGTACATACATATAAATACATTGCTTTTTTTCAACTAGTTTGAAACCTATTAAAACATCCGCAGCTGGGTGAGCTCAATATACCTATCAAAGTAAGATTTGACAGATAACTGGGTATCATGCCATCAAGCTTGCCAAAATTTAAGTAATACTTATGAAAGTGGTCTTAAATATACCGTACTGTTTGTCCGTAGCCCTGCTACAAGTAAAGCAAATTAAAGTAGCCAGGGTTCAGGTAAATAATACAGTTTTTGGTTAAGTTTTAACTATGCTTCTCAAAAAAGATAACAGCCCTACGTATCATGTAAGATATGCGTGACTGACTTCGTACGGACTCGATCATGAAGGTGCGTAAATAGGACATCTCTAGTAAAGGTGCGCCAGTATGGGTCATAAAACATAATAAATGCGACAATTGGTTGCCATACAGGCTATTGCAATTGTAACTTGATGATGTATTCTTTGATAAGCTGTTATTGGAGTGTAAATGAAAACTTTTGAATAAGTATAATATTTGAAGTAAACACCTCGATCCTGCTTATTATTTTAAGTCCAGAATTTAGCTTTCTTCCTCTTATTTTGCCTTATACCGGCGTTGGGCAATTAAAAACCTAATACATATAATATTTTCTTGTAAAGTGTTGTTCACGTTGTTGACTCTGTTCTTATTTTTTATTTGGTAGTCCCCACACGCTGTTCCGTCACAAATGGGTCTATAGCAAGGGTCACACGAATACCCTAAGAAGGAACGTAATAGTTGTATGTAAAGTAAGTTAGTTTCGTGCTTTAGATAATTTTCATAAATGTGTCTGTAACTGGAATTTGTTTTGTATTTGATCTTACTATTCATATAATTATATTATATTGCTTTACGTTAAAATAAACGTCATGAATTAAAAGAAGAATGAAATGTATAACAATAAGGTAATTCTCCCACATACTGACATTCCGAATAAATAGAAGTAATGTGATGATGATGATGAATAGGTAGTGTCGTTAAATAACGACCTACTCTGATTTTAACGCCAATCACGTGGCATCGATAATCCGAGCTACTGTGCACCTCTGACAAATGATATTATTAATTAAATAATTGACAGATATGACATAAGTAGAGAAGTCTATGAGAACAGCAAACGCATTAATTAGAAGATAAATAAAACAATCTCAACATTACGTTTAACTGTTGACAGCTTCTTGATAAAAACCTCATCGATATTATGGCTCATTAGAATTTAAAGTGTATTTGATATTTTAGCAAATAATACTGTAAATTATTTTGAGTGATTTCGGTTTGAAGCATTACGTTATCGCAAATAATCAATATTTGACGTTACTTATCGTTCGATAAGCTATAACTCTGGGCGTTTGAAAATCAGATAGGTTCTTTAATTGAAGGTATTATGCCAAGTGCACCTATGTGCTGTTGAATGCGTTGACCTTTCCTTATCAAAATTTAAGATAAACATCAATGGATCTTACTGTTACCATATTGATCTTATTAACGTTGGGGCGATAATATCTTCGTGTTTAAATTAGCTTTATTTTAATTTAGAGAAAAAATTCGCCTTGAATTAAGAGATCTTTAAGACAGGAATCAACATCTTTATTTAATATGATATATTCAGAAAAGTTAGTCGTGTATGCATACAAATACACCAATACCTTATGATGGTCCTACCATGGGAATCACCAAAGGCGACGAGAGGTTTCAGCTTATATAAACCACTCTGATAACACTAACCAATGGCAATGTCGATGAATGTTGCAAAATATATCAAGCATGCCTGCACAACTGTTGTAAATTCTTTTTTCTGACAACTCTCACACTAGACTATTTCACCATTCTGATAGACTGTGGAAATTAGTTCCTCAAAGTTACGGCGCCATTGTGTTAAATTTATAAAGTATTAAGTAATGTATTTATTAAAAGCCGTATTTTTCTTAGTGAAGTAGAATAGAGCCACCCTACTAGGACTAGGGGAGTCATGCAGTGCCTGGGTGACGGCAATAGGCTAGCCCTATTACCAAATTCTAATTGGCAAATTGTGGGTGTATAATGCATTCCTGCCTATCTCTTAGGGTATACAGACGTGGGAGTATGTATGTGTGTATGTTCAACTACTCAACCAGTAACTACCTACACTACAACTAAAAGCAGTACTTACTATACTTTCCTCTCTGACAACTTATCTAGTTTCATAAACTTTCCCATGCTACGTAACAAAGGCATCTCTGATAGTTCAATGTGTATGACATAAGTACAGACAGAAAAAAAAAACTGTGAACGAAGACGACTCCAATTGCCAGATGGCTCTCCAATGTTCTGAAGTTTTGAACTAATAAGACAAAGGACGTACACACAGCCGTTTGTCATGGCAGGTTCTCGACTTAATTTTATAATTATAAATTGACGTGTCTTTCAATTATTTTACTATCGTCGGCTGTCCTTTCGCTATTGTATGTTTATGTGTATATATAAAAGCCGAATCTCCATTAATAGTATAAATATGAAAGTGAATTTGTATATTTATTTGTTACGCTTTCAAGATTCAACTCCTCAGCCGTTCATCAGCAGAATCATTTGGCAAAAAATTGGACTGTTGGCGAGAGACACCTGAATTGATTTCCAATGTCAATATTAACGCTAAAGAAGACGCAGGCGAAAGTTTATATATAAAATTATTTTGACAGTTCAGGTCTTTGGCAGTTGAAATATGTACTTTACAACTGTCAAAATTTGAATAGTGTACATGTACTGTTAAAAAGCTATTCTCATCTAATACCGAGCTGCCGAGCTGAATACTTGTCTGTACTAGAAACTTCGGTTGCGATTAATTATTTACTATATGACGGCTGATAAGATAGATCAAAGTTGACCCTACACGTGATTCGTAACTTGTTTTTGCTGCATACACTTGTATAGTTAAGAATATTTTATATTGCCTTTACATACAGGAAAGACTGAAATAGTTAAGTGTATTGTGTAATGCTCCTGACTATACTCATGTATAAATTTTAGCCAGTTACATAATATATATACATACTCAACGGCTAGAGGCCTATCCGGGCATTGTTTAAATTTAGTCAAGTAATCTCTTTAATAATTGTAAATAGTCTTTACGTAATATAGAATATCTTATAAATTACAAGAACACTGATATGTTAGTTGACAAATAATTATTTATCAACGTGGTATCGAAGTGTTCTAATTATGAAATTGACAACTGTTAACTACTGTAAGTTACTCTAATGTCTATTTATATTTCGATACAAGGACTTGCTGTTTATTATCAAGTCGATGAGCATTCTTGTTTGATTTTGACTATTGTATACATACATTACTTGTGTAATATATTGTATAGTTAAAACACTTAAAACTCTGTCTTTAAGTTCGTAAATATTTGTTACAAATATTCTTAATTCCATTCAATAATATGTTCATTAATTTAACGTGAAAACTTTGTAAACTACCCTTGTTCACTCCTATTTTACTCCATGATTTTTTTTTCTAGTTTACAGTTTTTTTGCAAATTATATAGTACATACTCATGATAAAAACTAGGAAAGAAAAAATATAATTTAAAATAATATTATAGATCTTAAAGTTCGTTATAAGTATCTAAATAATCATAATCTTACATGTATCATACTACGTTTACTTATTGGCACATAGAATCCTGCCGGGACCCCCTAATGTCTGCCAACACGCACGTAGCTATTCCAGCTTATTAGGACGGCTATTATCATTCCTAGAGACTAGTTTATTGCCTACCGTACATCCCTGTAGTAACTATATAAGGAAGAAACTTGTGTCGGTTAAGGCAGCGAGTAGACTACAACTTGTATGTTGACCGGTTTGAATAGTTGTCCTGTATAACTAATTTCTGGTATATCGTTATATAACCGTGTAGTAAGTTTTGGTGTCAAAATTGTATATAATGTTCCAAAATGTTCATGCTGTCTCTGTCTATCCCGATGGGAGCGAAGTGTGAGCTTATGTTTCTAAAAAAAATTGTTTTATAAAAAAATAATCAAAATAAGTAACTCAAAATAATTGTTTTAACAGCTCTTAATTTACACCGGACTGTTTTTAGTATTTCGTGCGAAAGGGACAACGCTTTACAAAGCAGAAATTAGCCGATTGTTTCTTTCTAGAGGTCGATGTGCATTATCTCTTGCCCAGTACTGTATTATGAACATTGTGATTTATATAGTAAAAAAAATCTGAAGATTAAACTTGCCTTAACAAATGGCTTTCAGAAAGTACACTACTGTATCTTAGTATACTGGCAGAGGACTCATCTGCTCGTTTGCCCCTCGTTACATAAATAATTAAAATAAATAACTTAGGTGTAGACAGTACATTAAAAAGCTTTTTGTTTCTGTTTTTATATATACATGTAGGTAGGTATATCTCGTCGTAACACGTAAATGCTTCTCTTTCATTCGACATTCAAAAGGCGTCGACCCCTAGTAGGCGTAATCACGGTTTATTTGAAAATTAATATAAAATATTTTAAACAAACACTTCTTGATGATGTTTTATATAAGATACCTTATAAAGTATATATTTACATTTCTAAAAGATTTTTTTTTTAATTACTTCAATAAGACTTGACTAGATTTTAAAAAATGAGGCTTTACTTCCAAAAATTAAGGATTATTGATATTATTATGACAAAATACACTGTAATCATCATTTAGACATAACATCCTTTAACCATACGCACAACATTGGTTGGTTAAAACCACTTAAAGCCAAGGTCGGCGTTTAATGGTTTTATTTGAAAAGAAAATAAAAAAAAAACGGCATCGAAACTTGTACACATCTTGATTAGTAGTTAGATCGACTTACATGTTATTCTTATCTGAAAATATCATTGCGATGTAGCATCTATTGAACAATGAAGAGATTTTTATCGCATCTCAATCCAATAAACACTATTATTATCATGTATGTTCAATAAAATCAAAATAAACGTACAGTTTTTTTAATTTAATTTTTAAGGCAACAAACACATTAGGAATCATTCTTATGTCACGGGGGACTTGACTAACATAGAATCAGCGGACATAAAGAACACTCAGACTCTAAGACTTACTTTTCACTTTTTTTAAAGTGTATGTGTGTCGAATCCATGACCTCTGGCTAAATCGTTTCATAATATGAGCAAAAACGCTCAATTCGATTATGTTAGAGAGTTTTACTATACGTAAATTTAATAAAACTGAGTAAAACCACTGTGTTTACAGAATGTTTTGTACTATGTAGATTTCAGTGTCGTGTAGCGAACGCATAATGATATCGACATCAGAATTCAACAATGGAAATTTTTAGTAGATACATAGGTATGGTATTTCTTATGAATACGAACACGGAGATTGACGTCTTCTAAATTTGCAAATTTATAATTCCGTTATCCTGTTTTCGTCGCCACGGATAGAAAATATATTCATGTATGGAATTTCACAAACATAAAACATTATTAAAATTTCAACTGACCATTGTAGACTATATTGAATTAATAATAAATACTATGTATCTTGTACTGTACTGCTTTAATATAAACTATCAAACATTTTACCTTTCAAGTCTTAGAAAAACGAAGAGTTATTAAACAAAAATGTAACAGTTTTTTTGTTGCGCCTAACCAATAAATGATGTCTATTATATTAAACAACAAATTCTGAGACTAAAGAATGATAACTATTCGAACATTGATATACTGTTAACCACAAACATTTGTAATACGATACTGATCAATTTGTGTTCTTAGGGGGATTAATACGTGTGTAAGTGACATACCAATGTTATTGACTCTTGTTACTGAAATTTTTCATTCTGCATTCGTCTTCTTACTGATTTGGTTTACACATGATAAATTTTGGCAAATTTGAATTTTGTTAGTAATTAAAAAAAATAGAATATGTATCTCATTGAATTCATAACTATGACCGCTACAAGTCAAAAACAGTTCATTTAAATTTATTAAAATAGATATCAGAATTGTACACTATAGAGATGAAGCATGTCTAGAACGCTGATTTTCCCAATATGGCGCACTACAGAGCAACCGGTAGGCGGATCGAGGAGCAATTATAACGTTAATACAGTGCAATATTTTCTTGTTAAGTCTTGACTCTGATCATGGATGTAATTAAGATGTATTTGTGAAGTATCAGAGTATCTCGATAAATATAGTTCAGATTCGAAATTGTAGTGCCGTGTGGTTCACAGTGGAGTAGAATAAGGCCACCCCATTTCTATCGGTGGTGTGGTAAAAGGCGACTAATCTATCGGACTGTTATCTATCAGACAGTATGTACACAGTCGTAATGGGATTGCCCCCTATTACATTAGGGTGTTTAATACACTTCTGTGAGTGTATGTATGTATATTGGAGACTGTAGGACAGTTTCTGTTTTATTAAATGAGAAATTATTTTATTTTTAAGAGAAATGAATAAAAATGCATATCAAAAGCCTTATTCCTATGAAAATGTCAAAACAAAATTCATAATAATTTAGAGTAAACTGTTGCAAGTTACGTCTGGTTTATTTATAATATTCATTGATGCTATATATACAGGCATACATTCATGCCTACTATAGAAAATATATCGTGATTGAATCTTCGATACAAGGGCAAATGTCTGAGAATATATTATTTTAACCCTACAATTGACGAATGACAAATTACCAACAATGGATCAATAACCCTTTCAATTGGCCAAAATCAAATCCAGTGAGGCGAAATGCGGGTCGTTCCATTGTTTGCTACCATTCCTTCTCCAATAGTTATACCAACAACGAAAATCGGTAAATAAATGTGCATCCTTTACGACAGAATTCCCGTGAGGATTGTCAGCAATTATTTTAAGAGTTATATGTGTCGCATAATGGTTCATCCAATCCAAAAAATACAATTAATCATTCGTTTTGTGTACACTTATTTATTACATTAACCAGTGAGCTCTCGAGTAATGTCAATTTAACATTGACAAGAAATGTAACTTACATATTTATGACTTGTCTTTTCTCCTATGAACATAATAAAATGTAAAATCAATAACTTGTAGCAGTAGCTTTTACCACTGGTAATGGGTAAGAAAGTCATTAAAGAGATGGCAAAAATAAGTTTTAGGCTTGTGAAAGCTTTGACTGTATTGGTGTTTTTTCTTGTGCTCGTCGGGTATACAAAGCCGGCATGTAAATGGCTGGATGGTGGATGGTGTAAAAAATGCAATAAATGGACTCTGATTTGTTATTTATAAAACTGTAGTCTAGCATGTTTATTACAAGTTAAAACACAAAATGCCTCTTTTCCGGATGAACCCTATCTAGTAACGAATTTTACAACAGCCCCGCAACAATTAATAATATACATATATGACGACAACGAATAATAAATGAATTATTTTTTGAAGTAGTATTTTAACGGATGAACATACTGGTCACCTGATGGTAAGGGACTACCTCTGTCCATGGACACCTGCAACTCAAAAGACGCTGCAAGTGTGCTGCCTGCCTTTGAGTGTGATAAGGGATGGGGGGATGCGGGGAGGGGAAAGATGAGAGGGGTGATGAGGGGAAAGGAAAGAGGAGAGGGGGAGTTAATTCTCTATTTATATATATATTAAGTATTTGAATCGTTTTTATAGTGGGAATGACCTTTGGAAATTTCGTCAGCAAAAAAGAGAGTGGACGTCAATAATACAAGCGGGTTTTATATATTTATATTTTATCAGCTATTAAATTTTAAAAGTAGTATTTAGCTTCCTTTGTAGTTACAGTTAATCCTCTGTCTTATTATTTATACGCTGTTAAATAACATTACGGCGAAAGTATAAGCAATTTCTTTCGTCATGTTACGAACATGACGAACGAAATTGTACTCTCACCTGAAAGACTTGCGTATGTTATGCACTTAATGTAATGTAGACTAAACCTGGACTTTGCAGTTTATTTATTTTTTATTTAATTTATGCAATAGTACTCATGTCAGCTCTTGATCTTGACTTGTTGAAGGTAATTTATTGAGTTGATTTAGCTTTCATCGGTTAACTTGTTCCCCCGGTTGATTTCAGGATTGAGAACAGCCATTTCTTCTTGAAATTATAAATGCATCTAAGATAATTTAAACGTTTTAAATAGAAGAACGATTTTTATTGTACCGTGTTCTTAATAGTACCTCAATATGCATACTCTATGAGTGCCAAGGGAAATGGGCACACTTAGCATGTCCGCTTTCTTCTTCAACACATCATGACCCTCACATTGGCTTGCATTCTTTATCAGTTTTTTTGGCACGAGTTGAAAGACCGGCAATATGAACGCAAATAATTCACTTTAAAAAAGTAGACAACGGACTTCAACGCGTCTATTATAAAATTTAGGACTATGGTTTTTTCATAGATGCCACTGTCATCTATGAAAAAAACTGAACCAAATTAAATGGGACCACAAGGGAAGCAACAGCTTTTAATAAAAAAAATATATATATCAAAATCCGTTCACCCAGTCGAAAGTTCTGAAGTAACAAACGCAAAAAAAAAACGAATTGAGAATCTCCTCCTTTTTTGAACTCTGTTGAAAATGGGGCGCTTTGCCATGAACGTTGCGAGTAGGGGAGAGTGTACTGTCAAAAAAACAGAAGAATCGCCAGGGGTATCCTGCAGCCGCACCATTATAGATGCATACTATTTTAACTTGCTTTCGTGTCATAGTAGTTATTGTAAACTTTCGTTTTTACTCTGCCATATATCTGTAGAACATTAATCGCTTACAAACAGTTTGTATAAAACACTTGTGACAAAGATTAAAGTTTTCCCTTAAGGCTTGGATAGCGTGCAAATCACAATACGCCTACGTGTTAGTGTGGGTGACAATAATTGATTGCTAGTTGCCAGTAAAACTGCCTGTGTCTAACATTAACATTCTTCATTTTTGTTGTATTAGTATAGAACTCTAGATTGTTTTTGAAGCTAGATCAGTATTATGTGATGTGAAACATGTTTCTGCACTTAAAAATAGGAAATACTTGAGGAACAACCAGTCGTTTAGTAAAGAATATTTAGGTATTACTCCATAATTTTTAGGTGAGCTCAATGCAGTTCACTGCTGGACGTAACACTCTTCGATTGCGCGCCATAGCACCTGGTCCTCCGCCTTCTGCATCCAGTTCCATGTACCGCATTTATAATCCTTGTGCTTCAACGTAAACAAATATTAAAAAATCAAATGAACAACCTTTAGTTATGACATCAAAGATGTTATCAATACATAAGTAAAAGTTTTTATTGATAAATCAATCACAGCGATTTTTATGACTAACCACGGCATACATAGGCTTTTTCATTTTTAAACAATATCTTTCATCTCATGCCCCAACATCCGAGTCAATGACCATGGTATGGACACCTAGTGTGGTCATTGACTCCATTTAAGTCGTTTCTAAGCCCTAGAACTTGGTATGACAATACAGGTCTCACCGCCCACGACAACCGTTCTCCAATCATACCGATACTTGCTTTCAACCTGCATGAATCGAGAAACTGCAATAAACATAGAATCGATTAGAGTATAGCCATTCGATTAGGTATAGGTATCGAAATGTTTTATGGTGGTATGGCATTTACTTTCTGAATTTTTTATGGTTGCATTGAAGGAAACCATTTTAAATTAACAAATACTATGATATGTGGAATATAAAATTATTTACAAATTTATATTATATATCAAACTTGTTGAGTAGATATATTAAACTCCATATGTAGACTTATTTTGAAGATATAGGCAGTAGTCGGAACAATTCTATAATTATTTAATATTTTATTTATTTACGTGGTGTAATAAGTAAAAAAAATCAAGATATACATAAGTGTTTGTACATGTTGACATTCATTAGTGATTATATTATCTGGTAATGCAATAGAAAACGTGACAGATGAGTAATAGTTAGTTTTAAAATAATGCAGTACTTGAATTATTTTATCTTATGAAATATCTGGCGTACTTACACTTAGGTTCATAGGCTAAAACTTTATCATCTGCGGAACACGTACATACATACCTAAATGTCTTACATACGAGTATATCATAAAAACACTGTCTCAACTACGAGTATAAAACAACGAAGTATACATCTGCATGTTTTAAGGATAATTCAAATGCCGGGTTCCATTGTTTTAAGTTGCTTTACTAAAAAAAAAAAAAACACTGCTTCAGCGCGCAATGTTAAAATAGGAGTGACTGTATTCATTGCGGTTAATGTTACAATTAACGATGCGCATGAGCAACTGTTATTCAATAGCCCAATTATGTAAAAGGTACAATTTTATTGCTCCAGTAACATTCTAAAATGTGGCTGTCGAATTAAAAAAAAGAGTTTCGTGTAATTTGCCTAAAATCACGTAATAAGATGTATTACAAAACCGTTTACCTATACTTTTTATTTTAGTACAAACATAAAATTTAATGGCTATTTTGTTGTATCGTTTGTTAATTTCAGGCAGGTTAATTCTATTACATTTTAGTTAGAGGACTTGGACTTCTCGGCAGCAGACACATCGAGTTATAGGTATGCATGCGAGCTTGATTTGCCTGAGCTATTGCTTATACTCCTCCAATCCTGTTCAAGCAGTAACTCTTTCCTTCCCATTTTCATCCCTTTTCCTGTCATGTACTCCAAACTTTCCGTTCTAATTCCCAAAAGTGACTGGATGTCGGCAATAGGCTTGCCTACCCCTTCCCCTTCCGGGATACAGATATGAGTGTATGTATGTATGTTTGATGTTAATTCCATTAAATGGATAAGCATTAAGCATTTTTTAAATGTATCCTATATTTAAATCCTGTTAATGTACTTTTAAACTTAATAAACTGAATAATCTTTAAACTTCATTATTTGTGTAGATGTATGTACATATGTATATGTGAATATGTTAGGGTGCGCAATTATATGAAACGTTGAAAAGAAATTAATTGATGTTTTTTACTTTATTTTGCCAAAATGGAAAAGCACATAGGCTAAGGATCAAATTTCCAGGCGAATGAAGAATAATAATTGTAAGTTAGAACTACTATGTCACCTTACTGAAGTGAGTGGAATAACTTTCGTTGTGAATCCTTTATAATTATATTAAGCGTTTTTTTGGAATACAAACACAAAACCAAATATCAAATCCTACCGACAGACTATAACAGATATATAATATGTAAAAATAAATCAAAATCTTTACAGTTCTAAACTCTTTTGTTCTTAGATGTAGATATCAGTCGAATCAATATGTTATAGATAATTTTAGCGATTGTGATTCGTAATCGATTTCATTATCATTAAAATTGTCACGTATCAACTAAATCTTTAGCATACTTATACTTATATATATAAAAAAATGGTGTTCATATTTAAAAAATCTATAAACATTTTAACTTCACATGTCAGTTGATAAGACTGCAAAAATTTTGTAAAATTAAGGCTCCAATTGAAAGTACGAATGTGAATTCTTAAGGCAAATTCTTTGAGTGAAAAAAGGAAAATTTTCTTTAACTAATTAGGGCTGTTAATAAGAACCGCTCGACAGAACGATACGCGCCATTAGTTTTGGCGTCGTATGTCGCTCATTAAGGCAAGTTTTGTTGTAGTTGCCGTTCCCATAAACTAATTTCACTTATAAAGTGCTGTTCTATACATGTTTGCTATTTCGCATAATGGACGTCAATTCAAGAGTTTGTTTCGAAAGCAGTACGTAACAATACGGTTTCGAAACAAACTTTAGGGGCTTAAAGAGAATAGAGCAAGAGAAAGAGAAAATCTTGATTATTACTTATCTAAAGTATGCAAGGATTCAGAACCAGTATCTCGTATTTTGGCTATACTCTGGAGTTTAAATACAGTATGTCATCACAACTTACACGAATAGCTAGGAATTCTTAAATAATGAACTGTTGAATGTTGCTAATTATACTCCTAGAAAGTGGGACAAATGGTGTTCAAATTTGTCGACATACTGTAAACATTTAGATTTGGTCTCGACACGCGTCTGAATTGCCGGAATAGGAAACATAATTAAACCTTCGTTCTTACTGGACGAATTTAAGTTATTTAAGAAACATTTTTGTTCATGTTATAACAACTGCATTTATAAACGTGAACTGGTGTCGCTGACAAATTACAGTTCAAAGATCTAGTGCAAAGTTTAATAAAACGTGTTTCATTCGATATGGCAGTCTCATGGGGGACCTCACTATTATTTTTTCCGTATAAAATACTCACTCCAAAGATTCAAAGGCCTGTAAAAAAATATTTACTAGTAGATGGTGTTTTTTTTTTATGATACAGGGAGCATACAGTCACATGAAAGATTCATGGAGGGTTTGCAACACAACGCAAACAAATTGCTTAACAAATAGTTTTCTGTGAGGCCCTTGTATTACTCCGACGAGACAGCTCGATCATGAGCATTTCCCACTCCAAAAATAGTGTGCTTGTTGTAAAAAAATATTGATTACTTACGATTATCACATGGGTATAAAAAGTAATAAAATATACCTATTTGCTTTATTTGTATGGGACTTGACTATATCAATCTAAATAAAAAAAAAAAAAAAACAAATTTATACAAATTTGCTAATTAGAAGTATGGGTACAGTCCTAAATTCTTTTAAAAAGTCATCAATTATTATACTTAATGTAATAAAATGTGAGATAAGAGCTTGTAATGATAATGATAATGTTTACGACTACTGGCATTGACTGAAAATGTGTCAGCAGGTCGTATGTATCACTAACTCTTCTATTGTGTAATAAAATATCTTCTGGCATTAAGCCCGACAGGTTTTTGGGAGACATGACTGGACTTCCTCCTATTATTTAATTAGTACTGCAAAATTATACGTTGGTTACATATGACTAGGTTGGGACCGTATTAGGTACCTAGCTGTATTGTTTGCCATTGCATAGTATCGGAGAATCAATACGTGATTGGCATAATTGTGGCATCGTATGCATTCAATTGTTTCAGTACAAACACATATGGCTTCATCTAATTGTAATGTGTATGCATGCTGTAGAAATGTTGATGAGTTATATCATAGTTACTTATATAAAATCGAAAACACGCAAATAAGCAATAATATATAAAAAGTAATCGCAAAGCTAAAACCCTAATCCATCGAAGTTTTGATCGAAGTCAGATTTCAAGTATGGTAAGAGAACATAAAGCAAAGATTTAAAGTTACGATGAAAACGTTAAAACAAAAATACCAAACACAGTACACATTTCATTAATCTTGACTCAATTTTCATGAATACATGCTGCTATTCTTTTACCTATAATCCCACATTAACGAATGACAGAAATGATAGTGCACAATGAGAACATTCGGGCACAGAGCGTGTTTGACATACCTACAAATAGTTCCAATTTATCCTAGACACAATCTGAATACAATTAATGAAATGTCATTTTGTTTGTCTCATTTAATTTAAAGCCCTACTCGTAACATTGATTCATAGACAATGAAGCTGTTTTAATATTAACAAGTTATAAAAAAGCTGTAGAAAAAAGTTAAAATTTTAAAATAAACCAAACGAGACTCTGTTGTTTTAAAGTCAATTAATATTAAATAGGGTACACGTGAATACGGTTGACCCGCCTCGTCTTTAAGTTATTCAAAGACCGACAAACAACACGGACGGTATAGCGTACGTTATACAGTCCCGGTTTATACTGAGCTACCGTGAATTTCGTGTCCGCTGACCTTCAACCAAGGACAACTGGTCGACAACTTAAAATGATGAGATATTAGAAGTGTCTGAAAAAAGTATATTTTATTTTACCGTCTGTAAAGATTAAATTATCTGACATGGACACAAAACTTCGTGAATACTCATTAAACTGTGCTCTCTGAAGTTGTACCTGTTTTTTATTTAATAACAATATATTTTTTTTTTTCAATTTGACGATTTGTTAGTGAATATATACGCAATATCTGTCATTGTAAACATATCGATTGAAAGAAGAGAATGACATCAAAATAGTAATTGACAGTCTTAGTGGTACGACTTAGTTTTGTTGTTTTTAATCTACTACTAACTAATTTTAATCTATTAAAATATATATGGCGTTTGTCGACGCAGTTCAGTATGTAGTATATAATTATTACTGATTAAATCAAACATTCCGTAAATTTGAAACGACTTTGCCCTTAAATACTGACCGAAAACTTCAAAATTAAATCGTTGAGAGAACGATGACTTTTAGATAAACGAATGAAGAACATGAAAAGGTAATAATGTTTTATGTACACGTAATGTAGTCACGTATGCAAGCGGGAAGGTCATCCATATTTGTGCAAACAGTTGGCTCCGAGATAGGAACGTTTGTACTCGTAAGTAAAGCAAGATAATATCGGTACGAGCGAGCGTTGTTAGAGAAATATTTTGATTCCTACCTGCGCCGGACTCGGTGTCGCCTGATTCAGAATCCCTGACAAAAACCGTTTCCTTTACATTCTATTTACAAGACCTCCGACATTGGGGTCCCTTTTGTAGCTGCCAGCCCTGCCTTGCCTACGACCCTTTTTTGTCCGCCTGTTTGTTCACAATTATTCTGAGTTGCGAGATTATAGCTTATTAGAAACATTTGGGCCAAACATTTTTAAGGTTAATTTGTAAGTATAGCATAGGTTATGCCTTATATTATATATGTATATAGTTTTTTAAAGTAAATTTGCGATATCTCCAGCATTTTCTCTCACAGTTAACTTTTCTGTCTGGTTTTATTTATTTAATTTAAATACTTATACAAAGGGTATAAGTGCAGTAAATTTTTTTATGAGAATTAATATTTTTAAAATGGTCATGTTATACATAAAACCCGTACTACTTACAGCCAGCCCCTTTACGTATTGAAATGTAGAACTTCTAACTCTTATAAGCGACAGAATGACTTTGCCTTAGAGGGCGTATGACGAGTATTATATATTAGTATATAGTCTTATGATATCCAAAGCCTACTGAATATATACATATATGTGAAAGCATCGCATATTTAAAAAACACGTGGAATATTAACAGACTAAATAGCTCTTATATTGGATATATTATTTTATATTTTTTAAAACCAACTTTCGCATTAGGAATAATTCCTATGTCGCGGGGGGCTTACAAGAACACCCAAAGAACACCCAGACACTAGTTTATAAGATTAAAGAACAAATTAATGGTTTTCTTCAATCTTTATACAATTGCATACATATGTACAAAAATACGTTGCCGCTTATATCCCTTAAGGCAGAGCTGTATCAAATTATTGACGTCAATCGGGCTGTATGACTGTATACATACTATCTGATAGAAAACAGTCCGATCCCTTAGTCACCTTTTACGACACCGATGGCAAGAGACAGGGTGACTCCCTGGAGCAGAATAACTCCACCGAACACCACACGGAGAACATAAAATTGATATAAGATAATAAAACGGACATACGCAACAAATGTGTTTGTGTGTCAATGACGTGGCCCACGTGACACAATCGAAAATGATTCATATTTCATTAGCATATATGACATCATAATATCTGTGTTACATTTCTAAATAAAATTTAGTGAGATCAAGGTAACAAATATGTAAAATCCTAAGAAACAGTTGCTACCAGATTTGGTAACGTAGCCTGAAGCCAAAATCCTATAGCGTTGTCACTAAAAACAAGAATTGCAGTTATTCAGAACACCTACATTTTCTTTGATATTACTGTAATGATTGCGGTGAACAGAACTAATGTTTTTATATTTCTTAGCCATAATTATATTCCTCTCTCATTAATGTTTATGAATAATTAAACATTTATTTTTTACTTTGTGTTGTATGTTATAACAAGGAATGTAATGATTCTGAGTGAACACCTTAATTTTCTTTGATATTTGCTGTAATGATTGCGGTAAAACTGAGTTAAGGTTTGTTATTTTGTAGCTACAATTATATTCGTCTCTCATTAATTTTTAACATTTATGATGTTTACTTTATGATGTATAATAAAACAAATTACATGCGTCATAGGTGATGTAACTAAGCGGAATTTAAGTATTAATTATTTATAGTCATTTCAAATAGTATGTAGTAATGTTCGTCCTGGACTAAGTAGGATTATCAAATCCGATAAATCTTGTTATCTATAAAATATTTGTGTTGTGAATAATTTAGTTACAAGAGAACTAAAGTTTTAAGTCGAATTTAGTTCGAGATCCGACTATATGGATGACATATACGTCGCACCTGTTATGTAGGTATTAGTACAATGTTAGGTTAAAAGTTAAAATTATTTTGAATTGGAAGTGATAAATCAGTTTCTGTGAAAACCCGCCGTTTGCGGAGTGACTGATTCTTTTTTTTTTACTTCTAAAACAACTACCCACACCTGTGGGTAGTTGTTTTACTATAACACTTTGTCAGCACTGACCTGTCAACAAAAAATATCTTTATACATACATACACTCGCGTCTCCGAAGGGTATGATTAAGACACATCTCAAATGCCCTTTTTTTTGGCAATGTGACTGCGCGGTTGGACTGTATCTGTAAGGATACTAGCAACGTGGGTCACACATTACTAGTATTCTTGTTAAACCCCCCAGCTAAACTAAATGCTTGTGTTAGGGGTGAGTTTACGACGGTAGTATACTGTGTGGGGTTGGAATCCGCAACCACTTGATTGCAAATCCGACGCCTCAGCCATCACGCTACCGCCGCGGGTAAGAGATGGGGTGATCCTATTCTAGTCCACCAAGAATCACATGGAAAGTGCTTTACATTCATTGCTATCAAAGAGTTTATTACTCAAATACTAATTTTAATATTAAAAAAAAAATGATTGAGTATTACAAAGCTGAAAAATTCGTCTACAGACAGGCTTCCCCTATATTACGATAATCCCCCTATTACGTAAATGGGACTTAAATGAACCGGCAAAGTCTGAGCGTTATTTAAGCCTCTACCTACCCCTTCCGGGACACAGGCGTGAGTGATGTATGTGTGTCTACAGACAGACAATTTACTCCTATGCATAACGTAACCTAATCGGATAAAATTGGTGGAAATAGCAGAACACTGTTAGCCGCGTGGAAATCAGGAGTTTTACACCTTCCGCCCTAAAAAAATAAAAAAAAATTGTCTATTCGATATTCCAGACTATAAATATATCTGTACCAAATTTTATTAATATCTGTTCAGTCGTTCTAGCGTAATTGAGTAACAAATATCCAGACAATCTTTCACATTTATAATAGTCGTAATATTGAATTATAATCGTCACCTTGACTCTTCAAATTTAGAATTTACATTTGGTTGGTAAATTTCACATAATAGCAAATTTTAGTATCGTCATATTTGATGATAAATAGTAGAGACGACTACTTACAACAATACCTATTTACACCCGTATCTGACAAATAATTTGTTAAACTTATGTGTCTTTAGTCTTTCTGTTGCCTCGCCAATAAACAAATTCAGGACACAGTTCAAGACCTCGACAGTTGATGCTACTAAGCAGAAATTCTCACGACTACTTAGGGGCAAGCTATGAACCGGTTAATGAGTAACTGATGGGATTACACTTACATCTGTGCAATTTACGCACTAATTCATACCAACAGAAAACCGCAAATACACATGTAAGTTTAACTCAGGCCCCACCCAGAATTCTAAAGAAGTAGTTATGGTTTCGTTTAGTCTTCAGTGTATTCTACTCCTACTGCAATTTGTTCATGAAGTATGTATTTGTTTTAGTAGATAACAATTATCAAAGTTATTATTTGGTTACAATCCATTAAAATTGGCATAACTACGTGACATGCTATTTAGTCTACTGTTTATTCTCTCCGTTGGTGTCCAGACATGTCTACATTTTATATTATAGCTATCTTTATCGATGACATATGTATGTATATCGTCTTCTACTTAAATCAAGCCACGTAGCGATTGTAACGTTTTTATATTACCAGTTGATAACTTGAGACTATGTTCTCTTTCGCTGCCCACGTTCTTATTATTTGCAAAGTAATCTAGTTTCACTTTGTCAGATCTCTCAGTGACCAGTACAATTCAATTGACTCTGCAAGTCAACTACAAATATAAAAACGCAGATATTTTATATCTCTATTTCTTCTGATCATGCCTGCTACAAAACCGGTATTGATTCATTGAAGGTGATTTTAGTTCTATTTGTCTCTTAGTGTGTTCAATTCTTCCACAAGGGTGTTTTTAAACATTGTTGAAGGGTCATTCAAAAACCTTTTTCCTGGCATAACAAGCTCTTTATCCTTGAGTGTAGTATTTAAAATTTGTAATATTCAATTTGAGTTTGTAAGTACTTTCTCCTAGTATTTCGTTCGAATTGGTATACGGGTCTAGTTTGCCAATTTTATACAGACCTGCATTATAACGGTATGTAAAACGGAAAATAACTGTGGTCACGAAACGGATGATGCCGTTTTGTAATTGTCTTTTTGCTCTTATCATGAAGCTACTTTCAAGACTGTAAACACGTCTGACTTATTTCAACGCATAATTAGTGCTTATAACAAATGTAGATAATAAGGACACAGATGTTAATATGTAAACACAATTGTATTTAGTAGCGTTTTAAAGATCTCTGTATTCGACAATAAGAGATTGTTGCAACGAAAAGCATAGTTCCGTACGGTATTTGCAGCGGTTTGCGTATACCGTTATTTAACTACATACAAAGCCTGATGTTATTTTAATTCATGTGTGGTGGCTAATTTTCTATCATACATAGTAATATTATTATAATAATTACTATGAAAGTAATCAAATTTAATTATGTTTTAATTTATTAGTGGTATATTATACAGCGTTATACATATATAAATTATAACGTAAGTGGGACCAAAGTAATATCCAAATTCAAAATGAAGGTGTTTAATACACCTCTGCCTACCCCCTTAGGTGATGCAGGCGTGAGCGTATGTATGTATGTAAAATATATGGTGTATAGTGGACTAATTTCTATATCTAATGGGTATTATTTTACAATACAAGGTGGTGTCGCGGTTTGCTTTGACACTAGTGAAGTCAGCGCTTTTAATAGATAGTTACTTAAGGATAAAGTAGACAGCGGGGATGTTGTGTTAAGGTCGTTGTCATAACTGAATAATTTAGATAAGCGTGTTATCTAAGGCACGTATAGGCCGGCTCGACCGGTGCTATATCACGGCCACACAGAAAACCGGTTGTGAAGCAGCGCATTCCCTATCTCCTCATCCCCTATCTCCTATTTACCATCTTCTCATCACCCCTCTTCTCTTAACCCTCGCCGCACCTCCCCACACCTCATCACCCTCAAAGGCGGTCAGCGCAGTTACGACTTTTGAGTTGCAGGTGTCCATGGACGGAGATTGTCACTTACCATTTGGTGACCCGTCTGTTTGTCTATCTCCCTATATTAAAAAAAGAAAAAAATTGCACTGTCTCTGTATTAAAATAGCCGCTGTGTCAAAATTTTACTTGATAGGTAGTGCGTTTAAAAATAGAATTTCAGAATTTGTATGATATAAAAGGTTTTATAAAAATTCTTAACGTAAGATAAGTTGTCTATTTAAATCGTGTTAACGATAGGTCACCGCTCTTATTTCCTATTTGTATATCATTATACGATTTTAAAACTAAATAATTGTCCGTAATGCATTACAAGAACAACGCTATCAGCGCCTCTAACAATAGATAATGTAACTATTTAATGATATGATTTGTCATGTTTGACTTTATAATGTAGAAATTTTGACATGAGTTTTTTTTATCGTTAGAAGACCTTTTTATGAAATGGTTGGTCTTACCATGAAGTGATCAAATCTATGATCTGGCCAGGACATTTACATATTAGATTTGTAAATTGGGACCTTATCGTGACAATATTTATAACATTAACACTATAATTTAGTGGTAGGTATTGAATGATTCACATATATGGATATTCCGTTGCGATATTATGACATACATATATATTTATTTTAAGAAGACAAGTTTAACTTAATACCAATATTAGAATAAATAAGCTTATCTATCAGCGAGTCAAATCAAAGTCAAGTTTTATCATATCGGTAACCTTGTCACATTAGGCATATATGTTTATGACGTGGACTTTACCTTATGGATTTACGTCATTATTTAATGCGAATTGGTTTTAGCTAGTTATGAAGACGCTAATGTTTTTTGAGTGAAGTAATAGGATGACACAAGACCACTTCTAAACCACTTTTTTTTTTGATTCACTGAGATATCGTTGGATGACTCTAAGCAAACATTTTTTTATTTATAAGGAACGCAATGGCGTATATATATTTAGTTGCATAGAAAAACGATAACGCTTGGGAACGGAAAGACATGATAAAAGATGAGAGAAGAGATGATAAAACTTAAAACAAACTAACTAACTGAATTTATAAACGGGTTTTGCTTTGTAGTTTAACACTGTTACATATAATATGTAGATTTGCTCTTCTCAAATATCTATGAACGCTTGGGTGATTCCAGTGTGTGTGAACGTGATCCAGTCGCGTGTTTATACCATAAAGTAGTACAATCCCTATGACCTGGACGTGGGCTGGAAACGGTAAAAACGCTATCGCAACGGTAAAATCTTAAATTTAAAAATATGTGCAATTATTTATGTTTTACACGTTAACGTACCTTACATCCGAAAAATGCAATAGAAAATGCCAGGGTTACAGAAAAGGAGATAGGCCCGCGAGAGATGCAAAACCTTGTCAAGATCAAGATTTAAAAATATCTTATTCATTTGTGTATTTTTACTCATATATGTTAGTAAACAAATATTACAATAAAAAGTAAGTTTTGACAGCATAACTAAATGATTTCCATTTGAAGTTATGACTTTTTCAATTATTTCAATTTAATGAAATGTATTTCAGTTAAAGATTGTCAATGTGTACTCAGACTATACTATACGTCTGTATTATATATGACTTTACTATAGACATATGTAATACAGACGTGTAAAAGAAGTTTAAGTTATAGCATAACACCGTTGCTCTAAGTATCAAAGCGATTATAGTTCGTTTATTTTACCTGTACAGCTTCATAAGAATAGTTAGCCTCGGGCTCCGAAACATCTGTTAGGGGGATTGCCATTGTGATACGATGTATTGAACGCTACTTTTTATACGGCATCTTTGAAATTATTCAAGTGAATATTCCTTTTATTTCCTCTTAATAGACAGCTGTGTTTATTATTAACGTCTGCCTCCTCGGCAATGGAACGGTTATTTTATTATTATGTT
The DNA here is from genome assembly GCA_947561695.1 of Tyria jacobaeae. Classification (NCBI taxonomy): domain Eukaryota; kingdom Metazoa; phylum Arthropoda; class Insecta; order Lepidoptera; family Erebidae; genus Tyria; species Tyria jacobaeae. The sequence goes on from OX387209.1 coordinate 17,205,066, forward strand.
GGCTATATGTAGACCTCATTTTTTTATTGTTTCAGACGTGCAAGTCGTGGGATGTTTCAACACTGATGACGTCTTTATTATAAAGGTAAGCATACATAATAAATATAATAACGTGGGAGAGCCATTCTTCGGCAAGTATGGGCCGGCTCGACCCCCGTATTACCACGGCCTCACAGAAAACCGGCTGTGAAACAATGCTATCATTGTGTGACCGAGCGAGTGAGGCTACCGGAGGCCCAACCCCCTCTCCCTTCCCCTCCTCCCTTTACCCTCCCTTCTTTCCCGTCCTACTATTCCCCCTACCCTAAAAGGCGGACAGGGCTCCTGTGACTCTTGAGTTGCAGATGTTCATGGGCGGGGAAGACACTTACCATCAGGTGATCGGGTGAAAAAAAAAAACATCGCAATAGAAGACTCCAGTCATTTACAAAATAACTTTAAACTAGGATATTTATATCATAGTTTAATACATATGTATATACAGACTTATAATCACGCGTTTATCCCCGAATGGCCGATTACAATTTAGTGGCATTTATGTAAGTCACTGAAGAGTTTTATTATCTACCCCCTGACATTATGATTATATCAGCTACAAGATGCCAATTTTTTGTATTATTAAACCAAACGATATGTCCGTACGTTTCATTGCAGTAGGGCAATCAAAAGTAGATTAAAATTAACTTTTACAGGAATTGGTTTATGTAGTGAGTTATAAGTTGAAGCTAATAAAAGTGCGTAAAAAGAAATAGGTACATATATACTTTTAAATTTATTAAGTCCCAAGTTTAAGATTACAATCAGTTCCATGAAATTTTACATTTACTTTTGGCGTTAAATTTAAAAATCCTCTTAAAATGTTAACAGATGTTAAATAATGAAGTGGACTACGTTGATTGCAATCTTTTCTTTAATTTTCTTTTTTATATTTTTAGTGTCTCTTTCGTCCACTCAAGGTGTTATGTAAATTATTGTGACATTTTGCAGTTGCTTTCGAGGATTTAAGATCCATAGAGAGCACCTGGTAGGAGACGTGGTCAGTTCGACCATGATGTTTTAAATTTGTGAAATGTTTTGTTTTATTTTACTAACCTATTTGTAATCATAAGGCGAACTATTGTAGTATAGATTTCTGTACAAAATATTTTTTTTTGTTTACTATACTTGTTGTTTGAAAAGTTAAGCTTTTTATACGTCTCCTAACTTTAAGCTTTAACATTTTTTTTTACTCGTTGGGCGAAGTTTTCTTAACGAAGATGACCAGACTTGGTACGTAGAATTCTACATACACATGCCTTTATCCCCTCTTTTTTTTTTATTTGTAAGCCTACCATAATGACTGAACTTTGCCTGATGGTAAGCAATAAATCTAGGTGGGGACAACAGTCCTTGCTTCTATTCGCACTCTTGACTTCTTCTACTGTCATCAAACAATTTATACAAGTTCCCACCACGATCTTCTGACCTGCCCTTTCTTTTAACTTTCACTAATTTGACCAGTACGTATTAATATAAAATAAGTAAAAATAAAACAATAAATATCTATGTTTATACTATATATATATACATAGATATTTATTGTTTTCTTTTCTAAGAGGTTATTAATAGCTGTAGAGAATAATGACGTGTTCATGTTTACAATATGTAAGATAAACCTTTATAAGTTTCTGTTCCATGGACTGTGGTCAATGTTCAAGGTACATACGTACACGTGTTCTTTATTGGATGATCAATATGAGGATGTCAGCTCCCCAAGCTAACACGAATAAATAAAAAAAAAAAGATACTTCTATAGCTCGGTCGTCGGGGAACGCCCCCTTTTTGCCAAGCATAATTAAGTGCTTCTGTCGCAATAGGTGGCAAGCATATTGCTGTCATCAGGGCACTGTATGACTATATACCTAATAGTGCCATAAATATTTTTACAAGGAAAAATATTTTTTTTCTATTACATAAAACATGTATTACTGTAATGTGTGTTAGTTTATCCCTCAGGGTACGGACTATAAAAAAGTTACGTTCAGTACGGACATGGGTTAGCCTAACCCGTCGACTTTGATTGGGTGTATATCGAGCTGTACTTTGTCAATTTGAATATTTTTTTTTTCATTTTGTGTGAAATTGTCTCAAAAATATGATAGAATTGTCAGATTAATCATTTAACTGATTGAAAAAAAAATATAATGAAAAATGTGAACGGATCTTGAAATTTTTTTTGTAAAAATCTTTTTTTTTTCAAAGTGCTGTAACTTTTTGAAAAAAAAAGATATTAACATTGTATAACCCGCGTTTGAAAGGTAAAAAGTAGTTCTTTCAAATGTCAATAACGGTTTTTTGATTTATTCCAAAAACTATATTTTTTTTGAAAAATGAAAATACGCGTTTTTTCGAGTTAGCGAAAAAACGTTGTTTCGTTGATTTATGATGATAAAGGTTAAAAATAATTACTTTGAGCGTAAAAAAATTGTAATTTAATGAGTTCACTACGAGCAGCAAAGATTTCGATATAAGACGTACTACGTTCAAGTGATTGAGATCTACTACAATATTTCGCTTACACCATGTACAACGCGTTATTTTGAGGTTAGAATCTAGAAAATTAGGTAAAGAGTACGTATTCTTACTTAGCTTTTTATTCCTCAGCGGCAAACAGACGAAAATTAAAACTTTATATTTTTGAAAATTTTGGATTTTGTAACGTTGGATACGGACTGGGTGTACCACACCCGAGCACAATGTTCATATGTGTCTAGCTCGGACACAAAGCGGAGACTGTCTCTGCCGCTTGGGTCTCTAATAGTGTGTACCTATAAGTTTTTTCCCCCCCTGGTCCGGACCCCCATCGCCGACTTCTCTTCGTATGGCGCTTCTTTCAAATTTCGCTCGGGTTACGGTAACCCAGTCCGTACCCTGAGGGTTATATATTAATATAATAACAATAAACATATATAAAGCTTATTGAAAATTATCTCCAGTCTCGCGAGTCTTGCTGAAAGGACCATTCTTGGTTATGGAATATTGTGTTGTTAAGTATTGTGTTGTTATGGCCACGTTGTACTCTAATTGGAAAGTTTCTTTAGAGCTATGAGCATAAACTTGGTCATTCTGCTTATTAAAATATAACTCAATAGTAAACATTTTCTTGTCAGTAAGTAAAAGTTTTCTGTGAACTCCCTTTGAAGTTGTTTTGGTTGTACTACCCTATTCATTTTTAAATTATCCGTTAAATAATGACCAGCGCGTCTGTTACAGGCTGCAAGACCTAAGTCATCTTTAAAATACGTGACATAGCTCTAGAAGTTATATTCATAATATCTTTTGCTCTCGGACAGGATTTCTTTGAATTCTTTTCTTCACTACTTTCAACGCCTTCTTCGTATGAATACTACTTGGCCGGCCAGATCTTTTTCTGTCACAAACAGATGAGGTTTAGTTGTACCTATCAATAGCCCGGTACACAAACATTCAACTAATACCAAGCGGATAGAGTTTCCAAATATGCATTTCGCTCCATACCTACTTTTTATAGTGGTAGAGCCATGCTTGCTTAAGCACGAATGGGCCGGCTCGACCGGTGCGATACCACGGCCTCACAGAAAACCGGTTGTGAAGTAACGCTTGCGTTGCATTTCCCCGAAATGAGTGAGGTCTCCGGAGGCCCAAAATCCCCCACCCCCCTAATGATAGCGCTGTTAACGAAAAGGATACCCCAGGGGGGTACCAGCGCTAGCGTTGGAGAATCCCCCCCTGGACGTCCACCCTCAGTACGGATTATGCCTGAGCGTGGACGCCCAGGCTGCCCCTCGTACTCTGGGGGGGGCTCAACTGCGCTCTCAAAATCTGCTCGGGGCAAGAGAAGGCATACTATGGCACCCCCTGTCACGTTTACCGTGGATTTTTGCAACATTAGGGGCTTACATTCGAACCTCGACACTGTCCACCACCACCTTGAGACAGCAAAGCCGGCCTTGCTCTTTTTAACCGAGACGCAGATATCATCTCCAGCGGACACATCCTACCTCTGCTACCCTGGGTACGGACTGGAACACTCCTTTGTTCCTAAGGCTGGTGTATGCGTGTACGTTAGAGATGATATCACTTCTCGCCGCCTCAGCAATCTTGAAGGTAGGGACCTCTCCATCTTATGGCTACGTGTAGACTGCGACGACCATCCCCGCATCTACCTATGCCTCTACAGGTCCCATAGCGGTGATGCCGAAACGGACCGACTCATCGACCACGTCCAAATGGCTACAGACTCAGTGCTCCAGCAGGTCCCATCCGCAGAGATCGTGATTCTTGGCGACTTTAACGCCCATCACGCCGAATGGCTTGGTTCGCGCAAAACCGATCATGCGGGAAGATCTGTTCACGATTTCGCCTTGGCATATGGCTTGACGCAGCTGGTAGCAACGCCTACGCGAATCCCAGATGCAGAAAGCCACGTGCCTTCACTGTTGGATCTTCTGCTGACCTCACATCCTGACGGCTACAAAGTATCCGTTGAGGCCCCTCTTGGCTCTTCGGACCATTGCCTGATTAGGAGTATAGTGCCACTCGTTCACTCGCTGCGGCCGCGAGTTACAGGCAGTCGCCGCGTATGGCACTATAGGTCAGCAGACTGGGATGGAATGCGAACATTCTTTGCATCCTACCCATGGAGGCAGGTTTGCTTCTCGCCGGATGATCTCAGTGTCGTTGCTGACTCTGTCGCAGATGTTGTGTTTCAGGGTATGGAACTTTTCATTCCATTCTCCCTGATTCCCACAGGTGGCAAGTCCCAGTCCTGGTTTGGTCGAACCTGCAAAGCGGCGTCTCGCCGAAAGCAGGAATGTTACCAAGCATGGGCTAATGCAGCGACAGCACGGGATGTAAAGACCAGCACATTAAAGAAGCAATTTAACTTTGCCTCCAGGTCCCTCAAAAGAGTAATTGCTGGGGCAAAGTCGGCTCACATCGGCAGAATTGGCGAGAGACTAGTTAGTCTCCCCTCCGGAACTCGTGCATTCTGGTCTCTTGCCAAAGCTGTCCAGGGGAACTTTTGTAAGCCATCCCTTCCACCTCTGCGCATAGGAGATGATAATTCGTTGGCTCACGACGCTAAAGAAAAAGCCGATCTTCTGGGCAAACTCTTTGCGTCCAACTCGACCCTGGACGACGGGGGAAACGCACCGCCGACCATACCGCAGTGCGAGACCCGCATGCCGGAAGTCCGGTTTACACAAAGGGCAGTGCGTAAAGCGCTTCTTTCCCTCGACGTTCATAAGTCGAGTGGGCCCGATAGAATCTCTCCTATCGTGCTGAAGACGTGTGCTCCAGAGTTAGCACCGGTTTTAACGCGCCTTTATCGGCTTTCCTACTCTCTTGGCGTAGTCCCGAACTCATGGAAGACAGCTCTAGTGCACCCAATCCCTAAAAAAGGAGATCGCTCGGATCCGTCCAACTACAGACCCATAGCCATCACCTCCTTGTTCTCCAAGATAATGGAATCCATTGTTAACTGCCAGCTCCTCCGGTACTTAGAAGACCACCAGCTCCTCAATGATCGACAATACGGCTTCCGTCAGGGTCGTTCAGCTGGTGATCTTCTCGTATACTTGACTCACCGGTGGGCACAGGCGATCGAGACCAAGGGGGAAGCGTTGGCCGTTAGTTTGGACGTGGCGAAGGCCTTCGATCGGGTCTGGCACAAAGCGCTCCTTGCGAAGCTTCCTTCCTATGGGCTTCCCGAGAAACTGTGCAATTGGCTCACCAGTTTTCTTACAGACAGAAGCATCAAGGTCGTTGTTGACGGTGCATGCTCCGACTCCAAGTCTGTTAATTCTGGTGTCCCACAAGGCTGTGTGCTATCACCCACGCTATTTCTTCTGCATATCAACGACATGCTGCAGATTAGCAGCATCCATTGCTATGCAGACGATAGCACGAGTGATGCCCTTTACACCGGCCGCGCTAACATTTCTCGGGTAAACGTCATCGAAAGCCGATCCAAACTTGTGTCTGAAATCGAAACTTCTTTATCAAAAGTTTCAGATTGGGGTCGACTTAACCTAGTCCAATTTAACCCCACGAAGACACAGGTTTGCGCGTTCACCGCTAAAAAGATGCCATTGGTCGTATCACCTCAATTTGAGAGCACTTCCCTAACTGCATCAGCCAGTATCGGAATCCTTGGCGTCGATATATCAAGCGAAGTCCAGTTTCGCGGTCACTTAGAGAGTAAGGCCATATTAGCCTCGAAGAAGCTTGGTGTGCTAAACAGATCGAGACAGTATTTTACTCCGGCCCACCGCCTGCAACTTTATAAGGCGCAGGTTCGGCCGCACATGGAATACTGTTCTCATCTCTATGCAGGTGCACCCCAGTACCAACTTCTGCCTCTTGACCGCATTCAACGGAGAGCGACTCGCATCATCGACTGCCAAGATATTTCTGATCGACTTGACACCTTGGCGTTGCGTAGAGATGTAGCTTCACTCTGCATCCTCTATCGCTTGTATCATGGGGAGTGTTCAGAGGAATTGTTCGGACTTATACCGGCTGCTGGTTTCCGCCATCGTCCTACGCGACAAAATATCCATCCCCATCACCTGGACGATTGGCACTCCACCACTGTGCGCTTCTCCAGAAGCTTTTTGCCTCGCACAACCAGCTTATGGAACAAATTGTCGCCTGCCGTATTTCCGAACCGATACGACCTTCAAACCTTCAAGAAGAGAGCGTACCTCTACCTAAAAGGCCGGCAACGCACTTGTGACTCTTGAGTTGCGGGTGTCCATGGGCGGCGGTAGTCACTTACCATCAGGTGACCCGTCTGCTCGTTTGCCCCCTATCGCATAAAAAAAAAAAAAAAAAAAAAAAAATGCTATCACATTAATTGGCACCGATTGGCAATGAGAAAACTCTATGAATATTCATTTTAAAATAATAGGTTCCAAATTCCAATGTAATATACATATATGTATATATTTTAATTGCAACTCTATTCATGGCCAGACTAAGTGTATGCTGTCTGATAGAGAACAGTCCAGTTCCCAAGACGCCTTTTACGTTAACCACGGGATGAGTTGGGGTGCCCCTGTTCCACTCCACCGACAACAACACGGCTAATCTATGCCTTCAATCTATACTGTAATTGCCATAGATCTAAACAATAAAAATATAGATAAATAAAAAAGTTTTGAAATCTATCACGTTAATATTATACTAGTTACATAACTAAGTAACTTGCTTCGACAAAAGAATTTCAAAACTAAAATTGTGATCAGATTTCATTTATAAAGATAAGACAATTGATTTTAATTCAGTCAATTATTGGTTTCTAATTGAACAGAATTGAGTAAATTTTAATGGTTATTGCTTTAACTGTTTCACCCTCTGTTTATCTGGAAAACCATAAAAGATAGCGGGTGATTTTTATATACCACACTTTGAGTTATCCCACTTGACATGTCAGTACAGGTTTCCTAAACTTATCTAGTCTTAAAGTAGATAAAGTAAGATAAAAAGTTAGCCATTCCTAGTGCTCTTAAATTTTTAAATTTTTATATTTAACTTCCCCCGCTTCCAGTTAAAATACTGTTAGCCTAAAAACATTACAATACAACATCTTACCAATTTCTTTGGTCGATCACTAGTCGATAACAATACAACCTTATATATGTATACTATACACGGGAATGGGAATGGGATGCCTATACATTGTATAGGCATCCCATTGGGCAATCTAGAACTTAAAAAAAAAATTGTTAATCTACATTCCTTCAAGGTTAAAGGAATTCAATTCAATATGTGTAGATCAAATCCACTTATTACTTATCGGCAAATGGAAACTACCTAAAATATTATAGGTTATTGTTATAATAGAAATAGTAATTACTTTTGTAAACAAAATAAGACAATAATGCTATCTTTATCTCATTACTAGCTTATTGAAGGTCAGTAACAGAAATATGTAATGAAAAGTGACTCAAACCAAATAAACTCTTCTCTATCCACCTTAAAAAAGTATGACGCAAATGTTTTACAAGGTCTCGTTTTTTTTTTTCATCGCTTATCCTAAACTAGACATTGTTATACACGAGCTATTCAGATGCCGTCATACAGATTAACGAATCTTATCCAACACAGATAACAGTGCTTTCGTACTCTTCCTGGAACGTGCGTGCACAAAAAAAAAAAATCTATAAAGAGTAACGAAATACTGGTATTCTCACATTACGTGAAGTGCACAAGAACCACAAAAAATACTAAACAAAATGTGCCTGTGTGCATGTGTACTATTAGTTTTTTGTGCTACCCGCAGCAACTTGTAGTCAATTTGGTCTCTTCGTATTTGTGTCAAGTTCTTGCTGAAAAGTGAAAAAAAAAAAAAAAAACGTCTACGTTTTGCTAATTGCAGTTTTTAGTCGTGTGTGTGTCGAACCCTTACGACTAAAACAAGTTTATGAGAAACTGTAACTTATATTACTGCATGTATATCAGAGCTGGCAATAATTACAACTGTGGATTGTCCAATGATTTAATAACAAGAAGGATATTGTATTTGCATAAAAAAGGGGAGATTACTGTCTCTTTATAAAACAACATACTGTTACGTAACTTTAATCATGTTTTATAATTATAAAAAATTGTATTGTATAAAATCGTAAAAAAGTAAATCTGGGATATTCCCCACAATTAAGGACAACAGATAATAGTATATTGAACTGATAATTGAACTCTAAATGAGTCGGTTATATGTATCTTAAGCTACGGAATTATAGCTTTTGACCTTAAAATGTGAATATTATATTCGTGTACAATGAAAATAGTTAGTTAATTAATATCAATAATTGAGAATCATACGATTTTTGTATACGGAATAAAGTTACTATTTCATTCATTTAATTAACTTGCCAATAAGTAGAGAGCAAAACCACTACTCTATATTAAAAAAATATAAATATGTGTCAATCATCAATCATATCATCTTTTGATGTAAAAATGATTCTAAGTTATAATTTGGTGGTGACGAATTTAGTTGATATATTTTAGAATACCTATAGATGTAATGAATTCCAAGTTTTTTAATCAGTATTTTTAGTTTGATAATTACATTATATTTATAACCTGCTCATTATCTTAAATTGACGCAATCCTAACATTTACCTTGACCTTGACTTGATAGTTAGATAAGTAATTAAGTAAACTGTCGCTCTGTCTCTATGTAAAGAAATACATAAGTGAAGTTTTAAGATTTTTCAATACAATCGTCTTATTTACAAGTTATCAGAGAAGGTTAGTGAGTTCAATTGCTTTGATATTGACAAGGTAATGGTATGTTCCAACATTACAAGAGATTTATTAACAGTAATTATGTTATTATTAATAATAAGAGCTTTGCTTTATTTAATCAACGCTTGTTGTTTTAATTCAGCTAGAGTTTGTTATATATGTAGTTTGCTATAAATGTAAACTTATGATTTGAGTTGGCAGTTGCAAAAATATTTTCTCTATTATAAATCTTGGATCGTTTTCTTTAGATGTCACAAGTTGTTTTTTTTTTTTATAATTTAATATGGATGGACAGACCCACAGACGGGGACCACCTGATTTTAAGTGACAACCGCCGTCCATGGACAACTACATTTTAAGAGTCGTAAGTGAGCTACCTGCATTTGAGGGTGATGATGCGGGGAGGGGAAAGAAGAGAAGGGGGATGAGGAGAGGGGATTCGGAGACAAGAAAAGAGGGGAGTGGGAGTTATGCCTCCGGAAACTTCTATAATTTTAGGGAAATGCACTGCATCGCGGTGGCCCTATTTTAATCAACCAAGAACCACACTTTTTTATATTATTTTCTCTCTAAGGAAGTAAATGACTTAATTGGAACAATTTGTCTGGGTCCTTAGTGAAGTTTCTGTACATATTACTGTAATTAGCTCGCAGAACGAAAGCAATATTTCAGAACTAATGTAACCGTGTTTCGTGCATTAGTTAAATTAGGTATTATCATTAAAATTGTAAGTGATTTAGTTTTGTTGAATATAATTTAAACTTAATATATGTTTATATATTTTATTAAACTCCTGCAAGTCAAAGTCAAAGCATTTATTTCAAATAGGTGCAAAAGGCACTTTCGAACGTCTACATTTACATTTAAATAGAATTTATTCTAGTCGCCCATTCCAAAATATAGTTTCGTATGGAGCAGAATGGGCAAGAAACTCCACCGCAATGTACTGTCCAAACATTCAATGAACGGACCCTAAAAACACACAGACTCGGGACAACTATTTGTGGATCACACAATTTTTTGTCCCGTGTGGGAATCGAGCCCACGACTCCGGTTTAGCAGTCAGGATCACTAACCACTAAACCAACAGGGAAGTCATTGAAAAGATAAAATGTAAATATTAAGTAAAATTTAATCTTTTCCTAATTATTTTTCAACAAAAGGTGTATGACCTATTCTAAAGCTTATATAAATATACTGTGACACAGAGATAGCCTTCAGACGTGATAAAATAAAAGAAATTTTGTATTGAAGACCACACAGTATAATATAGGTATTACATACATACTACATACATTCACACCCGTATTGTGTGTGTATATGTATTAAACTCCCATATTGGGCCAATCACTATTTAGTCCGACTTACAATTGCTGTCTACTGGGCATTGACTATATATATACTGTCTGATAGATAACAATCCGATCCATAGTCCCCTTTTACTAGACCTACGGAAAGAGATTAGGTGGTCCTATTCTATTCTACATCACACGTCTGTATAAATATTATACATGGCAAAAAGTTACATGTATATATGTTTGTGACTATTACATAATATAATATTCTAGGCAAACTTACACGCATATATAACCACCATCTTAAAAAGTTTTGTAAAACGGCCAACGTATGATTAAAACAAATGACGTCTATAATCTAAAACTATGTTATGTGTAATATTCTTGACACAAAACTCCTGGGCCATTATAGTTTACTATAAATTTAATTGATGGTTATTGTTGTGGACCACGCAATCGATTGAAACATTACAATAAATTTCGAGTAGAATACTCAACTAATATAGTTTTAAACAGATTTTAATGGTTTCATTTTTTTTTATACTTCCTTGAGTGGCTTCTTCCTTGAATGTCAGATATTAAATAAAAATCTAGTATTGAACAATGACATCCAGGAATTCGTTATTTGTAAATTGTTTATTGTATTGTATTTGTTACTTAACTACAATTGTATTATAGTAATACCCTTATTTACAATTCTAACAGTAGAGATGGATTCTACTTAAAAAACATTTTTTTTGTTAGATACCAGAGAGATTATCTTGCTCCAGCATAGACCTCTCTTTCCTCGACCAAGTTGTTCCTCCCACATTTTTAATATCGTCTGCCAAACCAACGTGCTATGGTTGGATAAAGGCGTCGTAAAGACCTGTCGCTTTTAGTATTTAGGAGATCCTTTTTGTGACGTAATAAAGACGCAATACTCAAACGACGACCAACTTTTATACGTGGTAGAGCCATGCTTAGGCACGAATGGGCCGGCTTGACCGGTGCGATACCACGGCCCCACAGAAAACCGGTTGTGAAGTAACCCTTGCGTTGCATTTCCCCGAAATGAGTGAGGTCTCCGGAGACCCAAAATCCCCCACCCCCCTAATGATAGCGCTGTTAACAAAAAGGATACCCCAGGGGGGTACCAGCGCTAGCGTTGGAGAATCCCCCCCTGGATGTCCACCCTCAGTACAGATTATAACTGAGCGTGGACGCCCAGGCTGCCCCACGTACTCTGGGGGGGGCTCAACTACGCTCTCAAAATCTGCTCGGGGCAAGAGAAGGCATACCATGGCACCCTCTGTCACGTTTACCGTGGATTTTTGTAACATCAGGGGCTTACATTCTAACCTCGACACTGTCCACCACCACCTAGAGACAGCAAAGCCGGCCTTGCTATTTCTAACCGAGACGCAGATATCATCTCCAGCGGACACATCCTACCTCTGCTACCCTGGGTATGGACTGTAACACTCATTTATTCCTAAGGCTGGTGTATGCGTGTACGTTAGAGATGATATCACTTCTCGCCACCTCGGCAATCTTGAAGGTAGGGACCTCTCCATCTTATGGCTACGTGTAGACTGCGACAACCATCCCCGCATCTACGTATGCCTCTACAGTTCCCATAGCGGTGATACCGAATCGACCACGTGGCTAAAAATATTGTCATTAACTAAAAACAGGTACAACTTCAGAGAGCACAGTTTAATGAGTATTCACGAAGTTTTGTGTCCATGTCAGATAATTTAATATAGTTGATGATGATAGTTGCTATTTTTTTACATATACGTAGATAGACTCACGAATATATAGTTAAAGAGGTAAACAACAATAATTAAGTCCTATTTACTTATTAGGGGTAGGCCTGTTGCCGTCATCAAGGCACTGCAAGACTGTATATGTATATACTGTCTGATAGATAACAGTTATATCCTTTAGTTGTCTTTTAGATCAATGAGAAGAACCACACGGCTAAGTGTTACTTTAACTGTGTGATTAAAGTCCTGAAGTGAAAGAAACAATCTGAGATTATCAAGAATCTTATATCGAATTAAATACTTTAAACTGTTAACATTTGCTTGAACCTTGTTGTAATTTATAACTAATAAAATGATAATGCATCTTCATTTCTTTTATCTTTCTCTATTTGTCAATTTCATGTCTTATACGGCAATAATCGCATACAAAATATATACAAATAGAAACTTTAGCGAAACGTTTGCTCAAGGGGAAACCAGCTAGGTAAATAAGCTTTAAGCCGAATGTTTAAAGGAAAAAATACTTGGAAGATGTCTTACTTCATCTTTGATGATTCACACAACAAAGGCGAATATGCAAGGCGGTAAATAAGGGAACTTACCCATACTACGTGACCCGTTCATGGGGGGTTTTTAAAAATACCACGCTTGGTCACAGGGTGGTCGTGGTCTTAGATTTTCGTCACGTTGTCAATAATCTCTAGCTAAATCTCACGGAGCTGTATTCGCCGTATTAATAAAGACAAACGTGAGCCAAATTTTTTTTTTTTAACATTCAATTTAAAAAATATTTAAATCATACTTCTGAACTACCACGTAAAAACTCGAGGGGGGGTCTTACCAAATACTACATTCTATCTCAAATATTATAACATCAGAGGTTTTATAATTTCGGTATTCATAGTACGTCATTGATAAACGATCCTTACCTAATATATTTTAACAAAAAATGTTAAACGTAGTTAAGTATACATACATCGCACATTATGTTTTTTTATAAATTTATAACCTGTATTTTAACCGCTAATTGTAAATAATAACGTTATTTTTTACGACCCTGTATAAATCTATGGACAGTTGTAAAGCGTAAGTGCGTGTGTGTGCGTGTGTGTCGATAATTTATACTAAACTAAACATAAACTGTAACATATAAATAAGCCACTAGTCGATATGTCTGTAAAAAGTAGCCTCCTCTACAATTTCGCAAGATTCAAGCGATTACCATACAAATTTCATCAAAATTATTTTAAATGTATAATCCTACCATAGTGATTCCACTTTGCCTGATGGAAAGTAATAAGTGGAGTCCAAGAGTGGTGGTCACTATTCTCATTGCATGTCTAGTCAATGTAGCATAAAGACCCACACTATGGCGGCCTGGTGAGATTCTTTTTCTGAAAACACGTGCGCTGGTAGTGAATTTCAGGCTTTCAGCGCTTTAGCTGTGAAAAGGTAACACAGATAGAGTTACTAAAATTTATTAATGATAATTTTTTGCTATTCATATCACTGATGATCGGGTTTCCTAGCTACGAACTTCTAACGCGGGCAGGGACACGGACCATTTGTATTAAAGCGCCATCAACACATAAATCGTTAGTATTTATATATCTATTGACTCCTTTGCTAGTGTCTTCTGTTACCATAGTGTACCCATCTCCGATATATGCAAATAACTGACCCGCATAACCTAAGCGACAGCTACCGTTTGTGACGCGGAAGCCAGTACTTGGAACTTCAACTGATAACTTAAAGAACAGGTAACTTTAGTGTTTTGGAATGATATACCGAAGTTCTATAGTATTGAACTTTATGTATGAAATAGTAAATTTGGATCCGTCTCGATTGATATATGGGTGTAGTTTTTTATGTGGCATATACATATATACCTAGAGCTAGATATAGAAGAACTACGTAAACATAGCTTAACTTGTGAAATTAACAAAGCTTTTTGAACTCATTCATAAACCAGAACAACAAGTAAGATATTATTTAAACATCATAATTTAATAGTGATAATAATGACAAAAAAAACATTGTGTTTGTTAGTTTATTTCTTTGTTACGCTTTCAAGTTTTAACTACTCAACTGAAATTTTGCACACACGTTGGCAGGAGTACAGAAAAGGGCGTGGCGATATCTTATTTTCTTTTATTTGAATTTGAACAGAAAAATGTGCTGTTTCGAAGGGAACCTAAAAGGCGGGCAGCGCACTTGCAACTCTTAAGTTGCAAGTGTGTTGAGTTGTAGCATGGCGGCGGTAGTCATTTACCATCATGTGACCTGTCAGCTCGTTTGTCCCCCTATATTATAGTATAAAAAATATATACTCACGCTTGTATCCCCGAAGGGGTTGGCAGAGCCAGTAGTAGTATTCCTGATGGAATCTATAATAGTAATTCACACATTACAATTACATAAGCCTCAAAACGTGCCATTCTATAAATACTGGCTGAATGCCAGCATAAACTAGACTCTTATGCTAATTAACATTAAAAGGAATAATATTATGTAATTAGTAGTATATTAAAACTATTGTATTTTACATAACTAGTTCATTACCGAATACCGGCGGGTCTAGTTTATCGTGGCGTCCTCCAATCTTTCACTACGCATGTTCTGGCTTACTGCCAACTAGTTGACCAGCATGTTGTGAAGTGTAAGCCCACTACAATGTATACATTTGATAGTTTTTACACAAATGACCCAGTGATAGTGACCTAGTTACATTTAAATATCGTATATTACTACTTTTAAATAGATTGATGCTATTATAATTATAAACTGGTATATAAATATTATAGCATGTTGCGTTTTCATGTACTTGAAGTATGTTATAAACTAACGCAATAATAAGGTCACGTCTTTCTCCCATGGGGGTGGACAGAGACAAAACTTGTTGCTATCCTTATCTTCTACTGTCATTAAACCTTTGATATGAGCTCACTTTCGGGTAATTCATGATTATTTATTTAACTTAAGTATTTAGTACAAAGATAGTTGATATAAGTATATATATCAAATACTTTTACCCGTTGCTTAGCCCAATTAGAATTTTTTTTATCCTGCATATAAAGTTCTTTACTGTTAGGACGAAATCGAACAAACCATCTATGTTATTAGTTAGGATATATAAATAGGTATTTTGGTAAAGAGAAACATTGATAACAATTGACATTTTCCTTGAAATACATAGTGATTGATACACCTATTTATATATGTATGAACATATGTAATCATCAATATACTTGACATGACCCGTGAGATACACAATAGATAGTAGAAATATCGCAAAACGCTAAGTAAAATGTATTTTTTTTTACTGCACACGATTGATATGTATGTAATCAAAATATACTTAATTATTGACATGACTCGTGTGATACACAATAGACAGAACAAAAATCACAAAACGCGTACTTAAATGCTTTTGATTTTTTTTGCTGAATTCAAAATACGTCTACCGTGCTTAAGTTGTGACGTTGAATTTGAAAACATCTAAATAAAACGTTAATAAAACAATCTTAGTACAGCCAATAATAATATTTTTTGTTTGTAATCGTTTTTTTCTGTTACATATAAAATTCAAATATTCAATTCAGCAATATGATTGTTGTTTTCGTCGGTATAATCGTACGATGTTGTTTTTGCAATTCTTCTACCTTCGTTATATGTGTATAGTAACCTGTAATTTGACAGCAAAAACCAAGGTTTGAGCTACAAGTTGCCGACAGATTATTTAACAGTAATGAGCAGCGTAGTAAATATTTAAAATTATATCAATGAAAAAGTACATTTGTTTAATTTTACATCTTAGAGTTTTTTCTTTTTAGTTTTCAGAGAGGTTACTAGAGATCAGAACGATGCTATTAACTATGCCTACCAACCAACCTAACCAACCAGCCTATGAGCCTTGTTTACTGTAAATTTATAATATAACATGTTTCTTACAATACAGGGAGGGCTCTAGATAATAATTGCAGCAATAGGTGAAACTATGGCAACTAGTGACGTGTTATGTGACAGTGTGACGTGTATTATATGACCTGCATAAAGTAATGATGGTACTTTTATATGTATGTTGTTCAGTTTCACGTGTTAATTACAGTTTATCCCACTTTACCTTTTATATTTTCTTTATTAAATAGATTTTAAAAGTGGAGTGTGAATACTGACTGAGCCTTGAGTTGATGATTCTTCACTGAAACGCACACGTACCAAATCTTTAATGTTTAAAAGAATTCAAAGACTGGCTATTTCGTCACACTTAGGGTAATTTTTTCAAAATGTGTAATATTAACTGAGTAGCAACACGTATGTTATAAGTATGCATAATTTTTAAATACTTTAAAGATAATTCAACACACATTTTAAAACTATAAATATCCTTTAATGCTTATTTCACAATTATTTGTCGGAGTTGGTTGTCATTCGAGAAGCTTTCAGTGAAATTATTGTGACAGCATTTATTTTAGTCAGTGAATGCTACTAAGTAGTTCTGTGAAATGAATACACCTCTTTATTTAAAAATACAATTGAAGATTTGACGGAGATAGTTATCTCTGGGTATATATCTCTCTTTAAACAATTAGACCTTGTAATTTTTATATAAATCAATAATACTTGTATACTCGTATATACCAAACGTCACACAAACTGTTGTCGGGTAAAAAAGCTGCAAGTAAGTAAAGCAATCAAATCCGAATCACACACATCACATGTACTAAGCTGTATGTTAGCCATGGAGAGTAGTACCACGGCCTCACAGAAAACCGGTAGACGAATAGTGCTTATATTGTATTGCCGAGTGAGTAAGGGTACCGGCAGCCCAACTCCCTCTCTTGTTCTCCCTCTTCCTTCGTCACTCTCAAATGGGCAGGGCGGGCAGTGCACTTACGACTCTTAATTTGCAGATGTCCACGGGCGCCGGTTGCCACTTACCTTAATTTGACGTATGTTCGTCTTTCTCCCTATAACATAAAACACTTATATTCATACTAATATATACTATACCCATTTAAAATGGCCTTTAGAAAAGTTGTTTACAAAGTGAATAGCCACTAGATATTTTAATTTACGTACCTGCACTTGGACACTAGCCAGAGTTCATCAGTAATGCCGCCCTCATATTGGCAGCAAACACAAATAAAACGTGGCTTTTTCTCAAATGCACTGAAAAATACAAACACTGTGAATGTTTTTACTCTTATGGTTTCGATCTCCTTTTGTTTAAATGCATCTTATTCACGTGAGTTGACGTAAACCCATTTGTAAACTTATTCTGTTTATTTTAACCGTAGTTCGGGAAATAAGTGACAGTTTCCAACTAACGCAGCGCCGTCGTTCCATTGTGAGACGATGAGTCTCATTGCATCTCAGAAAAACAATGTAATACAAATACTGACAAATGACGGTGCATAACGTAACTATTTTACTCGAAGCGTAAACAAGATGCTACTTTTACAGTGTGATTAGTTTATGTACTTGCGTATGTATAAGAAAACAATATGTAAAATTAAACGGTGAAGCATAAAATAAATGCATTATCTGATAGCGATAAATCTTTGCAAACATTGTAGTGTATTCAGCCCTATTGCAGTTATTTTAGTATACACTTCAAGTAATTTGCAAGTATTGTTATCTATTTTATTATTACTAATTCAATCATATTTTATTCTTATTAGTTCTACTTAATACTAATGGTGCATATGATTGAATATATATATTTATTTAGTTTGAAATTATACTGTATTTTTTTTATTTGAAATTATATTATATTTTTGTTCGGAGAATTACTAAGGTCTTCTTGCTTAAAAATATTCCAAAGAAGAAACGAAGCTACGCACGCTGCGAAATCAACGTTTCATAAAGTAATAATAAAGTTGGGTGAATAATAACGATGCGGATAATATACAGTTAAGTTTATAATTTGTTTGTGTATCAACGTAGCTGTCTGTGTTACATATAAGAACATACCGACATACTCACAATAGCTAGTATAATTTTTGTATATAAAAATAGGTTTTTGGATAAACTCCAGCTCATAAAATATACTAGAATGTAAACTGACTATGGACTTAACTAACACCAAAAAAAGATGATCCACAGATTCTTAATAGAATTTTAGCTGCAGCGTTGCCCTCGGCACCACATCCAAAACATGTTAAATCTGCCAACAATTTCGATATCAGGCCCTTGCAGATTCTATAAAGCGTTGGTAATGATACGACAGGTCGATCAGGCTAGGCCTAAGGGCTTTTTACGACTGCAAGCGCGGACGCATAAAACGTCTGACATTAACACGGGAAAGCACGCCGATTGGCTGTTTTATTACTTCAAAGAAATCCTCGGGATTATTGCACTCTCCCACATGCGCATAATATTCTGCTCTTGAACTAGCTTCTTTAGTAAACAGTTTTAAATCTATTTTTCATACACAAAGTACGATACTATATTTCATAGGTAAAGTTAACACTTTACCTACTAAAAAGTGTGTGATCCACAATAAGATGTCTAGTTTGAGTGTTATTTGGACTTGGAATAATTGGATACCAGGGTAATGCGGCTTTTGAAATCGGTTCGAGAATTATTCATAGTGAGGAAGTTGTCTTTTAAAAAGAAAAAAGAAAGAAAAGAAAAATTGTTCTATGCTTAGGCACGAATGGATGTGGTCGAATCGACCGGCCGTAGTATTCTACGGCTTTACAGAAAACCGATTGTGAAGCAATGCTTGCATTTCCCCGGTATAAGTGAGGTTTCCGGAGTCAAAACTCCTCTCCTATTTCCTCTCTCCTCATCCACCTTTCCACTTTCCAATCTCCTTATCCCCCTCTCTTCTTTCCCTTCCCCGCATCCCCCATCCCTCATCACGACGACGTCTCTTGAGTTGCAGGTGTCCAGGGATGACGGTTGTTACTTAACATCAGGTGACCCTTATGCTCGTCTGTCCCCCTAAAGTATAAAAAAAGAAACATTTGTTTATAATATAATTTATATATACTAATATTATAATAAACTAGGAAGCTTTTTTGTTTGCTTAGACGCACTATTCTCTGACTATCAATCAGATTTCAATGATTCTTTGAGTATTGGTGTAGGAGCAGAGCAATAAGGACCAAAAATACAGGCGAAACTTGGGGCTAGTTGCTTATGTTGTTATAAATTTTGCGAGTCCATACATGTCTTCGTAATTAAAGAGTTTTGGCACACACTCACGAATCATAATCCTATAACTAAAATTACTTGATAAAATTAACAATTTTTAAAAAATGCTGGCATCCCTATTCATAATGTTATTACAAGAACAATTTATGACGTGATACGATATATTGCTTCCGATTCTAACAGAATTGTTTTCACAACGTTGGATACTTCTTTACGTTTCACAGAACACATCAAACATTATTGTTCGTAAGGCAAGTTATTTACAAACTACACGATCAATGACAAGTCAATACGACACTGAAATATGTTCATAAGTATTGTCATACTCGCTCGTGTTGCAAAAACATAACTTACATGGCAGGCGACTGCGTGTATGTGCATATTGGATTTCAGACTTTTAATAGAATCGATTACTATCGATAATCTAATACAAATCCGTGTATATAATACAATTTTCACAAATATGTATCTCCAAAACCGTTACCTCTTGGATAGGGTGAATGGTGGGCCTAACACGTCATAAGAGATGTAGGTCGACTTACAAGTAACCCTAAGTAGTATATTTCGGCTTAACACTCAGTTCTAAGTATTATAGGCATATATCCATATTTCTAAATAATATCTCACACTCGATAGCAAAACGTCAAACAAGTGGTATCGTTAACGGTCAGTTATTTCAATGCTGCCCCCAGTTAGAAGACGTGGGTAACTCTTGGTTTGTCGCTAAGATTAACTGCAAAATATCGACGGTTTAAGACAACATAATAATATAGGAACTTTTAGTACGGGAACTAGCCAATCAAGAATCATAAAAGTATTAACGAACCACGCAGAACATAAACTGTCTATAGGTAATATATTATTGAACACAAATCACGCTAATCTAAAATCTATTTCCTTGAAGACCTATAGTAACGGTCGATAAATAGGCATACATAATCTTTATTACGTTTATTTAAAAGTTTATTAGCTGTCCAGCCCACGCTTCAGTTAATGGATTGAATTGTAACGTAAATACTTCAGGTTCAAGTGCATAGAAACTGACTATTTATATTTATAGATCACCGCGGAACGTGAGCTAAAAGTAAACGAACCTAGATATTTATTACCGCGTAAGCTTGTGTCCAGCAAGCAGCTCTATGTGTTATATAGGTTTAAGTATCATATTGTAACTTTATAACGTTATTTGATAAAAAGTTTCCAATTATGTATACTATGTATGTTTACAATTACTAATTTGATATCTATCGCACCCGGTCATCAAATTAATGATGTTTAAAAAAACCGTATTTTGGGAGACCAGATAGCAACGCAGTTCCTTATTATAAGAAAAGGTTCAAGTTTCCGTTGTTTGTAATACTTTTACTAGATGGCAGTGTTACACCATGTTTTGTTTTTAAAACAAAAATCCCTAAACTTCTTTGCAGTTTATAATAGAAACACTAGATGGACACACTAGAACACTATTATCAATAAAAAAAAAACTTAAGCTTTTTTTAACGTTACGGACGTTTTTGCTGATAAGAAACTTCGTTCCAAAAAATAAAACTTATTGTTGTAAATTTATACTAAAAGCGATTGGCCACAAAGTTGAGCTTTATTGTATAGCCTAACAATAATATCGTGGCAATAAAACATTTTTTGTCAGGAACACAGAATATTGAACTACATATACAATTGTTGTATTTTATACAGATATCAACGCATTACTATTGACAAAGATGTGAAGAGTAATTGTACCAAGGCTAAGGACCATAAGGTACTATTTAAAATAAATATGATTTAATCGAACACTGCAATAACAAAAGTCGCCCACCAAAATAAATTTCAGAATAGTTAATATATAATATAAATAACTAAATAAATAACTTCAGACATCCCGACCACAGCCGTCTGATCCTAAACTATAATGTACATACATACACAGAAAAAATACTAGTGCTTATCACACAGATATTTGTCCTGGGTCCACAAATATCAAACCCACGACCTATGTGTCTGAACAATAAGTGGTTTACAACAAGAAATACTGTTATAAAACTTTTAATTTTTCAGTCCATCAGAATAATATATTAAAATGAATCAAAACATAAGAAAAAAGAAAACTATTGCTACCAACCTAAGATTGTATGTATTTCAATAGAAACATTGCAACATTTGCATAGTAACAGTTTTTACAATATAATCCTTTATGATTAGCTATTTCATACGCAATAAACGTGTTTGAAGTACTGAATTGTATTCTACAGATCCAGTTTCCCATATTCGCAGTCGAGTGAGCTTACGGTGTCGGGTTAACACAGTCAGTCAACCTGTTGCTGTATTGGCGATTTATGGCAACAAACTACATTTTAACGAGCTGATACATATATTGATATTTAAATAACAACTTAATTACCCGTTAATGTCACTGAATAACTGTATTGATATGGGATTCATAAGTTAGGGAGATATAACTCTTTTTTTTTGCAGTGGCAAAATATTATCGATATTTCGTGCTCTGCGTGCCTATGTAATCTGTAAAGGTTTAGGTAAATTTATATAAAAATATTTTCTTGATATCAATTTAGACATTGATTAACAGAATGTCAGTGATATACACAAAGTTTTAAATTTTTTGAGTTAAATTTAGTCTGTGTCAAATAAGTCTTTGACAAGCCAAAAATATTGTATTTCCTCTATTGAATCTATAAATGATGCTGGTCGCCAGTACGTTATATCAGCGACGTGTTCCCATGGTCTGTAACAAATTGCCAATTTGAATATAGTCAGTTGGAGGTACAAATTGATAAATTGTCTCGACCTTCACCTTGCACCGTTATAGATAACCTTTTGGTTTTGAACCTGAAGTTGACCCGCACGCACGTTCGCTCATTAACTAACTCACTCATTCACTCATTCATCCATATATACACAGTACACATATCTAGTTACATACACCTACACTGTAGATAATATATGTATGTACATTCATTCTTCTCACATGTTAAAATTACATTTTAAGAAAACATTACACTTCCGTCTAGAATAGCCAGTAGAAGCTGGTCATCGATCATACAGGTTCTATCTATGACCAGTCTCTTACACAGCTTATCACTTTCTTGAAATATACAATTAGTTTTTAGCTCATCTGTTGAAAGGAAGAAATTATTAATAATTATTATTATTATTCACAATAAGTAAAAAAATATATCCAAAATCACATTTACAATCATTAACATATTTCTTGGATTATATTTAAAATATATATAATCCAAGAAATATGTCAATAAATGCATGTAGTAATCGTCTTGATATTGGCGATTTTTGCATTTTGATGATGGAGGATTTCCCCAAAAGTAATTTGATGTTAAAAATGTTTTCCTGATTCCTTTTTTTATTTATTTTCTCATTTTTTATACGTACACATTATTATAGTCTTTGCACCTCTTTCAACTCCTCTCATAATTATAGGTTTCAAAAAGAGCTGATTGCTAATTAAAATTTACTTGGTTTGTTTTTTTTTTAATTCTAATTAATTGTTTGAACTTACGTGATTAATGAAACGTATCTCAGACAAGAACGCTTATCGTTGACCAGTTTGTCAGTTTGTAATCTTCAATCTGCAAAATTAAAGGAGCCTCGAAAGGTAAAATATAGTAAGTTTTGGTTTTTTATACTAAAATAAAATGAAAGTATTAAATTGTGTTATCATACTTTGATACAAATATTATCTTTAGTAAAATAACAAAATAAATAATCATTTCAAGCAGATATATTAATATCGTAGCGTATCTTTATTTATTAAACCATTTTAGAAAGGGTTTGAGCGGAAATTCTTTGCTTTATATATATCATTAAATATATCAGACAACAGCAAATCAGACGTATTAAGTAGGGCACAGTTACAGTAACAACGTAGGTATGAACATACTGCTTACACAGTCAGTTGGTACATATTGCTTACATTACTGTCACAAGGTTGTCTGACTGCATATGTATGAAATTGCACATAAGCACATGTAAAGAGGCCGTTTCATACATCAAGACAATCTGGCCATGGTTTATTTACTTTATATATACAGTAAACATATAATTTTCAGGACCAATGCAGCCGTCATTTGTGAGGCCTGCACATTACCTTACCTAACCTGCTTTATAAGGAATCGCTCACCTTTACCTTCCGATATGTAGATTATCGCTCGCTCGCTGTCCATCTTCGCTTTATTTGGAGGTAATTCAGTATCGGTGGCTTTATTACCGTTCGGATTCGGTTTCATTCATCAATGTGTCATGTTATGCATTGTTTATGGAATAGCATGAATGTAGATATCTACTGGTTCATTAATCATGTATCCATAATGCATTAGTAAGCGTGAATGCCCTGTTTATGTACCTATTTAATAACGGAACAGTCTTCGTCTAACATTAAGAATTAATCTTCTAGCTTTTGTTATTATATGCATATGCGACGCCTTGCCCCAGGAATATTTTACATAAAGCATAATTGTGTACAACGTAAGTGAGTGTCAGTTGCTAAATTAATCAAGGCATTTCATAATAATGTGTTTGTTGCTTAATTACAAGTGCATACAGATTTAATCCAGTGCACTCATTATTCTTAATGTCAATTGAAATTACTCATAATTGCGGCAGTGAGTTCATGAAACTTACTATTTCGAAGGTAAAACGTTCAGCTTAGTATCACTAAAAATACATAAGTGAGGCCAGGTTTAAAAAAATCTATCTGAAGATTCCATTTAACTATTTAACTAGTAAGAAATGAAAATGTATGACCTTTTGGAACTAAACTATGTACTTATGCATATTATAATTATGTATATTATAATTTCATTTGTGGGAATGTAGCGTTGTACTTCTTGAAGGTATATGAAATATACATACATGCATACATTACGATGCAATTTAGACTAGTCTGGGTATCTCATAGTTAAATGATTTTCAGTAAGTATCAAAATAAGTCAATATAATAAGTAGCATAATAATGAAACTAAAAAATGTGATCTCGTGGGATATGTTGGCTCCTTGTTGTAACTGTGTCTCGAGGCCTCCACTATGAAAAGAACTTCAAAGAAAACTGATTCACGCTTATCTGTAAAAGGCAAGGTTTGTTTAAACAATCAGTTGTCACCTTTAAGTAAATGCATTCGCCAAGGAGACAATAAAAAATAATTTTCTTGTTTAACATATTGCACTTTAATGGTAGTGTTTCAAAGTCGGAAGAACTAAAGGTCGATTTACACTTGACAGAATGCGTGTAATCAACATTAATTTGATAACTAATCAATCTTTGTACGGCCTTAGTTTTCAGAACGGAGATTAGATTTGTTCAAAAGCACGGTACTAGTTCGGCGTAGAAATCGGTACTAGTGTATTTCCTGCTTGTGTGTGCATACGTTTGTCCATTATCTTATACAGTTTCTTACATCACATTATATACATTATTGCATTCGGTGATGCAGTGTGACATTTTAGACCCAGGGTCAGCCAGTATGAGTCAGTGTGCATGAACCTTGATTTGCTGAATCACGAAACTTTTATACAACCCTTACTTTTTTGTAATATATCGCCTTGTCTCTTAAAAGATCATTTAAAAGAGCACTTGCATTCGTTAATGTATAAAATCATGAATCATGTTCGTATTACTTGTTGATTATTTGGTAGAAATGTTTTGAGTTTTCAGTTGTAAAATTACACAACCCAATTCGTTGCTACTATGAGATTGGCGACCACGAATTTAACTTGCTATAATCTTTGCAATAATAGGGACATGTGTATTAAAATTAGGGTATTAAGGTGTGACCTTTTTGTAAAACGTTCTTATATTAACTCTCAACTAGCCCAAGGTAGTTCACTTCTGGACATAGGCCTCCCCTAATGAAGTGAAGTGTCAAAAGCAAAGTTTGTTTATTTTTTTTTTAACTTGGGTTCTTTGTCCACCACTTTTTGTACACCATAACCAGCCTATAGAATAAATTGTCGCCTGCCGTATTTTCGAAAAATGTGACCTTCAGATCTTCAAGAAAAGAGCGTACTCCTACCTAAAATGCCGACAACGCACTTGTGACTCTTGAGTTGCAGGTGCGGCAGGTGAGGCGACTCTTGAGTTGCAGGTGCGGCAGGCGTCACCTCATCGGGTCTCCCGGTGAGGTGGTATGTCAGACTCAAACCGACTAAAACTACACAGTGTTCCGCAGTGGAGTCCTCTGGCCGTTCCCCTAACCGTTCAGGTCGTTTAGGAAATAAACGGAATGTTTTATAACTTGGTTTTGTGACAAATGTAGTAATTACCAAAATAGTACACCTTGACAATAAACTAAAGAAAGTCTGATAACTATCTTTATTTGTTCAAGGTGACAGTTGCTAACCTTCTTTGCACTGACGCATTTATACATATTTTGCATATATACATGTTATGTTGCGGTCAGTGTCTTCAATAAATATTTATAATTAATAAAAAAAAAAAAAAAAACAATCTTGTCGTTAACCTACATTATTGAGATACGTTTAAGTGTTAATAAAATTTATTGACATAATGCTGATATGTTCAACCTACTTTCCTAATTAAAAAAAAAAATCTTTTATACCTTATTAAAATAAATGTAATTGCTACGTCGAATGGTTAAAGAAATGTTTAAGAGTTTTTATAAGAAATCGTATTTCAAGTAGTACTGTCAGCTTTTAAACACCCTGAGATATAAATAATGTTTTTCGCCTTTTTTGCGTTTAACAAAAGGTACAATTGAGAAATGGCCTGGGACCTAACGGACTTACCGTCTCTAGACTCTTTCGGGGCGTGGGACATGGTCTGAGGCCAGAGCGGATATAGTCTAGAAGATAGAATGACGGGTAAGGAATGGAACAGTGGCTTTAAGGCTGCGAGAAAAAAAACAGCTCTCTTAAAACATACCCAGGTTAGATACACGAAGTAATTATATATATATAGACCGACGTCTGATCAAGCCGTAACCTTGATCAGCAACTGTAGTAGTAGAGTAAGTAGAAAAAGCTAATTATGTGTATATTTACACCAGTGGTATTTTTTGTTTATTATAATTATGTCTTGAATTAAACAGAAGACAATAAAATAATGACGATAACAGCGACCTAAACAATACACATCAAGTCAATGTTTGCCTTGGAAATATTCTCTTTCATGCCAATTAAGAAGTCTTTATAAAAGGGTTGTATCTGTAGTATAAATGAAATGATTTTAATATTTAATAATACATTATGGTATAAAATATGTTTGTGCTTAAGAGTATATTTTCGTTAAGGAACTGCCTGGACTACATAACTCGAGCAAAAGGTGAATTCCAACGTATTATTATTGTATTAAAAAAATAATATTACTATCTTGTATATGTTGTATAATATTACTAATACTATTTTTCCCTTCTATCCTCTCCCCCCTTTCTTGGATGCTCTGGGAAATTTGGAGGGATATACCTCCCAATTTTCCCAGAGCGGTCGGATGACGGCAATAGGTTTCCCCCCTATTACGTAAGTGGGTCTATTTATAGCCTTTAGTTTAGTACACCTCTGCTTACCCCTTCGGGGATATTGGTATGAGGAAAAGGTATGTTTCATTTCAAAACATTTGTTTCCTTCAGTTTAATAACATTTTCTTTACCCATTAGTATATTTATTAATTTTATAATAATACTTTTACAGTAGCATATATATAATGTCTGCAAGCGACTTCCTTCGCTTGGAAATTTTGAACCGCTACTTTTCCGCTATAAAAGTCCAAGTCTGTGTTATTCCAGACTATTATCTATGTCTTTGCTAAATTATATCCAGATCTGTTCAGCCGTTCTGGCCTGGTTCTTCCAAATTTAAAAATTACATGAATTAAGTCGCCATTTCACGTTATTAATATAATGTTAAAAACAAAATTTTAAAATGATGAAAATGAATCTTAAAAAATCCAGCTACTATACTAACGTTCACAGCTGCATTGTTTCTGCCAATGTAAGTGACATATATAAAACACATAATATAATCATTTAAAACATATGCATATAGGTTGCTTCTATCGAACTTCAGTTGCCATCGCTCAATGAAATTTAAAGCTAAAAATATTCTGACATTACGAAATGTTATTCATTTTGGGCCCAAACAATACGCCCCCGCGAACTGTTTGGCGGTTAGAGACATTCGCACAAATGGTTAATAGTCGGCTTCCTGGCTGGATAACATTGAACCACTTCGAGCGCCGGCCAAGTGCACTGGGCATATTATACCTATGGACACAAATAGAACCAACCTTATTACACTGTACACTGTAGATGTGAGGTAATCTTTTATTTAGTGTATAAATATAAGATGTATAGCGTTTCCAATACGTCTATATCTTATCTTAACATTTCCTTTGCTTTGTTATATTATAGACTACCTATTCCCCGCAGTGTTAGTTGCGTATATGATGATGCTTCGGTTGCAAGCATCGTAGCATGATTTTTTATCGCCTTTATAATTTCTCAGTAAGTGTTCTATCCAATACTAAAGATTCTTTTGAATCATATACATATACGAGTATACTTTCAAATATTAGTGCTTTTTAGTAAAAGAACAAATTGGCCTGAAATTAGAAAGTTTTTTGAAGGAAAGCGATTATCAAGTACCTACAAACACGGCAATGTTCCTGATGGTGGCGGTGGTGGTGTATATACTGTTTGAGCTTTACTTATTTCGATAGGTAGCGCTTTCCACGGCCACGGTGTTACCATGATCAAAGATCTGTAGAGAAACGATGTAGAATGGGAAGGCATTAATTCTAGATTTTCTGATGACTTTAAGCATCTCGTATATTCACCATTAATGAACTGAAAGCCTTCCTTTAGGTAAGGCGGTGTTTAATGGTTATACGATAATAATAGAGATACCACCCGTAGGCCATAGCTTAAAAAACATGTAATGTAACGTGAGGTGGTTTTGTCTGTTGGTGAGTTGTGTGTTTGTCGTTTGGAGTGGTTGGCGACGGTATCACTACCTAATTAATATGTATTTCTTGTGTGTATCCTTGTGTATCTTTTGGAGTGCAATGCAATATATCTGTCTAGCACCTGGCTCAAAAAAATAAAATTGAAGCCGAAGTCAACAAGACACCCAAATAATATTATATTGACTTATGGCCTAAAATGGTTTAAGTACCATTGACAAAATGCTTCACAACTTTTTGAAATATTGATTAAAAACCTATGACTTCAGTTTTTGAAAGCATGGTGTTATTAATATTGAGTAATGTAGTAGTTTTCATACACAATAAAAACATGTTAATAATAATAAGTTCAGTCATCTTACACAGGGCTGCCGTGCACCTCCACACTAAGCATAGCTTGTAAAATGGTAATCAGATTGCTGATAAACATATATACATATTAATAACTACTTATATTATATATATGTGTGTATATTATAGACAAATAACACCTAGACACCTACCAAATACTGCTGCTCATCACACAATTATTCGTCCTGGTTATACATATATATATATTCACCCCTAAAAAGGTGGAAAGCTGCATCATTTACTATTATCATATTTATCATAATCGTATAACATATACGATCCACGCATCACAGTGCCTGCCGTGTCAGAGATCATAAGGCCGAGGTTTTTTCTTGCGTTCTTGTCAGTCAGCATAATGATGAGACGTTTTAAAACACGAGTAATTGCTTGCACTACCTCGGATATTGTTCGTAAAAATTCTAATGTTGTCTACATTCTCAATTGGCAAATAATTACGTCAGTGAAGTGTCGACAACATTTTAAATAATTCGACAAATTAAAACAATCATAATATATTATCCTGCTATAACATGCTAAACCTTAGTAGCACGTTGCCAATGCTATTGTAATGTTATTTTTTTCTGAGGTATACTCGTACATATAAGTTAATTATAATTACTCAATTTCTTTTATCTTATAGAAATATAGACATTGTTATTATTATCAACATATGTAAGTAATTATAATTTAAATTATGAAAATTGTTCACGTATCTAAATAAAATTATATTTGAAAAAAAAAAAAAAAACTGATATTGTAATCAAGAGATTGGTCAAGAGGGCTTTCAATGTATGTTCAAATGGTTCAGTATTGTTAAACTACAAATAAATTATATACAATGTATACAATAAAATATACAAGTTGAAACCCTTATAATTTTACTTCTTAATATAATAATAGTGTAATGCTACTGTCGAGGCTATCTGGCATTTTTTTTTTCAATGACATCGCCATGACATTCCCAGTTAAGGAATCACATTCTAATAACTTGTACGAGTATTATAGATCCTAAGGGTCAATTTATTTATAATGTAAATTCCATTTATAATCTATATCAAACATATATGAAGAGCTGTTCCAACATTCTTTATACTCCTAGGAAGTGCATAACTTCAAATTGCCGTCTAACAGTAGTTGCAATAATTGAAAATAGAGCCGATAGGCCGTAATAGACCGCAGGGGACCGTTTGACGGTATATTATTCCTTCCTATATTTAGACGGCGGTTAGTGAATAGGTATGTTCTGATTAATATGACCGCCTGCCTCTCCAACCCACGCTTATGAAACATGCACAATATTTTTGTCTACCAGTTTAACAAAGCGAACTGGAAAAGATTCACAAAAATATTACGAATTTGTGTAAATCCACCTCTATTAAAAAGTTTCATGAAAGAAATATTTTTACATTGCAAAAATATTTCTCTCTAAAATTAACTTCATACATATTTCAGGATCACTATTAGTATTTTTTTAGCATTAAATTATGAGCTAAACTGTTTAAATAAGCTGTTACGTTTTCTTGATTTCAGGTGCTGATTTAAAGTCAAGATGACGTGGTATCGAGCATCATCGTGCTTCCTGGTTCTGTCGATATTAGTGGCGCCTATCCTAGCATCAGTCTGTCCCGATGGGTGCCTCTGCAGCACTACAAGAGACGGCCTTCATAGGGCTACCTGCAGCAGTCTTACAGAGTTGTACAAGTTCAGTGTTCGGCAGAAACATCACAATATTAACATTCTGGATCTCTCACATAACAACATTACGAAACTGAACCACGAGCTCGATCGACTTACTGAAGTCGTTACGCTAGATCTATCCACTAATGGCATCCAGACTATCAACAAATTCTTCCACAATGCTAAAAAATTAGTACATCTTAATCTGGCTAATAACAGGATACAGAAACTGTCTCTTTCACATCTACCTTCCAGTGTTAGTTCATTGGATTTGACTAACAATTTAATGAAAGATGTACCATCGGAATACGCTGTTTTAACCGGATTGGAACATTTAGAAATGGAAGGCAACCCCCTTGATTGTTCGTGTGAAAACTTATTGGCACGGGATCGTTTGCTCCTTGCAAATGTATATATAGATAATGTCAAATGTGTTTCACCTGACAAAATTAGAGGGCGATCTTGGCTAGAGCTAAAAGCAAAAGACATTTGTAAAACCCCTAAGACAGAAAACTTTATGGATATGATGATGGGAGATCAACCAATAGATGCTGTAGAAGTTGGCAAAGAAACTGATGCTTTGAAGTCAGTTCCAGCAGTAGGCAAAAATGATTTAGAAGACGGTAATGTTATACAAAGTGGTGCTGTCGTAGAAGATGATGACCACCTACAATTTTTAAATGTCAGACATACAACATCACCATCATTATTTAATAATATCGAAGGCTCAGGTAGTGGGGACGGTGATGAACATACTACCATGGTAATATTCACTGAACCGAGAATGGAACGTAAACTTAATTCAGAGTTACTAGAATCTGAACAAATCATAAATGCCGATGTAGAACAGGCTACCGAAGACCCCATCGAAGGATCAGGTGAAGGGTCTGGTTATATTCCACTACTTTTTGCACATCATGAAGAAACAACAACCGCAATTTACGAAGAATTCAATCCAGGGGAAGTTCATAGATTAATAACAGATGCTGACAATTTTAGCACTGAATTTCCTATGCCGGAGCCTCCTGCAGTATACCAAGGCGGTCCTAATTGGAATGTCGAGTCTGTTCCTGAAATAATTGAAAAATCTTCAGAAAAGCCAGTAGTAACTACGGTATCTCCAACCCCTCGTGATACAACTGTATCGCAACAAATTCGAGTCACTCAGGCATCTGAAGCACATGGACAAATGACGACTGAAAGTGAGAATCAAACTCCTCATAAGACAGGTACATACGTTTGTATTGCGATTATTGTTGTATTATTAGTAGGATTAATAGGATTCGCAATAGTTAAAGGACAAATGAGAAAACGGCGAGATAGAAGGCTACTTCGCCAACAAAAACGAGATGTTGAAAAAGCATCTAAGGAAATGGTTGATATGAACAAGTCTCTTCTTGGAAAACCGGCAGGAGGCTTAGAAGCTCCTGCAGAAAGAAAAGTCAACGGCAAATATGAATTAGTTCCTACACATGAGTCTACTCAAAAGAAGAGCGAAAATGGAGATGTTGCTAACAGTGCAAATCATAGTATGAATAACGGCATGCGAACAGGTAGCCCACGAGATACCAATCAAAACAAGAACAGCTCAAGAGACAACAATTTAGTAGATGATAAACCACAGCAACTCGAGACATCATTTGATACTGAACCTACATCTCCCGATTCTAGAAAAGACACAAATTCCTTATCAAGTGAAGATATATTTGTACCTATTAATGATGATGAAAATCCAAAATTAAACGGTACTCGTGATTCAGATGTGTCACAGCCACTAATAAATGGGGATACTGACGCTGACTTCTTATCGCCGTCTCGTGAATATGTTCCAGTGTACTCGCCTGACATGGGAAGAGTTCGTATAAAGATGACGGAAACGCCTAAACCCAAGACACCAGTACTAGTCACCAGAAGTAGGTCAAACGCTGGGGACATCATCATTACTCCTACAGACGTGAACGCACTCAAGTCTACCACTTGAAATCCGGTTTTAGTTACGTTGACAATAACACTCCGTGTAAATAATATCAGTGTCAAACAACAAACACTTCACTATTGGCGAAATTCTGTGATTATATTGTGTTAGGACATATCTATTATGAAGGATTGAAGCCGTTTGGGATGAGAGTGTGTAAGTTAGAACCTTTGCTGCCAAAGTGTGTTTGTAGTCGACAGTGCCTTTATTTTAACTATGTTAGTGGTATAAAATATTTATGGAAGTATATTGCGCAATAAGTAATTAAAAATATTTTTATACGTGTAAAAAGTGTTGCCATGTTCATGATAGTTGTAGAAGTCCTGTTAGTATACATGATAGAAATTTTCGAGAATCTAAAATCGTATCGACCGTCTCATGTTGTGGTACAAACATTGTATGTTCGTTTTGTCCTTGTTTGGTACTTTTATTCTATGTTATGTGAATAATTTAATGGGGTACAATTCATGATTTGTTTTTCGATGGTTGTGTACTTACTCTACCATGAGAATATTTATCTAAACTATACCAACCCAAATCTGGCTATGTTTAGTTAGTTTTTTATAAATTTACAGTAGAGAGATTCATTCTTTCATGGTCTGGCTAAACATAAGTTCCTTAGTAATTTTATTGAACATAGAAATTTAAGAATGTGATACCATTTATTTTAAGTAATTTGATCCATTTTCCGTGTATATACATTATTACTAAATCAATTTCTTTATTGTATATTTCGTAGATCTTATTTGAATTTATTTTATTTGTAATTAAAACTGCTTTTAAATTAATTATTCTGTAACTTTATGCTTTTACTGACATTATTTAAACAATGGTTATAATTATCAACAGTTAAATGTATCAACATTTTCATGACGATCAGAAGAACAATGAACAAATCAAAAGAATAAATAGTTCAGTAAGCAGATTTAAATTTAATGTATTTTTATTTTGAACTATTTTACGATATAAATGGTTGAATCAGTTTTTCTTTGTTTTAATTACCCAAGATGAAGTTCGCTTCATTTACATGTTTGGTGGTTCTGGTGACTATTGATTAATTATTTTTTTTAAATTGACGTTGTTGAACGATATGCCCGTAAATAGCACTATAATTGTAACAGATCTTTGAGGACTTTAAATACCTTTTTTGTAATTTAATAATGTATGATAAGTTGGTGTGTTGGTGTGTGTTGGTGATGTAAAATAAGTTGATTTTTTTAATTTATACATAAAATGGTATCATACATAAAATGATACAATTTTATGTATACAGTCATACAGTGCCCGGTTGATGGCAATGGGCGTGCCCTCTATTCTATTAGTGGGACCCAATTCTAATTGGCAAAATCTGGGTGCTTTATACAAATGTGCCTATAGGGGATTAGAAAAACCCTTGGGATTGTAAAGTGTTCCTCATAGCACCAAAGCGTTGACCCGAAGGTCCATTAGTTTTAAATGCAGTATCTGACACCGTGTGGCTATAGTCGGTCCAATTTTGGAATGACAAAAAGCACCACAAGTATTATCATACCTAAATGGAATTTAAGCCCTTAAATAAAGGTTTGCAACAGTCTGCCAACCCACATTAAGCCATTATGGACAAACCTCGTCATACTGTGAGCAGAAATAGGGTGGTTTTGATAATTATCTTTTGAAATTCATTCACAGCAATTACAGCACACAGTAAGCTTTTCTATTTAGTGTAAAATAAAAAAACACGACCAACAGTTGAACAAGATATTGACTTAATTTTTTTTGGCTGAAGTTATGTATTTCGAAATCTTATAAGAGTAACATAGGGATGTTGCTCCTACTATAAGACGATTCAAATGACACCTCGTATGTCGTAATTCATCAAGCAGTCTAGGCTCAAGAGCTTAAAAAAAACATTAAGAATAGGTACATACAGACACTAGAAAAACGTAGCTTTCTTATCTTAATCTGAAGCAGCAATTAACGTAAAAATAATGTAACCACAAGACTTATTTTGAATAATTTGTTGATTTTCATATGACTGAACAGAAGGGTTCCCTTTTTACTAGTTTCTGGATAAGTGCCTTCCCACGCAATAATCATGCTACACAAAGCATATCAAGGGCTGATCGTAAGATTAGATATTTTTCATAGTATAGAGGGGCAAAAGAGCAGACGGGACACCTAATGGTAAATAAATACCTCTGCAACTCAAGAGTCCAAGTGCAAGTGCAACCCACCTCTGAGGGTAGGGGAAAGAGGAGAGCGTGGTTGGGCCTCCGGTAACTTCAGACACTCGGTGAAATACTACGCAAGCATTACTTAACAACCGGTTTTCGGTGAGGTCTTGGTAATACGGTATATAGCTAATAATTAATGGCCGCTCATACGTGCCAAGTAACGCTCGTTCAAGAATCTAAGAATCTAGCATTAGCGTTCTAAATAGAATTATTTCGTGTTGTGACTATTGCCCTGCAACACTGATAACTACAAATGAATAGTATGAAGAAGACCGACTGCAAATTAAATGAACAAGATAATGTAAAGCATAAAAATGACAGCTCGAGTTGTAGGTAGGTATGCGATACTGACGTGCTCGTGATGTTGTTTATACTTACCCTCAATTTTCTCATTATTAGTTCCCAAAGTGACGTGTTGAGGCGTGACTGTATACTTGTAGCATGTATGTATAGGTTTGTATGAAAATAAATCATTTAAGCAAATATTTAAAAAAAGAGTGAAAAATGAACTTTAGAGTTCCAGCTTTAATTATATGTTATATCTTGAAAAAAATGTGTAATCTTGTCATTGGCTTTTTAATCTTATTTTATTGATATGCTGTTTAAAACCATAAATGAATAAACTTGAAAACATATATTTAGAACACAGTAGTGTCATCTGTTATAGTTCCTCAACTCTCAAGCTTCATTGGCTAGTTTAGTAAGTAAGTATATGTATTTTGTGTCTAGATTTGTTAGTAAATCAGAGCACAATATGATCTCCAAGTGCTACAAAATATGGTTTTATTGTTTTTGAAATCATTATTTAGAGATGTGTGTACTCTTTGTTAGTGTGTGTTAAAAAATGCAGGTGGCGCTTTTCAACGTATTACAATAAGGAGAATGAACCTAAAATCTTCTAAATAAATTCATCTTCTAATATAATTATATACATTAAATAATAGTAGGTTCAAAGACATGGTAGGTAAATATATAAGTATATTTTTATAATCAAGATTTTTAGAACAAGACAACATCTGAAAAAATAAAAATACGAATGAGCTGATGAACCTCGACCTATGTATGAATGTGGTAACATAGTG
Organism: Tyria jacobaeae; assembly: GCA_947561695.1. Classification (NCBI taxonomy): domain Eukaryota; kingdom Metazoa; phylum Arthropoda; class Insecta; order Lepidoptera; family Erebidae; genus Tyria; species Tyria jacobaeae. Next base: position 17,240,794 of record OX387209.1, read on the forward strand.
TAAAATATTATTTCTAAAATTTTTCGATAATTATAAAAAATAAAATAATCAGATGCAACACAGATTTTGCCAATTACACCTCAACACATATAATAACAACTCTTTCGACCTAATGTTCTGGAGTATAAAAACAGTTCCTATTCAAACAGAAATATACTGCACATCTTCTGTTCAGGGGATAACAACTGAATCAATTTGTAATTTTTTTTTTCTTAGTATAGGGGGAGGTACGAGCAGACGGGTCACCTGATGGTGGATAAGTAACTTCCGCCGTCCATGAACATTTGCAATCCAACAGTCACAAGAGCGCTGTCCGCCATTTAGGGTTGGGGAAAGGGAGGAGGGAAGAGGAGATGGGCAAATGAGAAGGGAAAGGGGAAAGCGGGTAGGGCCTCTGGTCACGTCACTCACTCGGTCACACAATGCAAGCATTGTTTAACAGTCTGTTTTCTATGAGGCCGTGGTAATACTCCGGTCAAGCCGCCCCATGCGTGTGCGTCACGCATGGGACGGCTCGACCGGAGTGCATGCCTCTCCCAAATTTAATTTGCACAACATGGGGTTGCCATCCTATGTGGACTGGCTGTTACCGCAGTTTCACCTGGATTTGCGTTCACTGCTCCTGTCCTAAGAGTCACAGAGTGATGTTTAATAACCTGTATTATTCCTCAATAAATCCTCTATCCAACACAAAAATAATCATTCTAATTCGAATAATAGTTCCAGAGATTGGATCCATTTAAACAAACAGACCTTTTAAATGATGAAATTCAGCAGGTATGCAAAAATCCGTAATCTATTTATTGTGTTTTGTTACTTTAGTTCTGAGCTACTCAAAAGAAAAACGCTTTCTATTGATTGTATGGGTAATTAAAGTGTACCACATAATTATATTTCCTTGACACTAACTCAAATATCATCGTGTCTGTGGCCATTAATATAATACCCTCACAACAATTAGACAACCTAAAACATAGTAATTTGATGAATAACCGATAACCTGCGATTCACTCTGCTCATGCCTCATCGCCTTCTATGAAAATCGTTCCATTGCCAGTTTGCTGTGTTACCGAGCCGACAACTGGCTAGCATCGGGCACAACGATAGTGTCACATGTGACTAGCATACGTATTTGCGTATATAGTTCATAAGCATTTGCAGAATTCGATTAGTGTGTAGATTGAAATGCTAGTTTTAATAGGAAATGGTTACTTTTTTCCCATTTTTTTTTTTACATTTTTTATGTATGTATGTATGTATATTTCTTTGGTACGCTCTATAGCCTAAGCGGCTAGATAGAAATACGACATGTGAGGTGAGGTGTCATTTCAATTACCTTAAATAGTGTCAATAAAAATTGAAATAACGTCAGAAAAAAAAATGTGTGTGGTTTATATATTTTTAAATCTTTATTTTATGGTACATTTGAACAGGTAAATTAAAGATAATTTTTTAACATAAATAATGTTTTATTCTTATGCAACATTAACTATTAAGGTACCAAGCGGTGTTTGAAAGATTATATAAACCTTATAAAAATATTATATACATATAAAATCTCTTTTAAATCATAAGTCGCTTTCTCTAAGTTGATTTTCATCGATTGAATACCTTCGAGTGGGACGTAGGGGTCTCTCAAGTTCTGCTTGAACTTCTAAAGTTACACTGTCGTCCATTTGTGACAAATTATCTGCATTATATTCAGATATACGTCGACGCCGTGCGCCAGGAGATTGCTCTAACTCTGCAACCTCGTGGCTACCATACCTATGCATTTGTCTACGACTTCTTTCACGTTGATTCCCATCAGAAATATCGGTAAGTTCCACATCTACGTCTAAAACAGGTAAGTCGCCATTTCTCTCCGTTTCCTCCAATAAATCTCCACTAGACTTAGTTTTCCTACGACCCCTCCTTTTCTTTGTTTTACCCGTGCCTGATTCATTTAAAGAACGACAGGATGAAGTCAGTTTGGGCATTGAGAGAGCATCATCGTATGAAGGCGGTGGGATAAGATCACGTGGATCAGGTGTATTAATTAACGCTTCTTGTTCAGCTTGCATTCTCAATTGTCTAAGCCTATCTCTTGCTTCTTCAACTTGTCTTTCTCTTTCAGCCTGGATTATCGCCAAGCGACGTTTCATGGATCTTTTTACACAGCTTACTAATAATAAACAAATAGCCAACCCTGCTATCATAATAACTATAAATAATATTAGGCTATCAGGATTAGCAGCCTTTTCGGCAGGATTCCATACAAAATAACAAGCCTGCAGCCATGATTGTCCAAATAAATTCATAGGGCTATTGCAAACAAGGTTAAACGATTCTTCCTTTTTATTAGGTTCCAGAGTTACATATTCATAAAAGTCAAACATGTTTGGGTCTGCACAGTCGCATCTCCACATATTATCTCCTAAATCAAGCCGCTCTAAATAACGGTTTGATTCGAAAAATGATCTTTTCCAAATTGTCGTAAACCTATTTCCAATCACACTTAGGCCAATTAATCGTGGTAACATGAAAAACGTATAGTTATTTACAAAACTTATTCTGTTGTAATTTAAGTTTAAGTACTTTAACGTGTTTGAAGATACACTATCAGGAATGTGGGACAAAAGGTTTCGGGATAAATCTAAATCGACGAGGCTCTGTAGTCCTTCTAGAGAACCTTTTCCAATATTACTTATTTCACAGGAACTCATATCGAGTACAGTTAATGACATAGATCTTAAATGGCCAACACTTGTTAGATAATTTCGGGCAATTTTCATTTGCGTTAGTGATGGCATTTCCAACAGTGTGTCTTCTGGTATATTTGCGATTTCATTCCAAGATAAATCTAAATGTTTGATCAAGCTTAAGCCCCGGAATGTGTCACTTCTTAGAGATCCAATGTTATTGTATGAAATATCTAAATACTCCAACTTAGTATTATTCAAAAATTCATTACTTCTGAGAAACCTGATCATATTATGGTTGAGTATAGCCTTTCGTAGATTAGGAAATCCTTGCAAGTTAGGTTGCATAATATTGCAATATGATATGTCTAAGTACTTTATCGAGTCGGAAAACAAATTATGAGAAGAAGAAGACAACTCTAAACGATAGTTGTGCGACATTTGCAAATGTATTAGTGATGGCAAATACATAAATTCATTGTGATTGATTGCACTGAGAGCACAGTTGCTAACCTCGAGACTCCTTAGTGTGGGTGACATAAGGCTTTTAATTCTTAAAAGAGGATTCAGGTTTAGTTTTAGAACTTTGATATTCGTAAGAGCAGCTAAAGGAGATCTGCCATGTATAGAAATGATTTCACAATTTTCTAGTATCAAAGTTTCTAAAGATGCACTAATAAGTAATTCTTGATTGGCCAAATTCCCCATTGTATTAAATTTGTTGTGAGACAAATCCAGTGTTTTTAAACTTGTTGCTAATTTGAAGGCATTATTAGGATTTAAACTTAGCCATGATTCAAAATAATTTCTAGACAAATTGAGCAATTCAAGTGCTGTAAGATTTCGAAGTGCGTTTCCTGGTAATTCGCTTAGTCGATTCCCACTTATGTCTAATGTGACCAAATTTTCAAATCTATACAACTTTTCAGGAAATGTAGAGATCTCGTTGTATGAAATGTTCAAGTTTCGCACCTGTAACAGTTAGAACAGTAAATTAGTAAAGCATTGAAAAGGTTTTGGCTCTATAGGGTTACAGTTAGGGTTTTAGCTTCTACTAGTCTTAATTATGGACGGACGATCTTAATTATGGACGAGTAAATAGTTAACTAGTGAAGATCGTAAGAAAAACTTCTATCGCTATGCACCATATTTGTTACAACAATCAAACCAGAACTGCAAATCAAATAGTCTTTACTTATTTTTAAATACAATCTATCATAATTACACACACATACCCTTTCAACGTCACATACGGCTTCTTTAAACTACAACTTAACTTGTTTTGTCAACTGTAAGTAGTCCCTCTCACGTGATAGGGGGTGAGTCTATTGACGCCCTTTTTTATATGGTATAAGGGGGACAAACGAGAAAACGGGTCAGCTGTTGTCTTCCACCACCAAGTGGCTTCCACCAACCATGAACACGTGCAACTCAAGAGTCACAAGAGTGCTCTCTACCTTTTAGGATACGCGAAAGGGTGGAGGGGAAAGGGGGTTGGGCCTCCGGTAACCTCACTCACTCAGTCACATTATGAAACTATTTTTTGAGAGCCTGTTTTCTGTGAGGCCGTGGTAATAGTCCGGTCGAGCCGGCCCTCACGAGCCGAAGCATGGCTCTTCCACATTAAGCATGAACGCCTTTTACACACCAACGGGAAGAGATGGTGTGGCCCTATCCTACTCCACCGTGAATCACACGGCTGTAGTTGTGGTTGTCATAATTACCTGCCTACTGAATCCATTTGGCAGTTCAGTAAGACCTCTTCCTGAGCAATTGATGTTAGTTCTATCTATGCTGCAGGTACACACGTAACAGAGGTCATTGACATCTGGTTCAAGATCTGCGGTCTTCCCCTGTCCAAATCTGGTCGCGAACAGAAGACATATTGCTGTGAGTAGTCGAACCATCACGTCTCGCTCGCATTACGGCCTGAAAACAGAGCATTTCAACCAATAAGCTTTTATTTTGCATGTGTGAAGGTAAACAAATTAAATGAGAAACAAACAAAACTAATGAATGTTACTTCCAGATTTTAAATGTTAATACAGTTAATAATTCATAGATACGAGTATTTAATATTAAATACATGTAAAATAAATGTAGAAAACAGATCAAGTGCTAGTTGGACACGCGCACGAAGGGTTCCGTACCATTATCAATAAAAATGGCAAAAAAAACATGTCTGTTGTACAGGACACCCCTTAAATATTTGTTTTATTTTAATGTAATTATTATTTTTAAAGTTAATTTATAACTTGATATTCTGTGAATATTTTAAGCGTCTACCTGTTGCCGTTATCAATATCGAGCTTTCATCATTTCAACTGTCTAACCATCACGGTACATGACATACAGCCTGGTTACAGACGAATAGACAGACAGACGGACAGCTGAGTCTTAGTAATATTGCCCGTTTTACCCTTTGGGTACGGAATCCTAAAAATAATGTATGCTCAGAAATTGTATAATAATTATTTATTGTAACGTCCAACTATTATAAATAATTCTAGACTTAGCTCGGCCGCAGTCACCTTTACAAATAAACTAAGTGCTCGACACAATTGAGACAGATAACGTTATGTAAAAACCGAGGATAATATTGATATATTGTTCATATTGCAAAACACGAATACACGTACCTCGTCATTTCTTCTTACTCCGTATGTGTAGATTCGTTCGTTGTACTGTCAAACATTGTCAGTTGTCAACTTCAAAATGTTACGTTTTTTATACTTAGAATTATTAATATTTACAAATATGGCCTAGTAGAGAGAACCTATACTACGTACCTTTGTATATCATGCAATTATATCGTTTAATATAAAATAAACTAATAAGGATCTTCCGCTTGGTATCTTCAACAAGGAAGAATAACTGAATCACCAGTGCACCTGGTCACTAAAATTTCTGGTCACGCACGTATACCTACTAAAACTTAAATGGTATGAACGAAAAGCCGCAGATTAAAAAGAACAATTCGTACCAAGACTACTCGTGTACATACAACCATTTTATCTTTGTTATCAGCCATTGATAAAACAGTAGGATACTATAATTTAGGTCGTGTGTTATTTTTAACGAAAGGTAAAAAAAAAAAAAACAGGAGGCTTTGTTTAAAACTTCGACGGCTACAGCTGTCAATGGTAATAATTAGCAGGTAGGGAGATAAAAGATTTAAAAGGTTCCAAGTAGCCTAAGCTTTGGAGGAATAAAAAAGGAATTAATGTAATGTACAGTAAACAATGTTTTTCTTTTCAATAAATGATAAGATAAGTAAGAAAAATTGTAGGCGTTCATTCATAAGTGAGAGTTTATTTTGAGAAAAAAATCAATAATAAATTCTTTAAATATATACTAGCTATGTATACATATTTATAAAAGAAATGTGTATATCTGAAACTGCGTTTTGAAGTGCTTAATGCAATTGTAATAAAAGTAAATTTTATCAAAATCCGTTTAGTAATTAGGGCGTGACAAATAACTTACTAAATAAATATATCATCTTTTAGAGTAAAGACATATTAATTGTAATATTATTATATATTTTTTTGATTACGCAAAATTTCATTTGCTACTTAAGAAGTAAAAAAATGTATAATATTAAAAACAATATTCATATAAGTATCTACCTGAGAAGTGGTCCGATTCCGGCTCACTGTCGATATTAGTCTTCAAACTAGTAATTAATTCTTTATTAACTCCAATAACATATAGTTTTTGATCATGATCTTTTCACTAATCACTTAACTACACTGATACAAAGGTCTTACTTGGCCTTCTGAACAATTTTCATTGAGACGTGTGGTCCGCACCGTGTGATATCATAGTGTGAGTCAAACTGTGACGTGTTATCATTGATAAGAATTGCGAAAGTGTGCAAAGGGGCACGATAATCTGGACTTAAATGACTCTTAGGGATTTCAGACTAGATTATGTAATTTGACACATTGTTTGTTTTAGTTATGAGCAATCTGAAACAGGTAGATAAAATATTCTAATTGGTACAATTACACTATCTTAGATTGTAGTGATATCATATATATATATATATACATATATGTTAGTGGTTGAATGTGAAGGTACCAGTACCTTTGCATTCAACCAGGTACTATGACCTATCTTTTATTGTACAGGCTGTAAGCCTATTTAATAATTTACCTTCACACATTAGGCGTGCCCAATCGCTGGCCACATTTAGGAAATGGTGAGATTATTACTTGGCTTCCTAGTATATTTTTTTATATCTCATTTATACTTTTTGTCTAACTGCTGCATTTATCGATCTAATAAAACCATGGTATATATGTGTACATTTATGTATGTTTATATAGTTATATATAATTGTATGTAGGTATGTTTATTTATATATATATAATATAAGTACCTAGTTTCAAATTTGATCCTTCCTAAATAAAACGCTTTTTTTCTTTCTTCTTTCTACACCTAAACTACCCGTATGTTCTTTTGCATCTTGTATTTTTCTGTCCATCCTAGGGTTGCCTGGAAGAAATTGCATTTAACGATCAGGCTGCCACTTGTAAATGTCTTTTTTATATAAATACTGTAAATTTTTGTTTCAACAATAAAATATATTCTATTCTATTCTAATCTTCCCATAACTAAGAAGCCGCTTTTATCCATTGTATCCTAAAGAAACTCCTCAAACTCCGAAAGCTTTTACGATGTAGTACAAACACAACGTAACAATATATCTGATGCCATATTATTTACTTGTTAAACGAAGGGTTTTTAGTTGAAATCTCTTTCATGTCATACCTTTTGAGAGTACTATCTCCGCCCTCTTCCACCTTTCTACTTCCGCGAAAGCATAAAAACTTACCTTGGTGACTGTATAAAACTATAAGTGTAGTACTTAATGGTACATAGTGATAAGTGAATAACATTGTTGTTGCTTCCATGACTATGCTATCCCTAATAAATATACAGATGATTCTAGAGATTGTGGTTATACACAGCTTGTAATATAATATTTGTTAGTCATTGAACAGGGATCTAAATTATATTAAAACTTGCACCATAATATAAATTTAGTTTTACATGCATACGTATATACCTAGATTGAACCCCTTATACAAGCTCATATTAGGGGTTGTTATTCATCTAAGCCTAAAGATTTTAACTTTTAAAAAAACTCATTAAGTATTTCGATAATGCTCTATTATTAATAATATACGTGGTATTTGTGTTTTTATAGATGAGTATATAAATCATATTATTATTAACACCATTTAAATTTTACGACTTCGGTTGTCATAAGCTATATTATTCATCCGTTAATTGTCAACCCACAGATGTGCAATATTAAAATGTAAGCAATCTTCATTTCACCCAATTAGATAAAAAAAAATTGAATTTGTTTACAAAAATGAAGATAAAATACCACGTACTGAAGTTTTGTAACGCCATCTATCATTTAAGCGGTGAACAGCTGAAGTTGGTCGGCTTGTCAGTCTAGATGCGTTTTAGGTGTTTGGTGTGGTGTGACAATAGATGTCAGCTGCTGTGACTTATGGAAAATAATAATACAATAATAATGTAGATAAACCCAATTGATACACGAAATTTCTTTCTTTAGTGCAAATTAAAATGTAAGTTTCGTTTCAAGCAATGGTACCAAACAAATAACCTAACATTATTATAAACTGTAAAACCCGATTGCATTATTAACTCCCTCCGTACTTTTGTGTTACTATCGTTACCTCAAAATATTATACCCCATGTCCCTTTCATTATTAAGACGGTTCAAGTGCTACCTCATTATTATACTCTATGAATACCTCACAGGGCGAAATCTTTCAACCTGCTTATAGTTATTACGAGTATAAATAGCTATAATATCATCTGCCACATTCGATTACCGAATATAGGAAATCCTTTATAAGAACGCTTTTACCCATAAAACAAGTTTAACTTTATCTTACTACAGTTGTGTTACTTAACAATACATTATTATTGCTATTATTATAATTAATCCGTTTAGACTCCAGGGCGCAACATCTAAACATAATACATACATATCCACATATTTGCACATAAACATACACTAGAAAAACATATCATTCTTCCTGGCTTTGCGCTGAAAAGCATCTGAATAGGTGTTCACCTAATAACTTACTACATAGTGAAGTCTGTATTTACCACCACAAAGACTTAGCTCGACAAACGTTAAATTTAATTATTACCTATTTGAAGATGTATTAAACATTTCTTTAGCTAAAATTATATTTACAGTGACTTAAATAAATACCTAAAAGTAATAGTCAACAACACTAAAATTAAAGCATGTTCTTTTATAAGTATACATACATTAAACTCAGTCATGAAATTCTGTCAGTTATAGTGACGAGTGAGAGGTATAGTGAGTAGGCCATATTTAAGAAGACAAAGGTGCAAGAAACGCACTAATGCATATGCGCTACGATTTCATCTAGTCTTTTAAAGGTACATGTATATGTAAGTAGAGAAAAAAGGAAAGAAAAGTATGATAACAGTACAAGTAGAACGAGTACACAACAGTAGAAGTATTAGCAATGACAACATATTGCCAAAAGGAGTTCAGATTAGATTTCTTGAAACCCTAGTAAACTAATAACATTATAATTTATAAGTATTTGAAAGTTATCTTTCTTTCAATCATAATGATCATAAAGAGACAACACTTTTCAATTGAATAATTCGGTAGTTCATTGTTTTTTGTATGTTTCATTTACATATCAGTCATCTCTTTCAACAATCCGTCCATTACTGACACTATGTACGTCCACCGGACGCCTTATTGAACGTCTGTCACCCAACCGTGGTCTGAATTCTGTAAGATCGCCAATAGATCTCGATCTCCTATAGTTGTTCCTTCGAGATGGTTCCTCCTCTTCTTCAACAAAATCTGGCAAGGAATGAAACGATGAGTTTAGACGAGGCATCAGTAACGCTTCATCATAAGACGGAGGAAGATCCTCGGTCAGAGGTATTCTCAAAACAACAGACTCAGCTCTTGGTTGAGGAGTTTGACCATTGACGCTCAGTACTGTCGTTCTAGTAGTCGATCTTTGCGAGTCATCAGAACGATTAATAGCCACTAAACTGCGACATACGCATGACGTAACTAGTACACCGATTATAATACCAGCTATGACCGCTACAGTTGTATACGAAGTGGTTGTTGATTCCGACGCATGCCACGTTTGTATGTACGCTTGTTGCCAACTCATCTGAGTCACATTGGTAGGATAGTAACATATCAGCGACCCCCTGTCTGCTGCCTTTGATGGCTCTTTAGTCAAAAACTCATATGTAAGTAATAGGTTTACGCCAAAGCCTTCGCAATTCCATCGGTTTCCTTTCACATGAACTTCCCTCAAAAAAGGATTTGAAGCGAAGTGTGAAGTAGACCATACTTCTCGGAACTCGTTTCCTCTCAAGTCAAGTACAGCCAGATGCGGTAATGACGAAAAGGTTCGATCCGTTAGAAAATTTATTGAATTGTAACTCAAATTTAGCTCTTGCAATGTTTGCGATGCTAAATTATCTGGAATTTCTTCAATTTGGTTCATAGACAAATCAATTTCCAGAAGTGAACTCATTCCAGCAAGAGAGTCTTCGTTAAGATTTGCTATTTGACAGTTACTTAAACGTAATGTCCTTAAAGAAGATGATTGAAAATTGGGTATAGTAGACATGTAATTTCTGCATAAAATAATAGTTTCTATGTTATGAGTTTCGGCAAATGTTTCGGGCATCAAATCTTCTATTCTGTTCTCACTTAAGTCTAAAAAACGTAAGTTAGGCATGGTCGCAAATGCTTTGTCGTCTACTACGTTTATCTTGTTTCTAGATAAATCTAGATTTTTCAAAGCGTTCGTGAAACAATTACTGGTCCACGACTCGTATAAATTATTAGTTAAATTAAGAGTTGTTAAGTGTTCCCATTCTTTTAAATAGTCCGGTAAAGGGAGGCTCAGGTAGTTGCTTGATAGGTCAAGAGTCTGTACTTGAGAAAAATTATTTAGCTGTATCGGAAACATTCTGAAGTTGTTGTTCGATAGAAGCAGCACTTGGGCCTGAAATAAAAAAGGTTAATGTGTTATATTTGTTCTGTTTTATGATAATATAGTAAATGACAATTCCTTCAAAGTCTCACGATTAAAGTGTTTAAAGTTTGCAGAAAATTCGCTGGAATTCACCAGCGTGTTTCCCTCCCACTTTGATCCCGGTTCTCTTAAGCGGGGCGGGACAAAGGATCTCACCCGGCCGCCATAGTATGGGTCAACATGCTGCATTGACTACTCTTGCAATGAAGATGATGACCACCACTCTTAGACTCCACTTGTTGCTATCCATTAGGCAGAGTGGAGTCGTTATGGTAGGTATATATACATATAAGGAAAAAAAAAATAAACAAACAAGGTATGCACTATACTTTTTTTTTGTTGACTATCGAATTTTTATGATTATCTATTAAATTCCTGTGATTTCCACCTTAGCAACAGTATAGCAGTTAATGTTCGCCAATATAAACTGTACATACCTTCAGTGTCACTCATAGAACCAAAGGTTTTATAATATATAAAACCAAAGGACGATATAGGGTTGTTAGTATAGAAATAGTTTTTCCAATAAGCTCTTTAACAAGTTATTTTACTGTCTGTTAGAGAACTATGTTTGACGTGGGCTGCAGGAGTACCGACACGTGAAGTAGTGTCTATGAAAATTCAGATGGAAATGTTGTTGCTATTAATTTAAATTGCAGATTAGTTGATGCAATGAATGATTATAGTTCAAAAACTTTAGCAGAGGAATAATAAAAAAAAAATCGGTCTTCAAATTCATCATGTCCCTATTCGTCACATTCGTCTATTGTGCTACAATGTGGTCCTCACATTCTGTTTCAGAGACAAAGTTCATTCAAGGTAAGTAAGTAAGGTTCAATTGTAGGTTCAAATATGTGGGCGGATCTCTAGGCTAGTCGCTTCAGAATCAAGTGATGATTGATTTATTTTCTAGTACTTCTACACTAGCTAAGAGTATTATTCAGACACTGAACAAAGTAAGAGTTTCTGAAAATTTACTGATCTTCAGTATTTTTTTTTAATGTTGTGTAGTGGACTACAATAGGCTAGTTTCGATAGAGTTACATTATAAAACAACACTTACATCATATTCCAAGTCATCAGGTAACTCTTTAAGACCTCGGTTTCTGCAATCTAGAGTGAGAAGTCCACTTAGCGTGTATGTTGCACAGGGTGACTCTTCCATGTCATACACTACATCTCTTCGTGCCACGCCCGCCCACACCATCGGCACCAGCCATATCCATAGCGTTGACAGTACCACATCTGGAAGATGCATAAGAACATTTCGTAAAAAAATTATAATTTAGTATCAATTGTGATTTTTTTTTTGGTAAATCGTGTAAAAGGAGGCACTTTGTAAAAAAAAAATACATACAAATATAAACTGTAAAAATACAAATGTAAATGCAATCATCTGGACTCGAACCGGGGATTTCTGGTTCCGGGACTGCCTTATTTCCCACCAGAGCTATAACTTTGTAGTTGGCAGCGAATATAATTTAAAAAGCAGTTTATATTGTCTGAAAACACAAATAAAACGACCTTTTCTAAAAATGAAACGTAGCTAGATCGATGCCCCCCAAAACCACCTGAATACTAAATTTCATGAAAATTGTTAGAGCCGTTTCCAAGATTCAGATTATATATATACAAGGATTGCTCGTTTAAAGTTATTAGATACATATAACCTGTTTCATTAAAAAATATGGGGGCTTAAACTTAAAAAAAGAACAAATATACGGAATGATTTAAATTAAATCTTAAATCTCCTTCGTTTTCTCGTTTTCTTCTTTAAATTGTTGTTTTGAGTCTGGGTATTCTTTGTGTCTGTTTTCTGAATGTTTGTAAAAAAAAAATAAAAAAAAATGCTTTCCAATAGTTTTATTGTGTGAAGAAAACACGTTCTTCGGACACACTCTTTTAAAAAAATATATAAAACCCCTATCCATAGACCTCTTAAAAATCCTAAATGCAATGAATCGTATGAAAGCTTCACATTACTCAAAGAATTTTGCAAATTAGATCAATAAATCTAGTTATTGGATATAGACAATTCATAAGTGAAGATTGATGGCTTGCCTAAAGGAAAGACTAGTCAAATGGCCTCGTGTAAATAGCCATTATAGGTGGAAACTATTTTTAAATTTTTTGACAAAAACAACTTCTAATAGCATTTCTAGTACAAGCCTTAGTCAAATTACTTTTGAACAACAATAATAATAAATATTTAAATGGTTAGGTAAACTAAAAACCAGCGGTTACTATAGACACTCCAATACTACTCGATTCGATTTCGGAAGGAATGACCAGTTGCATACTATAAAGTTTATAGTATAGACGACACGCCTAACCAAATATATTAATCATTATTTCACTATTTTGTTGAAAAGGATCTCTGTAAGAATGTTAGAGCCGTTATTTAGCATCAATTGTTTTATCGTCTTATATTGTCATTTTATAAAGCTGTGAAGTAGGTATATCGGATTTGACACTATATTTGGTGGTAACAGGAAATTGTAGAGTAAACATGTGACATCTATTTAAGGATTTTAGACGAAGACATACATATAGTATAAGATATTCGTAAATCAATCTTAATCCTTGTTAACAGTGAACGTGTAGATATAAATAAGGTGTTGATATTGAAATTCTTTGTCTTATATAGTATATTTTATACACTTGTCTAAATAAGCTGTGATACGGTGGTATTTTTAACTTAAAATGTTTTAAAAAGACAACTTCAAGAATAATTTACATAAGTACAAACTTAAAAACAACGGACAAAAAGAACACCCAGACCTTTTTAATTTACTTTTATATTAATTGTGTCGTGTGTTCACGTGTGTGCCGCGTGAATTAAAATAGGGACACCCCATTTCTTCCCGCTGGTGTTGTAAAAGGTGACAAAGGGATTGGACTCTAGTGTATGAGATAGTATGGATAGAGACATACAATGACAGCAATAGGCTTGGCCCCTATTACGTTAGTGGGACCAAGTTCTAATTGACAAAATGTGGGTCTTTAATACAAACCCTATCTGCCTACCCCTTAGGGGATACAGGTGTGAGCGTTTGTATTTATACATATGTGTATATACTAATTTATTGAAATATACTCACGTGTGTATTTCGGCTGGACGACTTACTCCTTGAAAAAGGCCTCCTGTCGAGACCGAAACTAGTCGGGCATCCCCGAAATACACACGTAAGTAAAACCGCATATTTAAATAGATATGAATGTAATTCCCGAAAGTTTTTATTCTAATATATATTAATTATATATTTTTGTCAGAAATTGGTTTTTGTTGGAAAGCTAATTCATAAATTGATAGGAAATTTAAACTTAGTTACAGCCTTTCGTTTACTATTGCAAAATGGTATCAACAACATTGTAAAATGGAAATTACAATAGTGAAAACTGGTAATAACATAAAACACGCGGTCTATAATGAGTCTTAACTTCATAATAATTAAAAATAGAGTAGAATACACAATTTTGTAAAGTATGAAACACAAATACTTACTAGATCCCATTGGGTATAATTTTTAAAAACATAATAAGCACTTTCACATCGCACTAAATGATGTCACTACACATATAACAATGGTACTGTGAAACTGAAAGGTACATGTGAACGTTATTTGAAACAGTCAATATTTTACAGATATGGATTTTGCCTTGAGTTGATATTGCTTTTGTAATGGTGAAGATAGTGACAGTCAGCGACACAAGGTGGGTTAGAATTCATAAGAGTGTCCATAGGATAAAAGGTGTTATTTTTTTGCATGCAACTCTAGTTTTGTAACGTTGTTTTGCCTAACCGCCTAAGCCATCATATGACACGAGTGCTCGTTGGCCCCCATCCCAAAAAAAAACCTAATTAATTTTGACATTTACCTATTGATACATATGCCTACTATTGGCAAACCTAGAGCTATATACACAACGTGAACCCTCAACAAAACCTATTATACCTAATCTCTGTCCTGTCGAAGAACGTTTCTTTATATGATGATCTCAATATGATGGAAAATATTTTTAGAATAGGTTAAGAGTTATCCATAAACTTCTTGAAGATATTTGACATTCCTCATGCGTCCTAGGTGTGCGTAGCCTTAAGCTTGTTATGTGTTGTGGTGCTTGTTTAATATGAAAATGTGTCATCATTAAAATAGAGCTAGGATAAAATGGTTTTCTATATTTAAAAAGCAACAACCTATATGTAAGTACTGTTATCGACGTTGTCTTATCACTGATTAGCTATCGAGTTATCACAAACGTAAAGAAATACATATTTTCACCTCGAAATACATGATTCACGTACATGTACGCACCTGTCCTGTGTATGCAAAATGAAAAATATTTATTTTAGTATCATTCCCCGCTGTTTTTTTTTTATCTATGCGTAATCACAGCGGTCACAGCGTAATGTTTTCTTTGTGTCATGTTCTCATTTCAAAATGTTATTCCTAGCGAGTAACATCTAGGAATGATTAGAAACCTACGACCATAGTTAGAAACTTATGTTTTTAAGGATTTATAACATAAAAAAAGGAATTTTACGTAACTTATTATTATAATAAGTCTCCTGAATTGAGTACGTATTAGTAAGAAATAATAATAAAATAAAGGCAAATGAAGGCACTAAAGAGTTCCTTATTATTGACACGGCTATCAATCAACACGTTATCCGTAACCTAAAGGATTTTGCCATATGTTGGATAGATTATAATAAATATATCTAAATATATATATAATAATTATAAAAACCTACGACTAAGGCACGACTACGACGCGACACGACACATATACGTGGCTCTTAAGGGTGATGGAGTTGTATAAGATTGATACAACTGTATGCAGCAATGGAGAAGTTCCAAAGAGAGAGAAGTTCTTTGCTATTTATAAATATCTAGCGGAGTATATTTCAGGGTCAGACAGTTTGACCTCCTATGGGCTCTGTTTGGCTTTGCATCCTCTTAGCACTATGTTAGAGGGTTCGGGGCTAGGCTAGCGTTTGCAGAGATGAGGTCACGGTATATCCGACCTACTTTTCATGGAATATTTGTTTATCTGCAGCCATTTCCAGTTGATAAGATTAATAGAGGTAACTGAAACCTTTAGTAAATGTATCAAGATTGAATTTGGTGCAGATAAATGTACAGTGAACGTGGAATCTGAAGGGATTGAACTGCCATACTGTGCTGTGCCACACTCCAAATTTCCGCATATAAAACGTATAAGTATCTAGGTATGTCACAGGTGTACAGGATCGCTTTTTTGGCTGCCTGGAAAAAGTAATGAAAAGTCTATTATCAGCGGATAATAAGGTGCGAACCTATAACGATTGGGTCATACCAGTCCTAATCTAATTCTTTGGAGCCTGGTCGAAGAGTACGTACACTGTCAACGGCGTTCTGAATGCACCAGCCACGTTTATCAGTAATGAGATTGTATGTCCCAACGAAATGTGGGAGTCGTGGTTTCTTAAATGCCAGGACCCTTCATAATCGCGACGTATGCAATCTTAAAAATACCTTTCTCTATTAACGTGAAGGTACACCGGTATGTGGTGGCAGTTGATAACGGAGTCTGCTAGGAAAAAAGAAGTGGCGCAAACCTGTAGTACTTAGTATTACAGGCGGCAGGGATATATGGAAGAGCAAAGCTCTGCTTGGACGTTTTTGTGTAATAATCGTATATATTAATTATAAGTCGTAATTTGTGTCCTGGCTACGTTTCGGTATCCTCTTTGGAGAAACTGGAGGTTTCATCTGTGTAAGTACAGATGGAGATGTTATAGCGAACAATTATAGATGATATATCCTGTAGGATAGCACAATTGACATTTGTCGGGCATGTCATCGTCCCGGAAAAACCCTCAGGTATAATATTTCCTTTTGTTGTCGTTTTACAAATGTCAGTAGTAGTAGTCTTGCAAAAGTACTGTGTTATTGGCGTGTGCTCGATCTTCCTTGCAAATAATCTTGCAACAATTCAAACATCCCACACACGGCCGTCTGATTCCAAACTAAACATACTTTAAGTATATAAATATGTACATATATAAATATGTATATATACAAACAGAATAAATTTCCGTGTTCATAACACAAATGTTTGTCAAGGGTGGGAATCAAACCCATGACCTCCTGATTATCAGTCAGTGTCACTAACCACCACACTAACAGGTCAGACAAATAAACTAACGTCCTATAAAATAGCTTAAATATAATAATTCCCAACCTCACATACTCAGCTTCATATTTTTTTAAAACATTCTATAAATGATAACAGTTTAACCAAAATAACTCTTGTCCCTTGTGTAATCTATTGTTAAGTGGTGGGAATTTAGGTTACTTAAATAACTACTGTATAATATTTTACTGTTATATAAAACCCTTCAAACTACAAACACCATCGGACAATCGACAAACGTGTTTACTTATGAAACAATAATCAAGCTGCCATGTTCCAAAATCCTGAGTGCCACAGGATTAATCCAAACAGGTGTCGAAACTCGGGTTTTCGCAAATACGCGACACGTTCGACTCGTCACGCCTGTCTAAGTTCGTTTGCACTTTGTGACCTGTTTACCGCCCCCATCCCCAGATAGCTCTCAATAGGGAGGTTGAGATGTTCTCTGATAAGCCCTATCGATTAGAATGAATGTTTTACACTGAACATAGAAGCGTCGTTGAGATTGGCTCTCAATGGAAAGATTTTTAAGTCGAGATGTTTTTTATTGACGGCAAAGTATTATACAGAGAGATTTCTGTTTAATGGAATGTTAAAAATAAAGGAAGAAAGTATGTTAAGATAAAGTTTAATGAAATGTAATCAATTCTATTGTGCCAAAACTGGATAAATAATTTCCTCCTCTGAAATTAGTTGTAACAGAATTCTGACACCTATTAACCTAATAGTCTCAGATTACAGATCGAATCGGAGCCCTCCTGCTTAATTATTATCTCAATTTAAAAGGACACTTAAGCTAGCACATATAATTCCGCTTAATTCATTTTTAGTAACTACTTCTTCCTAACTTATCTACTGTTGAGTAAAATTATATATAGCGCTTCAAAATTAAATATTGAAATAATGCCATTTGTTTTGAAATATGCTTGATTTATTTTTTAAATTAAATATGTATAATAAAATTTCAACGAGTATTAAAGCGGACCCATAATAGATGTTGAATTGCTTGGCGATTACTATATTACACTGGCTGTCTTACTCGTAGTTTGGCTCAGTGGTATACGACCTCTGTCTTCGAATATGCGAGTTAAAATATTCCTTAGCCACCCTCGTTAATTCCTAACAATCATCTTATGAGGGATTGTTATTATACCTATAATAATATTTAGTAAACCAAACTGCTTACGAAAAAAAATTATAAATAGTTTCCTAAAAAAACATGTTTATCATTAATTTTTGTTACACCGCGGAACAGTTAATTAAGTAAATTTTGTACGAAATTCCTAACAATCATCTTATGAAGGCTTGTTATTATAGGTATATTTAGTAAACCAAACTGCTTACGAAAAAACTATAAACAGCTTCTTAAAAAAACATGTTTATTATTTATTTTTGTTACACCGGCGGAGCAGTTAATTAAGTAAATTTTGTACGAAATAAAAAAATTGGATTTAATGAATTATAATATAAAACCTGAATTCTTGTCACTTAACAATATATTACACAAAGGTCAAGAATTCTTTTGGTAAAACTGCTTTCATATATATAGAATGTTTTCAAAAAGTATGAAGCTGACTGTATGACAAACTTCTTTCCTGTGCCGATCGGTAAAAGCCTGGTATTCTCTACCAGCGCACGTTTTTCCTTCCCACTTTGATCCTGGGTCTTTTAAGCGGGGCGTGAAAAAGCATCTCTCCAGGCCGCCATAGTGTGGGTCACCATACTACATTGACTAGACATGCAATGAGGATGGTGACCACCACTCTTGGACTCCATTTATTGCTTACCATCAGGCAAAGTGGAGTCATTATGGTAGGCTTACAAATAAAAAAAACAAATGTAGATAATAAGCTGTATTTTTATGCAATATGTATTCATCATCCATCAATTTGCCACCGTTGAGATAGAATATTATTTTTTAAATATAAGTGGCCCAAAACTGGAAGCATACACTTTCACAATAAATAATAAATTTCCATATCGAATAATAAATGGTAGAGTAATTTTATGTGGTAACAATTGTAAAAATAAATTTATATACAAACGAATTGAATACCTCTTCGTTTTTTATCTGTTAAAGTATGTATTTTCTTAAGGCTGTATATTTCTAAGCAAGACAAGGGCGTTTTTCTGTGAATAGGTTCGATGCTTAAACAATTTGTGAATTCATTAAAAAAATATCTTTTCTTTGACAAGTTATATGTTTTTAAATGTGGCCAGCCTACGATCACAATCGCCAGGTCACAAGTAGCAGCACCTGCTTAGAAGTGTATTTTTGAAGTGAAAACTTATTTTAGCGCGGTACGCATATTTTTAGATGAGATAAAATCTATGGACTCGTGACACCGTTACGAGACGCATATGAACAATCAACGCAATATTAGCACAACGAGATGTAAAAGTACAATTGATGCGGTATTCACGAGATATTGAAATAACTTCGAATCAAAATTGTTTATTTCCTATTTTAGTTACCATGAACCTATAGTTTCTATTTTAGATTGTAATAATTTTAATGATAATGATGATGATACAAGAGTTGTCGAAATTGTTAACGATGATTCATAAAAGAATATTAAATGTATTATAAAGTTTCTAATAATTAATAATATACCATTCATGAATAAAATGCAATTCAGTACCTATGTATGTAAAAAATGTCTCGTTGTCATTTCTGTCGGTACTCCCGGAGTGCATTTTATTTTTTCTTTTACAAAAAGACAACTCCCGCACTAAAGTCTAAGTCTGCTGTCTACTTGACAAATATTTAAATAACGGACACAAGAAACACCCTCAGTTTCATAACAAAAATTTGAGGATTACACCAAATTTGTCCCGTGTTGAGGCTGAATCCGCAATACTCGGCTTAGTGGCGACTACTTAAACCACTGCGACATCCGTGCAGCCAAGTATTTAAAATATTATAATAATTATACCTCATTATCTCAGTAATTAATCAATAAAGTTATTGCGGTTAGGCGAAGCATACATTTTTCTTAGTAGTTTTTTTCTTACATTCTCCTCTACTCGAATACCTGCACAAAAAGGATTGTTCATCAATGTATGTAATAATATAAGTTTCTTCATTTAAACATAACTTGTAAATGCTTGAACTGATTATGATTCATTAATCCCTTTTATATCAATTAAATTTCCTGGTTACATTATATATTATAACCCCAAATTAAATATGGGGCTAAGTATAATTTATTCATAAACATAACATACAAATTATTATGAGATATAGTATATAGTATACTAAGAGCAGATGTCCAGGCCTGACCAATCAGACTCGTTTTTGAACATGATGCTCGCGACCATATCGAAGGGAATCGAGTGACCCAATACATACGCCACCATCGGCAGGGTATCAAGGCGAGCTTCATAACCAGGCCACGTAGAAAATAAATTTTACAACATACATAGTTTTCACATGTTTTCACATTCAAAATCCTAAATAAAACATAAAAAATATCAATCAATTGACACATGTCAGATCAAAAATCCTTAAAAAGGAGAAAGAGGAGAATTTAGAGACGTAGACGAATAAGCAACTTCTATTTATATTATGGTGATGGAGCAGGACCAGAAATGAATTCAGTGCGTTTAATTAATGTTAAGACATTAATTAGCTTTTTCTTGTTTAGTTGATGAATATTAATAGGTATTATAGAATTTAATGCACTACCCCATATGATGAATTTAGAATTTTGTTAATCTAAATTTCGTTCTTACATCAACTCAAAATTACCGTGACCCCGGGTATATTTTTCTCGATAGAAATCAATTTGGCGTCTGTGTTTAGCGAAATCAGTATAGGTGCGGAAGGTCAGTAGTTTTTATATTTTATTTTTTAAATGAGTACCTTGTTTAATCTTCTTATAAATAAATAAAGGATACAAGGATTCCCAACACAAAAACTATTCAACATCTCTTCCAAAAATGCAATTTCTTTAAATCTGTATGAGTTAGTGTAAAATGTAATCAAAGTGGTAACGTTTCCGTTTGGGCGGCAAGTTCAATAAATAAGGATAAAGCCCATTAGAGACGGTCCAGCAAATCTTCGACCGCCGAACGCCACTTACTTAGACTTAAAGTGTTCCGGGGAGCTATTTTGTTAAAGATTTGGGATTGCAACGTCTATTTTGAGATATCTTTCACAACAACTAACCAAAGTAATTTTGGCTACCTGTGCATATGTGGTCTACTGAAAATTTGAAACCGTTTTTAATACATGTAGGAAGTTTTATAATATTGATTATAAATTACAAATCTAAGATATTTAAATAAATTTATATATACTAACTGACTCATTTCGAAATACATTAAACAAATTCTCAATCAGCAGTTTTGTGTACTCATAAGTAGCTACCAAAAAACAATTCCATCGGTACAAGCATGAATTCAGAGTAAAAGCTCTTGAATATGTCTATATTTTAGTGGTTTTTAAAGATCAGAACTGGTATGCTGTTCCAAATGAGATGTAAACTACTACTGAACTATTGCAATCCTCTGCAGGGTAGAGGTGTTATTCTTCGACTCAAAAAAAGCAGTCTACTGGTATGCCCAAACCAGTACCAAAATTGAAAGTTATTTAACAATCAAACCTTTGGTGCCAATGAGCTTACCTTTTTACTTCTAAACCAACCGGACCTCAAGTGTTTAAATAAACAATGTGACATACAAAACCTAATATCAACAAAAAAAATATATACATCTGAAACAATAAAACATCATTAATATCAATTGGGGATCAATCCGTTGATATACAAGGTCCGGCGATGTAATGCTGACCCTCCGTATAACGCGAGGGGATCAAGGAAATATGATAGGTCAGAGGTAGTACCGTATTTATTTGTGCCCACTAAGGATTTGCCCTTCTACGATAAGTCGTCTGACCCAAAACGAGATGGCAATTCGCTTTATTGACTTGTTGATCTGTGAGTTATTATTTTGTGCGTTTAATGATGCGATTGCTCTTCTTTTGATGATGGGTTTTTGTTATGGCAAAGTTGTTTTTTCAATTTTATAATTTAGAAGATAGCATTTATAACTTTACCAAATAGCTTACGTAATACTAGCTATAACTTTGTGAAGAAGTTACTCCATGCATGCAACTTCAATCTTTTGAACAGTTATTAGCCGATGAAGACAGCGACTTGATTTTGGGCTAACTAGTCTATAAGTGTCTAGTAAGAGTTTCTAATATTGTATGAAATGATGATACTACGAACGGGCCATTTGGAATGATTAAAAGTGAAGTAATTCTGATCTGGCTGATTATATTGCGAGATGATCACGTCGGCGGTATCCGAATAAAAATGAGCCAAACAAAGATGACCATCCTCCGATGTCCGGCTTTAAAATAGCGTCACTAATGTGTGGATTTTCATCGGACAACTATCAAAAAGGACCAACCTGATCAGTACCTTACTGATATTTAAACTGTTTTTTTTTTTCAACTGTATATGTAAGTATTTAATTGAGTGTAAAATTGATGCATTTATTAAAAAATATGTACATATATCTAAGTACTGCACGTATGATTATAAATAATATCATATGTTTCTGTACAATTATATAAAACTTATTAATAGCTCTTAATTCATTATTAAAATATTAAGTGTCAAACTTCAGAATTGCAGAATTAACTCTTTTCATTACACTTTACATTTAGAGATAGGAAAGTTAATCAATTAAAGCAATCGATTAGCAAACTAAAGACCACTGCTGGACATAGGACATATGAGCGCTGTATTTGCCCTCCGCATCCAATCTATCCCTTGTTATGTTGCTTAAATCTGTGTATTATTTATATAACTTTATTTAGTTGACCTAAAGAATTAAACTTTTTAGCACAAGATTCCTATTACCTTTTAAGGTATACAATTCTAAATTTGATTTTATTTTATACAGCATATTTTATAAGTATCAGTTTTATATCGTAAACCCCCATTGCCTATCAATTAAATCAGTATTAATAAAGACAGTTTGCAAGCATTTTAGAACTAAAGCCTATAGAATTGTAAAGACGGAGACATAATTACCCCTTCAAACGAAGTCCTTACCCCTTATTCAAACAGTTCCGACAAATAAGAAATTAGAGACTGTATTTGAGTATCCGAGTATTTGCTATTATTAAAGGAGTACCTATTCGAAGTCAACTTTGTTTCTGTCTGAATCCGCTACTTCGCCCGTCCTCCACCTCAAATGTCAATCCTTTTATAGCAGGCAAGGGAAACGAGCCCGCTTTTCGATAACGATAAATTAGCTGATATTGAGATACATATTATGCGTACCCCATCGGTACATATATTTTGAAATATTTTCAATTCACTCATTTATTAATTATAGGAACTCGATGTAACAGTTATGATAAGTCAATATCGATGAAGATTATAAAATGTATTTTTACTTTAGTATCACTTTATTTTTCTTAGTTATGGCTATTAAAACTACAATGACGTAAACCAGTAGATTTTAGCATATTTAAAAAACATATAATTATTAATACAAGAAAGTACTGTAGTCTGGTTTACAACAGAGTATTACAATTGAATAATTACGTGCACCCAAAAGTCTAATCATGTAATAGTTGGTAGCTTATTAATATCGAGAATTGTAAATCTGATCCACCGTCTATTGAATTCGAAAACCAAAGCTATGAAAAGTTATATAATTTATATGAACTGAAAAAATGTCGACAGCAACTACATCACTAAATCGTTCACAACCGCCTTAAGTATTGATGGCAGTAGAATAAAACAGCATTGAGTCGATGTCGCATCTCTAAACCTGGCAGTGGGGAAACAGGCTTATTCGTCCGATGAGTGCTATCGCTCCTGGCCTTTTAGACCCGCCTCCCGCGGGAGCTGAGCCTTTTACAGTGTGTACCCGGCTTTATACGATCGACTTTCAATATGAATTTCAGATGGGTTATAAGATTGTACGCTTTGTACTACAAACGTATTTGATAAATGGCATTCCGAGTTCGCATTTTTGATATATTGCGGAGCTCGTTCATTGTTCTAATCTTTTGGGGTTATTTATTGATTTTCATTTTTCTTGTAAGGACGTTTGATTCAATTATTTTAGTTTTCGAAATTCTAACCACTGTCTTACTTCAATGATAAATAGTACACTAGGATTTTAATTTTTATTTCCACAATGCTTTTTTAATCTTAAGATATTTTTTTTTGTATTCATTAAATTCATCTTTCAAACTAGTAGTGATAAGGCATTTTAACGTGAAGACTTAATCATACACATTTTCTTTTCTCTTATGTGAATCTTCTGTTGTTTTGAAGACCGCATATATAAGATATCATTTTCATGGAGTTTAACATTGACTTAAAAAAATACTTGAGTGACAAAATCTTATATTTTTAGGTGTTGTGTAAATTTTTTAAACGAACCCAATTAATGCCCTATATATTTTCAGCAATTTTATAATATTATTAGAGTGACTTTCATTCATTCATTGAAATTACATTCATTCACTTTGGGTTTTGTTGTATTGTCATAACAAAAACCTGTTTATACAAGTATAGCAATAATAAAGATGGGTAATCTAAACTATTTTGATGTATTGAAATAATAGTCACCTACCAACTATGCACCCCATCACTGATGAGAAACGTAGCATTATTACATCTTTCCTAATTGGCTCATCGAAAAACTATAGAGAGAAGTCATAACGAAAATTAAATACGCTTTCATAAATTTTTGCTAGAAGCCACGTCTTACTACAGAGCTCGTGTCTAAGTTTTCATAAAGTTATACTTTCTCAAAGCCCGTCTCGAAACTGAGGAACATTCTAGAAAATGGAGAAGCAAAGCATCGGAGTGAAACGTAGACGCTGGCTGATGCGGAATAAAGTTGACATTTTTGCAAAGCTACGTTAGAATTTCAACAAAATTAAATGTGGCACTACACAAAATGAAAATAGTGTGAGCGGGAGACGTCTCTCTCGCCCGGAGAGCGACGCCTCCCGCCTCACAACTTGCCTCATTTTTGTAACGAATTTTAAGCAATTGGAGTTTGTTTAACTCTTATCTTTAAGAGTATTCTTTCTACATATGCATAAGAATAACTACCTAAATTAGTTTGAAGAATTATTGACATTGACCTTATTGACAACCTACTTTGTTACCTTTGTTGACCTAATTTGTTATTCCACCAAACCAATATGTTTGTCGTAAATAACTAGAACATTTTATATTAGGTTTGATTCTGATTTGTAAAAGCGTTGCAAAAACATCAGAGCCATATAGCGATTGTTAGGGGTGTGATTATATTCTAACGCCAGTTAGAAAGTAAAGGATAAGTATATTAAATATAAGCTTTAAAGAGAATCATTATTAAATAGTTATAAGCCAGTAAACTAACTTCTGGGTTTATCTAACTTGATTTTCTAAAGTAATCTGAATATCGAATGATTTTAAAACAGTTAGTTTAAGATTCAGTTTTTTTTTTTTCATGTGGAAACCCCCACGGGTCATTACCTCACCAGAGCTGAGGGTGAGATGGTATGTCGGACTCGAACCGACTAAAACCACACGGTGTTCCGTCACAGTGGCTATATCGCAGGGGACCCGGGATACCCTAACAAGGAAGCCTTCGGGAACCCCTGCAAGCCTTGGCCACCTGATTAGCAGGTGACCACTCTATGGAATGTGGGGGGCTTTACCTCCCTCCGAATCGAAAAGGCGCGCTCGGAACACGGCGCGCCAACGTCTCGGGCCTGCTTCTGCTAGGGTAACGGTCAGCCCAACCCGTTACCCCCAGGTCAGCGCTTATGGAGGCCGGAGATCATTTCGCACTCTCCGGCGCCTGGTGCGTCTTCTACGGGACGAGAGAGTACTTGTCCTCTCCCGTTCTCGTTCCGCCGCTTCTTTTGCAAGCATTACTGTCTCGCAATACAAGACGGCGGAATCCCACTTACTCTCGCTTTGGACCATAGACATGACCATGGTTTCCAGCGAGAGGCTACCCACTCCCGTAGCCGCCACGAGGTCGGCACGCTGCTGAGTCCATGCAGAGCACTCCACCAAGGTGTGGAGTGGGGTATCCTCGCGGCAGCCCCCACAGTGGTGGCACGCAGACGTTGGCTCCCGGCCTATGCGACACAGGTACTTCCCGAAACAGCCATGTCCGGTGAGTACCTGCGTCAGCCGGTAGGAGAGAGCACCGTGCTGTCTCTCGAGCCAATCCTCCATGACAGGCCTTACCGCCACGATCGTGACGTGCCCAAAGATTCCCCTTACGTAATATTTTGATTGTAGAATCAAAATATTACGTAAGGGGAATCGTAATCAATTCATAAAAAAAAAATATATCTATATATTCAGTCCCAGACTGCATTTTACTCTTAGAAGTTTTATCTTTTTTTTTTTATAAATATTATATGTAATTCATATTTATTCAATACAATAAGTAGGCTTTATAAATTCTTATTAGGTATGATTCTATCTCAATAATAATAATAACGGGTATACTATCCATATTTGAAAGCATCAAAGTCAAATATAAAGTACAGTGAATGTGAATTTTAAGCAAACATTGGGCGGTTGCAATGCGCAATGCAAACGAGATGCAAGTGCACATTAGCGCAACGAATAACCTCTGCCGCGGTGACTATCGCGCGCGACATAAACTACGGCGCACATTACCGACGCGGGACACACAGCTACATTGAACATTCAACCTAACTAATGGTAATGACTGTGACTCGGTGGTTTGGGTACAGGTGAAGACAGTAATAATATTACACACATACAGTCACTCCTATAGTCGCGAAGGGGTCAGCACAGACCAACTTTAATATTATTCTACTAACTTTGTATGTTAAAATATATTAATGAAGAAATATAAGAATAATAATTTTACCATATTCAAAAAAATGTGAAACTAGGAGGTATATTGATTAATACATTTTAACCTACAAATACGATTACTGCTATATTTAAAATATAAATCAATAAAAAGGCATACTTTACGCAAACGCATATGTATATGTAATACGCGTTGTAATTCGATCTCAAGGTGTGTGTCATTTAAAAAGTTGACGTAAACGATTCCCCTTCATTAAAAAAAGAAATAACTTTTGTACTTGAAGCCGTGTGGTTCACGGTGGAATAAAATAGAGGCACCCCATGATCGATCTGTTATCTATCAGATATAGTGGGACCAAATTGTAACTGCCAAAATGTGATAATCCCTTAAGGGATATATGTAGGTGTGATCGTATGTATGTATGTAGATTAAACCTGTTTTGTTTTTAGAATTTTCTTGATAGAGAGTCAATATGTAAATTTAGAGGCACAACAAGCACAACTCTATACGCTACGCATTTGATAAAAAATATTTAAAGGTTGCATTCACTGAGTCCGTGTGTCTTTCAATACACCATCAAGAGCGCACTATCGTAAGGCTAATGTGCCCTGATCGTAGCTTACGAGTTTCATTGCTGTTTCACTATTATTACTCACAGACATCGCTTTATTACGTCATGTTTATGTACCACAGACATAAAATTACTACTGTTTGACTGAACAAAAATTGTAATGATGCCATACATGTAGTAAAGAAGTCGATGCTGAAATAATATTTTTTATAGGCACTCGACTTAAAATAGGCATGGGAAGACCGTTTCAAGAAATCTGATATGTTAAAATCTAATCAAAATTCTATAAATTAGTTCAATATTATGATGTTGTTATATAATCATTTGATTCTTGTGTATTAATCTGATATATGAATAAGAATGGGGGAAAACAAAATTGGTAGATAGGTATAAGCATTTGGTTTTGTTGTTGTTTCCACGTGCCCGAAGCCCCACATTGCATCACCCACCACATTAAACTGCTACTAACTGAAACTAATTTGACTGCATCGATTACCTTGCCACAACGCTGATGCGCCAAGTGTTGTGGGTTCGATCCCCGCACGGGGCAACACTTTGTGTAATCCTCAAATTGTTGTTCTAAGTCTGGGTATTCTTTGTGTTCTTTGTTTGAATGTTTGTAAAGTCCTTCGCGACACAGGAATTAATCCTAGTGCGGGAATTGTCTTTTAAAAAAGATTAAGTGTTGTGAATCGAATAAAACGACACGGTGTTCCGTCACAAATGGGTCTGTTGCAAGGACCCGGGAATACGTAAGACGGAAGTCTCCGAGAAATAAACATTGGATTACTTAACGTTGTGTTCGGAAATTAGTTATTAAATGTTAATTATAAATAAGTAAACAGTGAGATAAATAATACGACGCTACTATTAGCCTAATTTTACACCTTGATAAATAATAATAATAATGCTCATGGGTTGATTGCCAAGAGCCTCGACCAACATCTGCAGAGGCTCACGTTACACAGCTGGGTTAAGGGCCTAATGCAGAAGGCAGTCCTTCTTGATACGGCACGTATTGTGAGGAGGTTCCTGTCTCTGGAGCCCTAACCACCGGTAGCTTGGTCCCTGTACCCGATACCGGTGGGGCACTATTTTTTATATTTTTAAATATATTTTGTTTTTATTTTATATTTAAAAATGTAATTTGTATGTTGAATAATGTAAATAAAGAGAATAATAATATTTTTTTTAGTGAGTTTAAATGACTTCTTCAATGTCCAAAATCAAAAACTTATAGAATGATATAGCAAAGCTTATGACGTCATTATTCATTGAAGCATCTCACGCTAAGTGAGTAAGGTATCTACACCATTTATCGGCCCAGTTGAACTCCAGCTAAATGTCGCCCGTAATTGGCGACGGTCCATCTGCAGGCAATTAGGAGGCGGCGCGTTTTAAAAGATCCATATTTATTCGCCAAGCCGTAGTTACTGCTGTAAATGTTTTGCATTGCTCTGATTACATTGGTTTCGATGTAAATTAAGTATATAGTACCTCGTTATGACCTTTAAGCTTGCATTCGTCTGATAAAAATGACAACTACAAAATGTTTCACTTATTTAAATTCTCACCAAGAACCTATTCCAGAATTGATTCGTGACGTAAATGTTATCGTGAAATATTAAACCTAATGCGATACGTATACAACGATGGTTTGCCTATAATGTTTGAAGAAGACCTAATGCATAAGACGTTGCCGCCGGCATATTCAATTAATAAGCTCCGACCGTTCCACATTCAAAAGCTTCCAGGCCGCTTTCTGGATGATAATGACCTCTTGCATGTGGCCAGTAACTCAAGCAAACTTGTCTATACCTTGTCAAACTTATTTTCGCTACAAAATACATGCTGTCTATCGTATGGTTTACCGTATAAGATTGAAAATTGTGTAGCAGATGTCTTATATGATTGAATATGTAAGATTGTCCTTTAGTATTGGACGTCAGAGGCACAATACACTAATTATATCAGTATCTTAGAAAGCCTCTAACCAGCCCCTTAACAGTTTTGCACGGCATCGAAGAGGCATTAGTGCATTTTCCAGTAATGCTTCTAAAGACGGCTGGTGAACGATGACCAAAGAGATTGCTCGTTGGCACATTAATTTAACCATAGTTTAGATACACCAACCATCATATAATATCATCATCATAACCATCTATTACACGTTATATTTAACGGTGTGTAGAAATATTCTTCTATTACCTTTGCTTATTTCATAACTTTACAGTGCGTTAAGAATATAATGAAAATGGAATAATAATAATTATATATGAAGT
Source organism: Tyria jacobaeae (assembly GCA_947561695.1). NCBI lineage: Eukaryota > Metazoa > Arthropoda > Insecta > Lepidoptera > Erebidae > Tyria > Tyria jacobaeae. Next base: position 17,270,450 of record OX387209.1, read on the forward strand.
TGAAGTTTTCACCAGTTATAATAAAATTTGATGTCAAAAGTTAACGTATCTGCTTGCTTGTAGCTATATTTCTTCTGTTTATTAAAATTGTAGCTCTGATACTAATGTAATAATTAGCTAAATTACTATTGCAAAAATCTTGTAGACTTTACCTTTTTGTTGCTGTCGTTTATTAGTCTATAAATTTTCGGTACTTTAACTTCACATTTATAAATCTTATAAGATTTCATTAAACTACGTTTAACATTAGGTACAATCAAACTTCATCTAATTTAGAACTATCGAGCGCTAAAGTGGTAGAGAACGTCTTGTCAACTGAGGCCATCAAGTTGGGCCCAAGTATTTTGGGTCACCACTCTGACCGTAATGTTGATGTGTGATCTTGTATCGTGTACCTGTAATTAGAGATTGTATATGAATAAGATTTGACATTTTTTGTCAAACATTCCAAAGTTTAATTTTATTTGATAGATTATGTTAACAATTGTTATTTTGTCTAATAGGACTATAATTAACTATTTCTTCGTTGGATCTGATTAACGAAAAAACGAAAAGAGTCAAAACCTTATATAACCGTATAAGATGTACATAACAATCTAACGATCTAGTACCTACGGCTACTGTTACCAATAATTTACTTAAAAAAAAATGGATAAACAATTTTCAATTCCTTTGCGTAATTCCTTTAAATCTTAAAAACGTTAAATTTAGATCTATTCAATAATTCCAAACCATTAAGTCCTTCCAAACCATTAAACCTTCCATCTTGAACTCAGCAACATGAGTAGAAATATTTTAGAAAGTAAAAACCTTTTTACAGACTATAAAACTTGATAGTTTTCCTCGATTTCCCTAAAATCCCATGATCAAATCCCGATTTAGTTACATTGAAACCTCCGCAGGTGTATACTCTTTCCACTAAAAAAAATATATTTTTGAAGTTCGTCTACAGTTGGCAGAGAAATCGATTAACATACTCGAAAAAAAGTTTTATTGACTTGAAACCTTTTTGAAGTCGAATGTATATGATATATTACTATGATAATATACTCGTATTATTGAGTTGGAAACTTTACAAAACATATACTTTATATCGTTGTCTGAATCTAAATCCCTTTGATACTGAATGGTTTCAAAATGAGACCATTTCAACGTTGGATTTAATTTTATGCAATAAGATTACATTCATTCTTTATTTATCCAGACTTGCCAAATAGTTATAACGATCATTGTAAAATAATAAAGCCACAAATTAGACTTAAAGTGATATAATACATAGCATAGGACATCTCTGTGTAGACAAAATAAACATTATCGTATGTCATATTATACAGACAGAGAAAACGCATCAAGCACTAGTAACCCTTAATTGCCAAATATCGTCTCGCAAAGGGGATCGTCTTCACTAAACCGTTAAAAGGATCGGTGCTAAGTGCAAGATCGGGGTTCGATTCCCCGTTTTGTAATTCGATTTCGTGCCAATTAGGAGTTTAGTTGTCGTCGAACTATCTTAGAGGTAAGACAGATAATTTAGTTATTAAGTTGTATCGTCCATTTGACCGAACCTTTGTGGATTTAAGGGGTGTCTGGACAGGGGAGCATTGAGCAATTATTTCATTAAAAGCTTATGTTTCTAATTTTAATGTAAATATATTGATGATTTACTAAATTGTTACTTAAGTTTCTGTTCATGTAGCACCTAAGTACTCAATAACATATAGTTAAGTAGTTAATAAGTAGGAATACTGGTACGGCTGTTAGTAAATTTACTTCTCTTAGTGCCAGAGTCAAAATGGAGGAAAATAAGAGATTCCGTTGAAGCTGGTGTATTTGACGTTATAAATATTGGGAATTCATACCAAATGTGATGTGACGTCTAAAATAAATCTATGAAGTTCATCAATATTTACATAATAATTGTAAAATTGTACGCATATAGCCATTACAGAATTATTACAATTTGTATCTAATCTAATCTTTTAAAACGATGCAAACAAAATATAAGAAATCTTCACACATAAACCCCAAAATTATATAAAAGCCTCAATCCCCAAAACCTTCATAACTGTACACAGTATCATTCGGTTACGATAAAAAATTTTACGGACAACTTCCAGCTACATAAGCCAGGTAACCCGTTGGGCGTCGCTAGGCGTGGCGACGGATGAGCGTATATCCGCGCACACAGCTATATCCGCGCATATCCACGGGGGCGGATCAGCCGGATCAGCAACAGGTGGGGGATGAGCCGGTCGTGTATCCGCCCATTGAAACCACGTGGAACGTCAACTTTCATATTTCAGATCTTTGTTTCGGTTTAGTTTAGTTAAATGATGTCGTTTGTTTTGACGCCGATCTCATAGTTCTATGAACACTGTAGTACCGTCTTTTAAAGAAATCATTTGTAAAATATTGTTTGTGTGAATATACATTTGGACTTGATGGTTTATGCAGGAAAATACATTGTTAGTGGTAAGACATCCATGCTATAAGTAGGATTTGCAAGACAAGATTATTATAGATTATCGTGACAAGATTATGTTGCCGTTAGGATTTATACCAATTTTTCTTACCTATAACATTTTGTTATGACTTTTTCTTTATATCCTAGGTCTGTCCCAGACGAGCAAACGGGTCACCTGATGGTAAATGACAACTGCTGTCCATGGACACCCACATCTCAAGAGTCGTAAGTGCGCTGCCCGCCTTTCAGGCTGATGATGGAATAGGGGGATATGGGGAGGGGAAAGAAGAGAGGGGTATGAAGAGATGGGAAAGAGGAAAGGGGGGATGAGGGGAGAGGAAAGAGGAAAGGGAGAGGTGGGCCTCCAGAAACCTTACTCATTTCGGGGAAATGCAACGCAAACGTTACTTCACAACCGGTTTTCTGTGAGGCCGTGGTATCGCACCGGTCGAACCGGCCCATTCGGGCCTATGCATGGCTCTACCACTATTAAAGAGTTTGGGGAATTCGAGTAATACAGTATTATCCATGAAACAGTGCTAACCGTTTTAAAAGTAACTTCCATTTTATTCTTAGTCAACAAGCCTCAAAACCTGCTTTAGTAAAATTGTATAAATTAAATAAAAAAAAATAGATATAATTTTATTTCCCGCTTTAACGCGTAGTTCGATTTACAATTGATCGAAAGTCATTAAGCTACAACGAATAAGTATAGTAATAAAGTATATTAATACTGATTGCGTTCAGTCATCAAGAACTTGAAACACCCCAATAAATAAGAAAGGATTTACTCTTCAAAACAATTAAAATAAATCTAGAAATGTTTAATAATGCTAAATTGTGAGCCAAAATAATCAATGGAGTGAAATTTATTGTGCCACTTTAGTATTTAATGCGTAAAATTGACGAAAGCAGTCGTTTTGAGTTCGAAAACTTTGGCCAAAAGTCATTATAGTCGAATCAATCAGGGTAAAATGGCACATTCAATACGCTAGGGATGGGAAATGGTTGTAAGTATGACGCCCTCTTTATTTATGGTAATCACTAGTGTTGTTAAGGCTCTTTCTGAGACTTCGTAAGCGGTCAATTTATTTTTATTATGGGTGTTATGAAATATTTGTTGTGTATAGATAACGTAGTTAACATAAGAATGATGTTCTTTGATATATTATTATTTAAAGGGTATGTACTATTTCAATAACATTTTGAATTCAAAGACAAGAATCAGAAACAAATTCAAGCACATTTAAGTTTATAAGCAAACATTTTCACTTTTTGTGTTTGTTTCACTTTTTATTCCGATTTCTGTTTGTTTTAAATGTGTGTAATAAAATCTACACCATATGCCGATGTATATATCATTTTTAGTGAACAAAGGCAATGTCAGTTCTTTTGCTTTTAGTTAAAACTATAGAACCTCTACATGAGTGATTATTACAGGGATAAATAAATTGATATAATTTCAATTTAAATAATTAAAATTAGGTTATTAATGTTACGACATTCCTATATATAAAAAAAAACTAGAATGAGGAAATAGTTTTCTTTACAGCGGCAACTGATGAAGGCATATCTGCATGGTCTCTAAAGCTCACTTTTTACCAACTATAATTTAGTCTCACTTACGAAAGGTACAAGCCTTATGCCATTATCCAGGTATTGTATGACTGTATATATAGTATATACTGTCTGATGGATAACAGTCTGATCCCTACTCTACCTAAAACTGACGGCTAGTTTTTAAATACATCAGCTTGAGGAAAGCTCATTCTAGTTCGGAACAATATGAAAACTTAGTCATTTTTATTCCCGTTTTAATTAATTCCGTCTCATACGTACACGTATCGTCGTTATTTGTCGACGTTCGTCCTTTAAGACCCAAATTAATAGTCTAAACTTGGTTGTACCCACGCGCGCCTTACTCGCAACTTAGTCGCCAATTAATTTATTACTTTACTTTACCATTCTTTACCTTACCACTTATACATCTGCGGCGGAGGGTTAGCGTGTTGCCAGCTTATTGTGATTTATTCGTACTCTCGGAGAAAATAGACTGTAGGAAATGTGATATTACGTAGACATTTAAAAAATAAGTTTTATATTATGTACCAATTGATATTATTCTATTTTTTTTTATCAATGTTTATGGAATTTTTAAATTGAACATCTTTCAGAAACAGTAACATTATTTACAACATATTTAAGTATATTTTCACTATTGTTTTTTACACGTTACTGCGTCATGTACTTACGTATTTAGTAAACAAGTTGTTCGGTATTTAAAATTAAAGTAAGATGCAAGAAAAAGTGGGTGGATACTGCCACCTTTTAAACAATCCATGCTGTTTAAAAGATGCCAAAGTGGTAAAAAACGGACACGTTTCTGCGGTGACGGCTGACAAAACCCATTGCGATTAGTTACAGCTTAACTATAACATTTTGTTTAAGGTAAAATGTTTCGTATAAATGGACGGAGAATGATCTCAACCAGACTAAGGAACAAAGTATAATCTAATGCAGAACAATATCAAGCTTTTCCTATTTATCATATATTCAACAGTCGTATCACAATTAATTACCCTAAACCATTACTTTGATAAATATCTGGCAACACGGCAAAGTGTGATACGACGCGCCTACGCTACGATAACCACGGCGCGAGATTTATTTCGCGAACTTGTTAAAACTTCATAATTTGCCCGTATTATCGGCACACAGTGTGTGCCAGACTCTTTTATCAGATACCCACGTGTTGTTCTTTTGGAAGTTCAGCATTATTGGAAGTGGATTTCTGGGGGGTTTGTTTGAGTATAAAGCGCTATGCGTTTAAATTGTCGCAATTGATAAATTACTCAATTAAACTTCAGGCTTTTTTTCCCAACAGGATAACTCGAGAATAATATAGTGCAATATATAAAGTAGAATTAAATAGTTCTGGGTCTAAAATTCACAAAAAAAAACAACAAATACCTACTTGCTGAAATGTTGAATGTTGCTGAATTAGTCATGGATATGGTTCGTAGTGACTAAGCATTTTAATGACTTAGGTTTCTTCAAGGACATCAGTAAAAATTGCATATCTTGTAAATATACATATGGTCGCCTTCCACAATTCTCAAAATTTCTTAAAAAATGTTAAACTATGATCTTTAAAAAAATTATTTCTTTATCATTTTAGATTTGCAGAACCAGGGGCAGTCATAAATAACTAGGAGAATTACTCAGTTACAAATCTTTTTTTTTTTTTATTATCGTGTGGAAACCCCCACGGGTCATCACCTCACTGGAGCCAACAGTGAAGTGGTATGTCGGACTCGAACCGACTAAAACCACACGGTGTTCCGTCACGAGTCTATTGCAGAGGACCCGGGTATACCCTAAGAAGGAAGCTTCCGAGAACCCCTGCAGACCTTGGTCACCTGAGCGTCAGGCGACCACACCGTGGAAAGCGGGGGGCCTAGCCCCCCTCCAACTTCAAGAGGCGCGCGCAGAACACGACGCGCTACCATCTCAGGCCTGCTTCTGCTAGGGTATCGGGCAGCCTGATCCGCTACCCCCAGGCCAGCGACCCAGTTACAAACCTCGGTAATATGTTATTTATGTATGTAACGATTGATGTTGACGTGATGACAGTTTAAAGGTTATATGCCTGCCAGAAAATTTTGGTAACCTAATAAAGTACGTTTTGGTTTATTAAAATACCAATATTGATAAGACTGATTATAAAAGGAGAGGGGGGTGAGGGGAACTGAACGAGGAGAGGGGGAGTTGGGCCTCCGGAAACCTTACGAATTTCGGGGAATGTTACACAAGCGTAGCTTCACAACTTTTTTACGAGCCATGCTTAGGCACGAATGGGCTGGCTCGACCGGTGCGATACTACGGCCTCACAGAAAACCTATTGTGAGGCAACAAGTGCCTTGCATTCCCCGAAGTTAGTGAGGTTTCCGGAGGCCCAACTCCCCTCTCCTTAATTTTCCCCCCTTGCCTCCCGCCCCTTTTCCCATCTCCCCATCCCCGTCTCGTGCCCCTCCACGCATACCCTCATGTACGTCTGCCACCCTATAATATAAAAAAAAAGAAAAAAAAAGCCCCTTTTCTGTGAGGCCGTAGGTGTCGCACCAAGACCGTGTCGGTTGAGCAAGCCCTTTTTTTTTGCGGTAGAAGGCAAACAAGCAAACGATTCACCTGATGCTAAGTGACTACCGCCGCCCATAGAAACCCGCAAATCTAGAGTCACAAGTGCGTTGCTGGTGATTTAGGTAGGAGTACGCTCTTTTCTTGAAGGTTTGAAGGTCGTATCGGTCCGGAAATACGGCAGGCGACAATTTGTTCCATAGGCTGGTTTTGCAAGGCAAAAAGCTTCTGGCGAAGCGCACAGTGGTGGAGTGCCAATGGTCCAGGTGATGGGGATGGATATTTTGTCGCGTAGGACGATGGCGGAAACCAGCAGCCGGTATAAGTCCGAACAATTCCTCTGAACACTCCCCATGATACAAGCGATAGAGGATGCAGAGTGAAGCTACATCAGAAATATCTTGGCAGTCTATGATGCGAGTCGCTCGTGAAATACTGTGTTGCTCAAAGCAAAGTGATACGACCGATGGCATCTTTTTAGCGGTGAACGCACAAACCTGTGTCTTCGTGGGGTTAAACTGGACTAGGTTAAGTCGAACCCAATCTGAAACTTTTAAAAAAGAAGTTTCGATTTCAGACATAACTTTGGATCGGCTCTCGATGACGTTTACCCGAGTGTTGTTAAATTTACCCATTCGTTCCCAAACACATTCGAGCATATGTCCTCGTTTCTTCACATTATGATTTCTAGAAATTATAGGCGAGGAAACTAGAATAACAATGACTTTAAAAGAACGAAACTACCATTAGATACCAGATTGTGTTTTTGCAGTTGTCAGTTTTTTTACATGATTATACTTATATATATATATATATAATATAGATATATAATATAGAATATAGAGTATACTTATATGTATATACTATACTAGTACTTACATGATTATATGATCTTAAATTGTTAAGTTTCCTATCAAATTTTGTACAACTTACCAAGCATCTTAAATACAATCTTAAAACCGATTGATAAACTTGACTCAATTAATTAGGTATTTTCGTTCGCAGTTACGTTACAAAATCTATGCCTATTCTGTACTACAGCAATTCTAATTAGCCCTCCTTATTTATGATTCATAAGCCGGAGTACAATAAATTCTGGTGGAATCTTTCCGTCCCACATGTGTTAGTAAGCCGAGGCCTTAGCGAATGTTGAATGTAGGTTCTCGCCTAATAAGAGGCGGGATGTAAGGAATCGCACTGATTACTATATTATTTATTACACTACGTGCCGCCAGTATAAACGCTTCCTAATACTCCTATCTACCGTTCCGTCTTAGAACCTTTTCAAAGAAAACGTAAGGAAAACTCGTTCGAAAATGTTCTTGGATATTCCAGGATTGTATTGTGAAAAGGTTCCATGTGGGTGGGTCGTATAACGCCATCTATCAAATGGGGTAACGATTAAGTGAGTTGCAGCGAGCGCCACCTATGAGATTTTTAATTATTGCCAGTCTTAAATCGTGATTAATGTGAACCATGGTTTATGGCATGGTTTAACATCTTTATGGCTCTATTAACGGTACGTGTGCTTGTTTATAGGATTCTAAGCAGCTTTTAGGTATTCTGGCTATAATTACTTTTTTTCTTCGGAGATCATGGCCAAAAAACTCTTTTGCGCTCTATATGGATTTTTATCTATATCTAGTAAACCAAATCTTTTTAAAGTTTGTCAATAGTGACTTGACATTCCAAGAGCCCATAGTTTATCTTGATCAATCTTGATACCCATAAACTATCGCTAGTAACTATACTAGCGATATTAGGTAGTCACAATGTAATACAATAAGCACGTTGTAATTTGACCAGATTGAAGCTAGTGGTATGTTTTATGCCATTAGGAAATAGGACAGTAGCAACCTATTTCCTTCACATTTACATTCACCTTTAAGTTACATCAACATTAAACTCAGTCAGGTCAGCTCAGTTTCCACTCAGCTGACCACGTTGAGTTTCAGCTTAGTCTCAACCCAGGATTGTCAAGCAGTTAGTATAAAACTATCTCTAAAAAGTATTTAGAGATAGAGATAGTATTATATTAGAAAATGCAGTTTAGAGGAATGTACAAACCTATAAATATAATTATAACAGAGGCTTTATGGTAAATTTAAAAGAAAAACTGCATAGAAGATAAGTTGCTACACTCTCCAAAATGACTATGTAGGTATAACCCGGGTAATTTAAATTTATCAAATGGGTGTTGACATAGCACCGTTGAATAATGACTATCATATTTCTCTGTATCTCGTCGTATGTGATTGCCGAAGGGGATAAAGAACTGAAATTTTGCTTGAGATGCCACTTTTGGGTTTACATCGTCTTGTGGAACGCTTAATATGATATCGCCATAATTTTAATGAATATTTATGAAGCTTGCATTTACTTTAACTTAGTTTACTCGGTGACAGAAAAGGTGTTGTGAAGTGTGTTTAGTTTAATAAAGTTATTAAATTTAAAAATATTGCAATATGTAATAATAAAAAATATAATATTGTCTTCAGATATCTTACAAACAGAAGTCTGATCCCAAACTAAGCAGCACTAGTACAATGGTAACTATACTGCTGATAAACATACTTATATATTTCTAAATACATACATATTATAGATAAATTATACCCAGACACAGAACAAAGGATTGTGTTGATCACACAATTATTTGTCTTGGGTAACTTTTAGTCCAACAGGCCAGTCGTAATGTTTGAAATAAGCAACTCTTATGGGAGTAACAACATAAAATAACTAAAGTTTTAAATAATTACAATATGGTGTGTGCCTAAAACGAAACCGTAAACTTAAGGGGACGTAAACACGACTATCAAATATTGTAAAAATGTCTGAAACATAAAATATTTAGTCACAAAGTACTTGAACATACATAAAAATAAAAAACCATCTTTAATAACACAAGAAACACCATCAATATTAAGTTTATATCATATATTAGTATATTCCGTTTAAATAAAATCACGAACAACAAAATAAAAATTATTAAAAACCAAACAATATGTGTCAAATTTTCATTTATTGTATAAGTACGAGTATGAGTAGAGATATATGTAAAGACTTAGGTAATATATATTATAATAATATATACATATAATATTAAAATATTTTTTATTAATTAAATAATACTAAAATATATTTATTAATAGAACGAAGAATTAATCGAACCTATAATACTTATTAAAGCCTGATTAATTTAAATTCGAGAGTGAATATTAACTCCTTGCGCATTAAATCTCAGTGCCTTAGCCATTCAATCACGCCCGCGATACACTCACCGAACGCCGTGAATCATCTACGTAACCGTAATCTACGACGCTCAGAATGATTATTTATAAGGTAATTACAAAAACACTCTCACACGCTATCTCACCCACTGCTAATGTTATTTATGTGGGGATAAACGGCTATGAGGCATTTTTGCATATCGCCCCCTTGTGCGACTAAATTGAATGATAACGTCCTGAGACATTTGCCAAGATATCACGAGTAGGAAGGGTAAATTAGAATGCTAGTGCTCAAGAATCGTAATAATGCATTTTTTTTTACTTTAGTAAGTTTAAAGTCGAATACGAATAAAATTACTCTACTTAAAGTTTAATAATGGCTTTGTGTAGTATATGCCAATATTTTAAAAGCAGTATGTGAGCTCTCCGTAGCTGTATTTAACATACTTATGCAATCATGTCCTAAAAATACCGGTTACTTCATTTCACTTTCTGCCAATTTACAATATGCATGTAAATTTAAAAAAAAACGGACATTGTCAGGGGAACAATTTCTTTTTTTTTATTTTATTACCGGGGTTTTCAGTGGAACGGTGTGTCAGAATCGAACTGACTAAAACCACACGGTGTGCCAAGCTGCACTTAAAATAGGAAGAATCTGGGAACAGCTACATTAAGACATCCGGAACACGAAGGGCGCTATATTAAACTTATATAAACATGGGTAATTATTTACTTTAAAAATAATATATGTATGTATATTAATCTTAAAAAGTTGTACTGTAATAAAAATGTAGACCATTACATAAAAAAGTTTCCATTTATAAAGGTATTTGAGTGAATTGTACTTTCAAGAACTTTGGTATCACTTGTTTTGATTTATTTTCTGTCGTCTGGCTATTCTGAGCATGTCATGCTCGCCTTGAACTTGCTTCGTTCGGACACCACCCACCTTCGGACTGCCATTACTACTAGTCATTATTAGAATATATGTGTATTTCAGAATGATGTATTGCATTGTCCTCGCATTTTATTTTACACTAATGAACTGAAACTAGAAAATTGTATAAAATATTTTAAAAAGAGTGTCTTTGGAGTTTCTTGCCTGTTCTTCTCCATAGGATCTACATATTGGAGCAGGCAACTATCTTCACGACTGACTTAGTCTCACTAACTTCTTCTTTTTACAATTCAAAAATACCAATGATTGGTTTAATTGAAATAAACTGTTTTGATTTTGATTTTTGATAAACCTTCCAGACTTATTAATGGACGGAATGGTAGTCATTTGTATAGTTCATAGTTACGCAACTACTAAAAAAGACAGACTTGTATCATTAAGACTAGCTATCTCCAAATGAAATGTAATAGTCAATTTCTAATAGACTATGTGTCTTTATTCTAAAATGTTGGTATCTGTGAGCAAGTATAGGTAAGATGTACCATAATTCATAAGTTTCCTTAACAAGTGCAGCACACTCGCTATCTCGGCTAACATGCAAAATAAGTTTCGGATACATCGGTTAGCGAAAACCGATAACAAACTTCCCGCCTCACCTGCCAAGGGTTAAAATGTTGATCGAAAAGTTTTGTATAGGTGCGGTTTATTCCTTTATAAAGGCAGTATTTGAGTGACGTTTATTTAGTACTGTCCTATTTAATGTTACTAACAAAGCTCTCCGGTTTTAAGACCTTTTTTTAAATTATGTATTCTTACACAATTTAAAAAGACAAATAATGTCGCCATTGTATTGCAGAGTCTTTGAGTGTTTGAGACAAAACTCCCCCTCTCCTCTTCCCCGTTACACTCAAACGCGGGAGGGCACTTACTGCACATAACTTGCAAGTGTCCACGGGCTGCGGTCGTAACTTACCATCAGATGATATATCTGTTCGTCTGTCCCAATATCTATATCATAAAAAAACGCCTCCAAGGTTATATTGTTCAATAGTTATTTATTTTGTTCTTATTATATTGTTTTGTACATATTTACTTAAATGCTTACGAGTTCCTCCATCAAAGTAGGCAAGCACAACAGCCCAACTTGTTTCTATTCTTACTTGACATCATTGATTTATTACAAATTACCAATTACATGACCTTATAGATATAAGCAACAAATATTCTAGTCGCCTCTGAGAAATAGTTTTCTAATTTAGATTTTACATTAATAATGTTGTTTATTCTATTTCATCATATTTTTTAAACATATGCATTCATATAAAAATAATATTATCATTATTTATGGACTCTCTCGCGCATAAATTCAAGTATTTCGAGAGCCAAAACAGTAATCAGGGGGTCAAATGCTGATCTGTTTGTTGTAACTTCAATACTCTGCCTGCACGTATAAATAAATGACTGCACGGATGGCGTAGCGGTTTAAGTGGTCATCTCGCCACTACGCTGCCACGCCTAGTGTTGTGGGTTCGATTCCCGCACGGGACATAACTTTGTGTAATCCTCAAATTGTAGTTCTGAGTCTGGGTGTCCTTTGTGCCGTTGCTTGAGTGTTTGTAAAGTCCCTCGCGACACAGGAATTAATCCTAGTGCGGGATTTGTATAATAAAAAAGAAAAGGAGAACTAAAAAAGAATAAAAATATTTATAATCGCCATGTTGATCAACCAACCACCAACGAATCTGTATAAAAATATTCTTCGTACGTTTCATGAACAAGTGACGTTACATGTCAGTCACGAATTAATATGGTGGTTTGAACTTTGAGTTTTCTTCTTATTTAAAACGCACACAGTACAAGCCTTTATTACTTTATTGTGTTAGACAAAGGTAATTCTTTTTATTCACTGAAAAAGCATATAACATATTTTTTACTTGCGGCCAGGTCACATAAAAGTTAATGTCTAGATCAATAAAAATAGCAACTTCCTTTATCATAATATCTGGTTGACACTAAACGCCTCTTAAGGGAGCTGATTCCACTCTTTAAAGAAAATCATATTCATAGAGGTGATAAATTCTCAGCCAACGCTCGCACACCTCTTTAACCATATCTGTATTATTTTAATATACGTAAACCGAGTAAATATGTCGTCCTTATCTCTCTTACAAGTGTATTCATACTACTGTCTCTTTCTGTTTTCGAAGGATATCTTAATAAGATTCATGAAAGGACGCCATATTTTATATCCGACTCTGTCTTCTATCTTCTTATATTATCCGTGGAAGCGCTTTTGAAATATGTGCCTGCTTGGGAATTTCCGATCTTTCAATTACACCTTTGTGCCAAGTTCCAGTGTTTGTGAAGTTAGATAAAAGAAGCTAAAATTTACGGGTTTAAACTTACATAATACACACATACGTACAGAGTATGGTAAAGATAGCGATTAAGAGATGTTATTTTTGAATAATTTAAAAAAGTTGAAACCTTTTCAGTAAAATAGTTTACAATAAGTTTCCCATTCAGATTACAGTAAATTATAAGTCTGTAGAGTAATTTAAGTGTGTAATAGCTTACCTTGCCCACTGGCTTGTTTGACAGAAGAAATCACAGCTATCGGTACTTCTTTATTGTTGTTTGTTTTGTTTTTTAAAAAGACAACTCCGCAGAATCGAACCAACGATTTCCGGTTCAGCAGTCAATTTCAGTTACTAGTAAACTAACAGCTCAATCATCACATCATCATCACAAATATTTGCGAGTCCTTTTTGAAGCCGATGCATGGGAAACTCTGCTTCGAAAAGGTTTTATTTGACTTTAGTCTTTTTTTTATACTCTAGGGGGACAGATGAACAGACGGGTCACCTGATGTTAAGCGACAACAGCCATCCATGAACACCTGCAACTCAAGAGTCGTAAGTGTGCTGCTTGCCTTTGAGGGCGATGTGGGATAGGGGGATGCGAGGAGGGGAAGGAAGAGAGGTGGATAACGAGATGGGAAAGAGGAGATGAAAGAAGGGAGAGGGAGTTGGGCCCCCGAAAACCTCACTCATTTCGGGGAAATGCAAGTGAATGCAATTACTTCACAACCGGTTTTCTGTAAGGCCGTGGTATCGCACCGGTCGAGCCGGCCCATGCGTGCCTAAGCACCACTGTTAGTCTCTCAAAAATAAATACTCTTTTCTCCGAGTTGACTCAGAAATGGCTAGGATGGTGGGAGTTTTATAGTTTCTTCTTATCATTAACCACAGGTTTTGCTCAATACCTTCAATAAATGTTCCCCATTGTGGAACTAATTCACGGGTGGCCTAAATTTTTATTTTTGGACCTACCTGTTAGTTTGCTTGTGTGCATGGACAATGAGAAAAGAAAGTAACTGTACTCTATATTGTATCGCATTGTCTATGATATTTTATATTTTTCGAGTTTTATTTTCATCTAAGAATTTACAGCTTGTAAAGAAAGTAGTACACCTTTCAATTCCTTGCAGACGCTGTAACTCAACGGCAGAATATCAGAGATATCTCAGATATTGTGTCCGTTTCGTACAGGCATTGGATGGTGTTCCTGTGTGACCCATTTCATCACAAAGCGATATGTGCAGAGTGAAATAGCAATAAAACAAAATTATTACTCATTCTTTGAATGAATTAAATACCCGTGTATATTGAATATGTGTGTGTTGAAATCGATGATACTCGATGGCATTTAGCCCTGGATTTAAATTACTTTTTTTTGCATTTCTTATGCCATACACAAAAAAGTTTACCGATTGAAACGTTCTATTACTGAAAGATGCGATGCGATGTCTGATAATTTTGTACACTTGGTTTTCTGTAATAAAAGGACTTCCTTTCGACGGAGAAGGAAGTTAAATATTTGTTTTAGAAAACTTAAACTTTCTCATTAATACTAAAACGGAAAAGATTCCAACAAACAAAAACAAGAAGCAATTTGAGTATACGCGACGTGACTAATTAATATATATTTTTTATTTTATAAGCAATCAATTTTGTTCGTTAGAGGGCTCGGACTTTCAGGCACCAGCCAGTTCGAGTTATACCGACTGGCTGACTCGCTGTAGCTATTGCTTATACTTTGCAATGCATCTGTATAAGTGATATATATCACTTCTTTCTATCCTTCCTTTCCTGTGAATATACTCAAAAGTTTCCCATCCAATCCATTCCAAAGCCAAGGCTTGCCCCCTATTACGTAAATGGGACTAAATTGTAATTGGCATGTGGGCGTTAATGACGCTTCTGCCTACCCCTTCGGGGGGGAACGTTTCTAAGAGAATAGAAAAGTAACACGTAAGCATTATGCAAGTAGTTGATGTAGCTTAAAAGTACGTTTAAGGGGCGAAGCTCGGGGTTACCAAGTTATTAAATAAAGTTATAGCCATAAATATTTCTTCAGTTAACACCGTAACGAGGTAAAAAGTATTACTGGATGGATTTATTAGATTTGGCCCCCGTAAGCTCACATTAATCATTATGATTTTGTCTTTAATTTTCATGTTTATAAAAGTTTTGCCCAACATCCTATGTTTTTCTATTGGATGGATTGATGGGATATTTCCCTATAATATTCGGTAACAGGTAATTATGGCATAGATAACATTTACTTTAAACGAATTTAAAAAGAGCGTACTCCTACCTAAAAGGCTGGCAACGCACTTGTAACTCTTAAGTTGCAGGTGTCCATGGGCGGCGGTAGTCACTTACCATCAGGTGACCCGTCTGCTCTTTTGCCCCAATCCCATTAAAAAATACCTGAATTGACAACGATTTGCCTGATTAGTGCTCACTAGTTGATGAAACTATAAGTTTGGTATTCACTTGAAATTAAAATCAAAATTTAAAATAATATATACATACCGGAGACCCTACTCGACCTCTCCTCCTTCCCCTCCCATTCTAACCGCCCTCAAAAGCGGGTAACGCACTTAGGCGCTGTCCATGCGCGGCGGTTGTTACTTGCCATCAGGTCTGCCTACCGATGTCATAAAAAATAATATTAAAAGACGATTAATAATAATCAACTGAAATAATTACACTTTGTTAGAAAGTTACACTACGAGTACTAATATTACTCGACCACAACAACACAAGCTCTACAATCAATTGTATAGCTGTCTATTACCTTAGCAAAATTGTCTTGTTGTTAAGTGAAGGTGTGTATTTCTCTTAGAATATATCCCTGTACATTCTCAATTGTAAACCGGATAATAAAACAGTCATTTGGAATACCCGCGGATTTTTTATTATAATCAACACACTTTTTATGGTCCTATACATAACTATTTTGTAGGTTAAAATTACAGACTAATAAAGATAATTATTATCTGCGTCACTTTTAAGCGTTATGCTATTTGTTCGTTTATGAATGCAGCATCATCATGTCTGCATTCATGAAATTCTCCACTTTGTTAGACCATAAACATACATATATTCTTTTGGTAATACTTCTGAATTTATGCATCTATATTGTAATTATTTATTATATATTTTATATACAGTTTTCTAGAAAAAGTAGTCCAAAATTACTTTTGTTATTAAACCATATTTTCTTCACACGATACACAACTTTTTGAACATCGGCAATATTTGAGACGCTCGGCGTATATGCAAACTTTTTTCATAGACCCCAGCGTAAGCTTATTTCGCGGGGGCACCAATATAATTCTTGGTCGTAAATCTTAACTTTAAGTGAAGCTGGAAGGGGGATTAAAGATCAGTAATCTTAGGTACAGATGAGTTATGGCCCGCCGTGATCCTCTTTATTGTGACTTTAAGAAACTAGAGATTTTGTAAAACGTTGGAAATTAATTTAGATAATGATTAATGGTAGTCTCCCTCGGGAAGGTATTTGCATAATTGAGAACGGCGGGTAGTTGTAGTTTTGCGGTCTCTTGTGGTTAATGTTGTATTGTTATTTTATTGAAGGCTTTGTCACTGGTTATATAACGTTTAAGTAACATAGTTGGACTCTACTGAAAGTTTTGTGAATATGGATTTGATTAGGTTTTGAATTGAAATTTTTATTAACAAGGCAAAGCTGTAAGGGTTAATACTCATATGAATAAAAGTGGAATTAGAAAGGTGCGAACCTTTTAAAGGTAGAAAGAGACATAGTTAGAAGGTCGCTATTCAATACCTAAAGTCTATCCAACTTAAGTAAACAAATATATGCATTGGAATATTTGAATCAAGTATCAATCATCCTTCATCCTATCGCAGTCCACAGCTGGACATAGATCATTGCAGGAATTGACCTGACCTATTTAATATAAATATCGAATGTACATATAATAACTTTTCATACATTATCTGTAACACTGTTTCATAAACGGGTTGTGAATTTCCTACCCATCCCTTTATCAGGACCAATCAGCCTAAAGACAAACGAGGCTTATTCATAAATCTCGGTGAGCATTATTCGCGGGAAGGTGAAACAACAAACATTACAGACATAAATCTGCAACGTATCTCGGTACAGCGTTGTAAGTGTGACATACAGACGGATCGAATGGTAAAAGGTCTGAGAATGGACATATTTAATATTTTTATTTACTGTGAGTTTTAAAAAGATTTTGCGACAGTCTGTTGCCTAAAGACAATACAAATCGGGCTAAGCGTGAAGCTCGAGTAAATAAATAATGTGAGCAAATAGTAGTACGTAATTCGCACGAATTTTCGAATTGCATCGAGAAACCTAACCTTTTTTTTATTCTATAGATGGACAAACGAACAGATGGGTCATCTGACTGACCTCAAGAGTCGTTAGTTCGCTTTTAGGGTGATGAGGGATGGGCGGATGCGAGGAGGGGTAAGAATAGTGGGGGTGAGGCGATGGGAAAGAGAGGTGGGATGAGGAGAAAGGAAGAGTAGAGGGGAATTAGGCCTCCGGAAACCTCACTAATTTCAGAGGAATGCAACGCAAGCGTTGCTTCACAACCGGTTTTCTGTGAGGCCGTGGTATTGCATCGGTCGAGCGGGCCATTCGTTCCTAAGCATGGCTCTACCACTATTAACTCAATACTTTGAATCGACATGAGTCAAACCCGTCTCACTTATTGTTAGGCTTAAGTTACAGAATGTGTGATACTATTGTGTTTAAAAACGTTTCGATCGAATATACAGATCTTGAAAAGTTGTAACTTTCCACAATCAGCTAACATAACAGAAAACATTTCATTCAAACTGGAGAGTTTAAAGTTTTTATTCTAGTGTTCTGACTTTCTAAACTTCCTAACCGTGTATCACTACTGTTATCTAGCACCGTAGTGCCATAAGACAATAGTAACGCAATAATAAAAATGTTGAATAGCCCCCGTAATGATATTGTTACTGCCTGTAATGCATTGTGCTGCGATAACGGATAAACTGTACCCAGAAGACGAAAATACTGCCCTACTATGAGTTACGATTATGCGATTTTATCTGAGAAATAGCTTTGAGGATTGGCTTTATGAACTTTTGTATATTTTATTATAGCACAAAGGTAGCAAGTACAGGCATGTGCAATAGAAAGTGGTCACGAAGACCTGTGGACTTTTTTAAATGATGATGATATTTACCCGTGCATTATTTTCTTCATAACTTTTAAAGGAACTTCAGAAACACATACCGATTTTCATAAAAAAAATTGACTAAAGGAAATAAAAAAAAATGTCTTTATTATTATTTTATTAATTTAAATGTACAGAAAACGCTATGGATACATTATCTTAGTGGGCTAAATACTATGATGATATATTTACTAACATTTTATTAAAATCTGGAACAGTATCCTCACAAAGAAACAATACAACGAGCATCCAAAAGAGTTCTAACATTCAGCTTATTTACGACACGACATCAAGATTTTCTTTCAAATTTCCCTGAAGCAAACACCTATATTTTCACCGTTTATTATCCAAGTCGACCTCCTTACTTATCGTGGGTATATTGTTACAAAAAACATGATGACTTAGGAACTGAAAGTCCCATTAAGCAGCGCAGTCTATTCATGTGGTAACACGGGCGCGGAAGGGGGTGTCAGAGCGGTGTCAGCGGCGGGGGCAGGGGGGATGTGGAATAAATACAAATAAAGAAGTGAGTTGTTTAAAAAGCGGGTATTCCGCGAGAGATAAGGGTGCGTTTCCGTCGTCTCCCCCGGTCGCGCTGTACCACGATGGAATTATTTTAGCGGTTCGACGAAACCCGATGTCGCGTCGCTGTCGCATTCAACAATCTTTAAAAATGTTTAGGGTTGTACTCGATACATCGATTATGTCTTGAATGTGTCATCGTCGATACCGGTCACTTTATTTCGAAATACTTAGTCTGGCCATAAATACGTTTACACGAATATTTTCGGGCTAATCGGTGTTAAATATGTAGTAGGTTCTCAATCCCCTTGGTATTAATCGAATGTTTGATAGGTACAATGATACCTCCTCTGTTAGTGACAGTAAAAACATCTGGCCGTCTACGTAGTATTCGTACCAAAAAAGGAAATCATAATCCTGTCCGAAAGCAAAATATTTTATCTCGGAGGAGTAGTAGTAGTAAGGAGTGACTGAGCCATAATTTATGAAAAAAGTGTCTAAACATCAACAAGCTGTCTCTGTTAAAACTTCTATTACTCAATTGCTCTTTGTGAGAAATCATCGATTGCTCTAATATTTACTTTCTCGCCCACCACTAGTGACAGATCTGTAAAGAGCCACCGTGTCAGATGCCCGCCGCTGTTTCTTAATTTCCTCTCGCCGAGATAAGATTGGCTTTTAGCTTTTTATTGAATTTTCTATATTATACGTAGCAATTTACAACTTGTACTTATTTGTAGATAATAAAAGATGCTCCAGACATGAACTTAATTACAAAGAGAGTAAGTTCACTAAAAAAAGAAGTCATTTACTACTTACTTGAACTTCGCTAAAACCAGTTCTTTGGCATGCCATGCTTAACTGAATCTGAGTAAATACTGTCATTAATGACGGTTGTTTTCAAGTCCAACGTATTTGGAAATAATTTAAAGTTGTTTTACTAGAATATAAGTATATACTATAATATAAATATATATTCAGGTGGCCAAGGTCTGCGGGGGTTCCCGAGGGTTTCCTTCGTAGTGTATTCCGGGCTCCCTGCAATAGTCGCAGTTGGGACGGAATACCGTGTGGTTTTAATCAGTTCGAGTCCAACATACTACCTCACCTTCAGCTAAGCCAGGTGAAAACAATTTTCACACGAAAAAAACAAGGCAATAAAGTTGTAATTTTAAATATTCGGTATTTTCGTAGATTTCACTAGATTTGAATGGTCACCTTTACTATTGTAACCACTAGTGTTTTAAGTTTGGGTCCTCATGGGACAAATAGTGTATCATTTTGCAAATAGTTTTTCGAAGTCCTATTGGCATAGAAACTTGAATTTCATGTCATAAAAATCTCTTTTGTAAACATAAATTCCTGTATCGAACTAGGTGGTCGCTTTAAATGTCCTTTGATACTTGTGGGCCACAAAAGTACCTATTTAAACTGTCCTGATTCTTTAAACACGGTTGCCCGCAAGTTCTAAAAGGTCCGGTTACCTGACCGTAATAAACCCTATATAACGATTCTAAATATCGATCAAATGCCTAAATTGACACTACGTCATTGCAATCTTTTGGTCAATCGACTAAAATTGATCTGTTGCACTTATGAATTGATGATTTTTCAATTATTTGTTATCTGTGCCCTGAAAGATTCACAATTCGATAATTGATGGCGCCACTTTCAATATCTTTCATTGCGCATATGTCTAAATTATGGATTATTGGGTCGTTTGTTCGGCCTTCGTGATTTGTGACGTGTATATATTATATATTTCATTTTTGCTGCAGTCACCATTTAAGGGAGCTGAAACTCTTCATTGGGGAAAACAACATTTCAGTAGAATGGATGATAATTTGTGGTGACATGGATTTTATCTTTACAACAATGAATAACTATGTTGAAGTAATAATATAGAGGGACAGATTAAAAGTCGGGCCATCTGATGATAAGCGACAACCGCCGATCATAAAAAAACAGATTTGAGTGGCTGAAAAATCTATTTGTAAATACTACTTCAAAACAATAATTCATTCATTTATGAAGTTTCTTCATAAGCCGGTTATTGATTAAATGTAATCTCAATTGTTACTATCGTAAGTCATGTTTCGAGCAATTCTGTTCCTTATAGACAAACTCACAAAAAAATCTACCATCGCCCATCAATAGGTATCTTGTTTTCCTCATAATATAAAGATACTGCATACATTTGCTTGCAAGCCTTATCTATCGCATAAACCGAGCATTAGCTACCTCTGCACATTTCCGCTTAACGCATCTCACCATTTCATTCCTTAAGTTTCCGTTGTGTTTCTGTGAATCACATAAAACGTATCTCAAAGGGAGATAATAAAAACGATTTTTGTGAAATGTTGATTTTATGATATTAAGAGAGGCGAGTGATGAAATGCGAGAAAGTCGTATTTAGCTAACTAGATTTGCCTGCGATTTCGTTTTTTTTTTCTATATCCTGATAAAAGTACTTGTTTTTGTTTGTTGCTGTTTTTGTTACCCTATGTCATTTTCTGTAATCCTCCTAAGGGCTTTGGTTGTGGTGGTGTTTGAGTAGTCAAAGCTAGCACACTTATTTTCACATTTTATGAAATAATAGTCTGATGTATATATGAGAAAATGATCTACTTATTTCCTATTATAAATGCTTAGTAACTAAAAAATATATTGTATTTATAATACATTTTTAATTACCTGTGATGTAATTTTAAAATAAAAGAATATTTTCTTCCCCTGTTGTATTCAAGCAAAATTAACACCGGTATGAAAAACAATACAATCTTACTCAAAGGAAATGCAACGGAAACAATGCTCCACAACGTTTAACGAATTAAAATTCAGAAAGACTACCGGAGCACCACTTACGACATTATGTTGCAGTAATCAGGGGGTCAAATGCTGATCTATTTGTTGTAACTTCAATACTCTGCCTGCACGTATAAATAAATGACTGCACTGATGGCGTAGCGGTTTATGTGGTCACCTCGACACCACGCTGCCAAGCCGAGTGTTGTGGGTTCGATTCCCGCAAGTGCTGTCTCTTTGTGTATTCCTCAAATTGTTGTTCTGAGTCTGGGTGTTCTTTGTGTCCGTTGTTTGAATGTTCTTAAAGTCTCCCGGGACACAGGAATTAATCCTAGTGCGGGAGTAGTCTTTAAAAAAAAACAATGTTGTATTGAAAGTTTTTTTTTCTATATTGTAGGGGGACAGACAGACAGACGGGTCCCCTTTGAGGGTGATGAGGGATGAGGGGAGTCGAAAGAAGAGAGAGGGAGAGGAGATGGGAAAAGGCGAGGGGGGACAAGGGTGAGAAAAAAAGAGAGGGGGAGTTGGGCCTACGGAAACCTCACTAATATCGGGGAAATGCAACGCAAGTGTTGCTTCACAACCGGTTTTCTGAGAGGCCATGGTATCGCACCGCTTGAGCAAATCGTAGTAATAATTATTTGTTTAATTTACACATTATATTTATATATTACCTATCACATGTGTGAAGGGATAAATGATGATACCTATAAATGTTATGCCATTATGGTCATAACATTTTCTATTACAGGAAACTGTCATAGTTTTATTTTTCAGGAGCACTAAATTAGAAGAATAAAATAAAAATGTGTACGACATCGTCATTGCTGTCATCTTTGGATTATTGTTTTTTTTTAATAAGGAATTGTATAAAAAAAAATCTAAATTAATATATATATTAGCGCAATAATCGTGTAACCATTGCAACATTAATTTATTACATAGTCTTCGCGTCTTCTCTCTGGCAAGTAGGGAGATGGTGTATTTTTAAGAGTTAATTTCCTGATTCCATTTTCATTTAGGGGCTACTTACTGTCTTTATTGTTGCAGTTACGGTTGCTTTTTAAAACGGTCGATTAGAACGTTTTACGCTTAGCTGTCTCTTGGGGATGTAATTAAACAATTTTGATGAGTGCTCGTTAAAAATTAACTTGTTTTGTTTTCCAAGTAATGTAATCGGATGATTTTGTTTATTTAATTGATACCCTTTTTTCATGTTTTTAGAATTCGGAAGTGCCGATCGAATATAAATCTACATTATATATTTTTATTTAAACTGAACGCACAATTTGCTCAAAGGCAGACTTAATACCCCAGGCATTCTTAAAATTATTCGTTGTATAACTACTACTTCTTTATGATAGTATAAATGTAATATAAGATGGGAACGGTATGTTTCTATCAAAGGAAATAAAAATTATCATCCTATTTTGTGACTTTTTAATTGTCTGTATTTCTTCAGGTAGGCACCAGTGAGTACAAAGAATGGGACAAAGAAACCAGACCTGTTGTGTCCAACTTCTTAAAAGAGTGATTAAGAAGTCTTAATGATATTATAGTTTTGTTTTTAAACGTCGACAAACATAAGCAAATCGTCAACCGTTTAGATCGCCGCTGCCCCTGTTTGCTACTGTACTGTACCCACTGTTATTTCTGCTGGCAGATTGCGTTTCGTGCATTAATTATGTATCCCGCCTTGCATGTGTTTATAGACACATTATCATAGACAATTCGAAGACCCATTTTGTTCTCACATTACCATAAAAATATAATACAATCAGTAAGTCCACTTTTGAACTTTGTGTGTACTTTACACTCACGCCTAA
Source organism: Tyria jacobaeae (assembly GCA_947561695.1). Taxonomy (NCBI): domain Eukaryota; kingdom Metazoa; phylum Arthropoda; class Insecta; order Lepidoptera; family Erebidae; genus Tyria; species Tyria jacobaeae. The sequence goes on from OX387209.1 coordinate 17,293,908, forward strand.
CCCCCGAAGAGATAGGCAGAGGCATCCAAAAGGCCTACTTTTTTCTAACCATAGCTTAGCCCCACTTACGTAATAAGGGGAAGCCTATTGCCGTCATCCAGATGCTTGGAACTGTATGTATACTGTCAAATAGATAACAGTCCGATCCCTAAGTCGCCTTTTGCGACTACCACGGAGCCCGATTCTACTCCACCGAAAGCCAACCTGCGAAAAAAAGTGGTATTCTAAAATTTTTTTTAGAAAACAATTATTAAAATAATCAGGAAATGTAATGACTACGATGTGTGATAACAATTTGAGCATAAGAGGCTATGCATTTCCCAGGCATTGTAGTGTGATTTGTACGACAGACGAGGTTGGGGTCGGCAAAACAGTAAACAGCTAAGCCAGACATGCAGACGTCGAGCGTGGGATCTTTTCACCTGAGCACGCGGCAAGCATCGTGTACGGGAAATTAACTGTATGTTTATAAAGTTGATGTTACCAAAATAATCAACTTAATATATTTACAAAGTACTTTGTATGCAATATATAAATTAATATTTTGTGTCCGTGTATTGATTAATCAAATATATTGGATGAAACGGACGTAATCAGTATCTGCTTACTAAATGATTAGTTTTATTACTGCTAGAGTCTGAGTATGAACTCAGACTCTAGCAACACACTTTTACTGTACATTTGATCATATGCATAGTGTGTCTAATAAAGGGTACATAACATAGGGATAAAATATACTAGATACTGCGTATTTACCGCAGCGGAATACAATTCCACTTTACAGGAATCAGCGTCATTCAGCTAATATTCTTTTAAACTGCTTTTTAATTATCAGATTAGAACAGTTCTAAAATCTTAACTGTATTTATTGATGGGGAAGGCGAACTTTTAACAAAACTCTTGCATTGCATGATGAAAGAGTTTTAATATTTTAAATATATACAACTATAGATATATACCCATAATAATGTAATTTATACAACCTGTGCTTTAGTTAAGTTGGTTTGTTTAAGTTGGTTATGTATACATATATACCAGAAGATGGCTGTGTGCCCTGTCGTGATGTGTGTGTGCTCTGCCCGTGATATTCACTAGGTGTTAGCATAATACCAGCGCTGCATCTTACGAGGTAGCACAAAGCTGAGCTAACTGCCATTTTTGTCTCATACAGTGGTACTTGTTAACACTGACGTTTGATGAATTTGTTATCTTTGTCTTGTATGAGTACATTACCATCATCATCATCACCATCATCAGCCTATCGCAGTCCACTGCTGGACATAGGCCTCTCCCATTGCACGCCACTTCGATCTATTTTCCGCTTCCCGCATCCAGCTCCTGCCAGCCATCTTGCGCAAATCGTCACTCCACCTGACCTGTGGGCGTCGTACGCTACGTTTGCCGAGACGCGGTCTTCACTCAAGAACTCGTTTTCCCCAACGGTCGTCGGTTCTGCGGCTAATATAGCCAGCCCATTGCCTCTTCAGCCTGTTGATCCGGTGGGCTATGTCGATTACTCTGGTTTTCTGCCGGATCACCTCATTCCTGATGCGATCCCTTAAAGAAACACCGAGCATAGCTCTTTCCATAGCACGCTGAGCAACTTTAAGCTTGTCGACCAGCCGTACCGTAGTGTCCACGTTTCGGCTCCGTATGTCATGCCGGGTTGGACAGACTCATTGAAGACTTTCGTCTTAAGGCACTGTGGGATCGACGATGAGAAGACTCGGCGTAGCTTCCCTAAGGCTGCCCAACCCAGCTGAATTATTTTGTTCACCTCGTCCAAAGGTATACATATTTTTGAACAACTTCCAAAACAAAATAAAGTAATTTTGTTTCTTTCTTTTAAAGAGCTTGACTAAATACATTCACTTTTATTCCTTTAGTTTAATGGAATTTATATTAATAAAATACATACTATTTAATCAACGTAACAATTAAGTTAATATGTAGTGTAGCCAAGTACGTATGAGATTAGACGTCATTGACTGACCTCATTTTCCATTTGTTTCCTAAGGGTTTGAATACCACCAAATTTCATCTGTTTAGCCGTTCATTTGTGAAAAGGTAACATACAGATAGAAAAATGGCGTTACTTTCTTAATTATATTATTAGTACAGATTCCGGGTGTTGTGGGTATCATCAGCTCTATATGGCATACGTGTGTCGGTGCATAAGAGCGATTTAGCTAGATGTCAGGGAGGGCGACGTTACTCATGCGTTAATTTTGCGCGACAAATTAATTCAAACACAGATTTGTGAATAAAATGTTTTCAACATGCTTTGTGATATTTGATTATTGAAACACTATTTTGTATTCATAATTCGAAGGCTGGGGAGGCAGTTCATTAACATTTTATAATGTGACATTGTTTTGGGTAGATACATATACATACGTGCACGTGGGTGGCCTGAAAGGCGACTAAGGGATCTTATAGGGACTGTTACATACATATATATGCAGTCATAGCAGATAAATGCACTATCCGGATGATGACAATAGACTTATATAACGTGATGGGACAAAATTACGGATGACAAAAGTGTCGTTTAAGACGCGTCTGCCTACTCCTTCGGGAATAAAGGCGTGAGTGAATATACTACTTTCTTCTTAGATAGTTATACTAGTTGTCAGGATATTGGAGTGCACTGACTTCCCAATATCAACTGTCATAGGTGTTCACGACAACTGGGACTGGGGTTTAACAGCACGGGGGTGTAACACCCCAAACTACCAAACTTCAGGCTATTACTAAGAAAAACCCAAGCACGTTTCTGACCGACCCCGGAAGCGAACCCGAGCCCTCGTGATTGGAAGTCGCATGCGCTAACTGCTACATCAACAAGATAGCATATGTACATATGAATGAAATGTATAGCAGTGGTAATATAAAAAGGGCAGCTTTATCGCTTAGAGTAATCTCTTCTAGGCATTTTAAAGTTTTACTTATTTCCTAGGATACACAGCAATAATATCGTGGATATATCTCACACCGTTATTTAGAGCCAATACTAAGCATAACTACTACGGGTTCGAGAATAGTGATAAAAAAATATGGATGCACTTTGCAAGTAATATTTGTATGTACTTATGATACAAATATGCAGGTAAATGTTCAAGTAATGTTTATTACCATAAATATTTACATTTAACGTGAATTATTACCGTTCCTTTTCAATATACTCCGAATTATCACTACAATAATTTGACCAAATTATAATAGGTAAAATAAGAGTGTTTAATACACCACCGGGTACTACCCCTTCAGGGATACAAGCGTGAGCGTATTTATGTAAAACACATATGGGTGAAACATAATAACTGGTTGAAAACCAGAACTTTTTATCCTGTTTCTTATTAATTGGCATATTAGAAATTAAGATCCCTACATTCCTCTGGTATGTGCAACCTACTATTTAATATTGCCTTGTTTATATTTATCAACTTATATTATCTAAATATTATTACGATTAAAATAACTCGTAGAGTGTCTACGGCGTAGCCGTCGTAGTGTAGACTTTAGTAAGGCTCATTGATACGACACGTGTGACCGTTGGGTTTTTCTCTTATTTTTTTTTTAGTTTATATTCACGAACCACATTACAGTCGTAAAAGCATAATATCAAACAAAATGGTTAGATCTGTATCGTAAGGTGAATGGTATGTGCACACAGTGTAATAAAACAGCGCACTTACGACACTGCGTTGCGGGTATCCAAGGGCGGCAGTTGTCAGTTACCATCAGGAGCTGTCCATAAGAAACCAATGAGCTAGAGATAGTAAAAAAAATACCTTTATAAATTTTAAAATGCAATGCGAACGCCTGTTATTATTATTATTTAGTTCCTCAATCCAACTTCTCTGACTGTATAATTGTATGAAGTGGTGATATGAGGTACATTTTTAATTATTAGAATTGATTTACAGGGGATTTAAACACGACAGTTTATTTCCGAATATCACAAATCGAGATTTAAAACAAAATTAAAAGAAAAACAAGACTTTTTAAAAACAGGCTTTTATTATGTTCTTTTTATTAAAAAGAACTAAAAATTAAAAAATAATACCTCAACTTGACTTTAGCACCAACAAAAATGTCTAGTTCTTTTAGAAGATCGGTTTTGTTAATGTCAGGTACTCGTCAAAACGAATCAAACGAGCCCATACTCGATGCTGTTATGTCGCTTAATTACTGAGTTCCTATGGCCATCTTCCAGCTTCGTCATCAGCCCCTGGTTAGCATCTAGCACCAAATACTCGTCAAGACGAATCAAACGAGCCGAGACTCGATGGTGTTGCGTGGTTTCTTTACTGAGTTCCTATGACCACCTTGCAGCTCCATCATCAGATCAGACCCTGGTAACCATCTAAAAACAAAGTAATCGTCCAGACAAATCAAACGAGCTAAAAGTCGATGGGGTTGCATCGTTTCATTACAGACTGCCTATGGCCACCTTCCAGCTCCATCATCAAATCATCACCATGTGATCAAATTTCAGAAGAGGGTCAAATTTAATTTGCAAGATTTGATGACAAACATTGGGACAGGTGAAACTAAATAAAAACTTGTAATAGTGAACATTATTTATTTAACAATAAACGACTCATCACCATCTATAAAAATACATACATTTATACGCTCACGCATATATCCCTCAAAGAGTAAGCAGAGGTGTAACAAACACCTACGTTTCGCTCACTTACATAATAAAGGACAAGCTTATAGCCGTTAACCAGGCTCTTTAGGCATTAAAGATGGGAAAATGGCGAATTTATTGAAAGGGCAAGGTAAGAAAAATGTAATGCAAAAGAAGAAAAGGGATGGATTGGGAAGTGAAAAAATCTCGAGGACCTTGGAATTGCATGGCTGTATAGCTGGCCTCGCACTAGCTGTAGCTGGGTGGTCCGAGCCCTCTGCCATCTACAAAAATAATGCTGCTCATGATGAAGGGGGACAGCCAAACGACTCCTATTCAAAACTGTACAATACGATTACTTGAAACACTTGCTAGCTTTCAAAGTTACAGAGACAAGCTGATTAATTAATATGGAGATAAAGAATAGATGAAGAAAAATATAAGCTTTATTCTAGTAATTTTAATTTGTTTGTAGAACATACATTTTTTATATAAAGTTTTTATTTATTGCTTTTCTTAATAGGTGGCCCACAACGTTCCTATCTGAACATCTATAAAGATTATAAGAGCTCATAAAATCTAATACAATTGTTTTTGACAATTAAATATAACTGAACAATTATGTTTTCTGCAACGGTACCATACCCAAGAATAAAATCAAACGATTCTACTATTATCAAAAGAGCTACGTTAGAAAATCTGAAGCGAATAATCTCAGTTCCCGGTTTCAGGAGATTATCTCTACGAAGTAGAGTATTTTATCTTTAAATCGATTTGAGAATCGATAGGACTACCTCATATATTCTGTAAAAATAAATATTTATTATATTTAAACTGCGTTGCTGTTAAGTGTTAGGCCATAAGACCCGATGATGGAACTGTGTGGTTTTAGTCGGTTCGAATCCGACATGCCTCCTTACCCATTAGCCCCGGTAAGGTGGATGACGCGTGGGGGTTTCCACTAAAAAAAACACTGTATGACTGTTTATAAACTGTCTGTTAGATCATAGACCAATCCCTTAGTCCAATACGTTATACGACACCCACGGGAAGAGATGGAGTTTTTTTTTTTTTTTAGTATACACAGTTTGTTACATTACGTCATAAGTTCATAGAGACTAGATCGAATATAATAAGCAATTTGATCTTGTAATGGTTATCAATTTATCAACATGCTTATGTTTGAATTGCCGAAGTGAGAAAATTGTAAGGAATAAGAGTGAAACTCGTGTTTAAATAATTTCAGAATTATTTCTTCGAAAGTATTTCTCATTCAATATTTTTCTTTTTCATTACTCTTAGAGCAAGAAATTAATTGTTAGAAAGTGCTAGTAACCCTTAGGAACTTAAAACAATAAACAGGCCAGAGTGAATGTGACGTGAGTCTACAAGAACAAATATCAATATCACCGAGTGTGAAGGTGTTTGCAAGTTAGGAAAATTTCTATGTTATTGAGGCAAACGAGCAGACGAGTCACCTGATGGTAAGTAAGTGAGAGGAAAGGGGAAATAGGGAAGGGCAAAGAGGAGAGGGGGTTGGGTCTTTGCTAACTTCACTCACTCTATAAAACACAACGCACGGCACGTCAACGTCTACGTTGGTAAATGTGTCGTCACAAAGAGCCCCGCATGAGCGGATGTTTAACGTGCATGCGTAGATTAGCTATATTAACTTTCTTTAAAACCTTAATTATTTTTTACCATTATATACCTAGCATAGAATATTTTTTAACAATTATATATAGAGCGATTTAATCTATAAAATAAAAAATTTTAAAAATCACACGCGTATTCCCTATTATCAAGGATAAATATCTTTATAAGCAAATACAAATTCACTTTGTAATTAAATATTAATACATCTACTGAACAAAAATGTTTAGATAGCGTTAAAAATGTAACCGTCAACAAAGCGACTGTCAACCTGATTACACCTCAATCTAACTCAACAGCGAATGAATTGAGATGAATATCCACCCCAATGAATAAAAAATAAGCCACGGCTCATCACGAAAAAAACGGGGGAGTTAAAAAATAATATTATCCTGTGGAAATGAATTAAGCAACTCACAGATACTGGCTCTGGAAACCAACTGTAGTGGATTGTGACAAATGAAGGAGACGGACTCTTTTAAATAATATTTTTTATTTGCAAAACGAAACAAAATTCTTGATAACAACGAAAGGACAATTACGACTCTTTCGCCATCATTTATTCACGTATATACTATGGATTTAAAATCAGAAATAAACGTTTATTATTATTATTATTATTATTATGTACATGTGGCGTAGTTTTACAATCACTTTAGAATAAATAAATATGTATATAGCCACTGTCAGTAAATCTCAAATTAAAGAAGAAATTGTTCCAGCTTTTAAACACTAAAAAAATGTTTTTCAGCTTGTTTACTACAGTGAATAGATAACAAAGAACACAATCATTTAAGAAAATGTGAAATGTATAATACATAAATCATACTTTTATTTTGAAGTATATTATATGTAAAGGTAGTTAGAGGAAATTAGAAGTCAAATAAGTTTTTTCGGATCGAATCGGATTTTCAGTGACATTTTAATTGTAAATTCCACATCAAATTAATGTCTGAGTAATTGAGAAGATATGTTAATTTTAACATGACTTTATAGTTCTTTATTTAATATAACTAATTTATCTTTCTTCCTGCCCGCTTAATCCATTCCAACAAAAATATTTTTACATTAAAAAATACGACCAAAAAAAAAATTAATACTATTCTTTGTAAAAGAACAATAGACAACGTTCGTTTTATTTTCAAAAAAACTTAACACTAAACAAAGCCTCTTCCTTACTCACTTGACCGTCAGTCTCCGATCCTTGGCGGGGTAAGTAGGGAATAAAATTAACCGAGGATGATCGCTAATGAAAATAAATTGGCGGCGGGAGATTTGAGATTACACCAACCGCGACGGCCGAGCCGACCCACCGAAAAAACGAGACACGTACACACTTTGACAAGATTTTGAATTTCTTACCTTCAAATCTGTTTTGGAACTCGATGTTTTTTGGATAAAGTAAATAATCTATGTTTATTAGATACTTGATTTTCAACAATCCCGTGTAAATCATGTAATTATAATAGATTTCAAATACGTTGTACATCCATACATTGTTCCATCGCCATAATTAGAAAATTTCAGTTCGAGAATTTCGAGAATTTTAGAAAAGTTCAGTTTAGCTTCTTATTTATTTCTTTATCATAGCTTAACACAAATTTACAGTACATGTCATATATTATAATGTTATGCTAACATTACATAACGTTTTTTAACAATACAATACAAATTATGAGCACTTTAGTTTATGTAAGGTTCGGTACGTACGGTACGCTAAGGTTGCTAATTCGCCTTCGCTGGAATATTGAAATCCTTTTAACTGTTGTATAGTATACTTTCAATCCTAACACTCCTCTTTATTTAGAACGATTCGAATTGTTGCATAGTACACATGCGAGGGTCCTTAGGTCTTCGGAGAACTTGACATTGAAATAGCTATCACATGACACAAATTTTATGGACAAGTCCTTTTCTGCCCATCAGGTGCGCAAAAACTATAACCAATAAAAAATAGACTATCATTACTTGCTAGCTTGATGCCACGCATTTCTTAAATATGTCTTAGGTATATAATAATAGTATTAATAATATAGAGTTGTGTTTTATGTGTGCCTTGTATAACTTAATATTAATGGGTAAGAATGCAAGCTGTATATATAAGTATCCCCCTCCTAAAATACATTAACTCTCTTTCCATCCAAAGGTGGCCTGGAGGAGATCGCAAAACGCGATAAGGCCGCTAATTGTACAGATTATGTGGTTATTAAGAATTTAACATTGTATGGTCTTTTACAATAGTTTTAGTAGTTTAGTTTTTGGACAATAGTTTATCAATTTATCTACGTTGTCAAATATATATTTGCATCTGTATATACAAGAAGGTTATTGCTCAACTGCTCTTATAGTGGGAGTCATAATTAGTCGATGCTGTAGATGACAAGTGGACCGCAAATAACTATCCAACACAAAGAAACATATGCACACTATAATAGACGAGTTTACTACATTAACCAGTAACAGGTAATAGTGCATTTTATGCTAGAATGTCTGCCTTAGTGTAAGGGTAACTGACCATCTCGGAGATAAACAGATAGGGATAAATCAATTTCTATGAGACTCAATCATTAGCATTACGAGTGACGGTACCATGCCATTTTATTTACGATTGAATAGTTACGATAATGGTTACCTTTTCCCCTAAACCAATTATTATTACACGTTTAATTAATGTATACAAGAAATTATACATTCAACATACACACAAGTCTTAAAAGCTTTCAAAACATAATTTATGTAATTATCACATTGGTCTTATTAATGAAAGGCCGTCAAATATGAACACGCAGATATAACATAGAGGTTGAGAAAATGAGTGCTACATATCCGGGGTTGTTTGACTTAAGATGTGGGATCAACCTGAGTTATGGCCGAGCAATCTCTTACTTTATTAACCACTGCAAGTTGTTCATCAACATAAGACGATTATCAAAATATATTTCTTGTTAACTGATGTTGACAACGCCTCATAAACAGTTGTTTGAATCTCAGTTCAAGTTGGATATTATTAAAAAAATAAGCAGAAAGAGAGAGAGTTCAATGACTTTAAACTCTTTAGAAAGAGAATCACGGTACTAATGAAGTATATTTAAATGGTATATGTTACAACATACTGTATTTATACGTTTATTACACGGCAGCAACTATGATCTATTTTTGTTGCCCTGATACTGTTTAGTTTGTTTTGTTTTGTTGTTAAAAAAAAAGTTACTTATAGTTACTTTTATTTTAATTTCAAATGTTGTTCCAACCTAAAACCAAATAATATTTTTCTTGACCTCTGAAGTCAAACAACATCAATTTATAAATTAATAAAATATAAGACATATCATATTATATAAATATAATATTATGTGTCTTATAAATAATTCACTATAAAACAGTAGACAACCGACTTCAATACGTCTATCATACAATTTAAGACTAATATGGTTTTGTCATGGATGCCATTGTCACAACTAGACCAAAGTCTTATCTAACTACCCTTGAAGTATGTTGTATCCTTTTCAATATAAAAAAAATCATCGAAATCAGTTGGCACGATATTAAGTTATTCGTCCATTTATCGCGCACATGCTTAAAGCAAATTTAAGACTTATATGGTTTTCTCATGGATGCCAGTGTCAGAACTGGACCAAATTAAAATGGGACCACACGGGAAGCACCACCTTTCAAATAAAAATAAAAATAAAATCGTTAAAATCGGTTCACGCAGACGAAAGTTCTGAGGTCATAAAGATAAAAAAAAACAGTCGAATTAATAACCTTCTCCTTTTTGAAATCGGTTGAAAACTAAATTGCACGTTAAACTAGCTATTTCAGTTTAATTTCGTATATACAGAAAAGGACTCTTGCATTTCTTGTTAACAATGAGGGAAAAATGTCATGTCAATTAATAAAATCTACGGTAAGCCTTGGCTTAGCTGGCTCCTTGTTATATCATATCTAAAGCCTGACCGGCAGATGACTGAGGGGGGCGAAGGAGGTAGAATTAAGCTGTACTCTAACTTGTATGTAACAATTTACGAAATAAGAATTTTATGTCTGTTTTTATGACTATGTGGGCTGGATGGAACATGTTACTTTAAATATCATTTAAGTCAATTTCTATCCTATAAAATATCAAAGATAATTGTTAAACTCCTAACAAATTCATTTACAAGTAATATTTTAAAATATTAGGTTGCATAAGCATAAGGTATAGATTTACTAACATATAAGTTGTATACTAACCTATTTTAAACCTATTTTTTGTTAGGAACCAATAGTATAAATACCAATAGTAATAGTATAACTTCATTATCATGATCACCTTTCAAGACTTTGAAGTTATAATAAATACTTATTAAGTGTTATATTAGTATTAATACTAATTCTATACTTTCTTATTTATACCTTTATAGATAATTTAAAGCCTCATTATCTTATTTAAACCTTTACCAAACGCTACAAAAACGTCTAAGATACCAAGTATACCAAAAATAAATTGTAATTAATCGCAATTAAAGCGGGGAACAGACAAGGATATTACGGTGTATTACGTAGCTCTAGTAAATATTTCGCTACAGACAGGCTTAAGAGTTTTATTGTTTCGCATCGGGCCGCCGCGCCGCTGCTGTGGAAATGTCAGACGGTATGCACTGATCGAGTAATCCACGTGTAACTTGTAAGGAAGAAAGATAATATTGTAATTTATATTGTAATATCACTTTTATAAACTAAATTATTTAAATACATGCATACATAACACAGTACTTAAGTTTTAGATCTCACATGTTACACGAAATATAAAGGCAAATTACTACACTTCTGTTCATCCAATGGTTGTCCAAATTGTTTTCTTCGTTGTAGTAATATTTGTCACCTACTTAGCTCTGATTTAAAAGATTGCGTCTGTTCATAACAGTTCCTTTTTTAAAAGACCTATTATACTCAGAATATTCACATTTATGGTAGTTTCTTTTAAATCAACTATTAGTGTATACACAGAAATGTTCATCCGAATTTATAGTAGGGATTCCAACCCACGAACTCTTGCTCGGCTGTCAGGATCTCCACTAAACTAGACCAGTCAGTTATGTGTTAGTCACTGTAACAAACAGCTTTATTACGAGCCTCGTCATAATCCACGGTTAACTAACATAAATGCGGAGCCCCGCCGCAGGCACTTTGTTTAGATTAAAACTTAATAAGCCAGATATTAACGTGACAACAAACATATTTTTTACTTTACCGTCTCGTGCAAAATATACTGAGCCTAGCTTTTTAATAAAGCAAATAAATTGAATGTATATAACACGTCATAGTACATGTAAAACACATTAAAGAAAACACAACATAAAACAATCGAATTCAACTTGAATGTTTAAAGAGTTTAGCCCGTAGTTAGACAAACAAATCATCCTGAAAGGCGGATAGCAAACTTACAAAGTTGGAGTTGTCCGTGGGCGGCCGCTTACCTTCAGGTGACCCGTGTGCTCGTCTGCCATATGTCATAAAAAATAATCAAAAATACCCTTAAACATTTTTTCCTCCTTATGGAAAGAAATATTGTTTGTAACTTATGTATAGATAAAAAAAAAATACGGGCAGTCTTTGGGATAGGAGAATGCCGATAGAAGTGAAAACTAAGTAGTATAATACATATAGCTCATGGAAAGCGATCGGTGACGATGATGCGTGTTCCATGATTTTTGTTTACCCAAAATTGCTCAATGCGCCTAAAGAAATTTTTACTTCAAAAAATTTTGTATTTTTTAAAATGAACTGATTGAACGTTACTCACTTGTTATTCTTTCTTTATCGTATCTAAATCGAATAATGCAGTAGCATAAATAAAAAAATGGAGTCAGAACTCAGGGCGGTATTGTCACCTAGTCCACAAAGTACCTACTACATGCACATCGTCATTGCTAATTTTAACCTGTCCATGTATGTGTATAATAAGATAGAGATTTTTTTTTGTATAAACGCCTGTCCATATTTATAGCAATTTACATAAAAGAAATGTCATTGTTTATTATATTACTTATTCTGACTTTATTTTACATCATTATAATAATGATACAAGTTATTTAAGGTCATTAAGTACCAAAATTAAAATTCCAATCATTAGTATGTACTTAGAATGTCGAATATTTTCGTAATGAGATCGAAATAATTAATTTGGAGCGCTATGCTCAAAAGCAAATACACTAAAGAATGGATAAGAAAGGTGGGTGAGCGCGCACGACCAAAGAATCATTCCGCGAACGATCTTCAAATCTCTCTAATTGGTATAATCCGTTTCGCTCTACTTTTGAACACTCCTGCACTCAAGACAATCATGACATACCTCACACAAGAACAGCTTTACGTTTGCAAGAAATTTAGCTAGGTATTTATATTGTTTCTAACGGAAAAGGACTTTTAAAGCGTGTTAAGAGTAACTGAAATAAATAAGCACTTTTCTTGGGATTTAACTTTTTCATTGGCTTCATTTTTTTATTTAAAAGTTTTCTGGAGACGGATTTACAGTTTTATTCTGTTACAACAGCCTGGAAAGATAAACTTAGTAGGTGTTTATGAGCGCCTAGATGGAAAGCACAGCAATGTAACGTAATAACGTACAGCTCTCATGAAACCAAAGGCGTTGTTCTGAATTTACTGAATTGATGTTTTACTGCATAGTACTGCTTTAGTATATCAAGTATAATTATAATATTTTACATTGAAATTGTATTTTTTAAACTTGTAGGTTCTTTATGTATGTATATAATTAGGGTAAGTAGTATTAGGGTAGTAACACATTGTATAGTTTGGTTACAACTTATGCGACCAGCAGCACATTCTTGTCGATTTGTTATTTGTATGCGCCTAATTGAATCTTAAACGCTTTGCAGACAAACTTGAGCGTCTCAAACTTTGGAACTCAGGTGTACTAATGCTGTATGAAACCCCGAAACAGAACCAGCCGGTCATTCACCAAAGATCGAAGTCTTGACAAAGACGTCTGCAGATAGCGTTGGCGATTACACCAAGACTTGGAAGTTTGACAGGTGATTTGGGTCCCCGCGCCGACCGCTTCCGCAAACGAACCAACAGATAACTATTAGTATTGACACATGTAGCTGTAACAAAGAGAACTACGCGATTGATGTGTTGCTGATACCAGGATGTGCTTCTTAGATAAGCTTCCTACCTTCACGTGTTTGAATTTCAACTTCTAATTATATTTATATTCAGTAGAACTAGAGTCGTAAACACGTCTCGTTACATGAGAGGTATCATGGAGACATTTGAAAGGCTGAATAAGCAATAATTGATTATCGCTTTATATAAAAGGTGACCTAGAACAGATTGCTGCTGGTATTGACGCTTTTATAAGCGACCGATGTCATTTCACCAACATTACTGTCTTCTCTCCCAGAGGTCAACGGATACGATAGAATAATAAGGATGTTACTTTTTTTTGAAGTGGCAAAAATATTAACAACCGTTGAGGTCTTCTATTACTTAAAAAAAATATATGCTTGATTTCAAAATAAACACACTTCCCAAAAATTTCATTTGGTTAATTTATTTTTGTTTCACTTTTGTTTTTGGTTTCTTGGTATAATTCATACGATACGATAAATGGGTAAGTTTTGATAGTGTGTGAAATTGACGAGATATATAATACTAGTTATGGGCTGGGACTGATGGAACTTGAAAACTATATCATTTAAAAAAGGTGTAGGTACTATTCACGTAATAAGGCATAGGTCAAAATAAATAGAAGGAAAAGGATATCGTTTATATGCATATTTATACCTACAACTCAAACTATTTGTTGAAATTTTAGTAAATAATAAAATAACGTATTATTTAATGAAGAATAAATACAAATCGTAAGTTGATAGAATATGTATGCTATAACGATGTTGTAACTGCATCAAGTGCGACTAATTCTGTTATCTTATTGGAGCGATTTCAATTTAATTATCTTTGATAAGCATCACTTACAAATAAATCTAATAATCCACCAGCATCTTGCTTGTCCTATACGTATTTACTTACGTCTGGTAATAAGTCGTTTTGAACAATACAGGTTGTTAATAACAATTACAGGCAGAAATATTGTTCTTCAATGTTGGTTATAGGGATAATCTGCTATGGAAAAAATTATAGGAAAAGGGAATACAAATTATCATTTTTGGGGAATTTTGCGTCCCTGCGGATGTGTAAATAAGTGTCAAACATTTTATTGTAATGTGCCAACATAATGAACTATCTATCTAAGGAACTAATAAAGTGTACGTATTACTGTAGCCCGTAGTTCTTTCGGAGGTTGTGGTAAAGTACGCTAAAAATGTTTTGCACGTAAAATTCTGAAATAAAATGACGTCTTCTTTTTCATATTATATTCAATTAAATTTGTGTTTATATAATTGAATCGAATAAACATTTAGCCAATAACTTCATTATCTAAGCGGTAAATGCCTAAATTGTTCGTGTGAGCCTAGTGACGTAGTTTTACAATAAAACTTATGTAACATTAATAAAATATTTACAATATTTGGAAATTTCATCACAGCTTCACGAAAACAAGCATAACATTGGAACAACAAAACAAACTGTGGATTTATATCTATGATGTATCTAGAACTATAAAACAAATTGATGGAACAGCCTCAATTGATAAATGCGTAAATACTGTAACAGAACATGTGATTTCCACCACGGTCTATGCACCAAGAAGAGCAGTTGTAAATATATATTTAAATATGATGATACAGCAATAAGATACTGTATGTTATAAGGGCTTAAGATGAGCGCCGACCAGCGGCATCAACTCATCATGCCACACATACGTATAGTTTAAAATCTTAAGACACAGTTGCACTTGCAACCTCGATTTTTCTATGGTACTTGCTTTTAACTTCCTTAATAGGTGAAATGGTATCAAGCAATAAATAATAAATAAATATATTATCTGCAGGTGATATCGATTGTTATATTCCTAATATGTTTCCTCTAATAATAAAAAAAAAACTGACTAAAATATATACATGACATATGTTGCAGTAAGTTGCAGTAAGTACACAGAACCATAATGATGCACTCTCACTCTGAACAATAATTCTTATATATTTTCTGACAGCAATCATGTTGTAGGTCTTGATTGCATATAAAATTACTTTTCTTCCACAGTTCTGATTACAAATAAAAATTACTACACAGGTTCATTTCATATAAACGAGAGATTACAAGACTTATGGGAACTGCATAATTTGAATCCAACATGAATGCAGTTTGAATCTAAACCGATACCACCTTCGGATATTTCTGAGAATTTTGTTTACAGTGTGTAGCAATTTTAAATCGCAGCACGTTTGCAATGCCTCTGCACACAGTAAGACGGCGAAATAATTTAATACCAGTTAACATAATGTGACCCTCATCACTAACTGATCTTTGGATTGAGAAAGCATTATTTACATCTATAACAAAAGAGTACATTAAGGAATGTGCGTAAGAACGGTAATCTAACTTCGACCGAATAATTAATATGTTTTCGAATAATTATACTACTACTATGTGCAATATTATTAATATTATGACTGAATACTAATTATACAAATAATGTACATCATTAGAATAACATGAATACATTTCTATACGTCGATCTATTATAATTTAAGCGGAAATTTTAATGAGAATATCCATAATTTACTTCCTAATAACAGAATTATACAGCTACTGTAAAATATAATAAATACAACCAAGTTCTGATTTGCTTATGTACATACCAAGATTGAGATTCCTTCACATATAGTTTGTGACTTGTCCATTAATAGGCATTTGTAACAACGTCTATGTACAAAGTAAACAGTGCAATGTGATCGTTCTATCAGATAACTTGACACTACTATATATGTATGTACTTACAATGATATCGCATTCAAATAGCATCTACCTTAAGCGAAACTATGATCATTAAACTACACAGTAACTAATAAAGTCCTCTGAATAATACGAACTGTTTTAAAGTTAGGATGACGTGAAGTCACTATAATACTAACATGGCACTGCACACCATTAAACGATTCGATATCAGTCTTTCGCGTATATGCCACAAACACTAAATTCTCAAACTTTTATTGCCAATACAAGTAATCAGTTCATACTAGTTTCCTTTCAGCTATAGCGTGGTGATGTCCCGGATGAGAATAATGTCCTGGAGACGACGGCTCATATAATGACATTTTCAATCTCTTACACTTCGCTCGCCGATTCTTAAACCAAAATTGCACATTTTTGGACTCCAATCGTGGGAACTTCTGCCTGTACGGCATTCT
The DNA here is from genome assembly GCA_947561695.1 of Tyria jacobaeae. Classification (NCBI taxonomy): domain Eukaryota; kingdom Metazoa; phylum Arthropoda; class Insecta; order Lepidoptera; family Erebidae; genus Tyria; species Tyria jacobaeae. The sequence goes on from OX387209.1 coordinate 17,310,519, forward strand.
ATTCAACTCTTCAGTATATTTCAAAATCAAATTATGAGAAGGATGAGTGTTCATCGAGAACCACTGTTCAAGGACTGGCACTTCAGATACTGGATCTATGAAAGTCCTGTTCCGCTTGCGACGTTCATCTGAAGCTCCAGCAAGAGCTAAATTCAAACCGCTTGCTCCTTCTCCGGGTACAGCACCAACACCAGGAAATCCACTCATGTATTGACTCATGTACATAATTCCGTGCCCGAACATCGGGTGGTTTGGAACCATAGGGAATGGAAGACGGTCAAGATGTGGGGATGTAGGCCTGTAGTGTCTTTCTTGTATAACATCTTCGTCTGAACCATCATGTTCATCTCCAACGCCATTCTCATCATCATTATTGTTGTTATTGCTGCTGTTGTTGTTATGTGAACTAGCATCGCTGTTTTTAGCTGGAGATCGCTGAGGTGAGTTTCCATTGTCAGGTTTACTTAAATCTCGCGGTTCTTGTTTGATATCATGAACCTGCAACAAAGGAAAACTTGTATTAATATAATATGGAACATCTCTATTATACATACATATACATTTTTTAGATTTTATTTGGGGTATCATGCAAAAATATTTACTGTATGCTTTGCTTTAGTTGCGTTGCTTTAGTAACATAATACTTACATATTTATTTACGTTTTTCATTTCAGTCATAACTTTGGAACTTTATCTAAAAAATCGTATTCTGGATTTAGAAGAAAATAATACCATTTAAAAGCAAACAAAATATGAAAAAAAAAACTGGTGTAATAATTTAAAATAATTACCTTAATTATATCTGGTGGTTTTGGCGACTCGTGAGTTCTGTCGTCAGTATCATTTTCAGTGTGTTTCTTAGTAGTGATCAAAGACAAAGGTGCATCAGGACTTTCAGGTCTTTCATCTGGGTTTAAATCACCACCATCATCGTCTAAATCTGATCCTCCATTAGACAGATTATCTTCAGACATTACAGACATTGGGTATCGACCGGGACTACCTGACAACTGCATAGGACTTTTCATAGAATTATGATCCTGAGATCCGTAGTTGTCACCTCCAGGAATTAAAGACCCGTTAGTAGGACTATGACTCCTACTGTTGAATCCATTTACGCTGAGATGACAACTTAGCCCACCAATGTTACGGAGTTCGGCGCGTTTTTGTGCCGCACGGGCATTCTTAAACCAATAAACCACATTGTTTACATCGAGGGGCTTTCGACCACGCCGTGATTCTAAGTTGTTTAATTCTCGTACATACTGTTGTATTTGTTGCCTGCTGGGATGTTGGTTCTCAGAAAACCAGCGCTGTAGTTTTGGCAATTCTAATTCAGGATCAAAACTCGTCCTCATTCGTGTTTTTTGTGTAGGATATTGGCTTTGAACCGTCTGCAATGCTGGATGCAAATGGTCTGGCATCGTATTGAGGGTCGGTGAACGATTTTTTGGGCCAGGTGATGGGTATCGACGCGGGCTAAATGGTGGAGGTCGGGGTGATACTTGCGCACTCCACCACGATTCAAATTTACGACGCATTTCTTCCGACGGCTCGTGGAAATTGTGAGGCCCAGGCGTTCGATCCTGACCGCGGCATATCTGTGCCAACGTAACCTATAACAAAAAAAATCACATCTTAAAATGAAGGTCACAAAAAGTAACTCAAAGAGTAAATAAACCGACAGATACTTCAAACAACTTTAGACGGTTTTAAAGAGGTCAGTCTAACCAGCAACAGATACAGAGATAATTGTTTGTCTAAACACTGAGCATTGTTTCACAGAACTTTGCCATTAGATTATGAAAATATTAGGTCGGTTGTTAATGCATGTGTCATGCGCAAGTGGACGGTGGGGTTCTGACGCTAGAGGTGTTTATTCGATGGTTAGTGCGCATCACGCCGCGCGCCGACGAAACTTCAATCATGGTCTGCTCTAAAACAATGAGCGGAAAGGGCGTCTCGGCAATTAGCATCCACCTACTACGCCCTCAACTAGCACCGGCACAACTCGCGGCACATTAAGTGCTTGCATAGCCATCTCGCTACATCCAGTCCGTTAACTAAAAGCGCCGAAATCCTTCAAACCGATTCGATGCCGCTGTTTGTCTTTCTAACAAAGCCAGTTACTACAAATGATTTTCACATCTATTTATTCAAAACGATAACAGTGCATGTTTGGAGAGGTATTAATAACACAGCAAGTAGTCAATCATAAAGAACTTGTCAGATTATAGCTCCGTCGCGAAGTTTACACAGCTTGACAGTTATGCAAGTGAGATCTGCTCGTATCACTAGATTACATAGAGCAATACCAGTGATTACGTCGTCAACAAAGTTGTCAAGCCGAACGGGCCGCTCGTACTGTTGCTAAATCAGACATTAAAACTGTAAGCATTACACATTGAGAACGTCCCTATAAATCATGTCTAAGGTATTAGCAGAGCGCCACAGTGATACGTCAATCCGCTTCTTTGTTTTATATTTTTAAATAGTGAGGCCATATTTGCTTTCAGTTATACTACGTTTCAGTTTCATGGAAGATTTATTAGAGCTGGCGCCTGCGTGTGATAACTCGCGTCACGTGTAATCCGCCTAAGTACGTAATTCGGTGTTTGATTGCGAACATTTCTTGATATACGTGTACCTAGTTAAAAGGACAACTTTGAACACAATAGGCTTAGTCTTATCAGTATAACATTATTTTCGTTGTGTGTACATCACATACATACGTTTCTAAGCGCGTGAGCGAGTGATTAAATATAACCCGTTTTATAGAACCTTGAAATTTCAAAGAGATTTCGAAATTAAGTAAGAAAGTAGACTTAAAGAAGATTTATGGTTTAAAATTGATCCTGCAACGAGGTGGCATTGGAGGAACCCTTCGATAAAATATTCCTCGAGCGTCTGAAAGTTTACTCAGAGTTAAAATCGAAGTGGCACAAATTGGCGTGAGATAAATTACCATAATATCATAGAGCCGAGTTCATCTGGCGTTTAGCTACAACTTTACTGTTTCAAATGTTTGATTATCTTGCTTGGCCTATTCCCTTTGGTTCATTTGTAGAACTTTGCTCAACATCAATTTGTTTCTGTCAGTGACTCGGCTACGACTTTTGACATCTTATTGAATACCAACTTTTATCGACAGTTTTCGCTCGTGTACACTAAGTTTCTTATCTTACCAATTCCATAGACATCGGTTTCATGAGATATAAATTAGCCATGAAATACCCTATGCAAAAACAAGTCGATCAGCTATTTTATCAAAATATAAGGCGACTTATACGAACAGTAAACAATTTTGTATAAATAGTTAAAAATAGCCATCACAATATGGAATCAAAGTTTTCTGTATATACCTATAGAAATTAGTTATATTGTTAAAAGGCTCTAAAGACGCGACTAATTGCGGTTGGCCAAAACGTTCCATGTGTTCTATATATTTAAACTAACTGGCCTACTTTACAGTGTCACAGTAAAAGCCAAATTGAAATATAGATCCGCAGAGCCGGTTATGGCTGAACGAGGGCGCACACGGAGCGCTAACCTCGCGTTTAATGAGATTATAAAGCATTATTTTATGGTATTAATAAGATCAAAAGCGTTCGTACATCTAAAACTCCTTTTAACCCTCTTTCGGTGTTGCTCAAGTTAGAAGACGAGGGCAACCCCCGCTCCCTAACCCGTTCGCAACAAGGCGGATATTTAGAAAATATAATACACCTTGCGAGGCGCGGATGAGACTGAGATTCAATTAAATTTATTATGTATGGAGATCTCGTGTGTGAGGCAGGTGCTCATCGCGTCACCAAATTGTAGTAGCGCCATCTAGAGCTACAAATCTGTACCTAACGTACTTACTTAATACTCTATAATGCAGCTAAGAATCAATTAGTATTTCAATTATTTTTATAGCACTCTAATATTATATTAATGACTCTTAGAAATCAATAATTGTCTAGCTGTCGTCAGTTTTAGATCTCAATCGCCATTTTTCCATTTGCTGCAAAATAGACCTACTCATTTATTTATTCCCTAAGTTATAGTATAATATGTATTTATACATGTGTATATATTTAAGAGTAGGCATAACTGTTAAACTATCAGTAGTTTGCAGACCCACAGTATTTACTCACACAATATAAGAAATATTATTTCCAAATATAATCTAATAAAGACTGAATGCAAACTGGTCAAAAATGTACTCAATCAAAAAATAAGCAATTATCTAAAATCATAGTTAAGTATAAAGTAAGCCTTCAAATGTTTATCAAAACAATCTAATATTAAGAATACAAATGTAAAAGAGCTAAACTCATCAAACAAGTCTTCAAACATTTCATTGTCAGAGCTAAGAGCCGCGAACATGAAAACAAATGCTGCATAATTCTTCCCCCAGCGATGATCCCTATTAGCAGGGTCTTAGTAGTAACCTCGCAATTATAACGACCAAATTATAGCAAGCTACTTACGGAGTTTGATAATCTGTCTTTCGAGATGTGATGAGCTTTCTCTTGTTAAAATTTATAAGTAGGAGAGCTCTAATGTGGAGGTATTTCCGCCATTTTGCAAGGTTGATCCTTTAGCAGCAGCTTGTGTAGGAACTTTGATGAAATACGTGTTTGATATAGTCGGATTTGAATGCCTTTAATTTAAAATGTTGTAATGATTGTTTATGCTATATGTTAATTTATATATAGTATAATAATAGTATCACAAAGAAAGTGTACATAAAGCGTACAAAACAGGTGCCTTCGATACCAAAATCACGAGTCTTAAGCACAAAATCTTTAATTAAATCGCCAAAACAATACACAAACAGCTACTAGGATAAATGTTCTCGATTGAAAGCATTTACAAAGCGGGCTTATAATATGGAAAACAATGAGTTTCCACGGTAATAAGGGGTAAAGGTTTAGTTAGGGTATTGTGAGCTAGGTCGGGCCAACCACGGTACATAACGTCATTCACTGAATGTTGGTTTAGCTCAGCGTACCGTGCAGTCATTGTCACGCAATCTGGATGATTTTAACACCCCAATCGGTCGCTGTATGATTTGATTTGACAGATGTTTTTAATAGCTACGTGCTATATTACGAAGTACAATTATGTTTGTTGCTGTTGTGTTTTAGCTACCGTCGCAACGATATAAACAGTATTATGTTGTAAGTTTTTTCTTCCGTCAATTTCAACGTTTGTTTCTATTGTTTGTTTAAAACAAAGTTAATAATTACAAGGCAATAATATTAATGAAAACTTGCAAACGTTACTTAGCGGATGTTCTATAAAATAGACATTATGTTGTTGTAATATGTACATTTATACATTTGTGTTAAAACAATTCATCATTCCGTTCCTGGTTATCTGGGCTTTGTTACAACAATTGTGTTATAATGTACCTTTCTTACCTCATCCAAAGGACAGCCTGTAGACATCAGCAGGGGTCGGCTTTGCACCAACAGTAGTCTTAGGAGCTTGTCCTTTATATCCTGTAGAGGAGTAGGCCGTGGTCTAAGGAGTTGGATCCGTAGCGTAGCGACGGTTGTCAGTTCACCAAGAACTTCACCAACAGTAGCCAAAGGACCGTCGGAGATTCTCTCGAATGGCAATGGCTTCCAGTTGTTAATAACTACTTGACCTGGCAACAAACAAGTAATATAACTTAAATATATCTTAAATGATTTACGTTATTACTACTGTTTATCTTGGTATTTTCAATATCGTCCTAACTTCTCTACAACACATCATGTAAAGATTCGTTAATGAGATTTTTTTTTGTTTAATAAGTGTTTAAGTGATAACTTTCAAAAATGACACCGAGTCAACTATAAATTGATATATTAAAAACAATAAAAGAATCCTTATTCTAAACCGGCCGTGTACTGAGAACGATTTTCTTTATGCATTCTTAATGCATGCTGTCAAATTAAGGCACGCAAAACAATTGTATTATGATATCATACATTCTAGGTCCTTTTCAGTGCAAATGGCCAATTAGCTAAGTTCTCGCCTATGCACTGTTCACCCTTTTGAAAAGTCTAACCTCAGTAAAATTGATTGTGAAGATGAGATCTATATTCAAAGCCAATAAATATATGCTCACCTTTAGCAGAAGCAGCCAATTCGTGCGGATATCCCAGTCTCATCATAGCCGCTGGCACGAGTTCATGAAAAGCTGTAGCTGCTGGTATAATGACGTAACTGTCTGTCTCGACCACAGCTCGCCGTCTCCAGGTGCCTTCTTCGAGCGACGATACTGCTTCTACTACACAGTGGACTGGCAGAGTTTTTCCTACGACAAGAACAAAATAGATTTAGTTCACTGATGAATAACGTCGAAGTTAAACTAAGTATAGAAAACGGAATAGAATAAAAAATGATTTTATACAAAACATAGACGCAGGTGCTTAGTTCAATTTTCATAAAAGTAATCTCAGATACCTTTTTACAATAGGAGTGTGTGCAAAAAGTGGCCTCAAGATTAACGTAAACGACACAAATTTTGTTATTAAATGGGTAAGTCAACTATTTTTAGATAGTATACCTATAAATATTAGAGTTTTGGGAAATTGGTGCAAATAAATACATTATGTATCATTTAAGGGAATCCCCGAAAAATGCACATTTCCTTATTATCCCATACTATTCCCATTATCCTATTTCCGTCACAAATATGAATATACCGTTCACAAAAATTTGTGTTTATATGGAATCTTAAGTATCTTAGTATACTTACACTAATTATACATAAACGATCATTTAAGAACATAATTATGTAGATGGCACTGAATATATTATATTATCTTTTATTTTTATTATCCCCGTCTTAGACACTGCAGAGTATTAAATATCATTAAACTGAAAAACTGAGGCTTTTAAGAGAAAAAAAGGTAAAAGAAAATTTCTCGTCGTCGCGGCGCTTCTTAAAACTCACGTACTTAGTATCGGTGCCGTCCAAACGCCTGTCGCTAAGAAGGCGTCTTAATTATTTAGTAACTTTTCAAGCGAGAAAGCAATGCTTTTGACTTGCTCACAAACGGGGCAAAAAATCTAGTGAAATGTTAAAATAATAATTAATCCTTGAAGCAGGGAAGCGTTTGCCCATCGCTTTGTAACGACCGATGCTTTCACCGGCTCTCTTTGTAAAAGCGTTCTTAGCAAGATATTAAATAGTTACTGCCACTTTTCATAGCTAATTAATAGCGTTACTAAAATAGACCTTTTTTTTAAATTTCGTAAAGTATCTAAAAGCAGAGTTGTCTGTTTGTTAATGTACCTACATATATTCTATAAAAGATTAACCAGGTTAATATTAAATTTAGTATCTGTTAATGACTCAGGACACAGAACAATAGGTATGAGGTTATATAGATCGGATTTAATTTTCATAAATGTAACTTTATGCAGTATCTTTCTAGGTACTTTCCATATCAGCCTGATTTTTTTGTTTTTAAGATTTTATGCAAACAGAAAGTCTAATGCAAGACGCAAAATAACATTTAAACTTACACGTTCCATTAAATACAAATATAAAATATAATAAAACGAAATATTGATATGTGCTTTTTTAAATTGTTAGAACGCAGGAAGCAAGTAGGCACAAGAGGCTTTTAATAGCTGGTTGCGGTCAATTTCTCAAACACCTTATGGTCACCTACTTTCTATGACTGACGTAGCGTAAAATTGCAGTAAAGTAGGTGTTGTAATACAAATCATAACAAGCTTGTAACTTTTAAATTACATCTGGTTTAAGTAATAAAAAAACATCTGGTATCATCTCACCCCTGTTGAGGGGGGTGGGGAGACTATTTGAAGCACTGGGCTCCTTATAGTGATTTTCCTCGCAGCTCACCACTGTGAGCCGGTCATTGGAGTTAGCTCACCGGCCTCGAGGTTTGCTCGCCGATCGCTCCTCTGAAGAGGGGTCCAGCGAGCCGCCTGCGAGAGGTCGGTGGTTGGCTATCTGCATCCGATGGCAAAGCCAATGCCCCGCTCGAAGGAACTGATATGAGCTCCCGAGCGGGGCGTTTGAGTCGCCTCCGGATGAGTGTTGTGTCGTCTGGATGTGGGAGCGGAGCGATACCTACCAGGTGGGGAAGTTTCGAGCGGTCAGCCCGCTCAAACATCCCCGTGGCGAGTCTGCTCACAAACTCCTTTATTGGTTCCCACTTCAGGTCTCGGTGGATTGTTGCATTCCTGAGGTACCTGGGGGCGTCGACCACCATGCGAAGGCAGCTGTTCTCTACAGCCTGCAAACGTTGGCGCGATGTCCCTGCTATCAAGTTGTACCAGGCCGGCCCACCGTAGGTGAGGCGCGACCTGATATATGTTTTGTAAATGCCTAGTTTGGCACTTACTGGTAGTCTGGAGGATAGCAGGGGACGCAGCTTCGTCCGCGCAGCTCTGGCCTTCGCTGTGATGGTCTCGACGTGGTGGTTCATCGACAGTGATCTGTCGATGGTGATTCCCAGGTACTTGACCTTTGGGGACCATGGGATGTCCTCTTCCATCAGACGTAGGTTTGGCGGGTAGTGTGCCATACCGGTTATCATCGCCTGGGTCTTCGACACGTTGCACTTGAGCCTCCATCGCTTCAGCCAGCCCGGAAGGGCTTCGAGTGTGGGGCGCAATTTCCGTGCAGCGTGTGCGGCGTTGCGTGAACTTGACAAGTACGCGGCATCGTCTGCAAACAGTGCCAGCTTGACGTCTCCGACTACAGGGATGTCATCCGTGTAGTGGGCGTACAAGGCCGGTGACAGACAGCTCCCTTGCGGGACTCCGGCACTGATGGTTTTGATTTCCGATGTGGTATCCTCTATAGCCACACGGAAGGTTCTCTGGGTCAGGAACGATGCGATGATCGCGACTACTTTTCGTGGTAGAGACGATGTCGACAGCTTGTGGATGAGACCTTCATGCCACACTCTGTCGAACGCCTTCTCCATGTCGAGCATCACGGTCACCGTGCTCCCGCCCTTGTTCAACCACGTAGCCATCTCGTCTAGGACACGAGTCAGCTGGAGCGTGGTGGAGTGCTCCTGACGAAATCCAAATTGCTCGGGCCTCAGCCGGATGTGGGGTTGAGCCCTTACTAGCAGTAAGCGCTCGAACACCTTGGACGTCGTCGAGAGGAGTGTGATGGGCCGGTAGTTCTCCGGTTTTCTGAGGTCCTTGCCGGGCTTCGGAAGTACGATAACCCGACCCCGCTTCCAGATGTTAGGGAAGTGGCCGGTCCTCAGGATACCGTTGAACAGTTGTGTCAACGCTATGAGTGATTTCAGTGGAAGTCGCTGCAGTGCAGTGTTCGGTATTCCGTCTTCACCAGGTGCTTTCCGTGGGTTGGTTTTCCTGATCATCGTAGCAACCTCGCTCGGTGTTACGAGCAGTTCACCCTCAGACTGGGCGAGGGGCCTCGAGAGGTAGAGATGGGTTGCCGCCTCTATCTCCCGAGTGTGGTCCTCGTCTTGATTGTCATGAGGTGTGAACTGTTTTTCGAGGCTGTTCGCGATGATCTCGGCACGGTCTTGCGCTTTGTAGCGTATTTGCCCGTCCTCAGCGAACAGGGGGCGCGTGGGGTTTGGTTCTGCAGTCAGTTGCCTGCAGAGTCGGTGTACCGAGGGCTGTTCGTCCTCGATATCTATAAGGAAGTTCTCCCATGCGTCACCTCTGTGCTCCCAAAGAGCAGCCTTGAACGAGTTGGTAAGGCGGTTGTATCGGGTCTTGTCTCGGGGGTGCCGAGTTCTCTGCCAGAGCTTCTTAGCCTCTCGCTTCTCCTCGAGCACTTTACGGAGCCGAGCGGGCAGAGGGTTCTGCCGCTCGCTGCTCGGTCTAGTGCTCGAGGAGACTCGAAGTGCGGCTTGGATAGCTCCGGTGATTTCTTCGGCGGCTTCATCGACTTCCACTGGCGTTTTTACAACCGTAGGGCGGCTGTAACCCGCTAGGGATTCTTGGTAAGCCCTCCAGTCTGTGTGGACTGTGGGCTTCGGTGGGCCGACCGTAGCCGCGGGCTCCCTGAACACGAGTAGCACCGGCCTGTGGTCCGATGGTAGGTCCTCGAGCACTTCCTGTACTGGAGGTGCTCTTAGTCCTTTGAACACTATGATGTCCAGTACGCTATCACTATAGCCCGCTGGGTCCAATCTAGTGGGTTCTCTGGGGCCAGCGATTTCATAGTTATGCATATCGGAGTCTTGCATAAGGAGATTTCCCATTGCGTTGTTGGTGGTGTTGTGCCATGCTTGGTGCTTTGCGTTCAGGTCTCCCGCGATTATGGTCGGCGTCGTATGTTGGAGAAGGCTCCGGAGTTCATCGACGCGGGCTCTCTGATTCGGAGCTCGATAGGCCGCGTAGAGGCGCATCTCCCGCCTGCCGATTTGGACGTCGATACCAAGCGCATACATGGTATCAAGTCTCTTCGGTTCGACGGGTTGATGCACTACTGTCCTCTTCACTAGGACAGCGAGTCCACGATATGCTTCGCCTCTTGGCGAGACCTCATCTTGGCGGTACACAATGTACCCTGGGATCTTGAGTGGCCTGTTGGCCTTCAGGTGAGTCTCGCTTATCAGCATGATATCGACCCGCTGTTCCTTGAGAAATAGGCGTAGTAGGCCTATCTTGGATTTCAGCGTCTCCGCGTTCCAATGAACCACCCTGAGCGGCTTATCCATTGGTGGAGAGTGTTTGCAGCAGTCCTGTTGTGTTTATCTCGCCTGCCTTAACACGCTGTGCGAACAGCATGAGTAAGGCGGCGAGTTGGTCCCTCTCCGGGTCCTTGGCGGGTGGGCTGCTGACTTTGGTTGCCGCCGCAGGTGTGGTTGGCTTTTCCTGGGCCGCCTTCTTTCTTCGGTGCCTTCTCCTCTTTTTTGTGGAGCTTGACCCCGGGTTTGCTTCGGCCATCAGCGTGGTGGGTGCCGAGTCGACGACCACGTTTGGTTGGTCGATGACCTTGGGCGGGCCAGTCCTCGGCGTGAGTCCCGCCTTCTTGTTGCGGGCTTCCCGCTTGTAGATGGGGCACGCCGCACTGCAGGCTGGATGCGGGCCTTGGCAGTTGGCGCACGTGGGTGGCTCCTCCTTTGGTCGAGGGCAGTTGTGCGCCTGGTGCTCGCCACCGCATCGCACACAGGCTAGGCGCCTGTGACAGTTCTGGGAACTGTGGCGGAAGCCTTGGCAGCGGTGGCATTGAGAGGGTCCTTTCTTGCCCCTCCAGGCCTCTATGACGACGCCTGGCATGAGCAAGACCTCATCAATGTTGTAGGCCTTGGCTGCGGTCGGGCTCTTCTCCACTTCTGCGAAGAAGATGCATCCGGGTCTGCTGGTGCGAGCACGGATATGCTTCGCAAACTTGACTGGCACTCCCTTGCTAGTCAAGTCCTCCACAATTTCTTCCGTGGGAGTATCCGCAGGTAAGCCCCGGATAGCCATTTTCAAGGGCTTCTGGTGCGGTGGGGCGATGGCGTAATACGGCGCCTTGTCCTGTCCGAGGTCATCCAGGTGAGCCTGAATGACTCGGAATTCAGCGTCTTCTTTGGGAGTGAATTTAAAACCCTTCCCAAAGGGCCTCACGCTGGGTGGGTGACCGATTTTGGCGGTCAACTCCTTCATGTGGGACGTCCAGTTCTCCAGACGGTCCACTACAAGGATTGGTTGTCTCCTTGTGGACGTCTGGGTAGTGGGCGCCTTGGAAGGGCCTGGTGTTGTTATGGGCCTCGTTTTTGTTGTTATGGGCCTCTGAGTTGTTGTTGTGGGTTTTTGGGGTGGTGGTGCGGCAAGTACAGCTGCTGCTGTCCTTGGCCTGGGTGTAGGCGTAGGGGCCCGTTCGACTTCCAGTATAACTGGGGTCGGTTCGGGCGAGGTGGAGAGGACTTGGACGTCCATCTCCTCGCTATCCCCTTCCTCGGAGTCCGAGGTTAGGGCAGCCTCTATGGTCGTCCGCTTTGCCGCTTGTGGCTCCGGGTCTTCTTCCCGCCTCCGTTTACCTGGTATAGGCAAAGGGGTAGGCGGCAGTGATGATCCCACCGCTGTCAGGATGTGAACATCCTGCGCAGTGAGGTCCTCCTTCCTCTTCTCTCCGATGTGGACTTCCATCACTCGGAAGTAGGCCTCCAACCAGCGCTGCAGACCCTGCGACATTTCTCCCTTCTCTCGAAGGGAGTTGAAAATACTCAGGTCGCCCTGGTATTTTTGTCGCTGGTCCTGCAGCGCTGCGTCGGTCGAGCCTTTCTCTTCGCTGCTGGTGTTCTTGATGTTGCTGGATCCGTCCTCGTGGCGCCTTGGCATGTTTGCCATCACCGTAGAGGTTAGGGTCGGAGACCCCACCCCGCGGCGAAGGTTTACACGCTGGCTTTCTCGGGGAAGGTATTCGCCTCCGAATGTACAAGTACAATTCGGGTGCAAATAATAATATTCAACAAATATTAAATATTAAAATAAGCAGTGTTAGGGGCGCCCGTACGATGGCGGTCGGAGCGCAAGCACGTCCGTTCGCCACGACAGTCCGAAACACTCTGTTTAAGTAATAAATTTCCTTGTCTATATTTATAACGACCTGATATTATATTTAAATTTTTACTATTAGACTCTAAACTAACTAGAATTTAATACCCCCTGAAAATCAATCTAGCCATCAGAAAAAAGCTGGTGATCATCAAACGCCGGAACATATTTTCATACTTGATTTGTAAGAACCATCTACAACTTTTAAACAAACATCAAAATCAGTTCATTCGTTTAGGAGCTTCAATGCCACGATGTTGTCAGACACATGTACACAGACAGTCACGTCAAACTTATAACACGGAGGTTAAAAGTTTAATTGCAATTGTTTATTTATTAGGTTAAAGTATCATGCATCAAGCCAGATACAGTTATAACAGAAACAGTGAAAACGCTAGAAATTTTTGTAATAAGGTTGGTAGATACTGAAGCGCTCTGAAGTGAATCTCATACAGTTAAATATATAAAACACACGCCATATCTCGCCTATATTCAATATGATAACCACAAACAAAGTGATTTAGAGTATCAGATGGAAACAATAGATGTCTCTGAGACCTTAGTTATTGAATTTACATAATATCTACAACGTGCTATATCGGAACTCGGTTCAACAAAACATAGTGAAATTATAAATTTCACCGCAATAATCTTTTAATAATAGGGTGTAGGTGGGTTAAGCTGTGTTCGCTTTTGGGGATATGTATGTACTTTTGGAATAGGAGTTTCAGTTTAGGTAATCGCTCAACTTTCATTAGTTTTAGCAGATTAGTTCTTTGTAAACAGGAAAACTACTGTATGTTTGATATAAAAACCCTTAAATTGAGTAGTATATTTTCAATTATTTAGAAGTCTTATTAGGCATCATTTTTAACAGGCATTTTTTATAAATATACTTACGGTTAAATTACAATTTAAATTGAATTGTGCAACGGCAATTATTACAATCTCAAAACTAAATCTTAAAGAAAATTAAAACAAATTAATTATTAATTAATTATTAGTCACATTTTGCTAACACTCATTCTAAAGTCAATACCGTCAAAGTAACCCGAAATTATACATAATAAACAATACCGATAATAACAACTTTGGTCAGCCCTGGCCGTTCGGAGGGTAGTCGCAGGTTAGCACCTAGCCTACGATTTAATACGGAACTTGGATTAAGTGAGGTTTAGTTGCGGGTCGGCCACTGCCCGAGACAGTCCTTTGGTCAGCTAAAACCCTTGCTTTATGAAACTATACGTAGAATTGAATATTAATTAAATGCGATAGGTGAGGATATATTTTAGTTAAATAACTGGCTGATTGTTTATTGTAAATACAAAGCATGTACACAATTTATTAAAGAAAATAATAAGGATTTGTTTTGTAATATTGCTTACTCTATTCTTAAATCTAGTTATAGCGTAAAAACTAATGTGAATTTACTAGTTTTTCCCAGTCAACATGCACTATTTTAATTCATATTAAATGACTAGCTATATACTAGTTTTCGTATGAGAAGAGTTTGATTCTGAGTTCTGAGTTTGCAATCAAACTCAGAACTCAGAATCAAACTCTAAAATACTTATATGAATAAAAAAACATATTAGAGACGCTTAATCATGGAACTTAGCTTGTTGTTAAGTGTTCAAGAATTATTGATATTTTACTCGTTATGAACTGACTGCACTGATTGCTTGGCATGCATGCATGGTTATTGATCCTGACTGTTATGCCAGAGTCCGCGGGTTCGATTCCCACTCAGGACAAATAATTGTGTGATTAGCATGACCAAGTTTTGTGTGCATGGTGTGTATCTATGTATGTATGTATGTATGGTAAATTTATCTATAATATTTATCTATTTAGGAATATATAAGTATGTTATCAGTAGTACCTTTGCAAAAGGTACGCTGTTTGTAGTTTGGTTAAAAATGCTAATTACATCATAGTTATTATTCAAAATAAAATCGATCCTAAAATAAAAACATTGTTATTGCAAAAGAAAAAAGAAAAAGAGTATTTAATGAACAGCAACATATACACTACTATGAACATGGTAATATAATATTCTAATATACCAAAAATATAGAACATAGAACCTATATGTTCTATATCTATCACCAATCTTCAAAGTCGTACAAATCTGCACAAACTTAGTTACAGCGTTCATTAGCTTGCTACATAAAATATCAATTAGACAAACCGACACACCGAACTAGCTGAAGGTTTTTTTCTACTTTATCAACCAATGGCTCTTAGTAGTATTATACAAAACTGCTCAAAATAGGCATGTAATGTAGTAGGATGTAGTCTGAGAAAGTGAGGCTTTATGAAACCCAACTCCCTCTCTCCTCTTTCCTGTCCCCTCATTGACCCTCTCCTATTTCCTATCTCCCCACCCCCACTCTTCTTTGCGCGGCGGGAAGCGCACATAGGACTTTTGAGTTGCAGATGTACATGTACGGCGGCTGTCACTTACCATCAGTCCGTTCCGTCCGACCCGTCAGTTCGTCTGTCCCCATATATTATAAAATAAAAAATAAATAACAGATTCTCAGGTATATTACGAATGAATTTGACACTTTTTAACAACTAATTATTAATCGCCTATTTAACTGTGAGAGTTAATAATTATAAGCCATGTTAAACAAACAACAAAATAACTAATTAAATTTCAAATAAAACGATTTAGGAGCATTAACCAAAGAAATATACCAAAGAAATTTAAATATATATATATTTTTTAAATTAATTTAAAAGATACAACCCGACAAAGAAGATCGCTGAAAATTCTTCTCTTCAGTGACAAGAGGCAACCAGAATTCTACAAATAATTTTAATTGATAAAAATTTCCAGTAAATGCTGCAGAGTTCATCCGATCACTTGAAAAGAGTTTACTGTACAAGTGCCTTGTTCGCCAGGTTTAAGAGTAAGTAGTGAATTAGAACTTTGTTTTAACGGACATGACCGCCTGGCTTAAATAGTACTAGAGCATTGTAAGCTTCAACAAGCTTAAGTCAAGTGCAACTTATAGAAATTTTATCCAAAAACTTATTTAAAATTTTTCAAAAAATATGTATATGAAATGTAGCACGATTAGTCCAAAATCTGTGTGATCAAAGGTTTTGGTATAATCCTGTATTATTTTAAGAGTTAGGAGACCCTAATATTAACTGTACATCTAGTTTTCATATTAAGATGAAATAAAAACAGACGCAGTATCTATATACTCTCTGCAATTATACATGTACAGCCAGATTTTTGGCAACCGAGTCATAGAGACAATATATTCTTTATTTTTTACATCATTCGAAGAACATAGTTGTGCAATGGCTAATACAGTTAATAATATAATTTACTTTTCAACCGACTTTAAAAAGGAGGAGCTTCTCAATTCGACTGTTTTTTTTTTTATGTTTGTTAACCAGAACTTTCGCCTGCGTGAACTGATTTCAACGATTTTTTTTTATTTGAAAGCTGGTGCTACCCTTTTAATTTGGTCTAGTTCTGACAATGGCATCCATGAGAAAACCATATATGTCTTAAATTTGCATTAAGCATGTGCGCGACAAATGGACGAATAACTCAATATCACACCAACCGATTTCGATGATTCTTTTTTTATTGGAAAGGATGTACTTCAACGGTAATTAGATGAGAGTTTGGTTAGGTTCTGTGAGTGGCATCCATGAGAAAACTGTACAAGTCTTAATCGCCGCCTTTTCACAATACGTTAAATCGTGAAACGAGCAATTTAAAAACTAATTCGCAATTTGCGTAGTATCACTTAAAGATTCCTTTTTCGAATAAGTCGGCGGAAAAATGGCACAAAAATAAACACACATAAAAAAAAGATACATGCTGTTGATTACAGAACTTCGCCTTTTTTGAAATCGGTTAAAAACTAAGTGCCTACAGAGAGAACAGTTGACATATCTGTCTCTAAAATAGAACTTTGGTCCCAAATTAATTGATGAAGACAAAGAAAGCAACCATATTTATTGGATTCCATTTGCATTTGTTTTAAAAATATAATACACTTAATGACAAATAATATCCTACTCTAAGCCTATAGATAGAAAAAAAATCGTTAAATTGAAATTAAACTGTAAGTTTCAGTAATATAACAAAGGGGACTGACGTCATTCGACGCTCACATGCTGAGGCTCACGACATCACGCACACAACAGATATGCTTACAATCAAATTCTATGCTTTCGACTATGTTTGAAACATTCGACTATGTTTGAAATATCTTTGAGCTCTATATTAAATATTAAAATAATATTGCTCAACTAGGTACATAAGTATAGTTTAAAATGACAATAAATAAACACAAAAAGTCAAACTATTCTTAATAAAGGCAGCTTGTTTAGAATCAGTAATTAAACATTTAATTAATATATCGAATATGTTATTTTCAAAAGTGGTATATAAAAATTAATTCATATGATTATGATAGTGACAGAACCAATATAAGTGAAGATTATAACCTATTGTAATAGTTTATACTAAAAAAAAATATATTGAAAAATGTTAGACATTACGTATCACATACCTCTTCTAATATGTTCTATGGAAATCAAGAAGCATTAACAATGAACCGTGAGACGCGTGTACTTACTCGGAGTTAACGTAAGTATTCACTAAAAGACTCATCCGAACCCCGCCCCTAAGAACGCTGCCTTAATTAAGTCTGCGTTGAAAACACGTACGAACTTATAAGTAAGCATATAAAGTTCTACTTGATTATGTTTACAGAAGTATATAGCGTGGTATTAAATTCAAGTAGAAATCAGAACAATGTATTTGTACAATGTATTTTGATTTGTTTCAACAAATCCAATAATAATTAACCAAAAACTTTATACAATCAAAAATATTTGTCGTTGTGGCTTGTAGTGGCCTGTAACACTAAGTGCACGACGCTGATTAGCTAATTAAGAACGGAGGAAACGACAACCAATGTCAGCCTGGGGTGCGAGGAAGTGACTACCAACGGGCAAATATCCTCGCGGGTTCAGGTCGCTCCTAGAAACATGTGAACGTCCCGAAGGAGCTAGGTTGGCCCAACTAGTCAACCTGTCGGTACGCATAATGGACCGCTCAAGACCCTTAACAATACCAATGTATATTATACTCTTTTTATTTACTGTTGTACTCTCATAACCTTTCTTTCTCAATGCAGAAAAATACTTTAAATGAATAAATTGCAATTCAAAGCTGTTTTAGTCAGTTCGGATTTAGTTACAATATTTTCTTAGCAAGTGCAGTGCAAATATATTTCATTTGGTAGTTTCGTAGTAAATAGCCTTCAATTCATACTGTTCAAACAAATATAAGGCGTTTTAAAAAAATACAGATGTTCTCAAGCCCAGGTACTATTGGATTTGCGTGTTGATGGAAGGTTCATTCGTGAGCGATGATCTGTTTAGATTGGATAAGTCGTGGCGTGACGGATGCTGAAACCTAGCAAATACGATGTCGTGCCATCATTCAATGTTACCTTTTGTTTACAATATATTTACAACATCACATTGTGCTATATGGAAAAATACGTAGTATTCATTAATTTATTGTGAACTTTAATGCGTTCACATATTGTTTGTCTGTTTACGTGAACCCTATGTTCTTAATGAACAAGGTGATGACGCCTGTCAGTGAGGATCCATTCAATTAAACATATTCCGAATTCAAATAAATTTCAAATCGTCAATAATTTCTATAAAAATTGCTAAAAAGAAACGGCAAACACGTAATTCTGAAGCAATAAATATTATCTACTATATTCACCAGTACTACATACCTTTGCATAGTTATAATAATATCTAACTGTCCTTACAAAGCTCACAAATATCCAAACTTTACGTAAGCAACCTCACAACTCCTAGACAATCCAATTGTCCTAACTAAGCAGTAACTCAAAAATCAAGTTTGTTTGAGTTTAATTTAGAGAGTCGCCTTGTCGGGTCGATGCAGCTAACACCTACGGTGGGCTGCTAATCCCCTTACGAGGCTCCCTTTACTTTCACCTGACCAGGACAGACGGTCTAATGCTGAATTAAATAATGGCAAAACACTGAATGAGTACCTCTTATGAAAAATAATACTATCTTGTCATTTCATTTTGTTACTCTTACCGTGCTGAACTTTCATACATTGTAAAATTTTATATTTACATCAGTAGTGTCATAAAAGAACTAAGTTAATACTTTAAACGAATTAAATGAATAATAATGAGAACAATTTAATAGAGTTTTCATCCATTTTCATAATTTCCCTATGTTGTTCTTTCGTACTTCTTTCTTCTTCTTCTCCTACCTACCCTTTTCTTATACTTCTTTCCTATTAGTGATAGTACAAGTATATGAATGCAATGATGTTATGATTTCTCTCTAAGTCAGTGAATCTTAAGCTGACCCAAAAAGGAAGATAAAATTATAATATTTAGAAAAATAGTTACATATATACATATGTACTTAGGAGCAGCAGTTAGACAGCTGAGTTCTTTAATTGACATGAAGGGATGGATTTCGACTTCCGATATGTACATTAAAATACATAGAAAGCATTCCATTGCCCTTTTTTTATGTTTTTCCTATATATTAATACATTAGTATTGTACAATCGATCTTATAATATTAGGAAAAGTACAAAATTTTAATGGAACACCACATTTTATTGAGAAAACTGAACATTGGCCACCTCCATGAAGTCAAGACTTAATGCACGTAATTGCAACTAAACATTATGAGACACTCGTATGAGTGATTCACTCATATAGTGCTTTTCACGCGTATTACGAAACAGCAAGGGGTAGTTATAAGCAGGTATACAATGTAAGTAAGCTAAGCCGCGTGTATCAACTGACCGCTCCGTCTAGGAAGGTAACACGACCTAGCCTGAGACGCACAGGGCTTACGTTTAAGCCCCCTAGCCTTTATTATGCTCTACTTTAATACTCAGATTTAACTTTACTACAACTTCCTGTTAACTGCATATAGTTTATACCACCTTCCTACAAATATATTTAAGCAAAATGAATCTATTTAATTTCTATAAAGATACTACGATTATTGCTTTGTCCAGCATTTAATAGTAGTATGATACCTAAAATTGTTAAAAGTATACGATGTTGATGATATCAATATAATGAAATTGACCTTTGACCACGGTTAAGAAATCAAAGTGACAAACTGCTAAATCAGAGTTGATTTTTAGTTGTACGCATTATATATACAGCCGCAGTTGGTATATATAATTTTGTCAATTAGAAGAAGAACAGCTCTGGCAAGAGATTTGTGCAATAACAACAATATGATCTTTTGTTGTAGCTTCTGTCAGCTATAAATACCTAGATACATGATACTGTCAGACTCTTTCACAGATGTGATAAGTAAGACACAATTATCCGTACAATCATAACAATAAGTCTAATATTGCTTTGTTTAACACATTAACTCCTAATTTATAAATCTTACTTAATTAGAAAAAAAAATAAAATAATTAAAAAGCAAGCAAGCAGTCGCAGTTTTTTATGCGTATTCTTTCCATATTTATTTAAATTAAATAGGGAAATTAAAGCTTATTCTCGATACCTAACATCATTGCCTGCCATTATCCTTTAGAATGACATACCAGCCCATTTTCACCACAACAAGTAATCGCAGACGACTTGCTACTGACACAGATACAAAGTTTTACTCGTCCTTAATATTAAAACATTACAATAATCAATATCATGCGATACACATTCCCTTTTAAATTATCCTTAGAATGTTTCTCATAAACAACAATGGGCAGTTGTTCTTGTATTTGTTTCTACAAATCAATTTCCATCTGTACTTAGTAGAATGATATTGTACTGCGGTTGTACTGCCTCGTACAATACGACTCAAGATAAGGCTAACAACAATTGTGAAGGCGTTACAGCTGTCATAGGGCGTGTTTGTGGGTTTAATTAAGAAACTCGGTTCATCCCCTCCGAGGGCATTGGCCCAAATATTTGACACTGTTTTGCTAATGAATTTAAATGAGTGGATTTTGAGACAGTTTAGCAAGACCTTACACCTCGGTTTGCTTTTTAATTATTTTATTATTTGTCTAATTAAGTAAGATTTATAAATTAGGAGTTAATGTGCCTAACAAAGCAATATTAGACTTATTGTTATGATGGTACGGATAATTGTGTCTTACTTATCACATCTGTGAAAGAGTCTGACAGTATCATGTATCTAGGTTTTTATAGCTGACAGAAGCTACAACAAAAGATCATATTGTTGTTATTGCACAAATCTCTTGCCAAAGCTATTATATATACCATATGCGCTTGAAAAACACAAAACATGCCATACATCTGTTCACAAACACAACAGGTGGATATATGTTTATTAAACTCCCCAAAGTAGGTAATTAATTCAATCTCACATAAGGGTGAGGTTAGAAGGAAACGTCATCATTATCTTAACGGTTGCTGAGGCAACATTATATGAATGAATGTCGTGTGCCATTCGCGCTTTTGTGCCTCCCCTCGTCAATCGGTAACACATTTACCCACTTACGGCTGGATGAAAACTTGCAAAACGAACACCATTGTTAAGAATGCTACAGATACAATGAGCTGTCGCGATGTCATGCTTATCGACTGGTGCGCGTCAAAGAAGTTCAAAAGCTCGGTTTAGACGTTCGCTATCGGAGTCGTTTGTCACTTTACACCGGGAGCTGTGATTGTCTCCACATAACAAATGGCCTTTTTGAGGTCTCGTTTATTACCATTTTAATTGACATCGTGAAATATATACTGAATCTTCATATCGCTAAGTGTGCGAATGCTGTGCGACTTCGTGTCTTTGTTCAAAGAAAACAATTCACTTACATTTGTAAATATTATTATCAGAGCATAATATCTTCCAGAAAGTAGGTAGTAGATCTGATGTAAGTTATGTCGCCATGTTCATGTTAATGTTACATGGTTTTATTTAAAAGTACGTAACAAGCATAATAGTGACTTACCAATTGTAAAGAAAATAAATACTGTGAGCTTAGGAGTTCAAACAAGTGTAACGAATTATTAATTACACCTTGAAAATATTTTTCTTTGTAGTCCACGTCACTTAATTTTTTTATAGTGCTTTGAAAAAGTCAAATATGCAAAATTAAGAAATAAACGTTTTCAAAAAAAGAATATAAAAATCATGAATTCCATTGACTACACTTTGTAAACCCTCATATATAGAGGACTTACGGAATGGCATACCTTTCAGTTTGTCCAGGTACGTGGGTATAGCACACCACTACAAAACAATCCAAATACCTCAAAAGCTTAATAATTTCAAAACATCATCTCTCGCTTTTCATGGTTAATATCATAGCCTAATTTTCAAACACCACTATAATTGTTATAGTTACAATAAATTTATAAACTTATGTCAATGTTAGTGAGTCGGTGACTATATAAATTTCCTAATTACAGTCTACGACATGTAGCACGTAGCAAGTAAGAAGGTCTACGACTTGACGTAACAATGTGCGTTTAAGTATTAATCCCATTTGTGTAATAAAATCTGTGCCTTAGCCGAGGCAAGGCGTGATCCGGCCGTGAAATGCTTGCCTCCGACGATAATCCTGTTAGGTTAAGAAGGTTTCTACATATTACGTGCTCTGCTTCGCCTTAAGGATTAAAACGAGGTGTACGCATAACTCGATACGTGCTGAGGGAAAAGGTACCCTCCTTGTATCGATATTACATCAGCATATAACAACGGATACTGTGAAGTCTACAAATTTATAGGTATTCATTTAGCAGCGGGCTAGTCGAGCCAGGCTTAAGCGATTACGGCACGGCAAAGATGCAACGTAGATTTACAATAAAGCTTGCCATGACAAGGTGGTCATCGCAAGCCCCTAGATCTTTACGCCGGACAATGAAGACAAAGGACCTTTAAATTATTCAGTCAAAGCAAAAGCGACCTTAACATTTGGTAGGAAAATACTAGTTGTAAATATTTAAGTTTGCGCGTCAATGTTGAGTTTAGACGAGTAGTTGTATGAGAGAGGAATCGGAGAGCGTCTGGGAGGCTAAACCTGCCCGTCGGGCAGGGGGTCGTCCATAAATAATTAATCTGCACCGATGTGCGTCCGACGGTTAACTAAATCTTGCGGCGGTTTAGGAAACTGGCCGTCGGGGATACCTCAAGAACGAACATTGTTTCTTGTTTCAATCCTTTTGTTAGATCCATTAGATGCCTTTCGTATTAACATTGGTACTGTACCCTAAAGTTCAAACTGTGAAATCACTACTACTATTTGGCATTTTACCCTTCTTCACGGAAAGTAACCAGGGCCGTTCTCGAGAGTCAGACATGCAATTTTATTTTAAAACGAATATTTTTAGTTTCTAAATCCATGGTAATTATTGTTATGTCACATCTAATACTCTGGACCTTACTCTGAATATGAATAAGATTACTCTGAAGTTTAAATAAATTGACCAGGCAATCTATAGTTGCGGTGACGTGTATTAATCTGTAACTTTAAATATTCTTTAAATACTTCAAATAATTGTTAAGCAATTTTATGAAATACATAAAGATATTTAATTAAATTTGAATGTCAATTGAATAATACTGAGGCTACAACGAACAGGCCCAAACGAATAAGCAAACATAAATTATTTTGCTATTACAAATATATTTTAAACACGGACCGTAATCAATTAGAGCAAGAGCCCACGACGGCCAGACCTTCGTTATTTTATAAAAGCTGAAAGTTTTTCTGTGCATGTCTCCTATACAGGTAAGAACGACCAGCGACTATAGAGTTTGGGTTGTGGTTACTTGGGCAGGTTACAGGTATTAAAGGTGTATAAAATAGTATCTTAAATTCGTTAAAATGTAAAGCTCAATTTTTTTAAATTTTCTTTGGGGTAACTTTAGAAATCTCGTCATCCATTGCCAGACACTTCTGACAGTTGCTACCCCCTGCCAGACACCCCTAAACTTTAATTAATTATAATTATACTTTCGTCATAGTATAAAAGCTAAATTTTATATATGTTACTTGGGGACCTATAAAAAAATGTTACCTCAATAGCCGGACAGTTTCAATGGTTTTACATCTTACCAGACACATTGAAGTTCAAGCGGGTGCGAGTGAGATAGTCATCGTCGCATCATCTGTTATTTTGTGAACAGTTATGCGTACATTGATTTGTTTTGTTTGTTATAAAAACAAAACAACATAACATAACATAACATGCATCACCTTAAAAGTGATTCGGTTGTTCGGATGCTTACGGGTACTGGCAATAATTTAAGATATGTAAACCTAACCAAAATACATGCAGAGTGTTATTGGGACTGTTAATTTGTCAAAGCTTACCTAGACTTCATGCCATCACAGGTTGTGATTTTAATCCTGCGTTCTTCAGAAAAGGAAAATTAAAACCATACAAGACATCAAAAAAATATCCCGAGCGATCAACAGCGAATTAATTAAAAATTTAGATCATCAACAAAACATCTTTTAGGTGGCATCTGGCAGGGGGTAGCAATTGTCAGAAGTGTCTGGCAATGGATGACGAAATTTCTAAAGTTATCCCATAAGAAAATATAAAAAAATTGAGCTTTACACTTTAACGAATTTAAGATACTATTTTATACACCTTTAATACCTGTAACCTGCCCAAGTAACCACAACCCAAACTCTATAGTCGCTGGTCGTTCTTACCTGTATAGGGGACATGCACAGAAAAACTTTCAGCTTTTATAAAATAACGAAGGTCTGGCCGTCGTGGGCTCTTGGGCCAAATGGACTGAATGCGAAGGGCAATGGACTGTGATACGCTAACTGATGATTTGCATCAAATACTGCTATTTAACGTGAGAGAGCCATGCTTCGGTACGTATGGCCCATACGTACCGAAGCATGGCTCTCTCACGTTAAATCTCTCGACAGGAGTATTACCAGGGCCTCACACAAAACCGGCTGTTAAACAAGCTTGCATTGTGTGACCGAGTGAGTGAGGTTACCGCAGGCCCAACCCCCTTTTCCTTCCCTTCCTTCCTTACCCATCCCCTCCTCCCCTTCCCCTACCCTAAAAGGTGGACAGCACTCTTGTGACTTGAGTTGCAAGAGTTCATGGGCGGCGGAAGGCACTTACCATCAGGTGACCCGTCTGCTCGTTTATTAAAATAAAAATAAAACTGCTATTTCATCAGGTATTTTTACTGTAGCTTAAGAAATTAGACTATTACACACTTATTTTCAATATTTCCAGAGCTCCGTGTGCCAGTGTTTAAGTTTATTTTAGTACTTTATAATTTCAACAAGCTTTCTTATGTTTATCTCAATATTTTAGCGGTTATTATAGACAAACAGTAGACATAGTGAGAAGCCGTACTAGCGAGCAACAAGCAACGTCTTGCGGCGGTCGGATCGAGGTGCGGATTAGGGCAGCTTTACTCGCACGACTAGTCGCCTCACCCGACACTGTTCGCTTAATCGTTCCTATAATATTGTTCATTGTAAATAGCGTGTGATATTTCTTAAGAATATTGAATTTACGCTGTACGCTGTAGTGGAAGGGGGTGGTCATGTCTCCTGGGGGCATGCTGGCGCCGACAAGTGTTAGAGTGGAGGCCACGATTAGTGCCGCAATCGTTGCCGCTTCTTGAGGGACGCCTTCAGATTTTTAGACTGATGATATTAAATTGTCCCTAGGACGTGAAAATATTTATAAACTCTCCATACGTACATATAGTAACTACATACATATACTTCTCTTCTACTTCCCGTATATATATATGAAAGCGTTTAATATTGATTTGAGAGAAAACATTACCCAGTATTCAAGCAAAGCGTTTTATCAAGATAATAGGAAGAATGTAGAAGAATTAGAATAAATTGTCCATATATAAATTTTAAATGAAATCAAGCATTCCGTCAATTTAGCAGAGCTCTTGAATATTTATTTAAATATACGGTTTTACTTACATGTGTATTTGGGGGATACCCGACTATTTTTGGTCGCGACAGGAGACCTTTCTCAAGGAATACGTCGTACAGCCGCGACGGTACCGGACGTTACACAAGTTTTTATTATAACAGCTAGTAAATGAATAGGTATACCCGTTTTTATAATACATTTTTAAACAATATTTTTTGTTCTTCGTTTTAAAACTTTATTACCGAAACTTTACTCTTTAGTGTTTTTGTTTTGTTCTTAGAATAATGATATATGAATGAATGTATGATATGAATAACTATATAATTTAAACTGAATAAATATTTAAATTTATTAATTTATGAAAGCATCCTCCAACTCAATAGAAACTACCCTAAAGAACAATACCAAATGCTGATAGAGATAGCGAAGGAAAGTTGGTATTCCTCACTTTACTAATCTGAGTATACTCCCCCAGCCAGATCAACCATATTAAACAAACACACTACATATGTTATCGGACTTTAAATAAACAGAATTTGCATAACTATTAATACGCACAATTCTCAATCAATAGGTGCCGAAATAGCGCCCAAATATCCCACGCAGTTAATGAAAGCATTTGAAAAGTTAAAAGCCTGTTTAGGCCGTGGCCACGCTCGCCGACTAATTAACGTCGTGCAGTAATACCGCGGCTAGTGTGAACGAGGACTTAGGGGCATTATCGGCTAAATTGTACTAATGTTTAGTTGTGGCTTCAATGGTCATTATGATGTGAGATACGAATTGGTTGTGACTTGCAAAATACACTACTGCCGCTACTGGTATATTGTCAACTGTATACATTTATAATGGTGACTATACTGTAAAATACTTTCTGATAACTTTAACTTTACCAAATTTAATTATATGCTTCTTATTAGAGATGAAACGGCCCTTATTCGGTATCGGGCCCATCCCACAAAAAGTTTACTACCGGATATATATACCGGATAGTGAGCTAGTATCCGGTCGGATAGTGGATAGTAAATTTAGGTACTTTAAGTATCGTTACAAATATAATAGATACATTTTTTATTTTACAAGCAAGTCATAGTATGGGATACCCATTTGAATTGAATAAGTAAGATTAATTTTGGTTAAAAAATTAAGGAAAAAATAGTAAAAAAAAATGCAAGGTACTTCGTAGCCGTTCAACGGGTACTGAAGGACTCTTCTAGAATTGCTTATAAAACTACAATGCATTCGTTTGTCTTGCTTTCAGATTCTACAACCCTTACGTAGTTTGCCTAAATCACTTATTTAGACAAACTACGAGTTTGATGAGTGACATCGACTTAAACAGTTGAATTTTGTTTTCGAATTCAGCTTACAACAATAATACATGTGTGAAACGATTTACTTAGTTTCATCCTTTTCCATCCTCTCTATACCCTATATAAGTAATTACCGTATCCAGCCCAACAACTATCCGTATCATCTCTATCTTATCATAAAATGCAAAATGTTTAAGTTATTTTATTTTCGACATCATTCATTCACTATGTACTATGAATTAAAATCTGAAATAAACGTTTATTATTACTAAAAGATGAGAAATAATAAAATCCTCTTAGGACAGATATTTTAAGTTGCATATATTTCCTACATGCGCTGTGCGCACATATGTATATACGCTCACGCCTATATCCACTAAGGGGTAGGCAGACGTGTATAACATACCCACAGATTGTCATTTATAATTTGATCTTACTAACGTAATAGGGGACAGGACTGTTGCCGCTACATATTTCAAAACTATATACACATATATTGCATACAACTAACGAACGACGAAAAACTAGAATGACGTTTAATTTACATGCAACGGAGTTGGATTTCAATAAAAAAAACTCATAAAACAATATAATCACAACCGCTAGTAGACCGACACAATTAAAAACAACTGTCTAAATGCCGGATTACCCTAAAATTGTTCGCGCGGTAGGCTTTCAAACGAATCGTATTTGTAGCGCAGTACAGACTCAATTTAGTAATTAATTTTACCGCGTGAAGAGCTCTAAATGCACTAGAAACTATAATCCGCATTAAAATAGGAAATACTCGACTATTCGCTTTGCCATTAAATATAATTTTGGCTTCTAAACGCGAAACATAATTATGTATTTTACCAAATCCGATGTGCACCGGACATAAATGCACTACAGTTTAATATCGTCATCTTTTCAATTCATGAAAGTACTGTTTAAAGTACATTTAGAATTTGTCACTGGAAAGGTTCTTAAATTCTATTCACTGTAAACTAAGCGCAATTGCATACATAATATATATAACTAAACAAACATCGTGTTTATTCGTAAGTAGTGCACTTTGCGAACGACAATCCACCGAGAGTAAAATTATACGAGCGATCATTTTCATTTGCTTCCCGACCGCTCAATTTTTCGCATAACGCACCGTTCAATGAAAACACAAATTAATCTGCTCATTTTTTGCATACAATTTTATATTATTGAAATCAAATATCTGAAATACGATGCATTTTATGACGCATAATCCCTTGTCCAGCGACAATCATGAATTACTTTTGTCCCAATTGAATTATTTCATCATATTTATAATAAAAATGTATTATGAATTATTTATTATTATAGCAACACGTCAAGGTAATCCTTAAAAGGACTGATATCGTTTTGTTTACGTGTGCTTTAATTGAGTTCAATGAAGGTGCGCCGTGAAATCCGAAATCAATATAGGAGAATATAGAAACAAGAGTGCGGGCGAGGCCTGTGTCGACGCGATATCCAACACGGGTTCGGATTAAGCGACGTCAAATCCGGGATTAAGCGGTCCGGGATAAAGAGGACCCCGGGATCGGCTCGAGCTCGGTCAGCGGGATTTAGCTGGGCAATAAAAGTGTCTGCAGCCGATTTAGACTGAGCCCGTTGGCAATTCGGCGCGGCTACCAATTGCTAGGTAATTTCGGCGTGCGAGCGAGATCTGTCCGCACAAAGCCGTTCTAATGCCCGCCAATGGGATTAGCCGAGTGTCGTGTGGTCTTTACAATTTATTGGATGGAATCAGATATCTGAATTAAGAAATAGTTTCATAATATCTTAAGGTAGACTATAATAATTTGTATTGTTACACAGACAGTACCTCTATAATAAGCATCGTATCAAAAAGTAGTTTTAACATCTATCTAGTTTCTACTATCTGAACTAAGCGATGTTATTACCAAATTGAAATAAAATTATTAGCAACAATGTATTGTTACGTTCAAGTAGCTAGCATAGAAGTAAATTGTTTTGCGTAAAAGATAACATTTGACGAACACTATTATTTATTTTTTTAACATAATCCCACTCGTTTGCAATGAACGTCGTTCATCTACTATAGGGGCCCCTCGATAATCCGGATTGGAGATTCATTAGGGCGAGATTATACTCTATTGAAATCTGGCTTAAGCGGGCACGAACGGAACGGATCGTGAACCGCGGCGAGCGAGCAGGAATTCATACAATGATAGATAGCATCTCTCATATCAATGAGACGGCTGAAATTCACATCTGTGTTTTAATTTAAAATTTGGAAGGCAATTTTATAAAAGCCTTACTTTGTTCTAAAACTTATGGTTACTTTGTTGTGCGTGCAAAACAAAAAGTGCCAACAAGAAAAAAATGCAGCATGTATGTGAGGGATAATGAGGAAATTCGTCCCGCATCAACTTTAAAGTTATAAAAAAAGTGATGAAATATTTCCTCGAATTTGATTTTTAATAGCTTAGATATAATATGTATGTATGTTCAAAGAAGAACAGTTTTTCTTATGTATTTGATATGTTTTACAGAATTGGTTGCGGCTTTGTTGTGACCTAACGAATCTAAGCCTCATTTTCTAATCAAGTACTAAGTCCATAGTATGTTATATATGTATGTACGTAAAATTGGCAACACACCCAAAAACCAGTGATGAATCTTTTTCTGTTATTACATTACACTAATCAATTGATATTCGTGGCATGCTAAAGGAAACCCGCGGTGGTATCATAAAGGCACATTCGCACTAATATTATTGGATAAGTCGTACGTAAAAACATCAAAAGGCACGCGCCAACGGTAAACAAAAATCATAGGCGTATTGACGGCTGAAAATATTGTACGTAATTACTGTGATATTTCATGCGATATTCCTTTGAGATGTTTGTATGTAGCTTGTATTGTGGTGTAAATAAAGGTGTTCAATGATGGGATGACGACAAATAGGAAGAAAAAGAGGGCATTGTATAGATATGTACATCGAGAAAGGTAGCGGTTATTTTTAATAAACCTACAGGAACGTAATAGGCCTACAATAGTAGTAGCCTAAAAAAAAATAGTAGCAGGCCTACAATTAAAATGAGTGGTGTACTCATTTTATTAACTTTAAAGTATAATAGCGTTATGTCATGTATGTAAGTATGTTTGTAAAGTTTAGACTTCTTAAAAATCCTATGACCGCACATCGTACACCGGTGGCTTATCACGTAGAGTTATTGTTTTATTACTTACATATTATTAAAAACAAACGATAACTCCAAAAACATTAAAAAGGGATAAATATATCTTTTTTTTTTTTTTTGAGAAAACCTGCCAAACTCAAAAGTGGTAAT
This sequence comes from Tyria jacobaeae, assembly GCA_947561695.1. NCBI lineage: Eukaryota > Metazoa > Arthropoda > Insecta > Lepidoptera > Erebidae > Tyria > Tyria jacobaeae. The sequence goes on from OX387209.1 coordinate 17,340,600, forward strand.
TAGCAGCGTAACAAAAAAACTGTCACATGTCTCTTAAAAATCACTGCACTGGTCTCGTCAAATAAAACTAAACCCAACTTTTTGACACGAGATATAACTTAAACGAGAAAGAAATAGAAAGAGGAGTGAGTGAATAATAACATAAAAAAACTCAGCACTTAATCGTACTAGAGGCTTATCTGTTTTTGTACTCGTCCAGCCAGGATTATTCGTCGGGTCCGGCTTTATCCGAGAATAAAATATTTATATCCGTACGTAACGAGCTGCCGTACAAACACGGCAACTTTACCGCTTTCAATAATATATATAAGAAAAAAAAAACAAACATTTTTGACTTTTCAAAGCTATATTCTTTATATTGAAGTCAGTTATTACAGTTGTAAGTATAATGCCTGGTGTTTTGAACACCTTAATAATTTAAAATGAGAATCTTTGCCAAACGCCAAGACAAGCATTTTGAATACATTGCTTAATTTTTTAAGGATTTACAATGCATGTTTGTAAATGTCATGTATCGAAAATAACCTACTCCAAACTACATTCATAATCCATAAAGGACTTCAAATATATTTGCGAAAAAGGGAGCCCGTTCTTCCTTTACTTGAAGTATATGTAGGTAGAGTGCCCTCGACAAAGAATACACCGTAGAATACTTTAGCTTAACCGATTTACAATTTTGATAAGAGATATAGAATTCTCTTGGCTTTTATAAATTTATTGCTGTACAGAATTATTACTTAAAAAATACTTTTTGTTAAAGGCAACTTGGCATAGTTTTTTTAATTGAACATATGTGTATATATATATATATATATATATACATATATAGTTTTTTCGCTTTTATGTTAGGCTGCACACTACATTTATTTTATTTCTCGTGTACACAATCATGAAGATGCTCTACTACAAACTAATATCCATAACTTATATAGATTTGGTATTCGGTTGAGCCGGCCCAATCGTGCCTAAGCTTGGCTGTAATCGACAATGTGAAAATCTATTTAAAGTAATATTATTTTAGTGACATGTTCTCGCAACACCGTACGTCATATAATGTAGAGATACGTCGCAGGATACCCGGTTCGAACCAAACGTACTTCCATGAATGTGTGCACCTTCCATCCAAGAGAATCGTTCGTCAACTCTCTAACCCCTACGGTAGGTCGCGGTTTTGCCCTGTGAAGTTCATTGACTACCGAAGAACCCCCGTGTATTTTTTTTTGTGAATCTCAACTCTATTACCTAGAACTTTAAGCTGATTTTGGCATGTAGTATCTAACTCGGTAACTTTCTACTGCAAGCTGAAGATAAGCCGACGGATTAGTTCGGCGGAACGGAAAAAAAGGATAAAAAAGTATAAACTTCAACCCTGATTGAGTTCAATTCTTTTTAATATATGGGATTTGACAACCCTGATGAACATATACTTTACAATGTGTGGATTAAGCATTAATGCTATGAAATAAATCCGCTTTTTATCTAAAGGACGGTTTGTATATAATGGTTGGTTGTATGGGATCGTTATAATCTGTAGTCAGTTTTTATATAGTTTTTTTTTTATTTAGTATTGACATCAATATAAAAAACTTCTAGATTAATGCCTAAAATTATGTCACGAAATAAGAAAACGTTGATAGAGCTAATATTACCAGAATTATCTTATTGTGATACTATACGATATGAATTTTTGATGTAGCATAAAAGCAACGAATAGTACTATACGTATAATATATTAACTAGCTTTGTAAAGTTGTTTTGTCTTAATAGTCTCCGCGGTACAAATACCATAAAAACTAGAGCCTAATAATTTTAGGATGAGATAGCCTTAACATAAATAGCCTTTACGTCGGGAATGCATTAAATAATATGATACTTAAACCCTTGCAAAACTCGCAACAGTAACGTTAAGTCATTTTTGTTTTGCTGCTCTTTCTGTTGTTCTGTTATACCATTAAGGTATCAAGAAATCATACAGTCCACTCTGTGGCAGAGTATAAACATTTGTAAAACTCCTTTTCATATTTTTTTTAGTCAAGATTATATAATATATAATATATAACATATAATAAGGGCAAAGCAGTGACCACGCCGTACTAACGCCTGTTCAGTATCATGTAGGCTGTATTATAAATAAAAGTGAGTGTAAAAAGGACGGAGTGAGAAAATCCCGATGAAGGCACAAACGTGGGAAGGATTTCACCTATCCTACCTTACCATAATCCGCTATGAAAACATACAAAATATATGTGGGTTTATTTGTGTTATACACGAACTGTTTATAAGATAGTAAAGAAATGTGCATATGTGTACATCGTACGTATAGTGTGTGTACGTCGATTGTCATGATATATACTGAGAGAGAAAGAGAGTTTAAAAAGGTTCAAGGACAGACGATCAAACTGTCACCAACGGTGATGGTAAGTGACAACTGCCTTCTATAGACACCCGCAACTCAAGAGTTAGCTGCCCGCCTTTGAGGGCGATGAGGGATTAGGGGATGCGGGGAGAAGGAAAGAAGAGAGGGGTATGAGGAGATGGGAAAGATGAGAGGGGGAGTGAGGGGAGAGGAAAAAGGAAAGGGGAGTTGGTCCTCCAGAAACCTCACTCTTTTCAGGGAAACGCAACGCAAGCCTTACTTCGCACCGGTCGAGCCAGCCCATTCGTCCCTAAGCAAGGCTCTGCCACTGTTTAATTTAGCAGTTATCATTCACAGAAGGACTCGATATTTGATGTCATGTTGTCAATTTTTTTGAGCCACAATAAACAGAGTCCTTTCTTTTTTTGTTCTTGACATCTTTTGTCAGACTGCGATTGTTAGACAATTTAAACTAAGAGTTGAAATGTTAGAGGGCTCCGACTCCTAACATAAGCCAGTATGCGACTCTGAACAGTTCGAGCTGTAGCAAATACTCTAAAACTATCCACATCAGTATTATCGCTTTCTTTACTTTGCCTTTTATTCTTCTCTTCTACCTACTCGTCTCTTTTAATATTCCACTCCAAATTTTCCCATTTAATTTATGTCAAACAAAAATTTCAATTTCCAAAAGTTCCCGGTTACAGTCATACTACTTTATATTAAAATTCTCATGCTATTAACGTATGTCTAAATAATTGCAAATTTAATATCTTAATTTAACATTCTTTTAAATCTAACGGTAATTCTTTATACATATGTTCGAGAGAGCAACTGCGTCACATCTAACGTACAGGCACCACTTGCCGCGGTCCGTCGAGGATAATCCAGACCTCTATCCTGCTCGCACACACTGGTAGCCCCTGCAAATCCTCTCGGCGTCCTTCTCTAATCCCTTATTTGAATCTTATCAGATCTCAGGAGAAACACCGGTAGTGGTCGTAGTTCGTATGTGTGTATATACATATGTATATGTGTTTAAACCTTAGGGTTGGAGAAACTAAACTTAAAAAATAAGTTTTCATAGAAAATACTTATAATATTATACATACCTATTTGTATAATAAAATAAATATAAAATCAATATGTTTTTAAATGAATTGATTGTACTCAAAGTTGGTGCGGTTTAAATTATGTATAACAAAATATTAGACAGGAACATGATAATTAAGGATGGTAGAAAGATATGAAAAATATTTTTTTTACAATTTATCATTACAAGCGAAGCCTGAAGTTACCTAGAGGCAGTTGCAGATAAATGATAGTACACAAGCACAGGAAAAATTATAGTAAACAAGCACATCGAAAATGGCTGATATGAACGACTTATATTAAGTTGAATTAATTATAATTCCTGTTGTAAAGTCGCACATCCCTGAAGTGCGAGTATGCATTAAAGGCACGTCCACACTGAATCCGCGATTAATGGGCTTTGAATGTGCGATTGAAGCCAAATTTATGTATCTACTGCGTCACAAGATAACCGCGACACCACACCAGGGATATCAGCAGCTGCTTTGATCTGTCTCGAACGATCGCCGTTATGGCCGGCCAGGGATTTCCTAATTTAGATATCCTGGATTTTAGCGCTTATGTTACAATTTAATAGATATGTAAATACGTAATTTTAATAAACATGAGCCACAGTGTTCATTTCACCTGTCCCCGAACTGTGCAAGGTTAGACAGAAAATAGTTGTACTTAAGTTTTAAGATTTGTTATTTTATTACGATGTAGCAATCGCATCTTTATTAGTGTATAATGATTATAGGATACAGGAAGGTAATAAGAATTAAAACTGTGATAGATAGATAAGACAAGGTATGATGATACCTACAGATCATATATTTATCATATATGTATGTGTAGCGCACATGTTATCACTTATTTTTAAACGGGAATATTGAAAAAAAAAACTTTTTTCTTTATAATGCTTGATATATGCGTCAAAAGTATACATATACAAAAATTAAAACTTCACTGCCATAACTTAAGAGAAGCTCCAGTATTAAAGGTTTATTTCTAGCCAGTGTAATAAGATAATATTGCTAACCCTTTATAGGGATTAAGATTTTGTTAAGGGCCCTGTCCCTAAAACCAACCAGACGGGCCCCCGCGATTAGGGTGCACGGGGCCCTTTGCCGTTCACTTGTATGGTTTTTATGATGCCCTCAACAATGAGAGGAATTGTCTCAAAAACGAATTTAGATTTACTGATGCTAATGAAATTATTATGTCGGGTATTAAACAGTAAAGGATTGTTTTAAATTTATAACGTGGCTTTGGACGTTTTACCATTTTAGTAAAATACATTATAAAGGGTGCCGTGCAATAGTTATTTATATTTTATCTAGACGATCTTCTTTAATTGAGTGGCGATCTCAAATTTAAAATCAGGGTTCTTGTATTTCTAAATCTGTATAAATAAACGTATAAACTGTAGAATTTCTTGTACCGTAACCTGTACAAGAAATTCTACAGCTTATACGTTATAGTCTTTCAGGAAAGTAAGACTAAAGTCTGGCTATACTTAGTTTTTTTTTAGTTTAACTTAATTATATACAGTACTACATCGTATTCATACAAAAACTAAAAAAAAATCTGTATAATGACTATTATAAAACATTTTGATGCGTCTCATTATCACACCTTAAACTCCCACAACCGAAACCGTATTGATTAAAGGAAAAATTAAAAAAAAAATCAGTACAATAACATGACGTAAACATAACCAGTTAAAAAGTTCTCACTTGACCGTATCCGGAGCACGGGCGGGCAAAGCTACAGCAATCCGCACGCTTCGGTTCGTAAGTCTAATCTTGACAAATGGTCCGGATCATCCGTTACCAGTACGTACATCGGCCATAGTTATTTGTCCACACGACTCCACCGCCACAATTTTTTATCGATTGATCAGAGGCTCAGCTGATTGCCTCTCTCTGTTGTTGCCGACGGATTAATTCACACATGTGAACTCCATGTGCATACACACTGACGTATGTGGTTAACGGCTTTAAAATCAAATTAAAGTCAGACACAAAAGAATAATCATAAAGGATTTGCGTTATGATACACACACTGATTATACACGAGTGCGGTAAAATCACAAGAACGTGTTTAGTTTCTTCGTTCGATTTTTAAATTGAATATGATATTTTGATCTTAAAAGAATTAATAGCCAAACATAAGACAACAGGCAAAGATATAATAGGCATTCTTATTGTTAAATCAAAAGTTTAGTAGAAATAAAAAAAGGTTCATCTATTTTTACGACGCGGAACGCGTCACAAGTATGTTTTGCGATTGCGCTTTCATACACATACACATCGTATTGCGTTTAGTAGCTGGCTCATCGTGAAACTGGTCCCTTATGTTACATTTGTGTGCGTTAAGCCGAGTGCATGACTCAAATTGGGCTGAAGTACAGCAGATTATCTCAAGATGATTGATGAAGGAGGCCTCCTGCTCCTTCGGTGCTTACTTCACCCCCTCTCGTGGTAACCAGTCCGTGCATTCATATGATTGGGTAATGTAATCCTCCGTGTAATTAGGTATAAATTAATCTTAACAAAGTGATTGGAACTTGATGGCGTGGATGACGAATGCTGATGTTTTGTGTTACGTTTCTAAAGACTCATAACATAAATAGTTGTAACGTCCGAAATTTATATTTGAAGTAATATGAAACTACTTTAAATACATTATTACTATAGTAATTTCAAGGTCTATTTCCCTCCAATTCTGCGCTTGTTCTTTTTCTATTTCAAACATATTATAAGAAAAAGTTTTACTAATAAATTATATAGCTCTGTCCTTCTTAATAATGTACCGGATTTTACTAACTAAATCTCGTTAGAACCGCTCTGAGCATGTAGAATTTAACAGAAAATTCTAGTTTGTAACAAAGAGCTGAGGAGCATGGACACGTAGAGCTAAGTAAGCACATACATATATGTAGAACTAAGTATAGTTCTTGATCCGGATCTCCGGATTAGGTGGCAGCGGCTGCCCACCGTCCGGGATACATCTCCGACCGGATTACTTAAATCCGGATTTCGTTGAATAACTTGCCGAGGATTTGTGACGTAAATTATGTTCGTATAATGGAGTTTTCTGATGTGTTTAGGATGAAATAAGCATTCCTGTAAATATTTTGTAAGGAATTTCAAAAAACAGATAAATACATGAAAAAAATAAATACCTGCACAATGGCCGAATACACAACATTTACTCGACTATAACATGCCGTTAAGTCGCGTTCTGTAACTTATTCCTATCAATATGGCATAAACACTTAAGCATATATTTTTACTACTACATTGCAAATAATAGTTCACATCGTTAATCAGTATTCTTTTTGTCTGTTGTTTCAGTGTTTGTAAAATAAGTCTTAAGTCTCAAAGTCTTAATGTTTATCTTTTTAAAGAGGAAAAACATCAAATTAAATGTACAAAACCTATGTTATATACCTTCTGCACACGTACACTCGGGCCGATATCTCCGAAGGAGTAGCAGAGCTTTATCTAACGCCCACATTTTGCCAACTATCATTTGACTAAATTATATTTGGCAAATAGCTGCAAACGGGTACTCAATGTGACTTAATTAATATTGGGAGTAAATTAAAAGGGAAAGGGATGTGACTCAAACTACCGAGGAGCCTTCTAAACGAACTCAGTAAGTGTTTAAAATACCTTTTTATTAACAGGAAACCTAACGGAAGGAAAGCCGCTTGCCCGCTCAACGCAGGTGTCGCTTCTGGTGCTTTGAAACACAGTGGTCAGGTGTAAATCTATTTTATCAATTTGTATGAATATCCTCAACGGCACCGCAAGCCATCCTTTGATATATTGGACGAGAGTAATTACGTCGTCCAATATGTGTTTTTAGCTTTGCACTTGACTTGTTTCAAGTATAAGAAATAGACAACTTAAACATATTTATAAATCTCTCTGTACTGTTTATGCTCGCTTAGTGCGGAGCAATATAAGTATAAGTCGTTTAGTTGTACACACACATACGTATACCTACGTACACGTAAGCACGTATCGCGGATCAGTCCTAAGCCGGATTACGCGACCGCCAGATCTGGATGTACGGAGCTACCTCGGGGTCGACGATGTTATGGATTTTGAATATGAAAAATGTTGTTTATAATCTTTTGAATGTATCGTTTCAGTTTACCAGTTTATGTATTCGTTTTTATGGTTATATTTAAATGTAAAATGAGCATTTTTACACACAATTAGGTTTATGTACTGTATGAATAGAGTTAAAAGTATGATAGATTTAAAATTCATCAATACGCAATTACCGAATAAGTATCTTCTACATATTATATAAATAAGCAAGATATGTCTTCTATCTTTGTGGACCGGATTTCATTATTTGCTTTGTTTAGTAGGTATTGTACAGTTTTAGTAGGATCAATAAAAAATGTATGATATATTGTTATTATTTAAATTTTGTGAAAACTATTACAAAAGTAAAAAAAGGCGTAGAGTATAATATGTTGAATGGCAATTTAAGTTATAATAAATAAATAAATCAAAATATTAGTAACTTAATGAATTATGATCAAATCTCGCCAACAGGCGAGCTCTAGTTTGAATAAATATACCAGCCCCTCTAGTCCTTTTAAATAACATTACACAAGACACATGACACACAACTATCTTAAATGTAGTAGTAATATGGGATATTTAAAAAAGGTGAATTTAACAGTTAGTCACTCATTGTATCACTTTAATTACCAAGGAGATAATACCAGATTAATAACTAAGAACAGGTAATAAAAAATATTTTTATGGTGTATAAGCAATTAAAATACGTTTTAACTTGGTTCTCTCCGTAATTTTCTTATACGGCAGATTATTATAGTAAAACTTATTTCGCATTAAATTTATGTATTAGGAATTATTATGACTATTTCTTTATAAAAATTGCTGGGCAACAAGTAAGGTGAAATCTAGACAATCTCTTAAGATTCGTTATATCTGGCTTTTGTTAACACTTAACCTTAAACCTTAACCTCGTAGTTTTCGGTACAGTAAAATAGAGCTGCCACCTATAGAGCAGAATCAGGCAGTATGTATGTATACAGTCATACAGTGCCCGGTTAAGAGCTATTGAGTGAGTAGGCCTAAATTCTAATGGGGTGTTTTATACACCTCTGTCTACTAATAACTATAATAAATATTTAGAGGTGAGCGTACGTATGAATGTTAATATAAACTTTAAGTAACAAAATAAATAACCATATTATTAGCGAAAGTGAAAAGTAGAAATTACAGGCATGTTTTTAGATTCAAGCTTTTGAAATAAAATATTATTATATATCTACTAAAAATGTATATAATTTACAAGACAATTTTACAAATACCGTAGATTTAGATTACCTTTATCGAGACACAATCAAATTCGATTAAATATACCAAGCGTGATTGATGTTAACTCGTTATCGAAATGTGACGTTGACGCTGTTGTGAATACTTCATCAATGCGTCAGTTTTTTACGCAATCGGGTACAGCAATTCGACGTAGTTACACAAAAACATCGGTTATATTACCTTTGATATACTTTTAAACTATAGGTTTTAAACTAACTGTGTTAGAAACAGCACAGTGCAATGAACTATAAATATGTAACTTTTAAGACCATGTAAATTTTATCTAGAATTATTACAAAATTATGATTTAGGTACTCAAGGTGTTCGATTAATTCAAGATCAGGGCATAAGAGGGCCTTCAGCTAAATAATCGTCGCCAATACATTAAAAATAAAAATATCTAAAGAAAACACATCACGTATGTAAAACGCTAAATCGATACCACACGCACACATCGATATGGGATCGCGTTGATCCGGATCATCCGGGTGAGGATCAGCCTCGTGTCGCCCCGAGATAAAGCCGCTACCCTTGTGTGTAACGGCCCCAGTAATACATGTCGTACTGCATTGACGTTATCATGACGTTTATGAGTATTTTTTAACAAGTTCCGTTGCTCTATCACTCACGTTATGATATTTTGATAAAGGTTTTGACTCGAAAATGGATTAAAATTACTATTACATGGCTCCGATTACTTTTGTTTCTAGGCCCACTTATGATTGTCTTTTATTGCGTAATATGTTTCGTACATGTAGGTAGGCTACCGACAAGATGACGCGGCCTCTTTTATGTTACATGTATTTTTTGTTCCTACTTATTCATTAATTCAAATTCCTACTGAGATTATCAAATCAAACAAATATATAAGTTTTTAATTTCGAATTGTTTTCTTTTATATATATTTTACACCCAGTAATTATAATATATATAGTCGTATCAATGTTATTTAATAAAATATTTAGTTAGTACGTAATTTCACAAGATTATTTTATCTTAATATTTTCTGTACTTACTTTCTAAAGCTATTTTTCTTTTTTAAACTATAGGCAAAGAAACAATGTATCAAACTCTCGAATGAGAGGAAGACATAAATAAATCAACGCATGCGTTTGCTGATTGTTCAACAGCAACAGTAAACTATAAAACATTATCATATTAATGCAAGAGAGACACACTTACATTATTTTACTGCAATAATTGGCGGTACAACAACAATAGCTTATAAAATTAGCCACCTAAAAGTTACCAATAAAATTTGAAAGCAATATCGGCATTTCTCTATATGTCAAATGCGCTGTTACATATTACATAAATGTCGAGCCGACATGTTATTGCTGTACGTGACTTCAAGCTAACCGACTGTCTATATGGTCGGGAATTCTGCTAGCCTCATGTGTCAAGAGCGTGATGATACATACGCGTTAGTGCTTTGCCGCTACACCTTTGCTCGCTTCCGAGAAATAATATTAAGTACCATATCTAGCACACGCTTATCATAAAAGTGATTAGTGGATGGGGATTTAGGATCACATTGAAATTCATAATTAATAAAATCTAAGATAATTGTTTACCGTTATGCAAAACTCAACAGTTGACTACACTGGACCAATTGATTAAGCTACTCTAAATTTGACTAATTGTCATTCCCTTTACACAGGCCAGTAGATGTTTTTACAAGTATTTGAGACAGATTAGGTACTATAGACAACAGAGGGTCAAATAATTATATTGAAAGAAAGTAGGCAACCACGGACAGAGGTTTATATTATTGACAGTCGAAAAATGACAGCTACGCAGCTGACATCGAGTCGCTAACATTCCATCAATGCGCGCTTTTAGTATTACGGGTCTTACTGATAACGCACCGTGGTGCGACGCATGTCTTATAAAAGTGTTTAATAACTATTCCTTACATTTTTAAGATGATATACATGTTTTAATTCTTAGATCCAACGACCGATAGTGCTATTATTGATTGAACCCTTCAAAGGTTATAGAACTGCACATAACTTAAAATACTGTAACCTAGCGTTATAAATCTTAATACAATATAAGGCACTGAATACAGTTTGTTTTTTAAAGACAACTTCCCGCATTATAAATTTCTCCGACAACACATGGGGACTCGACAAAGACAATAGACACAAAAAGCACCCAGACTCAGGCAGTATAACTATTTGTGGATCACACAAACTTTTGTCCCGTGTGGGTATCGAGCACACGACCTCTCGCTCAACAGTCGGGGTCACACAGCCACTAAGTCAGTCATAATGTTTGATAGGTAACATAGGTTTGTTAGTTAAAAAGCACACAAAAACAAAAAATATCTATTACAGTTGACAGTTGACACTGACGGCGACAAAAACAGATTATCTTATCTATTCGGGTTATTATAAAATCCGAAGAATTCTGTGACTAAAGATTTTATATTAAGAAAACATTGTATCGTACTAATTCAAGATAACAAACCGATGAAGTATCGTAATCTATGTCTTCAGTTTATACTAAATGATTATTAAACGTCTTTCTATATTTTATTCACAGTCCTCTTTATACATATAACTACAATAAATTCATAGATTAACCACTCTGATGTTTAGTTAATCTTTCAAATTACTTATACAAAATAAAAATAAATATTGAATCAAGATAACGCATATTGCAACCACGGCTCTAAGACGATATCTAAGTATTATTACTTAATAGCCGATATTCTAAAATAAACATATTTCTAATGGGATATTTGCATATAAATTACAAGAATCTACCGTTTATTTTAGCTATAAAACCACGCTTAGCTACTTACGTTATGTCTCACATACAAAATAAAAGATTATAATAAAATATATTAATCGGCTTATCTATATAAAACCTGCTTATTCGTGTAAAGTACGGATAGCCAAATAATTTTAAAGATAAAAAAAAAATTGGTAGTCAATACTGAAAGCTGTAACAGATATTTTTTGTTTTTGTGTGCATTTTAAAACAATAACATGGAAATATGTTTTAACAGTATTTATTGAGCTTGTTGGTTGTCTGCCGAGTAAACGTCTGATTTGGACAATTATTTTTCTTGTATAGGGTCACCTGCTAATTATTATATTTGTTCGTTGTATTTATCTAAAATACCGAATAAATAATAAATATCTAAGTTGATAATTTTGAATAACCTGATGAATTTACGAACATGAGGTTTACAATCTTTAAAAATATTATTATTATAAAAGAATTCTATTTAAATAGGCTTTACTCGAACTTATTAATTCCCAAAAAGCACCCTTACCTTGCCCCCACTACTGTCATAATAACTAGCCTCAGTTTTTATTACTTTTAGTTGTCAGTTAAGCAAAAATAATAAATAATTTAAATAAACTGAATTTAGTAATCTGTCGGTACACAGGTACGATTTGACAAAAAGATATATCTCCGACGTCGGGCGTAATCCGTCGTCCATTGTGCAATCGCTAATCGGCGCGGATCGGCGCGCGGGCCGATCCGAAATTAATAATGATTTATAACGGACGATTAGAGTCATAGGCATTAACTCAAAGAACGGTTGGCAGGATGCTGTTACTGTGTCTCGAGTAAATGTCGAAATATAAAGAAGACTTACTAAATGTTCGTCTTTTTTTATTTATATGGAACGTTATCGAATAGAATAATAGTCATATTCTACATACATACATAATCTCATGCCTTTTGCTCCCTTCGGCGTAGGCAGTGACAACAGTCCGCTACTTGCTTCTATTTTTGTGTTTTTAAGTTGTGTTAAACAATAATTGAGGATTACACAAAGTGTTGTCCCGTGTGGGGATCGAACCCGAAATACTAACCGCAGCTGCGTAGTGGTGAAGTGACAACTTAAAGCGCTGCGCCATACGTGCAGTCGCGTATCTACCTTTACATAGTCCAACTATAATATTATTACGGTTTCGGATACTTCTGAACTGCCCCTTGTTCCGAATTACGAATTGTTCCGAACTTACTTACTAAGCTATAGAAAAAATATTTACTTCTTGAAGAATATTAGACAATCAAAGCGAGTCATTTTTTAATAATAAAGAATAAAAGTATTTAAAAAAATATTTTATATTTGACTTTTAATATCTACATATATTGGAAGTTTAATATTGCTGACAAATAGGAAACTATTCATTCTCAAGTAGAATTTATTGTTGATTTTAAGTTTTAGATGGTACTGAAAAATAAGTCGTGGAATGTCGGGAACATCACGGTATAGTTTTTTATAATTTCCTATATAAATCAATGTAATTGTAACTTTGAAATTAAATGTGGAACACACTGTATACATATAAATGGTTTGTGAACGTTGCGTGTGCACTTGGGTTTATGCTTTGAACTCGCCTTACAGACGGGATGTCCCGGATTAGATTTAAGGGGTAAAAGAACTAGAAAGAGACGCAACAAAAGAATTTGTATTAGAAAGACAAGGACATACATTTGGAGATTTAAAGATTATGATTAATAAAGGAGAATGAATGAGAAATTATTGCATGGGGTCTATATAACTTAGAGTATTAGTCAAGTCTATGGGAACTTGTCAGTCGTGTCGGTTGATATTGAACGAATTCGCCGGGCAACTAGTCGTGAAATTAGCTGTCATTATTTGGGGCTCATACTTATTTCTGCAGGAATAAGTAAGACTTACAAATGTTGATTTGTAGTTATTATAAATATTATTATCTGCTGATTCTAGTACAATAATTTCTCATTAAATAATTTTCAATTAAATGCTATCTATTATTCTATGGCAAATGGAAGTAATAGAAGAGATTATTTTTATATATAGTTTTTATTACGTTTTCCTAACAGATATTTCAATAAATTCAGAAGGGATTACTCTACTGATTTCAAGGGAAGTCCCCTGCGTCTGACGAATTCTCGATACCCAACCCGATTGCTGCCGATTTCATACACGTAATTATATAAATAGACTGTCAAAACGGTATTATAGGGATTTTACTGATTTCAAATTTTTGTTTATAAAAAGTATCTAGAGGTAACTGTTCTCCGTATTCCGTAAACAGCAACACGAGACGCATAACTTGAAAAATAAAATCAGTAGATCGTAGTAGTAGTAAAAAATACGTATCTATAAATGTAATATGTACTTTTATATTTTAGTTAAGTTTTATTTATATTCAGTTTAGTTTTATATAAACGTAAGGAGTCTAGCTTTTCATGTTAAAAGCGTATTAGTATAAATTTAGAGAACAGGCCTCAGACAAATACATATTTCGATGTATACCGTTAGTTATTCTAGTACCTATATCTACAGCCAACACACACACAAAACACACTACACATTTCAAAACATTTTCTACGGCTTTCACCGTCGCGCAGCGTATATATTGAAAACAAAATTATAAGTAAGTACAAAGAGCGTTTGATTTAACGACTAGAAGATATCGGTGAATCAATTATGGCATCAGTGATCAGATTAACTAGGACCGTCGAGATGAGCTGGACACAAAGGGGCCGAATGAAGCGCGTGACTACGAATAATGTTACCCGTACTTGTTTCAAAAAGCCATTCCGTCGGGGCTTTCTCTGTGTATTTAAAAAAGAATAAGAATTGTGCTACTGACTTGTTATTTTTAAAAGCTTTACAGTAAACATTCATTTTTATACTTGTAAGTGCCTACATTTGAATAGGTATATCAGAGCATGTGTGACTTTTTAATAACAAGGAAGTGGGGGGTTCTCTGAAGCCATTTTCTTTTATAAACGTGTTTTGCAAAGTTCTTTTGTCAATATTTTTGGCATTTGAATGTGTTCTCTTCTACTGCTCTCTATCAACTATCTTTACGCTTATTGGAACGATAAATAGTAACAAATTCTTGTCAAAACTTCTTTTTAAATTGAAACACATCGACACGACAATAGCAATACTAACCTCTGTGATTGGTTTTTTTAAATAAATCATATTATTTACAGTAAACTTTTATAAAAAAACATTTATAAAAACAAGTAAAATTTATAACAAAATATAAAACTAGACTGCTTTATAAGCTTAACCACTTTTTTTGTTTACGCATGACGATTCAAATAATATCGCATACCTATGTATGTCGAAATTCATCAAACCATCCAGTCCTATTGGCTGTGACAAAGGAATTTCGATTTTCGGAATTCGAAAAACATAACCCTTCTTCTGGCGTAAACGTTAATAATGTACACCTGTTTTAAAATATGTCATAACTGTAAGTGGTGTACTCACCAACAATACCTTTATTCAGTAAGTTATTGAAGGCCTCTTTTTTAGGTGAAAGATGCGGGGTGTGTGGATTTCGGTCGTGGTGCACAGGAGCAGAGGGCGGTCGCGGTACCGCGCGTTCTTCGGGCGAACGCCGCGGAGGTGTCTTACAGCGGCGAAGTTCTGAGGATAAATTCTGTAAAAGAAACATATGGATGAGATATTTTTTTGTTTTTTCAGTAAGATTAAAGTAATTAGTGTAAAAAAGATTTCTGATGATTTCTGTAGTACCGTACTACAAGTACATCTGCAGTTAAGGCATGCACATTTTGCATAATGCATATTTGCTTTACGATTATCATTTCATTCCGTGATCCCTCTACCTGTCAGTTTGATCGTTTAATTCCTATTGAAAATTACAAAACTTGGCAAATATAGTCCCTCTTAAGACGTTACTATCTCAACACTATACACTACTTTATAAATAATTGACTATACGTATACCATATTTAACATTATTTTATAAAATACATATGAAAATACCAAATAACTTGTTTAAAATTATTAATAACTCACAAACATCGCATTTCTCAAGCGACACTTGGATTAGTACTAAACGATAAAAATAAATCAAAACCTTTTGAAAGTAATCTTTATTTAATCTAGGCTAATCAACTTTTTTGATAGCCTATCGTAATTCTGTCAAAGATAAGAGCGTCGAGTTGTGAAACAATTCCAGTTTTCGAGGGTTTAAATGATTAGTATATCGATAATCCCCGGCTAATCTTAATTATCTGATTATCCTTCATAAGAACAAGCATAATTATAAAAAGCCGTGTATGTAATCGAGATATATCTAATTAAAAACAACAGTGGATGGCGATAGGCTGATGATGGTGATAGTGATTAAACAATACATGGAAGTAAAAAGATTATTTAAAATAATAATAGTAATAACTTCAGACATTCCTCACACGTCCGTCTGATCCCAAACTAAGCAGAACTTGCTTCTACTTATGGTAAGAATTTTAATATGGTCTTATAGTCTGCTGATCATATAGATCTAAATACATAAATATTATAGATAAATTACACCAAATACATAACAAATACTCGTGCTCATCCCACAAATATTATTCCTGGGTGGGAATTGAACACACCACCTCTGGCTAAGCATTCAGGGTCAATAACAAGATCGGACTGATAATGATATGCACCATTTCTAACATAGGACCCTTTGTGTCCCAGGGTTTTTAATCAGTGTTAATTATTAATTAATGAACTTTACATAGTGATAAATTAGACCATTCGGTTTTTCGGTTTCTAGTCTCGGTCGGTCGGTCGGTCTTCGGTCTAGTAGTCTCGTGAAGATCTGTATAAGGAATAAAAGGAAAGAAAAGTCAGATAATAATATAACTTATAAAGGACACACATTTTCAATGTTAAGGACAAACCTATAAAATTGAAAACGGATATATCAACTAATTATTATATCATATCCATATATTTTAACATCAGCAGTTCATTTGCGTGCATTCAATTAATATAACTGCGTGGATGATTTCAATACTAAATACATGAGCTTATCCACACTTTTATGGCGTCGTGTCTAGACGAGAACCCATAGTTTCCATTAAGGTCGAATAATAATGAATAATTCTACAATTTGCGCTGGTACACTTGCATGCATTGGTGCAATATGGTTGCGTATGCGCAAGGTGTGCCACCGAGGCAGACGTGCGATTCATTTGAAACGAACTGTACAAAATGAAGGGAACCGTTGCCTTACATTATATTGTTTTATTATGTAACTGTACTTTTTTCATGTATTCTTGATTCGGAATCACAGATATAGTCACCTTAGCCAACACAAAATTTTAATTAGCGGATACCACTCATAAAGAAGAAATTGATCCCTTATCAACCTAAGAAAAGGGTTTTTATTTTTTATTTCAATGATTCAATATATGCAACTCCCAAGCTATGTACTTTTCATTTTCTTTTTTTAAAAGAACAACTGCCGCAATATGATTAATTCCTGTGTCGCGGAGGACTTAACAAACATTCAAACAACGGACACAAAGAGCATCCAGACTCAGACCAACAATTTTAGGATTACATAAAGTGTTGTCCCGTGCGGGGATCGAACCCACAACACTGAGCGCGGTAGTGTAGTGGCGAGGTGACTACTTGAAATCGCTAAGCCATCCGGGCAATCCACTTCTTTGCCTAATTTCATGGCGATCATTAGTTAAGAGATGTTTAGTCCTGGAAAGGCAGAATTAGTTCAGAAAATGTCTGCCTAAATTTATGAAACTTAGACATTTGCATTAAATTGAAAATCCAACTCAAATACTTCATTCCATAAATTAGGTACGTGTGAAATAAAATATTATATAGATAGCAAGTTTAAACGATTTAAAAGATAAGAATGAGTTTGGAATAGAGATATTTGAATCATACATATCGAAAACATATTCTAACAAAATCAGATGTATACGTCATAAGTCCTCAAAATAACAAAAATACTCAAACCTTATGAACAACAAGGAATGATAATTGCAACGTCATACGTCTCAACTGGACATCAGCTTACGTATTTGGTCACACGTGTCTCTTTAGCACCAACTCGAAATAGACATAGTAGCTATTTTTACTTTAGTTCTAATCAAACAAGTCACGAAGAATAGGTGACAATTTCTTTTGTTTTATAACTGGTTGGCATCAATGGGTACTTATTCTTTGATTGAATATGTTGTATCTTTTACTAACCGTTGTAGTTTTAAAACAAGGACGGCACTGCGGCACTGTTTGTTCGATCCCCGGTAGGAAACCTCTGAGTGTTCTTTTTTACAAATAATTTAATGGCTGTTCTAATTTTGTACGCAAAATGTAGTAGAAAGCCGAGTTAATTCAACTTCAATAAAAATAGGCTAGGCTCTAGGTCTAGTTCATTCAACTTGCAGTTGAGATGTTGAAAATTCACGTGTCGTATTCAGCCAATAAAGTGCCACTACATTACATTCATTTTTAAAGTTGACATCACCAGAAGAGTAAAGTAAAGTAACCATCTTTAGGTATTCTAATCTAAGAAAAGTCGAACCACTTAAGGCGAATCGAGATTCAAATTGGACACTTGGGCATTGCGTCAGTCGATACAAAACGTTCATGAGCCGCACTGATTACATTCATTGAATATTGTTACTGAACAACGGTTTGACCACATAACAGCGAATCTCAGAACAAATGATAGTCTTTTAATAAGGTTAATGAGTTGCAAACACGACATATCTCATTGTGTAATGTTAAAGTTGACACGAAAAAATTATCGTCGGAGAAAAATAAAATGAGGACAGTGGTTTTGATTGAAATTAAGGATGCATAGGTTGTCATTTATAATAAAAATGTACATACTCTCACGCTTGTATTAGAAATGAAATAAGATATGAGACTAACTTAGAGTATGACTACAAGTAAAAATGTATGATTTAAAACAAATTTATTTTAAACGTAATTAAGTAAGAATAAAATATATGCTAAATTTCAATGGATTTTTTTCTTGTAAGTTATTTGGAATAAAAACTTGAACAACTTAAATATGTTGTTCAAGTACGAGATTAATTTTATGAGTTTAAAGAAAAAAATAAACTCTACAAATATGTTCATTTTGTTCATTTAAAGTGCACTACTGTCGTAAACCCACCCGTTAGCTTAGCTAGTTAGGTTAACAAGAATTCTAGTAATGTGTGACACACGTTGCTAGTATTAAAAGCTGTTCTAACATTACCTGAAGTCGTGATATACGTATCGGAAAGCAGAGTTAAGTCTTCTGATTGTTCAGGAAATAGGGAGACTACGCAAGGGTAATAAATTGTTTTAAAGGAATTTCTTAAAACCACCACTTTCAGAAGTGAACTCCTTGCCACGGTATTGTTTTAATTTTCTCTCAATTAGATTTAAGAAGATGCATTCATTGCACACCTATGTACCCTAAGGGGTAGGCAGAGGCCTCAAACACTCACTTTTTGCTACCCATAATTTAGTCCTATTGCCGTCATTCAGGCGATGTATGACTGTATGTATATACAGTCTGATAGATAAGAGTCCGATTCCTAAGTCACCTTTTGCGATACCCACGAGACGAGACGGGGAGGCCCTATACTACTCCACCGTGAACAACACGGCTTTATTATACGTGTCTCATCGAATTTAAATACGTATATATCTATATGAAATCTCTCAACAAACATCACTGAGAACTGTCTGTAGAGGAAGTATCGGCACTACAAACATAAAATTACCCACACAATATCCACAATCGAAATGCATGTGCAAAACATTGCATGGGCGCAGGGGCGCGTTGACCAATAGCACGCACAGTTGGTCCGTCCATAGA
This sequence comes from Tyria jacobaeae, assembly GCA_947561695.1. NCBI lineage: Eukaryota > Metazoa > Arthropoda > Insecta > Lepidoptera > Erebidae > Tyria > Tyria jacobaeae. The sequence goes on from OX387209.1 coordinate 17,360,021, forward strand.
ATCGTTGATTCGCGCCACAGATACGTCTAATATCGTATTGGAATTTGTGATGTCGTTTGACCCCTGTTAACCCAGATTACGCTCGTCGTCGCCTGATTCGTCCTCGGCGCAGCCTGATTGTGTTGTGACACAAACTGTAATGTATTATGTGTTAACTCTTGCTGCAATCACGGCTAGCACGTACCACAATTACAATGGATATGTTCGCCGAACTTTATAATTTGTTTATAACGATTTGTGGCGTCTTAAAGAATTGAGCTTATGTGAACGGTTTTTAGAAACACGAGATTTTGAAATCAAAAAAATAATAATTCTAAAATGCACTAAAAAAAGTAATGCATATATTTCAATTAGTTTGTTACGAGAACTATAAGCTAAAAGTCAAGTAAAGTAAAACTGAACTTCTGAAAAGAGTGTCAGTTCAGTTTAGTTCAGTTCTTCAGTTTAAAAAAAATAACTCATCAAATCGGGAACTGTTATCGTGTGACTGACCTGTTAATCTGGTGGTTAGTAAGGTAGAAGTCATTCGGGGTTTGATTTCCACACGGGACAAAAATTTGTTTCTGTTTCTCCGTTGTTTGAATGTTTGTAAAGCCACCGCCACACAGGAATTAATCATAGTGGTGTTTAATCCTTCTCTAGGATACACTGATACACCGATAACATAGTCCTTGTTGTCTATAAAGTTATATTTTTAATTTTAATCAAGAAAAACATATCTGTTTCGAAGGGAATGAAAAAATATCTTTAAAAGAGGCGAATGCTAGTAATGAATAGTTTGACGAAACATATTTTACAAAGAAGAGTACCAATTACATATTAGTAATTCTATGGGCAAATAACTTAAAACGCATTAAAATTTAACTGTAAATTAACAAATGAGCTTTAGTCGACTACACATTTGTTTGGTCCTAATAAACAACAATAACACTGTTTGCGTTCCCACGATACATTTTAGGTTAAATTAAGTACCATTTTGTATATTTGAACTGATAATATTTACATTCAATGCATTATAATGTAAATGATATGAATGAACTTATCAAAATAATGTCGGAAATGATTGAATATAATAAACACTTCCTCCTATTTACCTTAAAATTAGGTAATTATAGCAACACGTATTCATTATTTAGATAACCCTTTTAAAAAACGAACCTACCGATCTTGCTCATAAATTGCATGCCGGTACCCTAATTAATGTGTTTTTTTTTATACAATAGAGGGACAGACGAACAGATGAGTCACCTGAGGGTAAGTGACATCCCCCGTCCATGGGCACCTGCAACTCAAGAGTCGTAAGTGCGCTGCCCGCTTTTAAGGGTGTTGAGGGATAAGGGGGATGCGGGGAGGGAAAAGAAGAGAGGAGGATGAGGTGATGAAAAAGAGGATAGGGCGACAAGGGAGTTGGGCCTCCGGAAACCTCACTAATTTCAGGGAAATGCAACGCAAGCGTTACTTCACAACCGGTTGCGATAGTCGAGTCAGGCAGAACTATGATGAAAGTAGAATAAATGCTGTTGAGGTGAGATCGCTGGGAAGTATGTGATGAAGTAAAATTGCTTGACAGAAGGAGGAATTCCCATCTCAGGGAATGGTGTTGATTAAATGAGGATGAAGCAACGAAAACGACTGAGGTTGTCAGGTCAAAAGTATCAGAAACCTGTTGTAGGAAAGGCGTTATGACAGCAGAGGAAGTTCGTGAGTTACAAATATGTAAATGTAAGAATAGAAGCAAGTGGTGGGCAGTGTTTACCAAGAAGAGAAAGGCATAGGTTTCTCTATATACGAGTATATATGTCATACAGCTTCTTTTGAATGATGACAATACATACACACAATAAAACATTATTCACATCATCAGCAACATCTATAGGTCTGAACAAACATGTTCAGACCTATAGAAGTTGTTTATAATGTTATTAAAACAAATCCATACATTAGTGCAGAGAGATTACAACGAATACATAACCTCTACAGCACCTATTTATGTAACTACGTGTAGTATACGTCATAAGTACATAGTTGTGACAGTGATATGAAAGATACAGATTACAAGATCAGTAAATATGTAAATCATAATTATAACAATTGCTGTGCAAAGAGAGCTCAACAGTTGTCAGCTACCATTTCCATAGATATCCAACTAGTACTTGGCCTGTTTACATCACTAATACCCTTACAAGGCATGGGTTTGCTAGGGATGTTAAACAGCAATAATATAATCGATATCACGATAACCGATGAGCAATCAATGAAGTTGTAAAAGATGTCGGTTATTTTCTGACGATTCATTACAGTAACTATTTATTATTGGATTTATTTTCAATATTCTCGTCATAAGGTTCCGCATAACAATATTATCAACCACTAAACCAATAAGATGTTATGATCACAACGATGGTGTACTGGGTGGTGGTTGATGATTTAAACGTGACGATAGTACGGCAATAAGGCGTTCTTTTGTTGAGCAATATGATGCCACTTATTTATTTAGCAATTCTTATTTTAGCTTTAGTTGTTTCAGAAAATTACAAACTGCACTGCACGGCACACTACTAAGGCACTGGCGTACACACACTCTGTTTCATAATTGTCTACATTTGATCAATTCGAAGTTATATATTCTATATTCTTGAAAGTTTCATTTAGTAGCAATATATTGATTCTAAAAGTAAAATTTTAAATTATATTAAATAATATCATGATTGCCAGACTTTGAACTATAGTGAGATTGAGAAAGTTAAGCTTATTAAAAATATTTAAAGGCCTTGACCAAAGTTTACATGCAGGCAAATCATGTGCTCGTTTTTGGTTCTACATAAACCAGGATTTAGAATAAGTAAATAAGATAACAAATACATCTCACTCATTCCAAATTTTGCTAGTACACATTAAAGTAGACTCAAAGTGCGTTTATCTGAGATGATGCAAGCATTATCTTGCCTCTAATCTGACGAATACGGCAGACGGACTTGCTGAGAGTGACACACAAACATGCAAGTTAACTAGCGATAGTAACATTTGCTATAGCATTACCTCTGTTGCCTATAGCGCACAGCCCTGAATAATTTATGCTCCATATATTTGTTCAAGATAACGTTTAGAAACGGTTTATATTTGTATATCATGTAAGCTTATCTTTTAATTCTTTAACTGTCAACGTTCATCGAATACAGTGCAAGTGGTTTTTCCTGACAATCTTTAGAAACGTAACATAGTAACGTAACGTAAACAGGCTTTCTGGACCTTATATATATATAACTCAAAGCGTTCGAGTTATATAAAACTCACTCACTACGCCATCCGGATAATATCGCAATAAAACTTCAAGTAATACTAAAAAAAGTTAAACATACTTTTAGTACCTCTATTTTTACCTTTGTACATACATACATATATGGGAACTAACTAATAACTTTTCATGATATATGGGGATAGATAAATAGACCGGTCAACCGATCGTAAGTGACAACCGCAGCCCATGGACACGTGAAACACAAGAGCCGTAATTGCGCTGACCGCCTTTGAGAGCGATAAGGGGAGGAGGGGAGGGGTTTTCTGTGAGGTAGTGGAATTACTCCAGTGGAGCATGCCCATTCGTGCCTAAAAACCTTTTGACGTTTCATGCATAAGGTGGTAGTCACTGTCACTGTAGGTAGGTGTTATTGTCGGCCACTTAAGTAACACGTAAATCACAGATAACGATATATGTAGTCATTTAATGTAAAAAGAAGCAAGCCAACAGACCCAATGTCATCATTATCATTCAGTCTATCGTAGTCCACCGCTGCAATTTTTTTTTTTTTTTATGCGATAGGGGCAAACGAGCAGACGGGTCACCCGATGGGAAGTGACTACCGCCGCCCATGGACACCCGCAACTCAAGAGTCACAAATGCGTTGCCGGCCTTTTAGGTAGAGGTACGCTCTCTTCTTGAAGGTTTGAAGGTCCACCACCTTTCGCATCCAGTTTATCAAATCTATCTTCTTCAGGACGTCAGTCCATCTGGCTGGGGTGGGGCGTTATTTTTTTTACCCATACGCGGTCTCCACTCTAGGACCATTTTGCGCCAACGGATATGTTCAATGTATTCCTTAATAATATGTGTGTCATAAATAAGCCTTAATTCATACCAATATTTCTAAATATATATGTTATACAGGTATTCCTCACAATTTCTTTATCGCACTACTAGGCGCAAGCGGGGTTTCCATCCTTTTGTCGTCGAAACACCTAAAAGTCCAACTAAAATTTAACAGATTCTTTTTGGTGTGAATTGCCACAGTTTGAAATGAGCTGCCTGCATCTATTTTTAGAAAAACTTTAACAGGGTTAAAGTTTTAAACGCAATACTCGTCTTCATCGGGTTCCCATTGGGTGGTGGATGAGTAAGAAGAACAACGCCTGTTCCAATACACAATTGAAAATAGGTAAACTCATATTGTACTAAAAGGCCGGCAACGCACTTGTGACTCTTGAGTTGCGGGTGTCCATCGGCGGCGGTAGTCAATTACCATCAGGTGACCCGTCTGCTCGTTTGCCCCCTATCGCATAAAAATAATAATAATAATAATATCATAGTATTTTTCCGTGCTTAATCAGAAATGTGTTGTTAATGTTTGTTTTGAAAACTAAATTAAATACAACAGTATCATTCTTTAGTAACAACTCAGTGATATGTATAATATTTGCTCTATAACCTTAAGTACGAAAACAGGCAAATAACAAAAAAAATAGATGATTGGGATATGTAATGACGCAGATAAAAGGTCTGCTCTAGAAGCGTGTGACACACGAACGTATTTACTTACCAACTTAAGCTTAATTCCTTACATAAAACAATATGCGTATTGTTGCTTGCTTAATCATAAGCTAGTGGGTTTTTATGAAGTAGGGCGCGTACTCTGATGGCCCTGCCAGCCATGGTCACGTCTAGCCTTTGAGGTTTTGGGCCTCTGGTATCCTTACTTACACCCAACGTAAGCATTGCTTCACAGCCGGTTTTCTGTGAAACCATGGTATTACTCCGGCTAACACGTACCTTAGTATGGCTCTCTCATGTCAATCGGTAACAGCACACCAATTTTCTATTAATACAAATATTAAATAGAATATTGAAGCAACCACGTTCACATTTCCATTATTATTGAGGGTTATAAAACTTTGTTCTGTATGCAGGCTCTGTATACATACATATATATGTATATATACATATATATATATATATATATATATATATATATATATATATATATATATATATAATATTAACACAAACGTATGTAAATACTATTTATAACAGCTTAAAATGTAACCTTCACTGCTAATTATTTATATTGTGACATACACGTGCCACTATATGTATAGTTGAGAAAGCTTTAAAAGTAAGCAGTGCAGAACAAAAATTTAACTATAACCATTCTGGACTTACAATAAATTTAATTGCGTATAATAAATTCCGGTTGGCATTCCTCTTTATGTGTGTGTATCAAGCTAATCGGGATTTATTTTGTTATTCGTCTTCAATTTTTACACCCGTCTAGTTATCACAGCTTGAACCAATTTCGTCAGTGGGCCAGTGCCACGGACGTGAACTTCAACCTTTGGAGACTATAGAGGATCACGCCGATTTGATTACCAAAATAAATCATAATTTCCTTACGAAGTGAATTGACTATAATTATTATGATGGCAACATTTAACATCAATTTTTATCACATGTTATCCCGTCTCTTAATGTTTGATTTTATTGATTACCCTTATTACAAAACTGCATTGAAGGGTTAATATTATTTAAGTAGCGTAATGGCGCAGGCTGGCAACATTTTTTTTTTCATATGTTCTGTCTGTCATTTAATGCTCCATAAGTTAGTAAATCCTTAAAAGTTTCTGTATTTGAATGCGTACAATTCATTGAACCGTTTGGATTAAAACATGAACATTCTCTATACCTGTGAGAATCACCCTCAAGCCGTGTTTGTTTTAGCTGCCGCATAGGAGACGGATTTAAGCGCTTAATCCATACGAGTAGCAGGAACGCTCCCTTATCCGAGGTTTATTTAGTTATGTCAATTTAGGGATTTCTTTGATTCCTCAGTTGTGAGCTTGCGGTGTGCGTATGTCACAACTGTATTGCGGTATGATGGTTGAAGTATTCGAGAATATTTGGCTGTATTGTTTCGCTATATCAATAAATGAGAATTAATTTGTCGACATTTAACTCTGGTTAGACGTAATGCTAGACGAAGGTTTTTTAGGGTAAATATTTAGGGGTAGGTAATGTGTCTTGTGACTTCTGATTCGATGAATAATTCGATCGACGAACAAATTCAACGTATTAATCATTCGATTAGCCGAATGATTGAAGCACACACTTGTTATCAAGTTGAGAAAATACCTAACTAATTTGCTTGAGTAAAGGTTATTGGACTTAGACTACTGTGATTGCTATTACGCCAAGCACAGTTGTTATGACCAACAAATCAAACTGCTCAAGATAAAATAGCAATAAAGTAATTAAATATAAAATACCCAAGAAGTTAATAAATGGTTATTCGTGAGAGTGCTCTTTGTAAAGTATAGCTTAACTTCAAGAATGGTCAATGAGTGAATAAGTAATTTTATTACACAACTAACCAAGTATTGTTTTAAGGAGTATATATGTATATATAATATATATGCATGACAGTTTTTTTTTTTCACCGTAACTTCCTTATACCTGCACAGATTAAAATGTAAGGATATCGCCAAATTCTTAATTACATCCCGAATGACGCGACTGTAATGCGCGTACCTAGTTAGTTTTTATTGGTGTTGCAGTTGTTTTTTTTTTATAAATTAGTAACTTACTTAGTGTGGCAAAAGGCAAAAACGAATCAGCAATCGATCAATTACCCTAGTGCTGTCCGCTGTTAGACATAGGCCTCCCCCAATGTGCACACAGCGCCAGGAGCAACGAACATCTATTCTGAATTAAAACGTCACTGGGAACTGAACATCTACACCACAAAAAGATCTTTCCTTAAATAGGTATCTACAATAATGGACTTCTATTTTTATCAACTCTTTTTAGTCAATGGAGGTAGACTGCCATCTGTGTAATTTGAAATTAATACTAAATCTTAGTTATCATTAGGTACAGTACGTAACTAATCAATTTGTACTTATTGTGGGTGATTTATCTGCTCATATAACATGATGAGATGATATTTCATCAAAAAATTTCAAATCAAAATCAAAATATATGTATGTTCAACACCTACCTACTAACATTTATTGTTATCATATAGTGTTTGCAACTAATCTAGTTTTTTTCCATAAATGTAAAAAACAAACAGTTAATACACTACATATATAAGGAGATGTAAATCATTATTAACTTCCAAATAAAATAACGTGGTAATATTGTTTCTATGAACTGTAAAATTCCATGATAATTTTCACAACTCTGACGACACTAATACTCGTAAAACATCGCACTCTTATTACGTGTCAATCTGGTCACATTTTTTCATCGCAAAGCTACGATATCGAGATTTAGCCTTCAGAACCGCGCGGCTCTTATATATTTAAGTAGTCGTTAAGACGTAATCGCAGTTATTCAAACCACGCGGTTACCGCCACTCAATAGCAAAAAAATATAGTATAGAGCGATTCTTTTGCTATGGAACCTTTCCTCAACTTTCCTAAAAATTGCTCGTTTAAAGGTATTAGATTTTTCACGAGGCGAGATATTTAACATGACCGGCTTTGTGAGTATTTAACAAATACATTATACAAGAGTACCTACCAAAATTTGTACATCTATGAAATATATTCTCTAATTTATTTATGTGATAAAATAATTTCTTAATTGTTTCCTGATTCCCACATTCTACATGTTTAAATTAATGCTGACACACAAGAAGTTTACTTAAGAGATAATTTCGCTGACTCAGTATCCACCCTAGTAGGCTAGTAACCTAGTAAATGTTGTAATACCTATTTAATAAATTTGCATAACGAAGGTATTATAACTAACTTCCTCATTATCATTCTAAAGCAAGGGACCACAAACTTTTCTAGACGACGACAAACATATAATTATTTGAAAGTAAACTTGGTAGCTTATGTCTAATATAAAAATAAAACAATTTAAAATGTGTGTATTTAATTTAATTTAACCCTCACGCTTTGAGGGTTCTGAATAAATCCAATTATATACTTATAATGTACAGTGCATATATTTAGGCCACATTTTACTAAATAAAATTAAATGTAAGACACAAATTATACATATTTTTTTAGGTAGCAATGTATATTTGTCAATCTTAGTTCGAGAGCTAGGTCTTCCCGGCACCAAACTCTGTATTAGCAATATCCCTTTTATCCCCTTTCTCTCCTTTCTTTCCTGTCAATATACTCTAAATGTTCCCAAATAATTTCCAAAAGTGACGATAACAGACTTGACTAAATTATGATCGGCAATATGTGAGTGTTAATTACACCTCTACCTACTCCGTACCATCTACAAAACTGTATATATATATATTTTTATATATAAGCCTACCATAATGACTCCACCCTGCCTAATAGAAAGCAATAACTGGAGTCAAAGAGTGGTGGTCACCTCATCCTAATTGCAAGTGTACACAATGCAGCATACTGATCCGCACTATGGCGGCCTGGTGAGATGCTTTTTCCTAGACCTAAGATCTAACGGGGGAAGGAAACACGTGCGTTGTTTTCAGGCTTTCACCGATCAGCACAGGAAAGAAGAGCCGAACTAAAGTTCGGGATCGTAGTGACTTCGGGTGACAAAACAGTCCCTGGCCAAATTATTAGACGCACTGTAGTTTTTCTCAATAATTCAAAGTTTTTAACAGTATATGTGCTGTAATATATATTTAAACTCACATTTAATGGGTTTTATTCAAAGGATTTTATATATTCTACCTATTTGTATTTATTTTTAACGTATGGCAATACAATGCTAACCAATTCATACACAAACGTAAACAAGTATAAACCTGTTTTAGTCGCGTTCGCCGTTGTGTCAGTTGCCAACGTGTTTCGGTGACTTTATGCGCTGTGTTTATTTGTTTTCGATTGTTGGGATGAATTGAGTATGAAACGAAAGAAAAAATGCATCAGAAAGCCGATTAACACTCCAAGGTCTGAAAGGTGTTTAAAATAAAAATTCTACCACAAAACTGATAAAATCGCGACTCCAAGATGCTAACGTGAACGCTTCTGAGCGAACTGTGCGAAGAAAATTTAAAGAATTAGATTTTAAAGCCTGCCGCCCCGCCAGGAAGCCCAAGTTAACACTTGAAATGAAAACAAAGCTGAACTGGACCAAACAGTGGCTCGATAAAAATGTAGACTTCTGGAGATCGGTAAGTTTTATTTATAATTTATTTTTATTTTTTATTTTAAATATAATTACATCAAAAATTAAACTGAATAGCCGGATTAGCGCCGATTTTTCTAATTTTTAATTCTACTTTTAACAGGTTTGCTTCAGTGATGAAAGCACATTCGAAATGTTGCAGAATAAAGCTTTTTCATCGACGTCATGGAGAACAGTTTCATCCTGACTGTGTCGTTCCGACTGTTAAACACTCTACAAAAGTGATGATTTGGTCAGTCATCTGTGGAAAGGGTACTGGACGCCTGTACGTGGTAAAAGGAATGATGAGACAAGATCAGTACAAAGAAGTCTTACGAAATCTTACCAGATCAGAGAATGGTTTCCAAATGGGGAACCATTCATTTTCATGCAAGATGGAGCTCCCTGCCATTCAGCACGATCTGTTAAAGCTTTTTTGGAAGAGCAAAATATCGCTCTGTTGGAATGGCCGGGTATAGCCCCGATATGAACATCATCGAAAATGTGTGGGAGCTGATGAAAAGAGAAGTGGCTAAATGTGATCACTAACAAAATACAGCTATTAAAAAGATCATCCAAGTGTGGAATCATCATCCTCAAATGCAGGATGCATTGTTAGTATGCCGCGTAGAATTAAAGCTCTCATAGAGGCTGAATGTGGCTGGACAAAATATTATTATTTAATTACAATATTGTCAGTTTTTTTCATAATAACGATATTTTTTTTGTGTAAAATAATAGATAATTAAGTTAAAAAATTAAAATACACAATATCTAGAAAAAAAACAATATAGCAGTACAGTATCACCTGATAATTAACATTTTACAGAAAATCTTATAGTGCGTCTAATAATTTGGCCAGGGACTGTAATATATTTATGAAATACCAATAGGTACGCAACAATTTTGTTTTGTCGACTTCTAATCTTGCGCAATATTAGAATACGAGTTTCATAGTTATCACTTTGAGTGACGTATAATAACGGAATATAACAAGACTCTGACATACAGAATAAATGAAACATAAAATCTCTCAGCAACTTCATTCAACAAATGATAACTCAAATTTGTAATATTTAATCTCAGCTCAGTAAATAACATGACAATGTTTAATTATAATGTTATCAGTATTATCAAGGCCACCATGAAACCTTGTTTGAATTTTTTATGTTTATTTTAAGCCGTTCAGATTTATATTTCGCCGCGGTCATTTTACTTTAACTGTACAATCGAAACATATATTATAAATGTGTGTACGAAATTATGTTCAACCTGCGAAAGCACTATCTTTTTGTATTTTAACTTTCATTATATTATAAATAAATAAAGTTCATATAATAAAGATATTAGTGAACAACGAATATGCTGCATTTTATCATTAACCTGATTACACATTTTCATATCAATGTTTTTTTCAACTCAAAATCCAATGTTTTGCCGAATGAATGAGTCCAACTCCCCTCCCTTCACCTTCAAAGGGCAGCAGCACACACACTTATGAGTCTTGAGTTGCAGGTGTTCATTTGCGGTAGTTGTCACTTACTATCAAGTGTCCCGTCTGTTCGTCTTTCCCCCTTTATCATAAAAAAGAATATCCCCATTTGTTAAACTCTCCGATTACTGCAGGTTTTCCTAACATTCCTTAAGCTGTGTAGCAACTTACAGTTTACCTTACGGTCTAAATTTAGAGCGGTATGAGCAATCTATTAACACGGTACCGCTACAATGGCGTAATTAGTGTCATTTGCACTGTTTTTGGACGGGATAAACACAGGAGGGCATATTGTCGAACGGCCCAATTTGTTTCAAATGGTTTCCAGGCATCCAAGTGCTAAGTTAATTTGTACGGCTTTCGCTAACGTATGAGCAATCAGATCGACAGACGTTTTGTTATTACTTCACATTCAAACGTGTGATTCGGTTCTATCAATTTACCGTTACACACTGGCAAACCGTCAAATTGGACGAATTACAGTTAAAAGGCACCATGGATTTGGGGTTCACTAATAAATTAACAACAAATATTTTTTATTTGCTATCAAACTTTTACAAGAACGCTTCTAAGAAAGGTAATACTTAGAAATAGCGGTGCAAAATAAAATTCGAATATTAGTAATACTGCTATGATATATGCTACATTTTATGAAAAAAAAAAACAACTTAGTTTAGAAAGAATGAAGTGAATAAATGAATGAAAAAATACTACTTAAGAAGCAAGGAGAAATCGAACCTGGTTCGAGAACATTGTCAGGCATACATGTCAGGTTGATGTGCTTAGCTTGAACACGTTCCTTGAATCTTCTCAAACTCTAGTTTAGTCGTGGCCAACCAAATTATAATTTCGTCATTGAATATCTCATGGCGAAATATTAACCTAAAGCTTAGACACGGAGACATGGCATATATTATAAATACATTCATAAAATGAAATAAAAAAGTTAAGACATTAGTAACCACCTGCTTTTACATTTTATTATAATTTAATTTACGTGAACCTCGAATTTCAAATTAAAGTCCTGCCTTAAAGTAATCTACTTTATGAACCGTAATCACGTACCTAACTATATCCCCCTTTACGAGAATTATATATGTAATTATAACCAAACCCAGATACGAGTGTATTTGAAACGACAAAAATAATCCAAGGACGTTATCACTCAAAAACAGGTATTGCTATCTGTATACCATCTCTTTGTGAATTCCGACAAAGAGCGATAATACAAATAAATCAGTGCGGTAATCCACGACTTATAGCGATAACACACGTACATACTTACCGTGTTATCGCTGAATGCCGCTCGTATCGCACGGATAATCCGTGCGTGTTGTATCTAAGAAACTTATTTAAACAAATCGTCTGAACATGTTTTTATTCAAGTGTTCAAGAATGTGATTTATGATTTAGAACGATTTAGCATTTTTCCTATGTAATCAAAACATGTACAGACACATTCAGTATCTTTTTTTAACGAGCAGCCGGGTCACCTCATGGTAAGTTAGTTCCGCTGCTCAAGAACAGTTGCAACTGAAGAGTTGCACGTGAGCTTACCGCCTTTAAAGGAAGGAAAGAAGATTTAAAGGACAGGAAAGAGGACGGGTTTGAACCTCCGGTAATCAATCGAGAAGTACTCGTTGAAGATGCTAATCTATGACACTGTATTTTTATGTGCTATAAGCGCAACTAATGATTTTGTTCCAAAAAAACCACACGTGCATTATGGCGTGATTGCTTTAGGTTCCGAAATTGCTATAGAAAAGACATTCGTTGCCTATAAGGTAGCCTGCGATATATAAATATCAAAACACCCATAAAAACATCTGTATATTTTTTTTTATATTTACGGGTACTCAAACTTGAAAAAGGGACTCTTACCGTTACGGGTTAGAGGGCTCAGACACCCCGGCATTAGTTAGTACGAGTCACCAGGTATGCGATCTGCTTCAGCTACTACATATACTAGTATTTCCTCGTCCATTCGTATGAGCAATATCCTTTTTCTACCACTGCCTTCTCTTCTTAACTACATTTTCCTTTCAATATCAGTACTTTGAATTTTCCAATCTGATTCCCAAAGTGTCCTGTCAACGGCAATAGGCTTGTCCCTGTTACGTAAGTGGGACTAACTTGTACTTAACAAAGAGTGGTAGTTTTTTTACTTCTGTCACTCTTTCATGGATGTAAGATGTAATGTATAATGTATGTACTCTTAGTACCTTTCAATCATCTTTGTAATTTTTTTCCAACTACTTTTGAATATAACAAATATTAGATATAGATAACTAGAGCTAAATCTTTATGACAGTGATAGTAGTTAATACAATAAAATAATATAACATTTAATCACGTGCGTATATGTGTATGTGCCGGCGCGTGTGTAAAGCAATGATATTTACTGTGACAGCATGCATCCAATTTTTATACATAATAATGCATTGTTCAAAATATAAGACAACTTGTGTAGTCATTCGAAAACTAAAGATACCTCTATAGTTTACATTCGACTACACATTTAAGTATATACACAAAATATAGGATAGGTGGTCACGAGTCGCTATAGTTAAAATAATATTAATTGGTATTATTACAATGTTCTTTCATGACTACGGTACTAAACACCTACAGACTTGAGTTCATAAACAAATTAAACTTTACTAAAAAATATGTAAAACTTACACACACTTACAGACAGCATTACATTGAAATCTTATTATTATCAGGGTATAATGTAAAATAATGTTGTCCCACTATTAAGATAATTCAAATGACAGCTCACATATTTGGAATCCATCATTTTACACACATAAATATGTACACTCGAAAATTACAACCTTTGCCAACAATTAGAGTTTACAGGATTGGATTAAAAAAATTGTTTTGATATCTTTTGCCTTTTGCAATTATAGGGCAAGATACATTTATGAAAAATCATATGACATAACTACACATATTTTACTATCAATGCGATAAGAATCGAAATAACAAAAATAAATACACTTATGGATTAAACAGCTGACCCAATCATTGAGTAGCGTATTACTTATTGAAATAAAGAATAGATCATGAAGTTTGATTATAATAAAACTAGAAGTAGGTCTGCGGGCAATACTGCTATCGATTTAACTTATCGCTTGCCTAATATCAATGACTCGGTGAAAATAAACCGTAAAGAAAAATTATATTGCAATAGTAAGAAAACCATGGAGTAATTTAAATCGATTTGATTTCAAAATATACGTACTATGCTATTACTAAATATTGAAGTAGTAAGATCTCGATTTAAAAATAGCTGTGCGTTTTCTATTTAAAAGTGACATTGTGTATGTAAATTTTATTAATTGTCATTTCATTAATTATAAAATGTTGTAAGATTGAAATGTGTTTTACCTACTTCCCAATAGATATACGAGTTCAAGCAGATAAAAGCAACGAACCATAAAATATGATTAATGATTAGGTACGTTGCGGTTTAAATGTTTACAATATTTAAATTCCAACATTATAACACCCGTGTTGATAACATATACATTTTTTACGGTGTTTATCAAGGAAACGATATATAGCACTTAATAATTCCACTTGTAGAATAAAGCTGTCAATAATCGATACGAAGATTATTTACCGTCATGATTATCGATAATTAAAACTCGAGTAGCGAACGATTGAAATGGAATAACCCAGTTAAACCACTTGCCGACAAATAGAGATATTGTAGAGCACCGTCTATCGTGAACAATCCCTACGATTGTTTTCAACATCTGTGTGTGTCATACATTATGCAATATTGCAATATTTAATATGGCGCCGTCTATAAAAGTACTTTGGGAATGAATCTATATGAAACAAAAAAGCTATCAATGGCACCGCAGCAGTTCGAGGAGCACATTAGATATTGTTGACAAAACTTCCTCCTTCATTAATATGCATCGGCAGGTAATATTCTGTACGTGCCCGTTCGCCGCCGGCATGCGCCCACAGAACATTTTCGCATGCGCGACGCATCCATGCAAAATTTTAGGTGGGATGCGTTTACTAACGTAATAAACGTCGAGCAAAAGGTAGGCATACTTTCCACTATCACTTCTTTGTCCTCGACGCTCACCCGTAACACGTTAGACAAGGAAGGCGAGTTTAGATCCGATGCGTTTGGAGAGCGCTATACGCATTCGGTAAAAGCGGGTTTTGACGACCGCCAGTGCGCATTCCCATGCAAGGTATGCCCGCAGGAGCTATGTCGGCAATTTAAATATTACGGCTACTCAAAAAAGTGAGATGTTGGTAGCAAGAAATCCCGTGTGGGCTCTCCGAATTAAACTAAATTCGGATACACTGAACTTTCCTGAAAAAAGTAATTAAGCGACCACATTTTTTAGTAATTAAATTGTTGCTTTTTACAGTGCTGCTTGTGAACCAACGTAATTGATAATATGCGCCTTAATTTCAACAACGAACATCTGAATGTTATATGAAGGTATAATCAACACAAGTCAACAAAAAATATTTGTGTCATCTCATAAAGCGTCTACAAGCAGAGATTATGCGCTATAAAAATTTTTGTTGTTTTGTAATGAAATATTTTGTGTAGTTAAGTCGAGCGTTGTACAATATTGCTAACATTGTGTGCACCGATGTCCATGACGGGCGGTAGCCATTCCCATGTCGGCACCGAAAAAATATTCAAATTGATTCACGCGCGCGCCTCCGTCCGAATTTTGCAGCGCGTTTGATGCGACCGCGTCGATTCCGGCAAATCCGTCGCGTCGGAAGTGCGTAGCGTGCGCCGCCCCGCCGCCGCTGTCGATGTGTCGATATGCTCACATGGAGTCAATAACCTTGGTCAGGACTTTCGATAATAACCATCTGATAAGCTGTTATTGGTTAGATTAAGAAGTCGAAATAATATGACTTTGCTCTAGTCTGTTTACTCTTATAAGTTTATAATATAAAGGGTACAGCATGTCGATAAGGGTACCATGTTACTTAATTGGTGTTACATGACGTATAATCAAATTAGTAAAAAAAAATACATTTCAATATATCGATAGCAATACAATGAATTGCCCGCGATTCGGTCAATTCGGTGTGCAAATTATCGACGATACGTATTCCCCTCACTAATCCGAGTGATACGTATACGGTCACACAATGCACTTGTTATTCGACAGTTCAGTTTCTAAGTAAACTGCATACGGGTTGAATACTGTGTTGTTATGACGTATACGTCTGCCCTTTCAATGACTTGAATAATGTATTCTCCTTTCGCCATGAAAATAATATTGCCTATACCATATACGGATTTTAATTGCAATAACCAAACCAACACGCAAATGAAGGAAAAGGTCAATCACACAACGAATAAATTATTACACACACACATTTAAATGCTAACTGCACATGACAAGCATTTGAAACCATGAAATGCGACCCTTTCCCAAGTAGCAAGAAAAATGTCCAGTATATTTATTTGCATGTTTCCTTAAAAATCGAATCGCGTGGAAGTTTACAAAATTACGTTTTTTAGCAATAAAAAGTAGCAAAGCATAAGCGCTTTTTCAAGCCCAACCCGACTAAAACCACACGATGTTCCGTCACAGGGATACCTTAAGAAGGAATCCTTCGAGAACTTACGACGAAAATATGATACAATATGGATCATGCCTTTAATCTACTTTCAAACTATAACTACACTCTAACGCGTCATTTAAGGATTGACCACTTTAGTAAAAATATTTCTAACTTCGAAACTTAACGTTGGTTCTAAGGATTGGCTAAAGCCATTAATATTATGTTTCCAGCAAGTGAGGTAGCGTTTACCTGTATTTTATGGCACCTAGACAATGTTTAAGAAATCCGTGGGCAATTCGGAAACTATTGTTTATACCATTACGTCAGTTAAGTCCTCATAAACAATATTGTTACAAAGAGGATCATCAGTTTAACAGTAATGTTACAAGGATGCGATTTCTAAAGAATCTACCTGACTTTGATGACGGCGCGCTTTTGAAACACGAATTCACGCTCGGGGATAGGTTTAAGGCAATAAAATAGTAAATCAGAACAGTTTGTTATTTGTTTTCCTGACTATTTAGCTTTACCAAGAAAGTATTCTGAACGCATGTTTTTATTAAAAAATTAATGTCCCACCGAAGCTTAAACTAACACACAGCATTAGATTTTTGTCTCAATAGGGATTCGATTAAAGAAAGGAAGAAAATATACCTGTTAAACCATCTTTTATGAAGCATTCAACCGGTAAGAATTTAGCTAAAAACTGCAAGGATGTAAGTAATTAAGTTATTCATTTTTATATTTTTAAAAAGGCATCTTGCCTTTTTAAATCAATATGTACTATATTATATATCGTACATATGTATACGGATCGTACAGGTGTTTAAAAGAAAGTGAAAGCTCCACATTTAGTTTTTTAGAAAATGATCAGTCGAATTAATGAAATGAAAAGCCAACGAATGGAAATATTATGAGATCTATTATAAGTAGCAGTGTGGAGTAACTAACTATCTGTGGGTGAGCACGTTTATATCTCGAGTCTGGAAGCTGCCACAAAACAGAGATTAGAGTTCGTTCACACAGGATTTTATTCCTCTGCATCGGTATCGATGCGTGTGCGCATATCGGTGCATGGCTCTTACTCATTTGTTGTTGTAATTGTAAAAGGGATGGCGGATGAGATAAGTGGGTCGATGACATTTGGCTCCGGCTGTCGATTACTACGATTATGCACATTGTGCGTTGAACTTTACTACAAGCTCTGATACGCTCACAGCTTTGATACGACATCGACACTGAAGCATTGAGCATAATTTATAACAAAGCGTGCGATAAGCTTTTGTTTGTTGACTCACTCAAACCGGGATACCAGTTAATCGTGTATAAAGTTTGCGATAACCTAATCAAATAACAATATTTTTATAATCGAAAACGATCCACCTATAAATAAAACATGGTAACGATACATAATATAATATTATTGTAACAATGCATAATAATATTCGAACATTTCAATTTTATATTACAATTTAATCTCAGTACACGTATGCTGCTGAAGGGTATCATAAACTCATACTTAGCTTATCTCGAAACAGTGCAGTTGTAGTAACGAAACGTGTATATTACGTCCGAGACGCGTACGTGTTCGTCGAATATAAATTCCCATGTAGGTCCGATAGGAACTGAATCTATCTGTCGATACAAACCACTATTACCACTATCACATCCGCTGCCGGACAGATAACTGGACGATTGTTTGTGATTGGACACAACCAATAATCTATTGTTCTAACTCTAAACCGCAAATAGAAATATTTTGTACCTACGCATGGCCCACTTATAAACCATGTTTTAAACTAGGTAAGAAAACCACTATGAATAATATAGGGCCGACTTTATTTAATAACTAGATGCGTACATCCAGTAACAGATAGGCAACTGATAAGCGTTCTTGGCACGTGTGTTTAATAATTAATTTAAGTCTAATAATAAGTAATTGTTTATTTCGAATTATTTTGAGGATTCACTGTCGTATAATTGTGAGTGTGACTCTTTGTACAGCATATACTTTGCTAATATACATACATATATCTATTGCACGAACACAGACCTTTCCCAGACAGCACTCTCGTTGCAATTCCTATGTCAGTCGTGTCATCAAACAGTTATTTGATTGTCCTTGCATAGTAGTTTCTCTTTAAGTTCTTCAGCATCGACGTTTCTACGAAACAGAAATGAGGCGTACGCAATTTACCTTCGAACGTTGTTCTAGAATCACAGTCAACATTCAAAGTAAGTATTTAGGTGTAACTGAGTACATTGTTCGTTATTTTAACGCGATAATGTCGTCTAAGCTATTTCTACGCAATCTTTATCTTAATTAAATCTCGATATCACAGTCTAGTTTTTAAAACCTATAAGAATTTGACCAGTCAATGAGTGGTGATTAGAGTCTAAAGAAAAATGTGGCTTCTACGTTTGAACTAATCAATGATGTCGTCTGTATGACTAATGGCCAATGTTTAAAAGTCCAGCTTATTGAAGTTAAACTTCTAAATCTTAATTTAAGCATGTATTGCCAACTCATAACAATAAATATTTAATTGAATACAAAAGTGGAAAATACATTCAAGATACCTGCCACGTTATATTGCTTACGAATATTGCTTTTTAATAAACTTATGATTATTGTAACGCAAGGTGTTATGAAATTTCACTTTTATATTAAGTATTCTATCAAGCATGTGATATTGTTTTAAATGGTAAAAATGGATCGTAAATTATTAACTAAACTTGTGTGTCTAACATGTTTAGCATCGAGTCCATGCGACGAATAGTAATTGTAGATAATGCGTTTGGTGTAAGCTTGTAGCGACAAGCGGTCTGGCTGATTTGAATTTCAACGGTGACGGTATCATTAACTTGAAATGCCTGTATTATTAGGTGTGTGAATATGACTCCGCCCTTTCTCAACAGATGTCGTTTTTAGTATTGTTTACGTGTACTAATAAATGACCATACTTGTATTCGATAGTACTGAATGTCAGCTATCTAACGCATTTTATGATATTTGGTTGAAGTGTAAGCAACAATTGTTTTCACCTTTTCGAAAATGTCGGTTTTTATTCCAAATAAACGTCATTTGCGGGAAGTGTTATTACATTATTTTATTGCGAAGAAAACTGCAGCGGAAACTTATCGTTTGCTTGTGGAGATTTATGGTGAGCATGCTCCGTCTAATACAACTTGCAAGGAATGGTTTCGACGATTTCAAAATAACGATTTTAGTACTGAGGATAAAGAACATGGAAAACCACCAAAAAAATTTGAAGATGCTGAATTGGAAGCATTATTGGCGGAAGATTCTTGCCAAACTCAATCAGAATTAGCTGCAGCATTAAATGTTGATCGTTCAACTGTTGCAAAGCGTTTACAAATGATGGGAATGATTCAAAAAGCCGGTTACTGGGTTCCACATGATTTAAAAGAAAGAGACATGGAACGTCGGAAAACCATTTGTCAAATGCTGCTTCAAAGACAGCAAAGAAAAGGATTTTTGCATCGGATAGTCACAGGAGACGAAAAATGGATACACTACGAAAATCCTAAACGCAAAAAAGCTTGGGTGAAACCAGGCGAACCAGGCCCATCACAGCCAAAAATAAATATTCACTGTGCCAAGGTCATGCTCTGTATTTGGTGGGATCAGAAAGGTATTGTATATTATGAGTTGCTCAAACCCTCTGAAACTATTAATGGAGAAGTTTACCGACGACAACTAATGCGTTTGAAGCGAGCCATAGAAGAAAAACGACCAGAATGGGTGAATAGACATAACAAATTAATTCTTCAGCATGACAATGCCAAACCGCATACCGCAGAAGTCGTAAAAAGATATTTAGAGGGACAGGACTGGGAAGTGTTACCCCACCCGCCATATTCACCAGACATAGCTCCTTCGGATTACCACCTATTCCGGACGATGCAGACAGACCTTACTGGAGAAAAGTTTACTTCATGTGAAAGTATCAAAATTTGGATTGACAACTGGATAAGCTCAAAAGACCAGGACTTCTTCCAGCAAGGAATACGAAAACTACCTGAACGATGGGCGAAGGTTGTAGCTGCAGATGGAGCATACTTTCAATAATTTTTTTTTTAATTTTGTAAGCGAACAAATGTGTTTTATTTTGACAAAAAGGGGCGGAGTCATATTCACACACCCAATACTTTAAAGAATTATTACGAATTTATTTTGTCTGCATCGGCATATGTAAAACTAACAGTATAATTACAAACTCAAACGGTTCTCTCAATGTTCTTTTTCTTGCTCTCTCATTGTCTCTTCTTGCAATTGTCGATATGCCAAGTCTTCTTTACGAGCTTCGGAACACTTTTTACTTTAATTCATAACAGGGTTTAATCATGTATTTGATGGAGCTCTACATGTTTTCTTTTATTTCTATTTTATAAGAGAAAAGATGCTTATATATAAAATGATGTCTCTGACCATTCACTGATAAAACAGTAATACTAAGCACATAAAATTAATATCAGAAGACAATTCTTAACTGACAATTCTGGAATAATTACAAAACGCCCGTTTCTCACGACTTGAAGTTATTAATTTCCACATAAATTATATAAAATAAAAATATGGATATTGTATACCCGTCCTAATGCTTCCGTAACAAGACCTCATAACTCCTAAAGATGTTTTACTACCACGTCTAACAATGTACAGAAGACGTTGCTAAGCATAACTTAAGTAACATTTATGCACAGTCAATCGTCAACCTAAAGAAGACCCCAATGAGATAATCAGTCTATTGCCGTGCACTGTCGCGCTTAATCACAATGCTAGAGTGTAGTAGTTACGTTAATTATCACAGTAGAGGGGGGGGAAAGGAGTTGGAAGGTGGGATGTTTGGTGAGGAGCGAGTATTTTAAAGCATGCAGACGGGTCTTTCGCTGGTTTGTCATTTGGACTCTTGGAAATATTGCCCAAAAGTATTTGATTATTTGTTTGTGTTTTTATTATTAAAACTGTAACAGAAATGTAATAAATGTGAAATTAGTTGTCAATTTCTGCAAAAAAATACACATACATATATGTATATATCTGTCTATTATTTTTCGACGACTAAATACAGGCAAATGAAATTTCAACAAAGGGTTAGAATTTTAGGCGTGAGTGTGTGTAAAGATATGCAACATAACTTGAACTCCCAAGACATACCAACAAAAATACGAAATGGAATGTACACGTTAAGCTAATATTCAATTAAATGGTCTGCACTAGTTGAAACTAATCCTTGCGGCAATAAATCATAACGATTGATTCGTGCGTTTCGAAGACAATTGCTAAATTGGTGGCGATGGAAGATAGTGTCTTAAAGCCTGGGGTTAAGATGTCAATTGTCGAACTGAGAGATGACTTAGCCATAACCGACACACGCCCCACTAAAACGACCATTAATCAGTAGCACAGATTCTAAATATAGCCACTTATACTATCGACAATCCTAACTTGTGATGTCAGCGCAGAATTGTGTCGGAAGGTCCACCTATATCCCGCCAAGGACTTACGAAATGTTTGGAAAAGTTGTAGTAAGCTTTGGGTCAATATTTTTTACGGGACTCTTTCTTTCCGACTGACGCAGGTTCTCTCCGGGCACGGCTGCTTTGTAAAGTACCTGTACTCGGTCGCTAGGAGGGAATTGAGTCCCGTCTGCCACTGCTGCGACTGCAGTGAGGACTCGGCCCAGCATACGCTCGCGGATCGTCCGGCTTGGGCAGCGCAGCTTCGGGTCGGTAATTGGAGAGGACTAAATTATTATTGGCAAAACGAGGGTGTTTTATACACATCTGCCTACCCCTACTGACGAGAGCGTATATATGTATGTATATTTAAATTCTATATGCTATAATTATCAGTTCTTTATGACAAGTATCGGTATATTCGGACTTAATCGGACTTAAAAGAGTAGACAACCGACTTTAATTCACCTATCATAAAATTTAAGACTTATATGGTTTCCTCATGGATGCCAACGTCACAACTGTACCAAACTCTCATGAGGTACATCGTTTCCAACAAAAATAGAATCATCGAAATCAGTTGGCGTGATATTGAGTTATTCGTCCATTTGTCGCGCACATGCTTAATGCAAATTTAAGACTTATTGTTATATTTATTAGATATTATATTCAGAGTTTAGAAAATCGAGTTAACAAAATAGTATTTTAAAATTCAACAGTTTGGTCAACTTTATTTTTGGCCATGCGTATTTGATGATATTAATAAATAACCCACTAATCAAATTTAGTCAGTTTTGCCGATATGAAACAAATTATATTTTTTTTTATTAAGTAGCTGTTTTTGAAATTAGGTCAATTTTAAAAGCCGTTTGTGTCATATTAAATGTTTATAGTGGTGTCCACATTTATTAATGTGTAGCAGGACAGCGGGTGGCTATCGGCGTGTGTCGCGTCGCGTCGCCCGGATCCACGGATATGAACAGGCAAGGATTAGGTCCGTAAATATTCTTTGTTATATTTTTGTTAAAAAATAGCAAAATAGTTAAGAAAAAGACTAAATTTATTTACTCTTTTTCTTAACTATTTTTTGTTAATAATAAATGTTTGTTTGATACAGTCGCGCATTTCATACAGTTTTATAAAAAATAAAATATGTTAATAAAAAGTAAATAAAAGTTTCAGTGACGTAGTGATCCAGAGACTCGATCGCTGAGGGTTTTGCGTGTCGGTCCAGATAGTTTAGTAACAAAACCATACCGTGGGAGAGCCTTGCTTGACAGGAATGAGTCGAATCGACCAAGGTAAATATCACGACCTTACAGTAAATGAGTCGTCAAACACTGCTTGAATTGTATTACCCCAGTAAGTGAGGGTACCGGACGCCCCAATACCCTCCTCCCTTCAATCTCTCCTCTCCCCCCTCTCATCCTTCACTTCTCCTCATTACCCCGCTTATCTTTCCCCTCCCCTCATCCCCCTTTATCCCTAAAGGCGGGTAGGTGTCCAATGGTTACGTGTGTAAAAAAAACCAACGACAAAAATGTATGGCCAAATCTCTACAATACGAATAAGGTCTCTTGTTCTGATTTCATAGAGTATTAATTCTCATCGGGTGTCACAGAAAAATGTAGGCATATTTTAAGCTCGCTCATAAAATATGGATATATTTTTATGTAACATTCTCTATATTATAACAAATTTTCGAGTAATTATAATTTCCACTACTCTGTGTAGATAGCCTGAGTGGAACAAAGTATACAATGACATAGTCTTAAGAAGGGGCTGAATATTATAGCACGTAACTCCTGTATGAAACAAAGGACAAACGATCAACTTAAGTATTACAAGATTATTCTGATAAAAAAATAAAAGATATTTTGTTACTCAATATTCCGTAATAAATAAAAGAAAAGACTATGTTCAGAACAAAAAGTAAATAAAAGCTCTAGCCCTAATCCATCCCATTGCAAACGTACAAATATACATTCACACACACCCTCACAACGCTACGCATGTGTGCACGCACTCCATGTGGGTAGGTTAATGATAGCGGGCTTCCGTCGCGTCACACCTGAGAGCACGTAACCGCCATCGAGTTATAGATACATACACCCCTCACCCCTTAATTCCAAACAACGCACTTGCGTGGAACTTCTGCGAGCAGCGACAACTATACCTATTAAAAAATATATCAATTTATTTTTACCTTTACTGCTACATTTTACAGGTTAAATACATATCTTCAAAAAGGTGGAAATGGCAACTGATAAAAATTATCTTAATTATAAATTAATAATCTCTAATCTAGGTAAGGTTTTTTTTTGACAGATTTATTCTTTTCTAGCTTTTGCCTATCCCTCTTTAACAATAGGTACTATTTTTGCATGAAAGGTATGTATTTTCTTGCACTGCGTTTGCTTATTTTTATGATAAGCGATTCAGTAGTTAAAAAGTGATAATCTAACAAATAGACTAACGCACTTTCTATTTTATAATAATATTAGTAAGAATTAATTACTAGGTATATTCTGTTGTAAATAAATAAACAGCCGCAGTATAAAAAAAAAACATTATATGTATAACCGTTTTGTTTTGAATAAACTGCAGTGATTTAAACCACATTAATACAGATACATTAGAATGAAATAATAACTGATTTCCAAAGGACAAAAACAATCGTCAAACTGGGTTAATGCAACGCGAACTTTCTATAACAGTTTTATTTTAGTTTAAAAACTGCACAATTATGGGAATCTATATAGCTGTACTATCGATACTAGAATACTTTATTTAACTAGTATAACGTATGTACTGTAGAGAAACTCAAAGAAATACAAATAACCACACACAAAAATCAGGGACGTGTACGATTAGTATCTTGTGATTCGTATGCTTATTTGCATTTGTATCTTTTTCGAAACAGTGTACAGTAAGCAATATAAGCTGAGTATGTTCAGATTATTTTTCTTTATAAATGCCTTCGGAAACTTTTAACATATTGTTAGAAGGCTCAGACGTCCTGGCACCAGCCAGTTCAACTTGTAGGTATGCGACCCTAACTTGCTTGCTTTTACTCCCCAATCCTTTCCTTGTTGTCCTTCCTTTACTATCAATATACTCCAAATTTTCTCATCCCATTCCCAGATGATGGCGTAAATGGGACTAAATTGCAATCGTCACAATCTGGCCGTTAATTACGCCTCTGCCAATCCTTCAGGATCAATGCGTGATTGTACATAAATTTATGTTTGGATGTAAATTACTATACCCTTACTTAGAAATGTTTATTAGTATAAAAAAATAAAATAATGTTTCGTATGGCTAATATTAAATGCGTCTTAAAATTATTCTAATATTAAAATATAAAAAAAAAATACTTTTTGATACTTAAAGCCTAAACCAATATAATTACCCGATAATATGGACTTCATACTTAAAATAGTTTTTTTTTTTTTCTTTTTTTCGATTTCGATTTTTCGATGACTGATTGATCGATAACACTAAGACCAATTATGTAAGACTCAGTATGGAATAGAAATATAATTTAATCTGGTTATATTTTTCAATAAGTTTCATTTTGAGACATTTTTATGTGATAAATATTAGTGTGTCAATTTCGAACAATCATTAGGTAAACTAAATAATCGTTTACAATTACTAAATACTATAATCGGCGATGACATGGTGAACAAGTAGCAAAATGAGTATTAATTGCTATCATTATCTAATCTAATGATTACCAGTTTTTGAGTGCAACTACTCAACTTACGATTAGAAATGACTTTGATTAGGCAACATAATTACCTACCCGTCTAACAAATCTCTGAACGACATTTTTTTATTGAATACTATATAAAGAAACTCTTTAAAGGTCTGCGTTCATAAAGTTAAAAATCATGGATCTTATTATTTTGATTGTATTAGCCACTCTATAAATTTCCAAGAGTGACACGTTGAACGAATTACGCACTACACAAAGACGCTTAGAGCTAAAAGGAAAAAGTTCAATTAATCCTAATTTGTTCGCTGAGATTAAGTGCGCGATAAACGGCATTCTGTTCAACCCTTTACTTTATTTCTCGGCCCTCTATTCGAATTTAAGCCGCTTTAAAAATACTGTAGAGTTCGACAAACAAGGGACTTATAAAGCGTAACAGACTAAGAATTGTTCCCAAGAAATGCATCGATTCAGATTAGGGTGGAGCCCGGAAATAGGGACAGATATAAAATAAAAATCGATATAAATCTAATATGTATCGATGTATCGAAGGGTTGGCCGATCAAGGACCGGTCGTTGATACAATAGATCAGTCAGTTCTACATTGCTCATTAGGTATGCTAGTGACAATGATCGGGTCGGCACCCCATCGATAAACTTAGAGTTTTTGCACCACAACAACATGCAAACTACATTGAAAATTATTTCCCTCTTAATTAGTAAATACATTTGCATGGACAAGCGGTGCCCAACCCATACTAGGACGATCATTATCATAATTGTGTTTTTTCTCGCGAAAAACTTACTCTGTGTAACGGTCACCCCTGGTGATGTTAATCGTCAACGCATCCGCCGATAAATCGATAAACAAGTCGCGCGACTGTGACGAGTTCCCCAACTACCCACAAATTAAAATCGTGCTGCTACTGTTTTCACAGTAGACAGCGAAGCTCTGATTGCGTACGTTCGATGAGAGCGTTTTGCAGAGATCGTCGGCCGATAGGACGAAGCGGGCGGCGCATTAATTACTTAATACCGATGCGTGAGTAAATGTATGCAATTTCTAATGCAATTCCATGTAATTACAATTTTTTCGTTTACTCGATGATAATTTTTTTTTGAAAGCTTTATCTATCGCTCCGTGTTCATGAAACGTGACGTTCTTTACACTTTCGCATGAAACGACATTAGCATCGAGTACTAGATCAAAATCGGACGGTATTATTAAGTTTTAATACTCGTGCTTCACTTTAAAATGTGGTATCAATTGCGTGTGGTCAAAAACTTCGTTACTACTTTCCGTTCGTATCCGCAACTTCCTCGGCGATACAATTATTACACTCAAAAAAAAATGGACGGTAATAGTGTGCGTGGGACTGCACGACAAGTGGGCAAACGCACACACGATACAATTTTAGCTGCACGCATGTCTTTGTTACAGTTGCAGATGTTATCAAAAGCGTTAAATTCATTACTTGAAGTTATCTGCATAGATAGTTCTACTTAATACACCATTAACGATGTTATGCATTACTGTGAAGTATAAATATACACTTCATGGACATGTGTTGTAGCCCTGCGTTCTCGCAAAAATTACATAAAAACTGTGGAAAATGTAATTGCATACTAAACATATCTGTATTAATATTTATTTGCATAGACAATGGATTACTATCATTACCCGCGTTGTTGTTTTAGTTGTTATAGTGTATGTGTGTATGTGTGTTACTTGTATGATGTATTGCTTTATGTGTGGGTATTTCCGTCATTTCCCTGCGCAGGAGTCGTCGCAATGATTGCTCACGCGTTTCGCATCACTCACCCCTGGAGGGATAACTCGTTCACATACAATTTACATGCGATATATTATGCAGTTGCTTTTTGTGTGACATAGAATCAATAATCTAATGGTCTTACCACCGTAACATTTGACTAAATAATACATGAGCTGAATACATTGATATAGATTAATTGTAATTGCATTTTCTAAAGACAAAATAATAAAACATTCCTTGTACTTTCAAAATAATACGTAGCAATGTACGTATTGAAAATATTAAAAGCAAATAAGTACGTACTTAAATGTGTAAACAGAATATATTATAGAAGTTAGTCCAATGCAACTATTTTAAACCCCGACGCAAAAAGTATACGACCTTCAAACCTTCAAGTAAATAGCGTACTCCTACCTAAAAGGCCGGCAACGCACTTGTGACCCCTTGAGTTGCGGGTGTCCATGGGCGGCGGTAGTCACTTCCCATCAGGTGACTCTTCTGCTCGTTTGCCCCCTATCGCATAAAAAAAAGGAGGTGTTATAAGTTTGACGTCGATGTCTGTGTGTCTCTCAAACGGATGGACCGATTTCGATGCGGTTTTTTTTTCTCATTTGAAAGCCTGTTACCTTCCGATGGTTCTTAGCTGTTTGGTTAATATCGGTCTAGCAGTGTAAGAGTATCAGCTCGTCTCCAAAATGATGTAATTCATTTTTTGCGTATAATTTTACTCGAATAAGTGCTTCACGCGTGCCCGTATAATCGTTAAATGACAATTAATTGATAACTTCGACCTGATGATGGATGGATGGACCAGAATGGTCTCCAGAGAATCCATCTCTTCGAAAACTCATAGCAGATATATATTTTTTACTTTTTAAGGGTTGTTCCTTAAACTATGAGTATTTTTTGCGTAAGGGGTTTTTATTATTATTGTTTAAAATAAACATGTTAAAACGGTAATAAAAATAGGTACTTAAGCTTTTTTCGACTCAATGACACTCCACTATTCGTCTAAAAGAATGATTGGAACACAAAACCGAGGACTAACCCGTAGTCCTGTACATTCGAGACGCACATGTGCTGGGCGTGTCTTCATGCACTACTGCACCCTCCCCATTGTTTATCCCACGATTAAACTCAATTCAAATACTAACTCTCACTTCAAAATTAAACTCTAGTGGTGCTAGACCCTTTTGTTTTAAACACAATACACGTACTTATGTCGCCACTACGAAAACCATAGACTTAATAATTACGTGTAAGTATGCAGTGACGCGATTCATGAAGTTGTAATTTTAATAGCTTTGTAATGAGCGGATAGTGTTTTTGACGTTAACTATTAACGTTATGAGTTTCATAGATCGTAATCTTAGAAGAAAATGTTGCTATATTATACACCTTTAGTATTCATAATTGAACTTTAAAAAAGAATTCGAGTAAATTGATTTTATATCCAAGCGATATAGAATTATCCACATTTTATAAATAATAATTAACTTAAAAAGAAAGTAGATAACCTCCTTCAACGCGCCTTTCCAATTATAACTTATTAGTGGTTTTCCTGGTACCCCATGTTCAAAACCTAACACCACAAACAATGACACCAACGCAGGAGTATACTCTATTTAAAAAAAAATATATCGGTCTTCGATAGGCGAAAAAATAGCTTAACATACAGAAAAAAACGATACATGTAATTGCACATAGGAACTCCTCCTTTTTTTAAAAGGATAAAAAAGTTGTTTTATGGGAACGCACTATTATATTTAACTCCATAGTAGCAGTGGTCGATCCAGAACCGATAAGTATGGATTAAAAGTGGGGTGTTTGAGCGCTCGTTACGAGCTCTTCAGGCTGCGGCGACGTAGGGACAGCTGACGCTACGGCTGTTGGGACCAACAACAACTTTTTAAATAATAATTATGCAGCTCTTTGTACCCATTATCGGAGTTTTTCTTATCAATGAAAATCTTTGCAATATTGTTCCTTAAGTAGCTCTCTTGTTAAGGTTTGTTAAAATGTAATCAAAATCAACATTACTGAGTAATTTTTTAACTGAATCGCTTGGGAGTTATTACAGCTCATGAAAATTTTGTAAGATTTTTCATATCATACCAAATTTCGATGACGTGGGCGATGTAAAAAGTCAGATTATAAACATATCGTGCAGACATTATTTACGCATACTTTATCGTCAATCAATAATTAATATCTTGAGGCTCGACGGGAGAAATGCTCCCGAATTTCGCCGAGAATGATGAGAAGATCGCGTTCGCGTAATCGAACTGGCAAAAAATAAAAAATGAGGCAAATACGAAATACTCCATTACAGGCGTCGCACAGCCAACTATCGAGACGATTTCATGCAGATAAATTTGTACCTAAAATAAGTTATCATCGCTTATAACATTTTCGCAAGCCTCGATCTATAAAATCCATACAAAAATCTTCTTGAACAGTTGACATTCGTCTCATTACTCCAATACCTGAATTTCATATATCATTATATTTGATGAGGATAATTTAGGAAACGATTGATAATAATTTAGTAACACGACATATTTAGAGTTGCTCATAATATGAGCAGTATTATGACCGTCTCAAAAGGCAGTTGCGTAAAAATTGTTCACTAGTCGTCTCCACGGATGTCGCACGTGTGTGCTCGCACATTGTGTATGCAAGGCACAGCGGCCGCGGGCCACGTCAGCTATTTGCTCGTGTCCAGAGGGCTAAACCATTCAAGGCTAAGGTGCGGGGCCAGTTTTTGGCTGTTTCCGACTTGATCCGCCACTTGAACACCCAACCGATCCAACTTCACCCGCCATTCCTTCAACAATCCTTGATAAGGAGACAATACGTTTCATATATTTTCGTTTCTTTTATACCTTAGTGAGTCAGTACTAAGAATATTGACGATATTTTTTCCTTTCTCAAATTCCTAAATTAGAAACAGTAATTGCCGCCAATTGAACATCCAATAAACAATCATTCGAATAACAGGTTTCTAAAAGCCATAATTGGTTTCCATGCTACTTATCTACTACATACGCTAAGTGTATAAATTATAGTGCGTGATTGCATTAGGAATTGAGTGATTACCGAATTAATTCTCCACCCTCACTGAGTAGGCATAAGTAGCAATCTTTGGGAGAATTTACACAGATCCCACGAGATGCGAGCTCTCTCACCCATTATTAATTGCACTTCTCAGGTGTGGTGATTATCTTTATTAAGCCGCCACAAACTCGGAGGCAGACATGCATTTCCACACATGTCTTTACGGCTTAACTTGTGAATTCTAGAAACTTATTTTCTGAACTACATCTCAGACACCGTTGAGATATACAGAAATATATGCTACGAAAGTCCTTGTAGTCCTACAATCTCATTTAAGCTGTTAATCATGCAACATAAGAAAAAAAATAGGTATCGATAGACTACAATGAAACAATCGTGTCATTTCAATTACCGTAAGCAAATAATCAAATGCAATACTCCTTTCATTTTTAACGGATTAAGCAACTTAAGCTTGTACTACATTACAAGTATATTAAGAATTATGAAACTGAATTGAAAAAGTGTTTGCGTTGTGTGGCGAGGGTCTCAGCTGGCTGTTCGGCCGCTTGTAATTGCACGAAGCAGCGCTTGCGCAGATTATCAGTAGCAAGTGCGTTCGATAACGCATGCGCACGAACGCGTGTTATTAAACTTATTCCTTTTTCCCCAGAATCTGCATAATGAGGGGGCAAAAAAAGTTCGTAATCGCTAGAGTGAGCGTCGCCTTCTCTTTCAGAAAAGCTGGCAGCGCCCTTCTTTGTCCGATGTGTTCCAATTTAATGAATATTTTAGGAGCATTATTCTGCATTACTATTTTGTTTTATATTGCAGCTATACAGCTTTTATATTTTCTTGTTAAGTGTAGCATTGTTTTCGACAAGCCCCGTATTAACACTGGACACTCACGCATTGAATAACAGTATTAGATATACTTAACTGGGATATTCTAGACACCTGCAACTGCGATGATCCTCACGCCACCAAACATCATGGTACTATACTATAGGTATATTAATCTAGGTAACACTCAGAATTACAATTTATAAGCGAATTTATGAATTACCTTTAAGTAGAAGTAACTAGCACTAAAATTCCTTTCTCGAAACTTTCCTATGTAATTTACACATACGAAAATAATACTACATAAAAATTATACGATGATCTTAACAAGAGCAAAAATTAACTTCAAAAGAAGGTACGTATACAATCGCATTAACAATTTGCTAATTCGCCCCTGTCGAGCCCTGGGCTACCGAAATTCCTCGTTTATGGGCACGTACTCGTCTCTTTATTTAGTCTTTCATGAGAGCACGGTCATTTCTTGCATAAGTATTCATAACGAAATTAGGGTTAAAAAACTGTAACAAGTAGTTTGAGGAAATATGAGGAATAAAAACAGGCTTTGACATCGTTCGAGTCACGATTAAGATGGCAATGTCTTAATACGAAATTTGCCATGAAATAAGACACACACTGTAACTCATAATTCTCGAACGTCATTACTTGAAGTAATTTCTTAAAGATATACCTATAATGATCTTATGTCCGTGAGAAGTTTAAGTTGTAACAGGATCGAAGGCGAAGCAAAAAAGTATCGCGCGTGTCGTAGGCAGCGGTCCAGCAAGTAGCCAGTAATTTATGGTTAGTTTTTGGCTGCGCCTGCGCAATGTGGCCTCGCGGCTTTTCGCGGCTCTCCGTCCCTCCGCGCACACCCCTTCGCCGCACAACCTCACCCGGTCACAGACCTCGCGTCATTCCGTCAATCTCAACTACTTATCCGTCCGCGCCGATCCCTTATATTAATCATTTTTTTCTTTCAAAAACGAAGCGTAATAAAGATCCTATCAAGGTAGCCCCTGGAGCTCGGCAAGTCGCCGTTGCTCACTCGCTTTCGAAACTTTAGAATTGACAAACTAATATTGCAACTGATACTTATTAAAGCATGTATTATTGACTATAAACTGGTTCATTGTGCTGCCAAAATTAATCTTGGAGCTTAGCTACGTCACAAAGGCGGTGGCGTGCCAGCGCGTACAGTGGCTATTACAGACACCACATTATAATTACCTTTTTAAATAGTTTTTTCAGACGGTGTCGATATTAAAACGTCAATGTAAATAACTTGTTAGCCGCAATCTCATTTCTGAGCGATTGGATATTACAATAGTGTACGTGATTTGAGAAAGGTAACGGTGTCGATGCTTTATCCGCAAGATGGAGTCTATTACCAGCGCCAGCGTAACGCGTGCCGTCCGCTCGTCGAACAGCTAGCTATACACATATGAACATCATTTTATGATCCAACCATAAACGATCTAATGAGTAAGTATCAAGATCTCATGTTAACAATGATAAAAAGTACATATTTAAATTACAGTTGGTTGTTTTTAATAACACATTAAAAAAGTTAGTAAATAGGTTAAGTGAGAGATGTTATAAACGCTCTCGATGTGTAATAAATAGATATTAAAAAGCGAGCGGTAGCTCGTGGTACTGTAATTAGGTTTATATTAAAGTATTGTGTCAGCCTCAACGCAAATTGAACCACGGAATATTTCACCTGACACACCGTACGTGCCTAATTGCACGGATTATTTATCTACTAAAACCTCTCAGCAGTTTTTGGCGCTAGTTGTGGCACGCGCCCACTTTCTATATAGCCGGCTAGAGTTGTAATTGTGCTTATACCCTTTTTATTTCGATTTCGAAACGTCTAAGTCATCATCGGGTGTCAGTAACGGTCTACGGCAACGTTTTGTTATACGATTCTAGTATTAAGTATATGTCAATGCAATCACCATCTAAATTGTAACGAAACAAAAAAAAAAGAATTAAACGAAAAAATAAGTTTTATTTAGGATCACGTTTCAACGCGAATTGTGCAAGTTTCTCCTCTATGTGTCGGTTGGTATATAGTATAAAAAGTCAAACACAAAATTATTCACTTCAAGTTAGGAAGTTGATTTAGGATTCAATTTGGGATTCCTAGAAAACGAAAAATCATTTAGTAAGAGGCGATTACTTATTTTTAAAAATTAATAAAAACGAAGAACCAATATTTGACCATTTCATTTTTTACATAGATACGGAATTCTTCGGTTTGAATTTAATGAAATTATAAAGTAACAGGTAATGGTATAATTGTTCATGCCTAATATTTGTTATTTGGCAATGAAAAAAAAAAATTGTCTCATTAATTACCTGCTACACTAATTTATTAAACAGGCCAAAGTATATTGTTACAAAAATAGGTTGTTAGGTAGGAAAACCTAAATCAGAGTACAGTTTACGAGGTTGGAAGACGTTTGTGTGTAACATAGCCTGGCACAGACACACATTGAAAAATAAACCATAACAATGAATGGCATCGGAGACCTCTTGAGAAATCCCTATAAACTCTAAACAAAATTTGGGTATAGTAAGAGGAGTGCAGGTTGCTTTAGGAGCATAAAATCTTGATGTGATACCGGTCATACCTACACCTGTTCATCGCCTTCTGGAAATGGCTTTACGGTGATAAATGAAGCTATGGGTCATTAAATTCAATACCAGTAATAAATTTAGTAAATTTGTATTAACTTTCAATCCGTGATACGTTGGCGTGCTAGCAACATCAACTTTCTTTATAGTAAATAATGTACAAATGTTACCTGTCATTGACAAGTTATTGTTTTATTAATCTGCGATTGTAAATATGTAAGACAAACTAGTAGCCTAGTATAACTTGATGAAGGCCCACAAGATAGACAAATAAAAAATATATAACCCGAGCGCCGTCTTAGAATCATCTGGTATTTTTTTGGTAACGATATTTCGAAATTTTGTACACTATGTTACTCCCACTACTGTGACGATTCACCGTGCATTCATACATACATACAAACATATATACATATACTCGAAAAACGTCCATCTTGCAGAGTCATTTGAAAATATGGCCTTGTAAAACACATTTCATTTTAGATCGCGATTACATTAATTTAGTATCCGTTTGACTTCTATGTTACCCTCTTTCAACTTAACAAAAAAGGTAGTGTAACAATCACATCATTTATTGATCCACTATCTATTCAACGCTTAACTTCACGAGCTTAATAAAATTTCTATTTTTTATATCCAAGTAAAAAAGACAACAATGGTAGGAGTGCGCGGTGAAATTCCTTGGTTTTTTAACGTACATTGCCTTTAGCGATCGTCATTATGGTAATCACTTTCACCTATTGGTTGTAACGTGCAATCGCAACTTTTTTGCGATATAATCATCTATATGATCAGAATCTAATTTTAAAATCAATTATAGCACACTTATCAAAGTTCGCTAGAATGGAGCCGTACTGTGCGATAACGCCATGCGTAGGTAACGTAAGCTGGTTATCGCTTCAAACAATAATCCGCGATAATGGATTAGCTCACTCGGTGAATATTTATAAACACCACTATCGTTTTATTCGGTAAAAGTCGGATCATAGCTACATTTCATCCATTATTACAGATACGGTTTAATAACTATGGATTTTACGTAGACATCATGATTGAAACCTTTTTTATTACTTATCCTATTTAGATTTGTGCCTTTACTCAACCATGTTACGCATTATCTGTCGATAGATCTCTATGCCTGTACGTAATTACAACAGTTTCATAATATTATTTGACTTACCCCGTTCGAAGTGTAATAGTACATCATTTTCATATCTTTAAGTTCACTTCGCGGCAACATTTAATTCAAAATATAATTAAACATGACAAAAAAATCATTAACCCACTCTTTAGAGAACTTATATTTGTAAAGGTTTAAAAATAACACGTATTTATTAAAAGACTTAAGCAAAGCACGTGTTAATACTACAGAAGTTTAAGTAGAAATAGTTTATACTGAGCATTTGCAGTAGATTTCAAATGACTAATAAATTGATTTAAAAGTCATTAACTTAAAATGTCTATACAGGTTCCGTACTAATTTGCTTCGTGTAGAACCGCAAGGAAACTTGTTGACAAATAGGTTTCGTACTTAAATTGCAAGGTAATGATAGAATATCGATAACACAAATATTAAAAGTGAACGAGCATTTGCCATTCAAGCACGATAAATACGTCTTAGCAAAAACCAAATGGACTATAAATTACATTTTTAGTTCATACAAATGTAATTTAACACATACTATATGCCACTTAAAAAGTAATAAAAGCCTTTACTGTTATAAAATAGGATATAAACATTTTATAAATGATAAAATCACGATATATAAATTCACTAAAAATGTATGTTTTTCGCCTAAATAATATTTTCCCTGCCAAAACCGGAATATCTAGTAGCTTTCAAAGTAGTCTATTAAAAGTCTACATTCATTTTCAGTAGAATAGTGATGGCAAAAATAGAGAGTGGTCATCTGTTTACCCTTGGAGTATAAACAGAACGATTAGAAAAGAGAAGTCGTCAGTTGTATTTTCCGACTTCTTGTTACTTACTAGTCCAGACTTTATCTCATAGCACATAGCAATTTTTATTATAACTATTAATATTTGAAGATCAAGACGTACAAAATACACTCGATAGGATTCATATTATCATCTGCATGGAAACAGACCTCTTGCGAAGTCTAAAACTTGCTCAAACTAAGACAAGTCTTTATTTGAGATGTAATTTTTGAAATGTAGTCCATGCCATTTCTGTAACATCGTATACCATATGCACCAATATTTTGCAGTTTCTGTATTATTGATATTGCACGTATTTCGATATAATAATAACACAATCTGATTAGAAAGCGAGTGCAAGCGGATATTTTATATGTATTTTGCAAACCTGGTTACATTTTCTTATCGAAAACACGATATAAATTACTTATTTGTCAACAACTAATCCGCATCGATACACCTAAAATATGTACACATATAAAGGAAAATAAAACACTTTTATATTACTAAGTACGCAACAAAGTTTATGACTTGACAATAGGTGATTATCGACGCGCGACGATTTGTGTTTAAATTAACCTGTCAATTTTGCCGGCCTTGTTGAAGTTATTATTATTAAAAACTAAATAGATTTAAAACTTAAAAAAATAAGTGTCCTACCGTCATCAGGTACAGGAACCAATCTACCGAATGTTAGGGCTACAGAGAAGGAACCTCCACACAATACGTGCCGTATCAAGAAGCCTTTCGCATCAGGCCCCTTAACCAGCTACCTAACGTGAGTCTCTGAAGGTTTTGGTCGAGGCTCTTTGCAATCAACCCATGGGCTAATATGACTATCAGCACAGTGATTGATAAATCCACATGTCACGTGTCGAAAACCTCATGGGCTAAATCCAAATATTTTAGTTGTTTATCTTTTTCAACCTCTATGAGATTGTAATTATTATTAATAAATAAGACGCTGAAGGGTAAAGGTCTTTGTTTAGGTTAAATATACCTAGGCACACATACATACTTTTACACTAGCAGGGCTTACATAAGCACACAAGCATTTCGATGAAAAGCAGAGAACCTCATTGTATATAGGTTTGAGAGTAATAAATGAGTACTGTGGCAACCTCCACAGACAACAGAACTTTATATTATCTAGCGACGACAAGCTGAACTACATAGTAACTACTTAGTAAAATCCTGACTCGCGATATGAAGGTTCTCGCGACTTTTATTATATAAGAGATCTCAAAACAACCATTAAGCTGCAAGGCATGTTCACCTCGCCTGGACATATAGGGAATGTCATACACATATATATGTCCCTTGGACATATAGGGAAGTTCTGACACTTCCCTATATGTCCAAGGGACAGAACGCCATTTTCTATATAAATACTTGTAACACCAGTTATTTGAGGAGTGGATTGTTTGATTAGATTGATTTTCACAGCCTTGGCCACGTCAATTTCTCTTGCAAAAACAATATAATGTTTTCTTAATTAGCATTGTTCACTTTTGTTTCAATTTCTTCATACAATAAAAACTAACGACAATTTGTCAAACAAGTATGGCTGATTAGAATACCAATAACAGTAGCGATTAGAAAAAGATTTGAAAGATTGCAGCTAGTCGTAATTACAACTGTGATAATTATACACAATTACCGGCCTTCGGTTCTCTTAACGTCATATTGCTTGGGTTATTCTACTGCTTAATCTTGATTAGCTTTAGTTTTCTGTAACAGTGTTGCTATTATTTTGTTCGAGTCTCTCATCGTTTGGCGTAAACATTTAAAATTAAAATTGCTATTTATCGAGAATAGATGACAATGAAAAATAGGTGCATATCGCATGTTTGAAAACATAAGAAGAGAAGATAGGATGAAAAAGTTAAGAAGATAGCTAAAAGATAATATAAGTAAAGATGCTTCAGTACGAATGGGCCGGCTCGACCGGTGTGATGCGATATCACGGCCTCACAGAAAACCGGATGTGAAACAGTCTCCCTCAAAGGCAGGCAGCTCCCGACTTTTGAATTGCAGGTGTCTATGGACGGCGTTTGTCACTTACCATCAGATGACCCGTCTCTTCGTCTATTATAAAAAATATTACTTATTGTTTCGAAGGGGCGATCTAAATTGAGCAGGCAGTTGAAGTTTCCAGACCACCGAAACTGCTTAATTTTAATTGCCTTTAAATGGTAGTAGTAGTAGTCAATATTTACAATATTTTTTACAGATATTGATGATGAAAACAGGGTATGATGATTTAACACATTAAAACTAGTACAAAAAAAAAAAATATCAGTAAGTAGTGTTCAGAATAAATCTCAAGTGGATATCATAACATTGGCGACAAAGGAGCGGAGATTTCATATCCGACACCGGACAGGAAAATTTCGTGCAATGCCTAATACATATAAGTATATATCTTGTAATCTATGAAAACGGTGTAGCTTAGGTAGGTTTTCCCTGGCCTTTTGGTCTAGTAGTTATTGATCCTCACTGCTGAGCCAGAGATCGTTGGTTTGATTTCCACATGGGACAAACATTTGTGTGCTCACCAAATAGTTGTCCCGATTCTAGGTGTTCTTTGTGTGCGTTGTTTGTACGTCTTTCACGTCCCCAGCGATGCAGAAATCATTACTAATGCGGGAGTAATCTTTTTAAAAATAAAAAAGAAGCGCTGATAACTTACGCAAATAAACTTTTTACGCATTTTAACTATCGATTGCTAGGTACAATAAATTCAGCAGTATGTTTAAATTTAACTAGTTATCTTCATTACCAATCATTTAAATTAATCCTCAATAATATACTGAGTATTGTATAGATTTTACACCGAAACAAAATTCCGTTAGACAGTAAATCAATGAGGCCGTTTAAGAGGGAGCCGTGACTTCATCTAGATAATGTTATATCTAACTCGGCTATTCATTAATTTGATATTCAAAATTGTATCCTAATGAACAAGAATAGGTTATAAATTCAGCTTTTTTCGTCATATCATTTTATGACATTAATACCAAATAAATGTGATGTTTTTACACTTTAAATTTTAAATGATACGTCTATTATTATAGGATACGTGTAAAGAAATTGTGATTTTTTTTTTCACGAGTTTTAATTATTGATGACAGCTAGTCGATGTTTTATATGGTTTTATGTTTACTCTAACATGTGCAATCATTTTAGAAACAGGTTTATTCTAATTCGTCTATATTAAAGTATAGACTGGCGAGTTATAATAATTATTTCATTACAGCGGAAATATTTTTGTTTGGTTTTGAAACGGCTTTCTAGAAATCTCTAGAAATAGAATAGAAAAAACTTTATTGTACAAATATAGCTTATAGTAATATACAAAATCTACAGGTGCAAAGGATGGCCTTTATGGTAACTAGCAATTTCTGCCAGACAACTTTAGGATGAACAAAAATATAAAACATATAAAGTAGCTAATAGGTAGTTTTATGTTAAAATAAAATAGTAATTATAATAAAGAAATATAGCATTTTCAGTATATTCCATATGTGAAGCAAAAGTACAAACTAGCATTCAAAATGTTTTGTGCTGACTGTAGGATTTTTTGAGAAATAATACACTTACACCTTTTAGTGGTGCTGAAAGCATAAGATAACATTACGGTCAACGGCTTGAAGCAAATAAACAAAAAAGCCGGTTGGAACACACAGGAGAATAAGGTAACTACTGAAATATTGTGTCTTTGTCATAATTATGTAGTCATATGAGATATCCTTGTACGGCAATGACAGGGTCAACTTCATTTTAAACATCCAATCCACGAAGGTCCAATCCACTAGCACCAAACCAGACAAATTCTTAGGAATTTTAGAATTACCTACTTTATTTATCGGTTGTATTGTTTATTATCTATACCCGGTCCTCAGGCCAGTTTCAGTTATGAACAAAACGTAGGCATATTTTCAGAACTTTTGTAATATCAGAAATATATTGCATTAATATTTTACAGAAAGAGTTTTAGTCCTGCTTAAGCGAGTATTAATACGCGCCGTAGACCGTTTATCACTTACCTACATATGTTTTATATATTAATCCTCATAAAATACTCTAGTAAATACTGCAAACCAACAAAAAAAGTACTAATATGAAATAAAGAATCATATTATTATTTAAACTCTTTATTAATAACTCTCTTTATTATTTATGAAATAAAGAGAGAAAACACAAAGATATAAATAAATGAAAGGAACGAATGTATGTGGCGTACACATTCAACAAAAGAAAGTGCAACTCACTTGAAATTACTGATTTAATAAAGCCTACCAGTACAGGTTACATATTCGACGTAACTAAGGTCAAAAGAGCTTCTGTCTAAAATATAGAAGAGGATCTCCCACTGCCGGCCATGATACACTCCATGGCCGGCAGTGACTGATGATTTACCGCAACCTTCCGGGGATGTCATCTCGCAGTAGGCGGCGGCAGAGCGGGCCTGGGAGCATGACCTCCATTTTGACTCAATTCGCCACCGGGTGGTCAGGACGGGTTTTCCCGTCCATCCGATATATTGCCAGCCACGAGGAAGGTACGTCCGAGTGTGCCTGGACGCTGTCTAATTGAGATTTGTTTGTGTGGTGCAAACGGTTATATGGGCAGGCGCTAGGCACATCTGGTTATTTTAATAAAGCTGTCCCCGAATTCCTCCTATTTCCGGAGTGGTATGGCACACCGTGTGGTTTTAGTCGGTCCGATTCCGACACACCGTCCCGCGGAAAACCCATGTGAAAAACGAAAGGCTCCTGTGGGATTAAAAACGATAAAAGCAAAATTGTACTCAGTTTAAAACAAAATGTGTGCTATGTGCACACATTTTAAGTTATTGAAATTGATTGTTAAGACATTGACAACTACCCACTACTTTAGAAATCAATCCAGCGTATAAATAAACTGTAGGCGAGCTGTCTATTAGGTTTTTTATACATAGTTGAATTAACCAACATATGTAACAATCGTTCGTTGGTGCGATTAATTTCATTTTAATCAAAATTAAGTAAATTAGACAGTACTTGAGAAGATATGAGAATCGACCGCAGTTATTTCAAAAGTAGTA
Source organism: Tyria jacobaeae (assembly GCA_947561695.1). Lineage (NCBI taxonomy): Eukaryota > Metazoa > Arthropoda > Insecta > Lepidoptera > Erebidae > Tyria > Tyria jacobaeae. Next base: position 17,400,998 of record OX387209.1, read on the forward strand.
AGAATAGGTTTAGTTGTAATATTTAACCAGGCTACATGTGTCTAGAATTAGGTTACTTTAAGTTTTTGATTATAATCACACTTTTTTCTAGTGATTTTATCTTCATCCGAAACGATACAACTGTTTTTTTTTAATAACTGAGTCTGCTTTTTAACAACAAAAAGGTTTAATAGTAGATAACGATCGGAAACTTGTAAGGTTTAATTACGGGACGTTAGTCATCTTTAATTAATAATAGTGAGGGCTGTCTAAGCTTAGGTTTATTTCTTTCTAAGATATACCGAGGTATATAGCCCGGGCTAATGCTATTATCACTTGATACTGCTCTGCGCGTTTAATGAAGTCATACATACATGTACATGCAGTCACACCTATGCATGTAAGGTGTCTAGGCAAATCATGTCCAATGATAACATATCGCTTTTCACTCGTGGAACTTACTCTACACAATACAACGCGGCGGGGCACAAAAAAATCAAAGGGTAAATCAAGAGTTGGTTGAGAAACTTTTGATGTTAAATCATAAATTCTTCATGAATTAACAATCTAGGATCTTTTTTATCAATATTACATATTTATTTTATCTCATAGGTTTGATGATTATAGTTGTTGCGTAAAATATACCACAGAGCATTTAATTTTTATTGCGGTGCGCAAAACTAACATATAAGAGTAAAGTATAAGTATATTCTAGCAGGTAGAGATAAAAAAAACAGAAGGACTTTATTGCAACTAAAGTTACACAAAGAAATACGCCCATGGGAAGGGAAATTTTTGTTATATCTAATAAACTGTTTTTGTTGAAAACTCTGCAAAAACAAGAATATACTCTCTTTATGAAACTTGTTTTAGAAATGCTGGAACCTGACAGAGTTCTTAGACATACAGTAATATAACCTAACTCTTTTTCTGTTGAAACACGAATCACGCGCAAAATTCTCATACAAAGGTTATAGTTATCAATTTGATTTTTGTTAGAATATCACAAAAGCGCCCGCTGTTACCGTTTGTATAGTTATTGTAAGCAAAAAATCAATATTGAATTAAAAATTGAGTTTACTCGTGACTGCGATCAGTAAAATTCCATTGCAATATCTGGTAACTAGAAAGTATAATACATATCCCTGAAAGGGTAGGCAAAGGCGTCTAAAACACACATTTTTGTTAACCATAATTTAGTCCCACCTACAGAATAGGGGACATGCGTACTGCCGCACTTTATGATCGTACATTACTCTCTGATAGATAACGGTGTGATCCCTTAGTTGCCCTTTACGAAGAAAGTATCAAACATAATATTTACAATAAGCTTAACTTTATAGTAAATAAGGTATGTATATAAATTTGTATTAGGCAGACTTAAAAGGTTTTTAATTGAAAAGAAAAAACGTTTAGGTATTATTTGAACTTCAACGCCAGCTGTTACGGCGTTCAATACACTGTGTAACAAATTGACTCGCGGGATTATATACCATTAAAGTATAAAATAAGCATACAGATCTAAGAGCTGGTGAAGGTAATGTAAGCATCAATGTATCTTACTTAATGTATATGTAGATTTAGGTTACGTTGATTTAAGTATCGTGTGCTAAGGTGGTGCAGATAGTTTAAAAGTCATGCAAAATGTACATATAATTAAAACTATAGATTTTGAGTTATTATTACTATTGTATAACTATTTTTCTTCTTGATATATTTTTAATATGTGTATATAAACATACACCTGTGGATAAACATGTTTTTTTTTTAATAATAAATGTCATCATAAGTCGTCATTTCTAATCAACATAAGTATATAGTATTTGCCTTTGTACTTTTATGTATACTATTATAACATTTTATATTTATGGTTCATGTATATAACTGTAATAATAATTCAATTTAATCAAACATGCATAAAACAGCTCTCGTAGATTATGCAGCTGATACAACAATTTGAGTCATCGACTGTAGTTGAGGTGCTGATTTAAATATGTTTATAATAGAACCTTTACAAGGCGACCTTGCTGAAAATATGAATAAAGTACCTATTGTCCTAAGTAGATGCTATATTTGTTGTGCCCCTTGCATTAATTGTGATGCAAATTATTTTTGTTATCTTGGTGAACCTGGTGTGCTGTCTACAAATAAAGCGGAATGTTGCTATAATCCATCTTTGACTATTTTCGAGATTATTGTATTTTTTTTACACATAAATATGTACGTAACTAATACCTATATTTAGCAATGCACTATGTACTTTTCAAATTTTGAATATTTCATAATTAGAAAAACAAAATCTGTACAAATTTAAGACACGAGTAGGTACTTGCATTACGAGTAAACCATAGAAAAACATTTAATAAAGCAAAGAAATAATCTTTTAATTATTATTTTTAATAATTATTCAATAACTTTATTTAAAAATAATGCAACAACAATAACCATAATGTTTCGCAAGGTTGATTTCATATTATACTAACTAGTTCATGACTTTTCCGTAGAATACCCTCCATATAAAAGGAACATAAAACTTTTTACAACAAATCAGAAACTTCATACGTTACATTATTTAAACGGTAAAAGTAATTAACACAATATTAATATAATAATTAAAACTACTCATCATTCATATTTTACTTTTTAATTTTTTTTTTTTTGAAAACGTCTTCGTTTATAAAAATTAACTAAAGCCGTGATATGTTACATTTCAAATAAAATGCAAAAAAGACCTACCTGAGCTATATCTGTGGGCACCTCCGATTTGACTGTGTTGGCCGCAGCCCACGCCTCAGCGAACGTCTCCATAGCACTCTGAAAGTCCATCTTGTCAATTCACGACGACATCAACATGCCGAAAATTCACACAACATGCGCTCAGTGCGGCACAGACGGGCAATAAATCAAACACGTGCGAGCGGGCCGGCGGCCGGCGCGATACTGCCGCTCGGGCCCCGCCCAGCGAACCGCCCGCGTCGAGAAAAACCGATACCATCCGAGCCTTCCCGTTTCAGCGCTTTTCTTTTTTAAGCCGATATTTTAACGAGTTTCTTTTTTTTTTCTACCCAAGCCCGGCCCACGGTGGTGGTTGGGCGTCCTCTGGATTATTTACACTTGTAATTCACAGATTGCTACGGTGTGACGGTTAATTTGTTGTGTCGAGGGGTGTTTGCCGCTATCACGATTAGATTAGAACGGTATTGAGAGCTACTCGTGTTGAGCGCAACAATTATACTATTGTTTTACGCTCACGTGTCTGTTCGCCATTATGTTTGATCTGATTCTTATTTTCTAACAGTAAATGTACGTGACGAGAAATGCTGGTTAGTTTAATAATAACGGGAGTCTTTTATATATTTTATTCTTCAGGTTGACTTAATTATGGTCTTATGTCAGGTGACAAACATATTTATACATTGTCAATAAGGCTTTACTTTAATAATATACCAATTCCATTATGATTTTGTATGACAGAGCTAATTAAATTTATATAGAACTTTCGTTCATCTCATTGTTTATAGCTCATTAAATATATTTATATACATATATGTCAGCCTGTGACTTATCTTAATCACGTAATATGCTTAAGATACTATTTCTTTGTCAGAAAAGCGTTTCGCTTCCATAGTGTCCAGAACATGGCAACTGCTAGACAGTAATGCCTACCACCTCTTCTACTATATAAGTCGGGTAAAATAATTGCTTCATCAATAATAATGTAGTAATTTGAAAAGCTATCATTCTGGTTAATTGCAATATCCTTGTAAAATGGCGGTCTCTGTGTGGTAGGAAACATTTTTATTCATTATATAAATCACAGCAGCTTTCCTCTTGCGGGATGTAGGGAAAAAAATGTCACGGCTTCGTGTAATTTTGTACGTGGCCATTATAACCTTCCGGCTACGTTAATTTTTCTTAATTTTAGATGCTTTTGCACATCATTTGAGAGCATTTAAATTTTGAATGGCGAATAAGGATGATTATGTGGTGCCAGTGTGAATTATATTTCTAGTTTTTATAAGCATGAATAGGTAGTTGCTGAAATTTAAACTAAACAGTTATACCTATACAATATAATACGTCACACATTTCACACATGACCGTCTGATCCCAAACTAAGCAGAGCTTGTACTATGGTCACCAGATAAACATATTTCTAAATACCTACATACACTTATAATTAAATTGTACCCAGGCACAGAACAATTGCTCCTACTCGTCACACAAATATTTTTCATGGGTGGGAATCGAAGCCACTACCTCTGGCTTAGCAGTCAGGGTCACTAACTACTAGACTGACGGCCAGTCAAGATAACCTTATCATGCCGTGAAATGGATTGCCAAACCACAGATGATAAGCGGTTAACAGCACCTATAATCCATCTCCATCAATTTACTTCACCGTGACTGCCAGGAATATATGAGATTCCAATGCATTTTCCTAACATGGGCTCCAAGGTAAGAGACTACATTACAATTTTCTTTTACGCACAATATACATTGTCTGTTTATATCTATCTACACAGTGCAAAGAACCAATTTTTTCTCAGAAATTTACCTAACTAATGGTGCCACTCCATAGTACTTATTTTTTATGCGATAGGGGGCAAACGAGCAGACTGGTCACCTGATGGTAAGTGACTACCGCCGCCCATGGACAAGTCAAGAGTCACAAGTGCGTTGCCGGCCTTTTAGGTAGGATTACGCTCTTTTCTTGACGGTTTGAAGGTCGTATCGGTCCAGAAATACGGTAGGAGACAATTTGTTCCGCAGGCTGGTTGTGAGAGGCAAAAATTGTAAACTGCCGATATTATTTTTTCAATCCTGACGGTTCTAACTTAATATTACAATATTTTAAATACCATTCTTCTGTAGTGAGGAAGTTACGCTGATCATGCTAGTTACTTTCTGTACCTACAAAAACTCACAACATTGACGGGATCCCGAAATACTTTTTAATCATACGCCATAACTATTAATTCCTCATTACTCATTTAAATTAAAAACAATGCTAATTGAGTACTTATAGCATGTAACATGGCTAAGTTTTTGCAATGTAACTTTTATTGTTATGAGCCTGCCTATTATTACCTGGTTCGTATACTCGTTTTCTACACCAGAATGATTGAAAATGGTTTCTTAAATCGTTCAGGGCCACCTCCATAATATTTAAAATTAAAAATATTATTTAATTACTTTTTAACTTATAGTTATTTATCGTTATTGTTTCATGATAATTTTAACAATAGCACTTGTATAGGTGATGCTTTTATAGTCGAGGTAGAGCCGCTCTTCGTGCTCTACGATAGAGAGGTTCCGGGATGTTTGCATTGATCCGTATTCTTTTGTTAGAGGTGAAGACAATGAGCTTTCTAATTTTATTGTAAAGAAACAGTTATCATAGTATATACCAACCTATAAGCATATGGTATTTGTCTTTGAAGGTTTGTAAACCAAAATAACATATTATATTTGTTTTTTGACCTGACCTTCCGCCCCTTTTCCCAAGTCCTCATCCCTGTCTCTTACCCCTCCCCGCATACCCTTATCCCTCTTCACGGCGGTTGTCACTTACCATCAGGTGACCCATCTGCTCGTCTGCCCCCCTATAATATATAAAAAAAACCCTACAATTATGGTTTGCAAAATGTGGGCATTTAATATGCGTCTTCCTACCTCTGCCGGGATAGGCGTGACTGTATGTTTGTATCATTATTGCAATGAATCAATTTTGTTTGTAGGTTTTGTTTGATTATGATATTGTTGTGCTGGTAAGTTTATCTATAATTTACCCATATGAATGTATATTTTGAGAATATTTATATATATATTTATCCATATAAAAACCAATGCTCTAAAAAAGTGTGTATTTGATACACGATGACTATTTAACAATACCATAATTGCTTTAAGGCTTTCTATATTTTCATTCATCCAGCTTCTGATTATTTTAATCTAACCGTTGAACAATGTTATATATATATATATAATTAATACAACACGAAATAGCCTTACGAATTCTTATAAATGTGCTAGCGGACCCGACAGACGTTGTCCTGCATGATATTTCAAGCGATTAGGATCAATATAGATAAATAACCTAGATACCGACTGCAGCGCCATCTGCCGGGCTGATTTGTGAATCTAAACCATTCCCAGATCCCCTTGAACACACACAAAAAATTTCATCAAAATCCGTCCAGTCGTTTGAGAGTAGTTCAGTGACATACACACTTACAGAAGAATTATATATATAAAGATGATAAAACTAGTAACCACGTGTTACGCTTGTTAGCAAATATGTACGAAAAATCACACGACACGCTTATCAATTTTATTCGTGGTATTTTTAATGTCGGTATTCATTTCATCAAACAATACCGCAGCGGTTTTCTTATACAGGACTAATGTTCTATTTATTATCCTATTGCTGGAGATGTTCCACTATTAAGATAACCGCTATACCTCTGTAATGTGTCTGTATAACTTTACACGTACCTGCTTAGAACAAAGAAATTAATTTATATAATTGACATATATAATTGTTTTTAGTTAAATATTCGCTTATACTCACGTGTGTATTTCGGGGATGCCCCGAAATACACACGTGAGTAAAACCGTATATTTTAATAAATATGAATGTAACTCATGAAAGATTTTATTCTAATATATAATTGTGTTTTTGTAAGGTATAGTTTAATAAGTTTCAGACTCTTGCCTTTTTTCCATGTCGTATACAACAGTAATGGGATACTGTGTTGATTTCAATATCTGTGGTACATATCTAGTCATGTGGGATTTTAAAAACGCAACTATTATAATAAAAAATAAACATGTAGGTACTTGTTACATTGTGCAAGTGTCTACTAGTAATTTTTACTTACATATTATTTTTATAATAATAAAAATACCTTGAATAATAATCTAAGTATACATATATCTACGTAATAAAGATATACAGAGACGCGAGGTTTTATCTAAATTCTTATAAAACAGTCAGAGAAGAGAAAAGGCATCATCCTAATTAAATAACGTTGACTATGTGAAAAAATATTTATTTACCGTTCAAAGGCAGATTGCTGAAGGCGTTAAATAATAATAATAACTCCACAGATTTCACACATGCCCGTCTGATCCCAAACTAAGCAGAGCTTGTACTCGTACTCTGGTGACCAGACCTGATAAACATACTTATACACTTCTAAGTACATACATATTATATACAAATCACATCCAGACACCGAACAACTGATCCTGGTCATCACACAAATATTTAATCATCAGCTCGGCATAGCAGTCAGGACCTCTAACACTAGACCAACAGGCTAGTCAAAATATTAGCTGCCTAGATATATTTAAAAAAATATGAATGTAACTCACAAAAGTTCTTATGCTTAGATATAATCCTGTGCTGTATTAACTAGGAAACTACTATACAACAAATAGTGAAGTATTTGATATTAAACATTTTTAGAACAAACAAATCTTCTATAGAGCTAACTTACCTTCAGACCTATTTAGCCTTCCTCATTGATAAAATGTTATTAGGTAATTAGTAAATAAATAAGTTTGGTGTATCTAATACTAAACCCCGTTTGTTTATTTGCGCATTTAAATACGTTTATAATAACTACATCTCAATTATTAAATCTAATCATCAGCTTTCGCACACAATTTTAAACGAAACAAAAAGCTATTAAAATAATAAGTTATCGTTAGTACTAAACCGTATCTGTTTATGTATAATTCGTTATACACTATCCAAATAATATATGTGTTATCATGGTGAGCTGAGGTGCTGATAATAATTTTCCTACTTGTATTTATCTACCGAATATAAGTCTTCGTACTTAAACAAATACACCGAGTCTTTCAAAGATTTGCTCGTCATTTACTTTAGTCGACTGATAAAGTTATTAAAAGAAGTTACAAATTGCGATCAAATGATCATTTTGTGTTTAAATAACTATGAAGATATACATATTTATTTAACTTGTGAGTTATGATTATAAGATGATATAACTACGTGAAAAAATATTATGTGAAAAAATTATTGTATTTAGTACTCGTAGGTACGACAATTTTGTACTAATCAGTAATTTTGTAATTATATTATCATTTTTCTATACTAGAAAAGTGGCGTTACAGTTATAAAACAAGTTACTAATCAAAAAAGTTAAAGTTATTTGTTTATTTGAAGGACATTTGACCGTTACACGTGAAGTATATTGCTAACATAAAAACTTTCGTTGTTACATTTCAACTCTATTCACTATATACTACTGCTATATGAATGGTATTCTATTTAGTAAACGTGCAACCCACATCTTAGTTGTGTTACCCTACACAAAAAAACGTCACTGACTATGACTCGGTATGATGTAAACCTTATAAAGATTTTAATATTACTTTTGTATACATGTAAATTTGTTAAAGCAACTTATGATAGAATAAAGAATCTCACATACCTAAGTGACACCTGAAAAAAAAACAATAATTTTTGGGGCAGTCCTGTAATAATGAACCAAGCGATCTCTTTTCTATATCAAACTTGATATCTAGACGCTTCTAACAAGTAGCCTCCTGTAGAACCTACTAGACTAAACTCAGACTTATCTTTATCCAAAAACTAACTGTTACTATTACAATTTACTAATAAAGAAGAGTTTGTATAAAACAAATCAGCTAAATTATTAACCTCCTCTTGTCGTCGGATTAAATATAACTGTAAACTTAGAAATCATCGCTTCTTATTTTATTAAAGGCCTCTCTAGTTTTAATGAAGTATGTTAGTTAATATAAACAGCCGTAGTCATCGAAATGTATGCGTGCCGTGTATACATGATATGTATGGTATGAGTGGCTATGTTCTAAATAGTTCCTCAGTCGGTGCCTAATGAACTATCTTTCTAATTCTTCTAATAATCATGATCAGAATTCCAAACAGGCTGTTACCTATTACATAAGTATGTACAACATGAAGTGGAATGTTTTGCGGCTTTCACAAGAACCGTGTGTACAAGATTTTCACGGCCACGGTCTAATAGACGAACGCATATCCCTAATGTAAGGTGAACGCATTTTATTGTTTTGCCCGAGAATTTTCTAAATATTGTAGTTTTGTTAAAAAGTTAGTCTCTTTAATTGTTTATATTTGACCGATGAAAGTAATTATTTTAGATTAACTAAAACATTCCATTCCTCACTGAAAATATTAATTTAAGGGAGAAGATGATTGATTGATTGATTGATGATGTATCGGAATTAAGTTTAATTGATTGCAGGTTCGAATTCCTCATCTTAGTTGGATAGATTAACAATAGGCATGTACATTATAATCTACCTAATAGTGTGCGTCACACGTCTAGTAAACAGCATTGTTCTATTTTTAAAACGTCCGACATCGACAGAACCATGATATTTATTTAGGTGTATGTTCGTATTGTAGCCACAGATTGACTTATAATGAAAGATTGTCTCGCATCAAAGCAGTACCACTAGTTGTTACAATAGTATTTATCTACACTGTGGCTTTTAATTCTTAGGTCTTCTTGGTAGAGACTTATACTTACGTTGTACGAGTATAAAGCGAGTGTTTTAAGATAGCATAGATTTAGTTCTTAATAGTCATAGGTAGCCGTACATTAAAATAAGACGAATCTTGTACAATAGTTGAAAAATGACATATCTAATTACTTTTTCGTTAATATGGCATTGTATTTATTTTGTGTATAAATTTTGATTCAGTGCATAAGTATATAAAGGGATGAAAGAAACATCTCCCGCCTCCTTCCCACTCGTAACAATCCTGAAACTTCAGTAACTAGTTAACCTTTTAACACATATCCTAATCCGCCTATATCCAAGATACCAATAGCATTCACTAGGCGTTGACATTCGCTAAAACCTCCTCCAATACGGGTGTGTCCGGGTTAGGTTTATCCGTTATCCGTAAGATTAGGCCCGCTGTGCGGAGCGGGGCGGGGTCGCGCCACGCCTACCGGTCGATGCGGCGCCCACCACCACGCTCGACGACTCGACTCATTGTTCCGTTATCTATCCGAGACGCAACACGCAGCTCGCTCATCGTCACAGATAAGCGCTCGTGAACAACTCGTCACTACCTGCCTGCTTTCGCATCTAGCACTGTGACGTCACCAACTTGCTTGCGTAACACCAGACTAGCTATTATACTAGTTCCGAGTTTGTTGCCGATCTGCCAGTCAGATTTAGATACTCTATTGTTGTTCTTGTACTGTGAGATATAGAGATTGTTGTTGCCTGTTTTGTATTTGTTTAGATACATAATAACAGTAGTATGTCTGCATTTCCAACATTTTCATAACTATTATGAAGGTGAAAATCTGAGCAGCAAACCCGGAATAATTAGTATACGAGTTCTGACATTCCAAATTTTACGTGAATGATAAATACGCACTTCAGTTAATAATTCTAATAAGATTTTTTATTGTTGCTAATATTTTTTTAAGATATGTAGGTGCATGGACAATTAAATTGCCGTCACAATTGGGTCGTTATTAAAGATTATGTGACATCATAGCTAGTCATACGACTGAAGTATTCAAAACGGGTTATAAAATACGTCTGCCATTTACCTAATGCAAGTGCATTAAATTTGTGACAGTTTCTTGGAACCATGTATTCTAATGTCTAGCTTTTATTAACACTATATATGATACATAAAATATAAAAGGCTCAAAAATGCATGGTTTGCTATAGGTTTGCTACTTGGCTTGTATAGGATTACAGTCTGCAAAATGATACCCCTTCGGGGATACAGGCATGAGAGTATTATGTATTATGTAGGTACATATACCTTATGTAGGTACACATATACATAATTAATTCATTATGAAATTATTGATAATCATGTAATTATTATTTTTTTAAAGACCGGTAGAGCACTGGCGACTTGAGTTGCAGGTCTATTAAACCTAATACCATAAAAAAATAATACTATATAGGTACCAAGTTCAACCTACACATAACTATCTGTCTATAATATTCAAATACGGAAGCGTTTGTCGTTGAGAATCTTAATAAGAACACAGAACAATAATGAATTATTAGCAGTCTGATGAACGTGTGCCATTTTTCATTGACTCAGATTGTTGCATGTTCAGGGTCAAATCTCAGATCAAGTAGTCGGTATTCCTTTGTTCATATTGTTGTACAGTTATTAATCAAACGAAGGAGGTAAAAATATATGAAGGTTAATGCTTCGAATAGAAATCCTATCATATTATATTATACACTTATTACTATTATTTTTATTAAGGTAACCAGTAGGTTTTTCTGTCCTAGAGACCTTTAAGCAGGCTCGACCGGTGCGATACCACGACCTCACAGAAAACAGGTTGTGAAATAGCACTTGCGTTACATTTCCCCGAAATTAGTGAGGTTTCCGGAAGCCCAACTCTCCCTCTCCTCTTACCACTTTCCTAACCCCCCGCCTTTTATCCCATCTCATCATCCCTCTCTCTTTCCCTTCCCCGCATACCCTCATCCCTCATCACCCTCAAAGGCGGGCAGCGCACTTACGACTCTCGAGTTGCAGGTGTCCATGGACGGCGGTTGTCACTTACCATCAGGTGACTCGTCTTTTCGTCTATCCCCTAAAATATAAAAAAAAACACAGTCACAGACTTTAGGGTACGCGACCCTGGCTTCTACGAGCTACTGCTGTCTCACTCCCATTTCTTCAAGCGAGACTTGCGGTATCTTTTACCACAAAACTCCTCTCCATACCATTTTCCATTCTTTTTTCATTTTAAAAATCTTTCTATCTTCCTTCTTTCTAAGGGTATGAAGATGATGATTGTTTAATTTTTAGTGATAATATACTTATAACACAGAATAAATTATTATATAAAAGTTCTTACCATTAAAAATTCCTTTTTCTTATGGGGTAGAGGGGCAAATAAGCCACCTGCACCTGAAGGTAAGTCACTACCGCCTTTTAGGTAGGCTAACTTGGAAGCCAAGTTTAAGCCGGAATTTGCGTGGTTTTGTATACGTTGATTAAAGGATTGAGATTTTAATTGTTACTAAATTCTGTAAATAATCCATATATAAAAAACAGGAAGACCAATTTGAGATTATAGATTAAATTTAATTTATATCTAAATTTAAAACACAATGTTAGGATTTTGTTCTGCTACAAAAATTTTTGCTATTTAAAATTTAACTTCTTAAGGTTGAACAGTCAAGTTAATTACACAAAAGATTTATTTGATAATATATAACTTGGATAAATTGAGGCGCATGACTTGACTTAGTCAGGCCACATGCTATTTATCTTTTGTATGCTTTGCACAAGTATATACATATATATATATATTTATATATATATATATATTTATATTTATATATATATATATACTACTGTGTCAAACAATGACTTTTCAAGATAATAAAACGTTTTTTTTTATATTATTAATATTAACACCCGGCAGAGATAGGTATAGAGTGATACAGAAACTTTTATACAATAAATATTTTATTTTTATATTTTTCTACTTTAAAAGTACTGTAATCTTTGACATTTATTTCAAAAAAATGAATTACGTTCCCATTGGTGTAGTTTTATTTTTTATTTGTTAATTTAATAATATTTTCGTTTTATTAATTTGCTATACCTATGAAGATTGAAAAAGAGGTTGCTGTATATAGTTTTCTATGTGTCTATTTATTTACCACCATTTAATTTAATCTAAATTAATAGTTTTGCAATAAACATAGATATAGAACACAATGGTTTCGTGGATTCAAATCGAGTTAGAGCCACCAAATTCCATTACCTTGTTATAGACCCAGTTTGGAAGCACTACTAGAATAGGTAATTCTGGTCTTCTAGTTGTGACTAACTTTGCCAGATCTCGATGAGCGTAGGTTGGCAAAAGGTAAACTAGTTGTGTAGCAAATGTTTTTAGGTACTGGTTAACCACTTGATATCAGGAAGGAGGTCTTTGTAAATTAAATTTTAAAAGCAAAACACTTGATATATCTATTCTATTTTTGAGGCAGAAAGAAACCTTGTCGCAAAGAAGCTTCGGCGGTAGCTGATTGCATCGCTACAGCCAACATTTAACGCGAAGTAATCGCATAATCATCAATAATCCTTAAGTCACACAAAAGGTATCGCAAGAAATGGATTTCTATCACAGCACAATGACCAATTCTCTCACACTAGCCCCATTTAATTATCAACTCTATTTCGTTAATATAGAGCTTGATTTAGTTTTTATAGTGTTTAGAAATGTTGCAACCCGCTGCGAATCAGGGATCAGCAGGGAATAAAAAAAATAACAGATTTTGGGATTATTATTAATGAAATGTCACTTTATTTTTGACTTCTACTTACCTGTATCTGATGGATATGAGAAGCCCGTTTGACTGATACACATGTAAGTCGTTCGTATGCATGGTGGCTACTTTTTAATTGTAGTTTAGCTTTTGTGTAATTTCCATAATATGGTATTCAATACAAAACCTTGCGATTTTAGGGACCATTCTATCAGACAGTAAATACACAGTCATACAGTGTCGGAATGACGGCAATAGTCCTTTCCCCTATTTCGTGAGTTGGACTAAATTATAATCGGCAGAGTATGGGTATAAATTACGTATGCATGTATTTGTCTAAACTTTTAAGTTTAAAGTTTACTCTCTCTCGCTCTAAAGTGTGTAGTTACGAAATGTACGTTGGACTGTGAATTTTACAATATGTGATGCGTCGTAAAGTGCCTTTTGAATATAATAACAAATATTTTAAATCGTGCTAACGATTGCTTATTGATAATAACATTATGTTAAACCGCTAAATGTCATGCTTCGGTACAAATATCTTGCGTCACCACGTCGTAACAAAGGAGCGTTCGACCGAATTTTGGGATATGGTATTTCTATGTTTTACAATTATTTGATTAAAATTACGATTCTAATGATTTTAATTATTTTTTGATTGATTTTTGATTTAGGTCAAATTATAAGTTATTATCATAAATAAAGTAGTCATCGGGTTTACAATTCTTAAATAAATATATTCATATATTTATGTTTCCTAAAAAAGATTTACCAATACGTTGAGCATTTGCTTTTTAATTCCTAATATATAAATCAAGGCTGCAGTAATCCAAAAAGCAAGATGTATATTCCCAACCAATTTAAACGTAACATTCATCAAACAACATCCGAAACCAATCCCAAGATCGACTGCATCCAAAAACTAAGTATAGAATGCGACGAATTTGACAAGTCACCGATTTTTTATCTCCACAACAGATTATCTGGTCTCCTTACCCCACTCGATCAATCTTATCGAGGCAACTATGACGGAACACAAGATCAAAAGATCCTAATAATTAAACAACAGTAGGATCAATTTTGAATTTTAAGGTGATAGTTTAAGACACGTTTTGTAAATGGAAGTTTTGAATGGACATGCAACAGCTAAAGTCCATAGCGGCGGATCATCGTCGGATTCCGGGAAATTCGGCCCGCGTGAATACCTTTGCGTTTACAGGTAACGTTGACTATATGTTTATCATAGACATGACACAAATTAATCAGATCACAATTACTACACTATTTAATTTAATAATAAAAATGCTGAATTTAGTTGGTGCTCTCCTTTAGGGTCAACTGTTAAATCCTCTTTTAATTAAGCTGCTGTACATATACAACATAACTTGAACGTTTACTTCAAAAGTAAGATAAGATAAGATAAAAATAATAGATCTTTACGCAAAAGAGATACATACATATGCTCACACCAGCATTCCCCGAATTATCATACATTTTGCGAATTAGAATTTGGTCCCACTAACATAATTGAGTTCAAGATGTAAAAGAGATATTTATAGTATCAATATGATTGTTTATTGATATGTATATATTATTTATGATATAGATGGACAGAGGAATAGACGAGTCATCTGATGGAAAGTGATAACCACCGCGCCGTCCATGGACACCTGCAACTGAAGTCGTAAGGGAGCTGCCCGCTTTTGAGGGAGGGGGGAGGGGAACGAGTAGATGATTTGGGCCTCCGGTACCCTCACTCTCTTAGTAATACAATGTAAGCATTGTTTATTCACCATCGTGTATTCAAAAATCGATCAATATTTCAGGATTAATTCTGAAATAGACTTATACTACATTAGAAAGAAAAGCAATGCTTGTTTCTAGAAATCTATATTTCAGTAATTTTATTTAACGCCTGCCGCGTCTATCTATACATGAGTCGTCCCAGATATGACTTGCTATTTGTCTACTGCATCTGTTATTACTGACCCAACGTTTTTTTCCTCTAAACAAATAACCTAGTAAAGTGCGAATAATATTAATACCTGCCTGCTTTAATTATATAACAAATATTCTTATAAAATGGTGCATTAAAGTAAACTGCATATATGCCTTCGGAGTCGTAATTAACTACAATCATAAAAAGACTCACTCACTTATAATAAATAAAACACAAGCTGATGAGACAATTGAAAAGGCTTTGCGATAAAAATATGACTTGTCCGGGATTCTGACCCGTACCAACGACATACCACTAGATCAACGAGCTGGCCGTTTCATGTTTCCAATAACCCGTCAATTATGACATAGGTATCATGGAAAAATATTGAAGCCTTTACTCTTGTAGATTTTTGTAACACTACCCCCTTTTTAACCGACTTTAAAAAAGGAGGAGGTTCTCATTTTTTTTTACGAATTCAGAACTTTCGACTTAGTGAATTTTCGATGATTCTTTTTTTATTGGAAAGGACTTCTAAGATTAGTTTACACAGTTAATTAGTTACACGTTACACTAGTGTAAGCGTCTCAATGAATAATTCACGTAGACAACCGACTACAATGCGTCTATCATAAAATTGAAGACTTATATGGTTTTCTCATGGATGCCATTGCCAAAACCAAATTTAAATGGGACCACACGGGAAGCACCAGCTTTCCAATAAAAAATCAAAATCGGTTCGCCCAGTCGAAAGCTCTGAGGTAACAGACATAAAAAAATACAGTCGAAATGAGAACCTCCTCCTTTTTTAAAGTCGGTTAAAAATAACTAAAAACAAAAATTTCAGTAGTGCCTATTTTTTTGTTTTCATAAGACAACGCCCGCAGTAGAAAAGGTTTCTGTGTCGCGGGAGACATGACAAACATAAAATCAACGGACACAAAGAACACCCAGACTAGGAACAACAATTTGTGAATCATACAATTGTTTGTCCTGGGTGGGAATCGAACCCACGAGCTAACACTCATCAGTCAGGGTCACTAAACACTAGACTAGGCTACACTATTGTAATAATATGTAAGAAATTGAGTCACCAGTCCATTGAACGTGGTACGAGCATTGGTTTTTAAATTATATCTTCGTGAAGCGCCCTGTGTATCACGATATTAATCGCAATATTACTGCTTCGGGCCTTGCAGACGACAAATTATACGAGGACTCAGGGTTGCTGTTTTAGTTTTTTATATTTACAACATATTTATGCCAAGAACATTACGATTGACTTGTTACAGGCATATAAAGTAAAAGTACTAGTAATAGACACTATAGTGAGAAAAAAAAGTGTTCTTATGAAAATATATATATTATTGGTGTAGGAAATTACAAATCAGTACCAATAAGTTTTTAATTTAACTGAAACAGAAATTAAATTATAGAATAATGTAGTACTGCATACTATACTACAAAACAAAATAAGTAAATAAACCACCACCACCAATCTGTAGATTAAATAACCTTATTTGTAATTAAAAGAATATAAAATATGTCTGTTTATGAAAATACCCTAAATTATATATTAAGAACAACATAGTAACAATTGCAATATAAAAAGGCAGACCTGCCTTTTTATATTGCAATTGTTACTATACGTACCTTTCACACATGCCTCTACATGGTTGACTGTTAAAAATAATATAATAATAGGTTTAAAGAGCTTTATTTCAAAACATAATGATAGTTGACTTAAAATGACATGTTACATTTTTTTTTGTATACCTGTATACACAAAAATGTAACATGTAGAGGAACAGTTAACCATGTAGAGGCACGTATATTCAGAAATTTAAAATAACTGTTAAGTAATATATGAAACTTGATATCGTCGTTTGTGATAAGTAAACCAAGAAATTTGATTAATATTTAATACGATAGATATAGCCAAACAATTATTTATTCACTGTAATGCATAATGTCAATTTGTAGCATCCCTATGATTTTGCCGTAAGGCGTGTGCGCTAAAATGTTTCAAAACTGTCAGTTGAAAATCTATTAATATTTATTAAATTATTAAAATTATGTAAAATATTTTATTTTCTTTTGTGATAAAGGTATTTTTTATTATTTTAAATAGGGAATACCGTGCTCTACCAGTACTATAAATACTATTTACTCTTAAATATCCTTAACTATTAATAAGTGATCTAATTTAAAGGAATTTTAACAGAACATAAGGTACAATAACGTTGATATTACTCACGTTAATATCTCTATTTTTGTATCATCATGTTTTTATTTTAATTCAAGAAATGCTATACGTGACAACAATATAAGCGTTATTATAACCCACAAAGTGTCAAGTTTATTTTTTTATTGAACTCTAATACCTACGGTAAGATTAAACTTCTGTAATGGGTGGTAAAGAATACATAGCAAAAGTCAGAAATAAAGTGTATGTATGGGTGTGTATATACAGTCGTGGTCAACTAATTAGGGACACTCTCTAGTTAATCCAAATTGTGAATTTATTTTTTATCTTCCAACGAGTCTAAACAATATTCCACATCTTTTACATGTAAGTATAATTAGTCATTTATGTGCCTAATTATACAAACAATAACAACTTCTTAAACATTAAACCTCTTTACGGTATAGCTGATAGATGATCACAGTGCTATTTGTTCAAAGAATGCTGGCTGGCCATTTAATTAGGGACACTGAGATATTGCGTTCTAGTTTCAAAATCTGAATCTCAATTATTATTTTCTTTCTTCTCCTATTATTTGTGGTAGTTTTGGCGGCAATCTAGATTTGTAATTTCAAGTTTTGAGAGTTATTTTGAAGAACAATGGGCAAAAATAAAAGTTGCGATGCAACACTACGAAAAATTATCATGAAGTTTGTCGAGCGTGGTTGGTCATACCGAAGGATAGCAGGATATTTAAATTATTCAAAAACTATGGTATGCAATGCAGTGCAACATTTCAGGCGCAATAACACAACTTTAAATGTGCCCAGAAAAAAAAGATCGAGAAAAACAACTCCGCAAGAAGATAGAATGATAACCAGGTTAGCTAAGAAAGATCCGTTTCTAGGCTCTATTTTAATTAAACATGAAGTGTTTGGGGCAGACGAAAGAGTCAGTGTATCAGCGAGGACAGTTCGACGACGTCTGGTAGAAGCAGGGTTGTTCGGAAGAGTGGCTCGCAAAGTACCGTTGTTAAAGAAAGAGCATAGAAATGCACGTTTGGCGTTTGCACGTAAATATGGACATTGGACCTACGACCAATGGCAACATGTATTATTCTCTGACGAGACCAAGGTTAATTTGATTTCTTCAGATGGAAGACAATACGTACGGCGTCCTGTAAAAGCGGAAATGAATCCAAGATTCACAAAAAAGCAGGTGAAACATGGCGGAGGAAACATTAAAATGTGGGGATCATTTTCTGGACGTGGAGTGGGACCTGTGAGGAAAGTTCAGGGTAACTTAGACCAACATCAATACAAGGCAATATTAGAAGAAACTATGCTTCCCTATGCTGAGGAACATCTTCCTATTATATGGACTTTTCAGCATGATAACGACCCAAAACATACAGCCCGTTCAGTCAAGTCGTTTCTTAACAGACAGTCGGTATCAGTGCTAGATTGGCCAGCAAATAGCCCCGACCTCAACCCAATCGAGCACCTTTGGCACGAAATTAAGAAAAAAGTTGCCATTTATCGTACCACAACTTTAGATGAACTTAATGAAGCTTTTTGTGAGGCATGGGCAAACATTCCTGTTGAAATATGTCAGAAACTGATAATGTCTATGCCACATCGGTGTCAAGCGGTAATTACTAACAAAGGTTTTGCTACTGGGTACTGATTTTACCCGTAATAAAATGAAGTTGTTAAAGAAATTAAAATACTGCAGATTATTAGTTCTGTTTAACTCTATTTTTCATTTTACTTTACTGTTCTTAATTAAATGTCCAGCTACAGAATTGTACCTTAAATTGAATACATGGTTAACCTTCGATATTAATCACTTTTTTATATTTATTTAATCTTTTATTTACAGCCATTTATAGTATAATAATCGGATCAAATTATGCAAATAATAGTTACTGAGAAATCAACAGGGTTTTATATTTATATGTACATAGCCGGTTATTGCTGTCCACTATCTTGAATGTCCTTAATTAGTTGACCACGACTGTATGTATGTATGTGCACGTGTAAGTATTATCATCTCCATCCTTTCTATCTTCTCTTTTCCAAATATTCCATCTCATTCACAAAAGTGCCTGAATGACGATAATACACTTGCCCCTAATACGTACATGGGACTAAATTATAATTGGCAAAATTTAGACTTTAATTACGCCTCTGCCTGCCCGTTTACCGTCTTAGAGCCATGATTAGGCATGAATGGCCCGGCTCGACAGGTGCGTTACCACGGCCTCTCAGGAAACCGGTTGTGAAGCAACGATTATGTTACATTTCCCCGAAATAACAGAGGTTTCCGTAGGCCTAATTCCCTCTCTCCTCTTTCCCCTTCCTTTGCCCTCCCCTCTCCGCTTTCCCCTCCCCGCATTCCCCCATCCCCATGCGTGCAGTGCACTTACGACCCTTAAGTTGCAGGTGTCCCTGAACGAAAGTTGTCACTTACCATTTGATCGTTTGTCCACCTATATTATAAAAAAACCCTTCGGGATATGTATGGCGTATACATACAGACATACATGTATGTATTAGCTAGCGTCTAAGATAGTGTTATTTATTGCGATAAGTTACACAGTTCACTTTTATTCATTTAAATCATCATTTCATTTTAGCGCTGTGGTATGTTTGAACGCAATTGATAGGAAACAGAGCGATTCTTCAGAGGAAAAATGTACTGGCTAATGATTTGCTAACGACGATATTTATATTTTAATGCACCCCGCGCAAAGATTATTTCCTTTGAGAGCTACGTTTGCTGATCAATCAGGGGATTCTGCGACGACATTTTTAATTGAGCGTTGTGATGGAAGAACAACCTTGAGCCCTCAGAGCCTTTTGAATCAAACAGCGTGGTTTTGTTTAAGATATTCTTGAAATTAACAAACTCAAGATTTGCGTGACGGTAAAATAATTTGAACAAAATGCCTTTTATAAAATATTTAATCTTTGGTTCTCGGTGGAGTGAAATAGTTACATTCCATATCTTTCCATAGCTGTCATAAAAAGACACTAAGGGATTACACACCACCTATTGCGTCAGTGGTTGTAATTGGCAA
Organism: Tyria jacobaeae; assembly: GCA_947561695.1. NCBI lineage: Eukaryota > Metazoa > Arthropoda > Insecta > Lepidoptera > Erebidae > Tyria > Tyria jacobaeae. The sequence continues at coordinate 17,421,509 of OX387209.1, forward strand.
CATGTGCGCGTTTGGTACGTCTCTGCTTATCCCTGATTGTGTGTACGTATATTACATTTTAAATAAAAATCTGTTGTGCAACTTGAACAATCAAGAGGAATACATGAATATTTATTCTGGATAACAACTATTATTTTATCATATTTCCTTTTCAGTAAGCGAAAAAATAGGACCAACTAAGAGAGAGGCCTATGTCCAGCAGTTGACTGCGATAGGCTGAATGATGATGATGGTGAAGAAACAAACACTTGGGGGCCGGCTCGACCGGCGTATTACCACGGCCTCACATAAACCGGCTGATAAACAATGCTTGCGTTGTGTGCCTTTTCCCCTCCTCCCTTTCCCCTACCCAAAAAGGCGGATATCACTCTTGTGGCTCTTAAGTTGCAAGTGTTCATGGCTTGCTTAAGTTTCTTACCATCACGTGACCCGTCTGCTCGTTTGTCAACCAACAAAAAATGTACACAGATATAAAATTAGTTTACATTAGCGTCCTCTCCATCTTTATGAATAATTTGTCTATTAATGCTCTATTTACTGTTCTATTTTGAATTAGGTCACCCTTGCTGCAACTGAAAGACATTGAAGGACCCGTGATACAAGGGCGTCCACATGGATTAAGCGCTCAGTGCGGTCAAGCAATGTTGCCACAGAACGTTGCCTCTGGTGCCTCAAGAACACGTATAGAGCTTTGGTTGTGAAATATCCATATTCTATACTCGAATATTTTCTCAGTCATGTTCGTCAGAGTTTGTTCGTTTAGATTCTGGTTTCTGGGTGCATCCCGTGAAAAACGAATGTTGTACCGAATCAAGTAAAAAAATTCCGTTTAGGTTAATAGTTATAACAAAAAAAATCCATGGGATCGTCGATTTTTTGTAGAGACCGTGGGCTGTAGTAAGATTTCAGGTGTTGAAGCTCATAACGAGTGTTATACAAAACCAAATAATCACTCAGGCAGCGGTTGTGACGTATTCACTATTTTATCCGTTTATATTTACAAGTAGAGTAGACGACCTACCTTCCCCAAAACTTTCTTTCTTCATTCTTGCCCCTTTATTACGTAAATGGGGCTAAATTATAAATCGGCAAAATGTGGCATTACTTACAACTCTGCTTACACCTTCAAGGGCACAGGTGTGAGTGTATGTATGTATATATGAAACAGCTATTGACAAACTATTTTTTTTTAGATAAATTAATAATAAAAATAAACTTTTAGTTTGACCAAAAAAATAAATATGGTAAGAGGTACAACGGGGCTTTTGTTATAATTGACTTTAAAAATACATAGTATATAAACGCCTTCAACATGCCTTTGAAATCCCTTGGCGGAGTTCTTTTAATCGTAAAAATGATGTTTAAAAATACATTCGTAACGTATCGTAATTTAAAGAATAATCCTCAAACTAAGACGCATATACCTATTTTAATAGCTTTATAAAGTATAGGAAAAACTCACTAAGCTCTTATTTCAAATTTGAAGGTATCCCTCGCTTTCCTTTTGATCCCATGACCAGCAAGAGTATACACTGCCAAATATAAAAAATATATCTACTATTGACGGAGAAATCAGTTAACATATTTTATACTAATAAGAGATACATACAGTCGAACTTAGAATCTCCTCCTTTTTTAAGGCGGATAAAAATGCGTACCCAAAATTCATGAGTTTTATTGTGTTATACTAGCATAGGAGTGAGTACAAACAAAAGTAAAGTTTCACTAATTACCACTGTAAGGCATTAATCGTTTCGTGTACGGCATTAATTTATATCAATATTTTTAATGGCGTTATAATATGTTATCACCAGTTATTTCATTTGAGAATTATCCTGAAAAGTATAAATATTGAGAAAAATATCATCATAAACATTGGAAAAACACCTATTCAATTCATTTGCGTATAAAACGTATGGGTGCATCTTCCATTTACAAGTGACGAACCGAATGTCATAAAAAAGAGTAGTTTATGTGTTCGTAAAGATCCCGCCTTTACGTTCATAGCGTACCGAATTACTATTAGGAAATAGTTTTTTTTACTGAAGTTATAGCCAGATGAACTCAAAAAATATACCCAGCACCTATCCGTCACCAACGGCAATGTTGGCCATTGTTATCACTGCCACTCCACAACATTATTAAGATTTATTTATATTGATTTATGAGTGTGAGCTAGTAGTTCAGTTATTGCTGCCAATATTATGGCTACTTTAGGCTGTGGGAAGTGCTTTAACAGTCCAGGAAGGCTAAAGACATATTCTGTGTCAAATAATTGACTTAAAAAATATATATAACTGACGTCAGTATTATAATATCATGATAAATTGTTAAATACTGTATTCTTTCTCACTTAATTGTTCACCATAGTGGTAGAATATTTTTTTCAAATTATTTGAATAATCAGGATATTTTCTCCCCTTCCCTTTCAAACATTTTTTCCTTTATCGGGTAATAAATGAATAGGGTTTCGGTAACAAACATAAAAAAAACATACAACCGAATTGAGAACTTCCTTCTTTTTTGAAGTCCGTTAAAATACAATCCGTACCTACCGACAGATTTAATTCGAGACAGATTAAAAATATTGCTAATACAATACACAATGTTTCAAAAACAATAATAAAATGAGTCGTGTCGTGTAAATGTCCTTAACCAACTCGCGTGCTTCCCATCTTTCTTCAAGTAAGTAAAACACGGTAGGTCGGTACATTCTTATTGCGAGTGTATCGGTTCATACTCGTAACGTGGTATCTGAAATTATTCCACTCCCAACATCTGTGGCCCGCGCCGCTTTGGAAAATAATAAAGTTTCGTTTAAACGCAATTCGTATGTGAGATACGACGAATGAAGCGTAATAAAGCGAATTAGGAAAAATGTATTGCAAATAGAAAATATGAGATGTACGGTTTCTTTCTTAAATTATACATAGAGGTAGGTAGATTCAGGTAGAAATGTTTTTCGTTTCAAATAAAACATTTCGAGCGCTTAGTGCCTTATTTTAATAGAATTTTAAATTGACACTAGATTGGGATTGGATTCGTTTTTTCTATTACATACAACGTATTGCTTACGCAGAGTTATAAGCTAACCAACATTTATGTTTATGATAAAAACTATAGGTATCTGGCACTCCAAACCACATCTTTACGTTGTATAATTGACAACATCTGATCTGATACTGTGATCATTATGCTATACCGTCGATATCATTACATCATTTCACAAAAGAAGAAAAGAGATGAAAGCATCGGAAAACATAACATTACATATACTTTGATACACATCTTAAATGACAATATAATATAAAACCTACTAAACTATTAATAGGTATAGAAATTACTAAACTATCTGGAAGTTCTTAGGGACTCTTGGCGTTAAAGGTCAGGTCTTGGGATCGGTATAGAACGTTCTCTGGATTTTCCCGCAAACATTGCTCTTGATGATATTAATAGCTATTTCACCACAACCACTATATTAGATCAACAAAGCGAGGATCAAACCATCGATTATGTAGCCAGTTTATCTAGACCCAATGTAGATTGTTATTTTCATTTTTCTCCAGTGACACTAGACGAGGTCAAACAGATTATACTTTCCATAAAATCCAAGGCTACAGGATGCGATTACATTAACCTTCACATGGTGACCCTTATCCTGGAACAGCTTTTACCAGTCATTACTCATATAATTTATTCTTCCCTCGATTGCAATGTTTTTACATCCTTATGGCGAAGGACATTTATACGTCCACTACCCAAAATACCCAACACTACCCTTCCTAAACACTTTCGTCCCATTTCTATTCTCCCCTTTCTCTGCAAAATCCTAGAACCATGCGTACATAAGGAACTTTCTCGATTTGTTCATCTTAACAACTTGCTTAGCGCGTACCAGTCAGGATTCCGACCTGGACATAGTACAGAGTCAGCGTTGCTTAAAGTAACTTTCCACATCAAGACAAAGTAATTGTACTAGTCCTAGTTCCTTTACTGTCGTAAACAAGGCGTAAACCTCTGGAATGCGCTCCCTCAAGAAGTCAGGACGTCCACTAGCCGTCTCACCTTTAAGGTCAAAGTACATAATCTTACAGAGATTTTTTGGCGGAATCAAAGTCATAATACAGTGCAAGTGTCTCGATTATCTATGTATTTCATGTGCGTATCAGTATGTATGTATATGTGTGTGTGTGTGTGTTTATGTATATGTATATATCTATATGTGTAAATAATTGGTTTTAAGTTAATATACATTGTATATGTATATCTAGCATATGTATGTAGAACTACCTATCAACATTTTTATTTCTATTTAATCATTTAAAACACCTGCCACCAAAATCTCTGCATCACTCAAAGATTGGCTGGTAGAAAATGCCTACGGCATTAAGTCCGCCTTGAGCAATATTTAAAATGCAGGAAGTGTAATAAATAAACAAATAAATTAATAAACTACTTGAGCTAAACTATTTTGCTTTTTATTTTAATAAGTGGATTTTTATGCACTAGACCTTTCTTTTTTTTCCCTCGGGCCGTCGTCGACGCGGGGTTTTCGGTGAGACGCACACAGAAAAATCAATAAAAATCGGACAAAACCTAAACATTATAGATTATCATAGGAAACATATACATAAGGGTGGATAACTAGTAAAAATAACATATAAATAATTTTTTGACACTTTTATTACGCATCAAGAGAGATATTTGGTTCATCAAATAGATTTAAGACCTCTTGGCACATAGAATCAGATTTTTTTGACACCTATTTTCTCAGTCCCGGTATAAAGGGATCAGAAGAAACCATAAGTATCTTAAAAGTGTCTTCAATGGCTAATTTTCTCGAAAATTTTCTTGAAAACTGGTCTCTGTACTTACGAACATCTTTGTTCCTACTTTCTTGAGCATCTTCGCTCATTAATCCTATGACTACTTCAGAATTTTCTGCTATATCTGATCCATGGATAAGTATTTTGTGAACTGTTATTGACATATTAGACCATGGGTAGTTCATCACAAAAAAACAGGCTGTTTTAATGCAATACGCTCTAAGTTTGTATGCATTTATTTTATAACCACTTGACATTACTTTCAAAATGACGTGCATGCGATCAATGAGCCGATGATTTACACCTGTTATTTCAGCAACTTCTTCTGCGTGCTGAAAGATGACACGTGCAGTATTCCCACCAGTAGATGTACCTCCGCCCTGTTTTGGTTTATCAACATGCAAACCAAGTTTTTGCGAAAATTCTGTTAGTATGCGACGCTTTTTATGTGCCATTAAGGATTGACTATGAGCATCTCTTGTTTGCCATTTAGCAACATTTAGTTTGTATCCTAGGTACAATATGAAGTCCTCAAACTTTATCCAAGCATGTAGTGATGAAACACCATACTTAAGGTTTTCTTCTAGGATCGGTTTCGATATGCAAAATTTTAATCTATTAAAGTCTTTCGATGTGAGTTTACAAATGTAACAGCGCATGGCACATTTCGTATCTGTCAAGACATTAACCATCTTTCCATCAAATATAGTCAGTAATTAACTCATGTTTAACAATACATTCTTTTTTAATTTCGACAACCGTTAAAACATCAATCTCAGATTAAACACTTTGAGTTACAGTTCTTGAAAGTTCTGCGGTTTTATGAGCCATTTCTAACATTAACGGACGGCAATACCTAGGTGACACCCACATCCCTATTTTGATATAAGGCAAAGATTTTGTAACTGATTCATTGTAAGCAATTGAATAACTTCACTAAGAAAACAATAACGTCTGTTCAGTAAGGTCCATTATATTTTGAAGAGGAACTACAGCACTCGTTGCAGTACAAAAAATGCCTTAAGGATAACACCTCTTTTTCGCTTCTGTTACAGTCTCATTATTTGGATACAGACTGCAGTTCATCTCCATTGCTGAGGTCCTCAAAGTGTTGTACTGAAATTTAGACAGTTGTCATTCAATCAACTTTGTCTGACGAAAGGCTCTCATGTATTTTGGTAACGTTAAAACTGCTACTGGTACTACTAAGAGAAACTCCCTTGATTACTTTTGACGTGTGGATATCACCACGTACAAGATATTCCACCTGGGCTGCAAAAGTAAGTTTTTGGGGTTCTAGTTGTTTCCGCACATCTTCCGTCGTTCTACGTTTTGTATGTTCGGTACATTCTTCACCAAGTCTACCTTTTATCTGTTGAATATGAGTTGCAACTGGAAATGTCAGATAGTTTTCGAACCAGTCTTTGTTTGCGTTAACACATCCAGAAAATTTTCTATGTGCTCGAGTAAGTTTTATATTATAATCACTCACTAATCTTCTAAGTGATTGCTTTATGTCATCTGTAAGTTCATAGACTTTCAGAGCACATTGAACTTTTTTTTTTTGAAAAAAGTTATGTTATCTTGCTCCTTTTTGGATATTTCCTCCCTATAAAAGGCAATTAGAGTCTTTCTGCTAAAGGTCACTTCTTCGTCAGTTGATCCTGAAACAAAATTTAGTACCATTTAAGTAACAGACTTGTGATAAATACTTTTTTTTTTGTTGGTACGTCTATAGCGTGTGTAGGAATCGGACAAACTAAAACCACTCGCTGTGCTATACTGCGCCTGATTGAGAAGGAATCCGGGAACAGCTTTGGTTATGCATCCGGACCACTCCTAGCCCTGTTGCCCGGTTCGGACACTATAGCGGGTATGAGGAGAAAACCCGCCCCACCACCCGGCCACACTCATGCACAAGGATACGCCAACCCCATCGTACCCTATCATACACAAAAGAACATTATCTAATTATTTAAAAAAAAGAAATTTAAAAATCGATGATTGTTGTTACAGACTTAACCAAAGTACACAACCGCATTGCAATTTTCGACTTTGGATTCGCGAAAATAATTTAAAGAAGTAATTGAAAAACATTCAATTTAAATTGTCAAATCAATAATTCCCTCTCATTCCTGTTCCTGACACAATCCATCAGCAAATGCTGCACATCTCCCATTTTGCTACACATATCACAGTTAGGTGATGGTACTTACGCATCAGAAAGAGCTAAACTAAAAAGTAAAGTTTTACTTGAAATTAATTTCAACTTAAAAGCTGGTAAAATAAATAAGTGGGGCTCGTCCGGGATTCGAACCCGGGGCCTCTCGCACCCAAAGCGAGAATCATACCACTAGACCAACGAGCCGACTGTTCAAATTCGTCAATACATACGAGTGAATCAATAATGATACTAGTGACACCAGCGCGGCAGTTGTATGACATAATTGATTACGTTTTCTTCAGATAAATAAACCGTTAGTTTTTTGACTTCACAGTGATAATAAGTAGGCTAGTGGTATCATTCTTGCTTAAGTGGCGAGCGTCCCCGGAATCAAATCCCATTCAAGCAACGTTTTGTCAAGCAATCTATTTACTTTCAAGAATTTTGTAATCTCCATGCCAGTCCGAGAATTTATAACCTCAAGTTTAAAACGTTTCGCACAGTCTGCGGACATTTGAATGTTTTAACATTACTTAAGGGGTACTACGCTACGTTTTGTTCAGGGGAACTCGAATCATCTTAATGCCGGTAATTATAGGATTTTACGAATTTCTCGGTCATAAGTAAACAAACGGAATGCCCTATTTACAATCGTAAATTTTAAAGTCAAGCCTCCGCAAAAACAAGCGGCCCAGCGCTACCACTTAGAATTTATTTGTCAAAATTCTTATCTGACTACGAACTTAGATGTTAATAACTTCAAATGGAAGTGTCTTTAATATTATATATTTCTGATCGTTAGTATTATAGATGTATATAAATAAGATATAGCTAGATACGTAAACTTTCTTAGGTTACATAAACCGCTCACAGAAACCAATAAACAGAGTTGTTTTTACCTATTGTTCAGGTTTAGTTAAAATACATACCAGCCTCTTCTTGTAGACGTAATCAGATATTGATATAAGAAGAAAACTTGCTTTAATTTTCAAAAGTAGGACAACTTTGTTTTAAAAATTTAAGCTCAAAAACTTTAACTTGTGTATTGTAACTTATTACTTTTCAATTAATTAATAACAGTGTTTTATTTATTGAATAGCAGTTTCCTTTACAGCGTCCAGTTTTTACATTCTTATTCAACAAAAAAAAAGAAAATAACTTTATGAATATTTCATTAAGTGTGTAAGCACTAAGATTTATAGATTGTTGACATTAAATATTGTAATTAAAAAAACCATCAATCAAGGATGGCGGGTGGCAGAATACAATGGTTTCCTAAGCCTCGTAATTTTTGTGGCTTGCGAAAGAAAAGCTTTAGAAAAAAGTGCGGCCTACCAAGTAACACGACAGCAAGGTATTGTCATGTTTATGTCATAAATAAAAAGACCTTTATTATAAGTTTGAGTTGATTATTGCAATTGTCCATGATATGCTACTTATATTAGGAGGAAATATCACCTAGCCTGGCTGGAGGATCTTCCCTACGAGTTTGAAGAATATCTATTATTGAAATGGGTCTTAAAATATAAATAGTGTTTGTTAAAGTTCATATTTCAATTTCGTTATCTGATTCCATTTTTCTTAATTGTTAAAATGCATCCATAAATATTTGATTCTTAGTCTATGAAGATACAAGACGACGTGATATAATAATTTCAAAATAGTTAAAATAAGATATTTTTAAGATTGGCAGTTTCTGACACCCTCTGAACCACTGACAGCTTACTGAAGCTATCAGTGGTTCATAAAACAGAAAGCACAGAACAAACAATGCATTTCTGGCATCCTACATTGTTAACTCTCGTTTATATGTCAGAGTGGCGTTATTTTGTCGCGTTTAATTATAAGAAGCAAACAGAAGCAACATAAACAGATCAAGTATCTAGCGTGAGATGTACTATTTCGCCATATTTACAAAAGCACTTGTGTCGTAAGGGTGAGGGCTGAGATCTGTAGATTTTTGAGAAAAAACTTCGTTGAATTCTACATATACGAGTATATTATAATTTGATTAACATTCGATCTGGTCGTATTTCATTATTAAAATTAAACCTTCAGGAAACATTACTTTTTTTTTACATATGTACATACACTCATGGACATAACACATTTTGCCAACCATAACATAATTTAGTCCCACCTTCGTAATAGACGACAAGAGTAGTGCCGTCAACTGGCCACTGCATAAACTGTAGATAGATTAGATAGATAGCAGTCTAATTCCTTAGTCGCCTTTTACGAAGATAGGCAGAGATAGGATGGCCCTACTCTACAGCACCGAGAGCCAGCCGTATTTATCGTGTGTATTACGTAATAATTGCACATATTTTAAATGTTTAACAATATCCTCTAACATTATTAGGGACGTATCAATCAAATCATTAAATCGGAATCGGAACTAACTTCAAGCATAAAAAAGTCACTCGTTTATTACACAAGAAACTTATATAAGAGAAGTGGATTTGTGATAAAAACAGGGCTCGTCCGGGATTCGAACCCGGGGCCTCTCGCACCCAAAGCGAGAATCATACCACTAGACCAACGAGCCAGTGGAATAAAAATCCAATTGATGAAGTCGTTTGGCTCACACTCTCCTTCAATCGCATAACCACAGTTGTGTAAATTATGATACTGTTGTGTGACATCGGATACAACAATGCTATTACAGCTGTACATTCTCCGATGTTACATAATAATAATAATTATCATTTACTGATACAGAAAAGATATACAGTGCATATGTACAATATGTACATATTATACAAAAAAACATTATTTTATTAGAAACTAAAGCATTAGGGCTCTGGCACCCATAGTAAGACTTGAGTCATGGGTTAACCATGCTTAGGTGTGTGTGCGTGGGCGTGTGATCGCGTGTGTGTGCGTGTGTGTGCATGTGTGCGTGTGTGCGTGTGTGTGCATGTGTGCGTGTGTGCGTGTGTATGCGTGTGTGTATGTGTGTATGGATGTGTAATGTTCTCCTCCTCATCAATGCTCAAGTAGCCAGTACCTTGGTTTTACATTTTCTTTTAGTAAGGTGATAAATCTAGCAATGCCTGTTTAAGGTGTTGTACAGATGCCTGCAATAATACAAAAGTGTCTCTTGGCAAGGTCACTTCTGAAAGTAATTGTAGGACGGATTTTATAATTATCATCTGCTTAGTTTGGGATCAGACGGCCGTGTGTTAAGTGTGTAGAGTTATTATTGTTATTCAGTTTATTACACTTAAAAACCATATAAATTAAATTTTGAAATGGACCTATGTATATATAAAAACAAAATTTATTTCGAAATATGAAAAATAGTAGAACCACAGAATAGTAGACCACGGTGGTAAGGGCTCCAAAGATACCACTACTGCACTACCAGCCTTAAAGAGAAGGTGAGTTACACCTGTGGTCATAAAAGTTGGCAGTGAACCTGATTCTAAGGATGATTGAAATTGAGATGCCAAACCAAACCACTCAAACCAAAAGTTGTGCAGCCCTGCACAAGCTATATCTAGACTGGATATTGGTACTGGCTCTTAGACCAATAAACCACTTACTGGTCTAAGTATTGGCTCCATAGTATTAAGTATTTATTGTACGTTTACCATCTCGCATAAGGATACGTTATACCCCCACAACAACACTATTCTGCAAGTTAAACGGAGCTGTCCAACAGATGACATCGCTGAATAGCCCGTACTTGGTCCTACAGTCTTTGCGCAGAAACATTTACAACTGGTTAAAGTTTGTGAAACAAAGGCAGCATACGATCACGCTACGTTAAAGTTAGTTCCTTCCTCTGTAGCCACAAAATATGCTCGCATGACGTTCTCATTTATTGATGTCGTCCATTTCATGCAACGCACTTTATCACCGGTAGCGGGGGCCCTATTCGAAGCCGGTGGGTCTCGGGGACCCAAGCATATCGGTGGCCGGCCTTTCCCCTGCTGACTTTTCTTATTCATTTCTTTTAAGTCGTATGCTGGAAAGCGTTTGTATTTTGATTGTGCTCTAGCTGACTACCACACCTAAGATGCAATATCGCATTTAGGTACCTTAATCATGATTATTATAAGCTTAAGGCTACAAAATACTTGAAAGGGTAGCTATGGGTTTACGATTATATAATTTCTTTAGAAAGTTAGTAGTATTTTAGCTAAATAAATAAATTATGAGTTTTTCGTAACTTAAATACATAAAAACTACAGGAGATCTTTATATGTAATGAAATCCGATTAACGAGTGATTATTTTCATTTCTGAGTAAGAAGAGTCATAAAGTATCGCACTTTTCTTTGTAATTGTAGACGCACAACGCTTAACGCTTAGCGTTATCCCGCTCGTTTGCGCACTGGAATCGCACCAGAACGGCTCTGTAGCTTGCAAGCTAAATGGCTCCGCTCCCTTTCGCGGCCAGCTAATGAAATAAGATCCTGGCTCGGAGCTAAGGAATGGAGGAATTAAAAGTACATAAATGAGCGGCCGCCATTCTAAATGGGAAATTTTAAAGCGACTAGCGCAAATTGTGTCCTTGGCGTGTTTGTGGCTGTCGTATCACTTAACTTGTTTCGTAAGTCATTTGTTAAACGTAATCTTGCTATTATAGTAAACTTAATTATAAAGAATTACCTAGCATATTTTTTATTAGATATAAAAGCAACTTTTTTACTCGTGTCAGATTTTAGCATCGGTACTCCTGTTTCTCCAGGTCCAAGCCACTGGCGCTTACCCGAAAAATTTATGTACATAACCTACATTACATCCCCCGTAATTACATCCCTCAGCCACTCATTGGTACGATGATAACTAAGTAGTTCCATACACACGTTAACTCTCTTCTAAAGTTGAAACGGCGTCAACTCATGTGGCAACCAAACTGAATATTTCCAGGTCTTTTCTAAAGCGTGCAGTTGTTTTTCTCTGCAGTATGAGAAAACTCATCTACATCTATTGTAGGAGGTCGTCCTGGATGAGGTTCATCAGATAGGTCATAATTTCCATCCTTAAATCTTCTGAACCAATGTTTGGTGGTATCGTAAGAGATCACGCCTTCGACCATCGTTGCACATATATTGCGCACTGTTACAGTCGCTTTTCGACCTAAGCGAAATTCGTGAAGTGAAAGCAGCCGAAGTTCTCTACGAGAAATATGCATAATTTACTGTAGTTTTACTATTCGAGATCCAGTTGTCGCCTGATCTGACATACAACTCTTGCTTTATTTATATACTACTCCAAGAAATTCGAGATAGTTCTATAACGTTTTAGAAACTGATCGAAAAAAGTGGCGGGTTTATTAGTTGCCAACCTAATGAAAAAAATATATAATTATGATTGAATTCCTCCATTCAGAGGGAGTTCAGATGAAAGTGAGGGCTTAAGAAGCCCTTCGCGTGATGTGATTGATGACGTCACAGATTTATTATGTTAATTCAAACACAATAAGAAAAACTTTTGTTAATGAAGAAGCATTTTTGAATAATGGTAAGGAAAAATGGTTTTATCACTGTAATTATGGCTATTTCACTTATTTATTTCTGTTTCTCTATTCTCTGCCCTACTTTGAAGACTATCCAAGAATGAATCCTATTAAGATTTTTAATTTAATCAAATCATCTGTGTCGTTACAACTATTACAATAAGTAACTATATTCTGAGGTATGTAGCTGTAACGTCTTAGGTATGAGCACAATAGATAAAAAAAAACACATTGGTATAACAAACAGACAGTCGACTTATTACCAAGACTGCTGCTGAAGCCTGTAGAACGCAAGGGAGGTAGGCTTGGCAGTGCACATAGGTAAACACTGTCCCTTCTCCATTAAGTATGATGAGAATGAATCAAATTCACAACTACAAGTACATACATACATTCATATATTGTTTACTAAAAGTTTGAAAATCTTTCTCCGTCGGCAAATAATTGCATTGTGAGTGTTTGACCAAATTATATAGGTATGCAATTAATTAGGAGTCCAAGGGTGGTAGACAAAATTAAATGTACTTCTAACTGAAACAAATGGACCATGTGACTGTACTACATTCTTCAGTGAATACGCCGAGGTCGAGTCTCCATCGCCGATCTATGACAGAAGGCAGAAACGGGCGTGTTTCACAATAGCACCTATCTCTGTCGATAGTTCGATACAAAACAAGCTTTGTATAAGACAAGAGTTAGAGCTGGTTGCATAGGGACTAATGAAATGGCAAATTTATGTATTCTTGTCTTATTGATAGATACTTAGTTTAATTCAGGACACTGTAGGATTTCGGACGATACAACCATTTACTCCTAGATCATTACTTTGCCGAATACCTGAAAACGATATTACAGCTTTTCGGTTAGGTAATGCTATCGCTACAGTAGTTGATGAATCCGGTTGAAAGAGACAGCTCATTGATAAGTGATTAACAAGATCAGATTGAGACTTATTCTAGTTTAGATATTAAGTTTATTCTGTTGTTTTCTTAGCTATTGTTCTAACGCTAATAATATTGGGACCATGCAACACAAAACAAATTGCATCAGAGCCTTCGAACACACTGAGGCCGTGTACACGTTACTACTTCATACATCCTCGACAAAAACTCAATAATTAATATTATTATCGGTACAGTAGCGCATTATTGAATCAGCCGCATCAACCCTCGCGCGCCCACCTCACAATTACTTGGTGCCTTGCTTCCAAATGATTTTAACCCTTGCCCGGCCGAGATAAGTTTATTTTGAGCTGGTTGAGTGCCGTTGTTCGTCATTCGTTTAAGTGCTTCTTTTGTGACGACATTCCGCTGCGCCTCTCTCAATTAACCCGGCTGGAAGCTCAAAAATTAAGTTAAATACTCCGACTTTGTGAGCAGTGTTTACTTATTGGCAATCGACGTGGTTCGCAATAACTTCGTAAATTAAAGCTCTGTAGGGACTAATGTGCCCCAAGGTTTACAGTACGCCGGCTATCTTCTTCGTTTTTCGCCATTTGTTTTAATATGAAGCACAGACAAAATCAATACATTTTTAAATATAAAGCAATCTGCTCAGTCTACAACGTAAAGTTGCACAATTAAAGTATTGTATAGAAAGGTTTTGCACACGGAAGCTTTTGAATGAAAGCAGTCAAGAGATGCTTTAAACTTGATAACTATGTCTTAAATGATGTAATAAACATCCGCATTCGGCAAAAATAAAATTAAGTTAGAGCTCTGGTAGAAAGATCTGAGTAAAAGTGACGTGGAATTTACAATGGTATAGCTATGCTGGCTCGACCGGTGCGATACCACTGCCTCACAGATAACCGGTTATGAAGCAAGGCTTTCGTTGCATTTCCCTGAAATGATTGAAGTTTTCGGAGGGCCAACTCCTTCTCTCCTCTTTCCTCTCCCTTTTCCTCTCCCCTCATCCCCCTTTCCTCTTTCCCATCTCCTTATCCCTCCTCTTAATTTTCCCCTCCCCGCAACCCCCATGAATCACATTCAAGGCGGGCTACGCACTAGCGACTCTTGAGTTGCAGGTGTCCATGGACGGCCGTTGTCACTTAGCATCAGGTGACCCGTCTGTTCGTCTGTTCTGTTAACATATCATTGAAAACTTTAGCAGTTATAGATAATCATTATTTTAGTGGAAATAGTGGAAATATACTTATTTCTAATAAGAAATTACAAGCAGAACACAAGTACATCATTGCTAATATTTATATGTTATCTCACGTAAAAGAGAAGTGTCGTGCCTTTAGGTATTGCATTATAATGGCCGAATCGGCCGACCGAAAATAATCCATGAGCTTTCTAATTTTAAATGCATGTAGGTATAATAATTCAAACACTAAACACTGAGCTGTCAAACATAGTTCCACTGTATATTGTAGGACACATCGCGTCTAAGTTGTAAAACTTAAGCTGTTTAGCGAGTAAACTTGGCTTACTAACACCGGGTATAAGTAGCCACATATTTCATAGAGGCTCAACTGTACCTGCGCCTAAAACAATCAAACAACCACTAAAACAAACACGTACAAGTTGCCGACGCTTAGGTTTAACTAAATACCAAGTTCGGCTCAAGTAAGATAAGTTGGCAGGCGTGTATCCACGCATTACACAACTAATTCGTTGCTTAAATAGTACTATGGAGAATGTGAAATAAATGGTTATTAAATTTCGTTATAATATTACAGGGTTAACATTAACATGTTTAGGACTTTGAAGATTAGGGATTTTAATACTTTTTCTATTAGAACTTATACCTTTTTGTAGCATTTGTTTTAAGTGTAGCTAAGATTTGAGTTCCTAAATAATTTTAAATATGTTTTTCCATACCATTTCCAAAAACTAAATATATTTTTCCATACCATTTCTATATCACTTTTGACTTTTAATGTCTTGAATTTTTAATAATAATAGATACATTTTGATTGTAATTTAATTCAAAAACTTTATAAATAGTCTTTGATAAATGTAATATCTCTTAAATTACAAGTTATAAAGATCTCTTACATCAATTTCCAAGTCACTTCTAACAATTTAATTAGCTAAGATATCGCCAAAACTTCTTTATTAATAAGGTTGTAAGCGTATGCTTTATCTATAATTATTAATGATGTCACTAATTGTTTTAAGTGGAAATGTTCTCTGTCTCTCCTTAGAAGGGCCATTAACATAAAATAAAGTTTACAGTTTTAAATCATCATCGTAAAGTCATCTCATCTGTTAAAAAAACCATAATCCTAATACTACTTGCCCAGTAAATAGACAAGTGATTATCATGTATTTAAAAATAGTTAGTGTAAGTGAAACCTACCACATACTTTTGTCGGTGTTTTGATTGTACCATGTACCTATCAGCCTGTTTTTTGTATTAGATAGTATATATCAAGTATCAACTTCATTAGTATCAACGTAAGAACACCATAAAAATTAACATAAAATAATTCGTTATTAAAACTCTTTTTGGAGTATAGTCTATTGGGCTTAGCTTATAATAGTTTTCTTATTACGAGTACTACGAAATTAGTCATCGTTAAGTAAAATTACCCGTATGCAATATATATCATTAATAAGAACATTGTGGAATGTTATGTTCACTTAAAATCCTCCGTTAATTGATGTACGTACATACCTAACAAAGTACCGATAGTGAAAACATGTTCGTTAGTAAATTATGCGATGGCACTCGACTAATCCGCGGAATAAATTAATAGTACATTACGCATCAATCCGGTACTCGCATTAATAAGTTTATTCAGAGGCACCGGGCGATTCGTGTTCAATCGAGCCACCCTAACCACCCGCAATTTATTTAAGAATGTTATGTAAATTTGAACACAAGTCTTTGATCGTCCGCATCAAAAGTCCAAGCAAAAAACTTCCACTAGAAACGAAAAAATCGAGAGGAGCTTAAGAAAAATAATGATTTAATCTTACTTTTCGCTGTCTCGCATATAAAAGCGATGGGCGCGGGGGCGACTGTCGTGGGCGGAGGGCGCGAGAATCGGTTTTAATCTTTGCTTTGTAAAGGTGATTATGAAGGATTATAGGTTTGCAAGTATGACTGAAATTTCGTGGCTGAAGAGACGGCCCCTTCGACTCGTTTATGGCATATTTTTTGGGCCCGCAGGTGGGGTTGCGGTTGTACCCCCCTTACTTTAAAACTTTTACTTATTCTAGAGCTCTTCAAAGGAAAGGCTTTATTACATTTTGTTTTGTCTTCGTCTATCGACGTTTGTAGTGCTTCGTTTGGATGAGCTGCGGTCTCAATATATATATATATATATATATATGTATATATATATATAATTAATATATAATATATTATAATTATTTATGTTAACCGTATTTATTCTGTTCTTAGTTCTTATCATATTTCAACATTCAAACATTTCAATTATAATTGTAGTGACTTCATATTGGATTTATATCCGATGAGTGTAACCCGAGAACAATATGATTTATTTTGTGATATTTTCATTCTAATTTTTATGCATTTAGCAAAGATGAAAGAAGTCTTCAAATCATAGTCCTTTCAAGCATCTCTATCTTATTTAAGTGCGTGTGCGTATTAGAAATTTATTCAGAATCCTGACAAATTCAACTGTGATCAGTTGAGAAGTTAAATCGTGAAAGCATTATTTTTTTTTTAAATAAATAAATAAAATATGTACTTCATAAACACGAAATTACACGAGCATGAAATTTAATCGATAAGAAACTTGAAACGAGTGCACACAATATTTACTTTAACTAAAACAGCAATAGGTACCTAAGTTTCAAAGCGATCTCATTCGTTGGCTTCGAAGCAGTGAAGCGAGACAGTGCAGTTTTGTCATTTTTCATTACGTGACCAGATCATGTTTGTCATCTGAAGCGACGGCGATCTCTCGACACCGGTATAGCCTTTAGCCAGTCCTTCAGAAAATTCCAATACTAAAAGCAAGCTCCCTCACTGAAAAATAAACTTTATTATGACTTCAAAAGATAGTAAATTTACTGAGAGTAACAGCAGATGTGCCTTTTTAAATGTAAATGGGTATCTCTAAGCTCTTCTAGTTAGATGAAGAGTAGTGCCGGTGTAATACTTGGACTGTTACTATGAATACTTAAACTTTGGATAAAGCCATGACTAGAAGCAAAGTCCTTTCATTCTATATTATTTTGTGTACTGCAACATTTTCTTGTAAATATTGCATTTTCTTATTAAGCTTGCTAGGTGGGGCTACGAAACGTCGAAGGTTGTTTGTAGAAGGTTAGATATTAATATCTCGTATTGCTCTGCGTGGGTGCAGCAGCGTGTCGATCTCGTAACGGCTATAGGTGTGGTTAGCCTCTGTCCATGCTCCAAAGCGAGAGTGCGTGGGTTGCCGTCGCTTCATTTTGCGAAGAGGTGATGTTGGCTAAAGAAGTGGCGGAAAGATCTCCGGCCCCCATGAGCGCTGGCCCGTGGGTAGCGGGGGAGCTATCCGTTACCTTGTCAGAAGCGGGCCTGAGCCGGTGGCGCGACGTGTTCCGCGCGTGCTTCCATAAACTGAAGAAGGAGCCTGACCCACTGCAAGGTGCGGCTACCTGTTGAGGTGGGTAAAGTCTGCAATAGACTCATTTGTGACGCAACACTGTGTGGTTTTAGTCCGACATACCACCTCTCCGTAAGCTTCGGTGAGGTGATGACCCGTTTTGTGGAAACGGGTCATCATGAAAAAAAAACCCGTATTGCTATTTATGCAGGTGCGCATGAAAATGAGTTTTATTGAAATTGATATTATTATTTTTTTATTAAATGAACACAACAGTTTGACTTTTTTTCATTTATAGCGACGAAGGAAAGTATGCTGTAACCACTCCGAGGTAAAAAATCGCCTTCTGCGGCTGCATCGCGTATTTATAATAACAGATATAAAATGTTCTTAGAAAGGAATACTTATGTAACTGAAGACTTAATTATATTGCTTGATCTTAGCGGGGCAGGGCGGGGGGCGTCTCATCTCAATCGCAAATCGGCCATCTTGCGCCCCCGAGATCGCCGCCCGCTCTCCCTCCACCCCTCGTCCATTATACTTTTTAAGCTCCAATCTCGTTCATTTAAACGGTTGGCTTTAGATGGCAATCGCATTTTTCCACTGCAGGTCACGTCTCGACCCGTCTCCCGGCTCGGGGCTTAAATCAACAAAAGAAAATAATAAGATTCGTTCAAATTAAAAGTGTAATGTCGCGAAAGTGCGCGGCGTTTAATCCCACCGCCCGTTCTTCATTAGGCGGGCGCTTAAAGCCCGGGAAACGCTTAAAAACGTCGCCAACAATTTTTCTTTATTCATAACGAAGATTAAGAGAAATGCAAATGAACCGAGCGTCGCTGCCGCTACTTAGCTGTGTCAACAACGTTTCGAAATTTCAAAGCGAATCAGTATTTTTTTCCGTTTCAACAATCCGGGCACGTGCCGTTTGTTCAATTCGTGTTTAGGTACACACATCTCAGACCGCTTTATAGAACTATTTACTTGCAATGTAATGCAATTGCACTTAAAACCCTGTATGGCTTTTAATATTTTTAGTTTTAATGTCGATAAAAAATATGAAGCAATAAAACGCAAAGTAACCATTATTAATGACTGAGTCACACATTTAGTCTTATTTTTTTTTTTCGTGTGGAAACCCCATCGGGTCATCACCTCACTGGAGCTGAGGGTGAGGTGGTATGTCGGACTCGAACCGACTAAAATCACACGGTGTTCCGTCCAACTGGGTCTATTGCAGGGAACCCGGGATACCCTGCGAAGGAAGCCTTCGGGAGACCCCTGCAGACCTTGGCCATCTGATTGGTAGGTGACCACGCCGTGACACTTTTAGTCTTGCAAGACTACAAGTGACAGTGTTACAAGATATTCAGCAGTTATTTAGATAGATAACTGCTGAATTTCTTGAAAACAATTAATGCAATATAGTATCCAATTTTTTGAAGCAAGCATAGTCTTAGTACTTGAGTACTATCAGGTCCTTACTTAATTAGCGGCAGCTTTTGGTGTGAGCAATAAAACAACTTTAATTCACTTCAAACAAATTGAATTGGTACAGCACGAATTAAGTGAATCACGCCAACAAACACTCATTGAGTGCTTCGTTACATTACTCAACGTCACAATAACGAAGGAATTTTGAATCGTATTGTTGCTTGTGCTGAAAAATTGATCTAAATGATGAAATCTAAAATGCTCATTACAGTAATTGACCAGTGTGATGATGCTCAGCTAATTTAGCGATCGACAGTCGATCGATAAATTAGATGAGCTGCGATTTGATTGTCTGCAACACCCACAATACTCCCCGGGCCTTGTATCAACAGATTAAGTCTGTTTTGAGCATTTGGACAATTTCTTGCTATGAGTAATATTCAATTCCGATGAAGCAGTCAAAACCGCCTTCAAAGATTTTATCGATTCCGATCCCACAAACTTTTCAGCAATGTAATCAATTAACTACCTCTGTAAATTGGCAAAGTTACTTAGAAAAAACGCTATTTTCATATGAGGAGGACCGCTGGCGCACGTCTGTCTAAAACTGTCCTCAAAAAATAGTTTATGTATTTGGTAATAATACTATAAAAGAGATACTTGATGTTTCATTCATGTATATGATGTCACGAGATGTCTCGTCAAAGCAACTTAAGAACATTATTATTCCTAACTAGCCTGTAGTGTAGTATCAAAGAATGTGCTGGAGGTTAAATATTACAGGAAGCAGAGAAATGCAAGACTGACAATGTAACATTTTAAGTCATGTTTGCCGTAATTTGCCATTTTTCTAGAAAAAAATGAACCACCTGAGGCCC
The DNA here is from genome assembly GCA_947561695.1 of Tyria jacobaeae. Taxonomy (NCBI): domain Eukaryota; kingdom Metazoa; phylum Arthropoda; class Insecta; order Lepidoptera; family Erebidae; genus Tyria; species Tyria jacobaeae. Next base: position 17,441,792 of record OX387209.1, read on the forward strand.
CAGCCAGAAGACTTCATGCCGGAATACTGTGTGGTTTTAGTCATTTCGAGTCCGTATGTTGGACTCGAAAACCACACAGTATTCCGGCATGAAGTCTTCTGGCTGGGGCCTCAGGTGGTTCATTCATCTCACCGTAAGGCCCAAAGGTAAAAAAAAAACATTATTTTGGGTAAATAACCCAAAATAATGTTGTTAGCCTATTAAATAATTTTAATATCATTGCTGCGCAGGTTTCAAGTAGTCTTTTACTGTAAGTACTTCACCAAAAAGTCATGTTAAGTGAACACCTCCTTTGAGGTAGTGTAGGAAGAAGTACTTCACAGATTGTAAAAAAAAATAAGTCTATGTCTATGATATATATCATAGATACACGATATCAGAAGGAGAGGGTAGACATAGGCGTCTTAAACCATAAAAAAAGCTTATTGCCGACATCCGGGCACTATGTGACTATTTATATACTGTCTGATAGATAACAGTCAGATCCCTTAGACGCCTATTACGACACCCACGGAAAGATTGGGTACTCTACTCCATTGATCACCATACGACTAAGTTAGTCGTTATTTATATAGAAACCACCACAATATTGACATTAATAAAACTATAAAATTCACTGTCTGGGCGGACCAATGGTGTGGCGCTAAGCTTGTCATAATAAATTCTGTTAAATAATATAATTGAATATGCTTTATGTATTTATTATAGTTACCCTAATATTTCATAGAATAAATACAATTTTTTGATGTCGCGATAACACCAAAAAAATATTTTAATTAAAAACGAAGTGGATAGCTTCATCTCATGTAAATAACAAAAAACGGTGGTAATATTTGTGAGTAAGCATTGGTGGGTGGAATGGTGGTGGGTACTTTGTCTTTAGTGGCATTCGGCGGTAGTAGGTATCGATCGCTAGCTCATTTATTTGTTCATCCAGCATCAACGTTTATACTGGTCGCAACTCTTTCACGGCCTTGGTCTTAGTACACTAGGGATGTTACATAATTAGAGCTAGCGATATTTTAAAGTAATTTTATATAATATTTACTTAAATCTACTTACAGTAACGGTTTTAACGTATGATGTTTTATGAAATACGACTCCATATTAATTGCTTAGTTGTATAAAACACAATATTAAATCCGGCATATTATGCGTATTTTTTGGAATGTTTATTGAATGTAAACATTTTATAAGACGTAGCACACAACGTTATGCGGTATTATCTATTGTGTTCCGTGAACTGCTTTTTATAGCTAGGCCCCTGCATAACACAGTTAACTTATAATTTGTTTTTTTATTTAGGCATGCCTAGGTATATCTTCTACCGACCGGGAAGGATTCTAAGTACTTATTGTTCCGGGGCCCTTTTCCCTGTTCCGGAAAGCTAAGTTCTTTTAAAGTTTGGCGTATAAAATGTCTAATGTCGATATTTTAAATTCGAAAATGAAAATGATAGTTAATAACACGTACATATATAAATATTGATGTCGATGAATAATCCCAACACTACAGCATCCTCAGCAACATTGAGTTTATTTTTATTCGGAATTTATATCTCGCTTCGAATCCCACATTATTGTCTCCGGTCATTTATTTTCCGATGGGTATTAAAACAAACCCCTTTTTCTTCGAGGCGATTTCATTTTAGCTGGGTTTAGAAAATTTAAGGCCCTCAGAGCTTCGATATTGTGCCCGTTGCCGGCGGAATAATTAATTTAGACTATTATTATTCCAATTTCTCGTTCAGATAACGTTTACGGATATAAAATGTTGCGTCGAAATTAATCGGTATGGTGTATTTGACTCGAGTTTATATTTTAAATTTACTTTTTTTGAAGTTGTTTATAAATAGGCTTATTTTAGTTACTTATTAATATTGTCGTTACTTATAATCCTCAATCCATATGTATAAGCAATGTCTCTTTCCTTCCTTTTCCTTCTCTTACTATCATCCCTTTTCCTGTCAATATATTCCAGATTTTCCCATCGAAAATATTCCCATAAATGCCCCGAGGACGGCAACAAGCTTATCCCCTACGTGAACCGACTTACGTGAATAGGACTGCCACCCATGCGGACTACGTGCTCATTGAGTTGAGATCTGGCGATAGATATGATATCGGAGAACATACATATCTCGGAGAGCCATAATTATGCTATGCTATATGCTAATACCGGCAGCGCACTTACAACTCTTTAGTCCATGGGCGGTGGTTGTCACTTACCATCTAGTGACCCGTCTGTTCATCTGTCCCTCTATATTATATAAAAAACAATACATAAACCAGCAAGTTCCTAATGTCAGTCAGGCGATTATAAATGTTACTATAAGACTAACGATATTAAAGACTTCGGTTAATGTTTATAAAACAAGTTCTTAGAATCAGAATCAGAAGGTATATGTAAAATTATAGCTCAAACAGAGTCTGGGAAGTGGTTCAAAATCGTCCAAGATTTTCTAATTTTTTAAGTAAATCGTGTACGACAAAACGTTGTTAACATGCTACTAATACTTTTAATTCGTGCATATTACTGATATATGACAGACATATTATATATAAGATCGACATTGGATAAATATTTCTATTATAATTATGATAACAGTGTCTCTGATTTCACGGAGGCGGCTTTTATTGACGGCATAATGTAGAAATCATTTAAATATTCTATTAAAGTTAATAACATTCTTACCGAGAAACTATACAGATTCAGTTTTATAATGCCTAAACGTAACAAACATTTCATTATTATTATTTAACATTAACATTACATCAGATCAACACGTGCGTCGACAAATCATTTACGCATAATATTTAAAAGAAAATAACAATTTTGAACATAACTCAGAATTTTTCGACAGCAAAACAACAATAGAATCGGACTTTAAAAAAGTAGACAACCGACTTCAATGCGTCTATCATAAAATTTAAGACTTATATGGTTTTCGCATGGATGCCATTGTCTGCGGAGGCTGTCACGAGGATACTGCACTTCACACCCTAGTGGAGTGCTCAGCGTGGGCGCAACAGCGACACAACCTCGTGATGGCTATTGGTGTGGGAAGCCTCTCGCGAGAGACCATGGTTCTGTCCATGGTCCAAAGTGAGAGTGCATGGGATTCTGCCGCCTCGTTTTGCGAGGAAGTGATGTTGGCCAAAGAGGCGGCGGAACGGGAAAGGGGACAAGTACTCTCCCATCCCGCAGAAGACGCACCAGACGTCGGAGAGCAAACACTGAGCGCTGGCCTGGGGGTATCGGGCTGGGCTGACCGTTACCCCAGCAGAAACAGGCATGAGACGGTGTATTTGATGTGGGGGGCATAAGGCCCCATACTCCAAAGTGTGGTCACCTGCTAGCCTGCAGGTGGCCAAGGGCTGCTGGGGTTCCCGTATGTTTCCTTCCCGGGAGGGTATCCCGAGTCCCTAGCAATAGCCGCTCTCATGATGGAACACCGTTGTGGTGTGGTTTTAGTAGGTTCGAGTCCGACATACCACCTCACCGTCAGCTCTTGTGAGGTGATGACCAATGAGGGTTTCCACAAAAAAAAATGGATGCCAATGTCACAACTGGACCAAACTCTCATCTAACTAGCTTTGAAGTACATCCATTCCAATAAAAAAAGAATCATCGAAATCGGTTGGCGTAATATTGAGTTATTTGTCCATTTGTCGCGCACATGCTTAATGCAAATTTAAGATTTAAATGGTTTTCTCATGGATGCCATTGTCAGAACTGGATGAACCTGGACGGAACCACACGGGGAGCACCAGCTTTCAAATAAAAAAAAATCGTCTAAATCGGTTCACGCAGTCGAAAGTTCTGAGGTAACAAACATTAAAAAATACAGTCGAATTGAGAACCTCCTCCTTTTTGAAGTCGGTTGAAAAAGGAAACAAAGTGATTTCATCTTAAAACCCGTTCCCGCCATGCCACATATGTATATTTTTCTGTCTACCTCGAACTGAGAAAGGTGTGTGTCTTATAAATCAGCTTATGTATCTACATATATACATAATGTACCGATATTTATAATTTTTTTGCATATGACTAAGAGTCAATTTCACTTATTAGTTCCTACCAAATAAATATTAGTCAAACCAAAATGACAACTAGCTGATGGCTGTAGTAGAAATTACAGGTAATTTAATTAAAACATATATAATTTTTGTGTGGGGAGCTCTCACATGGGGAAATCAACGGACGGACGGTCACTTTTGTTTGCACTCTCGTTGGTATCCCGCAATACTGAAATCGCTTGCATATCCCTTAGGTAAGTTACTGTAGAGAAAGCTTCATGTTTCTAAAAATTAAATTATAAAGAATGCTTCAAACATAATGCTTTTAAACTTCAATAATGTAGCAGGTTCTAGGTTCGACTATATGTGTTTTTATGAACCTATGTTATTTCTCCGCCAACTGCCATTTTTTTTTTTTCTGTATTTCTGTATACCTTAAGTTAGAAGACTCGGACTTCTTGGCACAAGCCTGTTCGAGTTATAGGTATGAAACCCTGACTTGCAGCTATTGCTTATACTCCCCCATTCCATCTATATACGCAATATCCCATACCTTCATTTTTTTACCGTCAAAATACCTTCCGATCTGTAAAAAAAAAGGCAAAAAGTTAAAGGTGCTATCCCTCTATGCTAAGTCCTAGGAGCCCTAGGACCAAGAGCGCCAAGCTATGCACACATAAACAATGTTATTACAGTTTAAAATGTAAATTACAGTAAAGCCTGCTCCATACTGATACAAAATGGTATCCAAAGCTTAATTTGATTAGCGGCCGCAAGCAGTTGAGTGCCAGTCGATGGGAACAGTAAACTTTGACGACAGAATTTGTATCAAGTGTTATTCGTATTTAGATAGCAGGGTAAAAATTTTCATCACAGTGAGCTCACGACCAGTGCTATAGGTAAATTCGATAAATTAACGGTCGCTTTTGCCTTTAAAATATATAACTGAATTTTAAAAAAAGTAAACAGCCGTCTTCAATCATAAAGAATCTTTATCCCTAATATTTAGGAGTAGGATAATTTCTTTAAATTTAAACCCACCGAATTTCAAGATTTTAAACCAAAGATATCGCTTAACGTGTCTTCTATATCATTTAATAGATACCTAATACTTTACAGGTGGTTTTTCTCCTTCAAATTTAAATTGGACTACACGAGCAGCTGTTTTAATGAAATGCTACTGCCTACCTGTTTGGGGATATAGACGTGAGTATATGAATGTATCAAAGTGTACTCTTTCAAATTAAAACATATTTTTAAATCAATATATAACTGATGCTCGGTTGTATTTTTTTATTAAGCATAAAAATCTGACAAGGGTACATCATAGATATTTATTGTAGAAATGTGGTGGAATACAGGTGTTATGTAGAATTAAGTAAAAGCACATTAACCATTTATATTCATGACATATAATAATGGAAATCTGTATGTAACAGAATTGAAATATTATATAAACATAAAACAGTTAAATCAAATTAACCCCTGATTAATAGAAAAATATAACAGAATTGTCATATTTCATGAAATGGTCTATCACATTATGATATGGTTAAGTCAGATCAATGAATCATTAGCGTTTAATAATATAAACTTTTATACAGATGACCATTTCATTATATACTGTAATGTTAGTTGTCATATCATTAAATTGTTACATTAGTAACTGTTAGAGGCACTTATGTGGTCGTGTTTAAAACCGAATATTAATTAGAATTGTGGTAAAATATCGTAAGGATAACTGGATAGGCTACTTAATCGTTAAGAATGTATATTAAACTTTTGTATTATGATTTATGATTATTGTATATAATCATAAATCATAGTCGATTAGCCTACTATAGTCGACTGCTGGTCATAGGCCTCTTCCAATGTTAGCCATAGCACCCGGTCCTTATAATGGAGATTCTAAATTAAGTATATGGCCAACCGTTGATTTTTTTAAATATGGTCAGCTGTAGCTGACCATTCCATAAAATACGAACATTTCATGAATTGGTTGTCCATATCATGAAGTGGTCAAATTTCAGATCTGGCCACGACTTTACAGCATAGGTCTAAAATGATACTTTATATGCACGGGTAAACGCGTTATATAGGCCATGTGTTGGCCGCGTTTCTTGAAGTGGGTACCCATATGAAAGTACCTATAGAAAAATGTGTTACTTTTTTTCTATAAAATCCAATGAACTGCAGCCATAAGTTACAGTTTAGAAATCAAGTATTAATAGACATAATTTTGCTACAGTAATATATCTCTTAAAAAGTTTTACTAGTGACATCTATTTGAATATCTAGTTGACTTTCTAGTTAATATTACTGCCATCTGTGAAAACATTACTAAAACGTTAGAAAAACAACGTTCTTTGACGTAATGTAACAATGTATTTATATTATTTTCCGCTAGATGTAGTACTGAGTACTTAAGTAACAAATTAGTTTTAAACCGTTTTATTTTTCTCGAAGGGTTCCAGACATTTTCACTAATTATGAGATGTTAGATTAGGACGGTTAAGTTATCAATGAATAACTTAGAGCGATATGACATTGTTATATATAATAATAGTTTACTCTACGGATATGATGTACAAGCAATATATATATATACATTATTGTGGTACATATATATATATGTACCACAATAATGTCGACCGCGGCCGTGAAATCGTGATGCGAATATTAACGGTCCGTTTAGCACTATATAATTGCGTCGAAGATTAATTACGTATAGTGTTGTAACATACATTGGTTTTGTGTTGCTTCTATATCTTCTTTTCTTATCTTTAACCGATTTCAAACAACTCCTCCTTGTTCTATGTATCCTCTCTCGGTTCTATGTTCGACTATATATATATATATATATATATGTGTGTGTTTTTGTTTAGATACCGTCAAGTGGTTTTAAATCCGCAAAAAAATCCAAATCAGTATTTGATAGCGGAATACCCGGGAAATTGCGAATTAAGTTGCACGCTTTTACGATTTAACGTATTGGGCAAAGGAATATAAAAGATGTACTGAAGGCGGTTCTCTATTTTTTTTAAAAAAGTGCAATTGACTACGTAATCAATAATAATAATAATAATATATTAATATAATGATCAAATCTGTTCAGTTAACACTGGAATTAAATACCAAGGGTAAAAAGGAACTCTTTTTCCTCTACTAAAACTGTCATTGTTATAGGTAATTATTAATTATCCGACTTCAAAAAGAAGCAGTTTCTCAATTTGTCAGTATTTTGTGTATGTTACACGATATCTTGGCATACCGCTTTTAATAATTATTTTGTTTATTTAGAAATATGTACTTAAATTCAAAAAAATATTTCATCTTCACCAACCTTCATACATAAATAAGATACAGTTCATTTAAGTCGAATATTATTATTTACAATCATAATTATATTTTAAGTGGTTTCGCTGTATAAGTCTATGGTTTAAGTTAGTAATAATCGCGAATCTTGTTGTCGGTAACTTTTTTTTTTTTAAATATGGGGGACAGTGGCAACCTCCGTCCATGGACACTTGCAACTCAAAAGTTGGGTATGCGGGGAGGGGAAAGAGGAGAGGGGGATGAAGGGAGGTGAAACAGGAAAAGGGGTGTTTGCCTTCCAGACACCTCACTAACGGTTACTTCACAACCGGTTTTCTGTGTTGCCGTGGTATCGCACAGTGTACATTATAGCACTACAGAAATATTTCCTTGCTAAATTTAAATATAATTTAGGTACAAAAATGGTGCAAACGTTTCTGAATATGCAATACAATGATTATACTTAGGATGCACTCTGTGCTTGTGTTTATAATATCAATAAGTAACTAATAAAAATGTGTTGAGGTCTGATTATGTATATAACATACATATAGATAATCAGACATGCCATGCACTTACGAAAGACCGAAAGACCCCGAAAGACTAGGCAGAGGCGTAAATAACGTCCACATTTTGCAGATTATATTTGAATCCCATTTTTTTTGGTGACCCGTTTGCTCGTTTGCCCCCTATGGCATAAAAAAAAGTAATAGAGGCCAAGCCTATTCCCGTCATCTGGGAGATTAAAATGATACAGAATATTGCTTATACAGATGGATTTGGGAGTATAAGCAATATACCAAACAAGTCAGATCCCATATACATAACTTGAATCGACTGGATGGAAAACGTTAAAAGACTACTATTTGCAAGGTAATGTCTAAGATAACTATAGGTATATATTTACTTGTATGTGTAGGTATATGTATGTATGTTTCTATATATATGTATTTATATCTATGTACTTATATTGGGGATTTATATATATTTGCCATTAAACTAGCATACATTACATGACTGTACACCACAGCCACCCATAAGAGATCATTAAAATCCTGTCCATCCAAAGGTTGCCAGTAAGATATTGCTTATTTTGATAAGGCCGCCCATTGTACATTTTATGATCAGATATATTTTATATGTATATTTGGTGTACAATAAAGAGTACTTACTTACTTACTTGAATCGACTGGTCCCGGGAAGTGCCAGCCCCCTGGGTATGATGTATATATATGATGTACATATATATTAAAATAATATAACAATACATTGTTATGACGTAATTAGCATTTTATGCAATTGAATTATAATACTAAGTTATTGAAACGTCGAAGGTACCTAAGTATGTATTCGATCTATTATAATTACTGCTCACGCAATTGAATAACTAATAAATTTGCATTTATACGTGTAATTATTTTAATTATGTAAAACGTGGATATTTTTTTTCTGTATACGTCAAACAGGTGAATCAAAATAAAGAATTCTATCGAGTCTTCTCAAAAGATATTGGATTATTAGGTACATATATTATTAGATTCAAAATTTAGAATTACGTCGGCACATAGAGGTACAGGAACAGCCAATAACCTATCGACTGCTCTACATACGTAATCTACGTATATTTCCAAAATAGGATTTGTCTTAAACCAAGCATTACAGTCTAATTAAATATTTTTTCTAAGTACGTAAGTAAGAAGATATGATAAGATGATAATCATTGCGGCTTATAGAATGGTAATCAGAACATACACACATACACTCAGGCCTTTATACCCGAAGGAGTAGGCAGAAGCGTCATTGACAAACAAATTTTGCTTTTTATAATTTAGTTCCATAGTTACGTAATATGGCAAGCCTATTGCCATCATCTTTCGTAAGGTCATCTTGGGAAATAAGATGGGAAAATTCTTTGTATATTGAAAGGATAGGAAAAGGATATCGACTGTAGCAATAGCTCAAGCAAGTCAGGGTCGCATACCTATAACTCCGAATGGCTTGTACCGGAAGCCGGAACCTAAGCCTCAAATTTCCAAAAATAATGCATTTTATCAGACGACTACGTTTATTTTGAGACCTTCGAGGGCGGCGATAGCGTGATGGCTGAGGCGTCGGACTTGCGTTCAAGTGGTTGCGGGTGCAAACCCCGCCCAGTACACTACCGTCGTAAAACCACCCCTAACACAAGCATTTAGCTTAACTGGGGGGTTAACAAGAATACTAGTAATGTGTGACCCACGTTGCTAGTATTCTTAAAATATATATAAAATAAACATAAAAAAAATATGAAAACTTAACCTAACTCACTTGCAAGACTTAATATTTAAACTCGATCCTAAATCACAATAATTGAAAGTATTATCTACGAGCTACTGGGTGTTTCATACGCATCGATAGTAAAATAATCATTTCTGGCCTTTGTTAAACCATGTCATAGTAGACAAGTGTTGTTTAAACACTGTATATATGTTGTATAATCTTTCAATCAGTTCAAATCATGCCATGAAAAGCAGTTAAAAACAAGTACGTAGACCGGTTCAGTTTGAACCAGTTTATTAGAGAAATGAGACGAAACGTTATTTCGATAATCACGGGTCACAAATTGTGTTCTTGTAAAACCGGTGTACACCGCCAAAATTATCGGTTATTGTTTTGAATGTCGAATATCAGTTTGCTATCCGGTTCAAAGTGGTTTGAGTGTTATTATATTTTTTAATTGTACGTTATAATTTTAACTTAAATATCTTACCTATAGCCTATTGCAGTGCATGATGCTCTCAATGCAAAATTAACTGACTTAAATTTTCTACATACGTACGTACGTATGTATAGGTATGTTTATGGTGTTCATGAGCGACGGTAGTCGCCTACATTCCCCACCCGTCTACTTGTTTGTCCGCCTATCTCATAAATAAAAATATAAATATAATAGAAATAATTATCTCGGATGTACAGTGCACTAAAGGTAACATTATGTTTTTTAAAGTATTCCCTGAAATTATCATTTGCCGTTAACTTACAACGCACAATCAGGTTTTATATTTCCCTGGACAGCCATCAGTCATCCGATGTTTACGGTAAATATAATTGGCATCAGCCCATAATATACTTGTGAGACTTTCTCTCAACACACTCTGTTATAGCTACAGTTTTAGTATTTTATATATAGGAATAAGTTTGTTTTTAAGGCTCAACTATGTGGACACCGGCGAGGTTATAAATCAGATAGCGATCTTAAATATAGGTGTACAATGGGATATTATAAATAAATGTATAAAGTATTTTCTTTATTCGATTACAAATATATATTAATTATATTTTTAAATACATTTGTCTAAAATATACAATAACACATTTCCGGTATCGGATACAGGGACAAATTTACCAGTCTTTAAAGCTCCACAGATAGAAACCTCCTCACAATACGTGTCGTATCAAGGAGGACTGATTTCTGCATCAGGCCTTAATCCAGCTGCCTAACGTAGTATTATTATTATTTTACTCCTGTCAAAGCAAACTTTGCTTATCAGGGGTATAAATAGAATATAGGGTACCTTTCATTCACAAAAAATACTGTGAATCCACACACTGTAACACAAGAAAGTAGCATTTACTTTGATAGGTTAAATCTAAATCAACAAGTAGTAGCTAATACTTGTAGATATAAGTAAAAGTGCGTATGTGTATATAACTCATCAAGCTTGGTGGACACCATTATTAAGGAAGCTATACAAATGTTAATCAATCACAATATGAGATCACCTTACTATAGCGTTATTACAACCTACTACAGCTAAATGACTAATGCATTGAATTGAAATAAATAGGCGGAGGTACCGACTAGGTTTTATGTTTTCAAGAGACCGGCAAATTGTTAGACCATAATATAAAACAACTAATACATTGTTATCCACAAGAAGTGCACTGAACTAGATGTTTTGCTCATCATTGTAAAATTATTTGTCATAGACTGAACTATTGGTGCTATCACAGTTAAAGATCAGGAAAGACCAAGAGGCAAAGAGGCAAGAGAGATTCAGCGACTTTGCCGCTCCACCACTACTCAGACTGATAGATTGAAGAAAGTGGCTGACAGGGGAATGATGCGGACTGCCAAGGGCCGGGATAGTTTAAGCACCTTGAGGGAGGCCTTCATCCAACTCCGGCATCCCTAGAAGCCATTCAAGCTTCACAATCAAAATAACATTTAACAAATGATTGCAATAGTGTAAACGGTTCTCGGATTCTTAGAGCATCAAGAATAGGTTTAATAAGTCCCAGATCTGGAGGCAAGACAATAAGCGATAACAAGTCACAGCTATGAATGTCATTAATTGTCATTTCAATGATTCTTGTGTGAATTCTAAAGTGTTGCTGTAACTAAAGTGAATATTCATTTGAAATTGTTCCTGCTGACCCATCCAATTAAGATAATAGTAATTGGTTTACATCAGTAGTGGACTGGGTCGAAGCAAGGACGATGTTTATAGCTTTGATTTATTAATATGTTTAGAATATCTACGATTGAAGATAACAGACCTGGTTGCAAGGGGCGAACAGCATTTTGTGTATTGATTTGGTGCGGCAAACTACAACAAAGAATACTCAGAGCAAAGATGCCTTTTATGTAATTGATTTGCTTCTTTCATTTCATTTTATTTCTAAATATTACGGAATTTACTGGATGTATTAATAAATATAAAAGTTGTAGGTACACAGAAAATATATGTTTAAATATATACAGTACTAGCTAAAGTAATAATGCTATAAGGACTAAATTTTACGAACACGAGTTTATGTGAATGATTAAACTACAATGACTACTATAAAAACAGGATCACAGGGAAAACTCCGTGAAGATTCCAATAGACGTCTCATTTACATTTGTAAAAAATATTCTACACCCTAGGATATGGTATTATGAGAGCATCTACAAACATATTCTAAACACGCAATAGTGTAAAGTTTTATAGGAAAAATAATTACTCTGTAAGTAACAGTTTATTCAACTAGCAATCGATAATACTCTGGAACTCACAACGCCAGAACTAGGCTATCTTCTGCTAAAATAATCCTGAAATAAAGTTATTTCTCTTTTAAAAAAAATAATAATATTATTATTACTAAACAAGTAAACCTGGCCCCTATTTTGTTAGTTACGTTAAAAAAATACTTCAATAATTCCTCTTTGCGGATATATATGTTGAATCTCGTTACCTGATTACTGTGCAAAGCGGTCTTTAGGACTGATTAAATCATAATTGCTTCATTGTGAATAACTTATTGTTATCACATCCACCAAGAAAAAGCTGGTTAATGCTAGTCACTTACCTAATTAACGAATGTGCAAAAAGGGACCTTACACAATAGGCTGTTTACACTTAGATTTTTGCAAATACCAATGTTGGTTAGAGGGAGGGTACAGACAGTTCGAGTTACAGGTATGCTACAACGACAACCCTGAAGTATTGCTCACACTTTTCAATCTATCCGTGTAAACTATATCACTTTAAGACACTTCCAATTTTCAAATATTTAACTATAATATATTCAAGTGCCGGGTTGACTATAATGGACGTGCCGCCTATTACTTTACTATCACAGTGAATTGATATTGGCAAATGTGTGTGTGTAATACACCTCTGTTTACCCCTTCAGGGATACAGCCATGTACTTTACCCTTTGAAAAAGAGGGAACCGACTGTTATACTTTACTATACTGCTAACAGGTACGTATATCCTCGAAATAGGTTGGCAGAGGCGTATTGAACGCCCAAATTTTACCATCCATAATTAAAACTGACTGACGTAATAGGGGCAACTTTATTGCCGTCAACCGGGCACTGTATATATATTATTAATCAAAAGTTGAAGTTGATAATATCTGATAGATGAAGTTTCAAACCTTTAGTCACCTTTAACGTTTCCCATGGGGTATTTTGCTCCACTGAGAACCAGAGCTAAATAATTATAATTATAATATATTACCATGTAATTAATATGTTTATTATATTGAGATATAAGCGAGTAATGTTTGTTGTCAAGTCATTTTGTTCGCCGGGGGTCAGCTTATCAGAACGTTATCTATCACGCTGGTGCCATTTCACGCTAGGCTTGCGTGCGGCACACCTACACTTTGCGTCACCATCCCATCACAATAACTTTATTTACTAATATCAAGAATACGCAATTTGTTTTCATAATTACATGGGTCAAGTCAAGCGCTAATCTTCTGTGTTTCTTAAGTTAAGTTAATAAGAGGGTGTAGAGGCATAATAACGCTTTATAATTAGTTAATACATTCATCGATATATAAATGAGCTAATTTAATAGACTGGATAATAAGTTTCTATTATATTGCCTATTGTAATATGCGTTTGTCTAACAACTCACTGGATGGAATGCTACGATGAAGGGAAAATGGTACACGCACTTATTCAGTCTACTTTTCAAGGTACCAAAGTTATAGTTGTCTGGAAGAATAGATGTAGGCAGTTCAGTACAAAACCTTGGTGGCTCTAACCAAATAGCGGTCATAGGAACGCAGTAATTAAGCGACACAACCGCGTCGAGGTTGATTCTTCTTAATGGGTGGACCGTTTTTGATGGCTGGTGAGAGGTGGTGGTTTGGTGAGCACGTGCCGAGGGCTGAATGGTATGAGGGTGTTTAAACATGTCATATCGCTAACGTTGCGCCTCAATCCAGGGAACTAATTTAGATCATGCTGTTATTTATCTTGGTTCCAAATTGTTTGCTTCAGGTCAAGCTTATGTGGCTTTAAGCCGAGTTCTGTTTTTAGCGGGTCTTCAAATCGAAGAACTTGACTGCTCCAAGTTGACTTCGAAGAAACCTTATAATATTGACGCATTAAATGAAATGTATAGAATGAAAAATGTTACAAACAACTAACCAATAATTACACTTCACAACAAGCTTTTATTATGTTCTTGTTAATAAAAGACCTAAATATTTAAATATAATAATGTAAACCTAATAGGAAAAGTATCATTATATAGGTTCCTACATTGCAACCTCTAACGATAATTAAGCATAATCGTCTACGTCACAATAATACCATGTCGTAAGTAGGTAGGTATTCGAACTGTCTGTACCCTCCCTCTACACAACATTGGTATTTGCAAAAATCTGTGTAAACAGTCTATTGTGTAAGGTCCCTTTTGTACATTTTTTAATTAGGTAAGTGACTAGCCTTAACTATATTACTTTTTCTTGGTGGATTTGATAACAATAAGTTATTAACAACGAAGCAATTATGATTTAATCAGTCCTAAAGACCGCTTTGTACAGTAATCAGGTAACGAGATTCAACCTACAAATATACAAAGAGGAGTTATTAAAGTAATTTGTTTAATGTAATTAACAAAATAGGGGCCAAGCCTGTTTATTGGAATATTATATTTATTATATTTTTTTGGAATTGGATGGGCACATTCTGAGTATATTGACAGGAAAGGGAGGATATAAAGGGAAGGAAAGAGATATTGTTTAAACAGGTGGATTGGGAAGTATAAGCTAAAGCAATATAATAGCTTGAGCAATTCAAGGTCCGATACCTATAACTCGAACTCGCTGGTGCCGGGGGGTCCGAACCCTCCTACTACAACTTTTATTGTCTATTGCTGTTTCAACTTTTTGAATATGTACACTACGCGGTTATGGTGGGAGCTCTATTTATTACTTAGCTGTTGCGTGTAAACAAGATTGGTACATCACTTAGTTCAACTAATTCGTATCAATATTTTTTTGACTCCACTTTGCCTGATGGAAAGCAATAAGTGGAGTCCAAGAGTGGTGGTCACCATCTTTATTGCATGTCTAGTCAATGCAGTATGGTGACCCACACTATTTCGGCCTGGTGAGATGCTTTTCACGCCCTGCTTAAAAGACCCGGGCTCAAAGCGGAAAGGAAATTCAAAGTAAAACTTTAAAGAACAACAACAAATTCAAAATATGCACCAACATCTAAAGGACCACCTTTGGAATCTAATGATTTTTATAGTTATAGTAGGATGGCAGTTTATAGTATATCTTAGTACGCATTAACTTATAAGGTTCTCGATCTTACTCTGAAGTCCGCTTAATACCATTCTAATAAGATCAACGATTGATCTTGTTTCAAAAGAGAGTTTTCCTCCACAAGTAATATTTCAAGGGGATAGGTTCATGTAATGTGGTATTAAATAAGATATAATTTACTTGGGGCAGCTGTTAGCTATTCGTATACGTATAAAGATACTAAACCACGTGAATGCTATTAATATTGTTCAAGTAAGCTAAAAGAGAAAAATAAGATTTTTTGTTAGGTGTTATAACGACGGTCATACGACAACGTCATACGACCGTACTGCCAAACCGGTTTAGTGACTAGCCGTAGCCTGTAGGGTATCTATAGGTGCACTGAAACCGGATATTTTAGAAATTTACCATTTTTCTCATCCTCTCAAACTTAGTACTACATACAAGTCATGTATTATCAATAGTGAAATCCATAGCGACATTATTTACCTACGTACACTTGTATATGACACGGTCCCTTATACTAAAGATGTACCACAAAACGGTTCAGTTTCTATATTCATAACATCTTTGAGACAGCTAGGAGATGCCTAAAATGCGTCTTAGATATTTATTTTCTATGTGCTCTAACTAGTACCAAATGTCGCAATTTAGACGCGTGATGTGTAGCGATTGAAAATAATAAATACTACGTCAATCGACATTCAAACTGCAGATTATATATACCTACACTTCTGCACACTAATACAGACTTTGTTGCTTTACAACGCAACGACCGTTTTAGCGTCCACACAAATTTACTATATTCTACGAAAGATAAAAACATGATCTGATGAAATTCTCACAAAAGGAAGGCTTGTTTAATATCAAAATCGTATTTTGCTGTTATCTTTTATATTGTCTACATATACGCCTAACGTGCCATTGTTGAAATAATTACTTTTTGTATAATACTGATGGTATTCATTAAATAAAAAAACATACGGCTACACGGCTCGTCTGATAGTAAACAGCAATCGTGAGTTTACTATAGGAAAAAACAATTAATAGATAACAAGATCTACTAATTATGTTCAAAACAGATAGTTGTCAGAGGTATGTGTACCTGTGAAAACTTTTTTAAAGACAAGTTAGGTCTCATCTCTTGGGTAACTAAGTAGGTAGGTACTTACACAAAAAAAAGTTGGAATTTAAAAGTAAACTTATAAAATTGTACCTACTTGAAATAATTATATATCTATATATGGCATAGTTATAGCTAGAAAAACTGAACTGAAATTATTGTCTTTTGTACGACTGGTCGAGAAAAGTATGGTGTCTTCTTTTTTTTAAAGTACATTTATTTATTCAAATTTGGAACTTTGCCTTGTACTTTTTAAATATAAATATATTCTCGCTGTAATGCTTTAATAAAGAATATTGATAATGTAATACCTGCATCTCCTACCCATTAATATATATCTACATGTATTTTATGAATATTTTTAATGTCATCGAGAATGTACCTTAAATTAGTGGAATTCTTGACAAAATAGGATGCTCAAACATATACAAACTTTTCGAATGCGAAAATAATTCAATTATTTAATATAAAATAGAAGATAGGAGTACTCTGTGAATAGGACTGAGTGTAAAAAGATGATAATGATGTGCCAGATCAGAAATAGTTAATAAAAATAATATTTAATAATTATTACTATGTATTTGTTTTTTTTTTTGTTTAGATGTGTTTCAATATCATTCATTTATATTGTATACAAAATCATTTATATTATAACGAGCAATATTGCTCGTTATACTGATATACTGAACGATCTTGACACTAATTATTTTTTTAAGGAATTTAATATTTATAAATAAGTAGTGAACCTATTATAGTTGGTGCGTTGGTATTAAAAGAAACTCTCGAAGTGCATTTTCTTCTTTCTCCCTATCTTCTTTTTATTACGTGTAGAAAAAAACACAGTCATTCTGAGTTTTCACCCATTATTCCCCTTACAGTTATATTGGAAACCCTTGTAAAAAGTCAAAATATGTGGAAATACATAAAAACTGTAAAAGTATCAAAATAACTTATGCGAAATTACAGTAAAGATAGATAGATAAGATACTATTAAAAAAAAAGTAATAGAAGAATATGATAAATCTTTTTTATGCTTGTGTTTTAGGTATGTTGAACCCCCTTCACAGTAGTGCACTAGGTGGGCCCAACGCAACCACTTTTGTCGCAATTCCGACGCCTTATTCATTTCATTAAGCTTCGGACATGTCAAACAAGTTTAATGTAATTAATTTAAAAATAACCAAACATTATACTAGGTACTTAGGTACATTTAATTTATGTTCATATACTAAATAATAATATGTAAGTACATGCAATCTACGTAAATAGGGACGATCAGTTTAATACTTAGCATACAATAAGTAAGCATATTCCAAAGACCTTTCACCTTATTTACTGAAAGAAAGCGAATAATAAATGCTTTCAGGGGTTGGTAACAGTAAATGTTTCTTATTTCTACTTCATCTACTTTTGGTGTAATATATATTATATATATTACATGTGTTGTTTGGTGTAATATATATTATATATATAACATTATAAGTATAACTTCTCCCAGAAAAATATGACAGTCCAATATTTAATATTGTATATATGAAGTTGATAAAAATATAATAAAGTGTTGTCGTTCTTTTTATTCGTTATGAGTGTTCATTAGTTTAAAATACCCGCGCAAAGCTTTAAACTGGCAAACCAATAAAAAACCCCGTGGGGGTTGAAACAGCCAATCGCAGCGTCTGTATGTGGTGTGACTCCGGTGGGACGCGCCCGGGCGATAGCCGAATATCTAAATAGACTTTGTTTTTGTGACATAAAAATATATCCCAGCTTTGCGCAAAAGTAACTAACGTTTTCGTTATACCAAGTAGTTAAGTAACAATAATTAAATACATTATCATAAGTTTATTATTCCATAATACCTACTACGACAAAATTCAAAGTTCGCTTCCCCCGCATCGTATGATCGTGTCATATAAATACGAGAACGCTCCCCACCTCTAGTAAAACGTCAAACCTTTCCGTCGCGCACGGTCGTCTGTCAGTGGCTCTGTTCAGGTCGCGTTATTTCGCAAGCCGTGCTTAGTAACGTCAATTCAATAGTGACATCACAAAATTAGGGCGTGTGTGTTCAGTGATATTTAAATTGTTAAATAACACCAGAAATGTCTTTCAACACTGACATATCGACGAAATTGGAGAATAGCAGGTACGAAGTGTTGGCTTACATATAACCATGACCGATGCGTTCGATTGCATTAGCTGCATGTCCCTTGCGTGAGGCCCTGTACCTTGTGTAGTTTGTTTTATTTAAGCAATTGTGATTCGATTTAAATGGTTGGTAAGTTGGTTGAGTGTGTATTTAAAAGAGATTGAATGAGAACAGACAAACATGGTGGTTAAAATGTAATTGTGACAATAAAGCACCTTTCACATTGCTGACGAGTCATTTTTAACAAAATTTCGTACTGTCGAGTAGCATTTTTGAAATTAAGTAATCTATTAATTTCATCGATGAGGTTATTCCGAGTTCTGGGCGTGCGCACAGACTGACTGTGAGTCACAAATTTTAAGCTTAGCAATTTCATTGACAATTATGGTACAATTAGATTGGAAAGTACCATCATACTTTAAAATTATTATTATATAAGCCATCTTAACCGTTATTTATTCAAGGTTCAAGTGAAGCCAAACTGTTAAGCATATAGTTCTATAAATTATTAGCAGTAGGTAGGTCGCACCTGGTTTATATCGTTATATATCGAAGAATGTGAACTAGGATTCTTCTGAACACGAAATGTTCGCATTCTGTAATAAACATGGCATTTCAAGTATGAAGTCCATATTTATAGAAATAGAACCAAAGACTATCGCAATATATTAGCTAAAATTAGTTGGAATCCAATAATAATAATACTATGTTCACATACCTATCATATATTAGTTTTTATTAACATGGCTATTTAGAAATTTGCATAGACAGGGGCCATGCTAGCATTTATTCATTGTGAATATTTAACATAAATTCAGGTTATGTCAAACCAGTTATGGTGACATAACATACATCACCATAACTTAGCTATCAGATGCACTATTTTTGATAAAACATGTCTTTGTCTGTAGTATTATCTCTTCTCTATACTACATATCTTTCTCTTTCTATTAACAAATGCAATTGTTTTGCCTCAATTAGTCTTGCTCTAAATTACTTTCACTTAACATAACATGATCTTTGAAAATGGCACTGTAATGACGTTTAGAACTCACATTAAATTTGAAATAGAATAGAAAATGTACAATAACAAAAAGAGGATGACATAAAATTCTTGAAAATAGGATCAGGTGGCTTCCATCCTAATATAAAGATGTAAAAACTTAATCAATTCTGAAGAGTTATGTCATTCTTTAAAAAAAACTATTGTTCTATAACTATTGTTGATACCTCCTCAATTGAGAAACAATAAAAATAAATATTTTCTTTCATTGGTAAGAAAGGATTTGGCTTTCTAGTTATGCCACATGTTATGTATGACTGTCAATTTAATTCCAAATGAAGTTAGTAGTTTAGTGGGATTATGTATACATTTTCCTAAGGGGGTGATAATATCATTTGAACATGTTTTTGGAACATAATTATAATAATACATACTCTAAGTCATTCCTTTCTTATTACAACTGTATTAATGCTTATAAGATACAAACATGTATATACACAACTATATTGTTTATCACATGAATATGCCAGAAAATTGCAAAATTCTTTAAAGATAAGTCTTGGTATATGATTTTTAAATACAAATATTTTTTTATTGTATTGCAATTCAGTTGCATTCGTTATCCACAACCAATAATTAAAATCTGTTTTATAATTGCAATGTAAAATTATTTTTAAATCTACATGTTTAGTTCAATTTTCTAACTTATTGTTTGTCATTGTTACAGGAACACCTTACGCAAAATAGCAAGGCACGATGACACTGAATTCTCTAAGCAGAGTATACTTAATGACATGGAGAAATTTGTCAAAATGGTCAATGTTATGGATGACACCGTGCTTGTGCCTAGTCGTCTGATGAACCTGCCGCAGGAAGGTGACGATGACCCATTCAGCATGTTTTCCATGCTAAATGATTTGAAGACTGAGCTGCTATGGTCCAGCGGTGACACTGAGGAGCATGTAGAAAGAGGTAGAAGGGTGTCTGACATCAGTGATACTGAAAGTGATGCTTCAAGTGCTGCTGGTGACTCTGGTATTGAAGGTGAGGACGAGCGGGAGTCTGCAGCCCGTGCTGCTGCAGCATGTCGTCGACATTTACGTGGTCTGCGCCGCTCCCTCCGGCACCTCACGGCCGCCGCAGCACACCTTACGAGATCATACCAGGAAGAAGTTGGTGCACCAGTCTAGGACACATACATAATTTTTCCTGTGATTCAAGCCTGTCCAGCACGTGATGTACATATAGAGTAAGCAGCCCGAACTGTATATATAGGTTATAGGGCTGGCCGTGTATGGGAGTCTCCGTAAGTTAATGAGGTTATTTAAATAAATTAATTTTCATGATGTCTTAGTTTTTTTTCAATAAACCCTATCATAACTATTTATTAAACTACACTGTACAATTTTATTATGATCGTAAGAAATGCCAAAGTGACTTCTTTCTCGCAATTACCTTTCTACAGATATGAGATACCTGCCAAACTCTACATACATGTGTTTATACTATTAGGTTGGAATTATCGAGTTGGTAGCAAAACTGTAGTCTGATAATTTCCTGTAGTCTATTCTCTTCTTAAATTTTTTTCTACTTTCAGTTTCAGACAATCTAGTTAATGAACTTGTTGCCTATTTTTAATATCCGACCAAACAAGTTACTAATACTAATTAAAATTTGTTAGTCTTAATCAATGTTCAATCACAAAGGTATTTTTGGACTGTTCCTCGAGGTCAAACAAGGCCGTCTTGATATCAACCGGTCAGTGTCCAGGGTCAAGTAGAAATTACCAGAAGATTGGTATGTTAAAAGGTCATCGTGTATGTAGCTATTATGAATGATGACAGATGTTGCTAAAGATTCCCTTTGTAAAGTCACTAGAATGTCCTAGATATAAATTGGGAATTTGTAATATTAAAAAGAAACCAGATTTTAATTAAGGAATTTTACTAAAATAAATTATATATATTTTTATTGCGTGCTTAAACTTAAATTCCTTTCTGAGTTTCACGTCCTTGAACTGAAAATTACAGCTTGTGCGCTAGAAATCGATTTCCACTTTGCTCCTCGGCGGCTGTCTCGCTAGCAATACTATAGAATGAAACGAAGCCGTGGGATCGACCCACATTCTGTCACGACCAACAAATGTACCTGCATACTCCTATAGTTATATAAAGGACCGCCAATCCACTCTTTGATCAATTACGTGGTTAGGAGGGCCTAGAGATTAAATTCATGTTTGTGCATTTTCTCTGTATATTTTATTAACTACACAGAGAAAATGCGATTATATTAAATCCGATTTGCGATTCCGATTGATAAATAAAATAAACTTGTAACCTGCCACTTCCACTATTAATGTGATTCAATGACACATCAAATGTCGTATTTCAGTGGTAGAGCCATGCTTAGGCACGAATGGGCCAGGCTCGACCGGTGCGATACCACGGCCTCACAGAAAACCGGTTGTGAAGTAACGCTTGCGTTGCATTTCTCCGATTGAGTGAGGTTTCCGAAGGCCCAGTTCCCCCTCCCCCCTTTTCTCTCCCCTCATCTCCTTTTTTTCCATCTCCTCATCCCTCCTCTCTTTCCGCTCCCTGCATCCCCTATCCCTCATCCCCTCAAAGGCGGGCAGCGCACTTGCGACTCGTTGAGTTGCAAGTGTCCACTGACGGCGGTGTCACTTACGATCAGGTGACCCGTCTGTTCGTCTGTCCCCATTTGTATAAAAAAAAATGTCTATCTATCAAGTTGTTTGTGCTCTAGGTAGCCGGCCGTGACAAAGAAACATGTATATACATACACTCGAAATACATAACCCTCCTTACGCAGTCGGGTGGTTACTTTTACTTAGACTTACTACTTTGAAGTGCTCTGCGTTGCTCTACTGACCAACGCGACCAAAACTAATTAGATAGGTAGGTAGGTACTCGGAAATTTAAAATTACAACAAAGTTATGAGTATTTGATGCATCGGTTTAGAAAAGTGTGTATGATCTGGAACGTACGTAGGTACTCTTGGGAATACTTAAGAAAAGTAATCATGTTTTAATTCAGTCTGCTAATAACTTGGTTGTTTGTTGATGTTCGTTTTAATTCTTCCTTTGTGAGGAAGGATTCCTTTATTCTTTTGAATATGAATCTCGTTATCTGTCTAAAATATTGTTGCTGTCAAAGTAACATTTTTATTGTGCACATAAAGAGAAGATTTAAAAAGAAGAGTCTTAATGTTTACCGATTAAAATCTAAACCACAGACAATGTAGGTACATAACAATATGAATTGATCTCACCTTGAGCCTGTCTCGTCCGTATTTATTTGACACATTAGTGTCGTAAATACGTAATTCTCCAATTATAAGAACTGTAAAACTACACGATTTCTTTTAAATGATGGCAGGATATTGCAAATTTGCTTTCTGAAGTAGAAGCGTTATAAATGGATGATGTTTTGTTTACATCCGGCAAAGGATATTAGGTATATAGTATTTTAAGTGACCATCGCGCGATTAAAGAGGTCGTACATTCTTGGGAACACTTTTAGCAATCAATAACGTAAGCCGAGATTTTTGCCGCAAAATCTCTAACAAGGAATATGAACCGAGTCCTGTCCTGAATGTATAATGCCTAATAAAAGACAGTAAAGTTGGTTGGCGTTACAAAATATTCAAGAACGACATTTATCTACACGAGATAAAAGACACCTGATAAGTTGTATGTATCGTGCTCAATCGTATCTTGTGATGCGTTTAGCATCTATTATGAAGTAGGAAGGTTATCTCATTTGTCTGACAATATTGCATAATGAGACAGTACTCATTGATTAAACAAACACTTTAAAAATATTTATTTAGAGCAGAGAGAGATATATAGCTCTAAATAAATAATTATCTATTTATAATATCCATATTTGCAAAGAACTTGAAACGATTGGATAAAAATCTAATGAGCTTTCTTGGAAATGAAAATACTAAATTTTAGTAATAGAAGAATAAATATCGTTAATGATTATTGGTAGTGAATTAATAGGCATTTAATATTGTTTCTTTATTGTTTAGGTAAGTTAAAGTCTGAAATTATGAAATTCTATTTTGTAAAAAACCGGGCACGTACAAGTCGGACGGCCACGAAGGGTTCCGTAACATTATCTATAAAAACGGCAAAAAAGTCATGTTTTTTTGTACGGGAGCCCTCCTTAAATATTTGTTTTATTTTTATTTGATTAATTATTTTTATAGTGAATATATAACTAAATATTCTGTGACTATTTCAATCGTCTACCGGTTGCCGTTATCAATATCGAGCAAAAAAATCACGTTTTTTGTATGGGAGCCCCCTTAAATATTTATTTATTTAACGCCCAAATTTTTCCAATTACAATTTGGTACCATTTACGTAATAGGAGCCAAGCCTATTGCCATTATCCAAGCTCTTCTGGCAATACGATGCGAAATGAAATTTGCAGAATATTGACAGAAAAGGGAGGATAGAAAATGATATAGTTATACAGATGCGTTGGGGATACCTATAAGCAACAGCTGAAGCAAGTCAGGGTCGCACACCTATAACTCGAACTGGCTGGTGCCGGGGAGACCGAGAAATATAAGCTACTAAAATCGATTGATATTGAATCGATGATGAAAACAAAGCCATGTATGAATTTAATATAAATTTTACTTCGGTAGTAAATAGTTCAAACGAATGTACGTTTACGTCAGTTGGCGAAATGAGAATGTAAACAATTCTTAATCGCCATTCAACTTCCACTTGAGTTGCCAAACCAAATGTCCATGAATCTTATTGATGATGTTATTTGAATTTCACTCATAGACATTCAAAACATTGTCCTGTTTGTCGGTGACATTTAGTGGCTCAGTTGAATCAATTCGTTCTTCACAGAACACGATGACCTGAGGGCCTGACTGTCATACAGATTTTTTTCCACAGCCTCTGTTGACTCTCTAGACTAGATATGCTCATTATCACTTAGTTCTCAGAATTGAATATTACAGCCCAGGGTCCTGTTCAAACTTCTTTAATTTTTTTGCAGGAATTGACACCACAGTAAAAAAGTTATATAATTACTATATTTCGAAAAAACTGATAGCTAAGTATTCTATTATTGTACGATAATGAAATAGACGGCGGATTGGTGTCTTCAATGTCAAGTGTACGAGGAAAACCCTCCGTGCAATAAACCCAATGTTATATGCAGTAGCTCTTGTGAAATAGGAAGCCTTTAGAAAACTTAAACCTGTGGGCAAGGGCAATGACTACTAAAACGATATTCAATTAAAACGATATTCGAGATTACGTCTTTTATATCAAGTTTCCCCATAATTACACATATATATATTATAATCCATACCCAACCCTGTAGGTCAAAATTTCCAGAACGACAACGTTGGAACGAAAAACGATCCGTGCTTTTTTTACAGTAGCTTTCCTATATACCTATATTAGTCCTTCGAGATGTTACAGCAGAGCTGGTGCTACGATGGAACTCGTATTCATAAATTAAGCGGTATTTTAAGATTTATAATTTGTGAACAGAGCGGTGTCAAAGAAAAATCTAATAGCGTGGAAACAAATGAATCAATAAACACGAAACAACATACACAATATACAAAAGCCTAAATTTGGATTTGGAATTCCTAACCAAACGCCAGATATTTAAAAAAATGCTAATTTCATATGTAAGGACCTAATATAAGTTATATTTTTACTACTAACCTCCACTAATCAAAGAATTGCCATTGCAGAATTTTAGTAGTAGCCCGTATTTTGTTCTAATGTTAACATTTGGTTTTTTTTGTAGATTTCTCTAGTGTCTGATTTTAAAGTATAGTTACTAATTAGGTTCTATTGCACTGCCTTCTGTCACGGATTACAAGGACTGTTATAATATTAGCGCTTTCATGTGCATGTTCTACTTAATATAATTATACCGATCGTTATAATAATGGTCTACAAGCAAAGATCAACTAGTACGGCTATGAAACCTCTACACACATAGTATACTGTATGTACAAAATTAGAGGCAATTTGCTATTCAAGTAAAGTTTCCGGGTGTCGGCCTTCATCGTAGGATTTACGCAACTGGCGGTGTGCAATGCATGCTATACGAGTCTTCGACTCCTTGAATCGACAGTCAATCCGGTTTAACTTGATGTGCGAGTGATAGAATAATAAACAAATTAATACATTTAATGGAGGGGGGGGGGGGATTCTTCTGATGTCCTCCTTAATGTTATATGTACACGATGTTCGTCTTATTCGTTATTGTCACCTCAGACTGGAAAAATGTTCTTTAACTTGTTTAACGACTTTTGGCAATTAATAAAATTACGTTCGATGTCAAATGAAACGTCGATTCTTTGTAATTGGTATTAGATACAAAAGAAACGCCACGAAACATTCTTCCATACGCAAACATTCATTCAATTTTATTACCACCACAATACTGACATAGAAATCGAACCATTTGTTGTTATTAAATACATAAAGTAAATATTAAATGTCTACTTTCTTTTTACTTGTTAAGAAATAAACCATTTTATTTATTTATTTATTTTATCCTTGTGAAACATTTGAAACATATGTACGTATAGAGACATAGTTAACTCGTAAATTATTCTATAATAGTAGGTGCAGAATTACAGATGCAACGACTTAGCAACTTCTTTGTCTTAGCTGGCAAAAACACTTCTTCATAGTCATTCATCTTTAGAACATTCTAAAGATTATAGACTTCTTTGGAGATTAAAATTCCTTGCAATAGCTATGTCATGCCGTTTAAATCTAAAAACCCAAACGAGATTAATTACTGCGCCACGCTGTCAAGAGTGTTACGATCAAAATGTAGTATTTGTTATGTATATGATAATCTGCATTTTTTACACTAGCAAGATTATTTGCTAGACAAGTAGTTGATGTGACGTAAGCTGATGTCAGGCTTCGCGAACCTTCTAGAATCGGCTACGTCAGCTGGCGGCCACTCGCGCCGCTTTGCGGTGTCATCACAGTAACGTTTATATTACGTTCGGTCGCCGGTCGGTGCGTTCCATCTCAGTTGCTGTTATGGTGGACATGCGCAATAGCGTTACTGGTGCTGCGCAACTCGCAGGCTGCCGGCCAAGCAC
Source organism: Tyria jacobaeae (assembly GCA_947561695.1). Classification (NCBI taxonomy): domain Eukaryota; kingdom Metazoa; phylum Arthropoda; class Insecta; order Lepidoptera; family Erebidae; genus Tyria; species Tyria jacobaeae. The sequence continues at coordinate 17,468,577 of OX387209.1, forward strand.
CCCGTTTAAAACTCACACACAGACGTGTCATTATCGCGGCAAGGGTATGCTTACTCTGCTAACCTATAGAGCAAAATAGTCTTGGCACATTTTCCTGTCACAACAATAACTCGTGCCAGGTCCTTGTAACTTCATGACCATTAACGTAAGTTATACAGAGTTTTTCTGGGGGGTGTAACAACGTCATTTAAGATTGTTACACACAGATTCTTAGTAATCAATTACATTACTATTATTAGTTACTAGCCATCCCTCGCAGATTAACTTGCGTTTATGGTCACTGCTCCGCTCCTAAGGATGGCAGTAGGATGTTATTTAGCCTATATTATTCGTCAAAAAATACTATATCCAATACAATAAGAATAATTCCAATCTGACCTGTAGTTTCAGAGATTAGCGTATTTCAATAAAGAAACAGAAAGTATTTAGCTTTTATTATACTACATATAGATACATTATGCAGATACAACATAATACATATAGTAATTAAGATCTATACTACACCCACTCCGTTTAAATACGTGCTCTGTGTAAACAAAAGATTTACCAGTGGTTAAAGAATCATTTACATCGTTGGAGGTGTCAGCGATAATGATGAGAATGTAGTGGAAGTATAAATATACTATAACAGATAAAGTGACAAATAATGGTAAATCCATAGGGGAGGAGCAATCAAAAATTTTCGCATCACTTTGTCAGGGAGCATAAAGATGTCATTTTAAGTCTCATTAGACATATATACTTTTGGTCCGTATACGTCCAATTTTCGTAAGTTTACCTCGTTTTTATGTGTTTACCAGGTGTACCGGAAAGTTTTAACCGGATGCTTAAATAACAAGACACACAATTCAAAAAAAAATTAAAAATGGTATTTATTCAAAGTATTGGCCATTCGATTCTACACACTTTTTCCATCTTTCTGGCAAATGATGAATACCATCCCAAAAGAACTGCTTGTCCTTGGAGCGGAACCATTCAACGACCCATTTTTCGACTTCTTCGAAATTTGCAAAGTGCTGCTCAGCTAGTGCGTGCCCCATTGATGCGAAAAGGTGATAATCGGACGGAGACAGGTCCGCAGAGTACGGCGGGTGTGATAATACGTCCCATCCAAGCGATTTTAATACGTCTTTCACCGGTTTTGCTGTGTGTGATGGTGCATTATCATGCAACAAAATCACTTTACCGTGTCTTCGGGCCCATTCTGGACGTTTTTCAATCAATGCATAATTCAAATTAATTATTTGTTATTTGTAGCGATCAGTATTTACTGTTTCACCAGGTTTTAGAAGTTCGTAGTTCTTGGAGTTGATGGGCAAGGTTGGCCAGGTGATAACCACGACTTTTTACGTTTTGGATTTTCAAAAAAAATCCATTTTTCATCACCCGTCACAATCCGATACAAAAATGACTTTTTTTCGTACCGTTGAAGCAGCATTTCACAAATGGTTTTTCGATTTTCCATTTGCCTATCATTCAGTTCATGTGGCACCCATCTTCCTAGTTTTAAAATCTTTCCCATTGCTCGTAAGCGGTCGCTAATTGTTTCTTGTGCCACATTTAACCGTACTGCCAATTGTTTTTGAGTTTGGGTTGGGTCTTCGTCCAATAGCTCCTGCAATTCCGCGTCCACAAATCTTTTTGGTCTACCCGAACGTCTACTGTCTGTTAAATGAAAATCCCCACTTTTAAATTTTCGAAACCACGTCTCACACGTTTTTACGCTTGGAGCATGCTCTCCGTAAGCTTCTATCAGCAAACGATGACTTTCAATGGCCTTTTTCTTTTGATGAAATAAGAAAAGCAATGCATGCCGCAAATGTTCTTTGTCAGGTACGAAATTCGACATATTCATAGAGCTACAACACTATGACACTATTATTTAGTCAGAATGAAAATGAGTAGTTTTTGAAGGTTAATGACAGTAGAATAAAATGACATGTATGCCAAATTATTTTATTCCATACTGACGGCTGGCGGCATCTGTCAGAAAAACCGGTAAAAACTTTTCGGTACATCTAATATATTACTGTGAGTTTGATTTTAATATATAGTTTGTAATAATATCATTTTGTTAACCAAATGTAGGATAGCTTAACACGCCATGGCCATAGGCGTTAGCCAGCCCATGGATGGCCATAGATAGTTCATTATATTATGATATTACGTATCAATAAAAAGTTAACTATTGTGATTAGTGTGTAGGTCATTTCTTATATCTAAATTTTGATATGGATTAAGTTCGATTATTACTTTCTACTGCCGCTACGTGTAAGCGTATTAATTGATAAGTAAATTGGAAGGTTATCTGGTCAGTTGCCTTGTGGTTCACGGAGGTGTAGAATAGGGCCTAACTCCCTTCTCGGTAGTGCGTTAAAGTGATTGTTGTGATATGCTAAGTGAGTGTTATGTATGTATAAAGTCATACCGTGCCCGGTTGAAGGCAATAGGCTTGCTCCCTATTAAGTTGGGGGACTGAATTCCAATTGGCAAAATGTGGGTGTTTAATACACCTCTGCTTACCCCTTAGGGGATATAGCGATGGACGTATGTATATACGAAATCCGTAGATTAGATAATTCTGCTACTAAGCCGCAATCAAATTTCAAAGACACTCAAAGACGACATAGAGAAGAAGGGCCAACGAAATTTCATTGTAACCTTCTATCGCACTTCATTAAATATCAACTCTCTTATAACGTCAGAGGTGACATTAAACATTATTTACACAAAAAGTTGTTAAACTTGCAGTTTTCTGTAAGTATTTTTCTATCGCTTGTTTATGTAGCTGTAGACTGACTGCGATGACGCAGTGTTAATATTATTTACAAGCCTATGATAGAATACGAAAATAATGTTATCTAATTATCAAAGTGTCTGTTTTCCGCGGTGTTTCTAGAGTCGATATATTTCGAAATGAAGTAATTTTACAGAGAACTAGCGTAACCGTAATCGTACTGAGAATCAGTACGCTAAAGTGGAAGTGGACTGGTCATATCTCAAGGCGGACTGATGGTTGCTGGAGTAGGTAGCTTGGGTACGGTGTCGTTCAGCTGGTGATCTTCTCGTTTACTTGACTCACCGGTGGGCACAGGCGATCGAGACCAAGGGGGAAGCGTTGGCCGTTAGTTTGGACGTGGCGAAGGCCTTCCTTCCTATGGGCTTCCAGAGAAACTGTGCAATTGGCTCACCAGATTTCTTACAGACAGAATCATCAAGGTCGTTGTTGACGGTGCATGCTCCGACTCCAAGTCTGTTAATTCTGGTGTCCCACAAGACTGTGTGCTATCACCCACGCTGTTTCTTCTGCATATCAATGACATGCTGCAGATTAGCGGCATCCATTGCTATGCAGACGATAGCACGAGTGATGCCCTTTACACCGGCCGCGCTAACATTTCTCGGGTAAACGTCATCGAAAGCCGATCCAAACTTGTGTCTGAAATCGAAACTTCTTTATCAAAAGTTTCAGATTGGGGTCGACTTAACCTAGTCCAGTTTAACCCCACGAAGACACAGGTTTGCGCGTTCACCACTAAAAAGATGCCATTGGTCGTATCACCTCAATATGAGAGCACTTCCCTAACTGCATCAGCCAGTATCGGAATCCTTGGCGTCGATATATCAAGCGAAGTCCAGTTTCGCGGTCACTTAGAGAGTAAGGCCATATTAGCCTCGTAGAAGCTTGGTTTGCTAAACAGATCGAGACAGTATTTTACTCCGGCCCACCGCCTGCAACTTTATAAGGCGCAGGTTCGGCCGCACATGGAATACTGTTCTCATCTCTATGCAGGTGCACCCCAGTACCAACTTCTCCCTCTTGACCGCATTCAACGGAGAGCGACTCGCATCATCGACTGCCAAGATATTTCTGATCGACTTGACACCTTGGCGTTGCGTAGAGATGTAGCTTCACTATGCATAATCTATCGCTTGTATCATGGGGAGTGTTCAGAGGAATTGTTCGGACTTATACCGGCTGCTGGTTTCCGCCATCGTCCTACGCCACAAAATATCCATCCCCATCACCTGGACGATTGGCACTCCACCACTGTGCCCTTCTCCAAAAGCTTTTTGCCTCCCACAACCAGCTTATGGAACAAATTGTCGTATTTCCGAACCGATACGACCTTCAAACCTTCAAGAAAAGAGCGTACTCCTACCTAAAAGGCCGGCAACGCACTTGTGACCCTTGAGTTGCGGGTGTCCATGGGCGGCGGTAGTCACTTACCATCAGGTGACCCGTCTGCTCGTTTGCCCCTTATCGCATAAAAAAAAAAACCTTAACTTACAAGGGACTTGCCGATATTGGGATCGTCCGGCGAGAAGCAAACCTGCCTCCATGGGTAGGATGCAAAGAATGTTCTCATTCCATCCCAGTCTGCTGACCTATAGTGCCATACGCGGCGACTGCCTGTAACTCGCGGCCGCAGTGAGTGAACGAGTGGCACCATACTCCTAATCAGGCAATGGTCCGAAGAGCCAAGAGGGGCCTCAACGGATACTTTGAAGCCGTCAGGATGTGAGGTCAGCAGAAGATCCAACAGTGAAGGCACATGGCTTTCTGCATCTGGGATTCGCGTAGGCGTTGCTACCAGCTGCGTCAAGCCATATGCCAAGGCGAAATCGTGAACAGATCTTCCCGCATGATCGGTTTTGCGCGAACCAAGCCATTCGGCGTGATGGGCGTTAAAGTCGCCAAGAATCACGATCTCTGCGGATGGGACCTGCTGGAGCACTGAGTCTGTAGCCATTTGGACGTGGTCGATGAGTCGGTCCGTTTCGGCATCACCGCTATGGGACCTGTAGAGGCATAGGTAGATGCGGGGATGGTCGTCGCAGTCTACACGTAGCCATAAGATGGAGAGGTCCCTACCTTCAAGATTGCCGAGGCGGCGAGAAGTGATATCATCTCTAACGTACACGCATACACCAGCCTTAGGAACAAAGGAGTGTTCCAGTCCGTACCCAGGGTAGCAGAGGTAGGATGTGTCCGCTGGAGATGATATCTGCGTCTCGGTTAAAAAGAGCAAGGCCGGCTTTGCTGTCTCAAGGTGGTGGTGGACAGTGTCGAGGTTCGAATGTAAGCCCTTGATGTTACAAAAATCCACGGTAAACGTGACAGGGGGTGCCATGGTATGCCTTCTCTTGCCCCGAGCAGATTTTGAGAGCGCAGTTGAGCCCCCCCCAGAGTACGAGGGGCAGCCTGGGCGTCCACGCTCAGGCATAATCCGTACTGAGGATGGACGTCCAGGGGGGGATTCTCCAACGCTAGTGCTGGTACCCCCCTGGGGTATCCTTTTTGTTAACAGCGCTATCATTAGGGGGGGTGGGGGATTTTGGGCCTCCTTCGGGGAAATGCAACACAACCGGTTCACAACCGGTTTTCTGTGAGGCCGTAGTATCGCACCGGTCGAGCCGGCCCATTCGTGCTTAAGCATGGCTCTACCACTATATTATCACTTCTTGAATCTTGAAAAGACGGAAAGGACTTTGTGTTTTTTTTGTAAAACCTGAAGCGTTTCTATCATAATGAAATAAAATATGCAAAGAAAATAAAAGAATTGCATTACTTAAATAAATTACTTCCTAGTTTAAGCCGTTGTAAACCTATGTACTATAGTGGCAAGTCTCGCGCTCAAGACGTGATAATTTTGTTTATCGACCGTGTACAGAAAAGTGTATGTTTACGCAATTATTTTTAGCACTGATTAGGTTACTGTTAATTGGTACTTAATAATAGAAGTGTATCTGTAAGTGTATTAATATTTACGATAATGAACAAACTCCGGTTAGATAAAGTAATGAACAAAAGTTGATGTAATATAAAAATACTGGATGTAGGATAGGTAATGGTAATAGGTAGGATGTAGATGTTCAGTACCTAACCATTATTGAACTAACACAATCCCGCTCACTCCCGCTACTAAGACTGTTCAAATGATACGTGGTCAATACATATAAATATACGTACTCTCGAAAAACATAACCCTCCTTCTCGCATTCGTGTAAAATTAAAATGATCGCTCACTCGTTCTATAAAGTTTTTCGAAATAATTACATATTTCGTACCGAAACTCGAGGAATGGAATAAATTGTTTCTTTTGTGTTTTTTATTTAGAAAACTTGTGCAGTGTGAGTGTGACTCGCCGACGGGGGCTTTCCTAAGCAACCTTCTATGTATCAAGTTTACTTCATATATTAATATAATTAATAATACGCTATAGATTTGAATTTAGTTCTTTGTTAAAATTTAAAATTGAAATAGCCGTGTCTTTTATTTGCGTTGACTTAAAAGTTTAGCCTTTTTACAACAGAAAATGGCCGCATACATAATTATTTGATGATCGTTATTACTAGATCTTGACAGAGAGATCTTATAATGTTTTTTTTTTTCATTTTATGGCAATGAAGAAGAAAAGCTCCGTAGCTCTCTATATCTATGTGTATCCAAAGCAGTGGCATACAATTATATAGCATTAACCCTCTTGTCTCATTGTGTTTAGTTACATACATGGTGTATGTAACTAAACATATTAAGATAGGTTAGTATTTGGTGAGATAATATCACTCTATTTATAAACAGGAAAGTAGCCTTCTCATTATTCCAAGTGTAATGCCTGTGTCAGGCAAATTTTTATATTATTTTTATATTCTCAGTAGACAGCCCGTGTCTGACAACGGTAGAGAGCAGTAGAGAGCAACATTCTATCTTTCATTCAATTCATTCATTAAAATACTCCACTTTGTAACTTGAAACAACCACGACCAAAACACATAATACTTAAATAGACAAGTATTATGTGTTTTGGTCGTTGTTTCAAGTAACAATCGATAGAATTAGAAAGAATTAAAATTCAAAGTTTCTTGTCTGTGGAATTGAGAATGCAGTATTTTAATGAATGAATTGATAAAGATTTGTAAATGACTGATAGCAAGTTGGTATCAGTATCACATCATATACAATTTAGTATTCATGCGTAAAGATAAATTATTATTATAGAACGCGCATGGAGAGGTAAATGTATATTCACCGATAGCCTCATTAAGTATATTATTTTATATCCATCATATTTTGTTCTAGGTTTACCAATTTGAACCGTTACTCATCTAAAATATAAATTTACTTTTGGTGCATACGCTTATGTCTGCATCCCGTAGGCAGATGTTTTTAACACGCCAACATTTTATTTTGAGGGCATGGACGATGAAGTGTATGTATATCTGTAAAATAAAATAAAATTTGCAAAGCTTTTACCAGAAAATAGAAAAACGGAACTGTAACCTTTATATTTCACAGAGCTAATGCCGGTTGTTGTGCACGTCAGAATCAAAATTCATATTCTACTTAAATATATCATTATAATCGGCAAAATGTGGGCGCTAATTACGCGTCTGCCTACTCCTTCAAGGATACAGAATACAGGCCGATTGTATGTATGTACCTATGTATTATTAATCCGTTACACTGTATTTTTTTATTTATTTTATTTAATACTTTATGCACGAAATGTACATAGGTGGACTTAATGCCAAAGGCATTTTCTGCCAGTCTACCTTAGGGTGGTGTGAAATAAGTGAGGTAGGTGCACTAAAAAGCATAAAAATAGTTATGCTAAGAAAAAAAGTAGTACAAAAGATAAATATAACCATAATATATATTGACATCAGATATCAAAACATACATAAATATATACCATATTATATATAAATAAATTAATATATAACTATATATAAAGATATACACAGTCATATGGTACTAACGTTCTGAAGAGCACGAACCCTAGTTTTGAAAGATAGGCGACTTGGTGCCATCCTGATTTCCTGCGGCAGGGCGTTCCAAAGGAGGACGGACTGTACAATGAAAGAGGTTTCTGCTTTGATTAGAGCAAAGATACTGGAAAATAGTGGTAAGATATGGAGGAGAAGTAGGTGAATTAAGAATTGAGTAAAGAGTGATGAGGGCGTGCAAGTGACGGCGTTCACGAATCGGAAGCCAATTTAGGTCAGAACGGAAGGAGGAAACGTGGTCATACGGTTACGAAGATTATATATGAATCGAATGCAGTTATTAAGAAGACGGTCATATTTGTTGAGATGATCTGCATTCAGGTCGTAATAGCACACATCACCATAGTCCATAATGGGGATGATCAAGCTTTGAACCAACATGGTTTTAGTCTTAGGGGAGAGAAAGTTCTTGAGCCGGTATAACGCCGGCAGTGACCCGGTGACGCGTTGGCTGATACTTGTAACCTGGGTGTGCCAGTTAAAGTTGGTATCGATGAACAGGCCCCAGATCCTTGACAGAGGAACTAAACGGGATTAATTTTGAGACAATTTTACAAGTAATGCCCTTTGTTACTTGACGTTACCTATAATTTTTAATAACGAAGTTTCCAACCAAGTAGACCGATGGTAAGCAATCAGGGTAGCTCGTGCAAATCCTTAGCACCTATTCTTAAAGAGTAAGAGTGAACAATACATTGACGAACGTGATAAGAGTAGTAAAAGATCAAACACTACTCATATATATTTATTTCCTTGTACTTTGCTGTTCATTTTTAAAGAAAAAATAAATAACATTAATACATTTATTTGTTTTGTATTTATTGGGAAACAAAGAAATTGTTGTGTGCTACTGCTACCTTTGTGCTTTTTTTTAGCAATTAATGAATTAAAAATTAAATTATGTATTAAAAAAATAACCTACCAAGGCCAAGGCAATAACCTAAAAAGGCTTAGTATACTGGGTATGGACATCTGTCGGGATCTCAATCCGCGTGATTACATCGAGAGCGTCACTAAGGCGGCCTCGCGGAAGCTCGGTGTGTTGAACAAGGTGAGACGGTTCTTCTCGCCCGAGCATCTGTGTCTTTTATATAAGACCCAGGTTCGCTCCTGCGTGGAGTACTGCTCTCATCTTTGGGATAGCTATGCGCAGTATCTGCTTGACGCTCTCGATCGGTTGCAGCGACGCGCAGTCCGTATTATAGACTGTCCTGAGGTCACCCAGTCTCTTGAGCCCCTGCAGTTGCGAAGAGATGTCGCCTCTATGGCAGTTCTCTATCGCCTACATCACGGGGAGTGTTCTGACGAGCTCTTCCAATCGGTCCCACCTTCTCCCTTCCTCTACAGGACTACACGTGCTGGCCTGAGGAGTCACCGTTTGCGAGTCGAAGATATGCGATCCCGAACGAAACGGTTTGGCTCTTCTTTCCTGTGCCGATCAGTGAAAGCCTGGAATTCCCTACCAGCGCACGTGTTTCCTTCCCAATTTGATCCCGGGTCTTTTAAGCGGGGCGTGAAAAAGCATCTCACCAGGCCGCCATAGTGTGGGTCACCATGCTGCATTGACTAGACATGCAATGAGGATGGTGACCACCACTCTTGGACTCCATTTATTGCTTACCATCAGGCAAAGTGGAGTCATTATGGTAGGCTTACGAATAAAAAAAAAAAAAAAAAAAAAAAAAAACCCCACTTTGCGCTGCACGTTATTGACTTACAAAAACTGAAGTGACTTAAGTTCAATGTAAATATCCTTAGTGCATACTCGTAATACACACATGGGACTTTTTGAGACATACTTAGTCTGGTACAAACTTCTACTTGGTCAACTCTTTGGAAGATGCTGAAGATAAAGTTTCAATAACCAGAATTCTATAAACGCTCACTCGGTTTTCATGCTATACTAAGTCTACTGTTTTGTATAGGCATTTATTGGTGATACCTACAATAGATCTTGTAACTAACTCTTGGAGTAGGTAGATGATAGCTAAATACTATATATATAAAATTGTTTACCATTGCCACTTGATTAATAACGCTATTTATTATTCTAAAGATGTCACCTTAAATATAAACAATATTCTTTTCACATAAACTTTAATGACATAAATGAACTAACAAATATTTTTATTAAGAATTCGTGAGGCATGTCTAACTAATAATTGTAATTGTAAAAAAACAACATTAATATATATATATTATAAACCAAGCCATTTGTTAGCATAATAAAAACATGTATTGCTTATACTAAACACAGACAATAGCCAATAGCCAAAAAATAGTTTAAAATGTTATGGCCTGTATTTATCGTCAATAAACACTCGATATAATGCGAAAACAAAATCCAAATCTGACAATTTGCGCTTTTAAACAAGCAATCGAAAAAAAAATCAGGTTTATTGTATTGATACAGATTTAATTGTTAAGTCAAGCTAAATATGCTTGACGGATTTTGATAAACTCTATAGTATAATTTGACGGTTCGGTTATTCTACTGGTTAGTGGCCCTGACTGCTGAACAGGAGGTCTAGGGTTCGATTCCCAGACGTGGCTAAAATTTGTGTTATCCACAAATAGTTGTCCCGAGTCTGTGTTCTCTGAATGTTTGTAAAGACCCCGCGACACAGGAATTACTGCTAATGCGGGAGTTGCTTCTTTAAAACACAAAAAAGAACACAAAATTTATCTGTATAACAGGGTCCACCACAACCTTGCCTTGCTTGTGGTGTCATAAAAGGCGACTAATAGACTGTATGTATACAGTCATAAAGCGCCCGTTGACGACGATGCTTTGCAATCTATTAAGTAATCTGGGCCGAATTCTAATTGGCAAACTGTGGGTGTTTAATATACTTATGCCTACCCTGTAATGGATACAGGCGTGAACGTGTATGTATGTCATTCATTTGTACATGTAAAAAAGACTTACGCCCTTGCAAACTTACCCCTAAACAAATTCCAGCCAACCGTTCCACGTCGCTTTTCGTTTTTATAAGATACACAACTGCTTAATTGATAAATTAATGTTGTCTACTGCACTTATAAGTTCATTGTTTTGTTTAATTTGCTCTTATTACTACTGCTACTTATTTCATTGTTTACTAAGTACTGAGTGGTCATTGTTTTTTCTTAGGTACCTACCCTCTTGTGAATAATAGAGTTCAGTGCTTCTTCTAATTACTTAAGCCCATACTTAAATATAATCCACTAAAAGGTTATCTGTAATCGATCACGGCGATCATTCGATAATAGTGTCAATGAATGGTATCTTAAATATTTTTTTTCTAATTTTTGGTGTGCAATGGAGTATGTTAATATACACTTCTCATCAAAAAACAAAAAAAATACGACACAGTACTGCATGTACTATTTAGACAACATAAAAAGGACTGATAGTATAAAAAATAATGAAAAGTAAATAGCTGGCAGTTTAGTCTACACAATGGTTTACCAGAATTCCCAATTTCAATTTATATTTTTGAATTTGCATTAAACAAATGATTGGTAAAATTGTTTTCAATGTGTATTCCGTCTGAATTTCTGCATTTAATAAAATTTGATATGAATCCCATAGAACACCTATGGGATGAGTTGAAGAGACGAGTCAGATTGAGAGATCCTGTTCCGGAGATGCTTGGCCAGCTTAAGACAGCTATACAAGAAAAGTGGGATTATATCTCATAACCCAAGATTGTGACTCTTATCCGTTCCATGAGGAACCCCGCGGAACGTATGACAGTCACCGGGGAGGAAATACGAGATACTGAATAAACTTTATTAATTTTTTTTCTTGTTTTAAGTACGTCATTTTTGCAAAACATACTTGTTAAACAAAAAACGATAGCGAAATAAATTTAATTTTAATTTGAAACATTAATATTCGTTGAACGATACCTTATAATATCCGCATTACCTGGCATATTTTTTTTTTATGTAAAATAATACATGAAACTCGTACAAAACCAAACTTCAAAAGTGTTTGGATTGTTTTGATGGAGAAGTGTATTTTAATATAAATTTACTTTGATTATTGTTTTTGATAACTTTGCTATGTAAGATTAAGAAGTATAAATTAGATTTATTTTTATTTGTTAGTGTTTATTTTAACCACTGACCGAATAACCATATTAGTACGTTTTGTAACAGCTATATTATCTTATTGCCTAGGTTGGAAAAGGATAGACATTTAGGGACATTATAAATTGGCGATTTGTAAGCAATACACGAAAAGAAAATAAGAACGTTGAACGGCAGCGAGGAAAAAATTTAGTGGAACTCTTTAGATAGTATGAACGTCATCATTTCATCAATGAATAAAACATTCGTCGCGTGTTGTCGCGATCACTACGTGCTGGTGCCTCGTTCATCCGTGTCTATTTATTTCCTTTTTCGTATTAGTTAGCCATATTCCCCATGAAGTAAAGGTAATGATTTTCGGTATTTCTTGTGTTCCGAATGTGAGAAGGAAGGTAAAAATCAAGTACGCCTCAAATTCAAAATTGATGGGTTGTTGAACTTTCAATAAGGCTTGTAAACTATACGGAATTAATTAACAAAATTACAATCAATGCTAACATCTAAAAGTGTTAATTTAAGTTTTTTATATAATAACCATAATAATGAATAGTAATAATAATTATTATTTATTTCTCCTCCACAAAGGTAACTTAAGTCTATGGTTGTCAATACTACACATATTCAATATAGTTCTTTGTGAGAGACTTGCATCTGCAGTAGGAAACCCTGTCACGCAGATTACCAGGCCTACACTAAACAACACAGTAAGTATTATAAAAGTCACAAAGGCAAGCGGTTATTATAAGATGAAATAATTATTTAAAGATATTTTGCGTAGTGCGTGTGTGCGTGCTGTCTGTGTGTGCGTGCGTGCGTGCGTGCGTGCGTGCGTGTGTGTGTGTGTGTGTGTGTGTGTGTGTGTGTGTGTGTGTGTGTGTGTGTGTGTTTATGTGAGTGTGAAAAACCAAGGTCCTGTTCAATAAATATGTACTACCGGAACCGATTGCGGTACACAGGGATGTTCAGAAAGTTTTTAAAAAATATGTATACCTCGGACAGACATTACAATTAGGTAGAAACAACTTCGAGGACGAGGTGAACAGAGGAATTTACCTGGGTTGGGCAGCGTTTGAGAGAGCTACGTCGAGTCTTCTCATCGTCGATCCCACAGTGCCTTAAGACGAAAGTCTTCAATGAGCGTGTCCTACCCGTGGTGTGTGGGCTGGTCATACAAACTTAGCGTAGGACGCCCACAGGCCAGGTGGAGTGACGATTTGTGCAAAATGGTATATGTCATTAACTGAGGTGACTTTCAGAACAGAACAGACGGGTTGAATTTTCATAGCGCGGTCTTTTCTTGTAACCATTGTTCTCCTTAATCCATTATCTACTTTGCCTTCATTACGAGCACTTTGAGATATAAGATTGTTTTTAATCATTCAACTAGCGGCGGATAATGGTGAGGATGATCACATTCCGACTATCATTCATCAAAATCATCATTCAAATTTATTCATTTTGTGAACACAGAAATTTCAAATTTATTCAGTTTACAAGTTGTTTACAATGGTTACATATTATATAGTGCGCTCCATGTCCCGCCGATAGGCAAAATATTAGATGACACAAATTTTTAGTAATATATCAAATTTTAAAATGTCACAATAATTAAAAAGAGACGTCAACGAAAAACGTCACAGAGCTGAGGATAGTTCTTGCAACAATAACATGTAATTTAAAAATTCGTTAAGAGAATTAATATGCTTTATTAACTAACGGTATAAATAATTTATATTTAAATTGATTAATACACCTGCTCCAAACAATTTGATTTTTGTAACTTATTATATATTTTTTGGTGGGATAGCGTAAACGCTTTTATGTAAAAATGCAGTTTTCGAAAGTAGCAAGTGCAGCTTGTTTAAGCGATGTTGACTTACAAATAACGTCAAGTTAATTTAATTAAATTTAACTTAATGTTTTTCGTATTTAATTTGAAAATTCTACTTTGGAGATTTTAGTTGACTATATTTATGTGATTATTATATTTATGAACAATGTGTTTAGGGCGACATACGGGCAGGATAAATATATAATTTAAAGTTTCAGTACACGTTATAACCGCGTGTCCATCTAAGTGGCGTGGTTATTGACGTCATAAAACGCTTTAGTTAATAAAAACGAATCAATAAGGTGTTTTTGAGTGTTAGTTTCTTATAACTTATTTTGATGTAAAACGCGAGGTAAATAAACTTCAGATAGTTTTGCTGATGGAATGAAAATGTAATTAAATTTCTAATGTATTTATTGACTTTGTTGTTATAAACGTCTAATAATATTTTTGGTCACTATAAATACATTTGTAGATAGATATGTAGATTGATAATTTTACAAGTTTGAGGGGAAAAGTTTTAGGATACCCAGTCATATTATGGTCGTAGGTACCTGACAGCCCTACCCTAGTCGTAGTGTGATTATTTATATTGTCTATAACGTTCATCAATGTCATCCCTGTCTATTACAAAGAAGAAAAGGGCCAGCCTTCTAGTCATGAGAAGTGTCGACCAGTCGCTTGTTCCTTATAAATGGAACGAACACTCGAACCCCATGACCCTAGCGTGTCGACACCAAACGGCTTAAATACATAATTACCGATTAAATTACTGTATTTACTGGCCTCCTGGGAACGCTACCAGTAAGCGACGATGTGGAGAAATGTTATGACGAATGTTTGTAAAAAGCCCCTTTTCTTATTTTATTTATTTTTAAAGTTTAGTTATAGCCTGTTACAGAGATTTTTCAAAATAATATAATATTAGTTTCAGCTTGATTATATGTGTTTGTATATAATGTAGATACGTAACAATTTATGATAGTTATTAATCAGAAAACTGTGTATGCTTCTTTACGCTACGTGCTAGCTAACTCTCACTAAACACTACGTGTAGCATGGTCCAAATTCTTATATAGATTGTTATCATAATCTATATTATAAATATTATTCAAAATAAAGCTGTCACGAATTCGTTTTCACTACTAATGCTCGAAGAAAATTACTGGCACCGTGTTACACGCGTCATTTTATGCGTCGTCAATGCACCAAAGCTCTGGGCGAATCGATTCGAGGAAAATTTCCAAGTGCTCGCTATATCTGCGCATAGCCTGTAATAGGCATTTGTAGTACAACATGCGTTTGCGTGCATTCAACCGATCCTCTGTCAACAATAAAACTCGCACAATGAATATTGTGGAGTGTTAAATAGAAGTTGGTAAAATTTTATTAAACTACTTCGAACAAAGGTTATTAAGGATTGCTGCAAATAAGCACAAAGGAATGGCAGTGATGTTTTTCTTTGTTACGGTATTATTATGTTCAATATGTAAGAATGAATAACTTACCTTTTATAGTCAAAGTCTAACTCGATGAGGGCAACAGGCAATAATCTAGATTCTGTCATCTGTCGCTGAGTATTAACATTAGGAAATATGCTCACAATCGTAAATTTAATATGGCATTAAGAAATCGTTGATTATGAATTAATTATCCTTCTCACAAAATATACATTATTTGTATTTTATGTGACACGCAAGAAAATTAATGCCATTTGGTGAACTAGCTTCATATTGGGTGTAATGAGAGATTTCGTTATTTAGCGGAAGACAGAAACATATGTAAAAGGTGAAATTGAATACAGAACTATATATAAGGTAGACGTTCCTGTCTGCGTAATCAAGGGACCCGTCTTTGTATGGTATTATACAATTCTTGACATTGTTAGTATAACAAACAAAAAACTTTTGATTCAATACTCATGACAGAGAAGGGAGTGACGTAGCAGTATTACATAATTAGTCTGTGCTTCTAATCTAATCTCATAATATACAAAGGCGCGCTATAGCAAAATCTGAAAATCGTGTGCACTGATAAAAAATGCAAGTGTCGCAATTTAAATGTACTATGTAATTCAAAATGTCATTCAAACAGTTCTTGTAAAAATAAGTAATGTACCTATGTAAAGAACTTGAGAGTTGTATTTATTTGTAGTTGTCAACAATCGAATTGTATCGAATAAAGTAAAAAAGTCATAAATTTAAGTTTGTTTTGTACTCCACAATAAGTTAAATGTGTCGAAAATAAATTGAAATTCATTTGTTTAATGAATAACTTTTCGCTTTTACATTCATTCATTTATATATTATTTACTCGACAATATAAGTTTTTATTGTAACTTTCTTCCTAGAACTGAAAAACAATTATAAGAAATTTAATATTGTTGAAATGATTCGGCGAGAAAAACCGAACCAATCTTTGGTATCCAATTATACTTGTCAATAATTGAATTGTTTCCTAAAAACTGAAAAATGAATTGAAATTCATTTGTTTTATAAAGACAATATAAATCTTATTGTACGCAGGTAGAAAGCGGCAAATAATACAAGTCGAACATTAAGAACGCGTTGTGAGCGTTCAACGATTGACAAAACGCGTTCCGGCTGTTTAACAATTACCAGAACGCGGTGCGAGCGTTTAAAAACAGCCAAAACGCGTTCTGTGCGTTCGAAGGCAGTCAGAACGCGATGTGGCCGTTTTTTCCGAACACTAAGCGTTTTCGGTCTTTGGGCCTAACATATACATAAAATAAGACACAGTAAATACTTGATTTTTAAGTATGAAAACAACGTAAAATAATAAGTTGCTGTAAAAAAAGTCTCTCGAACAGACTTTAAAACTGATCAAGTTTCTAAGACGCGTACCTTCACTACTTCATATACTACCTTTTTTATTGATTATTACTGACCTTTGTCTTCAAACTCACCTGATGGGAAGTGACATATTCCCACATATTAGAGCGTTTAGAATCAATTATTTCTAACCTCAATTCGATATTTCAAAAACAGTTAAGTTTCAAGTTATGCCAGGAAACGCCCGGCACCAGCTAGTTCGAGTTATAGGTATACGACTACTAATCCATCTATATAAGCCAGATCCTCTTCCTTTCTTTTCTATCCTCCCTTTCCTGTCAATATACTAATTCCCAAAAGTACCTGGATGAAGAATAGGCTTGCCTCTTATTACGTAAATGGGACTAAATTGTAATTGATAAAATGTGGGCCTATGCCTACCCCTTTGGGGAGACAAGCGTATGTACGAATGTAGAAAATTCCTGCTCAACTTAGTCGATAAACCATCGACAATACTAGCGTATGCGGAGTGACAGAAGTAAACTTTTTACATAAAAAACCATAACGGCTAACGACCTCTGTCTAACACGGACACGTAGTTCAAGGGTTAAAGACCTTACTTTCTTTTCATATTTGTCTTTTATTGTTTGTCAGAAAATGTCATGTTATTTATTCTAAGTGAGTTTATTAATACTTATTTTTACACCAAATTCCAGGTTTTACCTAACAACTACAGTATTAGGCATTCATTTATTTTCAATTGTTTGTTATACCTATGTATCAAATGCTTTCAACCTAATTGAACGTTTGGTCTAATTTAATGCAAGATTATCTTTTGAGTAACTTACCATCAAGTAATGGAAATTTATTAGGAATTATTAACGAAGTTCATAAGTATAACCTTAATATACTATAAATAAACCTTACCGATGTTGGGTTTGATGTACTTGAAAGTAAATGATGGGCATAATTCTGCAGCAAATATTTCCAAAGCATTTATTGATTGAATATTCCATTATCGTTGTATTGTAATTGGCAAATTAACTCACAGATATCACAAATAATCTGGAACTCAGTGAGATCAGAAGCAAGTTAGTCTTTCAGATAAATACGGGTATGTTACAAATTAATATACATGTTACTTCCTTGTAATACTCAAAATGACATTTACAAAGTTAACAAACAATACATTCACCGTCTTTCGACCTAAATTGAATATTAACCAGGTAGTTCCGCGAATATGCAAAATTTTAATTAGTAAATTAATATCAAAATATTCGATATGCATAAAAAACAATGATGTAGCACGGATGTTGCGTACTTTATAAAAAATATTATAGCAATAGCAGTCAATTTAAATAAACAAAGCGATTACAAGGTAAAGAACGCCCTCGGCGGGTTTCCCATGAAATTGAAAATTTGTATGAGAGGGGATCTTTTAAAGTCATATTTTATATAACATATAAAGTAAACCTTACGTCCTATGAATAGGGTATAAAATGCAATGAGAAGTAGTCATCTAATAGTAGATCACGATTGCCATTGTGAAAAAAGTATATTGTATTATATTAAAAATATATAGTATTACGAAATGAAAAGCCATATTTGGAATTCGTGCAGTAAAATATGAAATTGTTATCTTCATTGGTTAACCCACTAACTCCATTTTACTGACTAGTTTGAATAGAATAGAGTTCAAAATTATTTGTAGATTCTTATACTTATATAAATACAAAAATCCTTTGTCATCTTTATATATATAATTCTTCTGTGAGTGTGTATGTCACTGAACTACTCTCAAACGAATGGACGGAATTATGATGAAATTTTTTGTGTGTGTTCAAGGGGATTTGGGAATGGTTTACATTCACAAATCAGCCCGGCAGATGGCGCTGCAGTCGGTATCTAGGTTATTTATCTATATTGATCCTAATCGCTTGAAATATCATGCAGGACAACGTCTGTATAAATGATAACATGTCTGTATGAATAATGTAACTTTGTTACGGCCTAGAGCCTAGCCGGCTTCATGGATTACGTCATATATGATGTGTCATTTGAATCGTCTTAACACTGAGAGTGACATAGCGTATTAAATTTCTAGACAAGGTCAGCAAAAACACCAATATAGGGAATGTTGGGTTCCTATTTTTTTTATAATTAATTAATTTATTATTACCTTAGATAGTCGCAGGTGGTAGCCGGGGATTCTTCGCAACCCCGCCCCACCGTTGCCGTGACCGGTACCGTGGTAAGGAATAATGTGGCTTCAAGGAACTGGGGATCGTTGAATTTGGTTTCGCTTTATTTGGGGGTAAGATAATATTGTTTAAGGGGAAGCGATAAGACAAACGTAGTGTAGGGTGCTCTGCTCTCTGCGGATGACGACTTGAGGAAGGTGACTGGCAGCGGCTGGATGCGGGTCGCCCAAGACCGGGATAGTTGGCGCTCCTACGTTGAGTCTCTCGTCCACCAGTTGACGGTAATAGGCAGCGGGTGTGTGAGTGATGTGATAAGTTAGTAGTTTATAGATAAATCAGGGTAATAATGATGTAGAGAGATGACGTGATATGTACAATCATTGCCACTCGTCATCACCCTTAAAACTGGTCACCGCACTTACGACTCTTGATTTGTGTGCTTATAGTCCCTGATCATCAGGTGAACTGTCTGTTCGTCTGTCACCTATATAATAAAAATTATGTACTATTAGTACATAATAGATTAGTTTATTAAATACTTATGCTTACGTTACAAGCACACAATTATTTTTCCAATCAACTACTCGTTTTTACAGAGATTGTCTCTCAAAATGTAAAAGATAAAAGTTTAAGTTAATATAAGATTTGATACTTTACTGGTACGCATCCATACTATAACGGGGTACATAGGGACTTTCTTCCCTCGGTCAGTTTTGGTCGTATCGAGTTCGGTATACCATCTTACCATTAGCCAAGGTAAGGTAACGACCCATAGGTGTGCACACTACAATGCTGTACTGCAAACTGTTAACTGCAAGAACAACCCAAGCCAGTACAGCGATAACTTAACGGTCTAGAAAACAGATATTAACCCTAGAAAACACGTATATAGATAAACGCATACAATCCAGCGGAATTAAGAAATTGCATCACAATACATAATATTACTACATGATATATGCCACGCTAAGGTAATAATATACCCTCGCATCGGTTTATAAAATTACGGTTTATAAAACTATAGCATTTTTATACGTCCCGAAAGATGCCTCTCCCACGTCAGAATAGCGTTATATGATTATTTTCGCAACTGATCAAAAGTCCTGTTGTCCATGAATACTTCTGTCGCCTTGCAAAAAAAATAACAGTTTCATGACTGCTCATATTCTTACTCTA
Organism: Tyria jacobaeae; assembly: GCA_947561695.1. Lineage (NCBI taxonomy): Eukaryota > Metazoa > Arthropoda > Insecta > Lepidoptera > Erebidae > Tyria > Tyria jacobaeae. Next base: position 17,488,445 of record OX387209.1, read on the forward strand.
TGTGACAGTGTGTTAGTACGGATACTAACAAGACAGTAAATATGCTTAGGTAACTATTTAAATTTGCATTTCTTGTAATATCCCGTAGGCGTAGGCAGTGGTTTACTAGATTTGTGAACAGTGTTTTGTGTTTTAAATAATACCTTACAACACAGAATTCAAGAGGCATATTAAACGACTATAACGAAGTCCCGTTTGGGGGCGAGCCTACTACTGTTAGCCAGACATTTCGGGAAAATTTAATTTTGATTTTATTGAAAGGGAAACGGAAGGTAGAATGGGAAGGATTGTTGGGGAGTATAAGCAATAGCTTAAGCAGATCAGGCTGGCGTACCATATAACTCCAAGTATGTACTGATGCCGAGCCCTCTAGCTGCACTAACTTGTTATACGAAAAATAGACATTTCATATATAAGCCATAAATAAGTATAAAAATAATGACACCGTTCTTTTCACAACCTTCAAACTAAGTAAAGCCAAAAATCAATTTAACTGTAAAAAAAACTACATTGAATATATAATTTTTAAATTTATGAGAGATGGGGCGTTCCATGCGTTTTATTGATTACTAGTAAACCCGGCGCGTTTCGCTGGACGAATGTTAAAACACTACCAAACTTTACAGGATCACTTAGCCTATGTAATAACATGTATGTATATATCTCTGTCTTGCATTCTTGTTATCTCAAGTTGTCTTATCAGCTATCAGCCCAAATTAAATTTTATCTTCATAAAGTTTCCGTGGTAACGAAACTCTTTATTTTATACGCATGCATAGATTACAAACTTACCTAAACAATTTTTTAGGATTTCTTTTTTGCCTTGCTTCGGTGTTAAACTTAAGAGTTAGATGTATGGTGACGCCGACTTTATTGTAGATCTACTAAAGTCATTTTTTTTTTCCTGTACATTGTATTCTTTTATTGTGCACCGTTTGCCCAGCACACGCCGATAAAGCGTATAACTAGTTAATTTTTCTTCGACTTGGTTCACAAATGCTGAAATTTTACACTGACATGAAGTATACGAGTATATCATAATAAAATATGTATAGCTTATGTCACTCAAAAATAGTCTAGCTAACTGTCTGTAAAATATTTTTTAGAATCGTATCTGTAGATTCAGAGATTATCCCCTACAAACAAACAATTTTACCTCTTTTTAAAATTAGTGTAGATTTCCTAAAACTTGTAACAGCCAGGTGGTAAATGTAAAATATAAAGATATTGTTTTTGCTTTGATTGAAGTTTGCAATAGAGTTCGTGTTTACCTACATTTTCGTTACAATATACTCCCAACTTCAGCTACTTAAATTCCCAAAGTTCTTTGTTGACGTCAATAGGCTTGTTCCCTATTTCAGGAGCGAGGACAAAATTTAGTCAGATATGGATGTTTAACACTCATGTTGAGCCTATACATATTTACATCATGTTTATTTTGCACACAAATTATACAACAATATTACAACGAGGCGCATAAACAGAGGTTAAGCGCACCTCGTTAACTAAAACGAAACTAAAATATTTCGTAATAATCGTTGTAGCTGTTAAGAGCATTATTAATTTGTGAGATCGGCCATAAAAACTGTGTTTTCAAACTGTCTGCAAAAACGAAAGAAGGAAGACATTGATTAATACGAGGCTGACGAGGATTTTAAATTTATTAAAAAAAAACAATTAGGGCTGATGCATATATGCAAAAAGTTTCTGTGATTTTTTCATGTGAGTGATCATTATATATAACATAATATAATAAATTTAATGAGTATTTTTCACACGATTCAATAATGGGTAAAGTCAAGGTGGCGTCCTCTAACGTATTGTATCTACATATTAGTTTTTTTCAACAAAATTGTAAGAAAAGTATGAGCCTGTTTAGTCGGCAGATTATCTAGTTTGATACATTAATTTTTATAATTTGTAAGACTGTTTCATAAAGAAAGTGGAACAGGCATTGAATCTTACTCAGAAATACATATAAACAGCAAGTTGTATCAAGGTCAAGACCCAGCATGACAGTGGAATGATCGACCTCTGAGCTAGAGAAGCCTTTAAAACATATATAACATTCGATCGATTACTGATTAACTGTGTACAAAAAGTTAAAGGTTAATTTAACGGGTGCAAAAAATTGATGGTATCGGTCGAACTCATGACTCATCACTCATGCTCTTTAGACACGAGGACATCAATGAAGATGAGCCCACCGAACAAGTATTATACTTTTGTTTAGCGAGGCGATGTTTCGATCAAAATGCACCGAACTTGGTCACGGGTGGACCACCGATGGTCACGGTCGGTGCATTTTAGATATTCAGATATTGTGCCTTAGAACATTTAATGTCATGATAAAGTCAACTAGGAACTTTGTCATGATATTATATTTTTTTATCTATTATCTAAGGTCTAAAATAAAAATCTATGCATATTAAATGGAGTAACAGGTCACGGAGAGATTATTTATGTTAACGAATATAAACGATACATATTCAATTATTTGACCTAAGTATAAATATTTACAAAATAACTACATAGTTGTTGATATGAATAAATATCAGTAGTTTCTTACTTAATATGTAGAATCAGGTATGGTTCGTGGCTGCATGTGTCCTCATAGTTCATTCATTTAAATATTGTATTTACCCGAATGTGCAAGAGGGAGGATGTATGTATGATGATATTCTTTGTCATACAATAAAGCTTAAACGGCTTGATGGATTTCAAAATGGAAGGTGTCATTTGAATCACCTTAATGATTTCGAGATTTCGATATATATTTCTTATATCATAAGAAAATGATTGCATAGAAAAAATAATAAAATAGACGTTGAATATGCAATAAATGAAAAGGTATGTCAAAAAATATAAAGATATATGAAATTTATATATATATATATATATATATATATATATATATATATATATATATATATATATATATATATATATATATATATATATATATATATATATATATATAAATTTCATATATCTATATATATATAAAGATATATGAAATTTATATATATATATATATATATATATATATATATATATATATATATATATATATATATATATATATAAATTTCATATATCTTTATATTTTTTGACATACCACCATACGAAATTTTATTAAAACCGGTTCCTCCATTTAGACTTGCTGAAGCCTTAAGGCTACGGCATTAAGTCCTCCAGTGTATTTTTTTATTTTTGTACATAAAGTGTTAAAATAAGTAAATAAAATTACCACATCAACAAAATATGAGGTACGAGTATATGTTGATTTGGGACATCACGCAAGAGATCACGTATCACCGTCACTCAACATTAGCATGCACCATGATCTTTATTTGCACACGATGTCTACTTTACGCGTGACTTTTTCATCAATATCACTTATAGTTAATTGGGATGAAAGAATATAATAGGTTAATTTATTATCGATCGATTAATTAAAACAAATCATTACTTAGTAACGAAAGTTAAAACGCTAATAAAATATTAGTAGAATGGAATGAAATATATTTTTTTTTGAATTGAAACATATTGTCACGGTTCTTAAATAGCGGTATGCATGTATAAGATATAACAGAGTCTAAAAAAATAAAAATTCCTTAATCTGACCATATTAATTAGGGGAGAGTAGGGTAATTTGAGTCAATGGGTAATGGGAGTCACCCTGACATCCACGAAACAGTACGTGTGAACGACGCGTACACGACGTCCCTACCCCAACTCTGGCCCTCCAGCGCAGCTTGGAATGGCTCGCGCCAGTCAGCACCCGCACTATTGAGATACGCCAGTTTTTTGTTTGTGTGCTCCGCTGATATAATTTTACGTCAATGCAAATAAGAAGGTAAGTGTGGAACATCTTGCAATATGCGATTAAGAATTTTATACGAACTTAGCTAGACGATCAAAATTATGATGTGCATTTCAGATTATGTCAGTTTTACAGATATTTTTTATTTTATAATTTTTATAATTAGTGTAATTGTGGGAAATGAGAGTCACTATTACCCACAACTATTCATGTTGAATTACGTCATTTTTATTTCTTTCTAGATACCGAAAGTACGAATTCGGACAACTGAAATGCTTCGTGGTCTTCTGATAGCCTAGGAAAAGCTAAAGAGCTTGTTGAATTAGGTTCTTCTATAAAAAATGGTAAGGTAATGGGGATCCCATTTTCAGGCCTTCAAAAGAGGAATAAACAAGCTAAATAAAACCGTTTAAAAAGGTTCTACTTTAGTACCACATCTACGTTTTTTCACTGTCTTTACTCTTTAGTGCTAAACCAGAAGCCGAGCTAGCAAACTTGGTGAAGAAAATAGCTAATATTGTTTATAGTTGCACTGCTAATCAAATAAAAAAATAATAAAGCGAAGCCGGTAGAAAACGAAAATAAAAGAATTAAAAAGACAGAAACAACAAGACAGAGAAAAGAAATGTCCTTGTTCTATATATATCAGTTTTCTTTTTCTTTACCCCTTGTAAAGAAAAAGAAAAGAGATGGAAAGATAAAGGTCAAGGAAAAAAGACTACAATTTTTTTATTTTCTTTTCTCTGTCTTGTTGTTTCTGTCTTTTTAAATTTTTTTTTTGTAGTTTGTTTATAATTAAAATTTTATTTAAGTTCTCGCTTAAGTGACCCCCATTACCCACTTTTACTCTACTTTTTACCCTGCAATACTTTGAGTTTTGTGACATAGTACTCCTATGCCCGTTTACACCAACATCCCCTAAATTTTAAGGGCCCCTTAAGCTAAACCATAACGTGGTGGTACAATAAAAAAATAGTTACGAATTTGCTTCTTAGTAATACTTTTCGACCTTTTAAACAACCTTTTGTTCAGATATCAGAAAATCGAGAGCATTAAAATGTACACTGTAATTGATTACGAATGTTGCATAATATGATACGATTATTTCATTTACTAGTCCGAGATTGACTTCAGAGTGGTTATCACGTTTTACAAATGCGATAAAGACGGTCACAAACGGGTAGCGTGTTCAATTTACTGTTATTAATAATCACTACCGTTTACCGTTAATATTGTAACCTTTTCACCCTTCTATTACTGACAATTATCTTTGATAGAATACTTATTAGTGTTTGATAGAGTACCTAATACTTATTTAAAACAAATATTTTTCCTTGAAATGTTTTAAAAAGAAGATTAAAATGCATCGAATATGCTAGTTCCAAAGTGAGAGTAAATATTTTAAATTTCAACGATATAAAGAAATATATGAAATTGCTATGTTTATTATGGTTTTTTAGTTAGATTCTTGTCAACCGTTGTGTGGCGTGATTACCGACTTCCACGGAACTTAACAGTAACAGCTATAAAAAATCCAATACCAAAAGAAAGTTTCTATAAAACCACCAATGATCGTTTTTCTTCTGTTCAAAGTAAATCTGAAACATAAAGGGCTGTAACTAATCTAAGTAAGTCCTTTTAAGAGTCCATCTGCTACGGATCATAAAATTATAGAAAAATAATAAGTTGAAAGGATATATGGTTTTATTAAATTATTTACGTTCGATTCGTTAGAAAAACAATTTTTTGGTGTAATACAAGCGATGTTATAATTATTGTTCTTGTTTTTGAGTGTCTAATGAGGGATCATTTGTATTATCGGTTTATACTTTTTTACTCCCTTTATGCCAATAATTGGTATTTTAAGTTGAAAACTTCTATTTCACCGTTCAATCTAGGCGTTAGGTTCAATGAATAATACAATCAATTAGAGTACTGAAATCATATTACTAAATAAAACTATGGCGTAATTTTTTATTCAGTAAGTTTTAAGCCTTGTGTCTAGATTTGCGAAGAGACCAAATATTTGTTTGTAATAACGAGCAGCAACTTCTTAGGAACTTACTCATGCAGTAAGTAACCTTACTGTAGAGAAGGCCACGCTGGTTTAAAAAAAAGTGTTTTCCACGCAATATTTTAAAGTGGAATAAACCATTCTTCTTAATTTTATGGTAAATATTTTTTATTTATCATAAAATTTATTCTGCCACGTGTCGTCGATCGCAGATGAATACATTATATTTTCGGACTATATGTATCAAAGAGTTCTAAATACTCTAAAAGTTACACTGTGACCTCTAAGAAAAAAGGGAAAAGTCGATAACAGTATTAAATTTGCAATATATCTATCACATTAGATGAATTGCTACTAGATCTGGTAATCGGGCAATTATGGCTATTTCAGGTACTGATAATTACAATAATTTTATTAGCAGCAATCAAAAAATGTTTTGATTTACTTAATCGCGGAGATTGTTATTTTCAAAACCCTTGTAGCATTGCATTATAATTATCGAAATTACACCTCTAAATAATTTCAGGGTATAAGACTTTTGATTTTGAACTTGGATAACATTTTTGGTTTAAAAACAATAAAGATTTTTAATGCTGGACTTTATTATATCCCATGTCAAGTAAAGTGGTGTTGTTAGGTAGGTATGTATTATAATTTTGTAAGCAACACTTAGTCATTGACTTCTCGGTAAAGTAGAAAAGGGCCTCCCCATCTCAATCGTTATCAGACTATGGTCTATCAGACAGTATATATACAGTCATGCAGTGCTCGAATGAACAATATAAAAAAAAAAGAAACAACAGAAAACCGGTTGTCAAACAATGCTTGCATTGTATTTAACGAGTAAGCGAAGGTACCGGATGCCCTAACCCCTCTATCCTCTTGCCCTCTCCTCATCCCTCCCTCCTTATCACGATCAAATCGTGCTTATAACTCTTGAATTAAAGGTGTCCATGGGCGCCGGTTGTCATTTACCATCATTCCGTTTCAAAATAGTACCTACTTAAAAAACTTGAAAATTAAATCACAAACATTATTTGTGTTCAAAACTGTACTCAGGCTCAATTATTCATATCCGCCATAAGTACAAGATAACATTAGTACATCTTAATCATGTTTCTTTTGCATATCATTAACAGCTTTTGAATTCACATTAGATGGATTTTAGACCTCTGCATCTTTTCAACGCGTTATGGTGACTTTCACATACAGAATAAGATATCAACACCATCTCACGAAGACAAGTCGAAATATGTAGCAATTACACTAATGAAGTAGTACGATCCTAAATCACGATAATAAAGTTCTTTCGCTGATTAGTATATATACGACTTCCTAACATCAATGGTTGGGTCGCTTCCGCCAGGAATACTCTGAATCGTGCTTTTCAAAGGAACGAGAGGTGGGTTTATAGAAGATGGAAGCAACCTGACTTACTGAACGACATACATCCTCCGGATGTTGAACTTTTTACGATTAAATTTTTTACTGTTTTAATTGGGCGTCGATTTTGAAACATTACGAAGGCTAGCACACATAGAGTTCTATTGAGTGACACCATCGTAATATGGTGGTTACTAAGCCTAAACGACGATGCCTTTACATCGCGTTACGGCACATTTGTTGCTATACAAACGTAAAGATCGTGTGCAAACGATAGGATCCGAACGTCACAGATTTAAATGTGGGTCGGTAGCTCATAGAAAAAAACATCGTACGGTCACTTCCAAAGAAACTCATTATATTATTAGTGTAACTTGCAATGTATTATGAACTTTATTACTTTGTTTAGAAATGATACTACTTCCGTTTTGGTAAATATGGTCTGATGTCGTCGACTAACAACGGCCAACGAACAGGCCATATCATCGGCATTTTTTATGATACTAATTTCAACTGAATTGCTGTGACGTGGCATTATCAGCGTTCCTAAATATTTATTACAATGGATTCTTGCAGAATTTCTTCGGCACTGTAAATCCATAATTAGCTATTGTTTTGATTTTAAATGTTTATTTTAATTTGTGGATGGTATGTAGAGATTACAGTACTCACAGTCACAAATGCTTCAATATTTATTTAGAATTGAATTTACGCATGCACAGATTGTATAGAACATATATAATATTTATATATACCCACCACCTACGTAACTTGTTTTGATTCGGATTTTTGGGTTTGGATTAAAATATTAATACAATTTTAGTTCAGAATCTTTACATATTAAGGCTTTAGATGACATATTTTTACATGTGTTTTGATAAATATTTAATACAAGAGAATATTGTGTGAAAGTACAGTTATCATAAAAAACGAAACAGTACTATTTAGGCGGCATTTAAATAAAAAAAAAAGACTGATAAAATTTAATAGAAATACCCCAATAAATATCTTGCAGTTTAGTTTACACAATGTTGTACGACAATTAGAAATTTGAATTAAATTTTTTGAATTTTCATCCAGTAAATGATTGTAGAGATTGTTTTCAATGTGTATTCCGTGTGAATTTCTGAATTTAATCAAATTGTTTTGCAAAGTTATAGCTTTTAAATAGAGTTATTATTAAACTTCTCCATTTTACTAAGTTTCCTAACAAATATGGATACCTCGCCCACGAAAGCCACCCAAGTCGTGGCGTTGCTAGATATAGTCAGCGTGTTCTGATCAGGGTATAGTCAGCGTATTGTGGCTGCTGGATTGCATGTTAGCCTCTCTGCTGTCAATATAGTGTATCAGCCTTATCAGGCAATTAGTTATTTTTAAAACCCGAACATGCTTTTATCTGGACCTCACTTACCGACATTAAATGGGTCACGTTACATCGAATCGACTGGAGCCACATGTGGTACCCTACGCACGTTTTATTAGCGAAGAGTTCATTTTAATGCAGGACAATGAATGAATGCCTGGCCGAAGTCGGTATTACGGTTATGGGCTGGCCAGCAAGAAGTCCGGATATGAATCCCATAGAACACCTATGTGATGAGTTGAAGAGACTTTAGACAAATTGTGTTACATCCCACAACACACACACACACCGCATTGAAGCAGTCATTAGGACCTGAGGAGGAAATACGAGATACTGTAAACTCTTTTTTTAAACATTTTCTTTTTGTAAGTAAATACGTCCTCGTTTCTAACATTTAACAAATTCCTTTAAAAGGGTAAAAACATACAAGTTGAACAAAATACAATAGCTAAATATATTTAATTTAATTTGAAACATTTATATTTGTTGAACGATACCTTATGATAATATCCTCAATTAACTGGCATTATTTATATATTTGTTTAATGTAAAAAATACATAAAACTCATACAAAAGCAAACTTCAGCAGTGTTTAGATTTTTTTGATGAGATACATGTCTATAAACACGAAATTTTCTACCATTATTTAACCACTACGCTATGTCCGTTTTAAAAAAGAATGGGTGTTTCGTTGGTATCCACAAAGTCTAAAAATTGATATGATCATGTTGATCTCTTGATATTTAATGACCATCTATATAGTTAGGCTTATCTAAAATAATAATGCAGTAATGATACCACGTCTTCAAACTATTAGGTAGATAATCCAATCGTGGCATCGATAAACCCAAACCCGCCTGCGAAGCACCAAAAAATTAGGCCGTGATCTAAATTTCTTTTTCCTGTTGCTTAATACGCAGAATCAATTGTTTAAATACAAATTTTCGAAACGTTCCACACTTCGTTTAACTCCATTATGTAAATCGCATTCGTACTAACTTTTTATATTTTAATTATATAAAATGTAAAAAATGGGGAGTGAATTAAATTGTTTGGTTTGTGTTCTTACGTACTCGTATACTGTAGTAATTCAAGCTTTAATTCGAGTAACTGTGACTATGATAACATATTGAATGACAAACGATATGGTCACATATTGTTAGAACCATTAACTTGACTAAGATTGTACGATGACACAACACATAATATTCACCTTTAATATCGTCAGATTAGATTTACCGATATCATTTTAGTCCGAGTTACAGGACTGCGACCCTGGTCTTCTCAAGTAATTGCTTATATTCTCCAATAAATCGGTACAAGCATCATTTTCTACAATTACCTTACTTTCTTACCTACCAAGTCTATAAGCCTTATTACAGACATCAAAATTTGGGCATTTAATATGCTGCTGCCCTTTTGAGACCTAGACGTTAATGTGTACATGCATTCATTCCCGACTAGGTCTCAATAGGACAATTAATATATGTTTTACTACTGTATACGTAATCAGGAACTAAGGATGTTAAGAATTATATTCAGTATAGTAAAAGGCATTTGGCTATAAAAACAACCTACGACTAAATCTTTTTATAGTCCTTAATTAGTGACACCAAAATATATCAGGGTCGATTTGAATTTACACCATATCCGAAATGTTAAGAAATGTACCTGTTGTCAGCTGATTTGCATATTGAAGAAGTATAACAGTTTTAATAAGTAAAATGTCCTATAATTCAGTGTTATATGAATGGAAAATATGCCATTATATTCATTCATTCTGTGCCTGATCGTGGTAGTCATTCTATAGAATACCTAGGTAATCCTACCTAGGTATGATTTTTTTAAACATAAGATTGTTTATTAATACCAGAATATGTCATATTCTAAGAAATCCGCCACCACAAACAGACAGAACTGGTACAATACGTTATGCGATAGGGTTTTAGAGAAACAATCAAAGATCAATTGGTATTTTTCTTTTAGCGTGTGGCAGTATTCAAATGTCATTAAAGCAAGCAACTTAAGCGATGGAAATATTTATTATACATTATTTATCAGTATCAATGATTGTGTGCATGTGATGAGCGCGTGCGATAAGACATGACACTGTCACATGTATGTACATACATATGTACCATGCGGTACTTCAGCTTACAGTTGGTAACAAGAGACAGAGATTACATTTAAATTTTTTTTATGATAGGATAGGGCAAAGATGAATCCCGGTCAAGTCAAACCGATGTACATGCACATCAGTACTTTACACTACTAAAACCAGTGAGCGCTCTGCTGTGTATAACGTTTTTAACTTTAGGAGTTTATTTATAGTGTTTACCAATATCTATGTTAAAATACGTATGTAGACATTTTTAATAAATGGAAGATAAACGAATCCCCGATATCCTCTTATTGGACACCACCTATGGTTCCATACTGGACCTCAAGCAGGTCTCGAAGAAAATGATTATAAATAAATATAGACATATGTTTACGGGATTCTGGGAACGAGTATCACCCACGTCCTTTTAGATAGCAAGAGGACTGCAATAAAACAAGCAAATGCACACATATTATACTCGTATAGTATTTGTAGGTAGGGACATAGATAAATGTTACTGAACGCCTTGTCGGTCGCTGAACATATTAATAACTGTACGAGCTACGATATACGCTTTATGCTGTGTCAGCAACTTTTTTCATTACTTGTTGCTTTCAGTCATATTTAAATTCAGTTTTCGTTCACATTCGCTTATCAATTAACGTTTCGCTCACATTTTTCATTATCAAAATATCATATCATTTTTAACTAATCTAATATAATAGGTTAAAGTGCAAATCAGTGAACTCAAAGATAAAAACTGACTAAAATGATTAGACAAAAATGATATGATATTATGCTTTTGAGCCTGGACGCAGTCAGGTGAAAAACATTCTATTAGCCCTATATCATGCAACTGCGTAGTTTAACAGAGATTACATAGTTTAAATTATAATCTCGTGACTTGTTTTAAGACAGTTGTAAATGTTATGTAGTTCCACGTATACAAATTTATTACATATTACCTTTTTCATGAAAATCATAATGTTGTACTTAATGTGTTTATCGGAAATGTAAGTAGGTTGTAATGTGAACTTTGCTGACACCGAATTAATTAACAATAATGTAGTGTGTATTGATTATAAATACTTACAGAATGGAATACTACACAAGTTAACTTATGTGGTTACTTACTTACTTACTTACGTTACTTAACTGGTGTACGTAACGCGAATGGCGAAGTGGTTTGAGTGGTCACCTCACCACTACACTGCGGAGCAGAGTGTTATGGATTCGATCCCTACACGGGACAAGGCTTTGTGTAATCCTCAAATTATTGTTCTGAGTATGGGTGTTCTTTGTTATTTGTTTTCTTCTTTGTAAAGACCCCCGCGATTTACGAATTTGTTTTTAAAATTCACAATTGAGGGTTTGAGTAACTCCTTATCCGATGAAACTGTGATAAACTTTATTTAGGAATTATTTGAAGGATTTATATGACAAATAGATCATTGAACGTCTATCACAGGGACACAACTTTTAACATTTCAAGTATATACACGTGTATTGAAAAAAAATGGGGTAGATAACGGCATGTTTTTTGGATAATGGCATGCATGACATAAATTTCACTAATATTATTTTTATATTGAAAATAACCTTTCCCTAAACACATTTCTTCTGTTGACTACGGATTTTTCTCGATAACGAGAAAAATCGATATCGAGAAAAATTCGTCATCAGACTAATCATAAATTATATTTTTCTTTGATTTGTGGATAAGAAAGAAAAGAGGCAGACCGCTTACGCGATGGTGAGGGATGAAAAAACTTAGCGACAACTAAAGGTGACCCTTGTCAATGAACACCTTGAAGAATGAACCAAGGGGAGTCAAATAACTAGGAATATATTTTAATAGGAATATATATTTTTTTTACAATCTGAGTGCCATGCCTAGACACGAATGGGCCGGCTAAGAGTAATACCAAGAGTAACTTAAACACACGCGATAACTTCATAAGCGGGAAAATTCTATTTACTGAAACGTTTATCTTAATCCTTTGTTACGTAATTTTAGGAATTTGAATATGTGCTTTAGTTTCTGAGTCCGTTGTTTACGCTTTAATGCCCTAAATACCCAAGCAAGTACCGTGAACAAGAAAAAGAACAAGAAACAGAGTATTAGTTTTAGGAACAGGTTAAGGAAATACAATATCTTTCATCTAGAGAAAGTAATTTTTCCAAGTGATTGATTTATAAAATTTTAATTAACGGTAGTAAAGCCGTAGATAAAACTGGCTCGTAGTAAAAATACATGTTCTTGTTAATTATATATAAAATCTTATATTATGTATAAAATCGTTACAAAAGATATAATCGTTTCAGATTTCAGTATATGAGCCGTATAATGCCTCTTCCTTCCTCTCTCTCCTCTTAATACATATGTACATTTCCATGTATATTTCCAGTGAAATATATTATTTTATTGCACTATTGATTATACCCGTCAAGTTTTACGGCTACAATTTTGTAACATTTGAAGACATTTTAAAAACGCTTGTACCAAAATGTATTAGGCAATGAAAAGGTAATAAAATATTTTCTCATATTTGATAGGTTTCCACCTTTTTTACTGCTTGTTCATATTTTAAGACAAGTAATAAAACTACGGAGTATTAAAAGCAAGCATTAAATAATTTATTATTCTGTTAACTTTAAAACTTAGGTGTACTCAAGTAAATAAATATAACAAATATGTTAAAAGAGAACTTTAATACTTCGTTTGGTCCGCTTACCATATCTCACAGCTTTTTCCATTGCCTTAGTTGTTTCTTACCATATTTAACACAAAAGCTATTCCAACCTTGTTCATACACAATACTGCTATCCTATTTCGTTTAATTTTATAAATCGTATAAGGGCTATTAAATAAAAACTTCCATTCATGTAATAAGTCACTGACACGAACTTTGATAGGCGTGATATTTGGTTTTGATGTTTACAAACCGAATTGTCTTAAGTATAGTAATATACTATACATACGCTTGCTTATACAACAGTTATTTTAAGTTGGCATTAAATATGTAGCATTTAAAATCGTTTCTACAATATCTTACTACTTGTTTTATTACAAAATTACCTTAAAACCTGTACATAGAAATATACATATATACATGTGCACATCGACAATCGCCGTTTCAAGATAAACCATCCAAATCCGAAGATCCATCCGATGCTTTGTCTGTCAGTCAGTAGGTGCGAATAGGACAATGTAAAAGAGTAGAGTCGGTCTTTTTTATAGACAATAATTTACTATAAGTTTATAGTTCTAGAATGTAGACACATAACTTAAAGTTAAAGTGTTGTGTTATATGTATGGTATTGAAAATGAACAATAAAAGAGACAATGAATGAGTTCATAACAGGATGAATTCATCTATTAAATATGACTATGAGCAATAAAATGCTTCTTCAAACTACCACGACACAACTACATTCACACAGGACAACATTCAAAACGGATTGTCTACTTTGTACCTCTCCTACTTCATATTAGAGTAACTATCTTCTACAGTCTATTTATATTTTTATGCGCCTTTAATATGGCCCTAGGTATTTATAAAAATATATATAAAATGTATATATTAGATAGGTAATTTGACCCTAGTGTAAAGCCAATCATATAACAAAAACAAGTATCTACGTTACCCAACTAACCCAGTTAAAGTGGTGATCTGGCCAACTGCCATGCTACATCGAGACGGCGACATATCAAAAAGAAAAAGAAAATGTAAGTTATGTTCCAAACTAGGCCTTGGAAACCAGTATTAATGTCGTCTCTGCTTTGTTCGTCGACTTCTTAAGAACCAAAGGAGAAATAAATTAAATATTTTTAGTAAATAAAATATAATAATAAAATGAACTGCGTAACCTTCTTCTTTGGCTTTCCTTCTTTTTTGCCTAGGGCACATTTCTATAATATATTAAATTAAATGAACTAGAAAACGCAGACTGGTGTGGCCTCATTTCCTCGTGACCTCAGACTGTGTCATGAGAGGGAACGTGTGCTATGTACAAATGTCAAAAATGTCCCACGTATACTTAGTTCTTTCACGTCAAAATGTTAAGCATAAAGAAATCCGTGTTAATTTTAAATTTTTATTAAACCGTGATTTCATCCAAACATTCTATCCAAATTTACATACTAGTATTGTCGGCAACTGATGTAATGTACAACTAATGTACATATATTTTATGTATAGAAAATTTTGTGTTGCCAACAACAGGTTTTAACACTGATTTTATAGCTAAGTAACAATTAAACATATTTTCTGCATGGCCTGAATTTGTTAATATATTTACTTGTACCTACTCATTTCTTATTCTAATACAAGTTTAGTTCGTTCACCGCTCAGAGTCAAAACAGAATTTTATTTTGGACGGGGCCTCGGCGCCAGGCTGTCTATGATCTCAATAGTCCGAGACAACGTGGCGCTTAAATTAACAAACTTTTTCGTAGCACCTCTAGTGTATGTATGTGCTCAGTGCTCATAACAAGCAATATCTTATCGAAACTTCATTGAAGATAAATAGTTAAAAAGATAATTAGGCATAAACTTCTTACATGAAAATGGAAAACCCATACGTAGAGGTACATGATTGAAATATAAATTAATCTCTTAAAGCCTTTATTTAAAAAAATCATAAGAACATTTCAATTATATTTTATTATAATTTAATAAATATCATAAAAAAAGAACTTTATGGGAAGTAATAGAAATAATCGAATATGTAAGAGTGTAAACGTTTTGCTTTGTGATCATTCGTTTTCGTTGCCTTTGAGATCAACTGTTGTGTTGTTAACTTTTGTATTTTTTTAATACTGTTTATCAATCTTATAGGAATGAAATAATACATCTTATATGAATATATATATTATGTATATTTATTTCCTTAGTAAAAGTTCAAAGTAGGAAATGAGGTGTGGTGTTACAAGATTGCTGTAATATTTCAGATAATGATATTCTTGTAAAAGAGATTGCAGTCTATATTCTGCAGCTACATGAATATCATTTAACCCATTTAGTAAAGTGATACTGACTTACATAGTTTATAAAACAAAAAGTGTTCTTTATAACTTTTTTTTTACATTTCATAGTTAAAAATGAACTATGTATTTCATTTAATTTCAATACACGTTACGCGTTCAAATGTATAGTATCTGTTTAAATTCGCAAAAACTTGAGACCTTGATGAATATTTAAACGGTCATATTACAGGGTGAATGGCTACGAAACCTTAAACAAGGCGGTACTGCTTTTGACTATTTTTTTGCGTAGTTGGGAATGCATAACATATGCAAGGTTGCTCTGTCGAACCGCGTGTGCCCCTGAAAACAAGAGACAATGTAGAGAAACAGCGAGAAGCGCATAGGCTCGCTGTTTCTGTTTTCTGGTCTGTAAGATATAGTCTGGTATAGCTATATGTTCGAAAATAACTGTTATTTTGAGGCCATGAGGAAAAAAGTTGTAAGTAAGTAACTTGTAAATTGTATCGTGGAGCTATTAGATAATAAACAGTATACATATAGCTCATAGGAAGCGTGCGGTGACAATGACGCGAGTTTCACGCTTATTGTTCACCCAAAAAGTACACATACATATATACACAGTATACATCTAGCTCATTGAAAGGGTTCGGTGACGATGACGCGAGTTCCATGATTTTTGTTCACCCAAAAAGTGCTCTACGCGCCTAAGGAAGTTTTCACTTCAAAAATATGAAACGTGAGCGAGCGAGTTCCCTGTGTTAAGATTCATTTGGAGTTCAGAACATGCCTTTCCCATTATGTTCATACATTCCTGGTACAATTAAATATATTTTTTTTGTACCAGGAATTAATATCATTTTCAGTGCCACGTTGATGGCTTGCCCCAATTATCTAAATAAGACTTATCTACACATTTTAAAAACCACTTTTAAAATGTGTTAATAATTGAATACGCCTCAGCCTACCACTTTTTAGATGTTCGAGTATGTGTTCGAGTGTATGTTCGAGTGTATGTATGTGAACCTGTTTATGTACGTATGGACATATTGTACTGAAATAGATATTCGAAACAAAATCAAATAAAGGTTCAGGGGCTGTTTAATAATCAGTTCTAAAAGGAAATAGCGCAGAACGAGTAAAGGTTTTAAATGTCGTAAAGTGATCAGTATCTGAAGGCCGTCAGTTTAATTGTATGACTTTGAACTACGTTGCAGATCTAATTGGCCTGGTGTTTCATAATTATAACAAAAATATTTCCTTATTATATATTTATTTAATAAAGATTGGCTTAGAGTTTGACGTTGACTACTGTTAAAATAGAATGAAATACCAACAGTAAAATATATTTTACTGTAAAAGAACTAACGTTCTTTCGAACTTTGACTTGACACTGACAGACACCTGACAGTGGATGAGGTCCCCCATCTCAACCGCGTGGAACTATGGACGCGGTTGAGATTTTCATTCATAAAGACTTCAATTAAAAACGGTTTGGCACTTCAATATATTTATATATAACTGACTCTACACCTGCAAAACATTATTAAATGTTTTGGGCCCTTCTACTGATATCTTCGTTTCAAATCGAACCAGAATTGTTAGGTATGATTAAGCCGTTTAAACAAGACTGTAATAAAGCCAGCAGTGTTAGTATCAGTGTAATAGGTTACTGGCTTTACTGGCCACACACTTAGTGTTAAAGACTAATATTTAAACCCCGTACTATACAGGACCACATAAACACAGCCACTCTGAGTTGTTTTTGTTGTTTTCTTGTACCACATATGTATGTCTGTATACTTATTGCTAACCATTCTTTTGCGAAATAAAAATATTACTATGAATTAATAAAATTATTAATAATGTACGTCATTAATATTACAACCAAATTAGCCGTTTTCAGTTCCTTTTTCCCAGTTCCTTTTTTATTTATACATATATATATTTTATTAACTACTTCTACTAAACGAAATATTACTGTATTGCTCAAATTTTATCTGTTCTGTATCTGTAGTTTCCGGCGTATTATAAGTATACAATTTGAACGTTTGTTTAATCTCGAGCATAAATTAGTATTTTCTGGTCAATTTGCTGTCGTAATAGAAACAGAGACAAAGACATTAGGATTAGTCCGTGGTTGCGCTACAATGCATTGTTTCTATAACAGACACCTATACTATATTGGCTCGCTGCCAAAGATAGTTGACAGAATTGAAACGAGTTGCGTTTCTAATTTGTTGGCTCACTTTTGTAACGCATGATTACTTGTATATACCTATGTAATTATTATGATTGCAAAAATATATATATCAATAAATTAAGACATGTATAATGGCGTAAAAATGGAAAGTGATCAGTTTCTTCGAATTCTTATTTTAAAAATATTGTTAAGCTTGGTGTATATAATACCTTATTCCATGTATGCTTTAGTTATCGATGTATTGTAATTCTGTAATTTTCGTAAAATTTGTGTGGATCCCAGATGATTATTATACAATAAGTGTTTTCATAGAGATGGTTTTAGTTTATAGAAACTGCATTTTGTTAAACTATGGAAGTATCTCGACTTTATCTTTAAAATGTAATGAACATTTAGTACATATGGGTCAAAATAGCATGAACTTACACATGTATTTGCCAGCTTTAAAGCTAAGTATAAACGAAACGGGTTCTTCTATATAAAGCATAATATATAATTTTTTTTTTGTTTGTGTAGAAACCTCCACGGGTCATCACCTCACCGGGGCTGTCTATATGTGGTATGTCGGACTCGAACCAACTAAAACCACACAGTGTTCCGACATGGAGTCTTCTGGCCGGGGCCTCAGGTGTAGGCCCTAGAAAGGTAATCCCTGTGAACCCCGACAGACTTGGCCGCCTGGTAGAGGCGACCCCGCTATGGTTTAATGGTCTGATTTAAAGAGGCGTGCACGGAACACGTCGCGCCACCATCTCGGGCCTGCTCCTGCTAAGACGATGGATAGCCCTGTCCATCGCCCCCAGGCTAGCGCTCATGGAGGCCGGAGATCATTTTGCGCTCTCCGGCGCCTGGTGCGTCTACTGCGGGACGGAAGAGTGCTGCTTCTCTCCCGTTCCCTTTCCGCCGCTTCCTTGACCTGCATCACTACCTCGCAGAATGAAGCAGCGGAATCCCATACTCTCTCGCGCTGGACCATGTGCATAACCACAGTCTCCAGCGAGAGGCTACCCACGCCTATAGCCGCCACGAGGTTGGCACGTTCCTGCACCCACGCTGAGCACTCCACCAACGTATGGAGTGGTGTATCCTCGCGGCAGCTCCCGCAGTGCTGGCACACAGACTTTGGCTCCCGGCCTATACGACACAAGTACTTTCCGAAGCAGCCGTGTCCAGTGAGTACCTGCGTCATCCGGTAGGAGAGAGCGCCATTTCGCCTTTCCAGCCAATCCTCCATGACGGGTCTTACCGCCACAATAGTGACGTACCCTGCGCTCGGTCGCTCAAGTCGTTCTTTCCACTGAGCCATGAGCACCTGCCGGAGCTGGGAACATTGCACCTCGATTTCCCGAAATGCAGGTCCCAAGCCCTCCTCTTTTGCCTCCCTGCGCCACTGATACAGTGTCGCAAGGCATTTCGCTTCCAGGTCCCATGGCGGAGTTCCGGTCGGTCCGTCTCATAGTCGTGTACCTGATTGTTAACTAACAGTGTCAAGTACTAAAATAAAAGTGATAACAACGGTCCCATTATAAACAAAAACTTATGAAAGAAAGAAGTTCGCTCTCAGAAGAAATATGTATTCGTCAAAAACATAATCTTGTAATTTAGTATGACACTTAATATTAATAAAAAATATACTTAATCAAAAATCATCACATATATTACAATTTAATCGTTTATTGATTCTAGGTTAATAGTGTAAGTCCTTGACCTACGATCGAAATGGAAAAGACCTATTAGTGTAGCAGTCATTTGTCAAATCAGAAGATTGCGGTAAGAATTTCTCAATTACATGTCATTAACCGAATTCTTTCTTAAAGCTGATATCAATGCACCAGAATTGCCGTTCTATGTTATGCAGCAGCAATGCATCAATCAGAAGGGTGTTTCTGTCTCGCTCAGGGTTCCGTAAGTAAACAAACTTCTATTTCTAGCTAAATGTTTCGTCTATCTCATGAATCGATTTTTGAAGACTACTGTCCTTTCTTTTCCAAAAGGAAATTTAGCTTGCAGTTCGCTCCCTTACATCGCATGCCGTAACCGCAAAGCTATTATATCCGTACCAGGTAAATAAGTTGCTAAGTCGACTTGCACGTATTTTTTTCGTACATCTCAATAGGCATTAATTTATAGGGTGAATAAGTAACTAAGTCGATTCGTGTTTTATACCGCACACCAAATTGACTTATAAATAGAATATTTAGAATTTACAGATCAAACGTAAACCTAAAAATGGCTGCCCTGAAAAGTATGCCTTTTTGACTTCTTGACGTTGTACGGATATATAAAATATATTAATATTTTTTTCATCAAACTACGCACAAAACAAATTGGAACACCTATAGATTTATTCTCATATCGTCGAAGTATAAGTAAAGGAAAAAAATCATGTATATCGATCACTACCATTACGCGAATCTAATCATAGTCATCAAATAGTTAATTCATTCAAACGGTAGAGCGTGTTAAAGAATTATGCAAACATTAATTATTACATTTTACTATTTTACTAATTATTACATTTTTTAACATTAATCATTACATACGTTCAAAAAACATTACTCGCATTCAGCAGTCGGGTAATATCTACTAAAATAATGAGATTTTTGTTTCAAATAAGTAACGGTTGTTGTAAGTAATGCTTCTGCTGCACCCCGTTTTGTTATTCTTATGACAGAATGTAGGTATCTTTTTATAGCGAAAAGTTGATCCAACAGTTAAGGTGATCCACTTTTTACAATAAGAGGCAAAAAAAAACATATTAAATTGTCAATAACATTTAAAAAAATATAAAACAAGTTTTTAAATAATTTATAAATAGCAGGAATATTGCCTTTCCTTTTTAAAAATTATAGCAGGTGTGAGTGTGAATGGTGTGAGTATTCTAACGATTCCATACATGTAAAACTGTACTGGCATTTAGAAGTGGTGTTTTTTAATAAATGGAACTCACATACGGTTTTGGAGGTGCAAATCTTGACTTACCTTTAATTCAAGAGTCCATGGGTGGCGGTAGTCGCTTACCATTAGGTGACCCATATGCTCATTAACCTGTACCATAAAAGTTGTTAAAAACCG
Organism: Tyria jacobaeae; assembly: GCA_947561695.1. Lineage (NCBI taxonomy): Eukaryota > Metazoa > Arthropoda > Insecta > Lepidoptera > Erebidae > Tyria > Tyria jacobaeae. The sequence goes on from OX387209.1 coordinate 17,509,400, forward strand.
TTTGACTAATTTTCAATTAGTTACCTGTGCATAACAAGTACTACGTAGATTCTTCTCAGTCGTACTCTCTTCTTAGAGTGACCATGGTTAGTTTATGCATAGTCAAGGAGAGACTTTAGTTTGGATTGCCTCTCTTGCAGTTTTTCTCCACTTGGTAAGATGCCCCGCGTTGCGAGAGCATGTCAGCATAGATGATTGGGTCATTGTTTTTAAAAAAGTCTGTCGAGCGGATAGATGATCGCCCTTTGGAACTCTTTCGTTCTATCTGTTCCTGCGCCATCAGATGTTCAATAGCACCCTTCTTTCTTTCCTTTCACAGTTGACGAAACACGTTCTTTAATATAAAGCTCTACCAAGATGGAGTTGTTTGTACGAAATGGCGTAAATCGAATTTTCAAGAGTCCACCATATTTCAAGGGCACCATATATTTTTGCGGTCTCAAGATCCAGTTTTCGGCGTTTCGGTAGAGAAATATTTTAAATACAAGATATTTCATGAATTATGAGTCAAACAATAGTATTTTTGGCTATTTTCCTATCTTTCCAATTTTTGTTTAGTTTCTCTACCGCCGACCTTGTAATGGCACAGCACCTTTTAATTTCTTTCTGACGACAGCCACCCGTATTTGAGACCTACTGTCTCCAGTTGTGTAAGCCAAGATAATAGTGAGCTACGTTTACTTTGATCTACTGTCTCAAAGGAAGAGGAGGAGGATGTCTGTTCTATTATGCCAGGCGGGATCCACTTTAATCTTCTTGGTTTTATTTCGTTACTTTAGGAAAAAGCCAAAAGCTCCTCTATATCCTCCTTAGTATTAGCAGGCAATGTGGTGTCAGCGTATTTCAAATAGCTCACCTTGCGATCCCCCATAGAAACACCTTTTTCCCATTCATTATGAACAATCCGCCTGTGTTCGGTGTAGGTGTTGAATACCTACATGAATTCGTATATTGTTTATAAAAAGAAATAGAAGCACAATTACGTATAAAAATTAAATTCTTATTTCACGTGTTGATCACGTTACGGCTATCTGGTCGATAAGTCTAATGAACTTTGAAGCACGAGATAAAAAACGTAAACAATGTCTATACAACGTCTGGAATATAGTAGTAAGGACATGGTCGTGATGAAATACACGCGTGCACATCACTAACCATACACATGTTATACTCTAGATAAGTGATACCCAAAGTGGCCTATATCGACCCCCAGGGGTCGACGACAATCTATAAGGGGTCCATATAAAATAAAATGGTTGTCCGGGAGACACGGGGGTCTACGAAAGTAGATCTTATATAACATTCTACTTTCCTTTAATGGGTCCCATTAGGTAAACATTAAAAACATGTGAAATCTTGCTACTTCGAATTAAAATAAGGTTAAAATATCTACAGTTAAGAGGTTGAACTTATTGAATAATTCTTATAATCTATCATTTGATAGATTATAAGAATTATTCATTTTCATTATCAATCATCAGACGTGTGCAGATATATTATGTCTTTTTTTATTTGCTGCATAGATTTTTAAACAATCTGTTATAATTTAAATATATGTATATAACAAATACAATTGTAAATATTGAAATGCATCGAAAGGGAATTTAATTGTTTTTTTTTTTTTGCTTTCGTTTGAAGAAAACAAATTTTATGCGGGACTTGAGCCAATTTCTGTTATACGACAATTAGTATACAAATTTCAAGGTTCGTTCAAGTTTACTGATCTTATAGATTATAAAGGCCAATCAAAGTTAAGTTATATGAAAACCTTAATTTTTGTATTAAATTTTTAGGGTTTAATCGACCGATAATTTTGTTTTATAACCAGATTCCTTGCGCTTTTCAGGATGAGTAATATGCTGTATTTCCCAACCCTTCATTTCCTTACAAATTGAAATGGAATGAACTTCGAGTACTGCCCTTGGAATTTAAAATGATTTTTATAATCAGTTTACACACGGTAAAGATAACGGTTAACATACACGCCTTAAAACAACTGTAGAAATGAGAACCCATTTTATATGAAGTCGGTTATTAACTATTGGCCGTTACCCAAATGATTGAAGCCGTTTCGGAAATAATTTGAAAGAAAGAAAGATAAAAAGGCGTGAGGGGTCTATGGACCCCCGAGAGAGAGAGTTCAAATGCCCGTTATTGTTTGAAAATCCCTAAGCTACATCATATAACACATTCTCTAAATGGAAGCAGTTTTATGAAAATGGAATCCATAAGTAAACTATATCTGCTCAGCTTAATGTGTGGAGTAGCTAAGAAACATATCCATACTTACTAGAAATAATACGCTTGCCTTTAATTGTTTATTGCTAATACCGTAGTGTTCTAAACAATGATTTTATAAACTAGGTTTTTGCCGAATAAATAAATAATAATAATGTGAGACATTTTACACAGAGGTAACTAATTACATTCAAACTTTGACTAAGAATGGGTTTTAGAACACTGAAATAATTATTTTTTATATCACAAAGCGTATGTTATATACATACTTAGGTGATTTTTACATCACAAAACGGTACCCAAAACCACGTCTTCCAAAGTGACTGACTACTACTACTACCTTGTTTAAAGTAAGGGTAACCAAACAGGTATGGTACGCAGACCGGAATGATGGAATGTTTTTTATGGACGGCCACCCGTGTGTATATCCTAATACCAGCAGTTTCATTATAGTGGTTGCTATGTGGTCGTATAATAAATTGCATATAGAAGCCCGCTCTACACTTAGCCCTGTATTGCAATGCGATTTCGAAAATTCCCTATAAGCTCACTTAGACGTCCTTAAATTCTGTATATTTACTAAACCTTTAAAGTTTTAATAAATATTCATATACGTACACTCTTCGCGGCCCTTTTGGCGTGGCACTCAAATCCAACAAAAACGGGGTACAAATAAAATCATTAACATTGAACTTAGAACATCCACCTTTTTTAAAATCAAATTAGATGACGCTCTTTGCGGCATTCACACGCGATGCGCAGTCTAAGTTTACAGCGGCCATTACGATACGATATATGTACATATGTACATATGATGCTTACAGCCATCACGGTCTACTCTCGAACTAATTAGTTAAGGTAACTAATTCATACTTAATTGTATGATTAGTTTTTTATGTATAATATGAATGTTTTAAGAAAAAACTACATCCCTTAAAACAAGTTCCGATTAGTTTGGGTCTAAGAGTCCATGTGTCATAGGACATTTATTTTTTTCAATCCAACTACCAAAAAGAATATAATTTATTCATAGCACTCTCATTCACGACTGTTTTGAATTAAACATTAATTTTAAAAGTGTAATCATTCCAAAGGTATTACTCAAGTGATTAGCAAAGACATAACTAATGAAAAGCAACAAGCAAAACCATGAACCACAATATGAGTAACAAAAATAACTGGTGCTGCAGCAACTTCCCATTTTCCTGATACACTAATTCTGCAAATGATTGTTTCTATTACTACGTCTTTTTGTATCTGTTATATACAACATTTAAATTGACCACAACTCTGCGTTGAGCAATTGACAGTTGTGCAACCAGCAACCGACCTCGGGGGGCGGCCGCGTCAGCTCACCAACAACTACGTAGATCGAACACACACACGCCTCACTGACAAGGCTACACACCTCTTTGCCACTTTTATATCACACTTGAAAAGAATTTTCGTAAATACCGGCTAGTTATATATAGATTTGCGCTTGCGTCAAGGTTGTTAGACTGCAACGGTTTATATTTGGTTGTTGTTGTAAGCAATAACCTGCTCTCACTGCGTGTCATCACCACATGCCATAGTATTTCCTCTAATACATTTCAGAAACATCATGAGCTCTGGTGACCAACTCACAAGCCTAATAATAAGGCGTTATAGTGTCTTTACACCTTGATTACAGTAATACGTATGCAATAAATAACTTTGCAGCATTTCCTATAATAATGCAAAAAATAAGGGAAATTCACGATTATCCTTCCTTTTCAATTTACTCTATAATTTGAACTGCAGATGAAGTAAGCGTTGACTCTTCTCATGAGCTTATATTCGTGTTGTTATGTCACTTGTACTTAGCAGTGTTCCATTAGTAGATTTTTAGAGTTCTCCAAGTTCAAAAATTCGTATATTCTAGGATATCAACATGGGGTCTATTTAAAAACAATGTATTCAATAGTCACCAGTATTTAGAGCCACATTATTTCATATATTTTTTTCATAAAAATCGTACAACATTTTTTTTTTTTCACGTATGGCCATCATCAATATAGGCTACTGAGGCCACATTAGAGATATGAGAGACATAGGCCTCTTTCAATATAGGCTACTGAGCTCATCAGCTATCCTCATCCAGTATTTCTCCGATCCTCACTTCATCTGGCCCTGTTTACTCAATACATAAATAAACGACTGAAATTTGAATCAAAAATTGCGTGTCAATACCTCCGAGTATAATTTTAAAATCAACAAAAAAATAATCTCTTTTTGAACAATATTTTTATTTTCAACTTGGAAACCCCTTGGATTATTAACCTCATCGGGGTCAAAGATGAAGCGGATATTGGAATCTAATCGACAAAAACCGACAAAATGATCTAACAAAAGTCCACGCTCTTTTTCTTCTTTTAAACCTTGCTTACGTGATGTTATTTATAATAATACTAAAAAAACATTTGTGTATCGTTGACGTTAAAATTTACGTAGATAACAATATCCCAGAATCTTTAACGTCATCAACTCCGTTTGAATACGAGTATATAGGTGCAACAGGAAAAAAAATTCGTTAACACATGTACTGTGTTGTTGGATGAGAAGTAACGTCCTCCTTTCATTTATAATGAAATTAATAAATGCCTGGTGAGGAGCTAGTGCCTATTGCGGGATTTGTCTTTTTCAAAGAAAAGAAAAATTAAAGAATATTATCTAACAGCCATGCTTAACACACTTGCCAGCTGGGACCAAATACAGGCAGGTTTATAAAATGTAATTGCGACTCATGAGTTGGTGTGTGTAATCACGTTTTTATTTGTATCACTTAGTAATCAGGGGGGACCTTCATCTTAATTTACGGTTACTAGTGTGTGCCTTAAAGATGTAGCGTGATGTACAACCTTTTTCAACATTGTGACTACTCAAAGAAAATTCAAAGATTTGTTCAACAAACAAAAGTACTTTACCTGTATTAGATTAGTTTCGTCAATTATTAATCTCTGACAATATAAAATTCTTACGTACACAAACAAAGCTATTTTTCTTATTCCTATTTTATTTTTTCGTTCCTTTTTTCTTTCCCTTCCCCTCATCCCCGCCCTCCTCTTTCACTCACTCCCTACCCTTCATCACCATAAAGGCTTACACTGCACTAATGACTCTTGAGTTGCAGGTGTCTGTGGGCAGCGGTTGTTACTTACCATCGGGTGAGCCGTCTGTTCGTCGGTCCAACTACATTATAAAAAAAAAAAGTTTTCTCATTGTTCTTTTATTTATTCTGTACTAAGTTTTACCTTACCCTAGACATCTCACATATGGCCGTCTGCTTCCAAACTAAGCACAGCGAGTATTATGGTAAACAGGCTGCTAATAAATATACCTATATATTTCTAAGTACATATACATACATATATTTAAGGTTATATATACCAAATTATATAAATTATTTTTATTTTTTTATATTAATATATTATTATATATTAAGATAATACTAATAAAAAGTGACAGCGAGTACATAAAGATCAAGCGAGGTATATTTCAGGGTGACAGTTTGAGTCCCTCGTGGTTCTGTTGAGTCTTGAATCCTCTTAGTACTATTATGGAGGACTGAGGGCTAGGCTATCGTTTGCGGAGGAGAGGTCAGGTAATTTCCCACCTCCTTTTCATGGATGTTTTGAAACTCATTGCGTGCAACAATTCCAATACTAGAGGTAACTGAAATCTTTAGTAAATGTATTAATATAGAATTTGGTGTAGATAAATGTGCAATCAGGCATGTAAAGAAAGGCAAGATTGTGGAATCCGAAGGGATTGAACTTTCAGATTCCACAAACCTAAGACATTTTTCCGCAAATGAAATGTACAAGTATCTAGGTATGTCACAGGCGTTGGATATAAATTAACCGACTATAAAGCAATCGCTAAAGTAACGGTTCTTTAGCCGCCTGAAAAAAGTTTTAAAAAGTCTCTTGACGGGTGGCAATCGCGAGGTATGCAATCTTAGAGAGTACTTTCTCTCTGTTAACGTGGGGGTACACCGGTGTGGTAGCAGTTGATAACGGACTTACTCCTATTGATCTAGGTAAAGATAACTGGCGCAAATCTGCAGTACTTAATGTTACAGATCGTCGGGAGATATGGAAGAGCAAAGAGCTGCATGGACGTTTTCATCGGCCTTAAACTGGGATCGATCTATCATCACTGACCGGACTATTGTTGCCATTAAACCTGACATAATGGTGATAGATCGTTTAGAGAGACGAGCAATTATTGTTGATATTACCGTTCCCCATGATGACAATCTTATAAAGGCTGAAAAACAAAAATAATTAAAATAGGGGCCCATGAGGTTATCGATATGTGGGATGTGGATTCAGCAATCATTATGCATACATTGATAGTCATATGAGCACAAGGGTTGATTACTAAGAGCCTCTGTCAACACCTTCAGAGGATCAGGTAGTTGGGTTAAGGGCCTGATGCAAAAGGCAGTTCTTCTTGATACACCACGTATTGTAAGGAGCTTCCTGTCACACTATTTTTTTTTTATTTTTAAATATATTTTGTTTTCTTTTATATTTAAAAATGTGATTTATATGTTTGTTAATAAAATAACAAAAGAATAATAATAATATTTATTTGCAGAAATGTGGTAGTTACAGTAGGTGGTTTTCGGTATTAAAAGCACATTTATTATTTCGCTATATTTAGGTAACAAGCAAATATTTAAGATTACATTGATAAAATTATGAAAACATGCCGACGCGACATGAAGTCATTGAATTGATGACTGATTTGCTGCTATATAATGAATACATGACAGTTGAAGAATATAAAAATCTTATTGTATACATTAACTACACTAATGCATTTCTGAAGTGATGTGACTGAGGAGTACTTCATTCAAAAATCGTTGGCGGAGAGAAAGCATTCGGCTATTAGCCAATTCTTTATTGTAGTACAAAATTTATAATAAGGAAGAGTTACAACTCTTCCTTATAGTCTCTGGTAACGCGTTATAAATAAGTATTGCCATATAAACACAACTTACCCTTAAAGTCTCTAGGCGAAGTATTAGTAGTTTAAATACAAGTGAGTATTTTACCTCTGTTCGTATTATCTTTAAGTTCAAACACTCTTTATTTCATCTCACAAATTTTGCTAGTTCGTAGATGAATATATTTGGGTCTGTTAACAGATTTTGAGATAAAAAATGGGCCTGCATGAATCTGACATTTATCAAATATTGCACGAAGACATTTCTTTGGCGTTATAATATAATATATATAATTATAATATTTATATATATAATATTCGCTTAATTTGACGTGAGTAATCCCAAACTACGATGCCGTAACGAATTATGGAGCAAACATATGCATGGTATATACATATTTAAGGCAGTCTTCCTTAAAGCAACATCTTTAACTTTTTTTAATGCAAATACAAACTTATCGGTCTTTTTGCAAATATTATCTATGTGAGACTTCCATGTCATATGTTTGTCGACTGTAACACCTAGAAATTATATGCTCTGTATTTGTTTTATTTGTTGACCGTCATAATTAACAGAAATATGAATTTTGTTTTTTTTTTATATTTATTTTTAAAGTGTTCATATCAACCCATTTAATTATTTTCTGAAGCGTCCATTATTACTGTGGTATCATCTGCTAAAATTGTTGTTGTTGTTTGTTGATCATTAATGTAAATGGGGAATAACAATGGCCCCAAGATACTCCCTTGCGGCACTTCGCATTAATTGAACCTAGGTTCTGAATTGAAAGTTTGTAAACTATTAGCACTACCATTGAATTTAGTTATTCTTATAATGTAGGTGTAAAACAAAAGTTATACCGATATACAGAACAACTGATCGTGATCGTAATATCATTATTTGCCAAGGGTAGGAATCGAATCCATAGTGATCTCTGGTTTACCAGTCAGGATAACAGTCCACTAGAAAACCATATAATTAAATATTTAAATATACATACATTTGAGGATCATTTGTAACATCAACAAATTTGTAACAGTAGTTGTCGACAACTAAAACCAGTCAGCTTGTGTTACATTGACCTCTGAACAAAAAAAAACACTTGAGAAAAACATATATAACTGCGTAGTGAAAAAATGGACATGTCATTATTTGATCTGTAGAAAATGATGAAACTTTAAACCTATTACCAGCGTATTGCGTATACGTAACTTAGATACACGATTAATTCATTGCTTTTAACAGGCCAATATTCGCAACATAGATGTTAAAAAAATCATGTGAAGCATTGCCTCCTTTTTAACACTTGATGGCTTGTGGCTATAACATATATACTTCAGCAACAGGCGAGTATGAGGGCAAGAGTTTATGCCATCATCACAAAATTACAAATAAATCGTAATTTTCAGTCCACGGTACCTTTGTCGATGAGGTTCAGTTCGGCTCTTCTTTCCTGTGCCGATCGGTTAAAGCCTGGAATTCACTACCAGCGAACGTGTCTTATGGTCCTCCTCACTTTGATCCCGGGTCTTTTAAGCGGGGAATGAAAAAGCATCTCACCATGATATCATAGTGTGGGTACACATCTCCTCAAAATAAAAATGCTTTTTGTGGATCGACCGAAATAAGCGCGTAATCTGTTACATTACAATATGGACGCCCATGAACTCAGGATCACAAGTGCGTGGCCGGGCTTGAAGGTAAGAGTACGCTGTTTACTTGAAGGTTTGAAGTTCGTATCGGTCCGGAAATACAGCAGGCGACAATTTGTTCCACTGGAACTGGCTGGAAGACTGGCTGTGCGAGCTTCTGGAGAATTATCTAGGTCATGGGGATGGATATTTTTGTATTCCTGCATTTGTTGTTACAAACAGTGATAACCGAAACGGAGGTCTTCACGTCTATATAGGAGGCTTTTCTAGGATGCTATTGATCGGCCGGCCGTGGAGTACGTAAAACTTCATAGTCGACCAAGCACTAATGAGCCCGGAGAACGGAAAAGTTTCTTAATTTTGCAGTTCATTTATGGCACGCCACCTGTCAATTGCACGGATGGCGTATCGGTTTAATTGGTCACCTCGCCCCTACGCTGCCGTGCCGAGTGTTGTGGTTTCGATCCCCGCACGGGACAACACTTTGTGTAATCCTCAAATTGTTGCTCTGAGTCTGGGTGTTCTTTGTGTCCCTTGCTTCAATGTTTGTAAAGTCCCCCGCAACACAGGAATTATCACAAAGAGTAAGGTTTGGCAATTATGAATGATAAATGATATCTGACAAATGTTCACCACGACCATACTGGCAGATGTCGTTTCTTTCATCAAAATTATCGATCACTTTTTGGCAAAATTTTGGCAAATGGGGCTATTTCGTTAATCGTGTCACGGATTTTCCAGCCAATCGAAATTGCAGCCTTATAACTCATAAGCTGTGCAATTTCGATTGGCTCTCTATAGACTCTGTCCTTAGCATAGCCCCACAAAAAACAATCCAGTGGTGTTAAATCACACGATCAGGCTGGCCACTTAACAGCTGAATTTCGTGAAATTATGCGCTCGGGAAACAATAAGCCGTCTTATCACACACGGCGATCTCGTTCAGACAAACTTGATACGGATATTTTTATGAAGTATTGTGGTAGCCTGTGGTGTACTAATAAAAGGTTTACTACAAACAAATTAAGTTACTTATAATAAATACATAAATACACACACACATATATGAATATCAAACATAATTCGTTAGATTGATATCCCTGTTCTAGTGACCTCTTCTATTATACAACGGAAATTACTGCACATACGCGAAGTATCCTCTTCGAGCTACTGCAGCCTCAATCTGAGGCTTTTGTGATAACCCTTACCCTAGCTCCCTCGCTCTATCAGTTTTCTTTACCCTAATTTACCTTCTTCCTTTGTCCCATCTAAAAGCTACTACATTTCTGAGGAGGAAAGGTTGTCGTAATGCTGGCCGTAAAAGAAACCACCTAAACCCTTTTGAAATCTTACTCATAATGCTGGTCCCACATAACAGGAAAAGTACAGGAAAATTATGAATTTTTAAATGTAACGTCATACCAATGATGGTACGTTTTTTACTCCTGAAATCACTGCAATTATTGTTAGTGGGTTCATTTGATTCCCAAATGTGTAGAAGGCAAAGTATTTAATAAATATGAAGTACTTTATTCTATCAACAATTATTGTACTTCTAAAACTGCCACCAGACACTCTTATGCGCTATCCGTATAGATAAAGGTACATACGTATATATGTATATAGGATAAACTACATGTCATAATTAACTGTAAAAAAATACTAAACATTAAAAATGGTTCTGTGAATACACAATTAAAATATTAACAAGAACAAATTAGATTACAAGACGTAATAGAAGCGCATCAAGTTTTAGTAATTTTTTTCTTTTCCGAACCGGTTAGATCTGGAGTCAGGAGTAGGAGGAAGAGCCCAAGTAACTCAGGATCCCATACCCATAATTCGAATGATAATTTGTAAAAACGTGCAATATACACTCATTCGTAACGTTACGTAATTTAAAGAATTATCATCTAACTATTTTTTTTTTTGTTTGCGTGATGGAATATCCTGACGGATGTCTTTCGCCCATTGGGGAGGGTGGCGGGGTCACTCACACTCGTACACCTACTAAAAACCACCCTGGTGTTCCTCTGCTTCCCAATGATCGAGGGAGCGAAAATCACAATTGCATTCTTGTGCCACCCCCGACTCGCATTCAGATAATGTTTATATACATATTGTATTTGTAGATAGGAAGAGATGGTAATTGCTAATTAGGTAAATGCTTAAATTTATTCTTAAATGTCTTTCGTGCTGTATATCTGACCTGTGCAAGAATAAGACGAAAAAAGAAAGACCCAGACGTATGCCTGTAAATATTCTATTCTATCATTATTACTATCTGAAATCTGTGGCCAACAATAACAAACGATAAAACAGTACAATATTTAATTAAAAGGTCTATCTCATACATTATTATGATAAATTATACCGGAAGCGTATGCCCGCTAAATGACGGGGATGGTGGGCGATAGGAAGGTTATGCGTGAAGTGTAAGTTTAAACAGTCACTTGAAAGCGGCTCGACATACCAGCAACATAGCGGTAAATTTTGCAGTTTACATATAGGTAGTGTGGTAGGTAGTAAGTATATTTGTGTGTTTTTTTTCTTTCATATGTAAACAAAGTTTCATCGCGATATGACAAAAAGTAGATTAGAATTTATTTCCAAAAAATGTTTACATATTTAGTTAGATGTTTACATTTTAAACAAAACGAAGACAGAAATAAGTCCAAAGTCGAATGGTTTAGTAGTAACCATCAAGGATTTAATCCATTTATGACCCGACTTCTTCATTAGATCATTGTCCCCAAGCTCAATCGGTTTGATTAGCCAAAATGAATCATATGAACTATAACTCAAGTGATTACTAGCCACTGAAAACATCAATTATAGTTTTTTTTTTTTTTTTAAAAGACAACTCCCGCACTAGGATTAATTCCTGTGCCGCGGGGGACTTTACAAACATTCAAGCAACGGACACAAAGAACACCTAGACTCAGAAAAACAATTTGCGGATTACACAAAGTGTTGTCCCGTGCGAACGATCGGATCGGATCGGATCGAACCCACAACACTTGGCGCGGCAGCGTAGTGGCGAGGTGACTACTTAAACCGCTACGCCATCCGTGTAGTTTTCAACTATAGTTTTAGACTATCAGAAGTATGTAAAAACTTACTGACATTCTTCAATTGCCAGTGAAGGTAATAAAAGCGTGTTAAAAAAGACGTTCTTGTGAGTGTACGTTATTCTTCCTACATGTAATCTAAAAACGCTTAACCACTGTGACAAATATAATGTGCCGTGTAGTTGTCGGTGGCGTAGTATAGGTCCACCCTGATTCTTCCCGGTGGTGTCATAAAAGGTGACTAAGGATCGGACTGTTATCTATCACACAGTATGTATTGTAGTAGCAAATATCACAGTATCGTATTGGCAAATTGTGGGTGCTATATAGACCTCTGCCTACCATTTAGGGGATACAGGCATAAGCGTCTGTATATACAAATAATATTAAACGTCGCAATACTATCAACAAGCCGCTATAATTCGAGTACGTTGCTTGTAATTAAATTTTGTGAAGTTTATTTTTTTGAAAAATGTGATTGGATTTGCTCAAGTTAGCGAACAAGTTATACAGGAGTTGCTATAAAAACTTAATGTTAAACAAAAGTGTTGTATTGTGTTGTCTCTGGTATTTTCCACGGATTTTTCCCGATTGTAATATTCCGTTGCAAAAGTGTCAACTGGATCTCGAATAACTACACATTTTACAATACATTTTAATATTTTAATAAATCATTGATGTCCATTTTGGAATTATTGCTTTAAAATTTAAAGATTTAGTTCCTAGTTATTAATGGAAGAGTATGTAAAAATTAAAATACATACATACATACACTCATGCCTGTATCCCCGAAGGGGTAGGTAGAGACTTAATAATTTTAGTCCCATTTACGTAATAGGGGGCAATGATGCCCAAATTATCCTGGCGCTTTATATACATTTTGTAATTTGATAGCCTCCATAGTCTCTTCCTTTACAATTGCTGGTATATCTTCTGAGTCTATTTATGTACATTTATTTCTTTTTTTTTTTTTTTATGCGATAGGGGGCAAACGAGCAGACGGGTCACCTGATGGTAAGTGACTACCGCCGCCCATGGACACCCGCAACTCAAGAGTCACAAGTGCGTTGCCGGCCTTTTAGGTAGAGGTACGCTCTCTTCTTGAAGGTTTGGTTTTCTTATATGTACTATGTTTAGTGTATTTGTTATTATACAGACTTCTGTAAGTTATAGTTGGTGGCAACTTTTAGTATGTTCTGCTTTTACAGGTCTTTCTTCTGTTTTTGTTTCGCATGTTCGGCATACACTCTTTCTTATTACTTCTTTGAGGCCTTCTTGATATATTTTTTTATATATAATATCAATATATACTTATATAATAGTATTATAATCATGAAAGTAACTCTGTCTGTCTACCTTTTCACGGGTAAACGGTTAGACTAATTTCGATGAAGTTTGATATGGAGATACTTTGAACCCTGGGGAGGCCATAGAACACTTTTTGTACATACCGTATACCACATACCATACCATAAGCCGTTGGCGCAAGCTCTACAAATTTTAATATAACCAAAAAATATCCAGGTTCAAAAGATTCATCGTAAAGAATTGAGATCGAGAGGGATCAAACCCTCAGCACTTAACGTTGAGAGGCAGTAGTTTCCAGCACAATTTGCAGTCCAATATGAAGTCATTGTTTACAAAGCGGCCAACTGTCAAACATTCAATGCAATGTCAACGAAATCTTTAATTTTAGTTTATTTTTATTATCTTTTGTGACGTCAGGGTACACTTTATATTTGTGTCTTTCGAAATGAGTTGTGCATGGGTACTTATTGGTCTCGGGTTGTGTATAAATAAATATCAATTGTGTTTTGCTTATTCCTTTTTTATATTTATTTGGTATATAATATAATTAATTAATAGTATTGTGTGTCGTATAAGTAATCGTTTATATAATTAACGCAATCTAGAAATACTAAACTACTATTTTATAGTACAGTAATTGGGTACTTAAAGCCAATGATAATTGGATTAATTACAAGAAATTAAATGTTAGGAAAGTATCGTATTGCCTCAGATCCTGCGAATGCTACATAAAACTACAATAAAGGTATTATAGTCAATAATGAGAATAACTTATTACTACTACAAATTACGAAACTTTCACAAAAATCGTCGTGTTGGTACTTTTTTTATTTAATGTATCAACTGTTGGCCCTATGCCATTACAAGGGCTGCGGCAGAGAAACTAAACAAAAATCGGAAATATAGGAAAAGAACCAAAAATACAAAAGTGTCACTCACGACATGCCTTGAGTTTTTTGAAAAAGCCCAGAGGGCGATCACCTACCCGACGTACAGACCTTACAAAAACAGTGAATCAACCATCTCTGTCTCAAGTCCCTCCATGACCATGCATCAACCAACCATGACCACTCACTCTGAGAAGTTTTTTTTTTTTTTTTTTATATAATGCAGATTAACTGTTGTAACTAATAATATATTTAACTACATACCTACAATATTAATGTACATACATATATATTTTTTTTTGTCAAAATTCTTTCTTTTCCTGAATTTACACATAATAGCACAATGGTCAAAATTAATTTAATTTAAATATAACCTTTTTGGAGTTAGCACAACGTGCACATTTTCGCATCAATTTGCATTCTTATTTTAATTTCTTTGTTAAATTTACTTGTATGTTAAAATAAAAGTGTATCACTTAATTCAAAATATATTACAATCGCATTTCAAAATGTAAAACTAGTATATACCTGTATCCAATACTTAATAATACTTAATTTCGCCTCTTTTATTACTAATATTATAAATGTTTCATAAACTCTTTGTCTGTCTGTCTGTCTATTACCTTTTCGAAGCTAAACGACTGAACCTCTATCGCTTGTATCATGGGGAGTGTTCAGAGGAATTGTTCGGACTTATACCGGCTGCAGGTTTCCGCCATCGTCCTACGCGACAAAATATCCATCCATCACCTGGACAATTGGCACTCCACCACTGTTCGCTTCTCCAGAAGCTTTTTACATTGCACAACCAGCTTATGGAACAAATTGTCGGCTGCCGTATTTCCGAACCGATACGACCTTCAAACCTTCAAGAAAAGAGCGTACTCCTACTTCTAACTTAAAGGCCGGCAACGCACTTGTGACTCTATAGTTGCGGGTGTCCATGGGCGGCGGTAGTCACCTACCATCAGGTGACCCGTTTGCTCGTTTGAACCTTTCGCATAAAAAAAAAACTATTTCGATGGAATATGGTATGGTGAAAGTTCAAAAACCTGTTGAAGGACGTATGTAGGCTACTTTTTATCGACATACCTCGCGAGCGAAACTCCGGTCGGAAGCTATTTATGATATAAAGCTATAATTACCCTTTTTCTAGCTTGTAAAGTGTGTGAAAAGGTAACTTTGTTAAGAAATTATTTGATAACACGGTTTGCTGAAAAAAAATCCCATTATCTCGAATACCTGATCGTTCCACTTTGTGTGGGATCATACAACAGTGATGGTAACAACATGTATGGTGTAAATTCATTAATATGATTATAGGCAGTGATTAAGTTTAACTAAACTATAAATGTTATGTTGCGTATATATTTGAAAGAATCTATATGTACACACTCACGCCCATATCCACGAGGGGTACTGAGAGACGTCTCAAGGGCCCACTATTATAAGGCAAGGCTATTGCTGTCATCCGGGCACTGTAGAACTGTTCTACTAGTTCATAATATAAATGAGCCCGATACTTCAATTTTGGAAAAAAAATTGAGTAAAATACATGTTACACATACATTGTACAAATAAACTGTGTAAATAAAGTTAATTGTTTGTTTTTTAAATAAAGTTAAAAGAAAATCCTCCCTTTAGAAACTACATTTAAATAAAAGAATAATCAACACATACACAACAGACAATATTAAGAATAGAGATAAAAATAAATGTGGACTTCTAGATAGATTTTTGTTTTTAAAGTGTTGCTCGTTATACATACATATGTGTAGATAACATTAAAAGGAATAGACTACAGCTTTTTTGCTGCAGTTGAATTTGTGCCATCCCCAAAGTTATGGGACGCTACAAATCACAGTTGCAGGGGCTCTAATTGGGAATGTTTTTACATGTGAAATAGTTACAATAACTAAAAAAAATGTACTAAACTACTTGTAACTAAACGCTTATCCACCATGTGCCACCAACGCCTTCTCTCATACTTCGGACATTTAATACGGAAAAACGATGGGAATCTTGAAAAACTTATCTGGGCTGGGTTGTCTTGGCTCTACCACTGTTATAGATATATTGCCACAATACATAGCATAAACCGTCGCTTATAGCTGTAACACTTAAAGGAAAGGTCCTATGAACTGTTTACGTGGTAAAGCCTAGCTTAGCACCAATATGCCGGCTCGACCAGTGCGATACCACGGCCTCACAGAAAACCGGTTGTGAAGCAACACTTGCGTTGCATTTCCCCAAAATCAGTGAAGTTTCCGGAGGCCCAACTCCCAATCTCCATTTTCCTCTCCCATGACTCCCCGTCCTTTTTCCCATCTCCTCATCCCCCTCTCTTTTCTCTCCCCGCATACCCTCATCCCATCATCACCCTCAAAGGCGGACAGCGCACTTACGACTCTCGAGTTCTCTACAATAAAAAAAACAGACGACTAGACCACCAAATTACTCACACCTGTATCCCCGAAGAGGTGGGCAGAGGTGAAATTAACACCTACATTTTGCTGATAATAATGTCAAGGACCATTTACGTAATAAGGGGAGGGGTCTATTGCTTAAACTTTGGAGTATGTTCACAGGAAAGAGAGAACAGAAAGGAAAAACTTAAACTACTTGAAAATAATTTTGTCTCAATACGAGTGAACATTGTACAAAATGAAGGTTATGTAAACTATTTATGGATAACTTGTTATTGTTTTAAAATAGTTGTTGTTTTGACAAGGAAATACGTAAATGTACAAAAAATAAACACGTTTTATTACAGTTTAAATGTAACAAAAACTCTTTTGGAAATAAATTTATACATTGTTTGTTACATTTTTTTTTTCTTCTCTTATTCATATAATAGAAGAAAAAAAAATGTAGTCCCCCTTAAATATTTATTTTATTTTAATTTCATTATTTATTTTTAAAGTGAACATATAACTTAATATTCTGTAAGTATCAAGCGTCTACCTCAATAGGTAGATGCTTTAAATATCGCTGTTATAAATATCGAGCAAAACGAGCACAAAAATCACGTTTGTTGTATGGGAGCCCCTTCAATATTTATTTTATTCGGTTTCTTAGTATTCGTTTTTATAGTGGCAACAGAAATACATAATCTGTAAAAAAAATCAATTGTCTAACTATCACGGTTCATAAGATACAGCCTGGTGACAGACGGAAAGATAGACAGACGGATAGAGGAGTCATAGTAATAAGGTCCCACTTTACCTGTTGGGTACGGAACCCTAAAAACGTCGTGGTTTCCAATCTCATTCAGGCAACCACTGGATGGAGAAAGAGATTAAGAACGCTATGGGGACTAGCAGTTTATTGCTGATTGACGTTTAGGCCGTGTGGTTATTCGGAAGTAGAATAGAGCCACCGAATCAGTTCCCGTGGGTGGCGTAGGAGGTGGCTAAGGGATTTCGACTCTTGTTTATCAGACAGTATGTATAAACAGCCTGTGCCCGGTTGCCCGCAATAGGCTTGCCCCCTGATACGTGAGTAAGAGGGGCTAAATTATGGTGGGCAAGATTTTCATACGCATACAGGCATAAGTATGAGTATGTGTATGAAGTTTCAGGTATATCATGTAATTAAAGCTGTTGTAATATTTAAAATAATTACAACACACTTAAACGTTCTTACTTTGTACATAAAACAAATCATAATAGTCTATTTTTCATAAGAATTCTTTAAATCAAGTTTGAGCGAACATCGAGAATGTTCTCAGTAGAATCATTTTCAGCTTTAACATTATCTTTCATCACAATCATCTTCATGGTTTTAAACTTTTTTATTAATTTAGAATATTTTCTTCATGAATTAGTGCGACCATTTATAAGCTATAATAACTAAACAATCCATGCGCTGGCTAGGCATTACTTTTCTTGTTAACCGCTATACTACTTATACTGGAAAAGAAAGAAGCTTTACCCAATATCCATGCTTTTGAGGTGAGTTTACGGTAGGTTGGTGGTTGGTTAGGTAGGTAGATTGAAGTAACTGCATAGCTTTTCAAAGCCTAAAAGAATGAGAAAACATGTAATGCAACTAGAAATGTGTGTCTCAATAACAAATAACCGTGGGAATCGGTTGGGATAAGATACAAGATCTTGTCCCATTAACTAAGAGACACGTCCCCCGAAATATAATTCATTTAAAAATAACTACTAAGTTCTAACAGCAAGAGGGTCTGTGAATAAAAGGCATGCTTGTCCATAAATATAAAACCAATGCTATGACATGTACGGTACACAATATATTCGGTTATGTCGGACCCAATATGGAAGTGAAAACGGATGTAAGGCATACCTTCGTCTATGAAACTCATTATTTAAATTCGTCACGGATAAAAAAAAAAAAAATGAATATAAGTGACAGAAAGGTTTGATCCTACAAAGGTTCCTTCAAAAGTTCAATCTCAGATACATTTTTTGGACACGTGTTTGCAAAACCAAAAACGGATGTTTAGTGATGTGTCTCTAATTTCACATCTTTTTTTTTGTCATTTTCTTTAGGCAAACCCAATATTGTATTTTTTTAAAGGTTTATGCTTCCTTTATAGCAAAAATTGAAGTTCAAGAAGCCAGTCAAGTGACTCAGTAATGCAATTTTCACACAATGTCGGGAACTCATGAACAATGGTAAGTTAATTGTCACTACAGTATCAAAATTATAACTGGTTTTTATCTCACATTTCTACGTAATGCAAGAATACTTTGAAAAGATCATTATATTTTATTTTGTTGTAATAACATAATAATTAACAAAATGCGCATAATCGTAAGATAATATTTTAAAATGTAACTCCCTATAACATTTACGTCACTGTTTGCTTCAAACATCATCAACAAATTACGCAGTTAATTTTTCAACTTTTTCAATTATTATAAATGATATATTTTTTACAGTTTCACTACACATGACATGCACTTATGTGACATCAACAAAGCAAGTACTTAATATTATCTTCATAAAATATAATTTCGAAATACTTTATTCTGATGGTTGTTACATTATAATTGGCATTGAAACTGTTTTAATAATCTGAAATGATAAAAAAGAGGTAACACCCTTCTCAAGTTTCATTGTCTTCTTGTATTGGTTTGCAAAACTGTTGTAACTACTTATATTGGATTTATTTTGTATTAATTATTTATAAATTATTACTATAAACAACTTTTCGTCACTTTTCATTCGATTTGAATCTATTTAATTATATTTAAAACAAAATTTAATTTGTGTTCGGCATTCGATTTAAGCATCGTTCGCTTCGCCGTCCCAGATTTGATAACGTAATTTATGTATTTTGTATGTATTTTTAGGACATCGTGCATAAATAATTTTTATTCGAAATCTGACTAAACCTCTCCGTCGCGCCTCAGAGCTCTTCGAAACCAGCAGCAG
This sequence comes from Tyria jacobaeae, assembly GCA_947561695.1. Classification (NCBI taxonomy): domain Eukaryota; kingdom Metazoa; phylum Arthropoda; class Insecta; order Lepidoptera; family Erebidae; genus Tyria; species Tyria jacobaeae. The sequence goes on from OX387209.1 coordinate 17,528,937, forward strand.
ATGACGTACTTTGAAGTATTTACATTATTTAAAATTCACACTGTATGTGCACTCATAGATTAGTGTTTTAGTACATATGTTAACGACATTAACAAATCGATTACTTTACTGTGTGCGTAGTAATTGATTACCGTTAATTTTATCTAAGCAAAAAAACTAAGAATGACGTCCTACGGTCAGCTCATACACATATATATAGCTTTACTCATATCTGTAGTTATCCTTGTTTACATCTCATATTTTCACTTTTTCAGTCAACAATGGTAGTAAAATGACGTCATTAAAGTTGGAAAATAAAGATTTTTGGTATACCCGGTAATCTCTAAAACTATAAGTCAAATTTGAATTATTCTTTTTGTATTGAATAGAGTATTCATAAAAGAATAAAATGAGCTAAAAACATCACGCTGCAACCCTTAGGAGCGAGACAATTGTCATAAATGAAAGGGAAATTGCAGGGCTAGTGAGTATGTGAAGAACGTTTGTTATATTATCGAAAGGTCTACTTTTACACTTATAGTATTAGTTCGCATCGAAAGCTGAAACATTGTAATTTATGTCTCATAAATTCGTTACGTAATCGGTAGACAACCATCAATGTAACATTTTCGAATTGTACTGACACATGGTACTGCAATAATCAATATTCTGATAGCATTCTTTTTGCCCACACCAACCGATAGCTAACATAATAATATGAGTCTTGTCGTGAGTACTTGATATATGATTTCGAATTTGTCCAAAACGCTCACTAAACAGCAAGTGATGATTACACCCAAATTTGATATTAATATTACATATACATATACTGTTCGCAAAGTCTCATAACTTATGTTAATATAATGAAGCTAAGGAGTTTTGTTGCTGGTTTGTTTGTTTAAACCGGCTAATCTCTGAAACTTCGTGTTTAATTAAATGAAAACTATATTATAAAACTTATTATAAGATTTTTTATACTGGAACAATTGCTATAAATCATGCAAATTTATCATTTACTGCTAAACCAGAAGTCGTGGGTTTGAGTCCCACCCAGGACAAGTATTTGTGTGATGGTCATGATCATTAGTTCTCTATCTGTGTTGGACGACCATTTTTAGGAACGGGATCGAGCACATACGGTTATAATGTAGTACGGGTACTCGACAGTAACAATAGGGTTTCTCCGGGACGATGACATGTCCGACAAGTGTCAATCGTGCCATCCTTCAGGATATGTGTCCAACCAATAGTTGTTCGTCATAACAACTTCATCTATAATATTTTATTGTTAAATGTTTCAACTTAGCTGGCTGTTGCCTCCGCTCGCTGATCGCTGTTGTTGTGACATTGAAAAACGATATTGTAAAATCTTTTAGAAAAAATCGAGGTATACGTAGCGTCTCTCCATTTTACAAACTTTTTTCTTGTTATCTTCTGGATTTATGTACGTCGCATAGACTAAGCGTAAAGAAAATTTATTATTATTAAAATGAATCCGTATATTATACCTTAATGACTATCGCTCGTTTACATCACTACTGTGTATCCAATTCTTAGAATATAGCTGGCAAACTATATTAAAGTCCCTTCCTGCTGATGTAAGTCAATTTTATTCTTTTATGTTATGATCCAATTCTAACCACTGTATTTGATATGTATGTTTGACGTTTGTACTGTGTTTTCTGCATTTAAAAGTGTTCACTGGACTGTACAAGTACTGTAGAAGCTAATGGTTTTGAATAATTAAATTCAGAATATTTTTTGACAATGGCACAATGAGAGTTCACGTTTTAATTTTACTTTGATTTTTACAGTTGGCTTTTTCAAGTAAGTAATATTCGTGCATTTAGGTATCTTTTTCCTTTCCTCTAAATTTATATTTTGTGTTTGGGTATTGGCACATATAAGACTATGACGTTAATAATTTACTATGCTGTATATTTTTATTACTGTATGTATTCGCTTCCCGAATCATACTTGAGATCAAATAACTTGATTCGCTTCCGCAGTAAAATAATTGACTGTCCGTCTAGATTTGTGCTCTTTAACGTGGTAAACAAGCATCCTGCTTCTTAGCCTCATCTAGAGAACAAAGACAATTACCAAAACCACTTCCTGCACATATATACATATTGAACTTGAAAAATGTTAACCCAGATGTCGTATAAATCGGACACGCCGCTGCTATAGCGGTGAAGACCCGAAGAGTGGCTGTAGAGAAAACATGGAGCCGTTACTTTCCGGATGATACAGGTGCTTTCTGGACACGTGTAAAAGGCAAGCAACTGTGCCAAGTCGGCTTTGGGCCGACGTGACGATACGATGACTTTAATTTTATATTGTCTAAAATCCAATGGTCATGTAACAAGAAAATAAAATCACACACTCACATTGTTTGTACATATAGTATAGATGTATAAAATGAAACTGCTAAACAAAGAAATCTTGTCCTTATTTTTCAGAACTAATTGAATTTTATCTGCGTTCAATTACCTTTTTAATATTATTTCCGACCTTTGTTTTACGTCTTTATTCTCATTTGAACATTACACTTTGTACCGCATTTCGTAGATTATTTGTACAAGGAATATACTTTTTATTCAATAAATTGATAGTTTGTCGATGTGTAAAGGATTCAAAATTTTAATTTAATAATATTTATATTTTGCATGTTTAACTAAATTACGCGACGGTAACAAAATTAAGCTAAGATTTAAAAAAAGGTAATTAAAACTAAAGGACAAATCTGAACCTTGAATTCAAATCCGAACAAATCGTTAATTAGATAAGTAAATATACAACATTAAAAATGTGTATTTATATTCGATAAACTTGTAATTAGGCGGACATCGGACATGAATCCACAGAAACCTGAAATCTTCATTAGATTGTCTGTCCACCTTGTTAGTCGACTTACAAGCCGTCATTTCATAAAAAAATCTACAAAGCAATACTAATTTTCGTATTCTGTACTATCACGCAAATGATATCATCGATTTCTTCCAAAATAAAAATGTTGAAACCCTGTTTCTCGATAACGAATGTCAAATCTTACCAAGGACTTGAATTGCGTTAATCCTGTCAAAAAACTACTGTACACTGATATTTACTTAGCTTATACAAAGTATAAAGAGTAAAGCAAATAATTGTTAATAAAAAATAAGTACCTACGTGAAGAGTTAATGAAATCTAGAACCAACAAAATAAATACGCGATGATTGCGTTATGTACTTAATAGGAGGTTCAATGTTCTATTCAAACAACACAATAAAAATATTACATTTAGCAAAGAAGCCTTCGTATGTCCAAAGTCCAAAGCCTCGTGCTTAATCGATCATTGTACGGACTTTGTACTGGAGGCTTATGAAATCAGATTTGTGTATGAGTAATGAATTATGATACTCAATGTTACTAAACACTTAATTAAACATATTTAATAGTTTAGTAGTTAGTACTTGGATTAAAGCTCGCTTCCAAAATGTAAAAAAGAAAATGTTTGTTCTGCTGATTAGTTTCTAAAAACCCTAACACTATCTTCAATAATATTGTTATTCGTACGTATTCGTTATCTTAAAAAAATAAATAACAAATAAACTACTTTCGGTAGATAGCGATTAAAGGTGCATAGCAAAACTTTTTGAACCGAGAACATAAATTATATAGAATTCAAACTTTGCCTTTATATTATTAAATTGCCTTGATATTAAAAAAAAGAAGACGAAGAGATTTGACGTTTGAGAGGCATGTCATCAGTAGTGTGTGTTTACATATTCATTAATTTAAAAAATATTTTCTAAAACAAACTTTTACAATCAGAGTCAGGCCATGTATATCATGAAGATACATATTGCCATCAGTACTGAAGATGTATGCAAAATTTCAGATCAATGTTACACCGGGAAATAGGTCAAATTTAACGTGAATCATTTCACCTGAACATACATACAAATATTGCAAATTAAATAAAAGCTTGTAAAAATTGAAGTCTCACTTCATACATCACCTCGACATACTAACTAAGATTCTTAGATCCCATATACTTTCTCTTGATGTTATGAAGTCGCAGCGCCCCGAGGTTGCGATAAACAAATATTGTCGACCTCCGCTTACAACTGCGTAAATGCACCTCAAGTATTTCCGCCACTAGTGTCATTAATTTGACTTATAAGCTACACTTATGAGCTTATCAAAGCCGTTCTTATCGACATCTCGAGTGCCTACTGCGAGGTGTTTTACTTATTTGAGAATCAAAGGAGTGACACAATGATACAGTCACGGCTGTACGAAGTACTGAACTGAAGGGGTACGCAGAAGCCTAAATACCGCTTACATTTTGCCGAAAATTTAGTCCATTTTACGTTATAGGGGGCAAGCCTATTGCCGCCATGAGGGTCACCGTGCTGCATTGACTCCACTTATTACTTTTCATCAGGCAAAGATGAGTCACTATGGTAGGCTAATATATATAAAAAAAACGTATAGCGTGAGCCTCTGAAGGTGTTGGTCGAAGCTCTTAGCAATCAACCCGTAGCCGGATACGAGTATCACTATCGGTACAATAATTGCCGTATCCACATCCCACATGTCGACAACCTCATGAGCCAAATCTAAATATTGTATTTGTTTATCTTTTTCACCTTTATTATTATTATATAAATATGTCTACCTTCATAAAATAAATTTAAATTAATATTTATAGTCATTCAAAACAGTAGAAAAGTAAACTTAGTCAAAGATCTGACAATAAGAGATAGAGGGCTCGGACCTCCCAGTTAGCTGTATATATATAGTATTAGCTGTATACATAACAGTGTAACTTACTGTTATGCGAACACGACGTCCTCAAGCATATTTCTTACTCTTTCCACTCCAATGGTATAACCACTTTCTTTCCACTGCCTTCACTATATTTCTCTTTTAAAATATTTCCCATTTTCCCATATTTTATTACTAAATGTTTTTTTATGGGAATTGGGGCACACGAGCAATTAGAGAGGCGCGAGTGCTTTGCCGGCCTTAAAGTGCCCAGTTGACTGCTTACTTAAATGACATGATAAATTCTAATGTGCAAAATGGGAATGTTTTAAACACCTCTGCCTATCCTTTCGGGAATACAGGCGTTTGGTTAGGTAAGATTACCACCACCGTTAGACCTTTCGCATTTATATAAATATTTAATAAAATAATTATGAACTGAGTCAATGACTCTACAAGAGGCATAAACTAACTGGGGTGATAAGTAAGTAGACTTTGGTCTAGCAATTAGTGACTCTGACTGCTGAACCGGAGGTCGTAGGTTCGATTCATTTACGGGACAAAAAAAAATGTCATCCACAAAATATTTAGTCTGGGTTTTTTTATGTGCGTGTTCTCTTTTGCCAGGTGTTTTTTTAAAAAAAACACAACGTTATCCTCCTTACTCAACATTCTATTCGTGAATCACTCCCAACAGACGTATAACCTTATTTTCTGTTCATAGAGACGGAATTTTAGCAAACATTTATATTTAAATGTCAGGCTACTTTACGGCCATTGGTATTCACCAAGAGTACCTATATAAACTTTTATTAACTGCGCATACGAACAAAGAATATAATGAAACGAGGAGTATATCTGCGCATATGTATTATTACGGTACACGGTATTTATAAGTTAATTAGCTGTTCCCCGCAGATTAACCTGCGCTTATGGCAACTACTCCGCTCCCAAGGGTCACAGATTAATGTTATATAGTAGCTAGTATAGACAAAAAGCAGACTATCGAAGTGTCAAAAATTAACGACAAAAGGAACCTTAGGACTACGGACCTAATGTTAGGGTTAATGGATTTGGAGTACACCATGGCAGTGTACTGGGACCGTTGGTATTTTATTGTGTATCAATGATCTTAGTGATGAGGTCATTAATAATGATTGTATTTTATTTGCTAATATGATTTATTTTATTATATCTAGTTTGTTTAAAACATTAAAACATATAATAAAAACGTAAATGATTCTGTAAAGTGTATAATAAACTGGCTAGAATATTGCCTAGCCATTTTAAAGTAAATTTAAACGTAAAATAATTTGAATGGAAATTTATCTAAAGAATTGTATTCAATGTAATGCGGTAACTAATTAAAAAAACTGCCATTACTTATAATTAACATAAACATGTGTAATAATTTATCATGTATATGACTTAAAAGAAACTTTATTATTTCTTCCATGTTATTTCTGTGTTCTCTTCTTACCTTAGACAAGTATTGAAATTCGAAAACGCACTTGGAAAAAGTGTGCAAAAAAAAACTGTTTTTTTATGTGCTCTATAAACTTCTAGAAACATCCAACAAGGATAACATACTATCCACCTATTAGGGATATGTTTCCTCAATATTAAGTTATGGACTAATATTATGCGGTAACTCCACTGACACTAGAAGAGCATTTCTTGCACAAAAAAGTGTATTAGAGCGATTGCTGGTATACCACCGTTGCAGTCATGAAACCACTGTTTAAGGAGTTTAGTGTACTTACACTGGCCTAGATGTACATTCTAGAAGCAGCCTATTTTGTTAAAACGCATAATAATTTATTTAAAGCGGCAAAGGATATTCTTTTAGAAACACTCGGAATCCAGATATAATTGTTTTACCCAAGACACCAAAAACATTTATCTACCAGAACATTTTTAATAGCATACCAACTTTTTGAAAGAAATTCCTATTGGAAAAATTAAAAAAGATTAAACCTTTGGCTACCAGAAAGAAGTAGATTAGAAATAATTAATATAAAAAAAGTATTATTAGATGTTTGAAATATATGCTAGTATATATTTATAGCAATGAAAGTACTACTAATTCCCTCTCTGATCATTTATTTAAATATTGTATCTCTGTAATAGTATAAATCAATAATATGAATTAATTATAGTACAGTCATTAAAATATGTGTATAAGTAATTGAATTAGTTGAATGTTCAATTGTTTTTATTTTAATTAAGCCAACATTATAATATAGCGTGCCTTTAAGGTAGAAATGGAGGACTTAACATATTATATTTATTAAAACCTAATGTACCCATATGACGCAAATAAATAAATTTGAATTCCTGGGTTCTTAAATAAGTGCAAAAATATCAACAGTGCACCCTGTTACGATGATCTGTATGAACTATAATTCATTTCTTTTCTCATTAAGATTACTGCAGAATAACAAATAAAGCAATCACATACATAATGTACATTGACGCCTGTATCCGCAAAGGGGTAGGCACAAGCGTCTCAAATGCCCACATTTTACAAGAGGGCAAGCCTATTACCGTCATTTATTTACTATCCGATAGATAATATGCAGTCCAATCTCTTATTTGCCTTTTCCCACATTCAAGGGAAGAAATGGAGAGGCCCCATTGTACTACACCGATAACCACAGGCAGATAGAGAGAGGCCAGCAATTTATTGAAGAACGCATTGATTGTAATGATAATAGTATCTAGTATCTAACACTTTGTACCGCTTCCAGAAATAATGAACAAGATAAGGCGCTTATAAAAGTCGATGAATAAAAACGTAACATCTCGGTGACGATATTGTTGCACAATTATTGCTTTACCACATGATTTGTTACAAAGTGCCGACATTTTCCTCTATAATCTTTCTAGTTCGAGGAAATAGTGAACAAATATTAAAGTAAACTATATTTAATATTTTATACACGCTTACGCAGTTTAGTTATACCGTCATCAGGTCAGGAACTGATCACAAAAATGTGTACCTACACTAATTATTTACTAAGATTTGTTTAAACTATAGCTGAGATATCACACTTGTCTGCTTATAGTCAATATTATGGTATGTATAAATTATAAGCAACTCAAGAAAAATCTAATGACCTCCTTATTTTAAAACGTCAGCTATGTTTAAAAGTGGTTTGCGATGTATAAAATTTAATATTATGTAACTGAAATAACTGGTTAAATTGCCTACGGTGTAATCGTTATTGATATTTAGCACAAATAACGGGTTTAGGCAAAACAAGTCTAAGACAAATAAATTCTTAACATAATACAATTATAATAATAGAAAGAAGCTTATAGACATAATATGGATCAACTGAAACAAAAATCAAAACTTTATGTATTGAACACTCGTGAATCGTGGTTCGCTTATTTATATTTCTCTACCCTTCAAGAAGTTTTTTACATATACAAGACATATAGTACATACATTCACGCCTGTGTTCCCGAAAGCCTGATGTATTTATAAAAGACTTTATCTTTCTATATTATAATTTAGTCCCATTTACGTAATTAGGGCAAGGCTACTGCAGCCATCCGGGTACTTTTGGAAATTAGATTGGAAAATTTGGAGTATATTGCCAGCAAAAGGAGGATAAATGGGGAGAGAAAGGGATATTGCTTATGTAGATGGTTTTGGGAGTATAAGCAATAGTATCTATCGGCAAGTCAGGGACGCATAGCTATTATTAGAACTGGCTGGTACCAGGAAATCCAAGCCTTTTGATAGTTTTTTTATTGTAATTTGACTATGATTAATATTACAAAATGATGACTTAAATTTTAAAATTACTTTTAAAAGGTATGTCCTTGTTAGCTAGTCATGTCATTGTCCTGTAGTAAAATACATAAATTTGGCCTATATTGTGACTATTTACTGCTATATAGTGCGAGTTCTTTAAGGTTATCTGTAATCTGTAATAAATCGCAACCTGCGATAAGACCGCCCATTGTACACTGTGACGGCTTTTTGTACTCTACTAACTGTTTATACATATTCATATAATGTTTGATTTGCAATGAAGAGTATCTATATATCTAAGTGGCAGTTCACCAGATCTATGTGGCAGGGGAGAATGCGATTGTGAACGTAGATACAAAGTATTGCTCGTATTAGGGATTACCTCATACACGCAAATCTGTTTGATTACGAAAAAGATGTGACGAACATATATATTTTTGTTTTGTAGCCGAAGGCTCGAGACGAAACAAATAGGAGAATTGACGTCAAACGTAGTGTACATATTTTGTGCAGATCACAATATTTGTTTTTTGTTCTAAGTTTGTCATCGTCACGTTTATATTTTTGTATGTATGTAGCAAGGAACAGACATTTTAGAGGTACTTACTTATTAGTATTTTATCTGCTATATATAGAGAGGGTATATTAGCCATCTATGTTATATATAGATTCATAGACATTTAAAATCATCGTCGAATAATATTTTAATAAAATAAATAGTCAATTTATGTTTTACTTGTGTATAATTGATTTAGGTAACTAAAGAGTTAAAAATGTTTAATTCTTCTTAAAAAAAATCGATTTCCTTATGTTAATTTAAAATAAAACCAGTTATGATAGCATAAGAGACTACACACACAAGCTATCCGAAAATTACTGCTGTGGAATTTAAAACGAGTATTAGAATAGTGCAATAGAATATGTATCAGTAATTTAGACCACAATTTGCCAGTGGTAGAGCCATGCTTAGGCACGAATGGGCCGGCTCGACCGGTGCGATACCACGGCCTCACAGAAAACCGGTTGTGAAGTAACGCTTGCGTTGCATTTCCCCGAATTGAGTGAGGTTTCCGGAGGCCCAATTCCCCCTCCCCCCTTTTCTCTCCCCTCGTCTCCTTTCTCCTTTTTTCCGTCTCCTCATCCCTCCTCTCTTCTTTCCGCTCCCTGCATCCCCAATCCCTCATCATCTTCAAAGGCGGGCAGCGCACTTGCGACTCTTGAGTTGCAAGTGTCCATGGACGGCGGTGTCATTTACCATCAGGTGACCCGTCTGTTCGTCTGACCCCCTATAGTATAAAAAAAAAAAAATTAGCGAGTAATTCGATAAAAACAAAACATAATACTACTAATTATTATTCAATGAATACTGCGCTTATGTTTAACTAATTATCTTATAAGCGTCGTTTGTAAGCGTTATTATACTCTGATTGTTGTGGTTGGCCTTCCCCGAAACACATAAACCATACAACTATAGAATCTACAATGACTATAAACAACACTCGCGAAAATCATTATTAAATTCCGATTTTGTATAATATTTGCTTTGTGTCAAAGTCGATCAGTTTTTGCGACTATTATGAACGTTTTTGCGACTACTTCCCGTGACAATAAGCAATAAAAACTCGCAGCATAATACTGTTTTACATGAAAACGAGATAAAAAAAATAGAGGATAGTCTCAGTCTCGTAGAAAGGGATGCGGTAATTGGTTTTAAAGACACTATTGTTACATTACTCTAGTAACCTAAATACTAGAATTTAGGTCATAGGATCAGGTAAGTACACGTAGATGTACAGATATAGCACGAGATCGAAACATTTTCATTGCTAGTCAAAATTAAATTAAACTATGTTAACTACTAGCTTGTGATCGAAATTAACTCTGTAATAAGAGACTGTTACAAAAGCCACTCTTTAAAATAAATATAAGAATCATTTCTTTATTGTTTTTGAATGTTTTTTTTATGTTTTCTTTTCTTTAACCAATACATCTATTCAGTTACGGGTATAGCACGTAGCCCTAAGATAGACTGGGAGAAAATACCTATGCCATTAAGTCCGCCATTAGGCAATAATATTTAGTTTTTTAATATATTTTTTTTATTATAAAAAAGGATTTGTAAATATTGTTATTATAGTCACAATGCATGGCACTGTGTACCTATCATACTGCACTGCAGTGTATTAAAAACAAACAGTTTAAATATTGTTGACATATGTATAAAGAACCAAACAAACTTAAATCTTTGATTAATTGCAGCTACAATGCTATTGATAAATTATCCTTTAAAACAATTCTAACACAGCTCACATAGTGATCAATGAAACTATGCAACACGATATAAGGAACAGTGGGTGCGCCCGAGGGCCGGTGGTGGCGTAACCAATGCTGCGTCGCATCGTCCACACGCGAAGGCCTCTCCCCTCCATTCAGTAGACACAATATGTGGAAGTTGTACGAAGATGTTTGTTTGTAAATAAACGTTCCTTAATTTTTGTAGTGACATTGATCATTGACATGCACAATGTGCGCCGGTACGTACTTAAACCTACAATGTATGTACGTGTAGAGGTGTTTTGCGAAAGGAATGCGGAGTATTTCTAAGTTAAGGTGCTGTTTTATTTGCCTTCGATATTGCTATGTCATATGAATATCAATTTCTTAATAAAATTAAAAAAAATAATAGAGATATAAAGCCCTTTTTATGGTTTTACTGAACCGTTCAATTTGCAATATAGGTACTCGTGTTCGAATTAAAAAAATACGATAATAATGGTTCCTCATTTTTAGTCTCCTAAAAAAGAGGGGGTTCTGAAATCGATTAATTTTTGTGTATACGCTACGCGATATAAATCTTGCTCTTTGTCAACCGGTTTCCAGAGGCCTAACTTAGGCCTCCGGAAACCTTACAAATTTCGGGGAAATGCAACGCAAGCGTTACAATTAGCTTTAGAACTACCGTCAAGTTATAAATAAAATATTAAGCATTATTTTTAGCAGACCATACGTCGTCGTACGTCATACGACGTAGAATGAGAAAATATTTTTATTAATAGACTGACAGAGCAAGCATATTATACCAACAATAACAAATATAAAGACACAAAACTACAGACCAGACATACTATATATCTGACGACTACATAGTTATATCTAAATACCTAATACGATAATAGTTTAAGGTAGCTCATTTGTAAACAAGTTAAAATAAAATAAAATAATAGCAGACCTTTACACATAGTAGACGTGTAAATCGGGACTCAATCGCGATAATATTGATAAGGTACCATACCTTTTACTTTTCCCGAAGTTTCAAATCCAGAGAGCTCGGCTTCGGGAACTACCCGCTCTTGCTCTTCATCTTTTTTTTTAACACCGTGTTGTTACTTTGGCACACTACAATTTCGACGTATGCTTGAAATTTCAAGTAGCATGTACATGATAACGATAGCATTTGCTGATGGAAGCATTTCTGATAAAGAAAATAAGATACCTATATTTTCGGTTGAACATTTATATATATGATAGATATGTTGGACATAGTTGTACGCATGGGAATCGATTAAGTCCCGATCCACACTTCCATTACGATATATATATTTTTTTTGTAATAGTAATACACTACTGGTATTGCTCTGCAGTTCCACATTCGAAATTCATTTTTCAAGGCAACAGAGTTTAACGCATGAAAAGACAGTAATCCAGTGGCTCAAGAACGTAGTAGTAGATCGATCTATAAGAGTATACAAAAGACGATATCTCATTTTTAGACCAAAAATAACACTTTGTACAGTTACGTCACTTGTCCTGTGAATCGGTGTGCTATTGATTTAATTTAAAAATACAAATAAATAAATAGCAACCGGAAACTGGAAACAAACGTTTTTCAAAGCTAATTGATCACTAAAAATATTGGGAACTTAGACAATCAACATTGTTTGCGGCATCAGCTATTAGGAATAGTTAATAGGTAAAATATATATGTGTGTTTTAGGAATCAGAAGAAAGACCTCATTTAGGAATAATGTTGCAGGGTTGGTTTTTTAGCGGACTCTGGTCCGGAAACCGCTCCAACATAACCTGAATAATTCCTGAAACTCCAAGTACTGATGTAGTACCTGCTAAAAGTGCTAAGCTGTATGTGTACGTTGTTTCCTGGCTGCTTAATGAGCTTAATCATAGAATATTGCAGCACTATCCTCATTCGTCACGTGAAAGAAAAGTAAATGTGATCTTGGCTTAACTTGACAGGGGTAATAAGAAGATGGCTTTATTTATTGCCACTGGGTACGTAGAATGTAGTTTTCTCGACATGTTTCTTATATGTTATAACTAAACATTCATTTTACGAGGTTTACAGTTTCTCTAAAATTATGAGCGATCGATTGTACTGAGCTAAATTATTTGATAAATCAACATACCAAACAAAAATACCTACCTCGTAAGTTTGAAACACGGAGTCGTTATGGTTATGGTTAAGGTTTTCATTTTATTAGCTTTAGGGTAATCACGTGTATGTACTAGGTATATTATCTATATTAATTAAGTAACAGTATGCTGACCGTAGTTTAGAAGAGAACATTACGAAAACCTTAACGTATTATTGTTTGTTTGCTGAGTGCTTGTGTTGGTGACGTGAAATAAAAAAATCATTACACACATCACGTCTGTCACCCTTTATTATAAAAAAAAATATCGTATCGTATCGAGATATCGCACCGGTCGAGCCGACCAATTCGTGCCATGGCTCTTTCACTATAAACATATAAAAATAAATCATAAAATATAATAATTTTACGAATAGATTATATTGTTGCAGTGGAAATATTTTGATTACCATTATTTTTACGTGAATCGTCAGTTTAATGTCAATCGGTCCGTTTTGCAATCACGAACCTCACTTGAAACCGTTTGACATACATTTAGTCAGTAATAGACGATCAAACACAATATTTGCAATGTACATAATTAAGTAAGTAATTATAATTTGGTCCAACTACAAGGCCAATTGGGCTAAATTAAACATGAAAAAATTTGGTATAATTATTTAAAGGTGGCATGGGTAAGAAAGGAAAGCAATTTAAGGAAAGGCATATTGCTCATACAACCATTGCTTATACCCCCAATGCACTCGGCATTAGCTCGAACAGGTCAAGGTCGCATACCTATAACTCGAACTGGAATAATATATAAGAAATGTAAGTGTTAAGAAATTTTAGTGTTTCAAATTTATTTCCCTTCTATGATATCAATAGATAGTACTATTTTATCAAGGTATTAAAAACGTATCAAAACCGGTTATTAAAGTTAAAGCGACTCGTAACTTTCCGTTTCTAGAACACAGTGAGGTACGGAATCGACGTCAATGTAATTATTTTTAATAGCTTTTATACATGCAAATGAATTGGAATAAAAATGTTTTGTTTATATATCAACAAATCACTGATAACGTAATAACTAATATTATTAACATAGTTATGTTGTTAACATACACATACATACGCTCACCCCTATATCCCCATAAGGAGTAGGTAGAGGTGTATTAAACACGCACGTTTCGCTAATTCAAACTTGGTCCCACTAACGTAATGGGGGGCAAGCCTATTGCCATCAACCGAGCTCTATATAGCTTTATACATACTGTGTCATGTAAAACAGTCCGATGATCCCTTTTATGACACCGATGGGAATGGTCTCTATGGCTACTCTACCGATAACCACACGGCTAATGTTGTTAAGTCAACATTTTATTAGTAATTGTTAATTTGAAAATGGTAATACTTGATGCTTGTACAATATTTCAAATGGTCTCAATGAAACTTCGTCTATAGTTACAATAAGTATACTTTTATTCTGACATAAAATATTGCGTTGACCATATGAGCATCATGTAACAAACTATAGCGTGATTCAGAACCAATGGTACAACGCCTTCTAGTTATAAATTCTGAACTAAATTGACTGCACGGATGGCGTTGCGTTTGTTGTTTAAGTGGTCACCTCGCCATACTGTATACATATATATACAGCCTCGCCGAGTGTTGTGGGTTCGATCCCCGCACGGGACAACAGTTTGTGTAATCCTCAAATTGTTGTTCTGAGTCTGGGTGTTCTTTGTGTCCGTTGTTTGAATGTTTGTAAAGACCCCCGCGACACAGGAATTAATCCTAGTGCGGGAGTTGTCTTTTTAAAAAAAAAAAAAAAGATAAAAAAAACTTTACATTTGCAACTTGTACAATGCTTGAAATTAATACTTGAAAAATATAGTCATAGTAAGTACCCTATGCTTTGACCAAAATAAATTATATTGAAATTGTGTACATGTTGTTTTTGTTAATGTACAACAAACACGGTAAACGCGTGTAGGTACAATAATCGAAAATTATAAATTAATTTTAATTTGTCTGTATTTGAATTTCTGATCAACAAATTTGTAGCTGATAATATTATGCGGTCAATATTTAAATATCAATATGCAGTTAGAATAATTCACTTAAAAAAAGTAGACCGACGACATAAAATTGAAGACTTATATGGCTTTCTCATCGATGCCATTGTCGGAACCTAACCAAACTCTCATCTAACTGCCCCTGAAATACATATTTTCCAATAAAAAAGAATCATCGAAATCCATAGACGTGATATTGAGTTATTCGTCCATTTGTCGCGCACATACTTAATGCAAAGGCTTATATGGTTTTCTCGTGGATGCCATTGTTAGAACTGGACCAAATTGAAACGGGACCACACTGTAAGCACCAGCTTTGAAAAAAATTGGTTCACCCAGTCGAAAATTCTGAGGTAAAAAACATAAAAAAATACACCCCAATTTTCCCAAGTCGGTTAAAAAATGCTTGAACCACATAAATAAGCTTGTAGTAAATAATAGATATTTTAAGTTACGTAAAAAAAATCATTAATTCAATCTCAAAATTATAAGTTATGGTATCTGGACTTTTATTTTAACTACTTCTTATTATTAGGACTTATTAGAATAATTTATTGGTTCACTTTGTGCAGTGTTGTTGTAGTCAGTTGTGAGCTCCTATAGTAGACAAGCTTTCACTTGTTGTGTGCAACCCACTAATAGTATAACTTATGTATAAGTTTGTACAATATTTGTTAAGGTATATACGTACATTTGGAACACAACAATTCGTACCTACGTATCTTTAGTGCGTCCTTAAGCAGACGACAGGGTCAGGTTAGTAGGTCACGGCTTAGTATAAATACTTATGTGCATACAATTATATTACAATGAATTCATGAAGCCAAAGTCAAAAATTATACTTTGACGGTCAAACACTTTCGCTCACAGACCAGCCTTCAGTTTTACGATGTCACAGATGATAATTATAAAGTCATGTTATATGAACTTGATTGCTTTTTATACATATTTTAAGTTTAGACGGCGTGTAGTAAAATCAAATATTCTTCTTAAATACTTTGTGAATCGTCCCCATCTACATGTTCATTTCGTTAGCGTCTTACCTGAAGAATAAAATAAGAATATACCCATTCCCTTATTTCTAATAAAATTGACCGCCACACTGTAAGCCGGTTACGTTTCACTACTCATACAAAATTATCGTCTTTTTTATTTTATAGATGGACAGACAAACAGACGGGTCATCTGTAATTGACAACTGCCGCTAATGGACGCTTAGTGTTTATAATTAATTTATTATTTGCAAACAGCTGTATATAAGTAATTAGGCGTTGCACTAAATTTGTGATTACGTTTTTCAAAGTTATTTTGTTTTCATGGAATCCGTTTTTATAATTTTATTTAAACTTTACTGAGCAAAAACGATGTTACTTATAACTTAATTTGACCTCCACTGGTCTTTCTCATCAGTTATATTTGTTGAGTTTGCAGCTTGAATCTTCAAAATGAATCACTACAACCACCTAATTACAAAAATACATTCTACTGGCAAGGAACTTCTAGAGAGTTCTCAAAGTCACTTTAAACTAGTTTCGCTGCAATTGAGAAGACCACTTATTGCCGCGTTTATTGACACGAATGATGTGTAGTCTGTCGCCCGCATCGAGTCATACGATGCACACAAAGATCCTCATGCCACATCCCTATTAGTAGTGCTGTAATGGTTACTTCCAACAGGCACAATACCCGTTCCCTTGTGCTCCAGTTTTTGCTTTAACTCTCTCTAGAACGTTCGATATTTGAATTTTGCGGCATGGTATTCGTGGAATCAAACAATGTTTATGCTCCAGGTTCTACTTAGCAAATTAACATCTAGAAACGTTGAATAAGAGGTGTATACGCAATAGACAATTTTGCTGGTTGGTTCATTAGGCGAACGATTAGGTTTTAAACATAAACACTAGTTACAATGTTAAAAACAATTATTTCATAGCAATATGGGGGTAGAACAGGTTTGCAAGTCTTTACCAATTAACTATGCAAGTGGCAAAGAGTAATTAAATATAATGACAAGTTGGATTGTTACAACAAATCGTTGTTGTTAAAATCGGTGTACCCCTGCGATGTACCTAGTTTAATGGGTGTGTGTAAGGGAGCACATACACTTTTCGAATCGGATACGTTTTTGGTATAATTATTTTTTGTGTATTTGTTCTGTAGAAATCCCCCACGTCGTTTCGAGTTCGGAGTTGGAATACATGAGTTTGTATGCCGGACTCGAACCGACTAAAACCACACAGTATTTCGTCATGGTGTCTTCTGGCCGGGGCCTCAGGCGCACTCTAGAAGGGAAATCCCTGAAAACCCCCGCCAGACTTAGCCACCTGTTGAGCAAGGTGACCCCGCTATGGTGTAGCCCGGATAGTTAAACACAAAATAATTATTTTGTGCTAAAACTATAGGTTTAGATAATAAAACGCAATCCTGCATTTTTCTTTATTTAAGGTAATAAAGCAATACAGCACGTTTTGCAGCACCGTGTTGGATTATCGAATAGGTCGGATTACAGAGTACTGCTGCAAACTCTTTATAGTCAGGCACATTTTGAAAATAAGTACTTATTAAGTCTGGCAAATTAAATATCTCCTAATAAAATTGTAACATTAAATCTATATTGTATCCCAATCCCAGAATTTACTAATTTCATTATAAAAATTGTTATTACTATAAAAATAGCGTCATTAATTATCCGTTATAAAAAAGTGCTTAACTGGGATTGCGCAAACACATTATAATATATTTAAAAATGACTTTAATGACTTAACTCTATCATAGGTATGTCAGATTAGACAGGGGTCGCATTACCGTAGGTCTACAATATAATGTTGAAACGTCAATATCTAACATGAGTAGACTTATTGCATAGATTTTGAAAGAATTGATCTCGTAAGATCCAAATAAGAAACACTTATTGTTACAGCATAGACATAACGACTTACAACTAAAAAAAATCTATGCACAACATATTATATTAATTTTAATAATAATATTTTGCAAGGTGTCTAAATTTGATGATACCTGGAAAAAACAATTTTATCTTCAACTGGATTTAAAGAAAGAATGAAAGAAGAAAAAACAACTTTGTGAGACACTCTTAGAAATAGACTTGGATAGAGCAGTAATAACTTGACCAGTGGTACCTAAAAAAAGTCCTGGACGACAATGACGAGCCTTGACAGAGGCGTCCGGATATTCGCCTGACCCTGTGGTACCTTACCACTTGTCACTTCATCAGTAATTAGCTATTGTTATAATTGCGATCCATTGGTGCATTGTTAGATGACCCCGGTTCGGGTTCATGACAGTGTACACTCGCTTTAAGCAGTTTTATCTATGTTAGTGGACATCGTACGATCTGGCGCGATATTACATCACATGATTCACAAGTTTCCTGTTACAAAATGTGCATTGTGTATGCTCGACACAATACATCTTTGTAGTACTATGACTTTGAACTTGGTATTTTTATTGGCATATGTTTGTTGTAATGTTTTCGTTATTTAAGTCTTCATTTATAAAATGATATTTTCTCAAATTACGCAGTCAAGAACAGAAATTTCTTGGTGCTTCATAAAATTAATAATATAATACTAAAGATACTATTATGTTGATCTTAATTGACTGCCGGTCGATACTGACTTATAAATGGACTATAATAACTTCTGGACATGGAAAGGATTCGAACCACTTAGAACCCAAACTAAGACCAATAATTTTGTGATGAACACGATCATATTTTTGTGCTGGGTGTAATATATCTTTACTATGTACTTATTTAGAATTAAATAAGTATGGTTATCAGCTGTCTGGTTGCCTTAGTTTGGGGTAAGGCAGTCGTATGTAAGAGTGTGTTGTGTTTTGATCACCGGTAGAGGTTACATTAGTAATACCGAAACTATTTATAAAACATACATTGTAAAGGTGACTTTTGGCTAGGTGATTCCCATGACGGATGTCCTCACAAAAGAGACATTAGCGGATTCATTGATGGAACATTTTACAAATATAACAATGACACTTTGATGATTGAAGTGATAATATTAGATTTTCACACAACTGGATTTTCCGTCAACTTAGACTATTAGGACTCATTTGCAAGTTTTTTTGTCTGTTTTGGTCGATGACCCAAACATTGACTAAAAAATGTACGATGTATGTCTAAAAACAAACGGCTTCTATGACGGTGAAGCATGTAAGGAACAGCCGATTTCTATTTTAATTGGAGTTGCTTGAATTGTGGAAACTTCTATTATATATAAATCCCCCTAGTAAGTACCGCAGGGTCGTGGAGGGTTAACTTATTATAGACATTTGTGACGTGTATTTTATTTTGTATGAAAATAAGAGTAAGAAATTAGTCAGAGACCTTTTTGGATAAAACTGTGCGTAATATAAGTATTTTTAAGCATTAAGAATATTCCTGTGTCGCGAGAAGTTTCACAAGCAAAGTATGTATTTATCTGATTGTCCAGTAACATTGCAGTCGGTTGCAACCCACAAGACTCGAAACGGCATATAATACATAGCTGAACTCTTTATTGTAGAACCAGATAAAATATTTGACTTAGTTCCGAGGGTACCACTGAAATCATTATACCTATTATTATTATCAACTCCAACTCCCTGCTTTACTATACTAGTAGCAATTTTAGGTGGTACTAGCGTATAAATATGTATATAGCCCCTTTGCTCTTAGTCTTACATTTTTACAACAACACGTCGTATGTTGCCTAATTTATGAAATTTTAATTATAGGTTTCATCATTATACGGTGTCAAGTAAGGTGAATTAGGTTAGGAGTTGATCGCGTATACTTCATTGTGGAGGGCATCAAATATCAGACCACGGTCCGGAGCTGGACCGCCGATCCACATATCTTTACTCTGAAACAGGTTACCTTATCTAAAACTGTCGTCGCTTCAGACATATTGCCCCTCGTACTAGTGGTACTTACTAGTCAATAGTAATCAGCTTGTACGTCGTTGAGCGCAAGAGAAAGTCTTATAAGTCTTACAAACAAAGTCTTTCGCTTTTGACCTAACAAAACGTTGATGATCTTATAATGGTAGTCTTCAACTCGTCACACATATACACCTGTCAAGCTAGGCAAAAGCTTTGACGACAATGTATGAAATCGATGTATGAACACACTCTGACCTTAGGTATACGTAATGTAGAGTAAAGTCTAAAATATGAAACTGTAAGATTTATTGTGATATGTTACTAAATAGTAACTTCACATATTTGTGGGGTTGATATTCCGAATCTGAGTGAACATTGTTTAACCTTCAAGCAAAGGGTTTTTCACGGTTCCAAGCAAACAAATCCACCACACTCGCAGCTTTTAATTTATTACCGAAGGTTACCGAAACCATTATTAAAAAAAAACAGGTTACTGTTATATTTTTTGATAAGAGCCGCGCATTTGACTACGTGAATCATGAAATTTAGATAAACAAATGCGAACGATATGGGCTCCGGGGTAAAGCTCTTGAATGGATAGATAGAGGAAACCTTTAAAATTGGGTACAATATGTGGAGATAGATCGTGTCTATGAGCAACTATTATTGAGATTATTTAGATCAAAGTTTGCACTTAATAAATCAGGTGTGCATCAGGGAAATGTCTTATGCCCACCAATCTTTCTACTCTACATTAACGATTTACTTCAAATTAGAAACCACCATTGTACTTTATATGCAAATGATATATCAGTAGTAGTAGCTAACTGCAAGGGAAAAACACACCACGTCTCTAACATAAATAACAAAATGTAAAACAATTTGACCACTAACATATCTAAAACTAAAATTGTACAATTTGAAAACTATAACTCAAATAATAAATTAATAAATATTACATACACAATACAGAACAAGTATAGAAAACAGATCTGAAAAAAAATTCTAGGCATCATTTTAGATAAAAATTGTAATTAGAAATCCCATAGAAGCAGCATATGTGCTAAAATTAACAGCTTTGTTTTTACATTAAGGAGATTGCGTAAAACTGAAAACTTAAAAACTGCATATTACGGTTACATCGAGTCTACTTAGATACGGCTTGTTCTTGTGGGGTAACTCAATTCACATCTTAAATGCCTTCATATGTAAAGAAAAATGTGTCCGGGCTCTGGCAAACATCGGGCCACTAGACTCATGCAGACCAGCATTTAAAAGCCTACAGCTATTGACTCTGACGTCATTACATATTTGAGAAATCGGTTTATTTTTTGGGAAACATCAGGAGTCGTTTATTAAAGCCTGCAAAAATAAAACTTACGTGTCTAGAGATATAACGAAACTTTTACTGCCGAGATGTACGAGTACTCTTTATCACTGTAACTCGCATTACATGGCAGCAAAATTCTATAACCATTTCTTGAAGATAAATAGTTAGTATTAATAAGTAGTAATAAATAGTAGATAATGTATTGATAATTAAATATTGATTGGACATTATAAATACTTAGTAATATTAATAGGGGTGCAAGATATTGTAAAATATAATATATTATATATAAAATATATTTATGGTTTTATCGGTTAAATACAGTTTTGTTCTTGCATGTGTTCTTATCGCTGACCATTTAACATTTGACACTTGATATTCTTAATTCAATTTTAATTATATTTTTTATTGTTCGATTTATTTTATTAATTTATAGTATTTTGTAAAACTAGATATTGTAAACAAAAAATGTTGCATGCAGAGAATCTGCAAACATGTTAAACATTATTTTATGTCATTAATATGTTGTAAAAGGAAGGCAAATAGGCACAAAGGCAAACTCAACTCATAGTTGAGATTTCTTTCTGCAAAACTTTATATTTTCATCATTCCAAAATATCACATATTTATAGTCTATTTAGAATTCTGACGAGAATTTTATAAGTATGTCATTTAAATATTTTTTAAGTAGGTATTAATACATATCTAACAAAAGGTTAAACTTATTAAAGTACAGCAGGCAAAAATTAACAACTATAATATGTACTAGATTTTAGTTGTAAACTTACAATAACGCATTTCAGATAAGACCCTTAATCTCCTCGTCTATCGCTAAGCCGGACTGTAATCCGATCGCTTATTGCAGCATATATTATAAATCTGGTTTAGGGCAGAGTACCAAGTACAGAACGGCGTCCTGCTCTGTTCCTGTTTATATACAAAACCGAATCTGCAAAGCATAGAACGGAACTGCGGTGCCTAAATTTCGGCATAGCTTTGAAAACACACATTTGATAAAAAAAAAACTCTTTTATATATTATATTAATAACTTTATATTTATTTAATTTAGTCGACATTATAGAGGTAAAATTCGCCTTTCTTATACTAAAGTGCCATCAGTAATGTTCTGAAAGTTAAATGGACGTGTTACAGGAAGTGTTGATAAATCTTAATAGAAATAGACCTGATTATCATGTTGCATCACAGAGTTGTCAGTAATTAGTGATTTCTTTACAACAGAAGATTTAACTGTTAGTGTTGGTACAAACATATAAATGGAAAAAATATTATATAAATATATTAGTACTTTGTACTCAAGACTCAAAACTGTTCTAGTGTATTCCTTATAATCGTAACTTATAAAATAATAGATATTGTATTCGTTAGTACCTGTATAAACTATTGTTTTATAAAACAATGTACTCAATGCCATATTAATGTAACATTTACTTATTTTAACATTCCGTAACCATAATGAAGTTGTTTGAGCTCAAGCCATGTAAGATATGTGAATTCAAACATTTTTCTCTTTAAAAATGTTATTGTATTTATATTATAATATTATTATATTACATTATTTGTGTCATTTTTTAATAGACTGTACACCTTTTCCTAGGTTTGTGTTCCATCTGTGTTGATGGAAGACGAAGATGAGCCTCGCCTTTTTAAGAGAAACTTATTCACTCTAATTTTGAAAGCTGAGGGACTATATTTGCCCGACTATATTTGACTCTGATCTAAAGGTTGCTAAAGAGTTTAGTTGGACTTCTCTTGGTATGTCAACAACGAAATGATGGAACTTCTTTTTTGATCTGCGATACGGGGGCAAACGAGCAGACGGGTCGCCTGATGGTAAGTGACTAGTGCCGCCCATGGACGAGTACGCTCTTTTCTTGAAGGTTTGAAGGTCGTATCGGTCCGGAAATACGGCAAGCGACAATTTGTTCCATAGGCTGGTTGTGCGAGGCAAAAAGCTTCTGGACGGTAAAAAGCGCACAGTGGTGTGGTGCCAATCATTCAGGTGATGGGGATGAATATTTCGTAGACGATGGTGGATTTTGTTTGTGTCTAGAAATCGGATTAAGTAATGTAGAGTGTTCATTATTTCAAAGAGAGTTCGAACACTTACCATCCTGTAAAAAAAACGGTTAGTATACGAATTTACGACAATGTTTCATAGTATCCAATTCCCTACTCCTGAGCCTGAAACAATAATAGACCTTAGTTGACGAAAGTGTCGTCATTTATAAGACACCTTTTTTTTTTTTTTTTTTTTCTCCGTGCGGAAATCCCCTCGGATACCACCTTCTGGTGGCATGTCGGACTCGAACCGACTAAAACCGCACGCCATCTTGGGTACTAGATGCCGGGGAACCAGGTACACCCTAGAAAGGAAAACCCTGGAACCCCGACGTACCTCGGGCCACCTACTAACTATCCCCCAAGGGATTTATAAGACACCTAGGCTTATAAATGACGACAGGCTTTCGTCAACAAAGGTCTATTATTGTTTATTTCTTACATAGATAATGTAAATTTGTACATATGTATTTATATTCATTCATTCATTCAGAAAAACAACTCTTAACAAATATGCAAGCGTCCGTTGCCTTAATAGCTCAATGGTTGCCTGCATGTTGGTGAAGAGTTGTTTTTTTTTTTCAGTTACAAATCACACCCAGACTCGGAAGCACTATAAAAATGGATTACACAATGTTTTGTACCGTTTGGGAATCGACCCCAACGTCCTTTAGAGGTTAAGGTCAAGAATGGTATTTTATAAAGTATTTCAAGGATAGTACGATGTGTCGAATATTTCAACTTAAAACATATGTATATGTGACGTTAGTTAATTTGTGTACGTAAGCAAATAAAATAATTTGCTTACAATAATATTATTGTAGTGTATGTAAGTAGGTACGATTACCGTACAAAATGCCTGCTTACGAGCGAAGTCCAAAGGCGATGGATTAGTTTCAAAACAAATGAATTAACATAGACAATAAAAAGGGTCGTTAAGGTTAGAATTAGCTTTGAATGGAACTCAGTTAAAATATAATGTCAACAGTTTCCTGGTTTCTGTGCATAAAATCTATTGAGAATGCAAGGACTTAGAGGGTTAAATATTTACTTCTATTTACAGTATCGTGTGCAATTGGAAAGATCGAGTACACGAGCCATGTGACTCGTGTATCCTGTCAATATACCCCAAAATTATCCCACCTTATTCGAAAAAGTGCCCGGACGACAGCAATATACTTGCCCCCCATTACGTAATTGAACTAAATTATTTTTGGCATAATTAGGAGCGTTAATTACGCCTCTGCCTACTACCTCGGAGACACAGGCGTGAGTGTATGGATGTCAGTTTTAAAATGAGATATCAGCAAAAATAAAATTAAACCGGACGATTAAAAAAAATAACAAGTGATGTCGCAATACAAAGTATGTCAAAAAATTACAAACAAACCTGCGACTCCAGAGATATCCACATTTTTATGTCAACTGCATGTAAATTATTCTTGAAAAAATTATAACTTTTTAATTTTTGCACACAATTGCCACATAAAACATTTTATAGTATAGTAGATGATTAGCAGAATTAATTTCAAGCCCATAATGAGAGTTGATTTTTAGCCCACATTGCGATGGACCTCATCGTCAGTCACGCGCGGTGGGCACAGATACAACTTCATTACATCTGTAATAATAACATTTAGATTATTTTAATTGTTTAATTTAATTATAATTTAATTCATATATAGATCCTTGAGTTAAAATACTAAAGGTAACATGACGTCAGTAAATTATATTACAAGCGTGGTATAAAAAAATCCCAATAATAACGAAAGTCCATGTACATGGACAAATGTCTCTCAAATACCGAGGTCAATAAATTATTAAGTGATTTAAATATAATTCGTGTTCAATTATCCTTTTATTGGAGATGTATATATATATATATACATACATGAGGATATATGTAATATATACACTTTATATGAGGAACTGTAGAATAATGATGAAAACAAATGCGACTCTGCCACGCCACTAAACTTGCTATAGCTTTTAATTCTGAATTAAATAAAGTTTTAGGTCATGATAAATGGTAATAAGCTTCGTTTTGATCCCTTTATTTTCCAATTTATAATATATTCTTCAAATGAAAATGGAACCAACCTCGAGTACCAATTGGAATCCTTTGCACTTTTTGAATAAAATAAAAAAGTTATAAAAGCGGTGAACAAGAAAAACAATCCAATATAAAACATCCTTCTTTTTAAAAGCCAGTTAATAAGCCAGTTAATAAGTAGACAACCGACTTCAATTCGTCTATCATAAAATTTAAGAAGAGAGATATTGAGTTATTCGTCCATGCAAATTTAAGACTAATGTATATGGTTTTCTCATGGATGCCATTGTCAGAACTAGACCAAATTAAAATGGGACTACACGGGAAGCAGCGAAATCGGTTCCTGCAGTCGAAAGTTCTGAGGTAAAAAAAAAAGAAGAAGGTACTTTTAGCCAAGAATAGACCGAATGGAGCTAATAACGTTGTGTCACGAATAATAAACAATCAAATATGATGTTAAGTTATAAATGCATCTTAGATCAAATGGACATAGCAACAAGTCCGGGTAGGCGTAAAAAGTACCTCATTACCTTTCTCAAAACATGTCCGGAAATGTGGGAATGTTAATTGCTTCCGCACTACCTTACAACTATTATACTATCGTCTTAATAAATGTAAAAAATCTACAAAACATTTGTGTCTAAATACAGGAACACAATAAAGAATACATTTTTAAAACAATGATTAGAATTAGCATTCTGCAAAAAAATCCTTTGTTTTGGTTACAAACCTACTCAGACAACACTGGGGCCTTATTTGTTAAAATTTACTTGAAATAGGTGGCTTCTTAAAATGGTAATATCCTAAATCTTTATTGCCAGCCGAGAGAGGTTTTTTTCATGTTTAAAATTGTTATGTTTCTCTGTCTTACCGAGTAGCCGACAAGGAGCCGAACGGATTTACCTTCCTTCTATCCTTTTGGATCACTTACTGCACAGGCAAAATCGCAACCCTAACCGATAACGGACGTGTGTAGACGTGTGACTTTTAATACGCACAATTCCTTGGCCGACAAAAGGTATTTTTATGTCTTCTATCTAATCTATAATAATCTAATGTATATGATAGAACTTCACTGTCTGTCTGTATCTTTAGATATCCTATCAAAACTCATTACTTGACAATTAACAATCACCTACTGATAATCTACTTGCATTGTTAATTTTTGTGGTATTGGTAATTTTGTGGTATTGAGTGGAAAATTAAACGGAGGAGAGAAATTAATACCAAATTAAGATGGATACGATCACGTGGAGAAAGCACGAGCACAATTTCTTGCTTAATTTGAAATAAATTATGATGATGTTCAAAAAACCAGTTATAATCTAACTTGTTAATAAAATTATGATATCGTGATCAAAGGGTTATAACGATTCAGTTACGGTTATATTATTTATCTTTAATGATAAAATCGTGTTAGTCATTTCTCTTTAAGTGTTAATTCTCATTAAGTCACGTCTGTTTCAGCTATAATCATTAAACAGGAAAGTATATTATTATTATATTAAAGTATATTATATTCATTATCCTTAAAAGTCTAACCATGGTAAAAGCTTCTTATGATTAGCATGAAGTCAACATTACCTTTTACCATAACACACTTCTATAAGTCGATATCTCTGTGTACACTCCAATTGCCCATAATATATTTGAATACTTTTATCTATACTTGAACTTTAGGCCAGTTAGAGGGCTCGGGTTTCCCGATTTAGCTATTACTAATACTGCCCTATCCATCTAGTAGTAGTAATATCGTTTCCCTTCCCTTTCTATCCTATCAATGTATTCATAATTGTCCCATCTAGTTCTCAAACGTGCCCGGACAGCGGCTATAGACTTGCCCCCTATTATAGAGGGGGACAAGTTTATAATTGACAAAATGTGAGTGTTAATTACGCCTCTGACTACCCCTCCGGGGATATAGGCGTGTATGGATTTTCTACTTCTAAATAAAAAAAAATTACAGTTTGAACAGTCTGTACATGGGCGTGATTAAACTTTAAGTAAGTATTAGTACCTCAATGCGTTTGCCAACGTATTGGTGAGATGGACTCAATAGAAAGCGTCTTACCCAAAACCTTGAGTCGAAATAGAAATACTTTGCCTCACCCAGGGTATGTATTCTGTTATATTTACTATAAATACTTTATTATTATTTTATAACTTTCTTACAATTTAAAACTTCACCTAATTTAAATCAATATCTTTCCACTACGCATTACGTATTTTGCCTTAAAAGTTGCATGAGATCATCCATACTTATAGCATACAGTTTTACATAATACATAGATACTTATGAATGAGATAGTCATTATATGTATATATAATACTATACGTAAAGTCAACGTCATTCAGTATGCACTTTTAGTGTTTACAGGACAAATCAAAGGCCAGCCAAGTGTAAATGTAAACAACATGAATAGTGAATCGATAATAACTTTCATGTAGCGCGTTTAAGCAATCCCAGCAAACCTATTTAAGTTGATAACATCGGTATAGATGGTTCAATATCAAAAAAAATATAGAATAGAAAAGTTATTTAAAGTAGTCAAATTAAGTAATCGTGCTAGACACCATGGAGAGAAAAATCTTATAGAAAACTTACATATATTTCACAATATTACACTCGGAATCAAATGCTCATGATAATATTCATCATTGTCGCATCCTACATGTTTCTGTAGACAGACATACATTAGGGAAAAATAACTAACTAGCTCCTTATAGCAACATGTGGACCATGATTAATCTGCGTTGGCATTTCCGCATGTTGGTAAGTGTTATGGCATTTGAGGTACCTAAGTGTATATATTAAATTAACATTTTTATAGAAGAATGCAACAATGTTTGAGCCTTAACTAACTTTGTCGCTCTTTTGTAACCAATCTCTGACTTAAATCTACAGGTAGCTACAACCACTCGAGGATAATAAAAAAAATCTCATCTCCAATGATTTAACAGCTCATAAGTCAGATACACCCGGCCGTCTGATGCCAAACCAAGTAAAAATTGTTCTATAGTAACCAGACTGCATCCTTACAGGATGAGAGACGGCTTGCGCGTTGGCCGGAACTCCCCGTGGGACTTGGAGGCTAAAGTGCTCGCCGAAGTCTATTGGAGAATGGCTGAGTTCGGGAATGGCAGCAGCACGGGGCTCTTTCTTTCCGACTGACGCAGGTTCTTTCCGGCACGGCTGCTTCGGGAATAACCTGCACTCGGTCGCTAGGAGGGAAGTGAGTCCCGCCTGTCACCACTGCGACTGCAGTGAGGACTCGGCTAGGAGGAGTCCGGATCTCTTAATAAAGCTGTTCTTTTTTTATATGCGATATGGTCAAACGAGCAGACGGGTCACCTGATGGTAAATGACTACCGCCGCCCATGGACACCTCAACACAACACAACTCAAGAGTCACAAGTGCGTTGCCGGCCTTTTAGGTAGGAGTATGCTCTTTTCTTGAAGATTTGAAGGTCGTATCGGTTCGGAAATTCGGCAGGCGACAATTTGTTAGATAAGCTGGTTGTGCGAGGCAAAAAGCTTCTGGAGAAGCGCACAGTGGTGGAGTGCCAATCGTCCAGGTCATGGGGATGGATATTTTGTCGCGTAGGACGAAGGTGGAAACCTGCAGCTGGTGTAAGTCCTAACAATTCCTCTTAACACACCCAATGATACAGGCTATAGAGGACGCAGAGTAAAACTGCAACGCCAAGGTGTCAAGTCGATCAGAAATATCTTGGCAGTCGATGATGGGAGTCGCTCTCCATTGAATGCGGTCAAGAGGGAGAAGTTGGTACTGGGTGCACCTGCATAGAGATGAGAACAGTATGCCATGTGCGCCTTATAAAGTTGCAGGCGGTGGGCCGGAGTAAAATACTGTCTCGATCTGTTTAGCACACCAAGCTTCTTCGAGGATAACATGGCCTTACTGTCTAAGTGACCGTGAAACTAGACTTCGCTTGATATATCGACGCCAAGGATTCTGATACTGGCTGATGCAGTTAGGGAAGTGCTCGCAAATTGAGGTGATACGATCCAATGGCATCTTTTTAGCGGTGAACGCGCAAACCTGTGTCTTCTTGGGGTTAAACTGGACTAGGTTAAGTCGACCCCAATCTGAAACTTTTGATAAAGAAGTTTCGATTTCAGACACAAGTTTGGATCGGTTTTCGATGACCTTTACCCGAGAAATGTTAGCGCGGCCGGTGTAAAGGGCATTAATCGTGCTATCGTTTGCATAGCAATGCATGCAGCATGTCATTGATATGCAGAAGAAACAGCGTGGGTGACAGCACACAGCCTTGTGGGACACCAGAATTAACAGACTTGGAGTCGGAGCATGCACCGTCAACAACAACCTTGATGCTTCTGTCTGTAAGAAAACTGGTGAGCCAATTGCACAGTTTCTCGGGAAGCCCATAGGAAGGAATCTTCGCAAGGAGCGCTTTGTGCCAGACCCGATCGAAGGCCTTCGCCACGTCCAAACTAACGGCCAACGCTTCCCTCTTTGTCTCGATCGCCTGTGCCCCCCGGTGAGTCAAGTAAACGAGAAGATCACCAGCTGAACGACCTAGACGGAAGCCGTATTGTCGATCATTGAGGAGCTGGTGGTCTTCTAAGTACCGGAGGAGCTGGTAGTTAATAATGGATTCCATTATCTTGGAGAACAAGGAGGTGATGGCTATGGGTCAGCAATTACTCTTTTGAGGGACCTGGAGGCAAAGTCAAATTGTTTCTTTAATGTGCTAGTCTTTACATCCCGTGCTGTCGCTGCATTAGCCCATGCTTGGTAACATTTCTGCTTTCGGCGGGACGCCGCTTTGCAGGTTCGACCAAACCAGAGCGGGGACTTGCCACCTGTGGGAATCAGGGAGAATGGAATGAAAGTTCCATACCCTGAAGCACAACATCCGCGACAGAGTCGGCAACGACATTGGGATCATCCGTTGAGATGCAAGGCAAACCTGCCTCCATGGGTAATGTTCCCATTCCATCCCGGTCTGCTGACCTATAGTACCATACGCGGTGACTGCCTGTAACTCACGGCCGCAGCGAGTGAACGAGTGGCACTATACTTCTATTCAGGCAATGGTCCGAAGAGCCAAGAGGGGCCTCAACGGATACTTTGTAGCCGTCAGGATGTGAGGTCAGCAGATCCAACAGTGAAGGCACGTGGCTTTCTGCATCTGGGATTCGCGTAGGCATTGCTATGTGCTGCTCAATATGGCTTGACGCAGCTGGTAGCAACGCCCGCCGACAAGGCGAAATCGTGAACAGATCTTCCCGCATGATCGGTTTTGCGCGAACCAAGCCATTCGGCGTGATAGCCGTTAAAGTCGCCAAGAATCACGATGTCTGCGAATGGGACCTGCTGGAGCACTGAGTCTGTAGCCATTTGGACGTGGTCGATGAGTCGGTCCGTTTCGGTATCACCGCTATGGGACCTGTAGAGGCATACGTAGATGCGGGGATGGTCGTCGCATTCTACACGTAACCATAAGATAGAGAGGTCCCTACCTTCAAGATTGCCGAGGCGGCGAGAAGTGATATAATCTCTAACGAACACGCATACATCAGCCTGTGGAACAAAGGAGTGTTCCAGTCCGTACCCAGGGCAGCAGAGGCAGGATGTGTCTGCTGGAGATGATATCTGCGTCTCGGTTCTCGGTCACGTCCAGGGGGGGATTCTCCAACGCTAGCGCTGGTACCCCCCTAGGGGTATCCTCTTTGTTAACAGCGCTATCATTAGGAGGGGTGGGGGATTTTGGGCCTCCGGAGACCTCACTAATTTCGGGGAAATGCAACGCAAGCGTTACTTCACAACCGGTTTTCTGTGAGGCCGTGGTATCGCACCGGTCGAGCCGGCCCATTCGTGCCTAAGCATGGCTCTACCTCGTAAAAATTTCCTTTCTTATATTATTTGGAAAAGTTCCTGGATTCCTCCTATTTCAGGCGCAGTATGGCACACCGTGTGGTTTTAGTAGGTCCAATTCCGATACACCGTTCCACTGAAAACCCCGGTGGAATTACGGCCCGAAGAGGGTTTCCACACCAAAAACAAAGGTAAGCAACTGATTATAAACATAACAGAACTACAGAACTTCGATATCGATTCGTATTTGGGTTGTGGAGGTCTGATGGCAGTCGCTTCACGTAAAATATTGAAGTTCGGCCGTTTCATAGACTGAAAGCCGATCTAACCTAATTTGGGAAAAGGCTCGGAGGATGCATGACTGCTGACAAACATACATACATATTTCTAAATACAGACGTATCTCAGATAATTATGCTCATCACACAATCATTTGTCCTCCATTATTTGTACCTGACAAACCTAAAAATCGAGACCTGGAGAAGGTGGTATTTTTTTTTTATATTATAGGAGGACAGACGAACAAACAGGTCACCTGATGGCAAGAGACAGCCTCCGTCCATGGACACCTAGAACTCGAGAGTCGTAAGTGCGTTGCCCGCCTTTGAGGGTGATGAGAGAAACCTTTTTTTGTTTTCTGTGAGGCCGTGGTATCGCACCGGTCGAGCCGGACTTATTCGTGCCTAGGCATGGCTCTACCACTGTTAAATATGGTATGGTAAAATTGGTGTGGTAAACTTCATAAATAAATTAATAATTGACTGTCTAGAGTTTGTTGAAAACAATGAAATCTTGTCTAGGACTTGCGTCCTGTATATGGTCTAGGTTTTCTTAATGTATTGTCTGCATCTGATATGCTGTCTGTTCAGAATTGTATACAATATCAAGTGTTGTAGTTTAGTTCAAAAACAGGGATGTAAAGATTTTTCTCACCATTCGAGTGTCCTTAAGTTTTACCTAATTGCCATTAAGAAAAAGACAAAATAACTATTTGGCACAATAGGTAACTTGTAAATACACGCAGTTATGTAGTTATTGTATCTACTTCCGTAACTGTACTCAATTTTAAGACATAAAAACCAAATTTTATTCGAAGTAAAGAAAATTACGTTAAGTTATTAACTTCATGATGTCTACACCAAAGATAATTATAAGTTTGTGGTGATATTTAAACTACATTCACTAAAGTTAAGATTGCAGATGGAGTGTCCTTGTTTTGGCTAAAGCCGTTTTGCTCCACAAAAATGTAATGTTAAATTATCTGCATATTCAGTTGTTACGTCTACATGATCGTAGACTTTATAAATGTGTTAATATTATTATTTTATTCAATAATGGTATCGATTAGAGCTGCTTGTGCGGTACAACCCAAATTATGGCCCTTCTCACATCTGCCCTGCGCGTCCTGCCAGATACACGCAGGATGATTTTAATGTCTGCAACCGTCAATGCGGTCAAAGTCGCTGAGTTCTGAGCAGCAACTATTTGAGTTTGTCAACGAACTAATACGAAGAACTTCATAAATCATTGAGTCACACAATGGTCTTCGGTAATAGGATAACACTTGTCATTATTGGGTTTAATTTAGTAATAATATCACTATTTAGACACATAAACCTATGAGATAGATAAGTGTATTATTAATTTATTAGTTATAAAAGTATGGTTACATTAGAAATTGATGCTTAAGATTATTACTTTCTAAATGGATTTTTGCCGGGGATGTAACTCAGTGGTAGAGTGTCTGCTTTGCGTGCTGAAAGTCCTGGGTTCAGATCCCAGCAACTCCACATCGCCCTCCTCAAAACTTATATTTTTATTGTATTTCTATTCAGAATTCGGATATTTGGTGTCAAGATCCGCGGATACGGTTACGGATGTTAACGTTCCCACTCAATCGGTGTCGGTGCGGGTCGGTGACCTTGAAAAGATTTTTCATTATTTTATTAAACTGAATTCATCTCGTTATAAAGCTACTTTAATTAATATTGTATAAAAACAACCTATAATAAATGTTTAAATATATCGTTATCGTATCTGATTGATCTCACTCATATAATAAAGGTATCATAATCAACTACCTTTAGTAGTTGATTATGATACCTTTGAGTTATGTACTATTAGTAGAATATTAGTATGGTAACTCACTATGGCAAATGTTTGCAATATAAAGGTGCCAAGTATTTGTTTTTAAGAAATAAAAAAGAATTTGAATGGAATTTATATAAAAGGATAAGTAAAAGATCCGCCAAAAAAGTAACCGATACGGATCGTTCTTCGCCCTCGGATTTCCATCGATGGATCGATATCGATATGCATATCCAGCTCATCACTATTATAGATCAACACGTACAAAGGAGCAATATATGATAAAATGTGCAAGGCACAATGGGATTACTTAAAGCGTCGTATGACTACATGTCTGATTTTTCGATTTTCTTGATTAGCTAATTGCTCCTCAAATTTCAATATAGCTCATGCCAACTGTTTCTTTTGTTGGTTTTATCCATTTTATTCAAATAATAATAACAAATATCCGGATAATACATTTGGCGGATATTCGGATACTATGGACATCTGGGTATGCAGATATCACGCTCTAGATGTGTTCACTGTATAATATGCTAACAAAATTCTTATATATAATTATTGTGTCTCCGTTTTTGTTCTATAATTAATATAATAACTATGAGTTTTAATAATGTACTTAGCTAAATTCGTGTACCTAACAGCTGGCACTAGTATCAGCCCCGTCGCATCTGTCCGTCTAGGTTTTATATACCGTTAATTGTTTTTACTTTTTAATGTTGTAAAATGTTTTACAACATTAAAAAGGAATTTTACAAAATTTAAAAAGGATATATGAAGTACAAATCTTCAAATTGGTGATACTTCTTTATATATAATATATTTATATATTATATATTTATATATAAATAAAGTGCCTACTGTTTTTCTTCTCTAAATATGTATATGTAATATATTAAAAAAACAAACAGAATTTTATTCAGAATCATTACTTCCTCAAATCAAAACACAGGAGTATAATTAATTTGCTTTTACAAAGTGGAAGGGCTAAGTAAATACTTTGTAAATTTCCCTTTTAATCATTAAATAAATAAATTGCGAAAAATAAATAATTTCCCTACTTTCTCAATTATGCCCAGTGACCTGCTGCTAAATAACATACTTCCCTTAGTTAAATACCAATGTTATGAATTGCATGTTGCTCTTACAACAATTACTACTGACTTCTTACAAAAATTGCATCATTTCCAATCAACAACCTTCGTACAATATATGTAATTGTTGCGAAAACAGATCCTATTAACGCCATCTATTTTTTAATCAAATAGTTAAATTGTACATTTACCATGACGTATTATGGGTGTCAACGCCATCTAGGAAGCGCTCATAAATCAATGACACCTACACTCCATAGAGGTTAGTTTTGAAGGAATGCAGAAATAAAACAATTTAGTTGGAATAATATTTTAATGAAAATTCAACTAAACGTATAAATCTTATTTATACTTACAATAAACAGTAAAATGAATAACTATTTACATTTAGCTGGAAGGGCACCGCACACATTTGCTCGCCCCTCCAAAATTGCACTAACAAAAATATTGAAAGCCACAGTGTGGACTCCCTTGTCACCCAAATGCTGTTTGAGACAGTAAAATATGTATTGTACTCATATTATTGTATGATATTACATGATACTAAAAAAGTTACATGTTTTTTGACGCTTTAACACTAAAGTTTTGAAAAAAATTGATTATGATGACTTAAGTGGCTCATTGAGTCTACCATATTAGGGATTTGATAACTACTAATTAAATTGCCTAAATAGCTCGAAAATAACTCTTATTTTATCGTTTACGACCTGTGTTAAACCACATAACACTCAGAGTAGACGTCGGAGGTGACGAACAGAAGCGCGGATTAAGAGATTCTTATAAGCAAAGTTCCGTTAAAGGCTCAACGAAGGAGGAAATAGTAAGTACATATATATAGTATGAATACGTCAAGTGCTCATTTTTCATCAGTGATAATAATTTTAATAGTAATGACATGATTAATATTAGAAGCAAAGATTAGATTACCCTACCTGATGAAGATCTTACAAAATTTGAACAACTCAAGTCTCATACAGCAATCGGGTGAATACAATATAACGAGTAAACATTGTATAAGTTAATTATAAGATATAATAACGCAGTCTTAGTACGCCGTGGTCACTGGTCGCCCTTACCCTAGACTCCTAGAGAGACCGCTTCCTAGTTCTAACACTACGGCGCTACTGGATACACACGTCTGCTACCAACAACTAACCTGAATGTACGCGACTGTCGTTGTAGCAATAACTGAGTGAAACATATCAATAAATATTGCTTACTCATCAAAGCTCTAACGTTTTCAAAATTCAATAATTTTATATTTTGTCTATAGTGGAACTGTTGAACCAAAGTCCTTGTAGAACATTTAAACAATAAAATGATGTAGTAATATTGAGCTAGGAAAATACATTACATAATCATAATAAGTCAAGACAGAGATGAGGGATGAAGATTGTTAGTGAAATTGATATTTAAACAAAATATATATTTGTTAGACTTATAACGCTCAGATAGCTAAAAAAGGTTATGATTTTGGATAAATTAAAAGTCATATTGTGTATACAAGACGCAAATAAACATAATGAGTCGATGTTCTGAATTTGTAAAGTTATAGATAGTAAAAATAATTTAATAAGTATTTGCAAGAGACTTACATTTCACAACGTACATACATATGTCCATTGGCATGACGTGTTCTTAATCGGCTGTGGTTTAAATGTAGACCTCACTAACAAAGATATCAATGCAGGTATCAATCCCACCACCTATACTCACTCATACTCGTAGGTCTTTGATGTAATTCTTACTTCAGACAGTAGAAAACTGTTGAAGTTAAAATCAGCAAAGCTACAAATCGACGTCCGTTACTATCTAATCTAACTACATACCTCTAATAAAATGACGTTACAAGTAATAAGGAAGATAATGAGAGTGGCCTCGCCTACACTGAACTATAACAAGACGCTGCTAAGTAACCTAATCGACGAGCCTAAACTAGAACGTATGGAGGGACTATAGAAAAAGAGTAATTGAAAAACTACTGCCGTTCATGAACTTCGCTAAATAATTGACAAGGTACTTAAAATAAATTAACACTGACTAGTTCCATTAACTGAAAACATGTAATAGAAAAATAAATCCTTACACAGTCACTACAAAATTAGATGTTTCTTAAAAAAGTAAAAACAATACATTAAAATATAAAAAAAACTAGTATAAAAACCTCTAAATCATTAAACAAATTACAATCTTTATTTGTGGTCTGAAATGCAAGCCTGTTTTAAAGTAGCCGTATTTAAATCAAGTTATAATTGAGATTAACTGTATAATAACTACTTTTATTATTGTCCCGGCTACAATGTCATTTTAATCTACTCGTAATAAATAAAAAAGCTATATTTAGACTATCAGTAACAACGAATGTTAAAGCATTCCCTAAAAATAGGGAACCAAATTTTAACAAACATGAATAACAATTCCTCAACAGACAACAGATATTGTTACCAATGAAAATATTAGTCAAAATTTGGCATGGTGTTACATGAAACGGCATTAACTACATGGAATCTAAGGGACACTAACAGCTAACTGTGGCAGGTTGGGCAGGGAGACAATTTAACGGCTATAGAGAGTCAAGACGCGTTCGTTGAACCGCCAGCAGTGCCGACTGTTGCTGGAGACTCTTGCGTAGACCCTCTAGAGTCTGCAGCACCTGGAGACAAAAAAAAATCTCTTGAAAATAAGTCGAATTCCCAACAACATCAAAAACTAAAACTGTTAAAAAAATTATCATATATATATATATATATATATATGATAAATTAAATATTTTTTTATAATATAATATTGATATATATATATCAATATTAACAGTATAATTTAATTACGCGTACATAGACCATCAAATTTTGTGTTTTATACAGAAGACAACATGCATTTTAGTAACAACTTTTTATTAACAAAGAGAAATAAATGAAATACTACCCATAGAAACAGAACAAGATTACAGAAACATGCAGAAACTAACCTCATCGCGAGCATACACCTTCCTCTTGGGCGGCTCGGAGTGAGGTCTATCTGTCGGTGAAGGAGGGTGCATATTGACACGAGGGGCTATGGGGGGTGGGGGAGGGGCAGCGAGGGGGGACCGCCTCGCGATAGGAGACAATCTTCGCGGCGGCTCCGGGGAGTTCGCGCGCATAAAGTTCGTGATATGTGTGCGCTCTGGACTTCTACGAGGAGCCTCAACCTGATAACAATGGATTTCGACGTAATATTGAACTATCGATTTTTTAACAGTATGGCCAGCTCAAAGAACCTATTGTTACCTTCGAATGATTCGATATCTCACTTACCAAATTTTGTCATATGATATAACTCAGTAAGTTTTGTTAATACTGAAGGACATAGAAGAAAATTAATTATGTTAAAATGTTGAAATGTAGATACAATACTGTTTAAATTTATATATGTTTAGCACAAGTAATTACGAAAGGTCTAACATGCTTATATAATTTACACGACACTACAGAAGGTAAAGTCAATCTACTTTTACTTAAAGGATACCTCTAGGATACTTCTTCATGTTAAAACGTCCTCAATATCTCTCTAAATTGTACAAAAAATACTCCAATACTTTTTAAATTACCCTATATAATTTTAAATGACCACCAAAATATAACAAGCTACTCTGAAAACTTGAAAAATCCAAATTACTTTAAATAATTTAGATTTACATTGAGATTGTGATAATCTATCTCTCACCTCAGTGGCTCTCAGTTCTCTAACTCTTGGATTGTGAGGAGGCTCGAGTGGAGCCCTTGACACTGTGACCAGCAACTTTTCAGCCTCTCTGATCAACTCCCTGTATTTTCTCTCGGCTTCTCTGTCCGCTTCTAAAAGAGAATCTTTTTCTCGTACTGGGGGAGCTGAAGGCGCGTGGTTGCGACGACGCATTCGCGGTGGAGTAGCTCCTGAAATTGTAAGTAAGACTTCTACAGACATTTGTATTAAAGAATTCTGAAGAAACACACGGGATCCCAAAAAGTCTGCCTCTGTTATGTGTGGACAAAATAGAGCTGCCAAAACGTAATGGAACGTGGTCTGTGCCTACTCAATTTAAGGATTCACAGGCATTTGGCTAAATAAAGAAAATCACTAGTACATTACACTTCTGCCTTCGTTTAACCATACTCAACACAAAATCTCCCCAATTCAGTACCCACCAGCTGATCGTGGGGGTCTACGTGGAGGCCTCCTTCTTCTCGCCCTCCTTCTGCCCGGTGATGCAGTGTCATCATCATCTTCATCACCTCCATCTAATCCTGTATCACCATCTGATTCTACGTCAGCATCAGATAAGATGGCCGTTTCCCGCCCCCGAGTGCGCATTCCACGGCATTCTTCGTCGCTTGATGCGCCGCCACGATAGTAAGGAGATCGGCGGGGTTCCGGGGATAACCGCGGAGATAAGTGTGGTGATCTGTAAAATGAACGTTAAAATGTAATAGTTTAAAATAGATGCACATATTAAATTAAGTAAAACAATAATATTCCGTATTGAGAACGAGATCGTATTCACCAGAAATTTGTTTGTTTTTTTTTTTAATTTTTAAACTTTAGCGATCTTCAGCGTTTAATGATATACAATTATGTTAAACTACTACATATCTTATATATCTATACTATATATATGTTTACAAATTTTTACCTGACGGTAAGAGAATACATAAACAGAAATAACTTCATCAGAAGAATACGTACAGCCCAGCATCCGGCAAATTGCTAATACGGCGACGTCGACGAATCCGTTAAGACGTTAAAATTATTTTAAGAGAGTAAAATTAAACCAGAATAAATCGATATTTTAACATTAGGTCATGATTTCATATGCTTGGTATTACACAAATAACTCAGTAAATCTACTAATTTCCTGTACTAACTTGTAAAAGAATTTTATGTATTAGAATATAAAATTTTCGTGGCAGTGTTTGTTGTCAGACTCCTCCTTAGCGGCTCAAACGATTCTTATGAAAATTTTTGTGCATATTTTTGGTAGGTCTGAGAATAGGTCGTAAGGTATATTTCATACCGCTAGGTGATTTGGGTGATCCTATACAGATTTTTTTATGACAGAACAACGTTTGCCGGATGTGCTAGTTTAAATATAAAATTTAAAAATTTTCAATTGCTCCGTTTGCATCTAAATCAAATAGACTACGTAATATAGTTGAAATTTGAATAAGCAATTCTTTAAATACTTCTTTATTACGTATTCTCCACCAAAATACAATAATTTTCTACTTCAACCTAATATTTCATTAAATAAGGTACACATGTCTACTTTCGAAATTGATTAAAATAGGAGAAGTTTGTGAGGTGTGTAAGGACAAGAACAAGTGGTGGATTGTTGTCTCTGCCTACCCCGAAGGGAGAAAAGCGTGAGCTTATATATGTACATAATTATGATGTTTCTTTGTCACAGCAAGAGCCTAGACGGCCTGATGCATTTCGACATGTAAGGCATGACATCTTAGAATAGGCCAGTAAGAAAAGCAGCAAATGAAAAGTTTGTGTTAATTTCGAATTAGGAACTCTTTAGGAATCTGTAGATGTGTAATGAATTGATATGTTATTTGTTTTTTAAACATTGGCGGCATTTTAAAAAAGGTCTGTCGTGCATCGAAATGGCATGGAATGGAATTTGACTAAAGACTTTCGTTGGGGTTTCACTCAACAACAATGTTACGACAGACTTCGATTTCAATACGAAGCCCCATCTCGTGCCACTGTTTACAACTGGTTTAATGAGTTTAAACGATGTCGAAGCAAACTCACTGATTATTCTTGAGAAGGACGTCCTTTAACGGCGACTACTGAAGAAAACGCGTGTGCTGTGATGCTAACGATATAAGCTGATAGAAAGGGAACATATCAATAGATTCGGGCAGTTTTAGTCATTGGGTGAGTCAAGTACAAAAAGTCTTACAAGAACACAAACATGAAGATCAGAAACGCCGTCGCTGTCGCCGATTAGCAGTGGTCAATGCTTGAAAAGTATAACGGAGGTGACACGAATATGTATATGTATTTGATATCGTCACAGGTGATGAAAGCTGGATATATTGTTACGAACCCGAAGCCAAAAGACAATCTGGCCAATAGATTTTTCCGTTCGATGATTTGCCTACAAAAGTAAAGAAGGGCAGAAGTCTAGGGAAAAATATGATTGGCTCATTCTTTGGACGGACGGGTCATTTCGCAACAATCATTATAGAAGATAAAAGGAATGTTGCTGCAGATGGGTATGTCAGTAATTATTCACCAGAAGCAGGATCCTCGGACTATAGAATATGTGTCTATCGAAGATGTAGACTTAGTGTGTCATCCTATTTACAGTCCCGAATTGGCCCCTTGTGACTTTCATTTATTTCCAAAAATATCTCCTTTTATAAAAACTGAAGATACCGTACCCGCGTTTTTAAAAGGCGTGTAAAAGATCCCTAAAGAAGAGTGGGCTTACTGCTTAATTCAATGGTTTTATCGCATGCGACGGTGCTTAGAAAGGAACGAAGACTAGAATAGAATAGAATATACTTTATTGTACACCTTAAAAAAAATTACAGTATTTATGCGAAATAGAAATGTACAATGTACTTATCGCTATGTGCAATTTCTGCCAGGCAAACTTAGGATGGACAGAAAAAGACAAGATACAAAAGAACAGAACATAGTTTAGGTGTAGAAAGAAGAGAGAAAAAAGCGTATTATTTAAGAAGGATCAAATTTATAACTAGGTACTTATATTATAAATATATAAACATGCATATACGTACACATATATTATATACAATGGGTTTATTCGATCGATAAATGCAGTAGTTAGACAAAAAGTATAAATGAGATATAAATAGACTACTTCGAACAGCAAGAAAAATATTAACAAGCTTGTATAACATTCCGTTTTTTATCTTTTATTTTAACTTTCAGTGTGACCCCCGTTTATGGTTAAATGTCATGATCGCCACCAAATATTAAAATTAATTGAAAGTAAAAATATGTTAAATAAAAGGTATTCAATTCGATAGTCATTCAGGGTCGTTTAAAGTTTCCTATTTTGTTTCCTATGTTCAACCTGCATAGCTTTAAGGTTTGCATTCAGTTGGAGTTTTATTTTTGTTTTCACGTAAAAATAATGCTTTTTAAAAGTATTTATAAAATATACATTCTAATAACTGAAGGTTAAAAAATTCCTTGCCCATGTGTAACGATTCTATAATTCTGTTATCATATTATGTCTCATAAACCATAACTTGTAGGTTTTTTTATTTAAAGATGAGGATTTGTAGGTATGACATATTACAGAAATTCATTCTAACACAATGTCAACAAACTATGAATGAGTGGCGGAGTTCCTTATTTCATTTTTTTTATACCTATTCACCTTAAAAACCTCACCTCACCATAAAAAAAAAATGATTGAATGATAAGTTTGAACTGAAATATTAGCTGCAAGTATCGATAAATATAAATAAAAATTTGGGTTTTATTTAGTTATATAAACACTTGTGAACATTTTATTTGTTGTAAGCGCCTCATGCCACTTCGACAAATGCTAATATTTTGTAGTGCTGGGTTATCTCGATACTTTTAAGATTTCTTAGCCAAAAGTATGACTATAAAATTATATCGAATGATGACTTGTGAACGACCAACGAACCAAGTGATACGAGAAGTTACAGAGACGACACGATATTATTACCTAACTATTACTTCAAATATACCAAATAAGTGAAGTACGTAACTAATAAATAAGACATTATATTAAGGTGTCATGCATGTCAAACAACGTATCTTTTATAATTACACAGTAGTTGTACGACTATAGACACGAAGTAATGTTATGTGTTTGGTCTGGATGTAAGTAAATATGTAGGATTTTCTTTTTCGCGCCATAGAGCTTAATCAACTTGATGGATTCGGATATGTTAGGTGTAATTTAAATCATCTTAACTGTGGGAGTGACGGAGTATAACATTTTTATGTAATGCAGTTAGGTTTAATATTTTTTAATATGTGCCCCTGTGACACTACTTATGTTTTATATTAATATAATATATACAATAATTACAATCCGTTTCAATTTTGTTGTTTTAGGACAGCACGCACGGAATTTCTACAGAATCTCTATCCGTCGGATGTTTAGCACCGTGACGGCATAAACATTTAAATACGCTTTGTTATTGCAAAACAGTATAATTTTAACTCCGTCAATTATTTACAACATTACTACACAACTGTGATCAAGAGGAAGAGTCAATTTTAAGATGTGTATTTCTATTAACGTATGCTTCTTTTTATTAATACAACTGCATTTAATAGTTCTGTGTCGCGGGGAGTTAACACACATATTCGAAAGACATAAAGAACACCCAGACTTCGGACAACTATTTGTGGATCACAAAAATGTTTGTCCCGTGTGGGAATCGAACTCACGACCTCAGCAGTCGAATCATCGAGTCGAGAAAAACTTATCTATTTGTTTTACTCGTATAATCGTGGAGGTTAAATGGTTTTAAATGCAAGCAATTTTTAAAACGCAAATATGGAAGCTATTAGCACTAGAGAAATTTTTAACTGTAAACTATGTGGACAAAAATAAATAAACTGCTATGCTATTGTAAGATTTTTTTTTTATTTTTTATTTATTGAAATCGTTTCGTTTATGGTGTACAATAAAGTTTTTTTTTTATATTGTATTGTTTTTTTTTGAATAATGAAATTTCTTTAAAAACTCACCTGACACATTTTAGATGAGAATCAAGCGAATACGGCGAATGGTGCAACTGTGGTGGATTTTGCGGCGGACATTGGATCGAGTGCTGATGCACTACATGTGGCTGTCGTCGCCTGCTTGGTGAAGTTGCGCCAAGCCACGGATTGGTCCGTATTCGACATCTTGGTCGAGGAGAAGGAGTTGCGCACACCACAACAGGAACTACAGGCTCTCTCTCTGGAGCACAGCGCCGTATTACTGCGCTTGAACGACGCTGTAAATAATTATTAGTAATTATTTACTGTATTTACAATATCCCGTTACTGTTGGCCCCCTGCGAAGTAAGAGGACCTGTCAAAAATTGCGCTCGGACTCCCTGGACGGCAGCCGGGCGCGATATAAGTTAAACTTATAGGTGTCAGCATAAGTGCTCTCACTTTACGATCACTGCGCACTATGCTCCCCAAGACAAGGAAGTTGTAACTATAACGTCGACAGAACCTATTATCAACTCGAACGTAATCAAACCATAACGCCATGTATATTTGCTACTAACGCCATCTAGGGACAAATTTTGCAACTTTTTACATTATTAATAAACAATCTGTTTGTTAATACTTTAATAGGTTTTGTAGAAATATGGTTATATTTAGTTTTATAACGTCAAGAAACCAGTCACAGAAAGCTTCCTCAAACTACGCGTCGATGGCATTGCTTCAATAAATAATTTGTTAATTTGTATTATTTTCAATAAATTACACTAATTTACTAAAAACTAATTTATTTAAGTTTGCTGCAAAGGTAAAGGTAGCTGGTTAGATACTGAAAAGGTTAGTTGCCACTGCGTATTGTATCTTATTTTTAAATTTAAAGATATATATTGATAGGTAGTAATTTATTATATAGCTCTTATGCGAGTAAAGTCAACCCCTTCAATTAGTACGGTCTAGTTAACTCACACAGCCACCCGCGCATGAAAGCGAGTGGGTGTTATTAAACTCACGATACAGGTGTGTAGGTGAATGATAATTAGGTCATCTTCAATTTTAAATATGGATCAGAATTTCTCTAAAATAATATATTTAAGAAATGTTGAATTAGAGATATTACACGTAGTCATATACTCTCTAAAAAGGTTTTATTTATTAAACTTTTTGAAACACAAAAAAAAAATGTTCTAATCGATTATTGTTTTTGACACTAAATATTTTGGTAATAAGTGAATACAGATAAATAGGTATATAATATAGGTTATTAATATAGGTTTTTAAATATCGGTTTTTAAATAATGCTTGCATTGTGTGAGCGAGTGTGTGAGATTTCGGGATAATAACAACTGTACTGTTACAAATGAAACTAAATTTAAAGTTGTTATTAAGTATGACCGTATTTACTCCTTGTAAATACGGTCATACTTAATAAACACTTCGATGAATACTAATAATTTAAGAAAGTATAGTTTTTTTTATTTATAGCATAGGGGGACAAATACGCAGACAACTCTCCTGATGGTAAGTGACTTCCGACGCCCATGAACACTTGTTACTCAAGAGTCACAAGATTGCTGACCGTCTTTTAGAGTAGAGGAAAGAGAGGAGGGACAAAAGGGAAAGTAAGGAGGGGAAAGGGGGTAAGGGAGGAGGGCCTCCCGTAATCTCACACACTCGGTCACACAATGCAAGCATTATTTAAAAACCGGTTTTCTGTGAAGCCC
Organism: Tyria jacobaeae; assembly: GCA_947561695.1. Lineage (NCBI taxonomy): Eukaryota > Metazoa > Arthropoda > Insecta > Lepidoptera > Erebidae > Tyria > Tyria jacobaeae. The sequence goes on from OX387209.1 coordinate 17,573,729, forward strand.
TGATAATACTCCAGTCATGCCGGCCAATACGTGCCGAAGCATGGCTCTCCCACGTTAAAACTGTATGGAGCGAGTAAAGGTAGCTGTTAAAACAATAACATTTTAATCATAAATACCTAACTGTCACAGTTACATACCTATGATCAAAATTTAATATAATTTAGATTTAAATTCTTACATAATGCCGGACAAAACCTAATTCCCTTTTGCTTACTTTTCAATTTAGTTTTATTTGTAACAGTACAATCTCAATCCAAACGAAATTCCGAAATGTTAAGTACTTCAATTCAAGTCCTGCGACAACGTGTACTATTCATGAGATTTTTTTTTTTCAAACAAAGTGCTTGGAACTTGGAATGTTCTAATTTGAATAATTTTAACTAACAACTTGGAACTCGAAACCTGCGTTGGAGGTGGACAGAATTTCAAATATTTTCTGGTAAACTTGTAATGGCCGTTGTAGCCTTAAACCGTAGATGTGAATTGACTTGACAACCTCTATTTGAATTTATCTTTAGACGAAGGGACTTGTGTAAAAACGTGTGTGACGTGATCCGTCACTGGCTTAGGTTACGTTTCTACCGAGTCAGAGACCAAAGTGCGAGGTAAAAAGTCACGAAGTAATTCCATTGATAGCTGGGTTTTCCCCTCAACAGATCTGTTGGCACACCCTTAAAATCAAATAAACATCCTAATCCTTTTGATTATAAGTAACTAGTATAAGTTTTACATCATTTGGGATAACTTTCACTGAAGCCTTTAGTTACACAAAAAATTGTATAATTATTTCAGAAATCAGTTTATTATACTTATCAAAATAAACTTTAAAAAACGTTTATTTGTCAGAGTATTGTATAAAAGTTGAAACAGAATTGTTCAGTTAATAAATATTCTGCTGGTTCCAGCTTACAAATATTTTATTTACATGAATCGGGAATATATAATAATACAATACAAAATACCAACAAACCATTAAGTACGAATGTCAAATCGGAATAATATTTAATCAAAATACTACAAGCAAAGCATTACATATAGTGCTAAATGAAAAAGGAGTTGAGACAATATTGGATAGCCAAAGCGCGCTTTAAAGTTTTTTCAATTGAAATAACTCTCTCAATACGAGACTTGAAAAGTGAGCCTGCGTAGAGTGGGTACTCTGCAAAGTGCAGACTGAGCAGACTGAACAGACTGATCTATCAAAGCGTTTTCCCACGAAGACGTACAATTTGCTTGACTAAGCCCATTTCGTTCAACAAACAAACTTAAACTTAAAGTTTTCGGCACCTACCATATATGTAACACTATGATCATTATATCAAATTATATTATTTCAACTTACCTTCTCCATTCGACAACAAATTTTCAAATGTTCTGTCAGACTTAGTACACTTAAAATAGACCCGCTGCTGCCTATTGTTTAAATAACAATTAAATCAAATGTAATGAAGATAATATTCAGTATACAGATATCATAATAAGGGATCTCCTGAATATAAGTTTACCAACAACACTGACTTAATATATGATTGATATGGTCGTTACCTGACTAGTCAAACTCTCATTACCATATACCACGTTATCAAAAAGTACTTTATGCTGAACGTACCTTAGCTGGTTCGTGGTACAGGTGTGTGGTTGGCGGTGCTGGCGGCGGGGGCGGGGCGACAAGCGGGGCAGCCAGCGAAGTTGGTGGGGCCCCGGGAGACGTACCATCAGTTGAATACCCAGTACTGTACGCACTCTCCGGGGACGACAAGTGTGGTGGAGGTAATGTTCCAGTTGTAGCTGTCGCAGCGATTTGCCTCACTTGTTTCTGTTTACGTTTCTTAGCCCGCCCCAGCTGCGCTTCCATCCATGACTTGAGCCGCGCGCCCAACATGCCGGCGATGGCACCTGTATTACATGACAGTGTATTCCATTTTTGCACGCTCACTCGAAATTCGCAAGACAAATACATTATTTTTTATATATCATAGACTTTCATCTACTTCTTCCAAGTCACGAGCATGCCGTTTATCGAATCGTAAATAAATTAACTGCGGATTTTGCATAGACAATGATATCGGTTCCGGTATTTTTAGGTAAAAGTTTATTTAGTCATACTACCTTTGTTTTCAATCAATTTGCATAATTCGGGTGTACAGTGTTTAGGAAGCTAGACGCAGACAAAAATCCTTAGATTCTTCTAATTTGTAATAACCTTGTTTTCTTTTCACATTTCGGATATACAGAAATAGCTTAACTTCACTTGAACAATGACATAGATTTCATTTAGTTTTATTGTGAGTAACATTTATAGACATGTTTTAGAATAAAGTTGATCTACTTATGCTGTGACCATACATTAACATACTACACATATGTACATAATGTTTAATATATATACACATATGTACATAGAGGGTCAGGCCAAATTCTAATTGGCAAAATGTATTAAACATTTTGCCAATTAGAATTTGGTCCCAATATCGTAATAGGGAGCAAGTCTATTGCGTCAACCGGGCACTATATGACTGTATACATACTGTCTGATAGATAACAGTCAGATCCCGCCGCCGAGAGAGAGATTTTTTTTTTATGACACGAAAGTATAGAAGTACACTAAAATTGCCAATTTAACATAAAATATCGCTACAGAGTGACTAGAAAGATGTTATACACTTCTACACACATTCACCAATAAAATATTTTCTCACGCAGTACTTGAATAAAGAGGTTTCATGGAAATACTAAGAATACTCGTTTACGCATCGAGCGAAACAATTGCAACCCGAAAAGAGGGTTCTCTACATTTTCCTGTCATCTAAACTCGCGCTTTGAAGTAAACAAAAGTAGTGACATAAAATGTTTTATCGTGTCGTCAGCGTTTCATTGCTGAGAAAGGGTGGTTAACGAGGAACCACAATACAGTGTCTGGGGTTCAATGCGAGCCCTTGGCGTGTCATATTTCAAGAAAGTCTTGCGGTGGCCGTAAAAAAGGGCGAAGCACCCTCTTCATTTCCATCAACAGCGCATCTTATGAAAACAAAAAAGAAAATATCTATAGTCCCGTCACTTTGAAGCAAATGGCGACCGATTCAAGCTAAATAAAAATGATTTGTTGATATTGAATACCAACTGGGTGCGTCACATAGTTCCAGGAGCTCGAAAATGTGTAATTATTTACAGTTTCTCTCCTACCGACGACACCGTCACTGAATGAGTAAAAATAAATATAATATATATCCATTTTGATTACAGTTACACATGAGTGATTGGCATCCATGTGCCAACATCACCATTGTTGTACTATTGTCATTTAATTTCGAAGATCACGCTTTCGATGTTTTTCAAAGTATTAGAATCACGATTTAACTTTGTTATAGAGGTGAAATAATTAACCATGATAAAAACAGCAACGTGTACAGGTGACTGCTAATTGTAGGGTAGAGGTATGCGACCGACGTCGTCGATTAGTGTTCTCCAAAATTATTTTAGAAACTCGTAACAGAAGGCTTGAACTATTTATTTTAAAAGTTGTAATAATGCACTTAACCGCTCATAGACAGCCCCAACATCAACATTCCATCGTTATAGTAGTAACCCTATAATATATGAAAATTTATAAAAAGAGTATTCTTTGTAGTCATATCAACAATACTGACCCTTTACACGCAGCAACTTCCAAAGCAATCAATCACCAATATCCTTCATTCAAAAACTTATTACGCTACTCCACACATGCTGAATACTAGTACATATATGTAGGACTTAACTAACGTTTCGACGCCCTCACCCTTGCCAACAAAACGAATGGCCGGATAAAAGACGGATGGAATAGACTTATTCAGTTTAGTAGAGGGTGTAAACTTACGAGATTTAGCTAATATTAGCAATCCATTACGGACCGCAGTTGGAAAGTTTATTTAACTAACCGCACTTAACTGTACCGACTCTGATGGAATATTGATTGAACCTCTTCTCGATAAACGATCTTGGTGAAATGGGTTTGAGTTTAAATTAAACTCGTACGATATAAGGATTCAATTTTAATATACGATATGCCGTAAGCCAAGAGGAGGCCGTAAATGAGATTATCATTAAATTAGTTTCACGGCTTGGTAGGAAAATGTACCAGAATCCACGAGAAAGTAGAGAAGTAAGGTTATCTTAAAGTAGAGAAGTAAGCATTCCTTTATTAGTCAATATACGTTTGTATGCACAGATCGATATGCCCGAAGGGGTGGTCAGATGCGTCCCAAATGGTAACTTTTTGCCAATCCTAATTAAGCCAATCTTATGTCCTAGGGGCAAGCCTATTGCCGTCAACGGGACACTGTATGCCTGTATATATACTGTCTGACAGATAATACTCCAATCAATCTCAGTCAATCTCAAGTCTCACCTTCTACGACACCTATTGAAAGAGATACAGTGGCCCTATTCTACTCCAACGAGATCCATATGGCTAAGAAATAAAAAATAGTACAAGTTGTACTTGGTAGTAAAAACAATTTTTTATGTTTTTTTAAGTCAATTTACCAAAGTCTTATAAATGACATGTACACATTGTATTCATAATCATACATCATAATCATATGCAAAATGTCTATAACATGTTGGTAAAGAACTGCATATAGGTACTAAAGTAGGTATGTAACTGAACGAGACGCAAAACCGTGCACTAGTTATATATGTATATATATATATATATATATATATATATATTAGTTAACGTTAGAATAATATAAAAGGTACAATAATACATTTCTCTGCTCTCAGAAAGGTAACACTAAAATCTAAAGAAAAACCTTTTCGAATAAGATGTTTTACGATACGCCGTCTGAGTAATGAATCGAAAGCAAACCAATAAATTGTGGCTTCGGAACAAAGTACCAAACTTGACGGCAGATCCAGGCATTTTCTTGTCGCAACAACTTAAACAAATGCGAGACGCCAGAGGAGGAAATTGTCTATCAATAAAAATGTCACCGTATACACGGCAATAGTACACGACGGAAACTTTTTTATATCGGTGCGACCACAAAGTTATCTATCCCGAGTGTCCTTCTTTTATCTTACTGCAGATGTATCTCTAAACTTGCCTTTTATCAGTAGTTTTCGTCGTTTTCCCATAAGCCTTTTAAAATATGAAGCAATCGTGAAAATGTCATTCCTCGGTCATTCATTTAGATCTTATACACATAGACATATTACCGTGGGAGAGGCATGCTTAAGCATGAGTAGCTATCGCTACCGGGTAACGGGCTAATAAAAATAGCTACCGGGGTAATATCACAGCCTCACAGAAAACTGGTTGTCATCAACCCACCTCCGTCGCCTTATCATTAACATCTAAGTGGGGCAGGGAACTTCGAAGTCTTAAGTCGGAGAAAGAAAAAAACTGTTTTATCCATTAAACCACTTTTCTGGTTCAAATGTTATTGGTACATACCATAAATAGACTCGATTAGTTCCACTGTAAATTCGCAAACAAACAAAATGACGCACGGTCCTTTAGCTTACAGAATATTCAATAACGATCCTCTATTACTGGGGCACAAACAAATCGTGAATGTTACTCGGCGAACTGCTATTAAATTGGAATACCGTCAATGTCGATCAGAACATTGCTGAATGGAAGTAACATTAAAGTAACGTATAGTTATTGGAAATTGAACGAGGCCTGACGACTATTGTGTACCGAAATACAATCGTAATGGAACTGAAATATAAGTAGAACACACTACGGTCGATAACATGGGGTAACGTTATATGACACAAAATGATCTCATACTTGTAGGTATCGTTCCGATTATTAGACATTGTGTATAACGTCTAAAACATTTGGAATCTCCGCAAATATGTAATAATCCCTCCGCGCCGCCAATAACATAATAAATAAACGAAAGCTAAAAACATGTTTTATTCTATTTACTTTTAAAACACTTTTTTCATAAGAATTCGTGTTTTTTGGCTAATAAATAATATACTAATATCTCTCTTCAAAATATTTTATGTGAATAAAAATAAAATAGATACATACATACATACACTCAAGCGTATATCCCCGAAGGGGTGGGCAGAAGCGTATCACAAGCCCACTTACTGACAACCATAATTAATTGCTCCTTACGTAATAGGGGCAAGCTTATTGCTGTCGTCTGGGCACTGTATGAGTATACGCTATCTGATAGATAACATTCCGATCCCGAGGCAACTGCCTTTTACGACATCCCCAGCAAGAGATGGGGAGGGGGGCTTATTCTATTACCCACACAGAACCACACGGCAAATGTGTAGTAAGTGTATGTGAGACCCTGATTTAATATAGAGCCTAAGTACATGACGGTTTTGTGTAGATTAATGGGAGGATAAAACAAAATAAAAATGAACATTGAAACCTCCAAACACAGCGAATGAAGTATTTTCAGCACATAGATTCCTTTGAACTTTTTTCTTTATTTGTTTTTTTTTTTATGTAGAGTGCACCTATATAAAAATAAATTTGAGGATCCTTCTCCGTTGTAACTGAGACAATCATGTCTCATGATCAAAGAGTTTAAAATTAAACAACAAAGACTTGCGACCTCCTAGTCCCCCTACAAGAATGAGGGCGTCCTCTCCGACGAGCTTAATTAGACAATCAAATATTCATTTATTCCGAGCATCCCTGATCTAACAAAAGCAACAATAGCTCAGCTATTCTTGCAAGACCTTTTGGCTGACTTTAAAAGATTGTGCTCTGTTTATCTGATTAAAATTTTGGAACAGATTTATGTCATCATTAATTAAAATGAGAACGAGTAATGTATGATCACAATGTAAATAATGTAGGATACATGTATGTATTAATATATACGAGTTTCTTTATTCCAATATAAGTTCTTAGATGCTAACTACACTTGGATTTGTATGGTATCGTCAGTATCCTAACAACATCACTAGTGACAACAGCTTTACATTTATTGATTTAAAAAATAATTACTTATTAATTATACTTTCTTTTTTTATCAGGGTAGTTGTGTTTTTAATTTTTAAATTAGGAAATTTTTGTTTTTGTCATGAGTATACACTATAAACATGTAAAAGTTTTTATTTTTTAACAGTGGCAGAGCCATGCTTAGCGAATGGGCCAGCTTGACCGGTGCGATACTACAGCCTCACAGAAAACCGTTTATGAAGCAACGCTTGCGTTGTGTTCCATCGAAATGAGTGAGGTTTCCGGAGGCCCAATTCCAGTCTCCTCTTTCCTCTCCGCTCATCCCCCCTCTCCTCTTTCCCATCCCCTCGTTCCCCTCTCTTCTTTCCCCTCCTGCATGTCCCCGTCCTTCATCACCCTCAATGTCGTCGTCCATGGACGGCATCCTTACCATCAGGTGACCCGTCAGTCCGTCTGTCTCCCTATAGAATAAAAAAAAATATCTATTTATCGAATTAACTTAATTAATTTCTACAAACAATTGTTAACGTTTAAACTTATACCAAGTTGCATGTGAAAATACTAAACTTAATGTTACAATTACTTAAAGGTAAACACCATATTCAAATACTATAATAGTACAGACAGTAAGTTAATATAATGTAACTAAAAATACAATTTTGGTCAGTTTTATCTATCTATCACATTTTGTGGAATCTGGTAAGCTCAACAATATTGATTTAACTTTTGCCACAGAGTCAAAGTAAAGATGGGGAATGTAAGTATGGGGAATTGCACCTAAAACAGTCCTTTTAAGTTGTGGAACAATTGGTGTAATAGAATAGCGCGGAATGCTAGCCCGTACGCTCAGCTTCATTAACCTTATAAGTTATGGACAGTCTAGCTTTGATACAAATACTGGCTTACCGGCAAACACTACCTCATTGAGAGGTCTAAAACTTGTTAGGGAACGCATGTGAAAGTACCTAAGGGGACTTTTGTGTTTTCTTAGACACACAATTCGAAAAAGCAAGGTGGCAAACGAAGCGTTTTGGATCCGTAATGCGGATGCTAGAATACCCCACAATATTCTAATATAAGAGAGGCTAAAAGTTAAGTGATTAAGGAGGTAATAGCGTCGATGAGATAAAGACTTGAAAGTAGCATTTAAAATTAAAATCTGTTATAATTTATATAACTTATATTAAATTCTTGAAAAGGTCACAAATTATTTCTAATTGATATAATATTTGTCATTAGTTTCATTAAACTTACACTTTCAGTAGTTACAATTTATTGAAAAAAATCTAATGTATAGATACTGTTATAAACAAATACACAAAAACAAAATTACGGATTTGTTGACTTCTTCATTAACTACAAACTACTCTTTTCACGTTAACTCTTTTGCTTTTTATATTGAACATAGAATTTCTATATATAGATAGATAATTTTGTAACTTCTTTCACTAATATTTTGCTACGAATATAAAAAAACAACTACTCAGATTTTATCAATGATGTATAATCACCTACGTCACAACCATTTGTTAGGTAAATAAAGACAACTCTAGACTATACTACCTAAATAAGGTTATAAACTGTAACTAAACTCCTATTTTCTATATCAAAAATATATGTGAAAAGAGCGATAATCCGAATACCTCAATCAGAAGCATGCAAGGAGCACTTAAAACGCTTACTTATTTCAACTGTTCCTTGTTTGTAGATTCTCTAATGAAATAGAGAATACCACAGATAGAGAAATTGCAGAGGCCATAAGACGTAAATATATCAAACCTTTGATAACACAGCGGTTACAAGCAGTCATTCCGAATTTAAAATTTAATGAAAAATAGTAACGTTCTAGCTTAAAGTTTCTATGTCGTTGATAAATATTATTGCAAAACACTAACATTAATTTATTAAGTTTAAGTTATCTGATTATTTTATCTGATTTAATATTATCTGTTTCTATTAGTATACCATTACAACACCATTTAAAAATTGTTAAGAAATAAATGAACTGAACACTTACAAGTATGAATAATTTGAAAGCGATTTCTAAAATTGACTTACATCAAGTTTATACTAATATAATAAAGCTATACTATACTATATACTATAGTATGTTTTCTTGCTTGTACGCGCTAATCTCAGGAACTATTGATTCGATTTGAAAGTATTAAAATAAAATCTAAACCCTTTGCTTTCGATAGCCCGTTTATTGATGGTGACTCTTGGGAGAGAAGCAGTGAACATAAACGCAGGTGAAACTGCGGGGCACAGCTAGTCTTTAATACATTCTAGGCATCTATACTTATATGTTCACACATACCTCTTTTTTTTACAAAGTTAAAATTTCTCAAGCAAGTCTTTTCAAGGTTAGAACAACACCAAAAACCTTTCGAGATATCAATAATTTGGCTACGAGTACCATCACCTACGCCGTAGCAGATTCATCAATGCTTCTACAAATTATTTCTAAATCTTAACTCAATTTCTTTAGGAAAAATATTTTCATCCAAAAACGGTACAAGTTGTTGCAAAAAGATATAATTTGTGCTTCAATTTGCACAATTAGGTGCGGCGGGTATCATGGGTTTATATCGCTATTGTAAAGACTTAAGTGGGTCTGTTGTTGCCCGACTACAGTAATTAATTTGGTACATTAATATAACCGTTTAAGTTACCGTATGTTTGCTTTTATTCACTAATTCATATAGGTTTTATTTCAAAGTACAATTACTTAAAGCTTATATCCAGTATGTGTTTGTTTGTAATCGGTACAAGGATAAGACTACCTTAATAAGAATATATGAGAAGACATCAAATGTCAATCAACAAAGGGATAATATTTTTAACCAGTCTCGAAATTACCTCTATACATACGACTACGCCTGTATCCCTGAAGGAATATACAGAAGTGTATTGAACACCAACATTTTGACAATTAGAATTTGTTCCCAGTGACGTAGAAGGGAACAAACCTATTGCCAGCAACCGGGCACTTGAGGCATTAAAGATGGGAAAATTGTGAGTTTATTGAACGGGAAATGTTAGAACAGTGTAATGCAAACGAAGGAAAGGCATTTTAGTAAAGCAGATTGATTAGCAAGTGTAAGAAATAGCTCGACTACCTAGGGGACGCATACCTGCCATTTTCATCCATTTTTTATAATGTAGGTGGTCAGACGAACAGACCAAGTCCATAGACACCTACAACTCAAAGAGTCGTAATGCTACCCGCTTTTGAGAATTATGGTGATGGGGGATGGGGGATGGGGATTGAGGAAACGGGGGATGAGGAGATGGAAAAGAGGAAAGGGGGAGTTGGGCCCCCGGAAATCTTACTGACTTCAGGGTTTCACAACCGGTCTTCTGTGAGGCCGTGGTATCGAAATGGTCGAGCCGCCCCATTGGTGTCTAAGCATGGCTCTATCATTGCTGCAAGTGTAGACGCGGGGATTAACAACATAGTTATGCTAAACTTTGTTTGATTGTGTAGCACTGTAGAATCATGATCATAATCTATCATTGAAATTTCGGTGTTTTGTTATATATATATATATATATATATATATATATATATATACATATACATCTAATGTTGTGTTAATGTGTCATGCTGCAAACAATTATGGCGATAGCGAATTACGAAAATTTTGTAAGGGAGAACTAAAATCAAGTAAGTTTTCTGTATATTGTTTGTTTATTGCCGTAAATCAACTTATTAGACTTTAGTTTAAGGAAGAGACTGTTTGTAAATAACTTTAACTTTATTCCAATCATTATTGATAAACTACATATTAAGTTACAGTCCCACTTGGATTGCTTTTCATAGGGAGTTCTTTTTTATATAAGACGCTGAAAAAATCTCGGGAGTACTACTAGTGCATCACGCAAATTTTTGTTCCCTGTTGGAATCGAACCCACGGCCTCTTGCGCAGCAATCAGTATCACTAACCGCTATACGAACATGCCTTGGTATGTTCAACCTTTTATCTATTATACATAAAAATATATTTAAATAAGACATAAAATAAATATTTTTGTGTGGTTGAATCAAAGAATTTCATTTCGATAAATAAAATAGTGCTATGATTTTTTTAATGAAACTTATTTTAAAATCTTGACAGACTAAGCTTTATCCAAGTTTAAAAAACAGCAATAGCCAGCCAGAGTTGGGCTAATTGCGGCCGCTTTCAAACCACGTCTCGCAGGCTCACGGAAATGTAGACAAACTAAAAAGGAACTAAAAAGACTGAAAGGCTAGGCGAGGCGCGCCAGACGACCAGCAATTGTTTCGTGAACCCGACAAACACGCGGCGCTCTCGCTTTAAGTGAACAGTCTGCAAGACATCACAAAACATTCCATACTATAAATAGATGAAATGTTTCATCATAAGGTTTTTTAATTGTTTTTTATCCCCCACCTGGTCGACGGTGAAGTCTTTGGTGACGTTATCCGTCTAGGCTCTGGGACGTGACACAGAAACATCATATTCACATGTAAAACAACCCTTCTTCTTGCGCAGTCGGGTAAAAACAATGGGTCCGCCTCCTTTAAATAGATGTCTACTACAGATGTATCTTATCTCAAGATTTCGGATAGGATTAATCTAATATAACAGCTCGGTATGATAATTGTATATTACTTTGGCACTTGCAGGTCTCTACAAGTCCAAATTTCAAAGTACAATTTTGTGGTATGTGCAACTTTAGTAGTGTTACTATTTACCTCATAGTTAAATTATAAATTTATTCTTCTATTTTATTTTATCCCTAAGCTGTGTGTTTCGAATTATATTTGCTTAAAATTGTGAAGATTGTAGTTCCTGTAGTATAAGTGTTTCTACCGCAGAAAGAGTTCGAATTATGATGATTTTATCGACACTTCTGTCGATAAATATACCGACACAAAATGAACTTTCAGTTAGCCACATATAACTACGTAAGTTATATAAAATCTGTTTATATACTGAAAGTGTGATTACTGTACTGTGAGCTTGTTAAAAACAGAGTCAATATCCACGTGCGAATCGCCAAAACTAATAATAACAAAGCATAAATGCACAAGAACCAAGTGACATTTGAGAATCTCGTTCTACATTCAAAACAAAACGCTTTAATCAGAACTGTAAACAACCCTTGAAGAGAGGGCTTCACTTGGAAGCCTCTCACAGGGGCAGTGGGCTATCGAACGAACCGCTCATTTGTTACAGTGCGTCGGGAAGGCACTGCCGGTTTAATTTCCACGTGCGGAAATTATAATTTTCACATAACACTATGAATTAAAAACTACTTATTATATCAACATATAATATTAAATTGTAGTATGAATGAATGTTAGTTACTTACAGGGGCGCGCGGTGGTTAATAGATATTGGATAGAGGCGGCAGGTGACGCCGGGACGCATGCCGGGCGTGATGCGGCGACGCGCGGCTGCCACTGACTGACGCACGCACGCGCGCCCGCCCTTCCGCTACGCGCTGCTACGAAGAGCGCGTTTCCACCGTTCAGGAAGCTTTTCCACTAACTCGAGGGTGATTTTTGTACTATACATTAATTTTGCATATTTCATTAGAATGGTTTTTAAAAATATATGTGTATAGTCTTGTTAAAGACAATATTCGATTAGTGAGATGTTATTTGTCCAATTCATTGTTGAATTTTGTTCGAGTATTTACGTCGGTATAAAGGAATTCTATGAGCTGTAACTCAAATTCTCGTGGCGGCTATTACGTTAATGTTCGGGGGTAGATTTGAACAATAAAAATAAACATTTACCCTCCGCCCACAGGGACGACAAAACTCCTAAACGACACAACTTTGTTATTCATGTAACGATATTAAAAACAACAGATTCCTGCCGACCTTTTTACTTAGTCAAAGTCATAAATTACTACGGGTGTTGACGAACTTGTGTATTTTTAAATGGTGTTCTAAAGTGAGTTCGAAGGCTTAATTAGTGAGTGCAAGCATGGTGTAGGATTATTAATTTAGTGCAGACTTGCTCTCCAGACATGTAAGAGTTAAAAGGAAGGATTGGCTGTAAGGAGCGAGACATGTATTTGCGAGACTACGAACATTGTGTAAACAGACGTGCTAAGATAGGACTACACTTATATGTTTAAGGCCTGCTGCTTTGTACGTGTAGACCACTGACGGCCTCCTATAGCAGCAGACTATAATATGAAATGGATTGTTCAAACACGTGATAATACTGAGCAATTATTGTTATAGGAGGCTTGGTAAAGTGTGTCATGTTGATTGGGAACAATATTTTTTAACTAGCTCACCTGTAAAAAAACTGCTTTACAAAAAGAGTTCTTTACTAAGGTGACAAACAAGCGTATTCTTTTTTTTTTATACTATAGGGGGACAGACGAACAGACGGGTCACCTGATGGTAAGTGACACCGCCGTCCATGGACCCTTGCAACTCAAGTGCGCTGCCCGCCTTTGAGGGTGATGAGGGATGGGGAATGCAGGGAGTGGAAAGAAGAGAGGAGGGATGAGGAGATGGTAAAAAGGAGAAAGGAGAAGAGGGGAGAGAAAAGGGGGAGGGGGAATTGGGCCTCCGGAAATGTATTATTTAATGTATTATATGTATCTATGCTAGTGCAATTAAGCTCAACAGTTTTTTGTTTCGTTTATTTTTTTATAATATTGGACGACAGACAAACTGACGGGTCACCTGATGTTAAGTGATAACCTCCGCCAATGGATACCTACCTGCAAATAAAGAGTCATAAGTGCGCTGTCCGCCTGGGGGGATGCGGGTAAGGGAAAGAAGCAAGGGAGAATGAGGAGATGGGAAAGAGAAGAGCGGGGATGAGGGGAGAGGAAAGAAGAGAGGAGAAGTTGGGTCTCCAAAAACTTCAGTAATTTTGTATTATATAAATAAAATTATATAAAATTCACATAACTAAAAAAAATATTTAAGTCAGTTGAACACATCACATAAATCATCACATCATCGATACACATAAAGGATATTTATTTTTATTTGAAATTGATTAATTGGTAACCAACATATACTAAGTAGTTTTTTTTGATAAAATAGGGGGTTTGACGAACGTATGAAACAAAGAAATGACTATCTATCTATAAATGGATGCAACCCCCATATGGACACCTGCAACTCCCATCTTTTAGGGTGATGAGAGGGAAGATGAAGGGGGGAATAGATAGGAGGAGTTTGGCCTCCAGTAACCTCACTCACTCGCCAATATAATGCAAGCTGTAGCAATTAAGCGTAGGTCTCCCACGGTCAGTTCAGTGCTTGATATTCATTTGCGATAGCGGAAATGTTATTTTTATTTTTTTTATGGGATAGGGGGCAAACGAGCAAACGAGCTATCTAATGGTAAGTGACTACGGCCTCGGCCTTTAAGGTAGGAGTACTCTCCTTTCTTAAAAGTTTGAAGGTCGTATCGGTCAGGAAATACGGCAGGTGACAATTTGTTCCACAGGCTGTTTGTGCGAGGAAAAAAGCTTCTGAAGTCAGAACAATTCCTCTGAACACTCTCCATGATCCAAGCGATAGAGAATACAGAGTGAAGCTACATCTCTACGCAACGCCAAGGTGTCAAGCCGATCAGAAATATCCTGGCAATCTATGATGCGAGTCGCGCTTCTTTGAATGCGCTCAAGAGAGAGAAGCTAGACTAAATTACAACTAATTGCCTTAAAAAATCCTAAGTTAAGCAACGCGATTTCTTCCACGCATCCTATATAATCTTACATCGTCAGAACTCGCTGATCGGTTGGCAGATGAGCTTTACATTACTTATGAGCAATACTGTACCTCAATTGTGTTCTCGAAATGGAAGCCCTCTTCGGCAATAGCTATTGTATGATTCATTGTATTCATCTCACAAAAATGTATTATTAAACAAAATATGGCGTGTATCGTTACGTTTAGCAGCAAGTAAAAATCAGTATAATGTAAACTGTTTCGCCATGTTAATTGATTAAGTGTGTTGAAAGGATAAGAGTCTCAATGAATTTGGAATACCAGAGGCCTTCAAAATTGAGTGCGCAGTGAAATTGGTGCGGGTAGTTAGAAAACCGCAATATTTGTAACCGGAGATTGGCATCACATTGATAGGATACTCGGAAGTCATAATTTTTCATAGGAAAACTTCGTTTAGATGACTATTATTCTAATATATAAAATTCTCGTGTCTCGGTGTTAGTTACCAAACTCCTCCGAATCGGCTGGACCGATTTTTATGAAATTTTGTGTGTGTCGGGTAGGTCTGAGAATCAACCAACATCTATTTTTCATATCCCAAAATGATAAGGGTGACCCTATACAGATTTTTATTGCAGAACAACGTTTGCGGGTCAATAAAGAAACATCTCTTGTCTGGGAAGGGATAATACCATAAATATTGTATAAAAGCTTTAAATAACACTGAGAACACCTGAAGTCAAACCTGGCCTTAACCGCAGGAAATACGAGCACGTCATACCTATTACGTGATTGCTTTAATTCACATAATTGTGTAAGTTACGGTGCTAATAAAACCATAATTTTGATCCCTAATTTTCAATATTTGGTAATAAATAGAAGCTATGTTAATGTTATCAGAAATATATATTTAACTAGCGGACCCGACAGACGTTGTCCTGAAGTTGCAGTATAGATAAATAAAGATACCGACTGAAAATTAAAAATTGGTGAAAAATAACGTGAAAAACGGTGCTAATAAAACTGAAAATTCATTCAAATCGGTCCAGCCGTTTTGGAGGAATTCAGTGACATATACACTTACAATAGAATTATATACATATATAAAGATAAAAAATATATTATTCACTTGTGAACCACATTAACACGCATGATTACTCACATGGACCTGTAACTTATCTCTATATGGAAATTACAAAACTTATTTTTAATTAAACTGCTTTTCTATACTACACATGCATATTATTTATTTTTACTTTTTATTTCCTTTTCTTTTTATCTTTTTTTTTTTTTTTACTCTATGTGCATCACTATTACTAATACTTTGCAGTATAGTCCATCAGGTTGTCTGGAAGAGGTCGCAGATTGTGATAAGACCGCCATTTGTACTCACCTATTATTATGAACTTTGTTTGATACCTCATGTGTACAATAAAGAGTATATATCTATATATCTATCTATTATTGTATATTTATATTAGTAGATATGCGGTAGAATCTAAGTATCTGTTATCTTTTTACAGCTGAAAGGCTAAACCAATTTTGTTGGATATTTGGTATGTGGATACTTCGAATTGAAGCGTATAGCCTCCTTTTTTAAACATAACAAGATTAGGGCTAGGGGCTTAAATATGTATATTTATGTAGTAAATATGGGGTGCTATATTTCATGCCAGCTTATAGGGATTCCTTATACTGAGACTGTGACTGTTATTATTATTGTACCAACGTGCAACATACATAACCATATATATTACATTATATCATGGGTTTTATCAATCCTACACAGAAACGGGACGGAAATTCAATGAGTCTGTAGTTCGTCATTATATACGATTTGTTTGTTTTTCGAACGCTCTCAATTCGTTTTATTTTTTACTATACTTATCAATAGTAAACACATCATAGTGTGTGTATGTATTTAAGAGAAAGGAGAAGGGTCGCGCCTGACACACACCACACGACAGATACACACTAGTTAGGTTCCTCTCATACAATGAAACTACACATTCAATTTTTATATATTTATTCATACATACCGTTTATAATTCACTTTATTAATTTTTAAATAATAAGGACATAAATATCCTTTTTCCAGTAGGTTACGAGTAATAAACCAACGTAATCTATAAAACCGACAAAAGTCGAGATGTTGAAACAAAACAATATGTTTTTAAGAATATAATATAGCTTGAACTTCCCGGCAGCTTGAAGTTATAGGTCTATATCGCGTTCCTTCCGTTTTTAGTCTCTCTTTCCTGTCAATATACTCCAAACTTTCCTCCCGATTTCCAAAACTACCCGAATGACGGATATAGGCTTGCCCCATTACGTAAATTTGACTATATTATAATCGGTTAAAGGGGGGAGTTAATTACGCCGCTGCATACCCCTTTGGGGATCAGTTCAATCAATTAACACACTGTATTACGCAGCTAGATATGTATATATGTATTTAATTATGTACGAATTTAAGAATCGTTGACGAATTATTCCTAATTTTACCAATCGGAGCAAGACTTTTCATATCCAACATTCGTTTTATGCCTGGATGTGGAAGTCCCTACAGTACTTTTAATATGGCTTGAATGGTATCATTTAAAAATAATTTCTATTAATTTTTAAATATTTGATAATATATTTTTCAATGAATCTTTACCTTTATCCAGAAAATAAGTAAAAACTAAAGGAACCTTAACTTTAACCTTACCTGCTATGCTTAATCACGAATGGGCCGGCTCGACCGGTGCGATACCACGGCCTTACAGAAAGCCGGTTGTGAAGTAACGCTTGTGTTGCATTTCCCCGAAATGAGTGAGGTTACCGGAGGCCCAACTCCCCCTCTGTCCTTTCCTCTACTCCCATCCCCACCGCCTTCCGCCTTCCGCTCCAGCCCGCGCGTACTCTCCCGACCGGGTGAAAGGCGACCTGGGACTTGCCAAAGGCGCAACAGGCGTGAGTGACCTCGGTCTTCCCCTTTGGCTGCTTGCCATCTTGGGAGGAAGCATGGACGGTTCAGGTCCGTCATCCCTCGAACGACTGCGCTTTCGATTTTCGACGGGTTCCATCGCCATAGAGACGTCCTCTAAGAGAACTTCCTCGTCGTTCGACGAGGTGTCTGCCTTCTTTTTTTGCTTTTCTCCTTCTTCTTCAAATTCTCCTTCTTTCTTTCTTCAGTTTGTTCTTTGTTTTTTAATATTGATGCATCCATAATTATTCCCACGAGTGGAGGAGAACTATAGGTCGACCCGGGCAGAGATCCCCCAATACCCGGGCAAGCGTAGATTTATACCCAACCGAGGGGTCCGCAGGTACCTAGGCTGGGAGTGCGCTTACGACTGAACCACCCATCAGCCATGCATCCCATGGTCGCGCACCAGAACACGAGATTCGGGGTAATTTTTTAACAGAGGTTTTCTACCTCGCAGTCCAGGCGGCTAAGCCAAGACCCTCGCCCCCAACTCGCGCCCAATGAGAGCCATGAGACTTAACCACGATACTCCTTTCGGGATTACGATATGCCGATCCATCAAGACAAATCTCGAAATGCCTGCTCGGTGGCAGTGTAAGTGCACGCCGAGCCCGTTCACCTTCTCCACAGTGAACACTGGAGAAGCTCTGACCCATAGAAGGGTTCCACCACGGTGATTTTTTTTTACTGAGGTTCTCTTCCTCACAGCTCCGAGGAGCAAAGAGCCAACAGAGGAATCTGCATACAAGTGCCCGCTCTGTTGGGCCAAGCCTCGATCTAGGGGCCGAAGAAAAATGGCCACATCTTCTCGCCAGAAGATAAGCCGTTGCCGACAAAGCCCTCCTCAAAAGTAGAGAAGGAAGAAAAGGCTGCGTCGTCGACAACGTTGCCCAGGGTGCACCACGTGGAGGTTTTCTAGCCTGCTGGCTCCCCAGCCTGTTCTTCCCCTGCCGAAACCTAGACGTTCCTTAGGATTCAGGGTATAGGTAAACAGAGGCCTACTTAGGAGCAGAAGACATTTGGTTTGGATTATATAACATGTATTTTTGTGTTCTCTAAATCTGCTGTTTAGATCATTTAAATCAAACAATCATTTGCAAAATTCTCGGTTAATGCATATATGCACGCCTCGATACAAAGGAACAACGCTCTGCAAGTCTCCCCTAGTATGTAAGTATTTGAAATAACGTGCGTATTAACCTTATTTGTTATAATAATTTAATAAGCCTGAGCTTAATCTCATGACGTTATATGTTTACTCTGTGGTGTAAGAGCGAACGAGACCGAGATTGTAACTGACAGTACAGGCGAACAATTTGGTTACATTTCATTCAATTCATTCAACTAATGTCAAAAAAGTTGTAACTTTGTTCGCTGTTAATCATGTAGTTTTTTACTTTATTGTTGTAATAACTTCCCACACTTTCACTTATTTATTTAATTCAGTAATAATTGAATAGTTAACATAGTACTAGTTAAGTAGACACTTTAGTGTTAATCCAAAGAACTGCTGAAATGTGACAAACGACATTGGCAAATTAATCACTTGTATCACAATGAAAGCGCCTTTTAAATAATTGGAAGTAGGTGAAGTGTGAAGAAGAACATTAATTGTTGGTGTGTCACAGTGTGTTATTTTTGTGCTAGATGGCGGATACTACATTTGTTTCGAAACCGGCGCGCGGGTGGTTGCACCCTGACTCTATACTTGCGAGCGATGGAATCACTTATGCAGTCAGGGTAAGCATCCTGTGTTATATGCATTTTAGTGGCGTTCCGTTTGTCTCGACAGGATGTCCTTAGTAATGTAAATTTATTCCGTTTTTTGTTTCTTAATAGTTATAGAACAGTTGTTTGACCTTTACTCTATACTGATTTTCGTATACACCATCAAAGGCAGCACTACTTGTCTACTGTTGCGTAGTAATACAAAACACTATTGTATCTCTATTCAATTGTTTTGGCAGTATAAATATCACCTCTTGTTTTCATGATCACATATTGTTATAAAATGTAATTAACTGCATAAAGTAAACCACAATGTGCCAATGTCTGTTTTGAATGATAGTCAAGTATGAATGAAAAGGAAAAACCAATTGCAAATACACCCACTTTATTCACTTAGAATGTATTGTGTAATGAAAAGTGATACAAGATAATACTTCACACAGTTACAATCAAGAGGTATTTACCACACATTGTGTGGGTAAGGTTTAGGTTTAAGGCTTTCCTTGACTATTGTTATTTTTTTTATTTTCATACTTGTCAGTTGCTATTCTTCCTTGGATTTTTGTTACTAATTGAGATAGAAAACATTTATCTGTAAGATAAGAAAAACATTCCTTTTAAAATATAGGAAATCAGTAAAATTTAATGTTTTAGCAAAACTTTTAATTTTCTTATCACAAAACCAAATAACAGTTTCTCTAAACCAGAAGTTGAATCACAAAACATACATTTCTATAAGAATTTCTTAGATGCTTACTAGACTCTGCAAAAATAAAAATAAACACTCAATATATTATTGTGGTTTTACAGTATATTGGCTGTATGGAAGTACTAACATCAATGAAAAAACTTGACTTTGATACAAGGTCTCAAGTAGCAAAGTAAGTACTTTCTGTATTCCTTTTTTTATATTTCCTACAGCAACAAATACAAAAAGAATATTTGTAGCCATTTTTAACACTTGATGTAAAAAGAGGGGATAAGTTTGACATTGATGTCTGTCTGTAGCATTATAGCTCTCAAACAGATTGAGCAATTTTGATGTGTTTTTTTTTTCATTTGAAAGCCAGTTTCTTCGACCTGATGCTGCAACCAGAATGGTCTCCAGAGAACCTAACTCTTTGATAACTCACAGCAGACATTTATTTTTTTACTTTTTAAGGGTTGTACCTTAAACTATAAGTATTTTGTGTGTAGGGTTTTTTTTATTTTTTATTTAATTTTATGTACATATTTGTATCCATGATGGAGAATAGGTTAGATTATACTGGCAGTTTTCCACAACTCCAGAAAAACGATAATGTTATCAAGTTACTGACAAAATATTTTGGTATTGTATCACTTTTAAAATCTGTGCTAAAATTATAAAATAACAACTGATCTAAAGCATTATGTTATGGACACATAAATTACTTAAGTTTAATAATTATTATTTTTAGAAAAAGTAAAAATTTTGTTCCAGTTGATGCTTGTTTATGATGCCATGAAACTATAAACATGTAAAATCTACTTGTACCATTCCTCATGTGGCTGGCAAAGCCAATAAAATATGTTTTAACTTCTTGTTTATTTTTTGTAGAGAATGTATCGCCAGGGTATGTGCAGCAGCTGGTCTGCGGTCAGCAGATAAGAAACGAAGAGTGGGTCAAGCTGCAGTCCGAGCTCTTGCTGCCCGACCACGGATGGCACACTCTGGGGCAAATGTAGCACTCACAATATCATCTAAAGCAATAAGTCTGTCTGCCTTTGAAGGGGGAGAGTCAATAGCCCGTCATGACATGCCCCGCGTGTCCTTCGCTTCTGGGGGGGATACAGACTCCTTAGACTTTGTGGCCTATGTAGCCAAGTCTGCACCACCAGCTGAGTGGAGAGCATGCTACATATTAGAGTGTGGGGGCAGACTAGCCCAAGATGTGATAGCTACTATAGGACAGGCTTTTGAACTCCGGTTCAAGGAATTCCTAACGAAACCCTCAACGTAAGTGTCTTTATTGTAATATGAAATAGTATTTTCACATACATAATTGGATAGTAATTGATTTGTCTGCACTTCAAATAGAAATAAATAATGAAGAAATAAGATAGGGTGTATTACTTCTGTTAGTACATGTTTTATAGTCTTTTATCTATTTCACATTACATGTACTGCTTTGTTTTGGTTTATAAACTAATTGTTTTTAATGTCTAGGTTAGCTAATAAAAGAATATCTATAGAATTAACTTATCTTTTGTAAGCAGGAAAATTATATTTATATTGTTATTAAATCAGTCACTACTAACCTAACTAGTATTAATATGTTATTTTATTTGGCTAAATAGAAATACTCACGACAAATACCGGAAACGAACAGATTAAATAAATTCGTTTTAGTGTTTTTTGATTTCATCACTTAATTTGTCAGTACAGCCACAAATTTTGATATTTTGAAAATCGCAAGATTTGCTACCATTTTTTTATAATTAAGGGGGCAGACTGCTCACCTGACGGTAAGTGACAACCGCCATCCATGGTCACCTGCAACTCAAAAGAAACAGGAGAGGGGGAGTTAGGCCTCTGGAAACCTCACTAATTGCGGGGAAATGCAACGCAAGTGTTGCTTCACAACCGGTTTTTTGAGAGTTTTTAATTTAAAACTTACAAATTCATTTTGCTCATCTTTTTTTATTTTTATCTAAGTGAGCACGAAAGAGGGCTATGTTTTGTATGATGTTGCTTTGTCAAGGCCTTGAGCTTAGACAGTTTGTAAGATTGCGACATGAGGTGCCATTTTTATCGTTTTTATTTGGGGGAGTGACAGGGGGTATATAACATTTCGAAAAAACGTTAGCAAAAAAAAAAAATATAGTAAGTTCACATTACAGTAGGATTTTATATATTTATAATAATTTTACTTTTTGCTATAGCTTAAAACAGACAGTGCAGTAAGAATATAATTTCATTCTTATTTAAAGTTTTCCGGTTTAGCAACTGTGTGATTGATATTTTTGAATATGCAATATATTACGAGATAAATGTGACATATGTACATAGTGGAAGGCTGAAACATGTATGTCGGCGACAATGAGTCATCAGATCACTAATTCATCATTCATAGCATCGTATAATTGTAAGATCTCACAAACTATTTCCCAGAATCCGCTTCTGTTGGGTTGTTTATCAAAACTGTATTATATGTTAAGATGTTTGTAGGTTTTCATCGTTTGTAATGATAAAAAAAAATACCGAATAGTTATAAACATATTGAATCGAGTTTCTATAATGAAGATTACATAAAGAAGATTTATAAATTCTACTTTTATTCTATACTGACTTATCATAAATCATATCAAATATCTTATAATTAAGTAATACATACACTTACTTTTCTCCAGATATTCACGATGAAGGTTGTTTCAACATCTATATTAAATTGACAGATTAAATCTAAACGGATCCCGTGCAGTGTGTGAAAGCACAAGTGCGCAGACACAGGGTGTGGAAGACCGCGAGTACTACAACGACATGCCCGATAAGTCGCCGCCAGAGAACGTGCACGGGTACAGACACCCGCCGCCCCCGCCCCTCGCCTCACTCGCACCTATATCTTCGTAAGTTCTTTCATATATTTTTTGAATATCATGAAGAATATTCTATCTCCCGTGGAAAGGGGCCATACACCCATAATATTAGGTACAAACATACATTTAACATTAGGTTAGGGTTACGCTACACGCTGACACACAAAACAATCTGATATCACGGACTGACATTACAATATGACATTTGCTAAATACTACTTCTATGTTTAATATATCTTATTGAACAGTTTAGATCCTTATACCACTACTTCTAAAAATTGTTAGTTAGTTGTTTATAAATTGTGTGCTCCTTCCTCATCACCTTCGGCAATGTTACATACAAAGCCATGATATACCCAACTAGATATACTGTGCGTTTATTTGGTTCAACTGCCACGTACATTGCACATATTGGCTTAGCCGCACTTGTAAGAAGTTTTTAAGATCATAACTTTTGACAGAAGTAGACCATTTTTTTAGTGTTTATTGTTATATTTTAGGTGCGAGGAAAGTGTAAGGCACTACGTAAACCAAACCCCGCCACCTCGCACTCCGCCCACCGCGCTGCTTCCAAATCATCACACCGATATTTTCGATATGCGTAAGTACTTTCTTCTGTTGCTGTCTTATTTCTTGAACAGTTGAATTTATATTTTACTAGTTACAGAAAAAAATATTTTTTATTTGATAAGAACTTCCGCGCTAGGATTGATTCCTGTATCGCTGGTGACTTTACAAACAATTAAAATAACCGACACAAAGAACACCTAGGCTCAGAACAACAATTTAAGGTTTACATAAAGTGTTGTCCTTCCTGGGGATCAGACCCACAGCAATCGGCGTGGCAGCGTTGTGGCAGGTGACTACCTAAACCACTGCGCTATCTGTGCAGTCAAAATCAAAATCAATGACAATCAAATCTGCAAGAAAAGAGCGTACGCGGAATTTAAAGGCCGCATCTCCTGAATTGCAGGTGTCCATGGGCGGCGGTAGCCGCTTACCATCGTCTGCTCGTTTGACACCTACCTCTTAAAAAATTTAGTACCTACATAGAGAATTTGAATATATACTGTGTGCGATTCAGTGTATCTGCTACTACTATGAAAAGTCAGTGTCCAG
Source organism: Tyria jacobaeae (assembly GCA_947561695.1). NCBI lineage: Eukaryota > Metazoa > Arthropoda > Insecta > Lepidoptera > Erebidae > Tyria > Tyria jacobaeae. The sequence goes on from OX387209.1 coordinate 17,597,711, forward strand.
TTAAATTATAGAGGTCCAGAAAACACAAGATCATGAATAGCATTCAAATATATCAAATTGATTTTATTTCAATTATCTTAAAAAATAATAATGAATTTATCCGAATTTTACCTGGGTCAGTAATTCAGGTCAGTCAGGTAATTTTACTTACCGCCAGTATCATTATATTATATAACACTAAAAAAAGTTCTATATTTTAGGCTGAAGGTAATACCTTGTTCAGTGAAGCTGACCATGATATAACCAAGAATAAAACTTTCTATGTGTTTTGCAGAACCGTTCACTGCTGCGCCCATGATATCATCTTCGGCAGCCTCTTCCTCCTCTACAGCGTCATCGGCGTGTGAGCCGACTCACTCGCTGAGCGCTGAGGCGCAGGCTGCGCTCCTGGCGCAGGAGCCCTGGTTCCATGGACCTATCTCCAGGACCACCGCTGAAAAAGTAACAGATTTCTACTTCTTTTTAATTCTTTTTTTTTTGTTCTGACTTAGCACCAGTTGTTAGGTGGTTAAAGACTCGATAAGATGAACATTGTAACTATCTACAGTTAAAATTAATTATTATAATTGTATACGGGGACAAGAAAAGTATTTACTATTTTTTGTAGGTTTTAATATTTTTTAACTGTAATATCAACAAAATTAAATGACAGTGAGTTATGACGTCATTAATCCTTATTTCATATAAGTTTCCACAAACCATATTGTTTGGAACTTTAACACCTTGAAGAATAAAACTATTTGTCTAATAGCAACTCTAGGCGATAATAGGATAGTACTAGCCAATAACTTAACAAGAATTAAATTAAATATAACCTTTCTTTATTGAAAAAAAAACGGAATTAAATTATTTTGTATTAGTAATACTATTATACAAACTTTTTGTCAGATTAGATGATGTTTTGTATGATGTTTTTTTTATAATAATAATAATTTATTTTTATATTTTCTTTGCACTTTACAATAGATTCAGTGGGAAAAATAATAGAACAATCAATGTAATGTTTCGGTTACGCCGCTGTTTTCTTAGCTAGGCTACAGAGTAGTCTGTGTGAAAGTATGTGTGAGGAAAGTTAGAAACTCCTAGGTAGGTAGGTTCATTGCATATCTTGCTGACAAGGAGTGATCAAACTGCAGCATTACATTTCATTTATGGTAGATTAAAAATAGGATCGATTCTATTTAGTTTCTTATACAGATAGGGTCTTAATAGGTATATAAAAACCTTTTAGTCAGGGTAAAGTAAGAAAAAAAACAGGCCAAGTGCGAGTCGGATTCGCGCACGAAGGGTTCCCTACTATTTATATTATCTATAAAAACGGCAATAAAATCGTGTCTGTTGTATGGGAGCCCCCTTAATTATTAATTTTATTTTAATTTAATTATTTATTTTTAAATTGAATATACAACTAAATATTCTGTGAATTTTTTTAATCTTCTACCGGTTGCCGTTATCAATATCAAGCAAAAAAATCACGTTTATTGTATGGGAGCCCCCTTAAATATTTATTTTATTCTGTTTTTAGTATTTGTTGTTATAGCGGCATTAGAAATACATCATCTGATGATCAAATTTCAACTGTCTAACTATCACGGGTCATGAGATACAGCTTGGTGACAGACGGACAGCTTATTCTTAGTAATAATGTCCCGTTTTACCCTTTGGATACGGAACCCTTATTATTAAAACATGTATTGTTCCTATATCCAGTTGGTGGTAGAAGACGGAGATTTCCTGGTTCGCGAGTCGGCCGCTTGCGCCGGACAGTTCGTGCTCACGGGCGCCCGGCGCGGCACGCACAAACACTTGCTGCTCGTGGATCCCAAAGGAGTGGTCAGTCTTTTTCACTCACTTTTATAATCTTTGTTTTACACCACATAAATCTTGCTTAAAACTGTATTACAAACTGATAATGCACAATGAAATCTCTAAGAGCGATCTCTTACATGGACTCTCCTTTGAATTGACAACATTAATAGTGGATTAAAAGAATAAATGGGATTAATATATCTAATGCAACTAGCTCTAAGGAACATTCTTTACCTGGTACTATACACTTCTTTATAAACGTCGAACTCGTACGTACGTACGTGCGTACGTGTATTAAAAGACCTGTTGGTCTAGCAGTCCCTGACTGCAAAGCAAGACCCACCCCACCCATTCAAATCATTGTGATTGGGTGATGGGTCACACACAGATGATTGTATTATGAGCACGATCATTTGTTCTGTCATGTCTATGTTATGTATGATATGTATAAATTTAGAAATATATAAGTATGTTTATCAACAGTCTGGTTACTGGCTCTGCTTAGTTTGGGTTCAGACGGTTTTTAAAATGTGTGAAGTGTGAAATTACATTTCCTCAAACAAAGTACAAAATACTACTGTGTGAATTCACAAGACAAGGAATAATTTCGATTGATTTCCTAATTGTTTAGGTTTTTTTCTGAACTATTAGTATTTTTATGTGGATTTCAGGTGCGAACGAAAGACCGTGTATTTGAGAGTGTGCCTCACTTAATAAAGTACCACTGCAGCAACGAGTTACCGATCGTCTCAGCAGACTCAGCGCTGTTACTGTGTAAGCCGGTCCTACGGAGCGACGCGTCCTGAGATGTACTGCGACAACTATAGTTAAGCTTCAATGTATCGATCAGGATTGCAAATGCAATAAGTCTTATGAATTTCTGAACCACCTCACGCAATTTATTCTTTCAAGTGTTTTTCATTATAAGATATACATTACATATGTAGCAGGCACCACAAATATTATATTGCTTGATACGAAGTGATATATTTCTTTAACTTTATTTTAAGAGAAATGTCAAAAACACAAAAGGAGGTATCTTAGGAGCAGATACCAACTTAGGCTGCGAATTGTGTGATAGCAGTTTTTCTTAAGAGTACTTCAATATTATTATAAAGGTGTGAGTAGGCTGGCATTGTACATCATTCCCAGTAGGTATTAGGTAGCAAATTAATGAATTTTTCTTTCTATCCACCGAGTGAAACAGTTATAACTTCATTACGGCAGTGATTTTTGAATCTGCAAATCAAAGACAAATTCAATTCTCAAGAACATCATTCCGCAATCTAATTCGGGAAAATTGTTCCAATATTTTCCAATTATAAGCATTTATTTGCTATTCCCTTACGTTCTTATAAGAAGTATATAGTGTGTAAAAATAATATTGGTACCAAAGGCATGATTACTTGGTTTTGTTAGGATTTCAGTGCAAAAGAAATGTGATTTTTTGCAATAAATGTAAACTTATTATATATTATACTAGTCTTCACCAAATCATTATTTAAGTGAAGGCTGCTAATTTGATTTAGTATGTATAGGCCTGAGATAAGCTAATGTTGGTGTGCAATTGACAATGTCAAACAATAGCCACGACACAGATGTCTTATTTTTATATTAATTATATTTTGCTAAGAAGCATATATTATGCCAAATATTATATGCCGTGATGTCGTTATCATTGCGCACAAATAAGTAAGAAGCTCTCTGCATCTTAGTTTAAATGTATATGTTTACAATAACACATAGGTGCTACAATGGCTTACTTAAATAATTTTATATGTAGCAGTATAACTTGAAAATTGTACATAGAACCATCACAAGATCATTTATGATTCGTAGACTACTTTAAGACTGTTATTTTTGACTCGAATTCTTTTACAGAGTTTAGTGATAAAATTAACGCTTTAAATTTTTTTGTCAGTGGCGAGAGTTTGTTTGTAGAAAAGAAATACTAAAGGTAACAAGGTAAAAACATAGGTTTGCAATTATCTATTAGTTAATATCAAGGCTGGGGATATTATGGTCACACTTATGTAAAGTGTTTCAATGTACCTCAGCACTTCTAAAATGATCTAATGCACTATTGTATAATCTTAAAGTAAATGCATTAATTCATAGACATACAAATCAAGTTTATATATCATCATAAAATATAGTTTATGAAATGTATGTTATTGATCTATCATTATTAATAAAAATGATGTATGTAAAGATAAATGTGATTTAAAAATAAACTATTTTGAAATTCATCAGACTTTTATTTGCAACTCTACATTTACAGTCACCTCCCATCAAGACTGCAATTACACAGTACTTCTAGTATGGAACGACGACCTGAAAAGTGGCTGACACTGACTGGAATATGAAAGCGGAGGAGCGGTGTTATGAGTTATGTATGATGCTTATTATGAGAGGCTTATATGAAACAGACGACCACAGTGGGCTAATTGATTTCAATGTCTATTTTGTAAAACACTATGTTTACTAATGATTATGGCCCTTTTGACTACGAGCCCCGATGCAAAATAGTTCGTCTAGTGTGAAATTTTCTGTGTGAGATTTTTTCTAACTTCATTATTTTTGTATATCTATATAAAATATTAAGCTGTTCTACTATCACATGTCGCGTTACTTATGCCATTTTTAAATTATGAACAAATAAACTATTTTAGCTTTTTAAATTTATACATATCCTGTTTTAAATTCGAAGAAATTATAAGCAAAATAGTTTGTCTATTTGTTAATCGATGCAAAAGAGTTCGTCTATCAGTGAGATAAATAAGATTATTTTTTGTTCTTGGACCAAGTCCAAGAAAATCTAAGCAAAGGCCAGGTCAAAAGTACCTTTAACCGACGACTCTGTATGCGGAACGGAATGAAAGTTGAAGAAGCGAGAAAGGTATGTCAGAATCGTAGCAAATGGAAGGAAGTGGTGTCTGCCCCTATGGGAAAGAGGCGTGATATTATGTATTTATACACGACTGTCTGTACGGACTTTCGTTTATAAGGAGGTCCGTCCATCTATTTTGAACCATTTAGTCGAAAATATACATGGCAGAGATGAATCATAAGTTTCGAAAAAGTTAAGTAAATTAATAAGCATTTTATTTGCAGGTAAAACGCCGTTAATAATTGTTACTTTATGTTTAGCCCATTCTTTTGACGCAACCACAGAAGTAAGCTACCATGATCTGCTACTGACCCAATCCACGATAATCGTTTGAAAGCCGACTTTGGTTTAACTTGGCTATGTTTAAATAATGAATTACATATAGCTTAGACACATGGCTTGACTTATAAAGCAAACCAATTATGTGACTTATCCAAAAAAAGGAAAAGCTTTAAAGATTATGGTTGCTTCCAATCTGCAAAATCGGTTTTAAAGCCAAAACAGAAACAGCATAGCGTAATTTGATAAGGAGGAATTATCTGAAACCCAGTTAAATCATAAATACTTAATCACGAATACAATATCGAACGAACAATGTTTATCAAACCAAGCCTTGGTTTCATTTTTTTTTTTTTGCCAAAAAGCAATGCTTTATTAACACACGAAATTCCTTTTTATCTATTTTTTCAAAGTAACAAAAGTTCTTTCGATAAAAACTTAGATACTAATAGTGCAACAACTGCCAAATTTATACACGCTTCTTTTGAAGGGTAGGGCTAACTAAAAATTATATGGATTTGATACTAGTAGCGCCATATGTGTCAGCCTACGAACTTATCAGCCCACTTGTTATCTAAGCGTATGTCTATATTACCTACGTCTAAGTCTATGTTTGAGGTGCTAGGTTGTGGTACGCTTGTGTTATATTCTGTTATGTTTTTGTTGTGATGTACCGTGGGTATTCTAGATAGTGCGTCTGCATTGGTACCTATTTATTTTCCCTTTTTTATATTGTACGTCAAAATTGAATTTGAGTTTGAGAGTTCTTTGGACATGATCCAGGTTAATGGGCGTTGAATATTTTACTTCTGTGTGCGATAGTGTACGTAAAGCGTATGCTATTGGTTTACCTGAACCTAATTGTCCTATGTCTGAAGCGTATGTAGTAAGTATGAAGGGTTTTGCAAAATCTGAGCACTGTAAGATTGGTGCATTAATGAGTACTTGTTTACAATTTTCAAATGCTTGCATGTATTCATGGGCTTACCCAGCTTCTGGCCAAACGGGGGGGCAAGTCAGATTTTTTTAGGTCAGATGATCCGCGGCTGTTTTGTTATACACACTACACAAAGGAACATGAAACATTAGGTATATGTAGTGTAGTGTGTAGGGCAAACAGCCGCAAATGATCCTGCTTTATAGGTAGTTAAATAAATAAAAGTAAATATGACTATGCATTATATTTAAATTGTTTAATTCGACTTCTACTTTAAAAGTAACTTTCGAGGATCTTCATCAAAACTGTTTATAACGTTTTCCGTGAAAGAATCGCCTTTACTGTTTACAAGTTTTTTATGTACACTAACGGCCGCACTCAGAGACGTCTAACGGTTAGTTAAGGGCTCCTTAGTAAAAATTTAAAAAAGTTTACCCTCAGAGTCAGTCAACGTTTCATTAGCGTCCCTTAATGACAATTAAAGTTAAGTTCAGCAAAACCTTTACTTAACTTTTTAAGGACCGATTTTGACACTTACGTTTGAACCAGTTTGAGGTTATATTTTATACATAATGTGGCACTATTGGTAGATGCCTTGGTGCCATTGAACTGGGATGACATTGATATTTATAACGACGTTGTTGATGTGGCACAAATTAATGATAACTCCAACAGCAATGGTTCTACAGTGCAACTTTTGGTTGATAGGTTTTTTTCTTAAAATATGTAATATTGGTTTTATAAATAAAAATCATAAATCAATCTTCTAACAATACTTTTATTTTGAAATACCGTTTCATAGCTCAAATCAGGATGACTGTTTTGCAACAGATTTTTTTAGTTTCTCTAATTCTATTTCAGTTTTTTCTAACAATGCTATGTTTCTCTTTTCCTCTAATAATGCTGCATTTTTAAATTTACTCTTTTGATATTTAAAATCAACAGTTTTTAAATGTGGCTACACCAAAGCTATTTGAATTTTAATAGAGATAAACTTAAAATTCTCAACACGAAACTTTCTCACCCGGTGAACGAAAGAAACAAAACAACAAAATATTCCCTGATTTGGCATTGACAGTTACCAGTGAGTGATGCCATAGGAAAAAGGTCGCACTAAGCAAAAAAGTCCATTTTACCTGTCTTTGATCAATGTTGATCTCAGCCACGTTTTCACGTGTCTGGGTGTACTGAATGATCTTTCAGTTGTAGTTGTGGAATGAGGCATAGCCAGTAAAATTTCTAGGGCTGTTTTCAATTTCAGATAAAAAGATTCTGCTAGTTGGATTAATTCTGTTACCTCCAAATCCTCGAAGCCATCCTGCTTGTTTACCCAAAAAGTGCGCCATAGTTCAGCTTCAGGTGCGATCCCTTCTAATTCATAAAATTTGGATACTTCGACCATACATTTTCTTAATTTTGGAGCTGTAATTTTTGTCAAACATTAGCCAATGGTCTTACCGAATCTCACCTCTAATGAGGATGACAATAAATCCAAATAAGGTCGTACAACGATCGGCGAAAATATTCGCTTAACGAACCAGCTGGATGATTTACCCTTCATTCTTCGCGTCTTGCTGTTCTTGGAAGACTCAGCTCAAGATTTAAAAGATTAGCAATTTCATAAGCTGATTGCAATAATTCTTTAGCACCTTCTTCAGCCGAAAGCCTGTGTTCCGTAATTACTGTTGCTATTATTTAAATACGCTCTGCACACTTAACTACGTCTAGGGTTTTAGATTTCAATGTGTTTGCGATGGGTTGCAGCAGAGAATTGTATTTGTCTATAATACATAAAGTCAATATTAATGTAGTTTGTCCAACTGCAGATAACAATTGGAAAGGTACTTTTCTTGTCCCAGAATTCCCTTCCTTAGAAAGCTTTTCCAAACGTTCCACAATTTCCACAAAATGTTTTTGGAACATCGAAATACTTTTGTATTTATGCGACCACCTTGTTTATACACAGCATTGATATTTTCGGTGAACAGTAAAACATTAAAACAGATTCCCTGAAATAAATATCTTATCTTTTACAGTTCCGATGCAGTTTCGGATCTCAGGAACATTATTTAAATCGTTTACTACTAGGTTTAACTTGTGACAGGCGCAGTGAAAGTAAAAACCCTTTTTAACCGTTTCTCTCAATATTTTTTGGACACAGACAACTTTTCCCGCCATCGTAGCACATCTGTCGTAGGCCTTTCCCACGCATTTGTAAACATCAATGTTAAGGCATTGATGAACTCAATAATTTCAGTAGCTATTGTTTGAGCATCCATGTTTTGTAACTCGACAAAACCAATAAATTCTTCCTTAACATTTTTTTTCCCTTTGATCGTAATATATAAGATCTATTGACAGTTGTACCTTTCCTGCAATATCAGCTGTTTCATCAGCCAAAATGCTGTAGGCACTTACAGCCTTGACATTATCGACCAGTTTTTCTCTAATTAGAACTCCACATATATGTAAAATCTCATTTTGAATTTCTAGGGACGTATTTATATTTTAATTTTTTCGTCGTATTAATATCGTTTATTAATAATCAATTGGCAGCCGCACTTGATTCTCTATGCCATTGACTACAATACTGCTTGCTACTACAATGTGCTTTACAATAATTGTGTATATCTTTATATTTAGTGAACGGTCGGACAATTAAGAGATCCCTGTACACCACGTACAAGTTTTGGAGGAAATAAAACGCAAAATAAACAAAAAGCAACTTTCGATTTCTTTGAGTAAACAAGCCAGGGTTTGTACACTTCTAACCAAGAGTGATTAAATTTTTGTTTCATATGCGTAGCATCACCAGCAAAATCATAGTTTTCTGGAGGTGCCCAGCATCAGCCAGCAGCATTTCCATTTGCATCTCGGTAGTCATTACAAAAGATCGTCTACCCCATCGCCCAATATAATTTTTATGACAATTATCTAAATCTTCCACACGCTACACGGACACGCTAGACCGCATCCGAATGCGGCTTACGTGTCAAAACACGAACTACAAGGTGTCCAATTGGGCCCTCTACCATGGAGAGCCACAGAAAGAGAAAAAGAGTATCTACCTGGTGCTCGGCATACCAGAAGAGGACGTGTACAAACTTTAGGCTAGCGAGCGTAGGGTATACTACAAGTTTGGTAACCTGTACGTCCGCTTCCTTGAGGACCGCCCTCAACCGCAGCCGAATCTCGAGGTACAGACGGAGGAGACCCCCGGGGTTACAGACAGCGGTAAAGTAACGGGGTGTCAACCGGGTCCCAGCAGGGAGCCACTCCAAACCATTTCGCTCAAAAAGGACCCCTCGGAGGAGGAATCTTCCATATAGGGAGAGAGCGACCTGGAGTTGGAGGAGGCTATGCTTACCGGAGAGGATGGCACTGCCAACTCCCCCTAACTCCACAGCATCCCACAACAATAATACAAACCAACCTCCAGCACAGTCAGACAGCAACGGCTAACCTGCCCAGAGTGCTGGAAGTCAGTACCAAGACCGTGGCCCTAATCCAGGAGCCGTGGATTAGGAAGGGCAGAATCTGCGGTCTAAGCAATACCGGAGGTAAGTTACTTCTAAACACAACCATTGATAACCCGCGTACATGTATTTACACACCGAAACACACAGAAACTACCTTAATGATCGAGTTCTATTCCAGAGACCTGACTGCTATCAGGCTCAAGGAACCCTCCTCAGGCCTGCAGGATGTGGTGATGGCGTCCGCCTACTTGCCAGGCGACGCAAACATTCCCATCCCTGAACTGGCAGCGCTGGCAACTCACTGCGAGCGAGAGGGTCTGGAGCTGATCGTAGCTGCCGACACCAACGCGCACCATGCTCTCTGTGGCAGCGGCACAACCAACATAAGAGGTGAGGAATTTGTAACCTTCTTACTTACAACGAACCTAAACATTATAAACATTGGCTCGGAACCAACTTTTGTTACATCAAGAGCTCAATCAATAATAGATTTAACTTTATCTATTGAGCGAGCGTCACTACATATTTCGAACTGGCATGTCTTGAATGAGGAGTCGTGCTCAGACCATCGCTGGATCATGCTTAATCTTAAAATATCACTTAAACTACCGGAACCTAGGTGAAACCGACGCAAAATGAACCTATGTAGGTACAAACAGCTCACTGCAAAAAGTCTGAGCAACCTACACCTGCCAAACGGGTTCAGGAACAAAGCGGATATACATAACCACGTAAACACTCTAACTAATGAACTAATAAAATGCTCTGAGCAAACATGCCCACTTTCGAGACCCAGAACCAGGAAGTTGTTCAATATAGCAAAAAACTCTCGTCTGGACCAACATTGGGATGCTTACAAGCAGGCACAACAATTATATAAAAAGAAAATCAGAAGCAGAAAAACTGAGTGCTGGAGAAGCTTCTGCAACAACAGGCGAATAGAGTCAAAAACATCCTGTGTGTAGAATGAAGTCATAACCTTGGCTATCTAAAAAAGCCTGATGGGACATACACCAAAACAGACTCAGAAACATCGGAACTGTTAATGACAACTTATTTTCCCGGATGTCCCATTGCAAACGAGACACATTCATGGGGGGAAGATGAGATAAACTTACCAGATAATATGGACTGGACCATTACCCACAAAATCGTAAACCATGAAAAATTAAGTTGGGCCATTAACAGCTTCCTTCCATACAAGGCAGCAGGACTGGATGGTATTTTTCCAGGTCTGCTAAGGTGGTGTGGAGCGAATCTTATAGATCACCTCCAGATCATATATAGGAGTAGCTTGATGTATAGCTACATTCTCTTGAAATGGAGGGAAGTGAAAGTTGTATTCTTACCTAAACCCGGCAAAGGAGAATACACACAACCGAAATCATTTAGACCAATTAGCCTCTCATCTGTCATGTTGAAGGTTCTAGAGAGACTTATAGACAGGGAGATCAGGAACACTGCACTCGAAAGCCACCCCCTGAATCCCGATCAACATGCTTATTCGATGGGCAAATCAACAGAATCTGCACCACGTCGTGTTGTGTCATACATAGAAAGCAATCAAAATCAAAAAATTTCAACCCTAGGAACCTTCATCGACATTGAAGGTGCCTTTGAGAAAACTAACTTTACTAGCATAAGCCAAGCACTGTCAAGACATGGAGTCGAACCCACAATCGCCTGGTTGATCGACAGCATGTTTAGATTCAGGGCAATACAATTCACTGTGAGCAACACGACAAGAGGAGTTGGGGCCAGAGGGTACCCGCAAGGCGGAGTCCTCTCACCCCTTTTGTGGAATATTGTGGTCAATGAGCTAATTACACAACTCAACGACCATAGATTCCTAGCCTACCGGCTTACCGTGAGGATTACGAGGAGGATAAATTCCTCAGCGCTGCCAGTTCAGGGATGGGAATGTTTGCGTCGCCTGGCAAGTAGGCGGACGCCATCACCACATCCTGCAGGCCTGAGGAGGGTTCCTTGAGCCTGATAGCAGTCAGGTCTCTGGAATAGAACTCGATCATTAAGGTAGTTTCTGTGTGTTTCGGTGTGTAAATACATGTACGCGGGTTATCAATGGTTGTGTTTAGAAGTAACTTACCTCCGGTATTGCTTAGACCGCAGATTCTGCCCTTCCTAATCCACGGCTCCTGGATTAGGGCCACGGTCTTGGTACTGACTTCCAGCACTCTGGGCAGGTTAGCCGTTGCTGTCTGACTGTGCTGGAGGTTGGTTTGTATTATTGTTGTGGGATGCTGTGGAGTTAGGGGGAGTTGGCAGTGCCATCCTCTCCGGTAAGCATAGCCTCCTCCAACTCCAGGTCGCTCTCTCCCTATATGGAAGATTCCTCCTCCGAGGGGTCCTTTTTGAGCGAAATGGTTTGGAGTGGCTCCCTGCTGGGACCCGGTTGACACCCCGTTACTTTACCGCTGTCTGTAACCCCGGGGGTCTCCTCCGTCTGTACCTCGAGATTCGGCTGCGGTTGAGGGCGGTCCTCAAGGAAGCGGACGTACAGGTTACCAAACTTGTAGTATACCCTACGCTCGCTAGCCTAAAGTTTGTACACGTCCTCTTCTGGTATGCCGAGCACCAGGTAGATACTCTTTTTCTCTTTCTGTGGCTCTCCATGGTAGAGGGCCCAATTGGACACCTTGTAGTTCGTGTTTTGACACGTAAGCCGCATTCGGATGCGGTCTAGCGTGTCCGTGTAGCGTGTGGAAGATTTAGATAATTGTCATAAAAATTATATTGGGCGATGGGGTAGACGATCTTTTGTAATGACTACCGAGATGCAAATGGAAATGCTGCTGGCTGATGCTGGGCACCTCCAGAAAACTATGATTTTGCTGGTGATGCTACGCATATGAAACAAAAATTTAATCACTCTTGGTTAGAAGTGTACAAACCCTGGCTTGTTTACTCAAAGAAATCGAAAGTTGCTTTTTGTTTATTTTGCGTTTTATTTCCTCCAAAACTTGTACGTGGTGTACAGGGATCTCTTAATTGTCCGACCGTTCACTAAATATAAAGATATACACAATTATTGTAAAGCACATTGTAGTAGCAAGCAGTATTGTAGTCAATGGCATAGAGAATCAAGTGCGGCTGCCAATTGATTATTAATAAACGATATTAATACGACGAAAAAATTAAAATATAAATACGTCCCTAGAAATTCAAAATGAGATTTTACATATATGTGGAGTTCTAATTAGAGAAAAACTGGTCGATAATGTCAAGGCTGTAAGTGCCTACAGCATTTTGGCTGATGAAACAGCTGATATTGCAGGAAAGGCACAACTGTCAATAGATCTTATATATTACGATCAAAGGGATAAAAAATGTTAAGGAAGAATTTATTGGTTTTGTCGAGTTACAAAACATGGATGCTCAAACAATAGCTACTGAAATTATTGAGTTCATCAATGCCTTAACATTGATGTTTACAAATGCATGGGAAAGGCCTACGACGGATGTGCTACGATGGCGGGAAAAGTTGTCTGTGTCCAAAAAATATTGAGAGAAACGGTTAAAAAGGGTTTGTACTTTCACTGCGCCTGTCACAAGTTAAACCTAGTAGTAAACGATTTAAATAATGTTCCTGAGATCCGAAACTGCATCGGAACTGTAAAAGATAAGATATTTATTTCAGGGAATCTGTTTTAATGATATATATGATTTCTTATTGCACCGGAGTTAAAGCTATCAATGTCTGTTATAAGTTTAGTTCTGCGTTTCTTCTTTGGTGAGAAGATGAGCCGAACTTTTCTTATATTTGATATCGTCCAGTTGCTCACTCCAAGTGCCTGAGAGATGCGTTCTTGGACCTGGTCAACAGGAATTAAAGGTCGCCAATTTGTCTTTCACGCTTAAAGTAAAATTGTAGTTTCATAATTAGTTCACGAGTTTCACTTTTCAGTGTTGGACCCCGTTTTGGCATTGTTATTATGCACCAAAAGTCCAGATTAGCGCAGAGGTCAGTATATCAAGAATAACAGTGAAAATAAAAACAATAACAGTCATGGAAAATACACAACGAGAAACTGGAGTACGTAGTCTATGCGTGCTAGACGACAAGAGACGACTGTTTGTAAATGTCACAAAATGGCGGTCCTCACAACACTATTCTGGGTTGTCATTTACTATCAGAAATATAAAGTAGTAAGTAATTTTATTTTCAATGTTTTTTTTTAATTCATCTGACTGATATTATGACACTAATATTCTTCAGTTTTGTTTGGGCGTACCTTTATTATATTATTAATTTTATTAAATACTAGGTAATTTTTTTTTATGCGATAGTGGGCAAACGAGCAGACGGGTCACCTGATGGTAAGTGACTACCGCCACCCATGGACACCCGCAACTCAAGAGTCACAAGTGCGTTGCCGTCCTTTTAGGTAGGTTTTAGGTGGTTGTGCGAGGCAAAAAGCTTCTGCAGAAGCGCACAGTGGTGGAGTGCCAATCGTCCAGGTGATGGGGATGGATATTTTGTCGCGTAGGACGATGGCGGAAACCAGCAGCCGGTATAAGTCCGAACAATTCCTCTGAACACTCCCGATGATACAAGCGATAGAGGATGCAGAGTGAAGCTACATCTCTACGCAACTCCAAGATGTCAAGTCGATCAGAAATATCTTGGCAGTCGATGATGCGAGTCGCTTTCCGTTGAATGCGGTCAAGAGGGAGAAGTTGGTACTGGGCTTGGCCGACATACGAAATTGTTTTTGTATTTTGTTTTTGTTATTATTTTGAACAGTTTATTTGTAAAAGGAACCAATGTTGTTCGTACCTAGGTGTAGGTTATGTGTACCAACTTTACGTTACTTTGTAGGAAAATTGTGATCTTATAGGTTTATTCAGTAAAACTGATTTAAGATTTAGATGCTAGAAAGCCGAACCTTGCGTTTTGCGAACGTCAAGCAACACCAAACAAATCAAATGTGAACTTTTAATGTCAAACTGTTTATGTTAGTAGACGCGATATTCTTGATATCTGATTTAATTACATTTCGTTTTTGTCCATCTGTCTGTTTTAATGATAATCTATTGTATTCTAATAAGTAGGCAATTAAATAAAGATTATTTTGATTTTGAAACGAATTCAATTCAAACGCATTTCGTTTATTCTTACTTGGTCAATTAAAGGGACTGCTGACAAAAATACATTATGCACAAATATGAACGATTTATTGTTTTTTTTAGAAAATTGTGGAATACCTTTCACATTAGCACGTACGTATAGGTCGATAAAAATCCTCTATTTTAGTCAGTTTAAAATAGCGATCAGTGAGAATGTCAAAACAAATGTTTTATTGATATAGCCAGCTTTCGCGCGCCAGACTATTGGTATTGGTATGGGACTCTGTATCCGCATTTAGACTCCTAGTTGGTCCATTATGCGTGCAGACCGGCTGACTAACTGAGTCAGCCTGGCTCCTTCCAGAAGATATTAGCCCGTTGTGTAGCCACTCCCTCGCACTCCAGGATTACGTGGGCGGCTGTTTCCTCAGCATTAAGACACCCCCGACATATGGGGCTGTCTGTCACGTTGATGGTGAAAAGGTGACGATTCAGGGCCATATGTCCTGTAATTGTTCCTATCACTATTCGGATATCTTGTCGGTTAAGGCTGAGCAGTCTACAGGTGAGCCGTGGTGAAATACCCGTCAGCACCATTTTTGACTGCCTACAGCCCGGAGTATTGGTCCAACGACCATTGTGTGCTGCTCTAGTCCGTTGTCTTACCCAGTAGCGGAATTGGGTAAAGGGTAACGGTAGCAGTGTAGTTGGACCTGCCACCAGAGATGTGGACCCCTTCCTCGCTAGTTCGTCGGCAGCATCGTTTCCGAGTGATTCACAAAAAAAATCCAGCTTCTGTTCAAATGGTAATAATTTGGAGTACCAGTCACTATTTGCAGCCCCATGTGACAGGATCCCAAAACAAGATATCTTTGAAAGAGGATATAAAGTACAACTATATGAAGATGACCAAGATCAATCAGGCATAAATGAAGTCCGGGTCTACATGGACGGTTCCAATATGGGATCGGAACAGAAGCTGGATTTTTTTTGTGAATCACTCGGAAACGATGCTGCCGACGAACTAGCGAGGAAGGGGTCCACATCTCTGGTGGCAGGTCCAACTACACTGCTACCGTTACCCTTTACCCAATTCCGCTACTGGGTAAGACAACGGACTAGAGCAGCACACAATGGTCGTTGGACCAATACTCCGGGCTGTAGGCAGTCAAAAATGGTGCTGACGGGTATTTCACCACGGCTCACCTGTAGACTGCTCAGCCTTAACCGACAAGATATCCGAATAGTGATAGGAACAATTACAGGACATATGGCCCTGAATCGTCACCTTTTCACCATCAACGTGACAGACAGCCCCATATGTCGGGGGTGTCTTAATGCTGAGGAAACAGCCGCCCACGTAATCCTGGAGTGCGAGGGAGTGGCTACACAACGGGCTAATATCTTCTGGAAGGAGCCAGGCTGACTCAGTTAGTCAGCCGGTCTGCACGCATAATGGACCAACTAGGAGTCTAAATGCGGATACAGAGTCCCATACCAATACCAATAGTCTGGCGCGCGAAAGCTGGCTATATCAATAAAACATTTGTTTTGACATTCTCACTGATCGCTATTTTAAACTGACTAAAATAGAGGATTTTTATCGACCTATACGTACGTGCTAATGTGAAAGGTATTCCACAATTTTCTAAAAAAAACAATAAATCGTTCATATTTGTGCATAATGTATTTTTGTCAGCAGTCCCTTTAATTGACCAAGTAAGAATAAACGAAATGCGTTTGAATTGAATTCGTTTCAAAATCAAAATAATCTTTATTTAATTGCCTACTTATTAGAATACAATAGATTATCATTAAAACAGACAGATGGACAAAAACGAAATGTAATTAAATCAGATATCAAGAATATCGCGTCTACTAACATAAACAGTTTGACATTAAAAGTTCACATTTGATTTGTTTGGTGTTGCTTGACGTTCGCAAAACGCAAGGTTCGGCTTTCTAGCATCTAAATCTTAAATCAGTTTTACTGAATAAACCTATAAGATCACAATTTTCCTACAAAGTAACGTAAAGTTGGTACACATAACCTACACCTAGGTACGAACAACATTGGTTCCTTTTACAAATAAACTGTTCAAAATAATAACAAAAACAAAATACAAAAACAATTTCGTATGTCGGCCAAGCCCAGTACCAACTTCTCCCTCTTGACCGCATTCAACGGAAAGCGACTCGCATCATCGACTGCCAAGATATTTCTGATCGACTTGACATCTTGGAGTTGCGTAGAGATGTAGCTTCACTCTGCATCCTCTATCGCTTGTATCATCGGGAGTGTTCAGAGGAATTGTTCGGACTTATACCGGCTGCTGGTTTCCGCCATCGTCCTACGCGACAAAATATCCATCCCCATCACCTGGACGATTGGCACTCCACCACTGTGCGCTTCTGCAGAAGCTTTTTGCCTCGCACAACCACCTAAAACCTACCTAAAAGGACGGCAACGCACTTGTGACTCTTGAGTTGCGGGTGTCCATGGGTGGCGGTAGTCACTTACCATCAGGTGACCCGTCTGCTCGTTTGCCCACTATCGCATAAAAAAAAATTACCTAGTATTTAATAAAATTAATAATATAATAAAGGTACGCCCAAACAAAACTGAAGAATATTAGTGTCATAATATCAGTCAGATGAATTAAAAAAAAACATTGAAAATAAAATTACTTACTACTTTATATTTCTGATAATAAATGACAACCCAGAATAGTGTTGTGAGGACCGCCATTTTGTGACATTTACAAACAGTCGTCTCTTGTCGTCTAGCACGCATAGACTACGTACTCCAGTTTCTCGTTGTGTATTTTCTCATGACTGTTATTGTTTTTATTTTCACTGTTCTTCTTGATATACTGACCTCTGCGCTAATCTGGACTTTTGGTGCATAATAACAATGCCAAAACGGGGTCCAACACTGAAAAGTGAAACTCGTGAACTAATTATGAAACTACAATTTTACTTTAAGCGTGAAAGACAAATTGGCGACCTTTAATTCCTGTTGACCAGGTCCAAGAACGCATCTCTCAGGCACTTGGAGTGAGCAACTGGACGATATCAAATATAAGAAAAGTTCGGCTCATCTTCTCACCAAAGAAGAAACGCAGAACTAAACTTATAACAGACATTGATAGCTTTAACTCCGGTGCAATAAGAAATCATATATATGGTTATTATTAGCCTTCAGTTATATTAATGGATAACGCCCCCATCATTTGGTGCAAAAGAAATAAAGCACCTACCCAAGCTAATAGAAAAGAGGAAATAGTGGCTTGGCTGCAAAAAAGTGGCATTGACGCAAATATGTCAATTCTAAAAGCAAAGCTGATGAAATTGGCAATCACCATAAGCCGACAAATGTTCGATATGAAATAGATGAGTTGGCTCTGGAGTACGGTCATCGCGTTCTCCGAATTCCCCCGTACCATATGCCAATGGTATTGTACTGACAAGTACAATACCATTGGCATATTTGATCTCAACTTAAACGTTATGCAGCCCGTCATAATACTTCTCCACCGTATGGTATAAAAAAGATGAAGGTGCTTTTAAAAGAATGCTTTTTAAAGAAGATGACTGGATGAAGGTTAGGAAAGTTAAAAAAAGTAAAAAAAAAATATTTCATGAGTTTGACCGCGATATCCGTATAGATACTATGATTGACAATATGATTATACATGTTAGTGAAGATGACAGCGACTCCTCAAGTGGAAGATTAAATTGTTTGACAGTCTTCATTGTTTAAGGCTTAAAACTATGTATTTCATAATATACATTTTCCAATAAATATAACATTTTTTTTCCCTTCGTTACATTCAGAAATTACGATTCAATTCAATTAATTGATTCATTTAAATTTTATTTACAATGTAAATATTTATTGAATATATTGAAATATAATTCCTATAAAAAATAACAACATATAAATTAAATTGTATAAATATGCATAATGAATGCAATAAATAATGTTACTAAATATTATTAATGATATTTATTGTACATTTAGTCGCCATAGAGTTTAGTCGCTTGCAGCTCCCTACCGCCAAGAATATGAACGCTCGGCTATTATTATATTATTTTCGCAGGGTTCCCAACTTAGGGGTTTTCCGCCCAAATTTAGGGGGTAAATAAGTGAGGTGGGATTTTTTTAGGGTGATATATTTTTAGGGGTATTGTTAGGGACTTCTTGACTTCTTACATTTTTTTTTATTTTTTTTTTTGAATAAGAAAAATGAAGGTATAAAAATTAAGGCCTGGAGTAATATTTAATCTAGCCAATCATATTTATTTGTTGACCTAGCAGCTTAGCGACATCTAGTACGATTCCTCAATTACAAAGTATGCGGAGTTGAATGAGAAACAAATGTCACCATAGTGTTTAACATAAATATAAACACATAGGGCGTGATATTCCAATCAAGGTTACCAAAATACCCTATTCTACTAATTTTGATTACAACTACTCTGTGCCTGTGGTGATTGATTTCTACGTTGTCTATGCTTACGTATTTCCAAATACGTTGATTGTTATTCACTTATTTGATTTAAATTTACTATTGTACTGCTGTGTCGAAAAGCGATTTGTTAATTATGCCTAAAGAAAAAAAGAAGTACAGTCAAAACTACACAAAGATTTGGGAGACAGATCCAGATTTGAAAGGTAAAGTAATTTTATTATATTTTTGTAATTTATAAATGATCATGATAAGCAATATTAAATTCAATATTTATGATTCTTTACTATAGAATGACTAGTGTCATCGAGTTGCAGCAGAATCCGTTCTTCACAAAAATTCAAAAGAGGTATTTCTTAGTTTTTTTAGGTATATACACTTACCAGCATTTTTATGACTACGCACGTCTTTTGGGAGTTTAGTCTTTGGTTGGACAGTCCAAAATATTGGTGAAATTTTATTTTTTCAGATTTTTTAAAGATTGTTTGATGACTGGTGTGGGAGTGTATACATATCCATATACACATATACATATATACATATACATACATACATATATACATATACTGTAAAATATTTATAAAAAAATATGTGGTGTTGGTTATGTCATGATTGAGTTTTTCTATTTGTTGTAATGTCTATTTGTTGATTATGTCATGATTGAGAGTTTTTCTATTTGTTGTAGTTTACTATCCTTATGTCTGTATAGGCACTGCAGTTATGTGTCGTTATTTACAATTTATGGTTTTATTGCAGATTGGCTTGCAGCTGATGTTACGAATGACACATTGGCCCATTGTCGATATTGCCATGTAGTATTAAAAGCTCACAAAAAAGATTTGGTTAGTCACTCCAAAACTGACAAACATCAAAAAAACATAGCATGGGAAAAATCAGCAAAGGCAATGAAACCCATAACTGAAATCTATAAACCAGCCTTGACGGAAAAAACAAAAATCACCGAGTTGAAAATAGCTGCCTTTACTGCCGAGCACTGTTCTTTGTTAACAGTAGATCATTTGATTGCTATACTTCCCCAGTTGGATCCTTCGTCAGATGCTTTGAAGAACCTTAAAATTCATCGCACTAAGTGTTCGATGTTAATAAAAAATGTGCTTGGCCCATCAATGCTTGAAGCTTTAATTGAAGAGATAGGAGATTTTCCGTACTCGATTGTTATCGATGAAAGTACTGATCTATCGACACAGAAAGTGCTATGCATTATTGTGCGTTTTTTCTCACACAATATGGGTCAAGTTATCACAACTTTTTATCGTATAATAAAGGTAATAGAGTGTGATGCAAAAAGCATACATGAGTTGATTATAAATCTACTTAAAAAGGATCTTAAAAGTTGAAAATCTCATAGGAATCGGCGTTGACGGCGCGAATGTAATGGTTGGTAAACGTAATTCGGTGACTGCTTTATTAAAAAAAGAACTACCTGATTTGATTATTGTCAAATGTATTAGCCACTCTTTGTATTTATGTGCGGAAAAAGCGGCTGAACTATTACCACGGCAACTAGAATTTTTCGTGAGAGAAGCCCATAATTGGTTTTCATACAGCCCTAAACGTTTAGATTACTATAGAGCATTATATCAAACGATGAATGATAACAAGGACCCAAAAAAAATTCAAGGACTTAGCGGAACCCGCTGGCTCGCTCGCTATCAAGCTATTACCACAATATTGGAGCAATGGGAAGAATTAAAGCTGCTATTTTCAGTTGCTAAAACTAATGATAAATGTTATATGGCAGAACAGCTTTATGATATTATGAGGAGACTACCTTTTAAAGCTTTTTTGATTTTTCTAAAAAACGAATTAAAAAATGTTACTCAACTGAATTTACTTTTTCAAAGTGACGATGTTGAGCCTACTAAATTATTTGAGGATTTATTTTTATTATACAAAAACTTGCTCAGACGGTTATTATTAACTGATTATTATATTAATTTATTATTTATATTTGTTTTAATATTACTTTTTAGGGGGATTTTTATGTAATTGTCATGATTTTAGGGGTTTTTGATTTAAGCTTTGGGGGGGAAAATTTTTGAGAGTTGGGAACACTGAATGTTCGTCCGAGTTCGTCACCGCGGCGGCGGTTGGCGACTGTAGCGCGTGCTCACTGCGCTGTTTTTTTTTTTATGAGAATTGCACCGTGCATTTTGTCAGTGTCTACTGTGCGGGTTATTCAAAAGTAAGCACATAATGCCCCGTTTACACTTTGATTAGTGATAAGGCGATTTCATAAATGTTTGCGAAATTTCCAGGGGGGAGCTGCCCCGCCCCGGGAACGCCCATGTATTCCTAATTTACTACTATTTTACAGGTTTCCCAAAGTAATAATACGCATAGAAATCTTCGTCACTGTTCGGCAACGGTCGTATGTCCCGAGCGTCGGAAGACGATATATATATATAGAGTGGTTAAGTGCATTCATGCATAATTTAGTAGAATTATGTGTTTTGTTCTAAAAGAGATAAATATTGATTTATCAGTAACGAAATTTGACTCGATAATTCCATGTAAGTAAATAGTGAGGAAAACCACACGATTGCGAATATGCTACAATCTTTGTTGGATTGATTCACTTCGAAGATGTTATAGTACTTTTCAAGTGTCTTACTGAAGCTGGTGTAGTGATGGAAGAAAAGAAGGTTTAAATAACACAAGTTTTATATTAGAAGAAGAAAAAATGGTTTTCAAACACAGGTTTACATTAAAATCTTAGAAATCTAATCATTAAAGTCTCAGTTCAAAAGTATTTACAGCACTGATCATTCTAGAATAATATTACAATTACAAAAAAATAATCAGAATCAGGGAGGATCTCTATTCCTGACATCATAGATTCATCAGAACTTTCATTATGCTCTTGTTCATTTACACTTTCCCCACTGCTATCACCTGTGTAAATAATCATTTCATCGGAAAAACTATCGATTCTTGGCTCAAATTTTCTATATTCATCTTCGCATTTAACAGCATGATCACAAACTTTTTTCCATTCTTCTGGTCCTATATTATTTGTTTTTTTCTAATATAGCATCTTTAACCGACGTATAATAATTATTCGCTCTCCTTTGGAAATGGGTTGTTTGATACCTTTTTTGCTGCTATCTTGCCAAGTTTTACCCTTAGTATGTGATGTATGCACGTATGACTCGTCCATAAACACTATGTTTCTACCAGAATTCCTCAGCTGTTGTATTTCTCTGAGATATTTGATCCTTTTTAAACGTATATCATGCTTTTCCATAAGTAACCGTCTGTTATTATCAGTTTTCAGAAACCTAAACCCCATATCTTTCAAGATCAGCCTTAAAGACTCTGCACAGCCTTTGAAATTAATAGCTTCGATCAACTTTTTTCTCAAATTATTTACAGTATTCTTTGAGAGTCAACTGAAAATTGTATATCATATTACGAATCACACAGTAGTCGAAATCATCAAGCCCTAGCCGAAATCTACTTTTAGGTTTTCCTTTTTTCGGTGTGGAAAATTTCATTGATTGATTCTGGTTTTTTTCGTTTAAGATATTACTTAAAGTTCGTCGTGAAATTCCTGTAGCCTTTGTAACACGGTCCTGAACTATTTTAAAATAATCATCATGGTCTCTTTTGAAAACATTGGCTTCATTTAAGAAATAAAGGTACACATTAAATACCATTTGTCGTGCTTGTGACTTAAGCGGCTTTCCACGTTTAAATTGATCCATTCTGGAAGAATTCGTCTGAAAGAAAATGGTATCGGCAGAGTTAGGCATATTTTTATTTATTTGTTGTATTATTGCATTATGTACTAATATTCTTTTTAATATTATTTATTCCTATATCTATTTGTTTATTTATTAGATGTACCGAAAAGTTTTTACCGGTTTTTCTGACAGATGCCGCCAGCCGTCAGTATGGAATAAAATAATTTGGCATACATGTCATTTTATTCTACTGTCATTAACCTTCAAAAACTACTCATTTTCATTCTGGCTAAATAATAGTGTCATAGTGTTGTAGCTCTATGAATATGTCGAATTTCGTACCTGACAAAGAACATTTGCGGCATGCATTGCTTTTCTTATTTCATCAAAAGAAAAAGGCCATTGAAAGTCATCGTTTGCTGATAGAAGCTTACGGAGAGCATGCTCCAAGCGTAAAAACGTGTGAGACGTGGTTTCGAAAATTTAAAAGTGGGGATTTTCATTTAACAGACAGTAGACGTCCGGGTAGACCAAAAAGATTTGTGGACGCGGAATTGCAGGAGCTATTGGACGAAGACCCAACCCAAACTCAAAAACAAATGGCAGTACGGTTAAATGTGGCACAAGAAACAATTAGCGACCGCTTACGAGCAATGGGAAAGATTTTAAAACTAGGAAGATGGGTGCCACATGAACTGAATGATAGGCAAATTTAAAATCGAAAAACCATTTGTGAAATGCTGCTTCAACGGTACGAAAAGTCATTTTTGTATCGGATTGTGACGGGTGATGAAAAATGGATTTTTTTTGAAAATCCAAAACGTAAAAAGTCGTGGTTATCGCCTGGCCAACCTTGCCCATCAATTCCAAGGCCGAATCGCTTCGGAAAGAAGACAATGCTCTGTGTTTGGTGGGACCAGGGTGGTGTGGTGTATTACGAACTTCTAAAACCTGGTGAAACAGTAAATACTGATCGCTACAAACAACAAATAATTAATTTGATTATGCATTGATTGAAAAACGTCCAGAATGGGCCCGAAGACACGGTAAAGTGATTTTGTTGCATGATAATGCACCATCACACACAGCAAAACCGGTGAGACGTATTAAAATCGCTTGGATGGGACGTATTATCACACCCGCCGTACTCTCCGGACCTGTCTCCGTCCGATTATCACCTTTTCGCATCAATGGGGCACGCACTAGCTGAGCAGCACTTTGCAAATTTCGAAGAAGTCGAAAAATGGGTCGTTGAATGGTTCCGCTCCAAGGACAAGCAGTTCTTTTGGGATAGTATTCATTTGCCAGAAAGATGGAAAAAGTGTGTAGAATCGAATGGCCAATACTTTGAATAAATACCATTTTTATTTTTTTTTAATTGTGTGTCTTTTCATTTAAGCATCCGGTTAAAACTTTCCGGTACACCTGGTATGCATGTGTTTATTTGTTTGTTTATTAAATTTATATAAGCCGTCAAAATTTTTATGTATATTTACCTATTTTACAAATATAATATATACTATTAAAATTTGAATAAAATAATTAAAGTTGAAATTAAATTTACCTTTGAAAACAAAACCAAGAAGGGTGTGTAGTAGCAGCTCTATGTAATTCCACACAGAAAGAACACGTGCAGTCACCACCAATATATAAAGACGACTGACGGACCTTTAACTGACCGGCGACCGCCGCCGACCGCTAGAATTGTTTTCGATTGTGTACATCACTACTCATGATATTGACTCCTATTCCTTTCGAACAAAGTGGAAAATGCAAGTGCGTTGTTTAGGGCTCTTACGATTCAATGAATCGGGTGTTTCCGGGAATACGACCATTAGCGAAGATCTGCATGCGCATTATTAATTTGGGAATACTGTACTAGCTTTTATGAAACATTTTGTTAGAGGTTTTGTTAATTTCGCAAAGTCCTTAATAAATTTCTTGTGGTATACCTGCCCGTCCAAGGAATTATTTATTTTCTGTTTGAGTTTTAGCTAAAGGAAAATTATTTACTGCTTTTATCTTGTCTTCGTTCTGCTGAAGGTATTTGTGCGTAACTCCGTGTTCTAAAAATTTTACTTGTTTTTTTTGTAGAACTTCTTACTTATTTACTTCTGACTTATTTAATTGTATTTTGAGGTTGTGTTGTCTGAATCTGTCGAAAACTTGTTTGCATTTGTTTATATGTCCTTGTAATGAAGTGGAATATATGATTACGTCATCAAGGTATGTTAGAACGTTGTCTAGGCCACGTAAGACTGAGTCAATTAATCACTGAAATGTGCTTGGTCCGTTTTTTAGACCAAACGGCATCCTAAGGAGTTCGTGATGTTCTCGGTCTTTGTTTGTTCGTGATTTTCTTGGGTACAATATGCACTGGGCAAGATCATGGGGAGTTACTTTCCTGTATTATGTTCTAAAAGGTTATTCATTTGTTTTTTAATTTTTTTCCTTTTGTATAGGGGCCTGTCTGTATTTCTTCACGTAAATTGGTTTATCATCCGTTAATCTTAATTTATGTTTAATTTCACGTGTGAATGTTAGAGTTATTCTATCACAATGAAATATATCGCGGTAATTATAACAAAGTTTTCGTATTTCACGGTTTTCTTCGGGGTTCATATGATCTGTTCTTAATCTCTCTAGATTTTTTTTTCCATAATTCATCGATTTTTTCTTTAATTTTACGTGGTTTTTGTTGTGGTATATTTTCGTCTTCTTCAGTGTAAAGTCGTTATAAATTTTGTCTGCCGGATCACCTCATTCCTGATGCGATCCCTTAAAGAAACACCGAACATAGCCCTTTCCATAGCACGATAAGCAATTTTGAGTTTGTGGAGCAGTTGACCGTAAGTGTCCTCGTTTCGGCTCCGTATGTCATGACGGGTTCGGATCACGCTCATTGAAGACTTTCGTCTTTAGGCAATGTGGGATCGACGATGAGAGGACTCGACGTAGCTTCCCAAATGCTGTCCAACTAAGCTGAATTCTTTGTTCTGTTCACCTCGTCCTCGAAGTTGTTTCTACCTTGCAATGTCTGCCCGATAGATAGGTATACATATTTTTAAACAACTTCCAGAACGGCCCCATGTACCGCAATCGGTTCCAGTAGTACATGTTCATTGAACATAATCTTGGTTTTATCCAAGTTCATCCATAGGCCGATGCGTACAGTACAGGTTATTCAGCGTCTGTTGTAGGTCCTGCAGCGTCTCTGCCATGATGACGATGTCGTCTGCAAATCGCAAGTGAGAAATGTATTCGTCATTGATGTTGATGCCTCGGCTTTTCCAGTGCAGCGTCTTGAAAAAGTCCGCCATTGCATTTGTGAACAATTTCGGGGAGATAACATCCCCTTGTCTCACTCCTCTATGCAATGGTATAATAATATAGGCCTTGTTTGCTGGTTCTGTACCTGGATGGCCATGGTGGCGGTTTCGTAGAGACATCTCATCGCTTGGATATATCGCCAATCTACAGGGACTCCATAACAGCCCAGATCTCAATCGAGTCAAAGGCCTTCTCATAGTCCACGAATGCTAGACACAGGGGCTGATTATATTCTTGGGTCTTCTGAATAATCTGCCGCTCTGTGTGTATGTGGTCTATGGTGCCAAATCTTCTCCGAAAGCAGAACTTCCAGCTTGTTCCGGTGGTTGGAATTCGTCGGGTCTCCGCGCAAGACGGTTCATGATGATTCTTGAAAAAAGTTTGTAGACGTGGCTTAGAAGGGAAATTTTAAAGAACAAGACGACCACACTCCTACTCCACGTCTTCGGAGTTCTCCCTTCAAACAGGACAGCGTTAAAAAGCTTTTGGAGCTGCCTTAATACAGGTTTACCTCCAGCCTATAGTAGCTCTTTTGTAACGCCATCCTCTCTATTGGCTTTTCCATTTTTCCGCTGTCTAAGAGCCATCTCGATTTCGTTCGTGCTGACTTCTGGCAGATCTTCGGCGTAGTGGCGTGTTAATGCGGCTCTGGGGTCCTCATTTACTGGATCAGGTCGAAATGCATGCGAAAACGTAAAGTCCACTTTGAAACCTGGTTCAAATTCTTAGGGAACAAGGAATGAGGTTTTTTGAATTGCAGCGTAAGGGCAGGAAGGTTAATGAAGGAACGACGAGAAAACCCACCTGTCACTTCGTTGGCAAAGCGGACTCTAAACTTCTAACTTTTTCGTTAACCATTTTTATCTTATGAATCCGGGCCACTAATGTGAAAGAATCAAAATGAATCGGTATATGGAGTATACACGAAATAATTATTATCTTAATTGTTAAAATACCAAAAAGCTAAAAAACTATTTAGGAGTCTCGGTGAAAACAAAGATAATGCTTACCACACGAGCACTGCCGAAATTTAGGCTGATTGATATTGCCCGATCTTGCTGCACTACACCCACTGTAGATTATTTTGTTCCCGATTGTTGATCCGACAGTTGGGTTGTGAGCGAGGGCGAGAGGCTTTTTAAAAAGACGAAGACGTCTGCTCCAGTCGGAGCTGCGATCAGTACTAAACTTTATTTCCATTTTACATTTATGAATCGACATAATAAACAAAGAACTAAGCTAATCTTGTCTGCTGATATTTGCGGAAGTAACCTGAGGGTTACCTTTCTTGTCTAATGAACTATGGGGGCATTGTGTAATGGCCTGAATTACAAGGACATAACTAAAGGTTTAACAAAATAATATGATATATTCATTTATTCAATTCAGATAATTTTATTAGAAAAAGTACTTTTTCAAATGTTTTCAATGAAATTGCCTAGCCGTCCTTAATGCTAGTAAATAATAAGATAAGGTTTATGGAAAGTAATCTTGCTTGAAAATATGAAAATGTGAAAATTTGTGGCAAACGGCCTGATTATGTCAACAACATAACAGTTCTATTAACATTGTCACAACATAAGGCCTATCGGACTAGCTAGTAGTGAATAAAAATAAAAAAAGTATTACATTCTTAAATGTCTTTATTAAAAAATTAATTTACAGTATAAACAGTAAGGTCATACATGGCAGTGGTGTTATTATTAATTATAAATATTTCTGTATCGCTATTCAAAATCCGACAACACTTCCATATTCACCAACGTTCCACTCGCCTTTGACACTCCAAAAAAAATACAGTCAACATTGATTTGTTACAACACATCAATAAAACTCCAAGGAAACAACAAACAGGCAAGTGTCAAAGGCCAGCCGCCCCGCAATACTGCCAACCCTGAGCTTACTTGCATAATCCATCCTAATCTTACATCAATCCATGAAACAATTTTAATTACTCCCTAATTTAAATAAAGTTCAATTCATCAAAAAAAGTCAACTCATTGACAATTCATTAAAAAAAGTCAATGTCAGATCCCAAATCTGTAAAATATTCAAGTAAAATGTCTGAATAACTAATTAGTATCCAACAGCACAATTTTCCAGTTGCCTACACAATTACATTATAACATTCTTTGGGACATCGCAGCACTATTCGCCAAACCCTGCTAAAACGCAGGGTCTCTTTCCGTGCAGTTATACTTAAAACTACTATTCGCTAAAGAGTGTCTAAAAAATCAAACTAAGGTCACAGTACAATAAAATAAATAAATATGCCTCTATACAAAAATAACACATTTATATCATGGTGAACACATGAGCACTAGCCGACCGACCGTCCTACTACTCGCGCCCAACTCATAGCATATCTTACGGCTCCGGCTACCGCGGCGACAATTGACTTCTTATATCGATATCTCGCACAATTACAATAGTGATCGAGGAGCGTGTAAATTGTAAAGATTCCGTGTTACAAAATTACATTATATCACTAAAAATATTTTCATCGAGACGTCGTTCGAACTATTATAAGAAGTTTTCTATGAAAATAGACCATGAGTTTCGAGAACTTTACTCGATTGAAAGTGTCCAACCATCGTGTACGCTACTTATCAGGGGAACTAACTAGCTTCTAATACAGCGAACTTTGAAAGTCGGAAATCACGTACTATTTCGTTTTTGAGACACTATGACCCGTCCAACGAAATGTAAACTCGCGACAATCAGCCTCGTCGACACGAAACTAGACATACACTCGCACACAAATAAATACAGGCACCTTACGCGCAGTACTCGGGTACGAGGCGCTCACCCGAGCGTCGCTCAGTCCGGCAGCGGCGGAAGAGGCGTTTGAGGAGCGTGGAGAGCTGAACCGAGTGGGCCGAAGTGTTGGCCCAACGGAGGACCCAGAGGTTGGCCCAACGGAGGGCCGAGAGGCTGCCCCAATGGAGGGCCGAGAGGCGGGCCCAGAGAAGGGACGGCCGGTGCCGGGCCAGGAGGAGGCGGCGCAGGCCGGTGCAAAGTGAACGCATCATAAACCTGCGCAAGCTCGTCCATGTGATGCTCTTCCAGGCACAGGAAGCCGGCCAGTGAGGGCGAGGCGCGGCGCGCGCACGCCAAGCAGTGCACCACGTGGCGACGCTCGTGCTCGCGGACTAGCAGCGCGTGCCACAC
This sequence comes from Tyria jacobaeae, assembly GCA_947561695.1. Classification (NCBI taxonomy): domain Eukaryota; kingdom Metazoa; phylum Arthropoda; class Insecta; order Lepidoptera; family Erebidae; genus Tyria; species Tyria jacobaeae. Next base: position 17,626,873 of record OX387209.1, read on the forward strand.
CTCACGCTCGCACGCGCCGCAGTAGTGCGAAGCCTCACCGCGCGCGCGCCCGTGGAAGCGCACCGGCACGTTGCGCGCGCGCACCGCGCCCAGCGTGCCTGCCGCGCCACGCAGCGTCTGTAGCAAGCACGTGCGCATGGCGCGGTGCAAGCGCGGGTCCGATACCCGGATGTTACGCGCCAGATTCCATGTGAGGTGCACCATGGGCACGATGGATTTGAAGTTTTGAACCTTGTTCCACTCGTATCGATCGAGGGCAAGGCTGTACTGGCGAGCGGTGAGCGGGCCCACGTTCCAGGCTATGTTGTTACACCAGCCCGTCGCCTGCACCCAATGTACGCAGCCCGCGTTTACCCACACTAGATCGCCGGGGCGTTGCGTGAAGCGATAGACTGGCACGCCGTGCGCACGAAGCTCTTCGGGGTCGGGCCACCACGAGCCGTGAAGGTACGACAGGCCATGTCGCTCGCAGAGATCACGCACACCGCCCCAATACGCGTCCGGTACACCAAACCACTCGCAGTCACCGGGTCCGATATTGATATTTATAGAACAAAAGTTATTATTCTCCTGGTGGCCGGGGGTACGACTGCCAGGTACCTTCATATACAACTGTACGGTGTTCATTCCGAGGATCACGTGGCCGACGTGCGACAGCATGTTTGCGGCGGAAGCGACCCTTGCGAAGGCCGGCAGCTTTTGAAGTTCCGTAAGTTGAGGACGCCACTTGCGCTCATCCGAAAGATCGACATTGGTTCCGAATCGAAGCATACGAGCGGCACGACGACGTTTAACCGGACCGGAGCCAGATTCTCGTCCGTCGGAATCCGATAGTGCACCGCCACCGGCAGCGGGCGCGGCGCCACCTCTCTCTCGTTCCTCACGCAGCGACTCCTGGAACGAGCCGGCCTGGTACTGTGCGTACTTGCGCACGGTGGTGTGGGACCGGTGTGATGCACAGGCCCACACCCGACGCCGTCCTGTCGGATCCCAGTTCTCATCAGCCGATTGCATGAGTTGTGTACGGACTTCAACAGCATGATCGGGCCAGGCTTCCACAAGAGTTTTTGTAGAGAAAAGACCGAGATCAAGTTTAAGAGCAGCGGTGAGACCGCGCACAACTGCAATGGGATGTTTGAGACAGAAATCTTGCAGTTGTGGCGAAAATGCGTCGCGCTTGGACTCGACGTAGACAAAAGGTGCAGGTGGAGCAAGTTGTTCTTGCGTGAGGCGCGGTGGTGGCAGTGATGGAGGTGAAGGAGGTCCGCATCCGTCGCCCAGCACTGACCACGACGTGGGCGGTCCAGCATTCTCTCTGTAAATAAATTTACCGTGTAAGTAAACCACTACACTCACTGCTACTAAGCGAGGGAATAAGAAATAATATTGTCAAAATGAAAGTAAACGGTTACTATTCAGAACCCTTGCCATTACTTACCTGCAAGTGTCTAGTATTTGCTTAGAGTTCATTCCGATGTGGAACGTCACAGGTTTCAGCGGATCAGTCTTAAGCGGCTCCAGCTTGACAACGGGTTGGCGGCATCCCAGTGCGGCCTCGTTGCTGCTAGTCGAGTTGCTCGGAGTCTCTGCTGAAATTGAATATCCATTGTCATACCTTTCCAATTATGTGCTAGCATTCATTTTCGGCCAAGTCTTTCTTTGTTACAAAGTCGCATTATTATGAGACTAATTGACCTAACAAACATAATTAAGTTTTTACCAATATGAAAAGAAAAATACCAATCAAATACGGTGGCAATCATACGAGGGATGACGCTTAGGGGTGGAAGTTATGGTTGCATATATATATATATATGGTATATTTATTTCATTTTAGTTTATATTTTACACAAAACCACAAATATTAAGATAAACAGAAGTTTTTTTTCTACAAATCAATTCCTTTATAATCAAAAAAGTGACATTGACAGCGAAGAAAATTGTTTTAAAATACAAATGAAAAAACTGGCGTCTGAAAAAGTTTGCAAAGTTCGTCACCAAATTCTTTATTGGAACAGATAATATTAGAACTAGAGCATAGTTCTGACGACAATACACATATATGTTTACAGATTATTAAAAAAAAAACTTGTTACTGTCATTCCTTATTTTAGAAAATAAAAATGCATTACTCGGTGTATAACGTCTGGCTCATTTTCCTGACAAAAGCGCTCAATCATTCTGTGGTACCTGTTCTCTTTGTGGCATTATGAGCTTTTGCACGTGGCTTTGTCGGCGTTCAATGTTTAGAAAGAACGTTATTCTCCCTCATGTAATAACTGACACGTCTATGATGGTGTGCTTATATGTATTTATATCTGTATATAGGTTTTTGCGCAAGGCTCTTTATTAATACGATTGATTCGTAAAAACTAATGGGCTTTCTTTGTGTTCACTTAATCCTTTCTACTTAAATAGTGCGGGTTATAAGACCCGCTCATATACATCGTTAAATACAACCATCTAAAATGTACTAATCGAACGGACGGCGCAACCCTTTCCATAGTTAACTGCAACTGAGCAACCACGTAGGGATGGTTTTCGTTTTCACTACAGCAATGACGACCGAAAAGATAAGAAAATCAGTTTTAGAGGCATGCAAACCCTTATTGGTAAATTCAATTATAATTATAATTCTCAAAAATTATTTTATTTTGTAGTTGAAATTGTTACTTGTTTTATTGTGTATTTTTGTAAGAACGGTAACGTTGTCATCAGCGTCCAATTTACTATTCGGATATTTCGGATACTTCCAAAATACTATCCAGATCCGGATAATTTGGGTACCAATTTGAAAAAGGGGCAATACTTTGTCTAATCCTTAATTCGGGTTTCTGAGTCTGGGTGTTAATTGTGTCCGTTGTTTGAATGTTTGTGAAGTCCCCCGAGACACAGGCAATATTCCTAATGCGGGAGTTGTCTTAAATTTAATTTGAATTTAAAAAATACACTGAAATGGCTACGTAAAGAGACATGTGTCCAATATGTGTCTATACATATTACACTATACGGAACCTAGTACGGAAAACTACGATGTGCCACCGTGTCTTAGACTTTCAGGGTCAATAGGTCCCCCCATCATCTTTAGTCATTGCCCTACACTGGCCTACACTGACGGTCACTGGTATTTGTGACAGCCGGAACCGACACACTTACCGTTGCGTTGGTTCGTAGAGTTGAATTTTGTAAAAAACAATTATGCTACGGATAGACAATAAAACGCGTAACTTAAAAGTATTGTAAAAACAAGAAAGGTTACTTATGTGAGACACTAAATAATATTCCAAGAATTAAGAAAAAATCTTTTAGTAACACCAATAGAATAACAGACAAATAAATTTAGTGTTTGTTAATATTTAGCTATGTTCGACTGCACGGATGGCGTAGCGGTTTAAGTGGTCACCTCGCCACTACGCTACCGCGCCGAGTGTGGGTTCGAACCCCGCCAGGGACAACACTTTGTGTAATTCTCAAATTGTTGTTCTGAGTATGGATGTGCTTTGTGTCCGTTGCTGTAATGTTTGTAAAGTCCCTCGCAACACAGGAATTAATCCGCACTAGGAGTTGTTTTCAAGAATATATATATAGCCGTTTTATCTTAGCTGATACTAAAACTATATAAATATGATAAAGGTTGCTTGTATGTAAATAATAATCGTAAAACCAGATCAAAATCAACCCTATGAACAAAAATGAATATCGAATATAGTATTTGTTAATGCTTGTTCTTCTGCAAATATACAATGTTTGTAACAGTACTTAGTATATCGAGTAAGGTCATCTATTTTAAGGGTTGCACACATCCATTAAAAAATACATCTTTAAAGTTCTTAAACACTTACAAAATATCATTGTAGTCTATCTCTAGCAATGACGTATGTATAAAGATTTATTTATAGCTTTTAATTTTGGCACTTTGAAAATACCTTAAATAAAATCCATCTATACTAATAATAGCGCCATCTATCTATCTGTCTGTTACCTTTTAACGGCTAAACGGCTTAACCGACTTAATTTTGATTAAATTTGGTATGTTGTTATCGAAATGCGTAAGTATGATAATACACTCACAGGCACAATTAACCGCCCACCTATATTTTTCGTCACCCTGTTTGTTTATGTTAACTGTGGCTTATCTACTTTTTGTTTTTAGTTAAGTGGGTACTTTAGCAATAAACTAAACACTTAAAAACCCTTATTTCGACCCTTAAACTTGTATCGCCGAAGCGTTTTTAGAATTTAGTCTCTGTTTGACATTGTTGCAGTAACGTTACATTGATTACATTTCTTGTTCTTGTCTGCTATCGTGTACGAAAATTGTTTGATTTGAGTTTTTAGTGTACGATTATTGTTTGTGACTGAAAAAAATGCCACTGGATGCAACTGGTGCTGCTAGGGCAGTGACTTTAGCTGACGCTGGGTATAGCCAACGTCGCATCGCTCGTACGCTTGGTGTACCTCGAACTACAGTGCAGGATGCCATCAGACGCTTTCGGGAGACTGGTTCATACACGAGAAGGCCAGGTCAAGGCCGACATCGGTGCACCTCGGCTCTGGATGACCGCTTTGTTGTCAGTAACGTGCTAAGAAATCGCTTTTGCACCGCTACTGAAGCGCGCACACGTCTGTTTGAGGTGAGAAATGTCACTGTAAGTGAACGTACGATAAGAAGAAGACTGGCTGAAAGGAATCTGAGAGCTTTTCGTCCAGCTCGCGGTCCACAGCTGCTTGCACAGCATAGAGCAAGACTTGCCTTTGCACGAGAATATGCTGACTGGACTACGGAACAATGGAAAAACGTACTGTTCTCACATGAGAGCAGAATAGCCTTAAGGGGTCCAGAGCGACGTCAGCGTGTTTATAGGCGCCAAAATGAAAGGTTTGCTCCATGTGCAATAATCGAAACCGTGGGTTATCAGGGAGGATCCATAATGGTAGTGGAGGTATCTCTTACGAGGCTCGTACCGATCTAGTGGTGTTTGATAGAGGCAGTGTGACTGCTCAAAGATACGTGGAGGAAGTCATACAAGACCACGTCATACCTTTCGCACCATTTATTGGTGAAAACTTTAAATTAATGCACGACAATGCTCGATGCCATACCGCAAAATCCGTCACTCAATACCTCGATGAGGTCGGGATTCAAGTTTTGCCATGGCCGTCACGCAGTCCCGATCTTAACCCAATTGAGCACATTTGGGACAACCTAAAAAGACGTATTCGAGCAAGAACATCAGCCCCTGCGACCTTACAAGAGCTCAAGACGGCTGCGATAGAGGAGTGGCATAATATAACTCAGTCGGATATTCAAGACCTCGTAGATGGATTGCCAAACCGACTACAAGAAGTCACCAGGGCCCGAGGTAGTAATACTCATTATTAAAATTTAAATAAAAAGAAAGCGGACGATTTTTTTCAAAATTAAAGTCATCACATTTTCATGCAAATTTTTTGCAAAATCGATTTTTGGCATATTCTTTTTTATTAAACGGTTTTGTTTAAAGGCTTTTGTTATTTTATTTATCCTTAATGGCTGCTTTTAACATAACTTCCATCAAATATGGTCAAAATATTCCGACTACTGAAAATTTAAAGAAATACAAGGTGGGCGGTTAATTGTGCCTGTGAGTGTATATTCATAATTGTTTTGGTATGACTTAGGAACAGTCACTATGATAGGCTGATATAAAAAAAAAAACTATTTTAAACTTCTTAACAATTTATCTACAAACTATATAAAAAACAAAAATCTAATTAACTAAAACCTATAGCCCAGGCCTCTTTTATATTTTTATTCTTAATTCGATTTTTGATTACACTATGTGGAATTATAATCAGTGGTGACACTTTACAATACGGAACCATAGTTACAGCCACGCAATTGTATATCGCTATGTAGCATGCGAAACGAATACAAAGTTAACGTTCAAATAATTAATCTATGACACCATCAACACCTGTAACAGAATCAATAAACAAGTAAAGAAGGACTGACCTATTGGTCAAGTGGTTAGTGAACCCGACTGCTGAGCGGAAGTCGTGGGTTCGATTCCCACACGGGACAAGCTTAGCTTAGCAGTCAGGGTAGCTAATCGATTGACGAACATGACCTGTAGGTCTAGAATAACGCACTTAGCATTTGGTAATGCCAGTTCATAGATCAATTATTTCAGCGCGGCCGATCCTAACAGAGCAAATAACCTAAACATTTGACATTTTAGTGGTGCGGCGATGGAGCATTGTACTAAAAAATCTGAGATCTGAGGTTTCACTTTTAATTAGGTAGTCAGTCTGTCAGTGCAAGTGCGTTACTTATATTATATCCATATCATTTATATTTGTTTGGTCTTTAGATGTTCCTTAGTGTGATAGAAGCATCAAACCGTAATCAAAATATTTATTTAGTATTCAAATTAGTATTAAAAAAAAACTAAACTACCGGACCCGACAAACTACCAGGTGCATATGTCGCGAAATAGTGCACATAAAGCATATTAATAATATAGCATTATGAACTATGAAGCAACATATATATATTTTTTAAATTTACTTTTAAATGTAATAAACTCGCCACACAGAACTATCTCGAATTTCTTGAAGTAGTATATAAATAAAGCAAGAGTTGTATGTCAGATCAGTTGATAACTGGATCTCAAATAGTAAAACTACAGTAAATTATGGATATTTCTCGTAGAGAACTTCGGCTGCTTTTACTTCACGAATTTCGCTTAGGTCGAAAAGTGACTGAAACAGTGCGCAATATATGTGCAACGATGGGCGCAGGCGTGCTCTCTGACGATACCACCAAACATTGGTTCAGAAGATTTAAGAATGGAAATTATGACCTATCTGATGAACCTCATCCAGGATGACCTACAATAGATGTAGATGAGTTAAAAAAACTCATAGAAATGGATCCCAGGTTCACTTCACGTTGTCTGGCAGAGCAGCTTCAGTGTTCTCATACTGCAGTAGAAAAACAACTCCACGCTTTAGAAAAGACCTGGAAATATTGTTGACCAGTTTGGCTGCCACATGAGTTGACGCCGTTTCAACTTCAGAAGAGAGCTAACTTGTGCATGGAACTAGTTAGTTATTTATCAACGTACCAATGAGTGGCTGAGGGATGTAATTACGGGGGATGAAAAGTGGATTATGTACATAATTTTTTCGCGTAAGCGCCAGTGGCTTGGACCTGGAGAAGCAGGAGTACCGACGCCAAAATCTGACACGAGTAAAAAAGTTCTTTTAAGTGTGGTGGGGAATAAACGGAATTATATACTGGAAGCTGTTGCCATCTAACACTACAATCACGGCCAATATTTATTGTGACCAACTGGATAAAGTAGCAGCGAGATTACCGAAAAATCAAAATAAAGTATACTTTTTGCGCGATAATGCTAGACCATAGCAAAAGCGACTCGTGAAAAATTACTTTCGCTTGGCTGAGCTGTTCTTCCTCCCCCAACTTACTCTCCAGACATTATGGCCTCAGATTATCTATTTCGTTCTCTAGCCCACTACTTAGCAGATAAAAAATAAAAAAATGATGACCAGCTTGAAATTGACCTTACCACATTTTTTGATCAAAAGTCTAAAAACTTTTACGAGGAAGGCACTATGTCTCTGCTCGCGCGTAGGCGACAGGTGATAGAAAACGCCAGTGCTTATATAGTTGAGAAATATTTTGATATTGTACAGTTAAAAAATTAAATAAATTTTTGTACAAAGATGGCGGGTTTATTAGTTGCCAACCTAATATTTTAGAACATGACAACTTTCAAAAGTACTTGCCGTTATAGTTTGGATATTTTGTTTTAAACATTGTGTCAAAAACCAGTTGACTCATTTTTAAATAAATAATCAAATTAAGTATTTTTTTATTCCAAGCACTGGAACATCCCTGGTTTTACTCATAACTGTAGTCAACAGAGAGGGACTATTTACGCTAGAGATACAAAAAAGAAAGTACGCCCCCTCGCTATTACAACACTGAAAGAAGTAGACAGTCTAAATTATAAATTTGACTTGAGATTTTTTTACCAGAGGGTAAGGCGCTCACCCACCAGCTGTTCCTAGTAGCTAGTTTCACCTGCGTTTATGGTCACTACGCCGCTGCTAAATGCAGCATGGTGTGTTATATAGCCTATTTTAGTCAGTAAATACTCTATACAATTAATGCGCTTAAACAAACAACAATACTTTTCAGCTTTATTATACTAATATGGATATAGTGGATATGATGTCTATTAGGTCGTATGCTAAGTGTGGGTTGAGCTAGAATTACTTATAAATCCTATAATATTTTTATATTTTTTTCATTTACTGTGTAATACATAATTCAATCAACGGACACAAAAAACACCCAGGCTCGTAACAACTATTTGTGGATAGTTGTTCAGCCTGGGTGTTTTTTATCCCGTGTGGGAATCGAACCCACGACCTCCAGTTCAGCAGTCAGGGCCACTAACCACTAGTGGGTTACACATGTTAGGGTTAGTAAAAATGGACACAATGGACACAAACACAATACACGATAGAACAACGTATCTCCATTATTGAAGAATATCTTAAGAATAATTAAAGTTTGGCAGCAGAAGTTCGAAAATTTCATCGAATATTTCATTTTCATTCATTTTCAAATATTTCAAAAAATGGTCGGAATTACTTGTGTGGGAATTACGGTGTTTTAACTGTCAATCGTTAACAGATTAATTGAAAATTAAAAAAATCAGGGAGACTGAATCAGTAGGAGACGCTAAACACACTGGTCGTCCAAAAATATCAATATCGAATCATTGCATTAGAGTGAGTGTTGCTGAAAATCCAGAAACATCAATTCGACGTCGTGGACAAGAATTGCAAATTTCAAGAAGCTCTCTACAGCGTATACTCCCTAAAGATCTGTCTTCATGCTTGCAAAATTCAATTGACACAACAACTGAAGCCTAATGACATTGCACAGCGGAGAGATTGTTGAATGGATTATTGAACACCAACAAGTGGATATTGATTTTTCGAGCAAAAACATCCTAATCGATGAAGCACATTTTTACATTGATGGCTTTGTTAATCGCCAAAATTGCTGCATTTGGGGTCCGGAGAACCTACATGTGATTGTCGAAAAACAAATCCATCCACAGCGTGTCCCTGTTTGGTGTGGATTTTGGGCTGGATGCATCATTAGACCATACTTTTTCAAAATGAGGCTGGTCAAGCAGTGACTGTTACTGGTACTCGATATCGCGACATGATAACACACTTCTTTCTACCTCAGTTGAATGATATTGATATAGACGACATGTGATTTCAACAAGATGGTGCCACATGTTTTACAGCCCGTGAAACAATTCAATTACTGCAGGAGACATTTCCTAGTCGTGTACTTTCTTGTTTCGATGATCAGAATGAGCCCCCTAGACCTTGTGATTTAACACCATTTGATTTTAAAGGTTAACGTCAACAGGCCTACAAACACCTGTGCATTACAGGAATAAATTAAACGCTGCATCAACAAAATTCAGCAAAACGCAAAATGGTCATGGAAAATTTCAATAAAAGAGTGCGTATGTGCCAGCGAAGCCGTGGAGGCCATTTGCCCGATGTGTTATTCCATAAATAACCCCATGCAATATATTTTATGATTCAATAAAAATATCACAATCTCAAGACTAAAAACTCTGTTTTCTATTTAATTCAAATCTTGCATTAAGTTTGGGACGCCTTTATAAAGAATTTCAGAATCTAACTATTGTTAAAACTAATTTTATTACAAATAATCAAAATAACAACCTTAAGAGTACTTAGTCTAAGGCCAGGACTTTAAGTAGTTTAAAGTCCTAGCCTTAGACTTTAAACTACTTAAAGTCCTAGCCTTAGACTAAGTACTCTTAAGGTTGTTATTTAATGCATGATAAGTGGTTCAAAGGTCATCGCGCTCATCCAATCACGAGTAAAGAAATCTACCAACTAGATTACTAGAACTATTAATTTTAAAATCCCTTATGACGTGACGTTTTATGGAAATCTAACAGAAATACATTCCATTTCATTAGTTTAAAGCAAGCTTTATATGTATTTAATCCATATCTCGGTGAAACGTTGGCTAATTATAGTAGACGGATAGTAGTCGAATAACATGTCATGAAGTATATTTGAAATATAGCAGAAGATTTTCTTGCATGTCAAGTGACAGTTTCCTACGTACAAATAAATAATAAGATAACTTACTGCAAATTGGCTCCTTCTTGATATCTGGTTGGGTGTCAGAAAATCTCTTCAAAAGATCTTCGGCGAGCGACTCTGCAGTGTCGCCGCCGGTCGCGTTAGCTTCGCTCTTGGTCACCTGTATAACGAAAAATACATTATTTAAACATGAATATTATTATTTTGATTCCTATATTACATACTAAGACCTGCCGCCATATCTTATAAGAGATAGAGGTTTAGAACGTGTACAAACCACGCGTGTTCTCGATGCTTGAGCCAAACGATACTGCGACAGTAGTTGCTGCATTAAAGTCTGCAAAAAAAAAGAGTTCTCAGGATTCTAGAAATAAACATGATGTGTTACTGGGTACTTAGCTTATCTGTTTAATAAAGAAATAGCACTGAATGATCTTAGCGATAACAGTGAGTGTACTAGACACAGAACACAGTAAAAATAGAAATAAACATGATTAAGAAATTAAATGAAATTCAGATAATTGATTTGTTATCAAAGAATAAAACAACGTCGAGTCTATTTAGATTTTAAAAAAACATACATGTTTTAATCGCTCACTCATCGGAAAATAAAATGTTAATATCCATTACGTACATCAATAAAGAATGGCTATGAATTTATCAGTTGCAGTTTGATTTAACTGAATGACTTACATTATACTCTTTATATATGCATGCATAGTAAATTATTGTTTCTTTAATGAAGAAAACATACTTAATTCTTATAAATACAACAACAGGAAAGTTACTGGTGTCAGATAACAAATCAATATTCGACATTATCATACCAAAGGAATAGAGTTTTGTTTAATATTTTCCTCCTTTTTACTTTAGTTCATATTAAAACCATATTATTTATACAATCAAGTTTAATTGTATCTAAATAATAATCTAAAAATCAAAAGATAAACCATATCAATTTAAATAAATATAGAATATTGTACTTGTTGCTGTGGTGACAAATTATGTGTATTCTTTTGCAAGTACTGCAACGTTTGGAGTTGATGATGTGTCAACGGTGGTGGGTCTTCTGGTTTTTTGCCCGGGTATGGAGGTGGTGCAGATTTAGGTGCTCGCGACGACATTTCAGCAGATATGGGCAGATTCCACGCTTCCTCAATAGCTGGTAGTTGACGACGTCTAAAAGAAAGTGATTGCAAATTTTATCAAAAATATTTAAGCTTTGTGTAAAAATTAAAAATTCTAAGATAGAAATGATTTTGTCAAAATACCTCTTTTATTCTTCTGTGATTTTTTAATGGATGCCATTAAATAATATAATGTTAGTGAAAATTTCACAGCAAATGTCAAAATTATAAAATTACACTTACTTTCCAGTAACGGAAGGCATAGGAGCATGTGCTAAATGGGCTCTCAGGAACTCCAACCTCCGTCGGAGTGCCCAAGCAGTAGCGGCCGCTCCTCCATTCGTGTAGCAAGCAAAGGCGTCTTTGGGCATCTGACAGCTTTCATATAGACTCCCTAAATTCGTCCACGCTGCAGAATGACCCTTGTCCAGTTGTACTGCACATATGTAGGCTTGTAACGCATCCATTGGTTGATTTTGTTGTTGATATAGTACACTGAGAAATGAAAATACAAGCAATAAGACTAATTGAAAAAAAAAAAAACCAGACAATAATCAGGGAAATGAAAACTGTCCTCACCCTATCGAACACCATGTATCAGCATTGCCTTCCGATTTTTCTACTGAGTTTCTATATGCGATAAAAGCATCGTGAACTTTGCCTTGAGCCGCGAAACATCTTCCTAGGAGATATAGCCCCGCTCCAGAATCCGGTTCTGCATCGACAGCTCGCTTAAGGCACCAGATGGCTGCCCGTGCTCGTGCTGCGGGCTCACCCAACGATAGGCAGCGGTGATATAACCAACCTACGACATTGCAATGCGTTGAGATACACGTTGTTCGTTGCATAGGTAATTAATTATATCAAAGATTAAAGTATTGCAATCATAAAAGCGAAAGCGAAACAATTCCTACGAGATATAAATAATACTGGATTACGCGAGGGCTAAATAGAAACATACAAATTGTAGTAAAGTTAACTCACCTAACTGTCTGCAAACATCAGCCTTCAGGGAAGAAGACAATTGTGGTTCTTTCAATAGTCTTTCATAAGCGTCTCGTGCAGCTTTTCTCAGACCTCTTGCTTCAAGTAGATGGGCGGCGTGGAAGCTGAGCTCGAGGCGAGTGAAGGTTGCATCTTGGTGTGGTGCAAGTCTCGCTCGCCTGAAGTGGACGGCAGCGATGGTCCAGTGCCGCCGCGCTTTGAACATGAGAGCCAACCGCAGGTGCGCGTCCGCCGCCCGAGAGAACCCAGGCGACACGTACAGAGCCATTTGCAACGCCTTTGTCGCCCTGCCATTAAAAATGTTAACGAAACACCCGTCATAAACATTGTGAAATCATACAACACTTTTATTGCCAGTATTGTTTATCAGAATCTTATAGAAACAAGAGAATGCCAGCAATAAAGCGAACAGTTTACATTTAAAAAGCCGTAGAAATAACTTTGTTTTCTGCCGACCATCTAGAAAACAATGTCAAAGTATCAGACTGAACTTGACAGTGTACAAAGTCAAACAATGCGTAAAGTACTTGTAAATGTATAGAATGGCTACAGATACTTTTTAATGTAAATATTTTATTATATGTACCTACGAAATACAAGCACAAAAACTAAACTAAATTTCACATTTTTTTTTGTTGAAGGGACGTTCAAAAGATCCATACAACATTTTCGAGTGAACGGATGACGCTACAATGCGGTTTTTTTCTTTCGCTTCATCGCTATCCTGATTCAAAGCGCTTCCTTTTGTAAACTTTAAGACGGTTTACATACGTACATGTGCATACACACATACGTATTACGCACAATGGATTCTGAAAAGAATTGATTTTTTGCAGCAATATAATCTAACCAACGGGTGTTCTTCGAAAACAGGTAGATACGTCTTACCTTAGTCATAAGAACTAAATAAAATTCAATTCAATTCTTCGATTAGAGTAAATACTTAAAGAATGTGAAGAAGGCGACTTAGTGCATAAGTGTTACAAAATACGGAATTAAACTAATATCGGTAAGGTTATTGAGGAGCGCATCACCGGAGCGTAACGTCACCGATGCGCCCGCGGGGTCGATGAACGGCTGAGGCTCGGTCGTGCAATCGATCGGACGATGCAACACAGCGTCTAGACAACGATCGCCGTCCGAATCCGATGCCTGTAACGCCTTTATTTAGATGACCTCCGCTGACATTAAGTCGAAACAAAGGAACGAGACAGGTGTCGTCCGGTGTTCACCCCGATACCGCCGACTAAAATTAAATGACTAATAAACTATGACCCACACAATGATGGTTGTACTGTACACACACGTGTACAGTACAGCCATCATTGTGTGGGTCATATAAAGCTTTCACCGTGTCGCCGACGGCGATGCTCGTCATACATATTATATGTATACAATTGTTGTTATTACGACTTCTAATTCATTCATATTTATTGTTGACAAGGAATGAAGAATAATCATGATCACTGTTTGATACGCAATATTTTAGGTGGGTTCACAGATCTTCATTAAATGAACCCCTGATATGTTATTTTTAAATTAACTACCAAATAAAAACTTGTTTTCATAACTTTGTTCTTTAAATGTAATATAATCAAATACATGCACTTAGGAGGCAAGTTTACGTAACTTTTACTTTAGAATCATAATTTATTAGGTACCAAACTCATTCTAGATTACTGACACATGGACCTTGACTGTAAAAAATGGTGCCATCAAAAATTATAAAAATCGTGATAAAACATCATCAATGAAACTACGTTACACGTTGATACAAATTGCTTGGCAAAAGGTAGGTAAACGAGCTACGTAGCCTGCCTATTGTTGTATAATAAATTAATAATATATGCACAACGATAAAGCGGGCTGTAACAACGTAGTTCGCTGTCGCCCCAACACAAAGATAACGTTTGGTCTTTGTGCGATATCACCGACTAGGTTTATGGCTCACGAAGTCAGACCCGCCCACGCGCACTGATAATTCAGTATGTATACTTACAACACTACTACTACTGATAACATCGACCAAAATCGTATGAGTTTGAAGTTGTCCAATATTGTGTCAGCAAAGCTTCAAGTTTTTGTTATGAAAACACGCAGATGGTCGTTCCATCTCTATACAAATAAAATTATAACTGAAATGTCTGTTTGTAATATAATAATAACAGCTGTTTGTGCCTCTGATCCCTCTGATCGTTTACACTCTAGTTGTAAAAAAAAACAAAAAAAAAATAGAAGTTTGTCGGCTTGTTTAGGGTTAATAATATCCAGAGAGGAAAGACCGATTTCCATAGGACTTTCACTGACAGATATATAGTAGTAACACTTAGGACAATTACATTTTGCAAAAATAATTAGTACTCATGGCTAAAAATTTAAATACATTCTAGCTTTGTATACAGCATAAAACATTTCTACACTTATATTTCATATAATTTGTTAACATTGAAATTGAAGCGGAGGTTTTATGTTAGAATAAATATCCCGAGCGAGCGACTGGATCGATATTATAATCCGGTTCGCCACCTGCCCGGGCCCAACCTTCGACATTATCAGTTACTCAGGTAAGGGAATTGTACATACAAAACTTCGCATCTATTCAAATGTAATTATACTTCATTGAGGAAACCAATATCTGGTGCAATGTTAGTCGTATTTTAAAATTGTAGAATGAACAACTAATTTTACAATTTATGAATTGCTGTTTCGGGCCGCAAACGATGGTTGGTAAATTAACAGGTAGAAGTACTCTGGTCAGGTGACGTCACGAAGTTTTGCAAAATGTTAGGATTAAAAAATCAAAGCGTGAAAGCGGAAGAGAAGCCTGCTGTTAGGTAGGCGAAAAGTGGTCACGAAGGTAAGGACGTGATGGTTGAAGCACACACAGACAAGAGGCAGCTTGGCTTGACCTAGTTCTGCACACTCGCGCGGCTCAAGGACGGATCGACCGCTATTTATAGAGTTCATTCGTCGGACGTCATAACACTGACTTTACATAACTGAAGTAAGCAGTCACTAGGTGCGCCGCGCCCGCGACACGTGATCCCTCCATATAATAGACTTACTTTCCCACGGATCCGGTGAGCTCTAACACAACGTGCAATGCTGAAATAATTATTACGAGGGGTGTTAACGTTGAATGCGATATACATAGAATCGAAATTAGGTCAATGTTACGCAAAGCGGAATAGACAGCTAACTACTTTCATGTAAGAATAATTCAATTACGTACGTCTCTTTTACATTATCCAATCAAATGTCATGAAATATACTACATTTTCTACCATATTTTGTAGATGTAGTGATGACGCAATCATGAGCAGTAATCAACACAAACGTGCCTGACTGCACTTATACTACACTATTGCATCACGGCCTTGGCTCCACGGCAACTAAATGCATTCAGTGCCTACTAACTGCAATTGTGCAGTATATCACTAGAACTACCTGTACGTTATGCATTGAATGCATGCATCATTAGCAGATGATTTAAATCGCTTCCTTATCGCAGTTGTCAAGTGATACAATGATAATTTTTCCTGTGTAGAAAAACAGAAGCAGACACTTATTTTAAACTTTAAATAGAAATCGCATTCGCTAATTTAATAACATTTTGTATATAAAATAGTGAACACAATTTCGGTTAACAAATGTGTATGTTTCACAACAATATGTGCCATGTTGCACCTATGATTATAAAAGTCCAGCTATATGTATAGTATAGGAAATAAACGTGTCGCGATGCACATAAATGATAATGAACGAGGGTTCGGTTATCGTCATCGTCATGCCAGTTGACCTAGTTTAGTCTCATTCGATACCACTTATACACTTTTAGTAACCTACTCACAAAATGATCTCATGAACGCGATATTTCAGATATGTGCTGGCTATTTCGAGTACAGCCGCCGTGGAGTGACGGAATTGAAATTAAGTGCTCATAAAGTCAGAGCAATTCATTTCCAATTCTTTTTTATTCTAAGGCCAGTTTGAAAATATGGGGCGACTATGTTTAATTAAACATTCGTAACTTCAAATTAAACATTCGTAATCGAACGTTGGTTCGAACGTAATAAAGTTAGTTGTCGATAAGAGCAACCGCAATATTAAAAACTGCCTGTATTACCGTCTCAATGCTAAACTAGAAATATTCCTAGTCAAGAAACATTGTAAGTACATATATATAGATAAGCTTGTTATTTTATACCGTTCCGTTATTTATGTACTAGACGTACTTACTCGTGGATTTATGAAGGTGATATAGAGGCTATCCGTACGGTACCTGAGACTTAGTTATTTTTTCATTTTTTCGTAAATTTGTATTCTTATGTGCATACATTAATAGTATTGTTACGCGAATTAAGACTCTCGTGAGAAATACCAGTATTAGGGGAATTACTTAATTAGGAACTAGTTTCGGCTGCCGATATCGCTTTAAGCTTCAGATAATATCAGAGACACTTGAAAGATAAAAGAAATCGTAGATAGCGAATGTATTGTTACTTCAGACGATCCTACAAAATAAAAACGTAATATATTTAGCACCGCAAAATAAAACATGCCTTGCATACATGTAAAGATATAACGATTTATTGACGCGGAAGTGAGCCGATCGACACAGCTGCACGTTGCACTCGCACAACAAAGTCGTAACGTAATGCATGCACATCCATAAAACAGATGGTTCTTTGTACAGCAAAATAATGCAACTTGTCAACTTCATTATAAAAGAGGCTCGCCTCGATTACTTGCCTTCTTGTACTTATCAATTCGTTTTATTTGAGCGTGAACCGTACCTTCTTGATAAATCAGCTGTTTTTATTTAAGTTATCCATTACCTCATATTTAAATACACAATTGACTAGTACAATTACTGGACAAAAGCATGCATCACTAGTAAAAACATTTCTTTTTAAATTTTAAAACAGCAACTTTATTTTAAATCATTTTAGAACTACAAGCATACAAGCCGAGCTTCCCCTATCATAAAAAGGACAGACTTCTGTACTATTATTATATTGCAAATAGAGTGCCCTTGATAACTACCCCACACGATACCCAGCTCACAAGTGTTCTAACAAGTACAATACCTAGTTACATGCAGGAGTATTAAAAATATGCCCCATCCCTAACATTACGATTTAAAAAGGGTTCAACCCTTTGAGAATAAAATTTTTAGGCTTTATTGTCGACGTCATAGGTCGTTTGTTATAAAAAGCAAGGGCAGTAGCGCATACATGCAATGTGGAATTAATGGGACACGCACGAAACAGAGCCGATGGCGAACCCTCCCCGTCCCGCGGCGTGGAGGCAGGGGGACCATGGATCGCTCAATAGTGACGTAATACAATCTTGCAAGCGTCAAGCCCTTTCGAATGCTACCTTTTTACGGTCACCGGTCGCTTTCTAATTCTAATGCCCATTGTACGTACATAGTGACGGCAAAATTGTAAGTACAGATCGACATCCGTGAGAATAACTCGGTTTCTTGATAATTATGCGTGCTGGTATGCATGTGAGCGTAACATGTTATTTCTAACAGCGCGGCGTGCATGCACAACATAGAAAAGCAAGAAAATCTGTTGGGAATACAGTTACATAATTAGTATATCAATACATAGAAAGCTTGTCATATATATATGTAACGTATGTGTACAATTGCTATTTGAGTGCAATTTTACATGTAGTACAAATAGATACTGTAGAATTAATTTATTTATTCCTTTATTTGTTACGTGGGAGGCAAAATATAACTACCTACTGTTACTAAATTTGTACATCAGAGTTTGTATCTCTACCTTTTTCATTTATTGAAGATCCCGTAAACAGCATAACTGACGGATACGGAACATCGTGGTAATTAGCTGCTAGTACGTACGTAAAGTAATATATATAAAACAGAAAGCAGAGTTGCGAAACAGTGATAATATTTGAAATATAGATAAATACAGAAGCCAATGCCCAAAAGATATCAAACGACTCTTAATTGAAAACTTGAAAGTTTGCATTAAAATGAAGCCCGTTTAGAAACCTTATCCCTTGTACTATAAATACGATAGGGTGCGCTCATTGGCTGTGATTGTGACCTCCTGCAGGGACTTAAACTGGTAAACTAGAAAGTGGAATAATATCTACAGAATAAGTTTGCATCATTTTAAGGCATACCTACGACTAATGATTTAATACAAGTATCGTTACAATGATAATAAACTAAAGAGATATAATAACGCATAATGTCAAATAAAATGGAAAACCTCAGTGTGGTCCCATTTTAATTTGGTCCAGTTCTGACAATGACATCAATGAGAAAACCATATAAGTCTTAAATTTGCATTAAGCATGCAAATGCGACAAATGTGCGCGACAAATTGACGAATAACTCAATATCACGCGAACCGATTTCAAACTCTTTTTTTATTGGAAAGGATGTACTACAAGGGTAGTTAGATGAGAGTTTGGTCAAGTTGTGACAATGGCATCCATGAGAAAACCATATTACATTTTATGATTTAAGTCGCATTGAAGTCGGTTGTCTACTTTTTTAAAGTCCGATTATTATTCGGTATGTACGGTCTTCTGCATAAGCGATAAAATAAAATGTTTTCACACATGCCTATGCATATTTAACTAGCTGAGTACATTACAAACACACTTTAGGGCGAGGCTATAATCAAATGCAAATCGTAATCCATGTGGGAATTTAAAATAAGCTAAACAAGTTTCTCGATGGACATCGGTATGATACGTGCATTACCGTAATTAGTAAACGGACATTGGGAGATATATGTACATATGTATGTATACTTTAAAGTAAAACCATAGTTAAAACAACTGATTTGTAGAACTGATTAAAATTATTTTCAATTAAACCTTTGAGATTTAAAATATAATTTACTGAGATGAAACGACAATTTAAGTGTATGACTTCAATTGTAAATTTGTTTAGGTTTAAATGAAAGTTTGATATAATAGAACAATATGTGAATTTTCCGTTTAAACCACCACGTTGTTACAAAGTTGAGTAAAATGTTTATTTAGCCATGTTTGACATCACTAAGTTACAAGTGAGTACTGCACAGATTGCGAGGCTCTGAAAAACATTTAGGCTTTGTTTTATACATACGAAAGGCCTTATTTATAGAAATTTAATTATTATTTAAGTAAGGTCACATTCCTCAGTATTAAAATAAAAATAAAAAATAATAATTTTAGTCACCAAGAGGTAACATTTCAATTCTGATTAGATGTAGTTATGATATGATTATGATACATATAGAGAAGACTATAAAGTAATTGAAAGCTAATCTTACTACTATTATATACGTGAAAATTTGGATGGACATGAATATGATTGAAATTTGGCACAATGGCACATAGGCTTTTTATATCGAAAAAATATGAATTTCCACAGAACATACATATATAGCAAGTAAACAATTTATAGACTAATAAACTTGACACGAATAATAACGAACAGATGACATGGGTACATAATACTTGTATTTAATATTGATTCAGGTGGATTTATGTTACTTAGTAGAATATTATAAAAAAAAATATGCCGTAGATATCTTGTAATCTTTACGATAGTTACTAAGTCATATATCAGCAGAACATTGATATCTAATCATCAGTAATCAACCGGACACAATAACTAATGTACTTTGATTGATATTGAATTTAATTTAACATTTTGACCGTCACAGTCACGTATACATGACAAAGAAAAATGTGTCCAGCCTGCCACGGTCATCACTACATGACACACTTCTAAACTCTAGCTAATAAGTATTTTAAAAAAGTATTTGTATTCTTTTTGGCGTGTTAATTATGTAGCTAAAGTCATCAATTTATATTATGTGAACTGCTTATTTATTTCATCCATATTAGCATAAGATCACAAAAACAAACACTAGTTTTTAGGTTTCAAAAACATAATGCCCTGAGTAGTCAATTATACATTTTCCAAGGAAGACAATGCGAAAGTCCTGGCAGACGATGGTTTTACGGTAAACTTAATATAATATGATGGAAAGGCATGGAAATAGATCCCCATTTCACTAAGGGAATTATATAAATCATGCAAACATTATTATCATTGCATTGAGAGAAACCTAGAAATCAGGGTTCATTCCTTTTGTCACCCATTATTTCGGCTAGTCTAATAGAAGACAAAACGATTAGAAAAGCCCACTGTCCCCGCTTGGGGGATAACAGGATAAAATCCTACTGGCCGTTAGTACAGCCGTAATACTGGGGGATAAAAGGAATAATTCCAAATATAAAAGAAAATAAATTGAAACATAAATTAATCATCAGATTATACATTTATTAGTATATTATGTACATGCTTATTACTGAGCGGGTATAATAACAGCAAGTAGATAAAAAATATACGACATAAGAGTATGGTGCTGTTAATAAACCAAATTCAGTAGTCGTTATCTGCCCACAATGTACCAAGTGTGAAATACGTAATAGTAATTTATGTTACACGTTTACTATAAACGTGATCAACATATTATATACATAATACATATAAAGTGATATTGAGAAATAAGTAATAAACCAAGCTGCTGGAATATTTATATGGGACTATTCTAATAAAGATTTTTAGAATGCTATTGATATTTGTGGAGAATTTTATAATAGTAAAGTATAAATTTAAAAAACCAATTACACCTCCATTTTGCACATAAGATTTGATTCCACTAACACACTACAACGCACGCACGGCAAAGATTAGTTCCCTTCAAAAAAATGAGTAGTATCATAAGATGGTGAACAAATTATTTTCTGTAATTGATACCGAGGAACACTTTCGACCACAATAAAAAGAGTCACCTTCCAAGAGAAAACTAAAAGGTCTGCATGTAACGATGTTTCTTTATCCTGCTCTAGCAGAGCCTAAACCACTTGATGGACATGTGAGGTTTCATTTGAATCGTTTTAGTAGTGGGACTGGCATTCGGTATAAGATTCCGGAATAACGTTAGCAATACAAAAGCTGATATTCATTATCAGTCGGGTTTTACATACTTTTTATTTGTTTTAGTATTTCTGTGCATCTGCTTAGGAGCCTCACCAATGCACACGTTAACTTTAAAACAACCCCATTTTTGCGACGGGGATATTAAATATATCGCAGAAGTGCTACTAAAATGCAACGCAAACTTGTGTAAAGAAAGGGTTGTTCGATTGTGAAAGACTGCGCTATATTTAAAGTGTAACAAACAAGTATTATATCACTGACGAGTCACCACCATATTAGTCAGTAGCCTGAATAGTGTTGTAAACAAAAGCTTACAGTGGTGCTTACTCAGGCGCGGCCTTGCAAGGCGTGACGTATGCCGCGCCCGCCACTGCTGTGACGTGTGTGACGTATGGCTTTTTTCGCGGAAATTCCACCGCGGACATCGCTCGCGGATCAACGCTGCGAATTCGCTGTTTGCAACCTAGAAATTATTAAAGGTTTTCTACCTTAAAACTATGTGACGATAATAGTATACTAGGAACATATTAACTAAAATATTAGTTAAATACTACACAGTAAATACTTTCAATTTGCAATAGCTACCACAAAGGTAAGTGAGATAAAAAATTATAACCAATTGCATTAAATGATGGTAAATGGTGACGATGTTATGTCTGATAAAGCCAGGAGGTTGAACTATTAAATGGTAACTACTAAAACCCTCGAGTTTGGACTGGGTTTATTACGTTACACTTGAACAGAGAATGTTTTTTAGTGTTTTTAAAACTATTGATTTTTTTTTTGTCAGCAGACATTTCTGAGAGGTAAGTTTTCATTACGATAATCTTACATAAAAAAAGATATTAATTAAATCATTTCATGTGATAACATGGTGATATAATGATATCACCATGTTATCACATAAAATGTTCAATTTCAAATGGAATAGTGATTATCATTTATAAAGATGGTCTGGAAGGTGTTTCGTTATATCTTGTACGGTACCAGTAGTACAATATAGCTGAAAAAACCTTTTATATATCTTGAAAAGTGTCCCAATTACACTTTTGCACGTGTAAACATAAAACACTGCAGGAGGTTGTAACTAGGACACGATGCTTGACATAGTTCATGCCTTGTGTAGGTGGTGGCCCTACAGATATGTGGGCGGGTTTACTTACGTAACTAAACAACGCCAAAGGGCAACCGCTTGCCACAGAATCTTTCGCAACGCCCGCCCTACGACTATTGTAAGAGCATTATAAACTTTTTCGCAGTGATGAATCCCTTTGGCTTTTTTTCCCGTTACTGCTAGTAGCTATTTGTACTTGATATAATGTTTAGTTCTTTATATATGAAAAAATGGATGTTACTGACGAGGTCATTGACAGGGCGGAGGCGGGTAGCGCGGATGCAGCGAATGCACCGAGCGAGTTCCGGTGCACCACGCAGCAGGTATAAATAGCGATCCGTTAGTGTCGACGACCGCGCGCCGTCATCACTACATTCACCCTGTTCTTAGCCCGAGCCGTGACCTAGATTTAGAAAAATATACATCTAATCGTTACGTCAAGGGCTTTTTAGATAAATCACAAAGTCCTCACCGTCCTCAGACGGGGACACGGGGTGAGAGGGCCGGGTGTTAGGGCGTTAGCTGTCTGGAACGTGCCGGGCGAACGTAATGGGCCCGTTTAGGAATGGGGTATAGGGGGAGAGCTAATAATGCATACGTTTTCGACAACTCGATAGAGGCAACTCGACAGTGTCGATGCGCGCGCGGCCCCTCGCTTGGGCTCCCTCCCTGTGCGTGAAGGGCCCGTGCGTACGTGACGCGGCGCATGGAGAGGGACGAAGGGCGAAGCGCCCCGCGCACATCTCTAACACAGCTTAGATGCACTCTTAGACTAGGGTCGAGGACCGCGTATTATATTCTGCGCAACTAATACCAGTTAGTCGTGTTGCCCGTTCATTTATATAGATAAAGCTATATACATGTACCGCTACGTTCTTTGGCAGTAACTTCACATAATATTCCAAGCGAGCATGAGAAACGCCGTAAAATTCCGGTTTCTCCGCTATTCTGTTACTATGCGAGGCACTCAACATACCACGCTTTTAGTCTCGAATCACGTGTCAAAATAATAACATCATTGTGATGTAATCGTTTTCACGTAGCATAGAAAAGTTGATGAATACATATTACAATTTTAATGTAATATGTATTTGACAGTCACTTATTTAGTATCTTACACACTCTATGTTATACCTGTTCTTGTGTTTCTAGGTATCTATTACATATCATATTGTGTTACTGGAATAAGGTCACCTTGCTATGTTTTATTTATAATAATATGAAAACATCAAGGGGACCTATGTTAATATATCTAAAAATACATTACGACATGTATTGTGTATTGCAGGATAACAAAGTTACGTATTCAAACAATATACGTCGTATGTCATACGAAGCTTAACTCAAATAGGCAGATATTCTTTGGAACTCAAACGGTAAACGGGTAAGTAAAAAAACTGCCACTCATTTGCATCCAATAATTAAATTAAAAACAAAAGCGCTTTGATAAAATTAAGTGTCTGCAATATACCATTATCTATTGAATGCAATTTCAATGCAAACTGTTCAGCCAGAAAAATACGTATATAAATTTTATCGCTCTCTTAAAACAGTCCGTTTATTTACTACGAAATGTGTAGTAAAACATACAACAATATTATCAGTACACAAATTACGCTGCGCTTGCAGCATGACTGCATTGATCGGTATCTCACGAATGCAACAACGGTACGTGGTACATAGTAATCATTCAGAAAATACCCTACATAACTGAAAAGGCATCTCAATGAGGATAATCCGTATCAAGGTTGTTATACCTTTCTATAAAATAGCGTAGAGTGAAGGTAATAATAACAAAGAAAATGACATGGTATAAACCTACAAGCTGCTAAGTAGCAACAAGTTCTTATTATGTAACCTATGCAACGCATACGCATTATTTATGAGTAGGAAGGACATAATAATGACTAGCTTAAGGAGCAGCTGATGTGACAGGTGTAGTAGCAGCCGGCAGACACCTGCCCTTGGCACGCACCACGGCAAGCTGCTCTATAACAATTACATAGCATTCATTACTACATCACTATTGATACTAAACGTACTGACATTACCTAGCGACATAACTTAATACCTAGCAGCTGACTGCTAACTTCGTAATGTACAAGTACAACTGCATGTACACATAATACGAAGGGGACCTAATACAATTCGAGACCGTAATAAATTATGAATGTAACTCAACAGTGTAGAATGTGTTGATGGTTCGATACTCAGAAATCTTAAAGTGTAACCTCCACTATTGGAGCATTATACATATCAATGAATGAATAAATAAATATTAGTTCTTTAAAAACAATAGTGTTATTTTAAAAAGAAGAAACCTATCAATTACAATGCCATGCACGATGCAATGATTCTTCGTATAGTCACTTCCGCCTGGGTTTTACAAATAAGTACTAGGCGAGCCTATCGATGAACAAGTTTGCGAAACGGGCCTAGCAACTCTAGTCATCGGAGGAGTGGAATACCGTTACTGGAAGCGGTTAGTGAAGTTGCGTAGATAATGCGGAGACCGGTCCACGACCGATAGCCAATATGATTCGTGATAAACTATTACGATGCCGCTGACGAAAGAAACAAAAACAGGTGGTAGGTTCTCAAGTAGATATCGACGCAGCGGATATGGACGCAATTCCGTTTAACAGTGTGTATCGATGCTTTATAACATAATAACTAAGAACTTTAAATGAGTAGATTTACTAAATTTAAAGCTTTTATCTCATCGGCTTGATAATTTAATCTATTGGCCCTAAAATATTAACTGAGTCAGGATTTGAAAATACATTAAAGATCGAAACTATTTGTAGAGTTATTTGGTAAGTATAAACTTTTAGTATTAAAAACCCTCGGTAGATTCCCTTAAATTGGTTATTCCGGAACGTCAATAAGCGTTATCCGTGCAGTAATGAAACTACTTAGGTACCTCGTTAAATTTCCGACGTACTACCGGTCCAATGACCAATGAGGAAATGACGTAATACAAAAGTGCGCGAATTCCAGCTGCATTTAAAAGCTACATACAATCATACAACTGATTCTCGTCAGCCATGTTCATCATAAATATGACTCAGATTTTCCGGTGCAAATTATTGTAATTGTATAACCACAATCTTATTCATCGTCGTCAATGAGGTCTATCATCCTTTCATGACATCAAGGATACGGTAAGTAGGCCAGTTAACTTAGCCGCCGATTAACTTTATATGTAGATAGATTAGCCACTATACATATGTATATATGTATAGCGGCTAAGAAGCTAAATAGATATACTTTATTAATTTATGAATACATACATATATGTAGATTTTCTTAACATTAGTGTTTTAAAGCACTTGATTACTGTCTACAATTCTTCTAATAACACTAGCAAGTAACGTCACCTCACAACACTGCAAACAATGTTTAGCAATGGTATCGTGGTGTAGGGAGAGGTTCGGCACTCGACATCGCGTGCGGTTGTATTGTGGCCACACTCCACCGACCTACATTTTATACGACGGCATACTCATTATTTACTAGCCTCAACGACACACGTTCTTCTACGCACCCTTGGTAATTTTAAACGACCCTTTATTTTCCTGACACTCCCGAACTCAATTCATTTTAGAATGAAACAATGTCGTAATCGTGCAGCTACCTGCGAAAACATTACAAAAAATATGCAAAAACCTTACAAACGAACAAAAACGCGACCTCTTGATGGGACCTGGTCCGGAGCCGTCGACGATGGTGTCTGCATTTCGGAAACAAAACACAATAGAAAGAGTCGCGTGCGAACGCGACGCAGGGATACGGGCGGCAGGTGGAGAGAGAGAGCCGACACGAGGGTCGACGTAAACAAACCGCAAGCGGGAGCTTCGACCGCACTCACCATTTTGGGGATCTTAAAATCCTTGGAGGTCCGGTGCGGCCACAGCGGACCACGTAGTGAAGAGCGGAGACGTCGTCAGGAAGAACAGCACAGGTACACGGTCACATAAGAAAGCACGCACAAGGTACATTCGAATACGATACGTCCCGTCCTACACTACGGTCGCGCCCCGCGCCGATGCAGTTTACGTCACCGCATCCCGCTCCCGACTGGCAATACGCGCCGTAAGCGAGCGACGACCTCGCGCTGCAGCGTGCAACGTCCCGCGTCCCGCGCGTTGCCCCGCCACGCCGACGCGCCCTGCGATCCTCGCGCTCCGCTACCTGCCCCGCGCCAGCCCTAGCCCTCCCTCTCCGCGCGCGCCGCGCTCGTCCTACGTCCGGTAAATTACGATGTCGACATGACAGAGCCCTATACATGCAGAGCTTTCGCTCCATTCTAACCAAAATTATACTTCGGAGTTCGGAGTAGCATAACTATTCCGAAAAGGACGCAACGCCTACGCCAAGTTCCTATTTTCATTCTATCTTATGCGTTTTTGAACTATTTAAAACTAAATAAATTTTAAGAAAACTGTCAAACAAATATAAAAAAAATATTAAAATATTGTGGATCAAGAGAAATTAAAGTCGTTCGCACTTTGGGGGTTCATTGACATTGCTATCTGAGACAATTACAGTATTAAATGATTTGATTGGGTTTTAAATAGGTAATCAATATGTTAATCATATTTCATAATTCAATTATTTGAATCTTTGTATATCTACTTTACTACAACCTACAGATGATTAAGGATGAAAAAAACCAATACTTCTCAAAAATTGTGTATTTCAACCTGCTGCTGATTGTAAATCAAAGAATTATTTGATTCACAAACACCTACATAACATTAGAGCCCTTTTTGACGCCTTTTTGCATTGCACATTCTTAAGTCGTCCGATTTTATTCCATTTAAGTATATTTAGGATGATCGCAATGCAAAACTCGCCGCGGAGGAATTAAAAAGGAGAAAACTAAAGAATTACATGTGTGATGTGATGTCCTTAGTTTACATTGTTGAGAATCTTGTGTAGTTGGAACTTCAATGGCATATCATATCATTTCGATTCCGGTAGCTGTGTATAAGACATGACAAATATCGCGTACCACTTGATATATTCAAGTACATATTGTATAAGAGACGGTAAGTGCATGCGTGAATGGTACACGCCTGGCTCACTAATTGTTTTGCGTAATTTTTTAGAAACATTCCAAGAACTAAAAAATAGTAAATGTTTACGTTACAAACAAACGTTACAAATATCTAGACTTTAGTTTGTCATTCAAATATTCTTTAATTATATAATAGCATTTTTCTATTAAGTTTTTAATGGAATGACATGAAGTCAGAACCGTTCGTTTCCACACTTGGGTGGATCCAGCTTTATGACTCGGTGCTGAGTCTTGCTAAAAGAACCATTCTTGGTTATGTTAAGCGTTAACCATGGTGTTGTTAAGAGTTAACCACCTTCTCAAGAATCGTATCTTGATATGCCAATGTTTTGACACATTTTTCACAAAAATAAGGCTCAGTCACTCCTTGATAGCTAACACGCTACCAAACCATCACTGAAGTCGGATAATGCCCACGTTGTACTCTGCTGACTAAATGGGAAGCTTTTACAGAGCTTTGAGCGTAAATTCGGTATTTCTGGTTGTTAAATATTCTTCAAAAGTAGTAAAAATCTCGTCAGTATAAAAATCTTTTCTATGACCTCCCTTTGCGTACTGCTTAAGAATTCGTTTTGAATTTACCATCCTATTCATTTTTAAATTATCAATTAAATAATGACCAATGCGTCTCTTATAGGCTGCAAGTCCTAAGTCATCTTTTAAAATATGCGACATGGTTCTAGGTATATTCATTTTTCGAGATAAAATCTTTTGCTTTCAGATCTTCAACTTTTTCCTTCACTAATATGTGGACGCCCAGATCTTTTTCTGTCACATACTGCCTACAAATGAGGTATACCAAGCGGAATGATGGAATACCAAGCGGATGGAGTGTTTCAAAAAATTGCATTTGGCTCTATACATATTAAGTGAAATGCTATCATAGAAAATCGGTTTTCTTTATCATCCCACTTCATTTTAATATCACAGAAATATTCAACACCGATTGGCGCGAAAATGAGAAAACACGATGAATATTCATATGAGAACGACAGATTCCAAATTCAAATGTATTTTTAGTTTTTTTTTTAATAGTATTTATGGTCAGGCTAAGCACATATGTTTGATAATATATAATAATTAAAAAAATAATATATCAAATAATTTTTGGTTCAAAGTTTGTGGTTGTTTGTGGTCTGCCATAATCATGATGAATTTTTCCTCAATTTCGTGCTTGAGTCTAATTTCCCCGTTTTTCCTTGCTTGCTTGCTTAAGTCTAATTGTATATATGTTATTTATATATGTATGTACATATATATGTATATTAATATATGATTTATCCAAATAATGTATATAATTAGCTCATATAACAATAACAAAACTAGTACCACTCTACACCATATCTTTGCACCAACTACTATGTTACTACCCCAAGATTGACTGGAAGAGAATACCTCAGGCATTAAGTCCGCCTTTGTACATTATGTGCATGAAGTCTTAATAAATAAATAATAGCTCATAATGAACGATACTCTTTCAATCCCACCATACACAAAGCATTACCTTATTGCGTGTTAATTCAGGTTTCGCTAATCTGTGGAGCTTCACTACCCTTTGAACAAAATCTTTTTCGCAAGTTCACGTAGTAACTTTTCATCACTAGGGAACAATCTTTTCGGTAGGTTTCTTAAGTGAGCTCGTGTGGCACCCAGTTATCGTGTTTTTTGTATATGGATTTGGATAAAGTTGATGCTATTTTTGAAAGAGTAAAGCAATGCATATTAGTAGTAATGACATAAAACTGAGGATTGACAACAAAACAGTTTAGATCTATTCAAATAAGTCAAAACTATATGAGGGCGACCAGATCCAGCTGCAGCTTTGATATCAAAATTCCCAGAGTGAAAACGCTTGAACCAACTTTGTGCTTTGACTGGCACTGCATTATATCTATAAACGTCACAAATTTCTTTCCAGGCTTGAGTAGCTCTTATGTTGCCTTATGGAGGATAGAAAAAAATAGAAAAATTGCGGGAAGCGCTTGTACTTTTTGATTTTCTTTTTCTTACTGTCCTATATTTATTTATATTAAAACCAGCTATATACAAACAGTACAACCAAAGAGATTTTATTTCATTTTTATACATACAAAATACGAAAATACTTTTTCACCGACCTATTAAACATTAAAAATCTCCATGAATTTTCTATTGATATGTAATGTTCCTATTACTCCTTTTATTAGGCGATTAGAATATGAGGAAGGAAAATCCTTAATTTTACCTTGTACATATTGTACATATAATAATAATTTGTAACATAGCAATGATTATAAATTTACACTCACAGGCACAATTAACACCTTGTATTTCTTTCAATTTTCAGTAGTCGGAAAATTTTGACCACATTTGATGGAAGTTATGTTAAAAGCAGCCGTTAAGGATAAATAAAATCACAAAAGTCTTTAAACAAAACCGTTTAATAAAAAAAAATATGCCAAAAATCGATTCTTCCGTCCGTCCGTCTTGAGCTATTGTAAGGTCGCAGGGGCTGATATTCTTGCTCGAATACGTCTTTTTAGGTTGTCCCAAATGTGCTCAATTGGGTTAAGATCGGGACTGCGTGACGGCCATGGCAAAACTTGAATCCCGACCTCATCGAGGTATTGAGTGACGGATCTTGCGGTATGGCATCGAGCATTGTCGTGCATTAATTTAAAGTTTTCACCAATAAATGGTGATGGTGATAACCTTTCGTATGACGTGGTCTTGTAAGACTTCCTCCACGTATCTTTGAGCAGTCACACTGCCTCTATTAAACACCACTAGATCGGTACGAGCCTCGTAAGAGATACCTCCCCAAACCATTATGGATCCTCCCTGATAACCCACGGTTTCGATTATTGCACATGGAGCAAACCGTTCATTTTGGCGCCTATAAACACGCTGACGTCCATCTGGACCCCTTAAGGCTATTCTGCTCTCATCTGAGAACAGTACGTTCTTCCATTGTTCCGTAGTCCAGTCAGCATATTCCCGTGCAAAGGCAAGTCTTGCTCTACGATGCTGTGCAAGCAGCTGTGGACCGCGAGCTGGACGAAAAGCTCTCAGATTCCTTTCAGCCAGTCTTCTTCTTATCGTACGTTCACTTACAGTGACATTTCTCACCTCAAACAGACGTGTGCGCGCTTCAGTAGCGGTGCAAAAGCGATTTCTTAGCACGTTACTGACAACAAAGCGGTCATCCAGAGCCGAGGTGCACCGATGTCGGCCTTGACCTGGCCTTCTCGTGTATGAACCAGTCTCCCGAAAGCGTCTGATGGCATCCCGCACTGTAGTTCGAGGTACACCAAGCGTACGAGTGATGCGACGTTGGCTATACCCAGCGTCAGCTAAAGTCACTGCCCTAGCAGCACCAGTTGCATCCAGTGGCATTTTTTTAGTCACAAACAATAATCGTACACTAAAAACTCAAATTAAACAATGTTCGTACACGATAGCAGACAAGAACAAGAAATGTAATCAATGTAACGTTACTGCAACAATGTCAAACAGAGACTAAATTCTAAAAACGCTTCGGCGATACAAGTTTAAGGGTGGAAATAAGGGTTTTTAAGTGTTTAGTTTATTGCTAAAGTACCCACTTAACTAAAAACAAAACAGTAGATAAGCCACAGTTAACATAAACAAACAGGGTGACGAAAAATATAGGTGGGCGGTTAATTGTGCCTGTGAGTGTATATTGTGACTCGACTGAGTAACAATGGAGTTGGATGGAATGGATGCGGGCTGTGCAGACCAGGGTAATGGAGGCCTTCTTCCAGCAGTGGTGAAACATTCTAGCATCTTCATGTTATTACATTATATCCATATTGTTTTTACGTGGTAGAGCCATGCTTAGGCACGAATGGGCCGGCTCGACTGGTGCGATACCACGGCCTCACAGACAACCGGTTGTGAAGTAACGCTTGCGTTGCACATCCCCGAAATGAGTGAGGTCTCCGGAGGCCCTTAATCCCCCACCCCCCTAATGATAACCCTGTTAACAAAAAAGATACCCCAGGGGGGTACCAGCGCTAGCGTTGGAGAATCCCCCCTGGACGTCCACCCTCAGTACGGATTATACCTAAGCGTGGACGCCCAGGCTGCCCCTCGTACTCTGGGGGGAACTGCACTCTCAAAGTCTGCTCGGAGCAAGAGAAGGCATACCATGGCACCCCCTGTCACGTTTACCGTGGATTTTTGTAACTTCAGGGGCTTACATTCTAACCTCGACACTGTCCAACACCACCTCACCTTAAGACAGCAAAGCCGGCCTTGCTCTTTTTAACCGAGAGGCAGATATCATCTCCAGCGGACACATCCTATCTTTGCTACCCTGGGTACAGACTGGAACAC
Source organism: Tyria jacobaeae (assembly GCA_947561695.1). NCBI lineage: Eukaryota > Metazoa > Arthropoda > Insecta > Lepidoptera > Erebidae > Tyria > Tyria jacobaeae. The sequence continues at coordinate 17,658,717 of OX387209.1, forward strand.
TCCTTTGTTCCTAAGGCTGGTGTATGCGTGTACGTTAGAGATGATATCACTTCTCGCCGCCTCGGCAATCTTGAAGGTAGGGAAGGAACCTCTCCATCTTATGGCTACGTGTAGACTGCGACGACCATCCCCGCATCTACGTATGCCTCTACAGGTCCCATAGCGGTGATGCCGAAACGGACCGACTCATCGACCACGTCCAAATGGCTACAGACTCAGTGCTCCAGCAGGTCCCATCCGCAAAGATCGTGATTCTTAGCGACTTTAACGCCCATCAGGCCGAATGGCTTGGTTCGCGCAAAACCGATCATGCGGGAAGATCTGTTCACGATTTACCCTTGGCATATGGCTTGACGCAGCTGGTAGCAACGCCTACGCAAATCCTAGATGCAGAAAGCCAAGCATGGGCTAATGCAGCGACAGCACGGGATGTAAAGACCAGCACATTAAAGAAGCAATTTAACTTTGCCTCCATGTCCCTCAAAAGAGTAATTGCTGGGGCGAAGTCGGCTCACATCGGCAGAATTGGCGAGAGACTAGTGAGTCTCCCTTCCGGAATTCTGGTCTCTTGCCAAAGCTGTCCAGGGGAACTTTTGTAAGCCATCCCTTCCACCTCTGCACATAAGAGATAATTCGTTGGCCCACGACGCTAAAGAAAAAGCCGATCTTCTGGGCAAACTCTTTGCGTCTAACTCGACCCTGGACGACGGGGGAATCGCACCGCCGACCATACCGCAGTGCGAGAGCCGCATGCCGGAAGTCCGGTTTACACAAAGGACAGTGCGTAAAGCGCTTCTTTCCCTCGACGTTCTTAAGTCGAGTGGGCCCGATAGAACCTTTCCTACTCTCTTGGCGTAGTCCCGAACTCATGGAAGACAGCTCTAGTGCACCCAAACCCTACAAAAGGAGATCACTCGGATCCGTCCAACTACAGACCCATAGCCATCACCTCCTTGTTCTCCAAGATAATGGAATCCATTGTTAACTGCCAGCTCCTTCGGACCACCAGCTCCTCAATGATTGACAATACGGCTTCTGTCGGGGTCGTTCAGCTGGTGATCTTCTTGTTTACTTGACTCACCGGTGGGCACAGGCGATCGAGACCAAGGGGGACGCGTTGGCCGTTAGTTTGGACGTGGCGAAGGCCTTCGATCGGGTCTGGCACAAAGCGCTCCTTGCAAAGCTTCCTTCCTATGGGCTTCCCGAGAAACTGTGCTATTGGCTAACCAGTTTTCTTACAGACAGAAGCATCAAGGTCTCCAAGTCTGTTAATTCTGGTGTCCCACAAGGCTGTGTGCTATCACCCACGCTGTTTCTTCTGCATATCAAAGACATGCTGCAGATTAGCAGCATCCATTGCCATGCGGACGATAGCATGAGTGATGCCCCGGTCGCGCTAACATTTCTCGGGTAAACGTCATTGAAAGCCGATCCAAACTTGTGTCTGAAATCGAAACTTCTTTATCAAAAGTTTCAGATTGGGGTCGACTTAACCTAGTCCAGTTTAACCCCACGAAGACACAGGTTGCGCTTCCACGAAGACGCAGCCAGTATCGGAATCCTTGGCGTCGATATAGCAAGCGAAGTCCAGTTTCGCGGTCACTTAGAGAGTAGCTTGGTGTGCTAAACAGATCAAGACAGTATTTTACTCCGACCCACCGCCTGCAACTTTATAAGGCGCAGGTTCGGCCGCACATGGAATACTATTCTCATCTCTATGGTATGGCATGGTATGGCATGGTATGGTATGGCAGGTGCACTCCAGTACCAACTTCTCCCTCTTGATCGCATTCAACGGAGAGCGACTCGCATCATCGACTGCCAAGATATTTCTGATCGACTTGACACCTTGGCGTTGCGTAGAGATGTAGCTTCACTCTGCATCCTCTATCGCTTGTATCATGTGGAGTGTTCAGAGGAATTGTTCGGACTTATACCGGCTGCTGGTTTCCGCCATCGTCCTACGCGACAAAATATCCATCCCCATCACCTGGACGATTGGCACTCCACCACTGTGCGCTTCTCCAGAAGCTTTTTGCCTCGCACAACCAGCTTATGGAACAAATTGTCGCCTGCCATATTTCCGATCCGATACGACCTTCAAACCTTCAAGAAAGAACGTACTCCTGCCTAAAAGGCCGGCAACGCACTTGTGACTCTTGAGTTGCGGGTGTCCATGGACGGCGGTAGTCACTTACCATGAGGGGACCCGTCTGCTCGTTTGCAAAAAAAAAAAAACCCTATCGCATAAAAAAAATATATCACATTACAACCGATAAGTTCAAATGACACAATAAGTCACAATGTTGCATTTTAAAATAAAAAGTAAACAGTGTGAGCGTTCACATTCTTATTATAAGTAGAACTTTCTTTAGTTTAAGTTTCTTATATAATGTTTAGTTACCAGTAGTAGTACCACAGATCAAAAAAGTATCAATTGGAGTATATCAAAATCTGCAGAGCATCGCTTATTAAAAAATATGTGAAAGTTGAATGTCACTCACCATTCAAAGGCGTTATAGTGATAATAGCAAAGTCCTAGGCCGTACAAAAAGAGAGGATCCTTCCAATTCTCCGGTTCGAGTGCGTAAAATTTTTGATACGCCGACATTGCTGCAAAATAATAAAATATTAGCACTCACTAATTAGAGGATTTACTTCTTGATAAATTAAGAGTTGAATTTTAATTCCCACCTCAAAAGTATGATCCCTAGAACTTACACCTAGAACAGAAATTGCTGTCAAGCGGGAATGGCAGCCATTACAAGGAGCAGAGCAAAGGAATTATCATGTGGCATAACAATGAAAAGCATTTTAAAGCTAAACAGTAAATCGTAAAACCATAAAGTTAAATTGGACAGAGTTATTAATAGTCATGAAATGTAGATTTCTTTGCAATTATAATCAGTGCTAAGCTGTTTGTCTAGCGGCGGCGCCGGCATCTGCTCACTCATAATACTTAGTCGAATATTCTTTATTCGCTCTTACAAGATTATGCAGCTGTCTAACCAGTGTTCCCCTTATAATATATTCATAAAATTATTTGACTGTTGAATGTTTATTACATTAGATATACCAATTCGTCGTTTTAATAATATCGTTTATTAGATTCGTATCTTGTATGAACGTGATTTAAGATGCTGAGTGTGACAATGGCTTCACACACATCGAAGCTATGCCCGAAAGAGATATAATAATAGAAATGATGAAACCGAAGAAAATGTGTATCTCCATAGAATCCCATAGAGACGTTTTTAATATTGTTAGGATACTAAGAAAACTTCCTCAACAGAACTGGCATTAAACTAAAAAAAGATTTTTCAAGTACTCGCGTAAGTTTTTTACAGGATTCCCGCTTTTGCTCTTCAAATGTTGTAATTATACACTACCGTCCAAAAGTTTGGAAGCAACAAGATAAAATCAAATAAAATAAGAGTAAGCCATCTTAATTTTTTTTTATTGATACAGAATTAAAAAAATAGACAAAACACACTTCTACAACAATGAAATTAAATAAGTAATATAAAAATTAAATTAAATTTTAGCTTCATCGAAGTGTCCACCCCTCTCTTTAATTACCTTCTCGCATATTCTAGGCATCCTACTAATTAATTTCATAAAATACTGTTCATCTAACTTCTTCCATTCGCTCTGTAATAGTTGCCACAAATGTTCTGAGCTCGTAGGAGATTGATTTTTCACCCTTCTATCTAGTTCATCCCAAACAAGTTCAATGGGAGAAAGGTCAGGTGATTGAGACGGCCACTGCATGATTTTCACATCTTTTTTCTTCCTTAAAAAGTTCTGGCACAGTTTGGACGAATGTTTCGGGTCGTTATCTTGCTGAAAAACGAACCCAGGACCAATAAGATTCAGTCCACTGGGTATGGCGAAATCCTTAAGAATTTTCAAATAGCGTTCCTTGTTTAGTTTTTCGGTTATCCTCACAAGACTTCCGAGTTTATTGTTGCCGAAACACCCCCAAACCATGACATTACCACCACCATGTTTGATAGTAGGCACTGTACAAGCTTCTGAAGCTCTCTCTCCTTTAGATCGGCGCACAAAAACACGTCTATTGGACCCGAAAATCTGAAACTTCGATTCGTCACTCCAAAGAACTTTTTTCCATTGGTTTATTGTCCAGTTTTTATGTTCCTTTGCCCATTCTAGTCTGTTTTTCTTATGCCGAATTGTTAGTTTTGGTTTTTTAACTGCAACACAACCTCTTAGCCCCGCAGACAGTAGTCGTCTTTTAACTGTTGTTATTGACACGGGTGTTCCTCGCGTTTCATTCAGAGATGCGGTAATTTGTGGTGCAGTTAAGCGACGATTCCGTTTAGAAAGAACTCTGATGAAGTTATCCTCTTGACTTGTAGTGGATTTGGGCCTACCAGACCTTTTTCTATCTTCATTTTTGCCAGTTTCTTTTTTTCTAGCGAGGGTGTAGTGGACACCTTTACAAGAAATTCCGAGTTTTTTTGCGATTTGGCGTTCACTGTAGCCTTCCTCACGCAGAGTACAAATAGCGCTTCGCTGTTCAAGTGTGATTTGCTTGCGTTTTGCCATTTTCAATAAAAAAAGACGGTCAAGGAAGTAGTCGAAATCTTTTGAATACAGACGATGTTAATATCACAACCTTCGCGTTCTAATGCTCAAGTGTGACTAAATAAGGTCCAAAAAAGATAAAACTACAAAATATTTTCAATAAAACCGCATCAATGCATGAAAGAAAGTCCCCGGCGGATGAAGTAATAAAACACGTGTTTCGTCAAAATCCAGGAATTTGTTAAAACTCAAGGAATATGCACTAGTAATCCTTTTGTTTTGTGTTAAAAAATCACAAAAGGTCATAAAACTTTATTTTATTGCTATTATTTACCGCAGGGAGTCGGCAATCTTTTGTTTTGTTTGAAATCAGGTGTGCTTCCAAACTTTTGGACGGTAGTGTAGGTATTTAGGCAATTTAACTAGGAACGCCATCTATACTCTCACATAGGCACTTTATGGTTTTTAATTTGTTATAGTTCCGAATCTCTGAATATCGACTTTGCATGGTTGAACATGTTCGTTTGATGAAGTCCAGGCTCCGAACAACTCTGCTTCAAGCCATGATAGGATCTGAAACGTTCCAGTCAAAGCTGGAAAATCGATTCGCTGCCTTGGAAACCACAACCTCGAAAATGTGGTTCGGATCCTCAGGGAAGAACGTACGAGATTTTTTGAATTGCAACGTAAGGGCAGGAAGTCGAAACTTTCGGAAGGGACCCTAGGGTTAATGAAGGAACGACGTGAAAACCCACCTGTCACTTCGTTGGCAAAAACACTAAACCGAGAGATTAGTAAGCTCGTACGACACGACCTCCGGTGCTTTAACGCTCTTTCAATCGAGCAGAATCGGGGGTCAAACGTGTTCGTACAATCTCTTGGAAGAAGCCACCTAACGAAGTTGACCACAGCAACCGGAGAAGTCGATGCTTCGAAGCCGGCAGTCTTTTCGGAAGTAGAAAGCTTCTTTGGCCGGTTATACGCTTCGCAATCATCTCAAGCGGCTCTTAGACAGCGGAAAAGTCGAAAAGCCCCTGGAGACGATGGCGTTACAAAAGCTCTTCAACGCTCTCCTGTTTGAAGGGAGAACTCCGGAGGCGTGGCGTAGGAGTATGGTCGTCTTGTTCTTCAAAAAGGATGACAAGACCATGTTGAAAAACTAAAGACCCATTTCCCTTCTAAGCCACGTCTACAAGCTGTGTTTTCAAGAATCATCACCAACCGTCTTGCGCGAAAACACAACGAATTCCAAACACCGGAACAAGCTAGGTTTCGAAGAGGATGTGGCATCATAGACCATATCCACACAGTTCGGCAGATTATAAAGAAAACCGAAGAATATAATCAGCTTCTGTGTCTAGCTGTGATGAGATGTCTCTACGAAGCCGCCACCATGTCCATCTAAGTACAGAACCAGCAAACAAGGCCTATACCATTGCATCGAGGAGTGAGACAAGGTGTTATCTCCCGGAAATTGTTCACAAATGCAATGAAGGATATGTTCAAGACGTTGCACTGGAAAGGGCGTGGTATCAACATCAATGGCAAATATATTTCTCACTTGCGATTTGCAGACGACATCATCAATCATGACAGACACGCTGCAGGACCTACAGCAGATGCTGAATGACCTAGCTGACTCTTCTGTACGCATCGACTTACGGATGAACTTGGATAAAACCAAGATTATGTTCAATAAACATGTACTACCGGCACCGATTGCGGTACACGGGGTTTTTTTTATACTATAGGGGGACAGACGAACAGACGGGTCACCTGATGGTAAGTGACACCGCCGTCCATGGACACTTGCAACTCAAGAGTCGCAAGTGCGCCCGCCTTTCAGGGTGATGAGGGATGGGGGATGCAGGGAGCGGAAAGAAGAGAGGAGTGATGAGGAGATGGGAAACAGGAGAAAGGATATGAGGGGGGAGGGGGAATTGGGCCTCCGGAAATCTCACTCAATTCGGGAAAATGCAAAGCAAGCGTTACTTCACAGCCGGTTTTCTGTGAGGCCGTGGTATCGCACAAGTCGAGCCGGCCCATTCGTGCCTAAGCATGGCTCTACCACTGAAAAAAGAATATGTATACCTCGGGCAGACATTGCAATTAGGCAGAAACAACTTCGAGGACTAGGTGAACAGAAGAATTTGGCTGGGTTGAGCAGCGTTTGGGAAGCTACGTCGAGTCTTCTCATCGTCGATCCTACAGTGCCTTAAGACGAAAGTTTTCACTGAGTGTGTCCTACCCGTCCATGACATACGGGGCCGAAACGTGGACACTTATTGTATGGCTGGTCCACAAGCTCAAAGTTGCTCAGCGTGCTATGGAAAAGGCTATGCTCGGTGTTTCTTTAAGGGATCGCATCAGGAATGAGGTGATCCGGCAGAAAATCAGAGTAATCGACATAGCCCACCCGATCAGCAGGCTGAAGTAGCAGTGAGCTGGCCATATTAGCCGCAGCACCAACGACGGTTGGGGATAACGAGTTCTTGAGTAGAGACCGCGTTTCGGCAAACGCAGCGTAGGACGCCCACAGGCCAGGTGGAGTGACGATTTGTGCAAGATGGCTGGCAGGAGCTGGATGCGAGAAGCCGAAAATAGATCGAAGTGGCATGCAATGGCAGAGGCCTATGTCCAGCAATGGACTGCGATAGGCTGACGTAGTTACGAATGATACTTTCTTAATGACAATGAGGGATTTATTTCTTAGTTGTAGCCAGTTGGGTACCCAAAGCAACCACGCACAACTGCTAATGTTTTTCTTTCCATGGAGCGAGATCATATCGATATGAATTGTGAAACCTTTTTTCTCGGCAAACTGATGACGATAAATTTATTTCAATACCCGTAAATTCATAAAGTTAAACTTCTTCCGCAATTGTCTTTGAATAGAATAGAAAAATATATTGTAAGATAAATAGCACATAGTGTCAATGGAAGAAGACTGGGATGAAACTGGGTTACATGTACTGAATGAATGGGAGAAAAGTTACATGTAACCATATACATAAGTCAGAATACATTTAAACCCTCACTATTAGCGTATATACACCCATGATTACTTTAATGATTTTTAGGAACTCCCGTTTAAAGGAATTGGAAAATTATAGGAAATTTAGTCATAAAATAAATTTACCTTTTAATAATGATACCCATTTAAAATTATTAAGCTTTAAAATATGAATCATATAGGAAGATTCAAACGACAGGAAAATAAAATATATTATAAATACGAGTATACATAATATTATTATAATTTATCAAGCCACTGCCACACGTCTAAAAGGGTATATTTAACACCTAACATCGTGTCTGCAGCAGCAGCAAGCAGCCTATTTATTTTTGTTTAAAAAGACAACTTCTGCACTAAAAGAGTATTACTGTGATGCGAAACAGACACAAAGAACACTAAAGAGTCAGAATAACTATTTATGGATCACACAAATTTTCGAACCGAGTGGGAATCGAACCCACGGCTCATCAGTTAAGACCCCAATCACTAGACCAACACGCCAGTCAAGTATTCTCTTCAGGAAAATCAAAGCCCATCCCTCATTAACGTATTTAATGACTAAATCAGCGATATTTCCTTATTACTAAGTAGACTATGTACGCATTCGTAATAATATCACATTCATAAAAGGTTGATAACTTTTGGTTTTAAACATTGGCTCTGGTCAGGGCTGACCTGCAGTGAATTGTCACTGCATCCCTGAGGATAGCAGTACTCTAGGCCTGCAGTATGAACACAGAACAAACATTTGTTACACAATTGTACAAAAACTACCATCATCCTGGACTTGTACTGATTATAGTTTTAACTAAAAGAAAATAAAATATTTTTGTGGTTTTAGTGTTAGCAATAGTTTCCGTATGGATCGTATGGATCAAGGATGTAGTACAATTATTAATAATGTATATTTATTATTCTTTCAATTAACAAATGTAATACAATCCTAAATCTATATCTTATGGGATATCGGCTATATCCCATAAAGGGTGGGCTGAAGTGTATGAAACGCTTACAATTTGGTCTACGTACGTACGTCTTTCTGAGCCTATCCGCAGCGACTGGCCATCTCACAAAATATTTTAATTTAATTTAAAGTAGGATTTATTTTACATACATTACCATAATGAATGTCAGGAGTTAATATCTATGAGCTAAGATTCCTAAACAATACTTTAAAAGACCTTAATTGATAATTCACTTGCTTTATAATATACTAGCTTTTATCTGCGGCTTCGCTCCATCTGAATCCCTTAATATAGATGGCGTTGAGTTGCTAATTTTCAATTTTTTTGACAAACAATCATATCTGCCAAAATCATTTTTTTTAACCTTCGTAGCAAATATTTTTTTTAAGAAAAAGTATCCTATGTCCTTCCTAATACCTTTAAAAATATGTGTACAAAGATTCATGATAATTGGTTGAATAGTTTCGGCGTGAAAGCGTAAAAAACAAACTTACACTGACATTTACAATATATATATTAGTAGGGATTAGCCTTTCATGGCAGTTTCACTTGTATGGTCACTTTCCGCTCTTAGGGGCGTAGAATTTTGTAATATAGCCTAGGTATATTTTTCCTCTCTAAATAAAATATTTTTCAGACTGTGAGAGTGAGACATTTGTAGTTCCAGAGATTATTTCTGGAACTACAAATGTCTCACTCTCACAGTCTGAAAAAGTGTGACGTGTGACCACTTAAACCGCTACGCCATCCATGCAGTCATATGTGTCTCAAATCCCTATGCTCCATTCCTAATGCTTCATAAAAATTAAAAGTAAAAATAGTATTCAATTTATTATTATATCATTTAGGATTACCTCATATCTAATGTCTGTACTTTTTGTGTCCTAATAACCATAACATATATATTTTTATATCCAACCAATTAAATAACATTTATGAATATACAGCATCATTTTTTGTGGGTTTTATGTATTAAAATTTCCATTTCATATAATTTTTCCTATTTATTCTATGATGTAACTAAAGAAGAAATAGGAGAAAGATAATTCAGAGCTAGCCAAACATCACAGGGAGCTCACATCGGAGAGGAGGGAGAGGGGAAAATATTGGACACAAACAATATTGTGCACTATTCCTAATGATTCTCTAGCTCACCTTTGGCATAATCCTCTAACAGAAGATGAAAGTGTCCCAGTTTGCAATATGTTTTTGGATCAATGCAGATGTCTCTTCTAGCACCAGGTGAACACGCCCTCTCTTCCTCCTGAAATAAAAATATTATACAAATAAAATCCTGAGAAATTATTATTTTTTTTAAAAGATCAATTTTAAAAACAAATATCTTCCCTGCTAAGCTTCAAATAAACACCCTTTTCTTCTTTTCAAAGGGTAGGCAGAGGCATAATTAATGCCTACATTACCTTGATTATCAAACATTCCCATTCATGTATTTTTTTATCTGATATGGATCAAACAAGCAGATGAGTCAGGGTCACACACACTAAATCCTATGGATATAGGCATAAGTGTACTTAAATACATATGTATGTATGATGTGTAAATATAATTTTATGTATTAATGTTCTAAATGTCTCCGAGGGCTTTAAAAGGTCCTAGACATGAATCCTATTAAATGTTCTGGGGGAACTTAGCTTGTTTCAGACCCAAAAATTAAGTACTAAAAGTTTCATTAGCTAAGTTTAAAAAAAATTACCTTAACTTGAACCAACATGCCTTCAAGATATTTGACAGCTTTGAGGATAAGTGCTCTTGTTCTACCATGTTCTGTACCACGTAACTTCAGAAAACCAAACTGGCGGCTGAAAAAGAAAATAATACTAACAATATACAGATAGATAGATAGCTACTCTTTATTGCACACCATAGGTAGGATACAACCTTAATGGCAATGACCTTTTAAAAGCAGTCACAGTCTGCAATCTCTAGCAGGCAACCTTTGGGTGTGTATACTATAAGTAACAGTTCAGTTTGTGGTGCCTATTTGTCTTAAAAGTTAAGTTATATAAATAAATATATAACACATACATAAAATTTCTTGTAGTTAGCATAGATAATATCTCATAGAGATACCACAAGGTAATACAGTAATGCAGATATATAAAAGGAAAGTATACAAGAAAAAAATCTACATTATGATAGTTTCCATTACTTACTCCCTTTTTTTAATTCAAAATAGTAAAGATACAAAGACTATATCAAAAGTAAATAGTAAGTATTTTTTCCTAAGCTGTGTACTTAATATTCCACTAAATTATTCCATAAATTTATGTAAACTTAAAAAAAAGTCTAGAACAGTTTGAAGTCAGACTTTATATTTAATGCGTTTTGGCCTTAATGATCAGAATCTTATTTAAGTTCTGATTATATTCATCAGCATCGTAAGCCTATCTCCGTCCCCTGCTGGACACGAATTTAAGGCATAGGTACTTATTTTTATAATAAAGTATTTTCAAACAATCTGAAAGTACATAATGAGGACGAACTGATGGTTAAAATGCAAACAATATATTTATTTAAATAAGAACAACCTAGCACAAAAAACTATATAATATTCGAGAACTGTTATTGTGGCAATAAATATAAATAATAGTAGATAAACGATAACTTCCAATAAGCAAAGTTGGTACAGTAATTTTGTTTTATTGTTACCTGTCAAGTTCAGACAAAACTTGTAACTCCGGAGAGGTTAGATGCAATTCTTCTTTTTCGTCCATTTTTACACAGAATAGTAACGGAATGGAAAGAAATGTGATTATTTCAGAATTTTAACATAATAAATAAATATGTAGTGGCTTTATTATTAATAATAACACGCAAACAAGGCGCGGTTCCACACGCAATAGTGACGTGACTTATCAACAATTAACAACATTCGACATGATACGTCAAAGACTCAAACTTCACCATCGACTACTTAGTGTGTGTGTTTGAACCTAAGTACCAAATCAAAAAGAAATCTCATCTACTGTTCAAATTAATAACTTTATGTTATTAAAATAAAAATAAGTATTCTCTCTCATACTCGTGATACTAATAAGAGCCTACTATAATTTTTCTTTTACTCATACTAAAGAATTAAATTAAATTATTATACTTTTGTTCCTCTTTATGAGACGCATCCCTAGATATATATATATATATTTTTTTTATACTATAGGGGGACAGACGAACAGACGGGTCACCTGATGGTAAGTGACAACCGCCGCCCATGGACACCTGCAACTCAAGAGTCGTAGGTGCGCTGCCCGTCTTTGAGGGTGATGAAGGATGGGGGGAGGCGGGGATGGAAAAAAAAGTGGGAGGTTGAGGAGATGGGAAAGAGTAGAGGGGGGATGAGGGGAGTGGAAAGGGGAGAGGGGGAGTTGGGCCTCCGGAAACCTCACTCATTTCGGGGAAATGCAACGCAAGCGTTACTTCACAACCGATTTTCTGTGAGGCCGTGGTATCGCACCGGTCGAGTGGCATATTCGTGCCTAAGCATGGCTCTACCACAACCCTTTTTAGTTAATTTATTGATTTAAATAGTCGCTACAATATTTTAACAGTGCTACTCCAATGTATTCATGTGACAAGACTCTTGTCATGTCACATGAATAGATACATTGAGATAGACTGTTATCACACACATTATTGGCAGGTTGGTTCGATTTGCTCTTTCTAGACATTGCACGGATGTTGATGTCGGTTTTTTCTCTAGAAATACTTGACATTGACAGAATCTCTGCGTTGAATATACACGCGAGAGAGAGCTCATAAATAAATAATAATAATAGACATTGCACATGTATAGTAGTTTTTATTATTGTTAGACGATTACGACGGTTAAGAACAGAACTTCAAAAGATTACGGGGCTTACGTAACGTAACGTACTTATTACTGACAGATAACTGTTTATCTTTTGCACCTACAGTTTGATAACACCTATTAAAATAAATTTTTAGAAACCATTAATTGGCTGAGTAAAGAGCTTTTGGAATATTAAAAGGAAATATTTATTCATTTATTTTTGTGTCACGTTAAGGCAACCAAAACCGCTCATAATAAAATTCTGTGTATACGATTTCAGAAAAAAAAATCATCAAGGAAAAACTACGGTATAATGTAGAAACATGAGTTCCTTGCCTAGTTATGAGATATATTGATGTATATTATCGCTATTATGCTTGGTTTTAAATTTGATGTCTAAAAAAAAATTAAGTATTTATAGATAGTGATCAATCCAAAAGATCTAAGATTAAAATATGAAACTTTTATACCATACATTTACACCATTATTTAAAAATTTTAATTATTTACACTATATGAATACAATAAAGTTAAAACTAATAATGTACATTTTAGTTATGTTTATAGATAAGTCGCCAATGGCAAGAGTAAAGTTTAATTACGACCTGGCAATAGGGACACGGTATCAAATATAAGGTATTGATAGCGTATTCAGGAGTAGTTTCGAATATCTTACTCGAAAAAACAAAGGTATCGAAATTTAAAGTGTCGAGTACTCTTGTTAACTACACGTCATGATATCAGCTTAGCTTCAGTTTTTTTTTTTTTATGTGGGGTAAAAGAGTAAGCGGAACATCTGATGATAAGCAACAGCCGCGCTGTCCAGGGACATCTGCAATTCAATAGTTGTAAGTGCACTGCCTTTGCCTTTGAGGATGATGAGGGTGGGGGTGAGGGGAGGGGAAGGACGCAGGGTAGGCTCAGAAAAGGGATTAAGAGGAATGGAAGTTGGGCCTCCGAAAACCTACTAATTTCTGTGAAATGCAACGCAAGCATTGCTTAACAACCGGTTTTCTGTGAGGTCTTTTTATCGCAAATTTCAAGCCGGCCCATTCTTGCTGAAGCATGGCTCTCCATCGATAAAATGCTGTATTAGTATTCAGTAGACCAAAAACATGAAAAAACAAATAAATATCATACAACACTACATACATACATTGATCTGATACGGAGCTAAGCAGCTTAAGAATTTGTGTTACGGATATTAAAACCAACAATTGAACCACAAATACATATATACTGAAATATATATCTACATCCAGATAGAAATACAGAATGTTCATCACATGAATGCTTCAGTCAGCGACTGCACGGTCACCTCACCACCATGCAGCCGCACCTAGTGTTGTGAGTTCGATCCCCAAACGGGACAAAACTTTTGTAATCTTTAAATGGTTGTTCTGATTCTGGGTGCTCTTTGTGTCAATTATTTGAATGTTTGTAAGGCCCCCCGCAATACAGAAATAATTTATAAGTAATTATCATAAAAAAAAAAGAAGTTTGTCATGGGTGGGAATTCGATGAGCCCTAGTGTATTAGAAAAGGTCACTACCATTAGGTAGTGACAGGTAGGCCTTGTCTAATGCGCCACAGGGCCAGTCAAAAAGAAAACACAAATGGCTAATAAATATAAAAGAATAGTAACGATTTCGAACGCATCCTAATGTTTTAGAAGGTTCGACATGGTTGTACTAGACCCCGTAGCTATCAGCGGATTATGTTTCCGCTGCGGTCGACCGGGGCACAAGGCGGCAGAGTGCTCTGCCGCCCCTCACTGCCCTATGTGTGCGGCGGGCAATAAGCCCGCCAATCTCCAGATGGGGCAGGGGGGCTGCAAGCCTTCCCGCGCTTCTCGGCAGACGTCGGGGACTAGCCTAGCGGCCCAGGCTGCCTCCGACGTTGTCCGTCTGTCCACGTCGATGTCCATGGAGGTTGTAGAGACGATCCAGTAATGGACCACGTCTCCAACCTCCTTGTCCAGACGAACCTAAACTACTGCGCCGCGGCGCAGGATCTCTTCCTGCAAACCATGGCGCAGTGGTCGATCGGTGTTGCCGTAGTCGCGGAGCCCTACTTCGTTCCTCCCCGTCCAAACTGGATGGGTGACTGGGACGGCTCCGTGGCAGTCGTCGGTTCCGCGGCGGCTCATTCCCCGCCCTTGTCGCTTAGAGACAAGGGCTTTGGATATGTTGCCGCCGAGTGGGGGGGGATCACCGTTTACGGTGTATACTTCTCCCCCAACCGGAGTTTGAGCGACTTCGAGGTCTTCCTTAACAGCTTGGAGACCTCGATGCGGCGATTAGCGTCTGGGCACGTCCTCGTGCTGGGGGACTTCAACGCAAAATCCATTGCATGGGGGTCCTCCGGGACGGACGCCAAGGGCGAGGCCGTCGAGGAGTGGGCGGCTTCGGTGGGCCTCTGCTTACTAAACAGAGGCTCCACCAACACGTGCGTGCGACAGCAGGGTGGGTCGATAGTGGACCTTTCGTTCGCTACCCCTGCTGTTGCCGCACGAGTAAGGAACTGGCGTGTCCTGGAAGAGGTTGAGACGCTCTCGGATCACCTGTATATCCGATTTGAGCTCTCCCGGTCCCAGGGCCCCAGTAGGGGTCACGCGGCGCGGCGTAATTCCCGTTTTCCGCGGTGGGCTGTTGCACAGCTGGACAGGGACCTACTAGAGGAGGCGGCCATTATTCACTCTTGGCTGTCTCCGCAGGCCCCGACCGAGGAGGTCGATGCGGGGGCTGGCCGCTTTCGCGATGCGATTACGCAGATTTGCGATGCGGCCATGCCCCGTATCCAGGGTCGTCGGCCTCCAAGGAAGGAGGTCTACTGGTGGTCCCAGGAGTTGGCGGACCTCCGTGCGGCTTGTACTCGTGCCCGGAGGTCCTACACTCACAGCCGGCGGCGTCACCGCGGAGACGGTGAGGAGGACCAGCTTCACGAGGAGTACCGCGAAGCGCGGAAAACTCTGAAGCTGGCCATTTGCCGCGCCAAGGACGCAAAGAGAAAGGAGATGCTGGAGAGTCTCGACTGTGACCCCTGGGGACAGCCATACCGTGCGGTGCGTCAGAAGCTCCGCACGTCGAGCCCCCCCCTTACCGAGACTCTCCAGCCCAGCTTCCTGCAGGAACTGGTCGAGGGCCTTTTCCCGCAGCGGGCGGAGCACACACCACCGTCGATGGCCTACGCGGTCGGAGACGACGGGGGTAGAGAGGACGATGTGCCGCCCGTTAGGGAATCGGAGGTTGGGGCGGCTGTTCTACGGATCCGTTCCAAGAACACCGCCCCCGGGCCGGACGGGGTACCAGCCCGAGTGATGGCCCGAGCCCTCGACCATATGTCGGACCGCCTCAGGGAAGTATTAGACGCTAGCCTGGCGTCCGGACGCTTCCCAGAGTGCTGGAAATGCGGGAAGCTGGTCCTGTTGAGGAAGCCGGGACGGCCTGCCGATTCGGCCGCGGCCTATAGGCCCATCGTGTTGCTGGACGAGGCGGGTAAACTTTTTGAGAGGATACTCTCTGCCCGCATCGTCCGGCACCTCAGCGAGGTGGGCCCCGACCTGTCGGACGCCCAATTCGGGTTCCGGGAGGGGCGTTCGACGGTCGATGCCGTGATGCGCCTTAGGGCCGTGACCGGAGAGGCAGTGAGCTGTGGCGGCGTGCTGTTGGCGGTGTCTCTGGACATCGCCAACGCATTTAATAGTCTGCCATTCAGCTGCATCAGGGAAGCACTCCAATACCACGGGGTGCCAGAGTACCTGAGGCGGCTGGTGGCAGACTATTTAGAGGAGCGTACCGCCGTGTACTAGGACCGAGAGGGCGTCTTGAGACGGCGACCCATGTCGTGCGGCGTTCCGCAGGGGTCTGTCCTTGGACCACTCCTGTGGAACGTGGGGTACGACTGGGTTCTACGAGGTCGCCTCCCCCCCGGGCTGGGCGTAATTTGATACGCTGATGACACATTGGTCACAGCCCGGGGGGCGAACTTCCAAGAGGCGGCGCGCCTGGCCACCAGGGGTGTTTCTTTGGTGGTCGGGCGCATCGAGGCACTGGGCTTACGGGTGGCCCTGGACAAGACGGAGGCCCTTTTGTTCCATGGGCCCCGTCGTGGTCCACCCGCCGGTGCCTCCATCGAGGTCAACTCGGTCCTCGTCCCGGTTCGGGCCCAGATGAGGTATCTGGGCCTGATACTCGACGGTAGGTGGCTCTTCGACGAGCACTTCCGACAGCTTGGTCCGAAGCTGGTCGACGCTGCCTCTGCCCTTGGGCGACTTTTGCCCAACTTGGGTGGAGCAAGCGTCGCAACGCGACACCTCTACACGGGGGTGGTCCGTTCGATGGCGCTGTATGGGGCACCGGTGTGGGTGGCGGCTCTGACCGCCCAGAATAAGGCGCGCCTCTGGCGGCCTCAAAGAGTATTGGCGGTCAGAGCCATACGCGGATACCGCACGGTGTCCACCGAGGCGGCGTGCGCCTTGGCTGGAACACCCCCGTGGGATTTGGAGGCGGAAGTGCTCGCCGAAGTTTATCGACGGGTGGCTGAATATCGGGCGGAGTATGGCTTTCGCCCTCCGCCCGAAGAGGTAAGCGAGTGGCGTGAAGCCGCCCGTTGAGCCACGATGGCTAGTTGGTCGTTCCGGCTGGAGACTCTCCAGCCGGTCATCCTCGAGTGGGCAGGGCGGCAGCACGGGACCCTTTCCTTCCGGCTGACGCAGGTGCTTTCCGGGCATGGTTGCTTCGGGAAGTACCTGCACTCGGTCGCCAGGAGGGAACTGAGTCCCGCCTGCCACCACTGCGACTGCAGTGAAGACTCGGCCCAGCACACGCTGGCGATCTGCCCCGCTTGGGAGTCGCAGCGCCGGGCCCTCACGGCAGTCATCGGAGGAGACCTCTCGCTACCGGCCGTCATACGCTCCATGGCCGGTAGCGATAGCAGTTTTACCGCGGTCGCAACCTTCTGTGAAGATGTCATCTCGCAGAAGGAGGCGGCGGAGAAGGCCCGGGAGGACGATATCCACTCGGACCCAATCCGGCGCCGGCGAACTGGGCGGCCTAGGCGCGCCTATCAGCGCCTCATGCCGCCCTGAGTGTGGCCGCGGATGGTCGGGACGGGTTTTCCCCTCCATCCGCTCTAGTAGCCACCCGCGAGGGGGTGACGTACGCGTGTGCCGTGCATCGCCTAATAAGAGAGTTTAACAGCAGACGGTGCCCGCTTCAGTGCGGGCAAGCGCTGGGAGGGGTCCGGATGTCTTAATATCAGCAGTTCCCGGATCCCTTCCGTCTCAGGCGCAGAGTGGCACACCGTGTGGTTTTAGTCGGTTCGATTCCGACACACCGCCCCGCCGCAAACCCCGGCGGGTGACGGTCCGAGGGGATTTCCACACGTTAAAAAAAAAAAAAAAAAAAAAAAGACCCCGTAGCTATAAAAATTAGACATAAGGCCAAGGTAATTTCTAAGATTCATTCGATACGATGCCTGTCAAAAGTATTTATTGAGTAAAAGAATCGAGTACAAGGAATCGAGAGCTAAAGTATCGGTATCGAAAGGAAAAGTACGAATCCACAAAGTATTCATACTGTTTCGTGACCCTACCTGGCAATACTAGTGTCACTGTTTCTGTTTAATTAGTTACGATTTTTGAGAGCACAGTGTTTACTCGTATAAAATTAAAAAAACATATATTACCTTTAAGTTTGAATTATAAATTAGATTATTTTCAATAAAAATAACATAAAATATTTAACATGAGTTACAGAGATTCGGTAAGTATTTTCATGTATTACACCGTAAATATTACATTATTTATAGATAAATGTATACGGTTCCATAGACGTATTCCTGATCATTCCTGTGTTTTTAATGATTAACTATCATTAAAAATTCAATTTCAAGTTTATAAATATAGAGTTGACCATTACCTATATCTATTTTTAGACTATTATTAGTCACAGACTCAAGGTCGCTATGTTCCATCCGTAGTAACTGTAAGAAAGGGATATCGGCTTTCGTTTTATATTCATTTTTTTAATACTGAGGTTTAGGGAATTTATATATATATAATGCTTTGAGAGTTATATAGCAATAGTAAGTATACAAATCTACAATTTTTTTTCGCAGCTTTCTTACCCACAATATTCCCGAAGACAAGTTTTATATTCCGATGTATGTAATTTGATATTTTGTTTTTACAAGCTTTTGTATGTTAATTATATTATTAACAAAATGAATAAAATAATTTATGTAACATGTCAATTTCATTCTGTTCATCATAAACAAAATTTATTTTATTCTTAATATTTCAGTCATTAAAATGGGAAAGGGCCAGCCAAAAGAATGCCAGTTTTTTTATGAATTGGTTATTAGGTTGGTTATTTATTGTTTTTATATTAATTAGTACAAATTACTTATTCTGGGTTAAGCCTAAATTCTCTGTTTCTGACAACTTTGTTAGTCTGAAAACAGTACTGGTACAGAATATTCACAACACATTAGGATTGGTAAGTTTAATGTTAATAACCTTGCTCGAAAGTAGAGTGAGTAAGCTTACAATTAGTTAATACCATAGGCAGCTTACTACATACTACAAGATATGTGTAAGATAAAGATTTTCAAAAGAATGTTCATTTGGATTGCATTGACTTGATATCTACTGATATCAAGATCTGTTCAGAGAACTAAATTGAAAACCCCAATCATATGCTAACAGTAACAACTCTGCACCTCCTATAGTGGTGACATACTAGTTCTTGAAAGAAGTCATGCTGTGAGATCATGTATACTAACCTTGAGTTTTTGGTTACTATACACCCAATATTTAGTGATTATATGGCTGCTTCTCTCTCTTTCATAGTCGCATATAGAGCACACAGGTGGTTTAAAGGTGTCATCTTGACAATGTAACATTTTCCAACTAGGTGACTATTGCTTATATGCTATTTACAAATTTGAACTTGAAATAGTTGTTGTGTTAACTACTGTTAACTTACTTACTGTTACTGTAACTACTGCATGATACTTTATAGGATGACATGGACAGACACACACACAGACACACAATTGCTGCAAAAACTGTGTTGGTGATGATACAGACCCTCACGAAAAAGTTTTTAAGATGCAGCTGAAGCAATTACCACTGTCCTAATTTATGTGTTGCATAAAATGATGGTGAATAGTTTAGGAAGTTCCTTAGGCCTTCGCATGCTTGAGTTAGATTGTTATGTCAACAGATATATCTTTGAAGGGAATGAAATCGAAGGTTTGTATTTAAATTAATGTGTGAGAGACACAAGAAGATCTCGTGTAAAGCGACAGTTTTCGAACTCTCGTCATTCAATAAATCCTTCAAAGCAAGAGCTGCATATCGATCATAAGCTCCATTACTTTTTAACTGAATTCAAAAATACATGTGACTTAAAATGATTCATTTGTGAATCTATTTCAATTTAATTGAAATTTTTATATGTGTATAAATAATATATATGTCATTGAAGTTGTTGGTATACTTTTAAAAAGTATGTGATACATGGTCTGTACTAGGACGGAACCGAAGGTTTGGTATTCCGTTGGTATGTATTTAAAGTTTGTCCGTCGCTTCGTCGTGTTTATGTAAATTAGTCAACTGAATTTTGTGCCTATTCAACAACTGATTTAGTCGGAATATTCCTTCATATAATAATAATAATTTCAGACATCCCACACACGGCCATCTGATCCCAAACTAAGCAGAGCTTGCACTATAGTAACTAGACTGCTGATAAACATACTTATTCTAAATACATGCATATTAAAGATGAATTACACCTAGACCGATAACAAATACTCATGCTGATCACATAAATTTTGTCCCGGGTGGGAATCGAAAGCACGAGTCATTAACTACTACATCAACAGGACAGTCATACCCTTTTTTTTTGTCCTAGGCCAAGCATATCCTTGTTTACAATAAACATGACAACTACAAAATAAATCTATTAAGAAATATGACTTTCTACTTTATGCAATATAGGAATCTAACTTTGTTAGTCTAATAATAATTCCTTTATTAGTCAAATATAATAAGTCACCAGGAAGACTAGAGCCTACAAATAAATATTCAGTTATAATTGATTGCCTTATACAATTGTCTAAGCAGATTAGTTAAAATTTTTGCTACACTTAGAAAACAATTTCATAGATGTTTTACTAAGCAGGTGCCATATAACACCAGTGTTTCTTGAATCTTTGACTGATGCTCAAAGACCATTAGGCATTTGAATTCAAACATTTCACCCAATTGTAATTGTGTTTGTGTATTGTAAGTGTAATTGCAATCCCTTATTTTAATAAAGACTTGGGCAAAAACACGACGGTGACGATGTCGACCTAAGTACAAAACTCCGGCGCTAATCCTTTGCAAAAAAAGTGAAGGTCATGTTATCCATTCCCACGACCCACCGTTGCTTGCCCAAACCATGAAAAGGCGCTGTCATTTCTCTGATGCGGTGTTCATATGCAGCTACACAGAATGCTTCTGAGCCAGCTCCTACTCCGTTCGGTAGCACCCTGTGTGAAGTTCGAACCCGCAAGTACTTGATCGCAAGTTCGTCTCGGCCATTACGTTACCCCCTTTAAATAAAGGTATAGTTGTGGCAGATGTGTTCAAGGTTCTCGTACCGGTTCGGGCCCACATAAAATATCTGGGCCTGATCCTTGACGGAAGATGGCTCTTCGACGAGCACTTTCGGCACCTTGCTCCAAAGCTGGTCGGCGCTGCGTCCGCCCTTGGGCGACTTTTGCCCAACTTGGGAGGACCCAGCGTCGCAACAAGACGGCTGTACACGGGGGTTGTCCGGTCAATGGCACTATACGGTGCACCGGTGTGGGCGGAGGCTCTGACCGCCCAGAAAGGGCACGCCTCTGGCGTCCTCAGAGAGTTATGGCGGTTAGAGCCATACGCGGTTACCGCACCGTATCCACGGAGGCGGCATGCGCGTTGGCCGGAACCCCGTGGGATTTGGAGGCGGAAGTGCTCGCCGAGGTCTATCGGCGAACGGCTGATTTCCGGGCGGTTGGTGGCAGTCGGCCCCCGCCCGAAGAGGTTCGCGAGTGGCATGAGGCCGCACGCCGAGCCACAATGGTTAGTTGGCCCGGCTGGAGGCTTCACGTGCTGGCTTTGCCGCCGTGGAGGCTCTCCAGCCGGTCATTGTCGAATGGGCAGGGCGGCAGCACGGGACTCTTTCCTTCCGACTGACGCAGGTTCTTTCCGGGCACGGCTGCTTCGTGAAGTACCTGCACTCGGTCGCTAGGAGGGAAATGAGCCCCGTCTGTCACCACTGCGACTGTAGTGCGGACTCGGCTCAGCACACGCTTGCGGTTTGCCCTTCTTGGGCGTCGCGCGTCGGGCCCTCACTGCAGTCATCGCTACTGGCTGTTATACGCTCCATGGCCAGTAGCGATTCCGACACACTGTTCCACCGAAAACCCCGGTGGGATGACGACCCGAGGGGGTTTCCACACGAAAAAAAAAATGTGTTCAAGGTTCTCGGCCTTTCTCATTCACCTGTAGTGTACCGATTATATTTTAATAATAATAGGTAAATCTCTGCAGTCCTTTTATAGATATTATGATTTTAAACCAAAATTTTATATATACGTGATAAACATATAAGTGTGTATTTGTACATCGTAATGCTTTATTAATATTGTACTTAATATCATTGACAGTACTCACTATTTCCAAGAACTCATTCATACTGTGCAGCTAAAGAACAACGTGTAGGCTCCTACCTAAGGACCTTAATGGTATTTATTATTGGTCTACATTTGTTTGACCTGTTTTATAAAGATCCCACAGTTGACCTGTGCTTGTTTTTACAATAATATAAGACACAATAAAGGTTGGGTTATAAATTCAATGAAATTGTGTACCTATATCATCATTTTATTTGTGGTAAAATTTAATAATGGTCTCCAGAATCTTATATTTTTAATTTCATTGAAGTTGTAAATAGGTGTGTAGAAACAAGCTTGCATGCTTTGCTTTTTAAATCCCAGTGTAAAATATAGTGTGTCCCGACATTATATTGACATTTAAGCGGCGGTAGCGTAATGGTTAAGGTCAATCAAGTTGTTGCGGGTTCGAATTCTTCCCAGTGCACTACCGTCGTTAACTCACCCCTAACACAAGCATTTAGCTTACCGAAACGAAAAAAGCGAACGATTTATGAACGAAACGTAAACGAAAATACTAGTAATGTGGCCCCACGGTTAGTATTTAAAAAAATGTACCCTGTTATAATAACTCTGTAAAAAGGCCTTGACTCATTTCACTCCGTATAACGATGATCTTCTTTGGAAAGAGCAAATGTTCTTTAGATTGACGAGATTTGTGGTATTTTGTAAGATTTGACATATTTATTTAAAATGTATAATTACTTAATTAATCCTAAGTACAAATAACTGTTTTAATGTACAGAAACCATCTAAAGCTTTTTTGCGTTTGGAATCCCCATGATGAGATACTTTTACTTCACTGTATTGTCGTGTTCTTCGTGTGTGAAATATTTTTAAGTAGTAAAAAAAATCGAAAAATATTGGCACATGCTATTCTTATAAGCAAATTTGCAATTATATATGACAATTTGGGCAAAATTCAAATAATAGTAATAACATTTTAAAGTAGTTATGTAAAGTTAATTACTAACACTTAACTGCACAAATTAAGAATCCCTATCTTTATCTCACTTTGACATTGGTGCTAATTACCAGTTGTTTATCAGCATTTGCAATGAAACTACATTGCCCCACTACTGCAATATTGTTCACATTAAGTGCAAGCGTTTCATTTATTATTAGCGATTTTTGTGGATTAATGCCTTAACATAAATATAAGAAAAATGGGTCAATCGTTTTGTAAATATTTAACTCGTACATTCCGCATACAGAGTTTCGGAGCACCGTCGTCAGTACTGAATACATTGGCATCATTCCGCTCCGGCCCATTCGCTGATATCTCGTACAATTCATCGCCGGATGTTAATGAAGTGTATCCTGGATTGTTCGTTGGGGACGCGTAAGTATTTTCTGCACATTTTCCTAGATCGATAGTGTATCGAGTTTTTTTATAATATAACATTTTTAGGTCCATCGCTTGACTTGACAACTAAGCTAGTTAAATCAAATAACTATACTTAATATAATGTAATATTTTAAATTTAGAGTTGCTGCAAAGGACAAACAATTCTTAAGACGGATGCGCATAAACTACGTTCTCAACACAGCTGAAGGCAAGCGGTATACTCAGGTGGATACGGACCACCTTTATTATCGCGACTGCCCCGGACTTCGATACAAGGGCTTCCAACTTATGGACTTGCCATCGACCGATATATCAAAGTATTTTTATATAGCTGCCAACTTTATTGATGAAGCAGTTTCAAGCGGAGGTAATAATTCATTACATGTCTATTCATTTTGTAGCCAATATCATAAATTCCTTGAGCTTTGTATCTAAAGATATCGATGATTATTCTTCATAAAAGTATACTTAAAGTTGTACGGCTTATTTTCTAAGTCATGTAAGAATTAAGAATCTAAAGTTGTACCTAATGCTTTTTTTTTAATATTTTTATTAAATGGATTCATTCCCATATTTAATCAAAATAAAATTAGTTTTCTCTTCTTTTTCATAAGGTGAATTAATAAAGTAAAATATTTTATGTACTATTCCCATACTTAAACCACTGTACTAATGGTGCAGGCGTCGTCGCAGTATTTACTTTGCCGCGTCGAATGTCGTGGGTTAGTTCCCCACACCGGACAATACTTTGTGTGATCCATAAATAGTTGTTCTGAGTGTGGGTGGTCTTTGTGTCCGATATTTGAATGTTTGTAAAATCCCCTGCGATACAGGAGTTAATAATAGTGCGGGAGTTGTCTTTTTTGAATAAAAATAAATAAAACACAGAACGTTAAAGACTACGTGAGTTGAACCTCATCTAGTCTCCGCTAGAAGTCTGCTCCCTCCTTCGTAAAATAATTAATTTGCTCAGGGACTATCTCATAACAATACTTAATCAGTGTATGGCATCATGTCGTGTATAAATCAGATATGTGGTTTTCATCATCGGTTTGGTAAAATTTCAAGACGTATTGACGTAGACGTAATCTGTCGAACTATGCATTGTAGTAATTGATCATTTTGTATTCAATTACGATCACAACAAATTACGACATCTATTTGACCAATAAAGCATTCAGTTAGTAAAGGTTCATGTGAGGTTACGGAGATCTAGTAATGGTATTAAATAATATGCGTGTCTGTCTTCTCTCTTTCAGGCCGCGTTTTAGTTCATTGTATGATGGGTGTTTCCCGGTCAGCTACGTGTGCGCTAGCATTTCTCATGATCAAACGAGGAATGTCGCTCGCTGAAGCAATTGGCACAGTACGTGCCCGTCGCGATATTCATCCTAATGAGGGTTTCATTCGCCAACTACAACAGCTAGAGAGGGAGCTCCGCCTCAATCGGATCCGCTGACCCTACGGTATACACAACTCTCTCCTCAATTTCTCAACATCCGCCCCACGTCACCGAGTACGAAGTCTCGATCGAGCTTATCATTAATTATCATGACTAAAACAAATGTTATATGTCCGCAAAAATTCCAAAGGCTCAAATGATGTTTGTAAAACTACCATATTGCTATCAATATATATCGAACTATGAGAAGAGAGTACCGACGCGACGGTAGTTCACCTATTATAGAAACTTTTATGCGACCGTTGCTAAAAATGTACTAGCCGTCCAAGACCTAGTGTTGCACACTATTATCTGGGATTGTTAATGCCAGTGGTTGGCTAAAAATTAAATGTAAAAGGTATTTGTTTGTTACGTTGTCTTCTAAATCTTGAAGGAATAGTTGTTACAAATTCTATATCAATACTACTGTTTTAGATTAGATGTTTTAAAATTTCAATTCGTATTTAATGTATGTTTATGGTGTTAGTGTGAATTCCTTTTTGGATTTTGTAATGTTATATATTGTAAATTACTGTAATTGGTAGACATAGACATAAAACTCATTTCGCACACAGTGCCATTCGTAATGTTAAATAAAATCTTTGTTGGTTACATTCTTATATCACAATACAAAAGTCGAGTATTAGATTAAAATGTATTGAAATTTGCTATCTTTTTTTTATGCAATAGGGGGCAAACGAGCAGACGGGTCACCTGATGGTAAGTGACTACACAACACCCGCAACTCAACTTGCCACGGCAACATGCTATTATAAATTTATATTTTTAAATATTTATTTTATACTATTAAAAAGTTATATCTTTGTGATATTCTCTTGTGCCATTTTGTTTAATGTTGATGAATGATAACGGCTGTTATTTTTGTAGTTAAAAATGTAGAATTTTAAAACTGTTATATAGATTAAGAGAGCATATTAAAACCAGTTTATAAATTGTTAAATCTTCCAAATAGTATATAATTAATAATTATTACTAATATATGGACTATAGTACAATGCATAGCCTTATTATAGTCATGAAATGACGTTACTCTGAACACAATAAATGTCGATATTGCATAATAGTTACCTACATTTACGATATTTCTTTATTAATGATAAGTTCTATTTCAAGACTGGCGACTATGGCACGTTGGTTGATGAATGACTCGTAGTAGTGGACAGTGGTATTTAGTTTAACATGTATGTCATTGGCTCGCCACTCGCGGCTTGTGGGTCGGGGCACATGTCACACACTTTGAACACTCATTGTTAGAGGACGTGCACTACTTGCCAAGTTACATTTGGCTGCACATATGTGTCACTATTAAATACTATCTAATTTTAAATCAAATCTCTCAGGAAAAATTACAATAAATCAAATATAACAAAGCTATTTTTATAACAAAGCTTTTACTTATTAAAGTAATTATTAATACAAGTTATATTAAAAAATATAAGAGCCAAGATTTATCTTGCTTTAAAATAATTCGTTTATGTGCCGCTTTAAGAGACCTTTTATATAAAACTACACCTTAATACAGCAGGTGTCCCAAGAAAGTGTTGTCAAATCTCAGTAGCACTTCTGTAACAACCTGTATATGTAAATTATCAATAGAACATTTAAAAAAAAGGCAACTTTATTAATGATTAAAAGCTCTCAGTTCGACAGTATGTCTTTTGTTTAATAGATTTAATTTTAATACAGCAGACCCGTGGAAGTCAGACTAATGAGTACTGGCACCGACTCTATAGTCCAAAACTTTTTGAAAGTTTTTTGTAATCTGACAAATTTAAAATGTCCTTAATAAAATAGTAAAATAATATCTAGGTAAATTTTATTGGAATCTCAGGATCCATCAATATGCATGGAGTTTATAATGAACCATTTATAAGTGTTTATAAAAAAATTACTCAAACCTCCAAAAAGTGCATAACTGGGTTTGTGTCTGTGACACATTATAACATATTTGAAAAGGCATGTACGTAGATTTCACTCTATCATAGGGATGTTGGATTAATTTATAGTCTACTATACTCAACTTTTGAAGAAAGTGAAGCAATTAAAAATTCAAATTTATTTCTGTTGTCATAGTAAAGATAATATGTATATGTGTTGAAGTGCAATGTTTACGTTCCCCCTTGACTTTGGCAAAATCATCGGTAAACCATGGAGCCATTGTAGGAAAAAATGCAATATTTAGATGTAAAGAGCACCAAAAGAAAAAAACGTGATATTCAATGTTAAAGGCATGGTTAATAAGATGGGAAGGAACTGCTGGTTGAATTCTGGTTATACCCTCAGTATCGTTTTTTTTTTATATACAAAATGTAAGAGATATATGCATTGCTTATGTTCAGCTGGCAGTTTCTTTTTTAATCATGTGACTAATGTGATTTAGGAGAGTTATTTATTTTCTTGCAATATATATTAAATTTAATATAACATCATAGTCTCCATATAGTAACACTATTGTAAGATAATCTATTGAATATTTTAGCTAATTCTAAGCCTTGCTAGTTTATTTATACTTTGTAGATGGGGCATGTTATCTTTCCAAACTTGAAATGTAATAATAAAACATTAATATAGTATTTATTAAGTAAGTATAACTTTTTACCTACATGTGTATTTCGCGGATGACAGACTAGGGAGCGTTACACTCACCTAACCCTACTGGATGCTGTACTCCTTGATAAAGGTCCCCCGTCAATTCAGAAACTATTTGAAAATTCCCAAAATACACTTGTAAAAAATCTGTAATATAAATCTGTATATATTTTCATAAATATGTATACCACTCATAAAAGTTTGTATGCTAATGAATATTATAGAATAATGTGTATGAATTATATAAGTATAATCCTTAATAAACATTCATTTGGGTACCTGTAAACTGTATTCTGACATAACTTAAAATAATATGAACACTAGTATGACATATAATTAGGTATGTTGTGGATGGCATTATTAATTTATGAAATATAAAAAGTATTGCAATTAAATTATTTATTAAATCATTTGTTGTTTTTTTTATAAGATGCCTAATTTTTGATGTTAAATTAAAATGCAGCAGCGTATGTTCTATAGCTCCAATATGATGACACATCTACCTTATTTAAATCAGGTGGGTATCTACATTTCCTCCCCATAGTAACAAGTTGCATATTGTATATCTTAGTTTCTGTAGTTTTGTTAATGTTATAAAACTAAAACTCACCTTTCAGTCAGGAAAAAATCTACATTTGAACATATGATCATAATTAGGTAGATATGTTAGAAAAAATATTGTGGATATCTCTCAATACAATAAGAAAGAATGTCTCCCCACCTCTTATATATAAACTGCAGTAGCCCAATTAACCTAGAAATAATATGCGTACATACATTATTGGTTAGTCTAATGCTGTTAGAGTAGAAAGTCATAGTTTTTAACATGGGAGGAGTTCCATTACTTATGATACATTTACTGCTTAGGTTGAATTAAACAAATGTGATATATTAACAGTTTTATTGAATACTACATATAACTATAAACCAGTATATTACAAATAAGGGCGATTCATTTCAGTTTTCTTAGCCTTCTTATCTCTAGCTCTTGGGAACCATCTGTGTTCTGTTGTTAGAGTAATAGTAGATAACTGCTTTCTTGCTAATTCAGGCTTCATATCTCTGAATACTCTGTAGACTTCTGCTGTATCGGTCATCCTTAACACAGATGTATCCACTTTGGTTTCGTCTGGAAGTGGTCTTGAAAATTCGTAAGGAAATTCTTTATCTTTATGAAGTGCAACTATGGTAGATCCATCGTCAGTAATAACGATTTTATTATACTTTCTTGTGATTACATCTTTAGGTCGAAATGTAAGTGCACGCATTAAATAAGACATTTTAAGTTTTTGGATTTTTTCTAACCCAAACAACCTAACCTAACAATTTCATTTCTGACAACTGACATTGACAAGTTTTAACTATGACAATTTTATTATTTTCTTTTTTTTTTCGTTGTGGCAACTGAGCCAATAGAAGTTGGCTACGTTGGCCTTACGGCCGCACTCAGAGACGTCTAACGGTTACTTAAGGGACTCCTTAGTAAAAATTTAAAAAAGTTCACCCTCAGAGTCAGTTAACGTTTCATTAGCGTCCCTTAATGACAATTAAAGTTAAGTCCAGCAAAACCTTTACTTAACTATTTAAGGACCGATTTTGACACTTACGTTTGAGCCAGTTTGAGATTATATTTTATACATAATATGGCATTATTGGTAGATGACTTAGTGCCATTGAACTGGGATGACATTGATATTTATAACGACGTTGTTGATGTGGCACAAATTAATGATAACTCCAACAGCAATGGTTCTACAGTGCGACAAGCTTTGGTGGATAGGTTTTTTTCTTAAAATATGTAATATTGGTTTTATAAATAAAAATCATAACTCAATCTTCTAAAATTCTGAAATACCGTTTCATAGCTTAAATCAGGATGACTGTTTTGCCACAGATTTTTTTAGTTTCTCTAATTCTATTTCAGTTTTTTCTAACAATGCTTTGTTTCTCTTTTCCTCTAATAATGCTGCATTTTTAAATTTACTTTTTTGATATTTAAAATCAACAGCTTTTAAATGTGGCTACACCAAAGCTATTTGAATTTTAATAGAGATAAACTTAAAATTCTCAATACGAAACTTTCTCACCCGGTGAACGAAACAAACAAAACAACAAAATATTCCCTAACTCCCTAATTTGGCATTGACAGTTACCAGTGAGTGATGCCATAGGAAAAAGGTCGCACTCGCTTGATGTTTTTTAAATGAAAATAGCTGTTTCGCTTTGCATTTTAGTAAAATAACTGTTCTATATTTATATTACTGTGATTAATAACTTTCAACGTGTTTAATTTTTTTTTTTTTGATATTTAAATCAACAGTTATTAATTGTGGCTACACCAAAGCTTAATCGATATGCAATCGATAAGATGATTTGAAATTTGCTTCGCCCTACGGATACTTAAAACTGTCAATAGCTAAGTAACCCTTAAATTATGTCTCTGGGAGGTACCGTTCATTAGCAAATTTAATGTTCATTAGTTAAGTACTCATTAGGACAAATTTAGTGAAGCTTATTGAGTGCGGCTGAGCCAGCCGCACTCAGAAAGCTTGAAAGAAAGCTGTAAGACAATTTTATTACAAGGAGTTCAGTAAGCTCTGGTCTCAGTACTATAATGTAATAACTCACATATTTCAAGAAATTTATTTTGTATGTAATATATTTATTTAATATTTACAGCATTATTAGCAAAAAATCTTTTCTGTTTAATATCTCATAAGGCGAGTATGTGTTAAGTATGGTGTAAACATTGTGTAAGGCAACACTTATATGTTGATTTATGACACTGGCAACTAGGGATGCGACATACTTACAAACCTGTGTACCCAGAAGTTATGGGTCAAATACCCGGTACAGAAACCAGGTTTCATAATAATTTTAAGTATAAGGTTAGATACAGATATGTATTGGCAGCACTATCGTGAGTGCACAGCACTAGTGGCGACAAACTAAAAAAGAGGAACTACAACTAACTACTAACTACTTCCATCTGTCATAAGTAACTGTACACTTTAAGTATGCTTCCAGTACACATATGCGTTAAGAGCCATGAAATCTATGAAAACTTAAGAGGATATCTTAGGTTCCGTGCTTAAAATTAATTATTTTCAAACTCACTAGCGAGTGCAGTTAAAAGATTTGAAATCACATTATTTACATTCGTAATTTATTTCTAAGTGTTCTTATTTTTGGCGGCTTTTGACGTGATAACGTCTAATAAATCGATGAACGCTGTCCCGTTACGCTCATTGTACGCTTGCGCCGCATCTATCTCTCTTTCACTCGATTGGCCTTTGCGTCCCAACATTTGATCAATGTTTTGTTATGAGGTTGTCACGATAAACTATCGTCCGTAAACTGACTTTACAGACAACCAATTTTTCGTACCCTTACTGTGTACTGTAAGTACTGGTACCGGAAAGCACATACTTGGTTTTAATATCCGTATATACGCTTCACATCTACTGGCAACTCCCTCCAAAATCGGTCATGGTGGATGCCGGGTGTTGTTGTCCTACATTTACTTCATCAAAATAAAGATAGATTGTGTAAACTCTGCGTTATCATTCCAAAAGTCCTAATAGTATGTCACATACGGATAGTTTAACGTTTTTAGCAATTGCATCTATCTTTATCCGTGTTATTAACACTAAAAATATTTTCAAAAGTTCATTAGTAGAAAACATATATTTAAGCCATGAAAACCAAATATATGTATATATATTCAAATATTTTAGCCACCACAGACTACAGATACGTTTGGAGATAATATAATCAGGTTGGCATGTCTGTAATGCTATTGCATCTATATACAGGAATTACGTATGTAGTGTAATTTCGTTTGATAAAATATATAACTATCGCACAAAATGCTTATTTTATTCCAGTTTAGTGATTCGTCAATTTATAGATATCTTA
The DNA here is from genome assembly GCA_947561695.1 of Tyria jacobaeae. Taxonomy (NCBI): domain Eukaryota; kingdom Metazoa; phylum Arthropoda; class Insecta; order Lepidoptera; family Erebidae; genus Tyria; species Tyria jacobaeae. The sequence continues at coordinate 17,690,082 of OX387209.1, forward strand.
CATTTTCTACTGATTCTATAAAATTCCATCTGGCAGCACCGCTTGGTACTAAACGTCAAACGTCAGTGAAGAGGGGATTGGGATTAGTAATTATAAATGAAATAAACAAACTCATGAAGAAATCGTAAAACAATTTTCATTTAAATGGATTTTCCTGCTACACCGTCAAATGCATCAGATAGTAATGAATATCCCAGTGTTACGCGTTCACCATTCCACAGTGCACCAGATGACAATAAAAGACGCAGGTACATTTTTTATGGAATAAAACAATTCTATTAAAATCATGTTCTATTCCTTCCATGATAACCTCCTACTTAACGTCTTGCAGTTCTTCGCGGTCTATAAAACGGAGGCGATTTGACGATGAGTTGGTGGAATATAGCTTGGGATTGCCGGGGGCTTCGCTTGGTAAAGGAGATAAGAGAATGCGCACTCAGTCTTACACGAGTCAAGCTGCTGACTTCCCGGCGACCAGTGCTTCAATTACGCCTGCTAATCTTCCTCAAGAGCGACGCAGGGCTTCGAGCAAAGTATCTGGCGGAGGAAGTGTAGCGCGCAAGGCTCGTCGTAAGGGCCAACTAAGCCATTTGTCAACTAAAGATTTAGGCCGTTGGAAACCTACAGATGATCTTGCCTTAATATTAGGCGTTCAACAGGTAAATATTTTGTTCATTATATAAATTTTCCAGCTAGAAATATAAATATATTGCTCATGATTTGTTTAAAAGATAAAATAATGAATATACTGTTGTATAACAGGATTTAAAAAAAAAACAGCGCCCAGTTAAGGGGAAACAGGGTATACCCCTATTACGTAACTGGGTTTAAATTATGTGTGTAAATAACTTAATTTGTGGTGCTTTATGTATGTAACTTTATAAATAAAAAACCTTTTTTGCATATCATAATTTAGTCCAAATAGATTAGCTAGTCAGTGTTTTCTATACTCCTGCAAAAATGTTAAATTTAATATCTAATGAAATATGTACCTGAAAATTTTGCAATAACACCTTTTTCTGTAATTTTTCAGACAAATGACTTACGTATTGTTCACCGTGGCATAAAGTTTTCTTGTCGCTTCACTGTCAGTGAGCTACAATCCCGCTGGTATGCTCTCTTATACAATGCAGAGATTTCACGTGTGGCTATTGCAGCAATGCGCAATCTGCATCCGGATTTAGTAGCTGCTGTACAGCAACAAGCACTGTATTCTACTGCAGAAGAGGAATTACTTAGGACTTTAGTAAGTGTAAGTTTCACACTGTAATTATATTATTCATTAATAGCCTTTTTACATTTTTTTTTTAAATGGGAGTGCCATGCTTAGGCATGTATGGGCTGGCTCTAGTAGAGTGTTATTACTACAGCCTTATAGTAAACCAGTTGTTAAGCAATGCTTGTGTTGTCTTTCACCAAGTGAGTGAGGTTACAGGAGGCCCAACCCCCTCTTCTCTTTCCCTTCTCCTTCCTAGCTTTCTCTCCAGTCTTTCTTCTCCACTCATTCCCTGATCTTAAAGGAGGGCAGTGACTTAAGGTTCAGGTGTCCATGGGCTGCAGTAGTCACTTACCAATAGGTGACCCATCTGTGCATTTGCCCTCTGATACTGTAAACCTGAACTGCTATACAATTTGCTTTTTTCTCTTTTTTCCAGTTATCTCTCTTCCATGCCAGCCTTGTACAGCCAATATCTTAATTCTCTAATTTTCTTGCTAAAAATAATAACTTTTGTGAACTGTAACATGTTTACTCTGCTATTAGTATCCAATAAAATATTACAAACAGCTTACCAAGCTAGTTACTACCCCCACACTTTTGCAGGTCCAAGCAATTAATTTCTGTTATCTGATACCTTGATTAAAAAAACAATATTTCTATTAAAATTTTTAACATTATATTTAGAAGAAGAATATTTAGATTGACTGATAAAAGGCAGAAAGCATTAGTGACTATTTTGTTAAAAAAAAAATACAAAATAAAATAAACTGAGATTTAAAGTAAATGTATTCTTTATAAGAGAGTGAATAATTAATAATAATAATAGTTTATAAAATTGAAGGAAAGTCTCTTTGGTTGTACTGTTTGTATCTGGCTAGTTTAAATATCAATTAATATAGAATATCAACTACACTTTCCCACATTTTTTCTATTGTTGTAGTTACGACATTGTCATGGAACTTAGGATTTACCACAAAACAGTTTAAGATAGTCCCTTTTTAAGATAGTTAGTGAATATTATACCATAAGTATCCCAGAATACTGATGCCAGAACTATGCCAGCCGACTTTTGCGTCTTCCCACGCTTTGGAGTCCACTCGGATTTCACACCGGAGTCTAATCGACCGTCAGCGATTAGACTCCGGTGTGAAATGATGGAGCCATGTTTCATTCATCGTCACATATCGACGCAAAAATTCAGATTCATTACGATTGAACAGCTCCAAACACTCCTTAGAATCATCGATTCGTTGTTGTTTTTGGTCGATTGTGAGCTCGCGCGGCACCCACTTATATATATTCATGCACGATATGACCAACACGTTCCTTTGATATCTTTAGGGTCTCAGCTATCTCAACTTCACTTTACGTTTATCAAAAAATATTTTGTGGACTTTTTATGTTTTCGGGATCGGATCGGGATTAAAGATGGGAAGTGTTACCCCCTCTTGCCCGAATTACCGCTCGACACCTGTGTTTCAACGACTTTATCAAGTGTTTGATAGAGTCTTGTGGGATAGCGTCCCATGCTTCACTGAGCGCAGTTTGAAGCTCTTGGAGAATGGTTTCGCACTCTTTATTTTTCCTTTTTACGTGTCCCATAAATTCTCGATCGGGTTAAGTTCCGGACTCCGAGCTGGCGACTCCATTACAGGAATACCTCTCTTGAAGATACCGTCGTACAATAACAGGGGTATGGGGTCTAGCATTGTCATGCAGAACGAGGAAGTTGTCTCCAACGAAACCGCTAAATGGTACGTCATCTTCCTGGAGAACTTCCACTATGTACCCCCGAGCAGTTAGCCCTCGGTCTTGACGCCTTATATTGGCCCCAGCGATGAAGACAAGCTCAGTTTTGGCTTCGAGAGAGATCCCTCCCCAGAACATACACGAACCACCGCCGTATGCGACACAACACTAGACAAAGACCCGTCCTCGTTTGCCATAAACACATCCTGGACTCGTCTGAGAACAGGACTACTCTCCATTGGTCGACTGTCCAGTCGAAATGTTCTCGTGCAAATCGAAGACGGGTCAGACGGTGAGCTTGCGTCAATTTAAGGCTGTTTGCTGGCCTATGCGCAGGCGGCTTTTTCCGGAGTAGTATCAATTTTCTTCTATAAAATGCAGCTGTAGTCACTGGACGTCCTTTCAGTTCGAGCGTTGATATGCATCTAATGACTTTTTACTCAAAACATGCCTTTTTATATCTGCAATTATTCTGGCAAACTGCGGTGACCGGAACTAAGGGAGTAATTTTAGGGTTCTTTTGTTGTTTTTACTTTTTGGAAGTAGGGTAAACTTATAACGGCTTATATGGTATCATTAAATAGGTACTGAAACAAGCTTTAATTCCATATTAAAAAAAAATATAGGTTTTTTTATTAAATTAAAAAAATAATCAATATTTTGCAAAAAATATCACTTGTGCGATTTCATTGCACCTGAGTGTACTTGTCGAATTTTTTTGAAAAAGAAATCCCAAGATTACAGTGACGGGGTTATATCACTACCTACAAGATGGCAACAAGTTATCGAATGCTTTGAAAAAAAAAAAACTTCAATTTGTATATAAAATACGAAGAAACTTTTTCCCCCACCTTATATTATTATATGATTAGTATGTGATTTCTTAAAATAAAGCTTATTAGTGCCTAGATTGTTTCCAAGTAAGGCTATTTTTTATTATATACTATAATCTGTGAATACATTTTATTACAGACATCACACCCAACAGAGGAAAAGTTCCAAGAGTTGCTTGAGCAGAACCCGCATGTTTTCTATCCTTCTCGCACACCAAAGACATTGATGGCACATTGGCAACAACTGAAACAATACCAACTTTTACCAGATCAAAGTGTACATCCTTTGCCGAAAAGTAAGTAGTATAGTTGATTATAGATGTAGAAATAGCATAACATTAGAATCTAAATTTTTGGGAGTTTTATTTATATTTATTAAAATACACGTTTGTACTTACTTGTATATTTCGGGGATGCCCGTTTCGGACCTGAAGATGTCACGCATCACACTGATTAGGTGACGCTGCATTCTGTTTTTTGTCTTTCGGACCTAGTGGACGAAGACATGTTACTATTACCGGGCGCTGTGGTTCACGGGCAAGTAGGAAGACTAGTTAATGTTGAAAGATTACAATAACGTATTTAAATAGGTACATATATATAACCTACATATATGAAAGCAAATTAAGGGCGTATCAAAATATATTTGAATATTGTAAAAGAATAGAATAAATAAGATAGATTATTAAACTACTTCATAAAAAGGAGGGTTCTATATTTAAGATGTTAATATTTACAGCTTTCGTTCTCAAGTTTTTTTGAGATTTGTATACCTACTGTATCCAAACATCGTCAGAGCCTTAATTGCGTCTTTGATTCTCGTAAACCTCTTTAACTTTTTCCGACTATATATTCTTGGATGCTTAACATTTTATGGACTTTAATAGACATTTACATATATGTATTAACAGAGCCTGCAGCAAATGAACATTCATAAAATTCAACATTCAGTAGTTCTTTTCTTTTATGTCTTCGGGGTGCAAACGAGCAGACGGGTCAACTGATGGTAAGTGACAACCACAGCCTATGGACGCCTCCGACTCAAGAGTTGTAAGTGTAACTTAGCGTAACCTTCACTCGCTCGGTAAATACAATTTGTTGTTAACCGATTTCATGAGAGGCCGTGGTATTACTTCGATTGAGCCGGCCCACTCGTGCTTATTATAACTTTATTTTGTAATAAATTTTTATCTAATTATATAATCAATGATTAATAGTTTAAGCTATTTCTTATTATGTTGATAGATATATCCATATTTCAGATTCAGGAAACCAAATGTTGTCATTTTCTGACGCCGAAGACACATTGAATGATTCCGAGCTACCGGATTACAAAGAAGATGGAATGGATATTGAAATGCAAATAGCTGACAGGTACAGTTATTGATTACAATGTAGAAAACTCCTTATATCTTATGCAAGCCATGTAGCAATATTGAGTAAAGAGCCAGTGAAAGATGTACAGTACATATTTAAAATGTTGTCCAGTTACTCTCTGGGCTTAGTTAATCCTCCTCTGATGTACATTAGGTATAAGAGATTACTTGAAATATGTATACGATGCTTTGCATTTGCTCTCTAACTATATAATTTACATTATAATATTAATATCTATAATGTGACTAATCGTGGTCATGACTTCACGAGGGAACTAAAGCAAGATACCTGGCCATGAAGCCTATGTAGTGTTTAGATGGTCTGTACCATACTTTCTATCCAGGTTCTTGGTTCTAGTGCCACTCCATACGAACCTGATATCACTGTCGTCACAAGCTAATCCCCGAGAAAACACAAGATAATTCTCATATTGCCAAGACCCTGGAATTAGTCATTAGTCATACTGAAGTCTACAGTCATAGTGGTACTACTTCATTGGTGGGGTAATGAGTCTTTGATATTTAAATAAATGTTCCTTTGCACCATTAGCCACATCATAAAACAGGGTCAAAATAAACACATTAAAGCGTGTGACGTACAAGTTTTGACTCGCGCTTGCAAAGTTGGTACCTTGACATAGTCGGCTCTATGTCTACGTCACACGATAACACTGTTCCCGATGCTGACTACCAAGGAGCGAAGGATCTTTGCTCGGCGATTCTAAAGTACGCTTACTTTCTCTTTCTCGTCTTTCCACCTTTATTTTCAACGCTGCAAAAAAAACAAACATTACAAAACCAAAGTTTTTGATGCTCCTGTAGTTATAAATCTCAAACTCAAGTAGTCCTAGTAGGCAATCCGGGAAGGATTTCTCGCATTGATTTCGCAAAAACGCCACAAATCATTTTTAATGGTATGTGATTACCGCTAAATAATAATAATATATGTATACTGTAAATACTGTAAATAAAATTTAGGGATAATCATTGACAGAACTTTGTCCTGGGGCTCACAACTGCAAGAGATTAGTCATAAACTGCTGCGGGGTCCTTACGAAGACTTCGGAACTTTCACCTAACCGCTACGAAGATTTGGCTTGCTCAGTCGCTTTTACTTCCAATACTAGACTATGCTGATGCATATCTTGATCTCACAAAGGAGAAACTCGATAAGCTTGAACGATTTCAAAAATTTGCATAAGCTTCATATTTGGTTTACGCAAACATGATCACGTATCAGAATATCGCAACTCGCCCAATTGGTTACCGATTCGCTTTCGACGGAATACTCACATCCTTTCCTTACTTTATAATATATTCAACCCCCTCACGACATCGTTCATATGTGACACGAAGGTTTTTAGATCATCGGAGAATTTGCAACTACAAATTCCAGTGCATTCTACAAAGTTCGCTGATAAATCGTTCAGTATTGAAGCATCACTGCTTGGGAATGCACTACCACTCTCTATTAGACGAACTCAAACATCTCTCTATTAGACGAGCTCAAACATTAGCATCGTTTAAAAAATGGTCAATGATTACTATCTTAGAAGTTAAAGTTAAAATTAATTACATGTTTGCCTAATAATTACGATTAAAAATTTTATTTTTATTCTTAATTGTATGTGCCTATATACAGTCGTGGTCAACTAATTAAGGACATTCAAGATAGTGGACAGCAATAACCGGCTATGTACATATAAATATAAAACCCTGTTGATTTCTCAGTAGCTATTATTTGCATAATTTGATCCGATTATTATACTATAAATGGCTGTAAATAAAAGATTAAATAAATATAAAAAAGTGTTTAATATCAAAGGTTAACCATGTATTCAATTTAAGGTACAATTCTGTAGCTGGACATTTAATTAAGAACAGTAAAGTAAAATGAAAAATAGAGTTAAACAGAATTAATAATCTGCAGTATTTTAATTTCTTTAACAACTTCATTTTATTACGGGTAAAATCAGTACCCAGTAGCAAAACCTTTGTTAGTAATTACCGCTTGACACCGATGTGGCATAGACATTATCAGTTTCTGACATATTTCAACAGGAATGTTTGCCCATGCCTCACAAAAAGCTTCATTAAGTTCATCTAAAGTTGTGGTACGATAAATGGCAACTTTTTTCTTAATTTCGTGCCAAAGGTGCTCGATTGGGTTGAGGTCGGGGCTATTTGCTGGCCAATCTAGCACTGATACCGACTGTCTGTTAAGAAACGACTTGACTGAACGGGCTGTATGTTTTGGGTCGTTATCATGCTGAAAAGTCCATATAATAGGAAGATGTTCCTCAGCATAGGGAAGCATAGTTTCTTCTAATATTGCCTTGTATTGATGTTGGTATAAGTTACCCTGAACTTTCCTCACAGGTCCCACTCCACGTCCAGAAAATGATCCCCACATTTTAATGTTTCCTCCGCCATGTTTCACCTGCTTTTTTGTGAATCTTGGATTCATTTCCGCTTTTACAGGACGCCGTACGTATTGCCTTCCATCTGAAGAAATCAAATTAACCTTGGTCTCGTCAGAGAATAATACATGTTGCCATTGGTCGTAGGTCCAATGTCCATATTTACGTGCAAACGCCAAACGTGCATTTCTATGCTCTTTCTTTAACAACGGTACTTTGCGAGCCACTCTTCCGAACAACCCTGCTTCTACCAGACGTCGTCGAACTGTCCTCGCTGATACACTGACTCTTTCGTCTGCCCCAAACACTTCATGTTTAATTAAAATAGAGCCTAGAAACGGATCTTTCTTAGCTAACCTGGTTATCATTCTATCTTCTTGCGGAGTTGTTTTTCTCGATCTTTTTTTTCTGGGCACATTTAAAGTTGTGTTATTGCGCCTGAAATGTTGCACTGCATTGCATACCATAGTTTTTGAACAATTTAAATATCCTGCTATCCTTCGGTATGACCAACCACGCTCGACAAACTTCATGATAATTTTTCGTAGTGTTGCATCGCAACTTTTATTTTTGCCCATTGTTCTTCAAAATAACTCTCAAAACTTGAAATTACAAATCTAGATTGCCGCCAAAACTACCACAAAGAATAGGAGAAGAAAGAAAATAATAATTGAGATTCAGATTTTGAAACTAGAACGCAATATCTCAGTGTCCCTAATTAAATGGCCAGCCAGCATTCTTTGAACAAATAGCACTGTGATCATCTATCAGCTATACTGTAAAGAGGTTTAATGTTTAAGAAGTTGTTATTGTTTGTATAATTAGGCACATAAATGACTAATTATACTTACATGTAAAAGATGTGGAATATTGTTTAGACTCGTTGGAAAATAAAAAATAAATTCACAATTTGGATTAACTAGAGAGTGTCCCTAATTAGTTGACCACGACTGTATATGTTTATATGGTTTCGTATCTATGTATGGATGTACACAAGTACTGATTATTATATATTAGACGTTTAACATACGAATATATTCACTTTTATACACTTACTAATGAACCTCTTTGTCTTTTTGGCACCAAAACTACCGACGTTAACCAATACGCTCTTGTCCGCACAAAGGTTGCCTGAAAGTTATTACTGTTGAGCGATAAGACCGCCCATTGTGCATTTTCTTGATTATGTTTACTTGTTCTGATATCTTCTTTTTTTTGGTGCATAAAGAGTAATTATTATTATTATTATTAATAATAATTACTATAAAAGATAAAGAGTAATTATTGTTATTATTAATAATAATTACTCTTTATTAATCGGTAATAAGTTCACTTTTTTTTCATTAGAATTGATAAAAAAGAGGTTCGCCTACTGGAGACCTCGCTGTCGAGATGGCAAGTGTTGGTGCAGTCCGTGGCTGGCGGTAGCTCAGAGTTGGACAAAAACACTCTAGCAGTACTTCGGGGGAGACTCGTTCGGTATCTGATGCGTTCAAGAGAGGTAAGCCATTTCCTATATGTATAAGTAGCCGTTCACAGTAGTTCCACCTGTGTTTATACTCACTGCTCCGCTCCCAAGGATCACATCGTGATGATTTATAACCTATAGCCATCCTCAATAAAGAGGCTATCTAATGCATACATATTGTTTTAATCGGATTAGTAGTTCCTGAGATTAGTGCTTTGAAGCAAACAAACTGTATAATAATAATAGTATAGATACGAACACTTTATATATAAAGAGGCGCTTATTACAGCGGGTGACTAGGTAAACAGTGCATTTTACGTACAATATTGGCACATAGTTCGGAATCTAAATAAGGTACATGCTCAAGACTTGCCTTCCGCTTATGAACGCTTGCAACTCAAAAGTCACAAGAGTGCTGTCCGCCATTTAGGTTATTTTTTAACAGCCGGTATTCTCAGAGGCCGTAGTAATAGTCCAGTCGAAACGGCCCATGCCGAAGCATAGCCACCACGTATAAACTGCTGACATAGTTTTGTTGTTAACATCAACTCTGAAGTTTCGTTTCCTCTATAATTCGTTAAAATCTAAATATATGTGAATATTATATGTAACTTTACGTCGAATGAAAGTAAAAGACATTTCTGCCTTGCCTATCTAATAAAATTAACAGGTGGGCTGAAAAGTTCGTAGGCTAGCACATAAATAATATTTTTTGATAGAATTTGATTTTATTATTAAATATAGTTCCCTACGAGGGCGATACAACGATTATAGCGGTCATACAACTTTTCGATAAAATTTTTATAATACGATTTGTCTTTAGCCTCAAAATAGGCTTCAGTTTCGGCGATTACCTCTTCATCGGAGCAAAAATTTCCGTCCAGCGAGCATCCTCTTGAGGTCTCAGAAGAGAAAAAAGTCGCCGGGGACTAGATCTGTTGAGTACGATGGATGCGGAAGCAATTCGTAGCCTAATTCTTGCAATTTCGCCAGCGATTTCATTGATTTGTGACACGGTGCGTTGTCTTGAGGAAACAGTACTTTCTTCTTCTTCAAATGAGGCCGCTTTTTCGCAATTTAGTTTTTTAAACGCTTTAATAACGCTACGTATATAACGTTTATTAATATACGCTTAAAAAGAGAAATATCATAAACGTCGCTGTTTATGATATTTCTCTTTTTAAGATAGTTAATGAATATTATACCATGAGTATCCCAGAATACTGATGCCAGAACCTTGCCAGCCGACTTTTGCCTCTTCCATGCTTTGGAGTCGGCTCATCACGAGCTGTCCACTCGGCTGACTGTCGATTGGACTCTGGTGTGAAATAATGGAGCCATGTTTCATCCATCGTAACATATCGACGCAATAAATCGGATTTATTACGATTGAACAACAATACATTTTTGGTCAATTGTGAGCTCACGCGGCACCCACTTTGAACCGAGTTTTCGCATATTCAAATATTAATGCACGATATGACCAACACGTTCCTTTGATATCTTTAGGGTCTCAGCTATCTCAATCAACTTCACTTTACGGTTATCAAAAATTATTTTGTGGACTTTTTTTTGATGTTTCTCGTCGGTAACAGCCTCTTTGGGACGTCCATTGCGTGCATCGTCCTCGGTGCTCATTTCGCCTGCATCGTCCTCGGTGCTCATTTCGCCTCGTTCAAATTTAGCAAACCACTTCTCTACGGTTGATTTTCCTGGTGCAGAGTCCGAATAATGTTAATCAAGCCAAGCCTTGGTTGCAACAGTATTTTTTTTCGCCAAAAAACATTTTTTTTTTAAACACACGATTTTTTTTTTAGTAACAAAAGTTCTTTCACTTTCATTTATACTAATAGTGCAATAGCTGTCAGCGTCTTTTGTAGGTTAGGGCTAACTAAAAATCATATGGATTTGATATTAGTAGCGCCATTTATGTGTCAGCCTACGAACTTTTCAGCCCACCTGTTACGTATCTTATATCTTTAAATTAGCAATTCTTGTATATATATATATTGTATATATATATATATTGTATATATATATATATATTGTATATATATAATTGGAATCTCGGAATCGGCTCCAACGATTTTTATGAAATTTAGTATATAGGGGGTTTCGGGGGCGATAAATCATCATTTTTAAAAAACGTCGTTTAATGCGTGTTTTCAGGCAATAAAAAACTGCTACAATATCATTAGAATACTAAGGTAAATTTCGCCACCATCTACAAGGTTGTAATAGGTCAGGTGGCAAATAAGGCGGTCCCGTAACCAGATTACCCCGGTTCGAGTCCTAATGATTATTTTATTTTACTTTTTTTTTTGTTCTTTTAGACGATTTACCAAAAAATTAAATACCGAGCAAAGCTCGGTCATTCAGGTACTTTAATACGAAATAGCCTCAGAAATGTTACTTATATAATAAATAGAAGTAGGTTAATTAGGCTCCGTAGTACAGACATTTTTTTTAGAAGAACCTTAAAGCTAAGAATAATAAGATAATAAAGCTAAGATTTTTTGATAAAGATTTTATAAACTATGTACTGGCTTAGACTAGTTTGTGAGTGTGGCTGCTGCACCCGATTCGATCCGAGTCCGATTCCCACTCTGGAAAGAAAATTTGTGTAATCAACAAATAGTTGTTTCGAGACTTCGAGTTCTTTGTGTCCTTTGTTTGTCAAGTTCCCTGCTCATTAACCCCCCCCCCCCCCCTCAACTACTGATGTTACCACTAAATTCTAAATTTGTTTAACAGATTTTAATTTAATGACACTAACATATTGGGTACTTATATGTGAACTGCTCAAATAATTTTGTTTGCAAAACAATTAATGTAAAATCATTTCAGGTTTCATGAATTTTTTTATGTTATATTTATATTTTTATTAAAACAATCTGCAGCTATTCTTTCAATAAGGATGAGACAGCAGCAGGATAGCAGAAAACTCAACACTGAGTGTTTTGTAAGTGTGTGAATGTTGAGTACTTTTGTCTATTAGTACGGGAGGCAACATTACTTTCCCATTCTTTTTTTATTCAATGCCAGTACTTAAAGACAAAAATCATCTTCTTCGTGTGTCTTAGAAATATGTTAAAAAAAAAATTATGTAAAATCAATTCAGATTCTATCAAACTTAAACATTGAACTTGTTATCTTATTAAATTAATAAAACAATCTTAAGCTATTCCTTAAATGGGGATAAGACCGTCAGATGATGGTTTATATAATAACTTTTGGAAACGCATTCCACAGATGTGCATATTGCACTTTAAAAGATAATTAATATAATATAATCTTAGATAATATCACATATTCAATAACAATTCATTAATCTTGTTTATTAAATTTTATCTGAGTAGGTACACACATCTATTTATAAATTTGTTACTTTGTATATTTTAGTTTTAATACACTTAGCTTTTGTGGCTATATAGTCGTTTGTTTTTGGTTGAAGGTGATGAAAGTAATTAATTTTATGTTTATATGACAAAAGCAATGAACAAATGTAGGACTCTTGTAGATTCAAGTACAGTACTTTTCTATAACAGTATGTTTTGAACATAGTTTCTATGGAAATACAGTTTGATACTCAGCCTTTATTTTGTTACTCATACATCAATCTTTTAGAATGTCAATACGTGATGTATTTTGTTATTGAAAGATAATCATCTTAATAAATTTTCTCGACTAATTTTTGATTCGAAAATAGTATATCAATTCAATGGCTGTGTTGATAAACAGTTAGTATGCTATTCTAATAATCTAAGAGTTGCTAAGCTTTGACTTAGTAAGTATAATATAAGAAGATAAATCTCACACTGACTCACAACTTTTAAAGGCCTTTAAAAGTAAAGTGAACTATTAACTTATACCTAATATAAGTTAATAGTTCACTTTACTTAATTATTCTGTATGCTTAGTAACTATTTTCTTTGGTAAACGGGTCTTATGATTATGGTTTTCTGTTACGAGGTTAATGTTATTAAGATTTACAGAGATGTCGGTGTTCTACTTAAACGTACCAGAAGACCCTATAACCGCAGAAATGTCACCATCTATGTCCTCAATCTATTATTATGTATACTAGTTCCGAATCGGATCGGAGGGACCGAATCTTGTGAGATTATAATTAATTCTCACATTATGAACAAGATATCAATTCAACTTTATGCTACCACCTTCTTGTCATTTTAAGGAGAGTCGTCAACTTAAGCTATGTTTTACCCATCATCATCCATGCGACCTCTGATTCCCTTACCGTTCAATTCAATGAAGAATTGCTTTGTCTTACACTTACTTGTCACTTAGAGCCACATAGAGCGGCTATCGACCCATTTCACGCTTTTAAAATGTTTAATGTACCAGTATGGGATTATTAACAATATGTATAAAAACTAAGCAAGTGTATTCTAGATAGCTTAAGTTTAAATATGTTAATAAATAAATAAGGGTCAGAATATGCATATAGATCCCCCATTTTTGAAGTTAAATTTTTTAGCGAATTCCATTTTTTCTTAATTATAAGATCGATCTCCTTCTGCACTAGCGCGATAGTAGATTCACATTTACTTTGTGTTTTCATAATTACTAATGCAGAATTTGGGGGAACTATCCTTAATGCCTATCATCGAAAGGGTAGTAGGTAGAGTATTTAAATATAGGTAAACAACATAGAAGTACGTGACATATAAAATTACAATGGACTATGCAAAATGGATTATTTAAGTCGTCAATTTTTCAAACCCTTAACATGCCGAGCGTTGGGAATATGATCCTCCCAGACTAATTGGTTCGTTCACAGTTCAATAATTCACAGTCCGGTCTGTAATTTGTATATTTGAATGAGTGTAGCGGGATTTGTGTTCCAAGGGTAGAAGATAATAACTTATTCTGAAATCCCAGCTGATTGAAGGCTAAGCTCGAATGGGTATTAATAACCGAAAGTGTTGCTGATCATTTAATAAGTAACGCAAAATTTGAACAAACATCTAATTGTAGTATTAGCTGTAGTGAGTTTAAATCGACTTATAAACATTAGCAGCCTTTACAAATGGCTTTGATATACGAATCTTTTTCGATGACACTAGGAACTCATGGGATTATGAATATCAATGTCGGTAGTTTTAGATATTGTTTGAATATTGTGTCTATTAATGTTGCGTATTGTTAGTCTTGCATCCACGATATATTTATCTATATTGCTACACATTGGAAGTCTTCAATACCAACCTTGTCCCACTTTCGAACAGACAGACAGAACATACAATTTTGTAAACTAGTCATTAACAAAACTACGGCCTACTGCTCAGAGGTCCTTTTCGAAAGTTAGTAAAACTAGGATATCGGGATTATGTGCAAAATTTCTTTATAAAATGTTATAATGAAAGAACATTTAGTGTTTAATTGGTTGAAAAATACCAACAAATATTCCGTGCAAGCATAAAATCCTTGGCCGATTCCCACATCGGGCTTAATGTTTTAGGGTTTTCCTGATTGAAAATTCTCAGTACGGAGTACGGAGTCCGGATCGTATCGGTGGACGTCAATAGCTTGCCCCTATAAGTAGGATATACCTGCAATTGCGTGTCTCATATTTCTAAGCCTATTCTCGTTTCCTCTATAATTCGTTAAAATCTAAATATATGTGAATATTATATGTAACTTTACGTCGAATGAAAGTAAAAGACATTTCTGCCTTGCCTATCTAATAAAATTAACAGGTGGGCTGAAAAGTTCGTAGGCTAGCACATAAATAATATTTTTTGATAGAATTTGATTTTATTATTAAATATAGTTCCCTACGAGGGCGATACAACGATTATAGCGGTCATACAACTTTTCGATAAAATTTTTATAATACGATTTGTCTTTAGCCTCAAAATAGGCTTCAGTTTCGGCGATTACCTCTTCATCGGAGCAAAAATTTCCGTCCAGCGAGCATCCTCTTGAGGTCTCAGAAGAGAAAAAAGTCGCCGGGGACTAGATCTGTTGAGTACGATGGATGCGGAAGCAATTCGTAGCCTAATTCTTGCAATTTCGCCAGCGATTTCATTGATTTGTGACACGGTGCGTTGTCTTGAGGAAACAGTACTTTCTTCTTCTTCAAATGAGGCCGCTTTTTCGCAATTTAGTTTTTTAAACGCTTTAATAACGCTACGTATATAACGTTTATTAATATACGCTTAAAAAGAGAAATATCATAAACGTCGCTGTTTATGATATTTCTCTTTTTAAGATAGTTAATGAATATTATACCATGAGTATCCCAGAATACTGATGCCAGAACCTTGCCAGCCGACTTTTGCCTCTTCCATGCTTTGGAGTCGGCTCATCACGAGCTGTCCACTCGGCTGACTGTCGATTGGACTCTGGTGTGAAATAATGGAGCCATGTTTCATCCATCGTAACATATCGACGCAATAAATCGGATTTATTACGATTGAACAACAATACATTTTTGGTCAATTGTGAGCTCACGCGGCACCCACTTTGAACCGAGTTTTCGCATATTCAAATATTAATGCACGATATGACCAACACGTTCCTTTGATATCTTTAGGGTCTCAGCTATCTCAATCAACTTCACTTTACGGTTATCAAAAATTATTTTGTGGACTTTTTTTTGATGTTTCTCGTCGGTAACAGCCTCTTTGGGACGTCCATTGCGTGCATCGTCCTCGGTGCTCATTTCGCCTGCATCGTCCTCGGTGCTCATTTCGCCTCGTTCAAATTTAGCAAACCACTTCTCTACGGTTGATTTTCCTGGTGCAGAGTCCGAATAATGTTAATCAAGCCAAGCCTTGGTTGCAACAGTATTTTTTTTCGCCAAAAAACATTTTTTTTTTAAACACACGATTTTTTTTTTAGTAACAAAAGTTCTTTCACTTTCATTTATACTAATAGTGCAATAGCTGTCAGCGTCTTTTGTAGGTTAGGGCTAACTAAAAATCATATGGATTTGATATTAGTAGCGCCATTTATGTGTCAGCCTACGAACTTTTCAGCCCACCTGTTACGTATCTTATATCTTTAAATTAGCAATTCTTGTATATATATATATTGTATATATATATATATTGTATATATATATATATATTGTATATATATAATTGGAATCTCGGAATCGGCTCCAACGATTTTTATGAAATTTAGTATATAGGGGGTTTCGGGGGCGATAAATCATCATTTTTAAAAAACGTCGTTTAATGCGTGTTTTCAGGCAATAAAAAACTGCTACAATATCATTAGAATACTAAGGTAAATTTCGCCACCATCTACAAGGTTGTAATAGGTCAGGTGGCAAATAAGGCGGTCCCGTAACCAGATTACCCCGGTTCGAGTCCTAATGATTATTTTATTTTACTTTTTTTTTTGTTCTTTTAGACGATTTACCAAAAAATTAAATACCGAGCAAAGCTCGGTCATTCAGGTACTTTAATACGAAATAGCCTCAGAAATGTTACTTATATAATAAATAGAAGTAGGTTAATTAGGCTCCGTAGTACAGACATTTTTTTTAGAAGAACCTTAAAGCTAAGAATAATAAGATAATAAAGCTAAGATTTTTTGATAAAGATTTTATAAACTATGTACTGGCTTAGACTAGTTTGTGAGTGTGGCTGCTGCACCCGATTCGATCCGAGTCCGATTCCCACTCTGGAAAGAAAATTTGTGTAATCAACAAATAGTTGTTTCGAGACTTCGAGTTCTTTGTGTCCTTTGTTTGTCAAGTTCCCTGCTCATTAACCCCCCCCCCCCCCCTCAACTACTGATGTTACCACTAAATTCTAAATTTGTTTAACAGATTTTAATTTAATGACACTAACATATTGGGTACTTATATGTGAACTGCTCAAATAATTTTGTTTGCAAAACAATTAATGTAAAATCATTTCAGGTTTCATGAATTTTTTTATGTTATATTTATATTTTTATTAAAACAATCTGCAGCTATTCTTTCAATAAGGATGAGACAGCAGCAGGATAGCAGAAAACTCAACACTGAGTGTTTTGTAAGTGTGTGAATGTTGAGTACTTTTGTCTATTAGTACGGGAGGCAACATTACTTTCCCATTCTTTTTTTATTCAATGCCAGTACTTAAAGACAAAAATCATCTTCTTCGTGTGTCTTAGAAATATGTTAAAAAAAAAATTATGTAAAATCAATTCAGATTCTATCAAACTTAAACATTGAACTTGTTATCTTATTAAATTAATAAAACAATCTTAAGCTATTCCTTAAATGGGGATAAGACCGTCAGATGATGGTTTATATAATAACTTTTGGAAACGCATTCCACAGATGTGCATATTGCACTTTAAAAGATAATTAATATAATATAATCTTAGATAATATCACATATTCAATAACAATTCATTAATCTTGTTTATTAAATTTTATCTGAGTAGGTACACACATCTATTTATAAATTTGTTACTTTGTATATTTTAGTTTTAATACACTTAGCTTTTGTGGCTATATAGTCGTTTGTTTTTGGTTGAAGGTGATGAAAGTAATTAATTTTATGTTTATATGACAAAAGCAATGAACAAATGTAGGACTCTTGTAGATTCAAGTACAGTACTTTTCTATAACAGTATGTTTTGAACATAGTTTCTATGGAAATACAGTTTGATACTCAGCCTTTATTTTGTTACTCATACATCAATCTTTTAGAATGTCAATACGTGATGTATTTTGTTATTGAAAGATAATCATCTTAATAAATTTTCTCGACTAATTTTTGATTCGAAAATAGTATATCAATTCAATGGCTGTGTTGATAAACAGTTAGTATGCTATTCTAATAATCTAAGAGTTGCTAAGCTTTGACTTAGTAAGTATAATATAAGAAGATAAATCTCACACTGACTCACAACTTTTAAAGGCCTTTAAAAGTAAAGTGAACTATTAACTTATACCTAATATAAGTTAATAGTTCACTTTACTTAATTATTCTGTATGCTTAGTAACTATTTTCTTTGGTAAACGGGTCTTATGA
Organism: Tyria jacobaeae; assembly: GCA_947561695.1. Classification (NCBI taxonomy): domain Eukaryota; kingdom Metazoa; phylum Arthropoda; class Insecta; order Lepidoptera; family Erebidae; genus Tyria; species Tyria jacobaeae. Next base: position 17,708,149 of record OX387209.1, read on the forward strand.
TTATGGTTTTCTGTTACGAGGTTAATGTTATTAAGATTTACAGAGATGTCGGTGTTCTACTTAAACGTACCAGAAGACCCTATAACCGCAGAAATGTCACCATCTATGTCCTCAATCTATTATTATGTATACTAGTTCCGAATCGGATCGGAGGGACCGAATCTTGTGAGATTATAATTAATTCTCACATTATGAACAAGATATCAATTCAACTTTATGCTACCACCTTCTTGTCATTTTAAGGAGAGTCGTCAACTTAAGCTATGTTTTACCCATCATCATCCATGCGACCTCTGATTCCCTTACCGTTCAATTCAATGAAGAATTGCTTTGTCTTACACTTACTTGTCACTTAGAGCCACATAGAGCGGCTATCGACCCATTTCACGCTTTTAAAATGTTTAATGTACCAGTATGGGATTATTAACAATATGTATAAAAACTAAGCAAGTGTATTCTAGATAGCTTAAGTTTAAATATGTTAATAAATAAATAAGGGTCAGAATATGCATATAGATCCCCCATTTTTGAAGTTAAATTTTTTAGCGAATTCCATTTTTTCTTAATTATAAGATCGATCTCCTTCTGCACTAGCGCGATAGTAGATTCACATTTACTTTGTGTTTTCATAATTACTAATGCAGAATTTGGGGGAACTATCCTTAATGCCTATCATCGAAAGGGTAGTAGGTAGAGTATTTAAATATAGGTAAACAACATAGAAGTACGTGACATATAAAATTACAATGGACTATGCAAAATGGATTATTTAAGTCGTCAATTTTTCAAACCCTTAACATGCCGAGCGTTGGGAATATGATCCTCCCAGACTAATTGGTTCGTTCACAGTTCAATAATTCACAGTCCGGTCTGTAATTTGTATATTTGAATGAGTGTAGCGGGATTTGTGTTCCAAGGGTAGAAGATAATAACTTATTCTGAAATCCCAGCTGATTGAAGGCTAAGCTCGAATGGGTATTAATAACCGAAAGTGTTGCTGATCATTTAATAAGTAACGCAAAATTTGAACAAACATCTAATTGTAGTATTAGCTGTAGTGAGTTTAAATCGACTTATAAACATTAGCAGCCTTTACAAATGGCTTTGATATACGAATCTTTTTCGATGACACTAGGAACTCATGGGATTATGAATATCAATGTCGGTAGTTTTAGATATTGTTTGAATATTGTGTCTATTAATGTTGCGTATTGTTAGTCTTGCATCCACGATATATTTATCTATATTGCTACACATTGGAAGTCTTCAATACCAACCTTGTCCCACTTTCGAACAGACAGACAGAACATACAATTTTGTAAACTAGTCATTAACAAAACTACGGCCTACTGCTCAGAGGTCCTTTTCGAAAGTTAGTAAAACTAGGATATCGGGATTATGTGCAAAATTTCTTTATAAAATGTTATAATGAAAGAACATTTAGTGTTTAATTGGTTGAAAAATACCAACAAATATTCCGTGCAAGCATAAAATCCTTGGCCGATTCCCACATCGGGCTTAATGTTTTAGGGTTTTCCTGATTGAAAATTCTCAGTACGGAGTACGGAGTCCGGATCGTATCGGTGGACGTCAATAGCTTGCCCCTATAAGTAGGATATACCTGCAATTGCGTGTCTCATATTTCTAAGCCTCTTTTGATTATGTACAGTCGTCAATATTTTAAAGTGTATGTATATATTGAACTAAATGAAATGTTTATCTGTTTGTTACGTGCTTAGACTGATGAGCTACAGGTTCAAAATAACAATGACTATCACTTATTAAATTATGAATTAAATCTTCGCATCTTTAATCGAAGATTTCCTTTCATATTTTTATTACTGACTTATATATGCTTATGTTGGTTTAGTAAAACTACGATTTTATGTATGTTCCTGAACGTGTATTGTAGTTTTTATGTTACAATAAGTATAATAGAATTTCCATGCTCTAAGATAAAAATTTCATGTGTTTTGTTGAAGTCCTTTGATTAAATGTCATCGATTACTGGAGTAGAAATTTGTAACTCTGTCTGTTATAATATATACATAGATTTAAAGAGACATACATTGTGTAGCGGGCTTTTCCTAGCTAGAATGAAAGTTGCGCCTGGCTAAGAACGTTTGCTACACAATTCTCAAGTCTCCCCAAATCGTAGACGATCCCTCAATTTTGTTTCTGGGTTGTGTCCCTTAAGCTCGGTCTCCGGAGCCAATAAGAAGGTCACCTATCTTCTTAATTGCAAAATGCCCACGGTTGCAAATTTGCGAGTAGTTGCGAGGAAGAATGCAATTGCGATTCTCGCTCTCCCGATCATGGGCAAGTTGAGGAATACCGCGTCGGTTTTTATTCGGTGAGAGTCTGTCAGACCCCTTCGCTTACCCCCATGGGCGAAGGATGAGGATCAGGATCACATGAGGATCTTCCACACCGTCAACAAAAAAAACCGTCTGATTCTGAAAACCTATTTACCATACTTACATATAATCCCAACTATACCCATGTAGGAGTATTTTTAGTAACTACTTAAGATCTAAAAAATCTGAAATAAATTGATCTCAATTAAAAAGCCTAACCTAAAACGTGAGTAAAGATTACCAACTGTCTTTATCGTGTTGTTTAAATTAATTTATTATAAAACCGGTGCAGTCTCGTAAAACAATCCATAAATAAAAGCAATACTATGAAAGTAATTTATTACTGACGCATATCGAAGTAAAGTACATATTCAACAATATAAAAAAAATGAATGTACATTAAAGGTTTTAAAATATAAAAATCTAGTGCATAATAATTTTTACCATTTACTTACTTATGTCGTAGATACGGTATTTGCATGTCGATATAATCAGGGGGCTGTGTGGGACCATGACATCAATCTCAAGGACACCGCCCACCCCTAATGACACGGTCTCCACCAGCGGTCGACGGACAGAAAACACATCTATTCATTTCACTATCTAGCTCATACATCGTCACTTATCGATTGCCCTCGTTCCAATAACTGTATGATGTCTACTACAAAAACAGTGTGGGAATGTTATATCCTTTTTTAAATATATATATATATAAACTTTAAATGTTTATTATATAAACATTTAAAGTTTAATGGTAACTTGCGGTTATAATGATCAGTTAGTTTAACCCGAAATCCAATGTCTACAACATTACATCAAAACAAAATATAAACTTTTTATTATGCAGTCTGGTAGAAATAAATTTAAAAAAATATTGTAAAGGCACAGTACATTGTCAATACAAATTGTTATTTTTTTCTTTAAAACCAATTTGACCACATTCTGATTTAGAGATCTGAGCTATACTCCACTATATTCCGATTGAGCTATATTCCGATTATAAATCAAAACTGACCGATCATGTCTCTAAATATTTAGAAGAATTTATAATTATTTTACACTTTGCCGTTAGATTGCCGAAAATAAAGATTTATAGATACAACTTGTTTAACCTACCCAACCTTAGATAGTTTATAATAAGACTTATAGAAGCAGTCATAGTAAAAACTGAGCCTGTATCTTTCACTTTTTACTTTCAGTATGCACTTATCTTATCTCGGCACCTGTCAAGTAGGTATATTGTTTATCTTTCATTTAGCCAAAGTTTATTTATAGCCTTCATATTTGATATACATGTGAAACAAATGGTATTATATATTATGGATATTATTTTATAAAATACTGTAAGAACCATTTGTTTTACATGTACATATATTTATAAATATCATCAAGAGTTTAGCCACCATTCTTTTCAATGAAAGGAATGCACCTTAACCGATTTCAACCACTATCAATATTTAGGTCATAAAAGGTCACGCACCAAGCACCCAAACCAAAAATGTCGATAAACCATTATACAGTATGTCACAAGAGATTTTTTTTGTTTAACTAAGAATTTTTGTATGCGCATGACGTATTTATGTCACAGTACGTCATTTATTAATGCAAATTTATTAATTTAACTCAGTGTGTAACTTTGCAATGGGATGTGCGTAAGTATTAAATATTTCTACATTTACATACAATACAAAAATGTGGCACAATTATATATAATATAGAAAACATAGTAACTTCTCACCGTATAATTAATTACACATTATCTATGTTAGCAAACAGGAAAAACGTTCATAAAATTAATTAAGTACCATTTAAATGTATTTCAATGAAAAAATATTGTATTAACCATCGGGTATTTAGCAGTTCACTTCTCTGTTGGTTTAAAGTACGTGGCGAATGAAAATTGTATTGTGGTACGTGTTTTGAGAAATGAACAGTGTTCTCCGACGCTATGTTTACATAACATCCTTTTATAATATCGCGATTGTTTAGGCATTACCAGTGAATTGGATATTCATAACAAGAGGTATCAATAGCGAATGGAATGGTAAACTTGTGGAACTTGGCCAATGTCCGGTGAATCCACTCGGCAAGTTTCTGATACTTGCTCATCTTGCTGTACAAATAATCATTTTACGGAACAATTTATAATATATACTTAGATACATGGATTTATAAACTGTGTTAAAGTGAAGGATCGTGTAAGATTTTTTTTCTATATTAAAAAACCTTAAATACAAGTCAGTGCAGCCCTGTCATGGAACTTTAACGGAAACGAATTGTTTTTTTTTGTGAATTGAACGCGTTCAGTCCCGGATTTCCATTCGCAAACAACAAAAAATGGCGAATACTCTAGCACAGCAATGGTTTTTAAACTTTATTTTAATAGAAGCATAAAAGAGAAATTATCAATATTTTTTTAAACGCACCTTGTTAGTCACCCAAAGTGTGGCCTGGCCTTGGATATAATGTTACTACAAATATACATAAATTGTAGTCACAATAAACCGGATCTAAATATTCAGGTTAAAGTCGCGCTTCGGCGCGTTGTCTCTTCGGCTTGTACAGTTTGAGTACAACTGTAACCACTAACCGTTTGCGCGAGAGCTAAGACAGTATAATTTAACTTACTTTAGTATTTCCGCGGTTTTCCTATATTTTCAAGAGAATTCAAATTATGACCTCGTTAAAAAAGGAAGGGTTTTTGTTTGCATTTCAATATTTTTATTTATTTTTTATTTAAATACTAATAATTCAATATTAACCTTGTCTTATTCTTACCCTTGTCCTAATTTAAATCGTTTGTGTGCAACGTGTTCTCTTCTTCCATTCCACTCTGTCATTTCTCATTTCACTGCTTACTCCCTTTCTACAAACATCCTCTTTCAGGCAGTCCATCCATCTTTTTTTAGTCGTCCCCTACTCTTCATAAAATTAAAAATTACTTCACCACATTTTGTTCATCCTTTCGCATCACACTTCAATACCACGATAACCTATATAGGTATAAGTAAATACCTATAAACAACTTCACCATTAATTACGGTATGGTATGGTGGGTAGGCAGAGACAACAACCTGCATCTTGTTTCTATTCTTTCATACAAATCTGCTTGTTTAGGGTACTTGTGGCCTTTTACCAATATTATGTACATACATATATATGGGTCAAGTTCCATTTTCTTAGGAACGCAAGGAGGTGTCAACTTACAATCAGCATCAAATTGGTATGTTTACGATTCCTAGAATCTCTTAAAAATAAAGCTTCTGTGCCAGTTATTTAAGTCTTAGCCAATATTAATATTTCGCCGGTCATTCAAAACCTATAGGTTACTTACTATTGACTTAGAATCATGAAATTTGGTAAGAAGCAAGGCTTTACAGCACAGGTCATTCTATTACAAACTTATATTTTCGGTTAGAATATTGACAGTGACCTATGTATATCGATTTAATGAAGAGTATTTTAGACGTTCAAAGTATAACTTTGAACCATTGACTGAAACAGTAAGTCTACTTTTCTTTAGGGATCTCTTCAACGCCTTTTTCAGACGCAGCTACGGCATCTTAAGGGTTCATAAAACGAATTCTTTAAGTTTATATTTTATTTTGCTGTTAAATAAAAGTCACAAGGTGCCAGGTCGGTACTGTAAAAAGGATGACTCACTAACTCCGTTCGATAGAAAAATATCCGATAGTCCGTCTAGCGGAGTGAACTGGAATTTTGTCGTGGTGGAGGAGGATCCTGCTTCTTAGGCGATGCTGTGTAACATTTTTATCTTCTAGACTTATTGTTGCGAAATCATCCATTGCGCCGATTGTCTTTTAGTTTCCTGTTCGTAAGAATAAGTCCAGCTTTCATCACTTGTGACGATATCATATACAGCATTCACCTCCGTCATACTTTTCAAGCATTGAGCGGCACCTGTGGTAGAGCCATGCTTAAGCACGAATGGGCCGGCTCGACCGGTGCGATACCACGGCCTCACAAAAAACCGGTTGTGAAGTAACGCTAGCGTTGCATTTCCCCGAATTGAGTGAGGTTTCCGGGGGCCCAATTCCACCTCCCCCCTTTTCTCTCCCATATCTCCTTTCTCCTTTTTTCCATCTCCTCATCCCTCCTCTCTTCTTTCCGCTCCCCCATCCCTCATCACCCTCAAAGGCGGGCAGCGCACTTGCGACTCTTGAGTTACAAGTGTCCATGGACGGCGGTGTCACTTACCATCAGGTGACCCGTCTGTTCGTCTGTCCCCCTATAGTATAAAAAAAAAAAAAAAAAAAAAAAAAAACCAGTCCAAGCTACGGCGTTTTTGATCTTCCGTCAACTTATGAGTTATCCATCTACAACGAAGTACTTGACTCATACCAATGCCTAAAACTGGCCGAATCTGTCACTGTCGTGTATATATCACCCTACCATCAGCTTTTATCATTAGCCGCAAAGGCACTTTTTCTTCAGTAGTCGCTGTAAAACAACGTCCTTTTCGAGAATTGGCACAAATTGGGACTTCGAAATGAAATACTAACCGATGTCTATCGTCATATTGTTGTTTAGTAAGACCGCAACGAAAGTCGTAATAAATCATTGAGAATATTTTTCTTTAATTAAATCCATTTCGATGCCCGACACTCCTTAAATAGCCTCCAATTCTTAGAAACAAATGACATATGAATTCATTACACATCTACAGATTCTCAAAGAGTTCCTAATACGAAGTTTAAATAATTTTTCATCTGATGCTTTTCTTACTGGCCTATTCTAAAAACTTTCAGTGAGACCCACGTATTTCATGAAATATTAGATCATATCATACACATATGGTCAGACAGATATGGTCACACCGGATTATTAAATAATAAACGTTTAACTATATGAAAACCTAAATGATTTCATGATATAGACAAACTTTAGTGGTCATATCATGAATGATCATATGTCATTTTTCTGATTATTATTTGGTTTTATAAGCTAATAGTAATGTGCAACCAACTACTAAAAGTGCGATTAAGTTTTGGAGACCTGAGACAACCAACTTAGGCATCTAAAGTTTTTGTGAAACCTTTAATATGATGGAGACCCAAAATTAATGATATGGCAACACGTAGATTGTTATCTAACCACTATTCCTATTTCATGAAATTGTTGGCCACATCATAATGTGGGCAATTGTATGATCTACTCACGACGTACGTATATGTATATGTAATTACATATGTACGTATGATTTTTCATTGCCACGCCCTCGAGCCTTAACGGCTTGGTTAGGTGTTATTTGAATCGCCTTGACAGTGGGTGTATAAGATTTCGAATTAAGGCCAGCAAAAAAGTGGAAGTTTATAATGCAGTTGGATTTTATATATTTTTATTAGTTTTACTTGTTTCTATTTGAGGCACGGAACCCTAAAAAATAATAGAAATATATAATAAAAATCTGGTCTAGGGGCGCCTCAATGCCTCATTTATTGCAAAACGAAGTTTATTATCTATGTATATCTGTATAAGTACTGTCATGTTAATGTCATACAATGTTAATATGATGCCACAAACAGAGAAACAAAATTTTAAGGGGGATAAAAGTATGGAAGATAAGACAACCTTATGAGTTCAACTATGGTGATATATTGGAATTACATTCAAGACAATTTTTGTTTAAAATTTATTTAAAACATACATGTTTACAAATATATAATAGGTCAGCATAAAAAATAACATTTATCCAGGTCAAAGCTTCCAATTTAATCAAGGCAATAAAACCATAAAAGCTAATCTAATGTTTAATATCTACTATCGAAATCAGAATTTAAAGTTTTCAACTTCATAAGACATTATCATCTTATTTATTATGGTTGGATTCCAAAGAACTGAGATTGTTTATTTTCTACCTAATAAATAAATATTGTTTTTTTTTTCTTATATTTTAATCATAAGGTTATTATACAAGTTTTATTACTTATTATCGAAACTAACATTATTTGAAACATTTCGTTTAAGTGAAGTTACAATAGTAAAATATGTATTCTTAGACTTTTGTAGCTAACTGTACCTACCAGTTAGCATACAACGAGATCTGTAATGTTATTTAGAGAAATATCATAGTCCAATCATTCAGACTTACCGACAACTACTTAAATACATCGCTGACCATTTTTCTCTCACGCCTCACGGCTATGAATAGTTTTTTGACAAAAATGAAACTAGAGGACGCATCCATTGTTACAGTACTCAACAATAAACAATGATGACATGTTAACCTATGCAGCCTGAAAATAAAAAATTAAAAATCAGTTTTAAAGTTACTCTGGCCATCAAAATGAATTTGTTTCCTGGGTTTTCCGAACGAGAAATGACTTTTAGGGAGCACAATGAGGACGTAGTGACGAAAATTTAAAGGTTATTTTGAGTGACAATTGACAAAACAAATATGTATATAAAGTGAACGTTAGTGGGATGGCCGTTAGGAGTCGACCGCCAAGAACATACTGTAATCAAATCTGTGATGACCTGAAAATAGGGCAGGTACTTAAAATCATCAGGCTTGTATGAAAGGTTTAAGTATAATGACAGGTTAGGAAGCTCGTGAGGTATGTAAGGGTCGAAGTAAGCAAGCTGGCTGTTGTCTTGGTTTAATGGAAAAAGCCGTGAGTTTACGTATGTTTTCCGCAACATAGATAGGTTTTTTTATTATTGCTATAAATAAATGTTCAAACTGTACAATAAATTTATTTATACACCAAACTTGCATGTATATGTAGTTATTACCTTATGTTTGTGTACTAATAAAATTGTTTATAAATCTCTTTATTATTACCCGACTGCGCAAGGAGGGTTATGTATTTCGAGTGTATGTATTTAGGAGGGTTATGTATTTCGAGTGTATGTATGATGTAAATTTGCTACGGCCTAGAGCCTAAACAGCTTCATGGATTTCGACATGCGAGGTATCATTTCAATCTTCTTAATAGTAGTGTAATTTAGAGATAAAGTTAGAAAAAAAGAAAGGAAGTTAATAATGAGGTCAGGTGTTATATTTTTCAACTATTTTACTTGTTTAAACATACTCTATACTCGGTTCTTATATTACAGGGTATTACGAATTTGTCGTTAATAAATGCAGTTGAACTTTTCATGTGTTCATTGAACCAATCGAAACTTACAGTTTTTAAGGTATACTGCCTAATATGTATAATTATATGTTTAAAATTAATTAGTACTGGTACCGTTTCATCAAATAATAAATTACATTTATTTAATCTCCTATTCCTCTTCCTCGTTACGATGAAGAGAGAAAAGGTGTACCTATGTGCATCCATCAGTGTTAAAATCTAGGATTCAAATTTGTGACTTTCTAATGTACCTTATTCGCTGGTTTTAAAAGCAACCACAAAATCAAATCGAAATCTACAGGTACCCCTTTGATACCCCTTTAATTTTATAACTGCTGGCTGCTGGCAGGCTTACCCTTGCGTACTGCGTCCAATGCTCTTGGAAGTCGATTATCGTTGAAAGTGTAGTATATCGCCTAAGCCTTTATATTTTTTTTTACCCGACTACGCCAAGAGGATTATGATTGTCGAGTTTGTATGGTGTTTCTTTATCACTAGACTCCTTTATCGCCCTAGAGTCTAGACTAATTCTTAATCTCTCAAGAATCACATGCAAAAGAAATATCTAAATATTATAACCACACAATGTTATAGTTATGACACATCTAATATATTTGAAACGAATTAAATGTTATTAATATATAAAAATATTGTTATTTTTATGTGTAGCTATTAAATAAACGTCAGACGTGTTTACAAAACTTCGTAATTTGCGTCATCAAAAATAAAATAATCGTTTTCAACATACTCGCAAACACAGGAAACCAGTCTTATCGATAATAATGATAAACGTATTATTCATATATTTTTAGTAATTTGTTCTGTTACGTCGCGTTGAAAACACAATTAATGAATAAAGCGGGACTGTTAAATATACCTTACAAACAAAACCTCTCCTAATTCCAAAATTTGATCAAATTCGATGAGCTGTTTTTGAGATACGCGGAACAATGTATGGTATAAGAATGGTTTTTTTAAAGATAGATATGTAATAAAATTATGTTATAATTAATAGCTTAAAGAGTGATTCTTAAACGTGACTGGATAGGTCAAGTGCAATTAAGTACAAGTGAATTGTTATAGAATTAAACACGGTTGTATAATGAAATAGTTTTTCTATATACATACATAACGTTAAATAATATAGTACAAGTAATTTCTTTCTTTATTTCCCCCTACGGGTTACCACCAGTACCTAGGTAACACGTTATAGGAAACAAACACATTTATTTTATCATTTATATTAGGAGTATACAGGATTATATGTTGGACAAACTGCCCTATTGAGGTGTTGATTTTCAATAATTACAGCAGAATGAGAGGAATAAACTAATGACCTCCTCCTCTGTAAATATGTGAATTCTTTTAATAAACTTCCAAACCATTTTTCAGAAAATTTAATAATAATAATAACTTTAAGCCTTGTGTAACCATTTTTCGTTCGGTTCAATTTCAAATAGGGGCATACTGCAGTACTATTAAACATTAATGACTTTACACTCCAAAAATTCTATAACCACAGAATACATTATAGTTCTTCACTATAACTCATCCTTCATTAAACATACTAACATTTGCCTGACATTAGTAGTAATACATACAAAAAAAAATCGAGCGTGCGATACTCAATTATCATTAGAGCGTCACCTTCCTCCTCTTGCAATTATGCTACAGGCCTGGTGTCAGGTTCACTTTATAATATCATCTTATTAAAATGAAAACTTAAAATACAATTTGACTAGCCTGTTGGCCTATGGTTAGTGATCTTGACTGCTGAGCCAGAGGTCGGGTTCGATTTCTACAGGCTTTCTGGGATCAGCATGAATGGGCTATCCTTCTTTCCAATACCCTTTTCAGGATATTTTAGTGATGATTCCTGAGGGAATCTCTTCCTTTGTTCTTAACCGAACCTCGTTGCAGCAGCTATTGGACAGTTTATCCTGAACCATACATTACATTAATATGTCTTGACGGCCGTGGAAACCTATTCTACTTCCATTTAAATTATATTTTGGTGGGAAATATGGGGTTGGTTAAGCTTATTTGCATCTTAGATTAGTTTGTCTTTTCCAGTTATACATATATTAATATCGCATTTATTCCAATAAGTATTTCGATAGTAAAGAATATTACACGTTAAATAAAAGTGGCAATCTGATGTAAAAATTAATATATGCAAATGAAATAACTATTATTTATACATAAGTGCAAATATGACCCTGTGTCATTAATGCTCTAATCAGCAGTGAACGTATGTTCCTGATCTTTATCATCTTTGACATTGGTAATGATTTTTTAACACTTATGACATCCGTTTTTTATTTAACTATGTATAACGATTTTTCCTATATGAGCACTAATAATTATAAAATGATTATTTATGTTTAACTTTGTAAGTATAAAACGAATTTACCAAAAAAGCACATACGCATTTTCCTTGTTGGTAAGCGGTGTCGGTATGCGGTTGGCAACACCTTGGATTCATATACTTCTTCAAACAGGAATAGGATATAAGTGTTTCCCCAGTCGAGTGTCTTCAATTATTCATAAAGATATGGAGCCTTACTTCTTCACAAGTATAGGATTTATAATGTTCACTTATGCATTAAGTTCCCAATAATAATAACACATAATAATATAAAATTAAACATGTATCTATTACTTATAGTAAAGAATACACAATATTTTGTAAATAGCGTCTTTAACGTAATTCAATTAAACACGCCACAGTGTGACAATATTGTTTCTGTTTCAAGGCAACACAAACATTCCTTTATATTTTACTCACCTGTCGTTTTTAGATCTGTGTTTTCGTATGTCTATCGTTTGATATTGTTTATTCTAACCATCAACCCCTGCTTGCATTACTTTGAACATTTAAACTGCTTCTGAATAAATAAGTTGGGTCAACGCGTATGTAACGGGTGCAGCACTTAATACAATTTAAAATACAAACGAGAACGTTACCGTTAGCAACTCGCTAATGGTGCTAATGTACTAATGTTTTCCGTAAATAAGCACATGCGTAAAAGACGTTGACATCTCGAATGCTTTCACAACTTACCGAAGTTTTGCCTTATTCAAATTCAGAATAATAACTTACGATTAAAATGGTCTAAGGGATGTATGTTTATATTCTGCCAATTTCTTAGAACAGTACCTGCAATCGAATAAAATTTTGTTTTGATGAGCATCAAAATGAGACTCCTCATTTTGATTACGCGTTATTTTCGCTTTGAAAAGAAATAAACGAGCGACCTTCAATAATAAAACACTTGTCTTTTACAACGATGTGCGATTAATGCCTTTGAAAGATATCTATATGTAGTAACGTTTATCGCGTACGCTTGTTTACATATTTTCAAAGTAAGTATATTTATTTGATATGTAAGCGTTTAATTACCTCTGGGTATTGATAAGGACATGTTAAGTGTCGACTATGAATAGTATATTGCGACGAGAATTCAGTAGGTAAATAAGTATTTCTGATTGAACAGTTCATAATGTTTTATTCGGCGTGTAATTTTCCAACTGCATTCCTAGTTGTTTAGTAAGTAGTATCGTGTAACTTGGTATTTATTACATAATAATGTTAGTGCATATTGTTTTGCACTTGTCCTAATATAGCGAGGGATATTAAATTATATGTTTTTGCGGATTACGGTATGCTGTATAGTTTAAACAATTATTTTTTTCCTTGGGCAACTCCTCATGGACTATCCTCCGCCGGTATCATCAGCGGAGTTGTGTGCCGAACTTGACCGGCTAAAACCACCACGGTGTTTCTTCCTCGAGTTTACATATTTATATATGTATGGAGAAACTAAACGACTTGATGGATTTCGACATACGAGTGTCATATGAATCGTCTTAATAGTTGGTATAATTTAATGTACTATTAGTAATATTACTTGTTACATTAGGAGTGGCTTAACGGCAGTAGAGCCTACTCCTTTAGGTTTACAGGCGTGAGCGTATGTATGTATGTATGTATGTATGTATGTATGTATACGAGGTGCGGTAAATTCTGTAAATACTGGATTGCCTAAACAATTACGCTATCTAGAAACTTGTCTGTCTCACTCTACTCTACTGGCATTGTAAATCTGTAAATTTGTCATTGCTCTTATCCTCGGGAATTTAGGTACCTGAAAATAATATTATATTTACTGTAATTTATAAATGCTCAAGTATTACTTTGCTGCATAGTTGTAATTTTAATCGATTATAAATAACTGTACATTTGTACATGTACAAACATAACGATATTGCTTTTTTTTAAGTAGTCATTAGATATCGTATTTATCATGAAATCTTTATGTATGTTAAACTATCTATACTGAAATCTTTTAAATTAATTCAATGCTTTTTTATCGCCGCCATACTTTATAGGCATGTGAACATAGGGTCTTTTTTATCTTTAAATAAGTACCCACGCTATTTTTTTTTTCTTTATGCGTAGAAAAAACCTACTACAGGTACCCATACAAAATCCAAGAATCATGTTAAATGTGCAGTGCCGAGATACGAAAGCGTTTATAGGGCACCTTTATTATAAAGGGGTAGTCTAAAACTGTTTGTGCGGTTAATGTTAGGAATGTTGTGCTTATCTTGAAATAATGTTTACAAGAGATGGCAAACATGATAGAGATATCGAGAGAGAAGAGTCCAAGCCTAGCCCATTCTATGAGAAGAGGGTAAGCAACTGCATCGGCACAAGATATTACCCCCTTAACTAGAATATTTCAATTTTCTTGTTTTTCATAGTTATCGTAATCGCCGTCCTGTTCTTGGGTATGTCTTTATATTTATTGAAGTTCCTAACGATATTAAAAGAATGGAAATTAAGGATCCCAATACAAAAGCACTTATTTTATTTTCGTTAAGATATGTTTAAAAATGCTGTTACAAATAACACAAGGTATTTGATTTGATGTAATGTTGAAAGATCTTTTGAATGTATAGTATTTACGGTTTATTTATGCTACCATCAATAATTACGAAATTCCTCAGATAGTCTTAACAGTTTGTGTAAATTGCTCGTTGGTATGCTACCGATACAAGACTTGTACTTGTTTGATAATTAACTGAAACGAAATTTCACAGACATGCCCAATATTCATTTATGTAAATATAGAATGACGAAAAATATCTATATACAGCATGTTTTAATTTTTCCTGATTTTTTTAAGGCTTGAATGACGGACTGAATTAATATAAATTCGTAGTTATTTAAAATAATTGCATTACACATCACATTACATTCATACGAGACCTTAAATAGAAGTTAATAGAACTCACAACCATTACCTTTTTAAATCCTTATATCGACATGCTGAATTATACGTAATTATCTACGTGCATAAAAGTATTGATAATGAAAATAATAAAATGATATGGCTAAAAATATGAAAGAAATCCAATATGAAAAGGCAAAAAAGGACTATTGCGCCGTGTAACATGTGCCTACATGTACTTGTCACTAATTGTTGTATAAAATTACATGCCTAATCAATATTAAGAGATAAATAATATACACAAAGTGTAACAGCTTGTTAACTGGCACTCTATAAGTAGCTTTACGAATAACTAGTTACTTGATAACACTATCTGTTCAATTAGTGTGCCAACAGCTCTATCTGGCTTATTATTAACGGTACCTACTAATGAACACCATTATTTGTTGTAAGTACAGTCGACTACAAAAAACCTAAGTTCACAAAATTGGACCATTTATCTCATTATTTTACATGTCGCGTAATTTTTTAATTTATAATTCTATTTTCTAAATAATTAAATATTGCTAACAAATGAAGAAACGTTTTGTTTACACACATCAGATATAACAAGTACCTAGTTAAAATATATTATTTTGTTTGCTGCCTGTTTTCTACGATTAATAGATTATAAGTACCAGGTATTGTTTTAAACATTCATTCACAGAACAATCGTTTCAGAGTGCCTACGTTAATTAGTTTCCGATTTCGTTTGTGTTTTAATTAGTTGCGTGCGAGTTTAATAAACGTCGATTTTACGCAGAGCTTGGTACTGCTAGTTTCAGTAGTTTGGTAGCTTCAGTTCGAGCATGTGAAGAAAGATGTACAGTACACATTTACTATACACGACGAATTTAAGAGAAAAACGTGATTTTATATTGCAATGTTGAATTTTATTTGTTGCTGTACGTTTTAATTTGAAAATGTCTATGGGTTTTATAGCTTAGATAGTTGAATTTTTACGAGTTAGTTTTCCACCGATCCATTCCCCTTCAATCAAGCATGTCAATTAGCAAGTGCATGAGGGCTTAGCGTAATAATAATAGTTTAATAAATCCTTGTTATTCAGGGCACATACGGACTAATTTATAAACATGAAGTCATAGTAGAGTAATATATTTTTGTTACATTTATTAATTACAACATTAAACATTTGAATTTTTCATGTAATAATGTGTACGATTTATTCCAATTTAAAATGAATGTTCCACTTTGGTCTTAGATCGCAGTGGGCCGCAGCACTCGGGACCATACAATCGATGTGGATCTTAGTCTGGAGGGCCCGGCAGCAAAGGTGTCTAGAAAGCAGGCAACCATTAGGCTAAGAAATAGTGGAGATTTCTTTATGTCATCTGAGGGCAAAAGACCTATATTCGTAGATGGGAGACCTGTGCTTCAGGGCAACAAAGTGAAAATCAATCACAACAGTATCATTGAGGTAAATATTTCAGGTATCGTCAGCCTATAATACTACGTATTATTGCTATTATTCGAAAAAAAGTCAGTTTTAAAACCTTTCCTAATTATGGTTAAACTTGAAAAATTTTATTTTATAAAATTTAAACAATCCAAGTACAATGTTGTACTAATTGTTGTATTAAATCTTATGGCGTTAACCAATGTTTCTAAATGACATTGACATATTTACTATTCTATAAAAAAAAGCTGGATGGCTTTCATGTAGTAATGTTTATTGATATCAATATTGTTTTAATAATGTAATGTTTTTATTTAATACAGATCGCCGGACTTCGCTTCATATTCATGGTGAATCACGACCTAATAAGCGCCATACGACAAGAAGCTGTGAAAGTGAACATACCTGTATAAATAATATTGATTAAATAATAAACATATTACTGAGAACACATTTATTTGGTCATTTATAGAACAATTTTCAAAACTAGTTACCACTCGAAAATTTTATACATAATTACTTCCCATTAATTAACAATAAAATTGTATTGTGTCACACTTTATACACTCAATTTTAGAGCAAGTGTGTCCAATATTATGTCTATCACCATACATTATCACGTGCGTTACTGGCATATGAAGATATGCATTAATATTTAATCGAAAAAACAAATATCTATTATTTAATAACTAATCCATAACCCTTAACTAAATAATTTAACCACAATAGAATATGATACTATTAACTTATAACAATGGCCAACAAGTGCATGAAAACTAAAACAACAATCCACTCAATAGTGCGTAACAAACATTCAAGTATCGAAATGACAATGCGAGTTAAACTGTATGGATAAATAAACGAAGTAATCAGTCATTGAGAAGTAGCAAGTAGCGGGCTAAACGCTAGGCACGACAGCCACTGTGTCCTAGCCCTCGCTCCAATCATTACAAACACGTGGCTCTAGGATATCTTTATATTGGTAAATATACAGCCTCGACATCAGAAAGTTCTTGCCCAAACATCTTCACTGGACAGGAAATTAATTTACTTCTTAACTATACCTTTGTACATTTATTATCCATAAAACTTAAAATTATCACTTAAATTAAAGTTACTCGTAAAATTATGATTTATAAATAAACATTTTCTACTGATCAATCGCAATTCATAACGCGTATTTTAAATATTTAAAATTAACTTTTACCTTAAAATATTTATCTACGAAGGCAATATTTTGCAAATACATGTATGCACAGGACTTAAAAGCACGTATTTGGTATATTATTTGAACACCCTGTACATGATATCAAAATAGTGTATTTAATAATAAAATATATTTATAGGCACAATAAGGCAAAATATGAAAAGGTAAGTGCCTTGTTTATGAGATCAACAGATATTTTCGAAATGTTTATCGAATGGCCAAAAATGTATGAAGATATAACAGTAAACCTACATGTAATATTTAGTTCATATTATATTATAATATCAGAATGACGGTTAAAGGCACTGACGATGCATATATATATATATATCCATGTGTCTTACAACATGGTACCATACAGGTAGTTAAAAAAAACTAACAAATTAGGTACGTATATGAAAATATACCAGACATACATACACTCTGGCTGTGATATAAAGATAATCTAAATTGGGTATATTCATTATTCTGTGACAACCTGGGGCCCTGCCAGGGCTATCGGTAGAGGCACGTTGCCGAGTAGAGTACACATTCGAAGTGGGCACCTACGTACACACTTTCTCAACATCTATTATTTCTGAGTATTGGCTTTGGTTATTTCACGCTTTAATTTTATTACCTACCTACACACTATGTTGTTTTACTGCAACATCATTACAAACACAATTATTGAATGATATTGAACGAAAACATTTTTACAAAATACACGTTAAGATTATATTGTATTAATAATAATTAGTGTGCATATTTGTACTTCATCTACACAATAGCTTTATACACACATGTCACAGTCAAACCAATATACATAGATATGATTATAACCATGTGCTTACAATTAATGTGAGCAAGATTGTTGACCGTACCTACGGTATCGGTCTTACTAACACTAGCATAACAAATATCTGTCAAACTACACAAAAGTGATTATAGCTGCCTACATGAATATCGCAGTGCAATTGCACACGACTTTACATCTTCTATTGTCGTCTTTTGCGAATTGCATTTCAGACAGAAGTTGTAAAGACGATGCACCTCCACACATCCTTATATTTACTGCAATTCTCTTTCAAGCACCGGAACACGCAAGATACAACAAGTATCCCATCTTTGGCGACGGAAGACAAAAGGAGTATTACCACAAATTATTATATGACATTGAAGTGATAATAAAACTCTGAAACACTATACACGAAAATATGTTATACAATATCATCCACGCTTCTGTATTTTACAAAAATAATATTAGACATATTTTTAAAAACTTTCTTTAAGTTATTATTATTTACAATAATTGAGACATAGCTTAACATATAATAAATCCGCCGCCAAAATATAAAAAAAATCTATATAGTCGTCAACATTAACATATATAAACAATAGAAATTTAATCTAATTAAAAACATTATAAATATCAGTATTACTTGAAAATAACAATAATAACAAGATAATACTTACAAATTATGGCTACCTAAAATATTAAATTTGCAATATTTTGGAATAAATAATAATTAAAATAAAACTTATGAAAATGGAATGACAGCAGGTAAAACGATATAAACTTTGAAGAATATTAACAAAATACAATTCAGATCAAGTTGCACTACTGGACATTGTGTAGGTATTAATGTCTTTTATATTGCCCATATCACACTTAGTACACAATTTGGCTTCATAATACAAACTACAAAATAACTAACTTGGGTAACTACTATAATAAAAACTAAAATGGAATCGTCGGAATGCTAATACGATACTTGTCTTAGGGTGGGATCTAGTAACACGATAGCCAATGTGGCTCGTAAACTTTATAAATAAGTCCAATAACACGAAACAATCTACTTCAGTAGCTATGTTTCAGCCTTATAGTGTATTTGAGTCCTGCAGATGGACAATCTGATAACGGTGGTGATATCACAAATTTAGTGGCACTGTGTACAGACTTATATTTGTGAAACTTTTCTGCTAAAACATAGGTCCGTTTCCTGTGGCTGTATACAGCTTTCGTCTTCTTTTTGATAGCCATTTTATCAATGAAATGGTTTTTTTCTATAAACACCCATGGTTGCCACTTTCTACCGGTCAAGTCTGGGTTAAATTCATTTTTATTTGAAGTACTAGCATAATGAGAACCATTCTCATTTTTCTTAATTACTACCTTAGGAATAGATTTCTTTGACTTTTTGGTCTTTTCTTTATGCATTTTAAACTGTATTTCATCTATACTTTTAAGAACATCTTCAAATTTAGGTTTTGGTTTCATAGAAATTTTAGGAACTGAAATACTTTGTTTACAAACCTTTGGTTCATCTTTGGATTTTTTTAATTGTTTTAGTTTTATAAGACTATGTTGAGGTAAGGAAAGCTTAACTTTAAGGTCGCGTATAGATTCTTTTAATGGGGGAATGTATTTTTGAGCTGCCTTTGTTAATAAAGGACGATGTGTTGGAAAATTTGCATGAGACTGGACATAACCTTTATCTTCAGTAAATTTACAACTTGGACTTTTGTTATCTCTAGTAGTTTTATTAATTTGTGATATTCTAGAGCCTTTATAGTTCGTAATTTTTAATAAAATTGCAGAGTTTTTTTCTTCAGATGTTGTTGATGATACTTCTGGAGAACTAGAAGATATATATCTATCATCGTTTTCTTTGTATGTGAAAACATTATCAATACTAGATTCGCACGAATGTACAGTATCATCTTGAGTTTTATTAAAATCGTTAAGAGTTTCGTTTTCTTCATCAATTTTAAGGATATCAGAATCTACAACATCTACAGCATTATCAATATTTTCTATGTGAGACTTGGTTTTATAATCCATATTTTCTTTGTTATGTACTATTTGTCTATCGTTAATAATTTCCGGGGAAAAGATAGGTCCACTGTATGCAGGCAAGTAAGGTGTTTGCTCTTGATCGGTAGATTCTGACAGAATTTTTTCTAATGAGTCGTTGTCGTAATATTCCTCTGACATAAGGCTTTCTCTTTGAATCAATGTTTTATTAACATCCATTTGTGGAGTATTATAAAGCGTCTCCACAAATTGAGCATCGTCATTACACATTTTATCACCGTAGATGTATTTCACTTTATCAGTATGTTCAGTACTGCTAAAAACTCCTGATTCATCATTGTCTGAGAATATGTCATCGTCTTTAGGGGATGGTGGCCCACTGATTTCAATATCTTCAGCAATGTCGTCAGTGATAACAGTTTCAACACACGCCACATCTTCCACCCATGATTCTTCAAGCTTTCCGTCATCACCTTCCAACACATAAGAATCTGAATATTCACAATGATTTTCTTCTCGTTCAGAAGTAGATAGTATTTCTGGTATTATGTCAGCGTTTTCATCGTCTTTCATACAATCATTTTGTACTTCAGCCAGACATTCTTCTGACAATTCTGTATAGCATATTTTTTCCTGTTCATCATTCTCTTCTTCTGATATAATGCAACTGTTATCTATCAATATACAAAAAGATACATTTTCTTCGTTATAAATAGAAGAGATGGAATTACGTCTGTTACTTTGTATTATGTTACATAAATTTTGAGCTAGAACATCGTTAGCTACACTGTTCATTTTTCTGCGCTTAAATGGCCATATAAAGTGAACTCTCTCCTCATTTTCTGGTTGTGAAGATTCATTACTATTATAAATGTTAAGCGCAGAATCTGATAGCGATCTTTTAAGGGGTTGGCGATTTTTATTTAAAAAGATATGTTCAGCACTTTGAAGTTTAGAACAAGAAAGTTTATTATTTTTCTTAGTGGTAGACTGTTCTACTTTTATATTATTGCAATTGGATTGTTCATCTAGTTGATCAAGCGCTTCGGAGTCGCCGTCTTCTGGTCTATCATACACTTTAGATACTTCATCAACGCAGTTTAGCTGCTGTTCTTCAGATCGTTCACATGGTTCCAAGATAATATTCTTGCATCCAGGTTCTTCATAACAATGGCTAAGAACTTCATTGCTACAGATCGATGGGTTAACGGTTTGCTGATGTACTGTATCACTCCTATTAGTTTTCCTGTCCTGATGCTCTGACATTTCGTGATTCCAGTTAGGTTGTACCTCCCATTCTTTAGGTGCTTCCTTGTTACGTATGTCTAGTTTATCCCGAAAAGATACATCTTCGTCACAATCAGAAGGTTCATCCATATACTTAATATTTTTTTGTAATTGGTCCGGTATTTCATCAATTGTTTTATTTTTTTTCTCCAATTGCTCAGTTTTTACTTCATCACCATCGTTGACACTACCTTGTTCAGTTATTTCGACATTTAAATTAGATTGTTTATCCAGTAGTTCATGAATTTCTAAAGGCGAAGAAAGTAGAATTCGGTCCACATTAGAACATGTACCTAATTTGTCACTATTATCTATGTTTATTGGCGATGTGCATGTATCATCAATGCCACAACTATTCTTATCTATACAATCTTCGGGGGATTTTGACTCTTCTTGATTCAAAAGAGTTTCTGTTTTGTTCTCTATACAATCTATACAATCTTCGGGAGATTTTGACTCTTCTTGATTCAAAAGAGGTTCTGTTTTGTAAGAAATACCAGATTTTGTGATATTTATATCCTCGCTATTGTCACATTTATTTTGATGTACTTCATACTCATGCCGTTTGTCAGTTACTGATGTATCATCAGAATTTACCACTTCACTTGTAAGATTAACCCGTGATTTAGAATTTTCTGAATTATAATTTCTATGTTGAGCAATACTCTCATTACCCTTACCAATGTCATCTAAAACTCTTACTTGATCCATATCTGCTTCTGATAATGGAAAAGTACTATGTACTTGATTGACGAAATGTATAATTGTATTACAGGTACTTCCTTCACGGAACATAATTAACTTTTGAATCGTAGGTGAATACATTTCTTTAGCACCGTAAGATAAATATCTTATGTTTCGATGAACCTCTTCTACATTTAATTTAAATGTGCATTTATTTGTTACATTTATTTCAGTGTTTCTAGCTATCGAATCTTCACATGATGTATTCAAAGCAGTTTTCACATCATCTAACATTTCTTTAAGTAAGTATTCTGTCCCGCCTTCCATTTTATTTAACTCGGAATTTTTATCATTAAATGTTTCGTTAAGAGATGGCATGTCAGTCAAATTAGAACCAGTATCTGATCGTCTAGGGTCTGATTGATAAGTATCGTTAGATGATAGATTTAAATTAGAAACAGTTTTCTCCTCCATAGCTATTGATGAAATTGGGCTATCCATATCTGTATCCGTGAGAGTTGTCATATTAAAATTACAGTCTTTAGCTCCTTCGGTGGTCTCTAATCGATCGTCTTCTTTACTAATAACAATTTGATTTGGAGACGGTATATTAAAATTTGAAAAAAAGTTTCGTTCAACACTCTCTGTAGGGCCGCTAGTTTCTCTTTCGGTTTTCTCTAAGAAGACAGTATTCACATTATATATATTACTTGAAGAGTTATCAATATCAGAAATAACTTCTTGTTTAGCCGTCTGTGATATGTAATGTCTTCTACTACTCTGTTCGACTACACTATTTGTGGACGATAAGTCAAAATTAGAATGAGGTTCTTCAATGGTTTCTGAATGGTAATTATCTGCACTACTACTACTACTGAGCGACGGTAAATCAAAATTTGAAGTTATATTTTCATCGGTGACCTCTAATTTTAAGATATTATTAGTTTCTATTTCCGCTTTGGCCAAATCCAAATGTTTAGTATCAGAGTTTGTAGTCCTAGAAAATTCACAGAGGCTATTAAAGTCCTTTGCGTCCTCAATCTTTGCGTCTGATTCTTCATTCGTGCTTTCTGTATTTATTATTTTAGGGTCTTTTGAGTAAGTAACAAAGTTACCTGGAGCGTGATCATTATGATTCTTTAGGTCTTCTATTTCGAACGTTGTAGCTGGAGTCTCACTATTCCCTAAATGTGTTATTGAATTTTCAATGTTTTTATCGATATCCATCAAATAATCTCCATTGTTACTATCAGTTGTACGTAAAAGATCAACAGGTGGTGTGTCGAAGTCTATGGGTAACAGTGTATTGCTATTATCGACATTCGTGTCTTTTACACATGTCACAGGTGACAAGTAGTCTTCCTTCGCCTTGTTAACACTAGGCACAGATGATACGTATTCATTATTTGAAAAAGTCTCTTCAAGTAGTGAGTCCTCTATTAAATTTGTCCCTCGTACAGTTTGTGTCTTGCTATATATTTCCGAATCATGAATATTTTCGTCGACTTTATCATGATTACCGCAGTCATTATGATTATTTTGCTGACTGCTAGAATAATTAGATATTTTACTTAAAGGTTCGTCAAGTTTTGAATTAGTTGTTTCAGCGTTATTATGTAATAAGGTTTCAGTTTCTTTTTCGATGTTTACATCCATGCATTCACCATCTTCATTGCAGATGTTTTTCAGACTGAAGTCGATGGCGATGCCAATAGATGATTGTTTTTCTATATTTGTATCATGCTGTTTATTAAAATATGAAATATTATTTGCATTATCTGCTATGTTTCCTTGAGAGGTTAAATTAATTGGTGCTTGTTGAATGTCATTCACTTGTTTTTTAACTGGATTAGGAGACAGTATAGATTGCTCTTCATAATTCTTAATATTCTCTGGATTTTTAATAATGACACTGTCAGTTCTCACAGCTTGTATGTTTTCTTTAGGGATTGACGAAAGTGGCCTAGTTTTACGATACTTACTTAATTTCAAAAATTCTTTTTCAGAATCAGCTACACAAGGAGATTTTAGATTATCTTTTCTTTGACTATCTGGCTCCATTACGTCTAATGTAGGTAAATCCTTGGGAGAAGTTGCCAAACAAATAGAATCTCTTTTATTTGCATTAATAAACTGTTGGTTAACTTCAGGGAAGTTTAACTCAATATCATTATCAAGTCTAGGCAAAGATGCTAAACATAAACCGGAGTTACTCTCTAAATCTTGTAAGCTGTAACTATTTTTGATTGTGTCTATGTTACTATTGGTCGAAAATTTAGTATTGACCATTTTACAACTCGGAATTCTTATTTCTTCATTGGTAATTCTACGATCATTTCTTTTCATTATATTACAGTCAATGTTTTCATCCACACCATTAAGCCTTGGGGATTTCAGCATTACTGGATTTGGTACTTTCTCTATAACTCTCTCTGATAAAATATTTTGAATTGGAGTAGCAACTTCAACATTAAGCATTTTAGGACTGCATGGCTTTATTTCAAAATTACAACCTACTTCTTTATGAATAACAGATTGGCTAATCTTAGCTTCAACATCTAATGGTGACAGAGGCCTAGTGGGTAATGCACAAGTACCCTTACTAAGAGGGGCTATCTTTGATACCATCTGAAAATCTTTAGGTGTCTTATAATTAGTTATGTTAGAAGATTCAATAGCTTCTTCAAACTGATTCAGTAGCTCTATGTGGTTGTAACCTTTGATATTTTCTGGCAACTTAGAAACTTTTTGAATATGTTCATATTTACCCAGTTCCTCACTTGGGACATTGACCAAACCGAGAACATAAAGTTGTTCCTGGTTTGCTTGACTAATAACTTCATGAGTCTTAGTAAAGTTACCATCACACTTAGGCCCAGTCTGAATAATACCTTTAGGAGTATTTTCCTCTGTTTCTTCATCACCCTCATTCCACATTTGTAGAAATTGTCTGACATCTATATTTTTTTTTTCTTTAGAACTGTTAGTGGTGGTTAATTCTGATTTTGAAATCATAGTTGAAGTCCTAATTATTGGTCCAAACCTACTGTCATAATATCTCCTCATGTATTCATTTGGCATTCTGTTCATAGTGGAGTCTATACTGCGAACACTTGCAGTTGATGATTGGCTTACATAGCCACAGTCTTCTTGTGGTGTTCCTAGAGTCTGTGAGGTATCATTGCTAGCACTAGAGTCAGTAGGTGAAATAGCTAATGCAGTAGGTGAAAATACTGGTAGGTGTCTAGCCATGGGGTTGTGCATATTAATGTTAGGATCAAAACTTCTTAAATGAGCCTGTATGTATTCATAGTTTTTAATTGGTTGATTGTCCTTTTTATAGTATTGGTTTGGTGGAATGTTATGCATATTTAGTGATTGATAGTTAGGCATAATTACTTGATTTTTCATAGGGTGCATTCTACCCATTTCATTGACAACATAACTTTCCGATTGAGGGTAAATTTTAGGTCGACCATTCTCATATTCAATGTACCCCTTAGCATTTTCATAAGGTATTTTATTAGGACCAATTGTTTTTATATGTCCATCAGGTGGATATGAATGTATTTTATTCTGAGGACAGCTACCAACAACTGGACCAAAATTTGGATGGATTAATTGATTACTGTAAGGTAAATTATAGGTACCTTGTTGATTTCTTTGATAACCATCAACAACAGATTCAGAAACTCTATCCACATACTTAATTGGGGGATATGGGGGATAAGGATGGGGTGGCACAGGTTTTTGTAATTCATATTTGTGAGATGGGAATGTAGGTTGAGGATGGAATGAATTTGCATAATTACTAACATAATCATACCTTTGCTGTGGAAATCTTTCCTTGACGGTTGGATAAGGCTTAAACCGTATATTTCCTTCTTGATGATAGAAAGGATCAGCATAAACATATCCTGATTCTTCAGGACCTGTTCTATTAGGACGAGGCACAACTGGTCGAGGCCCAGCACAGCTTGAATAATCTTGATATTGATATAGATCTGGAGCACCATATGTCCTTGAGGGGCGCACATTGACACTGGGCCAACCATGAGGAGCAGTTCTTGAAACATTTGGGTTCACATGAGGCAAACACATGTCAGGGTTTCTTACATTTTTTTGTTCACTATTAGGAGGGAAAACTGTATAAGGCACATCACAGAATTTTGCCTCTGAGGGCACATTTATTTTAATATTTTTAGGTAGAACATTGCTTCGTTCTGACATTTGTGTATAGTTGGTGTCATCACAAATTTTCACTGAGTTGTAAGATGGTGGCACCATAATACGCTGCATGTTTTCTTGGAATGTTTGTCTTGGAGATATATTTCGTGATGGGTTTTGAAAGCTGGCTAACTTATGGGGATACTCTGGCGGCCGTCGCGTGTGGTAAGAGTTGTCCATGCAAGGCCATGATTCAGAAGGGCCTTTTTTTGTAAATGATTCGTTGGGACCAGGAGGAGGCACAACTCTATCGGGGCCTATGACGGCGCAAGGCCGTGAGCTCTGTACTTCCACTTTGGGCAATGAGTTAGACCCAATATCTTGATATGATTTACTTCTGTCACAGTGGACTGCGATGCCACCGCTCTGAGAGTACTTGCTGCTGTCATTATTGCGTTCACTCAGAGCAGGTTCGGTTCTTAAATCTTTAGCATCCATGGCCACGGAAACCTGGACACATGTTCTCATGCGGTGTACACATTTTTTAGTTTTGGACTAATGCTAACTTCTTGGAATAACTCAAAATGCAGTGGTTGCAAAAAACCATTTCCATTCTGAAATATAAACAAAATATTAGATACTTACACTGACAACTGTCAAAACAATATGCCACATAGGCCCAGTGTAATTGGGTTTAAAAACCTAAAAAATACACTTTCTAAGAAAAAGATACAATATACCTTGTATATTACCTTTATTTTTACGAAACATCAATATTATTTCCAAGGAAACACCGATTTATTACGTTTTGAAGTCGCCCATGAATTGTAATGTTGCCGTAATATAAAAATAATAATGTTGTAGCTAGACTTTTAATTATCTTATAGTCGAGTAAACGGTAGTTAACTATCCAGTTAAAAAAAGAAATTAAACATTTTAAAGCGTACATAGTTTATCTTAATTATAGTTTTAAACTAGGAAAACTGTTATTATATTCTCATAATTTTAAAATCGATACCTTAATGAATTACAAACAGAATCTATATCAAAGTTATTTATATTACCTTTCAATGAGCTTTTCTTTAGTACCAGTGAATTTTGCACCTCTATTTTTGAGCTCAATCATAAGTTCGGCAAACCTTCTCTGGCCGTAATCCATAATAAAATCAATAACACTTCCAAATACGTAGAATTTCACTAAAAATTTATACGTTCGGCAAGAATCTGTGCTATCTGACAGCTGTTTGGGCGTGCGCATACGAAGCGCCGTCTGGTGGCAGAAAAAGTATCGTAAACCCTCATTAAGTGTTTAAGTGTGTCTTAATTACTGTATCAATTAATAAACGGCTGATGTTTTTTTTTATTACTACATAGATAGAAACTTATGTTTTTCATTATGAAGTCACAAAATGTGCCGACTCGACCGGACAGTTGCAGAGTACTGGAGGCCCAACTCTACCTCTACTTTTTACCCTCTCTTCGTCCCCCTTTTATACTCTATCATTTCCCCCAAAGCCTCATCGCCCTCAGAGGTTGGCAGCGCACTTATGACTCATGAGGCAGCAGCTTGTTGTAGGTGTCCATTGGAGGTTGTTACTTATCATCTATTCGTCTATATTCCTATATTATTTAAAAAAAAAACTACTATTTTCTCATGAAATTTGATGAGCATTGTGTTTATAATCTTTAGCTTGAAATAAAAGTTTTCTTTAGGAAATACTTAAGCTGGTGTGGGTGCACATTGCTAAAAAAGTACTATGAATTTTCTTATAATTTTCAAAAAAAAAATAATTTCGGAAAAATCTGTACATCCCATCAACATCCTTGATACTTAATTCATCTATTTATATTAAACTTTACAAAAGATTGGCCTTGTAAATCATTATTAAGAATCAATGGCTTGAATTTGTAATTTTAAATAATGCATTTATTCACAACAAGTCTAATTTTGATAGAATTAGTGTCCGTATTATTTAGTAAAATTACAACAGCCACTTCACCGTCTATTGGCACCACTTGCCATAAAGAAAAACAGAATGTAATAGAAGTATGTCAATAATGTCAATATTGTCAGTTGTTGTCAGAAAGGCTCCCAAATTTCTATTGAACGTGTGAAAGTGGAGGATCTGGAATTTTGAGGAAATATAGGGAAATAGACTTAAAGACGCCGTAATGAAATTTGTATCTGTCAGTTTTCTGTTGTCTTTAATTTTTGCAGTTTATGTTATTAATACTATATGGACGTTAGCGGAGATATTTATCCCGCCAGAATGCAGTCGTGGCGAGAGGTGTTTCTCATCGTATTTGTCTTCCAATCCCGTACAGCATCTAGTTCTATTCACTTCTGTGAAAGAGCAACCGTATTTACAAGGGGCCTCATCTGGTAGTGTAACTAAAATTCATACTTCACTTAAGTTTGACTATCGAAAACCGGCTATCATGTAAGCGACATATTAAAAATAATTAAATTAGAGAAATAAATAAGAGTGAATGGTAAAGTTGAGTATTTGTGTTTAATAATATTTTATTTGTTTTTTAGCGACATAACATTAAAAGTACCTCGTAAAACTAGAAATAATGGAACATTATTTATGCATGCAGTATTATTAGATGAAAGCAGCATATACAAAGATTTTGACGAGATCATTCGTTCGGAATCTATACATACTATACCATTAGTAACACATACTGAACCACAGGCAGCTACATTTAATCTTCTTCAACAAAATGTGAGTAACAACCAATAAATTCTTCAATACTCTAATTCTAGACAATAGTAATTTAAAGAACCTTTCTTTTATCAATTTCAGGTAGAAAGTAATAAAAAGAAAGGAAAAGCCCAGGGAGTTCTTCCTTATTCCCATATGACAACAGTAGCCCCATTAGCTATTCTCACTGATGATTTGAACCTCCCTTCCAATAAAATACCTGGTGAACTCTATCCCTTCATCAGGTAATTTTTTATATAGTGATACCTTAAAGGCATGAGTATGAGAAGTTAATGTTGTAGTGTTCAAATATAGAGTAACCAGAGTAACTTAAATTTAGGACAAAATAAGTTACTATTAAACACACTATTAAATAAAATTAAAGTAAAAAAAATGTTTACTCTTGGTATATTCTATATATTCAAGAGTAAACATTTTTGTGATCACCACATCAAATGTTTTGAGTGAACCCAAAACATTTGATGTGGTGATCACTTAAACCACTGTGCCATTCATTCAGGCTAAGTGCATTGCTACTTGTACTTAAATTTTTGACTTATATATTATTAATGCTTTAATCATTTTATCTTTTTATGGTATGTTACTACAAATCAATACTCAATAATATACTAATACAAATCAATACTCAATACAATCTGTATACTCAGACATAATATAATGTAGCATATATCACAAACAAGCTTTTATTAAAAAGCTTTCAGCTCAATTGGAAACCAAGACCAAGGCCAAATTTTACATGCAAGGGGATATTTCAAACAGAAGGACACTAAGACATCTGAAATATAAATGAAATAATACTCTGCTTGTCTTCTCAGGCAGCAGGTTTCTTTTAATTGTACTGTGATAGGATATGAAAACATCAAGTATAAATGTATGTTCAAACATCAGAAGGTTTTAGAAATTGTTTCTCAATTACAGAATCAGAAATGGAAAATTTTTGCCCATAATCCAGCATAATGTCTTAAAGTCAAGATTATCCCACTTCCAGCTCTTGGACAGTAGTTCATATGAAGCAAATATCACAGTGAATGTATCCCCAACTACGTATGGTTCTTTAAGACTGTCTCTACATGTGAGGCTGGCTTTAGAACAGCTTTTCTCACTTGGCTTTAGTGAAAAAGATGTTGATGATGTAAAAGGGATATTTGCTGATACTAATTTATATTTACTCTCGGCTACTGTTTTAATTGCTAGTTGTCATGTAAGTCAAATTATGTTATTTACCATCACTCTTTAATAATAATGTTAAGAATGTGAGTTAAGTGCCAATCTATTTTTTTTTTATCTTTTTGGTTTAACTATTAGGATTACTTCCTGTGTCACAACAATTTATCTCTACTTTGACTCTAGTCATGTTTTCTACTAGCAGTTGCCTGAGGCTTTGCGCAGGTCAATTTCTTTTTAAAATGTATGTTGTGATTGATAATGTGTTGTTATTTTCTGGATAAAAGCTACCTTATATCCTTCAACAATAATTATGTATAGTTGAGATGTGAAAGCATAACAATGGCAGCACATTCAATATAAGACAACAAACATTGATTTGTAAATTTATTAAATAGTTGAACCATTTATTAGCTTAGGTAATTCACTAAAGGTTTTTGAAATCTGATTATTCTCTCAATTATCTAAGAGTCGGCAATGCTAAAAAGAACAGGGGATTGCATGGAATATTTCCAGTAGGATAAAATTCTCTAATAATTAAGAGTTGTTTAATAGGTAATGTATTTTTTTATTATTTTAGTTGTTATTTGACTTCCTGGCTTTCAAGAATGACGTATCGTTTTGGCGTCGTAAACGTTCCTTGGCTGGCTTATCGGCGCGTACTATATTCTGGCGAGCATTCTCGCAAATGGTGATATTCTTTTACCTTCTGGATGAACACACTTCAATGTTGGTGCTCATACCAGCTGGCATAAGTTCTCTTATTGAGGTAATTATTGGTATTATTATTAATATATAGAATAACATGTTGTTAGTGGTATATGTTATATAGTATATATATATATATACTTTAGGGTGTATATATATATATATATACTTTAGGGTGTATATATATATATATATATATATACTTTAGGGTGTATATATATATATATGTATATATATACTTTACATATACATATGTATAGATATGTATATTTTGTACATGGTACAGCCATGCTTAGGCACGAATGGGCCAGCTCGACCGGTGCGATACCACGGCCTCACAGAAAACCGGTTGTGAAGCAACACTTGCGTTGAATTTCCCCGAAAATAGTGAGGTTTACGGAGGCCCAACTCCCCCTGTCCTTATTCCTTTTCCCTGACCCCGGCCCTTTTCCTATCTCCTCATCCCCTCATCCCCTCATCCCCCTCTCATTCCTGTCCCCGCATACCCTCATCCCTCATTATCCTCAAATGGCAGGCAGCGCACTTACGACTCTCGAGTTGCAGGTGTCCATGGACGGCGGTTGTCACTTACCATCAGGTGACCCGTCTGTTCGTCTGTCCCCCAATGATATTAAAAAAAAAAACAGCTTTTGTAGTCCAAACATGTCAAAGATTTGAGTAAGAGAGAGAGACTGTAAAAACTTCAAAGTTACTAACACTATGAAAGGGCTGTTCTTATTTAGCATATACAGTCGTGGTCAACTAATTAAGGACATTCAAGATAGTGGACAGCAATAACCGGCTATGTACATATAAATATAAAACCCTGTTGATTTCTCAGTAACTATTATTTGCATAATTTGATCCGATTATTATACTATAAATGGCTGTAAATAAAAGATTAAATAAATATAAAAAAGTGTTTAATATCAAAGGTTAACCATGTATTCAATTTAAGGTACAATTCTGTAGCTGGACATTTAATTAAGAACAGTAAAGTAAAATGAAAAATAGAGTTAAACAGAACTAATAATCTGCAGTATTTTAATTTCTTTAACAACTTCATTTTATTACGGGTAATATCAGTACCCAGTAGCAAAACCTTTGTTAGTAATTACCGCTTGACACCGATGTGGCATAGACATTATCAGTTTCTGACATATTTCAACAGGAATGTTTGCCCATGCCTCACAAAAAGCTTCATTAAGTTCATCTAAAGTTGTGGTACGATAAATGGCAACTTTTTTTCTTAATTTCGTGCCAAAGGTGCTCGATTGGGTTGAGGTCGGGGCTATTTGCTGGCCAATCTAGCACTGATACCGACTGTCTGTTAAGAAACGACTTGACTGAACGGGCTGTATGTTTTGGGTCGTTATCATGCTGAAAAGTCCATATAATAGGAAGATGTTCCTCAGCATAGGGAAGCATAGTTTCTTCTAATATTGCCTTGTATTGATGTTGGTCTAAGCCTGAACTTTCCTCACAGGTACCACTCCACGTCCAGAAAATGATCCCCACATTTTAATGTTTCCTCCGCCATGTTTCACCTGCTTTTTTGTGAATCTTGGATTCATTTCCGCTTTTACAGGACGCCGTACGTATTGCCTTCCATCTGAAGAAATCAAATTAACCTTGGTCTCGTCAGAGAATAATACATGTTCCCATTGGTCGTAGGTCCAATGTCCATATTTACGTGCAAACGCCAAACGTGCATTTCTATGCTCTTTCTTTAACAACGGTACTTTGCGAGCCACTCTTCCGAACAACCCTGCTTCTACCAGACGTCGTCGAACTGTCCTCGCTGATACACTGACTCTTTCGTCTGCCCCAAACACTTCATGTTTAATTAAAATAGAGCCTAGAAACGGATCTTTCTTAGCTAACCTGGTTATCATTCTATCTTCTTGCGGAGTTGTTTTTCTCGATCTTTTTTTTCTGGGCACATTTAAAGTTGTGTTATTGCGCCTGAAATGTTGCACTGCATTGCATACCATAGTTTTTGAACAATTTAAATATCCTGCTATCCTTCGGTATGACCAACCACGCTCGACAAACTTCATGATAATTTTTCGTAGTGTTGCATCGCAACTTTTATTTTTGCCCATTGTTCTTCAAAATAACTCTCAAAACTTGAAATTACAAATCTAGATTGCCGCCAAAACTACCACAAAGAATAGGAGAAGAAAGAAAATAATAATTGAGATTCAGATTTTGAAACTAGAACGCAATATCTCAGTGTCCCTAATTAAATGGCCAGCCAGCATTCTTTGAACAAATAGCACTGTGATCATCTATCAGCTATACTGTAAAGAGGTTTAATGTTTAAGAAGTTGTTATTGTTTGTATAATTAGGCACATAAATGACTAATTATACTTACATGTAAAAGATGTGGAATATTGTTTAGACTCGTTGGAAAATAAAAAATAAATTCACAATTTGGATTAACTAGAGAGTGTCCCTAATTAGTTGACCACGACTGTATATTTTACACAGAGATTTTATAAAATTTAATATTGTTATGTATCTACTATTTAAATATAATAGTTTGTATGTTTGTTTCTTATCTAGAAAAGATGAATAAAAGTGAATCAGTCTGATTCAGTCTCGAAGTTTATAACTTTAAAATCGATTCACAAATGGTGTTAATATACAAAAAAAAAAATTCTTAGCTATGGAAAGTAACGAAAGTGCTACATCTGCGAGTATCTTGGTGTGGGTGGAAGCTACGTGTATGGCGGGATACGAGCGCAGACGCTGGCGAACAAAGCACTGCCCGCGCCGATGCTGAGGCTATGAGATACTTGTCTATGCTGCTCTACCCGCTCTGCATAGCTGGGGCTATATACTCACTAGTATATGAACCGCACAAGAGGTATGTGTATATGTGTTATATATATGTAATGCAATGCATATTCAGTATTTTTTTAAAGACATCAAAAGCAAAGAATATTGCTGTATGTAAATATTGCAAAGGGATTTTGACTATTCAAGCCAATTAGTAGTCTAGATAGCTGACCGTCGATGACAACCGACCAGCCGTCAGCTGACGGTCTTACCCCATTGAAAGAATAGTTGACGATCATTATTACTATTTTAAAAAGTAAACATTAATTATTGGTCATATGAGGTTATTTAAGCAACAGACATATAATCCCTATTATTAAAAAATATTATCTTACAGCTGACTTTTTTTTCATCTAATGAGGTATTTATTGTCTTTAAATAAACAGTTGCTGTGCAATAACAAGCATTTTCAATTTAATACCGACGACTGATTTTTATGTAACTGATGGGTGTGAGACACTCACAGCCAAGTCCATCATGATTCTACCTAGCTAACTATTTCTAGACTATCAACTAGGTATATATAAACTAGTGCAAATTGAAATCACCATCCAAAATGTTTCTTGCCTCTCTAATTACTAATTAACCTACTAATTGCTCCATCTGTACAAATAACATAACTCAAAAATATAATGTATCAAATTCATCACCACCAGATTAAAAAAAAAAATGACTGAATGCGGCGGGGGGGTTCTGTAAGATCGTGGTAATACCGGTCGAGCCGGCTAATTCGTGCCTAAGTGCTGGCATATAAAAATATATCTTAAGATAAATACCATTAAAATATTTTAAATATCTAGTTCTGGATGATTTCTAACACTCCCTTAAAAATGCATTACTCTTAAGAATGTAGCTGTAGTAATTTACTAAAATTCTATAATTTTACCTATGTACAACCTTAGCTTTACACCCTCATTCAAATTTTAATAATAATTTATTTTCAGTTGGTACTCGTGGGCGTTACATAGCATAGTGAATGGCGTTTACGCATTCGGATTCCTCTTCATGTTACCGCAGCTGTTCGTGAACTATCGCCTGCGATCCGTGGCTGCGCTGCCCTGGCGCGCCTTCATGTACAAAGCTTTCAACACCTTCATCGATGATGTGTTCGCTTTTATTATAACCATGCCCACCGCACATCGAGTGGCTTGCTTTAGAGATGATCTCGTATTCTTAGTGTATTTATATCAGAGATGGTGAGTCAACTTTGAATACATCTCGATCGTCTTAAAATCATGTCTTTGTCAGAATGTAAAGTACTAAAATTACGACAAAGACAAATCAAAGATAATACCAAAAAGGTAGATAGTAGTCTACTTTCTTGTTTTTTTTTATTTTTTATTAATTTTCATAGTAGTTTGAATATTCGTAAGATTAGTATTTATATTCTATAGTTCTTTTGTATGTGATGTATGTCACTATCACAACTCCTAAACTGCTGGCCCATTCATAATGGAACTTATGGATGATTTAAATTTTCTATTCACCCGATAGCTATCACTGTGTTTAGGTTTAGCCTGTCTGTCGGGTCCGCTAGTACCTTATGATATCTCAATACAAAATAGTAATACATATTCATGTATGGTTTGTGTACTGTTGTTTTCAATGAAAAAACATTTAACTGAAGTATGTTAAATCAGCGCTTTCAGTAGGAGACCGAGTTTATTCGACTACTAAAGTAGTGCTGTGTTTTATTGCAAAATTTGTCAGGATATACCTTATATTTTTTTGTCATTTTAAAAGAACTCCCGCGCTAGGATGTATACCTATGTCTCGGGGGACTTTACAAACATATAAACAACGGACACAAAGAACACCCAGACACGGAACAAGCATTGTGTGTCTCGTGTGGGAAACTAACCTACGACCTCTGGCTCAGCAGTCAGAGTCACTAACCAATAGACCAATAGGCCAGTCAATCCTATATAAATATAAATAATTTGGAATTATTTAATTTGTATTCTAGGTTGTATCCAGTTG
Organism: Tyria jacobaeae; assembly: GCA_947561695.1. NCBI lineage: Eukaryota > Metazoa > Arthropoda > Insecta > Lepidoptera > Erebidae > Tyria > Tyria jacobaeae. The sequence goes on from OX387209.1 coordinate 17,743,867, forward strand.
ACAAGACGCGTACAGACACAGCTGGCAGTATGGATGAAAATCCAGAAGAGTTTGAACCTGTCAAGGAAATTGAAAACAAAAAAGACAATTAAATGTTAAGGAATTCATGAATGCATTTAAATAATATGTACCCAAAGAGGCTGTTAGAGGTGCTACCAGTGACAGCGCCATGACTGGTTAGACGTTATTTATATGTTTCATATAATTATTATAAAATTATTGAAATACTTTTGATGCTTAAGTAGATTGTTGTTTGTTTTTTATAAATAATAAGTAACGAATTAGTAACCGTTACGAAGCTACGAACCACGATCACCAAATTGATATATATTTATTGTGTTTTGTCAATTTTTGTGTGCCAAGGACACTAATAGAATTTATAATTACATTTTATAATCATAAATATTTAACATGGTTCGTGAATTTAACTTTTAATGAATTATATTCAAAGCAATTTTACTTTTTACCTTTTATGTATATACTGAATTTGTTTTAACTGTATCGAATTAGAAATTAAAAAGACAATTGTTATAGATAGCTATGTTAGTGTTAATTATATGTTAAAAAACATATAAAAAAGTCTAATATAAACTAAAAATTTAGTGAAAATCCGTAGCGAAGACTATTCTATCGGCTGACTGAATTTCCCACAATTTATTTATTCTTATAAAAATAGTCTTTCTAAAAATCTATACTAATGTTGCATATGTTTAGGTGTTAAGCTTATTCCTAATCATAATTATTTACTTGACAGGCGGACTAAACTCTATTAACTGTCAACATTAGCCTTAAAATAACCACACTTTCATTTAGAAAGACTTCATTTGCTGTTTACAAAATGCTTTTTAAATGTCAAATTACTTATGGATACAAAAATAACTTAAACTCGCAAAATATCTGATAATCACACAATATTTTTGCTTTATGTGGATTTAATTTGTGATTGGTGGATAGGCAATTGTTTTGCTTCCGCCCGAGTCTTGGAACACGCCCACAATAAAAAGTGGCCTATGTCTCTCCTTTCCAGGGTTAATGACAAATTAAAATGTTATAGCTTTGACCGGACTAACAACCATTAGACTTTTGACTACTTATTTAATATTACTGTGTATAAAATGAATACCGTCTGTATATGTTGCAATGATAAAATCATAGTGTTAGAAAAACATGATTGGGTGTCTAATACACCTCTGCCTGCCCACTTAGGGAATACAGGCGTGAGCGTATGTATATCTGTAGGTATGTTAGATATACATATTTATTTAAATATACGGTCTTAAGCCGTACGTCTTACTGCTTGGGAAAGGTCTCCTGTCGGGGCCGAAACGGGGGATTTCGATGCCCGACTAGGCATCCCCGAAATACACACGTGAGTAAAACCGTATATTTAAATATATATGAATGTAACTCACGAAAGTTCTCATTCTAATGTGTTAGATATAGTTTTCTAAATTAGTTTGTATTGTTGTTGATCCCAATGACAGGTTTAGCAAATTTTACTCTGTTGTGAAATCTGATGAATTTTAATATAAAATTTCTGACAATAATCAATTTTCTGTAACTAATAGTTGTTTATATAGTTTAATTTGCTATCATCATTCTGTTCTCTTTATTGTAAGGAAATGGTAGCTTGCATTAGTTGTTGTTGTATCGTGTTATATTTCTAACTATATATGATTCGATAAATAATGTAATATACCTTACTTAATTTGAATACTTGTTTATATAAACATAGACTTAAAATAGGAATGACGCTTTTTGTTGACATAGGGGCAAACGATGTATTTATGTATTATGCTATTTACAATAACATCACATTTGTCAGGATTCTACCTACTTTAGGTAAAGATGAGTTATTCAATAAGCTCTAAGTTTGATTTAGGTTCCAAAGTATTTCATTATTTTCAAGCCACTAACCTACTAATATTCCTAGCTGTACATACCTTATGCTGCATGTTAATTAAAACGGGATTACAGTAGAACTGATGTTAAGACATACTAATTCTATTTTTCAGTATAATATGTAGTATTTGTCTTTATAATATTATGTCGATAACATTTAGAAATTACATTTTTTTCATGAATATTTTGTTGAATTTAAAGAAAAGTATATTTTTGGGGTTCTATTTCTCCAAAGGACGAAAGGGGTGAGGTAACGGAATTTAGAAGAACTAAATTATTCAGATTGTCGGTATCGGATGCATAGAAGTTTATTTGCTTCCGAAATCCTCAGACTCTTACTTCTCCGTTATTTTCTCTCGATTACGTCACTTTTGTGTGTAAGTATTACATAATTGAATAATTTCAAAGTTTTGTTTTATAAGTAGCATCGCCTATATTCGTTTGCGCAAAAAAACCGCTACCAACCGCCACCAACCGCCGTCTAAAACCGAATGTAAACACCAAGTAAATAGAGACCTTATTGCTTTGTATTAAATAGGCAACGGAAACGTTTCGCGCCAATGAAAATTATGAGTTTTGCGCGGGTACATCGGCGTAACTCATAAAAGTGGTAGACCATCGGCAACACAGAAATAAGCTTGCATTTATATGTAACTATTTTGCCAATAAAACCTCAGTGAAAAAAAAAATTAAGTGCTAAAAATACTTTTTACATATTTGTCAAATAAAATAAGTAATTAAATAATAATTGGAATTTTGCTCGTTCGCATGCGCATAAATAGATACAGCGTCTCTGATATATGTATATATTTTTTAGACAGCGTATATAAATGCGTAATGGACAGTTTAACAATAGAAACGCTCGTCGTAAAAATATAAAATATAAAATGTAAAAGACGCAATGAATATAATAATGTTCTCCTTTGTTATATAAGTTGTTCATGATCATGGTAATAATGTAATTAAAGGATATAACGTAGACAGTATAATTTCACAACATGAAGTAACTAAGTTGCTTTTGGTAAATAAAACAATGCTATGTGTGATAAATTGTAAAATGTCCGGTTTTAATGATGTGGTCGTGACCATTGTGAGGGTGTAATTGATATAGCGCAAATATATTATTTTACAATAAATGTTTTCTTTTTGATTACTAGAAGTGGTTTTAATTTTGGTATTATCTATTTCCAGTTTGTCTGTTCCTGGCAGGTTAGCACGGGGTTTTCACCAATTTTGTTTCAAATTTACATGTTGTCTTTAAGACTTCAGCAGCGTTTTCGGTTCTTATTATTAACTTTTATTTCTCTCTCATCTCGTCTCTCTTCGTCTGTATTACATAAGAGAGCGAAGGTTAGAGTGGGTTCACACATTCTGGCGGACCGCCTCAGGGAGGTGTTCGACGCTAGCCTGTCGTCCGGACGCTTTCCTGATTGCTGGAAAAGCGGGAAGCTGGTGCTTTTAAAGAAGCCGGGACGGCCTGCCGACTCGGTTGCGGCCTACAGACCCATCGTGCTGCTGGATGAGGCGGGTAAACTGATTGAGAGGGTACTCTCTGCCCGCATCGTCCGGCACCTGGACGAGTGCGGCCCCGATTTGTCGGACGCCCAATTCGGTTTCCGAGCGGGTCGATCGACGATCAGTGCTGTGTTACGTCTGAGGGCCGTAACCGAAGAGGCAGTGAGCTGTGGCGGCGTGCTGTTGGCGGTGTCATTGGACATCGCCAATGCATTCAATAGTCTGCCATTCAGTTGCATCAGGGAAGCACTCCGCTATGACGGGGTGCCACAGTACCTGAGGCGACTAGTGGCAGACTATTTAGAGGAGCGTACCGTCATGTACGAGGACCGAGAGGGACATCTGAGTCGTCGGCCCATGTCGTGCGGTGTTCCGCAGGGATCTGTCCTTGGACCGCTCCTGTGGAACATGGGGTATGACTGGGCCCTTCGAGGTGACTTCCCCCCTGGGCTGGGCGTAATCTGTTACGCTGATGACACTTTGGTCACGGCTCGGGGGGCGAACTTTCAGGAGGTGGTGCGTTTGGCCACCAGAGGAGCCTCACTGGTGGTCAGGCGCATCGAGGCGCTGGGCCTGCGGGTGGCCCTGGACAAGACGGAGGCCCTTCTATTCCATGGGCCCCGTCGTGGTCCGCCCCCTGGCGCCTCAATCATGGTCAACTCGGTTCTCGTACCGGTTCGGGCCCACATAAAATATCTGGGCCTGATCCTTGACGGGAGGTGGCTCTTCGACGAGCACTTTCGGCAGCTTGCTCCAAAGCTGGTCGGCGCTGCTTCCGCCCTTGGGCGACTTTTGCCCAACTTGGGAGGACCCAGCGTCCCAACAAGACGGCTGTATACGGGGGTTGTCCGGTCAATGGCACTATACGGTGCACCGGTGTGGGCGGAGGCTCTGACCGCCCAGAATAGGGCACGCCTCTGGCGTCCTCTGAGAGTTATGGCGGTTAGAGCCATACGCGGTTACCGCACCGTATCAACGGAGGCGGCATGCGCGTTGGCCGGAACGCCCCCGTGGGATTTGGAGGCGGAAGTGCTCGTCGAGGTCTATCGGCGAACGGCTGATTTCTGGGCGGTTGGTGGAAGTCGGCCCCCGCCCGAAGAGGTACGCGAGTGGCGTGAGGCCGCACGCCAAGCCACAATGGTTCGTTGGTCGTCCCGGCTGGAGGCTCCACGTGCTGGCTTTGCCGCCGTGGAGGCGCTCCAGCCGGTCATTGTCGAATAGGCAGGGCGGCAGCACGGGACTCTTTCCTTCCGACTGACGCAGGTTCTTTCCGGGCACGGCTGCTTCGGGAAGTACCTGCACTCGGTCGCTAGGAGGGAAATGAGCCCCGTCTGTCACCACTGCGACTGTCGTGAGGACTCGGCTCAGCACACGCTTGCGGTTTGCCCTTCTTGGGCGTCGCAGCGCCGGGCCCTCACTGCAGTCATCGGAGAGGATCTGTCGCTACTGGCTGTTATACGCTCCATGGCCAGTAGCGACAGTAATTTTACCGCGGTTGCAAACTTCTGCGAGGACGTTATCTCGCGGAAGGAGGCGGCGGAGCGGGCCCGGGAGGACGATCTCTATTCGGACCTAATCCGCCGCCGGCGAACCGGGCGGCGGAGGCGCGCCTACCAGCGCCTCATGCCACCCTGAGTGTGGCCGCGGGTGGTCGGGACGGGTTTTCCCCTCCACCTGCTTTAGTGGCCAGCCGCGAGGGGGTGACGTCCGCGTGTGTCTGGACGCCGCCTTATTAATAGGTTACCCGTAGGTGGTGCCCGCATAGTGCGGGCAAGCGCTAGGAGGGGTCCGGATGTCTTAATAAAGCTGTTCCCGGATTTCTCCTATTTTAAGCGCAGTATGGCACACCGTGTGGTTTTAGTCGGTTCGATTCCGACACACTGTTCCACCTAAAACCCCGGTGGAATGACGGCCCGAGGGGGTTTCCACACGAAAAAAAACAAAAAAAAAAAGGGTTCACACATTCATTTTTCATTGATACGTCACTCATTGATCGTAGCGTGGTGATATATATAGCGTATAGCTTTCCTCGATAAATAGGCTATCCAACACGAAAATAATTTTTCAATTAGAACCAGTAGTTCCTGAGATTAGCGCGTTCAACTAAACACTTCAGCTTTTATTTATACCTATTATTTATTTATTTATTTATATGGTATATAAATCTATATTAATATAGAATTACATACATACATATATATAAGAGATTTCCACCTATATATTGACTCATCACAATATCTCTGGAACCATAAGGCGTAGAGACTTGAAATTTGGTAGGAATATTCCTTTCGCCGAGTAGAGGTCAGTTATGAACGGATTTTACGAAATTCCATCCACAAGGGGTGTTGCGGGGGTGTCAACAGGTGTGCTAGTGTATATATATATACTAGCTATATATATATATATATATATACCCATTTAGAGTTGGTCTCATATTTTTTTTTATAGTTTTATTCGTTATTACAACATAACTAGATTTATAAGCTAAGTATGTTGAAGTATATGCCAACTCGTTCATGCTTAGTTTTCGTTATAACATCAGTAATAATCTAAGTACCTACTTGCCTACTTAACAAGTAAATTTATAAAAACCAAACATAGTATCAGTAATACTCATTTATTTAATCACCATGGCATTATAAGTCTGTGAGTACGAAGTTAAGATAACAGCATTACAATGATTACGCGATTTGAACATCAATTATGATTACTATGATATCAAATTATCAATAGTCCTTTTCCAACCGCGTTCCGTATCGGCGGTGTGTATACGTTTAAACTAGTTGACATTGAACGTTTGTTGTCTTCATCGTTTATTTATTACACGTGCTGCCTGTGTGATAGTTTTAAGATGGATTTCATATTTGATTTCTTGCTACAGTCTGGTCTTATAACTGGTATTTTAGTGCTGTACTTGGTACCCTTTAAGAAACCTACACCGGATAATGGAAACTATAGAAGACCCAGTGAGTGATTTTTTGCTACCTAATGAAATATTAAGACAGTATGTATGTATATTGTTATGTACAAGCTGCGATGTTTACTATGACTTACGCTTACTTAGCACTTTCCTACATCCTTTGCTTCTTGCGAAAAGTAGATAGATGATTGAGCTATATGTTTGTACGAAATCCTTAACCTTAGGAAATGCTATTTACCCCTTTTCAAGTTTTATTTATGTCAAAGAGTGGCCTGTCTTTTTTCATAGTTCACACTATTTCTAGCTATACCAAATTTAATCAAAATATTCTCTACTATACTGCCACTACAGAAATAAAGGCAGACAGAGTTACTTTTACATTTATAAGTAGTGGGTGCCTATATCTTTGTCAGACAATTATAGCCTATGAGTTAAAGTCGGGAGTGAGTAGGTACGTACCAGTTCTAGGCATTCCAATAAGTAGCTACTTAGATATAAATACACAAGCAAAACCAAAACTGTAGTTAAGTATTTAGCAACATAAAAAACGTTCATTGTCAGTATGTACGTGTTTAAAACTTGTTGGATTTTTTGCAAAATTTAAATTAGCTAAGTAAGTATTCTAGTTGTGTCACTAATAAACAACAGTAATACATTTCATATTAATATACACTACCTGCATGTTTCCATCAACAAGCGGTTCGTACTAATTTGTAAAAGTACATACTCGTGCTTAGTCATATTATAATTTAGTATTGTTCGTTTGCAATAGTTTGTTATCTTATAAGATCTTAGACCATTATGGTCTTTGATCTATTTTACAATTTTAAAAAAATACCTCAATATCTCTACAGCTGTTATCTACAGATATACCTATAGTGTAGGTAATATTCTGATACACAATTATCTGTTTCCGAAACGCTGCATATGTTATAGTTAAGCCAGCTTAATGTAACATTTAATCTGGCGCTAATATCCTTAATCATCATCTGTTAGATGTTAGAGTTGTTAAATCATTTTAAAAATTATAATATGTGAAGAAATTTGTAATTTTTTCTAAGTACACGATATTGATTTAGTGCCGCCTACGTAACAGGGGATAGGTTTGTTGCTTTCAACCGTGCACTTTGGGAATTTAATTCTTCGGGTCGCGGGTGGGTCGCAGGTGCAGAAAAATAGTAATAAAATGAAGAAATATTCGCCCGTTTACAGGTTGGAATTATCCGCTGAAGTTGTTACTAGCACGGTTTGCTGTGAAAAGGTGGAAATCACAGCTGTCTCCAACACGTTTAGATGAATTGCCTCGACCCAAACAATTTGAGGGATGGGACAACTTTGCCGTTCGCACTTCAGCTACCGACGGTTCTACAGTATTATTAGGCATACGGAAGCAGTGTGGCAGACAGCCATTAGCAGAAGTTGTGATATACGTCAAACTACCTGATGGAACTTCTTACAAACTACTGCGTAAGTTAATTATTAGTATTTTAGTAAAGTCTATCGTATCGTATAATTTGTTTGATCATCATAACCCACAGATAATAATATAAAATATTACATTAGATATGAATACCTATGAATAATTTTAATTTGGATAGACAAGTTAAGCAAAAAAAGAAAAGAACATCGTTTTTTTTTCACGGAGATTTCGCAACTAGGGCTACCTTTTACGACCAGGTTTCCTCTTTTCCGCCAACCTTTCCCGTCATGATTAGTTCATAGGCTCGTAACTGCGTCTGTTTTGCAATTTTTTTCTGAGATCATTCATGGTCAATCTGTATAAAAGTATGATCTAGATGTTGCACTGAAGGAAACTACCTCGAAGTGAGTTTTTAAGGCAACGGCTGCAAAGCACCCATGTTCAGATATATTAATTTATTTAATTTTTATTATGCTATCAGCTGCATCAAATCCAGCTACAGCTGCCTGTAATTATAGATAAGATACTTGAACATGATTAGGTAAATACCCGTTGATCGCCTAAATCTTGTATATCGAATGACTTAAAACGAACAATTCTTGTATATGAATTTGTTTAGTATATTTCCAAATAGGCGAAACAAATTTAATATATCAAATTTAAAATCACGGGGCAGAATAATGACTTTAAAATCAGCACGGAAAATTATTTTTATTGAGTTTTTAGTTTTATATTGATAGTTTCACGAATGGTGTCATACGGAGAAAAATCACATAGTGGTTTAATGTCAAAAAGTGAATACCGTCGTTGAAAAAGTTAAATGCGGAATTGAAACAAGATAATATTGTCCATTGCTCACGTGAACGCTTCAGACAGACAATACGATTGTCCTAATATTAACATTGTAATGATAACGTGCAAGTTAAAAAGAAAACTATTAATTGAACGTCCCGACATAATGCGCCTACGATGCCATTACATAAGTAATATTAAAATTTACCGCCAGGAAGGTAAGTCAACAATTTTCCTGAGTGAATCTTACTTGAACCAAAAGCCCGTGACACAAAACTGCTGGCAGTCCAATACGCGGTGCTATGAAAAACATTAGTAAAAGATCTCGTAGAATTATTGTGCACGCAGGCAGCCGTTAGCCGTGTTATGGACAACGCACTTACAACTTACCATAGCACTCAAATCGATAAGAAGCCTTCAATGAGTTCAGTGAAAAGTGAAATGCAGCAGTTGTTAGAACGACGACGTGTTCGGTAATGTAGCGCCATGTGTGAATTTGATCTATTAAAAATAATTATTAAGTATTTCGGGGATCAGCTGTTGGGGTAGCTGACCCGATAAGTTTTGAAAGTAGTACTTTTACTACATCTGTGCCAGCTGGCTGATTGAGGTGAGGTTATCTACTTAGCCGGCCAGGCTGTATAAGCCGTCGAACCGTAGCTAAGTAGATAATACTAGGAGCAAGGAAAGGTTTCTGTGTTAGCCGGCCAGACTGGTTAGTCCTTGAACCGTAGCTGAAGTGAAACACCAGAGAATGGTTGGAATCGACTTGTATTTGATTAAAAGTGTGCTAGTTATATTTACATTTTTGACCATTAAGTAATGGAGTTAATTTACCGCACATTATATGGATTGACCAATCACATTTCTTATTCTATATTTACAATATTTACTGTGCACGCAACCAATCAGCTTACGTTGCTGTTGTCGTTGTATGTGTGCGTGAGTATAAATTAATGCATCGTATAAAACCGCGGTGTCGCGCGGATCGCGTTCATTCGCCGCTTGGTGTGCTGTGCGAGTGGATGCGTGCTGTCTTGATGCATTTTCAGAGCTATAGAGTACGTGGCATATGTACGCCACAAGTAAAACACGGAGAAACAATACAACATTTATGAGATATTGAAATAACATGGAAACATCGTACTTTGCCTACCCCATACCGTTGGGAGGGGTACAAAAGGCGAGCCCGTCAGGTCTTCGATTGATTCTAAATTAGAGTTGCTTTTTTCTTGGACGGGTCCACTCAAATGAGCGTGGTGCTTTCTTCAAAAGCTCATATCAGACGTTAGCGTGCATGGTTCTCATATGTTTTTGACCAGTACATCTGTATGGACTTTAAAACAGACTTTGACCTCTGAGTTTGTTTCGGTGTTTCTTCTCAGGGTAGTCAGCTAGGAAACACCGGCCTCATCTAGCATAAACTAACAGAAAAAAAAATATTGACGTCTAAAAGTGTTGTTATAACCTATTTACAAAATAAAGATCATTTATCATTTATCTAATTATTCGGCTTAAATGTGGCCCAATTGTGACAAACATATCCTAAACAATTAAGACGAATACTAAAAATCAAATAAAGTATGTATGTGTACGACAATACGACAATGTATTGGACAGGTACGTTATTGTTTCTTTTTAGTTTAATAGATTATTGGTGCGTTGACTGGAGACGTGACGCTTCATCAGCGGCGCGATCTGCTCGAGTCATCCACATTGAGTTAACATTAATTAAACAATATTTTAATATGTTGTAAAATTATATTTAATCTCACTGATGTTTATTGTTTTTAGACTTACAATTCGACTGAAAAAAAAAAACGATGACGATGACAACGACGTCGATGAAGAAGTATAAACAGAGAGTGAACATGATAAATGGAAATTGACTTATAATAAAATACTCTAACATAAACAAAGTGCGTCTGCCGTGGCTGACGAAATCACTGTCGTTATGGAGTATTATATCCCCTGCAGTGAAGTCGCCAGCACGAAGACCCGTCCCTGGTTCAATCGTGAGTGCACCCGAGCTGTTGCTCAACAGCAGTCGGCCTACCGCGCATGGATCCGGGCTTGCGCCCTTGCGAAACAAAGCCACCAAGGAATGCAAGGGGGCTTACATCAGAGCAGATGCCCAGCGCATTGCACGGTTTGGCCAAGAACTCGTCGCATACCCTACGGGTAGCTGTAAGTTTTGGCGATTGGCTAAAGCCGTGCAGTCCAAAAATTGCCAGTCTTCTCTGCCACCGCTGAAGTGCCCTGATGGATCACTGGCCCACGAGCCACAAGAGAAAGCGAAACTACTTGCTGACCTCTTTGCGGCTAACTCCCGAATCGACGACCGTGGCGTGTACCCACCCACCATTGTCTGCGACTCCACAATGCGGGATATGCGAATCCGGCAGAGGGATTTCCGTGCGGAGCTTCGGTCATTCGATGTCCGGAAAGCCAGTGGCCCCGACGGTATTCCATATATATTATATATTGTTCTAAAGAACTGTGCACCAGAGTTGGCTCCCGTACTGACGCGCTTGTATCGCTTGTCCTACTCCTTAGGAATTGTTCCAGAGGCCTGGAGAGAGGCGAATGTTCAACCCATTCCCAAAAAAAGGCGACCGCTCCGATCTAGCTAATTACCGACACCTCCATACTCTGTAAAGTGCTCGAGCGGATCATCAACACACAACTGATCCGCTACCTAGAAGATCACTCCTTGTTAAATGATCGGCAATATGGTTTTTTCGACTTTTAGGTCGAACCGATCGACGGGTGATCTTCTAGCGTACGTGACGCACCTTTGGGGTGAGGCTATGGATAGGCATGGGGAGTCCTTGGCCATCAGCCTTGACATCGCCAAGACTTTCGATAGGGTCTGGCACCGTTCGCTTCTCTCTAAACTTCCTGCATTCGGTCTGCCGCCCAGACTCTGTAACTGGGCTACTGCTTTCCTCAATAAGCACCGCAATAGGGAACTCTGCGACGGCGCGGCTTCTGATTTTCAGCAGATAAGCGCTGGTGTACCTCAGGGTTCCGTCCTATCGCCTACACTGTTCCTTCTGCATATCAATGACATGTTGGTCCTTGGCAACATATATTGTTATGCAGATGACAGCACAGTTCATGGGCGATATTTTGGACATCCTGCTGCCAAACTAGGAGACGTTGAGGGAAAACGACAGGAGCTTGTCGCTGAGCTCAACCTGGTCTTAAGCCGCATTTCTCAATGGGGATGTGAGAATCTGGTCGAGTTCAACAAAAAGTCTCCATTTCTTCCCCTTCCTACTCTTCAAAACACTCAACTGCCACTGCATGATAGGCTTAGTATCCTGGGTATGGACATTTGCCGGGACCTCTGCCCGCGTGATTACATCGAGAGCGTCACTTAGGCGGCCTCGCGGAAGCATGGTATATTGAACAAGGTGAGACGGTTCTTCTTGCCCGAGCATCTGTGTCTTTGGACGGCTATGCGCAGTATTTGCTTGACGCTCTCTCTATGGCAGTTCTCTATCGCCTACATCACGGAGAGTGTTCTGACGAGCTCTTCCAATTGGTCCCACCTTCTCACCTGGATCCATGGGGAATATCTTACAGGGTGGCGAGTGGGCGGCAGCGCCCTCCGCCGAACATCATATCTGGAATTAAATACCTTCAATCCAATTCCGGGGACGTGCAGTCGTCCATGCGCGGCCTTGTGTATTCCCTGTGCCCAGACGATGACCCCGATAGGGACGGTGCGCACCACAGACAGGTTAGGATTGCGGCGGCATGTGTGCCGACTGGGACAGCCGTGCCCCCTCCATCACGTCGGGATTTGGAGGACATAGTCAAGAATCTACCTAATACAGCTCCGGGAATCGATGGAATTACGGCCCGCATGGTCAAACATGCGTGGCTAGCAGCTAGCTCCGAGCTAACGCGTGTTTTCGGCATATGCGTTGAGGAAGGCACTTTTCCGGATGCGTGGAAGGACGGGCGGCTCGTCATTTTGCCGAAAGGCAATGATAAGCCATTGTTTGACCCTAAAGCGTATCGGGCCATCACGCTACTTTCTGTTCTGGGCAAAATCTTGGAGCGGGTCATTCTTAAGTGCGCTCCCAACATCTTGCGTAACACATCACCTTGTCAACACGGGTTCACCACTGGACGGTCGACACTATCCGCGTTACAGTCCCTTCAGGACCGAGTGGCAGCAAGCCACGCCAAATACGTGCAGGCTCTGTTTCTGGACATCGCGGGCGCCTTCGACAACGCGTGGTGGCCGATGATCTTGTTGAAAGCTAAGAGTGGTGGTTGCCCTCCTAACATATATCGTATGTTAGCAAGCTACTTTACGGGCCGTAGGGTCGGTTTCTTCGCGGGGGAAAGGGTGCTCTGGAAGGTTTCCACAATGGGCTGTCCTCAGGGATCGGTGTTAGGCCCGGCCCTGTGGAATCTCTTAATGGATGATTTGTTTCGGTTGCCATACCCAGACGGAGTACATTTGGTTGCGTATGCCGACGATGTTACGATCCTCATCGAGTCCAACTCTCGTGCCGGCGTCGAACGCTCTGCGTCCTTGACCATGAATCTCATTAGTGAGTGGGGGGTGCGGAATCGGTTGGGCTTCTCTCCCAGCAAGTCATACTCTATGACCTTGAAGGGAAAGTTGCCTGGCCGCCCTCCAACCATTAGGCTCGATGGGGTCTCAGTTAAAAGCGTACAGTCTGCCAAGGTTCTGGGAGTGACAATCGACTCAACTCTAAACTTCAGAGAACACGCCGCGACGATCGGAGACAGGGCCGCCTCTGCCTTTGGCAAGATGTCGCGCGTTTCCGCCACTTCTTGGGGTGTCCGGTACAGAGGCCTTAAGCTTCTGTACCGAGGAACTTTTGAAGCCATCGTCACATATGCTGCTGGTTGTTGGTGGAGACGCGCGAACACTTATCTTGTGCGAACTGTATTGTTAAGAACACAGAGACCGGCCTTAGTCCTTCTGACTAAGGCCTACAGATCGGTCAGTACCGCTGCTCTACCCGTTATGGCGGGAGTTTTGCCGGCGGATCTGGAGGTGACTCGGGCTGGAAGGGTTGATGATATTAGACACCTACGAAAAGATGAACTCAGAGCAGCTAGGAAACAAATTTCGGAGGAGACTGTTGTCTCATGGCAGCAGAGATGGGAAGGTGAGGTTAAGGGTAGGGATCTCTATCGATTCTTCCCGGACGTATCGGATCGCCTCAGGGCAACCTGGATCGAACCTGACTATAAAGTCACCCAAATATTGACCGGGCATGGAAGCTTCCGTAAGAGACTGTACGATATGACTCTCGCCGAAACTCCGATATGCCATTGCGGCGAGGAGGACGAGACGGCCGACCACGTACTGTGGAGATGCTCTCTCTACAGCTGCGACCGGGACAAGATGCTCGATGGTATCGCTCGGGCGGAGGAGGGACCGGTCTACTACTGTGATCTCGTCTCTTCGGAGGCAAACTTTCAGCGACTAAGGAGCTTTTCATACGCATGGCACGAAAAGCGCAGAATGCTTGACTAGGGCATGGATAGCGGCGAAGTCAGCTACATATCACTGTGCCGTTGGCCGTATTAACGGCGCTTACCAAATTAGCCGCCCCTGAATGGGGAGAGGGCCGGGACAAAAATTTGTAGGGAGTCAAGTAAGTGCGAGCCCGAAAGAGCCTACGCAAGTAAGGCTCGCATCTCCCGAGATTCGGTCTTAATAGCCATGTGGCTGGGAAGACCATGGGCAGGTGGAGGGTGGTCCCACCTTCTCCCTTTCTCTACACGACAACACGTGCTGGCCTGAAGAGTCACCGTTTGAGAGTGGAAAATATACGATCTCGAACTAAACGGTTTGGCTCTTCCTTTCTATGCCGATCGGTTAAAGCCTGGAGCTCACTACCAGCGCACGTGTTTCCCTCCCACTTTGATCCCGGGTCTTTTAAGCGAGGCGTGTAAAAGCATCTCACCAGGCCGCCATAGTATGGCTAACCATGCTGCATTGACTACACTTGCAATGAAGATGGTGACTACCACTCTTAGACTCCACTTGTTGCTTTCCATCAGGCAGAGTGGTCATTATGGTAGGCTAATATAAGAAAAAAAAATTAGTTTGCGTATTACTTTTTCCTCAACTACCAACAATATAAATTAATAACCTTTTTATTTTTATTTACGTCACAAATAATTACAATTCGAGATTTATCCGGCCACACTTCTTTCCGTGTGCTAAAATGACGTGCTACCTCGTACCCGCCACCGTCTGTCACCCCGCGGGACGGCCGCGCACGACGTTGTCGGACTATAGTCTTATATATCATACACCTATATCAGATGCTGATCACGATACAAGATTAAGCAAGATAATGTATTATAAGAATTTTTTCTCATAGTAAGTTCAATAACAAGCACCTTAACATGCAATCTCGATCGTGTTGTTTAGGCAAATCTAAAGCAATAGTAGGCATCTTATACATACATACATAAACTCACAGCTCCATCAACGAAGGAAAGGCAAAGGTGTTCCGTAAGGAGGTGATGCTCGCCAAAGAGCCGGCGGAACAAAGACGGGAGAGGGTTACGCCTCATCGTGAGTTATTTCGGAGACGTCGGAATCTAATGGTTTACACCATAACCATTTCTAATATTATTTATATTACTATTCATGTTGACTTAATCAGAAGAGAACTGACGGTAATTTCGCATCCAACCGTCTTAGACTTTTTTTTTTTATGCGATAGGGGGCAAACGAGCAGACGGGTCACCTGATGGTAAATGAGTACCGCCGCCCATGGACACCCGCAACTCAAGAGTCACAAGTGCGTTGCTGGCCTTTTAGGTAGGAGTACGCTCTTTTCTTGAAGGTTTGAAGGTCGTATCGGTTCGGAAATACGGCAGGCGACAATTTGTTCCATAAGCTGGTTGTGCGAGGCAAAAAGCTTCTGGAGCGAGGCAAAAAGCGCACAGTTTTGGAGTGCCAATCGTCCAGGTGATGTCGATGGATATTTTGTCGCGTAGGACGATGGCGGATACCAGCAGCCGGTATAAGTCCGAACAATTCCTCTGAACACTGCCCATGATACAAGCGATAGAGGATGCAGAGTGAAGCTACATCTCTACGCAACGCCAAGGTCTCAAGTCGATCAGAAATATCTTGGCAGTCGATGATGCGAGTCGCTCTCCGTTGAATGCGGTCGAGGGTTGGTGGAGAGAAGTTGGTCTTAGGATTTAGCCTGATGGCTGGTAGCAGTACTAGCTCTATACAAACCACGTTAACAGTTTCAAAATATTTATATATATACATATATATCTATCAAACCTTAAACGTCCTATGACTTTGATGTTAATTTTAATTACAACAAATTTTAAGCAATATAGGCGTTTGTAGCCTATTGGTTATTAATGTAATTTGTATTTATATAACTAGCTTCTGTTATTCCAGAACACCCTGACACCGTAGTAAGTGTATGGGAAAACGCTGAAGGAGGTTGGAGTGCCGGTGGAATCAAGATACAAGTACTGGAGGCACAGAAAAGATATAGGATTCTGTTTAATGGATGCATGACAAGAGATGGCGATGGTGTTACGCAACATGTTAAACTTAATTTGCTGTAAGTCTACCTTTAATATCATTTTATATATTTATATTATTGTTTATCGAGCATATCATTCATTTTCAATTTCTATGTAAGACATTACACAAGACAGACAGACAAGACAGGTGTGCCTAGTGTGGGGCCACTGACAATATTTTATATTTTTTGTGTTTTGATAATAAGCTTTTCATCATTATTTATTTTTAACTATCACGTTTCCAGTATCCTTTTTAGCAAGCTAAATGCATGTGTTAGGGGTGGGTTCACACCAGTAGTGCACTGGGTAAGGTCAGGAAAAAAGAAAGGAAGAGAAGAATTCCCGCATTATGAATTATTGCTGTATCGCGGGTTACATTACAAACATTCAAATAACGGACATAATGAACACCCATTCTTAGCATGTTCCGTTCTTACATAATATTGAATCATGTCATCATATCATCTTCATTTATAGCTGTGACTAAAATCTCGTCCTTTAGATTTCAGAATCTTGACAAGATATGATGAAATTTAATTAAACCAATTTTACAGTACTAATAAAAGAAATATAAATATTATAGTTTCTTTTTAACCTCAATACTTGTGAACGGAAATATTTATATATTTGTGGCCGAGAATAATGACGGCCTGGGTAATCAACCATGCATGCTTCCTACCTCAAACCTGGAAACCCCCACGGTTGCCACTTCAACGTGTTAACGATGTCACGGTTATATCGGACTCCCAATAATTCTAGAAAATGGCTTTTGTGATTAATTTTTAGAAAGTGGAAATTTTACAAGTTTAATATGCTTTATATATGAGTTTGATTATATTATTTTATCAGATGGACGTCAGCAACAAAACCACTACGCTATCCTGATGACTGGAGTAACGAGCTAGCAGCACAAACGCTAGCTTTGGAGAATTGGCGTGACGATAAATGGCCGTACATGCTGTAAGTTAATTGAATAAGTTAAACCTTTGGAATTTTAACTATCTTTACATAAAAATGTTGTAACTCAGGATTATAAATACAGATTTATATCACATGGTGGCCTTTTGGCATCTTCCCTCTTTCATAGCCACTCTCGGCAGTCTTGCACCCGGTTCATCCTGTTCCGACCTCCGTGTCGTCGGATTTCGTCGTCGCCCTCTTGTGTCCGCTCTGGGTTTGCATTCTAGGACCCGTTTTGTTGCTGGACAAATCGCCAGATCCTGAATTACAGTTATAAACATACTCAAATACATCCTTTATTACTATTTATATTATTGGTGGCAAAATGGGGACAAGTATGTACTCATATGTATTTTATTAACTTCTAAAAAAAATAAAAGCCATGTTTGGTACCATTATCCCTTTATGGAAATTACTATAGTGTTTAGACCGTGAATCAAATTTCACGTTTTGTACAAAGAAACTGGTCTACTAGTTTTGACGAAAGTTTCTGTGTAATCACAAAAGCGATAAGGTTGAACATATGTAACAATGAAAAAGATGCACAATTATGACGTAATATTTGTTACCTATACTGACATCTGACGTTAGTAGAACCTTTGTTATCAGTGCATTAGAATATTACTTCCATAAACAATCTTCATAATCTTTCATTCAACCTTTTTTTTATAATAAATGTATATAAAATAATCCTTGATGTTTTACGATATATTTAGTCGACTCTACCTATATTATTTGCTTAAAATAGGTACAGTAGGCGAAATGTATGTATATCGAAATAGGTCAGTATGCTTAAAATTTAAGCATACCGACCTCGTCGGTGAGTTGAGGTCGGCTTGTCGTTCTTACTAGTTTGTGACTGACTAGCTAATGCAGAATTAATATCTAATTATTTTTTTCTCAGAGGCAAGTGGGAAGAAGGCGGTTGGCTTCTATGGGGCACAGCACAAGGTCGTTTTCAGTCTTTCAATGACAACGGTGAAATAGACAAGAATGTTTACCTTCGAACAAGAGGAATGAAGGAAAGATATTGGGCGCCTCATGCGTATCAGGGACTCAGGCGTTCAATTACAATCACAGCAGGAGCTCGAGATGGGACAGCTGTACATCTTCGGTGCTTATCTTACAAAAAAGTTTTGACTCAGTGAGTACCTATGTATATTTGCAGTTATTGAGAAATTATTAAAAAATATATTTAATGGGACGGTCTTGTGTATCTGTACTAATACTAGTATAATACTAATATCGTCTTTACTTTATTGCAGTTGTATATCCGGTTGGGTAAGATACCCGGATCACACGACTAGAGATATAACTTCAACTGACCTGGTGATGTCGGACTTTTGCGAACGACCTGATGGAATACCACAGGCCTACACAATAAACGTGAGCAGTAAGTCATAACGTTATACACAATACTTTTGTCGACTTTCATATTCTCAACAAATTTCTGCAGGGTTTTAATTCTGTTTTTAAGAGTTTTAGAACTATAAAGTCGGGGAAAAAGGTTCTTCGTATTTTATATACAAATTCTAGACATTGTTTTCAAAGTTTAAATACGTTTAATTATTGCCATTGCCAGTGCCATTTTGTTCTATCACTTGTTTCTATCTTGTAGGTACTGACATAATCCCATCAATGTAGAAATCTTGGGATTTTTGATAAGAAAAATGCGAAGTAGTTTTGACAGTCCTCTCTTGACCTAACACTACCAAAAGAATTCTGAAGAGAACGAAACAGGTAAAACTCTGACGGTGCAAGATCAGGACTATGTGGTGGATGCATTAACATTTTCCAGACAAAGCTCTCTCAATCTTTGCTGAGTGGCCAAAGATGTGTGTGGTATCATGCGTTATCATGATGAGACCTATTTTTCTGTTGATCAATTAAGACCGTTTTTTTTTCAATTTCTTGCTTGAGTTTAATTAATTGTTGGGGTAGAAATCCGAATCGATGGTTTTGCTTGGCGGTTAAAGTTCATAATGAACGATGACCTTCCAATCCCATCCCCAAACACAGAGCATCACCTTATAGCGTGTTCACTACATTAATCCGGGTTTCGCTACAGCCTGTGGAACTTGACTACCCTTGACCATGTTCTTTTTTCTACATTCTTGTCTAGGTGATCCACTTTTCATCCCCAGTGATCAATCTTTTCAGAAATGGTTCGATTTCGGTGTACGTTTCGCAAATGAGTAAACGATTTATTAAGTTTCTTTCAGTGAGCTCGTGTGCCACACATATATCGATTTTGTTTTGTATAACCAGACTTTTTCAAATGAATCAAAATTGTTTTGTGGTCAATCCTAAGTTCCTCGGCTATGACATGTGGCCACTTTCTCAAACATGGCATCGACTTTATCCGTATGAGGACGACCAGATCGTGCTGCAGCTTTGTCATCAAAGTTCGGACTGATAACGTTTGAACCAATTTTGATATACTCTGATTGACACTTAATTAGGTCCATAAACGTCATAGTTTTTTTTTTGCGGCTTCTGTCGCATTTTTGCCTTTTTTGTTATAATACTTCAGAATGTATCGAATTTCTTCGTTAGATTTACTCATTTGGCGGGGAGAAAACAATAGAAAAATGGCGGGAATAACACATTCCATTCCATTCCATTTTTACTTTTTATTATTGTTTTTCTTAATGTCTTTTATTTATATATATTCAAAACCTACTAGATACAAATAGTACAACCAAAGAGATTTTTCTTCAATTTTGTATGTATATAAAAGAGACAGAGCATGGGAAAGAAGCTCTTTTTTTAATAGGTTAAACTTGAAGTTACGCAATTACTTATTGAAAGCGTACAGGTTATGGTGGACAGTACGTAAAAATTACTTTTTATCAAATAGATTATTGATTCATTTATTTATGTCTGCCCTGGTGTGTTCGAAATCCAATCATTGTTTCGTTTTTTTTTTCGTATATTTACAGCTAAAAATAGTGATTTGAATTTGATGCTTAGAATAAACACTGATGGCGGCAAGCTCTACAGTGGGGTGCCTTACCAACAAGAGACACTCTACCGTACTTTAGAAGTCACCATCAATTGTGAACCGGGAACAGGAGTGCTTGAACTTGGATATGAACCAACAGGTTGTATTCCTATTATAAAGCATTAATTCTGTAAGGTTTTTACGTCAAGAAATAAAATGATAGTTAAGTTAACTTGCTATAACTATTGTATGTATCTAAATATAAGTTTATCTTAAAATGAAATGAATAATGATTATATAAAATTATATAAATACGGACTAATGACACTCTTGTTAGGTCAACCGATCGAGTACGAAGCTTAATATTTACTACTTATTGTTAATGAATAAAATGTGCCTGTCGGCGTAATATACTGTTTAAATTTGTAGGGGCAATTCACCCGCCCGTACCAATTCTATAAATTAAAAAAATATAAGAATGCGAAGTTAACACTGCAAAAGACGTTAAGTTTAATTAATCATGGCCGAGTTTCCCTACTTTCATTCTGGATTTATATACATATATTCTTAGTGATAAGGCTAATGCGTTAATTACTAACCTACTATTTACACTTATAAAGTGCAAGAATATGATTGTGATGACACTGTATTATTCTTTTTAAATGTTTCCGTCACAGTTACATTTAACCAAGTATGACAGAAACTGAGTGACGAATACTTCTCTCCTTTAGAACTCTAAGTACTCGCCTCTCAAAAACTAATAATGTATATATCTAAAGGTATATTTTGTAAGATAAAGAGAAGTCCATTTCTACGTTTGAAATGATGTTACTTTTGACACGTAAGCATCAGAATAACTAAATAGCACTTTACTTTTACTTAATTGCAGATATACGCGACCCTTCCACTCGTATTATGCCACTCCGTGTTCTGAAGTGGTTAAGTGAAAAGCAGGCAGGTGAAGTCGGTTATTGCTTGCCATTCGAAGATCGCGCTTGTGCTTGTCCGGCATATGTAGGAGGGAAAGGTGCGTCATTAGCGCTTTTAGCTTCCGTGCAGAAAGATGAGGTAAGATAACTATTAAATAAATGCTGACCCTACTAGAATCATTCTCGTAGTAGGAACTTTGCGTAACTTTTAACACCGTCAATTATATTGATGAGTTTTTGATGAGTTCGCTGTCTAATTGAGTTTTTTAAATTCAGTCCGATTTTATAGCGACATCTTTCGCTTTTAAATAATTTTGACAGGGTTACCGAGTACCTCCTGGATTTTGTTTGACAACCAAAGCTTTAGAAAAGCATCTTAAACTGAATCCGCAACTGACGGAGTCCATTCGTGAAATCGAAGCAGCTAATGAAAACTACAATGAAGAAATATTTAAAGAGAAATGTAAAAAGTAAGTGTATATAGTTATTGCAATCTAAACGAGCTTACAAAAAAGAACTGCGAATAAATAATCTGAGGAATATATAATGTAATGTGTCGAAGCAATCGCATGAAATCTTTTTTCTTTTATTGCCATCGAAGTCACAGCTTGCAAGGACCGAGCTGTTATATTTGACATTCGGCTCCAATTAGTCATGAAATCAGCTTTTCATGTGTGCAAATAGTTAAATGTTCCAACGAAAATTCAATCATCTTCGATTTCTTTGTAACTCATCACTATTCGGTTCCTGTTTTTTTTTTATTTTACAAAATGTACATGATACAATATACAACTACAATGTAATTTACTTAATAACCTTTTGGTTTTGCTAGTTTCTTTCTTTCTTTCCCTTCTCTCTCTGGGTAACACATTACTAGCAATTTTGCTAACGTCCCCTTTTGATAGCTTTTTACGTGTGGAAACCCCCTCGTTCCGTCATCCCACTGTCAAACCACACGGTGTGCCATACTGCGCCTGAAGTAAGAAGGATCTGGAAACGGCTTTAATAAATCATATGACTCTTAAACCTGCCCGCAAAAGCTTCCCTCTTCAGGTGACTCTCAATAAGAAGACGGGGCCCATGGAATAAGAGGTCTCGGTCTTATCCAGGGTCACCCGTACGTCCAGCGCCTCGATGTGCTCGATCACCAGAGAGACTCCGCTGGTTAGCAGGCGCAACTCTTTAAATTTCATATCGTCAGCGTAACAGATTACGACTTATCTACTGTGCTTTAGTATAGATACTTTAATACTATACTTATAAGAATAACTCTATATTTTTTGTCATATTTTCTAGGTATCGTTATATTTTATTTGCAGAACCACAGAGCTTTTTATTGCTACTGAGATAACGGTCGACATTAAAAATGAGATACTGTCGAGAATGAAAACATTAAGAATAAAAGCATTAGAACAAAACTTGGGACCGGAATTACGTTTTGCGGTTCGATCATCAGGTAAGTTTTATATCTTAAACTACAAAGGTACATTGGTGTCGCGTTGTTTCATGCACACGTATTCGTTAAAAAGGCGGCCGTCATATGTTGCCCATTATTTATATAATAGAAAAATCTCCAATTTATTATACTAGTACATAAAGTTTCTTTCTACAGGCAGCCCAATAGCTTTAACAGGTTATTTATGTTGCAATAAAAGCATTATTTTTAATCATATTACATTTTTTGTAATCGCTACTTTTTGACGTCATACATACGTTACTTTAATATATAGCTGTATATATAATATACATATGTTTCGTAACCAACTGTTGGAAAGAACCCATACTAAGTGTTACTTTGTAAAACATCAATACAAGATTTTTGTACGTTTTATATATCCATCAAAATAGATGTTAGTATTTAGTCTTCGTTACTTGTTTTCACGTGTGTCGAAAAATGTTAAGTGATGAGGTACTTAGTGTTTAAAAAGTTATTTGAATGCTCTCCACTTAGCTGTTGGAGAGGATAGTGAAGAGTTGTCTGCTGCCGGCCAGAACGAGACGATACTGGGGTGTGTGAGCGACGCAGATGTGTTAGATGGAGTACAGAAATGTTGGGCCTCGATGTTCGCTTTTACTAGCGCCTACTACCGCAGGTATATTAATGATCTGATGCTAATATAATTAAGCTAAAAGTTTTTTGTGCTTAATGTTTATTTTTGTAATTGATAGATTATTTATTGAGGAATGAGGATTTGACCGTCATCGTCTTACGCGACAAAATGTCCATCCCCATCATCTAGATCAGGGGTGCTCAAACGGTCGATCGCGATCGACCAGTCGATCGCGAGTGCTTTTTGAGTAGATCTTGAGAAGAAAAAAATTTTTAATAAGTAGGTAACTAAACTACAAAAATTTATTACGTAATAACACTGCTTGCGGCAAAAGGCGGCTTTATCAAAGGAACGCGCGGTACTTGTCAAAGAAAAGCCGCGTTGTTTCTAGACTAGACTGTACTAGACCATTTCGGGCGGCGCGTTTGACGGGAACATTCGAGACTTTCGTTCACGCCGATATAAATGTTGCGCCTGCAGGAATTGGTGTCATTCTGAATTGTAACTTGAAGGCGATACTACGTCGATACAAAGTTTATTATTAAATAGTGCGAAATGAGTGCAGTGAAGAAATCTAAAACGTATTATTTTAATAACGATTGGGAGGAAGAATTTTTCTTTTGTATGGTGAAGGATAAGTACATTTGTGTTATTTGTCGTGCGTCAGTTGCAATACCTAAGCGT
Source organism: Tyria jacobaeae (assembly GCA_947561695.1). Taxonomy (NCBI): domain Eukaryota; kingdom Metazoa; phylum Arthropoda; class Insecta; order Lepidoptera; family Erebidae; genus Tyria; species Tyria jacobaeae. The sequence goes on from OX387209.1 coordinate 17,767,553, forward strand.
GGTAACTTAGAGAGGCATCATAAAACGGTTCATAAAAACTATGAAAAGGATTTTCCGCCACAGAGTGAATTAAGAAAACGAAAAGTAAGTAATTTGATATCTTATTTGAAAAAAGAACAAACCATGTTCACAAGACCAGCCAAACAATCAAAAGCTGCTACGATCGCGTCATTTAAAATACCTCATATATTGGCGAAACACAAGAAACCATTCGAAGATGGATCGGTTGTGAAGGAAGCATTTATTGAAGCGGGTGAGACTTTATTTGGAGATTTTAAAAATAAAACAGAAATCATGTCTGCTATTAGAGAACTTCAGTTATCTCGTCCGACTGTCACAAGGCGTATTGAAGTCATGAGTCAGGACATCGCAGATAAACTAAAACATGATATCATGGAATGTACATACTTTTCTTTACAGTTCGACGAATCCACCGATATGACAGACACTGCCCAGCTGTGTATTTTTATTCGGATGGTATTCAATGACATGTTGGCTAAGGAAGAATTTTTGACAATCATTCCTCTGAAGGGGAAGACCCGTGGCGAAGATATATATGACGTTTTCATCAATTTTGTAAAAAACTACAAGCTACCAATATATAAATTAGTGTGCATTACAACCGATGGAGCACTAGCAATGACTGGAAACAAGAACGGTTTTGTGGCATTGTGTCGAGCTAATGAAGAATTCCCTTCATTTTTTTCATTCCATTGCATTATACATCAACAAGTTTTGTGTTCAAAAGTTTTAAACACGGAGGAAATTATGGGCATTGCAACAAAAATTGTGAATTCCATCCGTGCACGTAGCTTGCAACGGCGGCTCTTTAAGTTGCAGTTGGAAGATAGGGAGTCAGCTGAACACACTGATTTAGTTCTTCACACGGACGTCAGGTTGTTGAGTCGCGGAAAATTCCTAGAAAGGTTTCAAGAATTATTGCCCGAAATAACAGCTTTTCTAGACGAAAGAGGTGATGACACTGAGATGTTGAAAAACGAAAAATGGCTGACTGATTTGGCATTTTTGACTGACATCACAATGCACTTAAACACCATTAACTTGGAGCTTCAAGGTAAAGGAAAAACTATTATTGAGATGATTAGCGCAGTAAACGCATTCAAAAGTAAATTGCAACTTATGATAGATCAACTGAAAAGAAAGGATCTGAAACATTTTCCGTCTTTGAAAGCAAGGATTCCTCAGTTGAATTATGATACGTATGAGGCTGAATTATCAAATATTTTGGGACAATTCGAAATGCGTTTTTATGATTGCAGTAAATTGGCAAATATAGCATCATTTATGAGTTATCCTTTTTCATGTAAAAACATTGAGGAATTAACCACTGAAGTAGGAAGTCAGTTTAATATGAACTCATGTTCTGTTGAAAATGAGTTGGTGCAGATTATATCAGATATACATCTCAAAGCTACAGCATCTGATACAAATTTCTGGTGTTTTATATCTGAAGATAAATATCCGAATCTAAGGCAAATCGCCCTTCAACTGACGGCAATGTTTGAGTCAACTTACTTGTGCGAGTCTGCATTTTCTGAAATGAAGATAATTAAGTCAAAATATCGCAATCGACTAACTGACGATCATATGTCATCATGCTTGCGATTGGCACTCAGTGGTTACGCACCATCTTATGAAAAGTATGCTGAGGACATGCAGTGCCACGCTTCAAGATCCAAAGTCACTCCTTAGTTGAGTTTAACACCATATGTAACTCTTTTGTTTTGTAACAACGAATAAACTCGCAATTTTAAATAACTAGGAGTTTTTTCATTAATATTGTAGAGAAGAACTTAAGTAAACCTAACCCAAACCTTGACTAAGATAATGTAAATTGTGCGGAAAGCTAATATCTATATATGCTACGGTACACCCTACCTAGGTAGGTAGGGTGTATCGTGTATGTACGACAACCCTGCATCACACATACTTGCAACCTCTCAATTCGATCGTAAGTAGTCTAAAAATATTGAGGTAGATCGCCAGCAGTTCAAGTTTGAGCACCCCTGACCTAGATGATTGGCACTCCACCACTGTGCGCTTCTCCAGAAGCTTTTTGCCTCTCCTAACCAGCTCGTGGAACAAATTTTCGCCACCATATATCCGACTGATATGATCATATATGACATAACTTATATGATCTTCAAACCTCCAAGAAAAGAGCGTAGTCCCACCTAAAAGGCCGGCAACGCACTTGTGACTCTTGAGCTCTGGGTATTTTTAATGAATCCGTATAACGAATATCCATCTCCAATGTATGTATGTGTATGTATGTATGTATAAATGTACCCATCTGTCAATTATCCCACTTTTAATTTACAAAGTTAGTTGACGGCAATTTCCTGACTGTTTACGTGAAAAGGACCAAATCATAACTGTCAAGACATTGTGTTTGACACGGCTCTGCCTACTCCTTCAGGGATACAGACATGTATAAGTGTATGAATCAATGTGTATGTATGTTTCTTTGAGTTGGTTTGTATATTATATCCAGACAGAACGGCCAGCCATGTTTATGTGGGGCGGGCGTGGTGGTTCAAGCGCTGGTGGCGCCACGTGCCGCCGGTGTCATGTTCACGCGACACCCCGCGCACGGTGACCCCACGAGGCTTCTTATTACTGCCAACTACGGTCTTGGAGAGGTAATTCTTTTGAAATATTTTGTTCCCCATGGACGACAACTATACTTCTAATATTACAATCTGTCTACAGAGCGTCGTATCCGGAGCAGTAGAACCCGACACAATTATTGTAAAGCGTAACGCAGATGGCCGGCTCAACATCATTAAGACGGAAGTCGGGTCGAAGTCTCGTAAAGTTAAGACAGAGGGCAGTGGTATTGTGATGGAAGATGTGCCAGAGGGAGATAGAAATGTTTCCTGTATCTCAGACACAGATGTGATAAAGCTTGCTAAGATCGGAGTAGTTCAAGAGGAACTCTGGGGCGCGGGGAGGGACATTGAGTGGGGTATTGCTGAGGTTATATGTTTTTTCTTTCTTGCGTGAACTTTATTCTTTTTTTTAATACTTAATAAAGTAATATTAACATTTTGTACTTGTCATTATTTTCTCATGACAGCTGGATTTACTAGATTATCAAGTAACCAAATTCTTAACACACCATGTTCTTAATACAATCACCATGTTTTCAAATGAAAAGTACAATGAGAAACGAAATAAAAAAATGTAACACAAACCTTTTTTCCATGAAGTATAAAAAATATAGCATTCAATCAAAAAGAATTGGTATATCTATTAAGATGAATATGCACGATGAAGTAAGTGTAAAGAAACACTAAGTTAATCAAATAAAAAAACGTGTTCCCAATTCATTTTTGTGATTCAAAGAAGCCAAATTTATCATGCACACAACATTTTCGTCCCGACAATCCACAATTATATTAATTTATATTCTCGTTTTTTTAATAGTTTAATATTTCTTTTATTTTCTTTGCAATTATGTAATTTCTTTTAGTTTTTATATCGCGGATACGACGCCCCACGGCCATACATTTACTTATTGTAGGTAGGAAATTTTACTGAAATAACTTCATTCTAACTTCACTTTAATTTTATTAATAATTACTGGGTTTAAAGATTTTAAATAATCCTCTGCTAAATGTAAAAAGAAAATAAAAAAATGTATTGTATTTTATGCTAAAGATCGAAAGAATTAAGCATAAGGATTATTTTTCCCACATATCGTCTTAAAAAAAAAAGCACCATTAATGAATTTTACATTTTAATTATAAATTTTGTCCGGAAGATAGTAACAATTTTTTATCTAACTGTACAACATCTGTTGAATTGACAACATGTCGTAGTAGATCGTAGTAGATATTCGGGTAAAGAAGGATCTGGTGAGTTGAGAATCTTGTACGTTGAGAATCTAATTAATTGATAGTCTGATAAGTTAAGAATCTGGTTAATTGCAAATCTGATGATTTGCTCATATTGCTACAAGTGATTTTGTATAAAATCTCACAAGCCAAAGCCTTTATTTATCCAAGATGTGTATTTTAATTTGTTAAATCATTTTTTATTAATAATTTCAGAGTGAGATTTTCTTATTACAAGCTCGGCCTATCACGTCTCTGGATCGGTGGACCGACGAAGAGTTGTTACATGAACTGGACACTGCCATCATGGCGGACGATGAACTTTTGTCTTTTGGAAATACCGGAGAGGTTAGAAAACGAAACTAGACTGACATTACTTATTATTTATGTTTTATTTACGACTTATTTATGTTTTTAGGTCCTACCGAAGCCTGTTTCACCGATGTCTTATGACATGGTCAATACTCCTTTAGTGGTGGGAATTAACTGCTTGACAAACACTAATGACAGTGGATACGATAATTCCGTAATGTTCACGCATTATAGAAGCGTACTGCCTCTATACACTGTAAGTGTAAAGTGTAGCTCTTGAGACTACAATGTACCTATATAATTTATAATAGGTTTGTGTGTTCTTAAGTTAGTTACAATATATAGTAGTCTCTATTTAAAATAGGCTAGATCACAGAAAGCAACGTGACGGCTTAATTAATGTAATTACATACATGAATTAAGTACACTGGGTATTTATTACAGTACGTTATGATACCTTTCAAATAAACAAATTCACGATTGATGAATTATTTATATATAGAAAGAGAAAGAGAAAAGGGGTTTAGTTAAAATATTCCCTTTGAATTACATCTAAGGATACATTTTGACTTTGATCGCCGTTTTCTAAGAAATCCTAGTATGAACTCAAATCATGCCAAGTTGTATATGAATCCATTCACGATTCAGACAGCATGCAAGAAAAATACAGTTTTGGGTTCAGTATCGATTGTATTTTTTTTTTCAAAATATTTTCAATGTACTTTGGATTGATAAGTTACAGTTTTATTACAAGTGTAGATTTACACGAGCTAGGTTGGCACACAAAAAGCGGTGTCAGTGTTACGTCGACATCCTCGCAAAGCGTAACTAGTAAAAAATGTGTACTTTTTTACAGACGATATATCGAAGAGTGCCTAAGGAAATAGATGTGATTATACGGATTATAGAAATGTCTGTCCATGGCCACAAAGTGGCTGGAAATGAAATACATAGTATAGCTATACACAGACGAGCACCACATTCGACTGATAAGTTAATCGGTATTTGGTTCATGATTAAGGTAAATTGAACATCTGCAGTTATATTATACTATTGTTGATAGATTATATTTAGTGGTAAAATGCCTTAATTTAAGAAATTAAATTACACGCTTATGAAAATACATACCCTAAACTAAATAGCTCGTTTCTTATAATATCAACATTTGACATTTTTTTAACTTTTTTAAAAATTACCTCAATTTTTGAAACTTGCCTTTTTTATGATATTCTTCTACGTTAACCTTGTGATGAACTGTTACTTACCAACTAAGTACCATCTAAGCTAAATACCTTTGTTTTTCTTAGACACTTTTGAAGTCAAAAAGAAGAATGGACAACGCCATCAGAACTGTAAATACATTGAATTATACGATGACAACAGAAGATCCCAAGAAGTTGTTAGAAATTATTAAAGATTCTAGATCGGTCATGGAAGGTCTTGCAAGGGATCATGCCTGGACGAGTACTGCGAGCACTTGCAGCCAGATCATAGCTATGATGGTATTTCTGGAGGGAAAATCAGGTAAAATAAAAAAAATATGTCATAGTTAAGTATACATTATGTCATAGGTCGCTAGATTTTAATAAAATTAAAATGCAGGTAATATTGGACGAATATCATAACATCGAAAAAACTAAATATTGACCCAACAACTTACGAAAATTATGTTACGTATGCACTACCTAAACGGAGTAATGAATATGGTAGGAGAACGTGGGAATACATGCTTCCTAATATACTTAACACAATTGGGGATGAACTGCACACAAAAATAACTTCAAATTACAAGGCTTGTGAACGTGCAATTAAATTGTATTGTATTCTTCAAAACTAAGAATTGTTGGATTGGGCGATTCACTAACGCTGCTATAAACTTTTAACAGGTTTAAAGCGCTTTTAGTGCATAAGCATAATAATGTATTTAGAATATGTAAATAAATGAAAAATAAAAAAAAATATATCACCTGTTTAACTAGTATTCAACAGTTAGTGTTAAAATGAAATAAAATACTTCAGTACCCAATCCTGTCCCCACTTTGCGCTCACATGCAAGAGTTATCTAATTGTCAATAGAATCAAAGCCATTTTGCGGGAAAGAGTAACAAACATCTGCTTCTTTATACCATCCATTCAAGATTACTAAGATATGACTTAGGTGTGATAGACATCTAGATATATCGTCTCATCAACGGTGGTTAAGATAAACACACTAAGAACCACTCATATTATTTTATAGATTTCACATCAGAACAATGCAATGAAATTAGCAGCCTGTTCAGTTCCGGCGATGTCCTATCAGCCGAGCTGCCGGTTGCGATGGCTAATATAGTTCAGAAGTTAGAGCATTCTGGTTTAGCTGAACAGTTCAGGTCTCAGGATCCTACGACTGGGATACAATGGCTTAAAAAGAATGCTCCTGCTGTGTACCTGGATGTGTGTACATTCTTGGAGCATCATGGTTATAGGGCCGTTATGGAGGTATATATATCGTCTAGTTTTTTTCTATGAGAATAAGATGTTAAAAAAAACGAAGTATATAAGAACTATCTTAATAATGTTTAATTAATTTTAGATATGTTTAACAGAATTTTCAAAGTTTAACAGAAATTAAAACATTAAAATATAAAATGCGTTGATTGAGAAAAAACTAATCGATTGGACGGGCAATACAAGCTTTAATTTTATCATATTTTTTTTTATTAATAAAGGCAATTCTTGTTCATGTTATTGGTATCTTTAATCAAAATGTAAAATCGTAGTTTTATTTCAGTTTGACTTACTAACGAAACCATGGGTATTGGTTCCGGAAGAGATGATCAAAGTATTACAAAATTTGCATGTATCTACTCAAGTAACCAAAGTTAAGAGTAGTGAGGAAGTGATTGCTTCACTCACAACACCTGAGAGAGATAGCACAAGGTACGTACCTATAATATATTACTACAATGAGACACAGAACCTTACACTAGGTATTTTCGTCGTCAGATATTGTTTTACAAATGGTCCATCTTGTTTCTCCAAATGTTCTATCGTGGTAGAGCCATTAGGCACGTGTGCCGCATCGACCGTTTCGATACCACGGTCTTTACCGGTCTTTTTATTTCGCCAAAATTAGTTAGGTTTCCGGAACTCCAACTCCCCCTCTTTTCTTTTCCCCTCCACGAATTCCCCGGCCCCTTTCCCCTCCACGCAATCCCACTTCCCTCATTACCTTCAAAGGCGGGTAGCGCACTTACTGTTGAGTTGCAGGTGTTTATAGACGGTGGTTTTCACTTACCATCAGGTGACCCGTCTGTTCGTCTCTCCCTATATTATAAAAAAAAGTGTTTCGTCAACAAAAGTCTATCGGTCCATCTATATCTTACTTGCTTTAAATTTATAGCTCAATTAATTTTGCCTTTGATTTTCAGAAAAATATTGCGTTGGATACTACCGTTATGTCGGCGTACTGTGCGTCATCGAGAGAGTACCAAAGCTCACCTAATTCTAGCAATTCACAAACTACGACTGGTATTTTTACAATTGGGACGGCTACTCGTGCGGAAGTGGTATATACCAAACCCTGATTTAGTGTTCTTTTTCCGTTTCGAGGAACTTTTGACTTATTACAAGAACAGAGATCCTGCGTTGTTAAAAAAGTAAGTACTTACTTTTGATATAAAACAAAGCAAGTGAAGTACACAGTACTCGAGCTGCAATTAAACGAACCAAACCAATCCAAACGAAGTATAGATTGAGTAAAGCACACGACATTTATGTAGGTCTTCATTTTGGAGAACAGTCAAGTCATGGTAGTGCCCATTGCCTATATTGATCTTTTTACTTTATTGCGTCATCTGGTCTCGAAAGATATATGTATGTACTTTAAACCACTAAATTACAAAACACTTACTGGACTCGTAATACGTATAGGTACTAGATTTGTTTTCGTAATTCCCAGAGCATTGCAACGTCAACAGTATCATCCGAATTGGTGTAAATTAAAGTTTGCGGAACTCCACACCGGTTGGGTGGATCCTTTAGAAATGAAAGCGCCTAATGTAACAGCTGGAGACGTGAGGATACAGGCAACGTCAGTTTGTGGTGGTGAGGTGGTGGCGAGGGCGTGTGTTGTTAAGGATCTCTCAGAGGTATGTGTCTACAAACTTTGTAAAGTGACCGCAGATGATGATGTTAGGGGATTTTAATTATATGACCATACCAAAAAGATATGCTTCACCTTTCTTGGAACGTATTGGAACTTAGTATGTACACATTAATAAATTATTATATTTTATTATAAAATTAACATTTTAACAGATCGGTCAACTGCAACGCGGTGACGTGTTAATAACGCATGCTACAGATATCGGCTGGTCGCCATACTTCCCGCTCTTGACAGGCATTGTCACCGAGCTCGGCGGACTTATATCACATGGTTAGTTGAAAGTACTAGTACTTGTTGGGTGTTTTCTCGTGGTCCTATTGAAGGATTGAATCAAAAATATACATTTGTATATTAATTTATCAAAAAAAAAACAAAGATCGGTTGTGATATTTTTACCGGCTCCAAAAAAGGAGGAAGTTCTCAATTCGACTGTACTATTATTTTTTTATGTTATTTACCTCAGAACTTTCGACTGGGTGAACAGACTTTGATGATTTTTTTTTATTGAAAGCGGGTGCTTCCCGTGTTTTCCCCATTTCAATTCGGTCCAGTTCTGACAATGGAATTTATGAGAATAGTTTTCTCATGGATGCCATTGTCAGTAAGTCTTAAATTTTATAATAGAAGTCGGTTGTCTACTTTTACATAGAATGTAATCATCTCGATCTATATCTTTTTTTTTGGCGCCGATGTGGTTTATTTTGTTTACTTATATATACATATATATATATGAAATGTACATATGAAATGTTGCTCTTTTTTATTACTAATAATTACGATGATTAATGATTACGATGAAAGTAATCCCACCAAAAACATTTTCGTGTAAAATGTTGCTAAGACGAGACCATATACCATTTCATCTTTCCAGGTCATTAGGAAATACGCTAATACTTTTGATGATCATCAGTGAATCAGTGACGAAATCAGGGTTTTTTTAGATATCAATAAAATCTAAAGTATAAGACCTATGCATTTATATGTTTAATAAGTCTGCTATTGACAACATATTCCGAGAACTTTGTTTATCTGGTATAATTCAAACCCAAGTTATAAGGGTTCAAAGAAAAGGTTCAGAGAAAGGTAGGTAGTGCCCTTGCGCTGCGCTTGGTTTGTCTTGGCGTCAGATGCGTTCATGGATTAAAAACGCTGTTAATCAAAATTGCCCGTGAAACCATTGAACTACCGATAAAATAAAAAAGTGCAGTGGGTTAAAGTAATGGGGCCACGGGTAAACACAATTGAAATAAGAAAAAAACAATCTCTATTGCAGTGGAGAAAAAACTACGCATAAACCCACAAGTGCTTAGTGTTTTTTTTTTAGTTACTTGGGTTTCCTTTACACATGAGGTACATTTTTGTTTCGATCTTTCAGACGAGAAATAACATACCCTCGTGGTCATACTAGTGGGACAAAAAAACAAGACTACAAGTAAACACCTAATTATTAAAACTCAGGTGTTTTATAAAGCCTTTATCGTCTTCGCGGGAGAAATAACTTCGTTCACTGAAACGGCGTGATGACGGAATTATAATTTATAATCAAATAACTACTGCCACTTCTTCTCTCTATCTCTTGCTCTAACTGATGTAAACTCCTGATGGATATTGTAATACTAAACTATATTGGTTCCATGTAAGGTGTATAACTTACACAAACCAATTAATAATACTTTAGAATGTTCTAGACAGTCCGTTTTACTTTCAGGTGCTGTAATTGCTCGAGAATATGGCTTACCATGCATTGTTGGAGCAGCCTTCGCCACTGATTTATTCCAAACTGGAGACTTAATCAGGTTGTCAGGAACTAACGGCATCATTGAAAAGGTCGAAGTGGAAGGGGAAAAACAAGATGATATAAAAACAGATTAGGTACTAAAAAAACTTAAAAGAACTATTAAATATACCAATAAAATACTATCCTAAAAAAAATGATTTTTATTAAAAATAAAAAATAAAAACAAAAGATTAATAAAATGTTCTTGCAAGAACACAAGACGCACAATCATGACAACGTGATTTAATTGACTGTATTTCAACGTCAAGTACAGACCCTCACGAAATATTTATAGCGATAGATTGAGGTTTAATATAAGAAACAAAAATATTACAAATATCATGAATAAATAATTACAAGTACGGCTTAAGTTTCGAAAAACTTGTCATAACGCAAATCAGTTTTTACAGAACTTTACACATTTCGAATAATTGACAAGTTAAAATCCATTCATCTTACGGTAGATGATCAACCTCTAGGCCCCTGACCAAAAACACATTTCGAATAATTGACAAATTAAAATCCATTCATCTTACGGTAGATGATCAACCTCTAGGCCCTTGACCAAAGAGACTACTCTCAGTCTAAAAATTTAGCCCATACTTCGACGTAAATGTCGCAAAGAATTTCGAACCTACGTAATAAAGCTAAAGCTGTAGACTCACTGTCCGGGAAGATTCGCTAGTATTAGTAAATCATAGCAGTTGAATGCGAACGGTCTTCCAAAGATCACGACGTGGCAGCGGTATTGTGGAGAGTGGACAGGGCCGATGAGGTGAGACCCGCGGTAGTGCACTCGGCCAATGTATATACCTTCGGAGACGCGGACGGCGCGAGCGCCCACCTCGCCCCCTCGCCAAGCCACCCAATTAACTTCTGCGTTGCACATCACCTGTGTATAGTTTGATTCAGTGTCAGATAATCGTGTGTAGGTAATTTGTTTATTGGTTCAATACCATTCTCTTTTTAGGTATATACATATATAGACCACCCTGGTATATAAGTAATAATATGTTTATTTGACCCAAATGTGTGTAAGGGTTAGGAAAAACCTAGCAAATGACGACGACTGAAGGGAAATCTTTTTATATGATGGGTGAAAAAATATACGTATTATTCCCGTTCTCCCCATTAGTCTGAACCACCGATGGAAACAACGAGAAGTCGATAATTTTATTTCTCTTTCGTCTATGGATAGGAAGGATTTTATTTTTGCTATTGTCTCTATTGATTTAAGAATATGTAATTACAATATTATAGTCTTTTATTTGGACAATACAGAGTTTATCTATCTATATATCTATTTCCGGCATGATTAATACAGATTGGAGCTTTGCGAAATACATATATATCCGTTTTGTATCATTCTTTTAGAAGTCGTGTACGTGATACTACGATTAAAAGAAATACCCCCAGTAAAATAAAATGGGGGCTTTTTTTACAAAGTCGTAACAGTTCCTGTTGATGGGGATATAAATCAGGGTATCTGGAATACACCGGTATAATTTTTGATTAATTCCAACCGACAAACGCCGCGCCGCTGTCCCATTAGCGTGTCCTCGTTTATAGAACTACGAGATCAATTTCCAATTATTTTATTTTACTTAATTGGAAAACAATAAGTAATCACCTGATATTTTGTGTAGTAATGTACGACGCCACCAGAGTACACGGAGCAGCAGTGTTTAGATGGATGCAACGCAGCCGGCAAAACGCTTGACCTATAAAAAATGCAGATTTTAATGTTCATTTTGTTTTCTGTACTACTCCTACTTAGATATATTACATCATCCTAAGACTCTCAAAATAAAACATATCAGTGTCCTTAAATTAGGCAGTTGGGTTATTAAGCTTATTATTAATTTTAAAATAAAATAAATGGTTAATGCACACTCGTACCAACAAGATGACAACTGGTCGCTAAAAATAAAAACAGTAAACTCCACAAAAATATACAATATTCCTATATATTTATATTTATAAAACTGAAACCTGTGAGTGGTCCTAGCGATCCAGATGACTTCGCCATCGTAAATGCCGGCAGCGACAGCACCGCTAGGCACGGCTCCGCAAGCACCAACAACCCACACTGGCCGTGGTTCAGCAATGTATGGCACACATTCTAGGATGAATAAGTAATAAAACAATGCCAATAAGACAGCCAAAAAATGGCAGTTTGATTCTTGAGCTTGAGGCTGCGTGTTAACTCTTCACTAGTAAGTAGCGTTAACCTGTATCCCCGTACTATTAGACATGCCATGTGCCTGTTTGCATATATAGTCCGGGAGGTAGCGTTGCATTTTGGGCAGTCATTTTACGCCGATTGCTTGCTATCTTTTCCGATAGATCACGAATGACTTACAACTGAACCAAGTGTCAGCTGGCGCACCCACGGTGGGTGTGGAATTGAGAGGTTGCGAAAGTGGTAAAAAAAAAGTGATAGTACGCAGCCTGAATTTTTTTCAATAAATAGTTGCTATCATACTGAGCTGAAAAAATATCGTTAGCTGCATCGTGGAGGGCGGAATATGCGTCAGCTGCTCACATGAACTTGTAAAAAAAACCGTAAAATAAAGTTATATTACGCCGGATGAATGACTACATGATTTTTCAAACAATTAAGAGAAACAACAATTAGCTGTTTATATAACGGTGGAAAGACCGTCAGCTGACCCAGTGAACATTTAAAATATTGGAGCATTGCTATTATGCTGTTTCCTTTTAAACACATACTTCGAGAATGATTCTGGCCTTCCTCAAACCATAACACAACCTTCGGGGTAGACTAGCTTTTTCAAGACTTGAGGGCAAAATCTGCTAGAAAAATTGGACAATTAAAAAAATGGAAAAATAATGAATTGATAATTTTTCAAAAAAAAAAGAAAAAAAAACAAACTTCAATATTAGAACAATAAAATAGTAAAAATCTAAATTAATTTCAATACAAATAACAGTGAAAAATTATTAAAGTATGACTTACCTTGATGCTGCAGACGTCGAAGGATTTTCAATGCTGCTCTGTATTTTGGCGGTAAAGCGGTGAACTGTCGATAACACTTCGCATGGTATTTTTGAAAATCGTTCAATTACAACTGCACTTTAGCGTTTTTCATAGAGAGATTATTTTTCTGACGAATCTCCAATATAGGAGTACAACGGTTCGGCTCTTCCTTTCTGTGCTGATCGCACAGTGTTTCCTTCCCACTTTGATCCCGGGTCTTTTAAGAGGGGCGTGAAAAAGCATCTCACCAGGCCGCCATAGTGTGGGTAACCATGCTACATTAACTACACTTGCAATGAGGATGGTGACCACCACTCTTAGACTCCACTTGTTGCTTTCCATTAGGCAGAGTGGAGTCATTATGGTATGACAAATTGGTTGAGGCTTTCGCGGCCGATTGATGACTCGTTGGCTTTATTCGGGTCTAAAGGCCGTCGTATGTTGGAATTGCTTCCAACAAAAAAAAAAAAAAAAACAAAAAAGCAATTCCAACATACGACGGCCTTTAGACCCGAATAAAGCCAACGAGTCATTATGGTATGCCAATATAAAAATCGTTTTGTCAGAAAATAATATTAATTTTTCTTCTTTTTTGCCACAGAAAACACAAAACGGTTTAATTGTCGACATATTTGGACTTGCGTCCGTTCCATCGATAAAAAGAACGGAAATTGACTGTGTACGACAAAGATCCACAGAAACACGCAGATTTTGCCTTTGAAATAATGGGGGGAGAGGCTTAGGTAGCCCGATATGGGTCCGAGCAAGGCCAGAATCTATCTCGAAATATGTGTTTAAAAGGAACAGCATAATAGCAATGCTCCAATAATTTAAATCTTGACTGGGTCAGCTAAAGGTCTTTCCACCACTATACAAGCAGCTGATTGTTGTTTTCCTCCCGGACTAATAGGAAACCGTTTCAAAATCTAACAAAAAAAGAGGAGTATGGCCGTTCGGCTTGATTGTATTATACATCGATGATGCTAGTTACTTTTTTTTTCTTGATTTTTTTTTAATTTCTTGGGACTACATGTGCGAATTAAATTCAAATTCAATAGAAGTCAAATTCTTGCAGAAGATTTATGACTATTGGATATCAAGGTACGAAACCTTAAGTTACGAGAAATACTTGTAAAACTGCGAAGAACAGGTAGTAAATCATACTCAAATTAGAGTATATCATATTTGTTTTAAAAATAATGAGAAAGATATGGGATGTGGATGTTATAAAAAATGTTGCCAAAAAAACTTACCAGATATAAAGTGTTCATATTTTTTCTCCCAACACTCCTTTAGATGCAAATTGTATTTTATCCAATCGTGTGCAAATTTATCTATTTTGTTTCTGTAATGATTCCATCGCCTATAAATGAAACGAATTCTGTCTACTACTGTCCTATATTGAAATTCAGTTATGAATGACTTAAAAATTCACATTTAAAAATATAATTATAGTTAATAAAAACACAGCCGGATTAAATTAATCTTGATCATTGGAGCAGGGGAAACTAGTGATTTAAAAAAAATAAAAAAGCATTTTACGTTACTAATTAATTTATCTATGCGAAGTAGATAAAGTAGATAAGCTTGAGTCAATAAAAATATGAACTTTATATCAATCAAAACATCTTACGAGTTAGGAATCGGTAACAAGCCATCAGAATAAAAAGCCTGAAAAACACTTTCCATTTGCCAGGTACATAATAAACTAATAATGAAATTTTAATAATAACTAACAAAACTTATTCTACCCGTAACCGATGAGCCCAAACTCGAAGGGGGTTACCTTATTTTTACCTCTATATCTGGTAATCAGACCAGCGTTAACAAGATGGCAGTAATAGTATTGTTATCCAAACTACTTGTACATACAAACTTTAAGATATGTCTACATAGTAAAATAGTGGCAAGTGAAGCTTGATGTAATCACGTTTAAAAGTAGTTTGACTAAAGCTTACATCGCATGTAGAGGAATATTACAACCTGAAGTATTTTGCAGCGATCCGGTTTCTCTTATCTGGAGTATTCACATTTTAAATTTAAAAAAAAATATAACATTAGAAAATAGAGATATAGAGTAAAATTTATTAAAAAAATTTGATATCAATGCGAAAAGCCATACTTACAACTAGAATTAGAAATTGTGTCCAGTTATTGAACATGCTAATTATGTCTAACATTTCAGATGCACATTCCCGGTAACGCTGAGTCCTCACGGTTGCTCGGTTTGGGGACAAGATCTAAATTAAAAATGGTATTAAAACATTTATATTTGTTACTAAAACAAAGTTGAAGTAA
Organism: Tyria jacobaeae; assembly: GCA_947561695.1. NCBI lineage: Eukaryota > Metazoa > Arthropoda > Insecta > Lepidoptera > Erebidae > Tyria > Tyria jacobaeae. The sequence continues at coordinate 17,782,951 of OX387209.1, forward strand.
ATACTAAGTTAATTACCTCTTTGTCGCGGTACCGTGTGATAAGCCGCATAATAAGCTGCCGACTAAAAAGATTGTATTGCCGCCACTGTAAAGCTTCTGTAGACACTCTTCTCTGGAAAGAAATCCAGCTACTACTTTCAGGCTCTTCTGAAAATGTTAAGGGAAAAATTAGTAATTATATAAATATTTAATTACATGGAAAATTGAAATACAGAATATAAATAGCCATTTACCTTCTGGGCCATTAGGATCATACTTATAAGATGAACCCCGATCTATATTCTCCTGTATCCATTTTCGCCACGCTTGAACGTTCCATATTAGACTTACCATCATAGCATGCCAGTCAGCCATCTTATCTGATGATATTGTCGTACCTGTTGATTAGGAAATACTGTCAAGAGTCAAGACGTAATATCTGTACTTCGATCTAATGTTATTACAACCCACTTACGAAGTTCACCAGCTTTGGATAATGATATGTTTGACTGAGAGGTCACCGCTTCGGAAAGAGAAGATAAAGTAGATCTTGAATCATCATTTCGCGTGAAAATCTTGGAACACATTGAAGAAGGTAACTGCTTTCTGGACGTTGTTGTAGCCCCATAAATACCAACTGAAGATAGACGGTGAGGTGGAGGGGAAGATTCCAGCCTATCTCTTGTAGCTTCCACACATAAACTTTGCTCATGTTTGCGCATAAATTGCATGTTTTGTGAATGTATTTCTAGTAACAGAGATTTGACGGTAGACGAACGCTCCGATTCTGTGTTAATAGGTGATAGAGATTGAGGATCAGATCCAGAACTATCCGATAGAGGTTGTGGCTCCGGTGGAATACGGGTGGGTTGGTCACTGTCATACTTATTTCTTTTAACTGACGTAGAGTGCAAGACGTAAGATGCAGTAACATTTGCACCGCACTCAGGTGTGGGTTTCCGAGCTTGGCATTCCTGGTTCTTCCCATATCTTGATTGACATTCGGTGATGGCTAATTCCAAACCGGGCGCAATGACCCGTGCGGATCCCGGACAGATCCTTAGGTGTTTCGTGCGAGATAGTTCTTGAATGTCCTGCACTGATACATGCCTCGAACATGTGCATGGTGGTTTAGCCACGCGTCTTAAGATTTCTTCACACCACAGCTCGCATTGTACGAACACATTTTTCATGCATTTGCAAATCTTTATGATCTCTGTGGCAGTCAATAAAACAAATTAGGCTTTTTTTTTAGTAAATGCAAATAATATAACAGTTTTAAATAATATATCTTACGTGGTTCCAATAAATGTACGGCCAAATACATTGTTCCATCTCTGATAACGTCTGCAAAATAAATAGAATTTATGCAAGTCAATTATTGATAGCTGCTATTATTGATAGCATTAAGGTTCTGTACAAAAGTGAGGATGTATTATAGCCATTAAACAGTAACCGCTTTAAATTAATACCGATTTTGTACCTTTCATAATAGGTTCATACTTTGGAGGCGTGTTATCATGCATCAGAGTGATTAACTTTATCTCTACTTTTCTTGCTACAACTGGATCTGGATTTGATACGCTCAATTGGTCAGCAGTTTTGCCGCGTAATCTAATAAAATGAAAAATATTTAAACTGCAATTAAGTAAGAATTTTAGTTAAGGGTCAGGGAGCCTTTGAAGAATCCAACTTGTATGGTATGTTGTAATATATATAAATATTAATAAAAACTATAGTTTGAGGCCCCTGTAAACCACTTCATTCTATTCGATTTTATGTAAGTTTTAGAGTAAGTCTTAAGTTTTTATGGCCTACATGTGATTTGAATTATCTATAAAGACAACCCGCACTAGCATTCATTACTGAGGCACTTGCAAACAGTGGACACAAAGTACACCCAGACTCAAAACAACAATTTGAGGATTACACAAAGTGTGGTCCCGTGCGGGGATCGAACCCACATCACTAGCCGCGGCAACAGCAGGCTAGGTGACCACTTAAACCACTGTGCCATCCGTGCAGTCAAGTCAAGTTCAACTGCTACTACAATACTTACAAGTCAGCGCCATCACTATGGCCCTTACGAACATTGCCGTGTCTCAGCAACACGCGGTTTCCAGCCTCGTCCATTTTCTCTACCATTATATTTAGGGCTTCAGTTTTTTCACCTAAATGCAATTAACCAATGAAATGTGTTTAAAATATAGTGGTAATATTAAATAATATGTTGACTGAAAAGATACCAAGTGGCAAAGTAAAAACCCGGAAAGACCGCACCTATAAAGTCACGATCCGTACTTTTCATAATAGAAATTTCCTACCCGTAAAAGTAAAAGTAGAAAACGGTTTTTTTTTGTTTCGTGATTTCTATCGACTACTTGTTACTGCCTTTCGGGCCACTTGTTAATTACTAGCACAGTCAGGTCTCTGGTTCCATGCTGGTTCGCTGGCGGCCGCGGTGGGTTGCCTCGCGAGCAAACGCTTTTATTTTAATGATGAAAAATTTAAAAAAATAATTAATTTTAATTAACTTTTGAGTTAATTTGAAAAAATATTACATACATCAAAACATATTTACGCAATTCAGAATTACTGACGGATACGTGGCCGTGCGCTATTGCTACTATGTTAGTGAACATTTAAGTTCATTTTCGTATGCAGCATTTGAATAGAGTAAGCAATTAAAACGTTGGAATGTATCCATATTTCTTTTATAGCCATTGACTTATCTGTTACAAACTTTTCAGTAATCTGCTCTACAACCTTCTTTTGGTTATCACGATAAATTATAGATAGTTTTAAAATCTACCGTTATTAGCTTATAAAATATCAGAGTTGATGTTTTAATAATAAATACATGATATTAGGTATGTACTGTACCTTGAAGCGTTACATAGGAAGTCAATAATTTTGCGTTATGATTGATCACCTCTGTAAAAAAATTGAAAAGTTGCTTTAAAACAATAAAATAGCGCTAAATAAACTGGCACTAGTTATAGTTACATTGTTTGCCAAAGTTATCGATTAACTTTAGTATTTACGAAATGCGAAGCGCACTAATATTTCACATTCGCTGATAATTCTAGAAAAATCGATTATTACTCTTCATATATCTTTATTATGCCTTGGTGACAACATTGTACTCGATGTAAAATTTTACTCTACCAGTTAAAAAGTGTTAACTCACTATCCATAACAGATTTGCTGAATCCAGGCGATTTTACATCTGCTGTCACCGCTTTCATTCTACCCTCTATTGAGTGTTGTACAGAACTGTTTGGTCGATTGATTTTATCGTCTAAAGACGTCAGGTGGCGTAGACTGTTAGGGTAAACAAATTTGTTAATTAGTCTTTTTAGTGAGGGTATAGAATATTATAAAAGAAAAACATTAGATACGAATATTATTACTAAGGCAGGATTTCGACAAGGTTGGCGGATTATACGATTAACTATTGGAAGTTGCATAAAATAAATTTAATGACATTTGCTTTGATTTTGTCTTTCTATACAGCAAATTAAGTTGATGTTTTTATCGAATGAGCAAACGAAAAACTAAATATGCACATATTTTTTTGATTTCCCGCTAATTTGGTGAGGTTAATCAAATGTCTGTCTTTTGTGTTAGTTCTGATTCTGATGACATAAGCCTGGAGATTGTAATATTTTAATTATTTTACTTATTTTCTTACATCAACTTTCTTTTTATTCTTGCGTATACATAGATATAATACATATACACACACAATTTTTTTTGTACAATAAAACAAGTGGGGTACTAACTAATGAGCTCCATCTTTGTGTGACTTCGGTATTTTGCCTTCGACCAGCGGTGTGTCGCCAGCTTCCTCCATCGATTCCAATAGCGCTACATGAGCTTCGATTTCATCATCTGAAGACAGTGTCATTGAGATTAGTATTTACGATATATCATTAATGTTATACCCTGACTTATAGGAAATAATCAATTAAATAGATAATTAATTAAACTAACTAAACTCGGATGCAATAAAGCAAAAATGATGATGCATGGATGACAACTTATATGAAAAAAAGAAATGCCATTACAACTTTATAACTACATGAGTCATGACATGACCGATTAAATTAATTAACAGCAAAACAGTGAAAGAAATTGAAAAAAATACTTTCACTCGACTTAAAAAAAGCTAAAGCTAGTACGTAATATAACCGCTAAAGTTAAGTTAACACCAATTTAAATTCAATAATGAAGGTTATTTATTTATTTAAGTGAGTTTAGTAAAAGTCAAATTTTCATTCACTATTTACCAATACGGTAATTAAAAAAATCTATTTATTATACGAATGTAAGTTCTGGGTTATATTATTTAAACATTACCCTATGTTGTACTGACTGTCACAGAAATACTCAATCTCTTTTACAAATTTTCGAGGCTAATATTTATTCTATTATCCTATAAAATATAATATCTACATGTTGTAGTAACATAGTTGCGGGTTTCCGCTTATTACAAATTCTGCCAAGATAATACAGATTTCAAGGATTTCATCCCGTGTCCAGATGATTATCATAACAATCTAACCCTTGAAAAATTACAATTTAACTTTCTGCCAGAAATCATGGCTTCAAATGCAATGCATTGAAATTTACGCTTAATTGTTTTCACATTTTTATTTTAAGACTTGGCTATAAATCACTCTTAAAATATGTAGATTTAAAAAAAAGCTGTATCTGCACGTGTGTTAAAGATGTAGGTTACAAGAGCTTCGATCTCAAAAATTAGCTACAAGCAGATAATGTGATGTGGTTCACATTTGATGTTAACCCCGTGACCAAAAAAATGGCTGACTAAAGTATATTTCATATACTTTCAAGTTTTCAAGCTATATTTACAAAAGAGACTGGTACTTACGAGGTTTCGTCACACGAGTAGACAAATAATTCGCCGCGTCCTTATTGAGGTCTGCAGAAAGTAAAAGAATAATGCAATGCTATTATATCGCTCTATTTTGATAACAAAATTACTATAATTACTTTAATCTGCAAATTAATTGCGTGATGTGCCATACCTTTAACAGTTGGGCCAAGTTTTCGAGGCATGGTAGAGTGGCGCATTATTTCATCCAATTTCTTCTGTAATTTTGGAGCTTCTTCAGTGCAAAGCTCATCTGTTTTTAAATCTGTTGCTCTCTTGAGCCTAAAATAAGGTTCGAAATATTTTTAAATAGAGAAAATTGATTTTTTTTTTTTAAATTAATACTATGTAATTGTATAAAGAAAATATGCTATTATTTACTACTTGCTACCTTGTCTTCAGTAGTATTTTAATATGTACATTGTATGCAGAGTTACGTATGTATAAAAGTAAGAATTGATAACGTAGCTGTTGTGTTTAGCAACTCTTCATGTATGCATGTATTCCTGAGCAAATCTAAAAAATCTTTAACTATTATAAGAATCATAAACCTTTGAGCGGCGAAGAAACTTGTTTCAGCCGCACCATCTATCTCAGAGATAATCTCGTTACCACGGTTTTGCATTTCTCCGATGACGACAGAGCGAGACTGAGATTCGTAGCCTGCAATTTACACATAAAATAGCAAAGTACAATCTGCAATAGTTTATACGATTAGTAAAATACATAGAGCTTAAAGCCGCAGTTACATTAGAAACTTTTCAAAATTGGAGTTTTACAAGAAACTTGTATCTATCCGTTATTGAAATCATACTGTCGTCAAATTTAATGTTATTGTAACCGTTAACGAGCGTTTGTGCCTATGAGTCAGGCATCTCATTACGTTTTTGTATTCATTTCACTTACTTGCTGCAACAAATTGTTCTGACAGCTGTCGAGCGCTTTCTATGACGACATCTGAAACAATGAATAAGGACATGATTAAATCGCCGTTCACTGCCGCTCATAGGTCGACAAATAGTTTGAAACAGATTTGGAGATATTAACTTTTAGGCAAATTTAAAATGTTATGAAAACTGCATAAGTTTCCAGATCTTTTGTTTTTAACCAGCTGTCCCGACTGACATAGTTCTATCAAAAGATGTTACAGTATGATGATGACTTAGGTATAGTATATGATAGTTTAATTATTACCTTGCATAGTATCATACATATCGGGTGGTGTAACTGGAGTGACGAGAGTGCTAAGTTTCTTCTCAAACTTCTTGTGAAGGCGCGCTGTATCGCCAGACTCCTTCACTGATTTCTCCACTTTGATTGGCAACGTTTTAAGCCTAAACATGAATATTTAATCAACAAATGAAACAATAAACATACCTACTATTGACAACATTATTTTTACTTTTATTATTAAGCAGACGACGTCAAAATAACACTCGATTCTCAGTATCATTGTTATACAACCTCAGCATTGCTTTACTGAAATTTTATAGCTTGGGTATAGCTTTTTATTTTTATAGCTTATGTATAGCTTTTTATTGTTATAGCTTATGTATAAGCTATAAAAATAAAGCTTATGTATAAGCTATTCGGTAAAGCAATGCTGAGGTTGTAAAACAATGATACTGAGAATTGAGTGTTATTTTGACGTCGTCTTAGATATTTTTCCTTCCTTTCGTTTACACAGAATGTAGACTTAACGAAAACAGTGTTAGTCGTTAAAAAATATTATAAGGTAATTTGTCGTAGAAATTGTGTGTTAGTAAAATATTAAACGTCTATCAAATTGGTGAATATATGAAGGGACAGTTTCTGACGAAGGATACACATTTATCTTATCAGCTGCAAACAGCGACCCACCTCGGCTTCTCACGGCTATTACAATATTGTTGATCGGATCACCAAACTTCACACCGGATCACCCCCTGGGCTAATCTGATGATACGACTATGCATACGGGGCATAACTACACTATACTCAATATTCACCAGTCGGAAGCCTGCGCATGGCCGAGGCTCAAGTGTGGCTGCTCATAGAATACCTCGTTGCCGTGACTTCTCAACTGTTTATGTAAAATATCCATTGCAGCCGCGCGCTCCTTCTCTGAATCTGTGAGAAGTTATAATTTTTCTGTACGCTTCTGTGTAAACAAACTTAAAGAGTTGTCACAATTTTGTAAGGTTGAGAAATAAGGTTTTTTTTAAATACCCAAATAGTATACGGTTATTAACACTAACTTATTTTGCTCTCAAGTGTTTTGTGAGGTTCTTGCCGGATGAGTAGATCCGAATCCAATAATAATTTTATACACAGACAAACAACAGACAAAGTGGATAATACAGGTGTCTACATTTAAAGAGATTGGTATTGTATGCTTACCACCACTATCACCTTGAGGGCGACCTGTAATAAAATATTGATTGATTAAATACGCATAGATATTGAAATGTTTATAAAACTAACTAATTAATCAATGACCAGAGTGTTACTGGTCAGTTAGTAATTTTTTTTTATATTATATGTATTGTAAGTAATATTAATGTCAAACCCAATCAAGTCCTGCCAATTTTAGAAAATAACTCTGTAAAAAAACCCCGAAGCCCTGACCCAAAATCCCTTCAACAATTAGAAGCAGCTTTATTTACCGCCAAATGGATTATTAGCTTATTTATAAATTACCTGTTAACAAAATAAAAATAAATGAAGATGGGTCCACAAGTTAAGGAGCCATGGTACCACAGACAGATAGACATATAGGTACAGACACACTTAAAACTTATACTATATTATACTCTTTGGTTTACAAAAACATACTATTATAATAATAATATAATATGAAGTACATACCACTATCTCTTCGGCGGGCTGTAATAAATTGCATGCTTTAATTACAGAGATTATTTCAGGAAAAAAACTAAAAAAGTAAAAAAAACTATTTAACTACAAAATCTTATAAATATAAACAACAAATCGTATACTGGATTTTAAATTATTGATATAATTTAATATACTGTATTTTTTTTTAAACAGGTTAAGTATAAAAAAAATTACTCTGTGACCGCCCGTGTCTTAGTGAAGTAACATTGCATATGCGAAGCAATTTTGGAGATTTGACAATTATCTTCTTTTTTTCGTCATTGAACTTCATACAATAACTTTTTTTGTAAATTTTCTAAAGAATTTGGTAATTTAGATATTGAAAGACGTGACATCTGCCATAAGGTCTTATAGATTAGAAGATATTTATTTTTGTATCTTTGACCACTGAAGTCGATATCTATTCGACATGGCTACGTGTACATACGTTTAGTAGGTATAATGGTAAAGCTCAACAACAAATATCACTTTTGCATTTATATTATTAAATATAAATGAACTATTGGTAAACCAACTGGGTTTCGAGTCTTCCTTTTTCCCCCTGCCCTGGGTGTCTTCAGCTTGTGCTGCTCCTTCTATCACTGAGCTGCGCCGGCGTTCAGCTTCCCTGAGATTATCAGATATTAATTGCCGAGGGTCTCAAAAATGATTATGTGACCCTCAGCAATAGTGATTATGGTTGACAGACTTCCAACTTGAAAATAATTAAATGTACTTTAAAAAGTCCGTGTGGTTGTAGAACAAAATAACTAACAAGTTCTACGTTGAGAACACAGTTTTATTACAGCAAGTGATATTATTGTGAAATATACCCTGCTGACTCTGCTTGTTGCTTCCCTAGCTGGCCACTTTCCTCTAACGCTGCTAAAGCTTTCGCATCCAAGCCACCTGAGAAGATTTATACTTTAATTTAGTTAGTCTTTTAGGGGTAAATACCTATCTCCGTAAGCCAGAAATTATAGGTGTTGTACTTATTTTTCTATTACGAGCCCCGATGCAAAATAGTTCGTCTAGTGTGAAATTTTCTCTGTAAGATTTTTTCTAACTTCATTATTTTTGTATATATATATAAAATATTAAGCTGTTCTACTATCACATGTCGCGTTACGTATGCCATTTTTTAATTATGAACCAATAAACTATTTTAGCTTTTTAAATTTATACATATCTTGTTTTAAATTCGAAGAAGTTATAAGCAAAATAGTTCGTCTATCGGTGAGTTAAATAAGATTATTCCTTCTTTGTACAATTATGTTGCATAATTTAAATTTGTAAAAGTAATTCTGCGACATTTGTCAAGTGAGACAGTATAAATTCTGAAAATTTCAGTTTTTTTTCATTAGTTTTCAAATAACAATGGGTCGTGGCAAACCCGTGCGTGAAGAGCTTCGAAAGCGAATAGTTTGTGGGGTCGATGCTGGCAAATCAAGTTACCAAATATCTAAAAACTTGATACTTCCCAGGTCTACAGTCCAATCTATCATTCAGCACTATAAAAAGAATAGAATGACTTCTTGTTTGAAGAAAACTGTTCGACTACGCATCACAAGTGCAGTAGAAAACAGAATCCTGAAGAAAATTATCAAAAATAATAGTCGTGCTCGAGCTGGAGAACTCACGGTGCAATGGAAGGACATTCACAAAGACGTCTCAGTTGATACTTGCAAAAGAGTCCTAAAAAGAATGGGTTACGCATTTTACACCGCTAAGGAGAAACCACTGTTGACTGCTGTACAAAAGAAAAAGAGGTTGAAGTAAGTAAGTACTCTTTATTGTACACCAAATATACATATAAAATACATCTGATATTTTCACATAAAATGTACAATGGGCGGCCTTATCACAATAAGCAATATCTTACAGGCAACCTTGGATGGACAGGATTTTAATGATCTCTTATGGGTGGCTGTTGTGTACAGTCATGTAATGTATGCTAGTTTAATGCCAAATATATATTGAATTTTGCTCGTGATCATTTAAATTGCACTTCCGATCAGTGGCGTAGTATTATTTGGAGTGACGAGTCCAAATTTGAAGTGACAGTCGGCGATGAAAGGAAAAAAGTGATTCGGAACAAAAATGAGGCATTTCATACTGATTGTCTCAAACGCAAAGTGAAGTTTCCGGCGTCTCTTATCATATGGGGCTGCATGTCTGCACAAAGTGTTGGTGGTATGCAGTTTGTGGATGGTTCTATCAATGCTGCAAGGTATCAAAACCTTTTGGAAGTGTATTTACTGCCCTCTATTCCGTCTTTTAAGCATCAAGATTCCTTCATTTTTCAACAGGATGGTGCTTCCTGCCATACTGCAAGGACAACAAAGACGTGGCTACTGGCGAAAAGCATCCCTACAATCGAATGGCCATCTAACAGCCCGGACTTGTCGCCGATCGAAACCCTATGGTGGAAAATGAAAAAAAATCTCCGTAAAAATCCATCAAGATCAAAGAGCGACTTAAAGACTAAACTCTTGGCTGTCTGGGAGTCAATTACGCCTGAGGAGCGTGCAGCGTTGGTTGCAACTATGCCTCTTCGCATTAAAGCTGTCAGAGAGCAATGGCGACATAACTAAGTGTTATACGAACTATTTTGCGTGAGTGACAAGGGTAGACGAATACTTTTGCGTTATGTTTTTTGGAATATTTTTTTAATTTTTGATGTTATGTAAAGTCATGAAAGAACTTCAGTTATGTCAAAATAAACTTTAAAATGTCCCTCAAATTGTGGTTTACTTTTTAATAAACGTTCTTAATTATTTTACCAATATTTACTTTCTATATTTTACGCTTTGCACTACTTTCCATACTAGACGAAGTATTTTGCATCGGGGCTCGTATACTGAAAAATAACAATGTCATACACCTTTATTATATTAATGACGTAACGATTACGTCGATAAAATTTTGCAGTATCATTTCCAATGCCTTAACTTTAATTTTTCGTACAAAGAATTTAGGAATCGTTTTTATGCAAGAGTAAAGCAGATTTTCTGTGTAAATTAAATATTTAAAAACTATATTACCTCCTAATGTCTATATATAAGTGTAATAGAGTCCTAATTACATATTTTTACGTTCATAAATTGGCTTAGTTACATCAAAAAAGTAAAACTCGAACGGACTAAAACCCCCTGTGTTCCGTCACGGGTAAGAAAGTCAAAGTATTTTTTGAACTCACATTCTTTGGTGGCGACTCCAGCGATATATTTGCTTGTAATTGCTTGCGCATCTGAAATGTTTAGGAATAAATTATTACACACAATTCGTAAAAACTGAAGTCTAAATATTATAAATATACATACACAGTAGTAGTATACACAGTTCATGAATTTAGCGTCAACATATGGTTGAACTAGCAATCACACGTAGGGCACGGTCGGCGTGCGGCTGTGAATAGGTGTGACAAGTTGACTTCGCCTCAAATTTATAGCTTCATACCTAAAGTGGACCTGGCCTGCTATGGGTTTTAAGAAAGTCAGGTATCGATATCACATCTTATTAAACTGAAATGTTGCCTACCCTTCATGTGCTCTTCTGATACTTGGGACGGCGTTGGTGTAGTCCTTGCTTCAGTGACTCTTTTATCAACTACGTCCAATAAAGCGAGCGCAGGTTCCTGACCGCTAAAGTGTGGTGCTTCTTTTATCCTGTGCACCATCACAAAATAAGTGTTTTACATAACTGTACCGTTGACTGGTATGTTGGTCTAGTGTAAGAAGCATCTGAAGCACGTTCAGAATCTAATCTTGTTTGTAAATATTTTTGCTATGGTTGCTTTGTTTAAGTTAAGTTTTTGTCCGCAAAATGGGGGGAAATCACCATTTATGGTGTCTACTTCTCCCCCAACCGGAGTCTGAGCGATTTCGAGGTTTTCCTTAACAACCTGGAGACCTCGATACGGCAATTAGCGTATGGGCACGTTCTAGTACTGGGGGACTTTAACGCCAAGTCCATCGCGTGGGGTTCCCCCACGGACGGACGCACGTGGCGATACTGTAGAGAAGTGGGCAACTTTGGTGGGCCTCTGTCTCCTAAACAGAGGCACTACCAACACGTGTGTGCGATAGCAGGGGGGGGTCGATAGTGGACCTCACCACCCCTGCACTCGCCGCACGAGTAAGTAACTGTGCATGTCCTGGAAGAGGTTAAGACGCTCTCGGATCATCTCTATATCCGATTTGAGCTCTCCCGAATCCAGGACCCCAGAAGGGGTCACATGGCACGGCGTACATCCCGTTTTCCGCGGTGGGCTGTATCGAAGTTAGATAGGGAACTACTGGAGGAGGCAGTCATCATTTACTCTTGGCTGTCTCCGCAGCCTCCAACCGAGGAGGTAGACATGGGGGCAGGCCACTTTCGTCATGCGATCACGCAGATCTGTGATGCAGCCATGCCCCGCGTTCTAGGTCGTCGGCTCCAAGGAAGGCGGTATACTGGTGGTCCCAGGAGTTGGCGGACCTCCGCGCGGCCTGCACTCGTGTCCGGAAGTCCTACACCCGCAGTCGTCAGCGTCACCGAGAAGAGGGAGAGGAAGGCCGGCTTCATGAGGAGCACCGAGAGGCACGGAAAACTCTGAAGCTGGCCATCAGCAGCGCCAAAGAGGTGAAGAGAAAGGAGATGCTGGAGGGTCTCATCGTGACCACTGGAGTCGCCCCCTTATTGAGACTCTCCAGCCCAGCTTCCTGCAGGAAGTGGTTGAGGGCCTTTTTCCCACAACGGGTGGAGCACTCATCCCCGTCCATGGCCCGCCACGGATGTTCCGCCCATCACGGAGGCGAAGATAGGGGCAGCTGTACTACGGATCCGCTCCAAAAACACCGCCCCCAGGCCAGACGGGATTCCTACCCGAGTGTTGGCCCTGGCCCTTGACCACATAGCAGATTGTCTCGGGGAGGTGTTGGATGCTAGTCTCGCGTGCGAAGGTTTTCCTGACTGCTGGAAAAGCGTGAAGCTGGTCCTTCTAAGGAAGCCGGGACGTCCTACCGGTCACGGCCTACAGGCCCATTGTGTTGCTGGACGAGTTGGGTAAACTGTTTGAGAGGGTTCTCTTTGCCCGCATCGTCCGGCACCTGGACGAGGTCGGCTCCGGTTTGTCGGACGCCTAATTCGGTTTCCGAGCGGGTCGTTCGACGATCGGTGCTGTGCTGCGTCTGAGGGCCGTGACCGAAGAGGCAGTGAGCTGTGGCGGCGTGCTGTTGGCGGTGTCGTTGGACATCGCCAACGCATTCAATAGTCTGCCATTCAGCTGCATCAGGGAAGCACTCCGCTATCACGGGGTGCCACAGTACCTGAGGCGGCTAGTGGCAGACTATGTAGAGGAGCGTACCGTAGTAGGACCAAGAGGGACACCTGAGTCTTCGGCCGCAAACCTAGCGACCGATCGAGGTTCGGTCGGTCGCTAGGTTTGCGGGTGGCCCTGAACAAGACGGAGGCTCTTTTATTCCATGGGCCCCATCGTGGTCCACCCCTTGGCGCCTCCATCATGGTCAACTCGGTCCTCGTACCGATTCGGGCCCATATTAAATATCTGGGCCTGATCCTTGACGGTAGCAGATGGCTTTTCGACAAGCACTTTCGGCAGCTTCCTCCACGCTGGGCGGCGCTGCGTCCGCTCTTGGGCGACTATTGCCCAACTTGGGTGGGTTCAACTTCGGTCATTGCCGAGTGGGCAGAGCGGCAGCACGAGACCCTTTCTTTCCGACTGACGCAGATCCTTTCAGGGCACGGTTGCTTCGGAAAGTACTCAATTGTCTTCTTGCGACCGAGTGCAGGCTCGGTCGCAAGGAGACAATTCAGTCCCGCTTTGTAAGCGCGTCCCCGCCGCCGGCGAACCGGGCGGCGGAGACACGCTTACCAGCGCCTCATGCCGCCCTAAGTGTGGCCGCGGGTGGTCGGGACGGGTTTTCCCCTCCATCCGCTTTAGTGGCCAACCGCGAGGGTGTGATGTTCTGGTGTGCCTGGACGTTACCTACTTGAGAGTTACCCAAAAGTGGCACCACTTTTGGAAGCGCTAGGAGGAATCCGGATGTCTTAATGTAGCTGTTCCCGGATTCCTCCTATTGAAAGCGCAGTATGGCACACCTTGTGGTTATAGTCGGTCCGATTCCGACACACCGTTCCACCGATAAACCCCGGTGGGATGACGGCCCGAGGGGGTTTCCACAAGAAGAAAATAAAATTTTGTCGGAAAAATATGGCAATGCACCAACATCGTTTGTATCAAATACCTATATTTAGTTTTCGACAGCGCTCTTTCGAAATTTAAAAAGTAAATATAAGCTTTAAGGATCAATTATCAGTTTCAAATGGAGATTTCGTAAATTTACCAGATTTTCCCGAAAATGCTAGCGCTATACGTTATTCGCCGGGTCTGCTACCTTCTAAAATGTGATCACATCTTCCTGTAACTTTATTTATATTTGCCATATTATAAGAAGTTACATATAAATTTCATTTTTAAATATAAAATAAAAAACAAAATATATTTACAATATATAAAAAATTGTGTAACACTGCTATCGGGTATAGGGGCCAGGCTATCGGTGGTTAGGGCTCCAGAGACAAGAACCTCCTCACCACAATACATGCCGTATAAAAAAGCATGATGAAATGAAAGATGATGCAAATCAGACCCTTAACCTAGGTACCTAACGTGAGCTTCTGAAGGCCATCCTTCAGGATATGTCGCCGATAGTTGTTCGTCATAACAAGTTCATCTGTAATTACACTGATAAAACCTTCAGTTTCACATCGGGCCCGTTTAAGGCCCGATAAAAACGTCCATACAGCTCTTTGCTCTTCTATATCTCCCTACAATCTCTTTATGTAGACCAAGCGGAGTAAGTCCGTTATCAACTGCCACCACATCCCGGTGTACGTCCTCGTTGACATAGAGAAAGTAATCTCTAAGACAGCATGGCTCGCGATTATGGAGGGTCCTGGCATTAAAAAACCACGACCCTCACATTTCGGGGGTATACAGGGATATACAATCTCATTACTGATGAACGTAGATGATGCATTCGATATGCAGTTAACAGTGTACGGACTCTTCTATCCAGGGCATCCAATTCAGTCTGAGTCCATCTAAGATAAGAAGGAGTAGGTTAGGACTGATGACCCAATCGTTATAGGCCCACACCTTATTACTTTTTTTCAGACGGCCAAAGTAACGTTGCTTTAGCGATTGCTTCATAGTCAATTCATTTATACCCAAAGACAAAACGTCTTAGATCTGTGGAATCTGAAAGTTCAATCCCTTCAGATTCCACAATCTTGCCTTTCTATACACGCATGAATGCACATGTATCTAAACCAAATTCCATATTAATACATTTAGATTTACACAACCAAATTCCATATTAATACATTAGGTTTCAGTTACCTCTAGTAAATTAATTAATTGGAAATTGTTGCACGCAAATAGTTTCAAAACATCCATGAAAATGAGGTGGGAAATTACCTGATCTCCGCTCCGCAAATGATAGCTTAGCCGTGAGCCCTCCAAAATAGTACTAAGAGCATTCAAGGCTAAGCGAACCTCAAGGGACTCAAAACTGTCACCCTGAAATATACTCGCTTGATCTTTATATACTCGCTGTTACTTTGAGATTGTCGACATCTTGGATAGTATAGAACCGTTCTCCATTGCATACATGCCTCCAAGAGAGTTGTGTCAAATTTATACAACTCCATCACCCTCAGGATACGTGGCATGATGCACAGAATCTTAGTCTTTTTTATAGTCTATCCAACATGTCGCCAAATCTTTTCGGTTACGGCGAACTTGTTGGTTAATAGTCGTGTCAATAATAAGGAACTCTTTAGTGGCACGTGCCACCTACTTCTACATCCATTCTGATAGTGGCCATTATATTGTTATTAGTTATATGTGTTGATATTTTAACTCTCAGTATGGACGTAAATAATTTATACACTGTTGGCAAACAAATAATGTGTCTGTAGTTTTTGGGATCGGTGGCACTACCAGACTTGTAGAGTAAGTGAGTTACAACTGTGGCCATACAAGCTGGCAACGAACTAGATTCTAAGCATGACTGAAATTGAGATGCCAAATATTCATGTGTGCTACGGACCCACTTTAATCAAAAGTTTTGCAGTCATAGTATTAATTGACTCACATGAACGTTCAATATCTGTATCCACTCACCTTCAGTATAAGCGACAGTCATTGACCAGATGTTATGACAAAATGCATATATTATTATTATTGGAAAAGTCACACCCGTACGTTTTTCAATAAATGTATAATGTACTAAAATAGTAATAAAAAAACATACATTGATGCAGCCTGCTCATGTGTTTTGTTGAATTTGCCGACCGTCAAGAAGTCTTTTACTTTTTCTTTATCGATGTCTTTTTGTATTATGGCCAAGGCTTCGCCTAAAAATATTATTCATTACAATTTTTGTATTTTTGATTGTAATTAACTACTAAGTAAGTACAAACCTCTTCCTTTAATAGTATCCACCAAGTGTGCAGCTCCTTCTTGAATAGGGTCTGGGGGAATAACAAAAACTGTAAATAAAAATAGTTAAAACTCGACGAAAACCGGATTTCTTAGAAGTTGTTGTTTTTTCTAGAAGTTCTGATATTTCAATTAGAAGGAGAAGATAGACGAAGTTAATTGTGTGACACAAGCAAGTGTTATTTTTAGAAAATACGAAACCTTTTAACATTTCTTCCACCTTCTTATTCGGCATCACAGCTTTTACCGTTTCGACCATTTTTTCTTTCTTTTTGTTATCGTGAGCAGTGGTTTTACCGAGTGGAGCTACCTTTACCCTGAAAATGTGTATAATATTCTTGTCTAAAATCATATTTTCATTAGTATATTTTATTGGGAATAACCTTTTAAAACTATTTAATCATAAAAAGTATGTTAAATTTATGTGGTCACGATCTTATTGAATTTGTTACTTTCTCCATTTTCTGTGAGGATGATTAGTTAACTGATTTTTGAAGTTACTTGACCTTGAAGAGTACCAAGTATGATTACTAATAGCAAAGTAAAGTAACTTAAGTTAGTTTACTTACTCTTCACCACCTTCTATATGGGTCATTTTATAGGGGCCCTCCTGGCCGACAAGCTTTTCCCCACCTTTAGCTATCAAGTCACCCAGTACACCACGTTTTTCAGCATGGGCTGTGATTATAATAAGAAATTCAGTTAATGTGGTCATTAACAGATAAGACACTTTCGTAAAATAAATTGAAACTTACTCTCCGGCAGTGGTTTGGCCAAAAATTTGGAAGATTCCTCGATGACCTCTGTAATCATAGACATTTATTTACGTAATATAAGGATGCAAATGATAAGATGGGCATTATAAAAATACTTTGTATAGGTGATAGAGGAAGCTGGTGATGTATGTAAGGATAGGAGCAAGAGGCGGGCTGTTTTCTCTGCCTACCCCGATGGGAGAAAGGAGTAAGCTTATGTATGTACTGTGGTAGCCTGATATTATATAGCCGGATTAATGAAAAATCTACTTTTCAACACGCCTGGAATATTTTAATTCGAATCCGAGCTACCTGACTAATCTTGAGATGTTGAAGTAGTAATGTTTTACGGCTACATAAGAAATACTTATTATAGTTAGTACCATTATGCTTAGCTGTGGGGTGGGTAAGTAAACTTTCATTTCACATTACTATGAGAACCGAAACTATATATATCAACAATTATCTTATCAACGTTAGATGGAACAATTAAAAGTATGCATCTAAAATGCACTTAATTATCCGCTTCCCTCAATACTTGGCTATAAAAAATTTGGGTTACTGCAACTAAACAGAAACACTCTTCTATAAAGATACAAATTCTAAAGATTTTAAAGTCACTTCCTAAAATAGCTTTCTAAATTTTCGGTCCAGAAACATACGGCAGCAGTACTTTTTTAGATAGAATAGAGAAACAATTATTACTCCTGAAACTGCGTAACACTCCTCGAACCAAATGCAAAAAGTTATTTAAGCTGCAATCATTTGTAGTTCAAAGAAATCTCCGTAGCCGAACGACTCTATGATATACATTGCAGCAATTGTTTATTACCTGGCAACAATTCAGCGTGCTTTTCTGGTATATTTTGTTTTTTTGCATCAGCCATAGCAGTAATTTTTTCTTTTACTTCAACATATTTTTCTTTTTCAACCGTGTCGTTGGCTAGAGTCGGAGCAATTTCTATTCTAAAAATCATATAAGAATAATGTGAGGTTTTGATTTAGTTATAACTTCTTGTAAAACCTAACTTACTAAGAGTTAAAGACGTTAATATACTTTATATTGTATATATTATTTTTTTATTACCTAACTGTACTAATCTATTGTACTCTAATACCTTACTGTACTCTAATAGGAAAAAAACTATTTTATTAGAGCATACCGCCAAAAACTGTAAGAATCGACGTTTAATGAACATCCACTTTTATGAACATTGTGGAAAGTTAAAATGTAAATACTTCGTAAATATATACATTATCAACTAATTAAAAATTATTAGTTACCTCCTTGCCCCATCGGTATAAGTTTGATCATATCCTTGTAGCTCTGCCAAATGAGTTTCACCCTTTTCTTTCATCATGGTCATCAGGTGTTCCAAAGTATCTCCTGTTATTTATGGTAACATTCATAATATGATCATCTATATAATATAAATAAAGTTAGGTATATTTACAAAGACCTCTTAAGTATTATACACACATCGAGTGTCTAGTGACCAAGTACATTTTTAACTATTAAACATATCAAATTAACATTAACATTACTTTATTTTTTTATTGTAATGATATAAAACATAATAATCTGTGTTTACACAATTGACACGAATCACACAATCACAGCGATTTAGCATGCTTAAAATCAGTTCAATGGCCGCCCACGTTCTTTCTAACACGTGTTCAGCAGTGCTCTTCTTTGGAGCATATCCCGTGTGTGCTCAATTGGTTTGAGGTCTGGCGATAGAGCAGGCCACGGCAGAACGATGATGCGAGATCGGCATGAGTGCGTGATACGACTGTAGCCGTGTGTGGAAGTGGAAACGAATCCCCCTATTGAAACAATCCTCTCTGCGTAAATCTGAGCAATGACGCTGTACCTAGTCCAAATGAGATCGGTTCTTACACTGATACAAAAACCGGTCCAAACCATTAATGTTCAGGGGAACGGTCTTGACGTCCAGATGTCTTCCAAACTCGACTACGTTTTGTATGCAGCCTCATACTGAAACGAGATTCATCGGAAAAGCAAACACAACACCAGCCTTCTTCCTCCCAATTTCTGTGTTCGCGGGCCCATTGTGAACGGACCTTACTATTGGTTATGTGGCTTACCAACAATCCTGAACAGCTGTGGAGCCTCGTAGCCAACATCATTGCGGTCATAGTACGATTGTGTCGAGAAGTATTTATGTACCGGTCCTGTCTGAGAGTAAAAATGCGAGATCTTGCTCTATGTCGCTCCGCTATGCTGCCAAGATAGCGTGTCCAGAGGCGGCTAAAGACGCTTTGTGTAGTGACAAGAGCAACAGCAACGGTACGTTGCCTGGAATCGGCTTGCAACACTCTCGACCCCTCTCATCACCTCGCACCATATCGTTGCAATTTTTTCAGTTCCGGTGCAGAAATTTTAATGGTTTTGTGAAAACGCTATAACACACTTTTATAGGATTCCTGATTGACATTTGATTTTCTATTTTTAATAAAATTAAATGAAAATTATTTATTCAAATAGTCAAATTTAGTAAAAAGGATCAATGACGATACTTAATATATACTCAAACGTACTTGATCCCTAGACACTTTTTATATGTGTAGATAACGGTAATTCCCAAATTTAATGAATGTACTTCCAGCGGCTATTGAGATATTATCTAAGAATTGTAATTTTATCACTAACTGGCTGTAATATAGATCAGAAAAATAACCCATTTTCAGAACGTTCACATAGCTGGGTAGCTGTGTGTATACAGAGTAAAAAATAAGAAAACAATAAATTATTAAGATCGTAGTGAAATCTTGAGATTCATTACATCCTAAGTAATCTGCTTTAAGTAAATAATTAGACTATTCAAATTTAAGAAGTTGCAGTTGCAAAAAAAATTCAATGTCATTTATAATGAGTTATATTAATTATAAAAAAAATGTCGGGATTGAAGGTCGTGAAAATGGTAGTCGGGAAATGGGAATACGGGATTTTAATTTAAACAATACTTTATTTCATTTTATTGCCGTCAAGAATATAATATAATAGTAAATTTTATATTGCTCATAAAATAAAATTTACTATCTTAAATAATGGAATAATAGGTAAAATTAAAGTATTTTCTACATCAAAGATTAAGAAAATAACTGTGATTAAGAAAAAATGTAAAGAAAAAGGAATCGAGCTGGTGATGTAGATTCAAATCCACATTCAAATGGAGAATGGAATATTAACATTATCTATTAATATATTAATAGATAATCTTAATAATGACGCGAAGCATGCCTATTTTATATATCTATATATCTACCTTCAATTGGGAAACATGCATATAAAAATTAATGGCTTAATACCGAAGTACTAGTTCAGCAACCTAGCTTACCTTTGTCCATTCCAACATTGGCTAAATGTGCAGCAGCATGATCCATAGTATCTGAAATATAAAAACACTGTTATAATAATAATACGATCCGTACTTCAGTAACTTTGTAGCATTTCTTACTTACTGCTTAAGTCTTTCGCAATAGTGGGTGCGAGCTGCTCTGGAACACCTCTTTTCATTTCTGCTTTGATTACATGCTTTAAATTCTCTGCTTCCCCTTTGGCATTAACTTCCAAAGGGCCAGAATGCATCAATCTGTATTAAATTTGGCAGAAAACGTTAAAACGTGAAATTATGATTTGCTTTAAATTCAAGAATTACATAAAAGAAATCCTAACTGTAATATCATTAAACAAGATGATAAGAAAATAACTTAAAATAACACGATTTCTCTTGAAGTGTCACCATTTACAAAATTAAATGTTTTTAATTCATCCATTTCAACGCACTAAAATCGCCTACTTACCTCTATGAGAGTCTAGGTAACCCTCGATTCAGAAAATATTTTATATATATATATACAATCGAGTAATTTGAATTATGACCCGTCATAAGCTTATTTTCCTACGGACATTCAAATACAATTAGGTCGAAATTCGCGTAAACATACATTTCCATGTCAACGACATTCATTCATTTAAGTACACAAAAATTTCTGTCACTGTCACCTGTGTTAAGGGCTTATACACACAAGTGCGATATGAAGCTGAATGCACATACCGTACGAACCGCACGCTATATAATAAATACGGCGCATACAGTGTGGGTAATAGTGATAGGTGATTTTAGAAGATAATGCAAGCAATACCCTACTAAACTCATAAAACAGTCGATTTTAAAGGTAGTTTCGCTTTGCGGCTCTTAAGATATGGAACAATTTACCCTCGCCTATGTGCAAATAGTATTTAACTATCTTATAGGCAGGGCTTTTATATATTCATTTAAATATAGGTTGCCGTAGTGTCTTACTAGACGCACAGGGACTGAATATGCTCAATATGAACACATGTCTTATATAGCGTAAAGCGGTGCATAGAGAGTGCTGGTGAGCGTTGTCAAAGTAAAAGAGTATACACACTGTATTGTTTTATATTATTGTGTATGTTGTAATGAATACTGGAATTATCTGCTTTTCTGTTTTATCTTGTTATTTTTGCATAGTTAAATGTTATTATGTGTGTTAAGAAGTTATAATGTTCAACTGCAAACATTGCAGTTGCAGAAAAATAACAATTTAAAATGTGTTATATTAATTATATAAAAATAAATAAATGTCGGGAACACCTACAGAACTTGGCATTCATTAAATCTAAAATCTTTTGTTGATGTGGAAAAAAACCTATATTTTAACCTAGTAACCTGTAATAATTATGGTCTGCAGCTTGTTTTACGCATAACGCCATTCTGATCTCGGCTCAAATACAGTACTACTTAGCAGTCGCAACTATCTAAAGGACATAATATAGATAGGATAAAAAAGGTTTTTTTTTTGTTTTTTACTAACAAACAACGGCAACAGGCAGAAATCCACTTCTCAGTAACTTATGTAAATGTAAGCGCCTAACTTTGTACTAGTTAGTAAATACTTAGTAGTAGTTAGTAAATTTAGATGCCAGCTGGATTTGCAAACAGATTAGTGCACAATTGTTAGAATTCGTGGCATTTCTATTTTTTATAAATCTCCTACAAATCAAAATCATCCAGTTCATAAAACAAATAATAGGCAAACTAATCATTGAACTGTCAAAAGTAGAAGTGAGACTAGTGACTTAGTGAAGCAAGTCGGTCAGTTCCAATACGTAGATCCTAATGAGTCCTCTCATTAGTACTGGCAAGAAACTACGAAGGACACTACAACTGTGTACACAACAGCATAGCCCATTGAAACAATGAAGTAGTCAAGTAGTAGTTACATGAAACTGCGTGAATACTTATAACAATAGTTCTAGTTTCTATTGACAGAGACTAACTATTAGGTATTATAATTTTGTAATGCAATAAATATTACTTATACATACGTATCGGCAGCATCTGAGTATGATTGTCCAAAAGCTTTGTATTTAAACAGAGGTCTTCTCCCCAAGGATTTTTTTACAGCAGATAAAAATTCGAGAGGGTATCTCTCACCGGCAATGCCACCTTTAAAATATTTAAATAAATAATACCTTATACATAGTAATAATCACATATTATGTCTACAATTTATACTTACTTCGCAAAGCAAATGGTTGCGATAAATGTCTTGCCACATCCTGGATTAAAGCTGTAGAAAAAGTAACTCAATATAGTGAGTGTTCATCAAAGTAACCTAACTTTAAAGAAATATTTTATTATGCGAGGTACTATTGGACAAACCCAATGCTATATATAACCATTTATCACATAGTACGAGTACTATCGTTTTGGTCTGTTTTATAAATGTTACAGTTCAGTATGTAGGTATAATATTTTTCATTGGCTGCCAAATACCTTTCATAGCGACCGCTAGATTAGGTGGAGTAAGATTCTCCATGTCTTTAGTTAATTGCTTCTTTCCTTCATCAGCGATGTCTTTTATAGGATGATAGGGTATCAAAGATGGGGAGGCCTCGGTCCTATAATGTTATAGAAATGTTGAAGGTAAATATTAAAATATTATTTACTCTTATTTTTCTCTTATTCATATAGCACGTAAAATTCGTTGATGAACCTTTTCATTAGTATGGAAACTATATATTTTTTCTTGACTGATCACTAACATACTTCACAAGACCTGAGCTAATCTGATTTTCTAGGAAAACGTTAAAATCTATCGAGCCGTTTTGTTTGGTTTAGTTGTTTTCACATATACCTATAAACAACTTACTACTGCTGGTAAGCTAGATTTATAGCTTTATAAAAAGTAAAACTTAAATAAAGTTTAACGTATATTTTAGGTAGCGGAACACAATTAAATGTCTATATATAATACGATGTAGTAGTCATTAGTAATACAACTTCAAATGTGTGATTTTACAACAAAAAAATATATTACACTTGCTTTTGCATTATCTTACTAGCATACAGATTTGGTCAAGAAATCAATTCGGGTATCCCTCGGGCAACAGTCCCTCACATTCCTTCAGATTTGATGTTGAAGATTGAAACTACTTACTCCGCTGCACCCGTTGCGTAGTCCATATTATAGGTCGGTCTTGTTGCAACTACATTTTTAGGCTTGTTCTTCATCATTTTTAGCAAGTCAGCCATTACAATATCTATTCGGAAAATGCACTCCATTAACATATCAATTAACGTACGTATAAGTCGAAGTCTTATAATTATTGGGGTGGGCTATTTTCATTTATAATAATTTTCAATTAGAACTGTATATACAATTACAATTATATTAAAATTATACATAGAAGCTGTAGGAACTAACCTCGGTCACGTACAAACGCGGACAAGTAGTTAGCACATCGTTCAACAACTCCTGCAAAAGAAACATTCGTAATTAAAATGCCATAGTACAGTTAATGATAATTTCAGTCGTACTGATACGATATGCATGTGTAAATATATAGTACATCGAGATTATTAGCTGTTCGTCTACCAAGCTCCTCATTAAACTATGCAATATTATTAAGAAACTTGAAACATTTCGTTCAAGTACTAACCATTCATATCTCCCTTTAAGTTATCTGGAGCTACAGCGTCACCAATTGCGTGAAGAGTTTTTGCAAAACCAGGCGCAGTGGCTGGATCAGGTGTAATTGCCGTTAATCCAGGTGCAGATTTCAATCTGACGATAAATGTAAAGTCTTACTATGGTTTTTAATAGCACGTGTTGAAATGTGAAAATAAAAATATGAATTATAGCAGCAACAACATTCTTAGACAACATTAGAGACGTTGCAGATAAGACACCACAATCAGTAAGCACGTTTAAGTGTGAAATATATTTTGGTTAATACTTAATATCGTAGTAAAATTTGTTAGTAAATTGTCACATTTATAAATATAAAGGGATCTGTGAAAGGACTAATAAATTCAAACCTATTTATATTCACAATCTGCCTTATCAAACGGAATCTAAATTTATAGAAATTTAGATTCCGTTATAATGTTCAACTGCATTATAATAGTATACAAACAGTCTGGAGAGCATACAATCGCAGCCACATTTGCGGTGCAACACTAAGAACAGTGACTCACACGTAAGCAACCTTAAATTTGGTAGGAATAACGCGGAAATCGGAAAAATGTTCAGCACCGTGATCTTCCAACTCCTTAATCAGTAAGTCAAACGCTGGACCGCGTTCAACTGAAAATTTATTAAAAATATTATAAATTACATTGCAAGCAAGAAAAAATTAAACAAGATATACCAACTGTATTGGGTGTAGTTAACTTACTTTCATCGATGGCTTCCTGGGACAAATACTTTGAAGATACATCAATAGTTTCTGTAAAACAAAACCACAAATATAAGTTAGCAATATTTTTAATTAAAAAAATGGCACATGGCCGATTTTTTTTTTCAATTCTATGCTCTGAAAGGTTTCTGCAGAAGTATTCTAACAATCCTGCAAGTAGGTTTTAAAAAAAGTCGAGCTTTATTTATAAATGAATTAGGATAGGTCAAGTAGTGTTAGGCTTGTATTTATTGTTTACTTCTCTGCCATCCCCGACTCTTGCACATTAGTTACCAATCTTCTTAACAATGTATTGACTTAATACAGTCACTATAGGCACCTTCCGCCACTCACTTAATAGGAAAAAATTATTACCGGCCATATCAGTCTTTAGATCGTCTGGAGTACTACTGGCCATTAATTTCTGAAGTTGTGAATGAATTGCTTGAGACAAACTCGGATCATCGTGATCGGATTCGAGACCTTTCGCTTCTTCGAGTCTGAAAATCCATTATTGATGAAATAGAGCTTTTAAACAATTTATGTCTTTACATCTAATCTATATCTAAACTAATATTATAGAGGTAAAAAGTTTGTTTGTAGGGAGGGTAATCTCTGGATCGACTTATCCGATTCTAAAAATTCTTTAACTGATAGGAGGTTAGACTCTTTCTGAGGGATATAGGAGATATGATATATTTTATTATGATATATATCTTATTTTAGTGTAAAATTTCAGCTTTGGAAACCAAGTCGAAGGAGAGTTAAACAGTTATGCGCTTTATTGGCACCGCTAACTGTTTAATATAATGGAATACAACGTACAGGAAAAATATTAGTCTTTAGTACATCTACAATAAAATCCGGGACACCATATATCTAAGTCTTATATTTAACACATAATTATGTTTTTTTTTTGTTAAGAGAAAATATAAATTCTAAAGAAATGTTTAGGTGACTTTATAACATACATTATAAGAATTCGTATAAAATAAAGAGTTTCATCCAAGATAAAAAAAAATTGCCCTTTACTGCATTTAATTTGGGTGGATAGTTGAGAAGATAACTTGGAGATACAAAACACAACACAGAAGACGGCCCGCGAGAGTTATAGCGGATACATTTATTTAGTTTGTTTAAAAAGTAAAGTTTTATTTTATTAATCTGCACTAATTATTCACGCTCAGCGAAGTGGCCTGTATTCCCTAAGGGGTAGACAGAGGTGTAAAGCTACATTTTGTCGAGAAGAATTTGGTATCATAGCGTAAATAGGCAAGCCGTTTGCCGTCAATCGGGCACTTTAGGAATATGTACATCCTTTCTAATAAATAACAGTCGGACCCCTTAGTCACCTTTTGCGACACCCATGGGAAGAAATGGGGTGTTTTTTTTTTGTTTTATAGAGGGACAAACGAGCACACGGGTCACCTGATGGTAAGTGACTTCCGCCGACTATGAACACTTGCAACTAAGGAGCTACTCGAGTCCTGTCCGCCTTTTAGGGTAGGGGAAAGGGAGGAGGGGAAACAGGTCCATATGTGCCAAAGCATGGCTCTACAAACTCTATTCTACTCAGCCGATAACTCCACGGCAAAGGGTTAATAGTTTAGTGTAGTTTACTTTAACTCGGGACTTGTGAACTCTAATATATGAACAAAAACTCACTTGGTGGCAGCTTCTCCATAAGACCTATTAATCTTTTCCTTTTGAAATAGTTGTTCATTCTTCTTAGTTCGCATGGATTTCACCAACAAATGAAATGCTGGGCCCTTTTCCTCTACAAAACATTAAAACATTTTTATAAATTGTACAAACGTAGGTCACCACCATGTTTAGTTGGACAATACATTGTAATTATTCTGTAATCGTTAATCAGGTTCTAGCTACCTACCGTTTAAGTCATCTAAACACTAAATATCTAAAATACTCTTACATCCGTGAAATAGCTATGAATTAGTCTTGATCAAAGATGAAAGTTTTTAAACCACTACGTATTCTACAATGTTTTTGTCATTTAGTCGGAGTCAAATATGTATATACTAATCACTACCAGTATTTATCTACTTGAAATAAAAATATTACGCACTGTTATATTCAGCATATTGAGACAAATACTTAGAGCAGATATCAATCATGTCTGTAAAGAGAACAACCTGTTAGTATTGGAGTAAATGTGCCTTCGGAAAAAATTGTTACTAGGTAGGCTTTGTTGAAAAATATTTTTCAAGTATGCTAGAATAAGTTAACAAAACGTCTACCGAAAAATGTGTCCGCTTCCCTTTTTTTATTTATAGTGTTAAGTTATAAAAAATACGCTTTTATGCAAATAAATTAAAAAAATATTTTTAAGAAAAATCTGATACCACCATTCGAAAAATCGGGAAATTTTACGAATAACGTAAACATGTTTTATTTGTTTACGTTTTACCTAAAAATCTTTGCAAAATAAATAACTAATAAATAAAAAAATAACTAATAAATAAAAACATAAATAAAAAAATAGAGAGTTAGATAGCATGTTTAAAAGGTTTATCTATTATATATAAAAAAAAGGGCACGCCACAATTGCGGCGGTTAGGCCCGTCATGAAGGATTGGCTAGAGAGGCGACATGGCAGCCTCTCCTACCGGTTTACACAGATACTCACCGGCACGGCTGCTTCGGTAAGTATCTGTGTCGTATAGGCCGGGAGCCAACGTGTGCGTGCCATCACTGCGAAAGCTGTCGCGAGGACACTGCACTTCACACTTTAGTGGAGTGCACAGCTTGGGCGCACGTCTCACGAGGGAAGTCTCTCGCTAGAGACCATGGTTCTGTCCATGGTCCAAAGCGAGAGCGCATGGAATTCCGCCGCCTTATTTTGCGAAGCTGTCATGTTGGCTAAAGAGGCGGCGGAGAGGATACGAGAGAGGGCAAGTGCTCTCCCGTCCCGCAAAACACGCAGCAGGCGCCGGAGAGCACAAAATGATCTCCGGCCTCCATGAGCGCTGGCCTGGGGGTAACCGGTAGGGCTGCCCTTACCCTAGCAGAAGCAGGCCTGAGACGGTGGTACGACGTGTTCCACGCTCGCCTCTCAAACTGGAGGGGGGCTACGCCCCTCGTATTCAATGGTGGTGGTGGTCTTGCAAAAGAGGTGGCCAAGGTCTGCAGGGTTCCTGGAAGCATCCCTCCTAGGGTATACCCAGGTCCCTCGCAATAGACCCACTTGTGACGGAGCACCGTGTGGTTTTAGTCGGTACGAGTCCGACATACCATTTCACCGTCAGCTCCGGTGAGGTGTTGTTGTCCGGTTTGGACACGAAAAAAAATGCAATAAAAAAAAAAAGAAAAAACTATTTTAGAAAATTCAAAGCATCGAATTAATATTTTTTCTGAAAAAAATAGACATTTTCCACAGGTGACAAAATTTAATAGTCGATATCCTTATATCGGCTCTTTATAAGCGAATCAAATGTAATAATATATATACTAAAAGCCCCAATTATTTATTTTGTGATAAATATGCGTTTTTATGATATTTTTTTACGAAGAATTCAAAATATAGGTTTAGGAAAAAAAAACTAAAATGAACAATATTGTAAGGATAATAATTCAAAAAAATGCTTATAAGGTACTTATAATATACAGGCCGCAGCGGGCGATGGCCGTCAGAGTCGTGAGAGGATACCGCACGATCTCCTATGAAGCGGCGTGCTTACTAGCCGGACCTCTACCCTGGGACCTGGAGGCGAAGGCTCTCGCGTCGCTACATCAGTGGCGTGAAGAGGCGCGAGAGAGAGGACACCAACCGACGCCTAAAGAGTACGAGAGGCGTCGGTACGAAGTGAGGGGGGTCCTAGTGGCGGAAATGCGGGTGCGACTACTGCGTCCGTCATATGGCCTCAACACCATCGAGGCCATTCGGCCAGTATTCAGCGACTGGGTCAAACGGAGGCACGGCTCCCTGTCATATAGGGTGACGCAGGTGCTTACCGGCCACGGATGTTTTGGGAAGTACCTGCGGGACATTCGCAGGGAGGCGGACGCCCGGTGCCACCACTGCGTCAACTGCGAGGTAGACACGGCGCGGCATACGGTACAAGAGTGTACTGCATGGGTTGAGCCGCGCCGTGCCTTAGTAACAGAGATAGGAACTGACCTCTCGCTCACAGCGCTTGTGCGCGCCATGGTCGGGAGTGAGAGGTCATGGGATACAGTGGTCACCTTCTGTGAAACTGTTATGACACAGAAGGAGGCTGCGGAAAGGGTAAGTGAAAACACGACTACCCTCTCCATCCGCAGACGACGCACCGGACGTCGGAGGAGGGCCGACAATGCCGATTTCCGACCTCCGTAAATGGACCCGAGGGCGGTGTACGTGGGGTACAGTCCACGTCCTAAAATCTTTAGCAGGTCCGAGGTTGCAGGCGTGTAGTGTTCCGCGCGCCTCCCTCGGGGAGTGATGGTGGGGGGAGTGGCACATTTCCCCCCTTCAAAACGAGATGGGGTCCGCTCCGGACGCGGAAGAATGTCGTGTTCCCGCGGCCCGCGGCAGCAGGTGCGTTATTATTTTATAATAAAACAATAAGTTTATACTAGTAGGTCTATCATCTTTTTTTTTTCGTGTGGAAATCCCCACGGGTCATCACCTGTATGCTTTGGCTATGGCAACTGTCGGTTTATATATCTAGTCCGTCAATTCCTCCAGAAGAGGGCCCTTCAAGTTGAGATCCAAAAAAAATCTAATCCCTTTCTATTATATACAAGACTATATATAGTTTTTTTGGTCAATTTTATTCCATATGCCATAAAAAACAATATGGCAAAATCAAAGAAGCTTTTTTGTTCGTTAAACATATCCGTGAAAGTCACTTTAATTATTCAGAGCCTTACCGTTTTGTTAACAGAGGCTAAAGTTTTGGGTGACATGAATATGTAATTTGATAAAATAATTAATTAACAAAACGCGAGGATATTTAGCTTGGGCCCGGTTATTAGAGCTCGCAATTGGAATGAAATACCTTTCATGTAAGGTGCAAGATCACTAGGAGTTTCTGCTTTACTGCAATCTGTAAGATTCTTATTAAGATCATTTGCTAATGTAGAATTGTAATCATCGGCGTGAAATGACGTTGCTTTCTTTAATCTGTAAGAGCGCAAGAGATGTATTAGGATTACTGCAGAAGAAAATATAAATAAAACGTTACTATGCATCAAAGGTCTTACTCGTCAGCCCCTTGAGTGTAGGTTTGCGTAAATTTGCCGTGCTTGAGTAGTTGTTCAGCGCCTTTGTTATACATGGTGCTCGTCAAAAGCATAAAAGCGTCCAGCATTTTTCCTGATTGATAGTTTTTTTACACTCATTACACTCATTATATTTTTTTTTAATTAAATAAAAAATAATCGTTTTATCAAATGGAAATATTAATATTACCTTTAAACTTCATATAAGCTGGATCCGCTGTAAGAATAAAAATTACATATTGTTACACTTTTCTTAATACAAAAAAATGTACATGTATACACACGCTCTCGCCTGTATCCCAGAAGGGGTATTAAACACCAAAATGTAAACTCACATTTAGTCAATTAGAATTTGTTCCCACTAACGTTATAGGGGCAAGCCTATTGCTGTCAAACGGGCACTGTATGACTGTACACATACTGTCTGATAGATAACAGTCCGATCCCTTAGTCACCTCCTTAGACCTTAGTCACGACACTATCGCGAAGAGATTGGGTGGCCCTATTTTACTCCAGGGTGAGCCACACGATAATTTACTGGAATAAATATAGCCAATATACATGTTTTTAATTTTGTCCAAACAGCTTTTACGATTTTAATTTATTAAATAAAAGGTTTAGCTTATGACGTCTCATATTCCTACACGCCAACAAAATCTCTAAGATATGTTACGTGTAATAAAAAAATAATATTACTTTTGTATACATAACCATATGTATGTCAAAATAATGTTTAAAATTTTGATCTGCGTACTACTTATTTGCATAGGAAAGGCATAAAATATTTTGATTAAAGGCAGCCTTTGTGCTTTTCTTTTCTGTACCGATTTGGCTCGTGCGGTTTTAATTATTTCGGTTTATAACGACTCCATACGTAATGAAAGTTGTCACAACTAAACTGTAGTAAGCAGCTACTCACGCGCCAACAGATTTCTTCCACCACCACCACCACCACCACCGCCACCATCATCACCACCTTCCTAGAAGAGAAAACATTATTAGTTTTATAAAACTTATTATTCAATAAAATGATTTATTAAAATAGAACCCATCTTTATTCTCCCATCTGATACAAATGAACAACAGCGTTACTGACAAAAATAAACTAAAATTTCAAACTATCAGACATGGAAAATGAGGAAAGATTCTAGAATAGTTTAGTAAATATCATTACCTTATTCATGCCGTGTTCAGTTGTAAAAGACAAGACAAGTTTCATTTTCAAATTTTACTTTATTTTTTTTACTTATTACAAGAACTCGTTACAGGATTGTCGGTAAAGTCTATGATTTCTGAAACCATTTTCATTAACAATTGGTGAACTCAAGTGATGGCTGTGGATTCAGGTTTGTAAACGAAACTAAATTCAAGAACTGTCTCCAAATCATCGGCACAAACGATGCACTGGCACGTATTGGTGTCAAGAAGGATCTCCATGCATATTTCCTATTAAAAAGATATTTTATAGCTTTAATTACAAAATGATTTTGATGTTTATATAAAAGGTTATCGATATATATATATATTATATTATATATTATTATAATATATATAATATATGTCAATCATGATTATAATAATTTAAATAATATGGTCACGAGTATGCTGTTATGATCGTAGTGTGGTCATAAGTATAAGTAAAAAGAAACAAATAGAGAAAATAACCGTATTATTGGTTTGGTAAGATAAGATATAATAAATGCGTTTAACCACAGGACACACTCTCTCGGTACAATATACTCAGATGTGTGAATTGTCATTATCTATAATAATAATAATCTTGTAATCATAAATCATTTATGTTGTCATTATATTAGTGGAATATTTTTGTGATGCGAAAATGTTAAATGTTATACTTACGCCTCCCATCATATCGAGGAAATCGTCTGCAAACTTACTGCTGTAGGTAATGTCTGAAAAAAAAAAAAGATTTTGCACATTTGACATAAATTATAGGTTTCAAAAATGGATGAAAGCGATACCCACTCTCTTAAAGTTTACTCTCGGATGGTTTAGGTGTCGCAGGTGCAGACGATTGTGGTGTAACTCCTACAGATGGCGTAACTCCCTCAGAGGGTGTTGCACCCTGAGAAGGCGTGACACCCTCAACAGGCGTGACACCCTCAGGGGTCGTTGCTTTAGTTGCCCCATCAGATCCTTTACCCGAAACCGGGGTAGCTCCTGAAGTTCCAGAACCTGTTGTGGCTGCAGGCGAGACTTTTGTCGAATCTGATTCCCACCGCTCTATTTCTTTTCAAAAAAAATATACAGTTAAAAACCCTACATTTGCGACGACTGTCGTACTTGCGCTTCCAAGAAAATTTTATTGTTCACATAATGAAAATGTATGTGAAAATAATGATTTGGAAAGCAAAAACATCCAAATAGTTTTTACATCAGATACGTGAGGCTGTTCACCAGGTTGGAGGGTCGACAATACTAGTACATAAGTTTTCAAACCTTCTGTTTCGTTCTTATTTTACACGTAATAAAACGAAACAATTAAATGTGATACATACACAATAGTTCAATTTAGTCGTGTGCAATAGACAATTTCACAATCATTCTTTCTCGGACTAAATTCAATTAATTATATCGAAAACATGTAACAATTGTCACAATTCAAATGTTTAAAATCAGTACTTTTATTTTTAGTTCGACAATAATAACATTTACTTGAAACTGGTGACAATTGTTCTGAATGTAATTAAAAATAACTAACCCTCGTCTTCGTCAAAGTCCATCATCAACATTCGGTCGTCCGATTCAGACAATATTTCGTCAATCCAAACAGCAATCTGTAGATCATAATGAAAGCATCTGTGCCTGGAGTTGTTTACATGCTCGTCGAATATGAAAATCCACACTACCTAACTTCCTGATACAAATTTTAGCGATATGTTTTCAGGTTTAAATGTTATAAGTTTAAACAAGGAACGGCAGAGATTGACTGACATTGGCGCTATAAACAAATTTCTACTCTCTGTCCTCGCTAACTCCTACGCGCTCGGGGGCTACAAAATATTTGACGCCTTTTTAATTCAGTAAACAAGTTCTCGTATGATCGGCACCGCCTGCAGTGTCTTAGTTACGAAACAGTTTTTGGTCTATAATTTTATATACGTGTAAAGTATTTAAAATGATATGTCATTATGGGTTACCTTGTCAGCCATCTCCATCATAAACTTGGATTTGTTTGACTTGTTGTGCCTCGAAGGTGTCCTAATACGCATGTAACCACACATATCGTCTAAGATAATATTGGAGAGCCTCAACATTCTGTAATAACATGATTTTTTTAACTGTCTGCGTTTATTCCATGCTTAGGCACGAATTGGCCAGCTCGACCGGTGCGATACCACGGCCTCACAGAAAACCGGTTGTGAAGTAACGCTTGCGTTGCATTTCCCCGAATCGAGTGAGGTATCCGGAGGCCCAATTCCCCCTCCCCCTTTTCTCTCCCCTCATCTCCTTTCTCCTTTTTTCCATCTCCTCATCCCTCCTCTCTTCTTTCCGCATTATTTATTAATCCCTAGCATTTTATATCTAATCATGTCGGTTTCAATTTTTATCACTTTGTTTCAATTTTCTTTGTTATCAATCTGTTTCAGCAAGTTGTTTAGCAAGCGCAATAAGTAAAGTCGGTAAAAGTAAGAGTAAATCTGTTTCATCATAGTCTCTAAAAAAGGACTCGTTTTGATTTAGTTTTTTTGGTTTAAAAAGTAACTTGATTGTGTAGCTATATAGCCGCTACTTTATTAATCAGTTAACGGATTTTATAGGTCAGTATTTAATATTTTAAGGTATAAAAACTAACTACATATCGCTACAGTCTGGAATAAATTGATTAATGCTCAAGGAATCGAGTTTCCATCGTTCTACTTACCCATCAGCTAGTGCAAAACGGCCAGGCCTAGACAGTCGCTGCTGAATACCTTTTGCAAAAGCGACTGTTGCGTTTCTCGCCCACACAAACCGTTTATCGTAACACATCGCGAGTATGTCCTTCTTTATTGCGTTTACTTGCTGGGTACTGTAAAAAAAACGACACATTCCTATGTTAATAAATATAGGTCCACCACAATCTGTTGGCAAATTAGGAAGTTAAAATTTCTAGTAACACCCGGGAAGTTAGAATAAAGTGTGCGTCCCTTAGGGACCACAGATCGAAACATAATAATTTAAAAGTAAACAAAACTGGGGTAAGAAATTCACATTTATGTTGTATAACTTTATACAGAACTAGAAAATGATTTTAATTTGATGAAGAGGGCGATAAAGGCAAAGAAGTATTTATAATAAATCGCTCCTCCAGCCAAAAGATCTTGGTCGTTGAAATCGTTATCAATCCTGATCACGTGTTGACAACATTTTCTCAACTCATTTGCTCCAATTTGTGCACCTTTGGCAACTTTGTTTCATTATACCCCAAATAATTTCCATAGAATTCAGGGTGAGATGGTAAAGTTTCAATAACATCAACACGATCGGCTTGTGTAGATGATTTATTTAATTGTACAGAATGATAACTTTCGTTATATATTACATTTGGAGGTTTTAAATGATTTGGAATTCATTTTCCTGTGACCCATTTTGTAAAGTTATATGTTTTCATGTCATGATGATAGTCAACAGATGATACACTAGGCAACAGTTTGGCATAAAGCCATTTTCTCCACCAGCATTTGTAATGGTGTATTCCGCTCCTGTCGATATAGTATTTTTAGATGGACCTGCAATATCTTTTTATTGCCAACATTTGTTCACTGAACATGATCCATATAGGTTTCATCTGAATGAGTCACATCTAGTTTATTATTTTCTTGAGCTTCATTACAAATACTTGAATCATTGTATTTTATGCCGTGCCGCTAAATCATATTAGTTATCTTTGAGTGGCACTTAACATATTCAAATCCAATTTCAGTTAGTATAAGCTTGTAGGACAGCATAATGAGGAACATAATTTTGCAAATTAAGTTCAATAGAGAAAGAATATAATTAATTTTTTCACCTCAACGATTGTTTTCCTCCATTGAAATCAATATCTTCTCGTAGAATATATAATAATTTTATTACAGTTAAAATTTATTTTCACACGATGTAAAATTCTTTTACTTTGTTTCTAATGACTTCTAAACTAAAACTGTCCAAGTTCATGTTTTTCTTTTCTCCACTCCTTTTTTACCCATGGGTAGAAAATACCACCCGTTCGTTCCTCCTTCAGCGATATTACGTCGTATTGGAAACCCTTTTAAAGTAATCAAATGTTTTATTTAATTTTATTGACCATATAACTATTTGTGAACTATCATTTTATAGACGTCGTAAATTTTTAAATTATAAAAATCAGTTCACTGTTGTACAATCTTTTTTTTTGCAAAAGTTGTTAAATAAATAAATAATGTTTTAGTTCGTTTGGAATTAAGTATATTATAAATATATATTTACATATATTCTTAAAAATCTTTGCATTCTTGCATTGTGTGTGTATGGCATGTGTATGTACATAAGCCGTGTGTGTATGGCATGTGCACGTACACAAGGAGAGGGACCCCTGCCTTCTAAAAGAAAACTGATGTATTTCAACACTTTAAATCCCTAGTTAAGGTCCAATTATCTTCGCATAGTAGCTTATAATCGGCATGCTTAACCTTTTCCATGATTCAATCGTAGGTGAATACTAAGAGACATTCTTTTGTTTTTAATAAACAGTTCGATGTTGTTAGACTTACCTGCTTATTGTCTAAGTAGATACGGATAAATTAAAAGGGAGGATTCAGTTTATAAGACGGGGATGTTGGTAGAGTAGGTCTAGTATCTACTATTAAAACATCATCTCCATGTCGAAGGCTCTTTTTAACAAGCCTTTTTTAAGTTTCTTGCTCAAAGAACTTTACGACTTTGAATTACTAGGTCCTGAGATGTCATTGCTGTCATGACATTCGTCCACTGAATCCACCATTGCACCAGGAAGATCAGAAAACGCTGTTACTTAAATTTTTATATATTTGTTTTTCAAATTCTGGTTAACCTTACCAAAAAAAAAAGGAAAAATTAAAAACTACAGAAATCAAGGACTTACGCAGCCACTTTTTTCTTAGTTCTTCGCAAGTTGATAAAATATTCATAGGCTTGGTCCGGTTTAAATGGTTCATCGGCATCTAACATAGAGCGTAGCCGAGAAATCTGTGTAAAGAAAAATGGAACATTAATACTTATAATGAATCGATAGATAATATCTGTTTCTTAACATTTCAAGATTTACGGTAATAGTTATGTAAGTAAATAATAAAATAAAGGCGACAGTAACTATTGAATGTGGCAAAACTGTAAGAGTATAATTTATATTAGTATAGTGGAGGAACGGGTCGTATGTCCCACCAACACAAAGCATGGATTCTCATACCATGCAATGTGGTCACACCTCGCAGAACGCGTCCCAAAGGTTAGGAATTTGTATATTATACAACTATTATATATAATCGTACCGAAGTACGACACATACATCTATTACTGTAGATATATTTATTGTATACGTTTTCAAAGCGAGTTCTCCACAAAAAATCTAATATTCAACTATTCCAACAGTGCTCACCGTTTCCGGGGGTAAAGTATCAGCATATTCGCGCCATAAGTATATGATGGTGCGTCTCAAAGGTTTAGCTATGCGTTCGAGACGATCCGTCAGCACAGTCCCATGGCGTTTGAGACATCTTGCTTGCGCTTTCATAGCTCGTCTCGGTAATTTAACATCAGTTGCCTTCGGGTATCTGAAACATTATACAACTAACAACGTCGACTTTCTTTCTTCTTCAATGTAATGAAATCTAGGCCCAAGAAAATGAGTCGTCAGGCTTGTTATAAAAATAATAATTTGAATTAGATTAATTCATTATCTATGATAACTTTTGAACAATGTACCTGGCTTTAGCCGGCCTCGGAGGTGGATGAGCGGGTTTCTTTGCACCGGACTTGTGCTGACGACGGATAGTCCGCCCGGCAAAGATAGACTCTGCGACTGACGGAGGCGCCGGTTTCGTTGTATACGGTGGATATGGAGGGAACCCTTTTCCACCACCACCTCCGCCCGTACGTGGAGCCGCTGCCAATGAGAATCTTGTAAGTCTAATGTCGATACAGTTGATTGTCATTCAAATCTATACATAGATTCAAATATAAGTACCAAGGTATTTACCTATATATAACTTATTTTTTCGTTTTGTTAATGTTGATACACAAGTTAACAGCTGCATTTTAAAAAAGTTTAGGAATACTGGTTTTTGAAAACTTGAGAATACTTTTGGATAAACTTTCACGATTCAATTGCGAACAGCTGTATCATTTGTGCTTAGAATCTGAGACCATAGTAGACCACAGTCTGGTGGTACTGTTTTTGTTCTGACTGGGGTCACCAGAACTCCAGTAGAATGGGTTTGTTACTATTCATCCCTTCTATAGAAATATACATAGTGGCTCGTGTTCCTGTTTGCCGATAACATTTAAAAAAAACGCATACGCATCGCAAATTTGTGCATTCTGACAAAATAAATGCATCAGTTTGTTAATTGATACGTTTTCTAATCGATATTATAGTTAGGTGCCTACATGTATACTACATGTACACTAACAGAACAACACTCAATCAATTTGTAAAAATACATTTTTTTATACTTAACAAGCAATCGTTATTTAAAAAAGAATAAAATTATAATAAATGATTTTTTCTTTGTGGTGTCATATATAATATATAAGGTACCTACCATCTTGGACAGAGGGTTGTACTTCCGTTTCACCTACTTCCGACGGCGTGCCTGAAACGGCCATTCTGATTAATTAGATTAATAATT
This sequence comes from Tyria jacobaeae, assembly GCA_947561695.1. Taxonomy (NCBI): domain Eukaryota; kingdom Metazoa; phylum Arthropoda; class Insecta; order Lepidoptera; family Erebidae; genus Tyria; species Tyria jacobaeae. The sequence goes on from OX387209.1 coordinate 17,820,758, forward strand.
ATAATAGAGAAACAGTCCTTAAATGTTGTAAATTGGTTATTAAATATTATTTGTTGACATCAGGTCCATTTCAGGTTCTTGCATTTTAAAGAATGACGTTCGATTTTTTATCGAATTCTTCTACGTTTATATTCTCTGTGGTTTACCTAAATATTTGGCCAGAAGTAAATTTTCTCCTTTATTATTTTAAGTTTTCTTAAGTAAATAATAATAATAAAAAGTCTATTGTGACATAGTGATGATAGATAGATTAGAGCACCGAGCAATGATTGTTGATATTACCATTCCCCATGACGACAATCCCATTAAGGCTGAAAAAGATAAACAACCAAAAATATATGGATTTGGCTCATGAGGTAGTCGACATGCGGGATGTGGATTAGGCAATCGTTGTACCGATAGTCATATCAGCCCATGGATTGGTCCCTAAGAGCCTCGACCAACACTTCAGAGGCTTACGTTAGGGAGCTGGGTGAAGGACCCAATGCAGAATGCAGTCCTTCTTGATACGGCACGTATTGTGAGGAGATTATGTCTTTGAAGCCCTAACCACCGGTAGCTTGGTTCCTGTACCCGCTACCGATGGAAGACAATTTTAAATATTTTCAAATATATTTTCTTTGTTTTATCTATATATTTAAAAATTTTATTTGTATTATAAGTTAAATAAAGGTAATAATAATAACTCTACACATCTTACACATGGCCGACTTATCCCAAACTAAGCAGAGCTTGTATATTTGTAACTAGACTGCTGATAAACATACTTATATATTTGTAAATATATAAATATTATAGAAAAATTACACCTAGATACAGAACAAATAATCAACGCACAAATATTTGGCGTGCCAAATAATTTTAAATGAAGGAAATGATCCAAAGTTAGATTTTTTACCTGATTTTCCCACAGCCTCAACTTTGTTTCAAAGGCTAGATTACATGAATACATTATAGTGAAAATCAGATTTTTACCCTGTAACTTTACATTTAGTTCAGTCAAATGTTTATTCATATCTACCAAAAAGGCACCATCAACCCATCAGTCATTGTCATAATCAATTGGGTTGCCTTTTTCTAACATGAAAGCTTGAATAGGGTCACGTAATGCAAAAAATCTTTCTAAAGCAACTCCTCGACTGAGCCAACGAACTTGTGACGGTGAAATAAGGGACATCAGAACAGTTTTCGTCCAAATCTTGTTTAAAAAATGGCTAAACTGTCGGTGATGTAGTCCTCTGCTCCTTATACAATTTACTATTTAAATTATAGGTTGCATGACATGGTCTATTTGAATTGAATTTTGGCAATGATTCCTGATCAATTATACAGTAAAATCCCACAAAATTTCATGATGTTGTCTGTTTTAATTTAGTTAAAACGCCCGAATGTTTGCCAGCCATGGCAGGAGCGCCATCCGTAGTTGTGCTGCTAAGTATATTCCAGTCGAGTTCATATTCTGCTAACAAATCTCAATTGCAGAATAAATATCATTTGCTGTTGTACATAATTTGTACCACCCATAATTGGTGAGGAATTAGTTATGCCGACAGTCTGAGAGGTAATCTAAACGGTTCTTCGTCATAAGACGCCATCAGGTATCATGAAAAAATCCTTTATATAATAATACAGTGCCAACAAGAATATACGAAATGGTCTACGTTGAACAATAATTATGTGATTAATTAAAAACTTCCAAATTTTCCACTCAACTTGATGATTTGATGAATCAACTTTACCAAATAACGAAGGCTTAGTCCTGGCTTACCTGTGTCTGATTTATAAAACAAGGAAAAAAGTTGTGAAGAGTTATTATTTGCAAAAAAAAATAGAAACCGATGCAAGGAAGAATCCATTATTTTTTCAATATATTAAAAAAACCCCGTTCTAGGATTATTTCAGGATAGGATAGGATATTTACAAATCCATTCAATTGCCGATTCCAAATTAAATAACCGTTACGCAGGCGGAAAACCTTATTTTTATAATAAACAACTTGCATTCAAACAGTGATGATCAGGTAGTATGTTAAATAATTGACCTTATTTTATATAAAATATCTAGGGAAATATGCATTAAATATTAAAAAAATAATAAACTAAAATTTTGTGACTATGAGTAGCATTTAGTAGTTTTCCTTCTTAATTTTGGTTCAATAATTTTTTTTTTATACTATAGTGGGACAGACGAACAGACCTAATGGTAAGTCACAACCGCCATCCATGGACACCCGCAACTCAAGAGTCGCAAGTCGAGTGGATGAGGAAATGGGAAAGAGGAGAAAGGAAATGACGGGAGAGGAAAGAGGTGAGGGGGTGTTGGGACTCCGGAAACCTCACTCAATTCGGGGAAATGCAACGCATGCGTCACTTCACAACCGGTTTTCTGTGAGGCCGTGGTATCGCACCGGTCGAGCCGGCCCATTCGTGCCTAAGCATGGCTCTACCACTGTTGAATTATCTTAGTTCAATATCACATAAATCTTCTTAAAAATACAACTTAACATGAAACTTCACAACGGTTTTCGAGTATTTTTAGTATTTAGAGAGCTCCATTACATAACTTTTGGAAAATTGTGATTAATATATTTTTGCAACTTATCTGTTCTACTTTTAACAATCAAATCTATTGCATGCTTAAGGTTGCTGTGTTTTTAGGATAATCTAAATAAAATAATATGCTTACCGTTACACAGTTACGTTAATGGAACCTTGCGTTACGAATAGGAACTCCTTAGGGCGCGTTTAATATGACTAAATAAACTAAAACATTAATCAGTCTAATAAAGCCATATTATAATATATAAAAGAAAACAGTACTTATTAGTATTTTCAGTTAGATAACTTAAAATTATTATCACTTTTTATTCTAACCATTACTCTCATTACGTTTAATTAACAAAAATAGACAATCAAATAAGAGGAGTATTTTTTCGCTAAAACCTCACTTAAATATAGACAGCCGTTAAAATGCGCAATAGATTGTTTCGGTTATAAATTGTACATTTATTGGGAAGCCGACCAGCCTTTTTCAATCTGGTCAACTTAAATTCCGCGAACTGTACAGTTGCTATATGAAGACGAGCGCTAAAACACAAGTTATAAAATAAATAAAAAATAAAACAACTTATTGCTTATCACCATTTATTTACTTTTCAGCACCAAGTCAAAACTGGGCAAATGTAATCAAACCCAGCTTTTACACACCATACATTTAATCATTTCCTTAAAATATAAAGAATCTTTTTTACAAAGAGTGCACTCGTAACAGCAGATATTTGTCGCTGTTGACGGTAACCAAACTTACACTCGTTTATTTTCTTTTTCATCTTTTCTTATCAATGAATTGCACAAAATTCTTTTGGACGGTAGGTATTCCCCAGGTTTCCGTATACGGGCTCGTTTTTTATTAAAAGATGTACAAGAAAAATTTGCTTGGATATCTTGGAATATTTGTTTTTTTGTGGACATCTATGGTTCTAGTACATCAATGGTTATAGTATCGGTATTACCTACTTGCATTTGAAATTTTAAAATGATCTACATCTACATGATCTACCGACGCTGCGTTAGAACATGAAGACTCAATATTATTTAGTTGATTTGAGACTAGGTGCGTGATTAATTAAAAAATCTAAATCTTTTAATTCAATTTCTATGAGAGGAATATATGATTGTCATCGCTACAGAAGAATTAATATGACCTAATACGTTATCTTCAGCAGTTTTACTGATTACAGAAGTATTCGCTTATGTTAAGTGACAATCACATAATCCTGCTACATCTCCACAAAAGCAACTAATTAACCTGTTCAATTATGTTTTACTGAGTAGATTTCATTTGGTGCATTTTATTGTACCAGGAACAGTAACATTAAATGGAATAAGCTTGCCTATATTTCCAATGTCATTATCGTTTACATAAAAACATTTCGTAGTTTTCATAACATTTTGTAACACATTATAAGCGTCTATTGCATTAGTGATATCGTAGCCGTAAGCAACTTTCCTATCAAGTTGTCGTTTCACTGAACCTCCTACACCGTCAGCAACACTTTTACCATGTCCACTTTCCGAGAAGGACCAAGTAGAATATTTTTATTTTTATTTGTCTGTAAATAGGTTTAATATTTTTTTTTTTTGCCGATACTGACTAGTCGTGCCATCGAAAAAGAAATGGATTACATTTATAGGGTATTTTTCTTTGGTATATTTTAAAATAGAAAGAAGATGTGCCCAGATGGCATCAGGCTCGTGGCAAGTACTATCAGATAGTGTAGCAAATGTTTGAAATTTAAATTGCTCCTGTATAAGTTGTAATAGTTTTTTGCAGCCCCAAATTGCGTTGCTTGTATCTCTTTGGAGTATTTACACTTATAATTCTCTGAGAAAACGCATAAAATAACGATTCCTCCATCTCTAAGACTATTAACACATTGTCTGTACTGTCGCTGTTGTTCTTTTCAGTTATAATAATGTTACTTGAATTCCACTATTGCTCTCAAATTCAGATATAAGAATATTGACGGTTCCTTTCTGTTCTTATTTCGTAGTTTTTTTTTGTGGTTATTTCTTCTTACAATTTTCTTATAACTAACTTGGAATGCCTGTTTTAACTTTTCAACTTCTTCTTTCAATTCCTTATTTTTGTTCACTTGTGATTGTAATACCAATTTAGTCCTTTGTAGTTGTTTCCTTAAGCGTCCTACTATTAAATGTAATCTATCTATATTTTTCTGAGACTTAATCAATTATTTACATGTTTAAGTTTTTTCTTTAAAATATCTCTTCTATATATTTCTCTTGTTTTTTTTTTACCAATCTCAGTATTTTTTGCCTAATCTTTGTTTTCTTTTTGCTGTCTCCATTGTTTCCTTTTCTTCTATTTTTCGTTTTCATCTAAGTCAAGGTAAAAACAATCTTACCTGAGAAAATACAGTTGCATAGACGGAATTATTTTTTACACACCTTACCTCAAAAACGATTCGAAACGAACAGCGTTAAATTGTGATATTAGTTCTCGAACGTTATTTGACGTTTACAGTACGAATGTTGCTAACAGTCTAAACATATAGTACATAATAATATAGTAATATGGTATGTTTTAGTTTACAAGTACTGTAAATTCACGTTACATAGCGGAAATTTCCACCACTCGTGATTTTATAGGGCAAGAATTAAAGTGATTAATTTAATTTTTTTTTTTTTAAATATTTGTCTTTACAACAGTAGGCAAATTCTACCTATTAAATGGACTTCTGTGGTAGTAATCGGGCTTTTCAGTTGGCAGGCTATAGGGTGGACAAGTAAAATCAGGTATTTCATCCTAGTTTAGTTTTATTTTATTAAAATGTTTGCCAGGATAACGTATTTTTTAATTTTTAAACATAATGATAATTGAGTAAACAGTATAATGTAGACTTTCCAAAATCCATAAGTCTCGATTCCCTAAACCAACATTTTACTACTTCCTTTACCTTAGACAGTCTATCGGAACATAATACCAGAAATTACATCAATAGTCTACCGCGTCCTGACTTAGACCCATTTAATTTCAGTTCGGTTGCAGAGAGCGAGATTAAGAAGATTATCCTGTCTATCAAATCCCAAGCGATTGGCTGTGATGACATTGGTCGGAGAATGATCACAACATTGCTAGTCCACCTTCTTCCTGCTATATCCCACATTGTTAACTTCTCCCTTATGTCTGGCATATTTCCTTCTCTGTGGCGGAAAGCATATGTGCGTCCGTTACCTAAAATAACTAATCCCTCTCTTCCTACTCACTTTCGTCCAATCTCCATCCTTCCCTTCCTCTCCAAAGTGCTAGAAGCCTGTGTGCATAAACAGTTCTCACATTTTATTTACAGCAATAACTTACTCAGCCCTCTTCAGTCAGGTTTTCGGCCAGGCCATAGCACAGTTTCCGCCCTACTTAAAGTGACTGGCGATATTAAGTCGGGGATGGAGAACACTAAGGTTACTACCTTAGTATTAGTTGATTTTTCCAATGCCTTTAATACCGTCAGTCACGAACTTCTCCTTGCCGTCCTATCCCAGTTCTCGGTCTCTCGGGAAGCACTGAACTGGTTTTTTTCCTATCTTCGGGATCGTCAGCAATCAGTCAGTATGGAGGATTCTTCCTCTAGCTGGTGTGGTCTTGTTGCTGGAGTCCCTCAAGGCGGTATTCTCTCACCACTCCTGTTTTCCATCTTCATTAACCTTATTACCTTAAGACTTCAGTGTTCCTATCATTTATACGCTGATGACTTGCAGCTATACTATCAAACAGAGTTGTGCAATGTATCGTCCGCGGTTTCGGCTGTAAATAATGACCTGGCAACTATTAAACACTGGTCCGACATGTTCGGTGTATCAGTAAATCCGAAGAAATGTCAGGCTATTATCATCGGGAGCAGCCGTAGAATGAGCCTGCTAGACCTAGCTTCAGTTCCACCACTTACCTACGATGGCATGGTTATTCCATATTCTGAAAGTGTGAAGGATCTCGGATTATACATTGACACAACTCTCGGCTGGCGAAAACAAGTCGCATCCGTGTGCCAGAAAGTCACAGGGACGTTGCGGGCCCTTTACAGACTTAAAAACTTCCTTCCTTTAAAAACTAAGGCAATGCTTGTTCAGACCCTAATATTTCCAATAATCGATTATGGTGACATGTGCTACTTTGACCTGAATGCAGATCTGCTCAATAAGCTTGACCGTCTTCTCAACAATTGCATTCGATTCGTCTTCAATTTACGTAAATATAATCACGTTTCTCATCATCGTGCCCATTTGAATTGGTTTCCAATTCGCATACGCAGACAGATACGAGCATTAAGTACCCTTTACTCTTTACTCTTTTCTCCAACTTCTCCTTCCTACTTAACTACTCAACTTCAGTATTTAGGTACAAACCACTCTAAAAACCTTAGGTCTTCAAACAATCGACTCCTTCTCTGCCCCACTCACCGCTCCGACTTTGTACATTCAACTTTTCTAATTCAGTCTGTCTTGCTATGGAACGCGCTCCCTCTCGGGATCAGGATGGCAAAAACTCGGCAGAGTTTTAAATATCAGTTGCGTAAACATTTCATAGACACATTTTCGGATCCACCACAATCTTAACCTCTCCCCTTCAAAATTTTATAGTATGTACGTATATTTATGTATATATGTAGGTATATATAAATATATATGTATTTGTGTTATATAGCATTAGTTTAAAGTATATAGTAGTAGTGTAGTAGTATCAATATAGTATATTATACTCCGTATATATAAGCAATATTTAATAAATACATTATTTTTAGCATATCATTTTGAATTTTCGTGCATCTACCATATTTAGCTCTGCATCGCCCTAAGGTTGACTGGCAGAGAATGCCAACGGCATTAAGTCCGCCTTTGCAACATCTGTGCATACAGTTTAAATAAATAAATAAATATAATGATTTGCAGTATAACACGAATTTTACTAGCAAGTGACTAATTCTCAAATATAAACAATTTTGTTAATATTTGTAGTTGTTTTTTCGGGTAATAGTTTCGAATATCCTTTCGAATACTTTGTCCCGATCCAAACCTTGGGCAGTTTTCTCTAAAAAAGAAAAGGTTTCCACCACCCAAGCGGTCCGCGAGCGTATGGTGTGCTGAGTCCTCACTCCAGTCGCAGTGGTGGCAGGCGGGACGCAATTCCTTCCTAGCGACCGAGTGCAGGTACTTTCCGAAGCAGCCGTGCCCGGAAAGAACCTGTTGAAGTATCGTGTTAAATAAAACGCATCCGAACAGGTTAACGTCTAGTTTATCAGGGTTACCACATTCAATGCATATATCGTAAAAAACTTGCTTACTTAGCTTATTCTAAAAAGGGCATGGTTACAAGTATTTAGTTACACAATAATTACTACACTACACTACACTTCCGGGGGTACAAGAAAAAAAAATCAGCTCTGTGTTCTTTCTTTTTTTTCTCTTATTTTTACATAAAATATCATACAAGAAACATTTAAAATAACATATAAAGTTAACTGTGGATCAATTTAACTCTATCTTTGTGTATCAATTCAACTTTGTTATGCTTTAAAATTATAACATTGGGACCCATGTCCTCTAAAACAACATAAGGGCCGTCAAAAATATTATATAATTTCTTCCTGACTTCAGTTGCTTACTAGTGTCTAAATTATGTTTAGCATTCTTAAGTGCTACATATAATCTGCATCATAAATCTAAGGAGTAATCATCCGGATTATATTAAGGATCTACCTAATTACAGTTTTTAATGTTATTAGGAATATTACAAGACCTACTGAAAATAAGTTCGAAAGGTGTGTACTTTGTCTCCGAATGGACCGTATTATTAAAACTGAAACACCAAAAAGGTATCCAGTGTGACCAGTCATAACCGTTATTGCCAGAATAGGTCCTTAGAAAAGCGCCTAAATGCTTATGAGCATTCTTTAACGAACCGATAGTTTGATGATGGTATGCTGTGGACATTAATTTTTCTATTTTTAATAATTTGCAAACTTCAAGTATTCCAAAACGTAATATGAAATTTTGCACAAAAGGTTTCGCGACCGTGACAGCCTTTTTATTTCTTATAGGATATGCTTCAATAAATTTGGTTAGCTCACATTGTATCGTAAGAAGGTAACAATTAAAAATATATTTTCAAACCATAACGACGCAGTAGTCCTAATTATTATAGGTTGTTTGGTGCACCTACTATATTTAGTCTTTTGACAAGTAGGACACTTTTTTTACAAAGTCGAGAATATCTTTATCGAGACCTGGCCAGTAAAATCGTATCTTGATGTTGTTAGTCATTCTGCGAACACCAGCATGTCCACTATGATAGAGACAGAGGCAGTAAATGAAAGTAATTTAGAATAAATTGTTTTTCATTTACATCATCTGTCCTTTCTATTCCTCTTAGTATGCAAACTTTCGGACCGGTCCAATTTTCTAATGTTTGTATTTCACCACATAAACCTATTATAAACTTTTCATTTTATTTATTTTTAATTATGCATAATTCCTTTATTTTTATTTTCTTGCCAAGCGTCTCTAACTTAGTCACAAATTCGACTCACGAGAAATGTGTCCTAAAGCTGAGGTTTATACTCAATATCATATTTTACCATCCTCGTCCATTCTCCTTTTTTATTCGGAACAACTAACACAGGACTGTTGTACTCACTTCAAGACTACTCTATAATGTCATCATCTAGCATTTGCTTAATTTGTTGATAGACCTCAGGTTTCATTGAATGAGCCAATCTATAGGGTTTAACGTACGTAGGACTAACATTTGGTTTAAGTTTTATCGATTGCTTGTAAACGTTAGTCGTGATCAATCTATCTCCTGGCAGTAAAAACACATTAGAATATTTTGAACAAATTTTCTCTATTGAATCCTTTTCTTCAGCACTTAAGTGATTTATTTTTAATGATGAAAGTAAATCTCTATTAGCATCCGCTGTCTGTCAAAAAATCAACTTCTGGTATAAAATTTTCTAAAACGACTTCAGTATTTCTTACGTCAAGTATTTTGACTGGTATCTTACAATTTTTGGGGCTGACCATAGTCACCGCTAGAAAAACATCATTGATTATCTCTCTCGTACAAACTACACAATCAACGTCGACATCACAACCTAAATATATGTAATGAACGGTTTCACAACGGGCCGGCAGTACAAAACAATTATTGATACTAAAAGTAAAATTATGCTTAGCCGAGATAGGTAAATTACTTAATTTACCAGCGTTATAAACGCTAAAATCTATGTTACAGCCATAAGTCGAAAGAAAACCTAATAATAAAATACCAGTCGACTTGAATGGTAAATTATCGAAAACAATAAATTTATGATAAAACGTGTCATTATTTTCAGAAACTAGTTTCAAGGTTTGTATTTGGGATACGATCTGGCCTCCTATACCGTTTATAGAAGTGTCATAACATATAGTCTTTGAATCTGGTAACTGATTTTTTCTTAATAATTGAGATTGACACACCCGTATTTACCAAGAAAGAATATGTTTATTACAATTGAATCTTACAAGTTGACCTCACCCCTATAAGCAAAAATATAATTTTTAAAATAGAAAAAACTGCCTGTTATTTACATTTTGAGAATTCCCAGTTTCGTTAAAATTTTGGGAATCAACATCTTGTGCCATTGCTTGTCCGGAATGCACCGGCTGCGCCGCGAGAACATTATAGCGATTATATCCCCGTCCATTGCCACGATGCGTTTATAAAAGGTCTAGAGTAACTACCACGGTTCCAATTATTAAAATAACTATAACTACAGTCACGCTGACCTTGACCTCGTCGACCTTGTGTCGTGTTAAATAAAACACATCCGAACAGGTTAACGTCTAGTTTATTAGTGTTCCCACATTTAATGCATATATCGTGACCAACTTGCTTACTTAGCTTATTCTAAAAAAGGCATGGTTAAATGTACTTTGTTACACAATACTTACTGCACTACACTACACTGCGTCAGTCGGATTGAAAGAGACCCATGTTGCCGCTCTGCCCATTCGATAATGAGTGGCTGGAGCGCCTCCACAGCGGCAAAGCCAGCATGTGGAGGGTCACCTGATGGTAAGTGACAATCGTTGTCCATGGACACCTGCAACTCAAGAGTCGTTAGTGCGCTGGCCGCTTTTGAGGGTGATGAGGGATGGGGGGATGCGTGGAGGAAAAGAAGATTGGGGATGAGGAGATAGGAAATAGGAGAGGGGGGAGAGGTGAGTTGGGCCTCCGGAAACCTCACTCATTTCGGGGTAACACAAGCTTTACTTCACAACCGGTTTTCTGTGACGCCGTGGTATCGCACCGGTCGTGCTGGCCCATTCGTGTCTAAGCATGGCTCTACCACTGTTACTCCTGGCTCCTCTAGTGGTCAGGTGCACCGCACTCTCTTCGGGCGGGGGCCGATTGCCGCTACCCTCCCGGAAATCAGTCGTCCGCCGATAAACTTCGGCGAGCACTTCCGCCTCCAAGTCCAACGGGGGAGTTCCGGCCAACGCGCACGCCACCTCCGTTGACACGGTGCGGTAACCGCGTATGGCTCTAACCGCCATGACCCTATGAGGGCGCCAGAGGCGTGTCCTATTCTGAGCGGTCAGAGCCTCCACCCACACCGGTGCACCGTATAGTGCCATTGACCGGACTAACCCCGTGTATAGCCGCCTTGTAGCGACGCTGGGTCCACCCAAGTTAGGCAAAAGGTGCCCAAGGGCCCAGTCGTACCCCATGTTCCACAGGAGTGGTCCAAGGACAGACCCCTGCGGAACACTGCACGACATGGGCCGACGACTCAAATTTCCATCTTGGTCCTCGTACATCGTCATGTACGAGGCCATGTACGAGGCCAGCCTATTTATAGGAGCGTACCGTCGTACGCTCCACACGTTGTTGCGCCACACGATAAGGGCGACCCCAGGGGTCACGATTGAGACCCTCCAGCATCTCCTTTCTTTTCTCCTCTTTGGTGCGGCAAATGGCCAGCTTCAGAGTTTTCCGGGCCTCTCGGTACTCCTCTTTAAGCCGATCCTCTTCCCCTTCTTCGCGGTGACGCCGCCGTCTGCCCCCCCCTGCTGCACGCACGTGTTGATGGTGCCTCTGTTTAGAAGACAGAGGCCCACTGATGTTGCCCACTCCTCGACAGCATCGCCCCGTGCGTCCGTCCTGGGGGAACCCCACGCAACGGACTTGGCGTTGAAGTCCCCCAGCACTAGAATGTGCCCAGACGCTATTCGCCGTATCGAAATCTTGAAAACCACAAGAAAAACCACGAAATCGCTCAGACTCCGGTTGGGGGAGAAGTAGACACCGTAAATGGTCATCCCCCCCACTCAGCGGCAACATATCCAGTACCCTTGTCTCTTAACGACAAGGGTGGAGAATGAGCCGTCCTGGTCACCCAGCCAGTTTGGACGGGGAGGAACGAAATAGGGCTCCACAGCTACGGCGACACTAATCGACCACTCTACCATGGTTTGCAGGAAAAGTGGTTTGCGCACCGGCACAGTGGTTCAGGTTCGTCTGGACAAGGAGCTGGAGACTTGGTCCATTAATGAACCGTCTCTACAGCCTCCTCCATGGGTGACGGCAAGGAGGCGCGGTCGACATCGGAGGCAGCCTGGGTCGAATGGCTAGCCCCGGGTGTTGGCTGAGAAGCGCGGGGTGGCCTGCAGTTCCCCTGCCCCATCTGGTGATTGGCTGGTAGATTTCCCGCTGCACACGCTGGGCAGTGAGGGGCGGCGGAACATTCCGCAGCTTTATGCCCCGGTCGACCGCAGCGGAAACAGAGTCCGCTGCTGTCATAGCAACTTCCGCACTTGATGCGGGTGTGTCCCGACGCCAGGCACTTGAAACACCTCATCGGTCACTGTGACTCTAGCGTTCACGAAACCGACGAGGACCTTCGGCGTGATCGAAAATCTTGGCTGACGCTATGGGACAGCTGACCCATACCGCACCAAGGCCTCCTGGACCGGGGCGGATGGTGCCGACTCTGATGCTGTCCACATTGCATCCTGTCTTCTCCTGAATGCCAATGCGGACATCTTCCACCGTCACAGAGTCGTCCAGGCCTGAAAAGCGCAGCTGCAAACTGCGCACTTGGTGGGCCTGGCAATTGTAACACCATCCGTCGCTTCAAACACACTCCGCAGCAGCTTCTCAGCAATAGCGTCGGCTGCCTTCACGCCTTCAGCCCCGGGGAACTCGAGGACTCGAGCCCCCGTCTGGGCAAGGTGCAACCTCACCCCTGAAGCCCCGAACTCACCACCTAGGCTATCCCTGACCTTCTTAAAAACGATCGCATAGGATAGCCCGTCACGAGCCGCCTCTGGTGAAACTGTGACTACTACTGCCGCCGTTTTGGGCGCCTGCAGTTGCCGCGGCTTGTGTTTTGGCGCCACGGGACTCATGGACGGCGGCTGCGGTGTAGTGGCTGCTTTTTTTGAAGCCCTTTTACCACGCTTTCGGGACTTCTTACCCCCCCCCACCCCCCCCGACTACTTGCCATCCATCGTTGGAAGGGGCAGATGTGGAGGGACCAGGCATAGTTTTCGCTCTAGAAGGAACTACATTCGTTGGTTTAGGTGCCAGAGTGGCCAAAGGGGGAAACTCTGCCGCCACCTTTGACGCTACCTTCGCCGACTGGCCACCTTTCAATGTGGATGAAAGTGCCGGAGCTGACGTGGCCACGGTATATGATACGCGACCATCTGAGACGGAGGGCGACGTTTGCATTGAATTGGCCCTCGTCTTATTGGTGGAGAGAGGTGGCCTAACATTGGGGGCCGAAGGCAGCCTTGCTTCCAAGCCTGCGAGACGCCCGTCCATCATCCTCCACACTGCGTCAACTATGTGACGCAGGTAGGAGTCCGGAACTTCGGATGGAGAGGGAGTGGAACCAGCCGGCTGCTCGACCTGACTAGATTGCTTAAGGCAATCCGCCCGAAATTGGGCAAACTGGGCGCTGAGTACTGCCACCTGCTCCGTGAGGCGATCATTTGCTCCTTGAAGTCGTGCCATGTCCCCAATGAGGGTTTCGACGACCCCCGAGATAGCGGAGGAGGAATCCTTCAGGGCTCTGACAAAAGAGCCCTTTAAGTTCGTTGACTTGGTGGCTACTTTGTTAATAATAGCCACAGCCACGCTCGTCCTTTCTTTCAACATGACCGGTGTTTGAGGGACGGAACCCCCTTCCACCGGAGAACGGATTTTAATAAGCAGAGCTGCGATCTCCTCCGCAACTATTTCACCTTCTGCACGAGCCCCCGCGTACATCCCCGCCCTGGAAAAAGTGGAACTAGCCAAAGGCGGAACAGGCGTACGCGATCTCGATAATAATATATATATTAATATATTCTTTATTGTACACCAAAATACACAGAAACAGAATAATATAAAAGAACAAGAAATGCACAATGGGCGGCCTTATCGCTAAGAAGCAATATCTTCCAGGCAACCTTAGGATGGACAGGAACGTGATGAAAGACGTGGGTTTTGGTGTAAAAATATAAAGTGGAGCTTCATGGATGCATAAATATAATGTCGTTTGTATAATACATACATACATATATATATAAATATAAACAAGATATATATACCTACATACTTAAACATTTACATAGATTACTTAATTATATCTATAATAAATTAAAAATGCATATATGATTGATGTGCTGGATTATTCTAACAGATAATGTTGCATTACCATTTTTTTGAATGATGCTAAAGTTCGCGCTTGTTTAATAGATAGTGGTAGTGTATTCCAAAGGCGTGCGGCTTCAACAGTAAAGGATTTGTCGGCGAACTTTGTAGAATGCACTGGAATTTGAAGTTGCAAATTTTCAGATGATCTCAAGAACCTTGAATGTGTGTCACAGAGGAACCTAAAACGTTCTTTGAGGTAAAAGGGAGTGAGGGGATTGAATAGTATATTATAAAGTAGAGACAGGATGTGAGTATTCCGCCGAAGGCGAATTGGGAGCCACTTGAGCGAATTGCGATATTCTGAAATATGATCATATTTGCGTAAACCAAATATGAACCTTATGCAAAAGTTTTGAAGCCGTTCAAGCTTATTGAGTTGCTCCTCAGTGAGATCGAGATAACTGGCATCAGCATAGTCTAGTATTGGAAGTAAGAGTGACTGTGCAAGCGAAATCTTTGTAGCGATTGGAAGAAAGTTCCGTAGTCTTCGTAAGGACCTAGCTGCGGCAAACAATTTGCGACTAACCTCTTGTAGTTATGGGCCCCAGGATAAAGTTCTATCAATTAATATACCCAGATTTTTTACACTATCACTAATATACAGTGGCGTACCATTGAAAATTGTTTGAGGCAATTGAGTAAAATCGATTTGAGAAATCATCCTAGAACTGCCCACCATGATGACCTGAGTTTTAGCAGGGTTCACCTGGAGACCATAGTTAACACTCCATTCACAAATACGTTAGAAATCACAATTTACAATAGAAAAGGCTTCGTGTATTCTATTAATTGGCGCGTGAGTATAAATTTGAAGATCGTCTGCGTAAAGGTGGTAGGATGAAACTATTCTTTTGGATATTGTGTTAATAAATATGGCGAAGAGTAAAGGAGATAAAACGCCACCCTGCGGTACACCGACCGAGATATCACACCAAGAAGAAACCAAATTTTCAGTGCGAATCCGTTGTCGGCGACCAGACAGGTAACTTTGAAACCAATCAATCACTGTTGGAGATATGTTAATCGAGCGTAGTATACCAAGTAGGATATGGGAATCAACTGTATTGAAAGCATTGCTAAAATCCAGAAGTGTAAGTAAGGTCAGATTACCATTTTCCATGGCCATCCTAATGTCATCGGTGATCTTGATTAGAGCCGTCACAGTGCTATGCCCGTGTCGGAAACCAGATTGAAAGGAATTTAAAAGGTTGTTTTTAGAGAGAAAGGAGTTAAGTTGAAAGAGAAAGGAGTTAAGTTGAAAATCGATCGATCTTCCTCTTTGACTAGTAGTCAACTTTGGTGGAAGCATTTCTGTTGACGGTTCGGTGTCGTCGTCCCTCGAGCGGCCTCACTTTCGGTTCTCAACGTCGCGGGGCTCAAGCTCCATATTCTCTGCCGTGCCAGTCACTGTACCAGTGGTCCTGGAGCGTCCTCGCTCAGAGATTTTACTGCTCCCAGGAGTCAAAATGACTTCTGGGAGCTCCACTGGGAGAGTACTTTGGCACGATAGTTCCTCGTCGGTCGACGAGGCTTCTGCCGCCGACTTCCTGCTTTTCCTTCTTCCTTGCTTCGTTTTAATCTCCTTCTTTTGTTCTTCATTAATTTTAATATAAGTGATATTGTTGCAATCCATAATGTATCCCACGAGTGGGGTAGAAATAAAGGTCCTCCCGAGCAGAGATCCCCCAGTACCCGGGCAAGCGTAGATTTATTCCCAACCGAGGGGTCCACAGTTACCCCGGCTGGGAGTGCGCTTGCGACTGAACCACCCATCAGCCATGCGTCCCATGGTCACGCACAAGAACACGAGATTCGGGGTAATTTTTTATAGAGGTATTCTTCCTCGCAGTCCGGGCGGTTAAGCCAAGACCCTCGTCCTCGATCAGAGCCGCGAGACTTAACCACGACACTCCTTTCGGGATTACGATATGCCAACGGTGGCATCAAGACAAATCTCCAGATGCCTGCTCGGTGGCAGTGCGAGTGCACGCCGAGCCCGTCCTCTTTCTCCGCTGTAGACAGTGGAGAAACACCGACCTGTGAACGGGTCCCACTTTGGTGATTTTTTATCGAGGTTTTTCCTCAGAGCTCCGAAAAGTGAAGAGCCAACAGAGAGGTAGCATACGCTCTGTTGGGCCGAGCCTCGGCCTAGTGGCTGAAAGAAATCTCCACCATTTCTTGCCAGAATATTAGCCGTTGGCGATGACGCCCTCCTCAAAAGTAGAGGAGGAGAAGGCTGCGTTGCCCAGGGTACACCACGTGGAGGTTTTCTAGCCCGAAACAGTTACACAGTTTGTATTAGGTCATGATTGGCCTAATACAAGCTGTGTAACCTTAGCGACAACTTTGAACGAGATTTCACTAAGTTGCGCTACGTTTTATATTTCGCATATTTTATAGTCAGAGGGACGATAGAACAAGGCAAAACCAAGCTGTGCAGTGTTTGGTTCTCCACGGAGCAAGTAGCTAGCTTTACTTTTACAATTTCCTACAGCTAAAATGGAGCAAATGTAGCGTTTTTTGTTGCAATAAACCAGTTCGGTTCTAATCGTCTTCAGTTGTTCTTACTACATAATAGCTACTAGTTAACTAGTTCATTCGCTACCCTGCCTGGCCGGCTAGTACCTCTCCCGCTCCTAAAATTACCTGTCTACTTTAGCTACGGTTCGACGGCTTACGGCCGTCTAGAGTGGGTATACTAATACCATTTTCAGCCAGTTGGCACAGTGGTATTGACAAGATCCACTCTGAACATCGTATCAGCGACACAATGTTTTCACCCAAACAACTGCAACAAAACATGAACGAAATTCTATACAATATCTGTATTCCACCACATTTCTAAAATAACGGTATATGATTTATGATGTACACGAAAGTGGTGGAGAAGAAACGAGAGTCAATTACGAAAATCTATACAAATCTATCACGAAAATCCATAAAAATATACTATAACTTTTTAAATCATGAAAGAACGAAATTCAATATGATTTTTTGTGATTCAGGTCCAGACGAAGCCCTTAAGGGGGTTGGCAGAAGGAGAAGAGATGAATATGGGTAAGAGAAGGGAAAAAGAAGAGGGGGATTAGGGGTGACGAAAGATGAGTTGGTTCTCCGGTACCCTCACTCACTCGGGAATATAATGAAGCAATGTTTGTCTGTTTACCTACGGATTTTCTGTGAGGCTGTAGTATGACCCCGGTTGAGCAAACCGGTTCGTGCCTAAGAGTCCTTCAGCTACTAACATCTCTAGATGTAGTTATTTGAACTAATGAATCGTATAAACAGCACTCAAATTAATAAACAAAAATATAATAAAAATAGAAACTTTTGTAAATAAATTACTTACCGTCAATAAAAAGAATTAAAACCTTACAAAAAGAATATGAAGGGTAGGGTAGATAATAAACGATTTAAGGATGGTTTTTGCTTACTGAATCTACTGATTTTCCAAAATTACGGTTGGCAGCACTGCACTGTAAAACTTGTTGATATACCTAGTAAATAAATAAATACTAAATGGTGTGTGTAGGTATAGCTAGTGTAGTAGAATAATGTCTCTGACATCACATAATGTATTTATACAAGATTGAGTGTATACAGCTACTACTTTGTAGGCCTGATAAATAAAATTATCGCACGACCATAAGGATAAGCCGAGTAGTGGTTTTGACTTTTCTGATTTAGTACAGTTGTGTACGTAATTTTCTAATAATGGGCGATATGAAAGGTATTATTTTTGGCGCTTGTTATTGTAAACCGAAAACATGTAGCTTTTTGTTCCTAAGAATTTTAAGGTACCTTATTTGGTTGGCTATTAAGGTTGTACTTTTGTTTTTGTAATAGTAATAACCGCAGCTGATCGGAATGTTCTTCTGAGAGCAGACTCTGGTGCTATCAGGTTTAAAGTGAAAATACCTCTGCCTGGTCTGGGACCTGCGCTGTCATTATCTTCTAAAGACAAACCTTTGGTTAAGGCTTATAGGGTTTGTATTTCTATAGAATAAATCGTAATCTAGTGTTTATAAATTAAATATATATTTTAAGATTCCCCAAGTGTGTTCCCTACAAAGTATCCCAAGTCTTGATTGTGCCTTGAATCAACAAAAGGAAACTATATGTCTATTATTATAGTAGAAATTATGTTTTTAATTAGTTATCTATATAAATAAACAATTTACTGTAATAATTGTGCTGTTCCAATAAGCATTTTATCATTTGACGTAATTGACCATAAAAGAGCCATATTTCATTTGATACTCAAATCCGCTAAGTAGTAGTAGTAACAAATAAAAATGGTAATTACCAACATTTAGTGTTTCCACCGCATTACCAAATAATAATTAATTCATATAGTCAAGAACTAGATAAGGAAGAAGTATGTGTTCTCTACTTTGACTATCAAGGCTATGATGATTGACTATGGCTGCGTGAAATGTTGATAAAAAGGAGCCCATGTCCTTCATCAGGATTCCAACACATCCACAACACACACACTGTTTCATTATCGG
Organism: Tyria jacobaeae; assembly: GCA_947561695.1. NCBI lineage: Eukaryota > Metazoa > Arthropoda > Insecta > Lepidoptera > Erebidae > Tyria > Tyria jacobaeae. Next base: position 17,839,525 of record OX387209.1, read on the forward strand.
TTTAGCACTTTAGCTATTAATAAGGTTCTCAATTATAATATTGGTATACATTCCATTCTACCACCAAGAATTCAAGCATCACAAAGGTTCATTCCAGTTCCACCCTTGCATGGGTTTTGGATTTCTTCTTACATTATAATTCTGAATTTTGGAGCTGATCTGATGATGGAGCCAGTATTTGTATAGTGTAACTCTTCAATGATTACTATTAAACATCTCAATAAGGTTAATTTGGTTAGCCTTATTGAGTAAACTACATTATAATATATTTGGGAAAATTTGAGACTGGAGATGCCATTGCATCCCACAAGGTTTTAGGACAAATCTTTCACTATTAGGCTAGCGGAATTATTGAACATTTTAAAGAAAATGGTACATTATCATTATTTATTACTATAGTTCTGTTATCTAGTATCTATTATTTCCATATTATTGGTATGTATGTATGTATTTATATGCATATGTATGTATTTTTATCTTTATGTGTGTTAGTTTGTATGTATGTTTATTTGTATTAGTGTGTATGTTATAAGTTGTACATAATTTTGTTTAGTTTTTTATATAAGTGTTTTATTAGAACATAAGTTAGTATACTTTCATTAAAATGTTGAAGTGATCCTTGAACTTCCTCTGTCTCTCATTGTATTTTACTGTAAGAATGGTATACAAACAAAGAGTATTCTATCTATCTATATCTAAAATTATTTTATGCTAATTTATAAGCCTCACTTGTTTCTAATTATATAAAAGCCTTCTAATAATAATTTTTTGAATTGTCATTGACAGGAGGATAGCCTACTCTTGAGCTCCTACTCTTAAAAGCTTGGCCATGTTTAATTTTGTTGAGTGAAAGAATTGGGCTTGGTATGCTAATGCATTCTACCAAAAAAGAGTTCAATGCATTCATTGTGTGTTTGATAAATACTGTATAGGAGAATAGTTGTTCACTTGAAATTCTAAACATATTTATTTATATTTTAATTATTTATTGAAAGCTCTAAATGCTTAATGCTCTAAGTTTGTATAAAGGCAGACTTAATGCCCAAGGCATTCTCGATGTGGAAGAAAAATATAATGGTAGGTGCAAAGGCAATTTGAAACTTCATATTTATTTATTTGATGCAGAGATGTGTGTGGATGCGTTTATGATAATAATAATAGTAATAGCCTTTTATTCCTAAACATAGGGTTACAAGAGGTCCCTAAGTTTGGTGTGCCTATTGGCATAGGCCTCCTCCAATTCCATCCAATGGATCCTGTCCCTTGCTACTTTCAACCAGAATGGCCCCGCTGTCTGTTTAATGATTGATGAAATTATTTTTAACCCTAGCATGCTTCTTTCCATGGCACGTTGGCATTTTGTTAGCCTTTCCCTGTGGTGAAGTGTTGTTGACCAAGTTTCACAGCCATAAGTAAGAACTGGTAGAATACAAGACTCAAATGTTTTCTTTTTCATGTGATTGCCTAAATCCTTACTTTTCACTATTTCTTTCAGTGACCAGTTGTTTCTCCATCCTTGGGCTATTCGCCTGTTTATTTCCTTTGTCATTTCATCTGAAGCGGATATTATCTGCCCTAAGTAAATATATTCTTTGACATAATCGATCTTGTTGCCATCTACCATAACATCTATTTCCCTTGAATTTGCAGATGCGTTTACATATACTTGAAATGAAGGAGAAAAATGTTACATAAATAGGCTTACATTTATGTGTACTAGATCATTACATAAACTTAAATGTTTGTTAAGTTACTAATTCATGGGTTTATTTATATTTTCTGGCATGCACAGGGGCTTCCTTTCTAGAGTACAGCTGAAGCCCCAGCCATAAGACCCAGTCATGGAACACAGTGTGGTTTTATTTGGTTCAAGTGTGAGTGAGTCTCCTTACCCATTAGCCCCAGTGAGGTAATGGGTAAGGATGACCTGTGGGGATTTTCACACAAAAAAAAACAAAGGATGTAGTTATAGTTAATTACACATAACATACATTTTGTTGATATTGATTATTATGCAAATGTTATTAAGATTTTTCTAAAATTATTTTATGTCTAATATTAATCATTACAGATTGTAATTGGTCGCCAGACCAAAGTCATTAATTATACTTCTGTTGACCAAGAAGTGAAAGTATTTGCATTGAATAATCTGGATTTTCAACATTATCAAGAGTTTTGGATAACATTGTACAACAAGAATATTAGAATGGGAGTGCTGGAGGAACCAAAGCCCTTCCTGGTGTATCCTTTGAACACTGATTTTGAGGTAGGATATTTGCAGTTCAACACAATAAATGGAAACTGGGCACCTGTTGAATGGATTGTTGAAAGTAAGTCTTGCAATTTTAATGAATTGCATAGTAATACCACTTACATAAACTTTTGTTCTCATAAGGGCGGAAATACGTGTAAGGGCTTAAAAAAATTCAACTTTTTTTTTCATAAATCGCTTTTCAAACTATTGAAAAATATACAGTTATAATTTCAGGTGAAAATTATTCATCGTTCAAAAGTTACAAGTGGTTTAGTAAGTGCGCTCGGTACAGCGCCCGAGAACACAATTTGCTGAACGGAGCTGTCGATTAGGGTCGAGTAGGTAGAGGTAGTCATTCATATACTACCAGGTATATATTTTTAAAAGAGAAAAGGAACATGGGATGTTCTTTTATTTTATTCGTATAGAAGCTACTAGAAGCATTAGTGTCCTTATAACAAACCATAGTGTAATATTAGTTCACAGCCGACCTTCGTAGCGTGCGTTTGCAGTATCAGTAAATAATATATGGCTCCTAAACATTTGCATAGTGGTTTAAAAACTATCGAAGTTGCTGCTTACTTGGCTGCTTGCTTTTTCAATGTAGGCAGTTCAAGTATTTTATTAGTCATGAACGAGTTAAGTGTCATAGTTGGTAGCAACAGCTTCAGTCACGCACAACAATCCGACTGTCAGCGCGTAGCCCGACAGAATCGACGCAGCTACTTGGACAGTAAAGAAGCCCGAAAAGCACGAAAAGAAAAGTTATAAGCTCAAAATGAAGCATATGACGCTGAAGATGGTTTACAATACGGTGCTGTTATAGCTGATTAATTGGTAAGTTAGTATATTAACTTTTTTTATCACTTATTTTTTAAACGCGTTTTTCTCGAAACTAGTTTTTTCGAACTAGTGTACACTCTAGCTTAAAAAGTTTTTAACCAATCATCTTGAAATTTAGTATATGATTTCTTTACATAATTGTGCTGAATATGAACCTCAATCAGTAGCGATATTTTCATTTTAACTATTTTATTTATACTAAACAATATACAAAAAATGGTAAAAAAACATGACTTACTTTCACAGCCCTCTGAAAAATGCAATTTTTTTTTCTTTAAAATGAGGTTTATATAGAAGATACATATCTAAAAAAGTAATAATTTTGTTTCATTGATTTCAGATAAAAATTATGGCCTCCATGATGTACACCAGCTGCGAAGTCGGACGACAACCTACGAGATGTATCAGCTGATATCTTTACTACTTTTTAAGTTTTATTCTTGTAAATATAAATTTTATGTATAAAATAACCTAAAAGTTTGAATAAATAATATTAATTTTTATAACTTTAAATAATTGATTAAAATCTGCTCGAAAACGGCCATCTACACGTATTTCCCCCCATAATACAATATTACTTTGGTCATTAGGGTTACACAAAAAAGCTTTTGAAGATAGACTAAAATGTTGTGTTTCTATAAGCTGAAGATTAAATCTGCATTTGGTGGTAACTAGTGTGGCAATAGTGGCTCTGCGACTACACTTTTATATTGATAAAAGTCATCAGTTTGTTTCTACCCTGTATGGTTTGTTTTGACCATTGTGGGAGTAATGAAATTGTGTGTGTTAATCACAACTTTTTTTCATTACAGCTGCACCACTTGCTTTGAGGTTACGTCCATTCAAAAGATTCGAGGATAAAGTTCGCTGGGGTACAATTTCCAACGGTCAACTGCCAGTCAATGCTATGATTGGTGGTTTTGAGAGTGAGCCTACTTACATAGCTCGAGCATACCATAACAATTCACTCTGTCCTGGCAAATATGTGCCATCCGCAAAGCTCGCATATGTGCCATGGGGTCACAGAGAACATTCTAAGAGAGAATTTGAGGTATTTATGAACCGAAAAAGCAAGAAATAAATTGGGAACTATTAATTTTGGCTTATATTTGGTATTTGTACAAATCGTGGATGTTTTAATACAAAAACAAAATGAAGGAAATATTTTGTGAAAATTCCCTATGCGCAGTATAGGTATTTTAATTACATCATGTTAAATAGATTCATCATCATCAGCCTATCGCAGTCCACTGCTGGACATAGGCCTCTCCCATTGCACGCCACTTCGATCTATTTTCGGCTTCTCGCATCCAGCTCCTGCCATCGGTTAGGGACCATTTATCTGTTTTTTAACTTTGAGTGAATCAAAATATACGAAATTCATACCCAAAATTATTGATGACTATTTAAATTTCGTCCTGAATATACACCACTTGTGAAACAAAATATAAAAATTACCTTGTCAACAACAAAGCAACGAAATATTAAATAAATTTAAATTAAGGCCTTATTGCTAAATCTTCTTTGCAGTACTGAACGGTATTTTATTTGTACATCTGCTAAAGGTGGTATCCAAAATAAATAAAAATCAATCAGTTAAAGTTCATATAGCTTCTCAACCTTTTTTGTTCACCTCGAATTTTGAGACTTTTTAGTATTTAATTTTATCTATTGCCACGATTATATTTAAACGTTGTCGAAAGATGGGATATATCCCCTATCCTATTTCCGAGTTTAAAATCTCCGAACCCTGTACCGCCTGAACCCTTCCGACTAAAACCAAAACTATCCTAATGCAGTCCCTTACCATCCCTACAATCGACTATGGTAATATATTTTATTTCGACCAGAACGCAGATCTGCTCAATAAACTTGATTGACTTCTCAACAACTGCATTCGATTTATTTTTAATCTTCGCAAGTATGACCATGTGCTTTACGCTCTGATTTTAGGTGGCCCCCCTCATAACTCCGACTTCGTGTACGCTTCGTTCTATGCCCAATCAGTTCTTCTTTGTAATGCGGTCCCACTCGAAATCAGTGTCCACAAACCGCTTCATTAAAAAAAAAAATACTCGATATCCTGCTCAATGACTTCGCTTAATTGTCACATAACTAATAACTTTCTGACTTGTTATTTATAATACATATATGCATGTATGTATATAATAAGTAAGTGTTTATATGTATATATACTCCTACGTACAATAAACGATACTAAGTCCTTTTTTATACCAGTGTACACTAGTTTTTTATATATTTACTACATGTTCGAGAGCCATCGTAATTCGGTGTGCAACAGCAAGCGATTATTAGTCTTCATCGTTTTCACTACAAAGTTGTCCAAATAATCTTTCATTTTAATGAATTGCTTTTTATTTTTTTGACTGCGTAATGGAGCGACGTATGCAGGCGTTCATTATGATTTTTTGCAACTAAGTGCTGACGATAAATACACAATATACAGCGAGTACCTTGGGTACATCTTATTTTAAATGCGTCTTGATAACATTATGACGCCCCATAATTGCTGGAGTAGAATCCGTAGCAAGTGATAAATATTTTGAATAGGAATTTCTTTCTTTTGATAAAAACGTTCAGGGTATTAAATATGGATTCTCCCTATGTATTATATCTATTTTTTTTGTGCAAATAATAATTAGTGACAATTCTTTTATCAATCGGACGTAAGACAAGACTAGTGAGACTAGTGCTTCGTTATTTGGTAAAGTTGATTCATCAAGTTGAATGGAAAATTTGCAAGTTTTTAAGTAATCACAAAATGATATTTTAGCACTTTCGTCTATTTTTCTCTGAACTTTATAATTAATCAAAGTATTTTTTTTTTATCATATCTGACGGCGTCTTATGATGAAGAACAGTTTGGATTACGTCTAAGACTGTCAGTATAATTAATTCCACACCAATTGTGTGTGGTTTTCATGCATTTGCGATTAATAAGGAAATATTCTCCCCATTCTTTTCAAGTCCTTTGTCTTTTTTCATCATATATTTTATTCAAATGCTTTTGGAGCCTGGAAGGCTTTATGGCTTCCTTTAAAAAAAAACTTTTTAGCAAATTAAACACGCACCACATAAGTTGGTGATTTACCATTGGTTTCTTGGAGGTTGCGTAAATCCATATTTCAAATACTCAATATTTTACTGCCGACATTTCTTCTTAGTATCAGACATTTTGGAATTCAAAATCTGTTACAATTTCAATACATTAACTTTTTTGCTTTATCAGTCATGCACGAGTATGGACCACAGACAAAGCACAACAAACACAACATTAGAATAAAACTATCCCTGCCTTTCTAAGATTTGATTTCGAACACAATTTTCTTTATTTGCGGTTTACAAACTGGTTTATACAAGTTCCCGTATTTTTTTCGACACATGCTCGGTTGCATAAATCAGGTCTTTGTATACCAATTTGCATAGACTAGTTGCCAATAGTCCTCAAACGAATCGATTAGTTTATACTTAATGCATATTTAAATGTTTTCATATTTATTTATGTCATAATAATAAGATAAACATTTTAGACGTCTAGATAAAATGTTTTCGTCATGAAAATATCAGTATTATTATATATAATTTGTAATTGGATAGGTACGCCGCGACCACCCCCACAAAAATCTCCAGTGCTCAATAGGGGGTGGTAATGTATGTATACATTGTTGGCGGTACCGGTCACGGTATGTCAAGTGCGCAATAATTTTCTTTGATGAAATATGTGTGTTCTTTGTTGTCGCGCAATTTTGGGTATTTGTATATTTTATTATAGTATCAACAAATGTTACGTATCTAAAAGGAGGAAATTGCAATACATATATAGTCTTAATCTCTGTACTTTAACCTATATTTTAGGGCACTTAATATAAATATAAAAATGATTACAATACCTGCAGTAACAAATTTAACGATATAAATGTATACTTTAATTGACTTGTGATTAGCGGGATTTTTATTGCCTTTTTGGACAACATTTTTAATGAGCCCACACCCCCCCTGTGCCATCTCAAACGCCTACAGGGGGCGATATTCCCAACAATGAGAACCCTTTTTTTGCGAACCTAGGAGTTAACCGATAATTGAAATATATTTCTAGTTTATTTAAACGAAATAAAACAAGTAACAGTTCAATGATAAAATTATTTGACATTATCTTTGAACTTTTATATGAAATTAATAAAAAATATTATGCAATCTTGAAATAATAAATTAAACAGTTTAGCGGTCGTCATACTTTTACTTAATAGTGTTGCTGTATGCTGTGTCAGTTAGCCGCAAATGTTTGTGAGCGAATCTGACCTAAGTAATTAAAAAAAAAACATGTGGTTGTTTACTAAAAATTTGTGCAACCATACACAAAATATCATAACAAGTAAAACAAAATAAGCGTGTCTCAGTCAATATACGGCCACTTGGCTTTCTAACGCATTTCATTTTTCAATTCAATGTACTAACCTATATCACATTAATTAATTTAAATATGACTGAAGTAACCACGCTTGGAAACTAAGTAAACAATTTATATTTAATGCTATAATAGTATTAAATCGTCCCGTCGCGTGTCAAGCTATTTTAAACCAACGTGATATGTATCTTCTTTCCTCTTTTTTTAATGTATGTATCTTCTTTCCTCTTTTTTAATGTATGTAAAGCGATTTCTCCACCAATTATTTTAACAGTGGTAGAGCCATGCTTAGCCGGCTCGGCTCGGCTCGACCGGTGCGATACCACGGCCTTATAGAAAACCGGTTGTGAAGTAACGCTTGCGTTGCATTTCCCCGAAATGAGTGAGGTTTCCAGAGGCCAACCCCCCCTCACCCCTCTTCCGCCCTCTCCTCATCCCTCTTTTCTTCTTTCCCCTCCCCGTATCCCCCAATTCCCCCCATTCCTCTCAAAGGCGAGCAGCGCACTTACGACTCTTGAATTGCAGGTGTCCATAGACGGCCGTTATCACTTAACATTAGGTGACCCGTCTGTTCGTCTAAAACTAAAAAAAAATCTTTTATTACAATCATTATCACATAAAACTTTTTGTTGTATTGCGCAAAGGTACTGGAAAGGTGCTATTTACTTTTCTAAAGTCAATTGAATTTTTTGCTGTTTTACTGCAAATCAGCAACTGATCCAACACGTGAAAAAGTGTCAATTTTGTGTGTGCTTTAGTGCTTTGGGATCAGCGGTTGGTTGGTTGTTGATTTATTACCTATTCAAGTATTTAAGGATTTAGGCATATTTTCCTTTCCCGAACAAACGTTATGATCTTTTTGAAAGAAACTTAGTCTGGCAAGTGTTCGCTCACTGATAGCGAAAGCTACGTCCTAGTCTAGCTCATAGGTTATTAATTGATTTGTATTTTTACAGGTTTTAGTTGGGTACAATTTGAAATGGGTAAAAACAAAGCTAAACTACATTCCAACGAATGCCCTCATAGCTGGACGATCTGAAGTGCAAAATGAACCATTGTACATAGGCCGAGCTATGTACGATGGCAAGCTCTTAACTGGCAAAGTACACACTTTGTACAAAACTTGCTTTTTACCATACAATGGCAAGGAAATCGAAGTTACTGCATATGAAATATTAGTTGTAGCTGAAGATGAAATAAAACAAGCTATACCATTTGATATATAAGCACAACTATATAGCTCTTCTAAACATTTGTTAATGGCTTATTATGTGTACGTAAAACATTGTAATCCATAGATTAAACCACATAGTTTAATTATTTATTTACTTTATTTCAGATAAGTTTTGTTTTTAAATTCTATTTTGTTGAATACCTTCTAATTATACATACTTATATTTGAAGTTTAATGGGTAAATTAACACGTGGATCAATAAGTCCCGAGACTAACCCAGAGATGGCGCTCGTAGTAAACCAGTAACCACGTCTTACTAGAGTACTAACCTTTGCTTGAAACGTGTCAAAATTTTAAGTCGATCGGACCAGAAACAGCTGAGTTATCGAGGTTGGAGGTAAAGTCGTTTTGTAGTTTGTTCAAAAAATGGATAAAACCGAGTTTCGTGTTCTGATAAAACATTGTTTTTTAATGGGTAAAAACACCGTGCAAGCGAAACAATGGATTGAAAAATGTTACCCGGACTCTTGTCCATCAAAAGCAACGATTTGTCGGTGGTTTGCCGAGTTTAAACGTGGTCGTACCGACACAAATGACGCGGAACGCTCGGGTAGACCTATGGAAGCCGTTACACCGGAAAATGTGAGTGAAGTGACAAAAATTATAATGAAATATCGTAAAGTGAAGCTCCGTGAGATAGCTGAGATGACACAGATATCACATGGAAGTGTATTTACTATCCTTCATGAAAAATTGAGCATGAAAAAGGTTTTTTCCAAGTGGGTGCCGCGATTGCTTTCGATGGAACAAAAACAGCAACGAGTCGATGATTCAGAAAGCTGTTTATCGCTATTTACTCGCAACAAAAAAGATTTCTTGCGTCGTTACGTGACCATGGACGAAACATGGATACATCACTACACTCCAGAGTCGAAGCGGCAGTCATCTGAGTGGCGCACAGCTGGCGAAAGCCGTCCGAAGCGTCCGAAAACGCAGCAGTCAGCTGGCAAAGCCATGGCGTCAGTTTCGCAAAATCGTAAAAGGTCAGGAAAAAGTCAGGAAATCGCAAAAAAACGACCGCACATGCAGAGAAAAAAAATCCATTTTCACCAAGACAATGCACCCTGCCACAAGTCGATGAAAACAATGGCAAAATTGAACGAATTGGGCTTTGATCTGCTTCCCCCCCCCCTACTCGCCAGATTTAGCCCCCAGTGACTACTGGCTCTTTGCTGATCTTAAAAAAATGCTCCAGGGAAAAAGATTTGGCTCAAATGAGGAGGTCATCGCTGAAACTGAAGCTAAGTTTGAAGCGAAAGATATTTCTTTTTATAAACATGGTATTGAAAAATTGGAAAAGCGTTGGAACGACGTGATACAATATCACCCTATGTTGATGAATAAAAAAAAAAATTTTGCAAAAAAAATTTTGTTTTTATTGTTAGTCTCGGGACTTATTGATCCATGTGTTAAAATGTCTGTGATACAGAAATTAGATCTATCTAGAAAGTATAGGAGATGGTGAAATGTCTTGAGTAATTTCTTAAGAGAAAAGTAATATTAATAGGTACATACATAAATTCAAATTAAATATCTTTATTTCATGAAATTGCTCAACAATTATTTGAAATCGTCTTACTTAAAAAAAAAATATTTAAAGTTATAAATCAATATACACAGCGTCACCGCAACTATAGGTTGTCTTGTCAAATGTGAAAATAATATTAAAAAGGTAAAATAATTCTTTATTGAAACAAAAACTGATCACAAACTGTGCAGCCCTAATTCCCAAATTAGCGTGTATGTTGTGAGTCAGTTCCTACCCAAAAACAAGTGGAATCGAATGGTCTTAATCACAATCAGTTTACAATGTGTAGTTTTCATAATTTAATAATATTTTGAATTTTATTGTTAGGTAGGTTTTTCGTCTTGGTGCAATAATATTAGTGTTGTTGAGCAAGGTTTTAACTCTTGGCACTGGACATCTGGGTACAAAAGTTTTATGATATTTGCTTTTACTTTGGTAAACAAATAATTTGCGCACAGTTAGAACAATAGCTCTTTCATAAACTAATTGAGTGGGGTGTTGAAACGGTAGGTGAAGAAGAACTATGAGTACGGCTCTACGCTGTGCCCTTTCCAGTACAAGCAAGTGAGTTTTGGCCGCTGAACCCCATGAATATATACAAGAGGTATACACTCAGCCAGAGCTCTGTACGTTCTCATGTATGGTTACCCCTATTCGAAAGACTGTCAACAACAATGCTTCTCTCAACGTTAGATCGGTTACATGGATAGCAATGAACACGTGTTGATCACACTGTGTTGATCTATAATCACCCGTTTCCAAACGGTTAAGCCTTATGAGAAGAAATCGGGCAAACGACTTATGTACACTCTTTTTACATTACCAGTTAGATATTACAGTATTTCATGTACAAGATATACTATTCAATAAAACACCATTTAATCGTGTGCTATTTATTTTGTTTGTAAAAGAAAAACAACTAAAGTTAGGCTCTTAAAGCAATGTAATTAGGCAGGGAAAAAAGAAGTTGAAGAAGAAGGGGAAAGGAAAAACAATAAAATATAATAAAAAAAGACGGAAAATGGGAAACATTAGCTCACATTACATTGTACTGATTATTTGAAATTGCCTGTAAACCTCTAACAGTTCAATCCTAAGCGCTTCTATCTTGCATGTAATCCACCACTTAAAGTTTGTATATTATCAGGGATTTTATTATAAAATCGCACGCACGATTTTACTATAAAATGACCTAGAAACGACTTACACAAAAACAACAAATTTTTGTTTTTTGTTATAAGTGTTTTTTTTAATAAACTGACCTTTATTTTATGGAAGTAAATTAAGTTTTCATAGATATACTGACATGCCACAGTCATTGTGTTTATTTCTTTTAATTTCTGCCGCAGCGAATAACGATTATCTAAATTATTACTTGCTCGGATAGCCCTCTCCTGCAACACAAAGGGCGACTGAATATCAGAGGCCCCACAATAAAATACAATACGTCATTATACGTGTAAGAAAAGTAGACTAATCTGGCTGTTCCAATTTCAAATTTTTCTAACGGCGTATGCTGCAGAGCTGAGTGTATTGGACAATTTTTCAATACGTGGGCCCAATTGAAGCTTTGAATCGAGTAATGCCTAAAAATTTTGTGGTATCCACTAGTTCCAATTCATCTTCTTTAATAGTTATCGTACTTTTTACCTGTTGAACGTTTGGGGTAGTGAATCGTATTCATTTGGTTTTCTCACCATTACCAGAAGTAAATTGTTAACGTAACGTTAAACTAATGAACAACTTTCGAAACAGCGCGGTTTACATTGTCAAAGTTTAGTAGTACGTAATTACTACACAGTTCGAATTTCCCTTTTTTAATAATGGCATTAAAAAAACTGAAGATTAATGAAGAATACATGAACATTGATTGAAATGGTTGAATTATTCCTTTTAGGTTAAATGTGATATCGATGTAAATGTTTTTAATTTAAGAGATTATATAGAAAATACATAAATTAAGTATCTGAGAGCGATATCTCATAACAAATTTAAATTTAAAACACGTTTGGGTACGGCACAACATAAAAAGTAACAAAAGTTATAAGGTGCCAGGTTGAGGCTGTAACGAGGATGACTCACTAACTCCACTCCCCGAAAAATGTTCAATAGTTCGCCTGGCGGAGTGAGGTGGAGGAGGAGGATTCTGCATCTTTGGCGCCGTTGTCTTACATTTTCCAAGACAACTGGTAAACAATGACTGACATACCAATTTGCAGCAACAGTCCTCTTCTTATTTTCTCTCAGTCTTATCTTCTAGTATGATTGTTGCGAAACAAAGCGACCCGTCCGAATGGAAACGTCCATTGCTCAGATTGTCCTTTGGTTTCAGGTTCGTAACAATATTTCATCTTTCTTCAGCCTTCATCACCTGTGACGACGTACAACACCAAACCGAGTAAGACTAACGAAAGTCGTCATAAATCATTGCGCGAAAATTTTCTCTAGTCAAATCCCTTTCGATGCACTACAGACGCTTTTTAAATTGCCGCCAATATGTAAAAACAAATGACATAGGAATTCATTATACATCTACACAGAATTTTTTCATCTGCTGCTTTTTTACTGGCCCATTCTAAAAACTTTCACTGTGATCCATGTAACTGCTGTAGCAAATAAATTGAAATGAAATATTATATGGCCTCCCCATATAATATTTTTACCTATAATATAAATAAAAAACAATAGAGAATAAGAGTTATTCGTCTTTAATAAACACAGAACACAGCGTATTTTACCAAACTTTTATTCTAGTATAAGTTTTTACTCCGTGGTTGAAATTGACCGTGAAAGTATTTGTATAGCAAATCTGTTAAATAATTTAAATTAATAAGCAGGTTAAGGCTTATAGTAGGTAGAAAAGGTTTGTAAAACTAATATCTATCTACTGACTGAAGTCTGACCCAATACTTCGTTAGATTTCGTTACTTGGTATTTCTTATGTTACCGTTGCCTCTAGGTAAAAGAAAACTATAATCAACAAAGAAAACAATAGATAATCAAAAACTTAAAAAATTTACATCAACAAAAAAATCACCTGATAATTTTATCTTTATATTAATATTGTAAGGAATCTATAGCCGGGAAAATAAAATGTCTATACCCTTTTTGCAATTTGCGCTTGTAACGATGATATTTATTAAATAATAGTAATATAAATCATGTCAAGTGACTTTTTGAAAATCGTAACGTCGATATTTATTACAATTATTAAGAGAACACTTCGTTTACTTGTGTAAATTTTTAATTTTAACTACATACGATATTTGACAATCTATCTGAACTGCAGACATAAAACAAATTAATTTCACGTCTTTGTTAAGTCACGGCTTAATTACTTTAGTAGTTAAGGAACTACAGCATACTCAAAATCTGATTTCTTAGTACTAGCAGACCTGGGGCCTTACTCCGAAAATCGAACGTCGAAGCTTCGGCTGACGGATCGCACGTTTTCCTACCACCAGTGTTTCGGATCCGACGTTCGATTCGAAGTTCGTAACTTGACGTTTTGTCTTTCGTTGACCCTACTCCCAAGCGTTATTTTGACGTTAGTACTTCGTTGTTTGACAGCGTTTTGTTCGTAAATATAACCTCACTTCTTGCGATAGCTGTAGAGGTATCGTTTAAAATAAATTATTGTCGAAATGGCACGATTTTTGCTTTATGAGCAAGCATTAGCGGAAGAAAGAGCCGAGCGGAGTCGCAGATGTCTCGGCTTACGTGACATATTTTTTGAGAAGCAAATTCCAGACATTGAATTTGTTTCAAATTACAGACTCCACCGGAGTTAGTTCGAACAGTTGTGTGAGGACATAATCCCATTTCTTCCTCCAAAGAAAAATGTTAGGGGAATTGATCCCACTATTAAGGTAAGCTCACAGTGTACAGTATAAAAAATAGCTAGCTATCTACATATTTTTGAATTATTATTTTGCGTCTCCACCTGTGTATATTTTATTTAAATTATTAATAATTAAGCCTTTAGAACAGACAAGGAATGACAATGTCAAAGGCACAATAAAATTTTTGTGCTCTACCTTTAGTTAAAAATGTTTCAGATAAGTAATGTCTATAATATGTTCATTGCAGTTCAAATGTTTAATGTAAGTAACTACCTATTTTCACTTACAGATTCTGACGGCTCTGGCATTTTATGCCAGGGGAAGCTACCAGGGAGCAGTAGGGCTCAACATGGATGGCCCTATGGCACAGCAAACTGTTTCAAAGTGTATCCGTCAAGTCACTGAGGCACTTAATAATCCTGCAATTACCAGGAAATATATAAGATTTCCCCAAAATAGGCAGGAACGGAATCTTATTAAAGAAGGGTGCTTATTTAAGAATAAACAACTATAATGAGATAACATAATATCTGGTATTGAATTTGTTGATTATTTATTTTAGATTCTAGGAAGTGTGTGGTATCCCAGGCATATGTGGAGCCATTGACTGCACACACATAGCATGACTGAGGCAGCTTCATTATATCCCTGAAATGGCAGGCAAAATAACCATTGCATGTTGTGTGTTACACAACATGTGTATCAGTGCTGGCGTAGAACCTGTGGAATTGACGCTGGAGGAGCTACAGGTTGAGGGGCAACTTCAAGTCAGAGCTGGTTATAATGCAGTTAGACCAGTTTTAGAGCAAGGGCAGAGAGCTCGTAATGAGCTCATACAATTGTTAAATAGAAATATTATATATTAGGTAAACCTTTATTTTATTCGCTGGTGATGATGACTCTTAATAATAATTAATTTTTCCTTGGTCTTTGTTCAAAACTGACAATCTTTCAAATTTCATCATGATTGGAATCGGTCAAGATATATTTGTGTAAAATGTGGTCAAAACTTAATACATTTCCGAACCTTTCCTAAACTTCAACAAACATTTTAAGATCAAAATTAGCCAAATCAGTCCAGCTATTCTAGAGTTTTATCAAGACTAACAGCAATTAATTTTTATATACATTGATAGATTAGGTCTTACACAATATAATAATGTCATATTGTTTCTATTGTTTCAGATAAAAAAGGGAGAGAGCTAGAAATATTTTTAAATGAAAGACAAATATATATTTTTTACTTCTCAGCTATTTTTTTTAAAGTTTCATTTAATATTTTTAATTCTTTGAGAATTCCCTCAAAAATCTCCTTCTTCTCCTTCTTGATGCGGAGAATTTCATTTCTTATATTCGGCTGCGTCGCTGGACGTAGCCGTCGACGTATCCGTTGCCTCAATGCTGTAAGAGAGAATATTATATATTATACAGGACACTGCTTTGAATATTAATTTATATATTACCTGGTAGGGCAAATTTAGGTATTTATTTAATTTATTTAGGTAGGACAATTTTGTTGTAAGATTGTCTTTAGGACTGCTTGGTCCCGGAGTGGCTTGAAGCAGTGGAGGGGGAACTTCCACAATTACTGGCTCCATAGCCTGCCCTGCTCTTTCTGTTCCTTGTGGTCAATTTTGGATAGCAGATCGGCAGTTGGTGGCCCGCCACCAGTGCCAGTTGCTGACCGCCAAGCTGCTGCATTAGCTTTTTTGGCCAAATATTTTTTATCAGCCCACACCTAATTAGATATTTTTTTTTTTTTTTTATGCGATAGGGGGCAAACGAGCAGACGGGTCACCTGATGGTAAGTGACTACCGCCGCCCATGGACACCCGCAACTCAAGAGTCACAAGTGCGTTGCCGGCCTTTTAGGTAGAGGTACGCTCTCTTCTTGAAGGTTTGAAGGTCGTATCGGTTCGGAAATACGGCAGGCGACAATTTGTTCCATAAGCTGGTTGTGCGAGGCAAAAAGCTTCTGGAGAAGCGCACAGTGGTGGAGTGCCAATCGTCCAGGTGATGGGGATGGATATTTTGTCGCGTAGGACAATGGCGGAAACCAGCAGCCGGTATAAGTCCGAACAATTCCTCTGAACACTCCCCATGATACAAGCGATAGAGGATGCAGAGTGAAGCTACATCTCTACGCAACGCCAAGGTGTCAAGTCGATCAGAAATATCTTGGCAGTCGATGATGCGAGTCGCTCTCCGTTGAATGCGGTCAAGAGGCAGAAGTTGGTACTGGGGTGCACCTGCATAGAGATGAGAACAGTATTCCATGTGCGGCCGAACCTGCGCCTTATTAATTAATATTGCAGGCGGTGGGCCGGAGTAAAATACTGTCTCGATCTGTTTAGCACACCAAGCTTCTTCGAGGCTAATATGGCCTTACTCTCTAAGTGACCGCGAAACTGGACTTCGCTTGATATATCGACGCCAAGGATTCCGATACTGGCTGATGCAGTTAGGGAAGTGCTCTCAAATTGAGGTAATACGACCAATGGCATCTTTATAGCGGTGAACGCGCAAACCTGTGTCTTCGTGGGCTTAAATTGGACTAGGTTAAGTCGACCCCAATCTGAAACTTTTGATAAAGAAGTTTCGATTTCAGACACAAGTTTGGATCGGCTTTCGATGACGTTTACCCGAGAAATGTTAGCGCGGCCGGTGTAAAGGGCATCACTCGTGCTATCGTCTGCTGTCTGCTGCTAATCTGCAGCATGTCGTTGATATGCAGAAGAAACAGCGTGAGTGATAGCACAGAGCCTTGTGGGACACCGGAATTAACACACTTGGAGTCGGAGCATGCACCGTCAACAACGACCTTGATGCTTCTGTCTGTAAGAAAACTGGTGAGCCAATTGCACAGTTTCTCGGGAAGCCCATAGGAAGGAAGCTTCGCAAGGAGCGCTTTGTGCCAGACCCGATCGAAGGCCTTCGCCACGTCCAAACTAACGGCCAACGCTTCCCCCTTGGTCTCGATCGCCTGTGCCCACCGGTGAGTCAAGTATACGAGAAGATCACCAGCTGAACGACCCTGACGGAAGCCGTATTGTCGATCATTGAGGAGCTGGTGGTCTTCTAAGTACCGGAGGAGCTGGCAGTTAACAATGGATTCCATTATCTTGGAGAACAAGGAGGTGATGGCTATGGGTCTGTAGTTGGACGGATCCGAGCGATCTCCTTTTTTAGGGATTGGGTGCACTAGAGCTGTCTTCCATGAGTTCGGGACTACGCCAAGAGAGTAGGAAAGCCGATAAAGGCGCGTTAAAACCGGTGCTAACTCTGGAGCACACGTCTTCAGCACGATAGGAGAGATTCTATCGGGCCCACTCGACTTATGAACGTCGAGGGAAAGAAGCGCTTTACGCACTGCCCTTTGTGTAAACCGGACTTCCGGCATGCGGGTCTCGCGAGTTGGACGCAAAGAGTTTGCCCAGAAGATCGGCTTTTTCTTTAGCGTCGTGGGCCAACGAATTATCTCCTATGCGCAGAGGTGGAAGGGATGGCTTACAAAAGTTCCTCTGGACAGCTTTGGCAAGAGACCAGAATGCACGAGTTCCGGAGGGGAGACTAACTAGTCTCTCGCCGCCGATGTGAGCCGACTTCGCCCCAGCAATTACTCTTTTTTGTATATTTAAGCACACACATTCAAACCACATGCTTAATTATTGGGTAACATACACATGCATCAAGGAAAAGAAAAACAACATAAAAAATTAATAGGAGTATAAAGATGCAAGCTATGTAGTGCGATTTGAAATGTTTAGAGAAAGGTTATACATTAATGTTTTTGTTATTGTAGTTAGATTAAGTGTTATTATTGTAGTTAGAAAAATTACCTTTTTCCACTGCTGCACTGTTTTTACAGCACCCCCAAGGCTATTTAGCTGGGCAGCCAGATTGGCTCGTGCCCGCCCTTCCACACTGTGAATGAGGCCACGGGATAAATCTTGGTGGACCGACAAAAAGTCCAACATTGCCTCGATTTGTGCTCCGGTGGCTGTCATTATTGAGCTGTAACATATCAAAAATTATGTAGTAATCAGCCAAATCATATAGGTATGAACCATATAACAATTTTTACACAACAATCTTAGCGTTCATACAAGAAATTGTATTTACTAGACATGACGTTCTTACATTAGGCTATCCGAAAAACAAATAATAAACAAAAGATAATACTTACTGAAACACTACTTGCACTTGCAGCAGAAGCTATAAATAATTATTAAACTCAAAACAATGGCTAACACATATATTTCGCAAACAATAACACAGGGGCACACGCACAGATTAAACAGCATGACATTAGGTCTTTTATAAGTAAACACTTTAAAATAAATTATATTTCGGTGCAAAATAATTTATAAGATACATACCTATATTGCTAAATTAGTACCAAAAAGCTAATAAAAAATTTACAGTCTTGAGAAATCGTATTTTACAAAATGTTTCGTTTATTTCAAATTCGAGTAACATATCCAACGTAATATTACCATTGCCATCTTTGGTAATATCGAACTATTCGTATAACACTAGCGTCAACTTCTAAATCCATTATATTTTGAGCATTTACCTTTTGTAATCGCGTTTATTAAATTGCGTTTATTATCCAGAATGGCAGTCTCTGTTTAAATGTTTCGGTATTTACTAGTCTGCGTCTCATTAAAATTATCATCTTTGTGATGTATCATTGAAGAACATATAATCAACTGTGCAAACTTCATTGTTTGTTTTAGAAGTGGACGGAATAGGATTGTTTTCTCTTTCGCTTTATTTTCTCTATTTCATATATCTGATAATGGTGTAACTTTTTTTATGTCAAATTTTTCCATCGTATTCGCATTCTTGTTCAACATTTTTTATGTCCCTTATTGGGGTCCTGTTTTCGTTATTTTTTATGACCTAAATAGATACTTAGGCATCAAAACAATTTGTTAGAATTTTAAAGGAGTTTTGTATTACAACAACAACCAAAACATGTTTTTTATTTGGATCTATGCGTTTTTGGATTCAGGTCAATCCAGATCCGTATTTCCAGAATCATCAGACAAGACATCTGATGTATCGCTTTCTCACGATATGAACTGGAGCTTTCTCGTCCGATCATCCGAAGGAACATAAAAAATATTTACTATACTGTTTATATGCAGCCTGGGTGTCGGGAATGTCTAACCCTGTCTTTATGGCAAGGATTCGTTTGATCGCACCCCTAACACCATCGGCTGCACCTTTCCTGTGAGCAGCTTCGAAAAAAGACCGTGTGTTAGAGCTAAAGCCTTAATCATACATTTTATGGGAAAGCAGATAAAAGTTTTTCTTTTGCTTGTATTGAGTAATGGACTCGTCAGAAAAAAAAAAATGAATAGTATTTATATTTGTATGCTACTAATCTATTATTAGTAGTAATTATATTTGATTTAAAACGGGATCTAAGTGTGCCCATATTGAGATCCCGAGATTGTGTTGATTATCACGTGAAATTGAACAAAAGGATATCGAGCTTTTGTCTTTGAGATATAGTACACCCGTATTATTTGATCTTTTACAAAATGCTAGGCTTGCAAGTTCTTGATAAAAGTTGCATATTTTTCTGAAAAATCAACATGGATAATAGCCCCGCATTCTTACAACTTTTCTGCACATAGCTTATATTGAATGTATTGACAGTAAAAGTTTTTGTAGGGTAATTTTGTTTGAAATTGACGGAGTAATCTTCCACGAATGACTATAACAATTATTATCTTTGCTGTTAATTAATTTAACTTTAACATGTCCATCATGATTGAAGCAATGAAACAAAATGTCAACTACCCTAATGTTTAAGCTCCAAGTAATTGTTATCGATTTATTTTCTATTCTATTATTTTCTAGTCGCACCTTGGGACGTTATTGCAGAAAAAAAAAACATCTTTTCAAAATTAACAAGATACTTAAAAACCCATCCACTCAAGACTTTCTTCGCGCAACTGGCCGAAAAAAAATATGTTCCCGTTATAAAATATGTTGCCCTAACAAGGTAAAATGACTACATAAGTACTATCTACTAATTTTATTAGATTGTATTCGAAAAAATAATCCAATGATATAAATCCAGTTTGTGTTTTAAACATAAAATGTGAGTGTTTTGTGTTTTGATGTAAGTGGGTACTTTTACAAGATACATAAATTGAAAGAAATTCTCTTTTTTAATATTTATTATTACTTTCTTAAAATACTTTTGACATTTTCAATTAACATAAAAGTAAGTGTGGTATTTTAATATGATAGATCTCTAAATATGATAGATGCAACAAAAAAACTGTGATTAGCAAAAACAAGCTGATGATAGAGCCATAAATGTTGTTGATTGACATAATAATTAACCCCTTCAGCAAATCACATGCAACGTACGGCAAACAACAAAGGCAGGTAGGTATAAACAATAAATGTATCTATATAATTTACTAAATAATTACAAACTTAACAGCAATTGGTATTATAAGAAATATAACAATATACTTAGTACCTATACAATATCATTTTATACACTATTTAAGCCACATTCCTAATCTATTATATTGATATATTTCATTCAATATATGATAAATCTGAACCATTGTCGTCATCATCTTCATGATCTGATTCATCATCAATATCGAAATGGGGGACTAATAAAGTGTTGGCACATCTGCTTTTTTCCGGATTAACAAGTATTTCATAACTGTCGACGCCTATTTCTTTACCATCATGTGCTATGTAACAAACTTTGTGTGATGCTTGTACTTTTCCAGGTATAATATGATTGAGATATTTGGCTCTTCCAACATACAGTTTTTCATGCTCAATATTCTCGGAGTGACCACCCACAACAGCTCCTACAGGTATCTTGTCTTTAGAGCATGGCACCCACATGCAATTGAATCCACATAAAACCTGCAAAAAATATCAACTTGTTAGGTACTATGAAGTTTACAGTAGAAGCAGTAATCAGAAACATAGATAGTTAAACACGTATCAGAAAATGACAAATTCACTTAATGAAAACTCCACATAGTTTCTACTATAACAAAGTAAGTTTAATGTGGTAATAGGTATAGCTAGGTATATGGATACCAAAGTGTATATGAAGGTAAAATATCAAAATGTATAGTCAGTCAACTGTAATATGGAAGTAAAACAACATAACACATACATATAAAACTTTGATTCACCATAGGAATCCAAAAATGTAATATATGCAGACCCGTAAGATAAGCAAATAAGTTAAGGATGGCTGTCAAGGAATTGAAGGCATCCAATGTGCAATGTCAGCACCTGCTTCAGGAGAGAAAAAGGAGAATAAAGATAAAGTTAAGACCCTGATTGACAGAAAATTTAGACCGAAGCAGGAGCTTGCTGAATTGCACCAATCATATCTGTATTCTATATATATATAATCTATCTATGTAATCATATATGTTATTGGGGAATGGGATAACTGGCAGACAGTTACAGATGGTTTCTCTCAATGTAGTACAATATATGAGGAAGCTTTACGTAAAGTTAAGGACTTAGAGTAGGAAATTATGCATGCTAATTTAAAAATATCCAAATTAGAAAAAGACTAAGGAACAAGCTCGGGCTGTTAAAACAAATTGCTTATACATACACAACCACTAGTCACTATTGCCTTACCTTACCGAGCAAGTTATGTTATATTAATTTAATGTTAACATTTAATCATGTTAAACAAATGAGTCATAGCAAATTAAATAATTAAAGGATTAACAAAATTATTAAAAAATGCCATAAATTTAAAAGACAACACAAATTCTTTCACAAAACTATTCAACTCAGAAATGAATTTGTTTTATTAGCTACAAAACTCAACAATTTCCAAATTAAGTAACAGGACAGCAAATTAATTTATGATAAGGACACTCAGTAATTACAAGCTGAATTAAAGTTATTAGACAAGTAATTAAACTCCTCAACTAAAATATAACAAATATGTTAGTTTACAAAAATAAATAGATAAACATATTCTTGCTGCCAATCAACTGGTAGATCTGTGTAACTACAATGTGACCAAGCAAAGTATAGCAAGTTGACTTTACTTACTAAATAATAACGTAAACAATGCAAATAAACTCTACAATTTCTTTGCGGTAGTGCAAAACGATTTGATAATCTCTTTCAAAATAAAACTAAG
Organism: Tyria jacobaeae; assembly: GCA_947561695.1. Lineage (NCBI taxonomy): Eukaryota > Metazoa > Arthropoda > Insecta > Lepidoptera > Erebidae > Tyria > Tyria jacobaeae. Next base: position 17,861,825 of record OX387209.1, read on the forward strand.
AAGGTGTACCTCTGATTTGTATTTAGTGATTGAGCAACCATAGGCAGTAGGTAAAGTAGAGATAAGCTTTACGAATTTATGGCCTGCGGCCTCACGCAAAGAACGAGTCTTTCAATCTCGTGGGTAAATGTCTGCATGCATATGCAGAACATATAATTGATAATAGGGTTTCGGGTTGATTTAAGCATACCGACAGCAAAGTAATCTCCTGTTCTTATAAACCGTCAAGCTGTTTCTTGAAAATACAAATTTTTTAATACGCCTGATTAGCAAAAATGGTCAACTTCTTGTAGAATTCTTTGCTTATTTTTATCAAGTGTGGTGGAAGAACAGCATATATATATATTTTTGGTTTAAATTTTATATCATAATAAAATTATAAATTAGTTAAAGATATAAATGTAGCTACCTAGCCTTTTGTGATAACTCCCTCTATAGACAATAACAGTTACAAAAATTTATATTGGATGAGTGTTTATGAAAACTAAAGTGTAAACCATAGGTTTTTTTTTAAGTTAGCTAGTAAAGTAGAAACAACATGGTGTTAACTTTAAGCAAATTTGTCATTTAAAGAAGTTGACTTTTAAGTTTGAAAATTGTTTCTTTTCACTAGGTAATTACTAACCTCAAAAACATTTTTCACATGTGTATCTCCACCCCAAGAAATGTATGCAGAGCCTTCAGCAGGGACAAATTTTCCAGGGGTTAAGGATCCCCTATGTTTAGCTCTAATTATGTATAGATTTTCCTTTTCATAGCCCCCTATGAGCACTCCATCAGGTAGAACATGTGTGTTTGCATCAATTGGTACCCAAGTAAGTTCACCATCAGTTAAAGGCTTTAATACAGGTTTTTCTATGACAGGTGGTACTGAAATTATAATAGCAATATAATTTAAATAGAAAAGTAACAGGTTTCATGTGCTTCAAATCGGAAGGTTAGAAGCTAAAATTAACACCACATTTGCAATTTGCAAGGTTTACTGTTGGAAAGTCATGTTTAGTCATGACTGGGCTGGCTTGAACAGAGTAATACCCAGACCTTCAGGGACAGGAAACTGGTAGTCTAACAATGCTTGCATTGTATTGCTGAGTAAATGAGGGTACTAGAAGCACAACTCCCATACTCCTCTTTTCTAGCCCCTCTTCAACCACAAGGCTGCCACTTACCATCAGGTGATCAATCTGCTTGTCTGTTTCCCTATACCATGCAATAAAATCTGGATAGTTTGTAATGATAATTCAATGACAAGTGCTAAAACTCTATACTGATTGGTAATAACAAGTTTTCATATCAAACCTTGCGAAACAAGCATAAATCCATCCTAAATTACTACTAGGCACAACAGGCTTTGAATGCATGAAATAACATAAGTCAACCTTGACAAAACTTTTTAAGCAACTAAAATTGTATATACACTCACAGGCACAATTAACCGCCCACCTATATTTTTCGTCACCCTGTTTGTTTATGTCAACTGTGGCTTATCTACTGTTTTTTTTTAGTTAAGTGCGTACTTTAGCAATGAACTAAACACTTAAAAACCCTTATTTCGACCCTTAAACTTGTATCGCCGAAGCGTTTTTAGAATTTAGTCTCTGTTTGACATTGTTGCAGTAACACGATAGCAGACAAGAACAAGAAATGTAATCAATGATTACATTTCTTGTTCTTGTCTGCTATCGTGTACGAACATTGTTTAATTTGAGTTTTTAGTGTACGATTATTGTTTGTGACTGAAAAAAATGCCACTGGATGCAACTGGTGCTGCTAGGGCAGTGACTTTAGCTGACGCTGGGTATAGCCAACGTCGCATCGCTCGTACGCTTGGTGTACCTCGAACTACAGTGCGGGATGCCATCAGACGCTTTCGGGAGACTGGTTCATATACGAGAAGGCCAGGTCAAGGCCGACATCGGTGCACCTCGGCTCTGGATGACCGCTTTGTTGTCAGTAACGTGCTAAGAAATCGCTTTTGCACCGCTACTGAAGCGCGCACACGTCTGTTTGAGGTGAGAAATGTCACTGTAAGTGAACGTACGATAAGAAGAAGACTGGCTGAAAGGAATCTGAGAGCTTTTCGTCCAGCTCGCGGTCCACAGCTGCTTGCACAGCATCGTAGAGCAAGACTTGCCTTTGCACGAGAATATGCTGACTGGACTACGGAACAATGGAAGAACATACTGTTCTCAGATGAGATCAGAAATGCCTTAAGGGGTCCAGATGGACGTCGTTGCGTGTGCATAGCGTGCTTATAGGCGCCAAAATGAACGGTTTGCTCCATGTGCAATAATCGAAACCGTGGGTTATCAGGGAGGATCCATAATGGTTTGGGGAGGTATCTCTTACGAGGCTCGTACCGATCTAGTGGTGTTTGATAGAGGCAGTGTGACTGCTCAAAGATACGTGGAGGAAGTCTTACAAGACCACGTCATACCTTTCGCACCATTTATTGGTGAAAACTTTAAATTAATGCACGACAATGCTCGATGCTATACCGCAAGATCCGTCACTCAATACCTCGATGAGGTCGGTCCCGATCTTAACCCAATTGAGCACATTTGGGACAACCTAAAAAGACGTATTCGAGCAAGAATATCAGCCCCTGCGACCTTACAAGAGCTCAAGACGGCTGCAATAGAGGAGTGGCATGATATCCCTCAGTTGGATATTCAAGACCTCGTAGATGGATTGCCAAACCGACTACAAGAAGTCATCAGGGCCCGAGGTAGTAATACTCATTATTAAAATTTAAATAAAAAGAAAGCAGACGATTTTTATCAAAATTAAAGTCATCACATTTTCATGCAAATTTTTTGCATAATCGATTTTTGGCATATTTTTTTCATTAAATGGTTTTGTTTAAAGACTTTTGTGATTTTATTTATCCTTAATGGCTGCTTTTAACATAACTTCCATCAAATGTGGTCAAAATTTTCCGACTACTGAAAATTGAAAGAAATACAAGGTGGGTGGTTAATTGTGCCTGTGAGTGTATTTCTCAATTTCAAAAGGTAAACATGCCATGGTTCATTAATTTGAAGTTCATTTAAGTTGAAAATTGTGAGGAGCATTTATGGTTAATCCTAAGCATTATCTTCTAAATATTATTATAACACTTACATTCAACTTTCCAATGAACAGGAAATTGGTAGTCATGATTTAATACAAAAAATGTAATATATTTCATGTCTGTTGTTGGGTAGTTATTGTAGGACACTATAGGATTAGCATGTCCTTCACCACCAAGTCGGATAGCATCTCCATACCATGATATCCAAAATCGTCTGTATTCTTGAGTAGATAGAATATTTGGGGTCTCTGCTTTTTGTCTTGAATGCCGTCCATGATATTTTTTGATCCATGATCTCCGATCGTCACCAAGTGCAATCTGTAAAAAACTTTAATCATTATTTAAATAAGTTTCTCAATATCTGCATTACTTGAAAAATGCATTTTCTTGTTCTATGCAGATCTCATGTAAGTAGCTTAGTTAGGTCTTTTGGTGTCCCACCTGCTTGTTTGCCACCTATACTATAAAAAAAATTGTTCTTTGCTTTACTAAACTGACAAAATTTAGAAATACAATACATGTATATTGAAAAATACACAAAAAATGCATAACAATGATTTATAACTTATAGACAGCTGTTGTAGTATTATTAAATTAATTTCAGACTGAAATATTATCTGCAGCTTTCCTTATTTAATTAAGTGGGTACCCACTCAATCATAATTATGATATTTATAGTAAAACAAGTGATACAAAACAAAGCAGCTGCCTATGGAACTATTGGTACATGAAAAATAATGATATGATTGTGATGATACAATTTGTTTTAACAAACCAAATAATCACATTCTGGACCAATCTTCTTTGCTAATCCAATGACAGCATTTCCTGTTGCTTTAACTTCAAAGTTAATGGCACTGCTTGTTACTTTGTAGAATATCTTCTGGTGTCCATTATAAGTTACGAATTCTGTAGAAATAAAGTTGGTTATTATGATTCATGAATTCGTGATTATGATACCATCCAATATTTTTTCTTTTGCAATTCATTTTCCGTCTTAACTATGAATACAATCTAATGAAACTACTAATATTTAATAAAATGCGACAATCTTTCCATGATATGCTATACAACAAACAAAGTTTAACATTACTTACCAACTATATCACCCATGTTTTCAACTCTTAACAGATTTATCAATAATATTTAGAACTAACAAGAATATACTAATTCTATTATAATTTTACATATAACTATTAGTTTAAGTTGTTTATCAAGGAGTGTATATAAAAACTTCTAATGTTGACCTAACGTGCATTTTCAGTCTTTTTCTTTAATTCTTATGTTCTCCCATGAAATGTCAAAGTCGTCAAAGCAGGGTGACCAGCCAAAATTTCACAAAAGTAGCGCATTTATACCAAAATGTGGTAAATTCACAATATTCACATTACCTTTATTTATAGTACTAAACAACTTATCCGGCTTCACCTAGTTGCAATTTGGAGTTGTAATTTTATAGAAACAAATTATAGTAGAGTAAAATTAAGGTATTTTAGGTGTCACTATTAAAAGTTTCATTATTACTGCACTTATTGCAGTATGTTTTTATATATTGTATAGAATAGCTTTATAGTATTAGTCGAAAATTGTCTTCGTTATTTTTGGATAAAAATACGCTATTATACTGAAAGAGAAGAAGAAGGATATATATTCAGATCACGTATTTATTATATATAATAATTATATCTGACCGTACCATAGAAGTATTATAGATATAGTAGGGAAGAGATACGGCTGCCTGTAAGCGGAAACGTCTAAAAGGTTAGAAAAAGAGAGAAGATCGCGGTACCCCATCTGTATAATTCTTACTTGTGAAATCTGCGAGTGTAATCGCCAGGAATAGGCTGCTTTTTACAAATTACACACGTTTTTGTCATTGTGTAAACGTATTATATATTATATTATATATATTTTGATTATAAAATATATTTTGATAGGTACCGCGACGGTCTCTTTCTTTCTAATCGAGGGACAGATGCAGGCCTGGCTCCCCTGCTCTATCTATAATACCTCTATGGACCGTACTGGCATTATACAGGTAAAAACAGAAACATAGATTATATTCGACATGAAATATTTGACCTAATATAGTTAAAATATTATAGAATATATTAGAAAATTATAGAAATATGAAGTACCTAGATTGCTACGCATGACGAAGGGTGACGCGGCTTCCAGACACTACTACATACTATTCAATTGTTTCTAGTCTTTACAGTTATATAAAAGTACAATTATATAATAAAGTTGTTTGTAATGGACATCATGTTTGTAATGGACATGGATTCATTATCAACAAAAATACAAGAATCATTTTATTTTTTGTATAATACGCACTCGACTAATTTAATCAAACAGACATGCCTACGTTTTCTTTCTCTGAGGTATAATTCTGCACTACTCGAAAGAGGAAATTTTAATCTTAAACCAGTTTGAAAAACTAACACCTGATTCTAACTAGAATCCACAGGATAGCAAAAAAAGTGTGTAAAAAAATATAAAATCATTTGATATCATTTCTCGCAATAAAATTAAGGTTTTTCTGTTTTCTTATTTAGTAATATGTTAGCTAGGAGGAGTGCTGATCTGCACAAGACCGTGCAGAAAAACTGGCTGAGAATAAGTGATAACAGAGCTCATCAGCTAAATTGGGAGAGGCCTACGTCCAGCAGTGAACGATAAAAGGCTGATAAAGATCCAGCTTTCATTACCTGTGACGATTTCAAATACAGCATTCAAGTCACGTGAGCCATACTTTCCAAGCATTGAGCGGCACCTAGAGAATACAGTCCCGATCATGTTTTTCAATCCCGGGCTTACGGGATTTTTGAAGCCTTTTCCCGGGATCCCGGGCCTATCCCTGGATTAGACTATGTGGTTTCTAATTGGGCTAAAATAAAAAAAAAAACACGAGTAATTCAAAAAAATGTCTTTAATGTCTTTGCACAACACAAATCAGAATAATAATAAGAAAAGAAAAAACACAAACAAAAAATACTATACTTTTGCAAGAAATTAAAAAACAGCACAAAATAACTATTTAGAATTTCGAAAATATAATCGCAGAAATATCAAAGCATCCTATGTTTGACTTCCGAGCCTGCTTCGTACTTTATTGCCAACATAAGCAGCAGCTGAAAACGCTCGTTCAGCTTCTACGCTGGTTGGAGGAATAGACAATAGATACTTATATGCTGTTTCTAAGTGATATCCACGAACTCCTCCATTTTCGAACAGGCTCATTTCACGTAACGTAATACTATTTGCCAACCCCAATACATTTTGTACTTGTACTTCAGGATCTGGGGATTTCATACTCTTGTTAATTTCCAGCTGTAACTTTTCCTTTAATGTCAATTGGGGTTGGGAGGTTTCTGACCTTAGCTCATCATCTGTTTGTGATCCTGACCTTGCTTCGTCTTCCGTGTAATCTCGACTATTAAGTCTTTTAACAATACTCTTTATTTGCTTCCTCACTAAAGCCTGTGTCGGAACTGGAAATAAGTCGTGCCATTCCAAATCCGATAATAACTGATTTTCAACATCCATTCGTGGATTTTGTAAATAATTTAACACGCCAGTTAAATCATCACTTCGTCGTTGCTTTATACGTTCCACTAAGGATGTTTTAATTTTTTTGGCAAGTGCTGAGTTTTTGCTAGACAGTTGTTTTATAAGAAATTTCAAAGCGGCATCAGCTGTGCATAAATTAGCATCTCGCCGACATATTGCTTCTACTGTCAATTTAATTGGGGTCAGCACATCAACAATTTTATTTACCAATTCAAAATCAACATCTTCTAAACGAATTGGATGATTGAGATCTATAAGAGCTTTTAGAATGCATGCTTTTAAAAGATAAAATCGCTCCAGCATTGTTAAAAGACTATTCCACCTGGTTTTACAGTCCAAAAGAAGTGACAACTCTTTTCCATGTTCAATTTTCACATATTTTTGAAGTACTGTTTCATTTTTCAATGGAGATCTTTTGAAATACACTACAACTTTGCAGATTTTCTTTATCAGCTCATTAATATTTTCATATTGTGTTAACCCTGGTACGTGTTCTGGCGCAAGATCATTTTGTGACATTACGATTAAACCTGATTCTGGACAGTCTAAGTCTTCTAAATGGTGTTCATCATCGCTGTCGTCCATATAATCAACAGTCACAGCTGGTTCATTTATAGTATCATCTGAGGTAGGGCTATCTTGCAAATTATTATATTTTTCATAAAGTGATGTGCTTTGCTTGCAGACCGCCAAATTGATACCATGTGCGAGACACAGTTGTTGTTCAGTGCAAACAAGCCGCCCTTTATCATAACATTCGGTCCATCGGTTACAATAGCCACGATGTCAGCCACGAGGGAAATGTCAAATTTACTTAGACGCTCTTGCAATATACGAAGACAATTTTCAGCTGTCATACTATCGTAAATAGGAACAAGTCCTAAGTTCCAAAATTTTTTATATGAATGAACGTTGACCGCCATGTATCGTTTATTGGAAGTTTAAGTCCACTCGTCGAAAGAAAGACTAAATCTTTCACCTGCACTTTTCAAATGTTTTAATTCTGCAGTTACTTGCTTTCTGATTTTTTCACTGTAATTCATAACACGTTTTCGAACAGTGACGGCTGACTTTGGTAAATCCGTGTATTTTGCTAAGAGCAATTTTCTCAAATCATCTGAGGTTATGAATACACTGAATGGAAATCCATCTAATGCAATCATTCTTGCCTAAATATCATCCAGGCTATCGTCGGCACTTTTAGTAAAATAATTATCTAACTTTCGCTTGGCTGGCGGCGGTGCTGTGTTCAGATTTTCAGAATCTTGACTTGTTGAAGCTGATATAACCTTGATGTTATGTTTTGATAACAAATGTGTATGTAATCCCTTAGTTGATCCACCCAAAGTCTTGAGGATGGCTGGGCATCGCTTACATTTAGCACTATTCCCGTCCTTCGCAACTAAATAATAACTCCACACTGACGTCGTATCACTGTCTTTTTTATGTTTAGCAAAGTCTCCCGCCATTTGAAATACTTAATTTCAGATAATTGACTTTTAAATTTTAATGACGTAGCCTACGTAACCCGTCGTCACTGACATAGCCTACGTAACCCGTCACTGACAGAACAATAAATGAAAAAAATAAAACCTGATTTGCATATTTATACTTTCGTACAGGGAATCCCCGACGGAAAATACCCGCAACAATATTATGATATGAGATGATCGGGTGATTCCCCTGTTGGTTCGTTGGGGAATTACCTTAAGAGTATTGTATTAAAGTATTCCGAGTGGGGTGCCTTCTAAGTTCTACGACAAACATATTATTAGGACTGTACCTGTGTAGTAAATAGTGGGTTCCTACGTATTGTACGAGTTGCTTTTTGTCGTAATGTATTAAAATAATCTAGGCAAGGTTATTTTCAAGGCGCAACGGACTACGGAATACAAACTAGACTTGTTTGTGACAATCCCGAAAATCCCGAGATTAGCCAAGTACAGTCCCGGGATTTTCGGGCCAGAAAACGGTCGGGATTGTATTCTCTAGCGGCACCAATTCAAACTACGGCGTTTTTGATCTTCCTCCAAATTATGAGGGATCCATATATTACAAAGTTTTCTGACGCCTAAATGTTCATGTAAGACTTTTTATGCTTGACTCATACCAATGCCTGCCTGTATAATCTGTTGATATGTCATCCTTTTATCGGCTTATATAATTAGTAGCGCAGAACTCACGTTATCTACAGTAGTCGCCGTAGAAGGACTTCCTTCTCGAAAATCGTCAGTGAGATTGCTTCTACCGCATATGTTACAGCTAATCCTAAAAGCAATTATACTCGTATATATCGAAACATAACGCTCTCATCAGTTTCATTTTATATTTGTAGATATCTCACAATTCCCATTATTTTTTAATTAGTTTAATTTTTATTAGTTTAATAATCTTGTGAACTAAAATAAATATCCTTCAGTATGCTTACCAACTCACAGAGAATATCGACAACTTTAATTTTTTTTAGTTTCTGCACACTGGAGCATAATATTTGCTTACATTGGGTCATCATTATCACTTTCACTTCCCATAACTTTCAGACAGTTTAACCGTTTTTCATGTCACCTACACCTTTTAAATGTAGATATCATGCCCTTTCATTTCATGGATTATATTTGAAAACATTCGAGTTTTCATGCTTTCCTGTTTATAAACGGCTGAACCAATTCCGATTGAATTAACTTCCAAAATAAAAAGCTACATCAAAATCGGTTTAACCGTTTGAGAGCTACGGAGCTAGCACACAAACACACCATCATACAAACAGAGACTTCAAACATACAACACTGCTCTTTTCGGCGTTAAAAGTATATGACTCATGTATGGCACTTTTCCTGTTTTTGCTTACTTTGAAAAAATATTTAATTCTATGATGATATTTTTTTTCAAAGTAATGAGAAGAAAAGATATTTAAGCGCAGATGTGTCTTTTCTTTTTAGTATTGGGAAAATTATAGATCGATTATTACGCAGTTTGCAGTAGCGCCTTTTTTTATAATTTAGTATTGCTACGTGTACGGGGTGAAGCGGAGGTCGCGGTTGTGTATATTTACGCGTACTCTTCTTCACATCTTCTCGTTTTTTTTTTTTTTTCGTTATTTGTGTTTGTGTGTATTGGTTTTCTACATATGAAATTAAAACCTTTAGGTTTAAAGTTTATTTATTTGTTTCAAATTGTTTTTTTTTTCAGTGTTGAATGAAGCGGAATCGTTGCTGAAAAATAATTTCAGCTAGTTCCATCAACCACTTCACTTCACAAAAGACACAGCAGCATAATAATAATGATGACAGGTGCGAGGACAGGACTTTAGCTTCCAGCGGCCCACAATGTTGCATTACTTCGGCGACCGCGGCGGGCGATGGCCGTTAGAGTCATAAGATGATACCGCACGATATCCTTCGAAGCAGCGAGTCTCTTAGCTGGTTCTGCCCCCTGGGACCTGGATGCCAAAGTCCTTGTGGCATTATACTTGTGGCGCAAGGAGGCGCTGAAGCGAAACCTGAGACCCGCGCCTCGGGAAATCGAAGTGCAACGGTCCCAGCTCTACTAGTGAGTGAGTGGAAGGAACGGCTTGAGCAACCAAGCGCAGGGCACGCCACAATTGTGGCGATAAGACCCATTCTGGAGGATTGGCTGGAGAGGCATGGCAGCCTCTCCTACCGGCTGACACAGGTGCTCACCGGTCACGGCTGTTTCGGTAAGTACCTGTGTCGCATAGGCCAGGAGCCAACGTCTGCGTGCCATCACTGCGGAGGCTGTCACGAGGATACTGCACTCCACATCCTAGCGGAGTGCTCAGCGTGGGCGCAACAGCGACACGACCTCGTGATGGCTGTTGGTGTGGGAAACCTCTCGCTCGAGGCCATGGTTCTGTCCCTAGTCCAAAGTGCCGCCTCGTTCTGCGAGGAGGTGTTGTTGGCCAAAGAGGTGGCGGAACGGGAAAGGGAGAGGACAAGTACTCTCCCATCCCGCAGAAGACGCACCAGACGTCTGATAGCAAACACTCCACCAGTTATTATATATATTATGATACTACTTTCAATGTAACGGATATTCAAAATATGTCTCTCAGCGATTTTGATTTAGATTCTAATGATTCCCTGTGTGACAAGGATTATGTAACCTCAAGAGATATGTAAACAATAATAGAAGATTCCAACTCATCTGCAAATACCATCCTCAAGTCATAGTTACTCATGATAATCTGTCACCTAAAATTTCTAGTGATGTACCAACTTCACACTCACTCTACAAAATGTTACAAAAAAAGGAACAATCAGAAAAAGTAAGAAGTTAGATAATCACTGAAGAGGAATAAAAAAACTAAAAGATGTAGAATCTAAATAGAAACTAGATACGAGGTGTAATATTGATGTGTAAAAAAATATCATACGAAATGTACGGAAAAAACACGGAAAATTAAAACTTTCTTGGAAAGAACAGCAATATTTTTTGAATAAACTGCACGTCTGAAAAAAACTTTTTTTTTAACGTGTGAAAACCCCCACGGGTTATCATCACCCTACTGGAACCAGACTTAAGAGAAAAGCCTATCGCATTTTCTGCTATATGAAACAGGGACTAACTAAAGTCACCTACTGATGAAAAGTGGTAACCATAAACCATACTGAAGTTTATGAAGACTCATTCATAAGTAGATATAACTACCAGGGTTGTGATAATATTTCTAAATAGAATTAAGAGAAACCTTTTAAGTTACTACGACTCTTTAATAATAATATTTTATAATTCTTAAGCTGTGATAGTATTCCTGATTACAATGAAAACGATTTTAGATTTTGGATTCTTTCATTTTATGTTGATTTTTTTTTCATTTTCATAGGTTTTCCACTATCAGGGGTTTTCAATTAGAAATAATAGAGCTTTGACAAAAGAAATTTCAATGTTATTTAGAAATACCTAAAACGCAGTATGTGGCTAGAAACTTATTTTTACTTAAGAGTACTGGAAGTGGATAAGGCTCACTAAACAAAAAGACTCCTGATAAACTACTTTTCTTTGTAATATTAAGTTTTTTTTTTACTTTTTGAACTACAACGAAAAGAAAAAGGTGAATTATTTTGTGGGTACAATAAATTATTTTGTTTAATTTTGTATAATTTTTTCCAAAAGTTAAACTTTGATACAGCTACTTACATAACAAAAACATTATATTTATTATTTTCTTTCGTACAGCAAACTTTTCAATTTATAAAATACTAAATATTTTTTCTCCTTTTCACATTATATGTGGATAAGTCTTTTCTTTATGGCGGCAGTATATACATACAGAACATAATATTGAAACTTACTTACTTTGAAAGGACTTACGCACTTAGTCAATAAATTTTAATGACCCTAACAAGTTTCAATTCTCACAATTATGGTGATAAGTAAATAATCCCCGACCGATTACCCGAACTTGTAAGACACGTAAGGGCAGTTGTCGTTGACGGTCGCGTTTATATACGCATCGTAATTTGCTGCACCCATTTGCAAATTTTAAACCGTCCATGGTATGTACATGACATGATATTGATGGATGTGTAAGAAATAAAATAAGTAGTGGTAAATTTGGTAAATAGGTACTTTAATAATAATTTAACAAAAATATTACTTGTACATGTCGTTACTTCTATGGTACATAACATTTTAACATTAAAAATAATATTATGCAGTGCATTTTAAAAACAATGTCGTTCATATGAACAGGCACAGCGTGACGTATTCTATGTACTTAAATATGCACCATTTATTTTACTGTTGCTTAAAAATAGTGTAAAGAAAGCAGTTCTTCTAAGTTACATATTTCCTGAGATTCATTGGAATAATAAGCAGCTTCCGTTTAAGGCATCAGGACTTCGTAATCGGGGAAACCGAGCTCCTGTCCACCGAAGGAGATGTAGCAGACGCCGTGGGATTGTTGCACCTTACCGGTGGTAAGGCTACCTTCGTGGTTGACGCGACCGATGTACAGTGGCTCGCCGTCTTCGGACTCACCGCCGGGGAAAGCTCCTGGAGGAACGTTGGCGCCGTTCGTCCGAATCCAGTTGTTGGGACCGCCGACAAGAACCTGAAAGTTGAATAAACTTAGCTGCGATGCACTTGCAGATCACCATCTACTTATAAAATATCTGAACTTACTTGGTACTCAGGTTTGCCGTGTTCGGAACCTCCCCAAGGCACGAAGGTAACTCCGTGAGAAGCGACTAGTTTTCCAGGGATTACAGCACCCTCATGTCGGGCCCTTGCGACGTAGATAGGCTCGCCATTGCAATCTTGTCCTCCGACAACAGCACCAGGAGGTACTGAGCCACCAGCAGCATCTACCCAGTTACCGACCGCCTGACCGAAGGGAGCTCCTCCAGGGTAGCCAGGAGGTGCAGCGTACAGAGGTGCTGCCACAGGGGCAGATGGTGGTGCTGAAAATTTTAATATTAACTATGAAAATCATAACTTATGTAACGACATTAGAATTATGGCTTAAATGTAAGTAAGCGAAATTAACTTAGTAAGTTATATTATGCTGCTTTAATATTATTGTATTACATTTTGCTCCATGTGTATTTAAAATTAATGCAAACGCACAGATAGACAATAAATGAAGAGCGAGAAAGAAGTTAAGTTATCTATTGTTATTTTTCAGTGAAATCAGAATTTATTTTTATTAAAAATGTTAAGTAAATAACTAATCATGCACACTTAAAATGTTTCAGGTAACTATAGGCTTTATTTAGTTATAAAACAGTAAATAAACTTCTTTTATAATGAACATAAAGGATATTGGCGGTAATCCGAGGCCAAAAATAAAAATATGTAAAATGCTTTTTCGTATACCAACGTCAAGCCATGCCAAAACATAAAAAAAATCGATCATAACACTAGGAAATGCAAATTAAAAGCAAACACAAAAACATATTTTAGTCACAAAATGTACCCAACATCACGTACCCAACGATCGGTTCAAAATCATCCAGACGCCGAGATTAGCAGTCCTATCATAAAACCAAGTCAAAAGTACTGTAGACGGAGCATAAAATTACTTTTACGTACTATGCATACTTTATTGTTAGTCTAATAAAGTGACAGGCTACTAGAGTACACACTGCATAACAATTAGTATTTTTTCAGCATCAATCAGGTGACAATATAATAATTTTTATTGTGTAGCAATTTACAACTAAAGCGATATCCATTATTAAGGAAACTCAACGTATTTGCCCGCCGGAGGTATTGAAATGATTGATGCGCCACTGCCCACGAGCACCCCATCCTGTACGGATGCCGAAATGGGTCACATTGAATGGTGCAGGGTCCACCCACTCCATGATCACATTGCCGGAGCTACCGTCGCGAACAAGCAGCCTGCCACACCTCCATTGGATCAAAAAACTCTTAAATTCGTTAGCATTCACAATTCCTGGAGTTGGTACGATTGCCTACGGGCCAACAGATAGTGTTAAAATCGAATCTAATGAACTGATAAACAATTATTGCAAAGACGTCATTCTGTACTACCTTTTCCGGTTTCTGTTTGCAGTATCTAATAACAGACTGGGTGTTCTCCCAACCCCCAATCATTATCTCATATATTGGATCCACCTCAGCGGGGCCTTGTGCCAGGCAAACGTGACAGTTGTGCGGACCGCGAAAATCAAATTTCACGGAGCCTTCAGCAACAGGTCCAAATTTATATTCTAACTTGTCCGGAGTATCGAATTCAACACCATCTGCGTCGATAATTTTGTATGTAAATGAGTATCGTTGGGTACATTTTATGAATTAGTAAGTCAAGCCGTTACTAGTTAGATACCTTCAATTTTCCAGGTGCCGGTAGCGCCCCAACCGGTACACACTCCTACAAAGGCGATGGGGAAGGGCTCTGGGTCAGACCAAGAAATGAAGGGAATAACTTCTCCCTCGCGACCAGCTGAGATAATACCACCGTCCCAACGGATCCAGAAGCCCCGGAATTCACCACCGTTTAGGATTTGAGGTGTTTCAATTTCTACTTTTTCAGGCTTAGTTCTGTTTCGCCTGATAACACTCTTTGTATTGCCCCAACCTCCAATGAAGACCTAGTAATTTATTAAAATACATGATTACAACATTGTAGAACCCATTTTAATAGTTAAACTATATAAGTTAAAGGATATAAATATTTGTTATTTTATTATAATATACTGCTTAAAACATTTATTAGTATAGTAAGCTGCTAATAATATAGTAAGATATATACTCAAAATTCTGTTTACTCAGAAAGACGCTTACCTCGACCATAGGATCAGATTCCTGAGGTCCCATGGTAAGCGCGATGTGTGCGTCATTGGCAGTCCTTACTTTGAACTGTACGGACCCACTCGACACCGGGAAGAAGCGGTATTCAAGTTTATCTTCGGTATTAATATCTGAAACAAAATTTTAAATCATAATTCATCAATCATCAATCTTTATTACCCAATCTAACTACAAGTTCACGATACTTATTTTTGAAGTAACGGTTACGTTAAAATTAGAATTAGCACTTCTGCATTTTGTTTTAATATTCTTTAAACATTTCTCGATTTCATTTAAGTCTAAAAGAACGCGGTCGATGGCTTTTAGCACTAGGTATGTACTATAAATACCATCTGGAATATTTGTTTGCGAGCAAGGAGGTGTCTCGCTACAAGTCAGTTTTAAATCCACCGATTTCGTGATTCACACAGTCCAGTTAGCATTGAAAGCTTTTCATTGCTCCCTGTTTATGTCGAATTGAAAGCAGTTTAGTAGAAACTTCGTATTGGCAACTGGGTACGGTGTTGTATTCGTATATGGAAGTAGTTCAACCTGATGATGTCATCCAATCGTACAAAGTTGTTTCTATTTAACGTGATTACACGGGTAGAAGTAGAAGTCGAGATTCTTATTAATAACAAACAGCGATGTAAATCAGTCTCAATGCTTATTTCATTAAATGTTGTCCGAATCTATAGTCGTAAAATCTAACGGTTGATTTAACATTAGTAATTTTAAGTTGCGTGTATTACATAATAAATCAATTAGAATGCTAACATCAGCTAACTTATGATTGTAAATGGTAAGACTACCTACCATACTGTAATAGTTGGTGGCGTCGGCGTGACGACACATAAAGCCCGCGGCCAATATTAATAAAATGCTATGGGTTTTGTTGTTGGTAGGCTAGTTTGCGAATGAATAACAACTAGTTAACAATTTATTCTCCACTAATTCCTACCTAATAACGTGATTTATGTATTTACTTGCTATCGGATTATACCTAATATGCAAAAGTATAAATGAACGATTCATTCAATTGCCTCTCAAAACTGAGCTATCTATAAGAAAATATTGTCACATATTTATTTATCCCGTTGTGTTTGTCAAATGTTGTGTCTGCTATTTATGTACTACCAAAATTTACATACGACATATCATACTGTTTCGTGTGTACCTAATGCTACCTTCCTCGGTTGTTATATCTACGAGTATAATACATTGTTGCTGTCATAACGTTTACATTTCATGCTTTGTTTACGTATTCGAACATTTATGTTCCATGTTTAATGACCTTTAGTTAAAGAATCCTTTGCTAGATATTGTCACAGAATAGGAGTAGGTAGATGAAACTATTAAAGCAAGTAATTTAATAAGGGAATCTGACCTATTACATACATTTATAAACTATTATAAAACTGTATCTATTAGAGTTGAAGGCCAAAGACGCCTTAAATAACCGAGCCAAAATGATACATTTACAGCAAATTACAATTAAAAAAATATATATGAACAATAAAAATAACATAATTTTAAAAATAATGATTCAGGCATGTATGAAATAATAATAATATAATTAATATATATTAATATATTACCACCTTATTTATCTGTCCTCTCCACAGTAAGATGAAATAAAATGCATGTCATATTGTAACCAAGCCACCTTTAAATTCGTAGTTTTAGTTGTTTTAGCCACGTTTAATTAGTTTAAACTGTTTGTATTCTCTAACAAGTAACGAGTTCATTGTTGTAATGTTTTCGTTATATGCAATAATGTTCTTTATTTTCTATATTTAATCAATAAGTATATTTTATTAATTTTCGATGGAGTGGCACCCTTTATAGTAATGCAAAAGAAAAAGAAATGTTAATTTAATTTTATTAATAATACACACACAACAAACTTACTGTCCTTAGCCACTCTTATCTTGTCGTCGCGTTGGCAATAACGAGAATAATAGTTAACTTTACTAAAGTGACTTCAAAAAGGAAGAGGTTCTGAATTCTACTGTATGTTTGTAACCTCAGAACTTTCGACTGCGAAAATCGATTTCGACGATATTTGAAAGCTGGTGCTTCCCGTGTGGTCCCATTTTAATTTAGTCCAGTTCTGACAATGGCATTGGCCATTTTTTTTTCTTATGGATTACTACTACACAATTACTATTATTAGTCTTAAATTTTATGATAGACGCATTGAAGTCGCAAGAAGTAGATAAAGCGTTGATTAATTATATGAGCAATTTTAGTTCATTTTGTTCTAGTTGTTCAGAGTTGTACCTATTGGATTTTATCAAACAACGGTATGTACATTTTTATATCTCAAATAATTCCAATCAACCAAGGAATTCTTCCTGAAAATCTTAATTGCATAAATAAAACAGTTACCAACCTAACATGGAACTATGTCGCTTCGCACAGAATGACAACAGGATGGTAACCTTCAACAGGCACGTAATTGTCAATGATCTCATCCATTACGATACTTATATCTAGTAAATGACACACGCTAACAAATACCGGTTAATTATAATTATATCGAAGACTAACTGAAAAATATCCAACAAATACACTATACAAAGGATTTTTTTAGCCAGTTACTATCCATGACTCCATAAAATATTTGCCAAGATGCTTCTCGTTTATAAATTTCAATCTTCTGGAGTAGGTTTTGTATTGATTGAGTTACCGAATTTTCTGTTCTACATCACCACGCCCGAGGTTGGCCTTGCGCCAAGGAGACGCCACCGCGTCGCGTCAGCCGCGCCCGCCGGCCGGTTGGTAGAAATTTACGGCCTTACTTTGTCAAAATAAGATAAAAACTAGTTTTTTTTAAGTCTAGGTCTTAAAAAGAGATAATATAGATATATTACATGTAGATATGGTTTCCTAGTAAAGAAAATACAAAACCGAAAATAAAAACGCTTGAATTCATTTCTGGTAACTGGCATAGTTAACAAGAAAGAGCACAATAAGAGCATTCCTTATAGTTCGTATTGCATGATAGGTTTAATGTTAAGAAGCCACTTACCCATTATGTTAGCCATGTTTAAAAATATTAGTTTCCTTCACACTTTTCGATACCAACGTACGCAGTGTTCACCTCCACTGCCCTGAACTAACTAAGAATGCGAACTGAACGGCCTCGGTGCTGGCTGGCGCGGCTACGTAACACGAGATGATGTCATACTATATATCTTTCGAAATAAAACGTTTAAGTATATATTATAATGCCATGTATAGTGCACTTATACCGTTTTTAATATAAACTCATATTATATGGAATGGTTGTTTTGCGTCGAATCACATTTTGAACAAAAATCGTACGGTTTTAAATTTGCCTACCTAGGCATAAAGGTGCAGACAATAGGTGACCATCTCCAGTCCTAACGTTATTCAAGGTTAATTCATTACAAATGTAGTTCAATCTAGGAATGTTACTATACCTGTCGGTAATTTGTGTTTTTCCGCCAGCCTGAGTTATATCAGATATGTACCTATATAAGTATACTATAATATAGATTGTTTTGACTGAAAAACGCAATGATACAAATAATTTCAAAATAATAACAGCATATATATGTAATAAATATACTTCTGGTTGTGATTCTAGAGATGTAAATCTGTTTAGTTCAGGTTATTAGGTACCTATAATATCATAGAGAAAAGGGAGAGGGTAGGATACCTATCTACTCATGTGGCGTTAATCAGTGCAGAACATAGGTGGATGGACTAATTATCGGACTGTTCACATACCAGTAGCTTTAATGGTAATTTGTGAGTAATTTAAGTATGAACTGTCTAGTTGACCCCGTGACCGTATGATAAGTGTTTTGTTTGCTTGCGGACAGTCTAGGTACTTAGACTTTCTTACAAATTGTTTGTTTTATTAATATAGCTACAATTTAACAATTAATTAAAATCATTATTAAAGTTTGTGGTAACAGATGATGTTTTCATTTTAAATGTTTACCGCGTTACATACATAGGCAGTACCGATAGCACAACACTTGCTTCTGTCCTACATATGTATATTTCATGGTTACCCAATTCTACATTGAAGATAAAGAATTCTGATTCATTTTGAACTCGGCGACTCATTATTCGATAATCATTACATCTTCATAAGTGGGTATGTCATGCAAAGTGGTATTTTATCATACTGAAGCCAACTGACCAACTGAGCTGTCTTCGACCTATCTAAGACGTGTAGTTCATTATCAGGACAATAGTATGGTGCGTGTATTATCTGGAAGATAAAACTCAGTTACGGTTAAGATTCCACTCTGGTGTTTTCCTGATGAACTAAGTTGCCAAATAAGATGCTGTGGGTTCTGGTCTCCTAACCTGAAGATTGGCACTACATTTATAATAACAGAATAATGCCTAGTAAACACTACCTAGTACACGTGACGACGCAAGCTCAACAGTTTCTGTACGAACGAATTGTATATGTATTGTGTCGATTATATATGACAATGTCATTAATAACATACACACACAAATAACATAACTTGAATTTTATTACTAATGCGATATATCTGACATCTAACGATTGGAAATTAGTAATCCATTTCGTTTTAAAAATACTTCAATGTCGATTGATTTACCAAATCATGAATGCATAGATCAAATGTTGAGAAAATCCATAAAAGTTAACTTTTTAACTATAAAACGTTTTAAGTGTTCATAAGTTAAACACGGGTTGTTTTTTGCAATGCATGCCAGAGATGTGTATTTCAGAAGTTAAAACAAGTGTTCCATTTTCTGGTACACGCTGTAGATGATTAGGCAAACTAAAGTGCGATGGTTATAATTAGGATTATCAGAGGTATAATGAGTTTACTTATAAGATCTTTGACTGAAACTTTCTTCAGCCGAAAATTAACGAATTCACTTTAACTAACTAGCTATAGCTAACCCACGGGGAAACAGTGAGGGCTACCATAAGTAATGGCCGGAACGGGCAAAACAACAGCAGTATGACGTCAGCACCAAAGTCAGGTCACCTACATTAGGAGGTGGGCAGACAGATTTACGAGATACGCGGTATAGTCCGATCAATAAGTATTGTGTAAATGCTTGGCCTAAATTTGATAAAGCATTTTGTGGTCTAGAAATTTTATTTTAATGTAAATTTTAAATTAAATTTCTTCAGATAGGTTAATATTAGGAATCTATGTTGATTTTGCTGAATTGATTATATTTCATTAACTTACTTGCCAAACAAAGTATGAAATAAGTTATAATACACTCGAGAACAATAAATCCGGGTCACATAAATACACCAATCTAAAAAAAATGTATTTAATAGACAACTAAAAGGCTTGTCGTAATGCTGCAATATTGTTTCAAAAGATTTCATATAGAATCTCTTTACCAGCAGCACACTGTCATCACCTGATTTATTGACTTACTTATGAAGACAATTTATTTTTATTATATTATTATATTTTTATTTTTATCAATAATTTATATTAATATATTATTATTTTAGTACTCTATTAGGCCATTTATCGCTAAATTGGGCAAGGATGCTGCCTTTATATTTGACAATAGCTGGCCTCGTACTAGTCCGAATGAGAACAACTATCTTCAATAGGTAAACATTAACTGTATGGCGTTGCCAGCACACAGCCCGGACTTGAATTCGAACGAGTGCGTTTGGGACTAGCTCGGACATCTTTATGTGACCCAGATGCATTGCATTCGGGTGTATTTGGTAATATTTAAGTTAGATGTGAACAATAATATTAATAAAAAATAGTTCTATTTTTACACTTACGATATTGTATAGTATATGTTGCCAACGGCGAATTTGGGCCTTGTTTTTTTATAACTTAATATAAATTATATTTGGCTAAAGACTGGAGATAAACCTGTATTAAGAGAGCTCCAAAAGCTCTTCAACGCTGTCCTGTTTGAAGGGAGAACTCCGGAGGGGTGGATTAGGAGTGTGGTCGTCTTGTTCTTCAAAAAGAACAAGACCATGTTGAAAATCTATCTAACCACATCCCTTCTAAGCCACGTCTACAGCTGTTTTCAAGAATCATCATGAACCGTCTTGCGCGAAGACGCGACGAATTCCAACCACCGGAGCAGGCTGGGTTTCGGAGACGATATGGCACCATAGACCACATCCACACAGTCATTGGCGTAGCTAGGGGGGGGGGGGGCAGCTAAGCTGAGCTAAGCTGGCTTAACTAGTCAGCCTCCTAAACGCATAATGGACCGACCATAAGTTTAAATGCGGAAACTGAGCCCTTTACCATTACCATTAACCATAAAACAATAAACTTTCCAGTAATGTAGATACCTAACGTGTACCTCAACTCAGATAAATTTGAAATATGGAAATATATAAACTCTTAAACTTTAAAATGCACTTCGACATCCAAAACGAACAATGGGATCTTATTTTGTAACATCATTTCAATTTAACTTTATTACGCGTACACGGTATACATAATATGTACATTCATACACGACCGCCTATAGCCCCGAAGGGGTAAGCAAAGGTGTATCAAACGCATAGATACGATTTAATAAAATTTAAATTAAAAAGGGTACGTTTCGAAACAGGCTAAATATCTTACTATGCATATATACATAATAAATATTTGATTGAACGGATGGCGCAGTGCTCTAAGTGATCACCTCGCCAATACGTTGTCGCGCCGAGTGTTGATGGTTCGATCCACACACGGGACAACACTTTGTGTAACCTTAAATCAACACTTAGTAGTTACTTCCCAATTATCTAGAATCATGAACTTTGGCAAGAAGCAAGGTTTCACAGTACAAGTATAGAAAAAAGAAAAAATCCGAATGTTTTTAATTTATTTTTATATCGCATAAAAAATACTTTAGCGATTATAAATTTAAATTTTGCTATTTCAAAATCGATGTCCCGACTGACTCATCATCCGCCTACCGGCCCATAGTGTTGCTCGACGAGGTGAGTAAGCTCTTTGAGCGAATCATTGCCAGTCGCCTCGTTGAGCATCTATCTAGAGTAGGGCTGGATATGGCTGATAATCTGTTTCCTTTCCGCACTAGTTTTTCATGGGCATCAAAAATATTATACAATAATACGATATAACATTCTTAAGATTGGGCATACTTGCAAACACATATCATGTTTATTTTTCTAATGCTATTCTTAGTACGTGCTCTTTACGATGTCAGAATATAAATAGTTTTTCAAATTTATCGATGAAATGACCCGGCGTTTTTTATTTCTAAAAAAGAATTGTCTTACATGTCAATATTGAAAGCACCTACTATATTTAAAAATAACGTACAAAAAGTTTCTTAATTTCAACACATTATCTTTTTTTTATGCGATTATGGGCAAACGAGCAGACGGGTCACCTGATGGTAAGTGACTACCGCTACCGCCGCCCATGGGCACCCGCAACTTAAGAGTCGTTGCCGGCCTTTTAGGTAGGAGTACGTTCTTTTCTTGAAGGTTTGAAGGTCGTATCGGTCCGGAATTACGGCAGGCGACAAATTGTTCCGCAGGCTGGTTGTGCGAGGCAAAAAGCTTCGCTCTCGCTCTGCTCTGGAGAAGCACACAGTGGTGTAGTGCCAATCGTCCAGTTGATG
The DNA here is from genome assembly GCA_947561695.1 of Tyria jacobaeae. NCBI lineage: Eukaryota > Metazoa > Arthropoda > Insecta > Lepidoptera > Erebidae > Tyria > Tyria jacobaeae. Next base: position 17,884,359 of record OX387209.1, read on the forward strand.
TGGATGGATATTTTGTCGCGTAGGACGAAGGCGGAATCCTGCAGCCGGTATAGGTCCGAACAATTCCTCTGAACACTCCCCATGATACAAGCGATAGAGGATGCAGAGTGAAGCTACATCTCTACTCAACGCCAAGGTGTCAAGCCGATCAGAAATATCTTGGCAGAAAAACATGTAGTCATTGATATTATGTCAATGCCTGTAGTGGAAATTTGTTTTCTATGTTCAATCAACAGTTTTTATATTAACAACGGGATGTTATGTTATAAGAATGCCTCTTACATAATAACATCTTTGGTATGTTCCTACCTACTTTACATAAATATATACATATATTATACTACTTACTTATCTGCATACATAAACTTACGTGACCCGAATAACGATTGTGATTTCGATATATTTTTGTAAGCTACATATACCTGTACTTTAGCATATTTTTGTGAGACTTTTCTTCATGTCACGCCATTCACGCCAGTCACAGAATCTTAACGCACATTTTTAGACCAATGAATAAGCTTAGAATATTAAATTAGACGTTGTTTGAGTTCTAAGTGACATCATCGTTGCCAAAGTATGTACGTGAAAGTTAAAAACTGTATTTTTAAATATAATTTCTTTAAAAATATGCATTTAATTTACGTAGAACAGAATGAGTCATATGATAATATGAGTAATTAAGAAGTTTACTATTTTCAATTTGACAGGTCAAATAAAAAATGAACTGGTCTTCATAAACATTCTCCTTAGCAAGTTTCTTTTTATTTACTAAAGTATATATTGCATAATATCGGGTACAATGGTTTGTTGCAAAAGCAATCTTTTTATGTTATATTTTTATTTTACCGTCCCGTAGTCCGTTGACCACAAAATGGACCCGTGATTCGCAACTAGTACTGTGTGTCTACAGCAACTCATTGTGGTATTACAGAAGCTGCAACTACTCTCATCTTTATTCATATAATTGAGTTATTGCTATTCCATTACTTATTCTATTTCGTGTAAACATATTCCTCACTGCCCAAAAAATCACCTTTCATGTTCTTTCTGATTAAAGTCAGCCGAACACCAAAATAATTTTTAAACCAGAACACCAGAGTATATGTAAAATTGACTGTAACTCTGCTGCGATAAATGTGAACCCCGCTTACAACAAGTTATTAGCTAGAAATAATATCAGCTCCAGAAAGAGATCCGTTGCTTTAGGTGGAAGAAGAGTCATAGACTTATAGAAGAGAATGTTGTAGGCAGCATACCGTGTAATGACTCTAACGCACGCTATTTTAGAATACTTTCGATGAACCTGCTTTAATTAAAGTATAGTTTATGGATTCCTAGCTCATAGCCGCTGCAAGAAACTTACTTTTTTTATTATGAAAGTATCCTCTGTCAATTTCTATGTTGCTGTCAACGTGTATTAATAGTTTCATGATGTTTCGATTAAGGAGTTAAGTTAAGTAAGCAAACACACTTTCTTGTTATAATCATAATTATGATTATTTATTATGATTATTTAATAAGTTTACAAGGTAATCATAAATAATACCTTAATACCGAGTCCCACAAAACAATGATCCAAATTAATATTAAAAATAACATTATAATTAAGACTTAAGGGTACAATGTGTATATATGTACATACATACATGTTTATTTCTATATGAATTAAAATAACTGGTTTGCATTAAAGCATTCAGATGTGGTAGCCAGATTTTCTTTTTATATTTTTTTATTTAAAGTATTAAAGACAACTCCTGCACTAGGATTAACTCCGGGGGTCTTTAAAAACATTCAAACAACGGACACAAAGAACACCCAGACTCAGAACAACAATTGGAGCTTTACACAAAGTGTTGTTCCTTGCGGAGATCGAACCCACAACACTCGGCGCGGCAGTGTAGTGGCCGCTTAAACCGCTACGCCATCCGTGCAGTTGTAGATCGTAGAATGGACCACCACATAATGCAAATATTAGAGACATTAGAATAATTAGTAAGATTTTTGTAGGTAACTACCTAAACATGTGCTTCACGTTGTCTAGGCATGCACATACGCTCAAGCATGTATTCCTTAAGGGGTAGGCAGAGGTGTATTCAACCCCTTATCTATAGGATGCTAAAACCAATGAAGCTAAAAACGAGTAAAGTTAATTTGTAATAACGAAGTATAATATTATTATATTATAATTTATAATTTTTCAACACATTTCTAACTCATTAAGGTTACATTTTCTGAACTGTCTGGGTTTTGTTTATGAGTAACATGCTGAGATAGAGACCTGCTCATTAAAACATTGGATCATTATGATTTAGAGCCGTAATAATGAGTCGCGACTGTAACACGCCTAGTACACTACGAATGTAACACGCCTAGTACAATACGAATTTAGTTTACTAAGAAACGTTTAGGTCACTCACTAATATAAATCGATTAGCTCAAGGTGAGCGACTGTTCCAAACGTTTTTTCTATTCTAGAAGAGCCGTTCCCTGCAGCTCCAAATGCGTTCATGCTCCTTGCTCCGCTCCAAAGGGTTGCAGCGTGATGCCTTCGTCAATATACGGGATTATTAATTCCTGAGATAAGAGCATTCTATTATATTAGTATAGGCCTGTTAGATACTTCGATGAGTAATTGTAATTCATATAAGCAGGTGGCCTTGGGCCCACTGGCTCATACGAACTTATACGAGCTAGCTAGTCACCCAGTGGATTGACTAGCTAGCTGTTATAGAATAATTCATATTATGTATTGTGATTGTGACATCCCACGATGCTAGGTATAAAGTTACTGTGATATTGTGACGTCAATAAAGATACAAAAGGCAGGGCGTTTATCAAGTATCATTAGAGTTCCATTTCTAGATATATTTTTAAACGTGTCATTTTTAACCGACTTCGAAAAGAATCGATTGAATGTTTTTTCTGTGTACATAATATGTTAAGTTACATCTTCGCAATTTGTCTTTGTTTCTTAATTGAACCCCTTCAATGTATTTAAGGTTGGTCTATTAAGGGATGAAGAATACTGATAAAAGTGATTATTAAGATTAGACGAACTGAAGATGGTTGATACTTTTTTAAAACTGAAATGAAGGAATTAAAGGAGAATTTTGTAGCTGTATTGTTTTTCATTTCATTTTCCACCTTAGGGGTGGAGTATTTTCTATCAAATTTAACAGGATCTACTTCAAGAACTGGTTATTATATTTAAAAAGGTTCACAAATGACTGAGACATCGCTTAAATTGTATTCTTCATAGCTTAATTTTCTGTAACTCGCGATAAGGAACTTGGTTCGAATACTACCGAATAGAGAACCTGTTCCTGTTTTAGAGGTAGTTAAATATAATCCATCGGACCTACTTGCTCCCTAGGTCACTAGGATCTAAAAGGTTTTTAAGTTTTTATGTACTAACACACTCCTTATAATATGTATACTTAGGTTAAGGGTCTATGGGTATTGGTATCTATTGGTCTATGAAACCAGAAATAAAAAAATATTAATATTTTCTTATTAATCTCTCTTCTGCGAACAAATAAAAAGATATACAAATGGGTTGACTTGAGAATCGCGTCCATTTTAAAATCAATAACAGCGACTAACTCAAGTGTGTTTTTTGACCTCCACCGCAAACGAGGTCATATTTGTTTGATTACATACTAACATTCCTCCACAATTTAGTATTGGTCATCATACATATAAATAAGCAGGCAGGTAGTTAATTATAGTTATTGGTAAGAGTGACGTATTGTGCCTATGACGTCATCTTTTATTGTAATGTGATGTCACCAATGACTGTGCAATAATGACACCATTGGCTCCAATTAAATTTAATAGACCTTATTTGTAATGTATATATTGATTAAATCTTTAAAAACTGTTATACCATGTCTTAAACCGAATGCACATAATTTTAAACGGGAAAATACTCTTTTTAATAATGTAAAGAATTTTCAATTTATTGTTTTATTATTTGATCTTTTTTTTATTTTTTAATATATATTAATCCGCAATCAGTCATCTAGGACTATAATCGGATTTGTGGAGTGGTGATTTCACATGAGGATGCTGACAGTAACCACTGACAGATCCATTAAAATATCGTTTTCCTCTTCAGTCTTGAGGTTCTTTCCTTAAGAAGTTCTGTAACAAGAGGGTTTGGGTGAACTGGGAGCCTTAACGCATATTTAGTTTTAACCGTTGCGATTTCTTCAAGGATTGTTGGCATTGAGAGGTATTCGCGGATTTCCTCGTTTTTAGTAAACAACGGAGTATTGACAATGTCCCGAAAAATGCCGTTCTGAGCCCTTTGCATGCGCATAATACTGCTTTTTCTGGCTGTACTCCAAATATGTAGCCCATAGGACCAGATTGGCTTCAAGATGCTGCAGTATATGAGGAGAATTTATTGTATGATGTCTATTTTTAATATAAGGGGACAGACTGGTAAGTGACAACCATTGCCCGTAGACACTTGCAAGTCAAGAGTTGTAAGTACGATGCCCACCTTTGAGCGTGATAAGGGAGTAGGTGAGGCGGAAGGGGGCAGGGGTGTAAATAATACACCGGGATAAGGGGAAGGGAAAGAGGGAAGACGCACTCACTCGGCAATACAATGCGAGCGTTGTTTGTCGACCGGTTTTCTGTGAGGCGGTGGTATTAACCCGATCGAGCCTCCCCATTCGTGCCTAGGCATGGCTCTCCCACGGTAAAAGAACTCAATGCTTTTGCCTGGCCACGACCATTATAGGAAGCTTCCTACCTTCAAGTTCCTTCCTACGTGTAAAACACATAACTAAATACTAGTACGTTATCAACATGCCTTAAAAAATTGACGTTATGCTATAGTCGTTTCCTTCACACCTCGTTAACATACCTAGCCCGTAGTAGTATTATATTTTCATATTTTGTACTGAGTACTGGTACACGTGCAATTTTGTGTTCTAGGATTTTATTTCAGTAGTGACATCTAGCGATATTTTTTTAAAGTTGTTTTCTTTTGGGGATTTTAACTGCAACGACTCCTTTGAATATTTTCTTTATTAGTTTAACAAGTATATATATATATAAAGTATTTCATACTATTTTATAACTAACTAGGAGTTCCAGAATAGTATAAAATACTTTAAAAAGACAGGCTTACTATTTCAACGATCGCGAGCGCCAAACGACAAAACTGAAACACAGCATGTAAGTAATATGTATTACATGAGTGTACCTCACTGATTAAAAGCGGACGTTCTGGTTCGTACATCATATACTAGATGGCGCTGTAGCAGAGTGCTGTAAAGTGCTGTCAAGTCGCAATTCGTATGAAATTTTTTACTAGAAATTTCATAACAGTTCTTGACAATGGTAAGTACTCTATAGGTTTCTATAGGTTTACACACCAAATGTTCAAGTTCTTGAAATATAAGAGAGAGAGACATTTTAGTAATAAACGTTTTGACTGCGTTGACCTATAAACTTGATTTTTTTAATAGCTTCAAGGGACAGCAGACATATGTACATACGTATTTGACTCTGCCCACCTCTTCGGGTATATAGGCGTGAGTATATGTATGTAGTCTTTAAACTATTATACATTCACAAATAAATCAAATAATATTAAAGGACAAATGATTAAGAAAATTCAATTTTGTTTCTCATTTTAAAAACAAAGTTACTTAAACAAAGTACTCGTACATTTCAGCCTCGACTAGGTATGCAACATAAAACTAATCTATGTAATGGCACCTAGGCATAATTTATTCATTGATTATGTGACAAATTGTGTAGATAATTTATTTCATCCATCACTGTTCCTTTTATTTTAAAAAGCCTTTGAAAAATAAAAAAGAACTAGAAACGAGAAACGAGAGAACTAAGAAATATTGATTACATACTATGTACATATAGCTTAACATTAGTATTTGAGATTTTGTGTGGGAGTCTACGACTTTTCTGTATAGTTTGATATTATTTTTACACTACTAAGTTAGCAAACAATATGTCATACATAGTTTCCATATTGTTTGCTGAGCAGTTAAATAAAACAATTGTCAAATGGCGTTTTGGGTTTTCTGGAAAATTATCTCAATCGTAAAACACACACAGGCTTAAAATGTTAAGACGTTTTGAAATGTTCCGTTCCTTACAAAGGAAAAAGGACCCTTATAGAATCATTCGATTGTCCCTCTGTCTGTCAGAACCTTTTTGCCAGGAACGTTGAGGTATTAAATCAAGTTGAAATTAACATCAAATACGTATATATATCTGCAATCCCTTGAAGCTGTTAAGAAAATCAAGCTCCTGGGTTAACGCAGTCAAAAACGTTCATTATTACGTCTCTCTCTCTTATATTTCAACAAATTTGATCATTTGGTGGATAATCAAACCCTATAGAGTACTTACCATTTTCCAAGAATTATGAATTTTGGCAAGAAGCAAGGTCTCACAGTAGGTCGTCTATTTGTTGTATGTTATGTTGTATGTAACATAAACAATTATTTTGCGTTTTGTTTTGTTTTATTTTCCAGTTCCAGAAGTCTTAATATTTTTTTTTTTCGAAGTAGTCTTCATTCCTTTCTAAGCACTGTCGTATGCGATGGAACCATTGACTGAAGCAGTGATCCTATTCTTCTTTAGGGATCTCTTCCCTAAAGAAGAGTAGGCCTTTACGGCATCTCCAGGGTTCATAAAACGAATTCTTCTAAGTTTTCTTCTCCTTCCTTCCTGTATTTTTTTTATTCGAGTATTTCTTTAAAAAATATTAAATATCTTAATTGACACACTTTTTCAGATTTACTAGTAAAAAAAGTTGCATTTATGAACCATTGAATCTAGTTGTACGCTGTATCCTGTGATTTTCAAATTTTTATCATGTTCCTTGTTCCGATTCTTAAATCTAGTTTTTAAATGTTGCTGTCTGATTTGGTGGACATGGACATTTAAATTTGTAATAAAACCATTACGAATTTACGAAGTGTAAAGCTGATTTTAAATGATTGGGGTATGATGGTTATACTAAAAAGTTGAACATTTTAGGCGGTTTGTAGGTACGACGGACGTACATAAATGACTGGATTTAATAAAGGTGTTCAGTGCGCCTTTCGAATTCTTTCCGCATAACTATCAATCGTATTAGCTAACAAACTTATTAGTAATTTTTCTGGTATCGTATGATCAAAACACGGATATGTTTTTTTTTATAATATAGGGGGACATACGAACAGACGGGTCATCTGATGGTAAGTGACAACCGCCATCCATGGACACCTCAAAAGTCGTAAGTGCGCTACCCGACTTTGAGGGTGATGAAGGATGGTGAAGGATGCGGGGGGGGGGGTAGGAAGAAGAGAGGGGGGAGTAGTGGAGAGGAAGGAGGAGAGAAGGAGTTGGGCTTCCGGAAACCTCACTAATTTCGGTGAAATGCAACACAAGCGTTGCTTCACAAGCGGTTTTCTGTGCGGTCGTGGTATCGCACCGGTGGAGCCGGCCCATTCGTGCCTAAGCATGGCTCTACCCCAATTACAACAAATACAATTACAATGATTTGGATCTCCAAGTATTTCGAATAAAACAAAAAATTTTAAAATGTGTCAACCATTTGCGGAAAAAAATTAAAAATACAGTAAATCATAGAACCTCCACCTATTTCAAAGCGGGTTAAAAATAGATTATACCTACTGAAATTTTACACATAATCCCTAACAGACAAGTTTACATTATACTTCCCTAGCTCAAAAATTATCACGCTATAGGACACATGTTGGCATAATAAATGTATTTCATTTATTTTTCTATTTTAACAACTAATTATTAAGAAAAGAAGCCAGTATGTTATATAAAAACGCTCTATGGTCATTAGAAGAGAAGTACTTATCTACCATAAATGAAACTGACATATACTGCTAGTAATTGCATCAGGGCACTCAGGTCTGGTTAAGTTCTCAATTTAAGTCATCATATTATATAAAACTTAGTTATTAGATATGGTCCAGGGGTGAAATGAAGATCAAGTGCAATGTTTAAGCTATGTTAATGACACGATGAATGACGTTTGACTACACGGATGGGCTAGCGGCTTAAGTAGTCACCTCGCTACCAGGCTGCCGCGCCTAGTGTTGTGGGTTCGATCCCCTTACGGAACAACGCTATGTTTAATCCTCAAATTGTTGTTCTGAGTCTGGGTGTTCTTTGAGCCGTCGTTGAATGTTTGTAAAGCCCCCACGACAAAGGTATTAATCCTAGTGCGGGGCAGTTGTCTAAAAAAAATGTTTAACTTTAACTTAAATTTAACGTTCGCAATTTACAAATGTTTTTATACGGTATAGTATAGTAATATATTATTAGTATTAGTACGAATTATAGTTGAGTGAAAGTTAAAATAAATAATGATTTCCGAAATACATACCAAGAACTTTGAGTAACATATAGAGTAAGAGATTCTATCCATACACCACTCTGCAGGTAGATGATTGAGTCGTCCCTATAGTTGCAAAAGACTATGTAACAATACATGTCTATGGATGCCGACGTATTCTGCTATGTAGTATTTGAAAGAGAGGGAGTGTTGTTTATTTGGGTAGAGGTTATTTGAGGCGATTTTTATTATTCAACCTTCCTAATTCTTTAGGTTGTCCGCTGATCTGGCTGGAGAGCGTCATACCTCACGTTTACCTATTAACGGTCTCCATTTTGGGACCCGTTTGCTGGAACGCCCGTCGGCCCTTCGGAAGATGTGGCCAGCCCTTTTACGCTTCAGCATTCTTATTTTTCACTTTAAGAGAAATCTTATATTATTATATTTATCCCTTAAAGTTTTAAATAAAACAATCAAGAGTTTACGGCAACCATTCTAGATTACGAAACGAATCTATCTCTGGCATAAACGTTCTAAATCTGAGAATCTATGTTTTAACGTCTTTGAGATTACTACTGTTTGTTGCCTTGAATAAGTCATTATTTAAATGGCTATCGTACACGTCATAATCACAAGCTAATGCGTTTCCTCTCAAAGTAAACTGTAAAAAGCAATTAGGTATATTTTTTGTATTGTTCCTCGTATTTATACCAAATAATGCTATAAAGCAATTTTATTAGTCCCAATGTTTAAGACGCCTGTGTTGTAGCTAGTGATTGTAAACAGAAAAGATTTTGTTAGGTATTGATTACAAGACTAGATTAGAAAATGGAAAAGAATTACCTGCCTACTTAATAAGTTTCGCTGGATATTTTAATAGAATAGGCCAGATGACTGTAAAGTCAATTTAGTATCTTTAGTAAACATGAAAACGGTAGGTTCAGTGCATTTTTTTATTAAATCTGTACACAGATTTATAACCTCAAATATGTCAGATGCTTTTAGTGTTGCCACTTCTTTGAGGGTAAATCTCCCATATTTTTTGGAATTATATAATGCTTGTTACTAACTATGTTATTCCAGCTATCCAGAAGATACCAAAATTGCAAAAAGTGAATTCATGCAACATGTCGAGCAAACTGGCTTTCGAAAAAATCATCTAAAAACTGTAAGTAGGTATTTTTTGCCCAATGAATTAATGAAGAAAATACTCTTTTGCTATCATAATCATAAATCAATTTACTCGCATTACATCACTAACAAGGGAAATATAGGGAAAAATATAACTTGGCTTTTTCAGTGGTAGAGCCATGCTTAGGCACGAATGGGCCGGCTCGACCGGTGCGATACCACGGCCTCACAGAAAACTGGTTGTGAAGTAACGCTTGCGTTGCATTTCCCCGAGTTGAGTGAGTTTTCCGGAGGCCCACTTCCTCCGGCCCACTTTTATCTCCCCTCATCTTTTTTCTCCTCTTTCCCATCTCCTCATCCCTCCTCTCTTCTTTCCGCTCCCAGCATCCCCCATCCCTCATCACCCTCAAAGGTGGGCAGCGCACTTGCGACTCTTGAGTTGCAAGTGACCATGGACGGCGGTGTTACTTACCATCAGGTGACCCGTCTGTTCGTCTGTCCCCCCCTATAGTATATATAAAAAAAAGTTTCATATTAGAAAAGTTTAAAATAAAATATAAATATTATAACTAAGGACTTTATTTCAGTAAGTCGGTCTCACGTTACAGCGAGTGACGCTCGCGGTCAGTAGATAAAAACTCTTTGCGTTTCTATACCTAACTGGTCCGATAGAATCTCTCCTATCGTGCTGAAGACGTGTGCTCCAGAGTTAGCACCGGTTTTAACGCGCCTTTATCGGCTTTCCTACTCTCTTGGCGTAGTCCCGAACTCATGGAAGACAGCTCTAGTGCACCCAATCCCTAAAAAAGGAGATCGCTCGGATCCGTCCAACTACAGACCCATAGCCATCACCTCCTTGTTCTCCAAGATAATGGAATCCATTGTTAACTGCCAGCTCCTCCGGTACTTAGAAGACCACCAGCTCCTCAATGATCGACAATACGGCTTCCGTCAGGGTCGTTCAGCTGGTGATCTTCTCGTATACTTGACTCACCGGTGGGCACAGGCGATCGAGACCAAGGGGGAAGCGTTGGCCGTTAGTTTGGACGTGGCGAAGGCCTTCGATCGGGTCTGGCACAAAGCGCTCTTTGCGAAGCTTCCTTCATATGGGCTTCCCGAGAAACTGTGCAATTGGCTCACCAGTTTTCTTACAGACAGAAGCATCAAGGTCGTTGTTGACGGTGCATGCTCCGACTCCAAGTCTGTTAATTCTGGTGTCCCACAAGGCTGTGTGCTATCACCCACGCTGTTTCTTCTGCATATCAACGACATGCTGCAGATTAGCAGCATCCATTGCTATGCAGACGATAGCACGAGTGATGCCCTTTACACCGGCCGCGCTAACATTTCTCGGGTAAACGTCATCGAAAGCCGATCCAAACTTGTGTCTGAAATCGAAACTTCTTTATCAAAAGTTTCAGATTGGGGTCGACTTAACCTAGTCCAATTTAACCCCACGAAGACACAGGTTTGCGCGTTCACCGCTAAAAAGATGCCATTGGTCGTATCACCTCAATTTGAGAGCACTTCCCTAACTGCATCAGCCAGTATCGGAATCCTTGGCGTCGATATATCAAGCGAAGTCCAGTTTCGCGGTCACTTAGAGAGTAAGGCCATATTAGCCTCGAAGAAGCTTGGTGTGCTAAACAGATCGAGACAGTATTTTACTCCGGCCCACCGCCTGCAACTTTATAAGGCGCAGGTTCGGCCGCACATGGAATACTGTTCTCATCTCTATGCAGGTGCACCCCAGTACCAACTTCTGCCTCTTGACCGCATTCAACGGAGAGCGACTCGCATCATCGACTGCCAAGATATTTCTGATCGACTTGACACCTTGGCGTTGCGTAGAGATGTAGCTTCACTCTGCATCCTCTATCGCTTGTATCATGGGGAGTGTTCAGAGGAATTGTTCGGACTTATACCGGCTGCTGGTTTCCGCCATCGTCCTACGCGACAAAATATCCACCCCCATCACCTGGACGATTGGCACTCCACCACTGTGCGCTTCTCGAGAAGCTTTTTGCCTCGCACAACCAGCTTATGGAACAAATTGTCGCCTGCCGTATTTCCGAACCGATACGAGCGTACCTCTACCTAAAAGGGCGGCGGTAGTCACTTACCATCAGGTGACCCGTCTGCTCATTTGCCCCCTATCGCATAAAAAAAAAAAAAAAAACCTAACTAACTGAAAGTACTCCGACTTGAGCTCGAAACCCAGTGCGCGATGGCATACAGAGCAATATATGACCAACTGATGGAAGCAATAACCCTGATTTTGAGAATAAGTTTTAGAAACAACGGGAGTCTTTTTACGATTCCAGGAGTAAGACCTCCACAGGTACGTAAGCCTGAGCAAAAGCAAAAGAGGCTAAGGCGCGTTTTACATTCTTCAGTTGCCGTTAAGTCTACCGCGTAGCGAGTGTCTGAGTGAATTAATAAGGAGCCCGCTTGAGGCCTGGGGAGTTGCGCACTAAATGGCTGAAGCTGGGTCAGCATTTAAAAGCTTAAAGTTGTAGTACCGAAAATTCACTTACAATAGAAGGTTTTACATAAGACGTTTGGTTACTTGAGGTGCCGAATTGAGAGTTTTAACTAAAAGAAAAAAATATACTTTTTTACAGACAATTTTAAGTATCGAACCTATTGTTTTAACTATTGTTTTTTTTTTTAGTTAATTAGCTTAGCAGGGCAAATACTCAAACAAACAGGGCATGCAATATATAGCATCGCATTCATAGTTTATAGTTATGAGTTTCAGAGAAGACTATTGAAGAGGTAGAAATTAGGAGGCGTGTTTATCAGTGTCTTAAAATTAATAAGACAAGCTGAGAGCAGAGAGCAGAGATGTCTAATATGTCCCAGCATTATATTATTAATTTATTGCTAACACCGCAAATGTTTGTTCCAAATCTGAAAGCGGGGCTATACGTTACGCTTGAATAGCAGTTGCTGGGGATGACTATGTGTGGACGGTGGAGTGGACTGCAAGGGGTGCCCGAGCGATCAGCCTCGCTGCCGGGTGGCTTATGTGTCATTAAATTCCATATTGATTTTTTAGAAAATGTTATTATTGTATTTTAACCCGACTGTACAAGAGAGAGGCAAGATTTCATTTTGATATTTTGGAAGTTAACTACTTATGATTTTAATACGTTTTTATTGAAGCCATATAGCTAGTGGTATATATGCCAAAATACAAATTTGTCATTTAGTTGCTATGGCAGTACGGCGGTTCTGATTCGAACAGAAATCTGTTTAGACTTTTAGAGTAGATGTATGTATTTGTAGATTTTTAGAGTTTTATGTACACATAGTAGTATTGTATGGATTTACACATATATCTTTTAAAAACCACCTGTTGAATGTAACTGTTAAGTTTTTAAGCATTTCAAAAAACTTCAAGCTAATTCAACGTTATGACTGAATACCAAAGTAATTAACGATGACTACTATTTGACTTCTCTTATGTATTTATTAGTCAATTTAGAGTTTCGTAGAAGTTATACCCTCCACTTTTAAGAGCTTCTAAACGGCCATGACATCCATTTACTAATATATTAATAGTAGTGTTAATAAGTTTATTAAAAAAAGTGATATTCACTATTATAGTTAATAAACATAGATTTGTTGTACTTGTCTCCAGGCACCAAAAAACTTATATTATAATAAAATCTCTGACAATGTACAAACTTTAAGTCTATGTAAATTTAAGTCCACTGTTAAACGAAAGTTGTGCTGTAAAGGTGAATTACATGGAAGATAGAAGCGCTTGGGACTGAACTGTTAGAGATTCGCAGGCTATTTTAAATAATCAGCACAGTGTAATGCGAGTTAATATGTTTCTCATTTTCTTTCTTCTTTTATTATATTTCTTTGTTTTTCCTTTTTTACTTCTTTTTTACTTGCCTTACTACATTACTTTAATAGCCTAATTTTAGTTTATTTACTTACAGCAACATAATAGGATACGGAAAAAGTTGTGTTTTATTGAATAGTATGTGTTGTACACGAAATTTTGTAATATCTCTCTGGTAATTTAAAACTATTACCTTGAGTTTGTTTGCCTTGTTTGTTTTTTCTCATGAAGGTAGGTATTTCATTATTTTGTCTTTTTAATATTCATTTCACATTTGACAAGAAGCCTATATATGCGATGTGTGTCTATAAACTTAAATATTTTTTAAATAAGACGATTTCAAATAATTATTGAGAAATTTTATGAAATAGAGATATTTAATTTGAATTTGAGTTTTGTAAATAATGCAGTGTCTATCAAACTAAACTTGGACAAAAACGGGGAGCCCGTCTAATGAAAATCGGAACCAGTCGTCGTATCCTCAGCAGCCAGATTTGAAAAGTATCCTAAGTCTTTACTACAATCACGCAGAAGATAAAATCAATGTACATACAACTTGTATGAAAATGGAGGAAAGAGAGTAGAACAAATTGTCTGTTCATTTTAAACCTATTTCCAAAGGCCAATCCAAGTGTTGCAGTTTTAAAAATACTCTTCGTTACATCGAAATAAGTCAAAGTCAGTTTACTAACCGCAAAAAATTGTAAAAAAATATATATGTAAAATTTCGTGGTTCTAGGTATTGACAGACAGACAAAACATGGAAATCTAAATCTTATTCTGGTTTAGATTAAGATTTAGATTTCCTTTTGTGGATGTGAGAAAAATATTATCAGATTTAGGTGTAAATATGTACCATAATTTGATCATTATGACTGTCACTTGATGAAGTATCAAGTTATTATAAATGTCATCGCAAAATTGTGAACAACAAATTGTGTGTGTGTGTTTACAATATAAATATGTTAGATTAATAAATTAAGGAGTTCACAATTTTACATTACACATATAAAAACAACAAACAAACAAAAACGAAACTGAAGTCCTTCCTAACATTTACATCTAGTTCATCACACCGTCGAACACAAAGTATTAAAATCAATAAAAACAATTCACATTTGCATACAGCACCCGTTATTTAGAGCCAACTTTATTCTTCAGTTATCACACATAATAGACATTGTTCGTTAGAAAAAAAAAAATGTTCAATATCTACCATCTGCCTACCCCAAAGCGTAGGGCGCGGGAGCAGCTGGCATTACCGTCGCACGCGCATATTTGACAATAGACCCGATCAATGAACCCGATGCGAGCGCCCCTCACCCTTCATATATCAGGTACCGTACCGTTCCTCTTTCTGACTACCTATTTTATTAACTTGAATGCAGAGGTGGTAAACTTCTGTAAAAAATTAACAGCTGATTCAACAGCTGATACAGTTTTTTTTCCGATGACGAATAGTAATAGTTTATGTCGTTCTGCAAAACTGTTCTGAATATTATTTCAATTGCTCTCTTTTTGGATTCATAATAATGACTCTCGCTTTTTAAAGCAATACAATATTGTATATAAGTAACTTAAAAAGTATTAAAACTTAGCACTTAAAAAACGGCTACAATGTGGCAATCAAAATAAGTTGTAAAAATCCCCTTATATACCCTTGCACTCACAACAACATGCAAAGGTAAAAGTACTGAATCCGTACTTCATGCCGTGGTAAGCGCTATAGAAGATGGACTTACAGACAAAGCGATATGCCTGGGGACCTTTGTGGACATCGAGGGTGCTTTCGATAAAACAAAGTTCACCAAAATTAAAGCTGCTCTAGAAAAACATGGGGTATGTACAACCCTGAACACTTGGATGGAGAATATGCTTAGCAACAGAGTAATCATACTAGTTGAAGGAAAACAACAGAAAGCTCTAGTGGCCAAAGGCTGCCCACAAGGAGTTATCTCACGGCTTCTGTGGAATTTGGTGGTAAATTACCTAATCACCATCCTCAATGATAACCACTACTACACAGTAGGCTACGCAGACGATCTTGCAATACTAATAAGCGGAAAGATTAGTTACAAATGCAGCATTGAGAATCGTGGAGAAAAACAACGAACTATCAGTTAACCCAGCAAAAACGGAACTGGTAATGTTTACAAGCAAAAGAGTTTTGAGCAAGTACAGTTTGCCAAAATTATTTAACACTGTACTCCAACTAGCATGTAAGGTAGAGTATCTAGGAGTAATACTTGACAGCAAGCTAAATAAGAGGACCCACTTGGAGACGAAAATAAATACAGCCACAATATCCTTCTGGCAGTGCCGCAGAATGATAGGAAAAACTTGGGGCCTTGCCCCTAACATCGTCCTTTGGCTCTACAACACGGTAATACGACCGATGATTTGGAC
Organism: Tyria jacobaeae; assembly: GCA_947561695.1. Classification (NCBI taxonomy): domain Eukaryota; kingdom Metazoa; phylum Arthropoda; class Insecta; order Lepidoptera; family Erebidae; genus Tyria; species Tyria jacobaeae. The sequence goes on from OX387209.1 coordinate 17,900,099, forward strand.
TCTCGGACAGCAAATCATCATTACAGGCACTTCAAAGCAATACTATCACTTCATAGCTTATATACGACTGACACCAGTCCCTGACAGAGGTATGTAAACATAATAACCACGTTGCTCTGCAATGGATCAAAGGTCACAGTAACTCAAGAGGCAACGATGCCCCAGATGAACTAGCCAGAAAAGGATCAGAGTTGGCTGCGGTAGGTCCTGAACCCATCGTTCCCCTTCCCTCTGGACGGTCTACATCTGTCATACGGCGTTATACTAAGGTAATGCATGACGAGGTGAGCGGATGCAGACAGGAAAGGAGGAGGCTCTCCCTCGCATAGACCGGAGATTTTCCCGCCAGCTTCTAAAACTCCCACGTCCGAAACTACGGATACTTAAACAGGTAATAGGCCATGGTCCTTTTAACAAACATCTTTTCAATATAGGTGTAACCGACAGCCCCCTCTGCAGAGCATGCTTGGAGGAGCAAGAGACGGTCGCCCACATCCTTCTGGAGTGCACAGGAGTGGCCACTTGTCGGGCCAAACTCCTGGAATTGCCAAAGACTCTTCGGCATCATCGGTGACACCTGAGGTTTGCTAAATTGTCTAGAGGAGTTGGGATGGCAATAGCAGCCATTCGGGTTCGTGTGACGCAAAACAGGCGAACAGAAGACGTCGAGTTGCGGATATTAGCCCGCGTAAACCATACCAACCATACCATACCATTGTAAAAATCCCTTACAAGTTTCGACTTGTAATAATATTTTCTTCAAATGTGAGTAGTGACCATTCAATTATTATTATTTTTTATTTTAAATAAAATAGAAATTCTGTTTCCAAATGAAATACTAATGAAAACATTTCGTAACATGCGCACAAATAAAATTATCAGAAATGATTAAATTCGTCTAACCATTTAAACTAAAATACATGTACTTTGGATTTAGTAATTAAATAAAAACCTCAAGGGCAAAACTAAAAATTAGAGAAACAATGGACTTGACATTTTGATCTACTCTTCAATTTTATTATGAGTGTGTAAAAGATAATTAAAAATACCAGATAGACAACAACAATTAGTTTAAAAGCGACGAAGACAGGTCTTACTTTATATCAGTTACCGAACACCATCAATAAAAAATCTTCAAATATTTTTTCCATAATGCAACAAGATTAATTAGATACATGCTAAACACCAAATAAGAAGACTATATTATTCTTATTTCTTACAATACATATATTTTCGGCGATAAGTTTCCAGCGAAATACTTTCAGAGTTATCAGTACTAAGGCTTTGAGGTTCTACAAAACCGAAACCGTAAGTTATGGCTCTCCAGGGCTATAGCTCTCCTGTAGTATGGATGTATGCTTCCCACTTTCGGACTTGAAAATGTAAACGATATATAAAATATAAACACTTGCCACTGCATGCCTCTTAATTGGTTCACTTACCGACTAGCCAAAATCAGAAAAAAAAAACAGCGAGAACAATACGAAAGTTATGATAAAAAAAGTTGACTGACGAAAGTAGTTTCAAAGCAAATAGGTTGTATATTATGAGAGGAAACATGTACGTAGTGGCGGAGGAAGCTATCGGTTCCACATAGTGTGTTCACAAGAACAATACGGTTCCCACCGCGTAGGCGCCCGCGCACCGCCGCGCATACTTCCGCTCGGGCGACATATGAAACCGGCCATTGATTCCGTACATTTATAAATATCTTATAACAATGATAGCATGAGATTGGGATGTGATGGAAATTATGTATGTAGTTTATTTTACCTGTTCCTTTAAGTTTGTTTTGTAGTGCCCCAGGAAATGTTTCAAGAAAATTCAAATTCAATATCTTCATTTCATAAAATTGCTTTATTATTTGCAATCGTCATTCCTTTTTCATTAACGAAGATTCTCTAGTCTGCCAGGGGCTTCGGCCACGTGGTATATCGATAAAAAATAGCCTATAGCCTTCCCCAGGGTGTGAAGCAACTACGTAACACATTTATTCAAAATCGTGAATTTAGCTGCAAAAAGGTAGCAGACAAAAAGATAAACGTATTTACTTTAGCATTCATAGTATCAGTATAGATTAAAAATCACCCCCCACAATGTTACACTGTGTTTGCCTGGGTCAATCTAGAACCTTTTCCTTATAATTGAGCACTATAAACGATATTTTTAATATAAACGAAAAGGCAGTAAACTGATTAAGTAATCGTAGTGATTCCTGCGAGTACATAGACTACAGTACTGCAATGGTGTGATTAGAATAAAGTGAAACTTTTATGGTAAAACATGTTTTCTTTTTTATGCGATAGGGGGCAAACAAGCAGACGGGTCACCCTAATGGTAAGTGACTACCGCCGCCCATGGACACCCCCATCTCAAGAGTCACAAGTGCGTTGCCGGCCTTTTAGGCAGGAGTACGCTCTTTCCTTGAAGGTCTGAAGGTCGTATCGGTCCGGAAATACGGCAGGTGACAATTTATTCCATAGGCTGATTGTGCGAGGCGGAGACTGATCCAGGTGATGGGAATGGATATTTTTATGATTATTTGTCTCTTAGGACGATGGCGGAAACCTGCGGCCGGTATAAGTCCGAACAAGTTTGAAGCAAGTGAAATTAATATTAAAGTCTTACATAAATAAGTAAGTACGAGTACCTGCCTGTGTTAATCTATAACCGTCCGTTTCCAAATGGTTCCTATAATTTCTTTCACGTCAGCTACTACTAAAAATAAAATTCATAAGGCAAATAAAGGAGTTGAAAAAATAACCACGACGTCTTTTATAATAGCATTCTTAGTGGGACTCTTGTTAAAGACACACTAAGAATGAACTCACGGCGTTTGAGTGACAGAAACCCGGTTAATTTTCTCTAGAACCACCTGAGTGAAGCGCATATAAGCTAGTGTATTATTAATTTTAGCGGATATAAAGTGGGTTAAGGTAAATTGTTTCGAACCTTGCATCGGTTGGTCATCAATACTGCTATAAAAACGACGTTACTGTTGGAGAAACCAATCTTAATTTAATGTATTACAAGTTAATAATTTTCTGTTTGGAATGGTTTTTCCGTTGGTAGTGTTGGATGGTAGTAGTAGATATTGTTTTTTACTAAAAATGAGAAATAGGGCCTGGTCAAAATAGTAGGGCTGAAGCTACATACAACACGAATTTGTTAAGGTGCAGCAGTTGATACGACTTTTTTTTATTTGCTTTGATAGTGCAAAATAAAGTAATAAGGGTAATTGAATTGGTTAACTTTGTTAGTAATTCTATATTTCTAGAATTGTATATCTCTTTTCATCAGGGACATCGATTAATCTTATAAAAAGAGTAAATATTAAAACTGCACTGTTAGCATACAAGCGATAACAATAAATTCACAGGAAATCCTATTTTGAACTTCAATACATATTTGTTTATGAATATGAGAAGTGAGTCGTGTCGTGACTCATCCCGTCATCATGGTTTATCCCGTTTTTCTAAGACTTAAAGGTCCTCTGTCAAGTGACGAACCCATTTGAAATTTTGGAACAGTGTTAGGAGTGAGTGGGTGAATGCGTCGAGGTTTGAAACTCCTTGTCTGACAGCGATCGCAGACAGACTGTGACGTTCCCATTTATAATACAGTACACCTAGATTAATCTAATTGGTGAGATATTTAAATATACATTAATATATATGTAAAAATAAATATTTACATATTGTAGTTTAAAATAATGAAAATGTAGCTAAATGACGCTCACAAGACTTATACCTACAGGATATAGATACTTAGTCCAACTATTTTATAAATATCAATAATAAAAGCTACTTACTACATTGCCTTCTATATTTTTTAATTTCAATTCTTTTCTTTGCTGTAAAGTTATGGAGCTAGTTTTTACCGTTTAAACAAATACACCTCATCAATTCTTAAAACATTCAGGAAGTGATCGCTGAATAAACTGTGACCTAATAAGTCATAAGTTACAATTTTCAGTTTTAGAGTAAAAACATGATAACTTTATCTGTGAATTCTCCCCAATAATTAATAGTTTATTTCACTAATGAGTGAGTAGGTACAGTTCGACCAGTGCTGACAAAAGCGGCTAAATACTACTGTACCTAATCATTTTGGAAACGAATCAGCACCTGGCCACAATTTTGCACAACGATCAAGACATACGAAATGCGGAGTTACACGGTTCTGATAAAGAGGCATATAATTTAGCGTGAGTGGAGGGTAGCAGGCAGTAGGGCATGGTAGGATTGGTAGGGCACGCAACGCAACGCATGTGGCCGGGACGGTGACGACGCATCTGGTGACGAGGGGGGCGCGGCGGGGGCTAAAATTAGTACCGGAGCGCCACGTGCGCTCCGAACAAGCATCAGTCCGCGCTTAACCACCACGACGAACGGTCGCACCCGCACGCACCAGTGTTTACTACTGTAACTTAACCTACACACTCGTGCCGCTCGTAGACTTGTATACCGCGACAGGCGGCCGAAGTGACAGTGTTAGCAGAGTGCAACGGTGGCCGGCGCGACGGAGGCTGTGCAAGGCATGTTGATGGCGGGCGCACTGCCGGCCGAGCCCGAGGGGCTGCTGGCTTTGGGCGCACTGCCAGGCCAAAAAGATACCACCTGGACAAAACTCTTTGTCGGAGGACTTCCATACCACACCACAGACAAGAGCTTAAGAGAACACTTTGCAGTCTATGGTGACATCGAGGAGGCTGTAGTCATCACTGACAGACAAACAAGCAAGAGCAGAGGATATGGCTTTGTAAGATTTCTTAACTTACGTTTTAAAACATTTTTTCTAGAATTTGGTAACTTTTCTGGTGTTTCCGATAAAACGAAAACATTCGGTGGAACTGAAATGACACGTAAACTTGATTGCTCGTGCGCAGTCGACTTACGTCGGGTCTGAAACACCGACCGTATCGCACAGTTAGCGCGTTATCGCACCTCATTGCTACCTACATTATACCTAACCCACCGGCAGCTAAGTACATACACAATACATACAAGGCATAATCGCGAAATTACATCAAACACGGAAGTTGTTCTACGCAGGTATAAATGTCAAACAAAGCACTTACTGAAAATAAATATAATGGACAATGATGAAAAAAACAAAAAAACATGATTGTATTTGAGAGTTTTCACTTTATAAAATGTCACCGCCAGCATTGACAAATCAATAAAGAATTACCTATTACTTTTAATGATAGTTATGCAAAAGTGATCATCAGAGTTTTAGTCAATTATTTTGATAAGGTGTGTTCGTTATATAATATGATAATTGCTCACTTATAGTTTAGCTTTTTTTGATAAGTTGTTTAGCCATATGACCTTAAACAACAGATGCAGTAAACGACGACTTTTTCTATGCAGTAAGTTTAAAGTAATAATGTTTGAGGCTTTTTGTTTAGTGCAGCGTGGGGCTCGTGGAAAATGAATCACAACCCCATTTTCAATTCGAGTTAGGGTGGGTTGCACCCAGAGGGAAGAGGACGCACCCTCCTTGTGACATCCAAATAGCTGTAATAATGGCAATTCATCGTAACACTTTTCTACTACAAAATGTATTAAAATAATCAATATTAGTTTTTACCTTAAAAGCTATATATTATAACAGCGGTATAAAGTTATTCTGTGGCAGTAATAGCTTATATAGACATACACATATATCATAGCGGTGAACCACAAAAAAAACGTATTAATTTAGCAGGGTTATTACATCTATATTTTTTCTTTAATTTAACTTTCTAGTTCATCTCTTTACAAGAACTTTTACATAATATAGACATAATATAGATAATATTCGAATTATAAACAAGTTTGAAATAACATAAAACCTGCTTCGTTTTATGTTTACCGAAACCTTTTCAAAGAAGTTATAATAGTGACGTTTAGTAATATTAACATAAAATAAATAACAATTAGGCAAGTCATGTTTTCTGCGTTTAAAAATCGTTTCTGCACGAACTATCTATATTTTAGATTTAGATACGCCAATTGTAAGTTTTACCCACACAGCCACTCATTTGGGCTATTTATTATTATAAATATGAAATACATACACAATATGTGTAATGTTGGTGTAGTGTCCTATTTGTGTAATGGGTAGTGATCCTGACTGGTGTGACAGAGGTTGGGGGTTCGATTGCCACAAACTACAAAACTTTGTCGGATCGACAATAGTGGTCCCGAGTCTGGGTGTTCGACGCGACCGAGGAATCAATTAGAATGCGAGTTCTCTTTTATTTATTTTATTTTATCTCGTTTGCTACGCTTAAACCGTATTACACCGAAATACGTAGTTGCAGATTGCAATTAAGCTTGAAGTATCACCAATTACATCTGCTAATACGTATTTCGTACTACATAGTATTTATTTGTCTCTAAATTTGGATACGAATAAAAACAATAGACAACATTTAACAATATTCAAATCATTCTTACATTGTTACGATTCTTTAATTCCTGTCACTTTTGAAATGACACTTCAAAGCGTCTTGTGATCTACATAACCGGTGAGTCGAAGCGACATTCTCTAGCCGGGACGTGCTGAAGTACTTGTATAAGACAAAAGAGTGTCATCTGATAGTGGTGGTACACCGACAGAGAGGCATCTAACTACGGCTACATGTCTACCTAGTACATTACTTCAGTTACATGGTTAGAAATATTATTTTCGTTTAAAAAATTCAATGGATAACGAGTTTTTATCTACACTTATGTAGATATTACTGTACCTAAATGGCAATGCATATGCGAATAAAGCGTTGAATGTTAACCAAGCAAGTTGCTTGAAGTCTGGGCTTTATTTAATGATGAAATTATGGTTCAAACTCAGTGATTCGAGTTAAATTTATATTTTATTAAGTAGTAACCGTTCCTCGCAATTCCACCTGCGTTTGCGTTTGCTCTCTGCTTCGCTCCTTATAGCCAAATATTTGCCAATTTACAAAGAAGGTAATTTTCGAATTCCACTGGTAGTTCCAGACATTAACGCGTTTAAACGAAAAAATAAACAAACATAAACTCTTCATCTTATATTTGATTCAAAGTCTACTTTATAGAACAAACCCTACAGTTTCTGTGCATATGAGAATTTCAATATTTTTTATTTCAAAATATAACTGTTATTTTTATCGTAATAATAGATTTTAAAAATTTTGTATAGACAAAAAAGTTAATTATCAAATATAAATTAAATGCAAATTATTATAATTTACCTACCGGCTTATATTAATTATTATTATTATAACTTATCAATAATAGTGACTTGTAAGTAATAGCGAAAGATAAGAAACATTTACCGGATTACCGTTATCATTCGTAATCATTTTTTTAGTTTTCCAAATCGTAATCATATAATAGGATTAAATGTTACTAAAAAAGCGAAACATAAAATAAGAAAACTCACACTGATTCAATGTCGCTATGTACGTCGTACTATATAAACATCCAAACAAGGGACGAAGACCACCCAGACCCGAGAACTATGATATACATCACACAATTTTTGTCCCGTGTGGCAATCGAACCCCCAACTCTCAGCAGCGCATAGTGGCAAGGACCACATTAGCGCCATACGTGCAGCCAATCTTGTTACTAGGTAACCCATAAGGATTGAGCTTTGCTTTACGATAATAAGATGGATTTAAAGTTTCTTGATACCTCAACATCTCTCTGTATGTATGTATCTATATTACACTTCTGTTTTGGGCAAATTTGTATTGTTCTTACCACACACTGTATCCCATAAAATGCTAGATTGTGACAGACAAGACATCATCTATCTATGTATGTACATGGCGAGACAGCTCCACCACATACACATTTCTTCTCGATCTTTATAGAAAGAACCCAGTTAAGGGAATTTACCCATACTACGTGACCCGTACATGGGGGGGGTCTTTAAAAATACCACGCTTGGTCACAAGGGCGGGGTGGGGGGGGGGGGCGTGTTATAAGGTTTTCGTCACGTAGTCAATAATCCCTAGTAAAATCTCATTCTGGGCGTCACGCGGCAAACGCCGTATTAATAAAGACAAACGTGAGCTAAAATATTTTTTTTAACTTCCAATTAAAATCTAGGGGTGGTCTTACCAAATACTACGTGTGGTCACCAAAAGGGGGGGTTAAAAAAAATTCAATACGAGTCACGTAGTATGGATACGTTCCTAACAAGCTCATTAAGTTCTTTTAGATAGGATCTACGAATAGGAACAGGAAACTAGCTTCACCACTAACTCAGTGTGACTGACTTCTTGTCTTCACAATTAAATAATAAATATTATTGGTTAATTGAAATAAATTATTTAGATTTGATTTAAAACTACAAATCAGAGACCAACACTTTTGCAACAGGTCAGTTAGAATGTAATAAGTTGATAAATAACTATGTAAATATTTTTGTTATTTTCTTAATTACGTAGAACAAATTACATTTAGAACATATGTTTAAAGGTTACCCTGACTTTGAATAAATCGTGTAGTCTTTTAATCTTATTACGTTAGTGGTATAATATGAATAAATATCCACTGCCTTCACCAGCTATTGATAAGCTATTATATATTTACAGAAACTACTAAAGTAAAAGAACTAAATTAAGTGTTAAGTCCTAAACCTATATCCTAACTTAAAGTTTAAATTAAAAAATAAGCTTGTTTTTTCGCTTTCATATTTTCACTACTAATCCGTTCAGCATACCATATGTATAGCAAAAGACAGTTACAGTCAGAATACCGTATCTTATCACCCAAGAAAGTGCTATTCCCTATCAATAAACAAAATAAGTTCAAAGGCCGCTTTACGAATAAGGGTATAAAAAGGTGGAATTTTTTTTGTTTCATCATGATTTTCACCCATTTATAAACATTCAATTGGTTAAAATATACAAACGAGTACATCTAATAATACTAGCTTCTGCTGCGGCTTGTCGCATCTGGTATACTTTAATACAATAAAAAAAAGTAACTAAGGTAAAAAAATAAAAAGTAGCCTATGTCAATGCTACTTTCCAATCCCACGCTTTGAAGAATTATACAAAATTTCATCAACATAGGTCCAGGGGGTTTAACGTTGAAGATAACAGACAAACTGATAGACAGAGCTACTTTCACACTTAAAATATAAGTATAGTTAAAAATAAATAATAATAAGTTCAGACATCTCACTCACGGCCGTCTGATACCACTCTAAGCAGAGCTTGTACTATTAAGTAGTACAAATCTTATTTTTAAAACCAATACGTGTTTTGAAACAAATCCGTTTCTTTTCTGATATTATTGAAAAAAACGAAACAAAGTAAACGAACAATTGGTGGTGAATACTTGTAACTTTCTTGTTTTAAAACTTGTTTTACAATTGAGGGGTGCACTAACTTAAACAAATTTTAATGGTTCTACCTACTGTGTGTATATTCTAGCTCCCGTAGGGATGATGTAACTACACTATAAGATTGCGTTCTTTTTTAAATTTACCTATGAAGTAATTATCACTCAGGTGGTTGCGAAGTATGTTGAGACAAAATCGGTAAAGACATTTTCAAAATATCAGCCTTCTTTATACTTGAGGTATTCCCATGTGTACTTACTTCGGCTAGCTACTATTAACATTTTGTAAAAGACAAATAAAAAAAAGTTACTTAAACTAATTAGAAATTTACGGTAATCTTAAATGGCGTTTAGGTAAAAAAGAATTATGTAACCATTGTGATACGTCTCAAAAGTTATAAAAGTGAGTACCGTCATAATCTATAATACTATTGTTTGTTGTATTGACGAGGCTGACACACTCACTACACACACACAGCGTTTCTAACATCCTTGGTCTATCATAATTGCAAGGGAGTCCCACTAAACATCGTCTGGTTCAATAACCTCAAGTTTCTCCTAAACAATCCCTTATAGTTTTATTCTGATGATCGTACTACTAGAAAAAGTACACAGTTTTACTACAGTTGTACTAAAGAAAGGATACAACGACTCAATTAAGCTATAACAAATAAGAAAATCCTACCACACGGACAGCCATTTTTAAACTTTTCAAACTAAAAGTAAGAATGTATATCTTTTATTAATTTTTGATAATTTTACTTTTTAACAGATGATACTAGTTTTTTCAGCCTCTTTCCTCACATTAAAGTAAGTTTTCTATCATTTGGGTACATTACAGCATTTCTAAATTAAACGTACCTACGTTATTCATTTTCTGCACCACTGTAAGCGTGCGTTTTATGAAGATCAGTTGAGTATTTAAGTAGTATATAGATATACAATAATAACGTAATTATTGAACGTGTTCTTTTATAAAGGAGACCTTAATAATAGTTGGCACAATAATATAGACCACGGCAATTGTTCAACATTGTGACGTGCCATGGCTTTTGTTGGCTTAATTCCAGTTTTTTCAAATACAGCCACTATTTGATATGTTAAACTGTTAAACTTATATTTATTTGTACGTTATGCCTGTATGTCTGTGTACGTTATTATCGTTATTCACGTTTTCTATTTACATAATCTGACCTATTTTTATACGCATGGTATTGTTAATCATTTGAACAGTGTAAGTTTCATTTAACTAAATAAAAAATACAGAAGTAAACTTTCCTAGAGCTTTGAGTATGTTTATATATTTTTCTCTTTATTACTTGTTATTGTAATACAATAATATGTTATAGAATCCACAAGTTGAGGAAGATTTTTAATGATTAAGAGCAATTTTACACTCAAAGATACATAATAAAAATACGATACTGCTCTGGTTGGTACGTTCGGCTCGCCGTCAGATGGGCAAGGAACTAACTAACCGCACATTAGCTCGGCTTTTTTACACATGATATCAGAAAATGTCTGCAGTAACGTTTTTTTTGTCTACCCGCGTTAGATGACTTAACAGTATATATTATACTATGATCTATTACACTACTACCCATTAATTCACATCACGCATTTCTATTGAAATTCGTCTCCTGGAAATGTGCCTTCATGTTTATATAATAAATCCTTAGAATCATCGGCAACAACAAAAAAATAACAAATTAGGTAAACTTCACGACATACCCACAGTACATTCGACTGTTCTTAATATTGAAATAAACCTTCCTTCAACTTCAACGATTGAACAAATGCGTCTTTGTTCAATCGTTTAACTTAAGAAAGTGTTTCAAATATATAATCATAATGTAATTGTTTAATTGTAGTTATTAGTGTTGTGTCGAGGAATGTGAATATGGGCGGATCTCGGACACGCCTCCCGTGGCTACGGGCTACGCCGTAGAACTGTATTCAAGACCCGCGGCGAACGCAGGCGAACATTACAGGAAGTCAACGGTATTTTCTTATGTCAAGGAATGTGGAATGTTGAGAATGCCAAGTTACATTCATACACTAACAAGTACAATCGATAAATAGTTGATATATTAGTTATTATATTGATAGTTCTTTATTTGTTAAGAAAAAATAAAATGAAGGATGACATCACAAAATCGCAAGTTTAAAATATAAGTTTCACTATGACCATAATTCATATGTTTGCATAAATTTTCTAGCGTAAACGTTTGTACTATTTAGAGTATTCCTTCCTCTTATTCAAGGGCAATGTTAATGGTAAAAATTCCTGATTAAAACAATTATTTTCTTTACCGTGGAAGTCCCCCCGAAAACCGATTAATACCACAGGGTGTTCCGTCTGAAGGGACCCGGGTACCGTAGTAAATACTCATAGATGATTGTGTCGAAATTCGAAATTAGCTTAAGAGTTTCGGCAGTAAGTTATCTATTAGTCAGCCAAGTATTTACGGTTCGTCATCATAAAAAGGTTCAGCTTGATAAATGTGAACTGTGTTCGTAAAATTAAATTATACGCAAACAAAATTTAAAACATTTTTATCTCATTAATTAATAGGTTTTACTTAATTAATAAGTTACTGCTTGGCAAGTGAATAAATTCAGTGCCAAGCAGTAACTTATTAAGAAATAAAGAATAGATGATCAATGACCATTTAAAGTATAAAGAAATTCGAGGACAATTAAGTAGTTCTACTAGTAAAGAATATATTATAAAAATATACGCAGCTGCTATAATACCTACTTAAAAAAGTAGATAACGAGTAAAGACTAATTTGTAAGGTAACTTAATTTAAAGTATTACCCCCTACACTTTGTGTGTGTATATGTATGTATGTACATAAGAAAACATACTGAAGACGGTCAGTTAAAACAATGTACATACTTGTTTAAGAAGGATTGCTCACTAACTTCACACCTTCGATAGACAAATGATGTTGATCTATCAGCTTCTATCATTAGCCGCACAGCACTCACGTTATCCTTAGTAGTCGCCATACACGGACGTCCTTCTCGAGAATCATCAGTAAGTTTGCTTCGACCACGTCTAAACTCACAGTTGTAAACAGTGGCACGAGATGGGGCTTCCTAATAAAATACCAATCTAAGTCTGTCGTAACATTGTTTTTAAGTAAGAACACAATAAAAGTGGTAATAAATTATTGCGCGAAGAGTGAAAACTCTAGTCAAATCCATTTCGATGCACGACAGACGCTTACATTTTTCTTGTGCTTTTCTTACTGACCCACGTATATATGATTCTTACATTAATTCTAAATAAATTTTAGATTAATTTAATATTCAGCCCTACGTTGTATGTAGATAGATAGATTATACTTTATTTTTATGGTTTTACAGAGAATATGAAGTAGGAAATCTATCATGGCGCGCAATTTCTTGCAGGCAAACTACGTAATATGTACGCATTGGTTTTCTTAGACATTTATATATTACTTATTTTAGGTCCTTAAAAATAAAAATGTTTTACCCTTTTTCATACATTACATATACTCACGAGTACATAATTTTAAAAACTTTGTAGACTTTCCGCTTTACGAATGTTACAAAAATTTACAACGACATTATACGGCATGTGTCGTTGAAGTGTACCGTTAACACAATACTCAATATATGTAATTTATGTATTTAGGAATATGTTAAAAGCTATAGAGTTTACATTTGTGGTGTTCACTGAGGGAAATGAATGTGAATTCATTATTGTATCTAGGCGCAGTCGATAAGCTTAGTGGCGTATGAATTAGTATAAAACGAATAATACTTATCAATATTGAAAGTTTGAAATTCAACATTTTTCAAATGATTTTAAAAAGGAGGTTCTGAATTTTACAGAATATTTATGTTAGTAATTTGTTATTCAATTTCAAAAATACTTTTTTAATTGTGAAGGTTGTACTCACTCTGCAAGGTTGTAAACAAGCAATTTGAGATGCAAAATTTAGAAATGCAAAAGTTTTATAAACTCTTTTGTTGTTTTAAGGAAAACTTTTAAAGGAACCTCATATATATCTTTAAAGTATTCCAAGAAATTTCTGTGTTTTGCGTTTCTTTAATAGATTATATTAAATTATTAACAATGTATGAACCACTATTACTCTCATACGCATAGTGCCTGTATACCTTTTGTTTTGTGGAAACCCCAACGGGACGCCACCTCACTGGGGTTAATGGTATGTTTGACTCGAACTTACTAAAAACTCTTACGTATCTCAGGTGTGCCCTAAGAAAGAAGTCCCTGTGTGCCCCGGCTGGTCCATGCTGAACACGGCGACCCTCCTATAGTGTGGGTAGGTTGGTCAGCCCCCCTCCCCACCCTCCCTTCATATCAGAGATTCACGCTCGGGATATGTCGCGCCCCCGTCTCGAGCCTGCTTCTGCTACAGCCTTGTCTGTCGCCCTCAGGCAAACGCTCATGCATCGGCGCCTCGAATCGCATCGACAAATGCAGTACTGGGTCTCTCCCGTTCCCTGTCGTCATTTCTTTGGCAAGCATCACTACCTCACACTCTCGGTCTGGACCATATATACGATAGATAACGGTATCCCCGCGGCAGCTCCCGCAGTCGTGGCACATGACGTTAGCCCTAGGCCTATTTGACACAGGTATGTACATCCTGAAGCATCCGCATCCAGTGAGCCCCTGCATCAGCCATGTCACCTCTCCAGCCAATCCTCCAGGACGGATCTTAGCCCTAAAGTGCTTCTATATCTGTATTTAATTAACCTACATAAGCCTTCGGTTTCAAAAAACTCATTACCAATATTTTAATATATGTGAAAATATCTGAACGTCTGTTGGACTGTTATCGATGTTAACATATATGTATGTATTTCATACGAGACTCTAAGAAGTTAAAATTTTATGACCGAAATAATTGGTTTTAAAACTATCAAACCTACATACGTGTCATATCGGCGTTGCGAATGCGTTTTAATGAAGTCTGCACTGTATTGAAACTTGGTATACGTTGTACTGGTGACAAATGATTCAAAGTACATATCTATACACATATATACACATGATTTTGCAGTAATAGATAAGTTGAGGAGAACTATCTAATACATATACACACACTAATACCAATCAAGTAACAGCCTGTTAGGTTGAATGCTGATAGATTTCGTTATCGCTTGCCGCGCCTAACTCCGATTTACAATAGTTACAAACGTTATAAAGCCCGTGCACCTAACCGATTCGTATAATTACACCGATTCTTTTATCGAAGAAAATTTGCATACAATACGAATAGAGTTCAAAAATTCTTTGAGTTTCTGTTTGACTTGCGGTTGTTAGTTATTAACGAAAGGTGAAGTTGTACAAGGTAAATAATATCATGTATTTAAGGAGTGTATTCAATTATAGCAAATGTTTAATGTAAATTATACATATAGATACCTATGGCGATATATTTAGTTTCATTGGTTAATCGTAAATTTAATACAACGCTTTTAGCTTTAAAAAATTAAATCATGTGATTTTGAAGCATACTGTGTGCAAAAAAAAAAAAAAATAGGCGTCTAATTTTCAATTGTTCCACACTGTTAGTTTTGAACCTCTGTATGCGACATATTCTATTAGAATAGTTATAACTCGAGATGTTGTGTGGAAAACCTAAAGGTAATTTAAAATTTGTTGACACTTTAGTCCAATCCAAGAAGTGGCAAAACCGATGTGCGCATACATTACAATAGGTAATGGCAAATCCGACGTCATTCCCCAACGTATTTGATATTTAGATAGATTTCGTTATAAAGTAGCATGAAATGTATGAGCGATGCTGAACAGTACTTTTGTTTACAGGTGATAATGGGCGATCGGGCTGCTGCGGAGAGAGCTTGCAAGGACCCTAATCCTATTATAGACGGAAGAAAAGCGAACGTGAATCTCGCCATTTTAGGAGCCAAGCCTAGAGGGAACTTGGCGCCAGGTTAGTGATAAGTTTCCCTTATCAATACCAACGATAAGAGTACGCTGTTTATAAGGAAATGGGGCAATGTTGTGTAAGCGCTCGTTGACCTAAAGTTCTTATAAAAATATATAGTTAACTTTTATTATGTTCTGGATGAATATTCAGTATACACAATGTCAACAAGTTTTGAATACTAAGGAATATGATTTTTTCAAACAACAAAATAATATCTGCACAGCCTGTTACTACTTTATGCAGTACGTATACGAAATATATATATGTTCTACAATGACTTATGCCTTCAAAACTGCCAGTAGCTCATAGAGTAAAAAAAAATAAAAAGCAGTAAAATATTGGTTCATGGCTTTTGCAATATTTTAATTTCTTTCATAAATATTTGCATACAAAGCGTGTAAGATTACGGGTTACAAGTTATTAAATACATATTATCTATATAATTAATTTAAAACAGCCCTATTAAAAAAATCGCATATATTTATTTAGGTAAACGTTTATTACTAGGCATAGACGCAGTAAATAAAAAATTGCGTCCACTATCCATCGCAAGGTTCAAGACACAGATTAAATGAATAGTCCATTACTTAAGTGTAACGTTTATTCCTAATTTGTATAAAAACCCTGTTACTTCCAGTGTTTGTTTATGATATATGATACGTGTATTAATTTTATTGAACCTTGCGTATTTAATTTTAAATTTAGTTTTGTTTGCCATACAAAAATACGTAAATAATAAAGATAAAATGTCTTTTTACTCACGAGAAATTGTTAAAATACATCTTCAATAGCTGTCTCGTCCCGGGAATCACTTATCAACTGCTCAGCTGTTTGTAAAAGGAGCATTTTTTGCTTATAAGTACACGTGATACCTTTTTTTCTTCGTTTTCCAACGTCTTGTCAACGGACAAAAAATGTGAGATCGCTTCGTGTGTGATACACAATGAGCTCCGTGGGGGTCAGACATACATGTGTGCTAGCGCATTAAAATTTATATTATGTAAATCTTTCCTTAGCTGTCTAAAATATACGTAAAGTACAGTGTTTGTGACCCTCAGTTTTCTACATTCGAAATGGCTGAAACTCTGCATTTAACCTCTATTTAACCACAAAAACTTTTTTTGTCAATTCGAAATACTTTATTATCGCAGAATGAAGTTAGATATTATAAGTTATTTTTAGAGAGACTGCAATTATTTTGTCCATGTAGTGGAAGTATATTTAATCACATGAGACACGTTAGAAAAGATTTTTTTTATTTATCTTTAGGGTCATTTAAAGCAAACAAAATCTAAGTGTAAACTGTATTGTGGACTCGAATGGTCTTATAGTGGTACCTACTCTTCAGTCAAACATCACTTTTTTATTCGACCATATGCATTAGAAATGCAACTATCTATTATTATACTCGAATTAAAGGCGAATGAAAGTATTGTTAGGGAAGCTGTTTACTACAGAATTCTCGAAAATCGTTTTAAAGGTTAGTAATTATTTTAATATGCTCTAGGCCAACCACGGTGGGCGCCTGTAGTCAACAGTAAGACTAGTAGATATACTAACACCAGGGTTCTGTTATGATAAAAGTTTTTGTTTTATGTCAGTAAAATTATATATATAAGTTTTATCTCAATACTGTGTTGACCCATGTAAAGGCAAATGTTTTGAAAACCTACTAAAAGTATATAAAATAAATATATAATAACGATAAAAAACCTAATGAAAAAATATTGAATTAATTACCGCTAACATATAAGTGGGTCGTATTATTTATATCGTTTCGATTAGTAGATAGTGCAGCAATCTGATAGCGAGAACTCGGTGATAACGAAGTTATACTCGGTTTATCTCTGAGTGTAGTGATGTGGATATTTAATGAAGTGCCATTGAATAACCATAGACAGGAAAAGCTTATATACTAAGTACAGTATTTATATTTATGAGCAGATGGACAACAAAATAGGGTGCTAAAAGATAAGACTCCGGAACGGCATAATTAATTGAGTAACACAAATGAAGTTTTATTAATTCTACTAATAAACTAGGAAACAATTACATATATTAAAAATATATTTAGGACGCAAGATCCCATATTTAGATTTAAAAATTTAAAATACCCAGTGCACACTAGCACAATTAGAATGAATCTAACGACGGCGACGCGACCTTTTATTCATTAAATTTGGTTCAGCTGTATATTAGGCAGCATTGGTATGAACAAACATAAATACAGGTCAAACACATGACCTTTCCTTTTGGGTAAACAAATACACATACAGAATGATTATATTATAACCTAAACTATAAATAAAAAAAACTTACCGGTTCTATACTTTAAATTAACGATGACAAAATACAAAACTTAATTTGTCTGTGCAACTGTAAAAAATTAATTTATTGTATCTGATGGTGACGTGTCAAACAAGATTGTGATTAGTACCGACAACAGAGGATGTTTAAAAGGCATCAATCCAATTTGAACTTTATGTAAAGTGGGCAAAGTACTAATTAGCCTCAAATCTGAGGGAGAAATGTGCATTGTATCTTGTGCAGTGTAATATGGGGAGCGAGCCTTCCCGCCCCCGCCGGAAGTCCCTAAACGCTCGGAAACGGAAGTGCTCGGTATACGCGGCCCGCTAATTGATTGTGCCCTACGGACATGCACCACTGTAACCCTTGTAAGGTGACACATTGTAACCTTTAAGTAATCACAGCATTTGCATGTAGATACAAGATAAGAAATGTTAAAAAGCATAACAGAGCCAAAGGAAACAGTAACAAATTAATAATATATTATACCAACACTCTCTGACTCCACCATATAGCTTTCCATCAGGCAGAGTGGAGTCGTTTTTTAGTTGGTATCTATAAAGAAGTAGGGTAGGTTCTTAATTACAGCAGTTACTGTTTTCCAGTTATGTCATAGCTTCGATATCGGACAGTAGGTACGAATCAGATAGATATATAGATATACGCTCTATTGCTCATCAAATTTAACAACAGCAGTTAGTAGAATATAATAAAATGATATAGGCACCTATTGTTACATTGAGCGGCCTTAGGCATCACAGGATGCGATATAGTCTAGACTCAAAAACAAATTCGGAGATGGGATAGGCAGGTAAGTAAAGTATATTCTTAATTACAGTAGTTATTAGATTCCAGATATGTCTTAGCTTCTGGTAATAGCTAGAGCAAGGAAACTTATATTAAGTTCCAAAATCTCCTTTTCCGAATATAATCTTATCGAAATGAACGGTCATGAAGAATTGACATATTTCAAAAAGCAAAATCCATGAAAAGAACAATAAGTTCATCGTTTTTGCCTGAAAGATGTTCCCACGTCTGAAAGTATAATATTTCTAAATAAATTTAAAGTAATTGTTAACAATTGCCATCAATATCAGAGATATAGAAAGAGAAAAATATAGATTTAAACAGATGGTACAATATCAATAGGTAAAATTCCGTACCCTCGATTTAACACCTGACAAATACGAACAAAGCCCAGACCTAAATTTTTGGCATTGTAAGTAAAACAATGCTTTGCATTAAACTATATTATGTTATACACATAATCAATAATAAATGTAATTATTAGAAAAAACATCGCATGAGGTCGATATCAATATATTACTTTTCTTATATATATGTTAATACTATTTCGAATAAAGCGACAAAAAATGTGATCTACATCTAATAGTTGTCTTGCTGTTACTTGTGGCCGTTGTTTGAATTTTTGTGACACATGAGTTATTCCTAAT
This sequence comes from Tyria jacobaeae, assembly GCA_947561695.1. Classification (NCBI taxonomy): domain Eukaryota; kingdom Metazoa; phylum Arthropoda; class Insecta; order Lepidoptera; family Erebidae; genus Tyria; species Tyria jacobaeae. The sequence continues at coordinate 17,919,149 of OX387209.1, forward strand.
GCGTTAGCTGACAAATTTTCATCAGTAAAAATAATAAAAAAAGCATTAATCTAATCGATCAACGTAGAGATCAAAAGTGGTAGTGCAAAAATTATTTAGATTTTGTTAGCTACATTTTATTTAAACTGACTGGGTATACTGAACTTAAAAAAAAAAACAAGCTATATTTAGAACGGATTATTGTTACAATTATGAATGCCTTGTTTCTATTTGGTACTGATCGATATGCATCAAAGCATTGGACTTGAAACATAATCTTTATCGGCATCGAGTGGTAGACTGTAGGTATATAGATATACAGATTCATAATTATTAACGCTGTTATTTATTTTATTGCTGATCCTTCTTCATACCGTTACCGAGATCGAGATTTCTTGTTCCGATTCGATTGTTTTTTCTTTGTATAGGATAGATTTTAATATTCTCAGGGTTGGATATGACAATTTAAAAAAAGATACATATGTACTAATAGTATTAGTAGTCAGCTGATGATGGTAGGTAGGTAGAAACATAAAATTGAGAATGGCTTTACATATAGTGTAAAGTGTATCAATATCTTATCAAACTAAAAATAAATTTAAATAAAACCTTGTACCATTTTTTTAATAACCATGACTATCTCTGAAACGTTTCACTTTTTAATTTAAATAATTTAATTTGTAGTGATATCTAGACGAGTTCATAGAAAATTGGTTTTTACTAATGATAACTGTACCATTCATGCAATTAATGTAATTATAATTTCTGTAGCGAATTCGTTCGGGCCGCGTTTAGAGCATACTGGCACAGACTCAAACGATTGCTGAATCATTATGCGCTTCGTTATGCGCTGGCATAACCAATTTACTATAACTGACGGAGCTCATGGTCAGTAAGCGACTTACGTGAATGACACGGCGTTATAAAACTTCCGCACATACGCAATCAACAATGCCTTGATAACAGCCCGTGTGACATATAATTTCATACAAAATAATCATCACGTTTGTTAGGTGACTGTAGCTTCAAATGCCTGAAGAACATTACATAGTATTCACAAACGATTTGCATGGAGGTTGATAGATTTATGCAGACTGTACAAACACTTTTACTAATTCTTAAAGAAGATTGTATCATTCTAAATTAGCACTTTTATTGCCATCTGTAGTCTAAAATGGCCGTTAGTAAAACTCGTTTCTTCACAGTTGGAACAGCTGATCGCCGAATCTTTGTTAGATGTCTGAGAAAAAATTAAAGAGAGTATGAATGGATCCGCATCCTCGGTACGGGTACGGAGGTCGCGGCATTGTTGATGTGTCGGGTAGTGCACACATTGAAAACAGTTGCGCGGGCCCCCGCGGGGTGGGGTGATACACAATGGGTGCGGGCGCGCATGACGAGACACCTGGTACACTATACCGGCTACACCATATGCCACATTCCCTGTGACGTACTGCTGTAGCGTCTACCACGCGTGGCAACCCTACCTCGATAGCTATTTGTTGCTTTATTGTTTGCTAGCGTTACGCAGAAGCTGGCTTCATCACATGCAACCCAACTTTTTATTTTTTTGTCTATATAGTTTTACTTAGCGTTGTTTTATTCCTTTGTAGTTTCTAGATTATTTGTCAATAGGCTTAAATAAATCAATGAGATGCAGATCTTATCTTTTGTACCGTTATTTGAATTTCAAATGACGACCATGACAGCCGCGAAGGTACGATTGTACAAACAAAAGTTTTTTTTTTCTTATCAGTTTCTAAAAACAACCTGAGAAATGAATTGGCTAGTAAGAACAATTGAAATCGTTGAGATCGTTGTAGTATTTGTTCGCAATGGATGTCCTAAACCGTGTAAAGTACATAATTCCATTGTTCGTTTCTCTCTGTACACATTTATTTTGAATGTAACCAGTACGTTTGTCTGATTCAAACAGCTTTGTTTTAGCACAACACTAAAAACAGTGGCTGGGAACACCGGTATACACACAAACAGGGTATGTGGCGGCAGATATTTTATCTAAAGCCACACACCCTATTTAGTCTACATTCTGTGTCTTGTAAAATTGGTTTACACACACCAACAACAGCACATTATATGCATTTGTTTATAAAGCCCTTTAATCGTTTACCTTCATACTAAAATACACTGAAACGTTTTCACAGACAGCCATCTGCCTAAACTCGTGTTACAAGTCTGTATCCTTTACTAATCTAGATTCTGTTGTGAAAGAAATGACCGTTAACTGGGCCGGTTTTGGTGGGACCGTTTTGTCCATAGCAAAAGATGAGTGCATCGCTTTTGTCGCAGTTACCTTTAAAAAGGGGCAGGGATTTACAGACAATAGGGAAGCATGCACACACCGTGCACGGTTTGGCTATAAAATATTGTTCAATGCAAAGCTTAGAAAAAAAAAAGATCTTTTTGGTGACTACAGTTTGAGAACAACACAATTTAAATAACAATGCGTTCACATAATGATTTAATGGTTGCATAGAAAATGAGTTTGTTTCAGAGATTTTGGATGATACGATAGTTTCGTTACTTTTATTACTAATAAAAACAGTTCGGATGTAGTAAGTAATGTTTGTTTTAAATTAATGTACGATAATCTTTTTTATGGAAATCGATCTAATCGAATTTGATGGAATCGTATCTGTCTTCAGCTCCCGCGCATAGTGGCGCGCGCCAATATAAATAAGCAAACTAGCGAGTTTGGTGAAACTAATATCGTTTTATACAAATGTACATACGTAGATAACGTGTGTACTAACATTGATCACATTTTTTTTTTATGCGATAGGGGGCAAACGAGCAGACGGGTCACCTGATGGTAAGTGACTACCGCCGCACATGGACACCCGCAACCCAAGAGTCACAAGTGTGTTGCCGGCCTTTTAGGTAGGAGTACGCTCTTTTCATGAAGGTTTGAAAGTCGTATCGGTTCGGAAATACGGCAGGCGACAATTTGTTCCATAGGCTGGTTGTGCGAGGCAAAAAGCTTCTGGAAAAGCGCACAGTGGTGGAGTGCCAATCGTCCAGGTGATGGGGATGGATATTTTGTCGCGTAGGACGCTGGCGGAAACATGCACCCGGTATAAATCCGAACAATTCCTCTGAACACTCCCCATGATACAAGCGATAGAGGATGCAGAGTGAAGCTACATCTCTACGTAACGCCAAGGTGTCAAGTCGATCAGAAATATCTTGGCAGTCGATGATGCGAATCGCTCTCCGTTGAATGCTGTCAAGTGGGAGAAGTTGGTACTGGGGTGCACCTGCATAGAGATGAGAACAGTATTCCATGTGCGACCGAACCTGCGCCTTATAAAGTTGCAGGCGGTAGGTCGGAGTAAAATACTGTCTCGATCGGTTTAGCACACCAAGCTTCTTCTTTCATATATATTTAAAACATTACAGAGTAGATTGTAGCTACCCATATACATATAAGCATCCTCTATACGATATGGTAAATGATAGAAGAATACAGAGGAAATTTCTGTTTAGATCGCTGTCGACCAAATGTTTGATTGCGAGTACACCAAAAACAGTAGAATAGATGGTGTGTACCCACGATGTTCTAGCTTTTTAAATATTTTGTAATAAGTGTTTTGAAAGATACATGCCAGTATTTTGATTGACGTACCTACACTTTGTGGCCATCCTTTTTTCAAACAGTCACAGTTATCGACTATTCGGCTATCGACTACTCGACTATTTTTTATAATACCTAATTTTAAAAAGAATTTTGTAATATGTTACTTAGTACATGTCTACTTAACTGCTGCGGCAAGAAATTTGTGTAGCTAGCCCAGTTTCTAAATACAGAATGGTGGTTGCAACCAGTGGGTGATTTCACCGGGCCCGGCGTCGATTATGAAAACATTGTTAAAGTTTTATTATATGGGCGTGTTGATGAAGGCCGAACGAGCCACTTGTCCAAACATACGGGGCGGCAATATGAATTATTGAGTTGAACGAGCACCGCATTAATCGATTTACACCTGTCTATAAAAAGTTTCCAATAGACATTTTCAAAGTCTAGGACCATCTTTAATCTCTAAAATCATTCCGGTGGCCATCATTTTAAATCAAGGATTTCATGTTGTTAGTTTCGTTTCCGAGTGTATTGTTAAAATGTTTACCATTCTGGTCGACGTTGCATGGGAAAACATCTTATCTTTTTAGCGATTGTGAATTTAAATGTTCTAAATTACAAAATTGTTATAACCATGGTCACTTAAATGTATTTGTTTAAAATCTTAAACAAAAACTACATAAAATTATCACTTTATTGTTTATAGTTTTAAAATTATGAGAATTGAAAATATATAATATGCTATGAGGATTATTGTAGCTAGATATTAGTTAGTAGTAGTATGTTTTCATTTTGATTTTATATTATTTACGTTAAACATAGCCCAAAACGAGTAACAAGGTTCAAACAAAGAGTTTAGCTATCGCTTAAAGTATATAATATTTAACTAGTATTTACTATTTAAGCATGGCATTGTCGTTACTTACTTATGAATTATTGGAGAAGAAGAATAGTCGTAGCACAGTAACGGTAATCGGGGCACTTATACTTAAGTGTCGTAACCAACACTAGAACAGAGCATTCGGCATGCATATCATTGATTAATGGATAGCTTGGCCCTTTGTGGTGTTCGTAATAGTGTGTAAGGGGTTGTCCCTATGTTTGGCACTGCAGTTGGATCGCGTGCGCCGGCCGCCCTTCGTTTGTGCATTACTTATGCATGTGCCGAGCTAAAGCCCCCCGCAGTGGCCTACACCCCACTGACTATTTTTATTCAGACTTTGGGATTTAGACGACGAATGCACTGATGAGTCCGCACGCGCCGCTTGCTTAAAATCAATAGTGTTATGATTGACTGAGCAAGTTTTGTGCGTCTTATTTTCAACGTACTGTTTGACATGTAGTGTAATGGTTGGCTTTTAGTAAAATACATGAGTTAACTTAAATTATTTTCTTTTGGTATTTAACCAGATATCTCCCAGTATAGACAACTATATGTGAAAAATGAAGATACTTGTATTATGTATCACATTTATTGCCGCTTAATGCTTGGTTAAAGTAAGCAGGTTCAATGACATGCCTATTACGAAAAACAAAAGCAATCTGTGTTAGAAATCGAGTTAAAAGGTTATTGTTAGCTGTAATAAATACTTATAGAAGCGTAAGAAATTAAAAAAAAAAAAATATGAAATTTCAGACACAATTATGGAATGTCATACAATGCATATACATACATATGTGTAGTACAAAAGGCTTTTGGTCTCTCGTGCTATCGGTTTTAGCCACTCCTACTATTAAAACGGGCAAATGTCATCCACATGTCAAAATCCATAAAGCTGTTTAGGCTCAGCCCGACAAAGAAACATCATCCATAAAATACATACACACAAAAAACCCTTCTTGCCCTGCCGGGTAAAAAAATTCTGCGCTATGGGATAATGACTATTTTTAATACGTTATGATTGACAACTTTAAAGAGAAGAAATATTTATCTCCTACTTCTTGAAATAATAAGGAAAGAAATATTTTTCTCTTAAAAATCAGTCACTTTTGACAAAGAACATACATTTACAATGTATTTTAATTGGATTTAGAAGCTCAACTTCAAAACTGTAGTCATAAATCGATACATGTACGGTACGTTTCTAATGGTATGAAGCGAAGCCATAATATAGCCGTGATACTATCTTGCATCATACCAATAGTGAATCTTTGCTTTATAGCTACCAGGAAAGTTGTAATTACCGACCCGCTGTCGCTTTGATGTGATTTCAACCATAAATTGGCAATAAATTTCTAGTTACATTGATGTTTATTTACAATTGGGCACGATTAATTACTACTTTTCGAGAGCCGAAGGTGAGACAACAAGCATCTATGTTAACTAATGACCTAAGAATTTGTGCGCTTTCGATAATCCTATATTCTATATTCAATACAATGTTATATTCTAATCATTTATTTACTTCAGAAGTGACTATTTCTATTAGTTCTAATCGAACACATTATGTTATAGATATTTAAAGTGCATTAGAAGTAAAAAAGATTTACATTACGGCAAGTGGCGCAACAGACAAATTAGTTTGCGACGTCGCCTCACTAATAACCTCGAAGTTGTTGAGCACGATCCAAGTAAATAACAGCGTCTTCCGTATCATGCGGATGCGTGGCATCTGGCCCAAAATCTTAGTTAATTTCATAGCATTGCAGTGTAGATTACTTATGTAGTCTAATTATGTTAACGCTGGCACGCTCAAAAATAATTAATTCCTTCTTTTATTGGAAAATCGACGAGCGTATAGCTAGCACGACGCAGTAGCATCGTATAATGACCCTACTCATACAGGAACACTTCACTGTAGTAGTTCCGTTCCCTTTGTCACCAACTGAAACTCGATCCCCGGCCACGACTTCCGAAAGAAGCCCTTCGATTCTATAATCTTACCTCGTAGATTACATACTAGCAACACTCTGACTAAACCGTTGAAATTTTATATTAACTAGACTATTTATACGTTTTCTGTTGTACTAATTTTATTAGTTCTGTTCTGATGATCCTCAAAAGACGGATTCGTGAAGCTTTCTTTCTGTCTTAATTATTATTTATGTATAACAGCTGGCGAACAGAGGTTGGTCGAACGAGGCTGAGTCCGTCCGGCGAACGACGCGGTTATTTATAAAACAGAGTTGCGTCTCGTTTTGTCTTCGGCGCGCTCTTTATTTTGTCTAAATATACGCAGTTTTGGGAACGTCGTCGCGGCCGCCTCTGCCGCGACATCAGCTCTGGCAATGAGCCAGAGCCTCATCTTTCCTCGCAAGCTTATCTTTTCTGCAGAGCTACAAGTCATACAATTTTTTTAAATTGGAATATTAGGTATATAGGTATATTTTAAATAATGAAAATGCTTTATGGGAAAATTGAGTTGGAAAGTACTGAAAGACGGATGTAACTAAAATAGTAGTCGCCAAAAACATACTCCTCCTCAAAGTGCTAAGCCAACATTAACTATAAAAATCAACGTGGTCGGCTCATGCCACGCACGTGTTTTGTCCAAAAATAAGTGTCCCGATCCCGAGGCGGGAACTGGGGAGGGATGTAATTAATCGCTCCCGGTCTCAGTACACTTTGGCAGCGATAAAATGTAATGGTGTCGGATTGACGGTTAGTATCGACATAGAGACGTCGGTCAGATCAAAGGCTCGCCAATATTCAGAACCTTGACGGTCAAGAGCTTAACACGACCAGTTTGGCCATACGAATCTAGGCCACTACACATCTAGTTCTATTCCTGAAGACGATAAACTCTCGAGACATATTTATTCCACAATGTATTAACGAAAACTATGTTATGTACCAATATTAATTCTAAAGGTTTTACGCCGTTATATCGAGAAGTTTTGGCTGCAAAAACAAATTTCATGTTAAATCTAGAAATAATAATTACATTTCGAGATGCTTGAATGGTTTGAAATTAGATATGTTTATCTATTTTGCTATAAATAAACTAAACTATAATATTTAAATAAAGCATGCAAAAGAATATGCCAAAAATACATTACGTTTTTTCATTACAGTACATACCGAAAATACTTATATATATGTATATATATGGCGTCTAATACCTAGATATATAATAATACCAGTCTTTCTGTCCCGCTCGGTCGGCTTGCGTCTAAAATCGTATTTCCGTAGAATCCCTACAAGCGACGCTGAGCACTTACTGTCGGCTTTGCAGTTCGACGACCTGAACTCCAGAAATCGTCCTGAAAAAGATACGCACACAGGAATTCAAAATAAAGCTTTATTTGTAGCACCTACACGAATTCCTGATATGTTCTTCAAGAGCGGTCCCGTGACTAATTTCATTTGGGTCCTAACTTCAAAGCCACGAAGTTGCGCTGCGTCATATTTGTTCTACATTGTTCGAAATAAATTCAAATGCTATTGTACCGTATCTGACAATCGATTACGACTAAAATCTATCTGGGTCACATACAGGCTACAAAAGACCGCGGCACTTTTAGGCCAAGGGACAATGGACATACATGGAAAGAAAAAAAGTTAATGAATCAAGATAAGCTTTGTGGTGGACAGTGGTTCGACCTCGGCCGTCAAATGGCATCACATCGATCGAACAAATGCGGTGGCACATCACGCGCACTGTATGGCACGCGATTAACCCCCTACATCGGGAATTGATCACCATAGCCTTATTAACCACTTAATGACTGTGATGAAAGATACCGTCGTTGTCCATGATACATATATTTAACTTATTTCTATAGAAACATAATTAACTTTGAAATTAGAATTTCGTTTTAAATCGTGTGATTATTATTAAGCGGTTCGTTAGATATAATTCTGTAATTGGAATCAGCAAGGTTATCAGCTGTACTCTCGCAGCAGACGAACCGCGACACCATCCGGACTGACTGCGGATGTGATCCACTGTAATCACCGGTGAAATTTCACAACACAATAGCACATGTATTTACTGACCGGCACAGGCTACGCTCTTCCAGTCATTAGTCATTAATCACAGATTATGGTCAATTGTAATTGCACATATCCCAAATGTAACATGTCATTTGGTTTTAGAATAACATGACCGGAAAAAAATAGAAAATTGTATTGTAGTAACGTATCAATAGTTCTGTTGTTGCAATGTACCTATAAATTTTCTACATGGGTGTTAATTTTTCGGTCAGTTTTGTAATTATTTCAGACAATAGACATAATTTAGTGGCAAGTGACGCATACTCCTAAAATGTCTTTGCTTAGCTGTCATAGCTCTATCGAGGTAGATGATGCCGCCATTTTCGTAATCGTGCATCAGTCCGTGCCAAACTCTGAAACCCATTTATAGCCACCGTTTGTCGTCTTCTTGTCAGGAGATATGTCCCTGGATGCCTGTGCCCGGGCGGGCGGCGAGCGACTAAAATAGACACAGCCTCGAGCGACTTAACAATGCAATAAAAAGAAATTAACATCGACGTTGCCTGCCTTAAGTTGACTCTTGTGTCATTTGGATGTAGTCCAATCTCCTCGTGATATATTTTAGTTAAGCGTCTCTCTAGCCACTTCCGTTAAGTGAAACTGAAAATAACGACATTAAGAACGTTAATGATGAAAGAGTAACTATTTTAAATATTTCAAGGAATTGAGTGTCCTCTTTTTTGTCTTGTGACACCTCATTTGATGTCGATGCTGCGGCGGCGATATTATAAATAGTTACGTGTGTTGCAGGTTTCGGCTTAGCTGCAGCGGCAGCTGCGGGCGTCCGTGCTGGATATCCAACTGTACTTCCTTCTCATTATGGGTAAGTACTCAGCCTTCTCTATCTGTGTACTATATCTGTATTATGTATCAATGTTCAGTGGTTCTACACTTCGATATTTGCCAGCACTAGCGGCGCCGCATGCCGCTCTGAATATATCTCACGAGACAAAAATCAGACGTTGACTTTTCAACTAGTTTACGCGCCTTCGGCGTGGGCCGTAGTCACTGCGTCCATACTTATTTATATTTTGCTTATAGGTGCATTCAACACTTAGGGATAAATAAGTCATGAAATATATTAACATTACTTATAATAAAATATATAAATCCATTTATTTCTATAATTGGAAAGATGGGTAATGTAAAACGTTAGGTTTCAATAAGGGAGGTCCCCGGGAGAGTATCAGCTCCTTCGAATTTTCGTAAATATGCAAACTCAGAATAGTGGTGATGAATACTTAGTAGGGATTATAGTGTAAGCGGTACAGCTGACAGTTGCTGACTTTTGTCTCGGTAGATGAGGCGAGCGGTGTCTCCGGACGGCTAGCGGCGCGGCGGCCGGCGGACCACACCTAGACTAAATTATCAAACATTTTCACATAGGTATCTATGGCAAGCGTGAGCGTGAGAGTGGATTTTTTTTCGTTTTGGGTGTGAATTAGTCGATTGGGTTTTTACTGTTTACGTTTTAAAAAGCTATACCGGAGCATGGGCGGCGCCGGTGGCAACACGAAACGCGCGGGCGCCGCCCACCGCCGTCACAATTTACGCATCGTTCTCGACACTCAATGTTTTCTTACTTTTATGTTTTATGCCGTGTTCGTGTAAGATTTTTTTGATTTGAATTGAGTTTTGTTGGTGGTGGATTTCGTTTAATACACATACTAAGTATTACCGGAGTGCTTGGTAGCGGCGCTGCCGAGGGCGCGCTGTGTGTGCGTAGGTGTGAGCGTACACTCGGCCGCACCGCTACCGAAGCCGCCGACGTCGTCGCCGCCGCCGCCGCCCTGCTGTCTAACAAAGCACATGCATCTGTAACGATGGGCTGCCCGAGCCGACTGATGGCCGGGCAGTCCTCGTGTCCTGGTTAATTACACATTGACGTGCTCACGATCGATCCTTAGCCGGAGCCACCACGCCAACACAACTGCCCATATATTATTCACAAACACTCTTGTTTTAACGATATATAATCAAGTGAAAGCTTCTAAGAATTAACGCTTTTATTCTTTTCCAATCAAATAAGATACTGTATCGGACAAACTACATAAAGTATAAGTTTTTGGTGTTAGGTCAAGTCGGTCATTAGTATAAAAATTTTAGGATATTTGTACATGATTGATTTACTGACTAATGACATTAAAATAATGGTTACAGTTTACGCTAGTGTTGACCTCAAATACAATTTAGGTATGTATATTATGACGTAGCCCACGTCTTATAGCTATCAATTATTATAGAAATAGATTGATGTTTTTCAGGTGTATCTACTATTTATTCAGCTTAGATATTATTATTGATATTACTTATTGCATGTAATTTATTGTAATTATATATACTTTCTCTAAGAAACTTTGAAAGTGGCATCTAACATACTCCTCTTAGCTGTCAGATTAGTAAGTTGTTGTGTTTGTATTTGAGTAGATGTGTCAGCTCAGCTTGTGTGAGTATACGCCAGTATTTTAATGCTGTTTGTTTCTACTGACTACTTTATTACATAGTCTTCAAAGTAAATTAAGTTCTATAGAAAAATATACAGAGGAATAGTGACGAATCTCCATTTTTAAAACTACATCCTGCCAACTGTTCCTCAAATCATTGGTTTCGTAAATTAGATAAGCCTCTTTGGATTCTTCTTGGACGATATTTACTTAATACTAAAGGAATAGGTATTTTGTGGAACACCAGAGGTTCAAAGGTGGGCGTTTGAGGCGGGCGGGGCGTCAAGGCGGGCGTGGAGCACGCATGCGTGTTGTTCTCCTAATCTCTTACCATGCTAAAGCAGATGAAACGGAACAAACAGTAATCAGCCTATCTCTATCGAATAGTATACTGATAGAAAAAGACGCATAATTGGATTGTCAAGAGGTATAGCGGTTAATCGTGTGGTGGAAGAGGGCTCTTGTGCAACGCTGACATGGCTGGAAAGTAACTCGAGATGATCTTACACAACTTGACCGCCTTCACAAGTGAATTAAGCAGAATCATCAGATTTTGTTATACACCGTTTGCATAAATCTCGTTTCAATGAATATTTTTTCACGAACTTTATTAGTATAAAAGAATTGGAGTTCCCAAATGTTTAGGCAATACAATGATTAACATGCATTTGAGATAAATTTATTTCAGTCAGATAATTCATTCTGACTGCGAAATTTTATCCTACGTTTCCACGTGACCCATGTTCAACAATTTCGTAACAGAAATGGACAGACATCTAAATCTTCATTTCCTTGACAGTTCCTGATGTAGCGATAAGTAGGTAAATACCAACTGGTCCAGATATTTCGGTCGGGACGTACCGCCTGTTTTATATTTTTATATTTATTTAAATTTTGTGGCAATGACGCACGGCGGCGGTCGCACTACGACGACATAGTTCCATACTTACATAGTTATAACCGTTTATCGATGTCTACTAACATAACAAAACTAGATGCTCGAGCCTTTTGAGGCTGCTGGGGCTAGGTATACAGTGTGGAAGTTTTCATCAGTATTAATATTCCGATGTCTACTCACTGATACTTTGAAAAACGTCAATGAGTTGTCATCGTGGGTGAATTGTTATGAATAGTCACAGTTACGGATGAGTCTGGAATTGTGATATTTTGTGTTGTGAAAGGTTATTGTAAATGAAATTGTTATATATTTACAGGTTGTCTCCTGGATATGTATACGGCACACCAAGTTACATGGGCGCGATGAGCGGGGTGGGTGCTAGCGTTGGCACGGGTGCGGGTGGACTAGTGCAACTACCGCAACTGCAGCATGCTGCCGCAGTAGCAGCAGCAAATCACCTGTATGAGTACCAGGCAGCGGCAGCACAGCAGCAATATCAGCAGCAATATGCTGCTGCAGGATTTGATCCATATGCTACGGCCGCCGGTAAAAAGTTTACACTATTATAACTATAACTTCTATTGGTATATTAGTTTCCTTTTTAGTAAATATGTTGTTTGTTTTTCAGCAGCCGCAGCAGCGGCTAGCGGAGCCGGTTACGTGTCTCCGTATTACGCCTTACCTGGCGGTGGAGTTCAGGCACCGTTGCTGCCACCACTTCCATACCCTCCGCAACTCCAAGAGGCGCGGATGCAATAGACATGGTTTTTTACTAGGGCCCGGCACATTACTGATGACTAGACAAGACTAGTTAAATTTTAGATCTGAGTTTTAACGAAAGTATGACTAATCATTAGTGCCTCTGTAAATAGAAAGTAGCATCGGTAATGAAGCCGAGTACTACCAACACTCGTAAATAGGTCTGAATATAAAGTGAACAGATATTGACACAGCTGTGACAGACACGACTTTTGTCGTATGGTAGATGAAGACGATAGCCTACCATGTCCTTAGAAAAATAAAATAAAAACACTTAAAGGAGAGAAGCCAAATATTTAGACAAAGGTCTATAATCTAGTTGAATCCGCAAACCAAAAAGTTAAAGAATGACCAAAGGCTATGAGCTTTTTACTTAGAGATAAGATCTGGGGAGTTTTACCAGTTCAATGATGATGAAACTATATAGATATTAAAATGTACATCGTACGTAAAATTATAAAAATCATCAATGCGATAGCTATGTTGAAATATTCTTGCCTCATTCATAACTTCCTAACATCACATATTTTTATACTTTATAGATTAGTTAGATATATTTTCATAGTAGATACCCTTCATATTCGAATATCTATATTATAATATATGCAAGGTAACTTAAAAATAGCTTTTGAATGACAATAAATAAATGAAAATAGTAGGTTAACATTAAATGAAGACGACCTGCGCTTTCCTTATAAAAAGCAATCTACCTACTTTTATAAGTGGGAATGATAGCAGTAGAAAAGTGTCCATTAGAAGAACCTCTATTAAAAATAAATGTGGACCTACGTATAACATAAAGTAATCTATGAAAATCTATAATAATAAAGCTTCGTTTTTTCTTTAAATCATGAATGGCATCTATACATCATCGCAGTAACTCCAAGACAGCTATTTTCAGATATGCCTACTTCCTATTACTCATTTCCGTTTTACGTAGCTTTTTAAATTATTAAAATTTTAAATAAGCACGTTCACGTTAAATCACTTGATTTGAATAATTCTTGGTAGCAATTAACTCTAGTTAAAGCTATTGCAGATGTTGACCTCTTTTAAAGCAGTAGTGTGCTTGAACTAGTATCAACATCAAAGGTAGGATTAAAAATAATTAAGTTGGTGGTAAAACCTTCCATTTGTTTACAGAATAAATAATTAAGTAAATCTGTCTTCTGAATATATGGAAAATAATTGAGTATATATATATATATATATATATACATATATATATATATACATATATACATATATATATATATGTTATTTTCTCATAAATTAAAATGATTTGGGTGTTTTAAAGTACTCTCTTCAATTATTTTTTTCCAAAATGCCATTTACAATGGTGAGTGTACTATCAAATATATATATTTGATACTATTTCGTTGAACTACCCTTACTGTTTCTACTTTGTGGGTACTGAGGTTATAGATTTTTCCCAAAGAAGCCAGGATCTACTTAAACGGTTTCTTTTTATCTGGGAAATGCTTAACTCATGCAACGCCTCATTATTGTTTGTAATATCTTATAGTTATGGTCGTACTTAAAACATATTAAAAAGTAACAAATAAAAGTTACATGAATACATCTTGTTTTGCAATGAGTACTAGAGACGTACATAACGCAAGACTTTCGTCATTTAGCTTATAAATAAAGCTACTATAATATAATAAATTCGCTTTGGTTGTAAGACGCCATAGATAATTCTTAAGTTTCCTACATGTCCATGTTGCTCAATAAGTTCTTAAATGGACTTCGTTTAGCTTAAGATTGAAGGAGAGCAATGAAGGGCCAAGTAATTATTGTAATTTAAGTAAGTAATGTACTTATTTCTCAGTGAAAATACAACAATATATTTTGTACACTACCTATACGCCCTTATAATGTTAATTACTATTATAATTTGTTCTCCAAAGCGGTATAGGGTACTTAATAGTTAGAATAATTCAATTACTAGTCCATGTAATTTTAATGTAATGAATTCTAGAAGGTCGCTGGTCATCCTATTCGTATTAATAGCTGAATCGCTGTAATCCTCAGTAGGTAAAGGTTTCGAGATGTTTGTCTGTGTGGCTTATGCGGTACGATAAAGTTGTGTATAACATTGCCATTGACAGCAGTCACACTGACATGCCGAGAAACGAAATCACCTACAAACGAAGCATGAGGTTTTGGCCGGCGACATAGTACAAGTTAGAGGCGTAGACCGAGTAGATATATCACTGATACTTAGTATGTAAGCTTAATTTTAATTGTAATATGCTGTTATTCGTAATTTATTTTGTTGATATTTGTAAATCTACATGTTGATAACTATTTATTATGTGGAAGATAAATAAAAATTGTTAAATATTTAGTGACCGAATCGAATCCCTCATCACGTCACGATTTTCGGTGCCACAGATAAAAAAACAAGATTCGGTCTAATATTTTAAAATATATACATTCATTAAACTTTTAATACGAGTCTAAGTAGAATAAAATAATAGATGCGTACCAAACGGAACATAGTACATTATGTTAGCCATACTCGTGGCCATCTTGCCTTATACATATAAATATAAAATAATGTACTTAGTTATTTATAACACAAAAAATATATACACATATCATCATATGTATAAAATATTCGGTTACGGCATTATGCTCCGAACAGTCCATAATAGTGCATTTCATTCTCAGTAATTTTAAGCACAACTACTATACATTTATATATTTATATATTCTATGTACCACATAACTATATATACACGCGAATTCATAATAAATAATAGAATACTTAATAACTGTTATAATTAATATAAAATTATACTATCGTACTTAATTTAAGATATTTTAAAATGGAAAATAAACTTTTAAGGTACATTGGTTGTTTTTTTCTACTCCCGTGCCTTACTAAATTACTGTATTATTACACTAGATTCTTTATACAAACAATTTTAACTATTTAAAGCCAACGAATCTATGTCGTCAAAGATTTGGCAGCTGTCCAGCAGACTATGCTATCTGACAAATTTACTGAACAGAAATGTATTCATAAAATTAAATTAGAAATTAGGAGTGTAAAAAGACTATTTAAAAACGGCTCATCTTTAGTATCTCCTCATGTAAGTATCAAGGAACACTTTTAGAATGGTGAAAAACGAGCGGATGACTTGTCCTACAATAAGCAAATATAATTCGTTTAAATTAAAATTCGTCATGTAATATATTTAATTTACACTATTGGCATTCTACACGCTGGTCACTTTGGAGTTTATTTCTTACTAGTTGTTGCCCGCGACTTTAATCACATGAACATATTCCTTCCGTACCTTTTTCCGGGATAAACCACAACTAATGATGATTAATATGCAAATGTTTAGTCAGGGTAAGACGTAAGAGTTATTATAACTGATATCAGGCAGGCAGGTCCACCATGGCTGTAAAAGCACTCGTTTCCATTATAACACATAAATTTTATCTACCTGAAATAACTATCCGAAATTAACGTTGTACGTGGTACTAACGCAGCAGAGACAAGAAGAAAGAAATATGTGTAAGTTTTTACCCACCTGCACAAAAAGGTGGGTTATATTTCTTTGTCACGTCTAGAACATAAACTTCATGGATTTCGACATGTGAGTTATCATTTGAATCTTCTTAATTGTATGAATTACATAGGGTATACAAATTCAATGTATTAACATCGGGTGTTATATATTTCTTGTATCATTTTACTCGTTACCATAGTGTATTTGAATATGATACAGTCTCATCACAGGCCCATTAGGAAGAAACTTATGTAAGAAAACAAAACTAGGCTTTATCAGAACTGTCGATAGCTGCTTAATGGTTATAGTTGTAGTTGTGATAATTGCATATATTCTATTATTAAACCCAATGATAATTTTCAACAGTACTGTCTTACATTTTCCCAAGCTTCTTTCAACTTGCAATGTATGTTTATTTGGGTCTTATATCTTGAACAATCAATTTGACCAGCTTACCGGTGTCCGATTGACCTGAAATTTTGCATACAACATCAGTTCCAATGACGAAGCATCTTTATGATGAGCTTGACCTGACTCTGCTTCTAAAAGCTTGTATTATAAATACTGAAAGGCACTCACGCACTTGTGACTCTTGAGCTGCGGGTGTCAATGGACGGCTGAAGTCACTTACCAGGTGAACGAGCAGGACCGTCCCTTGACCGTTCCTTGTGTCCGTCCAGGTGGACGGACACAAGGAACACACAGATTTGGGACACCTATTTGTGAATCACTCAATCTTTTTGCCCATGCGGGAACCGAAGCCAACGACCTGCAGTTAAGATTACTAACCACTAGACCAAGAGGCGAGTCAAAATTGAAAAAAATGTTTACAAACTCAAGTACTTAGTTATGCATGTGTCTGTCGGTGAACTAGGAAACCAGTATTACTTAAGCCGTTTTGACTACAACTTAACAATAGCTATAACTCAACATTACCGTATTAAATTTAAATACTAATAATAACTTCAAACTTCTCACACACACGACCGTGACTCACCATACGGCTGAATATATATTTACTTATATATTTCTAAATACTAAATGCATAGGTACGTAGGTGAATTGCATGTGGACATAAATGATCACGTTCATCCATATTATTTGTACTGGGTGGGAATCGAATTTTGTGTGCTTCGTTAGTGTTCCTTACTTGTGCGTGATTAATAAAGTAAAGAAGTTATTCCAGTCATTAGTTTTATAATTGAAATCGTAACAAATTGTGAATTCAAAAATGTCTGAAACTAAGAAGAAAAGTCAGCAGTACAGTATTGAGTATTTGAAATAAGGATTTACGCAATCGATTTACCTATATTTAATTTGAAAAAGTTTTTTCTCTTAAAGAGCTTTCTAGGCTCCAAGAGCTTTTGAATAAAATACATTCTGAAAAAAGGGATAAAGATTTATCGTATTTTCAAGGACTTGAAAAGAAATATTTAAAAAAGCCAACTATACAAAACCTTATTGCATCGTGTTCTAAACAAGGTGATGGACGACGGCAGTCAAATAGGTAACCGATACTGTCTTTGAACCAGATCAAATCATAAAAAAAATCTGTGAATAATAATACAGTGCAAAGAAGAAGAGATGAAATGGCTAAAGGAGTTTAACTATCATTATGTTATTACATAAAAGCTTCCAAGTTTGCCATTTATGAATGAACTTTAACAAAAAGAAATTAAATTGAAAGATTCATAAAAGAAGAAAAACTATGTAAAGAGTTATTATTTGCTAAAAAAATTTAAACCGATACAAAGAGAGAATCCATATTGAAAAGAAATTCCTATTTTAAATTCCTACAGTTGGTTGCAAAAAATCTTATTAAAACAGTCAACAAGATAAGCAGTTATTCATTAATTCATTAAGCTTTTTACCTCGCACAACCAGCTTATGGAACAAATTGTCGCGTGCCGTATTTCCGAAAAGATACGACCTTCAAACCTTTAAGAAAAGAGCGTACTCCTACCTAAAAGGCCGGCAACGCACTTGTGACCCTTGAGTTGCGGGTGTCCATGGGCGGCGGTAGTCACTTACCATCAGGTGACCCGTCTGCTCGTTTGCCCCCTATCGCTTAAAAAAAAGGTTTATTTATGCAACTTTGTCGTGAAAATGATGAAGACTATAATCGTTTGCAGTTGCACACAGAAGTACGATGGCTCTCGAAAAGTGTTTGTCTGAATCGCTTTTTCAATTTATTTGACTCAGTACGGGACTTCTTTGAAAACGATGAGGATGAACCGGAAACTTGATTACTTCCAAAAATGACATCATCTATTTGACAGACCTTTTTAAAATAATTTCGTTAATTGACAATTGCAGTGATCTGCAATTGCTGCTCTTGTGGGAAACCTTCTAACGAAATCTAGCAAGAGGTGAATACAACCACTTTCTGACATTTCAAGATTTACTTCCTAACTGGACACTCTCCACGCTAATTTTATAGATCAATTCCAGGATATTTTAAATATAAATATACTAAGCTGGGTTTTAAAAGCTTTCGCAAATGCAGATATAGCAGAATATAAAATTTAGAAGAAGAACTCGTAAAAATACTACTAATGAAGAATTAAAAGTAAAATTCAGAAATGGATAGCAAAAGTTCTGACTTCAAAAGGTAACGTAAAAGACCTGGGGTAATTAGTACAGTAATTTTGAATTGAGCTTCCTTCATCATTTTCGGCAGAGCAGACTTCAGATCACTGAGCATAATGATTTGAGACTGCTGTTAACTAAATTAAAACTTGAGAAAAACAAATTGTTAAAACTCCACTAGCCTCAACCACCTCATTGATATTTATGTTTGTTATTGTTTCTTTTATTATGTATTATATTACTAATTTTGATTAATCGTCATGTCTTTACCTTTGTGTAGTGCCCCAGTGCGGGATGTTCTAGCTTTGGGTACTGTCTGGGATTTATTGGTTATCATTTTGCTCTAACACCTTGTGTTTTTTTCTGGTAGAGAGAGTTTTTTTGGTTATTTATAGATAGACAAACATATAAAATTAGTATAATTAATTGTTATGTAAAATTTTGGTATTGGACTTTGGATTTTTATACTTGTTGTGGGGGCGTAGTTCCATTAAAGAATGGGAGCCTATGGCTCTATAGTTTGGGGTACGGATTCTGAAACGGTCATAAGCTGAAATTGTAAAATATCCGACCCAGAGAATAATATTCCTTAAAATAGATTTCCAAATAAGAGATTAAGTTAAGAGAAAAAGAATTTAGTAAATTATTTATCAAATACTGTATAATTTTTCCTCTCGCAATTTTTTTTGATGTTTGCTATAGAGGAAAAGCAACAGATAGCAATGGCAACACTCTTAATGACATATACAACAAAAACATTAACATTAGGGTCTGTTTTAGGCTATGGTTTTAGGTTAATAAAAAATAGTTTAGTTTTTCGGTTCATAAAGGGTTAATTTAGTTAATAGAAAAATCGTACTAAATTTGTGTCTAAAATGTCTGGACACGGCCAACAGTTTCCTGGAAACTTTCAGGCTAACGCTGCTGGCATGAGAGCCGGGTTCGGCGGTGGCCCCTTGGCTGCCCAAATGCAAACGATGCCCAATCAGTTAACAGGTCATACAGGTTTTGCTTAAGTAATGTTAATTATTTCTATAGAAAAGGAAACAAAAACATGAACTTAATCAACAGAAATAATATAATTATTTGTATGACAAATTATCTTATTCTAATAATGATCATATTTCTTGATATCTTTATGTTTATTGTATTTGTTATTAATATATACTACATGTAACATTGTAGAAAAATGACATGAACTTATAAAAATGGCCAACAAAATACAGTTTTATTTTTAATGCCAAAAGTTTATTATTGCTGTCATTCATAATTACAAAAAAATATATATATACCAATCTTCAGCACATTGGATTATGTTTAAAAATTACAAGTTAAAAAACTTGTTCAAACGATACATCTTATCACTTCCCTACATGTGACTTAGGATGTGTATACTAGTGTAGGGAAACAGTGTGTACCAAAGAGATATAACTACTATGGGAGAGTGTTACTCTGCCTAATTGTATTCAAGTGCAATTTTTAAGTTTTATGATCTCGATGGAAAGTGAAACATAATATTGGAGTGTAGTACCTCAATGCACTAATACTTACATATCTGCTCTAAATAAAATATTTGTTCATGTTCCAGGAAAACACAAATATGAAAAAATTGTTAAAAAGTATTTAACTGAATACCTGTTGCTTTGCCACTTTAATTTCAATGTTATAGAATCAATGGAATATGCATTATAATATTAATTACTTGGACATTCTGACAAGTTATTTTTCTTACTCTTTCTTCACACAACATAACATGCTGTGATTGTTGTTTCTCTTGAGTTGAGGAACAGATATACCCTCAAAATGTTTGTTATACATGGCAAATTTATTGTTTACTTGTTATTTCAATATAATATAGTTTTTTCATTATTTGGTAACATTTATCCAAAAGCGATACAATATATACCAAAATAAATACATAAAATTAAAAGTTATAGCGAAGTTATAGTGTTAAGAAGGTAGGAACAGGAATTAATAAAATTCACCTTAAAGTGTCAATTGAAATTGTTAAAATATTTAGAATCATTAATTAATTACATTTACCTCCTAAATCAGTTAACTGAGCATGTGCCAAGACATGTTTGCTTATGTAGACTACACATATATTTTAAAATTTTCTTATTTGGTTAAATACAGATTTCACTATTTAAAAAAAATAACTTATGTACTGATGATACTCTACATTCTATGTAATCATTTTGTTTTGATTTAATTTCAAATGTAACCAAGTTATTGATATACTTAAAATACATACATGCAAATATACATATGCTTATACATGCATACTTACATAAGCTCACACCTTTCTCCCATCAGGGTAGGCACAGAAAACAGCGTGCCTCTTGCTTCTACTCTTACATACATCACCAGCTTCGTCTACTGTCTACTGTCATTAGACCTGACATTGTCTGACCCATATTTTCTTCAGAACATAACCAATTTAATTGTGGTACTACTATACTTTTGTTAACTTGAAATCTGATAAAAGTAAAGTTGGAATACTGATTGCAGATGAAAATAGAAGACATTTTTTTTACACTGTGTAGATGACAGTAATAAATAAATCTTCTTGTATAAGTATGTATATTATATTAGTATATTTCAGTTTTATTTACTTTGTGTCCATTACAGGCGTGATGGGTGGACCGATGGCTAATGCTAGTGGTATGGTTGGCATGGGTAATCAAATGGTACCACCATATGGAGCAACCATGCAAAACCAGATGGGAAACATGGGAATGGGACAACAGGTAATTTAGTATTTTTAATTTTCAAATGTTATTATTTTTGTATAATGTGTATCTGCTGTATTTAATACTGTTTAATTACAAATCAAGCTTTGTTTTATTTGTTTTAGGTAATTGGTCCGTATTTTGGGTATTTTGTACCATGTTTTCAAATCTTTCTTTAATAGTTAACATGTGAATTGATAGATTTTATATAAAGTCTTGCTAATTTCAGGGTATGGGAGTAGTTGGTGCAGGTCCTGGAGCTGGTATTGGTCCTCAAAATGTGCAGCAAACAGGTGGGTACAAAAAAAAAATATTCTATATATATATATGTATATATACATATATATATATATTTTATTCCAATCTGAAAGAAGTTGTCTTGAATGTAATGAAATAAAGATGAAATTGTAGAATACATATAGGGTAGGCAGGCATATTAAACACCCACATTTTGTTACTACAAATTTGGTCTCACAAATGTGAATTGTAGAATGTTATATTTTAATAAAAGACAAACTAATTTTAACTAAACTAAATGCCACTACAAGGTATCATAAAATGTCATGATGTATTCTAATAAAGTAAGTAAACAAATAACCAAATTTAAAATATACATACATACTAAAGTTATGGAAAGTTTTTGTGTAATTTTGTTTTCACCTCATTTCACCTCACCGGAGCTGGCGGTGAATTGGTATGTCGGACCCGAACCAATTAAAACCACACGGTGTTCCGTCATAAGTGGGTCTATTGCAAGGGAACTGGGTATACCCAAGAAGGGATGCTTCCAAGAACCCCTGCAGACCTTGGCCGTCACTTTTCCAAGACGGCACACCAATGAATATGGTGGGTCCTAGCCCCCCTCTAGTTTAAAATAAATCACGAAATTAAAACTTTATTAAAAGTATGATCTATCAAAATATTCATTGTATTATCCTTGCATGTAACTTTAAATAAAATTTCTGTCTTGTAAATTTCAGGAGGCATGCAAGCGGGTGGTGCAGTGGTGTCAGCGGGCGCCGCTCCGCCCCCCCCTCAGCCGCCAGCATCGCAACCACCACAGAACAAAGAATTTAATACTGCCTCACTCTGCAAGTATGTATTACTAATTTTTGTGTAAGAATTGTTTATCGCCATTCCTCTGACCTCCCTATTAAACTCTTGCTAGCTGCCAGCAGAAGAAATATAGATTGTGTTGTTAAACTGCAGGCGTTTCTACTTTGAATGAATACCTACTCTGCTCTACTTCGTAGTTTTTTTTTTATCTAATTCTCATAGTTAATACATATGGAAATTAGATAAACAAGAAAAGGTATTAAGTAAATATAGATTTGTACAAGTTGTCTCGAAACTCAACGTCAAGCAGGTACGGAGCGATAGTCTAGGTTGTAAGTCTGGCAAAAATAAAAAGAAAGTTCCATGTTACTTGGTTAAGTGGAATATTTTTGAACATGTCGATAATCACTTTGTAAAGATGAACCCCAACGAGATAGCTAGGAAAGGATCTACAACACCAGTCGCAGGTCCCACCAAACCGCTGCCACTACCCATCAACCTATATTGCTCTAGCTAGCTCTAGTGGCTACACAACGGGCCGAAATCCTTGCAGTCGCGAAGACCCTCCTGGAAACTTGTAAACGCCCTAAGTGGCTTCTGTGCTTCTGGAAGGAGCTAGACTGGCTCAACTAGTCAGCCTCCTGAACGCATAATAGACCGTCCATGAGTCTAAATGTGGAAACAGACTCCTTTACTATCACCATTTCAAATTCGGCAAATGGTTTTGTAATAAAATCAAGTAGTTGTCGCCCTATCACATCACACTTTATAACATCTGCCTGACTCCTTTACATTGTAGAAAAGTTTGAAAACAATATATACGAAAAAAGCAAAAAAAAAAATGTTTTATGGAACGATAAAAATGTTTTATGAAACGATAAGTAGCAAATGTTTTAAATATTGTATTTTTTTAAATTAAGTGTCAAAAAATTCATAAAACGTTTTTAACCATGACTAATACAAATTTTTTTTTTGTACAACAATATTATGTTTTTGATTTGTGACTGCAATCAATAGTATAGTTATTTAGGATTACATAATAAAAATTGTGATCACAGTTACCTAAATATGTGAACCTGGGTGTTGATTTTCAACATTTTCTAAAATATTAGTTTTGCCAGAACTGGTACAACCTAGCATATCGACCGTACCCGTGTATATGTCGTGGCCAGAACATAGAATTGAACACTCGATAATATGGCCAACCATTTCTGAAATGGTCAGCTAAATATCACCATATCGTATATAATATAAAACGTCAACATTAAAGATATATCAGTTCACATTTGGCCATATCATTAATTTAGGATCTCCGTCATATTTACTGTTTAATACAAATTTTCAATGTCTAAATTGAATCTATAAGATACCGTAACGATATTTAAACACAATTCGTTATTAGCCCATTATTATTTGCTTTCAAAACAAAGTAATTGTCAGCCGCCATGATGCATCACAAAAACAAAACACAAGGGCCTCTAACAGTGTATAATGGAACTATTTCATGATAATGATCACTAAAGTTTGACCATATGATGAAATGCGTTTAGTTGTCTGGTTTTACCATATCATGGTGTGATCGACATTTTCATGATATGGTTGGTCACATCAAGAAATTATCATCACCACGATATATAATATATACATACTTGACTCACTCCTTTTACACTTTGGCAGGTAGAGACAATAACCCGCTATTTGTCTATGGGGGTGAGGTTTCTTGCAAGCTTTCTCTACTGTCATTAAACCCATAGAGTATAGTAATATAGATGGAATAGAGAATTTTTGATACCTATATTCAAGTGTC
Source organism: Tyria jacobaeae (assembly GCA_947561695.1). NCBI lineage: Eukaryota > Metazoa > Arthropoda > Insecta > Lepidoptera > Erebidae > Tyria > Tyria jacobaeae. The sequence goes on from OX387209.1 coordinate 17,943,474, forward strand.
GCTACCTGTTATCATATTCGCTGAACTAACCCCAATAGCTATACATACCCTACAATACAACAACAACCTACCTATAGGTATAGCTATAGGGTTTGAAATTATAGTAGTAGGTATGTAAGTAATTTAGCATGCATGTAGTATAAAATACAGTTTTGCAAACATTTTGTATTTGTTCGTGCAGTGCAGTATTTAGCGCTTGATTTTTGATGAGAAATAAATAAGTAAAATAAAATTTCAAATAGATAAATACGCTGAATGTTTGCAAAGCCGAAAATTTTATAATACAAACAAAATAATATTATAATGTAAATATTGAAGTGATTTATTTACTTTGTTATGTCTTTGCTTATTGTAATAAACTATAACGCAAAAGAGCTGAAACTAGAAGCGTATTTTTCGTAAAACAGCACCAAACTGAATGAAGTTCTCAGATAAAAAAAAACTGAACAGGAAGACAGAAGGAGGACTATAGTCAACTCATTTTAACCACACTTTCTGAAGTTTTATCAAAAGCGAGAAACGACAATAATCATACAAAATAGAAAAAAAAACTACAAACACGCGTATACGCCGAAAGAATTAACCATTTTGAATTACTACCGTATTACTGCCAGACCTAAAAAAACTGTTTAAAAAAAAAAAATAATATTGTCGAAATCAGTCAAAAATTATGAAATGAATGTGTTACATATCGACGGCGTCAGTGCAGGACCTTGTAAATGCATAAAATATTTTTTAACGATAGACAGAAGAAAAACTGCTTTAAAAGCCATTCAAGCAATATAGTACTGCTTTTTTTACGCTTTTGTTTTATAAATTTTATAGAGATGATATAAATGAGGATTTTAGTTGCAAAATCAAATTATAGAAATTAATAATTCATTTACAAGGAAATTCACTAACTGAATAAAAAAAGTTAAGTAGATAAGTTAATATATTATTCGTAGAAATAAAACCAGATTTTAAGTATAGTAACTTAATTAGTAGTTTGTTGTTTAAGTTAAGTTGACCACATTTTTTGGTATTATTAGGTTCATTTATTAATTACGTTGCGGTAGAGACTCGTAATATGGCCAACAGTCCCCAGGGATTATATTTTTGATCTCTCGTAAATCTATAAACTTCCTCTCAGTAATTAATAAAGGATTAAAATTTAATTTTGGGAATATAATCTGGTTTTTAAGCTGTACAACCATCGGGGTATATTATGATAAGAGGAATATCACATTTTTCCAGAAAATTGGTTTCCGAGTATTGAACCAAGAAAGCAGCTAAAGCTGATGCTGAGCTATCCCTAACAATTTCATCGAACCAGTTACATGTTAACTTTTTTTTTTACTGACCAGCTATGCTTACTAGCTTGTTAAATGTTTTGTCATTAGATGGCGCGCTTCTTCAGGTAATAATTATTGCAAAAAAAATGTTTTCACCAAAAACTGTAGTTACAAGGTCCTGCACTGACGCCGACGATGTATTTATAGAGTGAATTTTTTGACGATTTATAAAGCAGGTCTTTTTGAAATAAAAACTAAGCGGATCTTGTACGAGATGGCGGTAATATCTCAGCGGGAAATTTGACACCAACATCAAGTATGACAGTGTCACCACTATGATTAAACCTTTCATACATACCCGCTGGCTAGCGTTACATAAGCCTTCAATACTGACTTTAGATGTTAAATTGTTTTAGATTTGGCCAGGAAACTGTTCAAGATATTGTAAGCAGGACACAAGACGTTTTCCAAACATTAAAAGCTATACAAGTAAGTTACAAGAGAGTTTATATTACACACAATACAATTAAGTAAGTGTCCTTGAACATTTGATTTAAAACAAAGAAATGTATTTGTTTTTGATGCAAGCTCGTCAGTGATTTTCCATTTTACATTAGAACTCCTATATAATATTATTATTATTAACAAATAAAAATGTTGTTTTTGCCTGGTTTACACCATTCTGCTAAAAAAAAAACTCAGTTTTTACAACTCCCAAGTAAGTAGAATTAAAGTAGCGTTTGCTTTTCTTCGTCTGTTTGTAATTTACTTATAGTATTTACATATTTCTTGTTACTTCTAGCCTCCAAACGGTACACAGCATGGTGAAAATGCTAGTAATGATAAGAAAGCCAAGATGCAGGAACAACTTCGTACAATCAGATTGCTGTTCAAAAGACTGAGGCTGATCTACGAAAAATGTAACGAAACATGTCAGGTACAACGATTTCTATTTATGTTAAAGACAACCCCTGCCCTAGGAATTATACTATATACTTATTGGAACAGGCAACTAAGTTCACGACTGACTTAAGTCTGGCCGACTTCCTCTCTGGACAATTCAAAAATACTCATGATTGAAATTGTGTGAAAGAGTGATGAAAGAAAAGAAAGATGAATAAAAAAATGATTTGTAGTGTGCAATTTGAAGTGTAGCAACTGTAGTATTTGGGGTATATCATGTTTGAACTGACCATATACTATAGTCAGTATTTCAGCCGCGTTCATAACCTCCCCGCTTTGCCTTTTTACCACATCACCATACATACATACGCTCACGCTTGTGTTTCCTAAGGGGTAGGCAGAGGTGTATAAAACACCATTATTTTGCCAGTTATAATTTGGTCCCACTAACGTAAAAGGAGGCAAGCCTATTGCCGTCATTGGACACTTTCTAACACCATACATACTGTCTCATAGATAACAGTCGTCGCCTTTTACGCCTTTAATGGGGTGGCTCTATCATAATAGTAAATTCTTATTTTTGTAGGGAATGGAATATACTCACATGGAGAGCCTCATTCCGTTGAAAGATGAAGCGGAAAATAAGGCTTTGGACGAGAGACGGAACACTGAATCTTACAGATTAGCCTTGGAAGAAAACAGAGAGCTCACAGACCAGGTGTGTATTAAATTATTCGTGTTTATATTTACTACATACTTGCCCATAGTAAAACTATGATGGAAATTCAAAATTTATATATGCTAATATAATAACGCTAGCTTTTACAGTGGTAGAGCCATGCTTAGGTACGAATAGGCCGGCTCAACCGGTGCGATACCACGGTCTTACAGAAAACCGGTTGTGAAGCAAAGCTTTGCATTTTCCTTAAATTAGTGATGTTCCCGGAGGCCCAACTCCCTTTCTCCTCTTTCCTCTTCGCTCATCACACCTCTACTGTTTCCCATCTCCTCATCCCCTCTCTTATTTCCTCTCCCCGTATCCCCATCCCTCATCACCCTCAATGGCGAGCAGCGCAGTTACGGCTCTTGAGTTGCAGATGTCCATGGACGGCGGTTGTTACTTTGCAGCAGATGACCCGTCTGTTCCCCTATAATGTAATAAAAAAAATGATATAAAAAAAATATTTTTTAGATAGCTCGTTTATTGAGATAGGCTATAGGCTATAAAACATCTTACTGCGACTCTTAGGAGCTGAGTAGTGAGCATAAACGGCTAGTTAAAAATATACATATAAACCCCCTACTATATTAATGACTTCTACTAATTTTTGCTGACGTTATCTAGAAATGTTATACTCTATGTCACTCCCACTGTAAGACAATGCAAATGACACCTCACACGTCTAAATTTAGTTTAGGCTCTGTGTCATAGAAACATCATACATACATAAATATACAGTCGTGGTCAACTAATTAGGGACACTCTCTAGTTAATCCAAATTGTGAATTTATTTTTTATTTTCCAACGAGTCTAAACAATATTCCACATCTTTTACATGTAAGTATAATTAGTCATTTATGTGCCTAATTATACAAACAATAACAACTTCTTAAACATTAAACCTCTTTACAGTATAGCTGATAGATGATCACAGTGCTATTTGTTCAAAGAATGCTGGCTGGCCATTTAATTAGGGACACTGAGATATTGCGTTCTAGTTTCAAAATCTGAATCTCAATTATTATTTTCTTTCTTCTCCTATTCTTTGTGGTAGTTTTGGCGGCAATCTAGATTTGTAATTTCAAGTTTTGAGAGTTATTTTGAAGAACAATGGGCAAAAATAAAAGTTGCGATGCAACACTACGAAAAATTATCATGAAGTTTGTCGAGCGTGGTTGGTCATACCGAAGGATAGCAGGATATTTAAATTGTTCAAAAACTATGGTATGCAATGCAGTGCAACATTTCAGGCTCAATAACACAACTTTAAATGTGCCCAGAGAAAAAAGATCGAGAAAAACAACTCCGCAAGAAGATAGAATGATAACCAGGTTAGCTAAGAAATATCCGTTTCTAGGCTCTATTTTAATTAAACATGAAGTGTTTGGGGCAGACGAAAGAGTCAGTGTATCAGCGAGGACAGTTCGACGACGTCTGGTAGAAGCAGGGTTGTTCGGAAGAGTGGCTCGCAAAGTACCGTTGTTAAAGAAAGAGCATAGAAATGCACGTTTGGCGTTTGCACGTAAATATGGACATTGGACCTACGACCAATGGCAACATGTATTATTCTCTGACGAGACCAAGGTTAATTTGATTTCTTCAGATGGAAGGCAATACGTACGGCGTCCTGTAAAAGCGGAAATGAATCCAAGATTCACAAAAAAGCAGGTGAAACATGGCGGAGGAAACATTAAAATGTGGGGATCATTTTCTGGACGTGGAGTGGGACCTGTGAGGAAAGTTCAGGGTAACTTAGACCAACATCAATACAAGGCAATATTAGAAGAAACTATGCTTCCCTATGCTGAGGAACATCTTCCTATTATATGGACTTTTCAGCATGATAACGACCCAAAACATACAGCCCGTTCAGTCAAGTCGTTTCTTAACAGACAGTCGGTATCAGTGCTAGATTGGCCAGCAAATAGCCCCGACCTCAACCCAATCGAGCACCTTTGGCACGAAATTAAGAAAAAAGTTGCCATTTATCGTACCACAACTTTAGATGAACTTAATGAAGCTTTTTGTGAGGCATGGGCAAACATTCCTGTTGAAATATGTCAGAAACTGATAATGTCTATGCCACATCGGTGTCAAGCGGTAATTACTAACAAAGGTTTTGCTACTGGGTACTGATTTTACCCGTAATAAAATGAAGTTGTTAAAGAAATTAAAATACTGCAGATTATTAGTTCTGTTTAACTCTATTTTTCATTTTACTTTACTGTTCTTAATTAAATGTCCAGCTACAGAATTGTACCTTAAATTGAATACATGGTTAACCTTTGATATTAAACACTTTTTTATATTTATTTAATCTTTTATTTACAGCCATTTATAGTATAATAATCGGATCAAATTATGCAAATAATAGTTACTGAGAAATCAACAGGGTTTTATATTTATATGTACATAGCCGGTTATTGCTGTCCACTATCTTGAATGTCCTTAATTAGTTGACCACGACTGTATATATATATATATTTATGTATGTATAAACTAAATTTTAATTTTCGATTGTATGTATGAAAATAAATAAATAAACATATATATTTATTTATTTATTTATTTTCATACATACAATCGAAAAATATAGCCCTCCTCGCGTAGTCGCGTAAAAGATTTTGTACTGATTGATTATGAGTATGCATCTAATTTTATGAAAAGAAAATCTCCTTAAAAAATGTTCAAGTAAAAATTAAAACTTCTAAACACAAGGAAGTTGATTAATTGATCAAAACAGAGTTAGCTAATATGGTAAAGGTGGTCTGTAGTGTGCAGTAAGTGAGGGTTCTCGTTTCTTATTGTCTTCTAGTACAAGACAACTAAAGTGTAATCACTCCTTATGTTTCAGGTGGTGTTAAAAAACAAGCAACTGAAGGAAGTAATAACAAATCTCAGGACTATTATTTGGGAAATAAATGTTATGTTGACCATGAGGAGATCTTAAATTATGTTTACCTTTTATATCTAGTAATATTTAGAATGATAGATTGTATGTACACATGCCCCTATTTTGGCAAGCCTATTGACGTCAACTAGGCAGTTGTCGGGCCATCCTTTTCCAATACAAAAATTATGTCTGTATATAGTAGGTAGTAAGTTTATTTAGAATATAGTTAATTTGAATTAAGTTATTTTGTAAGCAAAAAGATGATGAATTAAGAGTTATTATATAAAACAATAAAAGATAAAACACGATAGATATTTTTTTTTTAAAGTCTAAGTGATAAAAAATATTATACTTTGTAGTATCTATGACAACACAAGTAGTAGAAAAGTGTTATATTCAATCACGATCATTCCTGGATATGCATAACGTGGAAATAAAGTAAAAAAGTTATATATTTGAGCAGTTAAATATTACAAGTCCCATTATAATAAGTCAAATCAGCATATCTTTTGTCAACGTTAAAACAGGTTATGTACATTTTTGTATGAAATACGAAATCGTGACGTCACGCTTGCGTATAGTCAAATCATGCCCTTTTAAATCAATGATTATCAAAATTATTAACTACTATCGTAGACGAGTGGCGTAAAGACGCCCGACGAGCCACGGTGGCTCGTTGGTCGTTTTGGCTGGAGGCTCCACGTGCTTGCTCTGCCGCCGTGGAGGCGCTCCAGGCGTTCATCATCGAGTGGGCTGGGAGGCAGCTCGAGAACCTTTCCTTCCGACTGATGCAGATGCTTTCCGGGCATAGTTGCTTATGCAAGTACCTGCACTCGGTTGCCAAGAGGCAATTGAGTCCCGCCTGCCACCACTGTGTACCGCGACAGCAGTGAGGACTCTTCCCAGTATAGTTTTAATTTTTAACACAAGTTTGGATCGGCTCTCGATGACGATCATCTGTCGGGATCTCAATCCGCGTGATTACATCGAGAGCGTCACTAAGGCGGCCTCGCGGAAGCTCGGTGTATTGAACAAGGTGAGACGGTTCTTCTCGCCCGAGCATCTGTGTCTTTTATATAAGACCCAGGTTCGTTCCTGCGTGGAGTACTGCTCTCATCTTTGGGATAGCTATGCGCAGTATCTGCTTGACGCTCTCGATCGGTTGCAGCGACGCGCAGTCCGTATTATAGACTGTCCTGAGGTCACCCAGTCTCTTAAGCCCCTGCAGTTGCGAAGAGATGTCGCCTCTATGGCAGTTCTCTATCGCCTACATCACGGGGAGTGTTCTGACGAGCTCTTCCAATTGGTCCCACCTTCTCCCTTCCTCTACAGGACTACACGTGCTGGCCTGAGGAGTCACCGTTTGCGAGTCGAAGATATGCGATCCCGAACGAAACGGTTTGGCTCTTCTTTCCTGTGCCGATCAGTGAAAACCTGGAATTCCCTACCAGCGCACGTGTTTCCTTCCCAATTTGATCCCGGGTCTTTTAAGCGGGGCGTGAAAAAGCATCTTACCAGGCCGCCATAGTGTGGGTCACCATGCTGCATTGACTAGACATGCAATGAGGATGGTGACCACCACTCTTGGACTCCACTTATTGCTTACCATCAGGCAAAGTGGAGTCATTATGGTAGGCTTACGATTAAAAAAAAAAAAAAAAAGAAACGTCCCGGAAATATTAACGTGGCCTGTAAATAACGTGAGATCTAGTTAACACCATTTATCCAGACTTAAGCGGCGATTTCAACCTTTTATATTATTACATATATGAAGACGCACCATGGATCTTAACAAAGTGCAGGCAATAATATCAGTTTTGGCAACAACAAAAATGACAGTTTTTGATTCAAGAATTGACTAGAATGAGTATTTTACCACATGCAATTTTAAAAATGTCACTATGCGTTTAAACTGAAAAATAAAAATAGATAAAACTAATTACAAAACCTTTTAAATATAAACTATAAATTTTATGCTTACCTTGGAATAATGTTTTATTTATTTATTTTAAAGTGTCAGAAATAAAAAGAGGTACGTGCTAAGACATGTTTTATGTTAAGAATTTATAATATAATTTATTTTATTTGATCAATTACTATTTTTAACGCTGCGTATCAGTATAAAAATGTACCCTGTGACCGGTCGTTCCTAAGTGAAGTTGCATGCCAATAGCGAAGCAGTACGGCGGCTTCATAGTTCCCTTATTTGAAACGACTGCACTATATTAAACTATAGTATAGGGTATAGGTAAGTCTCATAGAGGGGGGAAAGCTGAAAAAGTGTATAACTACAAACAATAACTAATAGTAAAAGTCAAGTATACCACCTCAACAATTTACGTAGTCCATAATTATTTTGTAGATATAATCTAAAATTATTGCTGTGAAAGTGTATTTAATTTTCTTTTTTATTAACATAATAGAGTGAGTTTTGTTTCCATGTTTATTTCTCGATCCTCCTCTAATAACTTTTGGCACTTTCTTTGACATTTACTGATGCTATTGTGGCGCCACCCTAATTTGACCCATTTTGCCGGACACTTCACACAAAGTGACATTTCTCGTTACGTTTACACTCCATATATTAAATGAAACGCTATATAAATAGTTCTTGTTAGCAGAACCTAATTATTTGAGCGTATAGAAATTTGGGATTCGTTCCAAGACAGTCGCGTTGCTTCACCAACAATGCATGAGTAAGGAGTCATCTTGAACATAATATATGGGATATATCCCTATGAAACAAAGTATAAAATAATGTTGGGGAGAGTCTAAAATTACTTTACGAGACATTTGTATATAAAATTACGGGTGTAATATTTTACCCCTAAATGTACCCAACATTACTTGTGCTCGTTATGGTAGGGTATTATAAGTTGAGAGTGCGACGGGAGTTTTCACTCGCTATGTATGTATGTTTGCCTCAGGTTTCCGCCATAGTCCAACGCGAAAAAGGTGGCACTCCACCACTGTGCGCTTCTCCAGTAGTTTCTTGCCTCGCACAACCAGCCTGTTTAACGAATTGTCTCCTGTCGTATTTCTGGACAGATACGACCTTCAAGAAGAGAGCGTACTCCCACCGTAAAAGGCAGACAACGCGATTATAACACTTGTCTGTTCGTTTGCCCCCTATTCCATAAAAATAAAGAGAAGTCATATTAAACCTTTTTTAAACGACTTCAAACGGAATAACGTTCTACATTACACACTAACGAGAAATGACACGTTAAATTGTAAAGGGTGCAGTTTACGATTTTATAATATCGCGAGATTGTTTATAAACTAACTGGGTTTTCAATCTTCAGTAACATCTAAGGGATAAATAAATATTGCACAATAGATATAATAAATAACTTTACTTCTATAACTTTTTAGAAAATCTGGATACAAAGAAGCGAACTGCTAGGAATATGTTAAGTTAATAAATAACATAGAAATAAATAAAGCTACTGGCAAGCTTTCCGAACAGTGAGTATTAAAAATTATTTATATAATTAAGTAGTAAACTTAAATCTAGAACTTAAGTACGTTTAATTAATGACCTATCTACGTTCGATCGGTTTCGGGACATCGGAATTGGCTTTCTTCTTCTTTTCGAGCAGTTTCTTTTCGTAAGGGCGGCGATCTACAATTATGTCTGCTTTTGCGGGAATATCGTCATTCGGTTGGGGCTGGTCTGCTTGTTCGGGGACTTCTGGAGAGGCATCGAGCTCTTTACCCGCGCTTCGCCCAATAGGTAGCTCATGGAAGGCTTCTGCTAATTCGGGGTTGATCTCCTCCAGTGGTGTGTCTCCTACCCTAATGTAGACTGGTACTTGTCCTGGGACTGGTCGGAGATACTGCCATTTGGGGCGTGCCTCTGAAACAGAAATTACGTGGATTACTTCTCAGTTATAAACTCATTTCTTTCTTCCTTTAGGGTAGGCAGAGACAAGAGCCCGCTACTTGCCTATACAATCATATGCGAAAAATATTCCAGATTGCAAAATAAATAATCATAATCAAATCAACATGATATGTATATAATTGTTTAGTCAGATTCAGATTATATTCACCGCTTTATGACAAAAGACTACTACGAGTACCATTAAACGTTAACTTGATGTATTAATTATTCGGTCTACTATTACACTATATTCAGGTGGTATGACTAATAATAGTGTGATCATTGACCATAGACCATAGAGTAATATCCTTCTAATGCTAGGGCTAGGGATTTAATTGCGGAGTACAAAAAGCAGCGTGACTCCTAAATTAATCAACATAATCAGTCGTAAAGTAAAAGACAGTAAGTTATTAATATTATTATTAAGATAATATTACTTCAGATTGTGAAAAAAATCCCGAGTTGTTTGGTTACTTCAGTAGGCAAACCTACTGAAGTAACCAAACACCTCGGGATTTTTTTGCCAAAGCATATTTTAATCTCGAAACTGATAATGCAGCGCGGTTAGACAGGTCAGTGACTCAGTTATCGCTTATTCGTTGCAATTTTATTATGGTTTTTACGACGTTGGTATTTTTTGTATAAAAAACCTATGTTTTTAGTTTCTAAATCTGTGTGAATACACGCTACTGTGCATAAATTTACTGGGCTAGACTCTCTCTGCTTATTAATTATATGAAAAATATCCACTATTAAGTAGTCATTTTTTACTTAACGTTCTTCTCTTATTACATAATTCACATCATAGATTTCATTGTCAGAACCTAACCAAATATGTATGTCTTAAATTTTATGATAGACGCATTGAAGTCGGTTGTCTACTTTTTTAAAGTCCGATTATTTAAAGTCGGTTGAAAAATAATTTGAACGTGTAACCCAAAAGTATAATATAAAAAATAAAACCGGTTTTGTACTTTCGAGTTGTCTATACCTACTCTTGTTGTAGGGCAGAGCACTTATCTATGCAATTACATGACCCCTAGGATAAGTAGGATGGCCACGATCGTCTGCGTCAGTTCGAGAGTACAAACTGCACGACGCAATGGCATGCATCCGTGCATCGTATATTCGCTAATATCTAGATAATAGCTAGGCCGGTTCGTTTAGGTCGTTTTCCTTGTTATTAGGGTCATTCAACTCACAGGCACACAGAAACGGGCTAAAACTGATCAACCTCAGCTATATTGATTTATAGATGAAGCGATTTAATTATGATTGTATAGCACAAATTGGAATTCATATAATCTATTTTTAGTCGTGTACTACTAAGCTTATTGTTCTTTTAATACGTTTTAAACTCAGATTTATTTGTTTACCAATAAATTTAAGTTTGGAGTTGTCAGATAGGTATATTAGGTCTTAATAAACATAATATGTTAATTCCTCTATTTCTACCGAAATCAAGTGTGACAGTGGGGCTTAATTAAAATAAAAAGAAATTTAACAAGACCAGTACATACTCTTGGTGACAAAGCGTGATTTGGATTTTTTTAACTATTATATTTTTTTGCAACTCAAAACTAGATTAAAAATTGAAGCAAACACTCGGTTGCGAAGCAGTCAGGTTGATGTCCATAAAACCTATTTACTCTGGATTGGCTACCAACCGTAGCACGACAACTGGCCGGCAACGCACTTGTGACTCTTGAGTTGCGGGTGTCCATGGGCGGCGGTAGTCACTTACCATCAGGTGACCCGTCTGCTCGTTTGCCCCCTATCGCATATAAAAAAAAAAAAAAACTGGAGCTTAATGATCAATCACGTCAATATAAGAAGAAAAATAAAAAATATTAGAAATGGCAAAGGCGGCTTCTAGTTGCCGTAGGTTTGAAGGTACGTTATTTCTATAATGTCATTTAAATAAGTTTATCATATTGCTACGTATGTAAATAGTAAGTAGGTACTTAAAATTGTTGCTAATTCTATGGAGACTGATGATAACAATATTTTCTATGACCTAAGATATCTCACACCTATAACTATTAACCAGTCTTAACGGGGTCACTAGCGCTTCACTTGTATATTTATTCTTTAAATGATCAGCAGCCTTCAACAAAAGCTCATTTTACTCTCGTGACCTGGTACTATCAGATTATTGACTTTTTCGATGAAACACAGACAGACATAGACAAATTTACTTCGTACGTTCTTATTTATATACAAGCCTGTTGATGAATATTTTGTTTGTCACACCTCAGTCGTCAACTGAGGTGAGATGAAGTCAAATTAATGAACTTTTAGATGCGATACATTCGTCTTGTGTATATGTCATAATAATGTTGTTGGCGTCATGTAATATTTTTGGCAACCCAATAATTTTATAATATTGCTGTAAAACGTCGCCAGAGAGTTTAAAAAGATCTTGATGGGAGTTAGTTACTGTGTATGGAGTCTTTATAATATTTATCATATAACTTTATTTACATTATAATTTAGTACCTACTAGTTGACATTGAATTTAATTAGGTGTATTACCTAAGCCTTTTAATTTATTATCAATTACAACATTAAAACAACACGTTTGCTTCTCATTGTATCTCAACATCATAGAACTGGCTCAAATTTCTTGTCTTTACAGAAATCAATCATTTTATAAATTTGCTACTACGTCGATGCCACGAACAGTGCACTAAGGTAGCCACTACCAATTAAATGAGTTCTTAAACTAACTTTATGGTTTAAAGTTCCATTTCCGATAGCTTTAAACCCTCAATCCGAGTAATTACCTAAGATTTTATGACTAGTGCAAGCCTAGACTTAGAAATAACTATTCCGAAGCTGCAATTCCGGACTCTGACCTTTTACTTTCTTAATAACCACGGGAACCGACTGCGTCTAAACCGTTAAAATTGAAATACCTTTCTGATTAGCTTTACAATTTTCTTATATGTACTTCCAGTTCGCTTGTGTTAGCGTTGAGATGCTGATGTGAATGTATGACCACACCGGCTTTCTAACGGTCGACTCAAGGCTGAGTTTTTGCTTGTCAAAACGCTAACTGTACCTGCCTCATTTGTCCAGCACACCTCACCTAAATTATTTCTAAGTTTTATCGATTTTGTTCTTAAAACTCACATTGATAAGATTCAGAGTCACATTTGTGTACCGAGTTTAAGTAGCGCTTTCTTCGATTTTAATAATGTTAAATTCTGATACTTGCCCCAGATTTAAGTTGCATCTCGTAGTTTTATTTAGTAGATACTATTTGGGTTCTTATCGTTATAACCTTATACAAAACTGAAATAATGTATGTTTTAATTTTTTAAATCGTAAATAAACAGTCTTGAAAACAACTGGGCTATGACGTAAAATGTATTTAAGTTAGGTATCAGAAGAAACGCTGAAATGAAATTATTGCGCACATTTTTACTCTAAAGATAGCGTCAGAAGTAATAAAAATAACGAGAGAGTAACCGAGTAATTACAATCATCTACACTCTTATTTTATTCGCCTTTATTAATAACAAAAAGACATGCGATACGATACTTTGATAAAATATGTGTTTATTAGAAACCTGCTGGGTGCATTGACATCTACCCGATAATAAATATTTACTGCAGTTATTACTTACGAGTTATTACCGACCTACAAATGTGAAACAGTATTTTGAGAGGATTTATTTTTCAAATTCTACAAGTATTTCATTCCAGGTCATTTCAAATTCAGGAACTTATGACGTTACAAAATCTTCATTTGCACTCATTTAACACAGTTTTCAGCCACATGTAGTATAATTTACACCAATAGCCGGCAGGTTATTCGTGTACATAAAACTATAGTTAATTTGTTTAATTAAAATGTTAGCAGTGAAAAAGCCACTAGTCTTGATATACGACTGTGAAAGTAGGTCATTGAAAAGCCAAGTCGTAAGTTTCTTATCTATTTTAGTCTAAACAACTGTGGATAAACGGCGACTGCTCTGTGACTGTGCTTAATTAATGATAATTAATCATCCATTGGTTATACCTAATGATTTCCAAATGGTCAATTGAAAAGTTGCTGTAGTTTAAAAAAAATTAACATTTTAATGTTAAGTTACTGTGGAAATAAAAACATGGCGACATGTATTTAAGAATATCAAATGCGTGTCATAAGCGTAAAGTTATGAAATAGTTTAGTAATATCGAACTTAATGATAATTTTGCCGGTAACATATGAATATTCCTTATGGTATGGTAATGGATTTCTTTTGGTACATGACAAATAAATCATAAAAATACAATTATAATAGAAATACGTTACATATTAAATGTAGCTTTCTTTACATTATTAATTATAATAGTTACAATAAATAGGAAAAATAGGTAATAATAAAAAAATGAATAATAAAAGAATATATAGTAATAAGGCAGGTCTGTTAATAAAAAGATTACTATTATGTGAAATGGTTTTAAATTTCTTAATTAGTTGAAAAGCGGATGGTCATCCTTATTATAAAGGCTTTTAATCGCGGCTATCGTAAGTCAATGTCCTGTCCAGTGGTGTGGAACCCGACCACAGTCAGAACGGGACAATCGTGTTTGTTTTTGCATTATTATAAAATTTCTACCATGAATGCCCTGTACCACACAATATCGCTATGTGTAGTGTCCAATGCCCTTTAAATTATTTTTGCGCGAATATTTATTTGAGCTTCTCCCGACTTGGATCTTAAGTCAAACCGGCTGTCGTTGCTTACGCTGTGTTCATAAAATCGATTCGTGATTCCTTTTTATAAACAGGTAACTAAATTTTTTTCAGGTATGCCAAGCCCGAACGTCGATGATATCATTTACCATGAGTTAAATAAAAGCAAAAAATTAAACAATTGGCAAAAAGACGTGACTTAAAATGACTAATATTGATGATCTATGAGATAATTTTATACCGAGCGTGAAAAATATATATTTATTATGCTTTATAAATTATAATGATGTATCATTTAGCTTACTTAATGTCCGGTTATTCTATTTTTGAAGGCGATCAATGCATTGAGATTTGACTTAGGTCGTAAAGGATATCTTAAACCTGTAAACAATCTTGTGTTTGTAAAAAACTATTTGTTAGAGGGCTCGGACATTTCGGCAACAGTTAATTAAAAGTATTCGACCCTGACCTATTCGAGATAACTCCAGATCTGAGTAGACTTCCCAATATCCACGTACTGCCAAAAAAATTATATACTTTCAATTTCCCACATTTTATTCCAGAAGTGCCCAATTGATCGCATTAGGCTTGACTCCTATTAGGTGAGTGAGTACCTAATTATGGGTACATAATAAGCCTTTGCGCGCCTTCGGGGATACAAGCGTTATAGTTTTGTTTAAACAAAATACAAAATACATACTTATCGACACTTTTTTTTAAAGAAGGCGGCCAACAAAGGCTACCTCAAGGACTGGAGAAGAGTATGTAGAAGGATTTGGGGAGGCCTTTGCTCAGCAGTGGGACAGTATGAGCTAACTAAAAAAAAATATTTTCTACTTTACTTTACTTTATAAAAGTATTTCTTAACTTATGTTACTCCTTTATTATTTTCTACCTTATTTAATATTGTAACTGAATGCGAAAGTTTTGTATGTTTGTTAGCTTGAACGTCTTAACTGACCAAGACGTGTGAAGTGAAGTGTGCGAAGTGAAGGTGTTGTTCCCGAGGGACAGACAAATTAATGTAAACATCTATTTTAGTGTATTGAGCCGCGGACCAAAGCTATTGCAGAATAGGGATAAGATTCAGAAGTTGGTAACCTAGGTATAAACTACTCAGTGTTGAGTCAGCGGCATTCCACAGCCACTAAGTCGCTGTTCTACCGTTAAATCCTGTTCATTTTTACCTCATTTGTTCATTCCAAATCAATGCTAAGTCTAAGACTAAGTTAAAAACTTTAAAATGAAACACTTGAATTAGACTGTTATTTTCGTCGTCTCTTTTATCTTTTTTTTACATAATAGAGTTTTTATCGATTATTTGTTGTATAAATTAATTAAAAGCTTTTTGTCAGTATCACAATTGTATGTTTGATCTACAGGGACGGGAGGGTGGGGTAAGGAAGAAGCATAATTACGATATGGCTAATATTAGCTTAATAACGAAATAAAATGATTTGTGACATATTCTTTGTTTATTAATTGAATTTATCCTTATTTGCCGTTTAGTTTTGAATTACGTACTCTGTTATTACTTATTATATAGCAAACGCAAAAACATCAAAATGATAATTAATTTGAACAACAAAAAAAAATAATATAAGTAAGACACATTTTGTTTAATAAGCACCTTTCGAAAGAAACAAAGAAGAAAGAAAAGGGCTTTATTTACCAGAATAGGGTCACAACGAGTTATGTTAAAACAACTCAACAAAACAAAAAAAAATACAAGTTATAAATATCACATGCTTGTAAGTATGTATCTGTGAAAAGGTTATGATGATACAGTCCCACGATTGCGGAAAGGATACGCCTTGTCACGATTTGAAAAAAAAAAAAAAATACGTTGTACTTTAAGATAAGTCGGTACTTTATGTCTTGAATGTTTTTGTATTAGCACTTAAATATAAAGCATTTATAACCTACACGTTGATTACAGCCTACGAGCAAATAAAAAAGTAACGGTTTAAATTGAGAATACTGTTTCTATAATAGCATAGTACTTAGTAATATGTTGGGATCTGTGTAACGATTTAATAGGCTATTATAGTAATGTAATTTTATTCTCATGAATTGAAGAAGGCAAATGGGGAGAACATTATAAATATAAATATAAATATAAATGCTAAACAAAGATTATTAATTTAATTAATATTATTTTTTTTTGGGAATAATTCACACTAAAATGTGTAAATTTATTTAAATAATAAGTAACGTACCTGTAACAACACAGTAAAACACACATAGCACTGCAAGTGATTTGTACATTTTGGTATAATTTAATAATATTTGTTAAATGTTCGCGTTCTGGACGTATTAAGTGCGCTTGCGCAGCGACGCGGGTTGCGAGGTTGAATGCGAGCATCACTCGGATGTGCGCATGTTTCATAACCGGATTAAAAGGACTTAAGACTTGCACACATTGCTACCAACATCACTTGCACTAGTTAACACTAGATCAGTTCTGGCTTTACTCCATTTTTTTACGCGAAAGTTCAAATTTGGGAACTCTATATTTTTACAAATAGAAAGTGAAAATTATTTTCTCTTAAGCTGTTATTTAGAAAGGTTCATTTAATTATTGCGATAGTATAACGAAGTATATGTCAATGAACTTTCTATAACACGCCCGAGTGCAATTTCGGTAGGCGGATATTGCGGTTGAGAAGAAAACTTCAAAAGTTCGTTTTGCTATACACCTTCTTACACAAAATTATTAGTTATCCCATTGTTGAATCACTGAAAAATTTGCATTGTATTTACCGAGTGAGTTTTCGGTAAATACAATGCAATTTTTTCATTGGTTTTGGTAACGGAGGCCCAAAGCTCACCTCTCCTCATCACCTTCAAACGCAGCTCACATACAACTCTTAAGTTGGAGGTGTCCACGAGCGCTGGATGTCTATTACCATCAGGAGACCCGTGAACTCGTTTGCACCCTACGCCATCAAACGAAAGCTGAAAACCTTTATCAGATCCTGTTAGAGTTACCTGTTTTCTTCGAAGACGCATGTCGGCAATGTATATAATAACTAAAATATTAGTTTTTCTATAAAATATAATCATGCCTGTCATTTACTGTCATATCATTTCTTACAAAGGTTATAGTGATAGATCAACCTGAAATTTGAACAACTTTACTTCAGCCATAATATCTTGGCAAGAATAATAAATTGTTTACTAAGTTTCTTTAGGATTAAATAAAATCTATTTGTAGTTTTCAGGGTCCAAAACTAGAAGATTTAAAACCTTAAAAAAACTTATTGATAGGGAAATAGATAATAAAAAAAGAAAACCATTCAAATACATACTACTTGAAGGTTAATTAAAAGGTACTACATTTTCAACTGTTCATATCGAGAGGCTGCTGGCTGAATAAGTTTGAGGCTGCCACATATCATTTACTGCATTCTATTAAGCAATATTATAAAAATCTATAAAAATAACAAAAATCTAGTCATCCATAGTTCATTATTATATATATACACATAACTATAAATTAGGTAGAGAGTAACACATATCGGACTTTCAGCAACCGGCCAGTTCGAGTTATAGGTATGCGACCCTGACTTGCTTGAGCTATTGCTTATGCTAGCCAATTCACCAGTCTAAGCAATATTTTTTATCTTTCTTTCTATCTTCCTTTCCTTTCCTTTGTTAATATACTCTAGATTTTCCCATCTGATTCACAAAAGTGCCTGGATGACGGAAATACTTGCCGATGCTTGCAAATGGGACTAAATTAATAGCAGCAAAATGTACCTCTGCTTACTCCTTGATAAATGTACTTCTGCAACCGGCATGACTATATGTATATATATATTTATAAATTTGCTATATTGAACAATTTATCATCACATCTCTAAAGTTACCTACTTGTTTTTACTCTGTATCCTCCATAATTCAACTGGGATAGAACTTACAGCACATCTGTAAAAAGCAATTGCTTTTTCTGTATTTTAACATCATAAATGGTTTAACATCATTATATCCTCGTTAATGTTAACATTTAATCAAAATTATAACATTTAAGTTTCTGCAGTAGGTATAATAGTATACGTTAAGTTAGCGTGTGTTCTGACATCTGCTGACATCATCTGATTGTAAAGTACATGACAGTCAATTCCCTGTTTTTTTATTAATGAAATTAAGAAAAATGAAAATAATTACAAAAAGTATTATTTAAAATGTTATATGTATAATTTAAACGATAATAAGATACGCCTATGCCTCCAAATATTTTTGCCAATCACAATTTAATACCACTTACGTAATAAGGGGCACTGTATGGCTGTATACGTGTATACGAGTATAGCGACGGAGATACAAAGTAAAAAGTAAAGAGGTGGCCAAACAGAAATTGGGAAACAGCTTCAAGCTACTTTCGGTTCGGTTCTATCATTCTATTTTTCAGTAAACTTTCCAGTTTTTTTATTATTTTGAACACTGTGCTAATTAGACTAATTCCTGTCGCAGGGGACAAACATTCAAGAAACGGACACTAATAACACCCAGGCTAAGAACAGCAATTTGAGGAATACACAAAGTGGTGTCCTGTGCGGAAATCGGACCCACAACACTCGGCGCGGCAGCGTAGTGGCAAGAACACTTAAACCGCTACGCCATCCGTGCAGTCAATGCTGGATTAATTCGTGTGTCGCGTTTATTAGATCAAATACAAACCTAAACAAATTTGATGTTATAGAATATTAAAATAAAAATTGCCAAGTAACTTACAGAAAGGGCTAAATAATGCGCATAATCATACTACAAAACAAAAGCTGCTTTTACTTTTACATACACACATACATACGCTCACGCCTGTATCCCATAAGTGGTAGGCAGAGAAGTATTAAACATCCACATTTTTTAACACGGGGTAATTATTGTGTATTAAACACCGACATTTTTTACCACGGGGTAATTATAGTGTATTAAAGACCCACATTTTGCACATTACTACGGGACAAGGCTATTGCCGTCAATCGGGCATTGAGTGACTGTATACATACTGTTTGATAAACAACAGTCAGATCCCTGAGTCACCTTTTACTACACCAACGGGAAGGGTGGATTTCCCTTATTTAATTTTACTCCTTCCATTAACACATAAATGTTCTATAGTTTATGATTTCTGTATGTAACTATATAATTTTAGCAAATTAAGCTGTACCTAGAGGTATTTGATGAAAGATTTAAATCTAATCTCTCGGTAAAACCATTTAAATAGAGACTTTCGGTATTCATGAGCAGGGTTACCATGTATTATATTACATCAGCACTGCCCGTTAGTTCGTTTAAGAAAAGTATGTAAAACTCAGATGGAGGAGATTTTGCAAAGACTATTTAATAAATACCTGCCCACTTTAGTAGTCAGGAATAATTAAATATTAACGGTTTACATAATATTATGAAGGTGTCATGAATATGACAAGTCATTTTGTGTTTTAGTATTTTGAATAGAAGCTTTCGTGGGTGGTATTCTTACACATACATACGCTTACGCCTGAATCCCCTAAGTAGGAAGGCAGAGGAGTATTAAACACCATATTTTTTCCAATTAGAATTAGGTCCCACTAACGTAATAGGGGGCAAGACTATTGCCGTCAACCGGGCACTATATGACTGTACACATACAATCTGATAGATAACAGTCCGATCTCTTAGTCGCCTTTTACGACACCCACGAGAAGAGATGGGGTGGCCCTATTCTACTCCAGGTGAGCCACACGGAAAAATGTTTTTTTTTTATAATAGTTAATGAAACACGGTGCCGACTGTAGCCTTTGATCATTTTAAAACGAGACAGTCTTTCAGTGACATTTTATTTTTCAGTTTTATGCTAATTTAATATTAAACACGAGCTACCGTCTTTTAAAAAGATCCTATTCACCAGGTTCTTATCATTTACCTTTGTGGCCTCCTTTACCACATGGGTGGCTGGCAATTCTGTATAAAGAGTAACCCGATACTTATCGTTTTATTTACTCCTAAATATATCCATAAGGAGGTTTATGAGCATTGTATATTTTTGATTTATTTATCTTGGTATAACAACAGCATACAAACATAGCATTCTTACAGCAAGGAATAATATTTTTTTTTATTTTCATTATATTTATAATAATAATCAAAACATGAAGTTATTTCGGACATACATACATACATACCATGGAACACTACGCTGCTGAGCCCCCCGGTACGGTCCCCGCACGGGACAACATCTTGTGTAATCCTCAAATTGATGTTCTAAGTCTGGATGTTATTTGTGTCCGTGTGCTTGGATGTTTGTAAAGTCTCCCGCGACACATGAATTAATCCTAGCGCGGGAGCTGTATTAAAAAAAAAGAGAAATTATCCTGGACAATAAAAACATATGGTGTTTGTATTATAATTTCCTGTACAAACAGCGACTTCGAGTTCTTACTCTTAATAAATTTAAAATCAGTATAAACATTGTACGATATACAAACAGCCGAGCTGAAAGTTTGTGAAAGTTGTATCAACATTTCGTATACATATTAGCTTTCTGCTTTTCTCAACGATAAAACACCACTATTTAGAGATCAACATAAGCGCTGTATTAGAAATAAAACTGTTCTAGCGATGAGAAAACGCCACAAATCAAGTTAACAAAGTTGTGTTTGTATAACTTGCTCATTATACTTTCGTGTAGAATGGGTAAACAGGGATGTGAGGTCATCATTTCTTTCCGGATACTATAATTTTTACTTTGAGATATGTTACACGCCTGTGGACTAATTACAAGAGGCTCAGAGGTTGCCCTTCCCACTTCTGACCGAAAAGCAGAGCATAGACCGTATACCCTTGGAAGGGTAGGCAGCGGTATATTATACACTACGTTTTGCCAATTACAATTTGGTCCTACTAACGTAATAGGGGAAAAACGTATTAATTATTGAGCCACAGAGTGGTATAAGTATAAGCAGACTTTCTGGAGGTGGTTCAATGGATTAATGAAGTTAAGGCCCTTGGGCCTTGCTATCCTTCTCCTAACTACAACAATTGTTTCCTCTTTGGTATTCGTTCCCTCTCTAATTTTCACAAACCTATTTAGCATTAATTTCTGAGATATATTTAGTGGTAGTATTTTCAGCCAATACATTACTAAATACTTTTTTTACGATATCAGTTTATAAAGTAAACTTCACGATTGCGAGACGGTTTGTCTAGTACTAGTAAATTAGTAAACTCTACTACACCATTTGAATATTATAGTAGAACCCTGCAAGCTTCCACTATCGTTTGAAGAAAATACTTGAAATTGTGCCTTATGTGTAGATCAACGCAACGAGTTGTTCTCATTAACGCGCCTCCGGCTTTCATCTAGCAAGCTGCGAATCTACGTTTCGTGAGGTCTGTCTCATATCCGTCGTGTGTCTTTCTTTGCGTCCAAAGCCGCCGCAATCACCCATTGAGCGTAGGATGCCGGGTACCTTCTGACCCTTCGGGTTCGATTTCCACACGGGACAAATATTTTTGTAAGCCACAAAGACACCCAAACTCCGGGGATCGGTGTTCATTGTGTTCCTTTTTTGTATGTTTATATAGTCCGCCGTGACACAGGCACACTTCTTAGTGCGGGAGTTAGAAAAAATAGATTATATAACAAAAATATTAGAAAATACTATCGAATGCGAATTGAAAGTATAAAATATTTTGTTACTGGCAGTTTTCGCATCGCGTTTTTATATAATTAACAGTTATGAATGCATTCTTGAAATTTTTAATTGCCATATAAAGAGGAACTGTAATCTATCAACCAACCAATCAACTCTATTTCAATCAAGTATATTTGTGTATGTTTGTGTTTATTTATATATTTGTTTAATCATCGCTTAAGCGTTGAAACATGTTACTGTTCGCCACAATGTACCGCTTATTTCTGTCCGCTTTTTCCATACAAATTTAGTCGGGAAGACATCGCTCTAAGCGATAAGCAACTGATTTTAATTCTGTGTTTCAGTATTTTATACTGTGTGTACAATAAATAGTTTTCTGTCTATCTATCAAGACCATCAATGTGATAGATAAATTAGATAAATCAAATATGTCTGAATGCGCATTTTACAACTTTCATTCGTTCGACTTGCTGTCAGATGGAGCCTACCTACAACTTGTCACATGTGAAACGAAAACCGTATTTGAAAGCTTGTTTCTCGATTCTCAATTCTGAATTCTTTATTGCATTTCACAATGTATGGTACTGGTGTTAAGCTTATATTAATGGTAACAACTATAAAAAAGGGGAAGGGGGACAGGGGAGAGGAGAAAGGAGAGGGACTTGGTTCTCCGGAAATCTCGCTAATTTCGGGGAAATGCAACGCAAACCTTGTTTCACGACCGGTTTTCTGTGAGACCGTGGCATCTCACCGGTCGAGCCGGCCCATTCTTGTCTAAGCATGGCTCTACCACTCTTAAATAATATTTTCTACCGATTATATAAAGTCTTCTGTGTTGATATGTAGTTGATACATAATACCGGCTAACATACAAAAATAAATATTAGATTCCTAAATATATATATATACATATATAATTACTTACACACAAATAACGTTGCTTCTTAATTGTACTAATATTAATACCCTAATCTAATTTGTCCTTTAAATAATTATTTATACTGCAGTAGCTTTTACTTAGTAGGAAGTGTTTAAATTTATTATTGAAACTGTTACTAAATTTATTACTGAAACTGTTATATTTATCTTCGTGTCTCATGGTTTTGGGTAATTTTTTATATATTATTGTGGACATTACAAATGACCTTGATGATTGCATTGTGTTAAAACTATCTTTATGTTTAAGTGTCATTTTGGTTTGTATGTCTACCCTTTTTCTATAGAACTCTGGGTGTGGTTTAACAAATTTACAGGTTTTGAAAATAGAGATACAGTGCAAGGATAACATTTTAAGATTTATAAAACGAGGTTGGCAACTGTTTGTGTCTTCTATGTTGTAGGATTCTAATTAGTTTTTTCAGTAAAATGAAAAGTGTAGGTGTATCTGTACTAGTGCCCCATAGGATTAGACTGTATGTGAGGGACGCGCAGGGATATGAACAGCAGGGGCAAGGGCTGATTTAAGGTTTGTAGTTTTTTAATTTCTCGTAGAGAAATCTTTTATCATCATTCATTCATCGTTCTTCGGCGTAAGAAAATTTTGAAATTTTAGCTTTTGTTGTTTGTATGTGCAATTTACAAATAATATGTCTGTCTTTGTCAGTACCTGTAAGGGTGAATTACTACTTCAGAATGTATGTTATTGTGAGTTAAATTTATGTTTTTAATACAAATGTGTGCCTATGTATATTGTAGTTTTTGTGGGTTTGATCCCCGCACGGGACAACACTTTTTGTGTAATCCTGAAATTGTTGTTCTGAGTTTGGGTGTTCTTTGCATCCTTTGTTTAAATGTTTGTAAAGTCCCCCGCGACACAGGAATTAAACCTAGTGCTGGAGTTAATAACCTGTAGACTAGTAGTGTCTGGTGGTTGCTGCTGTAGTATGCTAGATTACTCGTATATGTATCGCTAAAATAATCTGAATATTAGTGTACGTACATACGCTCACCACCTGCATCCCCGAAAGGGTAGGTAGAGTTGTTTACTTCTAATTTGTGTGTTTCGGATGAGGCGTCGTGTTCTGATCATAGTATGTTCAAAATTAACCTAAGAATAACTCTCCCCCCGCCGGAGCCTAGATGAATCCGTCGCCGTCATAAGATGGACCTGTGCAGATACAAGTAGCTCACCGCAGAGAGTCGGAGTATGTATATACCAAATACTTAAAGGAATGTGGCGGATATTGATAACTATGTAGACCACCTAAATATTACACTAATCACATGCTTTGAACAAAGAACAAAACTTTGAAGACTCAGTACTGGATCAGGTACATCACTGGTTGGGACCGGAACTGAAGAATTAGCGTCGTAGGGTGAGAAATCGAAAAATACTCCACAATACCAACATTGGGGTGCTTACATGCAAGCCCAACATCTCTATAAGAGAGGATCAGAAACAGGAAATTGGAGGGCGGGAGAAGCTTCTGTGATAAAAGACAACAATCAGACAAATAAAGTAAAAAATATTTCGTGCGCAGAATGAGCTCACAACCATGATGGGACATACACCAAAGTAAATTCAGAAATGTCGTATTTCAAACATGAGCACGTTTGAAATACGACATACGGTAAAATGCAGTGCTCATGGCAGACAGGTTCGATAAACTCACCAGAAAACTTAGGCTTGACCACAGTCAAAACTTAGACAGTAGTGTGGCATAGCTATATTCCTTTAAAATAGAGAGAAGTGAAAGTTGTGTTGTTACCGGCAAAGGAGTTTACACGCAACCCATATCATTCAGACTAATAAGTCAATCAGCCAAGCACTGACAAGATATCCAATATAATATCTCTGTGGGTAATACTACAAAAGGTGTGGTTGTCAGAAGGAATTTAAACGAAGTATTGTTTGAATTTGAAGACAATAAATATTGCACCTCTAAGCCGCTGAGGCTGTGAAATAAAGAACGAATGAAACATATATTCTTTTTTTATTGAATTTATTGTACTCAAGGTTGGTCTTGTTTAAATTTGAATACCTCTAAAGTGGTTTTTTAATTGAGTTCGTTGTATTGAAAATTGAACTATTACAAAATAGAAGGAAGTATTCGAAGGGTAAAATTAAAGTATGAAAAATACACTTTATTACAATTTATGATACTAAAGTCAAATATATATACATAGACGTTCGTTTGCTTACGGAACCCTCGCGGCTTAGGGGCGCGAGTCAGACTTGCACTTTTCTTGTTTTTTATTATTTGTATCATCCTAAGGTTGATTGTACAGTATGTGCATGAAGATTAATAAATAATATAATTATCTTACAAAAAAAAAAAAAAACAATTCTGAATTATTTTGATGAATTTTACGTCGTGGAACCATCAGTCCTGACTAGTGAGGGGTCAAGAGAATACTTACTTATCTAGAATATTCTCTTAAGAGAATATTACAGGAATATTCTGGTCAACAGGCAACATTCTCAGAACATAGAAGTTCTCGGTACGAGAATGTTATCGGGAATGTATTACTAGTCATGCATGATTTTTGAAGTCTTGGGACTTGCATGAATGTAAATTGGACATTTTAGAGTGAAGACACCTGCAGAAGATCGCATTCAATCAAAGCTAGCGGATTAGTGTTGTGTTCTGCAGGTGACTAAAGTCGCCATAAGGATATCCGGGACAACTTTAGCACCTCACGGGATAAAACTTTATGGACCCCGTCAACTGCCACTCATTTGGCGCGTAGTATTCTTGTTTTCCATTTTATTTGTATTAGAAATGAGCCATTTACTTTTTATTGAGAAACACCTTTTACAAGTATCAATGAAAAAAAAAAAAAGTTGCTCACGCCTTTCTCCCATCGGAGTAGTCAGAGACAACAGACCGCCACCTCCTATCCTTACATAAATCACTTGCTTCCCCTAGTCATTAAACTTTTCATAAAAGCCCGTCGGTTTCGGGTATTTCTGACTTATCCTTTTTTCAGAACATCACCATTTTTTTATCAGTGTATGTTATGCATGGTGGACCCCTGCCGGCATTCTCATTCACGTTTGCCTTATATACTTGATTTGGAAAAAAATCGGATATTTAGGTGTGAGTGTAGTACTAGTACATACACACATATATCAAAGGTCTTTAATGGTGTGGAACTGTCATTATAACGTAATTAACAATGTTACCGTTAAACGCACTTTAAAAATAAAATTTTGAGTTAAGAAAACAATAAATTACCATATTATGATTTTTTAATCATAATCTTGATTATAATGTACGCGTACAAGTGCTAAAGCATTTTCAAACAAAAGCAAATGGGATATCACTCTCACTCAAACAAGGAAACTATATTACATTACTTTATACTTTTCTATATTTGCAATATAGCAATTTCCTTTTCATAAAATTATGAGATTATACAAACTTTGAATGAAAGATTAATAGTAATAAACTTGTATGCGTAAATAGGCTCCGTCTGGTTCACGAACCGTTTTAGTCCAGTACTTTAGAAGTGGACGCGCACCGGCCGCCTTACGGTCATTGATCGCTGCGCCATCTCAGGTCGACGCACCTGCTGCCGGCCTTGCATGGCCTTCTGTAGCAACCCTTGTGATCTTTTTTTAGAACAAATATTAGACCGTTTCTTTTACGAACGAAACCTCTGGTCGGCATACTTCAATGTTGCAAACAGAAAACAGACATACTGTGTTCATCTATTGATAAAGTGTTTAGTGTCTATTGGAGACGTTTGTTAAGATAGATACTGCTATCTTGTATTTATAATACTCGTAAAGACGTTTAGGAAGGTAAATGTGTTGTTTAAAATGCCAGCTAATCCTTTATAACATAATTATTCCCTACCTAGCCATTGTTAGCCTGTAGATGTAGAAAAGGAACCTTCATGCATAAAAAAAGGGGAATGGTTCCGTTAGCAAACGAACTCCTATGTAATATCATGTATGTATGTGGCTTTTGAAAAATCTACACTGAGCTTATTAAGATAGATTTTTAGAAGCTGTATTTTCATATGTTTCTATAATCCTTAATTTTCTGGTTAGATGATTCCTTGATTTTCTACCTTACAGGTATTATTTTAATCGAATAATTGATATATGTAGTTGACTGCTTTCTTTTCATGTCCTTGAAAATGTGATAAATCTTTGTCTTTTTTATCAGCATATATTTAATTCAAAGCTCTTGGAACCTAGAAGGCTTCATGGCTTCATTTGAAAAAACTTTTTGGCAAACTAAACACATGGGTAATAATTGGTTTGTTGGAGATTGCGTAAGTCCATATTTCAAATAGTCAATATTGATTGATTGATTGACTCTTTATTGTACAGTCAGATACAATATTAGCTTATGAATACTTAACTAACAATATGTACAATTTTCGGCCTTATCACAATTAGCAATCTTTTCCAAGCAACTAATATTGTACTACCGACATTTCTTCTTAATTTCAGACATTTTAGATTATACAATTTGTTATGATTTCAACACATGAACCGATTTAAGGAAGTTATAAAGCTAATGAGTATAATGACTTCTTTACTTTATCAGTTACGAACGCACGTACCGGTTGTTAGAAAGTCCCGTATTTTTGTCAAAATATGCTTGATTGCGTAAAGCACGTCTTTGTTTACCAACATGCATAGACTTGTTGCCGACACTTCTAAACCAGATCAATTAGTGTATAAGTAATTAATGTTTATTAAAATTTTAATGTTTATTTTGTATACGCCATAATAATAAGACAAACATTTTAGACGGCTGGTTTTTTCATGAAAATAGAGGTATTTTAAAAATATATTATTCTAATAAATTAAATCGCGTACTGTGTACTACGTTACACAACCTAAGTAGCGAAATGTTCTAAAAAATATCTTTTGACATAACTGGATTTTGTAGGTACATGCAACATGCTACGTTGCCACTGTTATTGATATTTTTTTTAGTGTTTTATTTTAGCATTCCGGAGCTATGACCTTGTGATATAAAAAATATAGATACTATTATCATTAAGGGAAACAAAATATTATAACTTTTTTTTAAACTTCTAAAAATTCCATCAATTACCATAATATTGTTGGAGACCTGGTTTCATGAATTGTTAAAGTTGTTAAAAACCATAACATAAAATATTTTTGAAGCAGCTTGACATTTGTGAACATAAACGTTTAATAAAGGGGAAAATAAAGTCCCATAGATCAGGCCGGACTAACTTTCTCTTGGAAAATGTATATTTGTTGAACCACAATCGCTTTTAAGATTCCAATCAATAATATAAGTTTATTTTACATGAGCCTTTGATTTTGTATTCAGGGATAACAAAACCACAGAAACGGCTCATATGAAAGAAAGAGAAAATTAATTTTATTACGTTTCTATAGTTACTTGACAGTTTGCGCACTATTAGAGTATAAAAAAAAAAAACATGTTTGCACCTTTGTCATAATGTCGGATGGGATTTATTGGATTTCATTAATGGTTTTCACGATTACTCTTTTTATTTTCGAGCTAATATTTGGGTAGTATTGAAGGAATATGTAATAATATTATGTGAGACATTTACAAGAAATCAGAAAACCTACGCGGTAGTAATCATTTTCGCTTGTTTTATGCATAATTAAGGTGGTTACTAAAGCGTTACCTTAGCATAAAACGAATCAGACCGAACTCTTTTTTCGATTTATGTGACACAGTCACAGACCTGACCACGGCAGAGTTTTGTTATTTGTTGTCAATACAACAGTAAATGCCAGTAACTATTGCGTCACGGGACATGTACTGAAGAGGTTATCTTTGTTTACGAGAGTGAATGATTTTCTAGAAACATTACCCTTGGCATTCTTCTGTGTATATGTGATTATTGTGTTCTCGGCATTAACCTAGTAATACTCCAATTTATTCCGTAATAAATGTACATATATCTAACATCAATTTATTTAAGTAATGTTTTCGTTGTGTTTCACCGAGTGAGTAAGGTTGCCAGATGAACAACATCCCTTTTTCTTTTCCTTGAATTGCAGCAGTCCATGGGAGGCGGTAGTCACTTATCATCAAGTGCCCCGTCTGCTCGTTTGACCCCTATCTACATACACATTGTACACGTATCACTTACATACATACAAACACTCGGTCCTGTATCCCCGTACGATTAGGTAGAGGCGTGATTAAGAGGTCTGATTTATTAGAGGACAGAAGGAAAGGAAAGGATGGGTTGGGAAGTATAAGCAATAGCTATAGCAAGTTCATATAACTTGAACTGGCTGGTGCCGGTAAGTTAAAGTTATAGTTGTATAAAATAAATAAAATACCTCCGCCACCTTAGATGACACGTCAGGTTATTATGATGTTCTTAGAGCTACTAGGTATATGCTGTGAGATACTTACTTACTTACTTAGATACTTACAAAATTAACACAATATTCTTGCATGTAGTATGCAAGAATATTGTGTTAATTTTGTGTAATATTCAGGCTTAGTTTAATTTCGATTTACTCACTATCCTGAAAAAAAAAAATTATATCGTTATAATGTATTTTTGAAAAACATAACGCCATCTGTTGGTAAATAGCTGTAACTTCAAAACTACAAAAAGAGCTAGTATAATATATCAAACCCATTTACGGATTTGAACATGTTAAAAATAAAAATACTCTAATTAACAAACAAAACAAAAACACCAAGTACGTTTCTCATACCAATAAATGATAAGTTGTAGGTAATGTGAAATAATGTTACTTCAATACCTTACACAATACAATTTTAGACATATTACGCAGATGATTTATGTAGGTAATGGTTCAATGCTTGACATTATGTTTAGCCAGCTTTTAAATCTAGATAAACGTGAGTTTTTAAATTTAAGGCTATATTTAGTGTTCTTAATATTTTACTTACAAGGAATATAATGTGATTAATTTAAAAAGAAGGTATTCTGTATTCAATCCGTGTGTATGTAGTTTTTTTATATTATGGGTGGTAAGTGTCCACCTCCGCCTATATCCGCCTGACGGGTTGAAGAGAATTGCGAAAGGGGAAGCGGGGGGATGACGGGAGGGGAGAGGCCTTCGGTAACCTCACTCCCTCGACGATACAATGCAAGCATTGCTTGTCTGGCAGTTTTCTGTTGGGCCGTCGCATTACTCCGGTCAAGCCGGCACATTATAAAACAGGAGTCGTAAGTACGCTTGCCGCCTTTCAGTGTGAAGATCAGGGGGGGAGGGGTTAAGAGCAGGCACTCTATAATATTTTCCACGTTTGCTCCGCCTCCATGTACCGCGCTTCATGTCCCGCGAGCGACCCGAGCGTCGACGCAAAAATTCTTACTTTATGTATTTTGATTTTAAGAGCAGCGAACATGGAATAGAGGCTCTTTTATTTATTATATAGGTGTATAAACTAGGTGCAAATGTGTGTTTTATAATTTTATTTATTAAATTTGTTTGAAGATTAAAAAATAAGTATGAACCTACATTAATCCGTCCGAATAATAAAGTTTGAAAATTAAATTTTATCTTATTCGAATACAACGATAAGTCGAAATTTTAAAGCAATTGCGAAGAAGAAGGTCGTTAAAGAACTTTTGGAGATTTAAGATTTCACTCCGCAGACGTTATGGGTATCGATATTTTTCCAAACATAATTAATAAAAAAATAATTAGGTAATTTGTTTTATTTGAGGTCATCAACCGAAGTGTACTCGAAGTATCAGATTGTTTTTATTATTTATGTAAGCCGTACAGATGTGATCCGTATCGATATCTAAACTAGATACAACAAAAACAAATACGATTTCTCAACTCAGAATTTATTAAAATCTAGCCTTCTTGCCTTTGATACTGGCGCATCTGATATATTTGCAGTTTCTAAGCTATTCTCACAGGAGTGGTGTTAAAACTGATATACTACCTACTTATAATATTATTATACAATTTTCATTTAAAGGTAATAGTCAAATCGCCTCCATAGCTTCCTCTGTTCTCCTTATAATTACTGTAAAAGGCTGACAGTTATTTATAAAAAGAAAAATGTCTTTGTTTCCCATTTAATAGAAATATGTAATAATATGACTTTGATTTTAAATAACTCCTAAATAAAGTATTTACTGAACGTGCGCGCGAGCAAAACAGACCCACAAACGTTAGCGCACAGCGCGTTATTAAAAACCGTTTGGGCCGTTTTCTACTAAACGTTAAAATTTCGGCAATTAAGTTGTATATCGTGTGCACTCTTTGGGCATGTTCGATCACGAAACTAAATGGCGTAAGTCTCAAATCTTATTTTGCTTATAAATATAGTAAAATTGATTCAGAGAAAAAATATCTTGTGATTGGATAATAAACTATATTTTCTGTGTGTACTGTAAATACTTATTTTAGACATAAAAGCCCAGTATTTTGATTTTATTTGAATAATCTTCAGAAAAAGACATGATTTTGGAAATAAAAATGAATCGAGCAAAAATGTTAGAATTACGTAACTATCTTGTAAATGTGTGTAGAAAAAGAACCAATGGATCATATACTAAAGTTCTATTTTGATTGTATGTGTGACTGTTGCAGAATATTAATGTAAACTAACATATAATTCAAGGATCCTGCTCTTAAGGGAAAGGAGGGGAGGAGAAAGAGAAGAGGGGAATGGAGGAGGGGAAGGAGGAGAGGAGGAGTTGGGCCTCCGGTAGATTTTCTCAAAAGCTACTGATCCAAATGGGATGCAATTTTATTACGCGTATTTTTAAGAGAAGGTTTTTGTATATAATTAGGATCTGATGAAGACCTCCGGAGATAGACAACGTAACTCTTCAATTAATTCAATAACTCACATCTATAACCCGCAATTGGTGTAACTGTATGTCTATGTATTGTTTTCAGCCTTTCATAAGTAAGCACCACGTCTGTACGTTTTGGTACACATAAAGAGTACCCTTATATCGCAAAAAAGTGCTTTAATAATTGAAGTCTTTCACTATTTGTTAAAGCCGGCGTCTTAGCCCGACTACTCAAGGAGGGTAGTTTTCAATGTACGCATGCCGCGTTTTATCACGCCTCGACGACTTGATGGATTTCAACAAAAAAAAAAAAGGGAATGTTTATATCGGAGTAGAGTTTTATATTTATTGACTTTGGTACCTATGTATTTTATCAACTGTTTTATCACATTATGATGATTTTTTGATGCATTTACATTACTTGCCAATTTAAATATACCTCACTTCCAATTGCCACATGACACAGTAATAATTCTATCTACTGCTTCGTCAAATGTAAACATGCAGATTCGAAATTAAAAATGTAAACATTGAGTGCTTTATTTTTATCTACTTTATCAACTCTCTATTTTATCAACTTTGTTCATCTTACATTTTTTTTTAATAATATGTTTTATTTTTCAGCAAATTTACATCGTAGCACAAATATCGCTACTTAATTTCTTTTGTATTTCCATATTTAAGTTTATGAATGTTGGATAGCAAGATTGTTGTTATGTTTCAAGTTGAGATAAAAAAGCAAAACTCTACTTACAAAAGTATTTAAATTCTACGAAATCGATATTCCCTTTTTGTATGTTATTTTTATATTAGCCTACCATAGTGACTCCACTTTGCCAGATGGAAAGCAATAAGTGAAGTCAAAGATTGGTGATCACCAACCTCATTGCATGTCTAGTCAATGCAGCATAGTGACCCATGCCTATGGTGGCCTGGTGAGATGCTTTTTCACGCCCCGCTTAAAAGACCTGGGATCCAGCCAGCTCGTGTAGTCGTGTACAGGAAGGGAGAAGGTGGGACCTATTGGAAGAGCATTTCAGAACACTCTCCGTGATATAGGCGACAGAGGACTGCCATAGAGGCGACATCAACTTCGCAACTGCAGAAGAGAGACTGGGTGAGCTCAGGACAGTCTGCGCGTCGCTGTAACCGATCGAGAGTGTCAAGCAAATACTGCCCATAGGCGTCCCAAAGATGAGAGCAGTACTCCACGCAAGAGAGAACCTGGGTCTTGTATAAAAGACACAGTTGTTAGGGTGAGAAGAACCGTCTCACCTTGTTCATTACGCCGAGCTTCCGCGAGGCCGCCCTAGTGACGCTCTCGATGTAATCGCGCCGATTGAGATCCTAGATGCGAAGGAATGGAGACTTTTTGTTAGAAAACGCGTCGTTTTCCCTCAACGTCTGCCAGCTTGGCAGTCGGATGTCCAAAATATCGCCCGTGTACTGTGCTGTCGCAACAATGTATGTTGCCAAGGGCCAACATGTCAATGATATGCAGAGGGAACAGCGTAGGCGATAGAACGGAGCCCTGAGCTACACCAGCGCTAACCTCCTGGAAGTCAGAGGCCACGCCGTCGCAGAGAACCCTAATGCGGCGCTTGTGGAGAAAGGCAGCAACCCAGTTGCAGAGTTTGGGCGGCAAACCAAATGTTTAAAGTGTACTAATAATACTAACAGACGATTGTTTCTTTTATTTCAGATTACGTACCTATTCTTTTCACTCTCGTAAAATCGCAATGGTTGGGTTTATCTTTAGAATGGATATCAAATATAGTGATGTGTAAGCAAAGCAAAACAAGATTTTGTATGTTCATTGCTGCGAGTAATACAGTATAAAAATCGGACACCTGAAGGATTTCCCTATTCAGTTGATGCTACGCCTGTTTTAGCAACATATTGTTATTTTTTTACATGAACCCGAAGGAAATGCGGGCACAATTAGTACTATAATAAAATACTAGAGTGTAAGCAGGACTTTCAAATCTTTAAAACTATGTTTTTTTTATTACTTTTCATAAAGCTCTCATAAAATTGTTAACACAATTAACGCACAAAAAGCTAACGTTACAAAAATAACATTTATAATTTAATACTAATTATGAAGTAGGTACGCAATTCAAGTGTCTGGGTGCTCAAACGCACTACAACAGCCATCTTCATAGATAGCAATGAGTTTAAAGGTGAAGGTTTTGTATTTATCACAGTGCAATGTTACTTGTGTACTTAGATATAATAAATAGTACATGGACGTAATTTTATTAGAACTGCGTAGACGATGAATGAGCGAAAGTCATTGAAACAAAAGTTTTTTTTCCTGTAATGGTTACAATGGAACCACCACAAGAGTAAACTCTTTCGAATAATAAAAAAAGGAAATGGCTCTATAATTGGCGAAGAAATCATTTGAATTAGATAAAAAAATATACACATGGTTGAACATAAAACATTCTCCCTTTTTGGAAGTCACTCAAAATTGTATACTGGGTGCTTCGAATACGAGTTCCACTCTTTCATTAATGCAGCATAGATGTTATACAATATCAATAATGTAGTAACCCAGATACCGCTATAAAACATCTCAGAAAGTGGGTGGCGGACGGACTAAATTTTAATTTGCTAAAGCTTTCTTTATTCAAAATAGGCGCAGAAACAAGAGATACGAAGGGAAATCCGATTAGGATTGTCACTGATATTTGTAGAGTTGCTTAGAAACCATTTCTAAATGTTCATTGACTCGAAAGCTGCTGCAAGCTGACTGTAATTGTATGATGGGTCTATTCTGGAATCGCTGACAATTACTGCACAGGTGTAGTATACAGAATTGAAATTGTTCCGGGGACATTTGGCAAGGGAATTGACGACGAATTTTTTTCACTGTTCTAAATCTAATCATGGTTGTCAATATCTCCTATAAGACTTATGAACATCAGTGTTTATATAGTGTACAATACTGTACCGAAGATTTGTAAATAATCTAGAAAACTTTATTATTTATTACTTAGACTTCGGAGAGTAAAAAATAAAAATACTGTCTGGAAAAAACTAGTTAGAAATAAGTAAGAATACATATAGTTGCAACATTCTATATTAAGCGATTTTAAAAAAGGAGGAGGTTAACAATATTTCTTTCTCCTGTTTTTCCAAGAACTTATGGAGGTTGAACGTCTTACCCAATAACAACTCAAATGACTGCACGGTGCGTACGTTAAAAGTAAGCTGCTAAGTCGGTGTAGTTATAAGATTCGGCCATTTAAGTCTTAAATTTTGACAAATGAGAACATTTTGTAAATAACCTATAGAGTATTTATTTAAATATACGGTTTTACTCACGTATGTATGTCGAGGATGCCGACACTGTGTGTGACGTCCGGTACGGTCGTGGCTGGACCATTTACTCCTTGAGAAAGGTCTCCAGTCGGGACTGAAACTAGTCGGTTAGCATTTATGTGGTAGAGCCATGCTTAGGCACGAATGGAATTAAGATCGACCAGTCATGTACCACGTGCGATACGTGCATTTCCCTGAAATTAGTGAGTTTTCTGGAAGCACACACTCCCCGTCCCTCTCCGTTTTTCTCTCCCCTGACCCCCGCCTCTTTTCCCATCTCCTCATCCCCCTCTCTTTCTGTTTCCCGCATACCCTCACCCTTCATCACCCTCAAAGGCAGGCAGCGCCCTTACGACTCTTGAGTTGCAGGTGTCCAAGAATGGAGGTTGTCACTTACCATCAGGTGACACGTCTGTTCGTCTGTTTACATTAATGAGATGTTTGTAATTGTGATTTTCCACCGACAATAGTTTGTACTTGTGTATCAATTTTACATGTACCAATAATTAAAAGAGATTTAAGTTGCTCATCGGTTTAGTGGGATCTGTAAATTTTTTTGTGTACTTCATTTTGGAAAATGTTTTCTCACACAAGTAAGTAACAAAAACAGAAAACAGCCCACGACAAATTTATGTAAATTATTGAATTGTTCCAGTGGAATTAAGTGTGTTGGTCTACTGGAAGACTCTCATGACAGTCAGCGGCTATTCCAACCGCTTCCGACCTCGACCGTCTAGGCGGCTAACCGCTAATGAATAAGAGCGGTTATAAAATACCAAAAAAATATGAGTTATGATATTTGTTCTTAAAAAACCAGCGCATTGATTTAATATTATAAGGGTATTTTAAAAGAGTCTTCCACTAGAATAACACTGATAAATTGATAATTCCATTTGAAGTTTCGGTAATAGGATTTCAATCTCAGTATCGTAAGGATATTGAAAGATCTGAATCTCATTCGCAGTGACATAAAAATCTGAGAAACGACTATCATGAGATGAGATATCATGACATGAGATTTGTTTTAAGGCCTTCAAAGGTTTGATTGCAAAATTGATGGGAAACTTAGTCTCAGTGGTGTGTCTGAATATTTCACATGTTTTAAAAAACATAGAACGATTATAACTTAAACTGCCAATTCTGTAACAGTGTGATAATTCTCATTAAAAAAAATCAATCACTGCTCGAAGTTCCAAAAAGTGCCAGAGGAATGTGCCGTAACTAAGTCAGCGTACGGCAGTATGATGTGGGAAGTCATGTTCTCCAATCTCTGCAATAAACTCACGGAATTGTCGGTGTCGGTCAGCACTAAAGATCTAATGAACTTAACAACTGATATGACTGGTTTTAGAACTTAAGACATATCCAAATATTTGCTTTACAAGGGCTGTTGATGAATTATACAATGTAATACTAATGATTTTAACCACCATCATTTTCTACAGCCTTTGATACAAGTGCGACCATTCCTTTATTTTTACTACACATGTTTTTGCCACCTTCAATTGTAATAGATATTAAGTTCTTCCATTGAATTTTTTTTTTACTATTGTCATTTTCTACTTTCATAAAAAAAATATCTGCGTACTACTGTCGTGCCGTAATTAGTATCAATATCAAGAAGTTCTTTATACCCTTCATAGCTTTTATCTACTCCTCGAACGAGAATAATTCTTGAGCAGTATCTGAAATAAATTTGCTTTTTCGGGACATAATGCTTCGGCAACTGCAATTACACATTTTTTGGTAATCTCCATCGGTGAACGGTTTTCGACGTTTTGCGATTTCAAGCAACGCTTCAAGCCTGCAATTTATTTGTCCGTATACTTCTTTCATATTTTGGGTAATTTTGTAATTATTTCATTTGATAATGCCTTTTGATATTATATTATTTGAGGACGGCTAATGTTTCATTGCAAAACAAATATGGTGCTAAGTTTGATTATTACTGAACTCATCCACGAAATATTCGATCATTAAATAATAGTAATAGTAATAAATGTTCCATTGATCATTGAACGTTCTGCATTCACTCTCTATTTTTTGTTTCTGTTCCGTGTTAATAAGTCATTCATAAAATAAAAAGTCAAATCAAAACACGAACGTTTTGAAGATGTCTTTTGATTAAACGGGCTTACAGACTACTTTATTTCACAACAGACATTCGCTCCCTTCGAATTCCCTATACAGATTAATTTGCTGTGCAATTACTGCCATCAGTGAGTAGACTGAGGCTAATTCAGAACTTTCTCGAACTAACGAGATTATTCACGAATATTTAATACTAAGTAGTAAGCCGCTAACTGTTAGCGGGTAATTAAGCTAAAAATAAAAAAAAAATAGCTAGAAATTACAGATAGTGGCTGAAAAATTAAAAAGCTTTTGGCCCCTGGAACTTTTTTGATTAATTAATATAGCAGCATAAAAGTTTGTACTAGAATAACTGTCGGTGGATATGACTAAAATGTTTTAGTGTTTCAGTATTTGTATTACTGTGTTCAGATTGAAGTAAGTAATATAAGTATTATTTTTTGTATTACACCCAATATATTAAAACACACGTTAATGTGTATATATATTTGCAATATAAGTAGTTTCCTATGTGCTTAGAAATACATTTAATGAATATGTTTACATACATATGTAATGAATACGTTATGGTACAGTAACTGTAAACTAAAACAGCCATGTTTAGATTATTATTATTTTTTATGTAATTTACTACTTTTCGCACATTTTGAAGTATAAATAACTGTATTAAATGTTAATAAAACTAGCGTAAATATACAAACAGTGCATTAATGTGGCAGTATAAATGATATTTATAAATATATGTGATGTGATGATGTGATTTTTACGGCAATAGGCAAACTAATGAGACAAAATATATGCGTTTGAGATATCTCTGTCTATGCCCTCGGGATATATAGGCTTGAGTGTATGCATTTTAATGGAAATCTATTCTTATTATACATATACACAATTAGCGTCAACTTTGTGACTGCCTTTTAAAATTATTTCATTATACAGCGACACCAAAAAAATACTTAGGTAGATTCCGTTAATCTGCATTTCTACATTTTTAGTTTTGTTCTGAGGTGCCAAAACAAGAATTTTTAATTGGTTAGTTAAATAGGTTTTTGTTGCCTGATTGTGAACGATGATATCAATACAATATCGATATCATCGATATCGGTATCAAAATAAAAAAAACTATGACTGGATCAGTATGTCACATGCAGCTGTTTATGTTTAAATGATACAATATTCGATCGAATTTTTAATAATTACCTTCTACTTCTTCCTGTCTCTACTTCCTTTCTCGTGTGCCCGGCGTTTAATCAGCCTGTGCCTAAAACATGTGTGAAGTATAATACACTGTAATTGCTTGACTTATTCGGATTTAGATTACTTTTAGTTCGGATTACCATCTTGTTTCCCCGAAGCCATTCTGCACCATCATCTATGTAAAACTGATTGCTCCTGGATCGGAACTGTAACTCTACTAAGTACAGCAATGACTTTGCAAAATCAACAATTTTCTACTACTACTATTTGTACTAACTTCCAATATTTATTATTATTTTTTTCTTCGATAACAACGAAACAATAGTAATAAAACCTCGACCTTGTCCAAACGGTCAATGTCAATATAGTTGATACATATTCGGGTCAATTCACCTTGTTACGTCGTTACGTGATTTGAACTTTGAAGAGAGTTCGTACTATACAGTTTTATTGTAGAAAGAATTGATTAAATGTTGAAGAAGAAGAAGAAACCCCAAAAAGCTAACTGGAGTTTTTGTTTACTCCTCCTAGTTCATAACTTATGTCTTATTTTATACTTCTTTAACATAAAGTAAAAAAAGACCAAGGACTAGTTATCAGAATCTTAGGAGATTCGGATAACCACCTACCGTGACATGTTTAAAGCTAAAGTCGGTGACTTATAGCTAAAACTGTTGACAGAGGTACCTCCGTGACTTTATAACATTGTATATATGTGTAAAAGAAAAGAAGGAAAGAAAATACGTTTTTTTATAGACTTTACTTGAATATTAACAATATGATGACACTGATTAGTAGTACAGAACGACACTATCCTATATACTATTGTATTCTTTGAATGACACTCTGAAGCACTGGATACTATTTTTTATCCGTGTGAATTAATTTCCTAACTACTAAGATCTAACGTAGAAAATTACCGGCAATTCTTTACGTGGCGACATGCATTAATTATTTGTTAAACATTATTTAGTACAGTGATGTCTTGCAATGTTGGATGGACCCTCGGCATAAACTAGGTTGATATAAATCACCCCAGAACTCATTTTCAGTGCCACAAACGTACGAATAGTGTTTGAAGTGAAAACTTCTTTAGTTGCGTTTGGCACTTTTTGGGTGAACAAAAAGCGTGAAACACGCTTTATCGTCCCCGCATGCTTCCCTTGAGCTCTATTTATAATGTGTGTAATCTAATAACTCGACGTTATAATTTACAAGTTACTTAGTTGTCACTATCACTAGTCTGTAGTAAATATACGGGCAGTATTTGGAGACTGCCCGTATATTTTTTTTCTATACATATATATATAGGTTGACAAATGTTGACTGGTAGATAAAGTCTGCCTCATGCAGTGTAATATGCAGAAAGTGTTTAATAAAAAAAAGTTTTTTACTTGCATGTTATTCAATCTTGTGAATGTAGATAACATTATTTTTTAATATGTTTAAGGTTCTCCAGAAACGTGATAAGTGATAACTCCAAAGATCATAATGATCTGTGGGTTTTTCTATGATTCGAAAACAACGTGAGTCATTCGTACGGTAGTAGTTACAACAATATTGTAATGAATCATTAATCCAAAACTATTTATAAAGCTTGTATAAAATATTACATGAATCACTAACCGACTTCAGGACAAAAAATCAAATGGCGCATTGATCATGGTACGAAGTAAGACCAGAGACACATTATTAGTTACATAGTAAGAATACCCACTAAAGAAAGAGAGCCTGTATATATGAGTACTTGATATTAATGCAGTTGATCATGAATTAGGAATCTAGAAAGAGATCTAGAAAGTAAATGACTCACTCGCTAAATTAACCAGATAGCAAAAAGTGTTCATTAGTTCTCAAAAGAAATAAAATGTTGATTGGACTTGTCACCCCTAATTACAGAAAACGCAAAGATAGCTAAACATTTACGGAAAACATAAAGTTCTAAATAAGTAGTTTGCTTTATCCGAGCATAAAGTTTCAATTTATAACGTTACGTTACGAACCTTATTAACGCTTTACAAGAATAGGATTTATCTTAAAATAATAAAAAGGTAAATTATTTATTTATTTGTAGGGGGTAATCTCTGAATCCACTAATGTACTTCTAAAAAATCTTTTATTGATAGGAAGCCAGACTCTTTCAGAGAAACATAGGCTATATTTTATTATAATATATACCTTATTTAAATTTTAAATTTGAGCAATTTGTGAACCAGGTTGAAGAAAAATAAACCAGTTATATGAAGGAATACAATAAATATCAGTCTTTAGCAGATTTACATTAAAATCGGCAACACCGCATATAGACATACGGTTACCCTTAAACACATTTTTTTTGTTAAAAAAGAAACATTAAAATTCTAAAGAAATATTTATGTAAATTTATAACATACAGAGTTTCCTCACAACGAAAATTTTATGAAGATAAAATATGCCCTTTTCTGCATTTAACTTGGGCGGACAGTTGAGAAGATAACTTGAGCTAATTAAAAAGGCAAAACCATTGGTTGCAATATAGATTATGTTCGTGTCCATGCGTACACATTTATTTAGTTTATTCTACAAATAAGATTCTATTTCATTGATCTGCACTAATATAATATTTACGCCCTACGAAGCGGGCCGGGTTTGCTAGTTAGGTAATAAAATCCTTATAAGACACGATTAACTGGGTAATAATTATGTTTTTATAGAAGAGATATGCTGTGAAGTCGTAGTTAAGTATCTAGAATTCAAACCCTTTAATAATAAGACACGTTTAAGACATTAACAAATACAAGTACAATGTTCAAGAACAAAAATTCAGATTTTACAAAGAAGACTTCTCGTTCATGGTCAGTGGCGCTTTATACAACAACACAAATGTTTAATACGCCCCGCCATAAGATCCGTCTCTCACAATTACGGCTGTATTCGTCCGTTGTTCTTTATCCTTATTTTCAGATTCAATGGATGTGTCGATCACGATCGTCAATTAATTTAAATTGTGTACCATCGAAATACCATTGACTTGCTCGGTAACGTTTATGATTGGTTTTGAAATGCCTCTTATTTTGAATAAAGTACATTCTGGTACACATAAATCTGTTAAAGTTTGTTGAACGAATAAATCCTTTAAGTGCAATTATTTAAAGTTTATCTTATGTGACAATGACGTTTCTTTCTTTCTCATTCCGCATGGCTCTGTGTTTGAATGTCTCGTAATCTAGC
Organism: Tyria jacobaeae; assembly: GCA_947561695.1. Lineage (NCBI taxonomy): Eukaryota > Metazoa > Arthropoda > Insecta > Lepidoptera > Erebidae > Tyria > Tyria jacobaeae. Next base: position 17,985,029 of record OX387209.1, read on the forward strand.
TATTAGTAAGATTTTCACATGTCAGAGGAAGAAAGATGCAGTCTTTACATAAAGAACAAACAAATATGAGCCTCTAAAGCTATAGCTTCTAAATCTGTAGAAACAGAAGATACTTTTTTTTTATTATTTATTAAGAAGCAAACTAGACAACACATTTGAATGAAGAATAAGACAATAATGTGGTCTGAAACATATGTATATGATGTAACTAGACTAACTAAAATAAAAGGTTTTAACTGACTACTTACAGCAATTATCCAAATATATGTACATATGTAAATGACCAATATTTTAGTTCGACTGTAGAATATTACTACCATATAAGTACAAAGAATAACTTTAGGAATGAAGAAATGAGAAATAAACATACAAAGATTTGTATGTATGTGTTGATTATACACAAGTTATTTAAATATTGCCTGACAGGTAAGTCAATTTATTAATTTGCACGTTATGAGAGGCCTATGTCCAACAGTGGAATGTGATAGCCTGAGTTATGATGATGAGGTAACTAATATATACTAAATACTTTATTGCATTCCATAGTTAAATTAATAAGGTGTTAAATATAAATGTAAAATCAATTATGGACCCTGCTGGGCACAGCTAAGTTTTCATTAGGAGAGAGGAGAAGAGAGCTTTTTACAACATTATAATAGTGTGGATAATACTACTAAGAGTTAACTATATTTTATGCTTCCATAACTAATTTGTTATTTTTTTTTATGTATAGTCAACTTAAATTAGTCTATTTTTTTAAAAGATACTCCTGCACTAGGATTATTTTCCTGTGTCGCGGTGGACTTTACAAACATTTAAACAACGGACACAAAGAACACCCAGAATCAGAATAACAATTTGAGGATTACACAAAGTGTTGTCCCGTGCGGGGATCGAACCCACAACACTCGGCGCGGCAGTGTTGTGGCGAGGTGACCACTTAAACCGCTACACTTAACTTTAACGGGATACGACCGTTCGGAATAAGGGAACGGAAGTAATAGAAGGACGATTCCGGTCATCATACAGCTATGATGCCCGGAATCGTCACCTCAGAAGGTTACAGTGAAGGGTTTATCAGTGGTAAGGCCATGCTTAGGCACGAATGTGACGGCTCGACCGGTACGATACCACGGCCTCACAGAAGCAAAGCAGTTGTGAAGCAACGCTTGCGCTGCATTTCCCCGAAATGAATGAGGTTTCCAGAGGCTTAACTCCTCTCTTCTCTTTCACAGCTCCTCATCGCCCTCTCTTTTCCCCTCCGCGCATCCCCCCGTCACGGATTTTGTCACTTAACGTCAGGTGACTCGTCTGTTCGGAAAAGAAAGAAAAAGTGTAAATGGTCGGGGTAAATAAACTAACCTAAATCAGATACGTTTACGAGTTTAAATTTTCATACCAGAGTGTAAATCGCTATTGTATTAGAGTTTGATAAGATTTTTTAGGTGTATACTTACACATGTTTGTCGTCGACGTATATAAAATAAACGAACTTGTACTTGTGGGGTTAATGGCGTACATTTGTACAACCTTTACAAAGTAAGTATTAAATAAAATGAGGTATTAAAGTAGATGATCGTTTGCATCCTATCCCTTTTAAAAAAATATATAGTCTACTTATCCGTACCTACATCACATTGTTTTATTAAGGAAATGCTTGTGAACCAGGGAGGTTGTTTTGCACGCCAATGAGCATTCTCTTCGGCGAAACGGAACGTATTTTGACTCTCCAACTATTAATTCCTCAATAAGAATCACAATGGACTAGAGCCTGTGTTCATAGACACAAACACAATAAACCTACATACCTCATTAATATTAGTAGTGTTGATTGTTCTCGAATAGAATCGTGAATCGCAAGTCACCAAAAACAAATCGATACTGCCATGTATATTCTCTACGTTCTATTACGTAAGTACGACGTACCTACCCTTTTTATGTTTTTGTAAATAAGCATACGCTTTCTAACTCGTACAATTCCCTTTCATGACATTCCTTTTTTAAATTTGTCTTTGTAGTAGTAGTGACTATTTTTCCTAGTATAACGTGCTATATACTGCATCGTCAGCTTTCTTTCATAATTATGACATATATTTTTTTATTCTTTTTATTAAAGACGAATTCCTGTGTTGCAGGGGGCTTTACAAACGTTCAATCAACGAACACAAAGAACCCCAAGACAAGTATTGGTAGATCACACAAATTTCTGTCCCATGTGGGAACCGATCCCACGACCCCCGGTTCAGATGTCAGGGTCACTACCACTAAACCAATAAGCCCGTCAAAAGTCAGCATTTACTCGTAATAATGTATAGTTAAAGTGTCAGAATCAAATTACCCCTTCATAAAAAAAAAAAATACCCTAAATTGTAGAATGGACTGATGAAAGGATTGTCCATCGAAGATGCTTTCACCGAACAAGTAGCAGGTAGTAAAACGTTTTCCTACAATAACAAAACTGTGTATTTTCCTGAATTGTAATCTTTGGTTTCAAAGTTTATTGACATTCGATTATGCTTCGCAGAACATGTTCACATTACAAATACGATAAATTTAATATCATTAATTTATGTCTCCAAGGCGGTTCAAGATAACCTTTTAGTGTTGCGACTTTCATCTTCAACGTTCATTATAATAATTAAACTAAGTTATTACTCCTTGTCACATTAATGTTATAAGATAGCTATTCTTGGCTTGAGTACAATAAAGACATCTTAAAGTCTGAGACAGCCCTTCCCCTTACATATTTTTATGTACCTACATATGTATGTATATTACAGTTAGTGTCTGCAGCACCTGAGTTTTAGGACGTGTTAGGTGTTAAAACCACTATGAACGTAGAACATATCTTCTACATATTTTGATAATAGCCTGTGCAATTTTCGCTTTGAATTTCGAATGCGTGAGCATGTATGATATTCCGGACTAGACGCCTTAATTGCTGTCGCCATGTGAAGCATCATTTCGTCTTAATAATAATAGCATTACGAGATAACGTCAGTGAAAGAAAACCAGAGAGGAAGATAATAATGTGGTCAAGTTTTTAACCGACGAAAAAAAACGGAAAAGGTTCTCAAGTTCACGTGTATTTTTTTGTTGATGACCTCTCATAACTTTTCACAGAGTAGCCCGATTTTAATAATTATTTTTTATTAGATAGGGTATAACTCGAAATTAGTCCCAAGTAAATTTGGAAAAATTAAATTACCCTAAGGGTTGGAAAAAAAGGGGTGATTTATTGTTTACTCACAGATTTTAATGCTGAGTTGTGTATTTTTTTTTATATTAGCCAAAATAGTGACTCCACTTTGCCTGATGGAAAGCAATAAGTGGAGTTAAAAAGTGGTGGTCACCATCCTCATTGCATGTCTAGTCAATGCAGCACGGTGACCCCCCGCTTAAAAGACCCGGGATCAAAGTGGGAAGGAAACACGTGCGCTGGTAGAGAATTCCAGGCTTTTACCGATCGGCACAGGAAAGAAGAGCGAAACCGTTTAGTTTGGGTACATATGTATATTTTCGACGTTCAAACGGTTACTCCTCAGGCCAGCACGTGTAGTCCTGTAGAGGAAGGGAGAAACTGGGACGAATTGGAAGAGCTCATCAGAATACTCCCCGTGATGTAGGCGATAGATGACTGCCATAAAGGCGACATCTCTTCGCAACTGCAGAGGCTCAAGAGACTGGGTGATCTCAGGACAATCGATAATAAATATAAAATATAAAAAACATTACATTATAATAGTTACATTCCACTGGAATGGAAAAAAGCCAAAGTGGTACCAGTTTACAAGTCGGTAAAAAAAACCTAATTTCCAACTACAGACCCATATCTGTTTTGTCCAGCTTTGCCAAGATTTTGGAATCTGTTATCTGCCCGCACATTCAGCAGCATCTTAGAATGTAGCTTAGCGAACACCAGCACGGTTTTGTTGCATCGAGATCTACAACCACGAACTTAGTGACATTCACGGAATCATTGATCTAGGCTGTGGATACAAGCAAACAATTTGATGTGATATACACGGATTTCAGCAAGGCCTTTGACAAAATGTCCCATTCCGTACTAATTAATAAGCTATCTGCTTACGGTATAACGGGCCCTGTTCTGGATTGGTTTAGGTCATACCTGTCGGAGCGCGAGTTCTACGTCGTTGTAAATGACTTCCAATCCCCAGCGTACATAATAACACAGGCGCTCCTCAAGGTTCGCATTTGGCTCCAATTTTGTTTAACATCTTTATTAACGAAACCCCTCAATGTTTCCGCTATTCTGAACCTTACTTATATGCCGATGACTTAAAATTTACCCGAAAAATTGAATCTCTAAGAGACACCGAACTTTTGCAATATGATCTTGACCGGGTTATCGTTTGGTGTAAAAATAACAAAATGCAGCTGAACTCTAAAAAGTGTTACCATATGAAATTCACAAGAAACATTAACTATATCAAATCCGAATACCACATTAACCATGATAAAGCGCAAGAGGTAGACGCAATCAAAGACTTAGGTGTTATATTTGACAGAAAGGTCACTTTTGTTGCTCATATAGAGTATATAATAAAAAAATCTTCAAAAATGTTGGGGTTCGTACTTCGTAATAGTAAGGGCTTTCGAAAGAGTAGGACCAAACTAATGCTCTATAACGTTCTCGTGCGAAGTGTATTAGAATACTGCAGCGTTGTGTGGAGACCTCACTATGCTAGTCACATGCTGCGTTTAGAACGCGTACAGAAACGATTGATGTGGCACCTAGCGTTCAGTGAAGGTAAATATAAGAGCTTGCCATCCTACAATACTCGTCTGCAGTACTTCAAAGTGCAAGCCTTATCCACACGTAGAAATGTTATCGATGCTGTATTCTCTTACAAATTATTGAGAAATAAAATTGTCTGTCCCAATTTATTAAGTCTCATCAGATTTCGAGTTCCATCTAGATATCCAAGGAATAGCATCACACCGCTGTGCCCACCTTTGCGCCGAACTATACTCGGTTCACATTCGCCTACAGCCAGGTTAAGCAAGCTCATTAACAGTTGTAGCGACTTGTTAGACATACACCATGACAAGATTCGTGATTTCTGTAAAGTAATTATAAATAACAGTAACGTCTAGTCCATTAATAATTTAATGAAATCAAAATCAAATGTCTGATTATATTATATAATTTAATCTTAAACAAGTGTTGTTCCTGTCGTAATGTGTTTAATTTCATTTAATTTATCTTGTTGTAAGTGCATCATAAATGAGTTGTATTGATTTGTTTGATGTCTTATTTTGATATAATTGTATGTTTTACTGACACTATTGATTCTATCTTAATTTGTTCATCTTCCATAATTTTTATTATAATATAAGAATTGTTACAATTTTTGTTATTAATTATTGCTATTATTGTTATTTTGTTTGTTGTTTTTTTGTGCATGCGGTGTTAGCCTATAATTAATTGTTTAGTTGATAAATAGTAAATGTAATGTGTAAACAATTGTTGGCTAACCTTAAATAAATAAATAAATACATTACATTACAAAAAAAAATCACGATGAATGAGCTTTAGACCTGTCTTGTGGCTATAAAACTTGTTAACTTTGTTATTAAATTTAAATAAAAATGTTTATTATTTTTTGCTTTTCAGTTTTTTCGGCTGTTTATATATATTTTTTTATATTTTTTCGATATTTATATGTTGTCTGGAATGCAAAATAGTTAATAAAAGTCTTGAAGTTTTCTGAAGAATTCATTTAATTAATTTGTTATCCATTTGCTTACCTTTTCTATCGTACAAATTTGACCTGCATGAGTTAGTATCTTGCGAAAACGTATCGAAACAAATAAAAAATGCAAGGATGACAAAACAATCCTATTTGTTAATTAACAATATGTATTTTTTAAGGATGTAGATAATTATTGATTTTTATATTATGTGATTGTTTCCAAAAGTAAAAGTACTTATATTATTACATATTTATAGTATAGTGTGATATTTCTAAATTTATTAATAAGTGTGTGATTTAAATAGTAATATTGGTTAGTTTACACACATTTAGTAAGTTAACTATATTGTATTATCTTTTTGTTGACATATAAATAAAAATCTTTATTTGTAGCAGCACCGGGGTTTTAGTAACAAACTTGCCTGTTCCATTAGGATCACTTAATGAAAATGTAAAATGAAAACAATATATCTAAAAAGATAATACAAAACTATGAAGTAGTCGGTGCGTACCTGTAGTAGTGTACAAGAACAACCAAGTATATAGATATATATATATATAAGTATTCTCTACAGCACACATTATAGAATAAAAAAAAGATAAAAGTGTAAAAATACTATATAATAACAACTATAATAAATTTTTATTTCAGAACTTAAACAGGCGAGAGATCTTTGTGTCTTGAAATGACATTAAAAGACTCGATGAGTATCTTTTAGAACATGTTTTAACGTACCTAAATATACATATACTCGAGACTTACTGTAATAATCATATTAAAAGAAATTAAATTCTAAGAATAAAATGAAGAGCGCCTACAGAATAAAGTCGAGCAAGCCTTCACCACCATTCATGTTCATATTGCTAAAGTTTTGTTCAAATTAGACACTATTTTTTGTACAGGCGCTATTATATGTAGGACTCGCCTGTTGATCTAATGGTTAGTGAGCCTGATTGTTAAGCCAGAGGTCGTGGGTTCGATTCACACCCAGGACAAATATTTGTGTGATGCCCATGATCAGTTGTTCTGTGTCTGGGTGTAATTTATCTATAATATGTATTTAGTGCACCAAATAGTAGACCACTGACATCAGGTACAGGGACCGAGACACCGGTGGTTAGGGCTCCAAAGATAGGAACATCGAGCATTTCAAGAAAAAAATTATATAGTGCCCGGTTGACGGCTATAGGCTTGCCCCCTATTACGTTAGTGGGACAAAATTCAAAGTCTAATTGGCAAAATTTCTTGTCATATTATGCAGCGGATATGCCACCAACATCATACATATTAAATACCTACACATCGTTTTGTTAATGTCATCCCTCCCTCTTACGATACATAAAGATACATATTAAGGATCAATCAGTCAGTTGTCAGTTTCAAAATAGGATTTCAATTAAAAAAATCACGAGTTTTATAAAATTTTGCAAATTCCTTTTAATTATTTGTTACTGAGTTGTCTTTAAAAATAAACAAAAACAATGAAAAATTATACACAGTACAGTCACAGTCTCGTATTATAGAAGACATAATATAGTACTGAAACTAACCTTGTATTGAATTGAACTGAGGTACCGTTTTTAAATCTCATGTAGATACCTCCGAAATCGAAAAATACATTGATAGCTATCTTAAACACCAATATTTTTAAACTTTATTCTGGTAATCTTCCGTAAGGGTTTCCCCACAGGTGTATCCTTACAAACAACTAATTGTCTTGTTTACGCCATGTTTACTTAGAAATATTTGCAATAAAATACATATCGTATCGTAATTAAAGATGAGGTCAATATGAAATATTGTGTTCGTGCTATGGAGCAGTATTCTTATGTTTTTCTTTTATTATTATGTTATTGCTTATTTATACAAATATGCTTCTATTATAACAGCAGAAAATCAAAACAGGTGGTTAAACATACATTTTAAATTTTTGAAGTGTGTTTTCAAATCGGGTTAGGATCGGACAATGAGTATTATTATTATTTGTTAATTCCTAAATGAAAATTCCAATCAAGGATGACAGCAACTAAAACCTCTTTAACCTAGAGAAAATTTTTAAAATACAGTGTTTTATATAAATGAGACAAAAGTGGCAAATTCATATGCAAATACATATCAAAGGTGTGTTTTGATTCGACGTTTCATAGTTTCGCCTAGGGTAGGATGATGATTGAATCCACAGTAAATATTGGAACGTATTGAGGAACGGATGAAGATGCCGTAAATTCCAGATTTAAAAAAAATATATATACTTGACTACCCACATCAGGTCTGAGAATCTATTTTGTCTCATTATGAGTAGGTACTAAACAAGAAATACGACCGCAGATGTACTTATTAAAATATTTTCACCTACACTGCTCCGTAGCTGTAGCTTAGCATTTGCGATGTTACCTAAGATACTAAAATAAAAGTAACAAGATTGTTTGAGAGACTTCTTGTATTATTTCTACACATAAGCGTTTAGTTTATTCATTGAGTGCATATAATTAATTATTTCCAAGTCACAGTCAAGGTAACGAAGTTCAAAGTATAAAAATAAAAACTTATTACTGTCTTAAGCAGTTGATATGATGTAACGGTGGGAAATAAACAATTATGTTATTCATGTTACAAAAAATATGATTTAATAGTTTTTTTGTTAATATCTGCCATAAAACTGAAGTAGACATTACCTATATAATTATGTTAGATGAGGAAGATACTACGTCAAGACTACATTCTTTGGGGTTTTTAGTTAGCAGGCCATTATTAAATTAAAAAATCTTTATTAAATTGTTTATGTTTGTCATAATTAATGTTTTTATCAATTAATGAACATTAATGTAGTAAGTACGTAAGTTGAGGAGGTAAAGTCAACAATAGGACATGTTCATTATATACTTACGTACATATATAATAGACTTGAAAAGTTAGGTATTTGGGTTAGTCAGACTTAAAAATATGTTATATTATTTATGTTTAACAGTGGTAGAGCCATGCTTAGGTACGAATGTGCCGTCTCGACAGGTGCGATACGAGTACAACGGCCTCATTAAAAAACCGGATGTGAAGCAACGCTGGCATTGCATTTCCCCAAAATGTGTGAGGTTTCCAAGGGTCTTCTCTCTTCCCTCTTTCCAATCTCCTCATCCCCTCATCCCTCATCACCCTCAAAGGTGGGTAACGCACTTATGACTCTTCAGTTGTAGGTGTCCATGGACGGTGGTTGTGACTTACCATCAGGTGACACGTCTGTTCGTGTGTCTCCCTATATTATACATATATATAAGATAACATTTATGTTAGAATAGATTATATGTAAAAGTTAGGTTATAATAAAAATATAAATATTGTAACCTAACTCTTCATATTCTAAGGCTGAGAATACCACTTTTTTAACGTATATGGATACCCCTTCGAGCCGTCCGTCATCCCAAAGCTTATTCCGGTGGGACAGTGTGTCGGAATCGGACTGACTAAAACCTCACGTTGTGACATACTGAGCTTGAATAAGGAGGAATCCCGTAACAGGCTCAAAATACCATACCTTAAGGCTGAGGAGACTAAAAAGGTGAGAAAACTTAAGCGATTTGTTGAAGCATCTTAAAATGGTGCGAATGAAAATTGTGTTATTCACAATATACAGTGCATACAGGGATGTCTTTTCCGAGTGATAAACACAATGGGAATTTGTATGTAGCGATCGCTTGGTTTTTATATATTAGTTTAGCCACTAATAAACCCGCCACTTTTTTCGATCAGTTTCTGAAACGTTATAGAACTATCGCGAATTTCTTGGAGTAGTATATAAATAAAGCAAGAGTTGTATGTCAGATCAGTTGATAACTGGATCTTGAATAGTAAAACTACTACTTTTACTTTACGAATTTCGCTTAGGTCGAAAAGCGACTGAAGCAGTGCGCAATATATAAGCAACGATGGGCGAAGGCGTGCTCTCTTGCGATACCACCAAACATTGGTTCAGAAGATTTAAGGATGGAAGTTATGACCTATCTGATGAACCTCATCCAGGACGACCTCCTACAATAGATGTAGATGAGTTTAAAAGACTCATAGAAATGGATCCCAGGTTCACTTCACGTTGTCTGGCAGAGCAGCTTCAGTGTTCTCATACTGTAGTAGAAAAACAACTCCACGCTTTAGAAAAGACCTGGAAATATTCAGTTTGGTTGCCACATGAGTTGACGCCGTTTTAACTTCAGAAGAGAGCTCACGTGTGCATGGAACTACTTAGTTAACATCGTACCAATGAGTGGCTGAGGAATGTAATTCCGGGGGATAAAAAGTGGGTTATGTACATAAATTTTTCGCCTAATCGCCAGTGGCTTGGACATGAAGAAGCATGACCAACTGGATAAAGTAGCAGCGAGATTACCGAAAAATCAAAATGAAGTATACTTTTTGCACGATAAGGCTCGACCACATATAGCAAAAGCGCCTCGTGAAAAATTACTTTCGCTTGGCTGCGCTGTCCTTCCTCACCCACCGTACTCTCCAGACATTATGCCCTCAGATTATCATCTATTTCGTTCTCTAGTCCACTACTTAGCGGATAAATAATTAAAAAATGAAGACCAGCTTAAAAGTGACCTTACCACATTTTTTGATCAAAAGCCTAAAAACTTCTACTAGGAAGGCATTATGTCTCTGCCAGCGCGTTGGCGACAGTTGATAGAAAACGACTTTGCTTGTACAGTTGAGAAATATTTTGATTTTGTATACTTAAAAAAACTCGATTCATTTGTGAGAGTATGAGTTTTGCGTTACTGTTCTCTGTTTTTACAAAGGTATTGCACATACATATATTCCTTAATTTTAAAAACTGTTGTTTTTATAACGTTTAGTAAATAAAACCAAAAAAAATATAAAATAAGTCTTTAAAATCAATTACTTATATCAAAAATACAAGTAGGCATTATAACAAACACTTATTGGTAATAAACTAACTATGTATATCGTATGATCGTATAATTCGATACACCTGATCTCAGATTTAAAACTGCAAGAATTTAAATAATTTCCTGTTTGCATTTTATTTATTTATTTTCCTTGTATATCAGTGCATGATATGCATAGTTAGTTATTAGTAATGTACGTCATTAATAAGGCTATTTGGTGTGTAGCGATAATCGTCCACCACAATCACAGCTTGTTCGATAACACTCCAGAATCAGTTGTTACTTTTTACTGTAAAGAAACAAAACGCCATGTTATAATTTATAGTAACTTCTGCTAATACAAATTATTAATTAATTTAATCATTAAACCTCGTCAGTTCTATGAGTAGTAATAACTTGAACTGGTATAATAAAACGAGTTAAGTTGAGTTTTTATGCACACATCTATTATAAAGTTTATCTATGATGTATCCATGCACCGGTGAAAAAAAGAGTGCAATGAACGACAATACCGGACAGTGTTAGGTCAATTTAATATAGCGTTTTCGCGTCACACTAAATGCTAAATTGCTCGTATGGAATGTAGAGAACCTCAGTGGTCTTGTACATAGACAATCAAATGTTTGCACTCAGTCTCGTTTCAGCCGGTAATACATTCTGAAACTACATACTCTAACTACATAACTGTACTCTGCACTTACGGCTTTTTTGATAAAATTGGGTGCACCCGTTTTAAATATTATATTATACACAAGTCCCTGCTTTTGCACATATAATTTTTTGATTTGTTTACATTTGAACTCAATTGTCACTATAATCAACTATTGGCCGCTAAACTTTAAAGCTCACTTAATGTAATATAATAAATTATTATGAATAAATACATATTAACTTTGACACTACTTTAGCACAAGATTTATATTTGAGTTCTAATAGAGTTCGGATATATGGAAAAAAATAATGAATAAGGTAAATAAAATAATATTTACCCATATGATGACGCGTGAGCTGTTGCAGTGGCAGTAGCAGTAGCAGTAACACTGCTTCCACCATAGTTACCACCGCAACCCCCACCACATCCGCCACCACCGAGACCTGGGCCACCTCCATGACTATCTCCGTTGTAGTTTCCGCCTCCGCCTCCACCTCCGCCGCCTCCACCTCCGCCGCCTCCACCGCCTCCACCTCCGTAACCGCCGCCGTAACCACCACCGCTGCCGTAACCGCCACCGCCTCCGTAACCGCTCCCTCCGCCGAATCCACCCCCTCCTCCGTATCCTCCGCCACCACCTCCGTTGTATCCTCCCTCATCACCACCTCCATGATGGTGGCCGCGGTGACCTGGAATTTCATTAAATTTAAGACGTTCGTCCAATTTAAAACAAATATCAATCATACATACAAATTTATCTATAAATAATTCTAGTACTACAAAGCAGTTCGCTCTATATACATAAGATGGATTTTACACAAAATCTGCTACTGGAGCATACACAGTAGCAGAGAGAACACATAAAGCCAAGTCGTACACAGCCGGTTTGATCAGCGTTATTAAAGTTTAAGGTTCGTCAATGACTACAGATTTAAATTAAAATTTTAGAATTTATATTATTCAGTAGAACCATGAATATTGTACTAGTAACTTTTTTGTTGTTATAAAGGGGCAAATGATCAGATGGGATGTTATGAACGGACAATATCGTCAAATGTTAAGACACTAACAGAAGCCGTGTACTTATAATATGTGTGCTAGTAAGCAGTGCAGTGCATTCGTACCATGCTGTTTAACCACTTTAACGATTATTGTTTTTGAGGGTTCTTCATAGGCTTCATTATAACCACCCTGGCCTCCGCCATATCCACCACCGTGGCCTCCACCACCTCCGTAGCCTCCTCCGTAGCCACCTCCATAGCCGCCACCATAACCTCCGCCGTTGCCGCCACCGTAACCTCCGCCATAACCGCCTCCGTAACCTCCGCCATAGTTTCTGCCACCGCCTCCGTAATTGTCATCATAACCTCCCCCTCCCCCGCCGATGCTAAACCCGCCACCAAAGGCAAGGCCTCCTCCGCCTATACCTAAGAGTTTCTTTTTCAGCAAATGCCGCTTCTCTCTGCTGTGTCCTGGTTGTTTTTGGTCTTGCAGACGCTGTACAGAAAATTTATGTATGATGTATATTTTAAACTTTATAGGCTACACAGGTGACCAATATGTAAAAAAGAGGTAGGTATATATAAATATATATTTGAATATTTTAGTTATATAGAAATTAGAATTATTATATAAATTTACAAACAAATTCGTAGATTACAGAGGCAACTTAAACCCAAAATTTAGTGTTCTTTCAAGAAAAACCATGTACCCTGTTTACTATTCATAAAAGTATCAGGTCCTAAAAACAATCAAATTGAAATTCAATGTGATCATAAGAATATGTTTAGATTCAGTCTAATACAAAAAAAAAAAAAACTAATAATGTGGCATAAAGAAATTCAGCAGTAGTATCAAGACAATACTGATAAATTACATGTTTATATTACATAGAACTCAAGAGTTTCTATATTCGTTTCCATAAACTCTTACATGACAATATCAACCATATATCAGAACTATTTTTATGTCTGAATAATAATAAAAAGACTTTATTAAAAATTATTATTAATATACCCTTTGCTTCCAAAAGCAGACAGGCAAAACATTTGTTTTCTACTCTTCAACTAATTTATGATATGACACATAACTACCGATGTGTACTCTGTTAGCTAACAAAGATTCATATTCCTTTACGATCACGTTGGTAGGCGTTTGGTATAGTTTTAATGGCTACCTTTTAGAACACAACTCGTTATAAAAATTATACTACGGTTATGACATGAGTTTTCCATAAATTACACTCATTTGATTTACATTGAAGATGTGTTAATTTGTAAGGTTGCATCAAAATATTATCATGTTATCAGAAACTGTCGACGAACTAAACGTTTTAGTTCATCAAGGTTGTTAATACCTAAAGCATAATTTTAACAGATTAAAAATGTTTATAAAATAATTAGTATTCAAACTTGTATTATTCTCAGTGTTTAATATGGACTGTACGTTTAACTTACTTATATAGTAAATATAGTATATTATAAATATTATTAATATTAGTAACGCTTTTATTTCTCCTAATTCACTGCAGCATTTGTAACGTATTTTGTTAAATCATAACACCCACATAAACCATTTAATGGTTGAAAAGATGGCAGGTTTGACAAGTATTTTATTTCTTCATAAACCATAATTACCTTGACATAAATGGGCTCCGGGTTGCCTTTTAAGGATCTTTCTTCTGGCTCGGGGTGGACATACTCAGACAGGTTCGGCTGTGCTAAGAGTACCAGTATCGGGAACTGCCTCGACCGGTCCGTCGAGTGAGTTCTTGAGTCCCTCGGGGGAGCAAGCACCGGCGCCACTAACACCACTCGTTCACCAACATCCAACGAGTTGTCTCCTATAGAAGGTGCCGCAACGGCGAACGTTGCCAGCGCTAGCGCGCTCACCACTACACCACCGTATCCCATTGCGATCACTGACGCAGGACTAACAAAGCAAACCTATTTATATGACGCGATTTTCCTGCGTCGGACGACGTCATCAACTGCCTACTGTTTGATCACTTCGCGGGATCACTTTGCGGAACGATCAATTCCCACGATGACGCTTCCTTAAACAGATAGTAATATCATTTGTTTTCAATATGACGATAACTACTCTATGTTAACGTATCAGATATGTATTTGCTTTATAGGACAAAAAAAAAAAAAAAAACAAAAGATGATGTATAAGAACGTGAAGTACAATAAGTAAAACGTGATGATACACGCTAACCAATTTGCGTATTATGTTCACGTATTTAGCTGGTTATTCCCATAAACCGGATATAGGTACAACGTTGTGTATTTGTTTGGATACATACGTTATAATTTAGAACTGGTTCTTTATGTTTTGTAGGAGATTCTTTTATTTTTTTTTTTACTTAGACTTTATTCCGTAAACAGGTTGTGTACGGCGAACAGTTTATAATTGATATACGTAAAGAATAAAAAAAAATATGACTGGCCTGTTGGGCTTTGGTCGTGTCTTTTCAGTTTCAGACACGGGACAAAATGTTTGTGTGATTTATAAATAGTTGTTTGTATGTTTGTAAAGTCCCCCGCGAACTAAAAAAATAGTAAAGTGCCAGACGCAATCGCACATAGTACCTCTTTTAAGTATTATAAACCAATAACAAAGTATGTATCGGAACCAATAAAAAAGGTACAAAAGTTATTAAGTGTAGAAGCTTGTACATACATGATTGACAGAGGCTGGTGCGATCGTACCGAATCGAAATGGAGAGTGTTGAGATTATTACCTAATAAATACTTTTGAACTATAACCATTTTATTAAAAAATTCTGTGTGTGCAATTTTATCTTAAGAACACGAATACATGTTTTTTTTTGTCAATTTCATCATTGAATTCAATTGATGGCCACAATAGCTTCAAGAAAGACATACATTAATCATTTAAAAGTAAAATTTGGAAGCCAATTCCAAGATACTTTTAAGGCATCTTAGCCTTGTAGAAAGGCGTAAGGTAATTTACTCTTTATGGTGATTAACTTGTCATTGAAGAGGTTAATGGAACCAGAAGCGAAATGTATGAAACGACAGCAATTTTATTGCACGAGGGAGCATCATTACAGTACATCTAATAATTATGAACAGGTATGCATTATATAATTATGAAACAAAAGGTAAATTACCTGATCCCATGTCTTTACATGATTGTAACGTTATTTAAAAATGTGAACTAGTTTTACTTGAGGTTTATTTTAAAATAAAACTATAAAAGATATAATAAATATGCGATTAGTTATAAATTTAAGGTTTTTTGGAGGTTTTAAACATGTTGAGTTAATGCCTATGGTAATAAAGGGTATAATACACTTACCCGGTATATTGGCATGACATAAGTAAATAGTTTTAGGTTTAAGCAGGCAGATTCCGCGAAGAATCCCAGCAATCCTTTTGTCACCGACGATGATCTCGGAGAGTGACCCTGGTGAGCGAAGGTGCTAGGCTGTCCGTAGCGCCTTTAGCAAAAAGGTGTTTATTACAATAACCATCTCCAGTGATGGCACTTGCTATCTTATGTCGTTTCTCTAGCAACCTCGACAGTCAGCTGTTGATAGCGAGGAGAGGCTTGCCAGTTTGTATGTATAGTATTGACCCCTTATACATTACTCATCAATGTCCGAAGGGGAGAGGGCCTATGGCATCCTAGTCAATTCGTCCGCTGCATCGTTGCCTCTATAGCCACTGCGACCATTAGAGGGTTACTTTGTTGAGTTCACATACTTCGCTAACACCATAGTAGCACTCGTATATTAGGCCCAAACAGATGATGTTGTCACCAAGGGCTTGTACTGCTGATTCGCTATCAGATAGTATGAGAATTGATTGATCCTCTACCTTAATTTCGGTCTTTACCTTAGTTTCGGTCCCTCAGAGTGTAGTCTAGTAGTAGTAGTAGTCTAGTCTTCGATTAATTGGATTTTATATTTTTGTCAAATTCATATTGTTTGGGGATCCGGTCATTTATGACCATCACAATGGGAGTGTCTTATGATATTTCTTCAGGGATCACCGTTGGTGGGCTCCCATTATAAGTACAGACCAGTCCAGTCCAGGGTATGCAGAGACGGTAGAACGCCATTTGCCATGACCCTGGCACATCATTTTCGCCACTTCCACATTTATCAGTGCTTTCACACACGCTCGTCGATTACGGGTACTTTTAATACTTATCTATGTACATATTACATACTTATGTATGTACATATACACATATACTCACACCTGCACCTCCGAAAGAGTAGGCAGAGGCGTAATTAACGCCCACATTTAGCTGATTATAATTTTGTCCCATTTTCGTAATAGAATTTGGGAAATAGTTGGTAAAATTTGTAGTATATTGGAATGAAAGAGAGGATAGTAAGCTGAGGAAAGAGATATTGCTTATTCAGATGGATTGGGGAGTAAAAGCAATAGCTCAAGCAGTTAGGGTCGCGTACCTATTACATGAACTGGCTGGAGTCCGAGTCCTCTAAATGACTGACATAAGCACTGAAATAAAAATACTGTAGTAATACTAGTAATTAATAATAGAATATTGTATATTATTTCAATGAATAGATCAGCCTGTATACAGACATGTTACAGAGAGGAAAAATAACTATAATATTCTGAAAAATCTAGTTTAGTTTACGATATTCACATAATAATATGTAGTTGAGCACAAACATTATGTTTAAACCTTTTTTCTTTTTATTCGTAGGGGTTTTCTTACTGTATTTTTTATTCAGACATAAACAAAGAAGTGTGGAAAATTCAAAACCAATTCTCCTACACGACCAGACTGTATATTAAATTGTGAAAGAGGTGAGATTAGAGATGTTCATAACTCATAACTTCATAACTCTCGAGGCATGATTACACAATATAATCATGCCACGAGAGTTATGAATCCGATTTCTGAAAATCTCGATGCTAATCATGCTAGCTCACTGGAATAAACCAACATAATAATGACATGAAAACCTTAAAGGGTTTACTATTTTAAGTTATCGGTGCTATCTATTTCTATAAATAATCCTCTCAAATTTCTGAAATTATAAATTAACATGTCCACCCAGTGCAAAACCGTCGAACTCACCCTTTTTCCTTCTTTTTTTACGTGTGAAAACCACGTAACCACTCAGTCCGTCATCCCACCGGGATTTTCAGTGGGACGGTGTGTCAGAGTCGGACCGACTAAAACCACACGGTATACCATACTGCGCGTCAGTCGGAACGAAAAGGTATCGTGCTGCTGTTGGAGCTGGTACGACTGGTTGGAGCGCTTTCACGGTGGTAAGGCCAGCACGTGGAGCCTCGAGTCGGGACGATAAACGAGCCATACTGCATCTACATGGTCATATATACTATAATGATCTAGTGGCAAAGGGGCCATCAACGAGGGTGAGTGCTCCACCCGTTGCTTGAAAAGGCCCTCAACTACTTCCTGCAGGAAGCTGGGCTGAAGGGTTTTCGTAGAGGAGAAGGTTCACCGCGCGGAACTTTTGTTGCGCCGCACGATATGGGTAATTCCAGCAGCCAAAATCGAGACCCTCCATCCAATAATCTCCTTTGGCCTGGCAAATGACCAGTTTCAGAGATTTCCGGGCCTCTCGGTTCTTATCACGAAGCCCGTCCTCTTCCCCTCTTTTTGGCGGTGACGCTGACGGCTACGGGTGTAGGACCTCCGGGCACGAATGCAAGCCACGCGGAGATCTGCCATCTCCTGGAACCAGTAGACCTCGTTCCTATGAGGTTGACTACTTCGAACTCGGGGGATGGCCGCATCGTAGTCGTGAACCTACCAGGTCTAGTTTTTTTTTTTTAAATAAACAAAAAAGAAAATGCTTCTAATCGCTAAGAAAATTATAATATGTTTTATGAATGAGCAAACACACCAGAAAAAGTATGGTAAGTCACAGAGTTCTGTAACACCCAGTGGATAATAAAACATGTATCTGAATGTATATTTATATACATAATGTATGGTGACTCCTAAACACGTCGCGTCGTAGACGACAAAGTTGTTATCATAATATTTTTCATTCTCTTTATATTTGGCTTGCTTCCCACTCTTATATAAAAAATCAGGAAATAAAATTATTAACACACTATATTGTATTTTATGTTTCTTGTAAATACATAAATTATAATTAAAAATGAGAACCGAGTACTATGAAGAAGCTCAGGAGATACCTATATTCAGCAATGGACAGTAAGAGGCTCATTGATGAATACATGTTTTATATTAAAAATGAAAGAGAATGTGTAATTATGTTATTATTACTAGAAATGTGACACAATTACAGGGTGTATTTAGTAGCCTATTATTAAATTCTTAATATTCATTGATGCAATTGAATTCTTTTGATATATATTGTAAAACACTTTCTTATTTCCATAGGAGTAAAATAATCGGACTTTAAATAATCAGATTTAAAAAAGTAGACAACCGACTTCAATACGTCTATCATAAAATTTAAGACTAATATGTTTTTTTTTATGGATGCCATTTCCCTACTGGACCAAACTCTCATCTAAGTACCCTTGAAGTACATCCTTTTCAATAAAAAAAGAATCTTCAAAATGGTTTTCTCATGGATGCCATTGTCAGATCGAAATGGGACCACACGGGAAGCACCAGCTTTCAAATAAAAATTGTCGAAATCGGTTCACGCAGTCGAAAGTTCTGAGGTAACAAACATAAAAAAAATACAATCGAATTGAGAACCTTCTCCTTTTTGAAGTCGTTTGAAAATGCCTGAAAGAGAGTACACACTGCTTAGCTGTTCTATCTAAATATAAGTTCCTTATTTATTTCTATATTATAATTTTTCTCATATTATAATTTCTTGTATCATCTCCCTGCTGACTATATCCTTGTCATCACGTTTGGATAAGCGGGCACTCTGTTGTTATAAACATCATCTGAAAGGAATCATTATTAACTATTAGTCATATCTTTAAGATTGAATACATTACTTGAATGAGTGATTTCAAATCCCCGCAGTAAAATACGTAGGTCACACTGAAAGTTTTTAGAATAGTAAGAAAAAGGGATGAGACAAATCATTTATCATTTATTACATTTATTATATATTTCATTATGAAGCTCTACCTTGTGCCACTGTTTATAACTGGTTCATTAAATCAGTAGTAAACAGTGTTAAACAGTTTAAACATGGTCGAAGCAAATTCACTGACGATTTTCGAGAAGGACCTTTTAAGGCGACTACTGAGAGAAACGTCAGTGCTGCACGGCTAACGAAAGAAGCTGATAGAAGGGTGACAGATCAACAGATTCCTGCAGTTTTAGGCATTGGTGTGAGTAAAGTACAAAAAATCTTACATGAACATCAGAAAGCTTTGTTCTAGATGGACACCATAATTTGACGGAAGATCAAAAACACCTTCGCATGGATTTCTACCGTTCAATGCTTAAAAAGTATGATGGAGGTGACTCGAATGCTGTATGGGATATCCTTACAAGTGATGAAATCTGGATATATTGTTATGAACCCGAAGCCAAAAAACAATCTGCGCAGTGGGTTTTCCATTCGAAGATTTGCCGACACAAATAAAGAAGGGCAGAAGTCATGAGAAATCGATGATTGCCTCATTCTTTGGACTGACGGGTCATTTCACAACAATCATTCTAGAAGAAAAAAGGACTGCTACTGCCGATTGATATGTAAGCCATTGTTTCAACATTTTCCAAGACAACTTGTAGTTGTCTTGGAAAATGTTTGACAGGATCCTCTTCAACCACGACAATGTTCCAGACTCCACCAGACGGACTATAGAATATTTGTCTATCGAAGATGTGGAGTTAGTAAGTCCCAACCTTGTAACTTTTATTTATTTCTAAACATAAATGAAAAACTTAGAGCAATTGGTTTCATGAACTCTGAGGATGCCGTGCCAGCGCTTTGAAAAAGGTGGTGGAAGAGATCAATAAAGAAGAGTGGGTTTACTGCTGCAGTCGATGTTTTCGCATGCGACAGTGCTTAGAAAGTAATGGAGACTACTGCGAAAAGCAATAAACATATTACCAGGCTTGTATATCGTTCCGTTTTTTATTTTATAAAAACTTCAGTGTGAATCAACATCATCATTATCATGTTTGTGTGTGTAATCAATTGATCATAGCTGTTTAATCTGGTCATTAAAAATTCCAATCCCATATGTTACGTGTTTATTTTATTTATGATAAAATGACGTTAGAATTTGTATTCGCGACTCATTGCTTTTAAGAATTAGCTTAAAGCAGAATGTAGATTTTGGATTTTCCTAAAAAGGTACATTTGTTGCTTTTTAATTATGATTGCCACTTGTAAACATCGATAATTTCGAACAAAATTATGTATTAATAATATATGTATGTACCATTAATTATTAACTAAGTGTTGCAAAGCTTACTATTTCTACTATTACATAGCATCGAATTTGATCCTAAAGCAAATTTTGTCTATATTAAAAATTCTTCAAGATACCTACAGACAAAAGTGCCTTAAACTAAACGAATAGATGCTAATTTAGTTAAACTCGTTTGCGGTTGGTTAAAAAAAAAACACTTCAATGCTCCTCAATGTTCTTACTTGGCACTCTGACGACAACAGTTGAACCTCCATCATAGGTGCTTAGCACTCCCCCATAGTCAGTGTTTGTACCTAAAATGAAATTGTATTAATGGAGTAAACGTCTTTAGTTACTTTTTGGGTACCGATTCTCAAAAGGAAAAAACGTAAACCTTATAAGATTACTCGGTTCTCCGTCGTCTGTCCGCCTGCCTCTCAATCTTGTTTTCTCTCGGAGCGTTTTACCCGGAAAGTCTAATGGTATAATGATGAAATAAACATCAAATACGTATATCTGCTTTTAAGGGAACGAAATCAAAAGATACGGTCATGAAACCAAAAAACCTTTAAAAAAATTTAAACATTTCATTCGTTAATTAGAAGCTTTATGGTACTTCCCATTGCCCAAAATGGCCCGTGGGCCAAAATAAGGCCGTCAGTCTCATGAATACGTCCGTTCGCGACAGCTAATGGCTGATTGCTAATATTGATGCTGTGATATATTGAATAAAGAAATGCAGATTGATAATAAATCGGTTTTATTTACTAGCTAGCTACTTACTAGAAAAGTGAACTCGATTGAAATTGCGGGGTGTCCTATTGTATAAAACATTAATGAGATTTATGTAATTGTGATTTTCCACCGGCATTAGTATGTACTTGTGTTAAAAAATATTTATGATACTGATCGTTTGGATACTTCCTTTTGGAGAACTACACAGAATTGCACTAAACGTTCAAACAAAAATGAGTTTTGACATTTGTTCTTAAGTAAAACATTGCACTATAAATCGATACTTTCCATTTGAAGTTACGATACTAGGTTCTCAATATCAGTATCAAATCGATGTAAAATAATCTTAATCGCGAATATATACAATAATTAGTGAATGACGCAATGACATCAAAATCGTCATCATCATCATGTTTTGTCAAATCAACATAGAATGCTAACTTACACAGCCTATTCTAAAACGCCGTGATGCTTTTTATTCAATAAAAATTTCATCACTGCTCACAGTTAAAAATGATGATGCAAGTCATGTTCTCCAATCTCTGCAATAAACTTGGGGAAATGTCGGTGATTTAGCTACGTGGATCTGAGGTAATTAACAACTGGTATGACTGGTTTTAGAACTTCAGACACATCCAAATATTTGCCGCACAAGGGCTGTTAACGAATGATACAATGTAATAATAATGATTTTGAACCACCATCATTTTCTTGCCTTTGATAGAAGTACAACCACTCCTTTATAGTACGTACACATGTTTTTGCCACCGTTATATGTAATAGTTTTCAAGTTCTTCAAGGTTCTTTTTATTAATGGCATTTTGAACTCCCTTAAAAATATCTGCCAGAGTAGTCGAGTCGTGAATGCTATCAAAATCAAGAAGTTTTTCACATACTTCGTAGCATGTATCTACTTGTCAAACAAAAATCAATCCTTGCACCGTATCTGAAACAACCGCGCACCAATCCACAGCGAAAACTATGCAAGACCATTTTTGGCAGAAAGTTGAATTGATATATTTTCTGCGATGTCGTCTCTTTAATCCATGATTATGAGTGCGACCTGATTGACATATTTTATAACATTTAAAGTGTTTTAAGGCTTTTCTTTAACTGTCCAATCAAGTAATTATGCGAAATCCTTTTGGGAAGAACGTGGGTCAGCTTAGAAATCCAAGGCAAATATGGAGGTCATCCTTTTAGCGGTTGCTACCGCTATGATGAGGGCATAAAAAGAAACCTTCAGGTGACCTCTCTTCCCATTGGTGGTGACCCAATTCATTTAATAAGTAAAATCCCTCTCTAAATACCCCAATGCGTCGTTAGTGCTGTTCCGATAAATGCGTGGCTGGGAGGCTCCGCTTCAAACGGCTAGCTCTTAGCTCGTAGCTCTTAGCTGCGAACTCTGGTGTAATTAGCCCTACCCGGGTACGCGAGACTGCCAGTCGAGCTCTGACTCTTATTTCTTAATATAAGAAATAAATGTTCAAAATTACTTAGCGTGAATCACAATTTTTAGAGGCCCTTTGGGGGATTTTCTACCATTACCATTAGATTTCTTGAGCCTTGTAAGTGTGCCTTGTATTATTGGTTATACCGGTTAAAATGTTGATTGATTATATGCTTACGCTGCTGCTACTGCAATTGTACGCAGCTCAGAGGTTAATCACAAATCGATTCAATTTATTGTACTATCTATTTGCTTATTAAACGACCTTGGCGTTAGAGGGTTTAGCGTAAAATAGTTCAAAGATCCACTTTAAGCCTTCTTTAAGTACAACGCTAGCCAAAGAATGAAATTGATAGGACCTTTAAATAAAATTATTTTCACGTAATATAATTGCTGGCTTTACAATTTTGTCAACGCACTGTACATAATGAAAAGAAAAACAAACGCTAAAAAATTCAATACACGGCTCACAGCTCATCTTGATTATATTTCTGTATATGTTAATCAGGCAGGTTAGGTCCACGTACGTCAGATTTACCACACCGATCGTGACCACAAGCGACTTCATGAATGACATATGTATTTAAATACAACGAGTTTGCTGTCTAAAGATTTTAACTGAACTTTGTGATGATGTTCATGAACATTTACGTTTTTATTTGTTGAATTATTTCTTCACATTAAAAAGAATGTAACGTGTATACAGTAATTATACACATCACAGATATATACGGTACAGGTACATAGGTAAAACATAAATACATAATACCACAAGCTTGCATTGATCTCAAACTTTAATATTGTGTATTATTAATAATTAATAAATACGTAAAAGTGAAGAACATTGTCACAATCTGAATCTATTTGAATCTTTTCTGATGGTAGCTCAGAATCGTCACATTTCTATCTTGGGAGAGCCGTGCTTCTGCACGTATGGGCCGGCTTGACCTTGGTATTACCACGGCCTCATATAAAACTGGCTGTTAAATAATGCTTGCATTGTATGACCGAGTGAATAAGGTAAGGCCCAACACTATTTTCAATTTCCCTTCAACTCTTCCCAATTAGCCCATCCCTTCTTTCCCCTTATACTACAAAAAAGAAGAATTAGACAAAATGAAGAGATATGTAACTAACCAAAAGAGTATATAACTAATGTAGTATGTACATTAACCAAACGCTGTGTGGAAGTAAGTACAAAAGGTATTCATTAAGGTTAAACTTTGCAAAGGAAACATTCTAAAGGACTGTTTATGTATACCCTTAATATACGAACACATGAATTTAAGACGGCTTATATTTCTTGAATGGTCGACAGACAAACCAGAAAATACTTATTGAGGAAACTACATTTTAAAAGAAGTTTAACTTACCACTTGACATCACCACAACATTTGGCTGAGCTGCCGGAACGTATTTCTGGTAACCTGTTATTTTAATTTTGCGAGATGTATGAATTTCCTCATGGAAATGTAAGATCTGTTTAGGATATTAAATATTCTTCAAGCGTACAATTACATGTTTGTAAATATTACCTTATTATTATATTAAGTACGTATTTTCCTACTTAGATTAAGTCTTAAGAGTCGCAATGTAATTATTCAGGTTGAATGCCTCTAAAATGTAAATAAGTTACATTGTAGCCATTGCAATAACTAAGTATGCAATAATCATTATTATATTGTAAATAGCATAAGGGGAGACGTTTATTCATTATTATTAGCTGTTGTCCGCGACTAAGTTGGCGTGGAAATTATGTAGCCTAGGTGTTATTACAGATAATATTTTTTTTTTTCTGGAACCAAAATTTCTAATTGAATAACAGAAACGATTCGTTGTTTTAGTTTAATGTTTAATATGTATGTATTTAATTCTGAATCATTCTAATACGTCACAATTTCACACAAATACGAGTAGTAATATATTTATTGCCTTCGATGTTAGAGACATTTCTTTTTAGTAAGGTGATATATTACTGGCTGACTCAATAGCCATCAATGTTTGATAACCATTCTCACTAGTGATATTAGTGGACATATTTTATATAATATAATGAGACCCACTTTTTAACGAAATACCTCCATCTAACGTATAAGAAAATAGACTTGCACTAGACGGCACCGCCAGTACTTAGAAGGTTGGCAGTTGTCGTAGTAGGATTTATCATATCCCCACTTTTGACTTTTGCCCAATCTGGGTGGACCCAGCGTCGCTACCAGACGGCTTTACACGGGGGTTATCCGGTCAATAGCAGTGTACGGTGCACCGGTCTGCCCAGAGTAGGGCACGTCTCCGGCGCCCCCAGAGAATCATGACAGCCGATAAAATTCGGCGAACACTTCCGCCTTTAAGCCCCACGGGGGAGTACCATCCCATGCGCATGACTATGGCAGTTAGAGCCATACGCGGATACCGCACCGTGTCAATGGAGGCGGCGTGCGCATGGGCTGGTACTCCCCCGTGGGGCTTGGAGGCTGAAGTGTTCGCCGAATTTTATCGTGGGATGGCTGAGTTTCGGGCGGGGAGGGGCAGTCAGCCTCTTCCCGAAGATGTGCGTGAATAGCGTTAAGCCGCCCGCCAAGCCGTTTCTCATGCAGCATCAGCCGATGGCTCGTTGGTCGCCGCGCTGGAGGCTCCACGTCCTGGCCACCGTGGAGGCGCTCCTGTCATTTAATCGTCGAGTAGGCATTGAGGCAGCATGGGACCCTTTCCTTTTGGCTGACGTAGGTACTTTCCGGGCATGGCTGCTTTGGCAAGTACCTGCACTCGGTTGCCATGAGGGAATTGAGTCCCGCCCGCCGCAGTCATCGGAGAGGATCTGTCACTGCCGGCTGTCGTACGCTCCATTGCCGGCAGTGATAGATGTTTTTCCGCGGTGTGATGGGCCCGGCTTGACCGGTGCGATACCACGGCCTCACAGACCGGTTGTACAGCAACGCTTGCTTTGCATTTCCCCGAAATTTGTGAGGTGTCCGGAGGTTCCACTCCCCCTTTTTCTCACCCTTGTCCCCCTCGTCTTTTGCCATCTCCTCATTCCCCTCTTTTCTTTCCACTCCCGTCATCCCTCATCACCCTCAAAGGCGGGCATCGCACTTGTTCGTCTGTCCCCCTATATTTTTTTCTAGTGGTAGAGCCGTGCTTAGGCACGAATGGGCCGGCTCGACCAATGCGATACCACGGCCTCACAGAAAACCGGTTGTGAAGTAAAGCTTGCGTTGCATTTTCCCGAAATGAGCGAGGTTTCCGGAGGCCCAACTCCTACTATCCCCTTTCCACTCCTCTTTGGTATAGGTGTACATGGACGGTGGTTGTCACTTACCACCATGTGACCCGTCTGTTCGTATATCCCCCTATAGTATAAAAAAAATCGTTCTTTAATATGTTGCGAGAATACCATTTGTGACATTTATTGATTATAATTGCCATAAACGTTATTTTAGAATGATGTTTTACACTATCCTCACATATTTCATTGAGCACTTCTAAACTGTTACAAGACACTTATTTGAAATATTTGAAAAAGAGTATCCTTGGAGTTTCTTGCTTTTTGTTCTCTAAAGGATCTACTTATTAGAACAGGCAACTAGACTTAGTCTGACCGACTTCCTCTCTTGACAATTCAAAAATACCTATGATTGGTTCAGTTGAAATAAACGATTTTGTTTTTGATTTTGAGACAACGAGACTATTAGATTAGGAGAATTAAGAGATTGTTAGGAGAATTAAGATAATTAATTAGCCTTTTTGAATTTGAATTATTAAATCAACCTATTTTGGATTTTAATGTTCTCATAATAATAATAATATAATGCTATAATATTATGTGTGAAATCCTTGTCGTCATATTAATTAAGATTCATTTATTCTTCTGTGTCGATGACGTTAGGGATAATCCCAAGACACATAATAATTTAAGCTAAATTATTTTTATGCTGAACTCGTTTTTGATTCTAATTGATGAATATTTTGTTAAAGGTGACTTTAGAGCAACATACTTACATATATAATTAAGCCTTCGTTCTATTCACGTCCATAGGTAGGTAGGGTCGATAAAGTGCCAAAATCTGACATACAGCTGGGTCCTTTTCCACATTAGAAATACCTTTTATACAGTGAGACGACTTTGAGACGTCAAGGTGCGAACAAATATATGTATATACAACACTCTTAATTGAAGTGAAAACGCCGTTGTTTTAGTATTTTGATTTGTGGCCAATACTTAATTAAAAAAAATATTCGTATATATGAAAGTTGACTTATACAACTGTAATTTTATTTGTTCCCTCATCACGTGTCGATTATGCTATTGTAAAACATAAATGAATTAATACGCTATTTTTTCTTTCTGTATACTTTATTTTTCGATTTTTTATGTTTCCAATATGTTACTTTATAGGTTATTAACATATTTGAGTAGGTGAATAAAACACTGATACCTAAAAATACACAAATCTGTTGGGACGAAATAATATTATTAATTGATCTCTAAATATAAAATGCTTGTGAGTAAAACAGGTTGGTCTCAAACAAAGTTTTAAATTGTGAAATGCGTCATAAATACGTGGGTCACACTGGAGGTTAGAATAGGCCAGTGAGAAAAGCAGCCGCTGGTGCCGTGGGTTCACTGCTTCAGTCGACGGTTTCATTGCATGCGACAGTAATTAAAAAGGAAAGGAGACTACTTGGAAAAGCATTAATAATATCAATAGGCTTCAATATTTTTCGTTTTTTTTTTCTAAAAAGTTTCAGTGTGACCTCGTAGCCAAATTATAGACGTACAAATGAAAAAAAAAAAAAAAAAAAACATAATACATACATCATACATACACTCAAAAAACATTTTACCTCACAGAAAACTTTTAGACAACCAATACCTGCATTGTATTTCCGAGTGAGTGAGGGCGTCGGTTGTCACTTACTCTCAGGTGACCCGTCTGTTCGTCTGTCCCCCTATATAATAAGAAAAGAACATAATCCAACTATTATGTATTTCGAGTGTATTTATCTCAGTCGGGCTAAAATAGTGTTAAGCCTTCAGCCTTGTTGTTCAGCCTTCACGCATGTGTGTGTCATTAGCGCCGAAGACTTTTACAAGAAGTAGTAAGTTAGAAGATATCTTTATCTTAAGGCTAATATTTACACTGCAAAAATAAATTCAAGCCCTTGAGTAAATAGGACAAAAATAGTATTACATTCAGTATCTCGACCTATTCTCATGTATGTATGTTATTTTGTATATTTTATTCGTTTCACTTAGATACAGAAATTAATGTTACTCTTTATATAATTAATAATTCATAGAGTACACAGTTTTAGTGCTTATAAAACTTATAAAACAAATATTTACACATAACTTCTTATGAGAAATAGTTATGTTGTGTTATAAAATTGTAACTAATTGTAATAAATGTTGTGTGATTATTTGTGAATTTGAGCAGTATGGTTCGTACTCGAGGTAAAATAAAATATACCATAAGTAATTAGTTTCAAACTGTTTAATCATCTTAACATTTTGTTTAGTGTTTACATCGCAATACGAGTAATTACTCGTCTTTATAATATATATGTTTTGTGTTTCTGTATATATTCTATATATATTTTGTGTTTCTCGTCTCGAGCTCGAGATTCACTGTGCCCTTTTTGCAATGAAAATAGCTTTAATGTGTGTTATGTTGTTCACCTATGTTGTTCTATTGCGTTACTTTGTTTACAAACACTTAAGATAACTCTGATTTTTTTTCGATCTCTGACGGTATTTTGAGGTTTTGAAGTTTCTGGAACACAAATAATAAAACATACATACAGACACTCGCGTCTTTATCCCCAAAGGTTGGTAAGCAGAAGTGTAATTATGGCTCACATTTTGCCGATTATAATGAAGTTCCGTTTACGTGTTAGGGGTCAAGCCTATTGCCGTCATACAAAACCTTTTGGGAATTAGACTTCAAAATTAGGAGTACATTGATAGAAAAGGGAGGTTAGAAAGGCAGGGAAAGGGATTTTGCGTATACAGAAGGATGAATAATAAAAAAAATTAAATATTAAAATATTAAAAATAAATAAACGAAATTAATTTTCTGCATAAACATTAATAAGATAAAGAGCATAAGTACGCTTTTCTGTTTTGATATGTCTATATCCCTGGAGGGTAAGGCAGAAGTTTATTAAACATGTACATTTTGCCAAATACATTTTGGTCCCACTAACGTAATAGGAAACAAATCTATTGCTGACAACCGAGCAGTTGACGAATTCAGTATGGATAGTTAGGAATATATTAAAAGGTAAGTATACTTTTCAATTGCTTTTTTTTGTATCACAGACCCAATCCGGTCATTTTATTCTTTAACTATGAATACGAGTATAATGTAAAAATGTTATAAATATGTGTATTATGTTTTGGTAATTAGAGCATAGATAAAACAAATTGTAGCAAATCTTTTGAAGCCTAACTATAATAGTATTCATTTGTTTCTTTATTTCCTTTAAACGTCTTCGTGATCCTAACTACTAATCCGGACATTATGACATTGTGCACGTTACCAGGGATAAACATAGTCTACCTCATCAAGACAAAAGTAGTGTTCCCAAAGGATCGATAAAATATCTTTTAAGATATATAACTTCAACGATTTCCTTTTATTTATTTTTTTAAGTCTCTTGATATAGTGGATCTTACGTGCTCAATTGCATAGTCCAAATAGCTTTAGTCAAAAATTATTTGACTATTTACTCAAAAACTAATTAGACTTTAGTGTATAGAATGTTATTGCTTCATGGATATTATTAATACACATACACAATATAGATAAATAAACAGAAAAATGGATGTACCAAAAAGAGTTATTCCTTATCATAGCTTTACACTGTACTTCAATACTTGTTAATAGAAACAAATACGTAATAACTTATAACAACGTAGCAAACTGTAAGTGATTTGCGACCATTTACTCCATGCCTTAATGGTATCATTAAAAGGTTGTAACACAATCGTATTATAATTTTATACACATTTTAACCTCCGTGTAAATAATCACACTTGAAGTACCTCGTGCTAAAGTAGATTGATAAAAATGCAGTAAAGAGAGAGACAGGCAAAAGAGAGCTTAAGAACTTTGACTAATAAAAAATTAAGCTGTCGTATTTTGTTGTGTAGGATACATATTTTAGCACCGAGGGAGTAGGAATAAATTCAATTATCTTTAACCTAACTATATATCTGTAATGAGACTCTTACTATAAAATTCTTACAATTATTGTATATTTATAGCAGTTTTCATAAACTTCTCTGCCACACGCAGACGGGTGGCATTCATTGTCATTTCATTTTTCTTTGTAGAATTTAAAAATGATATTGACTCACCTCTAAACAGTTTAACTTAAACTCACAAACCAAAGAGGTTGATATATACAATATTTAGAATGTCATGAGCTAATCTGACTTTTAACCTGGTAAATTCTGTAGTATTTACAAAAATATCCTCTAAGTATAACCTTATTAAGAAGCTTTTTTGTTTGCGCCAAACGGCTAAGATATTCAAACACCTGCCTTACAACTGGGCAATCACACTCAGCTCTTTGAATGTATATTATGATTGCGTTAATCACAACTAATCACTTATATTCCTAGTAATTATCTTAATAGTTTACACAGTTAACAGATGACCTCATCTCGCACATTGTATGTAGGTACATATTGCATACTTAAATTGTATATGCTATTTTCTAATGATTTTGTTAAGATGTTATTAAGCAAATGTGTGATTAATATTATTATACATACATATATCTGTACCTACTTTAACAAAACAGGTTTATAAAACGAGCTTAAATCGACCATAATATGTAAACAAATTACAACCAGCTTAAAAGCACCTCGTAGACGTGTGTAATTTTGTAATTTCAACACTTTTGCTTTAACTCCTTATTTACACTCAAATTACTATTTTTTAATTTCCATGATCTCGCTTTTCTTTTAAAATAAGAACGCCGAAGTTCATCCTTTGGCTGTTCTTAAACTTGATCCATCCAATACTTCTTTGTTACACATATTTTTCTTTAAACATACAGAAAATGCAACTAACCACTCTAATCACTTTGTAGATATCTAAAAACTTTTATAATAGTAATGGTGACTATATATATCTATCTACTATATATAGATATAGTAGAAACGTAATGCATTTCGCAATTAGCTATGAGATATTATGTATTTAAGGATCAGGTGGGGTAGGGTACAGGACTTTATTTTCTGAATTAATCAAATGTATTAATAATATTTTTTTAAAGTACATATTACAATCCAATGAGTTATAATATAACTTATTTTACTTCCTTATTATTATATTCCTTATATTACACAAAGAAGCGCAAAGAAAATATTAAAACAGCATTCTTGATTATTATTTAATTTGACCTCTTACATCTATGTAATAATAAGAAATAAATGTACTTCAAACGTATTGTATTGTTGTTAATTAATCACTGAGTACGAGTATGAACTTGGTCTTCATATAAATTAGTCGTTATTTTATCGGGTTTTTTATCTAAGTCCGTTTTTGTTTCTTGTCCCTGAAACGAAGACGAATAAAAACTTATAAAAACAAGATGTTAATCTAAAATTTAGATCTAATAGATATAAAACAAGTAGGTGGTGGGAAGTTTGTATTGAGCCTGAAGTTTATGAATAGGATTTTTAGCAGTTTATATATTTAGCATTAAATTTTTAGCCTGGCGCTTGTAAGTCTTACAAGTCAGTCACTTAAATCGACATTCCGGCCAACAGCGCGAGCGACTCCCCTACATGGGTTCTGCAGCCTCAACTGTCAAAACAAGTTAATACGTCATGTTATTAGGGCTATATTGCCTTAAACATTACCCAAGTGTAAGTTTTCTTTTAGTACTTTTTTTAGTAATTATACATACTAATTTCAGTATGGTATGAATTGGTAATAAATGTGTATAAAGATTTTTTAAGCGCAGCCTTCCTTTTAGAGTTTACTTAGACAAACTTAAACAAATTATATACACATACTTTCAGGTACATATGTACATATATGTGTAATCGGAAAAGTCTTAGAATTGTATACCTTTCTTTAACAGCGCTCGGAATTGAGCTCTCCGTGCAAAATGACATTAAATATTTAAACTTACTTACTTACAAATTGTTGATAAATTATGTTATATTTCTAATAATCTTTCTATATTAATCTTAGCCATTGGCGGCAATTGAACTGGCCGGTAAATCCCATTTTTTCGTTATGCCCTAAATTCGTTCACTGTTTGCTGGTATTATAATATTGTTCTCCTGAACGCTTTCGTATTTAGTAGTAGTACTGTGTTTTAATAATTATATGGTAAGCAAATTATTAATTTTGTACGCTCTCAAGTACCATTTATAAATTCTATATAATGACTAGTTCTCATATACTCATATAGGAAAATCTTTGTGTAATAAAAACTTTATACAACCAGTTTGACTTAACACAAAATATTAAAATTATTTTTCACACGATATTTTGTGTCGGTCGATGTTTGGAATAACTGGTGTAATAAATTTACTATTTATTTGTTAACTAAGTGAGATTGGTGCTCAAATTTTTTTATTATTACTTGATAGAAAAAATATATATTTAAGTATATTAGGTACACGTAACTGGTTATACATGTGTTTTTTTTTTATTATTTAGTTTAACGTTAGAGCTTTTGTTGATATTATATTGGTTCTTAATTCATAATTCTTGTATTTTAATTACTATGTGTTATATTGGCTTCGCAATGTATATGTAGCCTGCCAGTTTATGATTTATGACAAATATCTTGCGCTGAACCACATTGTTTTAGTGTAATCATTCTGACAGACGTTGGGTTATGAATTTCAATTAGATAAACAACCTCGGGGTGTTCATTTTTGTATCTCTGCTGATGAGTATTATTAACTTTTATATGATTAGCAAGTCGTCAGTTACGCCAACTAGCAATATACTATGTTTTTTTTCTGTCAACAGTATGCAGAAATACATACATACATACATAATTTCACGGCATTTCCAATGTGGCGTAGACAGAGATAAAAGCCCGCCACTTGCTTCTATCCTCACATACCACATGAGCTTCCCCTATTGCCCGTCGATTTCGTATACTTCTGCCATGATTTTTTTAGAACATCACCTATCTGATCAGAGTATGGTCTTGTTAGTTGACTCCTACTGCCATTCTCAACACACCCTTTTCAATTTTCGCCACTATGGCATCATTTAATTCACATTGTTTCTTAATGTGTACACTCCTCTTTCTATCTACAAATCTTACTCTACACAATATTCGCAGTACTCTCACATCAACAGCATTTGTTTTACTGTTATCATATATCTGATATATTTAACTCTCGCTACCGTACATTAAAGTGTAAGTAAAAAACGAACACATACACTTTATTATAAACAAGCAACTTACTAAAAATCTTTGCTACAAATCAGTTACATACCTTCTTACCACATTAATTATGTTCCAAGAGCCTTTAGTTTACATAACTAAAGATTAGAAAACAAATATCTTACTTGCAATTGCAGAACATGAAGTTCCTCAGGCAATACGGCGTCGTCTTCTGGCTCGAAGTATATCCCATCAGGCAAACTAGATAGGTCTCTATCTATTTTAGTTACTTTCAACATTTCCTTTGGTTTAAAACCACGGATCAGGTCTATTATCTCAATTCCCGAGACCTGGTAAACAGCATTCTCCTTAGCGACGCTGTAATTGATCAAAACGACGAGAAATACGAGGTGTTGCGCCAACATTACTTATAATAAGGATGGTATCAACGATAATGATTTGAATGCCTTAGCCACTGGTATTTATAGGACTGTTTTGATAATTTACTTTTGTTTTTATTGTAAACTTAGGTTTCTAATCAGTACCCATAAAATATAAACTGAATCATAGTTAATAATAGCTAGCCTTTAGCTTTGAAATATATAACAAGGTGAAGAAGGTTTCTTCAATTTCATTTGGCGAAGTGCCTTAACGCTTTAGAACACGTTGTTGTATTAGTGTTATATTGTTTTATTTAGCACTGGTAGTGCTAAACATAATTGGCTATCGTGAACTCATTGAGTAATGTTCTGGTTTTACAATTGTAAAGAAAAACTAACTCGAATATAATAACGAATATATATTCTTATTCTGATTATAAAAATATCAGTGGTAGTGCCACGCTTAGGAACGAATGATCCGTTGCATTTCCTCGAAATCAGTGAGGTTTTCCGAGGCCCAACTCCCCTTTCCTTTCTCTCTTCGCTCACCTCGCCTCAGCGCACTTATGACTCTCGAGTTTCAGGTGTCTATGGACGGCGGTTGTCACTTACCATCACCTGAGGGTAAGTGATGTTTGTTTGCCTGTCTCTTTATAGGATAAAAAAAAACATTTATTTTTAATTACAGAAAAGACTTACGGAGTCTTTGCAAAATAAGATATTTTGATTATAATATTGAATGGTTGGTAAGTTTCTTCTACTTATGAGACACAATTCAAGTTCATTAAGGTGCTTGTATAACCAAGTGGTTAGGCCAATAACTAAGGATTCTTCGTGCGAGACAAAGCATCACTTCACAGCCGGTAGGGCTGTCGACTACTTGGGTAGCTTATACGATTATCGATGTAAATAGAAAATGAGTTACATACTAATTAGCTGGATAGAAAAAGCAAGTACTCAGTTTGTAAATATTTTAACAACCTAAATAGTGCAAAAAGTGCTTTACTAAAATATTTATACTAAGAAAGAACTAATTTTATATATTACACAATACGGTAGGTATTCCTTAACTTCATTTTGTAAATGAGACAACTTTATGCTGGTGAGAGCATCGAAGCTATAAATAAACTTATTGTAAGAGGTTAATAAATGTTAAAGTTTGATCTTTGTATGCTAAGTTAAAAGCAGACTTAACAATAATTCAATATAATACCGTGATCTATGAATAAGTTATGTAATAGAAAAATAACTCAGTTATAAACAAGTCAATTGAAGACATTTTTTTTTAATAAAAAAACTGTAAAACAATACAATACGACAACCCTATACTTCAAACAATTAATGACGTGTTCGTTACTACAACCGTGTAATTTAATTTGTGAAGTACATGTAAGTATACATTTGATATGATACACAAAAAATACAGAGTCTTTAATTATTTCAATTTTATATACATATGTCAGGGATTTTGAAGATTAAATATTCAATATTATTATTATTTATACATTATTTTTGCATTAGTATTATTGGATGGAAATTAACTTGGGAGACCATTATTCTTCTCGTCTTTGTACTCCGTGTACTCGGTCTGAAACAAAAGAGATTATAAATTAAATCGAATGAAAAGAAAAGAAGATAGCTTTAGATGTTTTCGGATTCATTAGTATCAAGGTTCAGGATATAATACTAACTGAGCAAACTCTAAGGATACATACATACAAATATAATTTTGATACTAAATAAACAATATTTTTTTTTAAAATTTAAATACTACCAGATTAAAATACTACTTAAATACTAGCAGAAAACTATGATTCCTTTAATGAAAATATTAAGTACATACGAGTAATATATTTTTCACAAAATGTGTAGCGTGTGTTCCAAATATGACTGGTACTCATTGGCACAAGGAAACAGGAACATATGAATGCAGAGTACGCATACAAATATTCTAGGTACGCTAATAACACTACTTTACAAGTTTTTTTACCTAAGATTAAACTAATGTGAATCGGTAGAGTAATAAACCCTATGTTAGACACTGAAGTCGAAAAAAAAAGACGTCAAGTATTTTAAATGTATACTATATTTGTTTTTAACAATTTTTATGTGTGACCTAAAAGAAAAAAAACCAAAAATGACACAGATTACTTCTTTTATATTGATTAGAGTTCCTCTTAATATAGACCAGCAGTAATCACCTTACATTTTTATCCCAAAAACCTTGTTACCTCTCTTCATAAATCTTCAAATCTTGATGAAAACGTTCACCATGTTCATTGCTTACGCTTCCCAGGTTCTCAGAAACAAAATCCAGTTGCGAATGTAAGAAATTAATTTCTAATGATATATTCACCCTCAACTTATGGTAATTCTTCAACAAATTGGAAAAAATTTCTTCATAGTCTTCTGATTTATGGTTGCCCAAGATTTTTTTTAAATACTTCTTTAAATGAATACTAAGCGTCTTTTTCGACTGTACAAATGACCATCAACATTTTCATCTTTTAATATCTTACTTATTTGGGGGCCTACAAAGATTACTTTTTTGACTTTGGCATCAGAAAGATTGAGAAAAATGGTTTTTCAATACTTAAAAGTCCATCATTATCAAGTGATTTGACTCTACCATTTCAGTCTCCATGAACTCTAGTTAATTTTCCTTACATGAAGTATTGGACAATGATGGGTAATGCAATACAGGTTTTGTGACTGATGGAATATCAGGGTATTGTATATACTTCCTGTTTTTGTTGTTATAACCTGAAGTTTTGGTAAGGCAAAAGTAACAGTCACTAGCGTGATTTGTTGGTTCCATCCATAACATTGGGTCGCGTCCCAATGTTCCTAATTGCAAATATTTTCTTTTCCTGCAGACGAGTTCAATAATATACTTCTACAATTTTCACATACCACTCGAGGAAGTTTTGATTAAGATTTGTCACCGAGATGAGGAAATATTGGAAATAGGCTCGTTTTACGGTTTCACTTATATATCTCTTGTTTTTTGACAGGATAATTTGACCACAAACATAGCAAAACTTATTTGGATTTAATTTGCAATACCTTGAGGCCATTTTAAAGCCAATCAAAATGTTTAATTATATGATTAATACAACAAAAGAGATATCAGCTTTGAACAGATACATAGTAGTTTCATTTCTCATAAATAAATGTTCTTATCTTATGTTCTTTATTATTTTTATATTATTTTGTATTTACAAAAAGAAATGAGTTTGGTAATTTTGTTTTTATTTTTATGAATTTTTGCTATGTTTATAAAACTAAACGAATATTAAGAGGGGCACCGTCTTCTTCAGGCATGCATCGTTGGTGTTTAGCAAAAAATCCTTACAAAACAGCTCAGCGCCATCTATTAAAGATACCCTGAACTACACAGTAACTACAAATCCTACATCGTGCTATAAACATTTATCTGTTGTCTTCTACAATGTAAAAATATTAACAAATGGAAAAGAAATATACTCACTCCTAATCGTTATACTTCATCTTCAGATATTTAAGTGGCCTCAAATTATTGCGAATTTGTATATACCTTGTAGTGGTAGTTTCATCACAGTTCACAACAAATAATATTATACAAATTAAAAAGCATAGCGATATTAAAAGCGACTTCATGTTTATGTCTGTCTTCACAATACTAAGATATAGATATTTTTGCATTATTATATGTAGGACTGTCTGAGCAAGATAACTAGAGGTCTGACCCCTATGACAATCTAACTGCTAACTGCTATTAAGTGTATGTATATATTGTGTTTTGACATGTAAGGTGTCATATCAATCGTCTTAAGAATGGAAGTGACATGGGGTTTATGATTTCAAGATGATATTGCATGAAAGAAAATAGAGACGAATTTTAAAAGATAACTCTATGTAATCCAAGTCCGAGTCGTGTAAGTATAAAATGTTTTTATAGTCGGACTTAGACTTGACGTCACTAGCCAGTTTTGTTCATAGGTATGCGACCATGACTTACTTGAACATAATTCACAAAAGTGACCGGATATGGGTCCCACTATTACGTAAATGGGACTAAATTATAATCGGCAAAATGTGGATGCCAACCCCTTCGAGGATACAGGCGTGGGTGTATATATGTATGTACTCGTATGCACTCGTTATGCAGTCAGGATCTATTTATTTTTCAACAACTATAATTCGTCTGTAAGGGTGTCATTACATTAGATGTACAAACGGAGTGCTTGTTGCTGAGCTACATGTCCGCTACTAGAACTACATGGTCATAAGCATGTTGCTTAACATATATAGATATCTATATACTTTATAGATGATACCGTTGGGAACATTTAATAAAAGGGGTGCGACGAAATCGTTCGGACCACAATAGTAAAAGCGGGAGATACCTTGAACCAGAGAAGGAGGATGCCACTTAGTACTTGCTAGTGAATAGTTAGATATTCAAACTCAAATTGACTGAGTTAAATCGAGTTCTATGGAGAAAGGAAGTTATCGGTTGCCACTCCATTAATTTCTTTTGGTTCTGTTCGGTTCGGTTTCGGAGCTTGTGACCGCCACAAATTTAAGGCGTTTATAACTTCCTATCTGCCATATAGTAGGAGAGTTCATTGTCTATACAACGTGTTGTATATCTTGTAATTCCTTTGTTACGCCATTTCAATATATTGTCATTGTACACTCTTCAAACTTTCAGTGTTTTGTTTTTGATGAAGAGGTGCGTAATTGAAGCTGTTGAACAATATTTTATTGTTATGCCTGGCTTTTGGTGCTTACTTCATTCAATCAACATAATCATGCCGAAGTGTACATATATCACATACCCTTTTTATTTTAATAAATACTTATAAAATATTGCAATCAATATACGTATTTATTTTTGGTTATTTATCTTTAACAGTTTTGTTTTTAGGTGTGAAAAAGATGTCTGTCTTTGCGTATGTACTTCAGTGGCGTTAGATTTGGAGACAAAAATTGGTTATATTAAAATAATTAATACAAAAACCAAGTTTTTAAAAAAGAACCTAGCGTCATTGAAACTATCCTTGAACTCGTATAAATGTCAATATACAAGTTTTTGCAAAACATTTTTAAAATTGATATAACGATTAGTTGAATCGTTGGATTTACAAGTGATTTGAGGAAAACTTGCATTAGAATCGATCAAAACTGCAAACAACAAGTCTTTGGAAGATTTTTAACTTAAATCCTTCTCATACGCTTCGCTACTTTTACAATTTTAGATATACTGTTATATACATGTATGTCATTATTCCATTGAAACTATAGCTCCGTTCTTGTTAAGCTCTTAACGAAAATATGTAAAACTAACTGGGCCCGAGTTAGAACATGAAATAAAATGGATTAGTAAATGATTGTCCTATTTTCTGGCTACAAAAGAAACAGTATACATATATACGCCCACGCCTGTATTCCCTAAGGGGTAGGCAGGGGTGTATTTAACACCCACATTTGCCAATTAGAATTTGGTCCCACTAGCATAATACGGGCAAGCCTATTGCCGTCAACCGGACACTATATATATGGCTTAGTTGTTAAAGTGAACGCTAGGTATGATGTTATGCTACCGTGTCTAAAAAATATATATTATACAAACTCAATTCTTCTGATCTCGGATTATCAGATCATCGGTTTCCTTTAGCATATACCCTCGTAAGCCTACCGCGACTTTATTTAAAACTTATTCGCTTATGTCCAGTAAATATTTGATCTATGAGGCCAGTATTTCTTTAAATATAAATATTTGTGAGGCTCTTTAGTAATAATTTGAAGGATTAACAATTTGCAATCGTAATAAATAAGTTCCAAACACTGTATGCTAGTAAAATACGTTGATGTTTTACCTTATATAGCAGCAAGTTGTGGAATAACAATATCAGATGTAAAATAAGCAGGGCGTGCCACAGTAGGTTTTATAGTTACTGAAGCAGGAGACAAGGCGTACGGCATAGTAGTTTCTACTCTATGTAAGACTGGAGTAGCAGTAATTACAGGTATTTTATATGTAACTTCACGAGTAGTCACCACAGATGCATGTGGCAAAGGAAATACTCTCCAACCACCCACAGCACATAATAACACAGATGAAACGATTATCAATAAATTTAATTTCAACATTTTCGTTTTATACAAGGGAACTGGTTGACTGTTAAAAGTTAAATGAATGGTTGGTAGATAGCGAAATTAGTAAAGATTTGAACATGCTAGTGAGCAAGTGACCTGAATGCTTTTATAAATGTAATCGAGTTGTCACACTGAATCGTGATCAACTGTGATTTACTTTCGCAATAAACAAAAAAATATAAAAAAATACTATTATATTAGTTTTTTAAATTGCTCGATATAATTGGAATTAAGACCAGGTTATTTGTGTGATGTCCAATTGATCCAAAAATGTGAACTGTGAGTTCACATTTTTGGATAAGCAAGAAGCATCAATTATTAAAAACGTGATAAAAAGGAATGATAAAATAATAACAGGAGTTTAATGTCTAGTTATGTAAATATTTACCTATTTCTTATTATTTAATAGAGACGTCTGTCGTTTTCTTAGTTTACTATGCATTACGTCGGGATGAAAATGAAAAGATTTTGTACTATTAAAAATTCCAGAATCGGAAAATTACGGTCCGAATTACAGCCCAATTTGAATTTGAGAGGCCTGGTGTGAACTAACTCTATTGGTTAGAAAATCTCACACACACTTCTCACGAAAAACACCACTTATAGGCCACGTTCACACATAGATTACAATGACAAAACTCGAAAAAAAACATATTACCTTCGGTGGCAGCAAGTCATTATATGGAGCAACTGTTTCTGTTTTGAGGGGGCTAACCATAACAACTGGCTTAGTGTTCGTAGCTTCAGCCATTAGGGCCACAGGTAAGTCGTGTAAATTGACTATTATCCAGCCATTTCCACCACACAAAACAACTGATAAAACCAGTACATATGTATGAATTCTCAACATTTTTGCTTTAGTGAAAACGTAAGAACTTGAAGACTGTTTAATGCAAAATGAATGATATATATTTGTAAATCCTATGGTAATGATCAGGTGATCTAAATTGATGAATAGAATTTATTTACATAAATTGTATATGTTGAAGTGGTTTACCCTGAAAAGGTTGGTTGGTAAGTTTATTGCTAAGATTATTCTATATTATTACTATATTTATAATGATACAAATATTTGTTCCCTA
Organism: Tyria jacobaeae; assembly: GCA_947561695.1. NCBI lineage: Eukaryota > Metazoa > Arthropoda > Insecta > Lepidoptera > Erebidae > Tyria > Tyria jacobaeae. The sequence continues at coordinate 18,025,812 of OX387209.1, forward strand.
AATAAAACTACGAAAAAATACAACCAACCAGCAAGATCTTGAGGACCAATTGGCAATCTATTTAAATCACAAAGACAATTTAAATGGTGGGTATAAAGAAAAACACAAGAAAAGACTCGTTTTTCCATACAAATTATTGGTGAAAACAATACAATGTTAGTAAACATTTGAATGGGTAACTTCAATAAAATGTGCTAGAGAAATTACATTAATAATTAAGTAATGATATAATTATTTATTCTTAGATTTTTTTAGGAAACATTCTGATAGTCATTGAAAATATTGTAATTAATTTGAAACAAAAGTGGATACAGTGTTAAGTGACGGTTTATACATTAGGGTTCTCGTACGTTGGTTGTTTAGGAGCAATCAACGATTTATTCGTTTCGTTTTATATTATGAAGTGAATTTTATATTAGTAAGCGTAAGCAGGAACTTAGAAATGTTAACTGTGATTTGTATAAAATAAATTATTCTGGCATATTTTCACCTTCCCCTTTTTGTTATGTGTATATAATCTACTTATCTTAATTTTACCCTGGGAAAGCCATGCTTAGACACCAAAGGGCCCGGCTCGATCGGAGTAATACCACAGCCACGCAGAAAACCAGTAGACAAACAATGCTTGCATTGTATTGCCGACTGAGTGAGGGTACCGGAGACCCAACTCCTCTCCTATATCCCACCCCTCATCACCTTCAAAGGCGGCAGTGCGTTTACGACTCTTGAGTTGCAGGTGTCTATGGGTGGTGTTTTTTTAATTATTTCGTTACTATTATATTACCACTTAAAAAGCCACTAGCCCTTTTTCTGTAGTGTCACCTTCATTTATGGGAATGTGCCTGATCCATAAGGTCGTAGTGTAATTAGCCTATGTAGCTTAAATACTTGAACTACATATAATTACTCCATCCGATATAAAAAGATTTGTCTCAATACACCTGGTACTTTCAGAGATTAGATCGTTTAAATAAGCAATCATAAACTCTTCAGCTTTATTACAAAGTTTAAAAAATTCCGGCTCCGAATCGTAAATGAGTTTCCAGCTACGAATCTGAATCGGATTTTTTTTATGAGATATTGAGTCAACGAGCATGGTCCCGGATGGTTTTAGTCGCGTTAATATTTGTTATAAAATCATATTTTTGATTACATTAACAAATATATTTTTTTATATATTCAAATATGGCAAAAACAAGTAAATGTCAATTTGATTGCACGAAATAATATAACCTTTTAAAAAAAATTGTCACTTAGTTTTTTTTTTATAGTACTACATCTCCATTTTAAAATATGGTAAAAGCCAGGGGCTATTTCCGAAAATACGGATGTATTAGAAAGAAATACGGGCTTGTTTTCATATATCTTTACTTAATTTTATTATTATTTTAGACATTTCGCAACAATGAGGCAACCTTTTGCTTATGAGAGCATCGAAGCTACTAATGGTAAATTAGCTACATTTACATGTTTAAGTTTCTTCTTTTGCATGTTAAATAAAAAGAAGATTAAACAATAATGATATAGAAGTATATTGCCGTAGATGATAATTAGTTTGCCATTATAGTTATGCAAAAAATACAGTAACGTATATGTTAACAATTCTAGAGCAACACACTCTGTTATATAGTAAACTGAAAGGCAGTTCTTGTAATCAAATATTATAAAAAAATTAAATGAGACAACCCTATATCGTAGTAGTAGTAGTAATAATGTATTCGTAAGTACAACCGTGTAATTTAATTTGTCAAGTATAAGAAAGTATACATTTGATATGATATACAAAAAGTACATAGTTTTATAATTGTATGAATTCTATATATGTGAGGGATTTCCCAGATTAATTAATTTATTAATTTTATAGCATATGTTTACACCTTAAAAGTGGCTTTGCTCCAAAGAGTATTATGGCATGGAATTTGTCACTAGGGAGACCGTTATTTGCGGTCTTTGGATGTCATTGTGGCCGTTCAAGGTGTGTACTCCATGTACTCGGTCTGAAACCAATAAGAATTAATATTTATAATAAAAATGGAATGCTTTTTTTTATGCGATAGGGTGCAAACGAGCAGACGGGTCACCTGATGGTAAGTGACTACCGTCGCCCATGGACACCCGCAACTCAAGGGTCACAAGTGCGTTGCCGGCCTTTCAAGTAGGAGTAAGCTCTTTTCTTGAAGGTTTGAAGGTCGTATCGGTTCGGAAATACGGCAGGCGACAATTTATTCCATAAGCTGGTTGTGCGAGGCAAAAAGCTTCTGGAGAAGTGGTGGAGTGCCAATCCTCCAGGTGATGGGGATCGATATTTTGTCGCGTAGGACGATGGCGGAAACCAACAGCCGGTATTAGTCCGAACAATTCCTCTGAACACTCCCCATGATACAAGCTAAGGGGATGCAGAGTGAAGCTACGTACTCTACTCTACGCAACGCCAAGGTGTCAAGTCGATCAGAAATATTTTGGCAGTCGATGATGCGAGTCGCTCTCCGTTGAATGCGGTCAAGAGGGAGAACTTGGTACTGGGGTGCATCTGCATAGAGATGAGAACAGTATTCCATGTGCGGCCGAACCTGCGCCTTATAAACTTGCAGGCGTTGGGCCGGGGTAAAATACTGTCTCGATCTGTTTAGCACACCAAGCTTCTTCGAGGCTAATATGGCCTTACTCTCTAAGTGACCGCGAAACTCGACTTCGCTTGATATATCGACGCCAAGGATTCCGATACTGGCTGATGCAGTTAGGGAAATGCTCTCAAATTGAGGTGATAATGACCAATGGCATCTTTTTAGCGGTGAACGCGCAAACTTGTGTCTTCGTGGGGTTAAACTGGACTAGGTTAAGTCGACCCCAATCTGATACTTTTGATAAAGAAGTTATCTTTAGATGGTTCCTAATCCGATAGTATCAGCACTCAGGTTTTTAAATTTACTAAGCAGTGAAGTCTAAGGATGCATATATGCATATGCTGTTAATCCATTTCGACACTAGATGGACAATAAAACCTTACATAAGTTTGGAAAAATGATTTTCTCTAGTAAGGAGTAATGTTGATATAATGACAACACAAAAATATTGATTTCCGAAACTATGAGTAAAAGAAAATTAGTATGTGTACTCGAATTTGCAATAATATTGCTTGTATTTTTATACCTATGGGTTTTTGTTTTTTTTTTATTTTATATAATATTCAAGAGCAAGAATAGAGCGATAAGGAGTTTGGTCATTATTTTATATTTAAAGAAAAAAATAGTATATTAAATCAAATATTAAGTGGCAACGTCGCGTGTCATTTGTGTTTGGTCAAAAAATACCTTACATTTAATAGGTATATTTCCAGCGCCACCTATTAAAATATTTTGACCTATTTAGTAACTTCTAGTTCTTACGTCGCGCCGTTAAAAAATGCCTGTTCTCTGCTACGCCATTTGTAAAAATATTTACAATAAGTTAAAAACAATGTACTCACGCCTAATTTACAAACTTATTCTTTAGATACTTTGCCGACCTGAAGCCAGTTGTATCACTGTACACAATACACAATATTATACAAATTAATAAGAATAATGATATTAACAACGACTTCATGTTTATGTCTGCCTTCACAGCATCATAGACACTCTTAGACAGCTCTGTTTGATGTGTGGAAAAGGTGTGGGCGTGTTTTATATACTTAAGCAATTTAAAAAAAATTAAAACGAGAATCAAAAAGGTTAAGAGCTAGACCACTTATAAATGTCAAATACTAGTTTTTTAAGATGATTTACAAATATTTATATAGAACAAATTGTTTGAATAGAGTGGTTTATAAGTTCTTCGAAGATAACGAGATTAGAACTTATTTATAATTTGTAACATAAGTAGGTAATTATTTAATTGCAATGTCCAAGCCGTCTATTTACAAATGTACATACAGTAATGACTGTCTGAATGGGTAGGTATGAAATACCTAGATTTTGACGACGATAATTTAGCCTAACTTGAGAAGGGCTAGTCTATTGAAATCTATTTTTTGAAAGGCATTTTGCGAAATAAATAAATAAAATTAGTATATTGAAAGGGTAAGGGAGGATAGGAGCAGAAATGAAAGGTCAGGTTTAGGTCCAGGTACCAGGGAATTGAAGCTAAAGCTTCCGTCTCCATCGTAACTATAGCTTCGTTCTAGTTTAGGACAGAATATTGATATGATTGTCTCACTTTCTTGCTACAGAAGAAACTTTTTTTTATAAGCGTACATTTGTGGGCTTCAGCCAGTAATTTAAACATAATGAGACTACCACAACATCCTAAGGGTTCTTTCGTCGTTCGCAACTCTGAGATTCGTGTCTGTATACTGAGAAATACCAACCATCCTGAAAGAGGCTACACGCTATGCATCCAATATTACCTTTTTTATGTTACCCTCTTCTCCTCCTCTTCAACAAAATACACACATGAGATTTAAGAGAGGCAACATTCTCACTAATCAGAGCGAGCTATGGCAGTGGTCTTACTTCGATAAACCCCCGTGTCTGGATATAATTTATCTATTATATGTATGTATATAAAAGCATATAAGTATGTTTATGCGAGTCTCGTAACAAAAAGACAAGGATGTTTTACTTTAAGCCGCAGCAAATTTTGAATAAAAATATTAGATGTAAGTAAAGCAGGCCGCGATACCACCAGATGTTGTATGGTTACTGACGCAGGAGACATGGTGAAAGTCCGACTAGTTTATACTTTGTGTAAAACTGGGGTAGCAGTAATTACAGTTATTTTGTATTTATCACGAGTTCGCATAGTGAAGATAGCGTCAAATATTTAGGTCTGCTGGCTTATCACGGCGGCTAAAAGCACCACACGTATTTATAAAACGCCTCGACAACTGATATATATATGTATATATATCATGTAAAGCTGAAATCAAACAGACAACACTCTGAAACATATACACTTAATTCTTTCATACACACCATGCCCCCTTTGTATTTAAGTTAGACTGAAAGACAAAAAGGCAGGTTCCTAATACTTCTTACCTGAAAATTGATATATATCCATCCCTAACTCAAAACCTGACTAATACTGATCTTAGCTCAATTCACTCACTTCACTCTTGGACTCAACGCATTGCTTTACGTTAGGCACAGTGGAGTCATTATGGTAGGCTTATATAAAAATAAATAATTGATACCGACATTTCCAACGTTGTGGCTACCTCTTTAGCCATCATTATTTCTACGCTTCCGTCCAAAGATTATTGCAATAATATATTGTTGTATGGGGTGGGATTTGTTTAACAATCTGTTAAACTTCTAATTGAACGAGCTCAAGTTGTGCTTGGAAAGTCACGTAGGTATGCCACTGAGCTTCTGCATTGAGAATGTTCCGTGCTTACAGTGAACCAGCTATTTATCATGAGTGTCATATAACGTAAACATAGAAAGAATTTACTTTGACCCATGCTCAGGAGGAACAATGGATTTTTTTTTCCGATAAATCTACATAGGACTGTCCTTGCCAGGGGTCAATACTTGACATTCTGTAGTTTGTCTAATAGGCGACACAATATTTAGTCAATAATTTAGTTAACAAAATACAAATGACAACATTAGAACTTGTAGTACATACATATATACTCAGACTTACACAGTGTTATAATTATATCAATATATATGCTATCAATTAAATAAATATGTATATACACATTAATATTCAAATGTTACTTGCACAACATGTTTTAAATACAATAACAAATAACGAGTAGGTATAAAATTAAATGTACTATCTCCGGTAGGGGACGCTGGCGACTGTGACACAGGAAATTACTACTACAGCCGTCCACACTTACCTCCTTTTTTATTAAAAAAAAAAAAATAATAACATGCGATCATATGTCACGTAAAAAAGAGTAATGTGTTATAATATTTTTATCATTATTAAAACTTATTTATGCAACTCGCCATTCACACCACACCCAGCAACGGTTACGACGTGTAATAGTTATTGGAAACTTTGGGCATTGATATAAAGACTTAGCTAAACTTTGATTTTCACGTAATATTCTAGAACATACAACACATTTTGGCCAAGTAACGTGTAAAACACAAGTCACATAAACTTTGACTTCCAACACCATACTTAATATACCTACAATGTTCTCAAAATTAATTATTGAGATTTATGTCCGAAATAATAAGAATTTCTTTGTTCGCTGCTTTTGTAATGCATTAACACTTGATGGTATATTTCATTTAAATACTTTATTTTATTTTTATAACTTACCTATGTCGAGTTATACAATTGCTTTAAGCGATCGGCGGGTAAGAAATTATTCTTTCGGAGAGGAGTAAACTGCATTATTGTATTATTATCGGCAATAATTGACACCACCAAATACAACCACACAATTAAAACAAACGTGAACAAGAGAAATCGCTCCATACTAAAACTTGTCACACCCACTATAAACAAATGAAAGAGCTTTTCTGTCTTCTGTTTAGTAATAAGGTAAATTGTAAGTAAACTGATCATGAACTTAGTGGGGACATGGACGCGCATAAACCTTTTTATGAGACCCAATTACACTGTCATGCCATGAGGAATATAACTAGCTCAATGCCTGGGATACAGTTTAAGACTTATTAATGTGAATATAAATGTACATATATAATTCTATTGTATTAATTGGATGTCATAAGTGCGGTTTATATTTAAAACTAGCTGCCCACCTCGGCTTCGCCCGAGTGAACGTTATCTGTTAATATTTTTTCTAAATATTGAAGATCCCTCACTGTCTGGAGTTTCACTTTTAAAACTTCCATCACGACTTTTTTAAATATTACTATAAACAAATATTTGCCTGACAATAATGAACACAACAACAAAGAATAATCTAATAAGAATAAGAATAAAAAAATAAAAAGTTGGTCTAGTCATTATTAAGATATGCGAGTATTTAAGCTATTTATATTTATATTGATATCGCATTTTTTTTAATATCTCTGATGTATGTACATACGTGGGTCACTCAGAAAGTTTTGCGAAAATAAAAAAATAAAAAACATGTTCTAGAGGTAAATATTTTTATTAAATCTTTTCAAAGTACTCTCCACTAGCCTCTATACAAAGTTTCATGCGTCCGAACCAGTTTTCGAAACACTTTTTCCAGTCCGCCGCAGACACCCCGGTTACAGCCTGCTCGAACGCTGATAGCGCATCTTCCAGCGACGATAATGGTATCAATTTGAGCTAATTTTTAATTTTCGGGAATAAAAGAAGTCACACGAGCTAGGTCAGTTCTGTAAGGTGGGTGTCGCAGAAGTTTGACCGGCGTGCTGTCCAAGAAGTCCCTAGTTTTGAGCGCGGTGTGCGCGGACGCATTGTCGTGATGGAGCAGTATGTGTTGAATCCCTGATATGTAATTCGTTTATTGTCTTAGATTAAAATTTTCACTGCTAGCACGTTTTCCTTCGTAACATCCGTCAAAGGGCGACCACTTCTTTCTTCATCCCACAAAGTTAGTGAACCACGTTTGAATCCGTTGCCTTGGAAGGGCCTTCATCCATGATTGCAATTTGAAGTCTATCGTATGATTCGTCCGGTTTCAGGCGACACTTGAAATCGTAAAAAAATCATAGCGCTAAAATGTTCCCGGCTCAAATCCATTTTTCAATGAGACACGATAATTTAATTATTAGCTCGCAAAAATTTTGGAGGGAATTTTTGAAGTTGAAACGTACCTCTTTTTAATAATAAATAATCATAATTTTTATAATAGTTTATAACTGGCCAGTCTCTCATACCAAAAAAAAAACCTTTTTTTTGCAATACATTCTGAGTGGCCTGGTATAACTAAAGCGGCAAAGTACCTGTTAAGGGGTCGCTCTTGCAATTAAAGTTGTAAACCACTTTTGCTTTATGCCCTTTTCGCTATTTACGTGAACTATGTTACATTAATTCATTATTTGGTTTGAATGCAAGAAAGAAATCAAAACCAATAAACACAGCTACACAAACAAAAAATCTGTATTACCACATGAACCTTTCATAAATAGCACATTTAATTTCAATAGTTTGAAACACGTATGTTTCAAAATTTAAGTACCTGTATTTATGTTCTCCTAAATAATATTTTTTCATTTGTTTATTTTATTTTTATTTTTTTAAGTTTCCAACGTAATTTAATAAGTTTTTTAAAAAAAGAGAACGTGTGACAGGGTCCTTACCTAGTACATTACTGTTTTCCTTGTACTAGGTAATTTACACAAGACGTTCCGATAAAACTAGTATGAGTAACTTTTGTTACTAATGATCCCGTTTGTGAGTATTAAACAAAACTTAATTAATATATTGGTTCGCAGTATCGGACTTCTTGGCACTTGCCAGTTTAAGTCATGTGAGAAGCTAGTCTGTCCTGCTCATTCTTCACAGTCTATCCGCATACGCAATAACCCTTTTCTATAGTATTTTTCCTTTCTGATTCATCTTTCCCTAAAAAAATACTTCCAATATTCTAGATAATTCTAAAAGTGCCCCATTGACGGCAATAAGGTTTACCTATTACGTAAGTGAGACTAAATTATTTTTGGAAAATATTAAAGGCGAAACCGTGATAACATTTAATATGAAAGCCTTAATTATTTAATAACTGCGTTAGATAGTTATTAATAACATTTAATACGAAAGCCTATTAAATGTTATTTAAAATGTAATACGCTTTAATGACATGAAAAGGTCCGAGATATGGGAATTATCAAATATTTTTTAATTAAATTAAACTATTCCTACTATAATATATAAATAATCTTAGTAATATAAAATCATTTCGATTGAAGGTGTCACCTAATTGTTTATTATAGTACAAGGTTGTTAACTATTAAGCTTACAATTAAGTTTTAAGGATCACTGGTTTTATCTCTTCTGTAAAGATGACTCATTGGTATATGTTCTTTTTGAATGATCAATTCTTGTTGAATGATCTGATCGACATACTCGTATAAGCATTTGTTATATGATAGCTTGCGTAATGTTACATGGAAACATTCACAGGCATCTCTGTTCCATTGTTTTCATGGAAAACCCACAGTGCCTATGGAATTATTCATTTTTATATGCATTAAGAACGAGATAGATGTCTGTTCTTGGAAATAATGGCGGGTCTGATTGTAATTGATAGTGAGACTAGTTCCGTCGTAGTTCGCTTAATCACGACTAATGAATTAGTGGAATAAAATCCTGTAACTTTGTTGATAAGCAATTGCAGTAATTATAAGTGCAGATAATGAAATTGTAATCGCTCTTGTTTCTTTGTTTTATTAGTTGCACTAAGTTCGTGTTGACCTGAAAACATTATACATCACAATGGGAACTACAGGAGTACACACCTTTTTAATTTTCTTTTTTTATTGTTTATTGGAATAGGTATTTGATTTAAACTCACCTGACGGGAAGTGATCTCGAAGATGAATATGATAGCCGTGGACAATCTTCGTTGTGGGTAAGCAAGAGAAACCTATTCACTATACTTTTGAATTTTTATAGCTGTCTAAAGTTGACGAAAGCAGTTCAATTGATACCTTGGCGAATTGAAAAAAAAAAAAAAAAAAAAAAATGACTTTTGGTTGTTTCGTCGACGAAAAGATGGATCCGCTGTCTGTGTCTAGTAGTTCGATCAGTCTTATGAAGGTATGGTGATCGCATACTATCTGTATATATATACTAAACCGATAAGCAGGCGACTTTACAACTCTTTACGGACGCTTCAGTAAATTGAGTCCAGAGTTTGAAGTTTTTATTTGTTGAGCCATCACAAAGGTGCACTGCAGCACTTCATGCCAGATCAAACTTGAGCTGTATAAAGATAAAGCACCTGTTCCGCCAGTCCTTTGAAATGACTCGATGTCCTGGCCGAAGTTAAACTTGTAATGGCGGTGATACTCAGAAACCCTAGTTGGTCAGTGTTCAGTATTAATACACCTTGGAATGTGTTCGGGCTAATAAAAGCCCTTCACACCGAGCTGCAGCAATCTTAAACATTTATGAAGGCTAACTAGCTAATCACGTAACAGTAAATGTTATTTTGGCACAATTGGGCCAATCTTCAATCACGCTGATGCCAGCTATCTTGGTCTCACTGAGGACCAACTTCCTAACTTGAGCGCCTTCAAAATGTCTGCATCCTTTTATATTTGGATTACGCAAATATGACTATATTTCTGAATTTCGTATTAAGCTCCAGTGGCTTCCTATAAGGCTTCGCCGAAATGCTCATATTCTTGCCCTACATTACAATATTTTGTTTAATCCCTCTACTCCCTCTTACCTCAAAGAACGTTTCGAGTTGCTAAATTACATATTACATTTCAATTACGATTGGGATCATCGGAAAATCGACAATTAAAAAATATTTTGCATTCCACAAATTCCCTTCATAAATCTTTTACGATACATGCAGCTCGCCTCTGGAATGCAATGCCGGAATACAAAATCGCTTTCAATTTAAAAAAAAAATGGTTAGTGATCACTATCTCTCACAGTAATATTACACTTATTTGCAATCCTGAATATTTAAATATATTTATTATTATATTTTTTTTTATGTGATAGGGGGCAAACGAGCAGACGGGTCACCTGATGGTAAGTGACTACCGCCGCCCATGGAAACCCGCAACTCAAGAGTCACAAGTGCGTTGCCGGCCTTTCAGGTAGGAGTACGCTCTTTTCTTGAAGGTTTCAAGGTCGTATCGGTTAGGAAATATGGCAGGCGACATTTTGTTCCATACGCTGGTTGTGCGAGGCAAAACGCTTCTGGAGAAGCGCACAGTGGTGGAGTGCCAATCGTCCAGGTGGTGGGGATGGATATTTTGTCGCGTAGGACGATGGCGGTAACCTGCAGCCGGTATAAGTCCGAACAATTAATCTGAACACTTCCCATTATACAAGCGATAGAGGATGCAGAGTGAAGCTACATCTCTACGCAACGCCAATGTGTCAAGCCGATCAGAAATAGCTTGGCAGTCGATGATGCGAGTCGCTCTCCGTTGAATGCGGTCAAGAGGGAGAAGCTGGTACTGGGGTGCACCTGCATAGAGATGAGAACAGTATTCCATGTGCGGCCAAACCTGAGCCTTATAAAGTTGCAGCCGGTGGGCCGGAGTAAAATACTGTCTCGATCTGTTTAGCACACCAAGCTTCTTCCAGGCTAATATGGCCTTACCCTCTAAGTGAGCGCGAAACTGGACTTCGCTTGATATATCGACGCCAAGGATTCCGATACTGGCTGATGCAGTTAGGGAAGTGCTCTCAAATTGAGGTGATACGACCAATGGCATCTTTTTAGCGGTGAACGCGCAAACCTGTGTCTTCGTGGGGTTAAACTGGACTAGGTTAAGTCGACCCCAATCTGAAACTTTTGATAAAGAAGTTTCGATTTCAGACATAAGTTTGGATCGGCTTTCGATGACGTTTACCCGAGAAATGTTAGTGCGGCCGGTGTAAAGGGTGTAAAGGCCCTTTGTGTAAACCGGACTTCCGGCATGCGGCTCTCGCACTGCGGTATGGTCGGCGGTGCGTTTCCACCGTCGTCCAGGGTCAAGTTGGATGCAAAGAGTTTGCCCAGAAGATCGACTTTTTCTTTAGCGTCGTGGGCCAACGAATTATCTCCTATGTGCAGAGGTGGAAGGGAGGGCTTACAAAAGTTCCCCTGGACAGCTTTGGCAAAAGACCAGAAGGCCCGAGTTCCGGAAGGGAGACTCACTAGTTTCGCCCCAGCAATTACTCTTTTGAGGGACCTGGAGGCAAAGTTAAATTGCTTCTTTAATGTGCTGGTGTTTACATCCCGTGCTGTCGCTGCATTAGCCCATGCTTGGTAACATTCCTGCTTTCGGCGGGGCGCCGCTTTGCAGGTTCGACCAAACCAGGGCTGGGACTTGTCACCTGTGGGAATCAGGGAGAATGGAATGAAAAGTTCCATACCCTGAAGCACAACATCCGCGACAGAGTCAGCAACGTCATTGGGATCATCCGGCGAGAAGCAAACCTGCCTCCATGGGTAGGACGCAAAGAATGTTCGCATTCCATCCCAGTCTGCTGACCTATAGTGCTATACGCGACGACTGCCTGTAACTCACGGCCGCAGCGAGTGAATGAGTGGCACTATACTCCTAATCAGGCAATGGTCCGAAGAGCCAAGAGGGGCCTGAACGGATACTTTGTAGCCGTCAGGATGTGAGGTCAGCAGAGGATCCAACAGTCAAGGCACGTGGCTTTCTGCATCTGGAATTCGCGTAGGCGTTCAAGCCATATGCCAAGGCGAAATCGTGAACAGATCTTCCCGCATGATCGGTTTTGCGCGAACCAAGCCATGCGGCGTGATGGGCGTTAAAGTTGCCAAGAATCACGATCTCTGCGGAAGCACTGGAGCACTGAGTCTGTAGCCATTTGGACGTGGTCGATGAGTCGGTCCGTTTCGGCATCACCGTTATGGGAACTGTAGAGGCATAGGTAGATGCGGGGATGGTCGACGCAGTCTACACGTAGCCATAAGATGGAGACATCCCTATCTTCAAGATTGCCGAGGCGGCGAGAAGTGATATCATCTCTAACGTACACGCATACACCAGCCTTAGGAAAAAAGGAGTGTTCCAGTCCGTACCCAGGGTAGCAGAGGTAGGATGTGTCCGCTGGAGATGATATCTGCGTCTCGGTTAAAAAGAGCAAGGCCAGCTTTGCTGTCTCAAGGTGGTGGTGGACAGTGTCGAGGTTAGATTGTAATCAGATTTTGAGAGCGCAGTTGAACCACCAGAGTACGAGGGGCAGCCTGGGCGTCCACGCTCAGGTATAATCCGTACTGAGGGTGGACGTCCAGGGGGGGATTCTCCAACGCTAGCGCTGGTACCCCCCTGGGGTATCCTTTTTGTTAACAGCGCCATCATTGGGGGGGTGGGGATTTTCGGTCTCCGGAGACCTCACTCATTTCGGGGAAATGCAACGCTTGCATTTCCAGGCACGAATGGGCCGGCTTGACCGGTGCAATACTACATCCTCACAGAAACCGGTTGTGAAGCAACCTTGCGTTGCATTTCCCCGAAATCAATGAGGTTTCTTTAGGCCCAATCTCCCCTCTCCTTCCTCTTCCCCCTCTCTTTTTTCTCCTCCCAGCATCTCCCTTCCCACATCACCCTCAAAGGCGGGCAGCAACCTTACGACTCTTGAGTAACATGTGTCCGTGGACGGCGGTTGGCACTTCCCATCAGGTGACCCGTCTGTTCGTCTGTCCTCCTATATTATAAAAAAGAAAAAAAGAACGATCGCTACGTGTCATCATCTCTTCTTTTTATTCTTACTTAGTTAGACGTGGAGTTAGGCTCCTTATTGCTTAGCCAATTGAGTTAGCTAAGAACTAAATCACACTACGTCCAAGTTATTATAAATATTATATATATGTCAGTTTTAGCAAAGGATACAACGACCGTAACGTTCTTGTGCTAATAAAAGAAAAAATGAAGTCTATAATGCATGAAGGCAACATGTATTTTTATCCAAACCGGGACCGGACCGGTTTAAGGGGTCCTTGAAGATGTATCTCGTGAGTTTTTACAAGTTTATAGGGTTGCCGAAATTAAATAGCCATCCTTTCGTACATTGAAATATTTATTTTACTTTTATCATACTTTCATATATTTTATCATGCTTATTTATTTAGCCATTCCCCATATTTTCATCAGATTTTACGTGCTTACCAAATTACTTATGAAGTCGTAGTCAATGGTTTATTACCGAACACTTTCTTGAAGACAGTGATGCTATTAAGGGTGTGCTAATAGATAAAACAAATAACAATTTACCTGACGATCAAAATAGCGATGATAATCAAAGTCAAGTTAATGTTTAAGCATAATATTTGTAGTTTACTTAAAGATGAACAGAAGGCAACCCTAGTGTTGCTAGTTTTCATCACGTAGGTTTCTTAAAAAAAGGTTAATTTATTTAAATGATAATATCCTCATAAATTGTAAAGAGTAAAGTAGTTTGTCCACTATAATGTGTAAAGATTGACTTCTGCCAAGGCTGCATATTTTTTTTTGCTTTGAGAGTACTTGAGAAATTCTATCGATTAACAATCCCATGTATGGATTGTTAATCGATAGATTACTATTATTATGTACTGTCAAATTTTTAATTCGCCAATAATTTTGTAAGTTAATTTTCCTACTTTTCCCGCTACTGAAATGTATGTATGTGTGTTAAACTGAAAGGTAAAAAGATTCTCTTCTATAATAAATATATATTAAAGTAGAGCACTTTTAGGATTACTTTTATTAAATCTTGGGATACTATTATACATATCTTAAAATTAATATGTTCTGTTCTTTAGTTAAAATTCAATAAAGCATTTTATTGAACTAAACGAAACTTTTGTTCATTATGTTCCACTTTTCTGGTATGAAAACGACTGAAGAATACCTAGTCTAGTTGACTCATTAGCAAAGAAGCCAGAAGACAAAGCAACCTTTTAGTTTCGAAAAGAGTACAGACCGTTAGTTGAATTCTTACAAAATGTTTTCAACATTTACCTTAACTTTTTTTTTTTGACGTGTCAACGTCTTATAATTCGATGGAGCCGGCTGCACGAGGCGGAACGAGCGCACAATCGGCCTCCGCGTTCGGCAGCGTTACGTTGTCACGTTCAACTATCGTCAGTAAACCGACTTTACAGACAACCGATTTTTAAATGTAAGAGTATCTTCACGGATTCACCGATAAAACATGAAATTGACAAACACGCATACAAAAAGCGCGACGATTTGAAGTTAGGTGATGTAATATTAAATAAAATTACATCATGCTTTTCATATCTATACCCTTTTTTTTTAAATACTTATTATTTAATGTTTATAAGAATGGTTCGTTAGCTACCAGTTTTCTTTTTGTGTTTAAATTACAACCCTCATAACGACCATATTATTCAAAAAAAGAAAACCCTTGGCATACAAGGATTTCTTTTCAGTAAATAAATATATGACGTATTTTATAGTGCCTCGAGGTACTGTGACGTATGTGATTGCGACATATTACACATATGTACCTTCACGCCCGTCTCCCTGAATGCTTAGGCAGAGTAACTCTGCACACCCACATTTAGACGATCAGATTTAGGTCCCACTAACGAAATAGGGGGCAAGTCTAATGTCTAAACGTTCAGAAATTAAAGATTTGAAAATTAGGATTATATTGAAAGGGAAAGATAGGAACAAGGGAGGCAGTAGAAGTAAAGATATATATATACATATATGTGCGATTACTAAGACTCCGCTGTCCGTCTGTCCATCTGTCTGTCTGTCTGTCTGTCCGTCTGTCACCAGGTTGTATCTCATGAACCTTATATGATACTTAGACAAAATTAATACTAATTTTCACAGATGCTGCTATTTCTGTTGCTGCTATAACAAAAAATACTAAAAAAAAAAAATTAAATAAATATTTAATCGGGCTCCCATATAACAAACGTGTTTTTTTTTGCCGTTTTTATAGATACGGATACGTGTTACCTTCGTGCGCAAGTCCCACACGCACTGGAAGTCGCTAATCTTTGTAATGGGTCCAGACTGCTACATTTTTTTTTGTATTTAAAAATATTGTTAAAAATACAATGAGCTCCTGTTCTATAATTTACCTACCCTATTATGCGAGTGAAAACCATAACCCTGCTTCTGGCGCAGTCGGGTAAAAATAATTATTATTTGAGATATCTCACATCCTCCTGTCTGGCTAAACTAAGCAAAGCTAGTACTTTGGTAACCACACTGCTGATTAAAAAACTTATATAATTCTAAACACATGCGTGTTAAAAATGTTCACAACCATGATTTGGCCTTGGTGGGAATCGCACCCATGACCTTTGCTTACAGAGGCTATAAACTTTAAAAATGTAAGTTCAAGTTGTTTGAATTGGTGGTTCGTTACTCTTACTTGTCTTAACTAGGTACTTAAAGCATCATCATGACAACCCTGAATGATGGAATAAGCTTACAGACTCTTAACGACTGCTAGTTCTATATCTGTCCCCTACATTTAATAAAATGTTCCTTACACTTACGTCATTATTGTATAGTTTACCTCAAAGCTCCTGATAATATTTTGTTAGCAATTTAATAGCGCGTTTTAGTAGGCGCTGCGTAATAAATGTTCAACGCCTGTTATTTATTTATTTTTACTACTTAAAGACAGTCTTATAACCACAAGATGGACACATGGTATAAAATATAACATAGTTATTAAGAAATCTCTTAAAGTCACTAAGATATAAAATAGTAGGTACAAAATTATATTGTATAATAAAGAGGTGTAAACATTTTCTAATACATATTAATTACTTTTAATATGTATATTATATTTTCATTGTAACAGTAAGGTTTTTCAGTGTCGTAGAAAGATGGTCCGTACTCTTAAAGTCTATCTTAACCTCTTACTAAACAGCAAATAACTGTAAGCTGTAATGTAAACCTTAAAATCAGTAATCAAATTAATTGTATTAGGTCTTCCGGTTAGTTTTGAGGAAACGTCAAGTAGCTGTCGGGCCACGTCGGTACAAGTTACTTAGAAGTTCGATGCGGCGTTTTAGCTTCCACTTTAATTATTCAAAGTAACTCACTTACAGTAAACGCACGCAAGTTTTTAGTGTGATTAAATATGGAACGCGATAAATATTATTTTCGTCATTTACTACTATACTTTTGCGATTCAAGAAAAACAGCAACACAAGCTCACAGACTTATTGTAGATACGTATCATGAATCTGCACAATCTGTTAAAACATGTGACTGCTGGTTTCGACGATTTAAAGATGGTAATTTTGATTTAGAGGATAAAGAACGTAGTACAAAACAAAAAAAAATGTTTGAAGACGGTGAATTGCAGGCGTTATTGGACGAAAACCCTGCCCGCACACTACAAGAGTTGGCTGAAGAATTAAATGTAGGTAAATCATCAATTTCTGATCGTTTACACGCAATGGGTAAAATTCGAAAACAAGGAAAATGGGTTCCACATGTCTTAAAAATAGTATAATATATTAATTTATAAGTATAAATCGTTACCGGCGATGAAAAATGGATCTACTATGATAATCCAAATCGGAAATCATGGGTAGATCCTGGTCAACCATCCACATCGACTCCGAAGCGTAACATTCACGTAAATAAGGTATTGTTATGCATTTGGTGGAATATGAAAGGTGTTATTTATTATGAATTGTTGAAACCAAATGAAACTATCACAGCTGAGCGTTATCAACATCAATTAATCGAATCGAGTCATGCATTGAACCAAAAACGTCCAAGAATTGCACATAAAAAACAAAAGGTCATTATACTGCATGACAATGCTCGCCCACACATCGCAAAAGCTGTAAGAAATACACTTTCAGATCTTCAGTGGGAAGTGTTACCGCATCCCGCATATTTACAAGATTGTGTTCCTCGAATGTCGAATGTCGTGGCTAGATCATACAATTGCTCATTTCATGATTTAGTCAACTATTTCATAAAATAATCGTATGTTATGAAATGGTCGATCACATCATTGCTTAGCCATTTCATGATATCGTAAAACATTAGTGTTCACATCATGAAATCTATGTATTTATATATATTTGCGTTTAAACTAGCACACATTACATAACTGTACACCATAGCCATACGAGACCGTAGCAGTAGCCCATACGAGATCATTAAAATCCTTTCCATCCAAAGGTTGCCTGTAAGATATTTTAGTTGTCTATTTCATGAAATACTACAATTTCATGAAATGCATAATAATACTTTGGTCAAGTATATGATGTGGCCACGACTTATATGCTGTTTCATACCGGCTAAAATACAAAACCAAATTATGTTTCCCTTTTCTTTTCTGCTGTTACTTTTCTACGTCACTCTCAATATTAAGACGATTCAAAGAATAAATGACATATTGACATCGATCAAGGTGATCTAGGGTGAGACAAAGAAACTTGATAAATACATACATATACTCGAAAACATAACCCTACTTCTTGCACAGTTTAGTAAATACAATTCTTCAAATATGTACACGCCTGTTACTTTTGTTTTTTTACAACACAAACGATATTGTATCGTATGGTAGTTTTATCTTATTAACATGCTTTGCTTGCAACTGTAGCAAAGTTTGAAATTGTAGTGTTATATAATATTTCTAAATAAAATAAGGTATAACTCTTTACTGATTCCGAGATTATATAAACCGAGTTCAAATAATAAACTCTGATTGGATTGACCACTGATGGACCTTTTTCCGTTACGAAAAAGGGTAAAACACGCCTATAAGAGTAGTTATTCAGAGATTAGTAGGAGTAGTGCATGTGTGTATGGTATTGCAAATGAAGTCATTAGCGACCACACACAAGCGCTCAAATTACACATTAATATACCATTACGTGTCGATTCTATACACATACATACCTAGTCTTGCCGTAATATTTTCTGTCCATCCTAAGTTTACCTAGCAGAAATCGCATTAAGCGATAAGACCGCCCATTGTACATTTCTTTTTTGCATAAATACTGTAAATTGTTGTTTCAAGGTGTACAATAAAGTATATTCTATTCTATTTTAAATATTTTTACAAGGAAAAATCATTTATTACTGTAATGTGTGTTAGTTTATATATTAATATAATAGCATTACAGAAACTCACTCAGAATTTTCAACTCAAAATTTTCTTGTAAATAGTTCTTTAAACGTTGAGGCCATTTATCTATAGAAACATGCGATCTCACCTTACGAAAATTCTTCACTGCCAGAATGAATGCTGCTTATAGATTGTTTTAGGGACTCCCTAATTTTCATGGCATTTAGAGCATGTCATTTTGCCCATTACGCTTGGGTGGATCGAGCTTTTAGACCGGTGCTGAGATTTGCTGAAGGGACCATTCTTGATTATGGAACATGACATTGTTAAGAGGCTTTACCACCTTCTCAAGAGTCGTAATTTGATACGGTACTGGGAAAGAAATAATGCACATCGACCTCTAGAAAGAGACAATCGGCTAATTTCGGCTTTGTAGAGCGTTGTCCCTTTATCACGAAATACTAACAGTCCGGTATCTATTAAGAGCTGTTATAACAATTATCGTGAGTTGCTTATTTTGATTATTCTTTTTTGTCTAAATGTGTTGTCCTTAGATTATACTAAAATAAAAAAAAAACATGTTAGTTTAAGTATTGATTTATTTATTCTTAAAAGTGATACATTCTGACAAAACAATTATAAATCCTCAATTCATTTAGATTCACATCTATTACCAGTCTATCAGTGTAATTATTGAGATCGTGTTGAAATCTTCGATATTTATTCTCACATTTAATTGCATGATCACAAACCTTTTCCACTCTTCAGCCCCAATCATGTTTACTTTATCTGCCAATAATGTTTTTACTGTAGTTAAATTCATACCCACATTTATAGAGGCTACTCGTACATGACCTTTCAGTTGAGATCATATATTTTCAATTGGATTAAAATCCGGATGGATACGGTGGCAAACACGATACAGTGTGCCCATGTTCAGCAAGTATTTTGTCCACGGAAAACTCTGTATACCTCCCCTAATACATATAATACCGTAAATCTGGGGTTTTGACAATTTTGGGTCTACTGGAATTTCATACCTGTTTAACCAGTTGATCATTTCTTGTTTAATGGTGTTTGAATTGGGAGTCTTTCAACATATTTATTGTGATAGGGTGCGTTGTCGATAACTAGAACAGAATCACTGGGTATGTTTGGGATTCATTGAGTAACCAGTCATTTCTCGTAGTTATCGTTATTAATTTCATTGTGATAATCACATATAGTGTCCGTGGATTTATACATTAAAAAGGCTCTAGGAACAAAGCCTTTTTCATTTCCCGCATGAACTCATCCATATAGATTATATTTTTTCCGGTTTAACGAAATTCGCGTATTTTATCAAGGTATTCCATTCGTTTGAGATTTACATTGTACTTTTCCATTAGAACTTTTCTATTATCTTCCATCTTAGTGAACCAAAATCCCATCTTATGAAGTATTTTTCTCAACGTCTTTTCGGATCCTACAATGGATTAAGAGTCTCCGATAGTTTAGCTTTTAAAGATTTACTGTAGGCACTTCATTAAATCTTAAGAGAAAATCATACACCATTCTTCGCACAACATTCATTCATAATCAAAATCGTCCATATCTAAACGAAATTGCTTTTTTGGTCTACCTTTTTTCGGGGTACTGAACTTAATTGCAGTAGAATCTGTTTCAATACTGACTTCCTTTAATATATTGTTTAAAGTTCTTCTTGAAATTCTACTGGCATTTGCAACTCGCTCTTGTATCTTCTTAAAATACTAACATACGTCTTTATCTTCATGATTTTTAAATTAGTCGGCTTCAGTTTAAAAATATATATACACTTTGTAGACAATTTCGCGTGACTGACCATGTAAAAGCTTCCCTCTTTTTCCTAAAGATGCTAAAGTACAATTCTTAATCCTTTAAATTTGGGGGTGTTAACAACTCTCTATATATATTCTGAACTGGACGCCACCGTACTCCACCGCATTTGTCGAACGACTGACAAAACGTAACACATGTAGTATGCGAAAGGGACAATGCTTTACAAAGAAATTCGCCGAATGTCTCTTTTTAGAGGTCGATGTGCATTATTTCTTGTCAAGTACTATAAAATATGGCTCAGTCACTCCTTGAACGATGATGACTCCTTGATAGATAATACCGTACCACCCCTTTACCGAAGTCGGATAATGATAACTGTTCTCGTCTGATCTGATCTTTACAGTTGACTAGGAAGTATCAATAGCAAATCAAAGTTAGCAACTAACCGTCAAATAGGGGTTTCATCTTGGAACAATATACGCACAAATAGTTGTTAAGAATCTCTAGAATATGTTTCTAATGACACAACTACGCCACACCTAATCAGAACTAAATTCTACGTATAGCGAGTGGGAGTAAAAAGTAGCGTTCTACATATACTCGTAATACTGTAAACGAACGGAACTACCGCGCCGAGTGTAGTGGGTTCGATCCCCGCATGGGACAGCTGGGAATGATTTAAAAAGAAATATTTTGTTATGACACAACTATTTGTCCATACATAGTTCGTCCACGAGGAAAACGAGATTTATATAGCTGCTAATTAACTTTATAGATCACTAACACACTAAAAAAATATAAATCGCAATTTATTACATTAATGAGGAAACATTCACGCCCATTTCCAGTTCCCTACAATGAGTCTAATAGCTCTTTCTATGCCCTTAGTTTCCTCCGCAGATATTCGCATCTCTTCCTTTTCGCATAGAGGTTTTGTAGGAGTTAGGCTCATATCAATTATCTCAATACGGTACATCATATACATATATTTATATATATACATATAATGTAATGAAAAGTACTATAAACTTAAATACCCATATTAGAAAAAGTTAATGTTTTATACAGAAGATTTGTAAATTATGCATTTTGTACAAATTCATCAAATCACGGGAGTTTGATTGCAAGTACTTTGTTATGAACAG
This sequence comes from Tyria jacobaeae, assembly GCA_947561695.1. NCBI lineage: Eukaryota > Metazoa > Arthropoda > Insecta > Lepidoptera > Erebidae > Tyria > Tyria jacobaeae. The sequence goes on from OX387209.1 coordinate 18,047,381, forward strand.
TTTGCGTATATATGTTCTCTAGCATAAAAAAATATTATACTGTAATAAAAGAAACCAAATAAGTGAAATAATTTAATAAATAAATCTTAGACTACCTTAAACCTCAAATAAATTGTGTTTAGTTTCAGAAGCAAGTCTGTAAAAAGTAATAATTGTCCGTTTTGTAAATCAATGAATCAGTCAATTGACTGATTCATTGATTGACAAAACTGATTAACCTAACATTTGTATTTTTATTATCCGGTATGTGTATCGGAGAGTGGAGTGGTACATAAGCATTTGTTATTATTAATAATTCTTCGTCTCAAATCTTTAGATTAAGAATGAAGTAGGTACACGTTGGTCATAGCTGAGATTTCATTTCATATTATAATAGAGATTAAACTATTCAACGGTCACAATTAGAATCTTCGTATGGCCCGTATCACAAAGCGTAAAATTATTGAAGACACTATAGCCTCATTTCATTAGCTATGACACTTGACCACCTAGGTACGTGGTTAGATTATTAACAATAATATTTTTCTATTTAATGGTAATTAGTTCTAGTTAAGCATTCATTCTAACATGACAACTTTGGGTACTCAGCGGCATGAAACATAATAATGTTTCATATTCACGATTAGTCAATTCAAACAGATTTTTCACTAATGAGCGTTTATATTATGAATTTGCGTTTTGAATAAAAAACTAAGAGAAAGACAAACATGTGTAAATAAAGCCTTAAAATCACAAATTGATGTCGTAACTAAATTGTATTGCGTGGAACTTAACCAGCTTACAAAATTTGTGTGATTTATCAGATAATACAATGAAGCAATTCCATGGAATGTATTATAAACTTAAATTTGGACGATTGCAAAAGTCATTAATTTCGAGATGAACACGTGTATCAGAAGTTGCTTACCACTGGCTTACAGTCAAGCGATGCAAAGTATTAGTTCTTTGTAATATCGAAGCTTCATCAGTAGCGAAAGATGGTGCAATACATATATTTCTATTATAATCATTAGCAATATATCACTACCTGAATTCCTCTCATACATATGAAAACCACAAAGACAGACGGATAAAAGTCGGTAGTCGGTTACATTAACTCGTCTTTTACATGAACTGATAAGGATTTAAGAACAATAAACAGTTACAATCATCAGCAGCTATGTGGTAAGCAGCTCATAAACAAATTATAAGTAGACCAGGTGTCAAATTTATAAACATATTCTAATGAAATAAATAATAATAATGAAATAGCATATCTTAATACAAATAATCTACGTCGTAATGAAATTAGCCAACCGTGATAGACTATATGTGACACTTTGGTTGTTCGCCTTCTTTTAGTTCTACGCAATTGCATATTTCTAATGGTTGCCTTACTAACACAATAAAGTAACTCTTAAATATTGCAGTTTCTGTTAATTCGCTTATTTCTTTCAAGTCGATTCAGTCATAATTCTATACATGAGCTTTTCATAAGACGTATAAAGTTTACCTAAACCTTTAGTCAGAAACAAGTACAGCTAAGAAGTCGTCTCCGCTTCTTACTGAAGGACCATCAAATTTCCCTGACCTGAAGGCTGCTGCGCCTATTCCTTTGCTTCTTCCAGTAAAGTTAGGAAACTGTTGGAAGTTGGGGACGCCTCTGTTTCTGATGTCTAGAAGCCCATCTCCAAAGAACTGAAACCATATGTGATTAAATTAGTTAGATAAATATTTACCTTCATAAAAGTAATTTTCTTCATGTATCACTTGTATTAGCCATAGCGCAATATCAGGTGGTAAGAGTAAGCGGTGAACATCCAGTATTATAGGTCTTTATTTATATTAATATAATCTCTTTATAAACTGTTCTTTAATTACTAGACAAATAGTATAATCAAATCAATTTCAATAAATTTTATATTGATACTTTTAGATTAGATTAAATTACTAGTTATCTCGCCGTTAACCTAGCAAAATAGTGAAGGTGTGTAGTGTAATAATATTAGACATCGTTAAATACTCACGTTAGGTTTTTGAAATCCATTCAGTGAGTTAAAGCCGAATGCTGATGAAGCGCTTTGACTCTGACTTCCAAAGTTACCTCCAAAGCCACTGCCTAATGCTGAGGCCGAAGAAGCGGCTCCTGAGACAGACTGTCCGGAACCACTGAATGAAGCCGCTTGACTACTCGCTTGACTGCCGCTAAACCCACTAGAAAATATAATATTTCCTATTATTTCAACATCAATCAATAAAAAAAATGTCAAGATAAATTATAAGTATATAGCTGTATAGTTCTAAAATGTTTAACGACTTATGTGTGCATCGTGTTTTAAAATGCTGTGCCCGTCATGATGAGATTTCTGTTGTAAAAATAACTGTGAAATATAGTACCGCAATCCAATAACTTGGTTGCGGTATTGTTATAACCTGGTGTTGTGGGTGAGCTATCATTTTTACATTTGTAGAATATTTTTCTAGAACATTTCTCATAGCGTGTGTAACATGTTTATATACAAAGTATTTTTAAAGCCTGGTTGACTAATAATGTTTGTTTAGTTGTGAGTCAACACTTACAATAACAGTTAACGAGCTACAAAATAATCAGTTCATTCCTTGTCTTTTCATTTAATTCTCGAATATTTTGTTCTTTTGTGGTTCATACATTCATAATTTATGACTTGACCATGTATTACACAATTACTATTGTAATTTTTTTTTTCATTTCAGGTTAACAATGTTAACAAACATAAAACACTTGTATTTTCAAACTAAAAGTGAGAAAGAGCCATACATCTTGATTTGTAAATGATAATTTAACCTTTTTTGGTTTATTTTTAATGATTAGAATATATAATAATATATACAAAGTTAGATAGATGTCGGTTTTAGTAGCCTTGACATTTTTGATTTAGGTATCAATTGGTATTTAAACTTAAGACGCCATTTTGTCATTTTTATTTTAGAAAAAATGTATATATATGTATATATATATATTATATATATATAGATTAAGGAGATTTTTTTGTATTATAACAGGTATATTAGAATAATATGATCTCTTAAAAGAGTAGTGCGCGTTAGTTTCCGTTCGGTAAGGTAAACCTTTGACAGATTCATAAGACATGATTTGGTTAAAGAACAAGAGCTAAGAATTTTATTTTTAACTAGGTACAGACGACTGCATACTTCGTCTACGTTGTGGCTTAAAAAGGTGACGTTTAGACTTAGATATGGCTGCACGGGTAGTAGGTAGAGCAAAGGCCTTAATATTTTTACACCATAATTGCTTGGGAAAACGTACACTCAGGTACTACTAACCACAAGCACCAGGAACACCTACATGATTCGTTGAGTCTGACCTTTTCATCAAGGTTTAAGGTCAATGTTTCCAAAATTACACATTCAATCATGACCTTTTCTTTGTTTACAATTAAAAGATCACAATTAAATAATTGTTTATATTTTCAAGTCCCTTATTTTTAATTGGCCTTCGGGTTATTATTACTTTTCATTACATTAATTAAAAATTTAAAAATAAATATTTAGACAATATGATATTATGTATTAATTTATAGCTGTTTGTTTAAAAGTGGGGTATTATTATAAAAGTAAATAATAATATGTATTTTATTATCTTTTGTATGCCTTATAATTCAACCGATATACATCTTATAAGATCTGCAAATGTATACCCATATTCGCAAATTAATAAATGAAATGAAATTCATCAGTTATTAATGTCCTTATTAAAAGAATCAAAAAACCGTCCAGTCGTACCGTGCCAGCCGTTTTTCTTCCCAATCTCGAAACTGTGGCGGCTGTGAAGTAGTAAATGTACGTAAATAGAATAATCATCTTGACACATCTCACACACGGCCGTCTGATCCAAAACTAAGCAGAGCTTGTACCATAGTAACCAGACAGCTAATAAACATACTTATAGATACATACATATTAAAGATAAATCAGACAAATACTTGTCTTGGGTGGGAATCGAACCCACGACCTCTGGCTGAGCTGTCAGTGTCACTAACCACTAGACCAATAGGCCAGTCACAGTCAAATATAATTATGCCGTGTGGTTCACGGTGGAGAAGAAAAGGGCCATTTCTATTCCCAGCGGCGTCGTAAAAGGCGACTAAAAGATCGGACTGTTATGTGACATTATGTATACAGTCATACAGTGCCATATAGACTGCAATAGGCTTTCCCCCTATGAAGTTAGGGGGACCAAATTCAAAATGGGCAAAATGTGGGTGTTTCATACACCTCTGTCTAATCTCTGACTTGCAAGCTTGAACTGTATACTATACTCCCCAAGCCATCTGTGTCAGCAATATCCCTTCCCTTCCCTTTTGCATTCTCTCTACTCCTATTAACCATAGCATGATTGTAATAAACTATATAAAGATATAACTTACCGCAGTAAACAGCCTTTTCAAATATACTCTACAAAAGTAATTTTGCCTTTCTGTTAACTTTTCATGTATTAACAGCTAAAATGATTTCATTACATTTGCTATGGCTTTACTTCGACCCAGCGCTATGACATACATATGTAGGGTACGTTATGAGTACCATACGGGCAAAACCATCAGCATTATAAAAAAAAATAAGCAACTGAGGTGAGTACGTTCAGACAGACAAACTCCGCTGTCCATGTATTTGTAAGATCAATAATATAATATGTCTACGATGCATGTCCCAACGTCCGTAAAAGGTGGACTTGGCTTGGTTCGTAAAATGTGCATTATGCAAGAAAATGTATTCAAGTGTGTATGAAATATGCACTAAAGTATGTGGCATAAGTAAAAGTATGCCACTGACATATTGAGACACTTTCGGAAAATCCAAGTTATTTTTAGCCTACGCTAGATCTGCTACTGCCATATTAAGGCTATTGGCCCTAATATGGCAGACGCTTTCACAGCACAGTGATTTCATTGAGTTAAGTATTAATGTATTTTTTTTTTATCTGTAAGTTAGTTTGTGTGGTTCTCTTTGAAGTAGAGATGAGATTAAGAGGGATTTTACTGTTATCTATCAGACATACAGTCATACAGTGCCCTGATAACAGCAATAGACTTGCCCCCTACGTAAGTGGGAATAAACTATGATTGGCGAAAAGTGAAGGTTTTTGAGAAGCCTGCTAAGCCTACTAAGAGATATTGGCGTGAGTTATAATACGGTTTTTTAAGACAAATCCTGCATTAAGAATAATTCCTGTGTCGCGTATAAACTTTTAACAATCGCAGTTATGTATAGTTAATATACAAAACCTGGGACAAACCGTTGATGGGTAAACAAGTACGTAATGGTTAGCCATTATTCACTGTTTGATCTGTTTTGTTTTCTGTTTAAAAGACAACTCTCGCATCAAGAATAATTTTCGGGGGGGCTTTACAAACGTTCAATCAACGGATACAAAGAACACCCAGACTCGGGAGCACTATTTGTTGACCCGTGTGGGGTGAGAATCGAACCCACTACCTCCGGTTCAGCAGTCAGGGTCACTAACCACTAAACCAACGGGCCCGTTAATGGTTCTTTGTGGTCATGGCTCTACTTCTATCGGTCGTAGAGTGATGTTATATATATGTTGTCTATGTTCTTCCTCAATTAATACTCTATCCAAAAAAAAGCAACTATACAAAAGTGACTGGCAGCTCCAGAGATAAGCGTGTTTAAAACTAAAACTCACTTTTTTATTCACTAATAAGTTAAGATAACAAATGTAACTACTTTTGCTTGCTTTTTATACTTACATAATATATGTAAATGCTTAATAAAATTGATTAATGTTCATTCACTATTTATAATAGTTTTGTCAATAAAACGTTACTGTTACATATCTCATTATTACTGTATATAGCTATTTAACACACTTCATAAAATTTTCATGATATCAAGGAAATTTATGGAAGAATACTTGTTCTTTTATCATATTTAAATGCAAAACAATTTTAAGTAACACATTATTTATACCTTCAAATTAATTTAAAGCTATTCGCCTGTTATTTTGATTTGGATATTAGGTATTTGTTAAGTAATGACTAAATAGCCTTGGACGGCTTATCAATCTACCTATTAGTTGTATAACAACACGTGTAAAACCAAGTTAATAATATACTTCTTCGAGATACTTATAACTTTGTATAGAGGCATTAAGATCTACTTTTTTGAAACGGCAAGTAGCTTCATGACTGACTTAGTCTGACCGACTATTAAAAAATACCTATAATTGGTTCAGTTGAAAAAAAAAAAAACTATTTTCATTTTGATTTTGAAGACATGTGACGCCTATATCTAAGAGGGGTAGGCAGTGGCACCTCAATCGCACACTTTATACCAACCACCACTTAATCCCACATACGTAATAGGTACCATTTTTCGCTATCCGGGTATTGATGACTGAATAGGTACTGTCTAATGGATAACAGTCCGATCCTTTAGTCACCTTTTACTACCCATTGGAAGAGATGGGGTGACCCTATTCTTCTCCAACAGACATTCCTTTATCAATACATATTATTTTTATTAATTTTAATCAGTCGAGGTATGTATCTGTTTGTTTGTAATCAAATGTTGCAAGTAAAATTTGAGCCTCCTCACAGTGTCCGATTAAGCCAAATATGTTGGTAAATCGGATGACAATGCAATGTTAGATAAAAAAGTGTTCATAATCTATTATAATAATAAAATCTATTATAAGTCAGTAATAATGATATTATACATACATATATTATACCTAACTTACACGCTCTCGTACTTTAAATCTTATTTCTATATCTATCGTTTTTTAGGAACACCTTGATAACTTTAGAATCTTAATAAGTTACGTACATTAAATTTGTAACATTGCTATTAAATGAAAGTGTTAGTAGAAAGTAATTTAAATGATTGAATTATCCAGATAATCGAGGTCGTTTACGCACACAACTTTTATTAATAAATCTGTAATGCCATAATAGGAAAATATTAGAAATACACTCTTAATCAAAACTTCAATCAAAGAGTAGATTCGTACATAATCGATGTAAGGAATTCACAAATTAAAGTCTGAATTATCATAAACTCACTTTTATCGATTTCAACACAGTTGTCTGCCTATGAGATAGATAAATGATAAGACTTGTTATTAATATTATACTTACAAAAGAGAAATAAAAAAACTGTATTGCGATTGAAACGATAACATTGGCATTTTTATAAATACTTATTATAGGTACTGGTAACGCACCTTTGCTCGCGCGAATTTAGTTTTAATATTTTATCGAACGAATATACGAACCCTTTATTATAGATAAATTCAGTTGCTGACTAAATTAAATTAAAATACTATCTATTTATGAACAAAGTATGACCATGGGCATTTATTTTCAAACAATTATCTGAAGAAAGCATCACAAATGCTCTAAGAACAACTTAAGAACACTAAACGACGTCCTTTTTAATAGTCGAAAATAACAACTTTGTCACTAAATCGTGTCTCGTAACTAAACAATTACCGCAATATTACGCGCACTAAGACACATTGTATTTTATAATATGGCAATACTACATTACAAAAGGTTACTGACCTTCCAAAACCATTGAACGATGAAGCCTGGCTAGCGGAGTGGGATGCACTAAAGCCTTCATTGAATCCAAAAGAGAAGGACTGCGATGCCGAATGGCTGGCTCCACCAGCATTTCCACTACTACTAATACTCGCAGTTAGTCCACCGGTTCCAGACGGAGCAACATTAAAACCTCCACCGAATCCAAACCTTGGCTTGACTTGACTAGGTTTTCGCTCGCTTGGTAATAACGTACTGGGATCACGCTCCAAATGTTCTAAAACAGGCAGAACGGGTGGTGTGATCACTGGTTCCAATTTCTTTTGTTGTCTTCTGTCGTCGGGGAAGACGAATCCATTCGCGGGTGCCGGCACTACGATCTTCAGCACAGAGGCAAAACACAAACACATGTAAATGAAACTCATGGTTGTGATTACTGACTACCTGAGATCGCCGATGTATCTTGTATTAATAGGGTCGTACGAGGTCATCCGGAGTGTTGGCATGCGGCACGCGCCACAGCCTTCAGAAAACCCACTGCACTTCGCCCGAGACGACATCCTGCCAACTATCCATCCCCTCTTCGCCACACCCAAGTCCATAGAAGACTCGGTCCTTTTTAATTTGATAGCTTATTGTCTTAAACGACATCAGTAGCAGCGGGTAATTTTAAAGGCTAAGACGGTGCGCTATTGGGAAATCCAAGTGTCCTACTTTAAACAGCTAAAGAATCTAATCACGTATACTACTATATTATGTAGAAGATAAGGCACGGAAGCAGTTAGAACGGCTTATGCAAATATTATATTGTCACTTATTTGCTTCGTGTGATCGTTAATCGAAAGCTTCTTATAAAGAAGGTGAATACCTAATAACTTGTAAGAAACGTTTGTGTATGTACAATTCTTATGCCATTTGAGAATCACTATGTATTAAAAAACAAACAATGTCGCCGCTCTTGCATTATAATACGTCAGAAGCATAAAACACGTTCAGCAGAAAATTTTGGCAAAAAGAGGACTTTAACATTGATTTAATTAACGTTACTAAAGATAGAAATACGAAATTTGATTCCGTAGAAATTCGAAAAATTTACAGTGTAAAAGTAACCGGGTAGGTACAATGAATTGACGTAATTTTATAGTGCCTTTATAAATGTATATTTTCTGATAAACCAGTTCGTACGTAATACGTACGTAAACCAAATATGAAATAAATATCTTACTCTTTTCTTAAATTGGACAAGTACAATGAGGAAGTGAAGTGAGTTTGACATTTCTAGTAAACAGTTTTTTTACTTTAGGTTTCAACAAAGAAAGTATTTACAGCGTGGAAATGAAACCAAAAAGTAATGAGGCCGCGGGACGTGAAGTCAATACATTATATATTTTTTTAATAATCTTCATAACTATGTAATTCTTTTAGCTTTTGTAATCCATTCTCTTAAGCACGTCAAGCACTTAAGAGTATTGGTAACCTAGATAGAACTGGAATTTATAGTACCTGCATTTTTAACTTTTGTGCATGCGGAGATATTGTACCAAGGAGATGGTCTGTTGATGGAGCTGAAAAGTGGCTATTGGAACTCCTCAACCTTTTTTTATGATATATGGGGCAAAGGAGCAGCCGGGGTGTAAGGTAAGTGACTACCACCGCCCATGGACACCTGCAACATTGTCGCAAGAGCGATGCCCGTCTTTTTACTTGTAAACTACGTACCAGTAATTCTCGTACTGATTTGAAACCTTCAAAAATTACAAAATCTAGTTCCATCGACCTGATCTGATTATAAAATCAGAAGACAAAAGGTGTGAAGTGGACCTCTATGATTACCAGCAAGTCTCTCGAGTTTGAGATCAATTACTTTGTTTTAAAAATCAAATACGTTACACTTAGTATCAAAGCGTATATTTTAGTTTTTTTAACTAAAATAATTTTTCTAACTTTTATATCTTACTATCATTATCCTCAAGCCAATATTATACACGATAAAGGATAAATCACTGAATGGTATTTAAATTGACTCTTGATTTTTTAAATGATTAAGAACAAGCAGGAGCAAAACCCAAATGTTTTTATTACTTTATTTGTTATTATTCAAGCTATTGTATATAATACCAGACGGAACCTTGTAAAATGTATAATTCATTTCATGAACATCTACGTGCTTTGTTCATACTAATTGATACCTCTTATTATCTTGTCATAACGAAGCGGTATATCTGTTAGTTTCAAATTGAGCTATTATTGGCATTAGGGTTGACGCTCATTGGTCTATAACCGTTACAAAGATATATTAACCTTAGCTATTAGTAACCTTTTATCGTGGTAGAGCCATGCTTTGGCACGAATGGGCCAGCTCGACCGGTGCTATACCACGGCCTTACAGAAGTGTGGTTGGGAAGCAACACTTGCGCTGCATTTCCTTTAATCCATCCATTTAAATTAATGAGGTCCCGGAGGCCCCCTTCCCCATGTCCTCTTTCCCCTCTTTCCCATCTCTTCTTGCCCCTCTCCGCATTCCCCCATCTCTCATCACCTTCAAAGGCGGGGAGCACACCTACGATACTTGAGTTGCAAGTGTCCATGGACGGCATTTGTTACTTACCATCAGGTGTCCCGTCTGTTCTTCTGTCCCCTACATTACATTAAAAAAAATGTCCAAAATCACATGTTCAATGTACCCAATATTTATTTAATTTACCTTTAGATAGACAGATTCATTTATGTGAAGTGGACTGGTTTAGATAAACCAGTCCACTTTACATAAATGAAATTCTTTCGTCGATTATACTAAGCTGTCAACAGTTAGCTAACGGATTTATCAAACAGGAATGTAAGTTTTTTTTTTTCTCCGGCACTAGGAATGATTCCTGTGTTGTGGGGGTTTTTAGAAGCATACAGGCGACAGACACAAAGAACACCCAGTCACGAGACTACTATTTATGGATATTTTGGATTACACTAAGTTTTGTCCGTTATGGAAATCATGACGGACAAAACCCATATAACCACAAACCCACGATCTCTCTCAGCAGTCACGAAACACAAGAACAACAGAAGAGCTTTAACTAGATGCATCGATGAACGATAGATAAAGGAGAAGGGACAACTAACTAAATCGCTTCTTTTCAGTAAACAGCGTATTAAGATCCAGAGACTTCTATTTATTTATTTACAGTTTGTGTAAAATTTGTACAGAGGCGGATTTAATGTCAAATACCCAGTTTTCAGCCACAGGTGTTATAAATTGTATTTATAGAGGTTTTTACAAAAAGGTGTCATCAAATTTGCGGTGTAAAAAATGCTACCGCATGAAATACAAACAATCCCTGCTCATAAGATCTGGAGGCACTCACACTTAATAATAATAATAGTAGTGTGGGTCATTAACCAATACACCAACAGACAACTAAATTAACTAGACAAACCAAATCCGATCAAGTTTACATTAAATAATATGAAGCACAGAATTAGTTATCTCTCAGTAATGTTGCAAATGATGTGTATTGCGGTAGCCCTAAGTGAGTATAATTTACAAGTGTAAGGTGAGTGTAACAGGTCCGGGGCCGCACGTCCTGTGTCATGGTCGACGGACGCGACTCAACGCGTTATCGCACATTATGATGCATACGAGTAGTGTCGAAGATCCACACTATCGATTAAAATGTAGCAGGGTCATGGGAGGAGTTAACGAAAACCGTTATTTTTTAGGTACGAATTCATAGATTACTTTATTCCAAATTAAGCACTGTTGAGGATAACAACTGCTTCTCAATATTTCCTTGCAGAAAAACCTAAGACAATAAGTAAACTGGATATCGATCCAAGTACCTTAAACAATTGTGGTTGTATTATGATTGAAAGTATTAGGCATACATGGTATAGCACATTTAACATTGTATTTAAGTATAATTGCAAAAATACTAAAATATAGTTGACATGAGAGAGATTTTGTCATATACATATACTTTCCTCTTATCAATGTTTGCTATTTGTAGATAGGAACTATAAAGTTTTTCATATTATTTATTGTTTAGCTGAACTGTACCTACTCAGAATTTTAAATTAAAATGTTAAAGTTTCGTATGCCTAACAAGTGGCAGATGGACTATAAAAAAAATTGTTCCAACTAATTTAATAAGGAACGCTAGAATACATTGACATGTTTAACATACATATTTTATATTAAATCTATGAAATAAATACGTACTTTAAAATACATTTGTTTCTTTTGCCTTTTATCTTGTGCCTGATGTTAGTAATAGTGAAGACTATTCGAATTTCTTTGTTAAATTCAAGGTATTTTGAATGTACAAGGAAATACACAAATCTTACTTAATTAAGCATTTAAAACATAATTCAATATACTTTTTATTGATTATAGGAGATTGATTATAAGATAATTTTAACGGCTTGGTTGGTTGACTGGTTGTAAAGAAGTCTCCGCCTCCTTTAATGATAATAATTTAATGGATACGATATTCATAGCTGGGTTCTTACAAACTTAAACAGACACACAAGATGAATCATTTTGAAGTATATATTGATGGATATATTACTTACGCATGGGGAATAACTATATACGTAGCAGTAGCTCACAGTTATCTTTCTAGATATACGAAGACATAACTCCTGATTTGAGATTTTACAAAATACTTTGGTACCTACTTGGTACATAATAAACTCATTGATCTTGTCGTGCAATTGCATATTTTACTGTCCCATAACGGTGATACTTTATAGACTAGTGCATTAAGATTAGATATATCAAAAGTCTAGCTGCATGGATATGCATTTTAGGGTTAGGATACTGATTTAAAATACTAATAATAATATAATTTATCTTACATAAAGCTAATCTACCTTCTAGGTAAGGCAACTACCGAAATCAATGGTTGTTAGTACTAATACATAATCAATTGGATTACGTACGATAAGATTATAAGACCTTTGTGGAAGACCTGTATCTTCACCAAGAAAGCGAATTAAAGAATGTCAAACGTGTGTTAAAAAAAGGAATTGGAATGAACTTGAGAAATACAAGAATTAAAATTTAGTAGAAAAACAATGTCCTCTATAATAAAATCAACGGTATTTTTCTATTAAAGATAAAGTTTAATCACCTATAAAAACAGTTTTGATAAAATGAATAAATAACAGATAATTAAAAAAAATGGATGGAATGTGGACAACTAAATGAATAATAACGGTTTTAATGTAAAAGTATTCAATAATTATTTTTTAAATTCAGAATCGCAAAATGTATGTACATTTTTCTTTTTTTTTTTATATTAGCCTACCATAGTGACTCCACTTTGCCTGATGGAAAGCAATAAGTGGAGTCAAAGAGTGGTGGTCACCATCCTCATTCCAAGTCTAGTCAATGCAGTATGGTGACCCACACTATGGCGGCCTGGTGAGATGTTTTTCACGCCCCGCTTAAAAGACCCGGGATCATAGTGGGAAGGAAACACGTGCGCTGGTAGAGAATTCCAGGCTTTTACCGATCGGCACAAGAAAGAAGAGCCAAACCGTTTAGTTCGGGTACGTATATTTTCGACGCACAAACGGTGACTCCTCAGGCCAGCACGTGTAGTCCTGTAGAGGAAGGGAGAAGGTGGGACCAATTGGAAGAGCTCATCAGAACACTCCCCGTGATGTAGGCGATAGAGGACTGCCATAGAGGCGACATCTCTTCGCAACTGCAGAGGCTCAAGAGACTGGGTGATCTCAGGACAGTCGATAATGCGGACTGCGCGCCGCTGCAACCGATCGAGAGCGTCAAGCAAATACTGCGCATAGCCGTCCCAGAGATGAGAGCAGTACTCCACGCAGAAGCGAACCTGGGTCTTGTACAAAAGACACAGTTGCTCGGGCGAGAAGAACCGTCTCACCTTGTTCAAAACGCCGAGCTTACGCGAGGCCGCCTTAGTGACACTCTCGATGTAATCGCGCGGATTGAGATCCCGGCAAATATCCATACCCAGAATACTAAGCCTATCCTGCAGTGGCAGTTGAGTGCTCTGAAGAGTAGGAAGGGGAAGGAATGGAGACTTTTTGTTAGAGAACACACACGCTTGTGTTTTCTTGGCGCCGAACTCGACCAGATTCTCACAGCCCCATTGGGAAATGCGGCTCAAGACCCGGTCGAGCTCAGCGACAAGCTCCTGTCGTTTTTCCTCAACGTCTGCCAGCTTGGCAGTAGGATGCCCGAAATATCGCCCGTGCACTGTACTGTCGTCTGCATAACAATGTATATTGCCAAGGGCCAACATGTCATTGATATGCAGAAGAAACAGCGTAGGCGATAGGACGGAGCCCTGAGGTACACCAGCGCTTACCTCGTGGAAGTCTGAGGCCGCGCCGTCGCAGAGAACCCTAATGCGGCGCTTTTCGAGGAAGGCAGCAACCCAGTTGCAGAGTTTAGGTGGCAGACCAAATGCAGGAAGTTTGGAGAGAAGCGAGCGGTGCCACACCCTATCGAAGGCCTTGGCAATGTCGAGGCTGATGGCCAAGGACTCCCCATGCCTATCCATAGCCTCACCCCAAAGGTGTGTGACGTACGCTAGAAGATCACCCGTGGATCGGTTCGGCCGAAAACCATATTGCCGATCATTTAACAAGGAGTGATCCTCTAGGTGGCGGATTAGTTGGGTGTTGATGATCCGCTCGAACACCTTACAGAGTATGGAAGTGACGGCTATAGGTCGGTAATTGGCTGGATCGGAGCGGTCGCCTTTTTTGGGAATGGGTTGAACATTCGCTTCTCTCCAGGCCTCCGGAACAATTCCTGAGGAATAGGACAGGTGATACAAGCGCATACACATATGTGTGTACGTACATATATATAATTGTTTTTTTATGTAAGTTATTCTTCAAGGGTGTTACAAGATACTTATAGACGTGTTACTTGTGTAGACATAATTCTTTTGTATAACTTTTCAAAAATAGTTGAACTGCTTGTTACCTACTGTTTGACATTGTAATAAAAATAAAATGAAATATGTAATCCGAAGAATATGAACTCGAATGAAACTATAGAAGTACCATTAAAATTTAATCGTACTCCGAATGTTTCCACAATGTACTCTAAATCAGGCAGTGGTATAAGGTTTTAGCAGGGGGGTCGTGAGGAATTCATTTAAAGCATTTGCGAAGATCATATTTATCTTTAATAGGAAGCAGGATGGATTTTGGGAGCTTTTTTTATTGTTGTTTGATTGTTATATATATAAGCGCTAAAATAAACATTTCCAAACTGGACAAGATTGAAAATCAGGCATTGCTGAATATCGGCGGTTTTATTAGCAGTTATCGCATCCATGCCATGGAGTCAGAGCTTTGCATCCCTTTATTATGTTATAAATATTAAGGCAATTATCATCATCATTATCATCAGCCTATCGCAGTTCACTGCTGGACATAGGCCTCTTCCATAGCACGCCATTTCGATCTATTTTCGCCTTCTTGCATCCAGCTCCTGCCAGCCATCTTGTGCAAATCGTCACTCCACCTGGCCTATGTGCATCCTGCGCTACTTTTGCCGAGACGCGGTCTATACTCAAGAACTCGTTTGCCTCAATACATCCACTTTTAATATTTCGTCTAAAATCTCGTTCCTCGTTAAACAATACAATCTCGAGTTTATTGGATACCCTGAAAATGTATATATCTTATATAGAATTTTTATAAAAAGTGAAGAAAACCGAATGGGCGGCCTTCCAAAAGTAGTAAATAAAAATAAAACCGATTGTCTAGATGACAGTGCAGAATTACAGAAAATATACAGAGCAAATTCAAAAAGCCGCATATAAATTTATTCTATATATGTACTAAAATTTGTAGACCTAGACTGTAATGTAATTTTAAACCCAAACCGTAACTAGAATTCAATGTTTTTGTCTATCCACCCATTCGTTGACATAGGTGCTAACTAGTTTGAAACAAAGACAAGGAGTTAATAAGGTCATGACGACACATTATGTACGTGCTCAATGTTATGACGGCTAGACACTTAAGGTTGGCCATTGTTCCAGAAGTATATTGTACATCTCATTCAAAAATATATTCAAATATGGCTCCCTGACTCACTGTACTCATAGGTTCTAGCGAAAACTTGTCAGTTACATTTTCATTGTCCTCTCAGACTAGCCAAATGTCTGTACAAGCAATAAAAATGTTACGTAAAATTCTTACCTAAAAAAACTTAAGAAAATGTTCAACAAACCGCAAATATATTACACATTGAAAACTGGTAGACAAAACATGATTGCATTGTATTGCCGAGTGAGTGATGGTACCGGAAACCCAACTCCCCCTCTCCTCCATTCCCTCCCTAGATAACCCTCAAAAGGTGGACAATGCACTCACGACTCTTGAGTTGCAGGTGTCTATGGGCGGCGGTTGTCACTTACCATCAGGTGACCCATCCATTTGTCTGTTCACCTATATCATAAAAAAACAGGTGTGACAATATTGTGTGTAGCCGTTTGGTTCACCGTGGAATAAAATAGGGCCACCTCTTTTTTTTCAGTGGTATCGTGAAACGAGCCTAAAGGGTTCGGACAGTTATCTATCAGACAGTATGTATACAGTCATATAGTGCCCGGCTGACGGCAATAGGTTTGTCCCCTATTACGTTAGTGCAACCGAATTCTAATTGGCAAAAGAAAAAACAATTGTGACAGTAATATAGAAATAGTTAATCACATACGTAATCAAATAATATTGCGATATTTCAGACTGCTAACAGAGGCTTCAGTAAAGTATTTTGCCATTTGAAAACGAAGTTTCTACCACACAACTTATAATCACCGGATTAATTTTAATTTCAGTTATATAACTTAGCTAGTCCTATGTAGCCATATACCAGCAGCTGGTTACTTTGGTGATTCATAAAGGGAAAAACATCACACCTTCCAAACTACCTCCCATTTCTTAGAGCCATCGCTAGCGTAGCTGAGAAGCCTGAAACCATAATGGTACCCAAAACTTAAACCTGTACGATTTATGATATATTTTATTGCTTGTATTTCAACTGTTCAAAAATCTGATGTCATTAAAATACCGACTAATATCAGACTGCTTTCTAAATGCCACATGTTACAAGATGTAGAAACACTTACTGTGATGTGAGAAGTTGATATAATATGTAATGTTTTTATTGAACTGATTAATAAAATGCACTAACAAATATGGTGAAATATGCATTTTTTTTTATATTCATATATATATTTTTTTATATTCATTATTATTAGAGTCGCAGGAGTAGGTAAGTAGATACGCGTACTTGACGTTCGACCACCTTGTTGGCGGGTAAGATTGTCAAGTGTCGTGGTCGTCAAGCCGAGTAACTGCACTTTAAGATCTGAAGGTCTATCACAAACTTAATACATCCGTATTAAGTTTTTTTTTACTATACAACGTGTTGCGTTGGCATCAATTCATGAAACACAAGGGACCGCCAAATGTGATGTACGTAATACGTGATGTAATAGGAGAGGATACTGCAAAAATCAAACAGAACAAGAATACATTTCTACTAGGAACACAGTAAGTCATTATAATATACTTAACAATTTTACCGTAAAATGAGAACTCAAGATCCCAGCTCTTTTTTGCCTTACGATGCAGTATGTGTGCGATAGGTAATCGACTAGTCTCTCTTAACTTGTCTATTGTTTACTGAACTACAAATAAAATATTTCCAATTAAAACTACTACGTACGTAGATTCGTCGTAATTTCACAATAAGTTGCGCGTGCACATCAGTTAGCAATGACATTGAATAAGTTACTCAATATTATTGTAGGGGCAACCAATGAATACATTATGCCGACTCTAAGGCCGGACAAACATTTAAGCTACTAAAGTTTTTATCTGTAGGTTTGTGTGCTCATAACTTTATAACGGTCAGGTCCAAAAAAATATTAATGAACAGGGGGACTAGGAGAAAGTTTCAGATCCACAGTTTACCTCAAGAAATAAGATATATTAAACTACCTTTAAGTATACTAATTTCGAGAATACGCAATGTGTGTTCTACATTTCTATTTTAAACACGATCGTCTAAACACTGTAATGTTTAAGTTTGCTTAAGCAAATCTTAAGCGTGTTAAACATTACAAATAGTAGTAGATAATCTCCAATATACATATATCAAGGTAACCCAAAATTGTCTATTTTCGAAACTAGCTCATTGGTAACATAAACACTCTTATTTCAAAATAATGCTTGTACTATGTGTTTGTAATATGTAGAAATATCTACGTATGTCTAGATTACGTAATAAAGTTTTATTCAACTATAAATATCGTATTTAAAACCTAAGTACATGTTGTCTTTAATACTTACATACACAAAATATACAGAAAGGATGAGAATGATGTAGGCGGTAAAGAAGCTTGCTAAGTTTGGTAAGTGGTAACCGGTGATAAGTGTCACACCTAAGTCAGAGCTGTCGGTAGGATGAACTCGCTAATTCATGTACCATCTGTAATGAACTTTTTTAAAGATATTGTCCGCACTAGGAGTTACACCTGTGTCACGGAGGACTTTACAAACATACAGACAATGGTCACAAAGAACACTCAGACTCGGTATAACTATTTGTGGATCTAACAAATGTTTGTTCACTGCGAGAATCGCACCATCGACGCCCGGCTTAGCAGTCAGGGTATAACTATATACTAGACTAATAGAATATATAAACTAGTTAATTTAAAATACAATCCATTCCTACTTAACTTTATGTATCTACTGCACTTAAATGTATGTAAGTGTGCATCTACTTAGTTATACAAATACTGAAATAGGGGTCATGACCTAATACCAGTATACGCAACATTAATATTGATATGACAGATCCGGTTGACTTAACAGAACAATGGCAGCGAGCTATGTAACATGACATCACTTTTGGTAAATCCGAATATTATAAGATCCGGACTCAAACCTCATTCTCTAAATTATACGATAGCTGATCTACATTAGGAACGTGTTTCATATGTGTGTATGGAAAAAAAGTATACAATTTTGTCCACGGCGCGTCAATTGTAACAAATGTTTTATGGTTATTTTTGAATATAGAAGTCACACAACACAATTGTGTTAATATATTAACTATTGTTTCACAGGTCTTCTCTTGTCTTTGGAGAAAACCTTTGAATCTCTAAAAGCAGTAGTTTTCAGGTGTGTACTTACTACGTGTATACTCTAGGAATATGCATAGAAGAGAAAGAGACAAGGAGCCTTTTGAAAACGAGAAAACTGTAATGAAACATACAATGTGTGTGAAAAAAAAAAAAGATTCAGACGATTATTAAGAAACAATACAGCAGTAAAAACTTTGTTACGTTCTAAAATTTGTTTTTTTTTTTTTCTCTATATATGATACATTGTTAATGATTGAAGCACTTAAAAGATATTTATTTTAAAGACACTAACTTTAAAAAAGAGAAGTTGTTTAAATATCTTATTCTGTTGTCTATTATTTTAACCAATAAATATTTTTAAGAGCCAATTTCTGATTCCTTTAAAATGTAGAATAAATTACAAAACTCCATCGCGGACAGAACTCCATTTCTCCTTTAGAAAAAATAAAGTAAATAAACACCCCATTATAATGTCTTACTTTAGATTTAACACCAAACCAAAGGAGTGTAATAGTTACTGACGCACAGGTCTCATTACTCAGTCGTCATAACTAGATAAAACAATGCGACAGTTATATTTTAAAAACTAGACGTTTCAAGCGATGTTATGTATTGGTATTGTAATGGAAATATTATTCGAGAAGGAACTGGAAGTCTGAAGTATTATTATACAATTATGTACGTATACGTACATATTCTATATAGGCTTATTGAATTGTTCTCTGGGCGCTCGAAACAGAAACACGTCGAAAGATCTGGAAAAGGAATCGGCTCAGAGCATCGTCGTGTAGAGAATCTTGTTACTTAATAAATATATATACATATTATATATTGATGAACATTGACGAGGAAAATTGATGGACAAAGAGTTATATGATTAAAATTCATAAATTTAATTTTGGCAATTTATTATATATATATGTGTATATATAAATATATATGTTATATTCAGTATTTATATCGCTGTATTTATTTAATATTTCTTTTAATATTAATTATAAAATAAAAAATATTATTAATAATTGACCTGAATTTCTATATCATTGACCATTACACCTTAAATACCCCTATATCCCTAAAGGCTGTCCGCAAGGCGACCCATTGTAGCTGTCTGATGACTTAATCGCCTTTTACGACACTTACAGAAGCACTGTAGCTGTATATATACTGTCTGATAGATAACAGTCTGATGCTTGATCGCCTTTACGACACTTATCGAAGCACTGTAGCTGTATATATACTGTCTGATAGATAACAGTCTGATGACTTAATCGCCTTTTACGACACTTACAGGTAGAGACGAGAACCGAGACTCCACCGAGAACCACAGCGAACTTGCACACCAAGATGGCTGGACAATAAATTTCTAACCTATGTTAAAGGTGAAATGGTTTCTTTTACATATCTTATGTTCTTGCATAGTTCAAGGCTATGAGAAAGCATCCATGTTGTTGACTTCTAAACAGACTACTTTTGATAGTAAGATTGCTGTATATTATTTAAATTATAAATCTTAATCGTTAAATACCTTCCAGATCTCCTGCACGGCGCATCTTAACTAACACGACGTCACTATTATATGTACATACATATTCATATTGTATAATGCATTCGTTGCTTACGTATTCTTATAACATGGATGCATCTGTGACGTCACGCAACTCTCGTGACCTGGTTTTTGAAGTCACCTAAGCAAATATCTATGTATCAAAATATCATAATAAACAGGCTATAAGTTGCATTATTTTTGCGTAAGCCAGACCATTTTGATACTGACCTCAAAAATGAGCATGTCCGGCTTTAACATTTTTGTTAACTTATTTGTCATATCACTTGCAGTCTTTATTTCGCAATTTTTTTTTTATTGTTTATTGGAGTAAGCGTTTGGCTTCCGACTTACCTGATTGGAAGTGACGATGAAGACGAAGGTGGTACACACCTATAAATAGAGAAACCTATTCACTTTACTCTTGAAGGTTCTAGGATCATAGTTCGCTGGAAAACGCAGGCAGGAAGTTCATTCCAAAGCTTTGGCGACTGGAACCTAAAAATTTTAATATTTTGTTAAGGATATAATTGATAAAACATAACCTTATACATTTTTTACATATAAGTCGAAGTATTTAACCTTATTGTCTGGATATTTCTAGATGGCAGTAATGTGTTAACAATGAGGTGAACGATGCAAGGAAAGGTCATTACTTGCCTATGCGGTAGAACTCTGGGGACCTCAACTCAACAAACTCTGTAAACGCATTTTGCATTACCGATTCTGAAAACAAATTTTTGTGATTTGTGCTGAGTGAACACTGCAAAATAACGTATTTCTGCAGACAGAATTTGAGTATGCTAACGAATGGAGACATCTGTTGAAACATATGGTAATCGTGCTGTCGAACTTTCGAAACTTAGTATTCCTTTTAGTGACCTCCTTAAAGATTTTTAATTACTTTTTGTAAACTTTTATAGGTTAAACTTGAAAATGGAAATACGTTTTGCAGACACAAGTTTAAAGTTATGTAATAATTTTTCAATCTATGGTTTTAGGGGTTTTACCTGTTTAGACAAGTTACCCTAATTCTATCCTTAACAATACATAATTATTTCCAAACAACAAGCTACCCTGGAGACATTGAACCACCAAAAAATTATCGATACATTAGATATTGCTATTAATAGAATAGTAGTAATCAAACTGGTGTAAATTCAATTTCGTTCTGGGCTTTCCTTTTAATTCGATTCTAGACACGTTCCATCAACACGAGTTGTACATTCTTTTTTACCCATGTACATATTTTGATAGACGGTTTATACTTGTTAGTCACCTCGACGTAATAGACAATCTGTGTTCATTCACGTTTCACTATTATCTTATAAGAGTAGGGCCACCCTATTTCTTTTCTTGAATATCTCAAAATTTAAATACAGTATCGGGCTACTATTTATCAGACAGTATGCATAGAGTCCCCGGTTGACGGCAGTGGTAATGGTAATGGTAAAAGGGCTCAGTTTCCGCATTTAGACTTATGTTCGGTCCATTATGCGTTCAGGAGGCTGACTAGTTGAGCCAGCCTAACTCCTTCCAGAAGCGCAGAAGCCTCCTGGGGAGTTCACAGGCTTCTAGGAGCGTCCTCGCGCCTGCGAGGATTTCTGCCCGTTGTGCATCCACGCCCTCGCATTCCAGGATAACGTGGGCGACCGTTTCCTCCGCGCTTAGACAACCCCTGCATTGGGGGCTATCGGTCGCGTTAATGACGAATAGGTGTCGGTTCAGGGCCAAATGGCATGTAATGCTACCGACCACTATTCGGATGTCCGTTCTGTGAAGACTGATGAGTCTACGCGATAAACGTGGTGATATTTCTGTTAATACCAGTTTGGATTGCCTGCAGCCAGGTGTGTTAATCCATCGGCTATTGTGTGCTTCTCGAGTCCTTTGCCTTACCCAGGAGCGATATAAGTTGAAGGGTAGTGGAGTATGGTAGGGCCTGCCACTGGTGTTGTGGATCCCTTCCTTGCTAGCTTGTCGGCGGCATCGTTACCGAGTGAGTTGCTGCGCCCCCTGATCCATTATAAAATTACTCCGTTCGCCGAGGCTAGGCGTTCTAGTGATTGGTGGCATTCATAGATGAGACCGGAGTTCATAGTGTTGCCCATTAGGGCCCTTAGTACCGCCATACTATCTGACAGTATGCGGATGTTGTACTTCTTGATGCCTCTTGACATAGCTGCGTGGGCTGCGTATATTAGCGCAACACATTCGCATTGAAAAACCGAACTGTGTCCGCCCAGTGCCAGCGATATTTTTATGTTTAGGTCTAGTGAGTACACCCCGGCTCCAGTACCTGACCCCATCTTGGAGCCGTTCGTGTATATCCGGACTTCATTTATGCCAGAATGATCACTATCGTTTTCCTGTAGTTCTATACAGTACCTTCTTTTGAAGATGTGTTGTTTAGGAATCCTGTCACATGGGGCAGCTATCAGAGGTTGGTAGTCAACTAGTTGATTCCAGATATTGGAATGTGGACCCTCTTGGTTATTCCACAGACTCAGATGTTTAAGTCTGATCGTTGCCATAGCTGCCTCCTGTTGTATGTACAGGTCTAGTGGTGCTAGATCGAGAGCCACCTCAAGGGCGGTAGTAGGGGTTGTTCGCATGCATCCAGTGACGGCCGTACAAACGATTCTCTGGAATTGCTGCAACCTGTTTTTAACCGTGCTAAGCTCAGTTCTCTGCCACCAAGCAATAGCACCGTACGTGATTATAGGCCTTATTACTGTTTTATAAATCCATAAAGTGATTTTCGCTTGCATTGGTAGAAGATAATGCAGGCTTTATTAAGTTTTGCATCTAGGTGTCTATTCCATAGGAGTTTGCTGTCAAGTATGACTCCTAGATACTTGACCTCTGTGGTAAGAACCAGACTAGTACCAAATAGTTTAGGCAGCCTTAGATCACCTAAACTACGTTTGTTTGTGAATATTATCAACTCCGTTTTTGTTGGGTTCACTGATTGATTGTGTTTTACGCACCACTGTTCTAGGACCTTTAAAGCAGACCTCATTTGGTCACAAATTGTGCTTTCAAATGGGCCGCTAATAAGAATGGTCAGGTCGTCTGCATAGCCCACTGTGAAGAACTTGTGGTCGTTGAGTTGAGTTATCAGCTCATCCACCACGATGTTCCAGAGGAGAGGTGAGAGAACTCCCCCTGTGGGCACCCTCTTGCCACTATTCCTCTTGTTGTGTTGTTAACAGTGAATTGTATAGCTCTGCCTCTAAGCATGCTGTGGATCCACCCTGTAATAGTGGAGTCAACTCCGTGTCTAGACAGAGCCTGACTTATGCTGTTGAAGTTTGTTTTATCGAAGGCACCTTCGATGTCGATGAAGGTCCCTAGAGTTGATTTTTTGTATTTGAGGTTGCCCTGTATGTATGAGACTACACGATGCAGAGAGAGAGATGCGGATTCTGTTGATTTACCCATCGAGTAGGCGTGTTGGTGTGGGTTCAGAGGGTGCTTGTATAGCGCCGTGCTCCTGATTTCTCTGTTTATTAGCTTCTCTAGAACCTTAAGCATGAAGGATGTGAGGCTGATAGGTCTGAATGATTTGGTTTGTGTGTAGTCTCCTTTGCCGGGATTGGGAAGGAACACTACTTTGACTTCTCTCCAATTCGTAGGTACGTAACGGTGTGCCACGCAGCTTCTGTAGATGGACTGTAGATGATCCATCAGTGCATCGTCACACCATTTTAGCAGACCTGGGAAAATACCGTCCAGTCCTGGAGTTTTGAATGAAAGGAAACTGTTGATAGCCCACTTTAGTTTATCGTGGTTCACGATTCTGTGAGCGGTGGTCCAATCCAAATCGTCTGGTAGATATATCTCACCTTCCTCCCAAGTGTCATTATCATTTAGTATGCGACACCCCGGGAAGTGAGTTGTCATTAACAGTTCCGAAGTCTCCGAATCTGTTTTGGTAAAGGTACCATCAGGTTTTTTTAGGAAGTCAAGGTCTGGCTTCCGCTCAGAGCACAGGATATTTTTAACGCTGTTAGCATGGTTGTTGGTGTCTATGTTAGTGCAGAAGCTTCGCCAGCAATCGGTTCTCCTGATTCTGATCCGCTTCTTGTTTGTTCCGGGCCTGCCTGTTAGCATCCCAGTGCTGGTCTAGTCTCAGCAGTTCTGGTGTCCACCATTGGTGCTCACCCCCTGGTGTGGTCCTGGGTGATGATAGTGTGCATGTCTGTTCAAAGCAGGTGATTAAAGAGTTAGTGAGGTTTTTTACATGGTTGTCAATCTCCACCGTGGTCTCATGAGCATTTGGCATACATGCGTTTGTCAGCAACTTTGCTGTCAACCGCTTATACTGCGGGAGATCCATTTTGCGTGGATTTCGTCAGGGTTTAGGTGGTGTGAGTGTCATCTTAAGGTGGAATTTGATCCAGCGATGGTCCGAGCACGATGACTCATCTGGGACATGCCAGTCCGAGATGTATGATGACGCGTGCTCAGTAGCTAGAGTTACATCAATTATTGTTTGGGCTCTTGATGTGACAAATGTGGGTTCTGAGCCCTTGTTGATAACGTTTAGTTTGGTTGAGAGTAAGAAAGAAACAAAGTCCTCACCACGTTGGCCTTGGTGTTTACCTCCAGCGTTCTGCGTAGGTTAGCCGTTGCAGTCTGGCTATGCTGGAGGTTGATCTGAACGATGGTGAGATTAGGGGTTTTGGGAGCTTGCAGCGCTATCATCACTGCTCAGCATTAAGGACTCTTCCTCGTCCGGGCCGTTCTCCATCTGGAGTTCCTCCTCTTCCCTACTGACCCTGACGACTGGCCCTTTGCTTGGGCCTGGTTGGGCTTCCCCTTGCGCTAGTCCGCTGACTGTTAACGCTGGGGACCTCCTCGGGGGTGCTGGCTAGAAAACCTCCACGTGGTGCACCCTGGGCAACGTCGGCGTCGGTTGACGCCACCTCCTCTGCTTTCGAGGAGGGCGTCATCGCCAACGGCTAATCTTCTGGCTAGAAGAGGTGGCCATCTTTCTTCGGCCACTCGGTCGAGGCTTGCCCCAACAGAGCGGGCTTGTATGCACATCCCGCTGTTGGCTCTTCGCTCCTCGGAGCTGTTAGGAAGGCAACCTCAATAAAAAATCACCAAAGTGGGAAGTCGGTGTTTCTCCACTGACTACAGTGGGGAAAGAGGACGGGCTCGGCGTGCACTCGCACTGCCACCGAGCAGGCATCTGGAGTTTTATCTCGATGCCACCGTCGGAATATCGTAATCCCGAAAGGAGTGTCGTGGTTAAGTCTCGCGGCTCTGATCGGGGGCGAGGGTCTTGGCTTAACCGCCCGGACCGCGAGGAAGAATACCTCTATAAAAAATTACCCCGAATCTCGTGTTCTGGTGCGTGACCATTAGATGCATGGCTGATGGGTGGTTCAGTCGCAAGCGCACTCCCAGCCGGGGTAACTGCGGACCCCTCGGTTGGGAAGGAAAGGAAAAGTTAAGCGAGGCAGATGTCGCTTCGTCTAATGTCAAGGGTGTTCTATTAGGAACGCCTACCTCGCAGGAGCTCCCAGAAGTCAATTTGTCTTCTGGGAGCAGAAGCTGCCCCCCTGCTGCGCCCCCTGATCCATTATAAAATTACTCCGTTCGCCGAGGCTAGGCGTTCTAGTGATTGGTGGCATTCATAGATGAGACCGGAGTTCATAGTGTTGCCCATTAGGGCCCTTAGTACCGCCATACTATCTGACAGTATGCGGATGTTGTACTTCTTGATGCCTCTTGACATAGCTGCGTGGGCTGCGTATATTAGCGCAACACATTCGCATTGAAAAACCGAACTGTGTCCGCCCAGTGCCAGCGATATTTTTATGTTTAGGTCTAGTGAGTACACCCCGGCTCCAGTACCTGACCCCATCTTGGAGCCGTTCGTGTATATCCGGACTTCATTTATGCCAGAATGATCACTATCGTTTTCCTGTAGTTCTATACAGTACCTTCTTTTGAAGATGTGTTGTTTAGGAATCCTGTCACATGGGGCAGCTATCAGAGGTTGGTAGTCAACTAGTTGATTCCAGATATTGGAATGTGGACCCTCTTGGTTATTCCACAGACTCAGATGTTTAAGTCTGATCGTTGCCATAGCTGCCTCCTGTTGTATGTACAGGTCTAGTGGTGCTAGATCGAGAGCCACCTCAAGGGCGGTAGTAGGGGTTGTTCGCATGCATCCAGTGACGGCCGTACAAACGATTCTCTGGAATTGCTGCAACCTGTTTTTAACCGTGCTAAGCTCAGTTCTCTGCCACCAAGCAATAGCACCGTACGTGATTATAGGCCTTATTACTGTTTTATAAATCCATAAAGTGATTTTCGCTTGCATTGGTAGAAGATAATGCAGGCTTTATTAAGTTTTGCATCTAGGTGTCTATTCCATAGGAGTTTGCTGTCAAGTATGACTCCTAGATACTTGACCTCTGTGGTAAGAACCAGACTAGTACCAAATAGTTTAGGCAGCCTTAGATCACCTAAACTACGTTTGTTTGTGAATATTATCAACTCCGTTTTTGTTGGGTTCACTGATTGATTGTGTTTTACGCACCACTGTTCTAGGACCTTTAAAGCAGACCTCATTTGGTCACAAATTGTGCTTTCAAATGGGCCGCTAATAAGAATGGTCAGGTCGTCTGCATAGCCCACTGTGAAGAACTTGTGGTCGTTGAGTTGAGTTATCAGCTCATCCACCACGATGTTCCAGAGGAGAGGTGAGAGAACTCCCCCTGTGGGCACCCTCTTGCCACTATTCCTCTTGTTGTGTTGTTAACAGTGAATTGTATAGCTCTGCCTCTAAGCATGCTGTGGATCCACCCTGTAATAGTGGAGTCAACTCCGTGTCTAGACAGAGCCTGACTTATGCTGTTGAAGTTTGTTTTATCGAAGGCACCTTCGATGTCGATGAAGGTCCCTAGAGTTGATTTTTTGTATTTGAGGTTGCCCTGTATGTATGAGACTACACGATGCAGAGAGAGAGATGCGGATTCTGTTGATTTACCCATCGAGTAGGCGTGTTGGTGTGGGTTCAGAGGGTGCTTGTATAGCGCCGTGCTCCTGATTTCTCTGTTTATTAGCTTCTCTAGAACCTTAAGCATGAAGGATGTGAGGCTGATAGGTCTGAATGATTTGGTTTGTGTGTAGTCTCCTTTGCCGGGATTGGGAAGGAACACTACTTTGACTTCTCTCCAATTCGTAGGTACGTAACGGTGTGCCACGCAGCTTCTGTAGATGGACTGTAGATGATCCATCAGTGCATCGTCACACCATTTTAGCAGACCTGGGAAAATACCGTCCAGTCCTGGAGTTTTGAATGAAAGGAAACTGTTGATAGCCCACTTTAGTTTATCGTGGTTCACGATTCTGTGAGCGGTGGTCCAATCCAAATCGTCTGGTAGATATATCTCACCTTCCTCCCAAGTGTCATTATCATTTAGTATGCGACACCCCGGGAAGTGAGTTGTCATTAACAGTTCCGAAGTCTCCGAATCTGTTTTGGTAAAGGTACCATCAGGTTTTTTTAGGAAGTCAAGGTCTGGCTTCCGCTCAGAGCACAGGATATTTTTAACGCTGTTAGCATGGTTGTTGGTGTCTATGTTAGTGCAGAAGCTTCGCCAGCAATCGGTTCTCCTGATTCTGATCCGCTTCTTGTTTGTTCCGGGCCTGCCTGTTAGCATCCCAGTGCTGGTCTAGTCTCAGCAGTTCTGGTGTCCACCATTGGTGCTCACCCCCTGGTGTGGTCCTGGGTGATGATAGTGTGCATGTCTGTTCAAAGCAGGTGATTAAAGAGTTAGTGAGGTTTTTTACATGGTTGTCAATCTCCACCGTGGTCTCATGAGCATTTGGCATACATGCGTTTGTCAGCAACTTTGCTGTCAACCGCTTATACTGCGGGAGATCCATTTTGCGTGGATTTCGTCAGGGTTTAGGTGGTGTGAGTGTCATCTTAAGGTGGAATTTGATCCAGCGATGGTCCGAGCACGATGACTCATCTGGGACATGCCAGTCCGAGATGTATGATGACGCGTGCTCAGTAGCTAGAGTTACATCAATTATTGTTTGGGCTCTTGATGTGACAAATGTGGGTTCTGAGCCCTTGTTGATAACGTTTAGTTTGGTTGAGAGTAAGAAAGAAACAAAGTCCTCACCACGTTGGCCTTGGTGTTTACCTCCAGCGTTCTGCGTAGGTTAGCCGTTGCAGTCTGGCTATGCTGGAGGTTGATCTGAACGATGGTGAGATTAGGGGTTTTGGGAGCTTGCAGCGCTATCATCACTGCTCAGCATTAAGGACTCTTCCTCGTCCGGGCCGTTCTCCATCTGGAGTTCCTCCTCTTCCCTACTGACCCTGACGACTGGCCCTTTGCTTGGGCCTGGTTGGGCTTCCCCTTGCGCTAGTCCGCTGACTGTTAACGCTGGGGACCTCCTCGGGGGTGCTGGCTAGAAAACCTCCACGTGGTGCACCCTGGGCAACGTCGGCGTCGGTTGACGCCACCTCCTCTGCTTTCGAGGAGGGCGTCATCGCCAACGGCTAATCTTCTGGCTAGAAGAGGTGGCCATCTTTCTTCGGCCACTCGGTCGAGGCTTGCCCCAACAGAGCGGGCTTGTATGCACATCCCGCTGTTGGCTCTTCGCTCCTCGGAGCTGTTAGGAAGGCAACCTCAATAAAAAATCACCAAAGTGGGAAGTCGGTGTTTCTCCACTGACTACAGTGGGGAAAGAGGACGGGCTCGGCGTGCACTCGCACTGCCACCGAGCAGGCATCTGGAGTTTTATCTCGATGCCACCGTCGGAATATCGTAATCCCGAAAGGAGTGTCGTGGTTAAGTCTCGCGGCTCTGATCGGGGGCGAGGGTCTTGGCTTAACCGCCCGGACCGCGAGGAAGAATACCTCTATAAAAAATTACCCCGAATCTCGTGTTCTGGTGCGTGACCATTAGATGCATGGCTGATGGGTGGTTCAGTCGCAAGCGCACTCCCAGCCGGGGTAACTGCGGACCCCTCGGTTGGGAAGGAAAGGAAAAGTTAAGCGAGGCAGATGTCGCTTCGTCTAATGTCAAGGGTGTTCTATTAGGAACGCCTACCTCGCAGGAGCTCCCAGAAGTCAATTTGTCTTCTGGGAGCAGAAGAATTTCGGAGTGAGTGCGCTCCAGGGCCGCGAGCATAGCGGCTAGTACAACGGCTGACTCAGGCGAAGAAATGGAGTTGGAGCCTCGCGACACCGAGAGTCGCAAGCGCGGGCGCTCTAAAGACTCTGATGGCGACACGTCGGCGGATATGTTGCCACCCAAGGTTCCCAGCAGCCAGCGAGGCAGGTCGCGGACGCCGATCTCGGCCCAGACAAGCTCCCCCTTCTCTCGGAGAGGAGCTCAAGTCCGTGCTAGAGAGGAGGGCGAAAACTTAGCGGAGGAGGAGATTGCAGATCTCCTGCAAAAAATTCGTGAGCCTGAGGTGGGGGATTCAGCTCCTCAAACACCATTAATTATGCAGGAGAGAGCGAACGCAGCGGTGGCCATCATTCACAAAGTGGCCACCAAATCCAAAAATCTTAAGGGTACTTTTGTAAAGGCCCTTAAGGACTCCTCCTCCGCCGTCTCTGGGGTTCGTTGGGACCTTAATTACAGACGTCGCGCGGCTTCAAGCGGCAAACGACTGTCTGACCCAGCAGTTGGCCGAACTCAGCACACAGTTTGCCCAATTTCGGGTGAGGTCGGACGGTCCTGAGCGCCAAATCCCAGTTGCGCGGCCGGCGACCATCCCACCAACCCCCGGGGTGCCTGATGTCACGGATTCCCACCTGCGCGAAATCATTGCCGCAGTGTGGAGGATGATGGACGGGCGCCTCGCGGGCCTGGAGGCTAGGCTGCCTCCAGCGCCCATCGTTCGGCCGCCGCTCGCTGCGGATAAGTTAAGGGGCGCGACGACTCCGATGCCGCGCCAGGTCTCGGGTGGCCGCGTTGTTTCGTACGCTGCAGCGGCGTCTGCACCGGCACCTATGACCACACCGAGGACCAAGCGGCCGGCTAAGGCCAGGACAGGGGCAATAACTAAGTTCCCTCCGCTCCCCACTCCATCGCTGCATACGAGTGCCCCTTGTGCTGCTGCTGAAGCTGTCCCTCCCTTCTCGTCCTCCCCCTCCAATGATGGGTGGCAAAAGGTTGAGGGAGGCAAGAAGAAGAGGTCCCGAAACAGGAACAAGAAGGCCAAAAATGGAGTCTCTCCACCTCAGACGTCCTCAATGGCAGCGTCCTCCACAAACAAGAAGGCAAGGAAACTGGAGGCGCCCAAAACGGCGGCTGTGGTGGTCACCTTATCGACGGAGGCGGCAAGCGGAGGGCTATCTTACGCGACCGTTTTTAAGAAGGTCCGGGATAGCCTCGGCACTCAATTCGGGGCCTCAGGCGTGAAGCTGCGCCTCGCCCAGACGGGGGCTCGAGTCTTAGAGTTCCCCGGGGCCGAAGGTGCAAACACGGCGGATGTCCTAGCGGAGAAGCTGCGGGAAGTATTTGCTGGGACGGATGGTGTGAAGGTTGCCAGGCCCACAAAGAGCGCGGAGCTGCGCATTTCGGGCCTGGACGACTCCGTTACAGTCGATGATGTCCGGGTTGCAATTAGCGAAAAGACGGGGTGCAACGCGGACAACATTAGGGTTGGCACCATCCGACCCGGTCCAGGCGGTCTTGGCGCGGTGTGGGCAAGTTGTCCCATAGCGTCGGCCAAAATCTTGGGCGATGCCGGCAAGGTCCTCATCGGTTTTGTGAACGCCAGAGTCACAGTCCTGGCGGCAAGACCGATGAGATGTTTTAAATGCCTAGGATCGGGGCACACCCGCGTTAAGTGCGGCAGCTGCTTTGACTGCAGTGGACTCTGTTTCCGCTGTGGTCGACCGGGGCACAAAGCGGCGGAATGTTCCGACCCCCCTCACTGCCCAGCGTGTGCGGCGGGTAATTTGCCCGCCAATCACCAGATGGGACAGGGGGGCTGCAAGCCTCCCCGGACTTCTCCGCAAACATCGGTGGCTAGCCAGTCGGCTCGGGCTGCCTCCGATGCCAATCGAGCACAATCGCCGTCGCCCATGGAGGAGGCTGTAGAGACGATCCAATAATGGACCACGTCTCCAGCCTCCTTGTCCAGACGAACCTGAACCACTGTGCCGGTGCGCAGGATCTCTTCCTGCAAACCATGGCAGAGTGGTCTATTGGTGTGATGTTGGTGGTGAGCCCTATTATGTTCCTCCCCGTCCAAACTGGCTAGGTGATCGGGACGGTTCCGTAGCAGTCATCGGCTCTACGGCGGCTCATTCCCCGCCCTTGTCGTTAAGAGACAAGGGTACTGGATATGTTGCCGCTGAGTGGGGGGGGATTACCATTTATGGTGTCTACTTCTCCCCCAACCGGAGTCTGAGTGATTTCGAGGTTTTCCTCAATAACCTGGAGACCTCGATGCGGCGACTAGCGTCTGGGCACGTTCTAGTGCTGGGGGACTTTAACGCCAAGTCCGTTGCGTGGGGTTCCCCCAGGACGGACGCACGGGGCGACGCTGTAGAGGAGTGGGCAGCATCGGTGGGCCTCTGTCTCCTAAACAGAGGTTCCACCAACACGTGTGTGCGACAGCAGGGGGGGTCGATAGTGGACCTTTCGTTCGCTACCCCTGCTCTCGCCACACGAGTAAGGAACTGGCGTGTCCTGGTAGAGGTTGAGACGCTCTCGGATCATCTCTACATCCGATTTGAGCTCTCCCGGACCCAGGACCCCAGAAGGGGTCACACGGCGCGGCTTTCATCCCGCTTTCCGCGGTGGGCTGTATCTAAATTAGATAGGGATCTACTAGAGGAGGCAGCCATCGTTTACTCTTGGCTGTCTCCGCAGCCTCCTACCGAGGAGGTAGACATGGGGGCGGGTCGTTTTCGCAATGCGATTACGCAGATATGCGATGCGGCCATGCCCCGCATTAAAGGTCGTCGGCCTCCAAGGAAAGAGGTCTACTGGTGGTCCCAGGAGTTGGCGGACCTCCGCGCGGCCTGCATTCGTGCCCGGAGGTCCTACACCCGCAGTCGTCGGCGTCACCGCCAAGAGCGGGAAGAGGACCGGCTTCATAAAGAGTACCGAGAGGCACGGAGTACTCTGAAGCTGGCCATTAGCCGCGCCAAAGAAGTAAAGAGAAAGGAGATGCTGGAGGGTCTAGATCGTGACCCCTGGGGTCGCCCTTATCGGTCGGTGCAACAAAAGCTCCGCGCGTTGGGCCCCCCCCTTACTGAGACTCTCCAGCCCAGCTTCCTGCAGGAAGTAGTTGAGGGCCTTTTCCCGCAACGGGTGGAGTACTCACCCCCGTCGATGGCCGCCTTGGCCGGAGACGACGGGGAGTTCGAGGAAGAGGATTTTCCACCCGTCACCGAGGCGGAGATAGGGGCGGCTGTTCTACGGATCCGCTCCAAAAACACCGCCCCTGGGCCAGACGGGATCCCTGCCCGAGTCTTGGCCCTGGCACTGTACGGTGCACCGGTGTGGGCGGAGGCTCTAACCGCCCAGAATAGGGTACGCCTTTGGCGCCCTCAGAGGGTTATGGTGGTTAGAGCCATACGTGGTTATCGCACCGTGTCGACGAAGGCGGCGTGCGCGTTGGCCGGAACTCCCCCGTGGGATTTGGAGGCGGAAGTGCTCGCCGAAGTTTATCGGCGGACGGCTGAGTTCCGGGCGGGTAGCGGCAGACGGCCCCCGCCCGAAGAGGTACGCGAGTGGCGTGAAGCCGCTCGTCGAGCCACGATGGCTCACTGGTCGTCCCGGCTGGAGGCTCCACGTGCTGGCTTTGCCGCTGTGGAGGCGCTCCAGCCGGTCATCGTCGAATGGGCAGAGCGGCAGCACGGGACTCTTTCTTTCCGCCTAACGCAGGTTCTTTCCGGGCACGGCTGCTTCGGAAAGTACCTGCACTCGGTCGCTAGGAGAGAATTATGTCCCGCTTGCCACCACTGCGACTGCAGTGAGGACTCGGCTCAACATACGCTCGCAGACTACCCCGCTTGGGCGGCGCAGCGTCGGGTCCTCACTGTAGTCATCGGAGAGGATCTCTCGCTACCGGCCGTCATACGCTCCATGGCCGGTAGCGACAGGAATTTCACCGCGGTCGCAACCTTCTGTGAGGAAGTTATCTCGCAGAAGGAGGCGGCGGAGCGGGCCCGGGAGGACGACAGGAGCTTGTCGCTGAGCTCGACCGGGTCTTGAGCCGCATTTCCCAATGGGGCTGTGAGAATCTGGTCGAGTTCAGCGCCAAGAAAACACAAGCGTGTGTGTTCTCTAACAAAAAGTCTCAATTCCTTCCCCTTCCTACTCTTCAGAGCACTCAACTGCCACTGCAGGATAGGCTTAGTATTCTGGGTATGGATATTTGCCGGGATCTCAATCCGCACGATTACATGGAGAGTGTCACTAAGGCGGCCTCGCGTAAGCTCGGCGTTTTGAACAAGGTGAGACGGTTCTTCTCGCCTGAGAAACTGTGTCTTTTGTACAAGACCCAGGTTCGCTCCTGCGTGGAGTACTGCTCTCATCTCTGATGAGCTCTTCCAATTGGTCCCACCTTCTCCCTTCCTCTACAGGACTACACGTGCTGGCCTGAGGAGTCACCGTTTGTGCGTCGAAAATATACGTACCCGAACTAAACGGTTTGGCTCTTCTTTCTTGTGCCGATCGGTAAAAGCCTGGAATTCTCTACCAGCGCACGTGTTTCCTTCCCACTATGATCCCGGGTCTTTTAAGCGGGGCGTGAAAAAGCATCTCACCAGGCCGCCATAGTGTTGGTCACCATGCTGCATTGACTAGACATGCAAAGAGGATGGTGACCACCACTCTTTGACTCCACCTATTGCTTTCCATCAGGCAAAGTGGAGTCACTATGGTAGGCTAATATAAAAAAAAAAAAAAAAAAAAAAAAAAGCAGCAGGCCTCTTGCCGGCAGATGGCACCTCCGCAGGTGAGCTACTCCCTCGGCTAGGCAGGTGCCTTCGCCATGGGTCAGCGCATCGCTAACGGGGGCAACGTGGGTCTTTTCAGACCCTTCAGCGGCTTCAAGCCGCTTACTGTTATCAGACGTCAGACGCCGCGCTCGCTTGGCTTCCACCCAGGCTTTAGCCCTCTTAGCTTAGCTTAAGTCTGTTTAGACGGGTTCGGTGCTTTTGGACTTCCCCTCTTCTTTACGCCTACGAGGTTCCAGCAGGGTTCATCCTGGATGGTACCAGGCATTGCTGCCTTCAAAGAGGAAAGGTCTATGTTCGAACCTAGCGCTCTGCTCTGTTTTTGTAGAGGAGCTGCTTCTGTCTTTAATGGCGCTACACTCTTGCTGTCAACTAGAGGTGCTGCCGCTCGGTTTGATGGCGTTACACCCGGGTTAGTTACCCGAGGGGCTGCCGGTTTGGTCGATGGCGCTGCACTTGGATTGTTGTTCCGAGGCGCAGCCTGTTTGTTGGTAGGCGCATCACCTGGATTGTTGGTCCGGGGCGCAGCCTTGCTTTTCCTGGAAAAAATATTTTTTGTTCATTATCTATAATATATTATTTGACTTGTTCGTCCCTCCGTTCTTCCACCCTCCTTGGAGCCCTCAAGTGGGGATGTTGCGGCAGATGGATGGAAACATCAGAAGTAACGGAGGGATATAGAGCTCCGGCCCTGGCAGAAAACAGGCCGAGCAGGGCGGAATGACATGGTCTTCCCACAAGTCGAGTCGAGTTGATTAGACTCCAGCCTCCCGTGTCGGGGGAACTCCGGGCCAAAGCAGTGTGTTACCTTTCAGCTCAACTACCAGGACACCTTCATCCCCCCTTACGGGTCCCCGCACACGGTACAAACATGCGGGTGGTTGCCTAGGTATCCCCCCTTACGGGTCCCCGCACACGGTACAAACATGCGGGTGGTTGCCCAGGTATCCCCCCTCTCACCATCAGTCATGGTTGATGATGAACCCGCAAGTATCAACCACATTCTACCCGCAGTAGAAATAGAAGGGAAGGAAGAGGGATAACGGAAGGTTAGGAGGTATACAGATGGGAATTCGACTGGATGTTTCAGTTATCTCTGTTTCATAAGGAACCAGAGCAAGAACAGGCGGCAACCACGTGAAGGACAACACTCCAGACTTGTCATGGGGATCGCCGCCATCGCCAGGGCTGCATCTGTTCCAGGCGATCATGGCCAAAGGAACACATCCAACCCCGCCCCCGGTTGACGGCAATAGTTTATGTTAACCTATTACGTAAATCCGACTAAGTTATTGTTTGCATATGTCTCGCACAAATGCAAATAAAGTTGAATGTACCTACCCCTACGAAGATATATTTAAGTGTATGTATGTATTATCTTATCAAGCGTTACAGATTATTTATGAGTGTTTGTTATTGACTATAAACTGTAATACAAGTCACGTACCCATCCATGCAGTAATGTAAAACAATACAGTATTGAGAATGCTGAAGAAAATTAGCAAATATATATGTATATATTTGCTGGTTTTCTTTAGCGTTTTCAAAAAAGTGTTAGTAAATGGTTAACGTTAGTCGGGAACGTTTAAAATTTCCTCACGAGACATAAATCAATGACATTTAACAAAAAAACGTTTTTTTTTTTTTAACAAAAAGATGTTCTGAAAAGGTTATAAATTCACATTCACTCAGTAGCCTCTTAAGAGTTATTTTAATACCGTAGACATGCTCTGACACTGACTGTTATTTGGCTCTAGCCAGAATATACATAATCATTACTTCCTATATGTTTATAGTACAAAGGGGCGAAATGAGCGCTGCTCGGCTTTGAAGGTCATGAGGGGGGAATGAAAGTAGGTGAAAGAGGAGATTGTGAGTTGGGCCTCCAGTACCCTGACTCACTATAATACAATGCACGCATTGTTTGACTACCTGTTTTACTGTTAGAACGGTCTAACAGTAAAACAGGTATTACTGCGGTTGAGCAGGCCCATTCGCGCCTGAGCATGGCAAAACAAATACTTATAGTAATAGTATAATAACCACATATTACATATTATTTGATTCTAATAGAGCTTCCTACAGTCATTCTTTTAGTATACAATTATATCTTCTGTTGTATATATCATGTTAATGTACCATTGCGAAATTTGCTAAACTCTAGAATAAAACGTATTCCAAGTATTTATCAAAATAACAACAAATTACTCAGAACTCATCAACAATGAATTTCGTCATAAAACCTACAGAATTGAAAAAACAAGAAAGTTGGTTAGAACGTTCAGGAATATTGCGTGTCTCATTCATGTAATACTTATATTAATGTCTCGCATTTTCATTTTCTTCAACTGAATAGGTTTTATTTTAAAACATAATTCGTTACACTGTTTATTCAGCTTGAAGAACGAACAACAACTGTGATACTTAAATGAACATTTATGCCGAAGAGACCAGTGTGTCATCAACCGTTGGTTAACTGCTACATACATCGCGACTAGAGTTTTTATCTTCAGTAATTTACAAGTTCACCATAAAAATGGCTATCGCAATTTGCGTTTTGCTATTGACCGTTCTAATGAAGACGGTCACTAACGGTAAGCATTTACTTGTTGTATTAGCTCTTTCTCTTCTGTAACGAACGTACTAGTAAAAGCTCCATATAACACTGATAGTTCTCATCAAGAGCACATAAGAGAGTTAATAAAGAAACTGACATTTCTCTAATTTAGTATTCATACCATTGTCAAAATGAATATAAAACTATTCAGGGAGTATTACAAGATTGAGTAAAAACACATCTTCACTCCCTAAAGTCTTGTTCTAGTTCTAGTTTTGTTTCTCAAATATTTCATTGTCTTTCGAGTTTTTTTTTTTTCAATTTTCTGTCCTTGAAAATATTAATTGGTCTAATTGAACATGGAATATTAAAAAACAGTTAAAATATTGGTCCAACTGTTAGGTTGACCCAATGATACGGTTCAAAGTACAATTGATCTATATTTGTATACTTATTTATTTTACTAACCGAAAAATCATAGACAAAAGATCAATATGCCAGCATTTATCAAAGAAGTCCATACTAATTATTTTCTTTTTGCTAAATGTTACTATATTGTCGCCTGCCGTATTTCCGGACCGATACGACCTTCAAGAAAAGAGCGTACTCCTACCTAAAAGGTCGGCAAAGCACTTGTGACTCTTGATTTGCGTGTGTACTTGGGCGGCGGTCACTTACCAGCAGATGACCCGTCGGCTCGTTTGCTCCCAATCTCATAAAAAAAAAAACTATATTATATTCCTAGCCTTAAAGTTAAACTGTGACTTTGTATTTGTTTACATAGTATGTAACAATTAAGGTAAAATCCTAAACCAGTGCAGTCATGTAGACGTAAAGATTATTATTTATGAACTAGAAGAACTCCTAGTAAATGTAAGTATACTATTTGGTATACATTGTATATGAGTGTATAAGTATTGCATTATATCGCAATAAATATCCCATGAATGAGTATTCTACTGTTTATTGTATCTGCTAAAGTAAAAGGCAACTGTGGGAAATCTTTACTTCAACTGCATGACTACATCTACTGTTATGTACTGTTATGTACCTGATTTAACAGAAAGTACCAGATTATAGAGCTTTCTTAATATGTATCCTCACGAATGTATCATCATATTTCGGAGACTTTAATTTATTATTAAGTCCAGCCATTTCATTATATCTATGGATTTTATTTCATTTTTTATAAAGTAAAGAAATCTTACTCTTAATTTTAATCAAAAACCCAAGTCTGCTTCAATTAACAAAACAGGGTGTTGGATTAATCTAAACGAAGTCACGTGAAAAGTAGCTAAAAGTGGGAGTAGTTTTAAATAGAGGAGAATCATAATTATGTGTTTATGTTCAAACATTGTTGTGCAGACAATGTTACTTGGAAATATCTCGAACATTTCGGTAATGGTTATTAATTTGATCGTTTTTGATTGTATGTGTGGCCATCTGTGTACACACACCAGTATATGTTACAGTTTATTAGTATATGACTATTGTATGTAGTTAGTACAGTTTATTGTATGTAGTTTATAAGTATTGTGACATACCTTACTCACATGCAGAAACTTTTAATATTTCTTGGAAAGTTATGATGAATTTAACAATGTGTTTAGTTACTTTACTAGTAACTAAACACATTGTTAAATTCATCATAACTTTACTCACATGCAGAAACTTTTAATATTTCTTGGAAAGTTATGATGAATTTAACAATGTGTTTAGTTACTTTACTAGTAACTAAACACATTGTTTTGTGTATGTGAAGAAAGGAGTATAAATCTGAATCGGCTTGACATCTTTGCGTTGCTTAGAAATGTAATTTCTTGTATCATGGGAAGTATTTAGGGGAATTGTTCTTACTTATGCTGCCCGTAAGTTTCCGCCATCGTCCTACCCCTGTCAATTTCCATCCCCGTCACCTCACCTGGACGATTGGCACTACACTGTGCGCTTCTTTAGAAGCCTTTTGCCTAGCACAACTAGCCTGGTGAACAAATTATTTCCAGACTCATATGATCTTCAAGAAAAGAACGTACTCCTACATAAAAGGCTGGCAACGCACTTGTTACTCTTGAGTTGCGGGTGTAGATGGGCAGCAGTAGTCACATACCATCAGGTGACCCGTATGGTGGTTGTCCCGATATCCCATAAAAAAATGTAGTGCCGTTTGTAATTGTGAACAAGACTAGGAATCCTAGTAAATAATGGATAGTTAAAAGTCAGAAACCTAGCAACTTAAATCAGAACTGACAAGCATTATATTTTTCATTGTTGAGTACCGAAGCTACAATAATAGAAATTTCCAAAAATATTATTTTTTTTTTCAGCTGGCTTTGTAGGCGCTTACAGCAGTGTTGGTAGCCCTGGGTAAGTTATGTTCAACATTATATACAGCCTGCATAAAAAATATTCTGCATGCTTTCCTCAACTCTAAAGTAACATGCATTTACATAGCATATAAACTCTAAATATATTCCCTCTAGCGATAACAGCATACTGATATGTCATACATACAGGAGTTTTCATTTATTTTCAACTCGTATCTTATGTATGAGTGAGGTCCATATAATCATGATACAGATTGCAGTAGTTACTTAATATTTATTTTCTGAATACTTGAACCAGATGTAAACATTGCACACCAATTATATTTAATTACAATTACAATTTTGTCATACGATCACTGTAACATATTATCGCTTAAGTTATTAAATAGGTAAAAAACTGTATAATATATTTCCGTGTTTGTCATAATATGTTTTAAATGTTCCAATTATGTGTTTTTCTATTCAAATTATATTAAATCCCTCTTCAAGTCTGTGCTTTTAATTAAAAACGTTAAATGCTACTAAACTGCCACTTGTGACTGTTTTGTATGGAACTTATATTTATATCATGAGTAAACACTACACACAGAATTGTATAAGAAATAAAATATAATTATAACTAAACTAACTGAAATCAAAGAATAAGGATACTGTCAATTTGACGGACTATTTTGTTTGTACAATAATTCTTTAATCAATTGAATATACTCCAGGTATTTAATTTACATTTGAGGAAAATATTCCACCCTAAGCTTCGAACATTAAGGGATGAAGAATACATTTACATTTATATTTTATGCATTGAAGTCAGTTAAACATTATCTCCCTGGAAAATTCAGTTATTTGAAAAAATAATCGATTGCTTACATTTAAATATAAGCTATTGCTTCCACGCCCAGACCGTTTTGACTGCACGGATGGCGTTGCGGTTTAAGTGGTCACCTCGCCACTATACTGCCGCACCGAGTGTTGTGGGTTCGATCCCCGCACGGGACAACAGTTTGTGTAATCCTCAAATTGTTGTTCTGAGTCTGGGTATTCTTTGTGTCCGTTGTTTAAATGTTTGTAAAGTCCCCCGCGACACAGGAATTAATCCTAGTGCGGGAGTTGTCTTTTTAATGAAAAAAAAAAAAAAAAAAAAAAAAAAAAAAAAAAAAATCTTTATAAAAATATATATAGTAGAGATTATAACATTTTATTTAT
Organism: Tyria jacobaeae; assembly: GCA_947561695.1. Lineage (NCBI taxonomy): Eukaryota > Metazoa > Arthropoda > Insecta > Lepidoptera > Erebidae > Tyria > Tyria jacobaeae. The sequence continues at coordinate 18,087,680 of OX387209.1, forward strand.
TTCTTTATCATTCCAGATATGACTCTGCACAGGTAAGCAATGAATAAATGTGGGAGTAGAGAGAAGAATACACATAATCATTTAATATCTTTGAACATAGTTCGTCTTTGTCGTTATTTGCAGGCGTTGACATCTCAGTCTAAGGGACCATTTCGCACTCCTAGCTTCCCACCACTCCCCTGGATAAGCAATTTACCATTTCCAAATTTTGCAACATTTCCCACTTTCCCACCTGTCAATACCATGAAACCATTAGATGTTCAAGGGATAGCAACGCAGTTTGAAGAAACCGGGAATAACTTTAAAAGCGTGGCTGGTGTTGTCCACCAAGCAACAACGAAACTGAAAGATGGACGAGTAGGCACAACAGGCGGATCTACCGTGGTGTTCGATGACAATGGAAAATACATTGTGCAACAAAGTATGTATTTCATTTAAAATTATTTCTTTGCAAAACTTCGACTCTGTGATATAAAATAACTCTGTTTTGAAAGGCTCTACTTACGCTAAAATTAAATCGGATATATCGAATAATAAATTTTATAGAAGAAAGTCTTGAAGGCTCACGAAGCAAAGTTGAAATGGCGACGCTTCTGACGCCATTGCCTCGTGTCATTTGGCGATCGAATTGAACCGACCTGCAGTTTATGGTGTTTTCTTATTAAAGGTGTCTAGGACTTAAGGCTTAGGTGGCTTTAGTAGAACCTGGACAGATAAACTCTTGTATTGGGAATTTGTCCGCTGTAAATACTATTAACGTAGACTTGATGGCACAGCATGAAAAATCGGTTTCATAATAATAGTACATCTTTAATTGAGTAGAAATCTTTTAAGTTAGGTTTCTAGAGCATTTTTAAAGAAATAATATTTAAAAACTTATAAAACTATAGTAAAATTCATACATTTATTTAAGCGTAAATATGTTATTCAAACTAAATTTAATCAGCACTGCAAAGTAAACGAGATATGTCATCGATAAGAATAGAATATAAAAAGGTATGAAATGCTGTAGCGGAATACAAAACATAATATTAAGATTAACTTACACTTTATATAAAGTGAATTATTACTCCCGTTAATACGAGACAATAAGGGTCAAGTAACATTTTAAAAGAATACTAGTGTTAGGTTACTTATTCTCTAATAATTAAAATAAATTACATTATTTAGACTATACCTGACTGGCCTGTTGTTCCCGTGGTTAGTAATCCTGACCGTTGAGGTAAAAGGTTATAGGTTCGATTCCTACACGTTGCAAAAATTTGTGTGATAGACGATTTTTTGTCCAAAGTCTCACTTTTTGTAGGTTTTTCCAATCCCAGGAGTTTATTATTTCGATTTAAGAAAGGAAAAGGAGACATATAACCATTCTTCAAAAATAAGATTTCAAAGTAATGTAATGGATATGTTAGTAGTTTTTTATATGTTAAAATTGTTAAGATAAACTTTAACAGTCAATGATTCGAGGATTATGGTAGGATGTGAACGGTGTCGGGTTTCATAAAGACGTCATATCAACTTGTTCTCACTTTGGTAATGACGTCATATTTTGTTACAAGTATTCAATAAAAGTTTTTACAGAACGTAATATAATGCGAACACCTGCTATAATGCATTTGACCAAAATGAGTTAAATACATAAAATTGTTTATCATTTTAAGTTTAATATATTGGTACAAACAGATATGTATTTATTATAGTAGAACATTTACAACGTTAGCTATTCTATTGCTGAAATATGATAAATGACGTTAAATATGATTTCAGAATAATTTTCAATCTTCATACACTGCTACCAGGTATATTTCATTAAGCTATACAAGAATTAAATATTTATTATGTACCCTAACTTGTGACTACGGTAAGGTTTACAAAAGCTATAGTATTCATATTGAATATAAGCTCTAAAATCTTAATACCTCAAAACGATATGTATTTGACTGTGCAACAGAGTGTTCATCTATAATATCTATCTAACTTGACAGCATTTAAAGTCTAGATGTGAATTACATTCAATATATTCGAATCAAGCAGATAACAGATTTATATGGTGGTCAAATTTTCATAATCGTATTTCTTACCGCAATCAAGCAAGGCCCCTGAATTTGTGTATATAATAAACTACGAACGCATCTTCTCTGTAAAAACAAAAGACGGAAGAGAAAATTGATGAAATATCGTGACGGTTGAGATCGGTTCAATTTAAATTCAATCAATTTAACTTAGTAAACACTCTATCTCCGATGACCTAAGACCCAAAATTTTCCCAAAAATATAATAAAATGAGTTATTTAATTCAAAGATTAACACGTTTATTCTTAAAAATGGAGCCGTCAAATGTTGCCTATTTTTTTTATATTACAAAAATCTTCCGTCTTCGTCTCGTTTGCTTCGTCATCTTCTTCCGTTATTAGGAAAATGCTTTCTTTTTTCATTTAAACAACGCTTTCTATTTAAGGCATGTGCGTTATACATATTTAGTAATAGTTACTTTGACGTACGTATGTGACTTTAACAAACTGATACAGCCGGTAATAAAAGCTAAAACTTCGGTGAAGTCAACAATTCATGAGTAACAGTTCTTTAAGTGTGATGAAGCTTCAAAAGTAACAATGAGGCATTCCAAATTTAAATGGGATAAAAATGTGTATTATGTGGCCAATTTAAATAAACATGTTAATATTACGACAATTTGTTTTTTTTTTTAGCCGGAGATGCCCGACCAGTTGTAACAATTACACAGTTCAAGTAGGTAAATATTCAATCTTTACAACTTTATTACGAAAGGGTGACAATAAGAATGTCTTACAACGTGTTTATTTTCAGGAACCCATCGGTAAGCGGCTTCTAGTAGTACCTACAGTATAATAATGATAACGCATAATTTATACATCACAAACTAAAATCTCAAATTAATATTAACATAGTTATTAAATAAGGTTATACTCGATATAAAGTATGGAACCGACAGGAAATATAACGGGTAATATATATATTTTTTAAATAATTATTGCAGTCTATCACAAAGACGAACTTTAAGTATTTAAATATTATAAATTTTAAGATAAAACTTACTTTTTTGTTACAGTTTGCCGATTTCCATCAGCCAGAGGTACACTTTGTCAAATATATATCTATCTAATTGAACATTGAACGTTGTTCTATTATATAACTTTTTAAAATCTATTTTTGTGCTTTCTAATTAACTTTCAAATTCTAAATTACTTGCTACAGTATTTTTGTGAAACTTACCTAATTATTTCTAAATTCTAAATTGCTTTTGTTAACTTTCAGACTGCACTCTTCTTCATTTCCCTTATAGTACTAGACATAGTCACTAAAACCTGGTCTATTAATTTTTTTAACATACATACATATATATACTCATCGGTAGAGGTGTATCAAACACCCACATTTTCCAATTTTGAATTATATGATTACCTAATTACCTAATTGTTTGTACCTTTTTATTTAGTTGGAAAACGATGTATATCGTGTATATCCTGTAGTGTAATTTGAGCGTTACCAACTCCATCTGTTAATGAAGGTAATAAATAATAGAGAAGAAAAGAAGAAAAATAAGAGAAAATACTAAAAAAATACAACTCTTTATAGAAGTATTAATCATCATATAATCTACGATAAAGGACCAAAACAGTAGTCGTTTAGTTATATGGTAAAATCTGTATTGAGGGTAATGCAAGGCATCTATACAACACTAACACACGTGTTTCTTCTTTTCCTATCAATCACAGCAACTGCAACAGTATCTGTAAACAATATAAAAATTTAATTTTATACTCATATCGATAAGTAATCATTATAAGAAAAATTTAAAAAAAAAACGCTTCGGAAGACATCTATAGCAATATATAGATAACATTAAAAACACATTTTGATGCTAAAAAGCAAAATGTGTGTTTACAAAATTTGTGTCTATATTTGGTTATTCCCTATGAAATTATTTTGTTGAAAATATCGTGCTGTATATTTTTCAGTTTTTTATCGATTCTCTTTTCTTGACGACGTTATTATTGCAAATTTATTTCCAATTAAGTGCCAGTTATTCCATATCAACACACCGCATATTATTAAAAACGACCCGTCTGTACTATTTTGATAAAAAGAAGGATTTTTTCTTTGGTAAAACTTAGAATGATACCGATTAAACCTAAATGGCGGGAAAACTATTGAAAAATAACTTTTTTTAAACGTCATATCAAAATGAATTTGAATTTGGAACTAAGCAGTATTAAAAATATTGATTCTCAGTTCCCACAATAAAAAGATTCAAAATGGCCAATGTCATAGACAAGGATATTATTTTCCTCGAACATGAATTCTTAATATTAAAATATATAGTATTTTAACACATGTTTACGGGTACTTTAAAATATTGTTTAAATAGCATACTAATTTATTTGTTTTCTTTTCTGATTAGTTCGAACAGTTTAACGATGACATAAAGAAGCCTGATTTGGACTTTCCTACGATTGAATCGATCACCTTTAAGCCAATCGATGATGACGTACTAAAGACGTATGTCCCAAGAAGCAATGAGAAGTTTAAAGGCAGCGTATATTCCATTAACACTTTTTCTTCAGACGTGAACGGAGTGAAGAACAGTGGCGGAGAAGCTACATTTTTAAACAATAATAATGGGAAAGTAGATGTAAAAAGAATAGTTTTTTAAAAAGCTCCACAGTGAATATGATCCTGTGTTTTGGCATTTAATTTTTAATATTATTAATATTGAAAATTAGATAAATTATACCTACTTTATCAATTTAATTAGTTTATTAAGTACATAATGTAATCAAATTTTTAAAAGGTTCATTTTGTTATTTCGTCTATTAAACACCTTTCTAACCACTTTTTTCTTTTTTTTCTTTTTTCGTTTAACTATAAAGTAAAGTTTGTATGTACATTAGTTTTCTTGCAAATAAATTGAATAAAAACATGCAACGAAAGATTTAAAAGTATCAGTAGGTATTATAGAAACTATTAAGCTTGCAAAGTAAGTCTGATATGAGTCCTCATCTATTGTTTTGAATTACGTTACCTAAGAACAGACTTAAATAAAACCGTTTCCGAATCGTTCAAACTTTTTTGAAAGATACATTGAAATATAAGTAGGAAACGTGTAAAAAGATAACAGAAATGAACCATGCTAATAGTAACTGATATAAACAAGTCATTAATATAAAAAAAAACTACTTTACCAAAATCTAATTATGCGCTACATAACCCTCATGTCATTCTAACAGTTGTAGAGCCATGCTTAGGAATGAAAGGACGGGTCAACCGGTGCAATACCACGGCTTTACAGAAAACCGGTTGTGAAGTAACGCTTGCGTTGCATTACCCCGAAATGAGTGAGGTTTCCGGAGGCCCGACTCCCCCTATCCTCTTTCCCCTCCCCTACCCTCGAAGGCGTGCAGCGCACTTACGACTCTTGAGTTGCAGGTGTCCATGGACGACAGTTGTCACTTACCATCGGGTGACCCGTCTCTTCGTCTTTCCCGCTACAGTATACAAAAATCTACATAATCTCTGTATAGTTCAGTACCAAAATAATTTTGTAATTAAAGAGGCTTCAAAAATGTACGCTTGGTTGCGATATCGCATAAAGCAGATGTGAAACAGCGACAAAATTCAACTAGCAATTTGAAAGTATATAATTAAACCCACCAACATTTAAAATGCATATGTATGAACCATTTAATAAATAATTTTCAACGATAATACACATATTTATAGTAAGAAACAAAACATAGTTATCGACTTTTACAAGCAAAAGCTGAGGGTTCTCTTTTGGAATAAGAAGCTTATGGAATATTTTTAAAAGAAAAAAATATGTATATAAAACCACAACCACAACACCACAAACTACAAACAACGACTACTCAGTACATTATGTGTCAAAAATTTAATGATTTTTTAAGTGTAATTTTAAGTTTTCAATAACAACACACTTTGCCACTTATCAATGTGCAATAGCAATTCAACTCCTTAGTTCTTGCTATTATATTTAGCTAGGAACTTAATGTCGTATCAAAACAATAATTGACTTTTAAAAAAGTAGATAAAGGCCTTCAGCTCTTGTTTTTCTTGCGATAATTCGTAAAAACATGTAATTTAAACATTAATTCATTACGTAACGTAATTTAAAAAAATATCCCCTTACTCCCAATCGTTAAAGAGTTGTTCCTGCTACCACCAGCTCAGCAACATATACGCAAATATCTTAATAGTTTTAGATAGTAACTACATTTAAAAAAATCTAAAATCTATCTATTGATAGATAATATAAAGTGTTAAATTAGAAGGTATAAGAAAGTTTGACGTCGTTTTTTTAACAAGAGAAACTACTGTAGATATGAGAGGCACGATTAAGTTTTTAAGATCACTTCTAGACTTGTCTGAGATTTATTATAGTTATTTAAGAGTGCTTAGTGCACCTCGACCACTTCTGATCTGCGATGTCAGAGAATCACTATATGGCGCATGATGACGAAGGCGTAACTTCAAGTAATTAATGACTGTATGATGTGATGACCCTCTTTATTTAAACAACTACCGCTGAGTGGAATGAAAAAAGTTCAATACCAATACAGAAAAAAAAACATATTATAGTTGTACAGCTATTAAACTCAAAACTACATAGGTTCCAGTAGCACGACCTTTTATTTCTATCAAAGTAATCATATGAATTTATTCATGCCCATGTCACGCATGAACATGAGCATGAACAATTTAAGATAGTAAGTGGCATATACCTGTGTATTACTTTTGAAAGATATGATAAATATGACTTATTTAAACACCAAAAGTACGCATTATTGATATCAGTCCAGTATATAAGTTATCCCACTGTTGACAAAGGCTTTCTATGAATATTGTTTACATGTATTCAGTTCAAAATATACTAGTATAACATTACAAGTTGAAAATACGCAACTTTAAGAAGACTAGAAAATAGCAAGATGAACCAGAGTGTAAGTTTATTTTTTAGCCGTGGGTGAAGGATGCCTAAGCAAGGATGTGTTGGCTCGACCAGCGTAATACCTCTTCCGTAAAGAAAACTGGTTGTCAATCAATGTTTGCGTTGAGTGACTGAGGGTACCAGATGCCCCTTCCCCTTAACACCTTCGAAAGCGGGCAGTACACTACAACTCTCGAGTTGGTTGTGAAGGTGTCCATGGGTGGCGGTTGTCACTTACCAACAGGTTACCCGTCTGCTCGATTGCCCCTATGCTATAAAAACAACCTTGTGATTGTTGACTATCACAGTCACAGAAGTTAATTTTAGACTGTACTGTTGACTGTTATAAATCTTGGAAATCAACTTCATTCTTCTTCTTATTAACATATCGAAATGACTGCATCTGTGGATATAAACTTTGTTTGAATTACGATATTATGATTTGGTATTCTGAAGTTAATCAGATGGTGAAGCGAAGATGTGGATATAAGATCTCGTCAGTGGCTGCTAGTAAATAAACCTTTCTAGGTTGTATTTATTTGGTTTGCTGTAAAGAGTACGATACCTTACACTTGGTGACAAACCGAGTTTGTTTTGATAAATTAACTGTTAATAACCACAGACAGCCATCAAACATCTTTGTGTGCCAACTCTATCATTTATATGATAATCGCGTTTCATTTAATAAAATTAAAAAATATACTCTGTTTAAAAATATAATTTAGCCAGACCGGTAATCAGATCAGATCAGAAACACCAGATCAGAAACACATGAAATATAATTTAGCCAGACCGGTAATCAGTTCAAAACACAAAAAAAGAAAGTATCTAAATTATTTGCTTGTCAAGTACCAAAATTCCCCTTTAAGTACTGCATTTTTTTTAACTACACATACCGCCCGTATCCCTAGGGCTAGATAAAGATGTTATTTGTTCGCCGCGGAAGAATGTCGTGTTCCCGCGGGCCCTCGGCAGCAGGTGCGAGGAAGAAACACAGTGGTGGTTTTGACCGGTCAAGTCCAGCACACCCCTCCGCTGATGCCCCCGGCGGAGGATAGTCCATGAGGATTTAAAAAAAAATAAAGACGTAATTTGCGCCCATATCAAACGAATATAATTTAGTCCCATTGCCATTTGCCGCAAGCCTATGCCGTTATCCGGGTAGGTTTTGTTTAAGATGGGAAAAATGGATTATACTGACAGGATAGAAAGGAAAGGATATTGCTTATAAGGAATGATTGCGGAGAACTTGAGCTGTTAGGTTAGGTTAGTCTGTAGCTGTTAGTAGGAAGTCCGAGCTCTCTAACTAAAACTGTTAAACTCGGTTCGAATAGGTTACAAAATTACAACAAACTACTACTAAAAAATACTAAAACAAAAGTTTTAAATGCGGGAAAATTTTAAAGCAGTAACACAGTTTTTTTACGACTTATGTCTAGGAGCATTTTCGCTAGTTTCTTTAGATTAGTCTAGCTTTTTTAGGTTAAATTTACAGTTTTGCTAGATCCTTCATATGGTTCAAGTACTGTTGAATAGATTTTAGTAAACTTAGTGACAGAATCAGTTTCTAATGGCCTTGAAGTAGTATCACCTAAATTATATTGCTAGTATTTGAGTAATTAACTTAATGCACCAGTAATAAAGTGTTAAGTAATATAGCAATACATTCGCTTATACACGACAAAAATAAATTTTCAAAACATTTTTTTTTTCATAACCGCCATTGTTCTACAATAACGTACATGCGCAACAAAGAAAATCAGTCAAAATTACGACGTGTACTTGTAAGGGTATTCATATTTAAATTTGGTGTTTTAGAAATCTATTATTTTTACACAACTAACGATATTACTAATTATGAAAAATACGTTTGAAAAATGGGATCTTTTGGACAAACTACAAATTCAAGTTATTACAAAATAAATTGTTATAGTTAAGTTTTCATAAGTATGTAGAAATCGTTAAAACATAAAATCATTATTTCAATTTTGGATCTACTACAATAGCCTTGTTTCGTCACGAGGTTCTATGTGTATGATACAACTCACAAAGAAAAGTATTTCAAACGCAACATAACTTATTAACTAAAAAATATTTGTAAGATAAACAATGTTTGGCAGACCCAAAAATATCACGTTACCAAAAAAGAAAAAAATCCAATAATCATTAAATCATAACTATATAAACAATTCTCTGGTCATTAGCTCTTGTAAGAAAATATTTTGAACTTTAGGGATTAGAGAAATTTAATCAATAAGGTTAATTCACCCCAACCTCCCCTGACCTCTACTGCGTTCAACATGTATTGAGTTTTACATAAATATTAGAGCTGAAACATAACACATTCAGATTATTGTGTTATTTGATTCTAACAGTGTCTAGAATTTTTTTTTTAAACAAAATGTCAAAAGTTGCTTTGCTTATCGTTGGCGTCGCTTTTATTTGCAGTGTTACTGGTATTTATGTATTACAATTTTATATCACTTTTTAATATTATAGTTAACTAAGTTAAAACGATTTCTTTACTAATTGTGATATTGTATTTGTTAGGGTCTCGTTAAAAATATTCTCTAAAAATATAAAATAATAGAAGAATAAACTGATGAGATGGTAGTTATGCAAACAGCTTTGTTTATTTTATTTAAAATATGCGACTGTATTCAGTTATACTTTTCGCTTTATACGATAAAGTAAAATTTAATTTTAGGTTAAAATTGACGTATATATTGATGTTTTACAAATAATAATTGCATTTTAACAAAATAGAATAAAGGTCCCTACTTTTCAGAACTGAATTCTTATTTACGTGAACAGCTTATACAGATATTAATCTGAGTTATGGTTTAAATTATTATTTTTACTTTTCAGCACTGCCACCAAACCCGTAAGTACACATACATTACTTACTATTATTTATTTATTTATTTATTTAAAACTTCATGCACCAAATGCACACAGGCGGACTTAATGCCAAAGGCATTCTCTGCCAGTCTACCTTAGGGTGGTGTAGAAATGACTGAAGTAGGTGCATTAAACTAATATAAACTGCAAATAAATTATAAAAAATAAAGGAGTAGGATACGTATATAATTATCATATAAGAAATAAACAAAAAACATAAATATGTTAAATATATCTACAGAAATATAATATACATTATCATACACATACATATGCTTTACATACATACATATACATACATATATATAGTCTATCGATGAGTTGTATCTGCCAGTTTATGGAAGAGAAGAGCTCGAACCTTAGTCTTAAACGACAGGCGACTAGGTGCCATCCTGATTACCTCCGGTAGGGAGTTCCAGAGGAGGACAGACTGAATAACGAAAGAAAAGTTGACACAGGCAGAAGAATGATTTATACATCCGATTTGAGCTCTCCCGAACCCAGGACCCCAGAAGGGGTCACATGGCGCGGCGACCTTCCCGCTTTCCGCGGTGGGCTGTCTCGAAGCTCGACCGGGATCTACTGGAGGAGGCAGCTATCATTTACTCTTGGCTGTCTCCGCAGCCTCCAACCGAGGAGGTAGACATGGGGGCAGGCCGCTTTCGTGATGCAATCACGCAAATCTGCGATGCAGCCATGCCCCGCGTTGCAAGTCGTCGGCCTCCAAGGAAGGAGGTCTACTGGTGGTCCCAGCAGTTGGCGGATCTCCGTGCGGCTTGTATTCGTGCCCGGAGATCCTACACCCGCTGCCGGCGGCGTCGCCGCGAAGAAGGGGAAGAGGAACGGCTTCTAGAGGAGTACCGAGGGGTCCGGAAAACTTTGAAGCTGGCCATTTGCCGCGCCAAAGAGGAGAAAAGAAAGGAGATGCTGGAGGGTCTCAATCGTGACCCCTGGGGTCGCCCTTATCGTGCGGCGCAACAAAAGCTCCGCGCGCTGGGCCCCCCCCTTACGGAGACTCTCCAGCCCAGCTTCCTGCAGGGAGTGGTTGAGGGTCTTTTTCCGCGACGAGTGGAGCACTCACCCCCGTTGATGGCCCCCTTGGCTAGAGACGACGGGGAGTTGGAAGTGGAGGATGTTCCACCCGTCACGGAGGCGGAGATAGGGGCGGCGGTTCTACGGATCCGCTCCAAGAACACCGCCCCTGGGCCAGACGGGATTCCTGCCCGAGTGTTGGCCCTGGCCCTTGACCACATGGCAGACCACCTCAGGGAGGTGTTCGACGCTAGTCTAGTGTCCGGGCGCTTCCCTGATTGCTGGAAAAGCGGGAAGCTGGTGCTTTTAAGGAAGCCGGGACGGCCTGCCGACTCGGTCGCGGCCTACAGACCCATTGTGCTGCTGGACGAGGCGGGTAAACTGTTTGAGAGGGTACTCTCTGCCCGCATCGTCCGGCACCTGAATGAGGTTGGCCCCGATTTGTCGGACGCCCAATTCGGTTTTCGAGCGGGTCGTTCGACGATCGGAGCTGTATTGCGTCTGAGAGCCGTGACCGAAGAGGCGGTGAGCTGTGGCGGCGTACTGTTGGCGGTGTCATTGGACATCGCCAACGCATTCAATAGTCTGCCATTCAGTTGCATAAGGGAAGCGCTCCGCTATCATGGAGTGCCACAGTACCTGATGCGACTAGTGGCAGACTATTTAGAGGAGCGTACCGTCATGTACGAGGACCGAGTACGAAATCTAAGTCGTCGGCCCATGTCGTGCGGTGTTCCGCAGGGTTCTGTCCTTGGACCACTCCTGTGGAACATGGGGTACGACTGGGCCCTTCGAGGTGAGTTCCCCCCTGGGCTGGGCGTAATATGTTACGCCGATGACACTCTGGTCACAGCCCGGGGGGCGAACTTTCAAGAGGCGGCACGCTTGGCCACCAGAGGAGCCTCACTGGTGGTCAGGCGGATCGAGGCGCTAGGCTTGCAGGTGGCCCTGGATAAGACGGAGGCCCTTCTATTCCATGGGCCCCGTCGGGGTCCACCCCCTGGCGCCTCCATATTGGTCAACTCGATCCTCGTACCGGTTCGGGCCCACATACGCTATCTGGGCCTGATCCTGGACGGAAGATGGCGCTTTGACGAGCACTTTCTGCAGCTGGCTCCAAAGTTGGTCGGCGCTGCGTCCGCCCTTGGGCGACTCTTGCCCAACCTGGGTGGGCCCAGCGTCGCCACAAGACGGCTGTACACGGGGGTAGTCAGGTCAATGGCACTATATGGTGCACCGGTGTGGGCGGAGGCTCTGACCGCCCAGAATAAGGCACGCCTCTGGCGCCCTCAGAGGGTAATGGCGGTTAGAGCCATACGTGGTTACCGCACCGTGTCGACTGAGGCGGCGTGTGCGTTGGCCGGAACTCCCCCGTGGGATTTGGAGGCTGAAGTGCTCGCCGAAGTTTATCGGCGGACGACTGATTTCCGGGCGGATAGCGGCGATCGGCCCCCGCCCGAAGAGGTACGCGAGTGGCGTGAGGCCGCTCGCCGAGCCACGATGGCTCATTGGTCGTCCCGGCTGGAGGCTCCACGTGCTGGCTTATCCACCGTGGAGGCGCTCCAGCCGGTCATCGTCGAGTGGGCAGGGCGGCAGCACGGGACCCTTTCTTTCCGACTGACGCAGGTTCTTTCCGGGCACGGCTGCTTCGGAAAGTATCTGCACTCGGTCGCAAGGAGGGAATTGAGTCCCGCCTGCCACCACTGCGACTGCAGTGAGGACTCGGCCCAGCATACGCTCGCGGATTGCCCATCTTGGGCGGCGCAGCGTCGGGCCCTCACTGCAGTAATTGGAGAGGATCTGTCACTACCAGCCGTCATACGCTCCATGGCCGGTAGTGACAGGAATTTTACCGCGGTCGCAAACTTCTGTGAGGAGGTCATCTCGCAGAAGGAGGCGGCGGAACGGGCCCGGGAGGATGACCTCTACTCGGACCCAAGTCGCCGCCGGCGAACCGGGCGGAGGAGGCGCGCCTACCAGCGCCTCATGCCGCCCTGAGTGTGGCCGCGGGTGGTCGGGACGGGTTTTCCCTTCCACTCGCTTTAGTGGCCAGCCGCGAGGGAGTGACGTCCGCGTGTGTCTGGACGCCACCTTTTGATAGGTTTCCAGCAGGTGGTGCCCGCATAGTGCGGGCAGGCGCTAGGAGGGGTCCGGATGTCCTAATAAAGCTGTTCCCGGATTCCTTCTATTTTAAGCGCAGACTGGCACATCGTGTGGTTTTAGTCGGTTCGATTCCGACACACCGTTCCACCGAAAACCCCGGTGGGATGACGGCCCGAGGGGGTTTCCACACGAAAAAAAAAAAAATAAAAAAAAAAAAAAAAAAAAAAAAAAAGGCAGAAGAATGATTTGGGCATAGTAGTAAGAGGTTGTTTGAAGATCGAAGATTTCTGTTGTGGTTAGAACAAAGGACTATTACATATATATATATATATAGTCGTCCCTATATCCTCGGTGGGGTAGGCTGACGTATATTGAACACCCACTTTTCATAACTTCAATTTGGACCCACTGACGTAAAGGGTCAAGCCTAGTGGTCTCAACTCAGCACTCTGGGAATTAAACATAGAAAAAATGTGGGTATATTTGAAAGGTCGGTAATTTCTCTTGATACATATAAATGTAACTCGAACTGACTGCTGATGTGAAGTCCGAACCCTGTAACAAACCTCGCAACTGAAATACATGTGTAAATAATATACTTAATTCAATTATAAGTAACTTATTTTAACTTGTGAATATTATTTCTTTGTTTTTTTATTAAAACTATGTAGTGTACTTTTAATATTTTCTAAATTAAATCAATTCGTCTTGACGGTTATTATGTCTGACACATGAAGTCGTATTTGATACAGTCGTGAATATTATAACAAATAGTTTTATTCTTCATATGTATAACTCTAAATAGTATGCAATAGTTATGAAGATGAAAATATTTAACGTTCAACCTTTATATACTTCTGTTTTTACGAAAACAGTTATGGTCAGGCTGTTAGATCACGTCAGCTGAAATTAGCAACGAGTCTCTATTTATTTAAATATACGGTTTTACTCACATGTGTATTTCGGGAATGCCGGACTAGTTTCGGTCCCGACAGGAGACTTTTTTCAAGGAGTACGTCATCCAGCCGCGACGGTACCGGACACCACACTGATATTGATTATATTTTATTCTAACGAGTCTCAATTGTTATTAAATAGATAGCTTGAGAATTAACACTAAAAAAAATATTGGTGTTATATAATGACTGGCCTTTTAGTTTAGTGGTCAAGTGGACCCTGATTGCTGAGCCTGAGTATTTTGTTAAATTTCAAAGTGGGATTAAAATTTGTGTGATTAACAAATAGTTGTAACGAGCCTGGGTGTGTTAATCTCTAACATGTAGTGTAGTTACTTTTTTGTTGTTGATGTAATGTTTCATTAATTCTGTGTTACAATGAATAGCTTGTCTTCATGCAAATCTAATCAGTACAGCGATGAAGATGTGATTCACTAACAAACGATAATTCTATACAAGATAATTTATCAGTTTTTCTTAAAATTTTCGTTCAACTCAAAAACTTTTACTCTTAACAATTTAAAAAGACCAGCATAAGTGCCTATTTCATTCACTTTAGTATTAAAGGTTGTTGAGGTGAGGTTTGTTTTGAATTCAAAAAGTGATCTAGTACAATGGTGGTTGGTAATATATATTTACAGCAATAAAATACAGGTTTATTTCTGTATATATGTATGTTTAATGATTTTTGACCATCGTCTACTTTGGACCTCGAAGTGGTTGCATTATTTTTCATAAAGGTAGGTAGGGTAAAAAAAACTTAACAAGAAAAATATAAAAACATTTCTTAATATTTCTGGTTATCAGGGTGTGTACTATTATACCGTCTTAGTGTACCCCAATGTTTTTGGTAGTATGTTTTATTCGAAGTAAACTACTCTGAGATATGAACGACTAACTGCAGTTAGGTTTAAAGGTCATAAGATAAAAACTAAAATGTAGAGATCAAAAGAAACTGTAAATACTTATTACCTTTTTTTTTATGTTATATAAAAATTCAATAGTACTTATGAAAGGTTTTTTTTTCTAATTATATGAATAGTGCAGCCGCCGGGAAGGTAAACTGTGTTGTTAAAGATTTGATAGATGTATACTAGAGAAAGTACTTTGGTGATTTATTATTTTTCATTGGCAATAAGAAGCTATTCGTTTCGGCCTTTGTAATATCCATGAGCAATTTGTCAAGAAACAACTATACAGGATTTTCGTTTTTTGATTACCAAGATGTTACAGAAAATCGGTTGTTAAGCAATGCTTGCGTTGTATTTCACATAGTGAGTGAGGTTACCGGAGGCGCAAATAATAAAATTATTTCCCTTAGCTCTCCTCAAAGGAGTCCGTGCACGGTATCTGTTGACAGCTGTAGTCACATACCATCAAAAGACCCGCTTAGCCTCTTATAATATAAAAAAATATAAACATATCCTTTGTTTCAGAGCCAGCGCCTTTGTTACAGGATTTTTATCAAACTTTCCTGTACCGCCAGTTAATGTAAGTTACAAACTATGATACAAATAATATGTGTAACCTAATACATTAGTTCCGCATCTACTAGTAACAACTCGGAAAAGTAATGTTTTAATTATTGTTAAACTTCACAGACTCGTCATATTTTTCAATAAATATACCACTAATTTGAAGTGTAGTGCTATAGTATGAAAGTGATAAAGCATATGGTACTTTTAATAAAACTTACTTCCATTTAATTCCTCTGTTATTCCTGTCTTCCAAAAAAAGTTATTTACATATGCCTCTGTCTTTTGTATATAAATTTTTATTTTATCAACCTAAATAATATGTCAACAATCCAAATATGTAATGTGTTTTTATTTTTTTATATATGTATATATAAGCCTACCATAATGACTCCACTCTGCCTAATGTAGTGAGTGGCGAACACCATCCATCATTGCAAGTGTAGTCAATTCAGCATGGTGACCCACATTATGGCGGCCTGGTGTGATGCTTTTTATATAAAAACAAAAAAAAAACATTTTTACATAAAAACCAACTTCTACGGGTCATGTTTTTTGAGCTTTTCTTGTGATAATTTGAGTTGACAAGTGAACTGTCAAAATCATTCACACGATGTTGGAGTCATTCTCTGAGTCATTTGAGTCATCTTAATAGGGGGAGTGACAAATGGGGGCTGGGGGGAGGGGTGAAATTTGTATGTAACGTGAACCAAAAAAAGTGGAACTTAACAGTGGCGTCGGGTTCTATCTTTTTAGTTTTTACATTTTTGTGTTATGGTTATTTGTACTTTAAATTACCCATAACATGGCAAATATAGATTTACATGTGAGGGATTTAGAAAATTGGTTATTATCATTTTCTGATGTACTTAATACAGTTTTTTATTGTTTTCAGGACCCTGCCTTCAGGAGATCAGGATCAGAAATGGTCATAGCATCTACTTCTTCGGTGAACAATAATGGCGTTGTGAAAAGGACTGGAGAACTGATCACGGTGGACAAAGACGGAAAAGTTCAACATCTACAGTTTAAATAAAAACAAATCGTAATTCACAAAGAAGAAGATGAAGAATAAGAAAGAATATAACAACTACATTAAAAGAATCAATAGGTTTTAAGTTATATAAATTTAGTACACATACAAACCCTTCTTCTAAAATGCTAAGTATAATAATTAAAAGTTGACAAACTATTAAAAAATGACTATATTATTCACTAACTGACCCATTAAATATTCTATCAAAAGCTATTGGACTGTGGTAGTATGAAAATAAGGTTCTTTTTTGCCATTTTCAACGCAAGAAAACAAATTCCGAATTGGACGAGCTAACACATCTAGCCATTATTTTTTGGTTATACTCGTATAGAACATTTAAAATAAGAATCAATACTCTTGGATAAAACTGGAACTTGACATTCAAATTTAGAACCGGTCACATATTTGTTAACTAAAAAAGAAATAAACATTATTTTTGTTATTGTAATCATTAGTAACTGATTGAAATATATTTAAGAATTCAAATAAATGTAATATCCAACAATATAATTTTAAATTTAATTATTTTTTTAGATTTTTTGAGAAGATTCCGAATGCATAACTGCAAAATTTGATCACTAGCACAGATAAAATAAAAGTTACGTCGTTATTTCCTATTACTAGCTTATATCGCACTTGGCTGCAATACCATAAAATCTAGAGTTATATGAATACAGTATTTTGGTACAAAATAGTTAGTGAGGATATCCTTGACTTTCTTGGATTGAACGGCTCGCCAACAGTAGAAAGCTCACCCTCACTTTTTTAATAGATTTAAGTACTAAGCTGTTTCATATCATGGTTCTCCAAGAATGGAAGACAAGCATAACAATAATAAGTACTGACTTATATCGTTATAAAAGGTTTTTTTTTGCTTATAATGAATACTAGCAACGTGGATGACACACTACTAGTTTAGTTAGTCTAATAGTTAGATAGAGTATCGCATAATTGCGTAAATAATCATCTCTTTCATGTTCTATGATTACACATTTCCTCTACAAATGCAGGTGTTTTTTTTAAGTGTGTATAGTCAATATTTTTTAACCTGTTCTATAGTCACGTTTACTAACTCCTCACTCTTAAGAATATTTAGAAAAAAATATTTCAAGATGTGGTCAATATGAGAGACGTAGACAAATACGTCACATGTTTTTTGGAAACCCGATAGTGAAGTGGCATATCGGCATCGACTTCGTTAAAACCCCACCGTGTTTCGTCACAAGTGGGTCTATCGCAAGGGACCTGGGTACTCCCTAGGAACGAAACTTCCAGGGAACATCAGGCGGCTACACGGTCTCAGAATTGATTCTACTAGGGTAACGGGCACCCAACTGTCTTCAACAAAAAAATAGTCAGTTTGCGATGTGTGTACTTCTAAACATCATCATCTATAAAAATATTAATATACTAATAATATAATGTTGGTATCCCCTAAGCGCTAAGCAGATATGTTTTAACACCCACTCTTTGGCAATTAGAATTTCGTCAATCGGGCACTGTATGACTGTGTACATACCGTCTAATAGAAAACTATACTACTATAAATTAAAGTAATTTGTTAGTGGCTATACTAACAGTAAGCCAAGAAAAAAAAATTAAAGTGGGTTGAACCGTTCCCTGTCTCTTAGAAAGTCTCTATTGTGGTAGAGTCATACTTAGGCACGTATGGGCCGACCCGATCGTTGTGATACCAAACCTTACAGGGCCGAGGGTCACAGGGAACCGGTTGTGAAGCAACGCTTGCGGTGCCACCATCCACCGAAATTAGTGAGGTCTCTGGAGACCCGACTCCCCCTCTCCTCTTTTCATTCCCCTCATCCAAATTCTCCTCATTCCCATCACGTCACCCCCATCTCTTCTCTTCTCTCTCTGCATCCCCCTACCCCTCATCACCCTCAAAGGCGGTCAGCGTACTTACAACTCTTGAGTTGCAGTTGCGTGTTGTTTTAATAAAATTTAGTAATGTTGAGAACAAATGTGTTATATATGTACATATACCTATATAAATATATGTATGATAGTCCTAAACAAGAAAAAAATATATATTTGTTAAATGTTACTATTATCAGTTCATTTTATAGTCGAAATTCAAATATCAGGCGATATTCGGATAGGACGGGATGAGGATATCGCACTGCTCTTAAAAGAGTGTATCAACTCAAAATGAATCTTTTTTCAGAAACGATAGAAAACTAATTTAATTTTCTATCGTTTCACACACATACACATAAAAAAAATTAGTAATAATGTTGTTATATGAAATATATAAAATATATATTAATTATATTATAAAATATATATATTTATATAAAATATATACATATTTATAATATAAAAAACTGATTAATAGAAAATTTAATTAGTTTTCTATCGTTTCTGAAAAAAGATTCAATTTGAGCTGATACACTCTTTTAATAGCAGTGCGATATGTGAGTTGGGCATAAAGAAAAGACAGTTCGTTGGGCATCCCGGAAAATCACCAGTTTCGGGGAAATGCAACACAGGCGTTGTTTCACAACCGGTTTTCTATGAGGCCACACCGGTCGAGCCGGCCCATTCGTGCCTAAGCATGGCTCTACTACTGTTATTTTTTTTGTCAATATACCATGCAGATGACTCTTTTTAATAAATGTCAAAACTTTTTTGATGTTTTGAACGTCCAGCAAAATTTTGTATGAAATACCGTGGCATGACCCATTAGCGTTGTCTAATCACTCCTTTCTAATGGTAAACATTAGAAAGGAGTGATGGTTTGATGACTATAAATAAAATAATAGTAACAAGAATAATAAATAATCCTTACTATGCACCCAAAAAATATAATATAATACATTTTTTTAAATAGATAGCAGCCTTCAATGCACCTTCGCACCCTCGGCAATCTTGAAGGTAGGGACCTCTCCATCTTATGGCTACGTGTAGACTGCGACGACCATCCCCGCATCTACCTATGCCTCTACAGGTCCCATAGCGGTGATGCCGAAACGGACCGACTCATCGACCACGTCCAAATGGCTACAGACTCAGTGCTCCAGCAGGTCCCATCCGCAGAGATCGTGATTCTTGGCGACTTTAACGCCCATCACGCCGAATGGCTTGGTTCGCGCAAAACCGATCATGCGGGAAGATCTGTTCACGATTTCGCCTTGGCATATGGCTTGACGCAGCTGGTAGCAACGCCTACGCGAATCCCAGATGCAGAAAGCCACGTGCCTTCACTGTTGGATCTTCTGCTGACCTCACATCCTGACGGCTACAAAGTATCCGTTGAGGCCCCTCCTGGCTCTTCGGACCATTGCCTGATTAGGAGTATAGTGCCACTCGTTCACTCGCTGCGGCCGCGAGTTACAGGCAGTCGCCGCGTATGGCACTATAGGTCAGCAGACTGGGATGGAATGCGAACATTCTTTGCATCCTACCCATGGAGGCAGGTTTGCTTCTCGCCGGATGATCCCAATGTCGTTGCTGACTCTGTCGCGGATGTTGTGCTTCAGGGTATGGAACTTTTCATTCCATTCTCCCTGATTCCCACAGGTGGCAAGTCCCAGCCTTGGTTTGGTCGAACCTGCAAAGCGGCGTCCCGCCGAAAGCAGGAATGTTACCAAGCATGGGCTAATGCAGCGACAGCACGGGATGAAAAGACCAGCACATTAAAGAAGCAATTTAACTTTGCCTCCAGGTCCCTCAAAAGAGTAATTGCTTCGGCGAAGTCGGCTCACATCGGCAGAATTGGCGAGAGACTAGTTAGTCTCCCCTCCGGAACTCGTGCATTCTGGTCTCTTGCCAAAGCTGTCCAGGGGAACTTTTGTAAGCCATCCCTTCCACCTCTGCGCATAGGAGATAATTCGTTGGCCCACGACGCTAAAGAAAAAGCCGATCTTCTGGGCAAACTCTTTGCGTCCAACTCGACCCTGGACGACGGGGGAAACGCACCGCCGACCATACCGCAGTGCGAGACCCGCATGCCGGAAGTCCGGTTTACACAAAGGGCAGTGCGTAAAGCGCTTCTTTCCCTCGACGTTCATAAGTCGAGTGGGCCCGATAGAATCTCTCCTATCGTGCTGAAGACGTGTGCTCCAGAGTTAGCACCGGTTTTAACGCGCCTTTATCGGCTTTCCTACTCTCTTGGCGTAGTCCCGAACTCATGGAAGACAGCTCTAGTGCACCCAATCCCTAAAAAAGGAGATCGCTCGGATCCGTCCAACTACAGACCCATAGCCATCACCTCCTTGTTCTCAAAGATAATGGAATCCATTGTTAACTGCCAGCTCCTCCGGTACTTAGAAGACCACCAGCTCCTCAATGATCGACAATACGGCTTCCGTCAGGGTCGTTCAGCTGGTGATCTTCTCGTATACTTGACTCACCGGTGGGCACAGGCGATCGAGACCAAGGGGGAAGCGTTGGCCGTTAGTTTGGACGTGGCGAAGGCCTTCGATCGGGTCTGGCACAAAGCGCTCCTTGCGAAGCTTCCTTCCTATGGGCTTCCCGAGAAACTGTGCAATTGGCTCACCAGTTTTCTTACAGACAGAAGCATCAAGGTCGTTGTTGACGGTGCATGCTCCGACTCCAAGTCTGTTAATTCTGGTGTCCCACAAGGCTGTGTGCTATCACCCACGCTGTTTCTTCTGCATATCAACGACATGCTGCAGATTAGCAGCATCCATTGCTATGCAGACGATAGCACGAGTGATGCCCTTTAAACCGGCCGCGCTAACATTTCTCGGGTAAACGTCATCGAAAGCCGATCCAAACTTGTGTCTGAAATCGAAACTTCTTTATCAAAAGTTTCAGATTGGGGTCGACTTAACCTAGTCCAATTTAACCCCACGAAGACACAGGTTTGCGCGTTCACCGCTAAAAAGATGCCATTGGTCGTATCACCTCAATTTGAGAGCACTTCCCTAACTGCATCAGCCAGTATCGGAATCCTTGGCGTCGATATATCAAGCGAAGTCCAGTTTCGCGGTCACTTAGAGAGTAAGGCCATATTAGCCTCGAAGAAGCTTGGTGTGCTAAACAGATCGAGACAGTATTTTACTCCGGCCCACCGCCTGCAACTTTATAAGGCGCAGGTTCGGCCGCACATGGAATACTGTTCTCATCTCTATGCAGGTGCACCCCAGTACCAACTTCTGCCTCTTGACCGCATTCAACGGAGAGCGACTCGCATCATCGACTGCCAAGATATTTCTGATCGACTTGACACCTTGGCGTTGCGTAGAGATGTATCTTCACTCTGCATCCTCTATCGCTTGTATCATGGGGAGTGTTCAGAGGAATTGTTCGGACTTATACCGGCTGCTGGTTTCCGCCATCGTCCTACGCGACAAAATATCCATCCCCATCACCTGGACGATTGGCACTCCACCACTGTGCGCTTCTCGAGAAGCTTTTTGCCTCGCACAACCAGCTTATGGAACAAATTGTCGCCTGCCGTATTTCCGAACCGATACGACCTTCAAACCTTCAAGAAGAGAGCGTACCTCTACCTAAAAGGCCGACAACGCACTTGTGACTCTTGAGTTGCGGGTGTCCATGGGCGACGGTAGTCACTTACCATCAGGTGACCCGTCTGCTCGTTTGCCCCCTATCGCATAAAAAAAAAAAAAAAAAAAAAAAACCTTTCCAATGCCTTTGAACAGTGCGTTAAATCATAAAAATTGATCCTTCGTGGATTGGCCCGCCCTTGGGTGGATTGCTAAGAGCGTCAACCAACACCTCCAAAGGCCCACGATCGCCGGCTGGGTTAAGATGCTGGTTCTGATGCAGATATCAGTACTTCTTAATATGGTAAGCAGTTTTCTGTCTGTGGAGCTCCAGGAGAGGCATAACACGCTCACTTATTATAGTTTAGTTGGTGAGCAAGTTGGTGATATAGGCAGATATTGTCGCAGTTGGTTTTTTTTTTTATTATTTTGTTTTAAAGAGAGGCGAATCTTATCCAGAAATTAGTAGTTAGTAGTCTTATGACTACAGAATTTCCGGATAAGGTTTCAGGATAAATCGATATAGTAGCCAATTATAAATAACTATGTATTTATAAACGGCACTTTACCGACTTGTATATTGCAATTCGTATCAATTTATTATTATAGAGACGAGTATTAATATTACTACTTGAATTGGTTAGGTTATTTTTGTTACTCAAAAACTTTAATAAGAAACTTATTTATTACAGGTTAATACCCGAAAATCGTTCAAATATGTAAATAATTTTGTAAACTGTTCATGGTTTTTGTTTGTAACCAGGCCAAGTATACCTAATGTATACCCACGATTTTGTTTTTTCTATTTGGCAGTGGTGTTTTACGATGTAAAACTGCTGACACACTGAACCCAAGGAACCTATAATGAACCCTTCATTGACTGTGATCACTTTTACACAATGTCTTTTAAAAACTAAGAATAACAAGAAAAAATGTTAAAAATATACAACCCAACTGTATTGTTAGCTTTCTCCCTTTTTGATGACGCCATCTCGAAATGCTAAAATGCTAAACGGGAATATTTGGATGCTTTTTGCATCCAAATATTCCCCATATGTTGAAATCAAAGCTGTCTTCGCACTATAGGGCTATAGGGCACTATAACAAAGAAACATCATAAATACATACAAACAAGAGCCTTTTAACGACCTCCTTGAAGGACCCCAAACAAAATGGTCAGTTTTTTTTTTGCTATTTGTTTTAAACATTTGTTATATTTTTTATGATGTAGGCCCATCTGTGCGTCTTTACAGGGTCATCCGATGGTAAGTGACAACTGCTGCCCATTAACATCTACAACTAAATAGTCGTAAGAGAGGAAGGGATCAGTAAGAGATGAAAAGGGATGAGGGAAGGGGAAACTAGGAGAAGGGAAGTTTTGCCTCCGGTACCCTCACTCACTCGGCAATACAAGCATCGTTTGTTTTGTCTTTGTCAATTGTAGATTTAGGTTTGAAATAATTTTAAAACTTACGGATACACACTAAACATACATTTTCACAGTTAGTCCTGGTGAGGTAATGACCCGAGAGGTATTTGAAAAATAAAAAATCTAATATTTCGATATATTTTTACATTATAAATAATTTGTAGGTATTTTGCATTCAGAATTTATTTACTGATCTTTATTGAGCCTTAGAAATATATATTTTTCATAGGTTTTGACATTAATTGATATAGTTAGTATAGTTTTTTGTTTTAGCAGTATGCATAAATATACCTATTCTAATTTTTTTTTTTTTTACATAATAGTGAAACAGTGTGTCTTTTATATACATACTTTAAACTATGTAGTTACTATATGTTATGTAACCACTTTTTATTATTTATTTGTATATTTATTATGCTTCACTCAAAAGGCTACAAATAGGAAGCATTTATTAAAATTACTAGTTTAGGTAGATCCCAGAAATGAATCTACTATATTTTTAAATACATAACAGTAAGCGTTACCGGTGCCTAAAAAAAGTTTTAATGTGATTTGTGCTTTGTAAAACCAGACACTTGCCTCGTCTCGTGTTTAATAAAAAACGGCTTCAAATTATTTTTAGGTGGCTGGCAGGTGGCTTAGCGAATCTGTACCAAAAACAAAGTTAAAACAGTAGGTACTAACACTGCTTTCCAGTGTTTTAATCAAATTTGGAAGAGCATCTGCTACATTATTCCTTTTAAGTATGGCTTTTATATTCGATGTTGGAACTCCCGACAAACAGAAAAATCAACATGCTTTTAGTGCCCGTTTAAATGTTTTTGATTATGTTATTTACTAAACGCCATTAGTCGAAATACCTACAAAAACATGATGACACACGGCACATATGATCACTTATAAAGATATCCATAAAGCTATAAACGCATTGTATGCGGAAAATAGCGTAGGTACAATAAAAGTCTTGATATTTGTTAGACGCCGGCATACATACGCGCCAAGTCACACCGAATACACGCGTTTTTCGAAAATTTTTATTTAACTACGTCAATCTACGTCTATTGTTAATAAGAATGGCAAGATTACCTTTAGCTTTAGTAGTAGTGGTTATAGCAGTCGCCATCCAAGGTAAGCCACTAATTTTTAAATAATAAACTTTTATGACTTCAAATATAAAAAATAAATAAAAAATTACCTCTAAAATCTGTTTATTAAATATGTCTACTAATGATGTTCTTAAAACCTGCTAATGAGTGACGTCATATATTTCGTAAAAAGTTTAAATATTTATAAATGTGAATAACTAGTTTAAAACGCGTATTATTATCAAATTTGATCAATATATTCATATAAATTCATAGCGTAAGAAAACTTGTTATGTTGCATACATCATAAGTTTCCACGATATAATTGGAAGGAAATGAAACAGTGGAGTCAAAAAAAAAAATTGACTTAACCGTGAAAGTTTAAATATTGTAACCTCCAAAAGCTCGTGGTAGCTCTTATGGAGTTGACCTCTTGTATACAAAGACTATGGAGTACAAGCTTTTAAGTATAAATAATTTATATACCAAACACACTTTCAAAATGCATTTTAACTGTCATCATTACAACTCTACATAATTTATAAATTTTGCCAAATAAAACCTCTCCATAAATATGTAGACTAACAAAGTTTTTCTTTTTCATGGCTTATTGTTAGTAGAACCACTAACAATTTTTGAAATCTATGCTTTGCGAAAACCAAATTTTCAAATGGTGAGATAAAAGAAAACGTGTGACTTCATTCAATCTATGCATTAAATCTTATAATAACACAGTATTTGAGGATTAATAGTATTGTGTACTGTTTCATGTTTTATGAATTTACACATCAGATTGCTGAAAACTGATTTGAATATTGCAAGAGCAAGGCAAAAACTTATTGTATTTCAATGATAAAACTGTCTACATTATCGTAACTTTAATTACGGTTCGTATACATTATGTCATATAATTTATAGACTACAGTAATCAGAGAAATTTAGCTAATTTTCTATATTTTATTAGTATCGTGAAGATAGATAGATCATGATACTTTTTAAATAAAATTATAAAAGGATCGAAAAGGATTTTCTCAGTATGATATTTTTTTCTTATTGTTATGTAGACCGACACATTTTAAAAATGTAAATTAAGGTTTGTCCCTTGAATTTCTCCATATAATATTTTCTATTATGTAGATATGACTTTTAGTCTGCGATAAATGATATCGAGTAGGTATGATATCAAATGTTTTTATCACTTTTGTCATCATTATGGTAAATACTAGATTTTAGCACTTAGACTCTAAGATAACATTATAGAGAGTATTGAAATGAAATGAAATACTAAAAATGTATGAAACATTGGAATTTATTTATCATACAAGACAATAATATCTATGTTATATACATATTATTGAGTATATTTTGATAGGTTTGTAGGACATTCCCTTATTATTTTATAAAATGTAATTAATTTAACAGATGTAAAGTACAAACTAAAGACAAGAATCGTTTTAAATCTACCTAACTAAAAATATATTATGTGATTAATTTAACAGATGTGAAGTATAAACTAAATACAAGAATCTTTTTAAATCTACCTTACTAAAAATATACAGTTTATTTATATTAGCATAATGATTATGATTATCGATCCCGTTTGGGAAATCCGAACAATAATGTATGTGGATACATAAAGTAGTACCGATTCTGGATTATATTTGTGTCTGTTGCTTGCATGAATGTAAAGTTCCTCGCTACATAGGAATTTCCTACTCTGGGATTTGAATTATATAATGAAAAAAAAAAAATACTAATATGTTGAATAGTCTGCCAGTCCTTAATACAAACTTTGTTCTGTTCGGAATACGGCCTTCTTTTTTCTTAAACATTCTTATATTATTTCTTTATTTTTCGTTCGTCTATTATTTTACACATTTCATATGACATAATAAATATGTGGTTATAATTTTTATAAATTAAAATATTAGAAATCATATGTAGGTCGCTGTAGCAGCCAATAGAAATGAATCGATCTCGAATTTTCTTTTCCATTTTCATAACTATCGATAAACGTAAATGTGTCACATAATAATTTAAATCTAACTAAAAAATAAAAATTCAATACAGAAAAGTTTACTTTCTGCGCAAAACAAAATCAAATAAATCTCATTCAATCAATGAAATGATAATAGTAACTGGTTTTCAATCACTATTCGTCACGCGTTAAAGATCTTTTGTTTACCAGAATTGGACTTACGCATCTTGTTTTTCTGCCAAACTCAGGATGATTAAAACAAAATATGTTCTTTACTTAAAAAAATATGTACGTATTTATAATTACTCGCCGTGCCTCGAATAGAGAAAGATGCACTAGACTCGCAAATGTAACTAAGAAGAGTGGTTTGGAACTGACTTTTGGATTAGCTACTTATAACTTTTTCTTATTCTGACCACCGGCAGAAGAGCTATAATTATTTTTTTCAATTAGGAGAGGGGGACCCGAAAATGTATTTGATGTTTTTGTTTTGATGAATTGACATCTGACGTATGCTATGTCGTTCGTTCATATCATGAGAGGTTGCCTATGTGCCTGTGATGGTGTGCCTAACAGTAAAAACAATGTCAAAAATTGTGTTAGGGATATCTTGGTAGTTGTAGACGTAGGAGTGTTGTCACTGAAAAGAATCGGAACACACAAACGGTTGTTTGCAAGTCACGCTGCTAGTTTGTTAAAACCGCTTTATACCCATTTTAGAATAAAATATCATTGACAACTGTGCATTCAATTTAATATCAATCTGATCTGACAGCAAATTGGTAACACAATATTATTCTGAAGGATTCGACAGAAATACTTACTGATGTATACATATCTATAGAACATTTATGAAAAAATATAACTCGTAACAGAAGTGGTAGCTGTTTGAATAGAAATATTGAAGTGCTAAACCATACTGTTACTGGGTACATTTTAAGCCTTCGTTTCAGCCTTCTTGATTGAGTAACAAATCCATCCAATCTTTTTCATATGTGAGAAAACAAGTGAAAAATACAATTCCTACTGCTTTAGATCACATTGTTATGAAGGAAGGATAAGATTTTAACCACAACATTTTAAGAGGAAAGAGTAAAAGTAGGTTAAAATAAATATGAAAAAATAATTTAATTATGATTTTTATTTAATT
Organism: Tyria jacobaeae; assembly: GCA_947561695.1. Lineage (NCBI taxonomy): Eukaryota > Metazoa > Arthropoda > Insecta > Lepidoptera > Erebidae > Tyria > Tyria jacobaeae. The sequence goes on from OX387209.1 coordinate 18,115,302, forward strand.
GGTTTATACTTACGTATACAATTGCAAAAATGTTTAATAAATTCAAACACCTTTTGAACAAAATGTGTGAATTATGTACAAGGCTTTTTTTTGAAGGTTTGAAGGAATTCAAACATCTTGATATTAAAATAGAGATGTCAATAGAATATATTTGTGCAAGCTAATCTTATGTCATGGCCCCCAACTGCAGTCGACCTTCTCACTTGGGACTAAAAGATTCTTGAATATTTACCAGTCCACTAATAAATGGGTATTAATATCAAATTAACATAAAGTACGTATGTTACAGTCACAACCGATTGATCGGACAAAAGTACTTTTGACTAGTTGTTTGTTAAAGTACTTTCAAGGATGTCTGATGAAGTGTCTCAACTGATACATTTACAAACTAAACTGTAAATTATTTTCGGAGGCCCAATTCCTACTCTTTAGAATAGAAAAGAATAAAAGAATATTAGCGTAACTAATAGATATGCTTATAATAGAACACGCTATTAATAGCTGTCTCTTGCCCCTTTAGGCATATGGATGGAACATATTCCATAGTCCTAAGATTCCTTAGAAGAGGAATACAAGAATTTCCCCGCTAACGTTTGTTTGTACGGTTGGACAATAGAGGGCATGAATGTCAAACAATTTAACAGTTACAGTTGCAGACCAACAACGTAAAATAATAGACAGGGATCATTCCTGAGGAAGACCATTCGCACTAAGTCGAATGTCACTAAGGATCCTTAGTCACATTCGACTTAGTGCGACTAGCGGTGCCACAGAATACCCAAATTGAACTTTGTTTCAATGCCATTTAACTGACTTTTTATTACTCCTTCACACGTTACAAAAATAATCTAAAATACCGTCAGTATTTAGTGTTTAACATATTTTAAGGATAATGTAAATTTTATCTCTTAAGTAATTTAAACCCAAAATATTATCACTAGACCTGAAAAGTAAAGTAACAACTTTTTTAATAGACTCAATTGCTTTTTACGAAAAAGGTACGAAGTAGAATATTTATACTCCATATATAAGGAATACAATCAAAGCATAGACGCAGTTATTTAGATTTTTCTTTAACAAACACAAAACAAAACTTTATACAAACAAAATACGAAAAGACTTTTTCCCCGACCTATTGCTGTGTTTTGGATACGATCAATACTTTGCAATTTTATATTTTATTTATTTATTATTTTGTATAGTTGGTTTGTGATCTGCAAATTCAAACCATGTTTTGGTCACTAGTTGGTACTGAAATTAATACCTACCCATTGATGCGTGGGTAAATGAATGACAAAGGCCCAAACTCTTCCTTTGAGCTAGCCAGTATCGGGATGTCTTACGAGACTTTATAGGGCATTGGCAGAGGCCAAGTGCTATGGAAAACTCTTAGTTGTTTTACGGATGTTGGGACCATTAATGGCTTATCATCATGTGTGAAAAGAAAATATAAGTAGGTAAGTAATATTAAATTGAATCGTGCTTTCAAAGAGTAATATATTTTTTATGCTTAACAAGTATTTAGCGTGTGGTTTTTCCAAATTACTTCTTGTTGAGCGCATGTTTATCCTTATTTTGATATTATACATTCGAAATACATAGGCTGTTATATAGTTGATCTTTTTGTCGCCGTTGTAAATGTAAAAAGAAACCTCATTGGTTCCAAAACTTCGCTGTTGCCAATAGACAATACAGTCTCTCTTCATCACCACTTTTAAGAACATCAACAACTGTAATTTCTGTAACATTCTATTTTTGTATTACGGAGTGGAAGATTCTCATGGATGTCCTTCGCCCATTGAGGAGGGTCTGTCGGACTCTTACCGACTAAAAACCACCCCGGTGTTCCTCTTCTGGCCAATGATGGAGGGGCGAGAATCACAATTGTATTTTTCCGCCACCTCCAAGGCATTGACCCGTCTCACTCAAGACGGGTTCGTCACCCGGTGCGACCGTCATCCTTCGGTCGCAGTCCTCCAAGAAGCACGCACGGAATACTGCACACTGCCTCTTAGGCCTGTAACTGTTCGGATGACGAATTCCCCAAAATCGTCGCCTGCAGGCTACTTCCTAAGGTGGCCGGAGATCAACGATCAAAGAGTTGTATGTGCCATGCGTTCTCTCTCCCGTTACGCCGCATCCTTTCCGGCGCTCCATGCCCTTTCGCTCCGGACCAAAGTCGGAAGCGAAAGACTACCCGCAGTTGTGCCGAGATAAGATCACGACGCTGGCTGGCCCAAGCTGAACATTCCGCCGGCGTGTGAAGTGCCGTTTCGTCAGGGTAATTATCACAGTGATGGCACCGTGACGTTGGCTCCCGGCCGATCCGACACAGGTATTTGCCGAAGCAACCATGTCCGGAAAGCACCTGAGTAATCCGATAGGTGAGGTCCCCGTGTTTCCTCTCCAGCCACTCTCGTAGGGCCCTCTAACCGACTATAACATAGCTCGAGTTTCTTAAAGGAAACGAATTATAAAAACCTCTTTCAAACACCAGTCCATCTTGTCCAGTTAAGGCTATGTTTACCATTGCAAATTATTTAAAGAAAATGTAAATGTTGTAGAACTCCTCAGACACATTTACTCTCTGCATCCTGATGCCATTGGTCGTATCACCTCAATTTGAGAGCACTTCCGTAACTGCGTCAGCCAGTATCGGAATCCTTGGCGTCGATATATCAAGCGAAGTCCAGTTTCGCGGTCACTTAGAGAGTAAGGCCCTATTAGCCTCGAAAAAGCTTGATGTGCTAAACAGATCGAGACAGTATTTTACTCCGGTCCACCGCCTGCAACTTTATAAGGCTCAGGTTCGGCCGCACATGGAACACTGTTCTCATCTCTATGCAGGTGCACCCCAGTACCAACTTCTCCCTCTTGACCGCATTCAACGGAGAGCGACTCGCATCATCGACTGCCAAGATATTTCTGATCGACTTGACACCTTGGCGTTGCGTAGAGATGTAGCTTCACTCTGCATCCTCTATCGCTTGTATCATGGGGAGTGTTCAGAGGAATTGATCGGACTTATACCGGCTGCTGGTTTCAGCCATCGTCCTACGCGACAAAATATTCATCCCCATCACCTGGACGATTGGCATTCCACCACTGTGCGCTTCTCCAGAAGCTTTTTGCCTTGCACAACCAGCTTATGGAACAAATTGTCGCCTGCCGTATTTCCGAACCGATACGACCTTCAAACCTTCAAGAAAAGAGCGTATTCCTACCTAAAAGGCCGGCAACGCACTTGTGACTCTTGAGTTGCGGGTGTCCATGGGCGGCGGTAGTCATTTCATATCAGGTGACCCGTCTGCTCGTTTGCATAAAGAAAAAAAACAAAAAACGAAGCTGCAATTGTTTCCGTGAGTGATAAAGCTACTTTGTAGATGGAAATGATCGATTTCCAAGAAACATGCGTATCACAGTTTTAAAACACAAACATACGGAAGTTTCTGAAGTAAACATGAAAAGTTCTGGATAAAATTTTTGTGTGTTAATATACATATATACTATAGAAATTAGCTTTGAAACTTCTTACTTTGTTTTGGTCATCATATGTTTCTGAAGCAGAATTTTCGAAAATCAACTTCAACATTCATCTCCACAGAATTAATTTTTAAATTTTAATTAATTTTATATAAAAAAAAACAACGTTTTAAATATATCCAGAATGAAGTATTTTTTTGTCAACTTGTTTAACGTGACATTACCTACATCATTAAGAAGCACAAGGATTATGATATTAGCATAATTGGCCATAACCTTCCTTACAAATAGTAATATCAAATGCAAAAAGTCAGTTTTTATTATATTTAAGTGTTTCTAGTTAGATAGACAACAAGAAGCAAAATTATTTTTATAAACTCATATTGCCCATATAGCATTTAAAATTCAGATTATATCTCACTTAAATTACTAAATTCTTTTGGACAAAACTCACGTTTTTTTTATGGTAGCTTTGGTGGCGCCTCATTCAAACATTAATTTATTAGGGTAATAAAAAAGTGGCGTCTACATTCCTGACTAGAAGTCTGACATCTGCAAAAAACATGTAGGTAATATATATTTTTGCATTACATTATGTATAGGAATTATTATAATGCAGACCGCAAAAGCTACGTCATGTTAGAACTTTTGTGCCGGGCATCCCAATATTTATTATTTATGGTGGTGATTATTATATTAGGTATATTCTACGTACATATATTATATGCTTTCACAAGAAACAGTTTACGAGTCCCATGCCTAACTTTTGCCCATGTTTATTTATTTTATTTTATATATATACTAGTACTGAAAAAACAATATTTACATTATACTCGTATCCTATGTAACGTGGTGGTCTGTGGCCGCCTTGTTACGTTACATGTAAATTGCATGTTGTATGACAATTGCGGTAATATGTTCCAGACCTTAGTGACAAATGACCTAGATAGTAGGTAGTTTCTTGTGTACTGCATCCCTGTATGTGTTTAGTGTTTAATAGAATAATTTAAAAAATTTAAATTTTATGTCAATTACAAGATTCCACCTCTGATCTATCTACAATCTCAAAAATATTCTGTAATGTCAAAAAATGTGTAAATTACGTCAGACACATGGGATACATTAGCAACGAGTCGATAATTGATCTAAGTTATAGATATTTTTATACTTAGAATGTGGTTTATGAACAATGTAAATATGTAGGCTGAAACTTGGACAATAACTAACCATTAATATGCACTAATAGCGGTAGTGATTGTCCGCAATTTTTTATCGGATGAAAAGCGGTGGACGTTATGCCTATAGCTCATTTCATTTACGAACGATTCGACACTTATTTTTTATAGGATATACATATAACAATATTTTTTTTTTTCATCGTGTGGAAACCTCCACAGTTCATCATCTCACTGGAGCTGAAAGTGAAGTGGTTATGTCAGACTCGAACCGACTAAAACCACACGTTGTTCCGTCACGAGTGGGTCTATTGCAGGGGACCCGTTTTTTTTACGTGGGGATATCCTCAGGGATTATCCTCCGCTGAGGTTATCCGAGCGGTGGATGGGAGGAGGACTTGACCGGCTAAAACCGCCAAGGTGTTCCTTTCTCACAACTGCTATCGAGGGCCGCGGGAACACGACATTCTTCTACGACCAGCAGGTGAGCAGCCGCCGGAGCGGACCCCATCTTGATTTGCGACCATGGCGCGCACAAGCGCTGTGAGCGAGAGGTCAGCTCCAATTTCTGTTTGCAAGGCACGGCGCGGCTCTTCCCAAGCAGTACACTCTTGCACTGTATGCCGCACCGTGTCTTCCTCGGAATTAACGCAGTGGTGATACTGGGCGTCTGGCTCCCTGCGGATATCCCGCAGGTACTTCCCAAAACATCCATGACCGGTAAGCAACTGCGTCACCTAATATGACAGCGAGCCGTGCCTCCGCTCGATCCCATCAGTGAATACTGGCCGGATGTACTCGATGGTTTCGATGGTGATGAGGCCATATGACGGGCTGCCACTAGGACCCCTCAGTTCGGACCGTCGCCGCTCGCACTCTCTAGGCGACGGTTGTCCTCACTCTCATTGCATAATATATACCCTAAGAAGGACGTTTCCTAGAACCCCTAATGACCTTGGTCGCTTGTCCATCAGGCAACCACACCTTGTTAAACTTGTTAGCCTAACTAAAGTAAGGTTGTGAAAAAAGTACTTATGTAGAAAAAAAGAAAAAAAAAGGTAGTCGCTTGTTAGCCTAACTAATGCATATACCAAACATGAGTCAGTGCGAGACATACAGGTAAATACACAAATTAAGCAGATAATAACTTAAAAGTGAAATAACGATTAACACGTTTATTTGCTGAAATGGCATCGAAATTCATTTCTTATGTTTATTTTCCCAACAAAATTAATGTCCTACACATGTTTGGCGTCATTATAATGTTTTGGGCAATAGTTTGTATACCTTTCTGACAATTTACTACCTAAGAATACAATATTATATTAAGATATTGATGGCGCGAAGACTCGACGAATTCCAACCATCGGAGCAAGCTGGGTTTCGGAGAGGATACAGCACCATAGACCACACCCACACAGTGCGGCAGATTATACAGAAGAGCGAAGAATATAAACAGCCCCTGTGTCTAGCATTCGTGGAGCACTCTACGAAGCCGCCACTATGTCCGTCCATATACAGAACCAGCAAACAAGGCCTATACCATTGCATCGAGGAGTGAGACAATGGGATGTTATCTCTCCGAAATTGTTCACATGCAGGTTTGGGTAGCGTTTGAAAAGCTACGTCGAATCTTCTCATCATCGATCCCACAGTGCCTCAAGACGAAAGTCTTCAATGAGTGTGTCCTACCCGACATGACATACGGAGCCGAAACGTGGACACTTGGGGTACGGCTGGTCCGAATTCTTGAGACCGCGTCTCGGCAAACGTAGCGTAGGACGCCCAATGGCCAGGTGGAGTGACGATTTGCGCAAAATGGCTGGCAGGAGCTGGATGCGAGAAACCGAAAATATATCGAAATGACGAGAAATGGGAGAGGCCTATGCCCAGCAGTGGACTGCAATAGGCTGTTGATGATGATGATGATGATGATGAAGATATGGATAGCCTTCGCAGACATTTTTGTAGTCACCAAAAAATGCCCCATGAGATGTTTTAATTGATATGGATCTAAGATCCATGCTAAATACGAGTCAATGTACTAACACAATATGCTTAAGACCAAAAACTTCGTTTGTAAACGAAAGAATATATATTTTTTTTATAATAAACGTGGACAGACAACAGATGAACAGGATCACCTGATAGGAAGTAACTACCGCCGTAAGTGCGGTGCCCACCTTTGAGGGTGATGATGGAGGGGGGATGCGGGGAGGAGAAAGAGGAGAGGGGGATGATGGGAGGGGAAAGAGTCGGGCCTCCGGAAATCTCACTAATGTCGGGAAAATGAAACGTAAGCGTTGCTTTACAACCGGTCTACTGTGACAATTTTACACGATAAAATTTATACATAGTTTTTACATTTGAATAATAAAATGAATATTTTAGTCACACACACAACATTTGTTTAAATTTGCTTTTATAATCTATATAATCGGCATTGTTAACAAGAATACTAGTAATTTATAACCCATGTTGCTTCAGAATTCTTTATTAAAAAACTACTGTAAGTTTTTTAGTATAATTAGATGTATGTTGTGTCCTCTACTTGTACCTACCTGGCATGTTATAATAGAAAAATATATATGTAAAATTCCTACACGGAACAAAAATTTGTGTGTAGATCACACAATTTTTTCAACGCTTTAACTCGTTAACTACTAACATAATAGAAACATCTGTGACGTTTTTAGTAATATATAATAATAATGAGTCAGATAACCGTTATGTACTATTTAGCACTACATATGATATCACATGTCAGAGTAGAAAACATATTACGTAATTATCTATACGTTAAAAGGGTCCACCACAATCTAATGGCAAATGGGGAAGTTAAAATTTTAAGCAACACTCGCAAAATTGGAATAATATCTTGCCAATTAATATTTTTATTTTATAATAAATGTAACATTAAATCTGTGGAAAGTGTTTGTTTATTTAAAGATGGAACCATAATAATTTAAAAAGCAAACAAAATTGGGGTAATATAATATAATTATAAAAAATATTCCAAAATTTCCACCTGCATTCGTACTCTTCATTTGATGAACAGGATGATGGAGGCAAAGAAATATTTATAATAAATCACTCCCTCAGCCTCTCAATCAAGACATGTTGCTCAATGAAGTCGTTCTCAAACCTCATTACGTGTTGACAACACATTCGACACCCATTTGCTCGAATTTCTAGGAAAGTTTCTTGTGTTAATGTTTTTATATCATGGATAGGCCTATTAATATTTATAAAGTTTCATATTTTGCTGTTGACTTGTTCTGTTTCACTAGCTCAATGAATTGACATTTGACGAGGGTGGTCAATGTTTTTTTTTTAATAATTATTTATATAGAGCATTTTTTTGATAACATTTACACGATCGGCTTGTGTATGTGGTTTATTCATTTGCACAGAATGATAACATGAATTTTCCATAACAAGCAGAAAAGATTTCTTTAAATTTTAACCAATTATTCTGTGCGCCATTTTGTAAAGTTATCTATATGTATGTCACGATGATAGTCAGCTTAGACATACTTTCAGACCTATACACTAGGCAACAATTTAGTTCAAAGCCATATTCTCAAAAGGCATATATATACATATATAATGATGTATCTCGCTTCTGACGAAATAATTTCAGATGGACTTACAATATCTTTGCTTTGCCTACATTGGTTCACTGAACATGATTCATGAAATCATATCTAGTCTCTTATTTTCTTGACAATTACGGTTACGAACTTAAATCTGCAAAAATTCAAGTACTTTTATGTCATGCAGCTCCATCTAAATAGTTCTTTTTGACTCTTGTACATTAAAATCTAATTTCATTTAGCAGAAGCATATAAAACATATATATGCAGTTCAAGTACAATATATAATATTTTCCTCCATTGAAATTAATATCTTCTCGTATAATATATAATTATTTCATTACAGTTAAAATTACCTTTTGCACGGTGTAAAAATGTTTTACTTTGTTTCTATTCATTTCTAAATCAAAACAGAGAAACATATTTTTTTCTTTCCACATTTTCTCTTATTACGAGGGATAAAATCCAGTTGCGCTTTAATTAGTCAGAAACTGTTTATGATCATAAATAGTCTCATTGTAACCTAAACAAGGTCGCTCCTCAATGATCCTCAAGTCAAGAGTTATTAAGAATGTTTGCTATGACCTCTATTGTAATCAAGGAGTTGCATTTGTAATTGATTATATATTTGTAATCGCCGCTTGTAATCGAGAGTAATCTTAAAATAAGTATTAATATTTTTCAGGGGCTCCAGCTTCATTTGATGATATTGTGGAAGCAGCGAAATCTGGAGACTGGGAAAAGTTTCAGACACTGTAAGAATTTGACTCCTAATTTTAGTATAAATATGAGATTATTTAGAAGCATAACAAATAAACAATCATTTGGTAAATCTATAATTAATAATAACAATTAATATAATTAATTATTGCTGTCTATTGTGCCCTTTTTAGTGGATTATTTTCACTGTAATTGTATATTTTATTGTCTATGATATTAACTCATTTATATTTTTTCCCAGTATAAATGTAAATCTCGCCAACAATCCATCGTGGAAAGTAAGTATTATTCATATATTGAGTCAATTCGAGTCTTAATTCATTAATTTTAATTAATTTATAAACGATTTTATATTTATCCCTAGGGAATAAAAACCTTACTCTTTATCTTCACTGACTTTGCTTGGGTGATGCCTAAATTATCGAGTACTATGTTAAGTGTACTCGTATAATTTACGCAATGGGCGGGTTGTTTCAAGCAGTTGCCAACGTAACATACTTACGTCAAAACTAACGTTCTTTCATAACATAATAAATAGGCTGCCACAGTTATTATGGATGCCTGTAGAAAGAAAAAAAAAATATAATTTCTAATGTACTTTATACAAAAACTTTTAGTTAAACAACTTATAAACATAGTCACATATGTCACTGTATCTATCAATTATAATTTTATCATAAGTTTTGGTGGAAAGTCCAATATCCGATTTATGTATATATCGACGGCTGAGTCGAAGGTAGTTCGGGGTTCGATTCAAACACGGGATGAAAATTTGTGTGATCCACCATTAGTTGTGGGTGTTATTTGTATCAGTTGTATGAATATTTGTAAAGCCCCCCGCGACGCTGGGTTTATCTCTAGTAAGAATCAGGGTTATGTTTTTATAATGTTTGTACATATGTATGTATGATGCTTCGTTGTCACAAGTTCCGATAACCGATTTTGAAATCAGTCAGCTTTTTTTTTAATTTGTTTGTTTATTTTATACCTTAAAACTTAGTTTTAGTTGTACTAAATTGATGTTATCTGACTATTTCAGCCTATCGATTTCCATAGTATCAGAGAACTGACGCCACCTCAAGGCGGACAAGTCTACGGTGAAGCCGAATACACATACCAGTCTTCATCAGACTTTAACGGTCAGAAGACTGAAGAGAGTGGAGGTCATAAAATCATTAACAATAATGGCAAGGTCAAGGAATATGATTTCAAGCCAGCGATCGATTAAGAAATCGGGTAGTTAATTAATTATTTGTCGGCGTGCTATTCCTAAAACAGTAATTTTTATATATAAATCACACATATTTGAAAACAAAATTCTCTTATACAGATTAATAGCACCAATATAAGGAAATACTCTTAAATAAAACTCTTTAAAATACATATACCTATAACATCTAATTAAAATCTTTATTTGGTTTGTTATTACATAAAAACACAAGTATTTTGTAACAAAAAACAAAACAAGGATAATCATAAAAATATGTTATGTCATTATTCATAAAAGTAAAATTACGATCCAAATCATTATGATCATGGACAATGTTTCCCCAAACATATGTGTGGCTTTAAACCACGAAAATAACATTATTTACGGAAATGGCCTTGAACTTATTTCTTTATAGGCTTTGATTTATTGTGATATTGTGTAGGGTCTTTTATTTCGAATTTGCCAAAATAGACGAATTTGCAACTTGTTTCTTGATATTGATTAATAGTTATTTAAATTGAATACTTTGTCTTGTAGAGTTGATATTTGAATTTAGAATATTCTGCATGACTTCTACATTGTATGCAAAATGGATTTCGATTAATTTGTATTTAGAATCTCAATGTCATATTTTATGTGCTATTATTAATATTCAATCTGATCTGCTATTTAATTTATAAAATATATCATATAAGAACAAAAAGTGTGAGTACTATACTTATCGTATCTATCTAAAAGTGATTATTAGTTCCAACGTTTTGTTTTATATGATGATACTCACGCCTATAACCTCAAAGGGGTAGGTAGATGTGGGCGCATAAAAACGTCCATATTTTGCCAACCATAATATAATTTAGTCCTTCCCACGTAATAGGGCGCCAGCCTTCGTTTTAAACTTTTGTTTTGAAATGCTGAGAATAAATAAAGTCGGTGATAGTCTGTGATTGTTATTTTTAATAAATTAAATATTTAATACAATGTTTTATTTCCTTACCGTATTCTACATGTAGTGTAAACACTGCACGAAACAGACAGAAGTGTTGTGATGCTGAGATGACGATAAGTAAGTGTTCATAGTATATTTTATCAATCTAGTTGCTTTCTGGTCGAGTGTCGGAGATAAATATTAAGTCATTAATAGTTTTATTTGGTTATATATATAAATATTGTTATTAGTAGAATGAAATTGTATCAATATCTTCGGGCTCCTGATGTATGTATGATATCATCATGATCATATCAGAAATCTGTGTGTTTTGTTAACAAATGAAAACAAAATACATATATTACCTAATAATATTTTTTTATTCAAATCATCATCGCCAAATTAAGTGATATTCATTAACTAGCCGAATAATAGCTAGTCTAACGATCAATATCTCCCTCGTTTTACTTCGCATTCTACATTCGAACTAAGTTAATTTAATAAAATTAAAATAAAACATTTAAAAGAATAAATGCCTATCAAAATAAGCGTTTATTTTAGTTCATGAATATCATTTTTATAAATTACTAACAGTCAATATGATGAAAGTGAATATAAAATAGCAATAAATAACATACTTATGAAAATCTTTTCAAAAGAGAAGGCACCATATATTGGTTATGTTTATAGCTACTTTGTAAGCTATGCATATATTACAGTATGTAAACTTTGATTTTACTGACCAGTTGTAAATCCTGGACAGAGATTTCGGTGTTCGTCCTCGAATTAGCGAAGAGCAATTCTTCCATTTGCAACATACATTAAATGTAAGTCTGAACTGCTACAGAAGGAGGCCACTGGTTTTAAATAGTTTACAAGCGACCGAGATTTCTGATTCTATAGGAACACACAAATTAACAAAAACAAATAAGGAGTAAATATCGCACAAGCAGAAGTCTCTTCTTTCTTTTGTTCGTAGCTTAGAGGTTCAAACGTTACCTTTTACAAAGATTTTATTTGAAGTAGGCTCTTCATGAAGCATTATTTGTACTGTATTGTATATATATACTCTCTCCAGCTTCAGCAGGAACTAGGATCTCACACCACACACGTAATTGTGTCACACCTTAACTTTGCTTCGTTAAAAACCAGTTTTAAAGATGGTATTATATATAGCCCATTCCTATATACATATGTATATCTAAAATCAAAACAATATGAAAACAAACTAACGTTTCACATAAATAAATAAATAAAACATAAACCAGATTCACATTTATTGTATTTTCAAAGCTTTATTTAAATAAACAGATACGTTTAAAACCAACTTGTTTCAATGGTCCAAAAACATTATCATAATATATTGAGACGGGAAAAACAAGGTGACTTTAAACGGGTACATCCTACATAAGCCAGTCATGATTTCTGCAACAAAAATATTTAATTTAATTATATACCTGGAACCAATAGATACTTATAAAAAGTTACTTATCACAAAACACCAACAAGAACACTAAAAGAAAACTCAGTGACGTATGTAAGTAAAGTAAAGAATAATGTCATAATGCCGTATTTTTGTGATCCCCTATGGATGCGTTACTTCTTGAGATGACCGTACCTATTACTGTAAGTATGTTTTTGAAGCCTACATTTTGTTTGGCATACACTGATTGTGAAGTTCTTCATCTAACCATATTAAAAAAGAAGAAAAGAATATTAGTAGTTTTTAATTCCACTGAAGGTAAAGACTGTGCAGGTTTGATTTAGTTCATATAGTAGCACAACAATAATAACAATAATAACAACTTCATAGATTGTGTTTACTGTTTAGGTTTGGACTGTCACTACTTCGGCAAACTACACTTATGACGTCCGTTGTATGCTTACAGCAGCGTGTACGTATGTACTTGATGTCGATAGTGGCACCCTACTTCACTGTTAACATTTTTTAATTTCAACTGCTTTTTTAAATCATTGTGATCCATTTTACTTAAATCATTGCATATTTAACATGAGCTCACGAGAACCAATGTTTTTAATACGGTTTCATGTTATTGACGACGCGTCAACGATTGCAGTTGCATTCACTGTCCAAAAGATTTCACTAAAAAAACGTTGAAATAAAATATATATTTTATTATATTCTACGTACTACTACTTGTATGAATACTGCGCATTTAATACAACATACTTCAACCTAATATTGCGCATCGGAAAAGAACAGGCGCTTAAGTTTTTTTTATGATGCTGTACGTACTAAGTTGAATCACGGCTAAGCAGGGTAATCAAAGGTCGGAGAATGTTAATATGTATTTTATAATATATTCATTTCGGAACCTAATAATTAGGTATGATTTTCGAAACACAGAAATGTAGAAAATCTGCAATTTATTCGTTTTCTAGACACTCAGCAGTTCAGTCCTCCAAACTCGAGAAAAAATGTTAATATTAAAAAATAATTGAATGTTTTTAAATACAATTATTTTCACATAAAATAATAAGTTTATATATCGAAACGTAAGTAAATATTATAACTGAGGTGTTACAATTAATTATAGATAGATAGATAGATAATTAGCCTTGACACCAATATGATACCGGTTAGAGATCTATTCTTTAAAGTAAAAACCATTCCTGTTGGCATATTTGTTCCAGGGCCTTAAACTACTTAATATTTACTTTAAGGTCACGGAACAAATATGCCCACAGGAATAGTTCAAGAATGAACCTAAAGACATACTCCTAAACCGTATAAAGATACGCAAAAACACGACCAGGTGCGTATTGTTAGACTAAATAGAGTAGTAGTAAATAGCCGATGATCTCAGTTGCTGCCAATTTGACAGGTATGTATTTTTATGTGTTTAAGTATGTTCACACTTACACAATGGACGGAATTTACTGTCAATCTTTACATAATAGTATTTACTTAATGTATGTACGTCACGTTATCAACCTATATCTCACCTATTTGACCTCATCAAAAGATAGAGGCACCTAACCTTCACCTTAGGTCCTTGTATAATGAGTTGTATGATAAATATATTAAATGTTACGTATCGTTAATCAATTCTTAAACCCGATTCGATGAATTGCACATTCAGACTTTCTTCTTGCCTTTCTACAATAGCCTACCAAGCAAAGGTCTAGCTCCGGGTTGTATAAGAATCATTACTGTCAAATCCAATCAGCATCGTCTTTAGTACATTCTTGTAAGAAATACTAAAGCATAATGGTTTTTTTGTTGACGGGTGTATAAGATGCACATGGATGTTCTTCCTCCATGGGGTGGGGGCGAAGGGGTATGTCGGACTCTAACCGTGTTTCTCTTCTTGCTAATGATCGGGGGAGCTAGAATCGCCGTTGCATTCTTCCGCTGATTATGTTACGGCTTAGTATTGTCAAATCATTCAATTTTAACGTTAGTTTAACGACTGCTAAATTATAAAACAGAACAATGATTGTGAGCTATTAAAGTAATCTTATTGCCTGACTTAATGAAGTAATTTCATTTAAGCGAAGTCATCTACCGAATTATTAGATACATTTTGTCATAGTTTTTTTCGATTTGTTACATTTTTATGAATGAATTTAGGAAGGAATTAAACATAACATAATGCTTCAGATCAGATCCGGAACCAGGGTGGGTGGAGCGGTGTCTAGGCACAGACCATGGGGGGGAAAGAGACCCCAGACAAATCACACGATGAAAATAATTCGATTAACCAAGGGACTGCTTATACGAATGTTGTCGTGTACTCGTAAGCAGTCCCTTGGTTAATCGAATTTCGAAATCGCATTTACTAAAAATTGTACAGAGCTTTAGAAATGCTGGTTACGTATTGACCCTAGATTGCTAGATATACAAGCAAAGTTATACAGATATGATCAGTTGTGTATTCATAGCAACAGTAACCTCTTGCCATCACCTGCAGCGCTTCTGTCAGCGACAATAGTTATGTAAAGAAAAAAAGTAATACAGGACATATAAAATAAAAGAAACAACTGACGTATTTATAGACATATACACATATATACAAGAATAATTATATATGTATATAATGGTACACTTATTGTAACCACTTCAAATATATATGCAACCAGTGTTATAATTATGACTATTTTAATTTGGAGGTATAACTCCGTTTCTCTTAAACAGAAGCAGGGGGAATGTGTAAAGTTAAAGAAGAAGTTAAAGATTTGAATGTAACCTTGTTTTTGCTTTGCAATTATTCATTATCTGTTATTGAGAAAATATCTAAAAACGGACTTTGTAAACAACAAACTAAAGTTATGTTATGAATAGCTCAATAGCGGATTGAATAATTTTATTTAATTGACACACATTCATACATATCTCGGGAATTGAACCTTGAAGACTTGACCGTTTTGTTCCGTTTTCGTTTTTAAATGTTAAAAAAAATAGTTCATAACATCGACTTATTAAATAATTTGGTTTATTATTTAAAGCATATCGAAATATGAGTTTTTAACTTCGGGTTATTAATAAGATCTTGGCCGTGGAAGCCATGCTTATTCCTTAGGCAAGTTTGTCAAACATTGCGTGCTTTGTATTTCATCGAGTGAATATGGGAACCGAAAGCCCAAATCAATGAAGGTATCCATGTGCGGTGGTTGTCACTTAGCCTCAGGTGACTCGTCCGCTCATTTGCAGCGTATAACTTAAAAATGACTATCTAGAATGTACCCTAATAAGGAGTAGAAATATTGTAACTTTTATGTATTTGAACTTTACAATTGGAATTGTAATAATATCATCTATAAGTCAACTGTTGTTCATATATGAATATTGTAAACACGAAAATGTTTATGTTTATTTGTTAGACAGAAATTCAAGCTTTAACTACTCAAAAAGTCTTGATGATCTGCAACATGTTACACAATAATATAAAATTGTAGTGTATTTGTATCATCAAACTTACGTATAACTGTTATATATGGCAAAATGAAAATTTCATTTATTATAACTTTTATATATTGAAAAGACTAGACCCGCCTTAGGAATAATTCTTACGTCGCAGGGGCTTGACAAACATACACACAACGGAAGCAAAGAAGACGGGAATTGAGCCTCTGGCTCAGCAGTAAGGGTCATTAAATATTAGGCCAGTATATTTTTATCTGTCAGTCGGTTTATTCTGTCTAATTTTCGGATTTCCTCACTAAAAGATACCTATCCCAATTACAAGTAACTTCTGCAATGTAGGCTTTTTATTTTGGAAAAGAATAAGAATGGATATTTGATTTAACTGTGAAAAACTCATTCATGTGAGCGAAGCCCCCTTTGCTTCGTTCAAGAAAGCTAATTATATATTCATAGATTGTAAATTACTATTCAACAGTAGAAAACTGTTTGAGTAACATCAAATTACGAATACAAATTATTATCTGTATCTGTAAAATAATTGGTCAGGTCGGTGTACGGTTTTATTTCAAATCAATTTATTCACATGAAATACCATAAAATGTTAAATTATTTTAATATATTTTATAGAAATACAGCAAAAAATAAATAAGAGTCTATTGGCAGTCTATCAAGCTACATTTAAAAAAATATAGTGTTGTGCATGGCATAAAAAAAAATATATTATAGTAGAATATAAATAGAAATCACTTTTTTCTTGGCAAATGGTTCCTATGAGTTGTAGGTAAACAAGGTAACTAGGATTTAAGGTTCATGGGACATTGTATATAATATTTATTTATTAATTCATCTACATATTAACATCACAATAAGCAATGCAATCTAAATAAATTATTATAACATTTTTAACTAGACGACGACGAGTTTTGCTGATGGGTACTATAAATCATTTTCTTTAATTGAATACAAGGCATAGAGGAAATGAGCACTCCTGCCTACTTCATAAATACACACACATTTGAGGCCAGTATTTGTAATTAATACTACTTTCTTAAAATAGGTAGGTGTATAATTAATTTATACATTAATTCTGTAGTCTTAAGTGAAGCACTTACAAAACTACATCCACACGTACAGATAATTTAAATTTGAAATTACTACGACAGACATAATACGTAAATGTATATACAATCTTTCACGTCTATATCCTGTATATTAGGGTTGATTAGGTATCCGTTTCTTTTATGAGGAAGATTTGTTGGGCAAATGGGCAAACAGGCCACCTGATGGTAAGCGTGGACAACTGTCATTCAAGAGTCACAAGTGCATTACCAGCCTTTGAGGTAGAAGTACGTTCTTTTCTAAGTTATAGTTATAAAATGACTGCACGGATGCCGTAGCGGTTTATGTGGTCACCTCGTCACTACACTGCCGCGCCGAGTGTTGTGGGTTCGATGTCCGCAAGGGACAAGACTTTGTGTAATCCTCAAAATTGCTGTTCTGAGTCTGGGTGTTCTTTGTGTCCGTTGTTTGAACGTTTGGAAAGTCCCCTGCGACACAGGAATTAATCCTAGTGCGGGAGTTGTTTAATAAAAATGATCAAAAGCAATATAATAAAAAACTGTAAATAATTCACTCTTTGAAATATGTGTACTTTTTTATTTTCGTTGATAGTATTGCTAAAGTTTTGAAACACTAATTCCACCCCCTGTTTTGACTGATACCTGGACCAAACATGACTCCACGCGCCTAAGGGAAAGTAGTTAAAATGGCTAGTAACTCGTAACGAATATACTAAAAAGTATGTAGCTACATTGAAAGGGTCAAAAGTATTTAAAGTACACTCCTCTTCTTAAAAAAAAGCGAGCTTGAGACAGTATGAAGAAAAAATTCAAACATTAGGAGAAACTGGGTTCAGTCACGCGAAATTGCCCAATTTGACCACAAGGTCCTTACTCGTAATATATGTACCTACCCATTTATTGCTCATATGGCTACGAAATAATAATTGAAGAAGTTCAATAAATGCCATTATTAATTTAGATCTCAAACATAAAACATATTTCTAAGGTAAGTTTAATATTTATTGTTTACATTTATAAAGCTCTGTATTTTTTTTAGAAAACGTAAAATGAAGATACCTAGTGATGAGTCATGCTGTGGCAACTAATAACGTAAGAAAATTATTTTTTTATTGAGTATAGCGCCATCGCAAGAAGAGATAAACGAACTAAATCTCTGTATTATTAATGAAGGGAAACGATTTATTATTTGGATATGTAAATAAAGGACCTGTAACAAAAATTTCAATATTAAATATCAGAAACCATTTAAAATTCACTATGAAATAAAATGTTCCCGAAAATATTTTTTTAGCAACCCCCACGGGTCATCACCACACCGGAACTGACGGTGGAGTGGTATATAGGACTCGAACTGACTAAAACCACACTGTGTTCCGTTACAAGTGGGTCCAATGCAGGGATCCCTAGGAGGGATGCTTCCATGAAACCCTGTTGACCTTGGCCGCCTAACCAAAAAATCTATTCAAAATAATAAAGTTCCCTTATCCATGGTACAACTTTTTGCAAGTAACATTTTCCTTAATTTATACTTCTGTATAAGTTAAGGAAAACATTAAACACAACAGAGATCAATCACAAACAAATAATTTTTAGGGAAGTATAAAATTCTTAAGTGAGAACCACTAAAACAACAAACCAAAAATTAAATTTATTAGGTAGCTGCTAACAGATACATATTGTACTATAGTGTATACATATATGTATTTGTAGCTAATTATATTATGTTTGTTTTGCATGTCTGGCCACTAGGTGGAGTTTTGAGTAGTCAATAAAAAATGTTGTCTGCCTATTGTTGTCTTTGTGATTATTTTCTCATAGCAAGATACAGTTTCAACTCAAAGTTTGGAGAAGAGATTATGCTCTAAGATAAATCTGTGACACGTTTTATTATTGCCTTTAACATATCTGAATATCACGAAAAAGTTTTCTCTCTTAAGAGAATAAAGATCTCTTTACATAAAATCTGTACGTGACATTACTTCTTTGTAAATTTGTTTAAAACCAACTTTTATGTACGATATATAGACGAACTGAGAGATTAACGTGACAAAATTATATGGATTTCTGATTAGACACTTGGAACCCTAAAACATACTATTAAATAGTAAATCATTGTTCTTGTTAGACATAAGTAAACTAAAATTTAAATAGAATGTCCATTCAAATTCAAATATAGGGACCATCTTTGTAATGGAGTTACATGTACAGTTGGAAGCTAGTCTTCATAAGGTATGGCATTTGCAACGGTAATGATAGACATACTACTACATACCACAATACACACGAGCAACGGGTGTGATTAAACAAATTAACTGCGCTATAAAATAATGAAAAATAAAAATCACCCGCACCCGGTACCCTACATATTTTTTTGTAATATCGTGACTTGGAGAAGAGTCTAAAATATTTTTCTTTATTATTATTTTCGGGGGACAGGCGAACCGCTATTATACTAAACCCGTCTGTTTACCTGATTATAAGTGATAACGTGTTTGATCTGAATAATCCTATTATAAGGAATACGAACCCGAGTTAGTGTACGAAAGATCGAATGAAGTGCACGTCTTGAACGAGTGTCAAAGTTTGTATATTTCGGTAGTCTGTTGTCGAGGGATGGTAGATGCAAATGGGATTGAAAAGGGTATGCTGAGGTAGTTTGGGTACTTGGTAAGAATTTGTAAGAAAAGAATGTCAAAACAAATATATATTTATATATAGTAAAGTATATAAATATAGTCAGTGAGATGTCCGCTAGGGGTCGACCTCGAAGAACACTCTCTGATCAAATTGTTGGACTGTTCTGAAAGCTGTTATGATAGCTCAAGCAAGCTCGTCAGGACGGAAACAAGCTACTAGATGGCTGGCTGTTGTACCTTTTAAAACATTTTATGGATATAATGGGTCATCTGAACCTTAGAGAGAGCCTTCCTAGAGCGGATGCATCACAAGGCTTCCAGACGAGCAATTTTGAAACCAAAACGATGTATGTATATTATAAGGTGCGCAAGCCTCGATCATGTCGCGATGATGGGTGAACTGACACTGAGGAACACCGCACAATATTTGTCACCGAAATGCCAAGAATTTGCAGCACTTGCCTAAACAATATAAGGCATATTATGTTGCGTCAAAAGAATTTTAGACTTTAAAAAGGCGCACTTTAATATCGTTATATTTTAATAAACGTGTGTTAGGCTATTTAACTAACACTTTATTATAATACGATATTTTAATTAAGATTATAATCAGAAAGTCGATGGTTTTTAATGTAGTTTTGCGATAAAATAAAAGGTCTTGTTTCCATGTGTTTGAAATACTAATAGTGATTACTTAGTTTTAATCGTACCTATAGTTGTATCAGTTATTTTTATAAGTTACGGAACAAGTTGATGACTCACTGACGCCATACAACTTGAAGATAATGTTTACGCATCGAACATTGTTTAACCTTTATTAAAATACTTACGAGTATAATTAAAGCGTTAGGCTTGGCTCAAACTACGTCATCATATTATCCTGTTGGTCTCTTTAAAGAGCTAAGTATTATAATGTGCAGATGTGTTAGTTTTCACACCACCACCATAATTAAAACCTGATCAAATTTATATATAGATTTACTAATCGTCTTTCGTTGTGTAACAGAAACGTTTCAATCTAATAACGCCTACATAAATAACAATACATATGTTTCTAAATTATACAAGCATGGGCATATATTTTAAATGCCAATTTATTATATCAAGACTTACGGCGCCATCACTTAAGTGGTAACTATTTAGGAATCTGTGCTTTGGGTTTAATGGGTAAAGTATAAAAAAGAATTGAGATTTAGTCATCATATATATTTTATCTAAGTTCCTTTATTTAAAATATCCATAATGGGAAAAGAAAAGAAAGTGTGCGCAATTTATTCAATTAGTGCAGTTAACATAAGATGGTTATTTCGTAATGTAAGCGCACTTCGACTGCCAAAACGATATAGCTGGGACATTGATAATGAACTTATGATTAAATGTCATATTAGATTTGATAGTTGCATTTTTTTAAGATATTAATATGAACACATAGAATACATTCTTTCTAAACTAAACATTCAACAACCTCGTCAGAACAAATCTTACTAATTGTTCTAAGTAATTAATTCTTAAATTTTTATAACGATTAGTTGACATGAAAGTAACTATCTAAACGAAAAATTGTCATTATTGATCCGCTGTGTGGGTGTGAGTTGATCGATTTTTCCGCTACAAAATTAATATTCGAACACAACGCTTGACTTCTCTAAGTGATAAGCAGTGAATGTTGGTAATACGTATATTTATTAATGCGCGGTGGGCCGACCATACCATCACAACACACTGGACTCTCGTCCGACATACTCGTACTAGTATCGATACGCTAATTGTACTTATTATTGGTACCTATTACGGAACGAGTTCTGCATTCAAAATTGGCATCATCAGTGAACGTGTTTAATTAATATGGCGGGTTTATTGTTCATTGTGTTGATGCACTTTATTTGGAGTTTTGGTAAGTATCCTTCTTTTTATTGAAGTATATTTCTATGAATCGATCCTGCGTATATAACATAAGTTGCTAACCTTAGATACTGATAATTAGTTTTAGTTGTGAGTTTACATAAAAATTATAGATGATTCAAAATTATACATTAAGTTTAATTCAATTGACTTCACTTTAATTATGCATTTAGGAATTTTATAAAAAGGTCCAAAAACAAAAAAGCCTGACGAACCCTAACGGGCACAGCATAAAGTTAAAGTTATACATCTATTTAATACCTATATTGTAAACAATATTAATATTGTAGACATACCGAGATCAAGAACACATGATTAGTTCTATTTGCGCATAATCAAATGATTTATTGCATGTGCTAGCATAATGTTGTCTGCAAAACATTACGCACTAAATGATTCTGGGTGTAAGGGAGAGTTATTTTGACAACAATATATCCAATGACTACTAACGTTTGCTTTTTATGGTACGCTAATATTTTATTAAATATATTTTTTTAATTTTGATTTGTCATTTTAAAATATAATGCACGTAATTTACTACAAACAGTTTTATTTCTTTGTTTATTATTTAAAATCACTACACTTCCAGTTGTGCGAATCTAATTGATTTTTTTAAGAAATTTTCTACCTAAAAACGCTGCAAATGAAGGGCTACTATAGATATAATAATATTAATAATAACATTGTTTATTTCTCAACAAAACTGAAATACAATACAATTAAAGTTAAACTACATCAACATTAGACAAATTTCGGTTGTGGATCGCTGGTGCCTGAAGTAGGTATAAAAACATGTGTTACAGTCAGGTCCCCACTCGGATCACGATTAGACTTTTCAAAATACCTTATGTAAGATGGAATGAATAGCTAATTAATGAAAAACGCAACGTAAGTCGGAGTTAGAGAAAACTAAGAGATAAAGTAGAAGATACTTAGGAATATAAATTTATTTTTGATTTCTTTATAAATTTTTTAATTTAAGTCCCAAAATTAAAACGTTTTTCCAAATAACATAAATCATGTGAAACGTCTTACAAAGAGATCCTAAATGGGAATTTCACTAACCAAAGCTTAATGTATTGTGGCATCACCATTAAGCCAAATTCTAATAGGATTTTACAAGGATTGAGATTTCTCATTCCAACATCGCGAAATTTTGCTAGTCTTAATAACACCACTATATATTCCTTCTTGTCATATATTTATGACATGTGGCATATATTATGTGGTTCTCGGCGGAGTAGAATATGGCCATTCTATATCTTACTACTTGTTAAAACTAGATAAAACAAACTTTATTTCTTTACACGGAACGTAACATACAATACATACCTACGACCTTCAAAACTTCAAGAAAATAGCGTACTTCTACCCAAAAGGATAGCAATGCACTTATGTCTCTTGACTTACGGGTGTCCAGGGGCGGCGGTAGTCGCTTACCAACAGGTGACAAGTCTCCTCGTTTGCCCCCTTTCCAAAAAAAAAAAAAATCAATCTGTAGGATCGGTAGGATAGGTAGTCTTATCGCATTTAATTAAATAAACGGGTTTACTCACGTGTGTATTTCGGGGATGACCGACTAGTTTCGGTCCCGACGGGGGACCTTGCTCAAGGAGTACGTCGTCCAGCCGCGATGGTACCGGACGTCACGCTGAGTAGGCGATGTTGGCATCTATCTTTATGTATTTCGGACGTAGCGAACGTGTTATCGCAATCTGTGATTTCCCACAGACAACCTTTTGATTGACTATCAAATTGTGATCCAAAACTACTTATTAAAATTATTTTATTGCTAGACAATAAGGTTATAAATACCTTAACAATGACATAAAATAAAACCTTTGGTAACTTAAAGTACCTAGTTACTCAAGTAAGTACACGCAAGAGCAATGAATCCGGGTCCCATAAATCCTGAAAATGAAAATACCTGAAAATCTCGAGAAATAGTAAAACTATCATAGTGAAAATAATGGTGTTTAATAGTTAACTAAAAAATCCTTACATAGAAGAAGACCAGTGGAACGATTTAATCGGTATAAGATACTTTCATTACGGTGGATGCGGTGGTGCATCCACCGTAATGAAAGTATCTTATATGTTGGTGGATCCGTCCTTGTGTAGGCCCGGAATTTCTGTTGAGATTCGCACAGAAATCCCAAACAAATACCTTGGTCAATTTATTGGTAATTCGGGTGAGCGTGCTGTCTTTATGCACTTCAATGCACGGTCGGATCGTGAATACCATTCAAGATTTAAACATTAACTGCATGCTTTTCACCAGCACGCAACACGGCTCTAAACCAGATCAAGCTTGCTTGGGATGAGGTCGTCCTTTTTATGATACCCTGATTCATTGCACTCGAGTGTATATTAAATAAAAACCTACATGTGTTGAGCATAAAATATAATTAAAAAAAAAAAAATACACCATTGATTTACTATTATGTTAGTTCAAAGGCCAAGTAGATAGACCACCGTCCAATAAATTCTAACACATACATATGTATGTTATAAAGTACTAATAGAATTGATAAAGAAAAATAATGTTTGAATTATTCAATATTATTTGAGAACAAATATACGGGTATCTTTTTATATTTATTTATTTTGAATCCGCGTCAACACGAAATTCAGCTGACCTATGATCATTGTGTGAAGTCGATCAAAACATCAGGAAATTAAAAGTTATTCTTGCTTTTTCTCGAATAGTCGCAAATGAGCTTTATATTGTTAACCAACCATATGTCAATCATCACAAAGTCATTAAAACGTAAACATAGAAGAAAACTTTCGGATTTTACTATAACGCAGGTTATATTTTTATTTTATATACTATTTTAGTGATAATTGGTTTTTAGAAGAATATAAAAAAGCCTACAGTTTATAAAACTATAATAATAAATGAACACAGTTTGATTTAATTACGTCACTAATAGTAATTAGGTCTGTTGTGAACCTAGCTCTTCAACCTATAAAGGCTTTTTTTTTGTCGTGTGGAAACCCCCACGGGTCATCACCTCACCGACTCGACTCGAACTGACTAAAACCACACGGTGTTCCGCCCAACTGGGTCTATTGCAGGGAATCCGGGATACCCTGCGAAGGAAGCCTTTGTGGGACCCCTGCAGACCTTAGCAGGACCTTGACCTGATTGGTAGGTGACCACGCCATGGACTTTGAGGGCCATACCCTCCTTTCACATTCTCTCGTCTCGGGCCTGCTTCTGCTAGGGTAGCGATCAGCCCGATTCGCTACCCTCAGGCCAGCGCTCATGGAGGCCGGAGATCAGTCAGCTCTCTCCGACGCCTGGTGCGTCTTCTGCGGGTCGGGACAGAACTTGTCCTCTCCCGTTACCGTTCCGCTGCTTCTTTAGCGTACATCACTAACACGCAGTACGAGGCGGCGGAAACCCAAGCACTCTCGCTTTGTACCATGGCCTTGACCATGATCTCCAGCGAGGGGCTACCCACACCGATAGCTCCCACGAGATCGGCACGTTGCTGCACCCACGCAGAGCACTCCACCAAAGTGTGGAGTGCAGTGTCCTCGCGGCAGCTCCCGCAGTGATGGCAGTCAGACGTTGGCTCCCGGCCTATACGACACAGGTACTTTCCGAAACATCCGTGTCCGGTGAGTCACCCGGTAGGAGAGGGACCATGTCTCCTCTCCAGCCAATACTCCATGACTGGCCTTACCGCCCCGACCGTAGCGTGGCGAGCCATGAGTACCTGGCGGAGCTGGGAACGTTGCGCCTCGATTTCACGAGGGGCAGGTCTCAGATCCCACTCCTGCGCATCCCTGCGCTTCTGGTACAGGGTTGGAAGGGATTTCGCCTCCAGGTCCCATGGCGGAGTACCGGCTAGGCTCGCCGCTTCAAGAACTAAGCAGATCAATTTGTTTTTCGAACTTATTATAAAGTCTATTTAGTTTTGGTATTGGAGAGTTCAAAGAAATAAGCAAGTAAGTTTCATGAATACAAATGCAAGATTATGAACCTGGCATTAAGAATGTAAACCACATTTTTGAGAAAATTAAAAAAATCTTGGAGGTCTGCGGGATACAGAAGCTTTGATAAATATCAATAGAAGATAAGAGTATTTACCTACTCTAGTACGACACTTCTACTAAATGACACTCATTTATTAGTCGTTATAATTTCATCTACTTTATAAAGAACCGTAAAGTTTGGATCAGCGATGTAATAAAAACATAGTTTTTTCAAATATCACAATTACAGACGTATTCGTATTTAGCTACATGCATGAAACTATTTTTATGAGACTAATCAGAAGCCTATATATATATAAGCCTAACAAAGACTCTTTAACAGTTAATTTTATTCTTGAATTTAAAAATATAACTTACATTAAAATATTAAGTAGAATAGAGCCACGCCATCTCTTACCGTGTGTAAACAACTAAGGTATCGGACTGTTCTGATCGGAGTGACTATTAGACAGTATATGTACAGTCATACAGTGGGCGTTTGAGACATCGGGGGTCTAGGCGCAAGTGAATGTATGTATGTATTTACTTCTCCTCCTCTCCCTCCCTCCTCCTCCTCCCTCTTTGTTTTACAACTACAATAACTCCTTTTGCAACTATAACAACAGCTCAATAGTTAATAATGCATTTATATTGATATAAATGCTTTGCTGATAGGATAGACACGTGGCCTTCTCGTGGCGATTCGCCGAGGGAGTAATAAAATACTGGTCCACTCAGCTGGCTTCAATATGAGCAACACTTTTGCGCCCTACCTTAATTCCAACTTGTGGTCGTCAAAATATCATCAATAACTGATACTAGGCACGAAGCTCATAAAGTTGACAAGACATGCTAGTTTATTTTTATGTCAAAACCTATAACTACAACTCTGACAAACCATAAAATCTTTATAGTTATATTGTCATTTGACACCGAAAGAAAATCTTGTACTAATCTAATATGAATATTAAAAAAGAGACATTTAGAGATAGTGAATTGATTAATTTAAATAAAATCCTAGTTGGTTAATATTTTTAGACACGGATTGTTTTTTATTAAAGATACAACACGCGTCTAGAACAAAGAGTACAGTTAATTTCTATTTATATGCTACTAACAGCATTTAGTTTAGGTCAAAATATAGAAGATAAGTCAAGATACGGTGATGATGAGATGATATGATTTAATTCTGACGTTTGACATCTATTGCTCCTTACTACTAATTATTATTTAAAAAGTAATAGATAAAGATGCCTCCATCCAATTATATAATGTATAACGACATCTAAATAGACTTATAATAAAAAAAGAACCTAAATATTTTATGTATGCAGTCAAGATTTTCATCAAATATATTCACGCCCCTTTCGTGAATATTAATTATTAAAATTACAGTATATTATAAATGTAATTCAGCACTCTTCGATGTACCTACTTATATCAGTCTATATAGACACACATACGCATTCATCGTTTAATTAACAATGCAATCACAATCTCCAATGAAATGTGATGATAAATATTATTGATTTATAATAAAAGGTAAAATATTAAAATGTTTCTTTAAAGTGCGTGTCCGATGAAATTGTTTTATTTTTTATTCGTTACAGTGCATGACTAATATAACAGTCGTAGGCAGCGTATTTCGTTTTTAAAAGTGCACTACGTTTTATTTAAACTTAAGACTCGTTGGGGAAAAGTCACATGAGGTGATTTATATGCAGTGACTGATTAAGTATCGAGTATCACATTTTTGTAAAAGTAAAATAGACACTAATTATAAAGAAATGTAATACGTAAATCATGTAATAAATTTTGACACGAAAACACGTGATTGTATTATATATTAACAAATAACAAATCTGTGTAATTAGACATGTAGACAGTTCTCGGTTGAGTAAAATAGAGCAAGCCAATTTTTTTTTTATATATATAATATTATAGGGGGGCAGACGAACAGACGGGTCACCTGATGGTAAGTGACAACCGTCCATGGACACCTGCAACTGGAGAGTCGTAGGTGCTCTGCCCGCCTTTGAGGGTGAAGAGGGATAAAAAAAAAGACGGGGATCAGGAGATGTAAAAAGCGGCGGGAGATCAGGGAAGAGGAATAAGGAGAGAGAAGTTGGGCCTCTGGAAACCTCTAATTTCGGGGAAATGCAACGCAAGTGTTGCTTCACTACCGGTTATCTGTCAGGCCGTGGTATCGCACTGGTCGAGCCGGCCCATTCGTGCCTAAGCATGGCTCTACCACGTAATTCTTCCCGTGGGTGTCTTTAAAGGCAACCGTTATCTGTCAGACAGCATGTAAACAGGCTTGCCCCCTATTACCTTATTAGGACCAAATTCGTATTGGGAAACTGTAGGTGTTTTATACAGCTCTGCCTACCCTTTAGAGGATACAGGGGTATGTATGTATGTCAATTTGACTTTAAAAAATATAACCGGCTTTACCGTACTTATCATGATGAATTGTTATTAACTATAAATTTGACACTTTAAATGTTTAATGTTTTCTTCTAATTTAATATTTTTAATCTTTAGTTTGTACAACCATTTTAATTTAATAATTGGACTTTAAAAAAGTAGACAACCGACTTCAATGCGTCTTTCATAAAATTTAAGACTCATATGGTTTTCTCATGCAATTTGTATAGGTTTTAATTTACCCTCGAAGTGTTCAAATGTATTGAAGCTTTAATGTCCGTATCGTTTGATTTTCTGGCTTAGAAGCTAGATTTTTTTTAAAGCGTCAAGGGACAGTAGATATACTTATATGATGTTCATTTTAACATGATACCTCCACGCGTTCGGGGTTCGGTTCGTTCGTTTTACAGACAGACGGACGGACACTACTAATAACAGTACCGACACTACTATATTTACCCACTTGTTTTACCATTAGTAACATAAAAAGTGTGCATCACCTTAAAGGTGGACTGGTTGAGATTACCTTTGTCAATATGGCGGCCTGTCAAGCTAATTGTGAATAAATAGTTACAAAAAAAAAATCAACATTCCGAGACGGTAATAACTAATGTTTCAGATTAAAAATTACAAACAATTTATGATTAGACGCTTAAAAGTTATTCGCCAAATAAAAGTGATTAAAAATGTGTTTGAACTAGAATTGATATTTTTTTCTATTGACATGATATAAATTAAAAGCAGACTAATAAATTAGTATTATTGTACAAGCCGTTTATATAAATTTTAAAATAAAATATAAAACTGATAGATACATCAAAATTTATTACCTATATTTGTTTGAATAAAGTTTACAGGCATTTGAAAAGACAAACTACATATTTGACTGTACGGATAGCGCAATGGTTTAAGTGGTCACGCCACTACGCTGCCGCTCTGATTGATGTGGGTTCGATCACAAAATGGGACAAAACTTTGTGTAATCCTCAAATTTTTGTTAGGAGTCTGGTTATTGTTTGCGCTCGTTATTTCAAATTTTGCATCCAACGCGATACAAGAATTAATCCTAGTATTCCCAAAGCAAATAAACCTGCTTAAAAATAGATAAACGGTCACACATCTTCTATTCTTTAATTGACAACAATCGTCTACAATTTAACGATTAAATCGTACCAGTACTCAAACTCACGCAATATGTAAGAACAAAAAATATCAAAACACGCACGATACTAATAATATTTTGAATACTTTGTGTTAAAATTTTATTAACAAAAAGGTTTGTAAGGATGATGGATACTTTTAAAGATGAAAATATATTGGTGTGCATTAGTTCCTTTTTTAAATACAACTGAATCATACCATATCATTAAAAAGGTAGTTACTTAAAGCCACTACCATCATCAGGTATTTTTTTTACTTCGTGTACAAAACATATAGGTTCGTATGCATTTATGTTTATAGCCTACAATAGGTTGTTATTGATAAAAAGTGCTATTTTATTATGTACGTTATTAGACTTTCGCTGTAACGTCGCGTCGCTCGATTAGGAAGCCAATTCATCATTCATCATTGGTCGTTCTAGTCTTTTTATTGGCAATAATTTAGCTTAACCAATTTCAAAGCACTGATCAAAATGCCCGAGGCAAAGACTTTTTAAGTCGATTTTGGTTTATGTCCTTAACAGTTTTATGTTATTTATTGATATTGTTATGGCTTTTGTAGCGATTCGTGATGAAAAATAAATTTTTATTTTATTTTATTTTACTTTACATCTTTCTAAGTATTGTTTTTGTATAATATAATGGTATATAATAAAATGATGCTTAATGGTTGCCCGATTTTAAGAAGTGAGGAATAAAATAAAATAAAAATGATCAGTTTTTTAATTTTGAAGTACATGACTTATTATTATTTAAGAACAAATAACAGAACTATACGATGAAAACTTTATAATAAAATATTTTCAAAACAAATAAATTAGATTTTAATCTCTAAAATAATCGGAAGCTATGTTGTAAGCTATTAATTCAAACATTTTCATTTCAATATTTTGCATAATCTATAACGCAAAAATTACTTCATTGCTTCAAAATTATTGTAGCACACACACAACAATAAATTTCCTAAAAAAGGGACGGTATCCAAATTCAATAAATCATATTTACATACATACATACATACGCTTACGCTTGTATCCCCTAAGGGGTAGGCAAAGGTATAATTAACAACCACCCAACATTTTGCCCATTAGAATTTGGTCCCACTAACGTAATATAGCCTCGACTATATGACTGTATACATACTGTCTGATAGATAACAGTCCGATCCGTTAGTCGCCTTTTACGACACCCACGGGAAGAAATAGGGTGGCCCTATTCTTCTATACCGAGAACCATGTGGCAAAATCGTGTTTAAGCAATCATATTTAATAACAGTTAAATTTTTTAGATTTTTTATTTAGGCATGTCTATTCTTTATCCAATAGCACTTATTCAGCTAGTAATATAATACATAATAAACATCTCGTATAAAATATTGCCGTTCGTCTATAATGTGACGTATAGTTTTTTTGTAATAAATATTGAAAATCAAGATAAAAAATCAATCATATTAATGTCTGATAACAGTTATCTATTTTATAACCGAAATATTTAGTGAGCAAAGATTTCATGTTAAGATAAACACTTTTATATAATCTATAAATAAACAATATTTAGGAATTTTTGGTATAGAAACTATAAAATGTCCAAATTCTAATTGGAAAATGTGGCTGCTTAAAACACCTATACCTACCCCTTAGGGTATACAAGCGTGTAGAATGTCCACAGCACCTCATTTTCAATAGATAGAAACAACAAAGAACTAAAATGGTGGGTTCTTTGAGATATAAAGTATTTCAGAAAGAATAGCTTCAAGTAAAGCCTTTAAATATGTAATTAGTACGTTATTATAAAAATTAATCGGAAAACATTTTTATATACCTTTAAAAAAATTTAACCTTTATAATGTTGATTTTATACTAAAAGTGATAAAGCAAAAAAAAAAAGGAAAATTGTATAGGTACAAAATCAGATAGGTCTGATTTGTATTATATATATTCAGTATTTTATAAGAGTAGAAAAAACTTGCGTGCTTTTATATATGTGTATACAAATACAGATATTCTATCTATTATTATTGTCTATGCAAAATTAATTTTTATTTACTTTATTATTACTCACAGAGTTTACGTGTGGCGCTAAACTCTGACGGGGAGCATATTTTTATTATTTTAACGATATATACATTATTTTAAGGACAACTCCAGCATTAGGAATAATTCCTGTGTTGCGGAGTGCTTTACAAACGTTCAATCAACGGACACAAAGAACACTCAGACTAGGGACGACTATTTGTGGATCACATATATTTTTGTTCTGTCGGTTGTTTGTGTTTATTATACAAATTTAGAAAGCTTATTTAGGTGTGTCCTACAATATTTTAAATAACATTATTACCTGCATAAAATTCATCAAATAACATTCAAAGAAATATATAATTTGATACACACATATATTTATCTAAATTTTCAAATATATGTTGGTATATAAAAACATAAAACTTTTCATTTAAGTACAAGGACTATAGGAATAGATACTGGACTATTATTTTTCAAATTTCAAATTTATTTCACTACATTTTAAGTCAAAACACAAAGAATTCGTTGAATGCAACATTTAACAAAAAAAAAGCGATTTTGCTTTATTTAAACTGTTACACAATGTATGTAGTATTTGTGGCCAGTTTAGTTTAGTTTATAACACCGGTCGCGGCAACAATGTCAAGAAAATTAATAAGTGTACAGCCATCGAATAAAATTCTGAATAAAACAAATTTTTAAAAACATCTCCTATTAAATTAATACGCATATTATTGTTAATCAACGATGTTAAAATACAGTAAAACTAATTTTCTATAGCGGTATACGACAAAATTAGCCTGTCACTTGGATAGAATATATAGCCAACCGCCATTAATTCGTTAAAACAGTGAAATTAGGAATGCGACGATGTTTCATATTCGATTAAAACACTACAATTTCTAATTCTTTTGTCGCTTTACTACTATAATAAACTATTATAAACCAGTCTGTATCTACATAATTAGAAAGACATCAACTACATATCATTGTGAGCTTAATGACATTTATTGTTTGTATAAATCTTTGGAATACCTTTCGAAATTCCAGAAGTCAACTAATAGATTAATATAAACGTTGCTCTAATGAGCCAAAGATTGAAGACAGTGTCAATGTACAAAGCCTTTCTTTCTATCATTATTTTAAATATTTTAAACGTATTTGGAATTTTGTTTGTATAAATCTTTGGAATACCTTTCGAAATTCCAGAAGTCAACTAATAGATTAATATAAACGTTGCTCTAATGAGCCAAAGATTGAAGACAGTGTCAATGTACAAAGCCTTTCTTTCTATCGTTATTTTAAATATTTTAAACGTATTTGGAAACTACTAGAGATCGCCTTGTGTTTGAATTTTCAAAATATATCATCATATTCTTTATTTCTTGGTGAGTTTAAAGCCACTTATCCTATTAGCCTTAACTTGATCTGTGATTGAGTGACTTTCTTAGCCATGGCAGGTACAAGATAGGTAGTTTTTTGGTAGTTAACACATGTAGCTTGCTGTAGCTTCTTTTAAGTTATAACGCGTATTTTTTTCATTTATAACGCGTATTGTTTAAATATTTACTTTTGCTCCCCTTCATTACAAAACCTTTATTTTAATAATTTTGTATTGTCTTTTACTATTTTTTAAACGATTACAGAAACACAAACACGAAACGCTAAGCCATGTTGAGGTACTAATAGGCTGGCTCAATCGGAGTCATACCAGAGCCTCACAGAAAACTGATAACCAAACAATGACTGCATTATATTGCCGTGCGAGTGAGAGTACCGCAGGCCCAACCTCCCCTGTCCTCTTTCGCATTCCAGCTCACTTACGAATCTCGAGTTGCAGGTATCCATGGTCGGCGGTTGTAACTTAGATTCAGGTGACCC
This sequence comes from Tyria jacobaeae, assembly GCA_947561695.1. Taxonomy (NCBI): domain Eukaryota; kingdom Metazoa; phylum Arthropoda; class Insecta; order Lepidoptera; family Erebidae; genus Tyria; species Tyria jacobaeae. The sequence goes on from OX387209.1 coordinate 18,148,392, forward strand.
GTCTGTGCATCTGTCCCCCTATATCATAAAAAAAAAATATATTCCCTTAACGTATCTATGTGTAGCATGTTCGAAGAGTTATTCTATGCAAATTCCAGAGCACAATATATACTTAAATAAGTTATATAAAAATGTTATATTGAAAAATATGTATTCTGAGTATAAAATATGCATAAACTGTCACGTCTTTCCCCAGAAGGCTAGGCACAGACGTATTGAACGCCATAATTGCTCCATATAATTTATCATAATGCCACTCACTTAATAGAGGTCAAACTTATCATCATGAACTAGTCACTTTAGGGATTAAATATAGGAATATTGGATCGATCAATTGGTTTCGAAGAGTCTGTTGACGAATCGGGAAAGAAGGAAGATTATCTAAGGTAAATTGGATATTGCTTTCACTAACATAAATGCATACAATAAGAGAAAACGCTTGTAGTATAGAGACTTCTCTCGTCAGTTAAATACATATATAATAAGTTACTAATAAAATAGCACAACTACTCTGCTTAAAGAAGGCTTGTTTTTTTTTTCCTTACAACATCAATAGTAACACTAGGGATGATACAAGGATTGATCGAAATTTGTTTAGGCTTTACAAGTAACGATGGAAAAAAGAAACTTACATACTTACATAAACCCTGAAAATATTACACACCTTTTTTGGCAGTGGTGTAAACATTGAAATGTGTAAATGTTATATTCTTGTGACAAATGCCGTTATGTTGGTGGATGCCATTATCATGATGTCAAAGTGTTGGGAAACCCGAAATTACAATAAAGAGCGTAAATCACGAGATTTAAATCTAAAATAAGTAATTTATTCATTTATGTATTTATTCAAAAGGGACAACACTGCTTGACAATAGACATTATCGTATATAAACACACAAACTAATATTTATGACGTCTTAATCTTTACATTCTCAATTTTCTTCACCAGCTTTAAATAAAAATAAAATGTTTAGATTAAATATTTTAAATAAAAAAACACATATTCCTTGGTAAAGTATAATCTGCTCTTCTGAACACTAAATGCTTAAATGTTAAAAGATAAGATCTTTTTTGTGAAGTTAGATTTTTGGTCAGTGTTGTTTTGTGCCATGCTTAAATAACTCAAATTCAAATAATTTATTTCATTTGAAACCGGCGAGCTGGTATGAAAGGTTTGATTGCAATAGAGGAAGTTCATGAGTTATGCAAGTGGCAGGCCGATGTCTCTGCCTACCCCGAAGGGAGAAATCTTATGTATTATGTATATATTTTTGAATTGACAGCGGAGTCATCCAGACTAAGTCGTAAAGCTAGTTGTCTGTAGACGTAGATCCTCAAGCGCTCATATTCTCTTTTTGTATTACAGATACTGTATAAACCTCATACACCTTCTTATTTATAAGGACGATTTGAGTTCCTTTACGTGATTTTTATGATCATCAGAAAATCTGCTCTGGTCTGGCAGTCTCTGGCCATCCATCATATGGTCAAGCAACATTATCTGTCATACATATGTACATACATTTAACACTCACGCCTTTTTCAAGCTATTTTGCCAATAATTATTTTGTCCCATTTACGTAATAGGCTGCAAGCCCATTGAGGTAATCATTGAACTTTTGAGAATTAGATGGAAAATGGAAAGATAAGGAAGGGGAAATAGCTTAAATAGATGGATTGGGGAGTATAAGCAATAGCTCAAGCAAGTCACGCTCACAGACCTATAACTCAAACAGGCTGGTGCCAGGAAGTCAGAGATCTCTCAAGTATTATTATGTCACTGTGATATTATTTACTTTATTCCTTTATAAATCTATATTATCTCTACTAAATAAATACATTCACTAACGAACTGTACATACACTACTGTCCAAAAGTTTGGAAGCAACAAGATAAAATCAAATAAAATAAAAGTAAGCCATCTTAAATTTTTTTTATTGATACAGAATTAAAAAAATAGACAAAACACACTTCTACAACAATGAAATTAAATAAGTAATATAAAAATTAAATTAAATTTTAGCTTCATCGAAGTGTCCACCCCTCTCTTTAATTACCTTCTCGCATATTCTAGGCATCCTACTAATTAATTTCATAAAATACTGTTCATCTAACTTCTTCCATTCGCTCTGTAATAGTTGCCACAAATGTTCTGAGCTCGTAGGAGATTGATTTTTCACCCTTCTATCTAGTTCATCCCAAACAAGTTCAATGGGAGGAAGGTCAGGTGATTGAGACGGCCACTGCATGATTTTCACATCTTTTTTCTTCCTTAAAAAGTTCTGGCACAGTTTGGACGAATGTTTCGGGTCGTTATCTTGCTGAAAAACGAACCCAGGACCAATAAGATTCAGTCCACTAGGTATGGCGAAATCCTTAAGAATTTTCAAATAGCGTTCCTTGTTTAGTTTTTCGGTTATCCTCACAAGACTTCCGAGTTTATTGTTGCCGAAACACCCCCAAACCATGACATTACCACCACCATGTTTGATAGTAGGCACTGTACAAGCTTCTGAAGCTCTCTCTCCTTTAGATCGGCGCACAAAAACACGTCTATTGGACCCGAAAATCTGAAACTTCGATTCGTCACTCCAAAGAACTTTTTTCCATTGGTTTATTGTCCAGTTTTTATGTTCCTTTGCCCATTCTAGTCTGTTTTTCTTATGCCGAATTGTTAGTTTTGGTTTTTTAACTGCAACACAACCTCTTAGCCCCGCAGACAGTAGTCGTCTTTTAACTGTTGTTATTGACACGGGTGTTCCTCGCGTTTCATTCAGAGATGCGGTAATTTGTGGTGCAGTTAAGCGACGATTCCGTTTAGAAAGAACTCTGATGAAGTTATCCTCTTGACTTGTAGTGGATTTGGGCCTACCAGACCTTTTTCTATCTTCATTTTTGCCAGTTTCTTTTTTTCTAGCGAGGGTGTAGTGGACACCTTTACAAGAAATTCCGAGTTTTTTTGCGATTTGGCGTTCACTGTAGCCTTCCTCACGCAGAGTACAAATGGCGCTTCGCTGTTCAAGTGTGATTTGCTTGCGTTTTGCCATTTTCAATAAAAAAAGACGGTCAAGGAAGTAGTCGAAATCTTTTGAATACAGACGATGTTAATATCACAACCTTCGCGTTCTAATGCTCAAGTGTGACTAAATAAGGTCCAAAAAAGATAAAACTACAAAATATTTTCAATAAAACCGCATCAATGCATGAAAGAAAGTCCCCGGCGGATGAAGTAATAAAACACGTGTTTCGTCAAAATCCAGGAATTTGTTAAAACTCAAGGAATATGCACTAGTAATCCTTTTGTTTTGTGTTAAAAAATCACAAAAGGTCATAAAACTTTATTTTATTGCTATTATTTACCGCAGGGAGTCGGCAATCTTTTATTTTGTTTGAAATCAGGTGTGCTTCCAAACTTTTGGACGGTAGTGTACATATGTATATGTACAGATATAGGTATCTCTCTATATCTACATATAAGTATTTCTCTATGTCGTGAATAGTACGCCATCAAGTAAGTACTGGTTTTATTAAAAAAAAAAAAATATTTCCATACTTTGATGTATCGCATTTATAAATAAGACGACCATTGTACTCTATTTTGTTTTATTATATTGCATTCAATTGTAACTTATTTATGATTTACAATAAACAAAATCTATCTTTCTATCTTCTACCTATGTGTCTACCTATTCTCTGGAGAAGAACATCAAAACTCTACGGATGCTCTTTTCGAACTTATTATGCATGTTTTCTGCTTTTGCAGAATTATAAAGGGGAGACTATAGCCACAATGGCAGTATATATAGATACCGATAACAGCTTATCACCAGAAGAAACAAAACACACGACACTTATTTGTTTGTCAACATTTTTTTTTAATTTGCTTGCTTGCCCGTGAAAAATTCGCCATATATACTTAAATATAAAGTAATAATCTTATCGACACTTCATAACCTCTTTAGTAATGGCGAATTATTCACACATAGTTGCGTTATATGAAATGAATGGTATAATCTTCCTGCCAATTACACGTTTTGACGAGGTAGATTTTTGTGTTTATTACATTTTATTCCATCTATACATGCAAAAAAAAACTGTGTCATTCTCATTATTCCACCATAACTTAACGCCTGATGAGATTTGTTTCTTCAGAGTGTTGATAGAATCTTAAAAGCATCCCAAGTAATACTGCATTGTGTTTTAATTTTTGAATTGGCACCGTATTGAATATCGGGTGAAGTTTCCGGATGTATAATCAACAACAAGTGTACGTAAAAGTGCTCCTGATTTTTTGGTTGCGCATTGCAAAATACTTAATCAAGAAAAAAGATCAAAGCGGAAACCATGAAATGTATGCAAATATCACGATAAAATCAATAAAATAGCAAATAAAACACAATAATTAGAAATAATAATTAATTTGTATATAATATATAATATAATATATAATATAATAAAAAAAAGGAAATTAAATATACTAAAAAAAAAAAAAAAAAAAAATATATATATATAATAATAAAAACATTCAATACTTTACTACATAAAATCTGTCATATAATATATATATAACATAATTAATTTGACATCAGCCAGTACATTACCAAACCAAAACAATTACAAGGATCTGAAATACTCATGCATAATATAGATGAGAAACTACAACCATTTATAAATTAAAATATATAATATAGATGAGAAACTACAACCACTTATAAACTAATATAAAAATAATTTGATACAACATGGTATTAAAGAAACAGAAAAGAAGCACCAAGAATTATTTAATATAATTTCTTTCTAGTTTCTTTCGATATGGATGTATACGAAATCAATAACTACCATAGGCAAGGAAAGAAACAAGCAGATAAATAAAGTAAGATCAATACTCATATCCTTTATGTCATTTCAAAAGTAATTAATAATATTGAATAATAAAACGAAAATGCCGAAAAAAACCTATAATACTAAGGACTTTTTGAAAGAAACGTTGGAAATACGTAGAAACCTACAGGAAAAACGAAAACAAGAAAAACAGCAAGAAAAAGACGCATTCATTCGAAACTATATACTAGTCGTAAAAGAAACACCAGATACAGAAAAAGGAAGAGAGAGGCATCGGTATCACCTAACAACATAAACACAGTGGCATACTCCAGTGGTTCTAAAAATATTATTGCACCTGCTAAACTACATAAAACAAAATCATTTGAGTACATGAGAGTAAGATCTTCGACTTTGAGTGAAAACCCATCTCAACAACATTACGCATAGGAATTGTCAGACACCGGTAAGGAAATCATAACAAACGATACATGCAAGAGCAAAAGAAAAAAAACGTGAAAATCCCCAATATGGCTAGTCACCGCGGGGTTTTCAACCAAATCCCCCAAAATTTCATTCAATATGAATAATTTCAATATGATGCTATTACAGCCATAAAATCACAGATAAGAGGCACCACGCGAAGATAACATCTCTAATTAACTTTTAATTGGAGTTTTCGAGACTCTTTTGAAAACACTAATAGACCTTTTCCTTTTCAATGGACCCTGTCCACTATAATTTTACTTCACAAAGAAGGAAGAACAGATGATAATACCTAGTGACAAATGTATTTTTTTAAATTATAACAATTATTATTTATATAAAAACTACTTCCTAAGATCAACTAGTTTGAAGTTTTTTGTTTTACCGACACATATGTAGGTGTATTTAACCAGTGTGATATAATGGATATTTCCTATTTGTTAATTACTACGATGTATTTTTATGCTTTATTTTGTTGTTTTGTAAGGTTTTTAATTTAAACTTCAATACGTAAATTAATTTCTTTACATTACACTTATGTATGCTTTGCATTTTGCATTTAACTACCTGGCCTGCTCTGCCGGTTAAGTTAATTAAAGTCCGATGTAGACTGGTTAAGTTAAATCGGACTTTAACCAGACCATTAGCTAGTATGTATACTAGGAGCATGAAAGCTAGAAACCGATGATTATATGTATATTAGTATCTAAGCTTTGTAAAATAAAATAAACTATAAAACTAAATACAAGATGGTTTCTTTTTATTATGTATTATTTTGCTAAAATGGTACCAAATTAAATATAATATCTATCTATTCACGCAGGCTGGCTGAATTTTACTTTATTACGTCAACAACCAACAATAGCAACATAATAACGTAATTTTCTGACGGTTTTTCTAATACGTCTTCTGTAATGTGTTTCCTAATTGATCTACGAAGTTCAAGAACAATAAAAAAATATTTAACACACTAATTATATCACTGACTCACACAATTACTTTGAGTCCGATTTCTTAATAGTTAACGTTCCGTACCTTACAGCTAAAGCTGAGCAGTCTCATGATGAATATACAATCTTTTCTACAAATGATAAACAATACTATAGAAATACAGAAATTACACCTGAAGTTCTCTTTAGTACGTTTTAAAAATAATTGAGTCATCAAGATGTTATCATTAATGATTCTACCACAATTCTTGTATAAATTTTCCACGATTTGATAGTAAACGAGGTGCGAATAACGATCTAAATGATTCCGAATACGTCTCATCACTTTGTGGTGATAAATTGTATCATCTTTGTTATAATCGTGTACGAGTAGTTTATTTTCACAAATAAATTTTTAGGTAGCTTTTTGAGGTCGTACCATTTTTAAAGATGGCGAAACATTAGGCGCGGAGTAGTAGCGACTCTTCCAATGATAAATACTTAATTAATAGGAGGGGTTGCAAGCTACATAGATATAATCATCAACTGGCACATCATAGAAATTACCTGTTTAGATTTCTCTCCATAATAACTCATTTAACCAGTCTTTAAAAAAGTAAGTTCCTTAATTTTCCAAGAGTTTATTTAACAATATATTCTAGTATATTAGTTTTTCGCCTATGTGTTTCCGCTTCCTGCGAAGTATCCGCATACCAAATTTAGTCAAAATCTGCTAAGCCTTTATCTCTCGCATTTCTAATATTAGTATATGCATATATTACGCTCAAAGACAGGAAACGCTCATTGTGCCAACAAATGCCGCGCAACGCGTTGTGGTCACTGTAGAAATTCCTGTTATGGCTCTTATGAAAACGTTGACGTTGCGTTGTGGCAATCACAGAAAGATCCCATAGCTAAATACGTATACTGGCTATCATGCCACATGGCCAGGTCATGTGGACATCTGACCAGGACATCAACCTGACCTAGGGTCAATGGGACTAACTTAGATTAACTGAGATATACCTATATACCGTATCAAAGAAAACAATTAGGTATCTTTCAAACAGTTTTACGTTGGTTAATATAGTTAGTATCAAAAAATCTTATCAATAACTATGAGAAAAAATACCATCTTGAAATAAATTGTTAATGTATAGTATTCTTGTGTCTTTAAGTTCGATATTCTTTGTAATTAGCAAATTCTATAATATTTTTATTATTCTTAAAATAGGCTCAAAAGATGTGATTCCCCTTTCTAGCATAGACTAATTTCGTTTCTTCTTTTGACAGAATGTCTTGTGCCAAATCATGTCGCACCTTTGTGAAAATTGCAACCGACTAATAACAAATAAGACAAACAAATCACTATAAGGAACGAGAATAAAGAAAAAATTAGCATAATCACCAATTTTACTTATGAATTGGCCTTTGAACGGGCCGCTTATTGACGCTTATTAACCTTGAACAGGTTAACGGGTTTAAATAATATGTTCCGTGAAAGCTTCTGTCATTAAACTGTTTTAACACTGTTTTACTAAAAAAATCGGAAATTAAAATGGTTTTGTGATATAATAAGCATATTAATATCTTTCATCTCATTAAGATTTTTTGTGAAATGCGCCAACTATTACACATACATTTTGTAAATTAAGAATTTAATCATTTATTTACATTGTCATCGTATTTATACAGTCGTCGTAGTAATAACCAATAGGATTACATAGTCTGAGTCCCTGGCCTCTAGCCTCTGGTGGCTAAGTTTTATTATTTATTTAATAACAAGACAATGGCATAATCTTTGTGGCTTCTGTTAGCAAAACATGCTGCCCAAAAGTGCAGCATAACCGGCCCATTGCTTTGCCACGAATGGGCCGGTTCGTCCTCCCAGAAAACATTCACAACCGGTTTTCTGTAACTCTTGCGATGTATTTCCCCAAACTCCCCTATCCCTCATAGAAAATACAAACCTCAAAACAGCTTTACATTGTCAGTATTTTTTTATAAGGGGCAAACGAGCAGACGGGTCACCTGATAGTAAGTGACTAATCTCACTCAATCGGTGAAACTCAACGCAAGCATTGGTTAATCTGCAAAAAAAAAAAAAATTAAATTAAAAATAAAATAAAGCATTAATCCGGTTTTCTGTGAGACCGTGGTAATGTTCTAGTCGAGCCGGCCCATACGTGTCCTAGCATGTATCTGTCACGTAAAATTTATTAGCTTTAAGTAACGTGTGTTATATAGACAAATCTTGGAAGACTGAATTTATAATCAGGCTATCGTGCTTCTGGCTATCGTATCGATTTTAAATAATAATAAATAACTTTAGACATCTCACACACGGCTGCCTGATTTAAATAAGCGTAATGTCGATAAAAACACAAAAGTTACGTTACTTCAAGCCGATCTGATGGTTTAAGCAGAAGGTAGATAGTGGATCTTTTTAATGGTTACTAGGTTGTTAACCGTTCGCGGCGGGGCGGCGGCGTCATAACAAGTTGAAAACATCATTTTTGGAATCATTTTTTTTTATTATAACAATTATCGTTTATATGAACACTACTTCTATAGATCAACTATTTTTTCATAACTATAAGTGTGAACCCACTTATCAGCTAGAAGTGAAAGTCCCTTTGAATATAATTTACCTAACCTTAAAAGGCATAAAGCGTTTATTTTAATTATCCATTTATCAAGCAATGAATTTAAAATTGATTATAAAATTCTATTCAATATAAGAAAGCGATAAACAATAATAACGGCGTAATTTATTTTTTAAGAATTTAAGTGGAAATACCATATACTTAATCATTATTGAAATTTACAGTTTTTACAGTCTGTTTTTAGAATAATATTTTGCATATTCAGAACAGCTTGTTCTTCCTATGCATAAATATGAATGGGAACTATTTTAAAGGAGAGCGTTTGATCGAAGCTTGCACACGAACTACATACATCATGGAATTATCTAATCCTTCATATTGTTGTTATAGACCTATCAATTTTAATAAACCAACCATAGAATAAAAAGAATTTTCTTTAGATCAAATTCAGAATACTCTTGATTCTTAATCCTATTTTAAACAACGAACAAGAAAAGAGATAATAATCTTTGGTAGTTGTGTATGAAAATGGTTCATTTGCATTTTCTATCTATAATTTTACAGCAAAAAACTTTACAGAATGGCTAAATGCTGTAAGCAAAAAATGGTTCTCAAATTGAATTAATTATTCATTTTGCTTGTATGTCTGAGATCCTGTTAGATCCAAGATTACATATACATTCAGCATCCTCGAAGATCTTATTACAACCGTTAACTGACTTCCGGCCATTTGATGTAAATCCGTTGCATTTAAGCAATAATTAACTTGACTTTATAGAAATTTGTAAATATTCTGTTGTATACACACATTTCAAAATGACTACCATAAGGAGTGGTCTGGTGGTCTTCTAAAATCTATATCAAACGGTCTTGTCACTTTACGTCAGTAGGGTTAATAAAGGGGACGACCAACGCCCTCCACGTTTTGAGTGATGAGTCCATGACGTGGTCTTTCAAAAATGTTTTTATTTGTTTTCTTAAGGACTTTCATACTCCAGCAACGGCATATACACTCACAGGCAAAATTTACCCACCTATATTTTTCGTCACCCTGTTTGTTTATGTTAACTGTGGCTTATCTACTGTTTTGTTTTTAGTTAAGTGGGTACTTTAGCAATAAACTAAACACTTAAAAACCCTTATTTCGACCCTTAAACTTGTATCGCCGAAGCGTTTTTAGAATTTAGTCTCTGTTTGACATTGTTGCAGTAACGTTACATTGATTACATTTCTTGTTCTTGTCTGCTATCGTGTACGAACATTGTTTAATTTGAGTTTTTAGTGTACGATTATTGTTTGTGACTGAAAAAAATGCCACTGGATGCAACTGGTGCTGCTAGGGCAGTGACTTTAGCTGACGCTGGGTATAGCCAACGTCGCATCGCTCGTACGCTTGGTGTACCTCGAACTACAGTGCGGGATGCTATCAGACGCTTTCGGGAGACTGGTTCATACACGAGAAGGCCAGGTCAAGGCCGACATCGGTGCACCTCGGCTCTGGATGACCGCTTTGTTGTCAGTAACGTGCTAAGAAATCGCTTTTGCACCGCTACTGAAGCGCGCACACGTCTGTTTGAGGTGAGAAATGTCACTGTAAGTGAACGTACGATAAGAAGAAGACTGGCTGAAAGAATCTGGGAGCTTTTCGTCCAGCTCGCGGTCCACAGCTGCTTGCACAGCATTGTAGAGCAAGACTAGCCTTTGCACGAGAATATGTTGACTGGACTACGGAACAATGGAAGAACGTACTGTTTTCAGATGAGAGCAGAATAGCCTTAAGGGGTCCAGATGGACGTCAGCGTGTTTATAGGCGCCAAAATGAACGGTTTGCTCCATGTGCAATAATCGAAACCGTGGGTTATCAGGGAGGATCCATAATGGTTTGGGGAGGTATCTCTTACGAGGCTCGTACCGATCTAGTGGTGTTTGATAGAGGCAGTGTGACTGCTCAAAGATACGTGGAGGAAGTCTTACAAGACCACGTCATACCTTTCGCACCATTTATTGGTGAAAACTTTAAATTAATGCACGACAATGCTCGATGCCATACCGCAAGATCCGTCACTCAATACTTCGATGAGGTCGGGATTCAAGTTTTGCCATGGCCGTCACGCAGTCCCGATCTTAACCCAATTGAGCACATTTGGGACAACCTAAAAAGACGTATTCGAGCAAGAATATCAGCCCCTGCGACCTTACAAGAGCTCAAGACGGCTGCGATAGAGGAGTGGCATAATATCCCTCAGTCGGATATTCAAGACCTCGTAGATGGATTGCCAAACCGACTACAAGAAGTCATCAGGCCCGAGGTAGTAATACTCATTATTAAAATTTATATAAAAAGAAAGCGGACGATTTTTATTCAAAATTAAAGTCATCACATTTTCATGCAATTTTTTTGCAAAATCGATTTTTGGCATATTTTTTTGTGATTTTATTTATCCTTAATGGCTGCTTTTAACATAACTTCCATCAAATGTGGTCAAAATTTTCCGACTACTGAAAATTGAAAGAAATACAAGGTGGGCGGTTAATTGTGCCTGTGAGATTCAATAAATCCATAATTTGTGGCTATGTAAAAAAAATATTTCGGATTCCTCATAAGCATAGCTTATATATAATCCTATCTGTTAAGAATGTTTGTGTACATCTAACTTGATAACAGGTTATTTTTTATATCAAAACTCCTCTTCCCCGTTATTATAAGATGTAAATCTAGTGTTCAAAGTCCAAACTTTGAAACTATTTACAATGAATTCTATTGTTTTCAGTAATTAATGTTACCTCTTCAAAAATGTTGTATGTCTTATAATAACTGTGAGGTGGATACATTATCATTATATTAGCTAGATATAGAGATGATATATTATATAAAGATATTGAAACAGGCCGTATATATACTAAATCATTATTTACTTTTAAATATAATACAAAAGAACATATTGCTTCATTCATTGGGTGCGAAGTTCCTTAACATTTCACAAGACTCAATTAAAAATATAATTACACAGACCATAATAACAAACGTGTCAGTTTGGTTTTCCCGGCTATTAAATAGTGATCTCATATACCTACACTTTGTTTCTTTTTCATAGAAATCCTAATGGTTGGAAACATTATAGGTGTTAATACTAAAACTATTTATTTAATTATTTGATAGTAGCCGTTGATATACATACATGTCATATTAACGCATCTTTCTAAATATTCAATTCATTCAGCCATTAAGCTATTACAGCCTGCTGTATGACAACACATTTAACTGGTACTATTCTAACTCATAGTCGAACTCTGTGTCAAGTTTAATTTAGTTCAGTTGATCCGTACTGGCGTGATTGAGTATCAAACAAACCTTCACATTTATAGTAATAGTAGAAGAAGTACATACACTACAAATATTTTTATAAATAACTACTGTTTCAATTACTCATCATAAAAATATCGATCGTGAGACTTTGTATTTTCCAACATGAAATTAATTTTATTCCATAACCATTGATAACGAATTGGGCTGAAACACTAGATAAATTATATTGAAAACCAGCTGGCCACTGTAGCTTTAAAACAATAAATTATTATCGTATATTTTTTAATAATATGACTGGAATACACACTTAAATTCTTAGTCTTGTAAATGCTGCATTAAAACAATAGTAACAGTACTTCCTGGATGTTTTATGTACAAGTAATAATTATTTTACGTGAATAATTATCACGTCATATCTACACATTATTCATCTGCTTCCAGAAAAATATAAAACTATTGATATATCTTTAGCTTCTCCAATATTTTAATTTAATAGCTTTAAATAAGATATTCACCGGAGTATAAGTCTTATTTTCGGCAAAATAAAACATAAATTTTAAGGCCAAATGGTAGAAGAGCACAGGACAGCGTAGAGCGAGCAACATGACATGGATAAATATCTAAATACTTAATAGTGTTCACCAAAACTGTTTGTTGATAAGTAGATTTTAAAGACCTAACAATTGATTATCTTGTTTTAGGCCAAGCACAATCTATAACAGGTGGAGGCGCATACTCCTACTCCGACTCGAGCGGCAAACGACTCACCGGCACTTACGACCTGACGCCCGACGGAAGGGTGGTCCACACAGCCGGTGACCCCGTGGCTTTCTCGGACGCTGCACTACCAGGGTACGGATATGGCTTCGGCTACGGATATCAAGGAGACGACTTCTACCCAACATATTTCTCGAATCTCGAGAATTTACTCCAAGAGTAAGAGTTGAACTTATGAAGCTGTATGCTTCCGGTGGAGGTTCCACTCTTTCCGCGGTGAAGGTCAAACCTGTTCTGTATATATGTAACTTTAAATATTTACTCTATTTCCCTAGCCCAGGTATTTAGATGCTGCAAATCTAGTAAGATTGTTTCAATTTGTTTATAACATTTCTTTATCATCATATTCGCACAAACTCACTGATACGCACAGAATCCTGTTTACTAAATATTCTATAAAACGTGTGCTTATCTCACAACGTTTAATAATATAATTAATTTTATTTTATAGCCGCTTTAGGCGCGATGCAGGTTTTTCTATTAAACGCCAGAACCCCTTAAGGTAAACTTTAAAACTGCTTTTACAAGGAAACGTTTACTTCCTGGTAACTTTCTAATATATTCATCATACTAATCCTTTCTTGCTTAGGGCTTCTCTGTCGCTTCTAAATCTTGGTCATCTTACCCTATAACTGTTCCGTGTGTTTGAATAACTGTTTTGGGTTACAGGGTGTTTCAATCAAACGTAGAAAATCAGAGGCTAGCGTTCAACGCAGCAAGAAAAGCCTTTGATTTATCGTCGAATCAGGATCGTTACTTTGATAATTTCGCCACCAGGTTGCCGCCGCCTTTCCCAGAATTCAGAAGACTAAGAGCTGGGATCCCTAATATGCCTAGATTCCCCAACTTTGAGATGCCCAACTTCCCGAATAGCGCGTTCGCCAGCTCCGCTTTAGGACCAGGATTTAGACGTCAAATAGCTGCAATAAACCCAGAAAATCCGGTAAGACGTGCCACTTATCTGTAGGAAAATCTAATTTATGTTATGATAAACATCTCTATAATGATCAAATCACGAATTCTTCATTAGTTATGCTGATTACATTATAAGTATTTGTTTTGTTTAGTTTTTTTGGTCCTAGTTATGCAATTCGATTTAAAACTTTGTTATTTTATTGGATTCTGTTAGCATGTAGTTATGTTTAAGTCAGATCTCCTGTTCATCTTTTGGACTATGAATAATCTAATATTTTCCACATCTCTTTTTTACGTTTGTATGACAATTTGCTCATGCGCTTTTTTGCGTAGACTTATCAATCGTGCTTAAGCTGATGTATGATTCGGTAGACGATATTCCATACTCTGTAACTACTTATTTACATATAAATGATGGAAATTGTACTTTTTGCTTATATGAGAAGATTAAAACTTAACCGTACTAGGACCCTACCCTACTAGGACTTTCTAGCAAACAAGACAAGTAATATCAGATAACGCTTTATACTCTGATTTTCACTGTTTTGATGCAAGTCCTTCGTAGTCGGCAACTGTATCTTTGTTATGTTTCAGACTTTTTAGGTTTAACCGCTTTTACAATGAAATTACCAGTCTTTTCAGAAATAAGTTTTCCATATATATCAGACGGCCGTGTGTAAGATGTGTCAAGTTATTATTATGTATTTATTTATAATTAGAAAAATATGTTAGTAATGTCAGTTAGAAAAAGACTTATGCTATGATAAAACTTTCAAAAGTAATAACGTAATCATATACTTATCTAAGTTAGAATAAATACTAAGAATTAAAAACGAAAGTTTTTGTATTATGTTAGACCATAACTAAATAGAATTTACCACTACTTCAATTTCCAGTTGTCAAGGAACGTGAACATTAACCGGGTGAGCCACTACTCAGACACCCCCGAACGTAACGGATACTATGCTGTCGCCAGCAAATCCTACTCATCCTCTTCCAACATCAATGGCCAAGAGTTCAACCGCCGAGGAGCCGAAACCACAGTTGATGACAATGGAAAAGTAACTTCATACAAGGTTGAAAGTTAAAAAACAAATAACATTCTAAACGCCTTTACAATTTATTTAAAAATGGATCTCATTCTGAAAATAAATATGGCGCCAATTGTAACAATATACCACAAACCATTATATTATGAAGTAGAGGCACACAATTAAAGTTATATGTTATTTGATTAGTTACACGATCAATCTATGTACAGGCAATGTACAAAAGATATATCAATAAAATTATAATATGTTCCTCAAGTTTTCATTTGTAATTCTATAAAAATCTTTAGTCTATCATATAATGGTAATGTCGCTAAATTTTATAAAAGGTTCTTGAAACTTCTTTAAAATTTACAAACCTTTTCAAGTTCTCTATCTAGATAGAGACCGGCCAAAAAATTCTAGAGATACAGTTGACTATAATAACTTAAGTAACTATTTGATAATGGAGCATTGCGCACCAACTCATTAGTAGGCATCCCAATTTTAAAATGATTACGAAAATTATGAAGTCTTAATTAAAGTTATTGTCCCTAAATGTAGGTTTTATTCGTATATTGAAAGCGCCAATTAACCTTCTGTAACTAATGAAGTTAAATAATTATCGTAAAGAATATACTGACTAAATTATTCCTGTCTTTATTTACATATTCATGTTAATTAACAACGTTGATAATTGGCTAATTGAATAAGAGGACGATATACCCAAAGTAATTAAGGGGGGTCTATACATATTTGTATGTTTTGCTGAACTTGCATAATTAAATCTTTTATTATCATCAAAATCAGATCAAAAATAGAATAGTAGTAGTGCAATTTTACTGCAGTCTGTGATAGGATGTAACTATATTCCTATCAAGTAGGTAGTTCTAGTACAGTGCTATAACAATAGTTGGAACAATACTAAAGAAACACCTTTTTGCTCACATACCGATACGTGAAGAAGATTAATTTAATAACTTATCCAACTTAAAAACATCGAAAACATTGTTACAGAATACTTAGAAACGTGCACGCGCCACGAAGTAATTATATGACGTCTCATACCATACCTCTGAACCTCTGAACAGCGTTTCAAGGTTACTGAGATAACATCACTAAGTTTTTCTACATCCAATTACGGAGTTACCGACACGGGATGAACAAAAACAATGACCACACAACCATTAGTTTAATTTCACCAATTTACCGTCTAATTTTATTTTTTTTGTTGTCGTTTCATATACATTCTGCACATAGGACCAAGGATTGGTTCTTGGTTGACCACAGCCTATAACTCCTTGTAACTCTCTGCACTTACTACAATAAAACTCTTGCACGCCATCATCTGTTATTCTTCTATGGAACTTTCCTGGTGTCTGGTAAGCTGGTCTCCTACTTGCAGTATTTCTAAAACCAGCATTGTATGTGACAATCGGCACTTCTTGATTATCCCAATTGATGTTATTATACAAAGTCGATGGCTTCCATTCAGTAGGAACGTAGTTGGGATATATATCAAATTGATCATTTACATTTCTGTTAGTTGAGACAGAATTTGGGAGAAATTGGGAACCCACCCTGTTCTTGTATCTACTATCTGGCGTTCTGATAAGAGTTGTCTCCACTGATTTGTACCCGTTTACAATGGGAACTTCTCCGCTATCTTCTTTTATTTCTTTGCCACTGGGATTATATATACGAGCTCCTGTAGTATCTGAGCAGAAAATGCATAGCTTGAGAATACATTGTAAATCAGTAAATAGTTTAATATTTCACACGTTACTTATTGGTAAAAATCACAATTCTTAACTAACAAACTTATTTGAGAATAAGGTTAAGTTTACCGTTACGTACCATCACTGTGCAATCCTCTTCTATTATTGTTTTTTAATTTAGTTGACACGACTATCGTGTGTTTTACTTCTACTTCCTCATCATCAACTTTAGTGGAATTAGTCATTGTAGTCGATTCTTGGTCTTCTTCAAAATCCATCTTTGTGGAGACGCCGTGACACCAGCCCATAATAGCTGAAATTTATAAAATCTACATAAAATAAATTTAAAGTTGATTTATTTATTCCTTTACATATTTGTTTTATATATCGACACACACACACATATATATATATATATATATATATATATATATATACATATGTGTGTGTGTATATATATATATATATATATTATATTATATATATATTTCATTTTGAAATGGATTAATTTGAATCTGTTACAGTCTGTTCAACAAAAAAAATACGCATTTTTTTTTAAGCTTTTATATATTTAACCAATTTTAATTTTACATGAAAGTACGCTCTCAGCTCTATGGCGCAATAAATTAATAAGGTGTCCAGTCCCCGTTATTATCAAGAATTGCTTGAGATCTCCTCGGCATACTCTCGACCAGTGCTTCAGCGTAATGAACCGGCAAAGAACGCCAAATCTTCTTGATACGACGCGATAGTTGGACGAGAGTGAAAATGCGTGTTCCAGCAATCCTTCTTTTCATATAACTCCAAACATTTTCTATTGGATTAGCATCTGGAGAATGTGATGGCCACTCCATTGTCTCTATGCCGTTTTTCGCTTTCCAATCTCTACACAGACAACTGCGATGTTTTGGATCATTATCTTCTTGCAAGATCCACTTCTTGTTTTCGGCACCGAACCACTTTTTTACCGATCTTAGGAGACCACGCTGATAAATTTTTATCATTTTTTCCGCATTGAGATTCTCTGTAAAGAGTTCCAAACATCCAAATCCGCGTTGATTGAAGCAACCCCACACATTAATTTTTAATGGGTATTTAACAGCGCGCTGAAGCAAACGACCACCGGCAGTAGACCAAGCTCGTTTCACAGGAGACCATACCCAGAATGCCGTTTCATCAGAAAAGACAACGTTGGAGAAGTCACGATGGATATTTTTGACGGCCCATGCCCTGCGTTGTTCCATGTGAGATTCCGAGAGTAGAGGTTTTAGCCTCGTACTACGATATTTAATACCAGCCTCATTCAAACGTTGTCTTATAGTATTTAAGCTAACATGTATACCTTTTTTCATTAGTTTAATCCTCGCCGCACGTAGCGGTAAAGTGGGAGTACCCTTAAAAAGTTTGACGATCGCCTGGTCTTGCTTTGTTGTGGTCGATCGCGTTTTCCCGCGTCCTGGCAAATCATCTACGGTTTTCGTCTTTTTAAAACGTTCCACCCATTTTTGCACGAAGTACTTAGATTTTTTAATTACTTTAGCAGCCGCTGCGTAGGACAATTTCGGTCCTCGCGAGTGCGTGCAGAGAAAAACCGCTTCGTAACGTTTGGCGTATACAGCGCTCATCACGAACAACGTGCACTCGACGTAACAATTGACGTTAAACCAAGACAAAATAGTTATTGTGTAATAGCGTGTAACACGTACTATCACGTTAGAACTTTTTCAATTTGATTAAGCCAAAATTTAAACATAAAAACGCGTAATTTTTTTTTTGTTGAACAGACTGTATATGTCATCCTGTAAACGTAAACATCAATATGTAATGTTGTAAATAGAGATAAGAAATTAAACGACCACAACATTAAACAATAAAGCTATAGAAACAGTTCTAAAATAAATTGTCTTAAATAAAGAGTACCGTTTGAGGAGATGGTTGTTAGGTATATGTACAATTGATATTCACACTTATCAGTACTAAAAGCAAATAAAAGTGTACGGATAACAGATATAAAAGATATCTCTACAACACAATACGATTTTATAGATTCTACAAGAGCAAAAATTAAAAAGATACATTAATAATCGAAATAATGCTTAAATAAATAAAATACAATAAAAATAACAAATAATCGTTTAGGCGAGTTAGCAAAAAAATTGCGAGAAAAATTAGGATTTTGGTTTGCTGGCCTTGTTAACAAAGTGTAGCAAAGCGACCTCTTTTTACTCAGTTGAAGGGCCCATTCAAAGTCAATAATTTTTAGGTCCTTTGTCTGTACTTAGCCTTGGCCTTTTCCTATTATTACTTCCTTCAAAAAAGGTTCTCTAAAATAGGCTTTTACGATATATTATAATTATTAATAAATGAAGACACGTGAAGAGGTTTCGTTAAAATTATATACAGAATTAACTTAATTCATCTGTATATACACTTGATATTTAGTAACCAGCCTTTAATTAATATTGAATAAACGTTTTCTTATATTTTTATACATTATAATATAGGTTCCTAGTGTGCGGATGGTATGTGGTTAACTACAAGAAGCAGCATGACATCGCAATATTAAAATGTTACTCAAGAGCTGTCAAGTCCAAAAACTCCTTCCGAAGACTTTCTGACTATCGTACTCACAAATCTATCGAAGTTATACTGGTTGACTTCAGTTTTATGTGGCGTAAAAATATTTCAACAGATTATTGAGTCCAGAGTACATAACAGGCGTGGTTGGTTAACCACAGGGACAAAGGTGCTTAAAACGTTAACATGTGTTATCCCGGAAACATCATCCACATAATCACGTCAGGTTTGAGGCCAAGCTCCATAGTTAAAGAGGCAAATTGCACTTTGATTGTTTTAAATTAGTTTTAACACAAACACAACACACACAACACAAAAAGAAGAGATCAATTTAAGTTCACATCACCGCTATAGTGAGCTACACTATAACGGTACCATTAATAGGTCTCGACTACAGACAAAAAATCACAATTAACATTAAACTATACCTAATACGTAAATAAATAATTTATCGAAATTAATTTACTTAACACAGCTAATTTACATTTGAGGTCCACGTGATCAATGATTTAACTATATTGATCTCACGTTACAATATACAAATTACTATTTCAGAAAGTAATCAATCGATATTCTAAAATTCGCTGAAGTCTCAGTAAACCCTAGACCCCGGTGGGTGCAATTCGATCGAAAGGTGGACCAACCTTATAAACAGCTTCACATCTAACAGACATTCTCAAGACTGGAAGTGACCTGACTTAAAACATACAAGATGTTTCAAGGTTTAGTTTACAACAGGTTCACAAGAGCAAAACAATCTTGTCTTTTTTACTTTGCGTTCATTTATTAAATGTGTATAAAGGTTCCCGCGACACCTAATTCATTCCTAATGCTGGGGGGGATTCTTTTTCATGGGGGATTTTTTGGGGATTCTTCTTTAAAAATAACGCTTTATCTGTAGATCAATCTGTAACATGTATGCTGTATTTACCGTTTTTCTTTTTTTTTACACAAGTATACAGCTACTGAATTTTCACTAATATGACACTATGTGAATAAGGTCGAATTTACAGCACAAAGTTAGTCTGTAGGGCAATAGACAATTGCGCGACTTAAATACAAACTGCCACGCAGCACTAATTGGGAAAACCATTCGTTTAATACATATGTATCTAAAGTAATAGTAATAGTAATCTAGTTTAACAAGCATAAAACTTTTATTACCTGGATACACGACATACTCTCGCACTTAAATTACTTAGCATTTGGTATTGCGTTATTACGAACTCGACGGTATACGAATATATATAATACGAAGTAAAAATTGACAGCAATTCTTCTCAGAATAGTTTAGAAGTGGTTAATAACAGAGTTATGCAAATAATGCTGTCAATCACCAATCCACTTATCAACTTATCGCAAATGAATCAACGTGAAAATTATGTTTCTAGGGCTCTTACCGCAAGCGAACAAAAAGATGTACAAAACTTTAATCATGATGTCACCCGCAAATAAACTTAGAAACAATAAGGTTTCTTGCGTGTCGCCTACGTTTTATATAAACTACATGAAATTGCACTAAATGATGTCGCAAAGGAAGCAAAGCAATTATGTCCGTGTCGATGCTATAAGAAGTACATTGTAATGATCATACTTTGGCTCGTCATGGTTTGAGGAGTAAGCCTGGAGTGCAGCGGCGCGGGCGGCGGTGACGTGAGCATCGCGAAACGTACACTTGCATGCATGTTCTATCTCACAAGATACTTATAAGATAAAATTTAATGTAGGCAAAGTATGTACACCTATTTCAGTACATGTATATTAGATACATATGTACATATATATTACGGTTAAAAGCCGAAGTGCGGTTACACCTAGTTTTAGCCGGCTGGAACTAGGTGCTTTTATCTGTAACATGTGTATCTTATTGTATTGTAATAATTGTATTGTTATTGGTACTAGTGGAAGCTACAAAATTTTTAGGCATTACTCTTTATTCAAAGCTTCAATGTGGCCTACATATTGATAAATTGTCGAATACACTCAGCTCTGCAGCATACGCAGTTAAGAAAATTCGTGAACTGACTGATATTGAAACTGTTATAATGGCGTGTGGTATTTTACTGTGGGGCAATGCCTCTGATATTCAGTCGCCCTTTGTGTTGCAGGAGAGGGCTATCCGAGCAAGTTATAATTTAGATAATCGTTATTCGAGACAAAAATTCAAATAAATCAACATAATGACAGTGGCATCAGTATATCTATGAAAACTTAGTTCACTCTTATAAAAATAAAGATAGGTTTATTCAAAAAAAGTGATATACACTCTTATAACTTATAAACACACGTAATAAACCTAAATTTGTTGTGCCTCCCTCCAGGCTCCAAAAAACTAACAAGTCGTTTCTATGTTAATGAGTGCTATTTTATACTAAAATCCCTGATAATATATTAACTTTTTATCAATTTAAGTCAACTGTAAAACGAAACTTGTGCTTTAAAGGTCATTACTCAGTGGTGGAAGATAAAATAGCGTTTTATTGAATACTATATGTTATACACGAAATATTGTAATATCTATCTGGTAATTTAAAAGAGTGGAAATCAGTTTGATTTCCCGATTTCTTCTCATAAGGCTCAACCATTTGGAAACGGGCGGTTATAGATCAACACAGACAGAGAGACAGGTATTTATTATATTATCTTTTTAATACTACACATTCACATTTGACAAAGCAACCTATAGCTGCGGTTAAGTGAAAAAAAAATAAGACGATTTCAAATAATTGTTGAGTAATTCGATGAAAAAAGATATTTGAATTTGTAGACAACAATGTTATCATAGTTTTGAAATGTAAGATGATTGATATAGCTTAACGAATTTATATTTAAAACAATTAAGTTAAAAGGTGTAAACATATATTTTTATAAACCAACTTCGACGTATTATCTATGTATCTATGCAATAATGCAAGGATAACAATGAGGTGCGCGAGCGTTGATATAACTAAATAAACAGTCAGTCAGTAGGCACCTTGTGCGAGAAGTATTCAGTGCATGTGAATATATCACCATGAATAAATATATTTATTTATTTATTAGTACACTATAATTCATGAATCATAAGGTTATTAACTACTCGTTGCATTTCTTGAGGTATATATTTTTATTACCATTTCACATTCACTTAAACTTGTTAATGTACTTACCTAAATCATTTTTAGTGTAGGTGCAGGACATGGGTAGTTAAATCAAACTTATTTGCTTAGCTTGCTTATTTGAATGAATGTAAGTCTGCTAATTTCAGCACATCTTTTACACATTCAATGCAACAACTCTTTAGGGCAATAGTGAATAAATATGATTCTTATATTTGTAGCGTTTCTTATAAAAAAAACATTTTAGAAAGTTGCTATGTGATCATCATCATCATCAATCATCATCATCATCATCATCAATCAACATCATCATCATCATCTTTAAATTTAAAATATTCGTAAGTTGGATAAAGTACACAACATACTAAAATAAAAACAATTGAACATGTCATAAAAACATGGTTAACTTGTTTTTGCAAAAAAAAATGGCTTCACATGTTATTGTGTGTAAAGAGAGAAAAATTAATTGAAAAGCTTTAAAATGCATTGCATAACCTGCGAACATGTCTTAAATATGGTACTGTATTTAAAAAAATAATTTAGATAGTATTCAAATGTTTCAATAAAAAAAACAAAAGGGATCACTCAGATAAAGAAGGTACATCCTGTTCAATTATGCAATACTTCATCTAGCGCTACCTGCTGCTATTTTTATAAATTATATAAGAAAGCATTACTCAATTTTAATAATAGCGACATCTAGGGGACATAAAGAATATTATTAGTTATTACTGAGTCTGGTGAACGAAATCGCATCTTCTTCAAAGTAGTATGAAGTTCATTGATTAATCACTGCTCTGTTAGATGGCGTTCTAAAAGTTTTACAAAGTTTGAATCATAGAATTTTAAAATTTAAATAACAATAATTTACAAAAAGGATAATAATACATTATTTTAATATCATATGAATATTAAAGATTTCTTTTGAGTTTTGAGTACTAGTTTTGGGGCTTTTACAATTATTTTGATCAGTAATAATGTTTTTTTTTTTATTAGTTTAGTTAAATCTAACCTGTAGGTATAGAATAGCAATAACATGTCAACTACCACATATATGGAAAACAAACAATAAATTAAAAAAAGAACTATATAAACTGATTAAAGACTGAATTGAACGATCTGTTAAAAATCTAATGTAAAAGTATTGTAACCTGAAAAAACAATACCGCCCAACGTGGGGCTCGAACCCACGACCCTGAGATTAAGAGTCTCATGCTCTACCGACTGAGCTAGCCGGGCTATTGAAAGTAATCGTGAAATAATAAAATATTTAATACAAAACAACTTTATTTTGTATTTATATATGTATGTAAGTCTATCATAATGACTCCACTCCGCCTGATGATATCGTTAGTTATCGGTCCATGGCATTGCCTACACTAAGTGTGCCATATCCCGATCTCCACTCTAACACAGGTCGGCTCGTCCGAAAAACATAGATAATAGAACATTATCTATGTTTTTCATTCCCATTTTGCAGAACCAGTGCTTCCAGATAAATCAACATAAAACAATAAATATTGCTACGTATATTTTTTCATTCTTCTAACTAATAACTACATATATGTAAAGCATGAGCGACTAGCATGTTGAAAACAGTGTGTTTATGTATTAAAGTACAACTCTCGCCACATATTACAGCCATGATATCTTGGCAAGCTACAAAGAGCTAACTCTCTTCCGGGCAGAGATAGGCCGTGTTTACATGTGCATATTGCCAACGTCAAAGCTCAAAGCTGCGGCTGAGTCCTAAGGGGATACAAACGTTCTTTATTTGAGATTATACATATATCAGCATACCGTGCGGTCTATTTGCCAACATGATGGAAATTCATTGCTATCGGTCACTACACTTGCTACTGGGCTGGCACGTTCGGAAAATTACAAAATGTTTTCTTATTTCGTGTTTGAAATAAGAACACATTTTGTATTACATAATCTCCCATCTCGGATTTTGAACAAATGTCAAACAATTTTATTGACTGAAGGGACAATATTATTTTGTGATTCAATATTTTGTTTATTTCTCAAATCAAATACAAAAACGTAATGGATAGAGATGACTATCGACGATACGATATAACACAACGAGACGAAACATTTTTTTGGTATTTAGTCATATTTTTTTTATAATAAAGTTTGCAGGTAGGTTAAAGTAAAATATTAATAATAATTTATAAAAAAAATTTTAGGAACTCAAGCTAAGCCAAGCTTCAAGTGTATTCCGTTTTCATATCGTCGTTACGCAAGAATATATGTAGATCCGAAGAATGCTAAGACCTCTTAGACAATTCGGCTCTTACCTCAAGTGAAGGCACGGGTATTAGGGAAAGTGAAACCATAAGAAAAGAAAAGTTGTGTTTTTCGTGCGGTTCGGGGATGGGGGTGACGCTTTCAAATTATCAAGACGTTGTGCTAGTTTTGGTACCGACTTTGTACAGTCGGTAAAGAAATGCGAAACAGAAACACCAACAACATAAATCGGAAAAGTTTGTTATTTACGTAGTTTTGTAAGTAAACTCTTTGCTGAACTGTCTCATACTGACAGCTTTTTTATTGAAAAGTTGATGTTAAGTTTTCCTAATCATTGCAAATTTTAGATGTCTTGGAACCACCATCCTTGTCATGTGCTCGTTTTCAAACTAAGTAGTAAAAAACTTATATTACGATTGCGAAAAGATTTTACTTGCGATTCTAAAAAATCACCTTCGAATCATTTACGGACAACTTTATGAATACTGGAATTTTAACTTCTATCTTTCTTCTTTGTAGCATTGTACCCTACAGTATATATTTATCAAAAAAGTGTCTAACAAAACTATATTAATGAAAAGTCCCAGTATCATACTTTTACATTTTGAGTCTGATTGTACAGCCAATACAGCTGATGCGAGGTTCGCAATAAGCGAAGTGCGCTCGATGGCTGTATGACTGCTTACCTATGCCTTTCCTTTTTTACCAACCCACTAGTATTATAAATAGTGCATATGGCAACCTTAAGAAGAACATTTCAACCTCATTTGTGTTTGATGTTTCAAAAAAGTAGAAAAACTCTTTTACCTAAATTCAATTGATTTGCAAGGGTGGAATGTGCTTATTAAGAGTTTTGCTGCAGCTCTTTTTCCATGTTTGATATTAATTTGCCGCTGAAAGTAGCTACAATTTAACTGTTAAATATATGTATATATATAAATAGTCAGTGGTAGAGCCATGCTTAGGCACGAATGCGCCGGCTTTACCGGTGCGATACCACGACCTTACAGAAAACTGGTTTTAAACCATTGCGTTTCCCATAATTAGTGAGATTACCGGAGGCCTAACTCCCCATCTCCTATTTCCCATCTCCTTATCCCCCTCTCTTCTTTCCCCTCCCGCTTCCCCATTCCCTCATACTCTGTCCATGGACGGCGGTAGTCACTTACCATCAGCTGACCAGTCTATTCGTCTGTCCTCTAATATTATAAAAAAAAAATAACGAAAATCTTAAAAACAAATTACATAAAATATTAATTTCTATATTTTAATTGTAACGCGAACATGAAACTCCTGTGTCATTTGTTGACAACGATCTTTCAACCTCTATAATATTGAGCTCCCACACTAAACTAATTTAGGTATTTATTTATTAGCATTAGCTTAACCATAGAAGGGTTATCCAGCAGCTTTGTTGGTATAATAAATGCTTAATAAGTTTAGTATTCTTTAACCAAATAATGAATCCACATTTACAATTAATGCACAGCTCGTTACAACTATGAAAACTATTAAGTTTTGACAGGAGATTAGTAGATGCTGTTTTACTAACAGCTTGTTAGAGTGTTTCGGACTGTCGTGGCGAACGGACGTGCTTGCGCTCCGACTGCCATCGTATGGGCGCCCCTAACACTGCTTATTTTTGTAGTATTGAGTATTTTCAACTCCCTTCGAGAGAAGGGAGAAATGTCGCAGGGTCTGCAGCGCTGGTTGGAGCCGTATTTCCGAGTAATGGAAGTACATATTGGCGAAAAGAAAAAGGAGGACCTCACTGCCCATCCTGACAGCGGTGGGGTCAGCACTGCCGCCTACCGCAACGCCTATACCAGGCAAACGGAGGCGGGAAGAATACCCGGAGCCGCAAGCGGTGAAGAGGACGACCATAGAGGCTTCCCTAACCTCGGACTCCGAGGCCTTCCTCGGAGTCCGAGGTTGATGCACGGATGTCTCGACGGGTTGATGCACTACTGTCCTCTTGGACAGTAGTGCATCAACCCGTCGAACCGAAGAGACTCGATACCATGTATGCGCTTGGTATCGATGTCCAAATCGGCAGGCGGGAGATGCGCCTCTACACGGCCTATCGAGCTCCGAATCAGAGAGCCCGCGTCGATGAACTCCGGAGCCTTCTCCAACATACGACGCCCACTCCAACCCACTAGATTGGATCCAGCGGGCCATAGTGATAGCGTACTGGACATCATAGTGTTCAAAGGACTAAGAGCACCTCCAGTACAGGAAGTGCTCGAGGACCTACCATCGGACCACAGGCCGGTGCTACTCGTGTTCAGGGAGCCCGCGGCTACGGTCGGCCCACCGAAGCCCACAGTCCACACAGACTGGAGGGCTTACCAAGAATCCTTAGCGGGTTACAGCCGCCGTACGGTTGTAAAAACGCCAGTGGAAGTCGATGAAGCCGCCGAAGAAATCACCGGAGCTATCCAAGCCGCACTTCGAGTCTCCTCGAGCACTAGACCGAGCAGCGAGCGACAGAACCCTCTGCCCGTTCGGCTCCGTAAAATGCTCGAGGAGAAGCGAGAGGCTAAGAAGCTCTCGCAGAGAACTCGGCACCCCCGAGACAAGACCCGATACAACCGCCTTACCAACTCGTTCAAGGCCGCTCTTTGGGAGCACAGAGGTGATGCATGGAAGAACTTTCTCATAGATATCTAGGACGAACAGCCCTCGGTACACCGACTCTGCAGGCAACTGACTGCAGAACCAAACCCCACGCGCCCCCTGTTCGCTGAGGACGGGCAAGTACGCTACAAAGCTCAAGACCGAGCCGAGATCATCGCGAACAGCCTCGAAAAACAGTACACACCTCACGACAGTCAAGACAAGGACCACACTCGAGAGATAGAGGCGGCAACCCATCTCTACCTCTCGAGCCCCTCGCCCAGTCTGAGGGCGAACTGCTCGTAACACCGAGCGAGGTTGCTGCGATGATCAGGAAAACCAACCCACGGAAAGCACCTGGTGAAGACGGAATACCGAACACTGCACTGTAGCGACTTCCACTGAAATCACTCATAGCGTTGACACAATTGTTCAACGGTATCCTGAGGACCGGCCACTTCCCTAACATCTGGAAGCGGGGTCGGGTTATCGTACTTCCGAAGCCCGGCAAGGACCTCAGAAAACCGGAGAACTACCGGCCCATCACACTTCTCTCGACGACGTCCAAGGTGTTCGAGCGCTTACTGCTAGTAAGAGCTCAACCCCACATCCGGCTGAGGCCCGAGCAATTCGGATTTCGTCAGGAGCACTCCACCACGCTCCAGCTGGCTCGTGTCCTAGACGAGATGGCTACGTGGTTGAACAAGGGCGGGAACACGGTGACCGTGATGCTCGACATGGAGAAGGCGTTCGACAGAGTGTGGCATGAAGGTCTCATCCATAAGCTGTCGACATCGTCTCTACCACGAAAAGTAGTCGCGATCATCGCATCGTTCCTGACCCAAAGAACCTTCCGTGTGGCTATAGAGGATACCACATCGGAAATCAAAACCATCAGTGCCGGAGTCCCGCAAGGGAGCTGTCTGTCACCGGCCTTGTACGCCCACTACACGGATGACATCCCTGTAGTCGGAGACGTCAAGCTGGCACGGCACTGTTTGCAGACGATGCCACGTACTTGTCAAGTTCACGCAACGCCGCACACGCTGCACGGAAATTGCGCCCCACACTCGAAGCCCTTCCGGGCTGGCTGAAGCGATGGAGGCTCAAGTGCAACGTGTCGAAGACCCAGGCGATGATAACCGGTATGGCACACCACCCGCCAAACCTGCGTCTGATGGAAGAGGACATCCCATGGTCCCCAAAGGTCAAGTACCTGGGAATCACCATCGACAGATCACTGTCGATGAATCACCACGTCGAGACTATCACAGCGAAGGCCAGAGCTGCGCGGACGAAGCTGCGTCCCCTGCTATCCTCCAGACTACCAGTAAGTGCCAAACTAGACATTTACAAAACATATATCAGGTCGCGCCTCACCTACGGTGGGCCGGCCTGGTACAACTTGATAGCAGGGACATCGCGCCAACGTTTGCAGGCTGTAGAGAACAGCTGCCTTCGCATGGTGGTCGACGCCCCCAGGTACCTCAGGAATGCAACAATCCACTGAGATCTCAAGTGGGAACCTATAAAGGAGTTTGTGAGCAGACTCGCCCCGGGGATGTTTGAGCGGGCTGACCGCTCGAAACTTCCCCACCTGGTAAGTATTGCTCCGCTCCCACATCCAGACGATACAACACTCATCCGGAGGCAACTCAAACGCCCCGCTCGGGAGCTTATATCAGTTCCTTCGAGCGGGGCATTGGCTTCGCCTTCGGATGCAGATAGTCAACCACCGACCTCTCGCAGGCGGCTCGCTGGACCCCTTTTCGGAGGAGCGATCGGCGAGCAAACCTCGAGACCGGTGAGCTAACTCCAATGACCGGCTCACAGTGGTGAGCTGCGAGGAAAATCACTATAAGGAGCCCAGAGCTCCAAATAGTCTCCCCACCCCCCTCAACAGGGGTGAGATGATACCAGATAACAGCTTGTTAAACATTGCTGAAAGCAAAAAATTCGTCGGCAGTTACAAAGACAATGTACCTATATTTTATATAGTAATAAGACCTATATTTTATTGCATGCATAATTTTCTATATTCTCGTTATCTATGGGCGGTCACGGATGAAACAAAAAATATGTTACAATGTAAATTCAATGGGATATAAAAAGTAGCCGATTGAAAAGCACCGCCTAATACTGTCAGCACAAGTTATGGAATTGAATGAGATAATTCTTGATTTCTTTATTTTGGATATTAGATATTAAAAGTTCTACAACATTTTAATGGTTTTAATGGTGATTTAGCCAACACATACGGGTTATCAACCGACTACTCACTATAGAAAATTATAGATAACTACGACTATATCACTATAGAAAAAAGTGTCTAAGAATAAATGTGTTCTGTTCGGCAGGATGATTGATCATTGTTCTTGTTCTTGTGTTTGTTTAGCGTAGTGTCAAATTTATATCCAGAAAATCGATTCAATTCCTAAGAACCTGTCTTAAATAAATTAAAGCTGAAGTACTGTGAAAAATAAAAACGTTCCGTATTTTCAAGTTTTTTATTCTTGATTTTATAATAAAAACGAAAAGAAACTCTAGAAACAAGTGCAGTCACATCATAACTTCTCTAATATATTTTAAAAACATGTTGTTCACCTTTTCCTCAAAACATTACCTTTACCTCCATAGCAGTAGGAATTCAATCCGCGAAATTCAATTTTCATGACACGAAATGTCGGGTCTGTAATGGAAAATGAACTCGATTGTTTTTCCTCGCGAATGACATATTTTTTGTGTTATCATAT
The DNA here is from genome assembly GCA_947561695.1 of Tyria jacobaeae. Taxonomy (NCBI): domain Eukaryota; kingdom Metazoa; phylum Arthropoda; class Insecta; order Lepidoptera; family Erebidae; genus Tyria; species Tyria jacobaeae. The sequence continues at coordinate 18,178,279 of OX387209.1, forward strand.
CATTACTTGAAATTTGCAGAACGGGTTCTCAACTTGACTATATTAATGATGTCTCATTCTACACAGTAAGCCAGTATTTGGTAGGCTGGTGATAAATCCCCGATGCCTCATATATCTACACAACACTTCATATTTATATACATATGTGTTTGTAATCACCCAAGTTTGTAGAAACGTGAAGTATAAAGTAAAAACGGACAAAACATTTTCAAGAAAAACTTTAGTCGTAAATAGAAAACAAAAGTATTTTTGAAAATTGTCGTAATTATGATAGTTTTATTTTTACCTGACTGCGCAATAAGAACGGTTATGTTTTTCGAGTGTATGCATGTATGTAGGTATGTAATAATGATGTTTTTATCACGCCTTAGAGCTTCAACGGCTTGTATAATTTGGAATCGTGAGGTGAGCTACATTTGCCTTTATGGTATGCATGTATTATCACTGTTATGTTTTAAAATATAACTATTCAACACAAAAATAAATAATCAGGATAAAATGTGCTTGACATTTCCAGAGATGAGCTAGTGTAAACAAATAAACAACAAAGGTCTTCAGCATGTTTATATGTTGTGTATGTTTACATTAGTAATTTATATATATATCCATACCTCAGCCCTAAACTTATAAAAAATACAAAAAACATAAAGTAAATCAAATTTGTGAAGGTTTTTGGACGCTGGGATAAAACTGATCCATTAGGCTCCCTAAATCTTCAAGATGCATACCTATAGTAAGTCTAGAAGTAACTACGTATTTGCCGTATAGAGAGCGAACGATGAGACGAGTCACCGAACAGTCGCAACTGCGCTGCCCAGTTTTTGCAACCGGTTTTCTGTGAGGCCGTGGTATTACTCCGGTCGAGACGGACCATTTGTGCCTAATGGCTCTACCACGTACAAATTTAACTTATACTGGTAAGAACGAAAAAGGGTATACCAGTTTTTTTTATTTCAACATACGAGCATGGCTTCTGGAGGTGCTAGCTTCTATAGGTCATGGTTACCGTCTACCATCAGCGGGCCATATGCTTGTTCAACATCAACGTTGTATGAAAAAGAATCTATTGATCTTTGACTCTTTCTACCCTCTGATAGGAAGAGAAGTCTCTAAACTAGTTATATTTCCCAAACTTCTTAAATTTCATTAACATTATCTCATCATATCATTAACTGTGGTACTTATTACAATATTTTAGAATAGTACAAGATCGAGAAACGGCATACGCGTACATCAGATAATTTAGTCATAAATATATTACTTTAATATACTTTTGAACAGCAAAGCGATTGACTATCTTTAACATCACTTACATGGCTTACCACTTACCATTAGGTGACCCGACTGTTCGTCTGTCCATCATCATAAACAAAACTTTCAAAACAACATTTGCCAATTCAGCTCTTCAAAACCAATGACTCAGTACTTTAGTAATGAATGACTAAATTGTACCTACTTCGTATTCACCCTACACACAACTAGAAGGCGGGGCAAATGTTACTTACGCGCTAACAACAAGCTATCTGTCCAATGCCTGTCTACTTCAAGCTTAAGTAATATAATATTTTAATAGCACAGTCATCCGCGGCTTTTCTATGATACGTATTTTGGTTATACGTTTACGATTATTAAATTAAATCATATGATAGTATACGCCTACTGTCTCCAGCAAAAGGCAGGGACTTCTATGTCATTGCCTTTCTTGCAATTATGAATCTTTCGATATATAGATATGGTTTAATTTTGATTGCATTTTTTTTTTTTACTTTTTAACTGAAATATCTGTAATGAGTTTTATTAACTGTTCGTTTAGTTGTATTCAATCTAGGTTTTTATAATATCTAATTATCATACGTTTGTAACGTTCTAAGTATGCTATACTTACTAGAATAATTTTAAATTAAATAAGTAAATAACCGCTTCAATGCGCCTTTCCTATTTCTTTGCACAAGTCGTAAATAAGTGCAATTTAAATAATATCCTCCCTACCGCTGAGGAGTCGTACCTTTCACAATCAGCTGAACAACATGAGATGCAAATATCTTAATTAAAGATTATAGAAAAGTACCATAGTGTCTATAAAATTTGAGGGTTTCCCTCGACTTCCCTAGGATTCCATGACCAAATCCTGATATTTTACAGGGGGGCCAACAAAGAATAAAAATTATATTTTCTAAATCGATACACAATTAGGAGTAACATACTGTCTAACATAGAACATGCTCGATTTTTCGTCTTCGTTTTAAAAAGTCGTTTTATTAACTTACAACCTACATAGATTCTCTTTAGGTAAGTGTTTAATTATTGAAAAACTTAATTCGCTTAAACATGAGGTCATCTACTACATCTATGAGGTAAAGTAAAATATATTTTACTTTACCGCAGCATCGGATAATCAACCCGGGACACAATCAGTGCAATTCGTTTTAAACGTCAGTTTAACAAAAAAGCGTCCCTTTTTAAACTTATAATCTGGAAGTGATATAACTTGGTGACTCCTCTGCACAGTAGAGAAACAGAAGAATCGAATAATCAAATAATAGACTACAATCCAATCAAAAAATCAATTATAAGGAATAATTGGAATGAATTGTAAGGTCTCTCCTACAAGTGGCTACAAATCAGACCATTCGTAAAGGTCAACTTAATAGAAATAAATAAAAGAAATAAAATCACTCACGTGTCCAACTGTCCGTCCGTCCACTTACATTCGATAATCACGATCGTGTTTAGATAAAAAAGATAAAGAAACAATAATAACAAAATAAACAAGGTCCGTAATCACCTCATGTCAGTAGAATGAAGAGTAGGGTGACCATAATGTAAGAGAGACTCAGGATTTTTTTTAATTTCCTGTATCTTTATACAACATATTTTAGAGTTCATGAAAACTCCCGAATCCTTTCGTTTATTTTTAACTGTAAAAGTCTTAAATCGCTCAACATAGCAGGGATATTCAATTAAGATGACTTTATTACCAATTGTATTCCTAGCAAATAAACTAAATTGGAAAATGTGTCCACCAAATAACTTTGAGCCCTAGGCAAAATCTAGTTAATAATGATAGGAAATTCTAATTCGATTTTTTTTTGTATATATTCATATGACACGTATTCAGTCGTAAACAGATTTTAAAGATTTTATCTCCATATATTCAAATAAAAATACCGAGGCCCCAAAAACCTTATGAATGATGCAAGTCAAGCATCATCTAGCTTGAATCATTTAAGTCAAATATAATTTTTGTAAATAAAAAAATCTTAAAAAAATGATTTTATTATAAATTAAAAAATAACTAGTTCAACAATATGGCCATAAATAATCCCAAAATCACATGAACATGACGTCACAATACCGCGCCGTTGGCTCCCACTTGAAAGTCAAGTTTCGTCATGAGGCATGACATGACGGCGCGCCTCGTCCAAATATTATTATATTTTATTTAAATTTACGGCTTAAACGCTTAACTATTCGTTAATTTTTATGTTTTTAAGTGACGAGGCAAAGCATTACCGTAACTGTTTAATAGTTACGTTAAATTATGTTTAAACAAGTTTCATTTGCATTTTATATCTCTCTCTTCGTATTACAGAGCCTTTTTTAAGTTTTTTTAACTGACAACTGATTTCGAAAAAATTAAGGGTGCTATGGTGCTGTACCTATTTTGTTATACATATTAAACGATCTTCCTGCCAATGACGACCGTCTTTTTTTTACTTTTTTGTTGTTCAAAAGAGTATGCTCCTGCCGTGGACCCATTGTATCTAAATGGGGTTTTGATAGGACCACACGTAAATCGAGAGAACCCTCAAACTTTAGAGGTACTGACAATATTGTTTTCATATACTTTTTAGGGCTGTTAAGATATTTGATAAACTGTTTTTCATGTTGCTAAACGGATGGTGACAGCTTTTTAATAATTATTGCCTAACACCTAGTGGGGGAATAATTATTTTAATTACGTTACGATACGAATGAGCCTTTAATTACAATATTAAAGAGTCAGCCTTGTTAAAGGGTGGCCAAGGTCTTGCTTTGAGGTCTGCTTAGTTTATCCCCGGGTTCCTTGCAATAAACCAATTTGTGACGAAAAACCGTATCGTTTTAGTCGTTTCGATTCCGACATACCACCAAACATAAATATATTTATTAAAAAAAGCAAAGAAACATTTCCGACTTAGTTGGCAACGCTTTACTTACCTCTAAAATACTCACTTAATTTTGTGGACTGTACTACACAGAGACATAAATACATTAAATAGTCAAAATAGCCATTTATCTAAATCCCGCAACTTCAGACGGTTGGGATATCACCTGAGCCAAATGCACTATGTATACCAACATCTGCACTTGAAAAACCAGTTGATGCGACTTATTGTACGTACTAGAAGGTTGTATTTTCAGTATCAATAGACTTGTATGTAAGCATTGATAAGTTGGTCAATAAGTTGATAGAAGCACATGGTTTTTAGCTGATGCAGCTGAAATGTTATGGTGTGGTGTTGAATATAATCCAAGGATTAATAAAGGGACGGCACCTGGGACATTTTATGGTATCAATAAATACCTACGTACAGATGTGTTAAAGTGCAAATATAGATGAAAGAATATTTATCATACTTGAATAGTTTTTGCCAATATAAATTATAGTTATTCATCATTCATGTCATTAAACACAGAATTTATACATTTCGTTACTTATAAATTAGGAATTAAATAGAATTAACCAAACGGGAAATTACTCAAAAGTAAACAAACTTCTTCAAACAACATTTAAATTCATATTTAAGAATTTCCCCTTTAAAGTCTGCTATTATAACAGCAATATCTATCCATAATATGGCACATTTTGCATAAAATCTGCGAAAAGTCCCTTGAACAAACAACTTTGCGCTTACGATAGGGAATTTAGTGGTTATCGTAAATTTTAATCATAATTTAAGGAGGGCTATGGAGAAATACGACGTAATGACGTATGTCTGTTTATTCGTCCCCTACTATTCAGATATCATCACACAACTCAATCGACCCAAGCAATCATACTCGTACTATAAGAAACGTCATCGAAAGCCGATCCAAACTTGTGTCTGAAATCGAAACTTCTCTATCAAAAGTTTCAGATTGGGGTCGACTTAACCTAGTCCAATTTAACCCCACGAAGACACAGGTTTGCGCGTTCACCGCTAAAAAGATGCCATTGGTCGTATCACCTCAATTTGAGAGCACTTCCATAACTGCATCAGCCAGTATCGGAATCCTTGGCGTCGATATATCAAGCGAAGTCCAGTTTCGCGGTCACTTAGACAGTAAGGCCATATTAGCCTCGAAGAAGCTTGGTGTGCTAAACAGATCGAGACAGTATTTTACTCCGGCCCACCGCCTGCAACTTTATAAGGCGCAGGTTCGGCCGCACATGGAATACTGTTCTCATCTCTATGCAGGTGCACCCCAGTACCAACTTCTGCCTCTTGACCGCATTCAACGGAGAGCGACTCGCATCATCGACTGCCAAGATATTTCTGATCGACTTGACACCTTGGCGTTGCGTAGAGATGTAGCTTCACTCTGCATCCTCTATCGCTTGTATCATGGGGAGTGTTCAGAGGAATTGTTCGGACTTATACCGGCTGCTGGTTTCCGCCATCGTCCTACGCGTCAAAATATCCATCCCCATCACCTGGACGATTGGCACTCGACCACTGTGCGCTTCTCGAGAAGCTTTTTGCCTCGCACAACCAGCTTATGGAACAAATTGTCGCCTGCCGTATTTCCGAACCGATACGACCTTCAAACCTTCAAGAAGAGAGCGTACCTCTACCTAAAAGGCCAGCAACGCACTTGTGACTCTTGAGTTGCGGGTGTCCATGGGCGGCGGTAGTCACTTACCTTCAGGTGACCCGTCTGCTCGTTTGCCCCCTATCGCATAAAAAAAAAAAAAAAAAAAAAAAAAAGAAACCTGATTGTTTTCTTTTTTAGTATACACCGATAGGTTCGAAATTTAAACTGTTTGTTTTATCCATCAATACTCGAGTCAAATTACCGGCCATGTTTGGTTATTGATTATCTGCCCCTACCGTACAATTATTATAATGTTTACTCTACGTACCACTTTGGTAGCCATATCTTTTTTTCTTAAGCAAATTACACGTTGCATGTTGTGAGGAAATTAGCTGGTAATTTAATTTGCTACTGAGAATTATTAAGCGATGAAACCAAAAGGCATGTTCATTACTAAAACAATTATATTTAAAAAATAACAAGCTCCTTCAACAAGCCGAACCCAAACATAAAAATAATAATATTTGAGATTGTAAAAAGATAGAAAAATGTATTTACCTACCCTTTTTCATATGTAACTGACATAATCTTAAAGAAAATAAAAATATAAAGCGTAAGCATTTCAATTCAATAACATATTGAATATCAAAGATAAATTATGGATACTACATTATGATTCATTGAACGTCGCGTGCCGCCAGGACTCTTGCATAAACTATTGTATCCATCCCCAGTAAAATAACTCGGGAGATAAATAAAATAAACATTGGTGTAAATAAAAAATAACGTGCTTTTGTAAGAAGGCGTCACGCGTGGGAATGACAGTCGCTGAGGGCGACGGTCATGGGAATGACATAATTAAATAAACGTTTTATTTTATATGTAATATAATTATTTTTATGTTATTTAGAAATGTGGTACAATATGGGATCGATAAAGTCCATTCAAAAGAATTATATTTTAAGCACATTCAACCAAATAAGCTATTTATTAATATTTAGTAACACTTGGAAGTTGTTCCATGCATCAGTGTTACAGAAGCTCATAGCAAGTAATGAACTTGAGCGTAATACCTAAGCTTATTTGGTTGAATGAGTTAGAGAAGTAAATTAATAAAAACTCTGTAAGTACACACATATGGGATATATATGTACTTACAGAGTATTTATATTATACAAATTTTAATAAAATCTTATTACAATTAGTCTTCTGATTTGTTTAGTTAAAAGAAATATTTTATATAGGGATCGATCTGAATATCCCTCTAATGTTGTTCTTGTTTTGTAATAAATATTACATAAAAATCACAGTAAGTAGTTTGAACCCTTAGAATCGAAAAAAAGCCCGTGACATGGCATTTGTCCACATTGTGTCAAAAATGTGTCATGTGTATAATATAACGTGACTTTCTACCTTTTTATCGAAGTGACGCAGCGATTCTATACAATTTTTTTAAGTATCAACTACACTGTCGTGGCCCCCACATGACGTGACAGTTTTCGCAACAAAAACTTCTACGTGTTTACCCTAATTTTAGTTCTGGTAACATTGAAAATATAACGATGCGCTTCAAAGTAGTAGTGCGGTTCAATTTTAAATTAAGAACTCGTTTATCACATTCAATTTAAATGGATGTTAGTTGATCAATGTTTAGCAGATTGCCATTTATAATTTGAAGGTTATAATTTTTCATATTACTGTTTTAATATACCTTTATTATTTATTACTTGTCAATGTCGTAACTTATTATTTCTTTTTTCAAATATAGATGGTTAAACAATATATGTCACGTCACCCGTTTGTTACTAGAGAATTTGGACTCATAGGGAAAAAGAAATAGACAGCAAATCTGCTGTGTTCAAGATGGCAGGCGTTTTATTCATTCGTTTCTATTAATTTACCAGTAATTTCCTAAATATTTTGCATTTAGTATATCTATCAGTTATAATACCTTTAATAATGAATTGGTAGTAAAACACTATCAAAATCCAATTTACTACTAAGGGCTTACATTGAGTATCTATTTTGTGAAGCAAACACCGGGGGGTGATCGGTTTTATAGGGATCGTCTAGCTACCAACTAGGCGCGTAAACAAACATTAGGATTACGATAATATAAAACTTGAACGCTATCATTACCATCAATCATGTGGTAGAATCGATTTGTAATACTAAAATGAGCTTCCCGTGTTGATTTACCATAATAAGACTATTGAATTTCTACCATTGATATGATTATGAAGATGTTTTTATAACTTTGATTGCAATAAAATATGTAACCGACCTGATGGCAAGCGGTGACCAGAGCTTAAAAATATTCGTAAAACCAGCATATTACTTGTGCATTGCTTACCCAATAGACCCAAGAAGTAATAGGATCAACAGAAACACTCCATAACATTGTGCTGTTTATACTTATGTCTACTACATAAAAACACTCCTCATACTCCTACACAATACTACACAAACATACAAATGGCAAGCAAGTAGACGCGAATGCAAAAGCAATATGTGTGCGTATAAAGACTAAATAGTTGAAACTTAATTCACAAATTCCGACTTCCATAAATATCTTCTAGAACATTCTAAATCGTCCAGCGCCCATTAGATCAAGTAACCTACCTATATAACTGATGCAGATCTACTTAGCCGAAAATAACAAGATATCGATCTTCTAGTAAATTATTCAGACGTTTGTTAGTCGAATAGTTATCCGGATCCAATATTAAAATGAGGTGCAATTTGTGCGGTGCCGATACGTCACCGGAACGATCAATCTACAGGATTGAATACACACTGTATATGTGATAGAGATGCGTAGAGTGGCATTAATGTTATGTATTTTAAGCGCGGCGGCGTGAAGGCGCCTTTTGTAGATTATGTGTGTGACACTTTTATGTATAATACTTCTCCTTCTACTAATGACGTACAAAATAAAATTGTTGTCGATTTTTTTTTTCAGGAATCATCAAATCTTCAAGAAATCTATATATTAGAGTCTATAAATACTAGTACAATGCGATTTCCAATTTACTAGTCATCATAATCACCATTCAGATTTTCATAGTCCACGTACGTATTCGTAATGATAAAAAAATCATTTATTTATTAAACTTACAACTATGTACAAACTTACAAACATGTAATAATAATGCTAACATTATTTAAATATTTTTAGTTCATATATTTTAGACAGTAGAAATATTTTTCTGACATGTGTACGAAGTTCAGAGGAGAATGATACCAAGAGTATTTTACAATTGTGTAGAGACCATGTGCCGTCATCGAAGCTCAAAGGTAAAGTGGTATGTCGTTACACTGACTAACTGAACTCTTTAGGTATAAGAAACAACCATAGTAAAACATCTACATTTCTATACCTCATTAAATTTATTACGATTAACACGGTGTTAAGCGAACGACAATATGTTGCCTCAACCCATGCAGGTATAACTTCCTAATATCTAAATTGCCGTAAATGTATATAATGTAATAATGTAATGTAATGGAAAATGTAATAACATTAAGGGTAAATATCCTTCTTATTGAACTTAGAGAAAAATTAAAAATAATCCGTGATTTAAAATATTAGTACTACAAGATGGATACGCATTAGCATTGATATAGTTATATACAAATTATAATGTTTTCTTTGGAAAAAAAATAGTTGCAACGATTCTCTGCCATTTCCTGTCCAAAAGGCGTTATTCAAATAAGACGCGCTGCGCTCGCAGGCGACTCGTCGCTTGATGGATAGCTTTGGACCATTTTTAATCATCCTCTGTGCTTATTTTACAAAGTCGTAAACACTTTTACACGTTCTTAAAAAAATATTTTACTTACTGTTACTTAAGGTTCATTTTAATTGTAACCATTTGTTAGTTGATATTTTGTGTGTCCACAAACTGATAAGCTTATGTGTTTAACATGAGTTCTGTTGTCAAATAACAAGCCCAATTCGTTGGGTACCCTCTCGGTAAACCAAATCAACACTTAGCGTATGTTTTAGTTTGTTGAAAAACCGGTAGCTTGATCAATCGCTATAGAAATTGTAGTAATAGATTATCTTACCAATATGGTAAAATGACATATGATCTAGACTAGAAGAAGCAATTAGTTAATGAGCAGGGAACTAAAAGTAGAAGTGTTAAATATTTCTCACAACAGTAATGTACTAAGCCTGGAATCATCAACAGTAGTTGCATAGAAAAGATGAATTATCTTACTAGAACAATGCGAACGAAGGCTTTCATTGTTCAGGTAGAACCTTGTTCACCGCTTGCGTTTACACATTCAGAGCCGCTGTTAGCGACAAAACCTACCATTACGAAGTAGCATTGTGCTTCTACTCAATGCATGATTAACGACTGCAGACTTCGAAAACATATTCATTCATTCGAGTTCTCACAAGGGTTGTCATTTTCGCTAATAAGTTAGGAAAGCCCGTGAGAAATGATTTATTTAGAATTTAATGATTATTGTACGTATTAGCGCAGAAGTAACAATCATTAAGAGAAGAAGAAGTTTATTTACAAACGAAGAATTAGAAACAAAGATTTTTAAACTATCCACGTATCTTTCGACACAGTCACTCGAAAAACGTCTGATTACTATTCGGTATAATATGTAGATAGATTATTTGTTGTAGACCTGGGTTGTACTTACAATAATTTTAGTCGTATTATAAAGGCATTTAAAGGCACATATGTAGTTAGAATACGCAACGGTTTTTTACTTATTTACGTAGGTATATTATTAAGAATTGTTACTGGTCGCCTTTTTCTACAATTTGCATACATGTCAAAAGCCCTTTTTTTGTTCCCACTTTTTTTAGTTGTGCATATGTAATAGTAAAAGGTGTCCCAACCCTAGCTATCGATGTCGCTGCTGCCTCTCGTTCCGTCACTATAATGATAGATATCGATATTTTTCCGCGAGAAGCGAAAAAGGGCCTGTTTACCTCCGCTCGATTAAGCACACAGGATGGGTTTTTGAAAAATCTACTCCGCCAGACATACCGAATCATGCCAATATAGGACCACAATCTGTTTTAAGCTTTAGGCATCCTAGAATAAGTTTCAAAATTATGGAAGTTGTAAAAAATTTACCCATACTTGGTGCTCTACGAAGCGTAGACACAATGTTGTTTTATTAGAAACGGATAATTTATTTGGTGTATTTATTTGTTAGCGGTACGTCGGATTCAATAATGTGGGAGAAAATTTGGATATAATGGGTATCATTATTCACATGTGAAGAAATATATCCTTCACTCAGGATAAAAATGTATTGGACATTTGTGCAATTTCTTTCTTAAGCGTCTTTATTGATTCTTGTCATATATTTGATTGAGGTTGTAACCTGATGAATCTGTCTAAAATTTCGGTAAATTACAATATAATGGAATTTAAATTTCCATTGTTTTGACATTATAACACAATCGACTTTTTCAGTCTTAAGCATATTGTGTTAGTACTTTGTATCGCATGTAGCATCGATCATAGATCGACTACAGAACAACGTGAAGAGTGAAATGAAAGTGAAAGTATTAGGTTACGTGCAACGCGTCGTCTTCGAACTGCTTTCAATGTTTCACGAGAAGGTTTCAGATACGCTGTTTTAATTGTCTACAGTTACTACGAATGCCTTGCTATTGGACCAATAAACTTAGTTTGCCCATATTGTAAGGCATTGAAATACAAAAATGAAGCAAAACGATTGTGCGCGAATGGAAAAGTTAAATTAGTGCCATTGGTTCCACCACCAGAGCCACTGTACAGGACAAATATATCACAAAGCAGGTTCGCTGTTGCCGGTGTCAGATGGCGACTACAAATTCTTGCAAGTTTATTTCATTAGAAATTCAACAAGGGAAATCGATCAGCGCTGTGTAAATAACAAATCAGTGAGGAGGTCTATTGTAGAAGAATTACAAAATTTATTTCATCAACATAATCAGTTGATTACATTGTTGTCATGCCCATGCCATCAAAAAATTGTACTTAGAGCTGATAAAACTCCTGTAGGACAACATGCAAGACGGTCAATGCACGAACAATTAATGAAGTTGCCATTGTACTGGTTGGAGAAAATCTGGAAACCCGTGAACGAAATTATCAGTTACAGCGTATATATGAAACACATCGCTCACATGACGCGATACAATATTCAATATTATTTTGGAAAGGTTATCATTTCTCAATCAAGACGATAAATCCCAATACAAGCAATTGTAAATTTGTGTTTTTGTTGACATTGGATTGTTTTTGTTCACAATTATGTTATTATTGAATGCCTGTCATCAAAACATTATTTTATTTACTGGTGCTGAAACGAATAAAAAAGTTTGTTCAATGAATGTTTACTCCGATCGCCTGAAGGTTTTTGAAAATACAGACAATCGCATATTAAAATGTCGGCGATTATTTCATCAATATGCTGTTGATATGTATGTCAAAATAGAAACAGAGACATTGACAAGATTGAACCCGACCAAACTCCGTTCTGAAGAGTATATTTACTTTCGAGATGCAATTACTACCGATGGAAATACAAACAATGTTGGCCGGATGACAAATCTTCCAGCAACATATATTGGAAGTAATCGGCACATGCATGAATACGCTCAAGATGCCATGATATTGTTCGTAATTATGGCACCGCAAACTTATTAATCACATTTACATGCAATCCTGAGTGGATAGAAATAAAACAGAAGTTATTGCCTGGCTAATCACCGATTGATTGCCATGATATTACAGCACGAGTGCTCCGACTAAAGTTGAAATCTTTAATGGATTTAATTGTGAAACACAGTGTTTGTGGTGAGACGCGCTGCTGCATGTATTCTGAAGAGTGGCAAAAACGTGGGTTGCCTCATGCTCATATCTTGATTTGGTTAATTGAGAAAATAATACCAATCAGATCGAAGCTTGCATGAAGTTGTTATTAAAACATCATTCATGGCCCATGTGCCCGATTCATTCACCATGTATGGTAGATGGTATATTATCGAAACGGTATCCATCCATATCCGGTGAATTAGTAGCAGAAACAGTTACCGGGCACGACGGCTAACCGCTAAATAGTCGCCGACCGACTGCAGGTAATGGAAGATCAACAGTTGTAAAACTGAATCTACAAAATATAGAAACTGATAATCGTTAGATTTTTCCTAATTCACTAATTCTATCAAAGACTTTCACGGCGCATATCAATGTTGAATCTTGCCATTCCATCAAATCTATAAAATACATTTGCAAATATGTAACAAAAGGAAGTAATTTGGCTGTGATTGGAGTTAGTGCTGAGAATTCCATTGATAAAGTTAACCTATACCAAATGGGCCGTTATGTTAGCAGTAATGAAGCGATTTGGCTCATATTTCCATTCGTGAGAGATACATCACTGTAGTTCACTTAGCAGTCCACTTAGAAAATGGCCAAAGATATTTTACTGCACTGAATGTACTACAACATTCTTAAATCGAATGCAAAAGGATTTGATAGAATAAGTTTAAAAGTATAACACATGTTATAAATCGGTATTTTACTTCAGTACAGTCGCTAATGTTTGGAAGATCGCCTTTGTCAAACCACTACCCAAAACACCGAATCCATTTCACGAGTAGCGTTCTGTTGTCTCTCCAAGGTCATGGAGAAAGTGGTGTTACGCCAGCTTACCGAGTTTTTAGAGAGTAATAACATTTTACCCACGCTTCAGTCTGGTTTCAGGAGATTTCGTGGCACTACCACTGCTCTCTTATATGTTACGGATAAACATCCTGTCAGCCCAGGATCAGGGTATGTGTACAGTTCTAGTTTTACTGGACTACTCACGCGCTTTTGAGTCTATAAATTTAAATCTATTCTTATCCAAATTACGGTTTTATGGATTTGATAACAATTCAATTCTATGGTTTCATTCAATTAGTAGAACTCAATTTAAGTGATGAAACCACTCTGGCCTCGTCTCTGCCTCTTTAACGAGAGGTGTGAAGCAGTGATCAATTTCAGGACCTATTCTTTTTCCCCTCTACTGTTCAGATATAGGAGATATAATAAAAAGATGTAGATAGCATATATACGCGGAAGATGTCCAGGTCTACTTGTCTAATAAGGCTAAGACTATGAAAAGGCAATACAAGACTTGAATGAAGATCTTGAGATGCAAGTTGCCCGGTCTGAAATGAATTGTTTGTTGTTAAATCTATCAAAAACTAAATATATGGTATTCGGCTCGAAAAATAACCTGCTAATGTAGCACTCTTTCACAAACCTAAAACTAAAGGATAAACCTTTAGAACGAGTGTACGAGGCACGGAACCTGCAGCTGATCATGGATCCTGAACTTGGGTTTGAGAAGCATGTGGCTAGTTTAGTGCGGAACTGCTTCACTAAAGTAAAGGTACTGTACAAAATGCGACCTTTTTTATCGGAAGAGCTTCGTGTTCAGCTGGTTCAATCGTTGGTACTGAGCAAACTAAATTTTGCTGATTCGGTAATGGCTCGTACTGATCGAGCGATACAAAGAGTGCAGAATGCTTGTGCTCGCTTGTGTTTTTGGGTTTTATTTAGGGCTCAAGTAACCCCCTTTATATTGAACTTTACATTGTAAATGAAGTCGAGGGGGAAGTTACACTTAGCGTGCTTTTATTTGGAGTCATCAAGGTCAAGTAACCAGGATATTTATATGACAAACTTGATAAACCACTGTCGATGAAGCCACTTAAGTCACAGGTATTTAAGGGAAGCTTCCGATATGCAGCATCCTATTGCTGGAATAATATACCTCCGCCATTACGAAATCTCACGTCAATTAACACTTTTAGAAAACACTTGAGACAGTACCTTATGGAATCGCAACGGAGGTTTTCCAATGTTAACCTGAATGCATCTTTTATTTAAAAGTCGATGGGCAAGCCTCCATACACTCAATAGTAATCATCCCAAAAACAATATGGTAAAATGTTACACAAATGATAGTAATATTGTTAATTGTTTATATTTATATTTTCACTATCATTCTATTAACTCTATTTCAATTTATATATCTGAATTAATATCACCACATTTTTTAAAGTTCATTGAATCTATGTTTATATATTTTTTTATTGACATTACCTATTTATTACACTGTTGACATTCCTTAAATACCTGCTGTCCCTGCTAATAATGCTGTATATTCAGCCGAACAAATCAGCCGGTAGTACGTCCCGTTATCGCATGCAATACCGCTAACTGTTGCAACCCTGTAAAGAGATTCTCAAAATAGTACAGTAGTCTCTTAAAATATACCTTATCGTTTTCCCATTTAGTGCGTATGTATTATATGTTGTGTGATATAGTTATGTAAATATATAGGTACCTAGTTTCAGTGATTTGATGTCCGTGAGTCACTAAGGGGCCCAGTTGAAAATCAGCGTCAGGCATCCTGTATGACACATGCTGAACTGGGTCCTTTTTGACTTTGCACTGGACGCATCCTTTTCTTTTTTGCTTTGTTTACATGACTGTTGGTTGTATGTTGTTATTTGTCTTGTTTTGCCTTTGTTTGTGTAATTTGAATTTTCCTAATATTGTATCTAGTGTATGTCAAATAAATATGTTTTCTTTCTTTCTTTCTTTCAAGAAATGTCCTAAGGCCGAAAGAAAATGGACTCTGTGATTTTAGAAATAAGACGGATTTTTAAACGCGTTTAAACGTACATCTTACTCCTAACTTTGCAAAGCTTATATGGAAGCATGTGTGAGTGAAAGAGGTGAGTTCCGAATTCGAAAAACAAAAGACTAGGAAAGTAATTAAAGTTTATTTTTAAAGATAATGCAGTTAAAGCGGGAGTAAGACAGTTGAATTGATTAGAATTTTTTATTTACCAATATGTTCAAATTAAACCTCAGTGGCTTCAATTGAGTGACAGTTCTGCGAATCGTTTGACTGCGGTGATTGTTATCACGTGACATTACAATATGTATTTTTGAGCTTCGTATATCTTGGTACATAGTTAAACCTAATAATAATATTATTTATTGGTAAACGTGATAACTGGGGTATGAGGTTATAAATTTAATAGATCTTGTATATATTAGTGAATTAGGTATAAACACTTTCATTTTTATCATGGCTCCCAAGAGAAGCACGTGTTTTTATACACATTTTTGGAGATTACATCGGGAAGGTAAAAAATTATAAACGTGTAAAAATGGAACCAGTTGCTATCAATACTAGTTTTAATAAACATACATATACCATTTAGATTATTCCGTTCTTAGGCATACTCTGACGCGTACTTCTAAACACTCGTGGAACTAGTCTTTGGTAGAGGTATTGAAGCGTATATACTGGTACAGGTATTAAAACCAAGTATGTATGTGCTTCCCAGTACGCAGTAAGGGTACGGAGCGAAATACTGGATACATACCTTTAAAGTATTACGTCACACGTCCAGTACGATACGAACCGCGATCACAAACCATACGCTTTTAGTTACTCGACAGCTCACGGATTGACTTTTGGATAGCTGTATCGTAGGTATGTTTT
Organism: Tyria jacobaeae; assembly: GCA_947561695.1. Classification (NCBI taxonomy): domain Eukaryota; kingdom Metazoa; phylum Arthropoda; class Insecta; order Lepidoptera; family Erebidae; genus Tyria; species Tyria jacobaeae. The sequence continues at coordinate 18,194,596 of OX387209.1, forward strand.
AGTTACTTCCCAATTGGACGATCTAATTCAATTACAAAGTTTTAATGCCCGAAGTACACCCTTATGAATGTTACGCTTAAAGAATATTATGGCATGTAGATATGAAATATTTTATAATTTAAGCTTTTTTGTGTAACACTTAGGTTCACAATGTTTTGATTTTTTTAGTCAGTTGTGATTCTAAATTGGCGCATTTCACCCATTTATATTTTCATAAAAACAATGAAATAAAACGAATAGAGTGCTATATTACGAATATATGTGTATACGTAGCATAAAAATAAGAGGAGATCGCAACTTGGCAGTCGAAAGTGCAACAACTGCTATTTCTACAACAAAATAAAGTCTAAGAGTCTAAAAAATCGTATAAAACCAAATAAAAGTTGAAAAGCCGCAAAAATAAAATATTGAAAGACTTATTAGATATAAATTACGAATGTAAATAACGTGATTTGAAATCTTGTAACTACGCCCGCTAGTGAGTTTGAACATAATTAATTTTATGCATAAAACCTAAGATATCGGATCCTAAGTCTGGTAAAGTAGGAAGGAAATATTTCATATCTCTTAACGCATATTTGTACTAGAAGCGTCGTATTGGCGGCATAGTGTATGTTTACTTATGTATGACAGTTGAAAGTATCTACCCGTATATATTTTGAAACCTGGTTTCTGTACTAGGTATTTGACGATACCCATACCTAGAAGGCTACGTACACAGTTTTGTAAATATGACTCATCCCTAGTCTTTGGAACGCGTATTTTAGCGTACTTGTAAAACACATTACGTGTTTTAGCAAGTATGTCTCACCTCTATTTTGCTCAGTCGCTTGATACATAGTATTTTCGACAACGCACGTTGCTGGCTATACTCCAGCTCGACAGTGCCACAAAAATATTATATAGTTGTAAGTGAGGCACTACTTATACGTGCGTATTTTTTTATATAAAGCATCTCAGAAAATAACTCTAGCCTAAACTTAAATCACTGAGCGCCATCTATTGAAAGCAAAAGATATTTCTACTCGTGCATAACAATGACGATGTGACGAAAGCTATCCGAAGCTGCAATTCAAGTTATTCATAGATTTATTTTAATTGGATGACTTGGCTTTTAAGATTAAAAGGGCATTTGGGGACAATTGCTGGATCGTGAAGTATAAACTTTTTTTATTTATTTAGTTTCGAAAATATCTGAAGATAATATATATATAAAACGTCATAATTTCATAACTAAACAATATCAACCATAAAGTTTGAGGACGTAAAGATTTATTTTTATTTAAAAAAATAATAATTTTTGACTGCTTATGGTTAAGAACCGAGGTGTGCTCTACAATGTTTCACGAATTGATTATTGAAATATTGTTTATTCTCTCTTCACCTTTTGTCGAAACGTTATGTTAGGTTATAATATAGGAAGCCAGACGAACAGACGGGTCATCTGATAAAGTTGTTAGGTGACCCTTTCTATTATTAAAATTGTTAAAATTAGACTTGTAGGTTCGGAGAAGTTCACCACACTTGTCTAGTGTTGTTGTCATTTGCATACTTAACAACATCTAACTCGAAAAAGTCGATGTCAAACGTACACAGGTAATAAATGTTGGCCCATAGTCCTCGGATTCCCATATCAGATGTGCTCACAATGGCTTATTTGACTAACAAACAGTATCGACGCGATTATCCTACGAACGACGAGTTCGCGCATACATAATGTATGACGTTTACGAGATACTTCCGTCCCGTGCATGAAGTGACGTAACGACGCCCACGCGCTTTACATAAAAATGTATGTAATTTAATTTAGAATAAATAACGAGTAGATGTTCATTCCGTATCTGTCTAGCCCCTTAATTTCAAGTCAGGTGACAAAGCTGAGGTGCTGTTTTTTGAACTAACATTGGGCCTAATAAGAGTTGGTACAGTACTGGGCAAGAAATAATGCACATCGACCTCTAGAAAGAGACATTAGACTAATTTCATTGAAGTACGGTCGCGTCCATTTCAGAATATACATATATAGAGAGTTGTTAACAACCCCAAATTTAAATGATTTAGAATTGTACTACGGCATCTTTAGGAAGAAGAGGGAAGCCTTTACATGGTGAGTCACGCGAAATTGTCTACAAAGTGTAAAAATATTTTTAAACTGAAGCCGACAAATAAAAAAATCATGAAGATAAAGACGTATGTAACTATTTCAAGAAGGTACAAGAGCGAGTTGCAAATGCTAGTGGAATTTCAAGAAGAACTTTAAACAATATATTAAAGGAAGTCACTTCTGAAACAGATTCTACTGCAATTAAGTTCAGTACCCCGAAAAAAGGTAGACCAAAAAAGCAATTTCGTTTAGATATGGACGATTTTGATTATGATGTTGTGCGAAGAATGGTGTATGATTTTCACTTACGATTTAATGAAGTGCCTACAGTAAAATCTTTAAAAGTTAAACTATCGGAGGCAATTAATTACAATGGATCTAAAAAGATGTTGAGAAAAATACTTAATGAGATGGGATTCGGTTCACTAAAATGGAAGATAATAGAAAAGTTCTAATAGAAAAGCATGATGTAAGTCTCAAACGAATGGAATACCTTGATAAAATACGCGAATTTCAAGAAACAGGAAAAAATATGATCTATATGGATGAGTCTTACATACATTCATCACACACTAAATGAACATCTTGGAGAGATGAAAAGAAAAAAGGTGTCAACAAGCCAATTTAATAGTTCATGTTGGAAATGAAAAAGGCTTTGTTCCTGGAGCCTTTTTAATGTATAAATCTACGGACACTATAGGTGATTATCACAATGAAATGAATAACGATAACTACGAGAAACGACTGGTTAATCAATTAAAACCAATAGTTATCGACAACGCACCCTATAACAATAAATATGTTGAAAGACCCCCAATTCAAACACCATTAAACAGGAAATTATCAACTGGTTAAACAGGCATGAAAATGAGGCAGTAGACCCAAAATCGAAGAAACCCCAGATTTACGGTTTTATATGTATCTATATCTATATCTATATCTCATAAGGGGAGGTAGAGGCAGAGGTAGAGGTAGAGGCAGGCAGACAGAGTTTTCAGTGGACAAAATACTTGCTAAACATGGGTACACTGTATTGCGATTGCCACCGTATCATCCGGATTTCAATCCAATTGAAAATATATGGTCTCAACTGAAAGGTTATGTAGCCTCTAGAAATGTGGGTATGAATTTAACTACAGGAAAAACATTATTGGCATAAAAATTAAACATGTTTGGGACTGAAGAGTGGAAAAAGGTTTGCGATCATGCAAATAAATTTGAGAATGAATACCAAAGATTTCAACATGGTCTAGATAATGACACTGATAGACTGGTAATAAATACGGCTGATAGCGACAATGATATTGACTTTATTGAGAGCACTGATAGTGAATCTAAGGACAACACTCATAGAAAAAAATAATAGTTTTATAAAGAAATAAATAAAAACAATAATAAAAATAAGCAACTCACAATAATTGTTTTAACAGCTTTCATAAATACCGGGCTGTTAGTATTTCGTGCGAAAGGCACAACGCTCTACAAAGCCGAAATTAGCCGATTGTCTCTTTCTAAAGGTCGATGTGCATTACTTCTTGCCCAGTACTGTACTATCTGTTATTTGCGTGAAAGTGTTGAACAGTACAAAAATTAGTCTATGCGCTATTCCAGACTAGAATCTGTGTTTATGACAAATTGATTAACATCTGTCCAAACTTCAGTAATATAATGGTAGTAAGACTTTCGCATCTGACAATCCAATTATAGACGACAACTTTCTTTTTCATATACGTTTGTAGTTTATTTTGTCAACTATTTGCTATTCTTTAAGCAACAATCCGTTCCAGTTGCAGTTGTGCGATCCAGACCTGCTGGATGTATTGGTCATACTCTAGATTTTTTTACAAGGCATGTTCCCGTCCTGTTCCTGTTGTTTCCTTCAGATATCTGATGCCAGCCCTTCTTACCTGCATTTCTCGTTCAATTTACAACCAGTTTTATCGAACAATGCTTGAAAGTGCTGGGTTGACATTTATACTTATGCTTGCGTGATTTACGTGAGTTAAACAAAATTAACAAGTTTGTATGATACATTAAACGGTTATGTGTAGCTCTTAAAGGTTTATACTTTATTTTCTTTGTCACACCCCGGAGTATTTTTTTTTTGTGTGGAAACCTCCATGGGTCGTCACCTTACCGGCGCCAGTGAGGTGGTATGTCGGTCACGAACCGACTAAAAACCTCAGTGTTCCATCAAGTTTTGTGGCCGGGATCTCAGGTATACCCTAGAAAAGAAGACCCTGTGACCCCGGCATACTTGGCTGCTTATTGACCCTACCATACGCTCTAGAGCCTAGACGCATTAATGAATCTTGACATGTGAGAGTCAGTCATCTTAACAGGGAGTGAGAAAGAGTATTCTGTCAATTAACGTTAACATGTAGTTATTCTTATAAACTATCAGTCAGCAAAATAAGACAGAAAAGTAATAATGCTGACGGGTTTGTATTTTTTGCTCATACCTTAAACAATATTCATTTAAATTTGATTGGCCTGTTGGTCCAGCGGTTAGTGACCCTGACTGCTAAACCGGAGATCATGGGTTCGATTTACACACGGGACGAAATGTTGTGTGATCCAAAATTCGAGAGAACTAATCGGTCTGGTTGTTATTTACATATGTAAGTTGTATGAATGTTTCTAAAGTAGCCAAAACAGGAATTATCATAAAAAAAAAGTAAATGAGCATGTACAGATTGTACAGCAGTATCGTAGACACTTATTATAAACAAATGAACCTCTCTATCGTATTTTTTCTAACTGCGCCTTCTAACCTCAAACAAACACTGATCTAATTCAGTTTTTAGAGATACATATATATACTAGCGGACCCGACAGACGTTGTCCTGAAGTTGCAGTATAGATAAATAACCTAGATACCGACTGCAGCGCCATCTGCAGGGCTGATTTGTGAATCTAAACCATTCAGGGCGCTACCCAAACGCATACAAAAAAAAACATTCAAATCGGTCCTGCTGTTTAGGAGTTCAGTGACACACACGTATAGTAGAATTATGTATATAAAGATAGATAACTAACTTTCCTCTTATACGAAACGCGCTTATTGACTTCTTTTAGATGTGAGTTAATGAAAATAATTTAAGTAAGAATCAGAGTACGTAGATTGTAGCATTATGCAAATATCGAATAATAAGGAGTATGATTCGTGCAGCACTCAACAATCACTAGCAACAATCACTTATCACTGTATGTACTAGAGTACCACAGCGTTCCAAAAACTATATTGCTAATAAAAATATCTATCAAATCAAATCATTATTAAACCTTGCGGATACCTGTCTGCAATCTTTCTATATAAAGTATATCAGAAAATAACTCTAGCTTAAAGTTAAATCGCAGAGCGCCATCTGTTTAAAGTAAAAGGTATTTCTGCACGTGTATTACAATGACGAAAGTTACCAGAGGCTGCAAATTACTCATGCAATTTTTCGATTGGGTGTCCTTGGCAATTTTCAGGCAATCAATCAATGAATCGACTGTAGTCCACTATTGGACATAGGCCAATCCATATGTGCGCCACAGCAACCGATCATTTGCACAGTCTTCCCGAGACATAAAGTAGCATACTCGTATGGGCTATTCTATACTACAATACATATAAAAAGATGAATCAAGATCCGCTTCGCGTTCTAGCTTGATTGAGTAACAATTATCATTATAAACTTTAAATACAAAATAATGTGACTACTGTAGTAAGATTTTCGCATTGGACAGTCCAATTCGACTTGCCTGTTGGTTAACTGGCTAGTGATCCTGACTGCTGAGCCAGAAGTCGGATTCGATTTCAACATGGGACCAAAATTTGTGTGATCCACGAATAGTTGTTCGAGACTGGGTGTTTTTGGTATGTTTGTAAAGTCCAACGCGGCACAGGAATGCTTCCTAGTGGGAGTGTTGTCTTTAACTAACTTAAATTGTTGAGACCTATTGTTCACACTTTTTGCTCACACATTACTGTTCACACTACTGAATTTATTGTTATAAGTTTTATCGATTTCCTTTGTTTACCTTCCCGTTTTATCCCCTTTTCTCTTTAAAGCTTGTTTTGTTTATCCTCTTGCTCTCTGTTACGTGAGTTAAACAAGGTTATAGTAAGTGTATATGTCCGTACGCAATAATAAAAGATTGCTGAATGCTAATCTCTCGAAGGTATACGTAGAAGGAACGGATTTAAACTATTAACGAATATGACAGATAGTCAATGACGATGCACTAATGCAATGCAAGCAAAGCATAACGTTTAGTGACAAGTGAAATATCAGTGTCTGAGAACTATATAAACACTATAATGTAAAAGTTCCATGACATGACAATACATGACTTGAAATACAGTCACTTGAAAAACGTCTGATTACATTTCGAATTAATAGATAGATTATTGGTTGTGCACCGGGGTTGTACTTACACAGTTTAAGTAGTATTATGAAACCATTTAAATAAACGGATGTAGTTGGAATACGCAACCTTTTTTATTTATTTACGTAGGTATATTATTAAGAATTGTTTGCATCGCTTCTCAGCCGACTTCAAAAAGGAGGAGGTTCTCAATTCGACGATGTTTTTTTTTTTTTATGTTTGTTACCTCATAACTTTCTACTGCGTGAACCGATTCTGATGTTTTCTTTTTGTTAGAAAGCTAGTGCTTCCTGTATGGTCTGTTTTTAATTTGGTCCATTTCTGACAATGGCCATGAGAAAACCATATAAGTCTTAAATTTGCATTAAGCATGTGCGCGATAATGAACGAATAACTCAATATCACGTCAACCGATTTTGATGATTCTTTTTGTATTGGGAAGAATGTACGTCAAGGGTAGTTAGATGAGAGTTTGGTCCATTTGTGACAATGGCATCCATGAGAAAGCCTTAAATTGTATGATAGACGCATTGAAGTCGGTTGTCTACTTTTTTAAAGTCCGATTATTTCTATATGTTTCATACAGCTCAAAAGCCAGTCAGCCGCAAAAAACTTTTTTTTTGTTTACACTTCTTCGATGTGCGTCCGAAAGAAGCATTTTTCTTTATATATAAGCCTACCATAGTGACTCCACTTTGCCTGATGTTACATTAAAGGAATAAGAGTGGGTGTCATCCTCATTGCATGTTTAGTTAATGCAGCATGTTGACCCACACTATGGCGGCCTGGTGAGATGCTTTTTCACGCCCCGCTTAAAAGACCCGGGATCAAAGTGGGAAGGAAACACGTGCGCTGGTAGTGAATTCCGGGCCGTTTAGTTCGGGATCGTGTATTTTCGACTCTCAAAAGGTGACTCCTCAGGCCAGCACGTGTAGTCGTGTAGAGGAAGGGATATGCATAATAATATGTAGTAGTTAGAGGTGTCCTAACCCTAGCTATAAACGTCGTTGCTGCCTCTGGTTCCGTCACTATAATGATAGATATCGATATTATTCCGCGAGAAGCGAAAAATGGCCTGTTTACATCCGCTCGATTAAGCACGAAGGATGGGTTTTGGAAAAATCTACTCCACCACAATCTGTTTTGAACTTTAGCTATCCTAAAATAAGTTTCAAAATTATGGAAGTTGCAAAAAAATTTACCCACACTTGGTGCTCTACGAAGCGTAGACACAATGTTGTTTTATTATAAACGGATAATTTATTTGGTGTATTTATTTGGTAGTGATACGTCGGATTCAATAATGTGGGAGAAAAATTTACTACAATGGGTATCATTATTCACATGTGAAGAAATCTATCCTTCACTCAGGATAAAAATGTATGCGACATTTGTGCAATTTCTTTATTAAGTGTCTTTATTGGTTCTTGGTAACTATTTGAATGAGGTTGTAAACCTGATGAAACTTTCCAAAATTTCGGTAACTCGCTATAAAATTAATAAGAAGAGAGTACAGATACAGGGAGCAATTTTAATGAAATGAAATTTTCCGACGCTAATGAGCGTGTTTGCAGAGGAACACTTATTCTCAAGTCACAGGCGTAAGCTTAGTTTGGGAACTAGGGCACCCATAAAATGCTAAGTTACAATATCAACAATAGTATCATTTGTGTTAACTTTACTAACTTTATTTGGAAATTAATGTGCCTTTAACAGTTTTAGATGTATGTAGATCACCTTGAAAATAATTTTCTTCTAATATAATATGTTTATAATATAAATATGTTTTGAGTTTGCAAAAAAATGTGTAAATTTGTGTACTTTCAATTTTAATTAACAAAAAAGGGATCATCAACAACGGGTAGGCAAAGAAAATGGCCACCCACTTGCTTCTATCCTTACAGAGCACACAAACTTCCTGCTTCCTCTGTATTGTTTTTTTTTTTCATTTGTTATAATCTGTCTACTTTATTATCCCTTACTTATAAAATATATTTTACGGTGAGGTTTCTGAAGACTTCAACAGGCGGGTCACCCGCCGTCCATTGACACTTGCAATTTAAGAGTTGTAAGTGCGCTGTTCGCCTTTGAGCATGATGAGGAATGGTGGATGCGGGGAGGGGAAAGGAGAGAGGGGGATGAGGAGATGGGAATGAAGGGAGGGGAAAGAGGAAACGGGGAGTTGGACCATAAACCTCACTAATTTCGGGGAAATGCAACACAAGCGTGCTTCACAATCGGTTTTCAATGGGGCCGTGGTATAGCATCGATCGAGACGGCCCATTCGTGCCCAAGCATGGCTCTACCACTGTTAAAAAATTTACACAAACAAATCAATTTATACCTAATCCTCTTTTAAAACTATGAGGCAACGTTTTCTTTTTGGCGTTTTAAACACTTGATTTGAAGTTATCTTCTCTATAGCTTGCACAGAAGTACATTATGCAAATCTACTTTAAAATATGTAATTTCTTGCAACTCCATTCGAAGATCATTAAGATAGTTGTGAAGAGACATTGTGTCGGCATCAGCTGTCGTTTGACACGGGTCCAAGTTAATTTCCTGCCGGCAGCCGTTCCTCCCGGGATTCCTAATAGAGTTTATACAGTAAATATGGAATGGATGCGTGGGGACACCTTTAACCCAATATTAAACGAAAATGAGGCCTCCTAAATATATTTACATGGCTATATTAGACAGTTTTTATATTATTAAATTGAGGGATTTCATTTAAATTAAGTATCTACGTCAAAACTCGCACACATTTACAACAACACTAAACATGTATCGTTTTAATCATATTAATATAACCAATCATACATAAGAAAAACATAACAATAATTTTCATGTATTTGTCTCCTTTCCTGTCTGTCTCCTTTCCCCTCCCCGCATCCTCCATTCCTTACAAACTCTTGCGCAGACAGCGCACTTACGACTCTTGAATTGCAAGTGTCAATGGACGGCGGGTGACCTGCCTGTTGAAGTTTTCACAAACCTCACCGTAATTTTTTTTTTATAAGTAAGAGATCATAAAGTAGACAGATGATAACAGATGAAGAAACAATACAGAGGAAGCAGGAAGCTTGCGTGCTCTGTAAGGATAGAAGCAAGCGGGTGGCCAGCAAGCTTGCGTTGCATTGCCCCGAAATTAGTGAGGTTTTCGGAGGCACAACTCCCCCTTCCTCTATCCTCTCCCCTAATACACCCTCTCCTCCTTCCCATCTCCTCATCCACCATCTGTTTTTTCCCCTTCCCGCATCCCCATTCCTTTACCCTCAAAGGCGGCAGCCCCCTACGACTCTTGAGTTGCAGGTGTCCATGGACAGAGGTTGTCACTTCCCATCAGGTGACCCGTCTGTTCATCTGTCCACGTATATTATAAAAAAATATATATTCTTTCGTTTACAATGAAGTTTTCAGTCTTAAGCCGATTGTGTTAGTACATTGAATCGTATTAAGCATGGACCATAGATCCATATCAATAACATCTCATATGACATTTATTGGTGACTACAAAAACGTCCGCGACTTGTGAAAACCCTTTCATATTTGTATTGGAAAACTTTTTTAAAGTTAATTCCTACTCTAGAAATGGTCTTTAGATATGTTTAAAATAGAAAAATACGCTCCTTTCTAAAGATAGCTTGTTTGGATTATATGACATACGCATGTATTCATAATTTACTTGACACTGTAAAACCAATATTAATTCAACTATCTAAAAACTGTAACTCAAAATACCAAACTATAATATTACATCTTCTATGTATCTAAAACTTCAATGTAAATATGTGTAAATCCTTAACAATTAAACAGAAATAATTAAAACTAAATGGAGGCAGGTAGGTTTTCCACCATTTTGCTTTTCATTTTGGGTGTCTCGCTTTTTATAACAGCAAAATTTATTTGTGAATCAGACGAAGTTAAATAATTCAAGAGCTCCCAACATTAAATTCAATTAGGATATAAATACACAAAAAAAAATACATTTTAATTTTTAAATAATAACTACCGTCACTCATACACGGCCTTCTGATCCCAAACCAGGTAGAACCTGTTTTTCACTAACCACACTGCTGACATAACATACATACATACATACATAACATACACACATACAGAAACATACTTAAATATTACTTAACACGATACGATATGGTAAATATAGATAAATTACATTATAGACTCAGAACAAATGATCGTGGTCATAACATAATTGTTTGTCCTGGATTGGGAATCGAACCCTACTAGACTGACAGGACAGCCTTGTTAATTAACTATTTATAAGCGCACGATTAAGACAAACCCAATATTTACTGAAAACCTTTACTTTAGCATTATATAAATAGAATTATATGGTTTTAATTATATCTAAGTATAGCTTGACAAATTTTCAGGGCTGATGGCAAACCATTACAACTTCACTCACAACATGCCGCCAATACAATTAAATTAGGGATCCACTTGAGCTTTACCCATCGACTGAGGAGTGCTGGGATAGAAAATGTGTAGAGATACCTTAACTGCTTAAATTTAGTAAATATCAAAGGTAAAAATCTTTGGCCTAGATAGTTAGTAGCCCAAAGTGTCGTAGTACCTGACATAAAATCATTGCTTTTCTAAAATAAAAAATAAGAATAAAATAGTTTGCTGTTGAACAAGACGCTTTCAGGGAAATAAAGGTCATGGATTTTTGCTATCATTTAGTCAAACTAGAGATCGCCTGTTGGTCGATATTTCAACATAACGTACTCAAAGTGTTAGCCAGGATAACTTGAACTGTAATATATACATATGTACCTACCTATACTACGATGCCCGTTAGCTTGTTGTATTCGTTTTACTTAAACTCGTTTATAGTAACTAAACAAAAAATAATAATAAATTTGGTTGAAAACCGAATAAAACGGATTTTAACCTTTTGCCTTACATGTTTATTATGAAGATAAATATTGTTTCGATATAGAAAGCAGGACCTTTTAAATTCTTTATGACACAATGTCATAGAATTTAAAATTACTTTAAAAGTATTATAGTTAGTATAGTGTATAGTATATAATGTATAGTATGCAAGTACTTTAAACAGATCCGATAAGAAATTAAAGGAAGATGAGAAGTCTCCTACAGTTTTCGCTGTTTACAAGTCTAGGCAGACGGGAATCATCGTAGAGCTAATCTTGAGGGCGGACAGCCGCTTACGCAAATGTCATTCACGCGACCCCTTCACGCTATTGCACACCAAACTATGACAATCTACCCCACCCCTCTTTCCCTTGATAACAGGGACGATAACGGGGAAAGGATGTAAAACATAAGAGCTCTTAGTTTGGTCGACCGACTATAGATGTGAGTAGAATGGGACTCGGGCACAATCCTTCGTGATTGCGCTTCGTTCCATTTTCAAATCCTCTATGACCGTTTGTTCGTTTACCAAAACTTGCTTTGTTTACTCTTCGACTTTTGATTTTAGAATACGTATAATGGCTGTTAGGCATAAATGTGCAAAACATCTATGTGTTTTAAAAATATTCGAAATTTAAATTTAGGTCAGTTGGAGAAAATTTATAGATATGCCTACATATTCTGTCATTATCATAATTTAGTGAAATATTTTGAATACCAACAATTTTTATTTGAGTATCCGCTTTATAACACTACTGAAATTTTAAAAAGAAGTATCAGAATAGCACCATGACGTAAACGCCTACGCGATATTCAACTCCATTAAAATATCAATTCCTCTAAAAATATTTCAGACAGATAGATGAATCAACGAATTTAATAAATGGGCGCATTTTATATAAAATTTTGCAAACACAAATTCTCTAAAGAGTTAACGAAACGTAAATATAATTTATGTTTTCACCTATAATTTGTATCATGTATGTTAAAGGGTATTGCGAATATATAGCATCGCACTTTTCTGTCAAACGCCAGGGCCACATTTGAAAAATCACATCCACCATATTTAATGGTTTAAAAAAAACGTAATATTAAACAGAACTAAGACATAAAGCGTTAGCCCATGCTTGGTAACATTCCTGCTTTCGGCGGGACGCCGCTTTGCTGGTTCCTAAAAGGCCGGCAACGCACTTGTGACTCTTGAGTTGCGGGTGTCCATGGGCGGCGGTAGTCACTTACCATCAGGTGACCCGTCTGCTCGTTTGCCGCCTATCACATAAAAAAAAAAACAGCTTTAACTTTACACACTACAGCATTTATGAGGATCGGATCGGTGATAATACCGTTTTTTTTTTAGGTGTGGAAACCTTTGCGGGTATGATCAAAACCATACCGTGTTCAGTCACGACTGTCTGTGGCCGCGGGTTAAGGTATAGCCTAGCTAGGAAGGTCGCTAGGTGATAATACCTGCAAATTAAAGTGATCATAACTTTTAAGTCGTCTTTTTACATTTTTTTTTGCAACTGCTAGATATGAACATTTTCATAAGTTAAAATAAGTGTGCCAATTTGTAGGACATGCTTTATACGACAAAGTTATTGAATACTTATTTAATAGTTCTCATAATAAAACACAATGTCAATTTTATTTATTACAGCCTATAAACATTGTTAGGTTTCGAATGTCCTGTTGGTGTAATGGTTAGTGACCCTGACTGCTGAACTGGTCATGGCTCCAATTCCCACACGGGACAATAAATTTCATGATCCTCAAATAGTTGTCCCGAGTCTGGGTGTTCTTTGTGTCTCTTGATTGAATGTTATTAAAGACTTCCGCGACTCAAGAATTGTTCCAGATTCGGTAGTTGTCTTTTAAAAAAGAAAGAAACAGAAAGAGAGACTGTGATGTCAGTCAGTTGTGTCAAAAAATATTAAAGGCACAGTAGATTTATAATCCAATTATATCCGCCTTGGTGCACTGTTGTTTTGATATGTTTTTGGTAAAGTAGGCAGGTACATCCGAGATCTTAGCAGAAGACGGTGCCTATCTTATCTGTGACGGAGAGAAGATTCGTTAAGTGGGATCTAATTAAATTTCTACTACGCTCTTTTCTTTTTAAGTTAATAAAGTCCTGAATAAAAAGAAGTGTACTTAATAAATTAAGTTATTCTCAGAAACACCTTCGAATAACAAGTACGATTCCGTATTCTGTACTACTACCGAATTACAAACTCCGGGTCCCCATTACCATAGAATTAATCATAAGGAGAAAAGCCCACAAATCTAAGACAACCCATACCCTTAAATTGTATTGTGAAGCTAACACATGGTCGCCAAAGTGGCTTTTCTAAATACTGCGACTTTCTGATCTCACAGAATAAAAATAGTGTTAACAGAATTCACCTTGTTCGAGTTTTGGATGTTGAGAACATAGAGTAAAATCTACTCTGTATTTGAAACAAACACATGCAAAATATTTGAACGAGGAGTGTTTCTAAAATGGACCACCACTATCACGTAATTAAGTACCCCGTCCTCTGTTCACCGGACCGTAAGGGGACGAAGGGCGAGCATAGCTGAGGTATTAAAATAACAAGGAAATGATACAACACATTTTCTATCTTAAATCTTTAGCAAAAGAGTTGAAGATCGTTAGGATATACTTTGCATTAAGGTACATTTGGCAATCAGGGTAATATGTTAGGCATAAATTACTAGTTTTCTTTGGAGTAGTATTAAGTACGAATGAGAGTAATTAGTACCCAGTTTAGTGAATTTAGAAGCTGGACTGGGTTACGATAAGAGACACAAGCACAGTTAATTTGTTAAAACCGCAAAAAGGTTTTACTCACTACTTGCTACATTTTCGTAAACTTTTTTTCTTAGGTTACTATCACTTGGAGATACGGTCAGCTGGCAAAGACACAAAAAAACCTCAATTTGCCACACAGATTCGAGACCTATTCAGTGAGGAATATAGTTTTATATAAACTGTAACGTGTAAAACTTGATCTCAAAGGTTTTTTTTATGAAACAAATTAGCGGAAGTGCCGTTAGATAGACATACAAATACTGATCAACTTCAATATTTAAGACTTAGAAAATATTACTAAGTCTTACTTTACATAGATAACCATAACTTCACTTTCACGTCATCATCTCGTTGCTTATTGACCTTTATATATTTAATCTTCATTTAGTAATAAACAAACATTATTAGTGGAATAAGGCCACCCATTCTTCCATCCATGTTCTCGGTCATGTCGTAAAAGGTCTCGACTAAGGGTTCGGTCTGTTATCTATCAGACAGTTTGTTGTTGGTTGACGGCAACAGGATTGCTCTCTATTACGTTAATTTGACCCAATAGTAATTGACAAAATGTGGGTGTTAATACACCTCTGCCTACTAAAGGTGAGGCGTATATACTGTAATATCTCGTGGTTTTCATCTCATCCCTGTATAGGGGATGGGGAAACTATTGGGAGCACTGGGCTCCTTATAGTGATTTTCTCCGCGGTTCATCACTATGAACCGGTCTTTAGGGTTAAATCCCCGGTCTCGAGGCTGTACCGCTGGTCGACCCTCTAAAGAGGGGACCGGCGATCCGCCTGCGAGAGACCGGTGGTTCGCCTTCTCTGTCCGATGCAGTCGCCCCGCTCAAGGAAGCCGATATTAGCTCCCGAGCGGGGCGTTTTAGCCGCCTCCGGATCAGCACAGTCGTGTCTGGGTGGGGTAATGGGGCAATGTTTTGTAGGTGCGGCATTGCTGAGCAGTCGGCCCGCTCGAACATGCCCGTGGCGAGTCTGCTTATGAAGCCATGGATTGGCTCCCATTTGAGATCGCGATAGATCGTGGAGTTTTTTAAATACCTGGGCGCGTCGACCGCCATTCGCAGGCATCTGTTTTCCGCAGCTTGGAGTCGCTTGCGCTGTGACTCTGCTGTCAGGTTATACCAGGCAGGCCCCGAAAATGTATGTTTTGACAGAGTCGGTGAATCGAGGGTGTATCGTATTCGATGTTGATGAGGAAATCTTCCCACGCATTACCTCTATGCTCCGCGGGTTCCCTGAACACCAGTAGCACCGGTCTATGGTCTGAGGGGAGGTCTTGGAGAACCTCCTGTGTCGGGGGTGCCCTCAGGCCCCTGTACACTATGATGTCCAGGATGTTGTCCCGGCTTGAGTCTATGCGGTCTATCCTGGTTGGCTCCCGGGGGCCAGAGACTTTGTAGCCGTGGATTTCAGCGTCTTGTACCAGGAGTTGTCCTGCTCTGTTGCTGTTGGGGCTGTGCCAAGCTGGGTGTTTCGCGTTTAGATCTCCCGCGATGATTGTCGGTGTTGGGTGACTTAGAAGACTGCGTAGTTCGTCAGTCTTGAAGGTTTGGTGCGGTGCGCGGTATGCTGCATACAGGCGCATCTCTCGCCCGCCAACCTGGATGTCGACACCTAGTGCGTGCATGTTGTCGAGTCCTATCGGCTCGACGGGTTGGTGAACAATTGTCCTTCTTACCAGGACAGCAACTCCACGGTAGGCTTCGCCTCTCGGCGAGACCTCATCTTGGCGGTAGATGAAGTATCCCGGGACCCTTAGCGGGATACTAGCCTTAAGATGGGTCTCGCTTATCAACATAACGTCGACCTGCTGCTCTGTCAAGAAGACGCGTAGGAGTCCTACCTTGTTTTTCAAGGACTCCGAGTTCCAGTGAACCACCCTCAACGGCTTATCCATTGGTGGGGAGAGACTGGAGAATTCCTGTGATGTTGACATCGCCGGCCTTTACTCGCTGTGCAAACAGCATAAGGAGGGCGGCGAGTTGGTCTCTCTCTGGGTCTGCGGTCTTCTCCCCACCTGTAGAGGTTGTAGGTAGGGGTGGCTTCGCGGGATCGGTCTTCTTTTTCCGGCGTTTCCTCTTTGACTTGGCTTGAGGTGCTGGGTTAGCCTCTGCCATGAGGGTGGCTGGTGCCGAGTCACTAACCATGTTTGGTTGTGGAATTATTTTAGGTGGACCAGTCTTTGGGGTTAGGCCCGCCTTCTTGTTTCGTGCCTCGCGCTTGTAAACGGGGCACGAGGCACTGCTTGCAGGGTGTGGGCCCTTGCAATTTGCACAGGTTGGAGGCTGGTCTCTCGGTCGAGTGCAGTCATGTGCCGGATGCTCTCCCCCGCAACGAACACAGGCAAGAGGCCTGTGGCAGTTGAGGGAGCTGTGGCGAAAGCCCTGGCAGCGATGGCATTGTGAGGGCCCCTTCTTACCTCTCCAGGCCTCGATCACCACGCCAGGCATCAGCAGGATCTCGTTAATGTTGTATGCTTTGGTGGCTGCTGGTGTCTTCTCCATCTCCGCGAAAAAGATACACCCGGGTCGTCCCGTACGAGCCCGGATGTGCTTGGCGTACTTGACGGGCACACCTTTGCCGGCCAAGTCTTCGACGATCTCTTCCGCAGGAGTGTCGGCTGGTAGTCCACGGATGGCCATTTTGAGAGGCCTTTGGTGTGGTGGCGCTATGGCGTAATATGGCGCCTGGTCTTGTCCCAGTTTATCGAGATGGGACTGGATAGCTCGGAATTCCACATCGTCTTTAGGGGTAAATTTGAACCCCTTGCCAAACGGTCTTACGTTTGGCGGATGGCCTATGACGCTCGCCAATTCCTTGAAGTGGGCCGTCCAGTTATCCAGACGGTCCACCACCAGGATTGGTTGCCTCCGGGCTGGGGGTTGTGGTGGGGCTGTGGTAACGGGCACAGGTGATGGGTGGCTCGTTTTTGGCGGTGGTGGTGCAGCCAATATGGCTGCCATCGTCCGAGGCGTAGGTGTGGGGGTGGGAGATTTCTCTCCAGCCGGTTTGTGCGCGGGTGGTTGTGTAATCACCTCGCGTGAGCGTTGGGGCAGGGGGGCAAGGGACCTGTAGGACGAGGAAGAATCCTCCCGCAGATAGCCCTTTTCCCCCTGTTCCGGTGTCGAGTCAAGGGTAGAGTGGCCTATGGGAGGGTGGCCTTCTGTGGATACGTTTGGCGACACCTCCATGTTTGCCCTCTTAGTGGGCAGGTCGATTTCCGAATCCTCGTCCCGGGTTCTCTTCCCTGAGGCTTCGACTTCGGTCGGTTTCTCCTGTAGTGACAGCTCGACAGCTTTGAGAATTTGGAGGTCACACGATGTCACCTCCTCCTTCTTTCTGATGCCGAGCTGGACTTCCATCACCCGGAAGTAGGCTCCTACCCAGCGCTGCAGTCCCTGCGATAACTCACCTTGCTCACGAAGGGAGTTGTAGATGCGCAGGTCGCCCTGGTATCCACGTCGCTGGTCCTGCAGCACTGCGTCGTCCGAAGACCCACCTCCAACGGGTGACGGTGAATTCGGGTTCATGATGAGTAGAAACGTCGGTGGCGCCGAAACGTAACCGGAGGTAACCAGTCACCGTTTAGTTGGGGTCTGTGACCCCTCCCCTACGGCGTGGGCCCCGGTACGTCGGTTAATCTGGGGGAAGGCTATCCCCGCACGAGTGTACCTAGTACAGCTCGGGTGCAAATTTTTAATTTATTATAATAATAAATATAAATTTGCCAACTTACCAAAGCGCCCGTACTTAAGCTAGCGGAGCACAGAGACGTCCGCTCGCTACGACGATCCGATGCACTCTATATACTGTAATAGGTTTTAACACTAGCTTTTACATAAGATGTCTCGCGTACGAGTACGTAACGGGAACACAAACATATATTAAACGTATTTAGAAGTACCGAGGAGCCCGCGGACGATGATCTCACTAAACGCATATGTACTCAATAGATATATTATATAGAATAGATTTTTCAACGCGTTAAAACGTTCATCATACTTCTAACTTTGCATAAGACAGTTGAATTGATTTGAATTTATAATTTTCCAAAATGTTCAAATTAATTGATTGACAGTTCTGCGAATTGCTTGACTGTGGTGATTGTTACTTTTTGTTTGTATTAATAGCTTTAAAGTTATTGTCGTCAGTGTTTTACTGTTTCATAGTCGTGGTATATAATACCTAGAGATCCCTAATAATATTAATAACTTTCCTTATTGATAATTTTCCTGAGTGATGATACGGTTACAAAGTGAAAATAAAACTGCATAATTGGTGTTGGTGTAAATAAATAGGTATAAACTTTTTAGGCATTATAAATAATTTTGATCTTCGTATGTCTCGGTACATAGTTAAACCTAATAATAGATATTTGTAAAAGTGATAACTGGGGGTGTGAGCTTATAGTTTTAATAGATCTTCTATATATCAGTAAATTAGGTATAAAAACTTTTCTTTTTATTCGTTTTTGTCATGGCTCCCAAGAGTAGCATGCGTTTTAATTGTCAGGACAATATTTGTGTATAAACAAATTTTTGGAGGATTATCGGGAAGGTAAAAAATTGTAACCATGTGAAAACGGAACCGGCTATCAATACTAGTTTTAATAAACATACATATACTGTTTTGAATATTCCGTTATTAGGCATACTCTGACGCGTACTTCTAAATTTTCGTGGAACTAGTCTTTGGAACCCGTATCTTAGCGTACTCGTACTCGTAAAAATCAGTACGTGTTTTAGCAAGTACGACTCACCTCTACTGCCTACCCCTTAATGGAAATGGACGTAAGGAGGATTTGATTGCTCAGTAGCGTGACCCATTCAATTTTCTATGACGCACGTTGCTGGCTAATCGCATGTACGACTCACCTCTACTCTATAGTCCAGATGACTGTATGTACAATAGTACCACAGCATTCCAAAAACTATTTCTCTGCGTTAACGTCTGTCTAATAGAGAATTAACCTAACCGATCGAGTCTAACTGATTGAAACCTTGTGATGCAGTGTTTCTATATAAAGCATATCAGAAAATAACTCTAGCTTAAAGTTAAATCGCAAAGCGCCATCTGTTTAAAGTGAAAGGTATTTCTGCACGTGTATTACAAAAACGAAAGTTACCCGATCTGCAAATTACTCATACAATTTTTCAATTGGGTCTCTTTGGCAAGTTTCAGTCAATGAATCAATGAATCGACTGTAGTCCACTGTTGGACATAGGTCACTGTATATGTGCCTGACAGCAACCGATTATTTGCTCTTGGCAAGTCTTCCCGGGATAAAAAGTAGCATATGCGCCAGTCCAGACTACAATATATGAATTTAAATTAAAAAAATGAATCTAAGAGAAATTCTAAACTTTAAATACAAAAAAAATCTGACTACTGTAGTAAGATTTTTGCATTGGACAGTCCAACTCGAGTAGCCAAAAT
The DNA here is from genome assembly GCA_947561695.1 of Tyria jacobaeae. Classification (NCBI taxonomy): domain Eukaryota; kingdom Metazoa; phylum Arthropoda; class Insecta; order Lepidoptera; family Erebidae; genus Tyria; species Tyria jacobaeae. The sequence goes on from OX387209.1 coordinate 18,214,247, forward strand.
TTGGGTGATCCACGAATAGTTGTTCGAGTCTGGGTGTTTTTTGTATGTTTGTAAAGTCCACCGCGGCACAGGAATGCTTCCTGGTGCGGGTGTTGTCTTCAAAAAACTGACATTGTTCACACTACTGAATTTATTACTATAAATTTTATCCATTTCCTTTGGTTGCATTCCCTTTTTACAAACTTTCTCTTTAAAGCTTCCTACTTTGAAGTGCTGAGTTAAACAATGAAATAGTAAGTGCATATGTCCGAACGCAACAATAAAAGATTATGCAAATCTCTTGAAGGTGTACATAGAAAGAACGATGAGCAAATGATCGTGGTGGCTAAATTTACATAACAGACCACATTCATATATTATTATATGAAAAATAATAGATAATATATGCAAAAAGCATTGATGCAATTCTTCTAATTGTAACACAATAGAGCGTGCGTTGTCTTGTAAATTAGACTGTTAAACTATTAACGAGTATGACAGATAGTCAATGATGATGCTCTAATGCAATGCCAGCAAAGCATAACGTTTAAGTCACTAGTGAAATATCAGTGTCTGAGAACTACATATGTATATAAGCACTACATAATGTTAAATGTGTGGAACCTTAAGGTTCCATGACAAACTGATTGCTATTTAAGGAAATGTATCTTTTCATACATTGATACCACATCTAAAATCTAATCCATGTCTCTTATTCTCACATCTCATCGTCTCGGCCATAGGACATCCACTGCAGTACATGGCCTATGCGGCCTCAATGAATTACGAGAAGACCGGTTGGAAGCGGCCTGCATCCATTGTTTACCAGCGAGGCTGCTATGTTTACAATTTTGTCAGCCCTTATAGTAGATGTAATACGCTATGCAATTTGATTCTTATTCTCTTCGCAATAGAATCTCAGAGTGTTAAACATGGGAATTTTTGGGCGTTTATGCAATGTTATTACATGCCACGGTAATACCTAATCTTTGATAGTTTGGCATAATTCATAAATCAAAAGTTATTGCCCAATATCGACTCCACGGCTGTGTATGCTGCCGATAAATTAAAAATCTAAAGATAACGATGACTTGCGTCGGTGTACTGTTTGGTTACATCTTTGTTATATTTCTCGAATATCGTTCAGCGTTTAAGCTCTCATCTACATACAATCGGTACTTGGTACCCGCCTGCGTCGCATGTCCCAAACCCCATCTACACTTCACATTTGTTACGCTCGTGGATTTGTAAGAAAATTTATTTTTGGTTGACGGATGTAGTTTGTTTTTGGTCTAATAGACAGCTATCTCTCTAACTTTCGCGGAATTTTCTATAGTAACGTGTGTACAGCTTAAAACAGCGTTTAACAAATTACGGAATTTAACGTTAAAAATAAAAAAATGATAGACATAACCAGTCTTCAAATAAATCTACAAGAAATAGTGAAAATAAAAACCGTCTATTAATATTGAATTAAATTATTGTCTTGTGTATAGTGTTGTTTAATTGCATGATAAACAGGTTGTCATAATTATTGGGATTGTCTGTAGAAAGAAAATTCTTTTAAGGGTTCCGTACCCAAAGGTTAAAACGTAAATTCTAAGACTCTGTATCTCATAAACCGTGACAGTTAGAGAGTTGAAATCTCTCTGTATCTCATGAACTGTGATAGTTAGAGAGTCGCAGATGATGTATTTCTATGGCCGCTATAACAATAAATACTAAAAAACAGAATAAAATAAATATTTAAGGGGGCTCCCATACAACAAACGGAATATTTTTGCTGGTTTTTGCTCGATATTCATAAAGGCAACAGGTAGACGCTTGAAATATTCACAGAATATTTAGTTATATAATCACTTTAAAAATAAATAATTTAAATGAAATAAAACAATATTTAAGAGGGGTTCCATTACAACAGACATGATTTTTTTTGCAGTTTTTATAGATAATGGTACGGAACCCTTCATGCGCGAGTCCGACTCGCACCTTAATCCACTGATTTTCCAATAATTGGGGTTCGCAACACTGAATGTAACCGTCTACTACTCCGATTACGTGTTAATTTCTGCTTCAATGTCATGAAACGGGTGATGCCATCGGTACTGGTAGTCCGTTTTGGGAGCTTTAATATGATATGTCAGTTTTAAAACCGCCTATCTTGGCAATAAGCTGTTTTGTCGTTTGATATATCTCGTCGTTTAATGTATCGTAAAATAAGATGTATGGTTATTTGTAAGCCAGGGCACTCAGTGTTATTAAATCCAATGAATTACAATTCAAAACTTATTGATGGCACTTTGATCTGTTAGTAAGTTGTGGCACTTACATATATATTTTCATAGTGTTGAGACAACTTGCTGGTGATATTAAAATCGATATTTGTTTGGTAATATTACAAGATATTAGCAAAAATATTTTATACTCCCTTTCCAGCCATATCCCTTTTTCAGGCAGTCCATCTGTCCTTAACTTTTCGTTAACTCTAATACATACCATTTTCTTCTCAACTTTTTGTTCGTATCTCATGTCCACACCACGATAATCTATTACTCCTCAACTTTTCATCCACTGGCGCTATTTTCATGCTCCCTTCAATGTGATCATTCCTCACATTATCCATCTTAGTCACAATACACATCCATCTCAACATTCGCATTTCGCATATATGCAGGTGTCTCTTGTCCAGTCTATTTGTAGGCCAAATTTCCCATTCGTACAGGACGACTGGTCTGTGATGGTACTGTAGATTTGTCCCTTCAATCTGGGATCACAGATCGTTCCTATTACCTGTCACACTTCATCGAACCTGTAATGATTCGATGCTCTACAGTTAATAATTGTTATTACTATTGCTTATCGTAATCGTGACAATTTAAAATAATTAACCCTATTTAAAACTAAATGAAAATACAGGTGACAGGTGATATTGTAAAATATAAACAAGCAAAATAATTAACCAACTATGAGTTTATAATTTTTTTTATCGAGTCATCATGTGTCAAGTTTTTGTTTAACTTGCAATGTATGTAGTTCGGGTCAAATCTTGAACGTTAAATTTTATCCGCTTCCCGATTGCTCTAAAATGTTGCATATGGTGGTTCGTAAGACAGGCATCTTTATGATAAACGTAATCTAATTATAAGAGCGTGATTTAAAAAATATGTTATAAATTGATTTGTTTTGATAGAGCATTCAATGACGAATAATGTAGGCCACAAATTACCACGCTGCGACCCTTTGGAGAAAAGCAGCGTATGGCTACAATAGCTATATACAAAATTAAACGAGCGTATCATAAAATTAAGGAAGTATATTTAGTACGAGTATTTAGGGCTAACGTGTCGACGTTGTTCATCTTAACCTCACTGGTTGATAATATTAAGTTAAAGATCAGAATCGAATTTGACATGTCAAGCTGATTGTCGTTTTTAACAAGCTCCGATTGAGTTATATCACCAATTATAATCGCAGGCATTATGCACTGATCATTTCGCCACTGTTTTTACTTTGCAGCACAACAGAGTTTCAAAAATATGTTATCTATCGAATACAGTCTAGTAAGTTTCGTCCCCTATGGTTTTCACAAGCAGTTTTTTTTTATATACAACAACTCAGAAAATAACGCTAGCTTGAATTTAAATCGCAGAGCGCCATCTATTGGAAGCCCTGGGTATTACTGCTGATATATTGATGACGAAAGTTATTTTATCAGTTCAAGATATATTATTGCAAACCGTCAAATATATATTTTTATTTAGTTTTTTTCACTGCACTTTCGGTTCACATGCAGCCAGAGCTTTAGCAAAATGTTTCATGATCCTTAGTGTTATATGAAATATTTTATTTAATTAATAGTTAATATTTGACAATATTTTGCTTACTAGGTGTACTTAATATTGCCTCTTAAGGGCCAGTATTTTGTAGCCTATTCATGTTTATTCCGCACCAAAGATATATTAAACACGGAGTCTCAACTCATACCTAACCACTTTGTTGACTAACATTAATGTTGTTTTTCCAATTTTTAAATCGAGTGAAATTTGCTTTTGTACTGAATATGAACTGTTACAAATCTACGATAGATACGTAGAGAATATTACCACATACATATTAATCTCAGACGAAAAATCTATTTCTATTGTCTGAGATATTATTTATTTATTTATTATGACTTCATGCACATAGTGTACAAAGTCGGACTGGCATTCTCTCCCAGTCAACCTTGGGGTGGCGCAGAAATAAATAGTAGTAGGTGCAAAGACATGGTGATGAGAGGTACTAGTATAAATATTAAAATATGAGCTAATTATATACATTACTTTGATACATCATGTACCTACTAATATAAATATATACAAGTATATATATGTACATACACACAAAACATATAATAAACACTATAAAAGTCTGGTAAGTATGTACTAGCGCTGTGACATGTCTTCCGACTCATGAAACAGGTCACGTACCCTCCTCTTAAAAATAAAGCGAGTGGTGGAACTGATTGGATACGGAAGGAAGAGTTCACAAAGTCAGAGGGCGACATATAAGAAGATTGTTGTGAGTGGAACGAATATTTCCATCGTGAATTGACGATAGAAGCCGAAGGTAGGGAGCTAAATAAGATGGTGGAGACGGAGATTTAAGAAAAGAGAAGAGGGAAGTTAATGCTCGTAGATTTCGGTGTTGGCGAATAGGAAACCATTTTAACTCGGAACGTAAAGCAGAAACGTGGTCATACTTGCGAAGATTAAAAATGAACCGAATGCAGTTATTGAGAATGTTGTAGTTTGTTGAGAAGGTCTGCATTCAGGTCGAAATAGCACACATCACCATAGTCGATTAAAGGAATGATAAGGGACTGCATTAGGATAGTTAAGGTCTTAGTAGGAAGGAAATTTTTAAACCGGTATAAATTTCTGAGAATTCCAGTAACTTTCGCCAATCAAGTGTTGTGTCAATTTGCAACCTCAGGTCTTTAACTACCGAGTTCAGAATTATGACTGACCAACAACAAACAATAGGCGAGGTGGAAGTGGTATCGATCCTACACATAATACGTTTGCTGCCTACAATGATCGCCTGGCATTCAGTAGGGTTTACGGATAAACCAAAACTCTTCGACTAGCATTTTATATATTCTTAAGTCGTTGTTGATTTTATCAATGGTTTGCAGTATCTCTTCAACGCTGGCGTGTATGTTAAACTGCAAGTCATCAGCGTAAAGGTGATACGCACATTGAAGGTAGAGTAATGAGATAAATATACATTGAACACAATAGCGAAGATAAAATACCGCCTTGAGGGAAAGATCACACCATTAATTATGCATTGTTGTCGTCCCTGAAGATAGGTGGAGATCCATTCCAAAGCTTCTGAGGAGATCATCAAGTGTTTTAGGATGGATAGTAGGACTTCGTGATCGACGGTATTGAAGGCATTTGAAAAGTCAATCAAGTCAAAAAAAGTGTTTATGAACACAGGTTTCCAGGACTTTGGATAAACAGGAAAGAATAGAGATAGGTCTGAAATGCTCAGGTTATTTTTATAAACTTTACGCAAGACAGAAGGGAAGGTTCCAGAGTCGCGAGAAAAGTTAGTAATGCAAGCTATGATCAATTCAAGGACATGATCCAGTATAGTGACTATTGTCTTACTGCTAATGTCATCACAGCCCATGGCATTGGAACGGATGGATAGGATAATCTTTTTGATGTACTCTAAAGGATAATATTGGGTCTGGTAAGACCAGCAATATGGTCCACGATCCGACATTTTGACGATCCAGTTGAGTTGTAAATTAGAAGTGACGATTGATATCATTCAAACCAACTGTCGTCAAAAACTAAGTGCATGGTGTTTTCTACCAATACCCAGCGTGTTAAGAAACTTTAAGATATAAGAAGATGAAGCCTCTATATTTTGTAAAATATATCACCGTTTTGCGTTGCGTATTACCTGGTTACACCGATTCCTTGCAGTCTTATAAATATTAAATTTTTCCTCACGATTCTTTTTGATACCTCCGCCGAAGAAAATCTGACCAATATAAGTCGACGATGTTCTGTTAATGGACTACCAATGCGTTGACAGATCGTGATGTTTGGTGGAGAGACATCTTTTTGACCCATTTTGTGATTAATGATGTCAAACATTTTCTTACCATAATCCTCCTTGACTGCTTTGGATACTCCTAAGAAGATGAGTGTCTTATGGTGATGCCGGGTCGCAAGATAGAAGGCAAGATTACAGAACTTATAAGAAGTTATAAGTTTATGAACGCACCCAATTTCGATTGCGAACGAGGACAAAACGGGGACTTGACATTGACAGATATGTACCGTAGTTGTCACATTGAATAGAATATCTATGTTGAAAGTAAATTACAAACAAACAAGGTTGACCAACATGGCGATCATATTTTTATAGACTGTTTTTTCTCTCTAAATACTTGCCATTGGTGGAATCTCTGCGTTGAATATACACGCGAGAGAGAGAGTCCATAAACAACTGATAATAATTATAAATTACAACTTTGTTAAATTTGAAACATAGTACACTATTGATGTTTATGTGTGATGTAAGCTAAAGTAAAATTACTGTCTCAGCCACACCAGCTCCCGAAAAGTTCTAAACTCCTCAGCAACACTTGCAATTGTCTCCTTACTGATCCCTACGGATTGCAGCTGTGCCTCCAAATCAGCTTATTGGAGAAGCTATCTTCTAGGCTGCTCTGTGCTAATTTTCGCAAATTGGGACATTATAGTTATGGTTTGCAGTGACAGTTACTTTTTTGTAGAGATATAAAATATTATAGAAATTAGAGGACAGGCGGTATAAATATATATAATCATTATTTAAGTACAGTTAATGATGATTAATAAATAGGAGATAAATTAAATAGATTAGGAGTTTTTGTAAAATGCATGTAGACTTTTTTACACGTACTCGAAAAAAACCCTTTAAAAATCATCAAAGACTCAAAATAAAAAGGAATAAACAGTTCAGTTCATGGTATTTTTTTTTCCTTGTTTTCCTTAAGAAAGCTTTTTTTAATTAAAGCTCCCGGTTCAGGAATCGTTCCTGTGTCACTGGGGGCTTTACAAAAATAAAAATCATCTATACAATGAACAACCAGACTCAGCACAACTGTTTAGGATCAAACAAGTTTTTGTCCCGTGTGGGAATCAATTCCTGCCATTCTTGGTTCAGCAGTCAGTTTGCAAGAATATGTGTTATAATATCTATACTAAATAACTAATATAATAGACTAGATGACCATTAAGTCAAGTCAGCATATTATTAGTTAATGTCAAAACAGTCGGCTTAGTACATTTTTGTATGAAGTACATAGGAGTGACGTCACCGATATGTATTGTCAAAACAGTATTTTAATGTTAACTAGATAAATAAAAAAAAAAATTAAATGTTACAGTAAAACAGTTAATGTTATTGCCCTCCTTAGTTAAGCATATTCATCTACTCAATTCATGTAAGAGTAAGAAATATGTTTATAAGAAAAGCAGTTGTTGTGTTACTTTATTAACTTACGTTGTATACCATTTGGGATCTGGAAGACGACATATATCTTCTTTGTAATTTTAAAAACATTCCATCAACAACAAAACCAGCGACTAATTATCACACCGTTCCTAAACTTAAAATTTAAATTAATCATAACTTATTTTTTTTAACCTTTTTTTACCAAGTCTCAGATAACGCGATAAGGGCGTACAAATTTACGACGCACCAAATTTCCAATACATGAAATTTATACGGATATCTGTGAATCGCACGTGGTCTTACGTGTGTACGACGTGACTAAGAGCACAGTGGAACAAATAGCGATCTCTACAACCGTTTTACGAGCGCTTATACTTTAAAAAATTCAGCTTGCAACCACCAATCGGTTACTTTTATGCTTAAATTAATTTGATGATTATGATTGTGAGTTTGTTAATTAATTAAATGTTATTTTATGGTTCATTTGAGGTTAGTATCTTCAATGATGAGATCAGAAAAAAAATTAACAGCTTTATGCGGTTTGTTTGGTCATTAAAGTTAGGAAATACGATCATTAGATACGATTTCTTATGATTATTTTTTAAGTTAGGTTATTTTATTTCTTGCGGTTTCTGTTCCCTATGCTTATATTTTGTAAATTTGTATGGGTTTGGATTAAATTATTATATTTCATGAAACATGTACCAACTATAGATAGCTTTTGGGATAGGTATCAAATCTTAATATTGGATTCATATGCATTCAAAAAGAATAAAAAAGCCATTGCTTTTTACTTGTTTAAAATACGCTCCGCTTCCGTTTCGCTTATAAACAACAACCCACCACGCCGTTGTCGTGTAACCGAATGCTGAAAAATTACGAGCTTATCTATAATATGAGTGAGTTTTGTACATTGCATGACAATTATAATGGAATTCATTTGTATTTGTATGATTTATGTAGGTATCGTTTTATGACCCTTCCTTGCTTGTGGAAATAGGTCGTCTTTTAAAAGAATATTTTACTATGACATTTGTGTAAGTAACCTTTATGTGGTAGCGAAAACAGATTGTAAACCATCATCAAGGAATTCAGGGAACACTTTGAAGCTAACGCATATTTTCCTCAAAAATAGTTTATTTATGTGATTGATTATTTTATGTGTTATGTCTGTTATGTTGAAGATAGTGTTAAGATGATATATTATTTTTTAATTATTTAACTAGTTCCACATACATACATAGGTAGCCAGAGGTGTATTCAACACCCACATTTTGCTAATTAAAATTTAGTCCTACTAATGTAATAGGTGGCAAGTAGTAGGCAAGCGTAGTGGCTATCGTAAAATTATACATATTTAAAGGAAAGTTAGTGGAAACAGAAGGGATATCGCTTATAAGGAAGGATTGAAACGTGTAAGCAATAGTTCGAGGACGTCGGAGTCGCATACCTGTGTATTTGGCTGTATTCGCGATCATCCGTCGACCTAAAAAACCGTCTACCTAAAAAAAAATATTCACTCTTCTAAATTTAAAAGCATTTCAATACTAGAATACTAGAACTATGCTTATTTATCTTTGTATTTTTAAACGAATTCAAAAAGTATTAGGTTCTACGTTCGATCCTTTGTCATCACGTCTTTTTTTTTTGTATGTTTAGCGATTTCTCGATAAGTCCATACATTTTTTAAAAGTCAATTATTATATACAATATCTGTCTCGAGTCTAAAAACCGGTACCGGTAACCCTAAAAGAGTTCTAATACCAATATTAACTTTACGAACGATAATAATTAATAATGAAGGGTCAAGTTTTCTTTTTGTGTTCTTGTTTTATACCTTAATTCCAATAAATCACTGAAAAGGAAAGAGAATCAGTTCATCCTCTCACGGGCTAAAGAGGTTGATATGGTACAGTACTATTCTAGGTCTTGAGTAAACCCGGTGTCTTCTGAATAGTTATAGGTACAACTTTACAGGGTAAAGAGAGAGAGAGAGAGAGACCTCAATGTTACCACCTGCATTTTACTTTCGTAGAGAAAACGCTGTGGCGAGGGTGAGAAGGCTATGAATAGTGTGAGCATGTTGTCTTTCTTATTACGTTTTACAAAATTAGACGACCTATACGGCGCACACTGGTGCGAGTTTACGAAATGGTGGTCAAAGTCCGAATTTCACCCTGATTTTTCTAAATCAAGGTATTTAGGTAATTCTAAACCACTTTTAATAATAACCTTTTTTTGATATACCTACCAGTTTCCAAAAAAAAAAATTGTAATATTTTTTGTATGGAGAAAATTTGTTTTTTAATGTTTTTCCGGAATAATGCAGAGATGTTAAAAGCAAACTTAGTAGGTATTGTAGAGGGCATAATACTTAACGTTTCTTCCAAAGACACTTACTTAATAAGTCTGCCCGTTCAGAAACGGTAGGCGTTCGAACTTTCAAATAATGGTTAGTATGGTTACGGATAAAAGTGGCAAACATTTGCGTTTTTCTGCAGAGTGTTTCGGACTGTCGTGGCGAACGGACGTGCTTGCGCTCCGACTGCCATCGTACGGGCGCCCCTAACACTGCTTATTTTAATATTTAATATTTGTTAAATATTATTATTTGCACCCGAATTGTACTTGTACATTCGGAGGCGAATACCTTCCCCGAGAAAGCCAGCGTGTGAACCTTCGCCGCGGGGTGGGGTCTCCGACCCTAACCTCAACGGTGATGGCAAACATGCCAAGGCGCCACGAGGACGGATCCAGCATCACGAAGAACACCAGCAACGATGAAAAAGGCTCGACCGACGCAGTGCTGCAGGACCAGCGACAAAAATACCAGGGCGACCTGAGTATTTTCAACTCCCTTCGAGAGAAGGGAGAAATGTCGCAGGGTCTGCAGCGCTGGTTGGAGGCGTACTTCCGAGTGATGGAAGTTCACATCGGAGAGAAGAAGAAGGAGGATCTCACTGCGCAGGATGTTCACATCCTGACAGCGGTGGGATCATCACTGCCGCCTACCCCTTTGCCTATACCAGGTAAACGGAGGCGGGAAGAAGACCCGGAGCCACAAGCGGCAAAGCGGACGACCATAGAGGCTGCCCTAACCTCGGACTCCGAGGAAGGGGATAGCGAGGAGATGGACGTCCAAGTCCTCTCCACCTCGCCCGAACCGACCAGTAATACTGGAAGTCGAACGGGCCCCTACGCCTACACCCAGGCCAAGGACAGCAGCAGCTGTACTTGCCGCACCACCACCCCAGAAACCCACAACAACAACTCAGAGGCCCATAACAACAAAAACGAGGCCCATAACAACACCAGGCCCTTCCAAGGCGCCCACTACCCAGACGTCCACAAGGAGACAACCAATCCTTGTAGTGGACCGTCTGGAGAACTGGACGACCCACATGAAGGAGTTGACCGCCAAAATCGGTCACCCACCCAGCGTGAGGCCCTTTGGGAAGGGATTTAAATTCACTCCCAAAGAAGACGCTGAATTCCGAGTCATTCAGGCTCACCTGGATTACCTCGGACAGGACAAGGCGCCGTATTACGCCATCGCCCCACCGCACCAGAAGCCCTTGAAAATGGCTATCCGGGGCTTACCTGCGGATACTCCCACGGAAGAAATTGTGGAGGACTTGACTAGCAAGGGAGTGCCAGTTAAGTTTGCGAAGCATATCCGTGCTCGCACCAGCAGACCCGGATGCATCTTCTTCGCAGAAGTGGAGAAGAGCCCGACCGCAGCCAAGGCCTACAACATTGATGAGGTCTTGCTCATGCCAGGCGTCGTCATAGAGGCCTGGAGGGGCAAGAAAGGACCCTCTCAATGCCACCGCTGCCAAGGCTTCCGCCACAGTTCCCAGAACTGTCACAGGCGCCTAGCCTGTGTGCGATGCGGTGGCGAGCACCAGGCGCACAACTGCCCTCGACCAAAGGAGGAGCCACCCACGTGCGCCAACTGCCAAGGCCCGCATCCAGCCTGCAGTGCGGCGTGCCCCATCTACAAACGGGAAGCCCGCAACAAGAAGGCGGGACTCACGCCGAGGACTGGCCCGCCCAAGGTCATCGACCAACCAAATGTGGTCGTCGACTCGGCACCCACCACGCTGATGGCCGAAGCAAACCCGGGGGCAAGCTCCACAAAAAAGAGGAGAAGGCACCGAAGAAAGAAGGCGGCCCAGGAAAAGCCAACCACACCTGCGGCGGCAACCAAAGTCAGCAGCCCACCCGCCAAGGACCCGGAGAGGGACCAACTCGCCGCCTTACTCATGCTGTTCGCACAGCGTGTTAAGGCAGGCGAGATAAACACAACAGGACTGCTGCAAACACTCTCCACCAATGGATAAGCCGCTCAGGGTGGTTCATTGGAACGCGGAGACGCTGAAATCCAAGATAGGCCTACTACGCCTATTTCTCAAGGAACAGCGGGTCGATATCATGCTGATAAGCGAGACTCACCTGAAGGCCAACAGGCCACTCAAGATCCCAGGGTACATTGTGTACCGCCAAGATGAGGTCTCGCCAAGAGGCGAAGCATATCGTGGACTCGCTGTTCTAGTGAAGAGGACAGTAGTGCATCAACCCGTCGAACCGAAGAGACTCGATACCATGTATGCGCTTGGTATCGACGTCCAAATCGGCAGGCGGGAGATGCGCCTCTACGCGGCCTATCGAGCTCCGAATCAGAGAGCCCGCGTCGATGAACTCCGGAGCCTTCTCCAACATACGACGCCGACCATAATCGCGGGAGACCTGAACGCAAAGCACCAAGCATGGCACAACACCACCAACAACGCAATGGGAAATCTCCTTATGCAAGACTCCGATATGCATAACTATGAAATCGCTGGCCCCAGAGAACCCACTAGATTGGACCCAGCGGGCTATAGTGATAGCGTACTGGACATCATAGTGTTCAAAGGACTAAGAGCACCTCCAGTACAGGAAGTGCTCGAGGACCTACCATCGGACCACAGGCCGGTGCTACTCGTGTTCAGGGAGCCCGCGGCTACGGTCGGCCCACCGAAGCCCACAGTCCACACAGACTGGAGGGCTTACCAAGAAACCCTAGCGGGTTACAGCCGCCCTACGGTTGTAAAAACGCCAGTGGAAGTCGATGAAGCCGCCGAAGAAATCACCGGAGCTATCCAAGCCGCACTTCGAGTCTCCTCAAGCACTAGACCGAGCAGCGAGCGACAGAACCCTCTGCCCGCTCGGCTCCGTAAAATGCTCGAGGAGAAGCGAGAGGCTAAGAAGCTCTGGCAGAGAACTCGGCACCCCCGAGACAAGACCCGATACAACCGCCTTACCAACTCGTTCAAGGCTGCTCTTTGGGAGCACAGAGGTGACGCATGGGAGAACTTCCTTATAGATATCGAGGACGAACAGCCCTCGGTACACCGACTCTGCAGGCAACTGACTGCAGAACCAAACCCCACGCGCCCCCTGTTCGCTGAGGACGGGCAAATACGCTACAAAGCGCAAGACCGTGCCGAGATCATCGCGAATAGCCTCGAAAAACAGTTCACACCTCACGACAATCAAGACGAGGACCACACTCGGGAGATAGAGGCGGCAACCCATCGCTACCTCTCGAGCCCCCTCGCCCAGTCTGAGGGTGAACTGCTCGTAACACCGAGCGAGGTTGCTGCGATGATCAGGAAAACCAACCCACGGAAAGCACCTGGTGAAGACGGAATACCGAACACTGCACTGCAGCGACTTCCACTGAAATCACTCATAGCGTTGACACAACTGTTCAACGGTATCCTGAGGACCGGCCACTTCCCTAACATCTGGAAGCGGGGTCGGGTTATCGTACTTCCGAAGCCCGGCAAGGACCTCAGAAAACCGGAGAACTACCGGCCCATCACACTCCTCTCGACGACGTCCAAGGTGTTCGAGCGCTTACTGCTAGTAAGGGCTCAACCCCAAATCCGGCTGAGGCCCGAGCAATTTGGATTTCGTCAGGAGCACTCCACCACGCTCCAGCTGACTCGTGTCCTAGACGAGATGGCTACGTGGTTGAACAAGGGCGGGAGCACGGTGACCGTGATGCACGACATGGAGAAGGCGTTCGACAGAGTGTGGCATGAAGGTCTCATCCACAAGCTGTCGACATCGTCTCTACCACGAAAAGTAGTCGCGATCATCGCATCGTTCCTGACCCAGAGAACCTTCCGTGTGGCTATAGAGGATACCACATCGGAAATCAAAACCATCAGTGCCGGAGTCCCGCAAGGGAGCTGTCTGTCACCGGCCTTGTACGCCCACTACACGGATGACATCCCTGTAGTCGGAGACGTCAAGCTGGCACTGTTTGCAGACGATGCCGCGTACTTGTCAAGTTCACGCAACGCCGCACACGCTGCACGGAAATTGCGCCCCACACTCGAAGCCCTTCCGGGCTGGCTGAAGCGATGGAGGCTCAAGTGCAACGTGTCGAAGACCCAGGCGATGATAACCGGTATGGCACACTACCCGCCAAACCTACGTCTGATGGAAGAGGACATCCCATGGTCCCCAAAGGTCAAGTACCTGGGAATCACCATCGACAGATCACTGTCGATGAACCACCACGTCGAGACCATCACAGCGAAGGCCAGAGCTGCGCGGACGAAGCTGCGTCCCCTGCTATCTTCCAGACTACCAGTAAGTGCCAAACTAGGCATTTACAAAACATATATCAGGTCGCGCCTCACCTACGGTGGGCCGGCCTGGTACAACTTGATAGCAGGGACATCGCGCCAACATTTGCAGGCTGTAGAGAACAGCTGCCTTCGCATGGTGGTCGACGCCCCCAGGTACCTCAGGAATGCAACAATCCACCGAGACCTGAAGTGGGAACCAATAAAGGAGTTTGTGAGCAGACTCGCCACGGGGATGTTTGAGCGGGCTGACCGCTCGAAACTTCCCCACCTGGTAGGTATTGCTCCGCTCCCACATCCAGACGACACAACACTCATCCGGAGGCGACTCAAACGCCCCGCTCGGGAGCTCATATCAGTTCCTTCGAGCGGGGCATTGGCTTTGCCATCGGATGCAGATAGCCAACCACCGACCTCTCGCAGGCGGCTCGCTGGACCCCTCTTCAGAGGAGCGATCGGCGAGCAAACCTCGAGGCCGGTGAGCTAACTCCAATGACCGGCTCACAGTGGTGAGCTGCGAGGAAAATCACTATAAGGAGCCCAGTGCTTCAAATAGTCTCCCCACCCCCCTCAACAGGGGTGAGATGATACCAGATGAACAGCTTGTTAGAGTGTTTCGGACTGTCGTGGCGAACGGACGTGCTTGCGCTCCGACTGCCATCGTACGGGCGCCCCTAACACTGCTTATTTTTGTAGTATTGAGTATTTTCAACTCCCTTCGAGAGAAGGGAGAAATGTCGCAGGGTCTGCAGCGCTGGTTGGAGCCGTACTTCCGAGTAATGGAAGTACATATTGGCGAAAAGAAAAAGGAGGACCTCACTGCCCAGGATGTACACATCCTGACAGCGGTGGGGTCAGCACTGCCGCCTACCGCAACGCCTATACCAGGCAAACGGAGGCGGGAAGAAGACCCGGAGCCGCAAGCGGTGAAGAGGACGACCATAGAGGCTTCCCTAACCTCGGACTCCGAGGCCTTCCTCGGAGTCCGAGGCCTTCCTCGGAGTCTGAGGTTGATGCACGGATGTCTCGACGGGTTGATGCACTACTGTCCTCTTGGACAGTAGTGCATCAACCCGTCGAACCGAAGAGACTCGATACCATGTATGCGCTTGGTATCGATGTCCAAATCGGCAGGCGGGAGATGCGCCTCTACGCGGCCAATCGAGCTCCGAACCAGAGAGCCCGCGTCGATGAACTCCGGAGCCTTCTCCAACATACGACGCCCACTCCAACCCACTAGATTGGATCCAGCGGGCCATAGTGATAGCGTACTGGACATCATAGTGTTCAAAGGACTAAGAGCACCTCCAGTACAGGAAGTGCTCGAGAACCTACCATCGGACCACAGGCCGGTTCTACTCGTGTTCAGGGAGCCCGCGGCTACGGTCGGCCCACCGAAGCCCACAGTCCACACAGACTGGAGGGCTTACCAAGAATCCTTAGCGGGTTACAGCCGCCCTACGGTTGTAAAAACGCCAGTGGAAGTCGATGAAGCCGCCGAAGAAATCACCGGAGCTATCCAAGCCGCACTTCGAGTCTCCTCGAGCACTAGACCGAGCAGCGAGCGACAGAACCCTCTGCCCGTTCGGCTCCGTAAAATGCTCGAGGAGAAGCGAGAGGCTAAGAAGCTCTCGCAGAGAACTCGGCACC
The DNA here is from genome assembly GCA_947561695.1 of Tyria jacobaeae. NCBI lineage: Eukaryota > Metazoa > Arthropoda > Insecta > Lepidoptera > Erebidae > Tyria > Tyria jacobaeae. The sequence continues at coordinate 18,230,023 of OX387209.1, forward strand.
CCCGAGACAAGACCCGATACAACCGCCTTACCAACTCGTTCAAGGCCGCTCTTTGGGAGCACAGAGGTGATGCATGGGAGAACTTTCTCAAAGATATCGAGGACGAACAGCCCTCGGTACACCGACTCTGCAGGCAACTGACTGCAGAACCAAACCCCACGCGCCCCCTGTTCGCTGAGGACGGGCAAGTACGCTACAAAGCTCAAGACCGAGCCGAGATCATCGCGAACAGCCTCGAAAAACAGTTCACACCTCACGACAATCAAGACGAGGACCACACTCGGGAGATAGAGGCGGCAACCCATCGCTACCTCTCGAGCCCCCTCGCCCAGTCTGAGGGTGAACTGCTCGTAACACCGAGCGAGGTTGCTGCGATGATCAGGAAAACCAACCCACGGAAAGCACCTGGTGAAGACGGAATACCGAACACTGCACTGCAGCGACTTCCACTGAAATCACTCATAGCGTTGACACAACTGTTCAACGGTATCCTGAGGACCGGCCACTTCCCTAACATCTGGAAGCGGGGTCGGGTTATCGTACTTCCGAAGCCCGGCAAGGACCTCAGAAAACCGGAGAACTACCGGCCCATCACACTCCTCTCGACGACGTCCAAGGTGTTCGAGCGCTTACTGCTAGTAAGGGCTCAACCCCACATCCGGCTGAGGCCCGAGCAATTTGGATTTCGTCAGGAGCACTCCACCACGCTCCAGCTGACTCGTGTCCTAGACGAGATGGCTACGTGGTTGAACAAGGGCGGGAGCACGGTGACCGTGATGCTCGACATGGAGAAGGCGTTCGACAGAGTGTGGCATGAAGGTCTCATCCACAAGCTGTCGACATCGTCTCTACCACGAAAAGTAGTCGCGATCATCGCATCGTTCCTGACCCAGAGAACCTTCCGTGTGGCTATAGAGGATACCACATCGGAAATCAAAACCATCAGTGCCGGAGTCCCGCAAGGGAGCTGTCTGTCACCGGCCTTGTACGCCCACTACACGGATGACATCCCTGTAGTCGGAGACGTCAAGCTGGCACTGTTTGCAGACGATGCCGCGTACTTGTCAAGTTCACGCAACGCCGCACACGCTGCACGGAAATTGCGCCCCACACTCGAAGCCCTTCCGGGCTGGCTGAAGCGATGGAGGCTCAAGTGCAACGTGTCGAAGACCCAGGCGATGATAACCGGTATGGCACACTACCCGCCAAACCTACGTCTGATGGAAGAGGACATCCCATGGTCCCCAAAGGTCAAGTACCTGGGAATCACCATCGACAGATCACTGTCGATGAACCACCACGTCGAGACCATCACAGCGAAGGCCAGAGCTGCGCGGACGAAGCTGCGTCCCCTGCTATCTTCCAGACTACCAGTAAGTGCCAAACTAGGCATTTACAAAACATATATCAGGTCGCGCCTCACCTACGGTGGGCCGGCCTGGTACAACTTGATAGCAGGGACATCGCGCCAACGTTTGCAGGCTGTAGAGAACAGCTGCCTTCGCATGGTGGTCGACGCCCCCAGGTACCTCAGGAATGCAACAATCCACCGAGACCTGAAGTGGGAACCAATAAAGGAGTTTGTGAGCAGACTCGCCACGGGGATGTTTGAGCGGGCTGACCGCTCGAAACTTCCCCACCTGGTAGGTATTGCTCCGCTCCCACATCCAGACGACACAACACTCATCCGGAGGCGACTCAAACGCCCCGCTCGGGAGCTCATATCAGTTCCTTCGAGCGGGGCATTGGCTTTGCCATCGGATGCAGATAGCCAACCACCGACCTCTCGCAGGCGGCTCGCTGGACCCCTCTTCAGAGGAGCGATCGGCGAGCAAACCTCGAGGCCGGTGAGCTAACTCCAATGACCGGCTCACAGTGGTGAGCTGCGAGGAAAATCACTATAAGGAGCCCAGTGCTTCAAATAGTCTCCCCACCCCCCCTCAACAGGGGTGAGATGATACCAGATGATGGTTTTTCTGCATAATATACTTATTTATTTTAAGAGCATATGTCTCTATATACATCCGTTAACTAGGAGTCGTAGTACAACGTATGTTTATTTTGTGTATTTTGTAGTTAAGAACTTAAGTTTGTAACAATATTTAGAATTTAAAAAATATTTAAAAATCAACTGTATTTTTTTTTGCTGACGTTATCTCAAAATATTATATTCTATGTCACTCACACTATTAAAGCGATTAAAATGACATCACATGTCCAAATCCCTGAAAGCGTCTGAACTCTGAAGCGTGACAATGAAACATAAACATACAAACAGGTATATACACTCGAAAAAAAACCCTCCTAGCGCACTCGTTCAACGTCTGTTCATTCTTTAGCCACTTTTAGCAACAAAGAAAATTAAAAGATGTAAAGCAACCAATAAGCTTTATAATTTACGATGATATAAAACAGAATTTGTCTCTTCGTTCATTCATTACTCGTGTAGTGCGATCGGACGTTTTGATTAACGATCGTATACGTTTAAATTGTAATACGTTTAAACGGGGTGCAATTAAAGTGTTCAGGAGATTGTAAATTGTCTTTGCATAATCATTTGACTGTCTGCATCAGGCTCGTGGTGTCCGTAATTAGAAACGACGTGTGTAGTTCTGTTTATTAGTGCAATACGACCATAATAAAAAGGCCTTTGAATTACAATGTTATTTTTGGGTGTTCAATATTTATTTTAAGAAAATATTACAAGACAGATTAGTTGAATGCTAGTACATAATTTTTATGTGAAAATCTAGTTTAGGTTTAAAGAGGACGTAAGCATATTGTTGTAAAAATAAATGACGATATCCAATTACGAGTTTTACAAGGAATTGAATATTCCCGATTATAGAAAATGGGGGGAAGGAGGTGTCAATACACCATAGAGTCTTAAATAATCACCTCAAGTATTTCTCAAAAAGTGTCAGTAATCAATTTACTGTATTGATTTTATTGACGATAATATATCACACCGAAATCTTTTAAAACTGTTAAATACTTACAGTGACCCTCACGATAAGGGAGAACTACAACTAGAGAACAAATACAGAAAGAGAACAAGTCTTTTGGCACCCTAACGACGGATTTCAAGAATAACTTTATTCATTTGTAGGCCGCCATCTACGAGCACCTACGGGTAGGTGCTCTTAGGCCGCCAAACACTGAAGACAAAGTTATTTGTCGTATATTGTATTCGCCACTTGCTAACAGCATAATGTTAGCAGCTCATTAAAGTATGAAATTTGAAGTGTATTTTTGTAATATCTACACATTACAAAAATACATTTCAATTTTCTTTTCATCATTCATTCATTAATTCATTCATTTAATTATTTTAATCTACATTTCATCATAAAAAATAAATTTTTTTAATTGCATTTGGTTGTTCCGGCTAGGGTTCTGAACGGGTGGACCGATTTTCAAGGTACTTTCACTGGCAGATAACTGATATTATAAGGATTAACTTTTAGAAACAATTAGAATTCAGTACCGAAACTGAAATATACAGTAATAATACTAAAATTAAAATGTTATATATATATAAATAATGTTTTCTTAATTATACTATTATAATATTGATTCAGTTGACAGGTCCTTCAAGTTAGTAGACTTACGGGGCCTGACATATCTACTGAAGTTCCTTTTTTTACGATCCCCTCACTAGGAACTATTCCTGTGTTACGACAAAGAACACCCACCCATGTTCAGGACGACTATTTGTGGATCATACCAATTTATTTCCCGTGTGGGAGTCGAACCTCTGGCTCAATCAGAATCACTAACCCCTATCTAGACCATCAAGCCAGTCAAGTGTCAGGCCAACAATTCCGAAGCCAGCCACCTTTGACTTTTCAAAGTGTACGTGCGTGTCTAGATATATTTAATAAATATGTAAATGCCACTCATGTTAAATAATAATTATCATTAGACGGTGAATTAAAACATCAGATTTGTCTGTATACTGACTCTTCTCCATGCAGGTCGTTGCGTTTTTATTTGTATGGTTTTAGAATCAATATATATATATATATATTTTTGTGGTTAGTGACTAAAATTTTATACTTGCTGCCATTTTATACTGGCAGCTTGTTAATCGAATGATTGATGAGCATGGTTTTTAAGTTAGTATAAGTATTTCGTCATGTTAAGTGTCATTTAAGTCGCCTTAACGTGGGAGTATTTTTTTATTTATTTGACACTTCCTTACAGTTATTGCACATGGCGGACTTAATACCAAGAGGCCTTATCTTCCAGTCAACCCTTGGGTGTTGCAGAGAGGGTCGAAGAAGGTGAATAAAAACAAATTTAATAGGGAACTAACTGAAAGCTCTATACATAATTAATTATTAAAAGCTTCTAGTAAGTCGCTATACTGACTGTGACGCTTTTTGCGCATTTACGTACATGACACATGACATTTAACAAACGGTCTGATTGTTCGCTAAAAAGTATTTCGTATGAAACCAAAACTTTTTGACATCTGACATCCAATTTGACATCTTCTAATTTTTTGTGTATTTCCAAAAAATCCGTAAAGTTTTTTTGAAATTAGTGTAATGTAGTGACAATATGGCATATTGACGTCATTATTGGCTCGTACATTTTCTATTTATATATATGTATATCTATTTTTTATTTTATTTTTTCTATGGAGATTTTTTTCAACACCTACCTACTTGATCGTTTTATAATATTCCGAGATGTCAGCAAAAACATGCACATATAAATAATATGGCACCATTAAACACACATTTAAATATGCAGTCGGGTGACATATATATTTATATAGAACTTGTTTCTGTCTTAAATTACATAAGATGTAATAGTGTTGAATTGATGAATTATTAAAAATCCGGCGCAGCTGCAAACAATTAACATTTTCAAAGAACACTACCACTTTTTAAAGTTTAGTAATGACAATTTAATCAAAGGGACACTTCATTTCATTAAGTACCCGAAACATTCTTATAAATGGAATAGGCATACTATATTAAGAAATAATATAGGCAATAAAACTTCACGATAAGACACTTAGGAGTATAGCAGTGACCATAAACGCAGGTTAAACTATGGTTTAACCGGTTTAGCATCATTCCTTAGTAATTCTATCAATCCCATACAAACAGTGGGGATATTGAAAACAAAAGCTATTGCCAATTTAATCTTTACTTGTTGTTTATTGAAATACTCGATTGTTTCTTCGTGTTTTTCTTGTTACATGACGGCGGGCGGGTGTAAATAACGACGTCGCATTTGTCTCGCGCCGGCGCCGCACGCGCTGGTCGCGACCGATGTGCGCATGCGTGTTACTAACGAGGCCCGGCTCAAGACGCGCGAGAAATGCTATATCTTGCAATAGGGTGTTCCGCTTATTATTGTAATAATATACACATACATATATATAGTACTTTTTTTATAGTACTATTTATATATATACCTTGTTAGGGTTTTCCGGGTCCCTTTCAATAGACCCTTTGTGACGAAACACCGTGGGGTTTTAGTCGGTTTGAGTCCGACATACCACCTCTCCGTTAGCTCCTCCCTCCGGTGAGGTGACGACCCGTGGGGGTTTCCACACGAAAAAAGAATGTTACGTTAGTCATAGTATCAACATGTAGTTACTTTTTTTATACTTAGCGGCGTGGATCTCGGTTGTCGCTGTCGTATAAGGCGACTAAGGATTGTATTGTGATTGTAATAGTAAGTATATAGTCTGTGCCAAGTTTACCTCAATAAGCTTGCTGTCTATTGCGTCAGTGGGACTAAAAATGTGGGGGAATAATACACGTTTGCCTACTACTTTTTTTTTTGGAGCGGGGATTTATTACGCAGTATACCTGTGTGAAATAGTGAAGTATCCGACCACCTTTAAAAGTCATTTGTTACAGAAGTTAACTAGAATATGCTTTGATTAGGTAAGCAAAGCAAAGGTTATGTTAATAAATATCTATCCTGTTCTCTGTTTAATTTAATTTAAAATAAGAAGGAATGGGGTTTTATAAAGTAGATGTGACAGTATGAAGTGTAATCTAAATTATAATAGATTAGACACAATAGCCAACACAACACAAGCCACAAATTACATCACAAACAAGATAATAAAAAAAACTAACTACATAATTCAATTTCAGAACATTAACTAATCCAAAATAAGAACACCCTGGTAAATCCTAAAGGTCCGCACTTTCGTGCCTCGGCCTGCGCCCGTGTTCAATACAAATAGTTGATTTACTGGCACACTCCTTCGAGTTTACACTGCATACGCGCAGTTGTTACGCGTTGTCATTGTACCTCTGGATAAATAACATTGTCTCGCTCAAGACGTATAGGTCTGCAAGGAGCCCACGACTCAGACGCAATGAAATGAGTAATTGGTATCAAAAATAAATCGCGAATACCCGATTTATATTTTTATCTTTCAAGTTTCTAAAATAGAGTTTATTTTGCATTACTGAGTTCCATACTGCAGTGTCGTTAACATTATAATTAGCATCGTCGTTAATGTTGCTCCGAGGAGAATAATAACTTCATATTTAAGAAGATCCTTTCATAATTTAACCAAGTAATGTTATATTAAGATAAGTTGTCAAATAAAATACTTAGTATATTTATCGTTAATCTGTTTAAATGGGACAGTTTTAAGATCACAATTCTATACTTACAATAAAATGGGAGTGTCTGTTTGTATCATAAAGTAGCTGCTTTTTTATGTTTGTGTATCTGTCTGTTTGTTGGTTACGGCTAATCTCCAGTAAAGGTGGATAAATTTTATGTGACTTTCACTGACACATGGGTGATGTTATTCCGCACTGTAAATATAATAATGATATAATGAATTTGTAAACGGGAGCGAAGCCGCTGCGGGCATAGCTAATACCTACTTGATTTAATTTTACAGTAATTGCAAAACTACTCTATCCTTATGAGAATAGTTGTAAGATAGAATGAGACACATTGCGTTTTATTCAATTTTATTGTTGTGTTATAGTTGGTGTACATCCAAATTCAAGTAAAATGATAACTAACCAACTCTCTCTCACTCAAAGTTTTTTCAAGTATCAAGTATAAGCACACCTCAATAAATTTATCGTAATCTGTAGTAACAATCTTAACATCAATTCAACAAACGAAATAGATAACAAATCGCATACACGTTCGTGTTTTGTAATACTAATGACTCGATATCAACATCACAGCTTTACGCTTTTGCCACTACACATTTCTCACTTAATTGAACAGTTTGTAAACAAAATAGTTTCGAACTTCTTCCATCGACGGCGACGGTTGCGTCGTGGCCGAACGTCGCGTGCCTTTGCCTGATAGAGATTAATATTGAACAAGTGAAGTAAAGTATGCACTATGGTAAACAAAGCTAAGCTTTTAACATGGCGCCATGTTAAAAATATATTGTGTATATTTTTAGCTTAGTTTTTGTCAACGTTAGTTGAAAATAGAAACTATTTTATTTATTTCTTAAAATAATGGATCATAAAGCAATTTTAGGGCAAAATCTTATAAAGCAAAAGAAAATTAATTTTGTCTGTGTTCTCTCCTCGGACATTAATTTTACTATTAGAATAAAAACTTTCGTGAGTTATATTCATATGTAAATATACCTACGGTTTTACTCACGGGTGTATTTCAGGGAAACTAGACTAGTTTCTGTTTTAGGTACCTGCATTATTTCATCGGAACCTACCAAACTTTGCATATCGGAATACTAACTATGAACCTTACGAAAAATAAACAGGATTCAATGGACTTGTTGCTAAACTTATGTTTTCCATTCTGTAACCATGAAACTGTTATAAAATCTGTTAATACATCGAAATGACGAGTTTTCATTTAAATTTATTAAGAAAAAAAGATATCTACCACACTTGTTTTTTTGTTATTTATAAATTCTAATCTTCACTAGATAGTACCATTTTTGGGATCCATCTGCTTCTATTGATACGCCACGTCACGTCACGCCAGGAGATATTGTAGAGTAATTATTTGCAATTCGGTGGCTGAGTAAATATATACAACTCTATGCACCGAATGCAACCTTGGGCAGACCATATTTATGGTGAATCGTTCGGAAACCAATCACGCATGCTGTATCACGTGCAACTAATGGAACGTCACCCTCATTATTGTTATCGGCGACATTATTACTTTTATTGTCGTATTGATCTAGTTTATTTTTGTGCATCTGTTGTATTTGTTAGATTGTCCGATAAATAAATATTTGATTTGCACATTCGATACTATTGTATAATTGTTAACATTGGCTCAACTTGACAAATTAAAAAAAAAATAATGATGCGTAAACAAATACCCTTTATTTTTATTTTTTTTTAAACGTGTCTTAACAGCAGTAAGGTAAAGACATCCCGGCCTGGTCCTGCTTTATTCTACTAGGTACCGTACTATCTTCTACTATAAATCACAAAAAGTTTTAACTAGCTGTCCGAATAGTAACACGACCAGAACAAATTATTACAATATCGGATACTTATCGAGTGTCAATATGGGGCGTAGGCGCGGTAATAAGTTCCTCGATTGAGACGCAGCGAGTCACCGGGTCAGGGGCAGGGGTGGTAATCCGCCCCTGTGTTTACTGCCCCTTACCATTGTAGTATTTTGACGAGCAGGTGCCTAAAATAGCGCTTTTTTTTCAAGAGAATATTTTTTGTTTAACGATGTGATAATGTACTGGAAAGTTGCTTTCTAATAGAATATTATGAATGACTCATGTTACACTTGGCAGGGGCCGGATCGGTGTGGTTGCTTGTGTAACCCGAATCATCTTTTAGACGTTCACACTACCAGCGGCACCAGCCGTAAAACAAACGCACACTAGACATTGTACAGCGTTCTCTTGTTGGAACATAATTATATTATATTTCTTGATAAATAAATGTCTCATAGATAGTGGTATTTTATGTAGAAACAGCCGGAAAATAAACTTGTACTGAACCAGAGTCACATGGATCACCCGTATACGTGTGGTATTTTATCTAGTACTGATATTTCCTGAGGGTGTAAACCAGAGTTCGAATTTCGAGTTCCACACACTTCATTATGTACATACTGTATGTATATTGTGTCTCAACCGAGGTCAAATTAAGACTCATAGTTAGTCATAATTTAAATTCCATCATATATTTCCAAGCTTCATTGTGAATTAAAAAGAAACATATTTCATATTGAATAACAAATACGAACACCAACAAGATCGCATTTATATATGACTTTTTCGATTAATTTGAACTGCGCTGAGATATCCAGGAGCTTATTTTTATAACAGAGACGTGACCGCGCATCCCTAAATCGAAAATGTCCACCCTACGCCGGGTGTAATCCTAGGGGATTTATAATGACGTTTTATATCGGCATTAACGCAACGCTTGTGCGATTGGACTCTGAATGTCTGATCAAACCTTCGTGGTATGCATTTTTTTTAATTTTAACTTAACTAAGCAAACAACTAGTCAAGCTAGCAAAGAAAGCTTTCTTAATGCATAAAGCTTTCTTGATGTATAAACTATGTTCGTTGTGAAAAAGACAACAAACTAGCAGTCGTGTTGGTAAGTGACTACCGCCGCTTAAGAACAGCTACTGCAGCTTAAGATTTGCAAGTACGTTGCCGGCCTTTTAAAGGCTTCTTGCCCTAGAAAAAAAAAGGGCTGTGAGGGGAATTTGGTAACCTTCCACATAAAGAATCTAGATATGGAACTTTACATTATGAATTACAAATAATTATTGTGGTACTTATGCTGTTTTTGGAAGCAGACCGAGACTATTCTGTTTTATTATGAGATCAGCAGGTATGAAATCAAAGCCCATTCGGCGCTGTAGAAGTTCTTCTAAAATGCACATATACATAGTTGTATGTATAAATACTTTCAACTATAAGCAATCAAAAGCACTGCATTTTAGGCCTTTAGTAAATCAGTGTTATTGACAGAATTAACGAGTAAATTCGTTAGCGTTTTGTCTACTCAACCAAATAATCATTTAAACTAAATTCGTGTTCGCGCTAAGGCTTCAATTGTATCAACTGTACCATCAAGCTGAAATGTCGACATCGACTTTATTTAATGAACGGTACATACAGCAAATAGAATAGTGACCTAGTTACAAATTGTCTGTTAAATAATATTATTTAAAAGATTAAGTATAATCGGATAGAGTATTTACTGAGGAATAAAATAAGGTATATTACATAACGATACGATAGTTATGAGCGGAGCAGTAATCATAGATGATGGTGTAACTGCGGATAAATGTTATCACTTTTGGCCGTTGTATAGTACAGTATTACCCCATGAATGGAATAAAATATTTAAAATAAAACATTCACTACTGTCAATTTATATATATTTTTAATAACTTATATAAATATTGCACAAACTGTGATATTCACCTAAATAATATTCTTCATAGTACTGTTTCTGAATATCACCATGGGAGAGTCATGTTTAGGCACGAATGGGCCTTGAAAGTGTCCTTCGGCCGGGTTGTCACATACGGATCACCTGGTGGATCCGTCTGCTCGTTTTTCTACGAAAAAATGACCAGCCATGAAAAAATATTATTAAAGTATGATCTTAAAGTATGTCAAGTACCTACATAAATGAACAGTAATATTTCATTTAAAACACGATACAATATAGTACAGAACTACTAAAAGAAAAAAAACTGTAATTCACATCAGCACAACCATTTCATTTAACACAGAAATTTATTTATATTTATTCTTTCCTCAAGAACCCTTCACTTTATCATCAAGAATATTTACGGCTTTGTCATGTCTATTTTTGTTACCTTCGTACAATTTCGATTAAATTACGAAATGAAACTTTTTGTACAAAACAAAGTTAAACTCTGTTTGGAGGAAAAATATTATGATCACTTTTAAGAACGCGAGGACAAAGAAGTAATTGAAGTCTGAAGAACAACTCTCGTCGTTTCCCCGAACACATTCCGAATTTTTACTTTATGAAGTTTTATGAGTGAACCGTTTGAATGTTGTTATTTTTTTTTTAAGTTTTCCTTTATTTCGTTCAAATTGTCACTCCTTTATTGCGCTTCCTCGACATTACTGCTTACAGAATTAGATTTTTACTTTTACCCATTTTCACACGTGTGTATTATAACTTATTTTAATACATATACATGGGATTTTTATGTACACGAAAATGTATTAAGAATTGAATTATTACAGGAATTTCCTAAAGTGTACTAAAGTTCCGATCCGCATACTGTTGAAAAACACTTTTTAGTAAAAAACAGAAGAATATGCCTGATTCGACACCTAGTGCGGTCTGTTTAGCTAAGCTGAGCTAGCTAAGCTAAATTCTTGCTTGAGAAAGGGATTACTTAGATAAATCCCCTGGAAAATCAACTGTTCAAAAGCGCAGTCACTAGGTTGCAAGTTTAATGCAATGTCTAAGACATTACACAACTGCCCCTATATTCAGTCAGGTAACTAAAATTGAATGGTATCCCAAATCTAGTATAGAATAAAATACCAATCGCTAGAAGGTACTTCAAAAGCAAATATGTCATAGCAAAGCTCAGTAAATACAATAAAATATTGCATTGGAGGCCATAGTTTACGAAATATTTTAAAGGACAATACCATTCATTGTGCGAAAAGCAATTTTTCTGCCACTCTTCTATTAAGTATGAGTTATCAATACAATAGCAGAATGCTGTCTCATGACTGCCACAATTCAATAACGACATGACAATCCGAATGCAGCTGCAGCACTTAGGTCCAAGTCATCGGCTGATGATACAAGGCCAGATCAAGTGCTATTTAGTAATCATATTATTAATGGCTATGATTTCAATCACGGCACGCAGGTATGGAAATCGATTCTTGATTTTCTTTCTTAAATCGCTCATAGTGGATAAAATATTCGACTAGTCCCCGTTTTTTGCTAAAAGTGTCCAATTAATAAGAGTACATAGACGTTCTTAATCGTTCGACATCATTGTTGCGTTTCACCTGCCTAAGAAATATTTCTCAAACTTAGCTAGCAGTGGAATCATACTAATATATCTACAAAGCTTTATTCTTAAAGCCTGTACCAAAGACCTGGTTCAATTCATAGTCGATAAGCTTCGACGAACCGAGGAACGGATGTCGAATTATTTGCTCATGTCAGTAATATAGGCTGACATAGGCAGACACGAAATTCTTTCTATTGATAACAGAATTTGTTTACTGAACACTGAAGTTTTACCCCATATTTTGTGTACCTATTATTATTTTTAACTCGTGCTACTCCCTAACGACGATTTTATTTCTGAACGATAAGAAAATATAAGTAATAAAAAATACTTCGAGTCCTGGGGACTGACATAGGCTATCTCTTATCGACATACCACGCGGGCAAAGCCGCTGGCGAAAGCTAGTTATATATAAGTACAATAATTTAACAAACTGAAACGTATTTGATGGTGGCAACATTTTAGGCTTAGCCTAAGTGTGTGCCAGATGTAAGCAAAGCATGCTTCACTTCAGTTCTTTTTACTTTTTGGTTCACGCATGGCACCGTCTCTCTATTATTTTGGTCTGAGTTTAGAATATTAGGTATATACATTTCAAATCGTCAATGGCTTGAACCGCAATCTTCATCCAGTCTCAACCATTTCCCGACTCAATAATTCCCTTTGTGGTACGTCCTATAGCTTCAGAACTTCATTGATTAAAACCGAGTGTAAATGCCGCGGTCCGTCGCCTCAGACTCTCGCCTTTTGTTCATACTTACCAACTTTCTTTTATACCTTATGAAGAATTGAAAATTGTACTTCCTTCAAAACTGTGCGGGTAGTTAGAGATATTAAAAAACTAGGATTTATTAATTTCTGTTTTTAGCCTCATTTAGTAACATAACTCACATACCTAATAATAACATACCTATCTATACGGGGGTAAAACTGAAAGTGACAGTGAGAAAGGTAACAGACGGGTACTGTTACCTTTTCACGCTGAACCGATCTCGATGAAATATTGAAGGTAGATACTGCGAACTGCTAGTTGTTTATAAATATTACTCCGAATTACAAAATCTTCAAAGTATTTAGAAGAAAATGCAATAAAAGTTAAGTAATATGCTTGAATCCAGTAGAAACTTGTAAGTATTGAGGCATAGCTTGAATACGAATGAGTTCTCTCCCTATATTCTTGAAAGTTTTGTGAACGAGTGTTGGAAATAGCTTTTTTCTTTAGACAAGTATGATTTTGTTATAAAATGAAATAGATATTGTAGATAAACAAAGAATATTTATACTCTACCCTCCGCCTGAAACGTCGCCCTTGTGGTATGTCGATAAAAAATAGCCAATGCACTATCCAGGGTTCGAAGTGTCCTTGTCCCAAATTTAAAAAAAAATCGGTTCAGCCAATTAGCCATGATAATCTAACAAAAAGATGGATAGAGGTCGTTACATTCAAATAGATATTACTATTATAGAAGATATAGAAGACATAGAAGATGTACAAATTATAAGATCCATCGTCACAAAACTACGTGTTTCGACTAATATTTAATGAAGAATATAAGCAAAATTTCCACTCAAGACATTAACTATAAATAAAAAAGTAGGCCTTCAATGCGCCTTTCTAATTATTGTGCAAATTAAAAACTTATTCGTAATAACCCAGGTATACCAATCTCAAATCCTGATATGGTTATAATGAGATATACGCAGCTATATAGTCTTTCGAATAACAAAATATTTGAAAATAGGTCCAATATGTTATAGTTGTACATAGAACTTCCTACGTTTTTAAAGTCGTTCTAAAATCCATATGTACATTTTTTGTGTATAAAAATATAATTAAGCACGTTTTGACTCTAAATATCATCATCTTGATTGATATCATCATTTTTTTTTTTTCTTTAAAAGACATCTGCCGCTTTAAGAACAATTCCTGTGTCGCTAGGCGCTTCACGAACATTCAATCAACGGACACAAAGAACACCAAGACTATTTTTAGACCACACAAATTTTTGTCCTGTGTGGGATTCGACCCCTGAACCACCGGTTCAGAAGTCAGGATCACTAACCACTAGTCCTACAGGCCCGTCATATGATTTTACAAACTGACAATAACGCATGATTGTACACATAACTCCTAACTGTACACATTCATCATTCTCCTGCCACCAATTGTTCACACAATAGAGGGTGTTAAACTTTCAACTGAATGAATGAGCGCTACATTATTCACTACCCAGTATTTGGCGAACCCCCCCTTTTTAAAAGTAATGCAATTTCTGTATCGTCGAGAGGTGAAGTTTTTTGTACTAGTGAACAGTATAAGGTGCGGAACCCCACTGTGCTGGCCCCTGTATTTCTTGATAACTTCATTGCGAATGCTTCACTGACAGTGCCAGGATGTTGTTCAATGAGAATGAAACATTATTTGCATTTTTTCTTATTTTAGTTGTACTGTTTTAAAGTTTATGAGGATTATCATTTTCAGTGATAATTCATTTCGGCCTTTTACTTTTTATAAGAAACAGGTTTATATTTATTGTATAAACTATTAAACTGAATGACTAATATTTCATATATTATAATATAAAATGTAAACAGAATACCCCGCTTAACAATAAATTCTTTTGTTTTTAAAACCACTACAAAGATTCCCATAAAATTTTCATAATAATACAGAATTACATTCAAGATTTTGAAATAAAAAAACCGGGATTTAAGTTCTTATTTTTTTAAATACAAACATTCATTCACGCCTACGTCCCATAAGAGGCAGGCAGAGGCGCTCAAATGCCTACTTTTTGCCAATTATAATTTAGTGCCACTTACATGATTGCTGTGATCCGGGCAGTGTATGATTGTATATGTGTACTGAACAGTCCAATGCCTTAGTCGCCGTTTACGACACCCATGGGAAGGGAAACAAAGTAAAACAAGAGCTGTTCATTTGGAAGACGAGTGATAATTTCTATTCTATCCGCTTTGATTCTCTTCGATCAAAATCGTTGAGCTCAGATTTTAGTCTGAACTCTAAATACGCTAATGAGAATGCATCTAATAACAAATTTGTAACGTCTTAAATAAAAATACTCCCTAATTCACCGTTTTCAGTATCGCACATTGTATTTATGTTTCTTTTGTTTCCATTCTGCATGAGTCGTCCGTACAAGACGCATATGCAGGTCGGATGCAGTTCACTCCCCGGGGTCTAATTTTCGTAACCCTGCCCTACGGGGACTTGACACGTTGCTATATCGTTTTTCGTATAGAGTAAAACTTGAGGTGAGTCTAATATAATTTTGGTGTGACAAAAAGATCTCTTCTAGCATTCAAATAAAAAAAAATATGACGAGTAATTGGTTCTATTCTTACCTAACCTACACTTACAACAATAATTTTAAGTTTATAGTGGCTATATGCACAATAAGCCATAAATAAAAATGATATATAGATATATATGTACATGTAAGAAAAAATCAACCTCCCAGCAAGTTTTTTAACTTAAAACGCATTCGGTGAATATACTACACCAAATGTCACCATAGAGTCAGGAACATATATAAAAACAACAAAAACACCTCTATATTTATATAGTATTAGTTCTACCCTACCCTAAAAAAACGCAAAGATATTCGTTAATCTTCAACAACTAGATGCTTGTCACTGAATTGGACTGCATCCCCAGAGCTTTTCTGATCTCCCCCGAACTGCCCCTGAACATATTTCAAGTACCGGATTAAAATGTCTATAAAGTGCGAATGTTAACCGTTTGGTTCTGGCAGAACTAAAATTAAGAGCTTTTATGACCCAGGAAATCTTTTAAGCTCACATACGACCCATTTAACAGGTCCGCGTTTGTTACAGATGTTTTAAATTTTGTAATTTATTGCTGCTGTGACTATTTTAGCAGCAGTTCTACTTGAATATGATTTAGATATGTTTTTATAATAAAACTATTAGTATGATAGATGATAGGAGAGTTAATCCATTATGAAATACCAGCATTTGCCGCGGCTTAAAGTTGCAACGGCATGTTGTTTTATATGTAAAACGAAACGTAAAAAAAATATATAAATTCTTAAACTGGAAATCAATGTATGTTATTATATACTCCTGCATATTAAGAAAGGGAACTGTATTTGTTTCTGGCGAATAATATAACTCGTATGCTTTCACTTAATATTTATTGTACATTAATACAAATTAGGCGTTTGAATTAGTTTAATTTAAGTCTGGTATTTGAGAGACTTATGACTGTATTGTTTTCCTATGAGCTGTCCCTGTTGTGAAACAATGTTTTCTTCCTAACACAGTATACATCATTGAGAGTATAAATACCACAAAATTCGGTGATCGTTTTATGAGTAAACTACCTACCATAAATGAGAGGGACAAAATTGTGATGCGGAAAACTTCGGTGTTTTATTAAAAAATATAATAATAATACACCTCTTCATTGTACAAACGTAAGAATCATAAGGACGATAATATAAAAAATAATACCAGCTGTTTATACAATTCGTCGTATTATCATTTAATTTAATGTTAGTATTTGCACATAGAAATACTAACATAAAATAATGTATTGATGTATTGATTGTATCAAAAATCGATTTTGATTTTGTGCGTAGTCCTATGGTAATGGTAATGGTAAAGGGCTCAGTTTTCTCATTTAGACTCATGTTCGGTCCATTATGCGTTCAGGAGGCTGACTGGTTGAGCCAGCCTAGCTCCTTCCAGAAGCGCGAAAGCCTCCTGAGGCGTTCACAGGCTTCTAGGAGCGTCCTCGCGCCTGGCAAGGATTTCTGCCCGTTGTACAGCCACGCCCTCGCGTTCCAGGATAACGTGGACGGCCGTTTCTTCCGCGCTCAGACAACGAACGAACGAATAGGTGTCGGTTCAGAGCCAGATGGCCTGTAATGCTTCCGACCACTATTCGGATGTCCGTTCTGTGAAGACTGATGAGTCTACGCGATAAACGTGGTGATATTTCTGCTAATACCAGTTTGGATTGCCTGCAGCCAGGTGTGTTAATCCATCGGCTATTGTGTGCTTCTCGAGTCCTTTGCCTTACCTAGGAGCGATATAAGTTGAAGGGTAGTGGCAGGAGTGTGGTAGGGCCTGCCACTGGTGTTGTAGATCCCTTCCTTGCTAGCTCGTCGGCGGCATCGTTACCGAGTTAGTTGCTGTGCCCCCTGATCCATTGAATAATTACCCCATTCGCCGAGGCTAAGCGCTCTAACGACTGGTGGCATTCATAAATGAGACCGGAGTTCATGGTGTTGCCCATTAGGGCCCTTAGTACCGCCATACTATCTGACAGTATGCGGATGTTATACTTCTTGATGCCTCTAGACATAGCCACGAGGGCTGCGTATGTTAGCGCAACACATTCGCATTGAAAAATCGAACTGTGCTTGCCTAGTGCCAGCGATATTTTTATATTTAGGTCTAGTGAGTACCTAAAAGCAACCTCAAAGTTTAAAAAATATATTTTATATAAATAATATACGATAGCTATTTTCATAACCATCATATTGTTATTTCGGAATACATATATAAATATTCCTATGAGCTAAATGTATACTGTGTATATATGTACATAGATATACCTCCGTGCTATAGCTCAACGATACAATTCACAAGTTTCTTAGTTTTCACTTCTATCGGAAGTCCCCAAAGACTGCACGTATTTTTTTTTCTTTTAAGTATTTAACTAGAGCCGCACTTGAATTCTAGGTAATAAGACGATTATATTACTTAGTAGTCGATTTATTTTACTATGATTTGGATGGAGTTGCATATTCTTAGCCTATTGACATGTGTTGAAAAATATCGGAATATTAAAATCGTTACAAAACTCTTAATTATTAATAGAGAACAGATGCTGGTTCAGCTGGTTTATATAAATATTTGCCTCTAATTCATTAAAAGATATAAATAATTCAGATGTAAAACACATGTTTGTTTGTTTTTGCTCGAGATACGATGATGTCATATGTAAATAAATTATTTTACTCTTTAACCATTACTGTCAATTACTAACCAATTATTATTATTCTATATCTATTAAAATAACATCTACATAAGATTATAACAAATAATTGTACGGCAAAGATCTGAGAGGTATTTACTACGTCATAACAATAAATCTGTGCTAATACCGCGTAAAATTTAGATCTGTTCTGATTATCTAACATGTTAAAGAATTCGCAGAACTTTTGAAAACATCATTCTAAGAAATCTCTGTATTAATCGTATACATGAGCAGCCTCAGACATTTGTAAATGTCATTATGGCCTACATAATTATATGGCTATTTTAAATTATACTAACAAAAAAGTTAGATTAATAAGTCTTATCATTAGTAGTAGAGGTAGTTTTTTGTATTATAACCCGTATATTGAATCCCTTATGGATCTATCGGAATTTTCATTTCACGATTTTTTTGAATAGTGACAACTATAATATTAAAAGAAAGAGCAGACCTGGAAACGAAAGAGTATTAACCTTTTAAAGTTTTTATTTCATGTATTTTTACTTATTTAAAGGGGTTTCCAATACTCATTGGTAAAGGCACAAGAATGATTGTATATTTTCTACGCCTAGTGATTACAAAACAGACATAAAATCTCTATATACCTACTATATATAAAACAGGAACTATATATAAAACAGAGATAAAAATATTTTGCATTGTTACCACGAATTATGTTTTATCCACCCTGACACATAGCATTGTATTTCGAGTATTAAATTAATTCCGAATTAACGGAACAAATTTCCCTTCCCTATGCGACTATTTCCGTTTACGTGTTAATTAAACATAAACATTATTCGCTTGTAATTAATAACTCATGATAAATAAATACATAAAAAGGTACTCCTTATAAATAAATGTCACATGACGGGAGTGTGTGAAATAGTCTCTAGTAAAGACAGGGTTGACACTTGACACCGCGCCCCGAGCACGAACATTAAATTTTAACTCATAGTATAGTTAATGTAACAGAAAAGTACAGCGCTTGGGCGTTTTGGGAGCTAACATTTTTACATGGAAACGTTTTACGTAAACTAACCGTAAATTACAACATTACAATAAAGTTTTTATAATTTTTACTTTACAGCAGCTCGCTATAGAGAAATCATTCCCGGGTGACGGCGATATCGACTAACAAATTTTCAAAGTAGTTAAAGTATGTGTTATATATGTATTTAAGACCACATAAAATTCTGTTTTTGTCATTTTATTACTGCACATTTCTATTATAGTCTAGAAAATTTTAAGAAGCGGTCTTAACATATACCTACTATTACCACCCATGTTTTTGCAACATAGCTTGACATTTGAAGAGGATATAGTTTTTTATTTATACGTGTTCATATTTTAAATGACTGCCGATAGAAGTGAAAACTAAGTAACTTGTAAATTGTATCGTCGAGCTTTTAGATTATACACAGTATACATATAGCTCATGGAATGCGTTCGGTGACGATGACGCGAGTTCCATGAGGTTTGTTCATCCAAAAAGTACTCAACGCGCCTAAAGAAGTTAACCTTAAAAAATAAAAGATGAATGATATATTAACGGTCAATATCTTACAAAATTTCACTTAGACAACCCTAGCAGCGACATAATTAATACTTCCCTGAGTGATTGCTTTGAGGCATGTAATTGATGTTAAGTATTTATTGACACGTCATAACATTATTTTATTTTTTAAATTGAGTACAATGCGGGAGTGTGAAAGCCATAATCGTTATTATACACCATCAGATAACTGTGAAATATGGTTTAAAATTCTTTTATGCGTTAGTTGTGACGTAGCCATCAAAGCCCTTATTGTTCGTAAGCGGCTTTTGTTTGTGGCTTTATATGCATGGATGTCGGTCGTCACAAAAAGTTATATTGTTCGTTTCTAAAACTTTGCAAAACGTTATATGTAAAATAGTTTTAACAATTCTTACTTAGATCTAAATTGTAGTCATCTAAATGTTGCAAAAACAGCGATATTATGAAATTCAATCATGATTCTATGATTCATTTCCACACATAAAGAGAGCTAAACTTTGTCCATCTTTAACTTCTTAAGTCAGTGACTAAGGAGGAATTTTAAAAAGTTGAGATCATTTTTTATCAGTGCTGTTATGCACAACATATTAAACAACAACTTAGGGCATTTTAACTATTACCCTATTCTTTCTGCACCTTTACATGCTACGCTTATTATAAAAACTGTTATTTGTATTACGTCGAAAAGAAAAAGGAAGACCAAAGACTGAAAAGAAAAAATGTAGTGTGCATGACCGTTGACAATGCAATTAGAAACGGTAAACTTTTATAAAAGCTAAAATGACGGACGGAACATCTAACGCTACTTATGTTGTAAATCATCGTTAATCATCTAATCTGTCGCTCAATATAAATATAGTTATCGGATACCACGAAGCATAGTTATGATAGATACGGTATTTTATAAATTAAAATTTTTAGCTGAAAAAGAGAAAAGAGGTAGAAATATATTACCATTTTTTATTTATTTTGTTATTTATCATAATATATGAAGATATATAAAAAAATAAGGTTAATATTACCTAAATATTAAAAAATAAATCGCTTATTACGTAAGTGTAAGTAATTTATAATAGGTGATAAATACGACTCTGCCTTACCCTTCAGGAGTATAAGCCACAGTGTACGTACATATGTAGATTATTTTATGATATAAATTCTACTAACGATATTAAATATATACAAGAAAAATACGTCTTATATATTACATATGTTTCTAATAGTATCTAAGATAAAATATACAGAAATATCACTATTTATTTCACTACCCTACTCTATCATTAACATACCGATCAAATTATCCAATTAATGCTATCAAACATTATTAAAATTTAGTCTTATTATAAGAAACATTTATAAATTAATACACACTTCATAATTTTCTTTTAAAGACGGACCGTCACAATATAATTTAATATAAGACATCCAATTATTCTATAATCCTGAACTAGATGCGGCAATATTGACCCACTATCCGACGAGCTTAGAGACCTTGTATAAAACATAATTTTAAATATATATATCTCTTTCTCTCCTTCCTGTATTTATTTGAGTGAATAAGATAGAAACACACTTTCAAAGTCATCAGATGAAATCTCACACGTCAATTACTACGGTGTCAAAGCGGAAATGGTTTCGTCCGATAGCAGTCCGTCCGTCCGCTCGAAGGGGGAAGAACGGAACTACCAGAATTTATGTGTTTGTGTGGAAACTGTTACGTAATGTGTTTTAGGAGTAAACAAACTTGAATGTATTGTATTTATTTTATTGAGCAATAAAACGCAGGGACATATTGGTAGTTCCCATGGAATTCTCTTTCTAATGGTTGTACGGAAAGAAACGTCAAAGTTGCTATGTTTTTTAAAAAGGAATTATTTATATAAAGCACTATGTTATTTGATATTACATAACGTGAGCATAACGGCCAGGTCAAAAGTACCTTTAACCGACGAGCCTGTATGCGGAACTGAATGAAAGTTGAAGAAGCGAGAAAGGTATGTCGGAATCGTAGCAAATGGTAGGAAGTGGTCTCGGCCTACCCCTATGGGAAAGAGGCGTGATATTATGTATGTATGTATGAATAAAGGCATAATATAACTTTATTGAGAAAAGGCCTTCACCAGTAAGATCATATTTTTTTGCCAAATGGTAACAACATTCATAAGAGCAAAAAAATGTTAGTTTCCTGAAATACCTATTGTATCGGTGAAAGAAGAAAGTAAGAAGTAGTATAAAAGTAATATTTAATTTTTGTATGAATTAAAAATCACAAGTAGTACCTTTTAATATTTGTTGTAATAAGTAATAAAATAAATACACCGGGAATAATGCGATATATGTTTTTGTTTTAATATCAAAATATTCCGAGATCACCTAATAACACCTTTACATCTCGTTAATTCCCGGTGTCGTAATTGTTTATTCATAGTATCATTTGACATTGGTAGCGTTAAACTGTTTAACTAAAAGTAAACTCGCTATTTAAAAGTTCATAACATGAAATATTATTGCATTAACAAAACTCTTAAAATAATGGCTACATAAAAACCTTTTTTTATTCCCAACAATAACATAACACAGAAATACATACAAGACCGAAATGCAGAGTGAACCGACGTATCTCGCCAGAAGTGGGATAATCCTGAAAATATGAGGGACCCTATCTTGGGACGGGCTTGTTCCGACAAATAGCGGGATTATGCTAAACTTACCGTTATACTTACTATAACACTGTAATGAAATTGCTCTGTGTGGACAAATAGTATTTTAATAATACGACATTGATATTTGACAGGATATTTTAAAGTGGGAGAGGCTTGCTTAGCCACGTATGGGCCCATTCGACCGGAGTACACTGGCATAAGAGAGTAGGAGAGTAATGGTTGCGTTTTGTTTCACCGAGTGATGATACCGGAAGCCCAATCCTCCCTTTCATGTTTCCTCCCCTTTTGTCCCCAGTATACTCCTCAAAGGCCTATTCTCTAGTACCTAATGGCGGCGGTAGTCACTTATCACCAGGTAATATCGTTAGCTTTTCTATACCATAAAAAAAACTATATCGTTTGTTAAACTAATTAGTTTGCCTTCTAAGAATTGAATATCTTAAGTTGCATAAATGAATAATTCAAAACCAAGACAAAACCGTTCAAAACCACATTCTCCTTTATTGGCGGGTTTTAGTACCAATCATATAAAGTTTTCTATATGTAAATAGCCTATGATATTTTTCTTGTTAAATATTAGAAATTTGTCATCTAAGATGGCAAAGTTTCTACGTATCTATTTTTACTAGTAGGATCCATTTTACTATTATATCGTATATAGTATATCCATTATATATATATAGTATATCCATTTTACAATTACTTCAGCCTAAATCATAATACTAAATTGAGTACAGAAATAATTCACTTTTCCGATCTGGCAACTATATCAATACTAATAACTACTACACTATAATATACTTCCTAACAAATAATATTACTTATAGCATATTCATAGCGCCCACGATAGTCGTTCGAAATAATATGAACAATTTGCTGAACTCATACATAAAAAAAAGTATAATATTGAGAACCATCCTTCATTCATTATTTGAGACAGATTTATTTTTAAAACTATCATTTACACTCAGACTAAAGAGTTGTAAAATAACCATCCTAACAAGTGCAGTAATGTATTAGGATATGTTCACACTATCGTCCAGATTATTATGGGTATAGTAACGAGCTCACGGATTGAAATACAACAAGCAAATACACAATTTATTCCGTGTAGCGTCGCTCGCCCACGCATCTTATTTCTCTCGCCGCTTCTTACAAGATAGGGCTGGGCTGGTTTGCGTTGGCGGCAGTGGTCTTATTTTTTGTTGAGAAACAGCAATGTGAACTTCATTGTGAATGACTTAATGAGCATACCTATTTAAAAAAATGCACTCAGATAACAAACATTTAGGACAAACTAACGGCTACTTTTATTGTCACACTGTAACCCCTATAGCAAAAAGTATTTTTGGATTCAGTCCATTAATAGATCTTACTTTTAAAGCTTGCAACATATAAACAAGCTCATAAATTTAAATTAATACCAATTACCTATAAATAAATAATAAAAAAGGAAAATGAGTAAACCAATAAAAGCGACCAGCATTAAAACTGAAATTCTGTGCTTCTGTTTCATAGCTTGAAACTGATCTCATACCGAAATGAATACGATTACAAATGTCACAACTTAATGCGTTTTCTCAAAAATAAACAAACATGAAATAGCAATAATTTACTCAACTCTGTGTCACAACGATAAGAAAGTCCATACGAACAATAAACCAGCTGAAACATTAATCAAGGCGTGTTTTAAAGCTCTTCGTATTGTTGAAAGCTTGGAACAACAACTTAACTGCTTAACAAGCTATGAAATCCTTAATTTAGATTAGAGTCATCAGGTCTGAACATCATTTTGTATTCAAAGAAAATGTAAAACAGGAATGTTTGCTGTTATGTCGACTCATATAGATATTACACTAAAATGGATTCAGTAGTAATTAATATAAAGTAACAATTGAAAAACGATTATACTAAGAACAAATAAGATTCATCTTGAAGACAAGGTCCAAAATTAATCTTCTGTTTGTGGCGTTGCCATCTCTTCATCAATCCGCCCGCTATTGCGCAGGTAACGTCATAGAAAACACTTGTGACAGTTGTTTAATAGCAGTCGCAGTCGGAGAAAAGAGTCCCGTCATCTTAAAACTGCTGCTGCTGAAGATATTATCGCTGGTGTTGAGTATATAATACTACGTGGCCCCTTTAATTAAAGATGTTAATGATAAGTTAATTTCTCATAATAAATAGTAATAAGGAAATAGATTAATTAAATAAGATTCTTCATAAACTAGTTATTCATTTTGGCCTTTTTTAGTAATCTTTTAAAATTTATTTTCAATGTAATCAGTGCCATCTTAGATTCCTGCAATCTAAAATTTCAATAATCCCTGCTTTGATGTTTTAGTTATTTTGATAGTTCTTCTATTTAGTCCCACTTATAAGGGAATGGTACAACATATATAAGTATTAAAATTAGAGTATGGAAAGTCATATAACTGTTCTCATTAGACAGCCTACTCACGTACATTATACATATATTACTAGAACGCATTGTGCTTGAAAATCGACTACAGTTTAATTGTTTTAATACTTTAACTGTCAATGGACAATATTTAGAATATAGTATATAGAATAGATTGATTAAAAAAAGCTGTCTGCACTTTTTTTATAACCAAAAATAAGTTATACGAAATATCACGTTCCCCATTTGCAATTTTTTTCTTAAAAATGCGTTAAAAAAATTGTTTAATGTTTTATAAAATAGATCACTAATATATTATACAATAACGCACATTACGAGAGGCCTATGTCCAGCAATGACCTTCAGTAGGCTTATTGATTGATTGATACACAATACTTTTCATCAGTCGATCACGTTGGCGAGAATCTGGCTTGTTATTCCGTGACAAATTTACTATTATGTTAGCGTTCCAAATCAGGATATGGAAAATAGTTATCAGCCGCTTCAAATTCTGCAGCGAAATTATCCATATACGTCAATAGATCCGGTTGCTTGTTAATCGACATACCTTAGGCTGTAAAAACGTGTAAGTCGAATGATGCCTAAACCTGATTCCATAAACCAATATTCCCAAGTATCATTTCGTGGCGCATTTCAACTGGCGAATGTTATTTATTAGAGAAGAGAGAGAGTCGGGAAGCGATTTATACGCGTAAGAAATATATTTATTACTCGAAACATAATATCGCAAAGTTGAGTAAATTTTAACGGTCCTGGGATACATGTAGTGTCGTCTACTGTATACAACCACATAAAGTCCTTGGCAATTGTCCTATAAACCTCGTTCGGAAGATATTGGGACAGATATACCGGTGACTTGGTAACCTAATTTTAGAAAAGAGATATCGTAAATATAGCTTGGATAAATGGAAACAAAATTGCAATTCTACTTGGGATCTAATCTAAAATGTGTATAATATGTATAATTGTAATAATTTATGTACATATGTGTTTATCTATATGTTTGTATCTAATAATAGTCCTAATTAGTTCAAACTCAGGGAACTTCGATGTGCAAATTGCAACTTCTATCATCTCATTATTAATGTCCCTTTCCATCCATTGGTTGCCTGGAAGAGACCGCTAATCGCGATAAGGCCGCCAATTGTACAACTTTTTTAGCTTTAGCCATTCTAACTTTAGCTTACAAGACTTATAGCAATGTGTACAAACTGTTCTATTATTATGTTTTATTTTTTGTTTGTTGTACAATAAAGAGTTACCAATCAATCAATCAATCAATCAATCATTAGAAAATGGTGTTATGAAAGAATAAATAAATATTGTAATTTAATATTAGTAGCTAATATGATAAGATTATTTATGACGCTTTAGATCTTTGCGCAGTATTAAATATGTATCAGAATTCGTATATAGGTATATTATCGCCGTGTTAATTTAGGGGCTAAGAAGAAGACCAGTTATCTATCATCATATCTATCAATCTAAAAATGTTGATATATAGTCAGCGAATGAGTGTAAACCTTGTGTTTATACTGTAAGCTCAAACACCAGGTAAATTATATAACTGTTTGCTATAACATTTTTTACAGTCATATTTTATTTCAAGCGACGTTGGAATTGGGATCAAAAGTCGCTTAAACTTCCTACTTTTTGATCTCCACCACCTACCGCATATAATTGCTACAAAATAAAAATTCCAATAAACATAAAGCTTCCTCGATCACGTGTTTAGTAACTCAGTGAAATCAAGGAAACAACAACAAATGGAAATAGTTTCGGAAACCGTAATGTAGTCGAGAACACATTTAGTAGACGGCGCAGGCGCGTGGTGAGGTGGTGACGGATAGATCGACTGACGACAACGCTACAAGTACATATGTGACTGTATGAGCCCTTTAGGAACTCATACGGTGCAATAAACACTAGAGAGTACTGCAACTGAAATTGCTTTGTAGCATAATGAGTCTAGTTTATGTACGACATGCTTCAGTGCGACCACGTAGCAGATTATGCGTTTCCTTTTCAATAAATGATGCATATTGCAATAGTCGGTAAACAAACTAAGTCAGTTGTAAGTGGTATTGTAAGTCTCCTTTTCTTACAGATACACGTAGTACTCTCAACAAACCTGTCAGTTGTTTCATGTAATTACCTAATTAGTGCGATTTTAAAGGAACTGTTCGTTCTCCTCTAAGTTTATATATATATAAATAGATAGATAGATAGTACTTTATTTGTACACCACTTTACAGTATCATACAAAGGTACATGCATACTTAGTGCCTAATGTAAGTATAGTTACTTAACGATAACCAACGTAAGATAAACATCAGGTATTATTTTAACGCCCACAGACCTCAATTTCTTAGTCGCATGCGCACTCTTAGAAACTGTAAAAAGGTTCGCTAACGCATGTTTATCCGGTTTTTAAACAGTACAGTTTGAAAAAACTCTTCAGTACATTGTATACCATACATTTCACTGATACTGCCAATACAGTAACTATTGCATAATTAATTAATCACACAATTAACCAACGTTATAATTAACAACATACTCAAATATATTATCAAAATAAATACTAGTTTGTTGATACTTTAGTCGAATAAGCTTATTGATGCTCATGATTGCACATTAAATTATCGGCATGTGCTGGAATATAGTGCTTTTATACACGTCAATATTAACATCGTTATATGCCAGAACTGTTCATAATCTGATAAATTATCTAGGCTATGGAAAACCGCAAATTCGAGCACCAGGAGCACGGATATAGCTATAATGCTGTTTTAGTCTGTAAACAGTTGATATGTAATGGTGTGGGCTTCATAATCATAACTTGCCGTGATTTCTTTGTTTCAATTTATTCGATGATTGACTTTCGCCGAGTGAACAACGTCGTTTTCTTAGTTCTGCTATTTTGTGTTTTTTAAGTTATGAAACACTTTCTGAAAATCATGAAATTCGTGTGACGTAATTTATGGATGGCCCCATTCGAAAGTACGAAAAAAAAATTTGAACGAATTATACGCAGTGATTTCTTATAATTCGTGATCATAGGTAGTGTAAATAAAAGAAAGTTCATTAATCATAATCGCAAATTGTAAAGTTCCCATGACTAATCACAATCGCCCATAAAATATTTCCCAGTACAAACTAGTTATTTGTTCTAATTGGACGATCAAATACAACTCTCTATTAAATCCGATTATCTATGGTAAAGCGTAGAAACAGCAGAACCACGCGAACATTGCACGTCATACAACATGATTCCCATATATATAATACTTTGGCGTAACAAACGATTTGTTTAGGTTTCTGAGAACGAAGCGAATATACGTAAGAAAAAAATTATAGATCCTTATTCATTCTCGTGATCTCCCAGGGCATTATTTTTTATTTATAATATTGCGTGAGGACGCCTACAACTGAAGTGTCGCTCGCGGGTTGACAACAGCACGATAACTTTAAAAAAAGTAGCTTCGAGAGACGGTTTTAAAACATACACGATTTCAAGAAAAGTAATAAAATAAATAAGATTGAACTACGTATTATATGGTCAACATTTGTGAGAACTACTATAGCATATGTCAATGAATTCTTCTAAGTGTAGCCATGTTCGTTGACTATTCGTTACCTTATATAGAAAACCACATACTTTGTGCAAAAATGTAATAAAAACCAACCAGCACCACATCTTAGTGCAAATATTTTTTTATTCCTGTAATACTAACCACTTTTTTATACGTATTAATTAATACAAGAGCCTTGCACTAACATAATCCTAAATTTAATAAAGATCTAATTATCAAACCAATTGTAAAAGTTGCAAAAGTTATACACATAAGTTGAGCTTCATACTATTATTTATCTTAATCGATTTTAAGCAGCCGGGCTGGCGGGTTTCTTAGAAACAGTAAGTTTTGCGGAATAAAAATACATGATACCACTCTACAAGACATAGACTCTTTCTCTACAAGCAAACACAAACATAATGTCGTATTTATCAATATAAGTACGAATAGTGAACATCAGTACCTAAAGTCGAAGGTATGAACATAGTTTTTGTTGTAGCTAAACCATACATAATTAAAACTTTCCAGTTTAACTAGCAACGGTTAGTGTAACGAAAATGCTTTGCTTAATACCTACTTTAGGATGTAAAGTACAAATTGTATATGTTTACCGCAAGTTGTTATTGTGAAAATTTTGTTTTTGGGGGATAAAAAGTAGCCAATGTGCTGTTCATTAAAAATTTTAGTGTATCTGTGTATGAAAAAGGTCTCCTTTCGATTACATATGTACAGCCATTTTGGATTGAGTAACAAACGCCATTAAAAACTATTGCATTTATATACTACAAATACTCACGCCTATATCCCTGGCTAACAGTCCAAGTCCAGGTTGAAATGTAAATAAATTTCAGACATTTTTCAGTAGCTCAGTTATTCATTGCTTAACAGAGACAATATTTACGTTTTTGTCTTTAATTTATTAACATGAACTTGCTCTATGCTCACATTTAAATAATATGAGCATAGAGCAAGTTCATGTTTAAAATAAAGAAAATTGCTCAAATTTAGAGGAAAATGTAATATTGACTTATATTTTCAATCTTAGTATTATACGAGTACATACAGGTATTAGATCAAATTTTGATGCCTCGCTCATTCCCTAGAGTGTCCAAAGCATCCAGGCACCAACTGTTATGAAGGATGTCTTTCACACTTGTAATAAATTTGTTTATATTGTGATCAAATAGTTCAAGGCATTTGTTTTTAACTTTCGCCATGTCGTTATATTATCTGTATTAATGGGTTATACTACATCATATTATTTTTCTAAATTCGAAGAGCAAAAAGGTTTGACTTATCAGATCTTCGGCCACTAAATTTAATATTAAAACTGATTTGCCAAAGCTACTTTGGTTAATCTATAATAGAATGTATAATTTTATATAAATATACTTGATCAAAATATTTGCGTCGGGTTTCTAAAGACTGAACTTTAAATTTTCTTGGTAATTTACTTGATCCGCAATATCATAGTCCCATGTAATTTTTTTAGGTTTATTAGTAAACGTTATAATAAAATACTTATTTATATTCAAGTACATGTAGTTATTTTTACTCGTACACCACTCTCATATCGTGTTTATTTCCTTATGAAAGGCTGTGGGTTCGATCCCAGCACGGGACAACACTTTGTGTAATTCTCAAATTGTTGTTTTGAGTCTGGGTGTTCTTTGTGTCCGTTGTTTGAATGTTTGTAAAGTCCCCCGCGACACAGGAATTAATTCTAGTGCGGGAGTTGTCTTTAATAAAAATAAAAAAAACATCTGGTTTAGAAATTCATGTAAAAACTTTATAAGCCGTCCGCATACAGTAGACGTATACAGTTCCAAGACAGATGTTGAATTAAGTCATTAATGAAAACAACAGAAATAGGGGTCCTAAATGGGAACCATTAGGTACCCCAGATGTAACAACTGTGGAAATAGAGCCTTTTAATGCAATCGAGTGATTTCTGCTATCAAGTTATGAACAAATCCATCGGTAAAGACTTCCATGGGGTATCCATGGAAGTCTGTACCGATGGATTTGTTATGTGGCACCAGTTTTCGACAAAGCAAATAATGGTTGACTTTGTCAAAAGCTTTATAAGGCTTTATGAGGGTTTTATTATGATAGTTTTTAGTAAACATACATGCAAACATGCAACGGAGTTAGCAGTTGCCGTTATCTGTAAGATGCAAAGGAAAAAAACGACCAATTAACTGAGCATAATAAATAGAGATAACCCCTCCATATCTTGCTTTTGAAGGTAATATTCCAGTTGAGGCAGCCCATACGTGCCGTTTAAAACTAAAACTTTCTCAAAACTCTAATTTATGCCTAAGTAGAATCTTTATAGGTTCTGACAACTTTGGCTACGTTTACAAACATCGGTAACAATTTTCGATTAGGAGAGCAGTGTGCACATGCGAGCACAGCAGCATTCTTGTCTAAAAGAAGACACCCCAATAAAAAAAAACTTTTTTTTTATGGGGAGACAGACGGGTCGCCTGATGATAAGTGACAACCGCCGTCCATGGACATCTGCAACTCAGGAGTCGTTAATGCGCTGCCCCCCTCTGAGGGTGATGAAGGAAGGGCGGGGAGGGAAAAGAAGAGAAGGGGAGTTAAGAGTTGGGAAAGAGGAGAGGGGGGATGATGGGAGAGGAAAGAGGAGACGGGGAGTTGGGCCTCTGGCAACCTCACTAATTTCGGGGAAATGCAAAGCAAGCGGTTTTCTGTGAGGCCTTGGTATCACACCGGCCGAGCCGGCCCATTAATGCCCAAGTATGGCTCTCCCACTGTTATCTTTAGATAGGCTCAGATCAATGAAAACTCCTTTAAGCCTTGTTTGATGTAAATAATTTAAATACAACATTGACGTGCTATTGTATTTTTATTTGTATATATCGGGTATATATACAATTATTTACATACATACAGCGCTGATTGAAATTTACTTTACGTAGCATAAGCTATTTAAAACCGTCTTTAAACTCAGTTTAATCTTATTCATTTTTGTAGTAATAGAGTAGTATTACACGTTTTTATTGCAATACTAACCAATATTCTTTAATACACATGTGTATTAAAGAATATTGGTTAGTATATACATTGTATTCTCTCAAGATGGATAGATATTGGCATAATGGGACTGCCAGAATCTTTTAACAAGTTAGCCCACTGCGGTAAAAAATATTCGAACATAAACTTTTTCGATACCCGATGAATATCGTACTGATAATAATATACACAGATAATAAATATCAGTCAGAATGAAGTTTGTTAGAGTGAAATAACAATTCGAACATCCGTTTACTAATAAGCACACAACCATTTTTGATTTGTTATTATAAAACAAACACGTATGCAAATACCAATTTACCACCCGTTGGGCTTTGGCACCACGCAGGGGCGTCTTACAAGAATGATATAGTTACCTGTCTCTGTAAAATACACTTTAGTTTTTAATAGTCAGAGAATTATTTCCTTTACAGTATTTGCTTTATTCAAGGCCATGCCATGTTCGGAATTTATATAGGCGATGTGACGGCATACGGCCTGGGTGCATATATCAATTTCATGTGGTAGATGATAAATTAAGCGAGATATGGAATGCGCCAAGACGCGTCGAACGTAGTAAGTAACATTATCTCTGATGATTTATGTATTGTTAGCCAAGCATATTTATTTTATAAAGTACACAGATAACTTTCTATTGTCTTATTCTTATCATAACTTTATAAAATTGGTTTGCTAATGGTATATGTACAGTTAGTACTGTTTACGGTAACTTATTTTCCAGTTTGACTAACAACGTTTAGTTTTACGAAATTGCTATTCTTATTGATGTCCAATGTAACAATGTATTTGTTCACGTTTAAACTATAATTTGAAATTATGAGACCTGAAATCGTTGCTAACTTAAAAACCTCAAACTAATAAAATAGAGAAAATTATACTTTTTTATTTTGACATCTTACCAAAAATATATGCGCGATTGGCAATATACTTCCTGATACCGTTATCGGCAAATATACTTGTCACATTCCCCGGGTTTTCAATGTAAAGAAAAGAAAACGGCCAGCAAAAATAAAACAGAGATAACTACCATATCGAGCTTATTAGGAAACTTGGAAACTCAAAGCTTCTACTTACCATAAGTAAAAATATATAAAAACAATAAAATAGAATTACCACAAAAAATTTTTCTAAGGCATACATATTTTTAGCGTTAGTTGCATATCTGATACCGAGATTATTTAATTTAAAGGCTCTGTAATAGAGAATCGACCAGAAAAAACCCCATATATCATTTATAAAACAATGAGGTATGCACACTTCTGTATGCTACTTCACATTTTTAATATTAAATAAAACACCAAAGATAAGATGAACGAATAAAAAAGAATAACGTTGCAGATAATTATTCCTAATTAAGTTTCGTATCCCCTACATTCATGGCACAGTTTCTTCCGACGACGTAAAGTAATTTGAATGTATGCATAGTACAAGTGGCATGAAAATTTATTAGCACTCTGGTTTTTACAGCTGTAATTAATGAAAGTTTTTCCTCTGGCTTCATTAAACATTCGGTTCACGGAAAATTCTCAAGTCATTTGGATGGAAGTATTAATTTAACCAATTAAAAGATCAGCGCATGATTTAGAGGGACGCCGGACATTTTTGCTTGCAGTATAAATAACAAAATTAGGAAGCCGTCTGTAGATTCATCATTCCACAATATTCAAATTGAAATACTATTTTTTATATTTATTCATTTTATTATTAAAGATACACTTGAATGGCTATACTACTTTTTATATTAATTCGTTTTAATTTTAAAACTATACTTGAACTGAAAAAACTCAATTTTATATTTATTCATTTGATAATCAGATTAAACGAAATGTCCAATATGCTTTAAGTAAGAGATATTACTATGATTAAGGGGGAATATTTGATTTAATATATATATATCAATAATTTGAAAGTAGAGTTACCATAAAAAAATAATAAAGTAAAAACTTAAATACCACATCAGTTAGTTAATGTCATGTGACTCATTAGGTTGAATCAGTTTACGGTTTATTGCTAAGAAAACCACATTACACTTATAAACAAATATTGACTGACAAAATATTTTAACTCAAAGTAACAAATAAATAATTAAAGCCTAGCAGTCTAAACACGTTCTGTGACTCGCTAACGTGTGTACTGGAAACCGAATCATCGCTATGCTAATCCTCTTACAAAATATTATAACTTAAAAGAAAAATGTAAAAAAAGCGTCGCAATCTAAACACGTCTCGTGACTCGGTCACGTGCGACTAGTAAATCATGCAGAAGGAACGTGGCGCTACGTGCTGGAAGCTGCAACTCTGAGACATGCACCCAGGACCTCACTTGTTACGATACCCTAACAATTTAGAAAGAATACAAATTAAGAAAACTGTAAAAAGTCAGAAAATATTAAGAGGACTACGAATTTAATTTTACACACACACACAACTGTAACACGGTAACACCGAAAGGGAAAATAAACATTAAATAGTCCAGAACGAACGTAGCCCAAATTATAGCCGAAAAATTTTAAAATTTAAAGATTAGATGATTGGGCCACCCCAACTCTTCCCGGTTGTATCTTCAAATTGGACTTTTATCTACCAGACTGTATGTATACAGTTAAACAGTGCCCGGTTGACGCCAATAGGCTGGCCCTCTATTACGTTATTTTAATACACCTCTACCTACCCTTTATTGCTTAGAGGATCACGAAGGTTTTAGTAAATTTTTTTATTAAAAAAATTACTACTAGAACTAGGCCTACTTGTCTAAATATGCTTTAATAGAAATAAGTTATAATTGATATACTCTTCTACAAAATGTTATGTTATTACATAAATTATATTTTCTGACTATATTTATTTGAAATGCAATATATTTGCGTCTATCTGCATGCAAATTACTTATATTCGTATAATATGATATGAGCGGAACTTTAAGTCGATATGAGCAGCCCTTACATTCCCATATATTTCACGGAATAGATAGCGGTAAGTACTTAGATAATAGCCCATTTAAGGGAGCCCTCGTAAATATGTATGGGAGTATGTGAATGGCAATGAGCAATGCAATACGTATGCTAAACAGGCGGGGGTCAGTGAGATAGATGATGGGTTCAGGTTTCGTTCCTGGAAGGACTGCTGAAATACCTATGTTATTTTTACACGACTGTGCAAAAAAGAGTAACAGAGTAAGAATAATCATACATTAGAAACCCCTGTATTTAAATATGCATGTATGTAAGATGTTTCTTTTTCACACCAAAGACCTGAAACGGCAAAATGGATTTTGATGTGTGGGGGGTCATTTAAATCGCCTTAATAGTTAACGTGAAGTTATAAGATTTGTAATAGGGAAAAATTTTAGGTGCCGTCGGTTTTAATATTTTTTTTATAAAAAAAAATATGTTATAAATAACTTTACCCACGTTTATCAAAGTTTATAAAAATCTCATACGCATGAAGTTTTCGCAATTTCATCATCACAAATCTAATATAAAAAGAAAAAAAAAGGTTACAATACTCACGTATGTATTTCGGGGATGCCCGACTAGTTTTGTCGACGACACACTCGGACGTACCGTCGTGGCTGGACGACTTACTCCTTGAGAAAGGTCTTCTGTCGGGACCGAAACTAGTTCAGAATTCAGTTGGTTTGGAAGTAAAAAAAAAAAGTAAATACTATTTATATTACGTTATCTCCTGTTGTTATTGTGTTACATCCTAAACAAAAGTTTACTTTTCATGTAGTCTTTCAATACTAAAACCTAACAACTACATGTGCAAAGCCTAAAGCGAAATCGTCTAGTTCATAATATAACCCCTCCATCTCGGAGGGTAAAACGTAAATTTGCTGACATATTACGGGCAATATTTGAGATATAGCGCGCAGTCAGTCAAATTCACCGCCATATTTCAACATTGTCTACACTACTGAGACGGTTCAATAGTAAATACGTGAGAGTGCTTTATAAAAATGTAATTATCTATCTGAAAAAATGTGACTAAAACAAAGTTATAATATTAGCGTAAAACTAATTGTAGATCTATAAAAATAAATAAAATTTTAGTGTCTGTTTGTAATATTAAAATAAACGCTTTTTACTAAATGCATATAATATATACACGGCACATATACCAAA
This sequence comes from Tyria jacobaeae, assembly GCA_947561695.1. Taxonomy (NCBI): domain Eukaryota; kingdom Metazoa; phylum Arthropoda; class Insecta; order Lepidoptera; family Erebidae; genus Tyria; species Tyria jacobaeae. Next base: position 18,265,446 of record OX387209.1, read on the forward strand.
ATAACATTTTTTAAATTTTTGTCTGTCTGTCTGTCTGTTTGTTCAGGATAATATCTTAAATAGCAGCACCGATTTTGACGGGACTTTACTGGCAGATAGATGATGTAATAAGGAGTAACTTAGGCTACTTTTATTTTAGAAAAAAAAATTGGGTCCCACAATAAAAAATTAAAACCAGTGAAAAATGTAATATCTATACATCTATACAAAAAATATGTAAGTAACAGTAGAAAAATATGTAAAAAAACTAAATATTGATTCATAAATTAGAAGAATTTAATTAAAATTAGCATAGGTATTTCTTTACGCGGAATACAGAATATACAGAATTAATAAGTTATCATAAACTCTGCGAACTATATAATAACTTCTTGTTTTAACAAGAAGTTATTGTACTCCAAGCGGACAAAGTCGCGGGTAACAGCTTGTCTAAAATACATAATAAGATGTCGGACTTTAAAAATGACTATTCAAAGAATATTAAATTCAGTAATTGACTAACATTAAAAAGACTTTTCTGGAAACAAATTCCTAGTATAAAAAGTCAGTAAGAATGTATTATTGTTCTAAAATAAAAAAGACCCAATATTACGAATTTGCAATACTTCTGGAGCCCTAACCAAGCAGATATATATGTCATGTATGTAAATATTTGAACCTCAAACCCAAAATAAATACTCCAGATGTCCCCCCGTTCTAAGTGATCCATTTTTTTAAAAGAATGGTAGAGCCATGCTTAGTCACGTATGGGCGGGCCCGTACGCGGCCTCACGGAAAACCGGATGTGAAAACGCGCTTACGTTGCATTTAGACGAAATGAGTGAGGTTTCCAGAGGCCCAACTCATCCTCTCCTCTTTCCTCTACCCTCATCCCCCTCTCCTCTTTCCCATCTCCTCATCCCTCCTCTCTTCTTTCCTCTTCCCGCATCCCCGTCCCCCATCACCCTCGACTCTTGAGTTGCAGGTGTCCATAGACGGCGGTTGTCACTTACCATTAGGACAGTAAACAGCCTGTTCGCCTGTCCCCCCATAGTATAAAAAGAAAAAATAATATGCGGCTGATCTCAGATTTACACAGGTGTTTGAAACATTGTTCGACGCCCGGACGGTAACGTGCAAACATTAGCACAGGTTTTTGTCGTGGCTTTATGCGAGTCTAAAAATAACTTTTACGATCGCGTGGTGTGTTTATTTCGTGTTAATTAAATAACAGATTTTTATTACATTTGACACGCTTAACATTAAACTTTAAGCACTCGATAAATAGGACCGGCTACTGGGTTAAGACTTTACCTTGAGATTTTACTAGCTATGATTACAACTTAAAGTTAGTTTGTGTTCATCTGTAAATAGTTAAAATAACCACCTAAAATAACTGTAGTAATTACATTATTAACCGTTTATGTTATCAACTGTGGGTACTCTTAAATATACAGGTGTGCTTCGCTATTAATGCAAAAAATTCCATGCGTTTACTAAATGTTATAATGTTGTTCTTCACCAACAAGAGCGAGGTTTGCTGATGCGATAACTTAACAAACGCACCGACGTGCTCTGTTTTTTGGAATATGTTACAACAGTTAATTTTTTTTTTGTTCATTAGTTGAACCTAAGGAAAAAAATAGAACATGAACTGGACGGTAAAAACAAATGAATCGGTGTCGGACCTCGCGGTACTAGTGAATGTCCCACACAAAGACTGTGAGTATTTAGATTCTAATTCCTTGTTTTCTTTTTAAAGAAGATTGACACTAGATATTTGAGACTTAAACCCTAACAATTTTACACAACCATGTAATCGTCATAAAACAACCAGCTTGGCATTGTGCACAAGTGTTTAAATTTTGATAAATGTCTTTATCAAACTAAATATATTTAAGTACATAAATGTAACAATTTATTAATTATGATTATATTGGTATACTGGCTTTAATTGTATTTTTGTTTAGAAAAGTCGATACTCATGCAGTGTAATGCATGTATCGGACCCTTTACCTCCCTCCCCCCCTTTCCCCTCCTCTTTCCCCTCCCCTTACACGAGTGTTATTCATCTAAATATAAATATATCCTTGCATTTGTTATTTTTTTCATTATTCCTTGAAAAAACTTCCTAGAAACGAGAAAGAAAATATCGTAATATACATAAGTAAATTAACGACCCACGTAGAACGTTATGAGACCTACAAAAATGTTGTGGCTGACAGGGATCGCGTGAGGTCCGGACGCGGGTGCTATATTATATAAAGTTGATTTATTTCCGCTCCTCAAGCCTCTTGCGTGTCTTTACTTGCAGTAGATAAATCGTGAAGTTAGAGAGCCAGTTCTGTGGTTGAAAGATAACTGAGATTTTAGAACGACCCGAAAGCATTATTCTTGTTACGGGAGCAGTGAATTTTCCAGTCCTTCAGCAAGATTAAAATTCTCTAACTGGCTTTATTGTTATTGCTGATTAAAGAGGGTTTTCAAGCGTCGACTCTTTGTTACAAGCATTTGTTGTTCAAAGTCGGACATATAGCTTTTTAATAAATATGTAAAAGAAATATTTTAATAGTTTTTACTTCTATACACCAACCAATTATGGATATGCATAAACAACTAATAACACTATAGACGTGGCAGTTATACAATGATGAAGATCTTTTGATTGGTTGCTGAAATCGGATCGTCACTGCAGTAGTGCCCCCAATCAAAAACACAAATATCTATGTTAGAATCTGAATGGAAATATGATGCCCAACTCTGTACTATATATTACATATATATGTATAACTGGCGGAAAATGGAAAATTACGTAGTCATCAAATAACCCCCTCCCCATCGATCTTATTTTCTGGTTTCCCTAACAGAGAAAGCAGCTATTTGTGAATATGTTGAGCTAGCTAAATTGCTTCATTCATTCCGAATAGTAAATTCCTAATCTGTGTTCTTTTTCTAAATGCTAACCAAGCAATAAAATTGAAATAAATAAATATAGTGAGGCTTTGAGAACAGACCAGAAAAGGAACCATCATGTCGCTTCTTAAGTAAATTATTCACTCTTAAGATACCAGTGACTGTGCAATCTGCCTTTTCTCCATTTGCTTCCTGATTTTAAGGGTTCTGTACAATTTCTTCTTACCAACAAGAAACGTGGTAGAGCCATGCTTAGGCACGAATGGGCGACTCGACCGGTGCGATACCAAGGCCTCATAGAACACCGGTTGTTAAGCAACACTTGCGTTGTATTTTCCCGAAATTAGTGAAGTTTCTGAAGGCCCAACTCCCTTCTCCTTATTCCTCTCCCCTGACCTCCCGCCCCATTTCCCATCTCCTCAACCCCATCTCTTTCCCCTTCCCGCATGCCCTCATCCCACTTTACCCTCAAAGGCGTGCAGCGCACTTTCGACTCTCCAGTTGCAGATGTCCATGGACGGCGGCTGTCACTTACCTTCAGATGACCCGTCTACCTGTCTGCCCTCCTATAATATAAAAAAAGAAATCAATATTTTCAAAAACTACTATGTTTTTATTACAATTCAATCGAATATCATATTTTTAAAGCACTACTTGTAAATACGTCCACAACTTAAAACAGACACTAAAGAATCCACCGAGTATTCTGAAGACAAACACGTAGGTTTCACATAAAACATGCTGATGTACGTTTTCCGGCTGTCCGAGGTCTTAACGATTCGCACATTAATTTTCTGCGTAAATAGTTTTGCCGTGCCGAGTGCTGGATTCAATAGATATCTAATAATCCAACAGGTTTTTGCCCGAACTCATTTAAAATATCTCACTTACAAGTTAATACATTTAATTAAGTATCTTCTCACATCTCTCTCGTACTTTGACTATTTTTAAACTTGTCAATACGAAACTAATGCTGTCTTTACATTTCTTAATACAAGAAAGACAAAGAAGACTGTAGGAAAATAAGAGAAAGATGCAGAAAGTAGAGATACTACATGTCCTCACCTACTTACTACAGATCTTTTTTATTTCTTGTTACTTATCATTCCACCTAGCATTTTTTATTTATCAATTTAATTAATGAAGTCTGCAAATCATAGGATATGTCATTAAATTATCGATAAATTGACAGACACACAGAAAAATTAATGATAATAATTCACTCTATCTAATTAGAATATAAAAGCGTACGTTCGTTACGCTACCATTCTTCCACGTAATCCTAAATCTCTTCGGCTCTTATCAAACGTCGAATTCAGAGCGCCCCCTGCCGTCGATTTGCACAACAAAAGGTGAATTTGAATCACCTCTAATGGGAGCCTCGTACTGTTTCTAAAGAAAGCCTCGGAAATCTAAATTATATTAAAAAGACGACGATAAGAGCTCCTTTACACTAGCGTTAGTCCAACGTAGGTGTTCGATGAGCGTATGTATGTGCAGCGCAGACGTCGCGACTTTAATCTATGATCCGTCCTCTCAAAGATAGATTAATTTTAAAGTTTGCAAGTACAATCGATACATAGAATATTGACATGCTAAACCCAATCCCAATCCAAATAAAAAAAACCTATCTTAGATAGCAAACGTTGGATCAAGTGAATTATTAATTTTGGGGCATATATTAATGTACTGTTTGGATTACTGTCTATTTTTCGGCGTCTGCGCTGCACATACTTTCATAGGCTGGAAAAACTCTAGTGGGAAAGAACTCCAAATTGCATGTTAAACATAAAGTTCATAAAGTAAGTCCCATATTACACATCTAATAACTTCCTAAAAGTCAAGCGGGTACTTAATTATCGTAATATGAACAACTGCGCAAGTTAGAAAACTTTAGGGTAAGAAAAGATATATAGTAATAAATATAATGACCCCTGAATCCGATGCCGCATATATTTTTATTACAAATATTAAAAATGTTATTTATCTATTCTTTAAGATAACTAAAAGATGACACTTGAATGACAGATAAATACGACATGCACACCACCTCTAATTGTTACACGAAAAATTCCAGCATGTCATTTCCTACGCGTAGTTAAACCTTTCTACCAAGTTAAAGCCTTTTCATAAATAAACATTTTATATCAAAGTGATCTGACCCTTGATACAAAATAACGATCTCTCTTCTGCTTTCGTAAACCGTAACTAAAGACACAGTATTTCGATTTAAAAAAGTCGTATGTACAGTACCTATAAATACGAAACATGTAACCAGTAAATAAAAATCATAAATCCTAGAAGACGATTCCGTAAAAAAAAATACAATAAAGTCATCACGGCTATATTCTCCAAGGGGTAGACGGCGAAATACTCACATTTTTAAAAGCTTTAATTTAACTTGCGCCGATTGGTACTTTGAGTCAACTGTTGCAATCTAAATTAAAACAATTTGCTGTAACTGAGTTACTTACTGAACGTTGTTACTGAGTTGAAATTTTATAATACGATTAATTCAGATCTCCTCACAATAAATTTTTAACAACGTATGAACTGAATCTGCGACCAGGATTGCCTCTAGGCAAAAGACTAAAGGCGGAATGTTAAAAGAGTATATCCTTCAATTGAAATTACCAAATCTAACTTCAAATTGCAAATCTCAGTGAATTCACATCTGAAATTATTATATGCTCTGCAATTCCAAATAATTCTCGGAATGCTATAACAAAAACTCCATTGAAGAATCCACACAATTAAGTTTAGGATTTCATCGATTAATACTGCTATTATTTCTTTTTTTTTTGTGATTTCACACCAATTGTATTTACATTTAGTCGGGGCCGTGAAATCTCAAACGTCATCAAACACATCTAAATCCTGTATTGTATGTATGTATGCAGTTAACGACAAAAAGGTTTTGTAAGATGCCATATGGCTATTCGAGGCCGACAAAGCGCGTCGGATTAAGCTAGTTTAGTCACACGATTGAATTTGACGCCGTACAAGGGGCTAAGCCCATATGCTTATGTGCCGGGGCACGGTACTATAGAGAAAATATTTGCGAACTAGTTGATGAACGACTTGTGTCCATCGGTAGAAGACGGGGAATTCGGGCAACTGGCCAAAATCGCTAAAATGTCAGATCGTGCCAAGTTTCTTTTTAGGAAATCTTACTATTTAATGCTTAACAAATTAAATAAAAACACAAATGTTACAAAAAATAAATAGTGTGTTTTTATCTTTATAGTTAATAGCGTATTATACATAATTTAAAATATGTTACACCAATGAAACCTAAACCTCTTTAACAAAGACAGTAAAAAAAAATACAGTAATAAACAGAAAGACCAGCGCTTTGATAATTTGAAACGAAACGTTGAAATCCATTTAGCGTTTTGACAAGAATTTAATTTATTCATGTTAAAGCGAATTTTATATTGCAGAATCGTGTCGCCCATGGATGCGTAATAAATAAATCAATGATTATATTACACTCGAGTACAATAATAGCTGGTAGGTATGAGAGGGAGTGTACACAAAGAGTCGTATGTGAGGCAATAAATTCTTACATTAAAATCTTTACAAATAGCCATTGGATGGGCGCGAATCACATTATGACAAACAATAGCGGTCTTCTACTAAATTGAGTTACGAGTTTATTGAATTAGAGTGAAATTATGTGTCTCTTGTTGAAACAAATTTACGTGCTCCTTTGGGTATAGACGCCGCTACAAGCGCTCAGCTATTATATACATAGAGTAGAGTTGAATGTAATTCGAGCTAAGCAGTAATTAAGTTTGTTGTAATTTAAGTAGTGTTTGAAATACCATGGTGAGTATTTAAGAAAAACAAGTCAATAAACTTAGGGTATCCAGATCCTATAGCAATAGACCCCTTGTGACATAGCAATGTGTTGTGACACACTATTTCAACGTCACTTTATCCAGCGTAGTAAAGATAAATGGAGTTTTGCTTTATATGAAATAAATATGAATTCATTAATAAGGTTAACAATGGAAATTGTGATGAACCTATTGATGTACATACATGACATCATTACGTTGACTATAAGACTGGTTAATCTTATCATAATCTTCGGGAAGTCACAGAAAACCGGTAATGCACACGACCAGTTGATATTGTAGTTGTATTATTGTAGTGCACAGAAAAAGCAAAATATATCCCATATTTTGCTTTTTCTGTGCACTACAATAAAAGACAACAGACATGTATCTCGTGTGGCTCAACAATGCTGCTCGTTACACCTCGACCACTTCAAATTTACGACCCCATTATTTACCACAGAAGGCGTCATCACAATGTCTCCTTTGAGAAATATATCGTCCCAGTGGCCAGCGTTTTGACACGATTTTGTATAAGCAATTTGGTGTGACGTACAGACCTGCACTAATATTTTTGCAATAATTTAATGTACTCAGGCTGTTCACTTTAAGATCTTTCACTTTTTAATCATACTCTTAAGATATTATTCTCAATCTAGAGGATACGAATGACCTTTTTAACTTAGCAACTCGATTGTTAAAATTACTCAGGAACAGGACAACAGGATCGGATTCAAGGGTAAATTCGATGAATCGCTTCAAATAAGTGGTTCATTGTCGCAGCGTCATGTGGCTTATAGACCGGACGGTGACGAATCTTTCATTTCAATTGAACGAGTTTTGGATTTGAAGCCTTATCCCTTGACGGATCCTGACATTTATATAGTATTTATTATATAGTTAACATTATATAGTATTTATTACTCTATATCGTCCCAACAACTGTGTCTCATTACACTGTACACTCACACACTGTACTGTACTATACTGTGCACTGTAATGAAATTATTTCAAACATAACCATAGTTTTTAATACAACCTAAAACTAACCTACATTCTGTTTATTTTGTCAAAACATTTCACCCTTCCATATATTGTTTAAAATTTAATCTAATTTCGTTCACCCTGTGTTGAATTTTAATTTATATTAGAATACGTATAACGAGGTTTGTGTACATTAATTAATATTGCGACATTCGATACTGCAGAATATTGCTTAATGTATGGAGAAATCCGATTTATGTATTACAGAAGGGGTCTATAAATTATTACCGATTCAGAAATGATAAAGGCTTGATTGGAAATACAAATTGAGACTACGCTAGCTTTATTGGTGTCAGGGTCCCGGGATGGATTTTATTTTCAATTGATTTACTAATAACCGAATCTACTGAAACACTCGTATCATAGTCATGGCTCTTTCGGCCTTGAACTGACCCATGTGTCAGTATTAGTTGAACAAGTTTACATGAACAAAGTTAAAGAAGAGTTTAATGACTTGATCCCATATCTAAATCGCTGTATGCTGTTACACTTTAAGTTTTTCATGAATTTACTAGTCAATATAACATAATTACCTACATTGTGTAATACCAATTAAAGGATTATGCCAGAAGCCATTACATGTACCACCACACAAAAATATTTGCTTAGATGTCTAACTCGGGATTTAATTGCAATAATATTTAATGTACAAAATTTTGGTTACCCACCGCGGTCACGGGTGACTAATAAGAGCTTAGGCACGCCTTCGTGAAGTGAGAATCTTGGCAACTACCCGCACTTGCTCTTAATTATTCAAATTTTTCCTCGATCTGACGTTACTTTGGCACACTACGCTTACGACTGTTGGGCCACAGTGCAGAGGTCTTTAACGGAACGTTCACTAATTGTATTAGGACCACTAATCCCTTCACCAAAACCTCAATTTAGAAAGTTTGCATGACATACTTAATTGTTTTCATTTGAAGATAAATACATACACATGTCGGGGTCAGCGACCTTTGGAGGCACCTCCTGAGCAATGAGCAGGCAATTAGTTTAATCACCTCGCACGTCTGTTGCTGCCTAGATAACTCAAAACTTGAGCATATTAAGGCCAACGGGATATACACGACAATAGAAATATGACGTAAAACACATACTTAGCTGAATCATTTGTTAATTTCAATTTTATCTATATTATCCACACAGACTGCCGTGAAAAAAAAAACGATGAACAATTTTTTATGAATGAAATAAAAATTGAAAATTACAAAAAAAAATGAATTTTATTATATTTTAATTTACAGATAAAATCCCAATGAGATTTTGCACACGCGCGCAAAAACCATAATTACCCATTTTATCCTACGAGTTACTATTTAAGTGCTGCGTATTTCATGTTTTTTTCAAATTTATGACTAAGGTGAACATAAACAGAAGAATATGCTTTATGCAACTGCAAAAAAGAACGCCAAAAAAAAAAACACTAAGAAAATAGGAGAAACTTAAATCGTCACTAGATCGTGTCATCTGCATAACACCGCCCACATCCACCATTGTCCCTACAATGAAAGAACTATTTTTCCGATTCTGTTGTTCAGGCTTGACGTTCGTACATAAGTTATTAGCAGCTCAGGCTTTACTTATGGCTTTTGTTTGACTGTTCTTTTCTCTAACAGAGTCGTCATTTAGTGCTTTAGTAAGTTGAAGATTTTAATCATTATTCTATGTTTCAGTGTAAACAAAATATTGTGAATGTGTTTGTATTTAAGAGGTTATTTTTAAAATTGTTTCTTGAACAATTTCATTAATTTACTGCGAAGATACAACATAATCTACGTACTTATAATATCGGGTAAAAGTCTTCATATTTTGTAAGAATAAAATTGAATAAAAATTTCTTTGGTTGTAATATTTGTATCTGCCTGGTTTTAATATCAATAAATATCGGACGTTATGACCCGGTAAGCTTCAATCTTCTAAATAAATTATTTCTAATAATTGTTTATACAAAAATACTCAAATCGCGAGCGTGAAAATTTGGGGTTATAGATATTTTGAATATTGATGCTAAATAAAAAACTTTTTTATTTATAGAGACACCCTAATCACCTGGGCCTCTAGGTGATTAGGGTGTCTGTGAAATATGAAATATTCTTTATGACCTATTATCATATCTAACAAATATATAAGATTAAGAGAAGAAAAATAAAAAGTAAATATAATATAGGCAATAAGTTATCGAACGAAATGGCAAATAGATATAATTAAATGTAATTAAACTTTGAAAAAAAAATGTCTTGAATTTGTATATAAAATACGAAGAATATTTTTTTCTATAGAATAAGGATCACAGGAAAATAGTTTTTGGCTATAAAATTAATTGTGTTTTTAGAATGTGTGTAAGTCCTGCGAAATTTACTTTTCTATATAATGCAAACAACACAAAAGCTGCCTTTTTTTGACAAAATCGCAAACAGTTACCAGACGATGTTTCCACCTCAATTGGAGCGACAGGCTGGACTGTTGGTCTAGTGTTATGTAACCCTGACTACTGAGTCGGAGGTGATGAGTTCGATTCCCACATGAGACAAAAAATTGTATGATCCACAAATAGTGTTTGCCGCCCTGGGTGTTCTTTGTGTACCTTGATTGAACGTTTGTAAAGCTCCTCGTGACACAGAAATTATTCCTAATGCGGGAGTTGTCTAAAAAAAATTGAATTCAATTAAATTTTAAATAGTACATACAAACATACACTCCCGCCTGTATCTCGGAAGATGTATGCAAGGGCGTAATATCGCCCACATTGTACCTATTATAATTTAGTAAGTAATTATAAATCATATTTTAAGCAACACGTGTAATTATGTATGTATATTATGGTGAGAAAAATAAATATATTACAATGAATTTAAAATTGTCGAAGATTATAAACTCTACATTAACTATTAATAGTAAGTATCGCTATCTCTCAAAGTCCCGTATGAAATGCATGTTGTACGTTTTTCGAAACAATACACCGATGTTCCAGTTCGATTCATGAAGAACAATTAGTGTGAACACCTACTTAAGTACTTAATGAGCTTAGAACGTTCCTTGTTAACCAGGTTAAGTTGCACAACATACATGCATCTTCAACTTTGCCTTAAAGTCAAAGTGAATTAAGGCGTAAATCTTACAGACGGTAAAGCATTTATTTATACTATAACTACTTTATTTATACTATAAATATAGGTATAGGTATTGTAATCCGCTATTTTATTGTTATTTTTTTAGTATAGAGAACAAACGAGCAGACGGGTCATCCGAATCTGACTACCGCCACCCATGGATACCTGCAACTCAAGAATTGCAAGTGTAATGTCGGTCTTTGGTAACCCTATAAGAGGGGATTGGGCCTCTAGTAACCTCACTCACTCGATGAAACACGACGCAAGCATTACTCAATAACTGGTTTTCTGTCAAGTTCCATACGTGCCTAAGCATGACTCTTTTCTTTAATGTTAACAAGTAAATTAATCTACAATTTGATTTTCAGTTTTGATATAAAAGCTTTTGAAGTAGAAATGTTTGTCGACCATTATAGTATTAAAAAGTCACTCATGGAACACATTAAAATAACTTCATAACATTAACTATATGAATGACTGTCGTGTTTTTCTAGTTATTACTGATCCCAACTGCTGAGCTGTGAGCCCAAATTTCAAATCACACAAATAGCTATCCCAATGTTCTTTGTGTTCGTTATTGGTCAAGTCCCCGGCGACACAGGAATCAATGCCGATGTTGAAGTTATCTTTGAAAAAACATTGAGAGAAATAAATCATAAGGAAAACTCTATATTCTATATCAAAAATTATCACACAGCCAGGAAAGACGGACATAACCTGGAACAACTCATTGTTACTGGTAAAGTCGAAGGCAAATGGCCGAGTAGTAGCGCAGTATAATCAGGGAGAAGCTCAAAACATTTCCAGCAGTTCACGACCCTCAGCAATGAGGAACACGATATCAAAAATATGAATTATCGGAGTAGAAGGATATCGAAAATATGAATTATCGTTAGCTTTTACGCGTGTCAAATCTTCCAATATGAGTTTATTTTTCTGTGTATTCAGAGATGTCTATTGACGAATATGTGTAGGTGTTCCTCCAATAATAATATATCGCGCCTTCCACACCCGACTAATACAAGACATATGAGTTGTTCGTCTTTCAAATGTTGACGTTCAAAAGTGCCTTTTGGGCCTATTTGAAATATATGCTTAGAGTTTGACTTTGACTTCGTTATGGGACGTTGTGACTTACTCTTATTTTCATATTTCGTCGTTCGTAAATGTTGCGATGGACAGGATTGTTAGTTTTTTTAATTGCGCTTTTGGACAGTGACGTAAACAGTACTAATAAGTAAAATATTATTAAGATATAAAACAAAACTGCATTATTATTGCTGCCATTCATAGAATTACTTAAAAAAACTGACATTATAGAATAAAATAAAATGAAATGAACTTGAATGCACACCGGTTACAATTTCTTTACATGAAAATAACAAAACAATATGTTCAATGGGCGGTCTAAAAGCAATATCTTACAAGCAACCTTCGGACACCGACGACAGTAACTAAGAGAAATAAGTGATACTTTGATGTAAAAGAGTATTATCATTATCTTGAATCTATGACACTCCCACTCACCATACTCACTCACTCCACAGTCATATGTCAAAACCCATCAAGCCGTGTAGGCTCTAGATAGTGACCAGACAACATCACACATATATACAAAATACTTATATAAATACCTATACACATACATACTTACTTACTCGGAAAACTACCTTCCTTCTTACCCAGTCTTTTAAAAAATGGTCCATACAAGTGTTTGCTGGTCTAGGGACAGGCACAATCAACGACTTGCAGCTAAATACTGATACTGTTACGCTCAAAACTTTGCAACTTATATAAGCTGTACTTAAAAAGCTTAGCTTATATCTTTCTTGCAATAGAAGCTCAAATCTGCTTGCAAATTCACGTCACGTGTCAAGTATCGACCGACCTCGTAGAGATAACGCCTTGTCTCTTATCACGACTTGTATAACACTAAGCACGTTCAGACTCTCTGATATAAGTAACGGTAATCTTAACGTAACATGCTGTAACTTTGAAGTTATATAGTCATATTAGTATCAATTGACATGACTACTGCAGTTCTGTTGGACATGTATATGAAGAACAGAAGAACGATCATAAAATAGACAACAAAGAAGATATCTTTGATGAATATATAACTGCACACATCTCACACACAACCGTCTGATGCCAAACTAAGCAGGGCTTGTGTTATGGTAACAAGACAGCTGATAGATATACTAATATATTTATAAATACATACATATTATAGATAAACTACACCTACACACAGAACAAATGATCGTGCTCATCACACAAATATTTATATCAGGTGGGAATCGAACACACAACTTCAGCTTAGCAGTAAGGATCGCTAACCGCTAGACCAACAGGCCAGCCAGGACGACGGTGAGGATGAGGACGATGACTTGACTGCTAAAAAGGAGTTCTACATAAAACACCCATAAATGGCAAATCTGCTCAAAAAAAAAAACAAACTAAGGAAATTAACACCAAAACTTCCCCTCGACAATTTAGAACATGAAAGTTCAAACATACAATTTTAACCATCCTTTGTACGAAACCCCAAAACTGCTTGCACCCACATATATACATACAATACACTCGAAGGAAACAAATTTACTGTTTGAGGAAACAATTTACTTACCTCCCGCTGAGAACCGCAAATCACCATTTAAAATTTCGAAATAAACACATTCGCTTACAAAATTAATAACAACTTAAGCAAAAGATAAAGTTTGGAGTACGGGATTATACGTATTCGGTAATGTAGATAATTCTTGAAAGTTTGTATCTAAGGCACATTGTTACAAGGCAAACAGATTGCAGCCTAACGATTGTAAACTTATTGGGTATGTCATATATTCACGCCTATACCGCCGAAAGAGTAGGCAGAAACACATCAAACACCCACATTTTGCCAACTATAACATACAGTTTTACTCACCTGTGATGACCGTGTAGTCAGTGTGACGTCAGGTACCGTCGCGGCTGGACGACTTATCCTTGAGAAAGGTCTCCTGTGGGGACCGAAACTAGTCGGGCATCCCCGAAATTCACACGTGATTAAAACCGTATATTTTTTTTATTTTTTTTTTATGCGATAGGGGGCAAACGAGCAGACGGGTCACCTGATGGTAAGTGACTACCGCCGCCCATGGACACCCGCAACTCAAGAGTCACAAGTGCATTGCCGGCCTTTTAGGTAGAGGTACGCTCTCTTCTTGAAGGTTTGAAGGTCGTATCGGTTCGGAAATACGGCAGGCGACAATTTGTTCCATAAGCTGGTTGTGCCAGGCAAAAAGCTTCTGGAGAAGCGCACAGTGGTGGAGTGCCAATCGTCCAGGTGATGGGGATGGATATTTTGACGCGTAGGACGATGGCGGAAACCAGCAGCCGGTATAAGTCCGAACAATTCCTCTGAACACTCCCCATGATACAAGTGATAGAGGATGCAGAGTGAAGCTACATCTCTACGCAACGCCAAGGTGTCAAGTCGATCAGAAATATCTTGGCAGTCGATGATGCCAATTTATTATTATATAAATATGAAAGAAACTCACGAAAATTTGTATTCTAAAACTTTAATACAATTTGAGATGGGGTAGCCATATTTTACTCCGCCGAGGACCATACTGGTATGTACCTACTATAAAATATCACCTGTTTGTATTCATATGGCTGTGAGTGTTAAAGCAGTCTTGATAACATACCATGACAGTTACATTGATGTTAAGAGGTTAGCTATCAAATAAACATTGTCTCCTCGAAGACACAAGTTTTCAGTTTGGCTCGAAAAGAAGAAAACTATTAAAAATATATTAAACTCTACTTATATATAACTAAAATATACTAAACTCTTCAAATGATTATTTCGAATTCTAACACATATTTTATGAAATTACAATATTAATACTTTGGGTCTATTTGGCGGACTCGTCTCTTAATGTATCCGCTTACAGTTTGTCACAAACCAATTGTTAAATAGGTACAAACCTTAAATTTAATCTGAAGTAATTCGCACCCCTGCTTCCGTTAATTTCCCTTAATTTTCATTTGGTGTGTTTGTTTTACCGAAAGTGAGGTAATTGCGCATGGCTGTAGCGAAGACGTTGATTAATTGTGTTTTTGCTCTGTTTACGTCATAAATACGGTTCAGTAAACACCTTGATAGACTCTCATCGAAAAAAGAGGGTGCAGAGCAGAAGAATTTAAAAAAAGAAAGATGTTACGACGCGTTCAACAAATATTTATGTTGTAATAATAACAGACAAAAATAATAAGCAGCCAACGATATTATATAGGTATAAGTTTAGATTTTCGATTAAATAAGGATACAGGAGAACTCACTGGCAGCCTTCTCTCTCTCTCCGCATATCGCAAGTTTTAGCTTCCAAGTCCCAATTTTTATTTTTGTGTACCTTTTTACAAACCTCTTTACAAAGTGTCGACTAGTCTATTAAATTTATTTCAAATGTAGACTTTCGGTTATAAAGTTTTTGACCTAATCTCTTAAGCTGTAATCGATCAATGGAAGTGTAATCCTCGAAAAGGAAATTTTAGATAATGCTTCATTTTCAAACGAGTCAGCCGATCGTCGGCAGATAATAATGATCGATTTGTTAAGCGAGTGATTTTGCTTACGATGCCTTCATTTCAATTTGAGTGAACTCTTTCATTCTAAGAGACGATAGATTGAATTGGATAAGGTTGTTTTGCTTATCTGTAGGTAAGTAATTGCTTTAAATATATTACGACTGGATGTAACTACGTTAAAATGAACATTACAGGCTTGCTTTATGACTTTATTATTACAATTTTAAAAGAACAACTCACTTAGTAATTAATACGATATGCCATTTTAGGTTTTGTTTTATGGTATGGGGAAATAAACGAGTAAACGGGTCACCTGATTGTAAGTGACTTCCGCCGCCCATGAACACTTGCAACTCAAGAGTCGCAAGAGCGCTGTCCACCTTTTCGGGTAGGGGAAAGGGAAGAGTGGTGAGAGGGGAATGGCAAATGGGGAGGGGAAAGAGGGGCAGGGAAATGGGAAAGGGGGTTGAGCCTACGGTAACCTCACTCAGTCGGTCACAAAAGCATTGTTTAACAGCCGGTTTTCTGTGAGGCCCTGGTCTCCGTTCGAGCCGGCCCGTACGTTCCGAAGCATGGCTCTCCCACGTCCAAAATACTATGTGTACTTATTTCCTGAAGAAAACCAATTATACCTACATAGAATAGAATATAGTTTATTGTACACCTTGAAAAAAAAAAGAAAAAGTTAAAAGTACAATATTTATACAAAAAAGAATTGTACAAACGTTATCGCTAAATGCAGTTTCTGCCAGACAACCCTAGGATGGACAGAAAAAGACAAGATGCAAAAGAACACACGGGTAGTTTAGGTGTAGAAAGAAGAAAGAAAAAAGCATTTTATTTAGGAAGGATCAAATTTAAAAGTAGGTACTTATATTATATATATACTATAATATAAGTACCTACTTTTAAACATACCTACATACAATTATATATAACTATATAAACATACATATACGTACACATAAATACCAAGGGTTTATTAGATCGATAAATGCAGCAGTTAGATAAAAAGTATAAATGAGCTATAAAAGTATATACTAGGAAGCCAAGTAATAATCTTTCACCATTTTCTTAAATGTTGCTAGCGATAGGCGTACACCCTGTATACTAAAAGATAGTACGTGGTTGAATGAGTAAGTAGTGCCAGTTCTAATGATTCCGAGGATCTTAATGTTTTAGTGTGTGCGTCACTGAGGAACCTAAAACGTTCCTTAAGATAAGTAGGGGTACAGGGATTGAAAAGAATATTATAAAGCATAGTGAGAATATGAGTATCCCGTCGAAGACGAATTGGGAGCCACTTGAGCAAAGTGCGAAATTCTGATACGGGATCATATTTGCGTAAACTAAATATAAATCTAACACAAACATTTTGAAGGCGTTCAGGCTTATCGAGTTGCTCCTCAGTGATATCGAAATAGCTGTCATCGACATAGTCAAGTATAGGAAGAAGAATGGATTGTGCTAGCGCAATTTTAGTGACCGTTGGCAAGAAATTACGTAGGCGTCTCAAGGATCCTGCTGACGCAAATAATTTTCTACTAACTTCACGCAATTGAGGAGCCGAGGATAAAGTATTGTCTTAACAGCAGTACTCATTGGCAGCACAGTGCCATTCAAAACAATGTCCGGTAATTTGATCAAATTATCCGAGCTATCATATTGGGACTTCCTACAACTATCGTGTGTCTTAAGCGGATTCACGTCTAGACCATATCGCTTGCTCCATTCGCAAATAAGAGTCAAGTAAGTGTTGATTGTTTTAAACGCTCCCGACAAATTGTGTAAAGGAGCTTGGGGTGGGCGTAGGCACAGGTGTATTAAACTTTCCCTTTTTTCCAATTAGAATTTGGTCCCATTAACGCCATAGCCTATTGCCGTCAACCGGGCAAATTTATGCAAACGATAGATCATAATGTAAAGTGTTTTACAGATCGGTGGGAGACTCCGATGATGCGCCGATGAATGCAGCTACATGCAGCGCTGTAATATTAGTCTATAGTTAACATAGTTATAATATTTATACTAACATTAATTCGTAAGTAAATAATTGTTAAATAACAATTGACAATTAATTAACATAATATGGAATTTTCTGAAATAAATTATTATAATAATAATATTATTATTATTATAATGCTTTGTAACTGGCTTCAACTTTTAATCTAAATTTCATATTCCAATATTACGTTGTATTATTTGTGTTCCTGAACCGAACGTGTGTAATACAAAAGGGCTAAAGAAAATGAAGTGTCGGCTTAGAGAAGCCTTTGAAGGTTCGTACAGGATCCCATTCGGGGAAATTGCGAAGCTTTAAGTCATAAGTATTACATTTTATTTTACGATTTCTTTGAATAGGTATGACCTTTTTTTTATCGTGTGGAAACCCCCACGTGTCATCACCCTACTGGGACCAGTGGGGTGGTATGTCGGACTAGAACCGACTAAAACCACACGGTGTTCCGTCACATAGTCCTATTGCCGGGTCTCAGGTGTACCCTTCAAAGGAACTCCCTGAGCACTCGGCAGACTTGGTCGCCTATTGAACGACAGACGACTCCGCTGTGGAATGCCGCTTTATGGGCATTTTAATTTGGGTGTGGTTTCGTGTCTAATTTGTTTATGTAGTGTTTGTTTATTATTTTGTTTAGTTATTAGAGAAATTTATATATTTTTGGTGTCCATTTTTTTATTTAAAAAAGGCGATCACGACTCTTATATGTACTTATCACGCTTCTACAATAATTATATTCATGGTAATAGTATGCTTATGTTGCAATTCGATATCGGTTGCAAAGCCTATTAACGGAAAGCACATACCTACATTTTATCTATTGTGCTCAAACTGTAATTATTAATAACATAAGTAATAACTTGAACAATTTTAAAACAAGCAAACAATTTCTAACAAAGGATCTTTAATCCTTAATCACACCAAACATTTTACAGCTGTCATCAGGTACTTAAACACTGCGTCCGAAACAGATATACCCTCGTCGAATCGAACATTTTAGAAACGTTAGCTAATGAGCTAGCGAGAGACGTGCCAAGTCTTGGGCGGATTTCATCCTGTACGAAGCTTCAGATGACAGCCCAAAGGCCATAACGAACGAATGAGACAACGACCCAACGAAACTCTACCGCACAAAATGGTAAAAGTATTTTTCTCGATATGAACGTTAAATCCGACAATATTAAAAGCTACTTTTAGTTTATGCGTCCACTGTAGAGTTTAGAAACTTCTATATGGATATTTCGCATAAACTAGTCGTTGTTTAGTAAATAATAAAGTTTATTTTTATCTCTTCAGTAGTGATCACTTAAGATTTTCATACAGATCTGCATTAGTTTATTACACCTACTGGATTCAAGTAACTTCTCATATTTTTTTTAAGGCGTTATTATGTCTTTAAGCCACAAACACTAAACTTAGTGATCTCACTAAGTTTAGTGTTTGTGGCTTTAAGGTAAGGCAAGTAACTTTATTCAAATCGAGGGCAATGACTTAAAAATAAAGCGACTAATTCTCACTTGATCCCTAAATTAAGAAGCTTTCATTTAATGATAAAATCGATTTCACGTCAAATGTTCTAAACAAACGATATCGTCATAATCTTTCGTCGAATTTCTGTAGGCTCGGGGGCCCCCTTGTGGAAATTCATTATGTAAAGTGCGGGATGTCGCCTATGTGGGCATAGTGATGAGAAATGAAGTGTCACTTCTTATGTCGAGTAACGGGGGTGAATGCTGCTGAGGCATTTTAGAAAGCTCGGATCCCATATAAGAATATATTATCTCAGTACTAGAAGATTAGGACAAAAATTAACGCGCATATGTTTATTTAGCTGTTTCCTGAAGATTTTATCAAAATCATATCTTCCTGAAAACATATTTGTCTCGGAATGAAGAGAACAATTTAGCTTGATATTAGTTCAGCCTTTGCAAACTGGGGTTAGTATCTTGAATTTTTTCTCCTACTTTAAGGTAGCCATTATAGTAATATATGTATATATATAATATATGTTGAACTTCGATCTGCTATTTAACTTCATGGCCATTAGAACTTCTCGAGTTTCAGACGCTTCCGGGGACTAGATAGAGGTCCTTCCGAACCTTAATTCATCTTTAGTTTTTTTATTTTTTTTTTGTACATGTATAAATCCTCATGAACTATCCTCCGCCGGGGGCATCAGCGGAGGGGTGTGACTTGACCGGCTAAAACCACCACGGTGTTCCTTCCTCGAACCTGCTGCCGAGGGCCGCGAGAACACGATATTCTTCCGCGGCCAGCAGTTGACCGTCCGGAGCGGACCCCATCCTTCCTCCCCCATCATTTGAAGGGGGGAAAGGTTCCTCTACCCCTACCATCACTCCCTGAGGGAGGCGCGCGGAACACTACAAGCCTGCAACCTCGGACCAGTTATACGACTGGGGTGGTGGACTGTATCCCAAAATATCCGTAACTGGTAAGCACCAGCGTCACACTATATGACAGGGAGCCGTGCCTCCGTTCAACCCAATCGCTGAATACTGGCCGAATGGCCTCGATGGTGTTGAGGCCATATGACGGGCGAACCTAAATAAAACGGCAATGTAAATTGTATAAATCAGCTAAGTGTTAAATTAAATATAGTAAATATTTTTATTCGTGTACTTATAGGTTTATTGCATTCCATTCCATTCTAAATTTATAATCGGACCCAGACAACCCTGGGAACTTACTACACCGCCAACAATGAGTGTTTTCGATACATTGAACATTGTAGTGTTTTGGAATATTAATGTAGTGTAATTCGATCGTGTTCTGTTTTTAATATTGAATACTTTTGTGCCACGAACTGTGAATACAAACACTGCTAGTTTGTTTAGGTGAGAATCTACAACGAACAAAAAATAGCTCCTTCCCAACTTTTCCTTATCACTAGGTAAACGACTCGGGATATTTTTAAATCATATTAAACAAAACAGACAAATACATCTTGCAGTATCAATGTTTTTTAACAGAAAAATCTTCAAAGGGCCAAAACCCAAATGTGTTTTATGAACATGTTTGGTAATAATATTTGTAATAATGTGTGATATTCCTAGATTAGGCGAAACATTTTCACATATTTCTATGGTGGTAGAGTCATGCTTAGGTATGCACGGACGGCTCGACCGGTGCAATACCACGGCCTCACAGAAAACCGGTTGAGAACCAACACTAGCATTGCATTTCCCCGAAATTAGTTAGGTTTGCCCCTCTCCTCTTTCCTCTCTCCTCATTTCCATCACCCCCCCTTTCCGCATGCAACACTAAGGAGTTGAGGTGTATATGGACGGCGGTCGTAACTTACCAACAAGTCTGTTCGTGTGTCCCCTATATCTGTAATTGAAAACGACGCTTAGAATGATTTCCGTTCCGAAATTACCGTTTAATAAAAAAAATATAACACTGCGAGGAGAAGTATTGGACCTTATGCACTTTCTGAACTTTTGTCTTTTTAATAATTATAATTAGAGAGAGAGCGTTAAAGTCTTTAAGACTTTTTTTTAATCACGTTATCCTCTTTAAAAAAAAAAAACTTAATAACTAAAACATACTACAACTAAACAAAAAATATAATGAACTAAAACATATCTATAGTTGATAAATCAATTAATTAAGGCAGAAAGCACCTATCAACACGTTACCAACTTTTTAATCCCAGCTAACGGATCACAACAATGACACCGTGGAGTTTTCATTAATAAATCTTACAATTTCATAGATGAGCAAGTAAATTGATTAAAAATGAGGGTGATTGATCGAGTGTCCCGGTCGCACCTGACACACGAGTATAGGATTTTAGTACGGTACAACGAACAGTGATCAATCATTTGAGAGCGCGACAGGTCAGTCAACTACTGGGCTCCGCAACATTAATGATAAGCCACTATAATGATTTATATTAAGACAAGTGTAATACACCACTCATAATGACGTAACAATTTAATATAATCGTATTATATCGCCATGCTCGGAATCATGTTCTTCATTTGCATTTATTCATAAATGGTAGCTTTTTGATTAATGCGCGTTGCAATTAACGCAATTGCTTGGTGGTAAATATATGACTAATATGGGTAATAAATTGTTTAGCAAATCGCTGCTGACAACTTGATAAGTGCTTAATTGCTTATGCTTAATTAGATAAATAGCTTTCCGTATCATATTCCATTTAATTAGATAGTTATTATTGTTATAATTGATAGCATATTTAAAAGTAAAACTTTTTATGAAAATATACTAATTTAGTTTTAAACCACAGTGCTATAAAAAAATGGCACAGATAACTGATACTTGCCAACTCTCTCTGTATCATTTGTGTAGTCATTTGTGACATTCCCAAAAATTAAATTGGAAGAAAAACTACCTTCTTAATTACACAAACAACACTAATGACTCCTGAAGCGTTTATTCGCATCATGTAAATGAACAAAATGGGCGCCATCAATCACTGCTTTAGTAGATAGATTAAATATATCTGTTCCCTCCCTTCATCTCCATTTGTTTTTTTAATTATATAGACTGGATGATTGCGGATTTAAGTCATTGAATATATTCGTATGCTCTATGTTAGTTATTTTGACTTCAGAGTAGGTTACTTACGGTGAATGAATTATTTCCATCACTCACTAATATGTTACGGGTCCGTAAATCAATTTGTATGTTTGTAAATAAGATGTGGTCAATATAATCCAAAGCGCAATGCTTTGGGTAAGCGCTGTTGTTCCAAAAAGTTAAGGAACCAAAAATTTTACACTGACCACATTGCTAGAAGATAAAATGCATTAAAGTCACTGATTTTATACCGCCATCTAATTAGAACATCTGTGATATGATTTTTCTATGTAACTATTTTTTTTCTATATTAAAAATAATCTACTCACGAAATATTACATAATATTAAATACCAAAATAACACACGTTGTGCTTTGTAAGAAGTTTAAAAAAAGCCTTAAAAATAGGGATTTAAGTCCCTTTTTCAGAAATTCTCAATCTTAAAATAAAGTAGGTATTTAAATACATTTTACTCTTTACTGTTCTTAACAGATCGTTTAATTTCGCAAATATTAAAATTTTAAAGACATACAGTCATAGCTTCTTCACTCTTAACTTTATGAATCTTTAAAGTATGAACGCTTACTTATAGCAGCTTCTTTTTAATAATTATTACTTGTAACTTCTTGTTTAAAAGTAGTTTTAGTTATAAAATTACAACTGTTTGATTTCTTTAAATACTAAAATATATGGGCGATAACGTAATATTAATACAAGATATAACAAAATATGCCTTAGCCATATTATTATATTCCGCTACTATAATCTGCCTTTAAACCCCCAACTCCAAAGAAATGGTGGTATAGACTTAATTGTACATAGGCCATGAGCTCTTTTCTATTTTCTTGGCTTGTCTTAATGACCAATATGACATTATTTTAAATAAATTACTATCACATACCTTTCTTGTTTACAGCAAACAAAAGGACAAATGACTTAAGCGAATGTTTTTACGTAAAAAATGGCGGAGTTTCCAGTTGTTGTAAATGAGAAATTCCTGAGCACCTGCAGCCGAGCTAGCGAGCGGATAATTGTCGCCGAGTTTTTCTCAAAATTATGCGCCTCCAGAATGTATTGCTTTAGTAAATGTCTAATTACTTTTCGACTGACGCGGAGGGCCGTAATCTTACTCAATATATGAGTGAGCGCTGAGTTTGTTTCGGTGTTTCTTCTCAGGGTAGTCAGCTAGGAAACACCGGCCTCATCTAGCATAAACTAACAGAAAAAAATAAAATATTGACGTGTAAAAGTGTTGTTGTAACCTATTTACAAAATAAAGATCATTTATCATTTATCATTTATCATTTATATTCGTACATTTATAAAATATAGATTATACGTGCTTAATCTCGCCAGAAGGATTTCATTTACAATCCTGACGCAACTTTTGGGACTTTTACAATCCTCACGCGATTTTTGAGACTTGTCCACGTGCAGTCCGTAAAATTATGTTTTGCAGAAGCGCTGTTAATTTGTTTAAACATTTATTTCACGCAAATGGATGCAGACGTTACATATGACAAAGGTACTAATAAAGTTTTATGAAAATAATGTATTTTATAATGTATGTGTGGTTCACGGTGGAGTTGAATATATATATATACATATATATATATATTATAAAGTCATAAAATGTCCAGTTGACGACAAAAGGCTTGGCCCCTATTACGTTAGTGGAACCAAATTCTATTCTCTATTCATGATACAGGCGTGAGCATATATACACACATGCTTTGCTATATATGTATGTACGATTCACATATACACGCGTATATAGAACAATTTTTGGCGGTTTATAAATCAAACTATCTGTTTGTCTATGAAATATGTATATTACTCGGTGCATACCTGAAGGCTCACACAGCGTCCGTATTAAAACGAGGCACCTATCAAATGACCTTTACTTTGAACTTTCTTTTACCTATTTAGTATTTATATATTATAAGTAGAATTATAACGTCAGGCAAATGCACATTCTTACACATTCTTAGTTCTAGGATAAACATGTGGAAACTCGTATAACAAAACTATTCAAATAGAACAATATGGTTATTCATCCTATGTTTAATCACCTCAAAATGCAGATAGTAAAATATTAACAGCACTATATACACTTGAAATATGTATATCTACACCTGTTTTATTTCTGTTAATACATATTCCTCGGATTTTAATTAAAGATTGCTAGGTCTGATTGCTCCGTACATCAGCCAAATAGTTGTGGGGAGAATATAAGACCTGCTCCCAAGGGACCGACGGGTTTTCCCTGATTTTTCAAGTCATGCACTCGCTGATATTTTTTTGTATGCATTTGTGGTTTGTGGTATTTTTCGATAGGTAGCACTGACAAAAGAAAAATAGACGGATAGTAAGGGGTGATTTGTAATATCTAAATTACTTATTCTAAGGTTTTCATTTTCTTTTTTCTTTTTAATCATTTATCTTTTAGTTACTTGAAATACAGCACTATTGTAAATGAAAAACGACAATGCTTCGTAAATTAATATTGCATTGAAGGTTAGTAACTTAATTCAGACAAATTAAATTAAAGCCTTGATGACATGGCATTTAATGCTAAATTACTACTAAATAAAAAAAAACAAATTAGTTTCTTATGTAGAATCTGATTTAGGCTCATTTTGCCAAAGTGCAAAAAATGTTTTTTTTTGGCAGAGATCGCATAGGTATTAGGTTATTTCATAAAGGATCCTCGTTGCCCTTCATAAATAATGAGACGTAACATTCATGATCACAGCCCTACAGATACCAAAAGTACTACAACAATTAAGAAATCCAGATTTATATAAATTTTGACTTTAAGTTAATAAAGTTTAAAAGCAAATTCACATACATACGCTCACCCCATTGTCTATTGGCGTAGGCGTTTGTCTTTCAACTCACCTGATGGGAAGTGACGATGAAGACGAAGATGGTACACGCCTATCAAAAGAGAAACCTATTTACTCTACTCCACTTTACCACAGAGCAAAATGCCCTTTACCACACTATCTTGTAAATTCCGTACCGCACAGTTCCACCGGGCACTACGTTTATCTTCTAGGATTACGGTCCCCAAGCCGCTATCTTAACACAAAGAGTCCCATCAGTAATTACTCCCCCATAGCAGGACACATAACTAAAACTTCATTACGACCGCAAAATACAGGGCCCCATTTGAAATTATACGAAATTAGTATTTAAACCTTGCAATTTAAGTAAACTTTATACAGTTTATAAATTTATTGTTGTACTTACAGACGGTAAATGGTTACTTAAGCGTACCCTTAGTTAAGATTCTCAATGGAAAACGTACCTATACAAAGTCATAATTGTTTCAAGGCTCGGTTCCTAATGGTACATTTAAATTACTTTGCAGTTCTACAGGAAAGATGGATTCTTATTATTTTACAGGTACCTACGTATAAAAACCCCAATAACTTATAATGATTTTCAACCGAATTCAAAAAAGGAGGAGGTTCTCAATCATGCTCATCACACAAATATTTGTCCTACTTAGGAATCGAAGCCACGACCTCTAGATTAGCAGGCAGAGTCAACCACTAGACCAACATACTAGTTACTATTAACTATGTGAACTGTACTTGGTACAGTGTATTATTATTTATGTTTAATGGTATTATGTAAGAGAGCAACAATAATGATAAATAAATAATAGTTATAAATAATAGCAGTCTTCATTTTGTTAATTTTCGACGTTCGATCTCCCTTTCAAATCCCTGCCTGTACTAAACCATCACTTTGGCAACCAAAATATTTCCCTATTTTCTTAACAACAATCGACTATTGAGGGCCATAATCGCTTATCGCGATGAAATTTGCGATGTCAGACAAGTAATAGTCATCATTTATTAAATGCAGTAAAATATTTACTCATAACTTTTCTATGCTAGCAATTCTATATGATGTAGGAATTCTATCGTTCGTATTTTAAAATATATGAAGTGAATAGGGGCCATATCTAAATGCTTACGATTATTTATTCTCTATCGCCATTATCCCTCTATTTGAACTCTATTGAACCAAAAAAAAAAAAATTGAAATTTGAATTTATTATCCATCCCTCTTTATAAAAGACGTTTCCGTTTTAAAATGATTGTTATATACCTAGTACTATATTTAATATCCTTCCTTAGTAATTTTCATTATTGTATCTATCTCGTAATATTTAAGCTGCTAAAAGCACCTATAAATCAACAAAAAGTAAAAAAAAAAATATTCAAAAAGTTTCATTTTCTGCAACTTCTACGGTAATTAAATAAGGTACTAATATTTAGCATACTTATCAGTTATATATACAGTTAATCCAACAATAATAAAATAAAATCAATAATGAAATCCTTCTGATCACTTTTCATAAACCTGGCTTTAGGAACTAGGGAGTGCTGGTAGTTAGCATGGTTCTTGTCTCTGTCATAGCCCATATGTTTAGGCTCAACGACACATGCTTACGCATGGGTAGCGTGGGACGAAAAAAAAGCACAGTGTGAAGGTGTATGAAATTCTAAATTCAAATTATGGAAGTCGTTATGACTAGGTGAATTTATAATTATTGTTATAGAGATAGATATATATAGATATATATCTATCTCTATAAAATATATATGTATATGTATATATATTTATGTTTAAAACATTTAAATATATACTTAAAACAGATAAGATGGTTAAATGCCTGTTTTAACCTATAACCACTCATTTCCAATAATTGAGCTTCATGAGAACAAATGCTGCAAACAAACTCATTAAAATCTCATCAAAACTATTATGTTGCGAAATGTAACTAAAAACTGAATATTTACTAGGTGTTACTTCTACCAGTACCAGGCGTTTCAAATAAGAAGCTAAGTTTCAAACCACCATACTATACATAATTGGCATGCAACTAGCTTAAAAAAATAGAGACACAGAGTATTTATTTTTACACATACTTTATTAAAATCAAAAAGTAAAACCTTTTTCTGAGGCATAAATAAGCTTTGTATTTTATACAGAGTGTTAGATAAACGCTCCCGAAAACGAAGATAGGTACCATTAGTGCTATCGTGCGTCTTATCGTTTTCTGAAGCGATTCCCTATATCCTATATCCTATATGCATTTAAAAAGTTTTGTAATTCACATTTTTGACATTTCTAAAATTAAGTTTAATTTTGATTAAAAGTATACCCTGCCTGGATATGGTTTTTTTTTTGGAGTATTCTTTCACTGAAAACTATAAAATTCATTTAATGTCTTCATATCATTCGATTGTATTCCAATATACCGTTAGGTTAACATTTCTCCATTATTTCGTGTTTATGGCAGCCGCTGAGCACATTCTCTATTTATCACATGGGAATTTGTGTAATGGGCACCATATTGCTAGCAAAGCTAATAAAAAAATATTATAGCCGCGTCGGCCAGAAAAAAACAGAAAACTAATTAATCGAATGTAAACCGATACTGGCCTGTCCTTTATTCCCACAATTTGAGATCATTAGTTACACCTTACCATATGTTTTTACAGCAAATGATAGTCCCAAAATCATATTAATATGTCCGGAATCCACGTAACGAAATAAAGCACAAAATATTGCCTAATAAAATTGGTAGTTTTATTTCTAATCGTAATAATGACGTCTGAGAAAAAAAATGTAATAACAATGACAAAGTGCAAATTAGAGTTGTGAAATATTGCAAAAAGAATTCGCAGTCGGTAGGATTCGAACCTACGCTCCCAGAGGGAATCTGATTTCTAGTCAGACGCCTTAACCGCTCGGCCACGACTGCCACATTTTAATTAGTGAAATTAAGCTTTTAGTTTCTAATGGTTTTAGACTCACTTTAATTTTTTTAATACATAATGAAAATCAAAAATTACCTTTCTAAAATACGAAGTTCTATAGTATGGTATTACTTTACATAAAAATAAATTAAATTTAAAATAATTTCGAAATTTATGTTCTTAAGCAAGATATGGTAATATTTTAGATTAGTTTACATAAAAGTGTCAGTGAATGACTATGAAGTTAACAATTTATATATAGAAGTTTCATTTTGGTTAATGAAACAAATTAACCTTAACAATTCCAATACTGTTAAAACTTATTGAAAGACGGATGGCTGAGATTATGGATGTTCATCGAATATCCGGATTTACCTATTAGAAAATGTACTTTACCAAAAACACCTGAAATTTGATAATAAAGTGCTATTTTATTCATATACACACACCTACACCAGGCCAGTACCTATTTTTCAAAAAAGATGAAAATGTTTAACGAATATGTATTTCTTTTTAATATTTTAACACATAATTAACATTAAATGAAAGTAGATAACCAATTTCAATTGTAATACACAAGTATGAGTGGTTTAGGGTGTTCATGAATAGGATTGATAAAGAAACCGCTTTTTTACTTATAGCGAGAGAGGGGTCTAATTTGATTTGATTTGATTTGAAGCGTAATTACTGCAAGGGGGCAAGTCATCATCCGGAAACTTTTGGGAATAAGATGGGACAATTTGGGCTATATTACAAGAAAGGGAGGATAGAAAGAGAAGGAAAGGGATATTTGCTTTTACAGATGATTTGGGAAGTATGTATAAACAATAGCTCAAACAAGTCAGTCATTCTTCATTTCTACTCACTTCTTACATGTAGTTCTATTTATTAGCGATTTTAAGAAGTATATTAGACATATATACGACTTCGATATAATTATTGAAATTATTTCATAGTAACGTTCATTTCAAATTTTCAAGGAATTACTAACTAATGCAGTATATGGCAGAACTTCAGCACTAGATATGGTTTGAACCATGTAGAATTATTGTAGATTAACAAGATGACTTTGTATAGCGTTACTTGTAACTAAATCTCTTTTGTTAGAGCAATTTTATTCGTACCCATTAAAGTTACGTTGTGATTACAATTAATTTCATAGAGTGAGAAGTTCCCTTCATTAAAAAAAGTTTTGAAACAGCTGAGATAGGTCTATTTTGTTGTCAGCTCTGGCTACTCTACCGTTCAATCAATATATTACGCCACCATCAATTCATTCATTTCAATGAGACGTGAATGACAACGGGTTTCTTGAGGGCCAAGGACTTTCCTCGGAAAACTCGAGTGAAATCTATGCACACCAATTTTCTGATATTAGGTCGAGTGAAGTGCCATTTTCACTATTACCAATGTACTGTTAATAATGGGAAGGGCCGGCAATAGTTATGCTCAAAGATTTTACTGCCGATCACGGTTTCTCAGCATAACAGTCGGTCAGTATCGTTTTGCCACGTTAGTGATTAAATAAAGAAGAAACGCAATAGTTATAATCATTGTTTGGTATCAAGCTAATTATAATTGCAATATTGATGTCAGCTCTACATCGGACATGCTATCACTCCATTATCAGAAATGCACAATGATATACTACCGATATTATCATTAGACTAGTCGTTACGGATGTTATTCGATACTGAATTTTGTCATAAAATTGAAAAATTTCGAGTTTAAATATCTAGAGGGTGGGTTATTGTGTGTATAATATTATAATTCTATATTTGGGCCAGCTTCACGAGAGGCGCCGTGGCTTAGTTGGTTAAAGCGCCTGTCTAGTAAACAGGAGATCGCGAGTTCGAATCTCGCCGGGGCCTGAAATCTGTACGCGAATTCACCTTTTTATCTTCATGTTCATACTACTAAAATATTACTACAAAAATATATATTTTTCAAGAGTGTAATAAATAGAATGTAATAGAGGTGGTATTGTAAATCAGGAGACACATTGGATAGTTTTATTTTCAATTTTGGTTTCAATAGTCTATAAAAGCAAATATATATATTAAATTTTATCAAAATGCAGTGCGAGTCAATTCTCACCCTTTCAATTTTGATATAATTGTTTTAATACAAAAACTTGTTTGATTACTTACGCTAAAATTAATTATAATTAACTCGTATTTGCCGAGTAATACTACAAGGTGTCAAACATGTTTGCACGTCAAGCAGCATGATAATTTTGATCAGTTTATAGCGGTCACACAGCTATAGCAATAACTCGCCTTCTATATATTTCACTGAGGTGAAACAAAGAAGGGATCCATTCTCAGGTCACTGCCAACTATTGGATATTCTTATTGACCTATCTAGGAACGAGATTCAGGCTGTAGAGAACCAATTCGATTATTTGGAGCCCTAGACTTAGTCAAACTCCTGACTGATCCTGTCATATGAGACGTTAAAGAAATAATATCTTAGTCTTAGACGGATCTGAAAACTGGGAACTGGACTTTGTCTTTGGATTGACCTTCTTAAAGATAAAAGCTGCTTGCATTACTACGAATTCTCATATAGGCGAAAAATTTTGCAGCGTAAAATGTGGATGTTGTTTACAAGTTTTGTTGACAAACAAATGTCTCAATTCTCCTACCAGGCGTATGTATGTAGCGTCAACAACAACTTATGTAATATTCTCTTACCTAATTATTTTCATGTATTTTATAGTAGCTTTTATGTAGGTGTGTACCTTACGCCTGCGCCGTAAAATAACATAGGATACTCATGGGACACGTTTCTGGAAACCCAAAAGCCGAGCGAGCAGCTTTATTATTGTATGACCTTGTTATTCTCTAAGGGCACTTCTCAACAAAGTTGAAAGTAGGTCAACTTGATTACAGTAATATAAGATAGAAAGACACAAATACGTTACTTTTATTTCCAAAGCCGAAACGCAAAATGCACAAGCGTCGTTCTCTTTACGCAGTTGAAGGTGGTTTAACATGCTTAGGCATGATTGGGCCGGCTCGACTGGTGCCATACTACAGCCTCACAAAAAACTTACGTTGCATTTCCAAGAAATGAGTGAGATTTCCGGAGGCCCCACTCCTCCTCCCCTCAACCCCTCCCCCCCTCCTCTTTCCCAGCTCCTCAGCACCAGCGCCTTTCTTCTTTCCCCTCCGTCCATGGAAGGCGGTTGTCTCTTACCGTCGGTGACCTAACTGTTCGTCTGTCCCACTTGAGTATAAAAAAAAACATACGAGTGATGTAAAAACGTGCCTGACTCAATCAGGGAAGGAGGATTCCTCGAACTACCTTAAAAGGTTTTGTGTGTTTTTTTAAAGTGTTTTTACTTCTTTTCGCTGTTTTTGAACTTTTTTATTAGCTAGATATGTAGATTCCGGTTTATAAATAGGAAAATAGATGCTAGAATTCAAGTCCTTTTTTATATTTTTAATAGAGTAAATATCGCTTTGGATACGTGGTACGGTACGAGTAGACGGTTTATTTCTTGTTGTCTTTGTAAGTTTTGCAAGATATTTTATAGCTATATGTATGTACATACATATATGGTAGCGAAACAGGTAGGTTAGGGGTATCATATAAAATTAAGCTATATGGCTAATGCTAGTCTTTTTGTTAATTTTTCTATAAAAAAAAAACTGTGGTGTAGGCGTCATATATTGCGTTTAGTGTATTTTTCTTCCTGAGGAGATAATAAATCAAGCCCCTGATAAAAGACATCTGTATGTAAAGGACTCAGGACTCTAGGGATTGTCAAGGAAAACACATATTGAATATTAATCACTCTTATATTCACATTGTGTCTTATAATATTTACACATATACAAGTATTACCGTTGCCCTAAATATCAGGTCAAAGTATACTACATATTATCTGGATCTACATTTAAACACAACTGTTACTGATAATGAGGACATACTTGACATAAAATTAACAATAGTAAGTATTTAATACATTTTGAAGCTGTTATTTTAGTGAAATGGGAGTATATGTCGTGTGACGTAGGTACGCAAGAGTGAACCAAGAATAGTAACAAAAACCTCTTTATGTAATTATTTTGACACCTGAATGTCTTTTTATTTTATTAACTCCCAAACAAATATAACGGTAACAACAATAAAATCATCAATTTATTCGGTTACATAAAGAGAAATTCCCTTCGGAATGCTTTTCTTTATATATTTATAAAAAAAAAACACATACAGGGAAAAATTTTATTTTTTTTGTTATCGAAATCATTTGATTGTATGGTTGATTTCTTTCGAGGTGTTAAACTATATTTTTGTACTTGAATTTTATTATTTTTGTATAATGGTGATCATAATAACAAGATTCAACATATCATAAATAGTATCTTAATGGTAGGAAGACCACAAATGCTGTACACATTATTAATAAAATATTAATGTCAAGTTTTAGGATATAACAGAAAGAATTGGAAAGTGACGAAAAGATGCGTATCTTGATCTGAACCAGTAAATAAATATAAGAGAGATCTTATTTATCCCGTAATTTAATCCTATTAATAGGCCCCACCAAACATATAGTTGTCAGATAATTTTATACTGATGTGTTACGAAGACAAAACCATACGAAAATGTATTTAGGAGCGGCAGTACTTTGTCTGTGGTACTGATTACTGATTTAATCATATTTAATCATTGGTTCATTTTTAAGCTAAATATCTATCATGGTAAAACTTAAATTATTTTATTTGACAATTTGGGCAAAAATATTTTCTAGAATTTAATTGTACAATTCCTATAATTCGTTATGAAATAGATTCTATTTAAAATTTGAACGACTGTTTAGTAATCTATGTTAATGACGCATTATAAAAGTCCACAGATAAAAATACAATTCGATTCGTAATAGACCAAATATTGTGCGGCAAAAGTTTTATATTGAAACAACTAATAGCTAAAATTGTTTCTATTCCAGTCTTAATAATTATCATAGTCTAACATTTAATAAACGTTTTAATAAACTCTGAGGCACATTCAATATTACGTATTATACAGTAGCTATAATTATATATAAATATGTACAAAATTTATCTATTCTAATATGGCAGTTATGAGGTCATCAAATAATAATTAACACGAAGATTATTTAATACGGGAAAGTATCTTCACATACAAACATTTTAGAGAACTGACACATTTTCAATGAGGACTAATAGTTATCGCATATTTGTAAGTTCAAACTTTATACATGTTTATGATGTTGTTACCTTTTGCTGTACTCAACAAATCACAACAAAGTTACTGATCAAAAAGCCTAGAGTTTTCATCTAGTATTAGAAGAAACTTGAAGATAAACTGTTTTGCATACGATTTGGCGACATCTAAATAATGAAATCTATTCTTCTATATTAAACTAAAGACGAATTAGAACTTATCAATTTATCCTGTTATTTGGTAACAAAAAAGAGAAATGATGCTTGATGTGCCGAAAAGATAAGAATATCAAGCAAATTTAACTTTTTTTATTTCATAATGTGGCGGTAGACCGTTGCATTACTGTGCCAGATTAGTTAGCTGTTCTATACAAAATATTTTAATGCTATAATTAAAAGTGTCCTCAACAATAAGTAGGTACCCACAATACCTATGTTTAAAACACATACACACCGCATTTGTCCGCCACATGTACTCGTGACAAATTAAGCTCAAATGAGATCATTCTAATTGCACGATTTGGTATATTGAGCAATGATGGTATGGCAGTACTAGTTCAATTTTAATTACCCATAAAAATTTCACCTTGATTGCAAATAATTGGTGTAACAGTAACATAAATCGAAGACAAAACAGTAATTCTACAGATTAAAAGCGCTAAGATGAAAACCAAATATGTGATAACTATCAAATAATTTACAATTCAATTAAGAACATAAATATCAGTCTCTTGAGAATTTCACTTGTCACCAACTGTAGTCGCTCGCACTTCACTTTAAGGCCTCTTCACGAGCGTATATCACTATTATTAAAGTTATTTAACACTTTATTGTCGTCTTTGGATGTCTTTACAATAAAAAGGAATGGTTTACACGAATCTCGTGAGCTGAGTATGGAAGTCCCTTAGGAAGATCTGTAGTTGTGGCAACGTCGGTCGGTCGTCAGGCGACATCGCCCAGCAGTACGCCATCACGGCAAACCTATCAAAAAACAATTCTATTGAATATATAAAAAGACAACTAAGTCCATACATACATACGCTCACCCCTGTATCCCCTGAGGGAAAAGGCAGAAGTGTATTAAACACCGACATTCTGCCAATTAGAATTTGGTCCCAGTAACGTAAAGCGCAAGCCTGTCGCCGTTAACAGGGCATTGTAAGACTGTATACATACTGTCTGATAGATAACAGTCCGATCCCTTAGTCACCTTTTACGACACCCACGGGAAGAAATAGGGTGGCCCTATTCTACTCCACTGAACCACATGGCACTACACAACTACTACGTAATACGGGTACACTATTACAACTAAGTACGTACCAAATAAAGTATTATTCATTTACATATTTATCTTACAAAAGGAGTAGTCTGAGATGGTGGTTCCTTGATAGCTAAAGAGGGTTTACTATTCAATTTTCACGTTGTCTGAACACATCCCAACAACATAGATGTTTTTTTATTATAAAGATATACTTACAGTTCATCTGGGCAGTTAGCCGGTTGCTGCAACCGATAGCCATCTCTTAGATACGCAGCCACCTCGAAAGGATCTACTTCTGCATACGGCTGGTGAGCCAATGTGGTTAATTCCCATAGTAACACTCCTAATGCCCACACATCAGCCGCTGGACTAAACTGCCTTTTTGTTAAAGCCTCTAAAGCTAACCATTTAATAGGCCTGTTTTCGTTATCCCCTAAACAATGGTAGTCAGCTGGGAAGAGATCTCGTGATAGAGCATTATCTGCAATCATTACTCTTAGATTTTCATCCACTCTGTAAAAAACAAGTATGGTTAACATTATAATCAATTGTTCAATAGTAATAATATTTACTTTAATAATAATTAATTGTTAATAATAAACAGTATTTAATTGTAACTTACATGCAATTTCTAGCAGCAATGTCTTTATGCAAAACATGCTGAGAATGGAGATAACTCAGGCCATCTAGTGCATGAAGCGCCATTCTGACGACAAGCTGAGTGGTCAAAGGTGGAGGAGGAGCCCCTTGTGCTGCGCCCCCAACTGTAACTCCTCGGCACGCCAAAAGAAATTGTTTCAAGTTCCTCCAAGTCGAATTCCACGGGTACAGTAGGAATGGAGCCGTCTGATCTTCGATGCTAACGCCGAGAACAGATAGCACCCGTTCGTGATGTAGTCCATATAACATACAACCTTCTTGAAGAAGCAGTGACACCTAGAAAAAAATCTACAATCACATAATGTTGCTTGTGGTGACGAATTTTCAAGTTTTCAAATTTAGTAATAATCATTACCTGAACTTGAGAAGCATGTTCTGCAACAGTCTTCACTAGCACTTCTTGTTCCCTAGCTTCTTCATCGGCATAAGTCCCTCT
Source organism: Tyria jacobaeae (assembly GCA_947561695.1). Taxonomy (NCBI): domain Eukaryota; kingdom Metazoa; phylum Arthropoda; class Insecta; order Lepidoptera; family Erebidae; genus Tyria; species Tyria jacobaeae. Next base: position 18,300,842 of record OX387209.1, read on the forward strand.
GTAGACCCTACCGAACGTGCCTTCCATAGCGACCGAACGCAATCTCACTCGACATCTTTGTATTGTTAACTCAGCAATTCTTTGCTGTAAGTCTCTTGCTTTTTCTTCAGCTGCCGCAGCAGGCAAGGAAGTAGGGCGGCGGTAACTGGTATAGCTGGCGGCGGACTTGCAGGAGGAGTCGGGTAAAAATGCATGGGCATCTTGTTCATCACTCCTTGCTCGGCGCAGTTTTCTTGCCCTGGCCCTGCAGGCAGCAGCGGCCACTGCTGCTATCAAAAGTGCTCCGCCAGCGCATCCGGCTCCCGCATAGAATATATCAGCAGATGTAGGTGCATGCGGTACACTATCGACTCTTACAGCCGGTCTGGGCGCCTCTTTAAGACATATTTTTTTTCTTCTAAAATGCAAAGTGGTAGACGAGGAACCTGTCGACACGTTCAAGGATATGGTGACGTCTACTTCTGCTGCAACGGTGTGCGTACAAGGCAAATCGACTCGCCATGTTTGTGGTTCAGTCGGCACGTATCCCTCGCTTGATATATTGAATGTCGGTGGGTGCATCGCATCTTGCGGGAGCACCGAATCAATATGTGTACGTACTAACTCCACATTCAGCGTGTACGGTAACTGTAACAAAACATAAAAATTCATGACTCGTGCCAGATTTTTGGACATATTAAAGTGAAAACATTACACATTCCTAACGGTATAATCTCATCACGATGTAACTGTATCAGTACTGACAATTGACGGACATACAGCGGCATGAAAGTTGACCCTAAACGGTCTGCCTGGGATCCATAGTGATGCCTAAAAAGATCAAATGTCGAATGTAACGGCGAGAGCACGAACATCGCTCCTTTATCGGTTGCATAAACAACCTAGTTTGAGACCAATAACGCTGCCTATATTTGCTTATGTATATTGATGGTTGGAACGGTGTGCTACATGTTTCCCTTATGCGGATGACGTGAATGTATTGTGACGCATCTGGGAAATATCCTGTTAAGATATTTCCGAGTTTATACTGAAACCGGTTATTGAATATTTCATCACGAGCCGCTCATTATCTAACTAATCATGGGGCGGCGTTACATGTATTGTTAAACAAACAGCATTCGCCGCGGGCTCTTTGGCCGGTTACATTATTATGGAGGCGTGCACAGCGGCCACAGATCATAAAGCAATGTAGGTGCGACACCGCAGCCGCTAATTAAATATTATCACTAGGCAACAATAGTGCCGGTACCTCATAGGTGCTATTTAACCGGTTCCTAAATATTTGCTTAACCTATTCAAAGACGCCGCTTTATAAATAAGGGAGCCACAGTGAAGTGAGGGGAACTGGCAGATCTGATAATGGCGGGCTCACAAAGCTCACTGAGATGTTGATAATAAGGAAAGGGCTCGACGGGCAAACGAACCATACGTAGCACATTTTTTCAAATGCAAAGTAAAGGCGTCACCGCAGCGCGGCCCTCTCAAAAGAACTTTATACATTCACATTTATTTTGGTCACTTACACGAGAGTGACGAGAACTGAGTACTAAATCCGATTATTACATTAAGCATACATACGAAAAGAAAACATATAGCTAAACTGAAGATGATATATGTATCTACATGGGCGTCATGAATACATTTAAACTGTATGTGTGTGAATGTATTTGTATGACTTGCAAACAACATTCTAAATAAGCAGATGTTTTATTGATTAAGCTTGTTTTGGGTGATCCTTTTGTTGCTTACTTACTATTGAATATGTAAAGTGGACGTCGCTCGTTTCCGAACAAAATGCAACAACGTGATTTCTTTTAGTTTCGATTCGTCCGGCTGCACTGTATGCTGACGGATAAAATAAATAAATGCACATAACATTTGGTTAGAGATGCAGAGGCCCGTATGCTCAGTTTATGAATGTGATATAGCGTCGTGAGCAGCCGGCAACGGCATTAGCATGAAAAGCGATGCAATTTGAATTACGGCTAAATAAGGAAAGCGAAGGAATACACATACTGCTGGATAAGTACAATCAATCAAAAGTCGGAGCAGATGTTGCTCTCTTAGATGTAATTTTATAAATACAAAAAGAAAGTTTCTTGAGTCTCAGTGAGGGCTCCCTCATTACCATAAGAATAGCTCGTTTTGCAGAGCAGGGAGTAAACATGACCGAGCCCCTATCCAACAACTTGAAATAACTTTCTTCTTCAAGTTAATTACTTCCATCGAAGTCCGTGAGCAATGGTGATGACTACTATTGCAAAAATGTATAAAAACTCATCCGAATCGAAGCGAAAACGACTCGGTAATTGTGTATAAAGAGTTGTTGACTTAGGACGTGAGGTGAACGATCATCAATTTTGCATTCGCTTCGCAACGCGTATTATCATAATAGTGCGATTGTTTCATCAAATTGATTGTTAGTTTAAACGCCCACGCACACTTCTATTTCTATATTCAAATTATATTTTATTTAGACATAGCTTTAATAGGACAGTCCTCTCTAATATGTAAAATTAATTAGCGAAACAATTACGTCGTCAGATTTGCCCATATCAAAGATTTGTAACATTATAACTGCTAAAAGAATTAATTGCAAAATTTTTGATTTTGTAATAAGGCGCACCGTTCGATTCTCTTTTGTGTGTGTTTCTTTTAGATTTTAATCATAATGAGTATTTTACCGGTTTCCTAGTAAGACTCTGCCAGGTGAAGTGAAGCTCTCCAATGGTAGCAGGCACTGGTACGACGAAGTTGAGGGCATAGAAGTTGATTTGGCCATCGCGCACGTAGAACAGCTCTGCGGTTAGACCTGGTTACAAAGGAAAAAGTTGATTAAGCAAGAGAATATCTACAAGTCAGCATGTAAAGAAAAAGTGAAACAGAAATTCTGACCCTAAGAACAGAAAAGTCAGAAATAAAGAATATTAAAATAGTAACAATAATAATAAACTGACTGTTCAAGATTTTTTTTTGTTATTGAGAAATAAACATATTATAAATATATATATATATATATATATATATATATATATATATATATATATAATTTAATATTACCAAGAGTGACAATGATTAATCAACAATAGCAAATCAAACAAAGATTTACGTAGTTCTAGACATGTAAAAGATGATAGCTTAACAAAGAATAAAATAAAAAGCCTTTTTGAATTGATTCTCCCGAAGTACTTTGTGTTAAGAGAAATATGACCTCAGTCAGTCTGTAGAACTGTACAAAAGCTTTCTAAACACTACCAAATCTATTGAGGGTTTCACAACAAATCAGTTCGCATCAATATCGTACAATTTGATGCAAAAAGTTGAGAGCGCACGCGCACAATGCCGCGGCAAGATCAAAGCGGCGAGCACAAAGATACCGCGATACGAAGCCCGCGCCACCTGTCCACAAATCATGAGAACCTGCTTTAGAGAAAAAAAAATTCATGGCCAAAAAACTGACTACTGGAGGCTAAACTTTGTTTTGCGTCGACACGAAGCTGGGAAGGTGTTTTTTGATGAAGTGAAATTTGAAAGCGTTAGACCTATATAAGTAAAGTACCAATAACTTAGGTAAAGAGCCATTACAAGGAAGGAGGTATGGCAGAGCCTTTGCAAAAGCCCTTACTTTAAATTCGGGCAGGAACATGAGAACAGCAACCGTAGTGCTGATGCTGCAAAATACTTACAGAAATCCAGTTAAAGTTTAAATCTGTTTACCAGGACTATGAGGTTCTTACGTTAAAACAATGAGTATAATAGCCGAGTTACACGGAGTGGAACAATATAGGTAAGTGGTTTTGATTAAAATATATTTGAAAAAAAAAAGTGCAAATTACGTGTATATTCCACGTTTCGAATACTGGTGTATTATAAAACTTTTAACTAATTTTATTAAACAAGCTTATAACCTAAGTTACATATTAGAAAAAAAACAGTAATTGTAATTGAGACCAACCGTAGATTACCACTACCTAATACGAGCTTCCTGCGTCGCGACTCACGGACGACATCCGAACGGACACATTTCTTCGAAATGTAGAACTACCCGCTTATACGTGCTCATTATGGACCGTATCATGTTTAGAGATCATTCTTTATAATCTACCACTGTTTGTACCAAGTCCTTTTTTATTTACTTCAAAATTAGTAGACTTGGTAACAAACTTGAAATGTTAGGTTTCTTGTATATGAAGTTATAATAAGAGAATATGTATAATACGATTATAATCAGATAAACATTTACCAAATTTTTAAAAATAAATAAAGAGTTTGCGTCCCGACAGGTTTTGAAAATTTAAAAAGATGTTTATAAATTTGTAAATATGTGCAATTATTAATATTAATATCTATTTTTGCATGGATGATAAATATAACAAACAACAAACTCTTTACTCTATGAACATACACAATAACCAAGGCTTCAAATATTATTGCAATATATAATATCGACATAATTTTGTCCTTTTAATGATTTTACAGAATGTATATTAATTGAATTCTTTGACACATTTTATTAGGATGACCAGTAAAAATCCATATACATATGTATGTATCTACATGGAACTCGCCCACGTAAGTCCCTAAGAAAATGTAAGTTAGGAAAGACCTTTAATATTACAACTATTATAAACGAACACAATTACATGTGTCAGATAAAGAATATTAGCTTTGTAAAATACGATTATTAAAAATTCTAAACAAGAAGCAACTTCAATATTTTTATCTACATCATGGCACATTTGTTACACTCATGATTATCATAAACAAGTTTCAATATTGTGACCGGTTCCACATAACCGTAGCAACAGGATGCGGCAGTTATGATAGCAGCGCTATTAGCAATTAACATAAAATAATAACGTCCTATCTAAATATTTGTAACTTTACCTGAACGTACAAATGACCACGGCAATATGTATGTGTTTATATTAGTAATTTTAACGCTGGTAATGGGTATTTGTTTATTCGAGGCGCGATAGAAACGATTAACCGCTAACGAGGGACAATAAACAACGATGTCATTTGCATACGGGCCGTACCCGCATCGACTTGCGACAAATAGGCGCGTAAGGGCTGAGCAACGATGCACCATACATAGGGATGTCCCAGGATTACACATATACAGGTGTGTGTTGTTTCATTGAATATCAGTGCACATAAATAACACGAGTTTATCATGGCTCACGAGTAGAGACGCATTAGGTGGCTACAAAATATGGATTTGATGTAGTACATTACAACATATACCGTTTTACCTATGCAAACATTGTAGTTGCGTCATACAGTTTGTTTTAATTACTACGCAAAGTACGTTTAACATAATGGCATACATGAGAAGTTCTCACAGCAGGCCTAAAATATGCAGTTGCATAAACGTTTCTACCCGGGATTGAGACACTCGGTTCCTCAGTTCTCTGTAAAATAAATGAACGCATTACACATTTTGCCTAACAGACACACTTCACAATCACGTTACATGTTTTTAATATTTTTCTTTGAGGTGGCATCCCTAGTACCTAGTCATAATTTACGGCTATAGGCATTTACACTTTATTATCTAGTGTAGTTTTATTTAATTGACTGCTTAGTATTAAGGAGGAGTATGTTATTAATTTACAGATCCCTCCAGATTAGCTGCACATCGCTATTAAGTTTCTAAAACCTTTACGAAAAAAAATATTACCTAAAAAAAGTAAAACAAAATTAGTTTATAATTAATCTTATTTGAATGTTTAGTGTAATTCAAGATAATATACAATCGCTGTTTACAATTTCCTCAAATACATAAGAGATTTTCAGAGTAAAAGACACAACTTTCTATTACTTGTTTATTTTAAAATATTAAATGTTATTTCAAATGATACTTAAGAAAGGTTAAAGAACTTTTGAATGGAATTTTATTTATTTCAACAAATTCAACAACCGGTGTACGTAACTGCTTATCTAGTTTAGATATCTCATAAAGTTAAACCAATACCTGCATGCTGTTAATAGATTGTTTCCACTAAATCGAATCTCGATCTGGTTACAAGTATAGCTTTAGATTTGAACATTGCTGGACTTATCTCTAACGAAACGCATTAAAAAATAAATACTTTTGACATAAAACTATGCAGTTAATATTCCCACATAGGTAATAAGCAGCAAGAGTGCTACCGTGCGCGGTGTCTTTGATGCGGCGGCGGGGCAAAAGCCTCACTTGATACGACAAATAACTATCTGAGATAATTGCCACTCGCTTCCACTGGCGCCCGTTTTTTTCTATACCCAAACTAAGTCCTTGAGACCCAAACGGTTCCTTTTTGTCTCTTATCGCGGATTCCTAAATATATATTGCTCAGATTATATATAAAATTTAATAAGTCGAATACCGCGACTACGGCTCTCAGGATCGCGTGCACCTCACAATTTAAGCATTCTACATTCGCACCTCCGAATAAAAGCCTTCATTACATTCGTACAAAACCCATTTGTGAGGAGTAAAATAGAAAGACGCACAATGGCCGCGTTGATATTTCGTATAGAAAGTTCCCCTTCGAGGAACGTTGGATGTAAAGATTTTTAGAGCACACCAGAAGCTTAATTGTGGAATTATACGAACGAGGCGTGCAAGAAAATAAAACAATGCGCAAAGGTGTCGCTGTCGGAAAAAATGAATGTGAGAACAGAGAGGAGCAAATATTACTAATACTTCCAGCATTAATCAAATCTACCTTTTATATCTTTAAGAAAACCCAATGCCTGTCATATGCTATTAGTTTTGTATCTTTGAATTTCGTGAAATATAAAAATAGGTTATCGTATTGTCTATGACCGACCGATCTCTATCTCAAAAAAATATAAATTAGCGACTGGTAGAAAATTTTATTAAAAATAATGCTAATGAGTATTATGTGTGGTATATAATACTTATAAGCATTATTTTTAATAAAAATTTCTAAAACTCTGCTGCCGTAAACGCGTCTTTGCTATATAGTAGATGCACTCGAACCCATTGACTGGTAGTGATAATGCCGCGCCGTTTATTATTTTTAAGACATTTACATTATATACGTATATATTATAAACGACAGAGAAAACAGACTACCGGCCGGGAAACCGCTAAATAAATAACTGTTTACCATCTTACTGCTTTACCGCATCCTATAACTAGATGCGATAATAGATACCATATAAGAAAACAAGTTACAATGTGCTAGGAATAGAAATGAAACTAATATTAAACATGTAAGTAAAACTCCTAGTACTTAGAAGTTTAAATAGTTAAATATTTAATTTCAATGAAGAAGGTGTATAATAAATGGAAAGGGCTGTTTTTAATTACTGTCTTCGGGTCTGTACCATAATGTTTATACTTTACCTACTACTTCTATACAATATAAAACAAACACATTAGCGCAGTAAGATAGTAATATAAAAAAGAAAGCTTTTCTAATAATACCACCTACGGAATCTATTAGAAATTTTTCTCAACATGAAACAACTTAGAATTTAATTTTACTGAGGAGTGTTGACATTTTTGTTAGGTGACATTATTCAATGTGCAATGTACATGTGTCGGTTCCGATAGCCAGTTTACATTACCGAGACGCTGCTAGACAGATATAGCCGGTTATAAATCTGCGACGCTGTGACACGACACGAACCAAATTTGTCGCGTTAATTGTAAACAGCTATAAAATATGCGATCGAAATGGGCTCCAGACCAGATACACTCGTAAAAGACGTTGCTAGATAGTTATTTATCGATACTACATCGATGTTCATAAAAACCGAACATCCTGACATATATATTGCACAAGTTATGTACGGTTTTATGTGTCTATACTGCAACAACAATATAATTCTTTTACTTAGAATTGCTGTGACTTTAAAGGCAAAGATAAATTGTATGCAGAAAATTATCTTTTTAAAGTTATTGAAAATAATAGAAGATTAAAATTTTGATACTCATTTTATGATTAATGTAGTTAATAAATAAAAAAAGGATCTTAAACATTTCATTCGTACTCAACCGTTAATAATTTCGTAATAGCATTAATCGAAAACTCGTACAAAAGTGCAGTCAGGTGTAAAACCTTCGAGGTTTTTAAAGTTAACATTACGGAAGTGAGGCGAGTAATGCGATCGCTCATTCTTCAACAGTTGTCCGTCAGACTGCTTTATCCCTAACAAGATTTGGGCGAACGTCTTGCGATCAAAGCTCATTGCGATACAAAAGCTCTTTGAAATTAAACGCCGCAAGAGCCGGGCGCGAAGCACACTTTTATTAAACGACAACAAAAGATAAAAAGCAGTTGTATAGTTGAACCAATATTATGATGGTGCAGTAAATATGATATAGGGCCTCTTTGTTTTTTACTTATTTGCACAACGTAAATTACAATTATTGTCCGAAGAATCTTGTAAAAAGAAAGCTTTTCTTTATTTGATTCAATATGTTCCTAGTTAGCCTAACTTTACTTAATTTTTCCCAAAAAAATGTTCGAGGAAGGAGGAGGAAGAATACTTAGTTAATAAATTGAGCTGTGAATTTTCCCTGAAATCAAGGTAGCGTCTTACGGAGGGTGTGAGCAGGAAGCAAAACTACCTCGGGGTTAGATAATGTGTGCAATAATCACCGCCATGTTTCACCGCCGAGCTGTTACATATACCATTTGCCCCAACTTCCCCTTTATTTAATTACACCATAATGCAACTACACGCAAATTCATTAAACAAATTTATTGAATTAATGAAACTAACACATTTTTCAATCTTATAATCTTTAATTAACCAATCTTATAAAATACCTACGGCGTGTTTAAAGTAAATAGTTTTATTAAAATCCTCAAAATGATTAACCAATCGGACACTAACGCAAATAAAATCTCAGACCTGTACCAGAGCCTGTAGGCATTTGTAATGAATTAATTCGGATAAAAAGGGCAATTAATTCGAGTAAAAAAAGAGCAATTAATTGAGATATAAGTGTGATATGCGTGCCATCGCCCATATCATGAATAAGCTCCGGTTCTTCTTTTCTCAAAATTTCAAACAAGTTTCGATAGCCGGAATGAAAGTCGGCATACATTGCTGGCTACATTAAAGGTTCAGCTAAATTAGACAAAGTAAGCGGGAGATGTGTGACAATTTACGGAGTGAATAGTCGAAATGTTAAGATATCCCGCATATCTTTGGCGCGTTGATTGATGCGTCTTTTTGCCCGCGTGCCCCTTCGCCGTAATCCAGCCGAATTAGTTTGACAGACGGAATCTTTTCCTGATTTTTTGCTACTGAAATACCACATGTTTATTAGGATTCCTACGTTAATGATGTGCAGCGACACGAAATGCCGTTTACTATAAGCTTTTACAAGATCGTCTAATTTAGCGGTAAGTTATTTTTACACACCGACACCCACAATACTGACTTTTCTGTAAAATTCTAGGTGAGGTTATTACATACATATAAACACATTTAATTAATTTTATTACTTCTCTAATCTTTAATCGATCTTGATGTAAACATGGTACGCTATTAGGTGTAAAACAAAACACATCCACCCTGTCATGTTTGGAGCTTTTTTAGGCAAGACGCATTTCTCTTACAGACGAAACTTACAACTTCTAATCATCCCGCCGCATCCAACTTTTAAAGACCCCTTCATATAGCTTATCCAATAAAAAAAAGATATTTCATACGATAAAATATAATCTTATACCCAGAATTAGAAATGTGGTGAAATTGTTACAGAGAAATACAAGGTGGAGGACGTAGGCAGTTCGTTTTAGAATCAACGCTTGTTTATCGACAGCTGGTAGGAAAGGTATCTTATACAAATCTGATTTAACGATATCTGATTAAACGTGGTAATAAACTAAGCAAATGTTTTTACGAGCGGATTCGTCGACGAAACTTCAGAACACACGTTTCTAGGAATCGCATTGCAAAAATGTTAACAAACTAACCAACTCAAATACTATAAACTATTACGCCTATTACGTTACATACACCAATAGGTACACAATGCGTGAAGGTGTGTTTAGTCAGGAATTTTTTTAGCCCTCTTAATTCTGACACCACTATACTTGAGTAATAGTTTAATTAAAGGCATGCCTGTATTACTTTGTGTATAGCTAAAGACATTTTTTTTTATGCGATACAAATGACTACCGCCGCCCATGGGCATACATATGCTCACGCCTGTATCCCCTAAGGGGTACGCAAAGGTGTATTAAATACCCACATTTTGCCAATTATAATTTGGTCCCACCAACGCAATAGAGGGCAAACCTATTGCCGTCAACCACACGGCATAGCTAATGAAATGTTGAAAAAATTGTTCTTGGACACTTTTAATAGTATTTATAGTTTTTATTAAAAAGTAATAAAAACATATATGTATGTGGACATATCAATTTCTAAGCAAGCGACTCTTCTTAACAATGTTATTGAAGCCTATAAAATTGCAAAAGGCGATGTTTGTAGCAGCTAGAACATTAATTACATTAAAGCGCATCTCTTTAGAGAATATGAACTTTAAGTTAATAATAATATGTATTAACATAATATGTATTATCGGCTTTGTTATTCTTAGGAACTTTTAAAATACTAAATTAATCATAAGTCGAACGATGTATTCTCAACATATCTTTGAACGATAACGCTCTTCTAATCTACGCTAAATGAAATAATGTACAATATTTCATAACATTTGCAACTGAAGAGTAAGTTAACGCAAATATTGCATAAACTTTTGACCTGTAACTTAACACAAATTCGCTAAACATTTATAAATAGTTCTCGTAAACAGAAGTCTTCCTATTTCCCTCCTGTCTAATGCCTAATGACCCTCAAACTCGGGCAGCGCACTTACAACTCTTGAGTTGGAGGTGTCTATGGGCCTGGGCATGTCCTGTTGTTACTAACCATCCTGTGACCCGTCTTGCCCCTAAACCATTACAAAAAAAAACAAAGTATCTACTATCCAAACCATAGCACATGAGAGTACCAAAACGTGTAATGTAGATGAAATATCGTAGCGTAAGACTTATACCAATGTGTACAAACTGTATTTTTTTTGTACAATGAAGAGTTATCTACCTATCTATCTAAAGTATGCTAAATATTTTCTCAGCGCTGTACTAGAACCTAACAATTGCTATTATTTTAATTGATAGCTATAGACTATGGGCATTCTCAATATTTTTAATATCAATACATACAATATTCTTGATAATAGCACAACCAAAGTTGCTTATGCTAAAACAATTTTATTTTATTTTTAGTTATAAGCACGTTCATACTTATATAGAGTTAACGATGTTATTATATCCTGAACAAAAAACTGGTCAAGATGAACATTCCGTCTCAATATTAAAATACTTATCAGCAATGGTAATAAATATTTGTCAGTTGAGAAAGCAGATCTTCGCAATTCTATTTAGGTTCTTCCTAAAAAACACATACATATCCTGTATCTATGAAGGTGTAGGCAGAGGCCTTAATAAAGCACACAAAATGTTGTAATCATTCAATTAACAGGTCTGGAAAGAAAATAATTGATATTTGTATCTTTGTGAAGTAAGATAATATATAGAGTCGTTACCGCTTCAGGGAAACATCTACATACTCGTATATCATCGTTGAAAGATTAAATATCTCCCTTGTGTACTCGTAAACTAAACATGAAACTCAACAAAAAAGTTACCCGCTTCACTCGACAGCGCCGAGCACTGCTATGTGACAAACAGCAGCACGTAAACTAGAAAAAAACTGAGCACGATCCCGGTCGTGACGCGCCTGTAAATGTTGCGAGATATAACAACCCACCCTCCCTATGAATTTGTGTCTTGTATCGTTTAAAATTCAATTACAAAGTCGGTGCACGTGCACGAACACCGCAACGAATTTCTTGGACTTATCTATTAGATTACAACAATCCTGCCCAGAAGGTTATCGCACGGTAGCCCTTCGGTAGAAATCGATGTCTTATCGACCGATAATTTACTTGCGACTTATCTTTGTTTGATAAGAAACTTGTACAAAGAACGCTCGCTACTGGCTTCCATTTATTTGGGAAAATGTTTCACATCGGCAGATGTGCAAACATACAGCTGTACTCGATGGAGGGCCACCACATTTCTGAAAACTCCCATTAGTTTGTGTCAGACCAATTCAAATAGACACTGTGTGCGCAGTAGAGGTGTCCAATAACAAAACACACGAACACGCTTGTTAAATAACCCTCACCAAATATTATCCGACCGCCTCACCGCCGTTATTATGTCGTGGATTTGTACTAACACGACCAATGTATGGGACAGAAGCACTACAGCGGCCACTATTTGTTTTGGAACTTAGTAAGGTTATAATGTTCTTTATGACAAATATATTACCTACACAGAACCAGTAAATACTTTTTCTGCATTTTATCACCGTCTGTGTTTGTTATGAGAATAAAAACTAAAATGAAAAGAAGGAAAACAATACCTACGGGCAGTTTAAAAATCGTCTGTTGGCCAAAGGCTTGAAGAGAGCAGTTGGTGAAGTGCCCTTGACAAGAGCTCTCAAAACGAGCGTCGACGCCAGCCTGCGTGCTTAACGTGCCCTGTTTACACCCAGCGAACACCTACGTAAGGTATCATATTAACTCGGAAACCTTAACAACGTTGAATTATATTTTAAAATGGACGTGAAGCTTGAAAGAACTCTTTAAAAATATGTAATCGAACTCTCCGACTCGATCGAATAAATTAAAGGCAATCGCAGGGAACCGCAAGCGTGTTGGCAACCGTTCAGGATATAATTTGAACCGCCGCCGTCAGTCATAATGGAAATCATAAAATTTTAAACATTGGTGTAAAGTAAACAATGGGCAAAAAGAGCAAAATTTATTAATGGTGAGAGTAAACGGCGTGCCCTCAGGTACTTGGGGCGTAAGCTGGGCGTTTATACTAAATAAAATGTGGAATTTCAAAAGTACCAACTTTAAAGCGAGAATTCGAGGATTTAGGCAGCAGCAACACTATAACATGGACATTTACAGCATCGATTCAAATGTACTTTCAGCTCGAAATTGAAAATAAAGGAGATACGTTCACACCAACGTTTTTCGGTTTTACCTTACCTACACACGTAAAATTGAAATGCGCCTCTGTAATAACATTAAGCAGGTAGGTATTGGGGTTATGTGTTTTATAAAGTGTTATGTTATTTGTCAGTCAGATAGTGAATTAGAAATACAAAACAGTTTGTCGGTTTGTATTATTAATGTATTCGTACATGTAGTCTTTCTTACTACGATAATAAGCTTTAATAAACACATGGTCAGAGCACTTGCCAACAAGTGTGACAGACGAGCCTTATTATCTATTTAATTACACGGCTTTCCAAGGTTTTCGTCACGGGACAATTTCCGGGCGCATACCGATAATCATGGCCGGTCCGACACGCCCTCCATCGATCACAAATTAGATGCGCCCCTTTCTAACTATCCTTATTCCATGCCCACCAGACCAGAACGACTTTGGGCAATCAACACTTACTACAAATTATCGGTTTTATATCACTTCGAACAACCATCACTTATAGTCACAAGTAGAATATTAATAAGTTCGCCTTGATGGATACATTAGAATTATAACTCTCAAGCCCTACACAGTAAAATTGAAACGTGAGAATGTTTAAATGATATGTGATTCGAATAGAATAACAAACAAAAGTAATTCAATTAATTTCCCAGCCATCGTCGCAGGATAACATCTGTTTTGAATATAAAATACAACAACACGTATCAGCCGTTCCTTGTTTAAACCCCAATAAAATTGAGACCCACACACCAAAAAAAAAACAAAACATAAAAACGCCTACATCTTAAATAGTGATCATACGGCCACGAGGCCACGAATCCATTATTATTAATAATCAATGTCTAAATAAAACATACGAGGTACATAAAATATTGATAAAAAGGACGATAAGTTTTTTTTCAATACCAGACATTTATTAACACGAAAGATCGAGATAAAACAAACATGGCGGGCTGCGCACGCGCATATAAACATGGAGTTTATCGTGGGAGGCTGTCACAACACGCGCCCATTGGGCATCGACGCGGGCTCTGACGCATCGGTACGCCAAATCGCGCCGGTGAAAGCTTCTCAGACACCCCGCGATACAAAGGCGATATTATCTCATTTCAAACCTACGCGTTGCCTACTTAGTGATTACTCCAAAGCACCTTCCTCGGATTCCAATTTTTCGATAGTCATTAACACACATCGATAACTCTCAACGGCGTGATACAGATCAAGCATTGGTTAGGCAATGACCACAAATATTTACCTTACCCATCTACTGTTTTAATCTTTACACTGAATCCGTTGACGCTTGCTGCATAATAATGTGCTGACATTTTCAATTCAACTGTTGAAATGCATCAACAAAACTGAAGTGATAAGCTTTCAAACACGTCCCTCGACTACTGTATAAATGCTCTAAACCTAAGATAGAAATACTACACGTCTCAATATGAATGTTAAACATCTTCAATATAATAAATATTATTATTCCCTTATAATATAACCCTTAATTACTATAGAGCGATTGTCGTTACTATATAAACTATATAGAATTCGCAGATAATGTTAAAGTGTAAGAGAAAATTACATTTCAAAGATCTAGAGAAAACCAATTAACTCAGTAAACAGACTATTCAAACTTAACAAGGTTCTAATACAACAGAAAAAGCGGTGTAGCGTTTATCAACAAAACAACAAAGAAGCGAGTCGTGATCTCCATCGTAGATCCATCATATTGCCGACACCGCGAGATGGATTGCTTGTATTATCTCAACAAGCATCTTTGAATAACCGACAGAGTTTCAATTGCCAACAATCTGTCCAAGTCACCTCCATTTCGTGCACCGTTTCAATTCTCCTTTTAGAAATAACTAACAATCTCCATTTATTCCTAGAAGTAAGAAATACCCAGCAGGATACGTGTGTATCTGTAACTCGATAAATGGCAATCAAGTTTCTTTAAAATGTGGCCTACGTGTAAATGTATAATATGAATATCGCTTCGCAGCGCGTAGGTGCTAAACTAAAAGCATATAAAAACTATAATCAGCTTAAAAAAAATTGTCGGTATTTTAATTAAGACTTTTAATTAAGAATTATGAAGGAGTTAATTGATATTATGAGTTGGAAACGTCAAGGGGAATCCACCCGTCGCGGGAGATGTAACCATAATTTTATAACAACGGCATGCGGCGTCTATAAATCAGAATTAAGGACTAACCAAGATGATACGTTTTTTGGCGTCGATTAAAGTTGAGTCGAAAACAAACAGGATCTTGGCCCGCCTCTAACTCTTTTTTTTCTAGGACTTTGGGCAAGACTGAGTATTATTCCACCTGGCTGCCTCCCACTACAATTAAACAGTCTGACTTCCAACTGTTGCTACTAGTGTCTAATAAAATCACGAAGAGACACGACACATTAAATTTATGACATGTTATCTACGAAATAATTCGGACAGACATTTGCATGGGACCCATTACAACGGTAGCAGTACAAAATAACAAGAAGAAAAAGGTTGCAACGTTTGAGCATAAAAGTAAAAAAAACTAATTATGCAGTTGTTTCAAAAGAGCTTTAGAAGTTTGCTTAATAAAATAAAAGAGGATGAGGAAACATGTAGACCGTTTACAGCTTCCGTGAATTATGTGCTTACAATGAAAGTCCCAAACAAAATCTAACATTTTGTTTACTGAATTATATAATATGTAAGATACATATTATATCAATTCAGTTTGGGCTAGTCAATATTAACTCTCAATTAAGTCAATATTAATCAGGCTAAATGGTAAATAAAACAACATTTAACTACAATAAATAAACACTATAGAAAAACCAACTAACCCATATTCTTGTAGTCTCTGAAGACGGAATTGACTTGACTTTCAGTGCTCACATTTTGCTTATGTTAGATTTCATTTCTCTACATTAACCATACGATTTGTCACCGGTACGGACCCATTACTAGCCAGCTATGGCTACAGGAGATTGTTTCTTTACAGAAAATGTGCCCATTTATTTCTTTATAGCTTATATATAATGCAGCTGCGACTGTAAATTCCTATCGACTTTTATAGCGCATTATTTGCATAGGTTTTATGTCTTTTTTTTTCGACCAGGTAGAAACGTGACCATTGAATCGAGGAGAACATTTCCCCGATCACGACTCCTTGGAGATGCAATCAGAACGGCAGTGGGACAGTCGTACATGGCAATGTGGGCGCTTGTGTACGAGATTCGGTGATATGGTCGAGGACACAATTAACCTAGCAACCTCGCATACCTCGTTAGCGGGAACGTTCATCAGATCTTAAGCCTGTTTTGAGAACTTGGGTCGGATTTGATTAATGTTTTGTAGTTGGAAATTCAGTTTAGAAACTTCAGAAAAAATATAAATGCCTTACCATGCTGTTCCTGTAACCTAGGTAGATTACAATTTCATTTTAAGTAAGCTTTAGAAAGAGAAGCACATTTTTTTATTTTTTTATAAATCAATTATTACAAATTCAACATTTCCATTAATATTAAGTGAAGTATTACGGCAAGTATAGGTAAATGTTTTAATTATATTTTCTTAGCCTTGTCAGATAAACTAGTGTTTTATTATTAATGTCCACTATAATGTTCCTGTTCTTCACAAATTCCATCAAAATGATTAACATCATCATGTGCCGTGGGCTCGGTAGAAACTGATATTTATCTTTAAAAATCCACATGCGGCCGTTACGAGGCAAGTTACGAGCGGTTAAATAAACGCAGTCTCCCATTACTGCCATCAATACGTACGTACGATTGCTTCGAGCCAACTATAAGCCAGAAATAAAATTTAACCCGAATGTTATTGTAATAGTATCCAGCGACATTACGAATTAAGAAAATGTGTTTTAGAATTGTTTCTAAAGAATTTAAATACAAAGTAATGAACTCTGTATTTATTTTTTGAGTTCACTACAGTATTTTTTCTTGTAATCGGAATCGAAATCTTGTGGTTAAGATTGTAATCTACTGCAACTGTACGGAGAATCTTTCTACATTCACAAATACATTTTATTTTAGTAAATGTGCCCAACGGATAAAACAGAAATATGTAGTACATCTTAGGACCAACTTTAGCGAGTAATAACGACCTCTAGTAAACAAATATTAGTTCAAGCGCACCTCCGAACGGATTCAACCAATATTTGTACTGTACGACTGCTTCCCAACAGTATATTTTCTTATTCAACAACTTCTATCGTTCAACGCCCGCGAGGGTGTCGTGGTGTTTGCCAAGTCGTGGCTTCATAAAAGCACACAGGAAAACCATGAATCTAACTATTTTTTATAATATAAGTTATTATTTATATATTTTAAGTTACAAAACACATAATAACCTTTATTGATCTGTAAATGCAATTTAAATAACATAAAATTATATTATACTCTCACCGGGGGATCGAAACTAGAACCGACGGGAACATGTTTATTTACGTTCTTTGTAAAATAAACATCAGACATCATGCCAGTTTTGAAAACCATGTGTAAACATAGTAAAAAAAAAATAGGACGGGCTCAAGTCCCTAGAGATAGCAGTTACAAATTTGTGTGTATTTTATTGACTCACAAGTGACTAGACATTATCTAGAAGCATTAGAATAACCCTTGTTCGGATACTGAATGTAAATTTTGGGCATGCGGGTCTTCGCAGCAGGCCCGCACGGCAGGCGGCCGGGGGCCAACAGAAACGCCAAAACTCGACCTATCTCAACACCATGCTGCGAAACACACAAATTCACTTCGAGACACGTTTGTTTTTACTGTCTAAATCAATCTATGTCAGTTTGGTTTCTTCGGAGCAATTCAATCCGGAGCCACCCAAATGGTAAAATTGTCACTTGATGTAATTATTAAGCTTCAAAAAATAAAAATACAGTGAGCATGAGCAATAATGTTGTGATTTACGAAATAACTGCTTTAAAATTAATTGATATTATTCTTAAGAAAATAGTAAAGGTAACCAACTAGGTTAGAATTTACCTGAAAAAATTTAACCCAAATACAAAAAAATGTAGTAGTGTGTAGTATGTATATATCTCCATTTCTGTTTTCTATCTAAAATCCATTGCATTAATAATAAACTTCACGAAAAGGCATAAATCTACAGACACTTGGGTTATCCATTGACAATAAAATAGGTAAGTGTACATTCGTCAATTCTAAAGCGACGGTGCCCTATAAAATATTCTTAATTAAAAGCTCACATAACGTGAAAGATTTAGTGATCATAAAATCCGAAGAATTGACCGCGTCTCCTCAAACGATATAAGATTTCTTCCATTCATAGGTGGTAAGGATCCTGCTAGTTGCGTTTCAAGTGTCGATACGGAGTTGGTCAAGTCTCCATTTGAAGGCACATGATGGATGTTCGAGTGGCAGTCATATCCGGCTCAAGCAAATTTAACTCCAAATAGCCTTGTTTATTCAGGGGTGCACTGAACCATTAAACTCAGTGAAGTCGTAACAACGTCGACCGCGTTAAATTCTTCAATACTATCATAATGCTCAACTTTAATTACTTTCTTACGAAGCCATAAAAATTAAAGTGGCTGCAGTTCAATATTTACGACGCTGGTTTTAATTTTAAGCATAACAGTATTAAATCGAAACAATTACCACATTAAGGTAAGTTCCATTGTTCGTTTCTAACTAGCGCATACACAGCCAGAAGTGCCTGAATACATTTCTGTTTTAGGAATAAGGCATAATAGCAAAGCTCAAGTGTGGGATTAGTAGTATAAGTTACTGCTCCCTTTAATCAAATCTGTATTGAATTTAAGATCCATCTTTGCATGGATACTGTTTGAGGTAAAATTATTGAATTGAATTGAATTGAATTACGTTACGTTATCTGTTTCTAACACTAAAATTAATGTCTCTTCTTGATATTCTTCTGAACAATTACATTATATTATTATATTATATTTATAACAACCAGATAAATTCAATTAAATTGTTATCATGTTCGTCTTTGGAAGAATAATCTCATATAGTTATGCAAGTATTGTATGCACTAGTATTGAAAAAAAGTTCGACTAGCGTAACCGTAAACATTCAAGTATGGATAATGGATATTGTGGTAAAAAAGTAAATAGTGTCGCAACCCCATTGATTAATTTGTTTCGCCATTAGAATTCTCTTCACAGGGTAACAAAAATGTCCCCGTGAAGAATATGGCAGTCGAATTTTGGGTCGTTATTTATGGTGTGCCATTCCCTTCAAAGGACTGTATGATTTACAGCGAACTGTACAAAAGCTGCTGCCTTATTATGACGTGCTGGCCCGTGCATTGTGTAACCATATTTATTTGACCGATTGTGTGCGATGTTTGTTTATTTTCGGTCCTTCTACGTAAATACTGTATTGTCACAAAACTACGACACAATTGAGTGGGACCATATTTCACGGTTAGTAATTACGGCGAAGCGAATGACAACAAAATGAAATTTAAAACGTTTGGTAAATAAAGTGTTTAAAATTCTACTTCCAAGGTCAATTACCACTAATGTTTTAAATTTAAAAAGTGGAGGTAGTAGTTGAGAAAGATTGGATGAGCAAACAAGATAAGTAGCCTAAGTAGGTATAACCAGTGATCCGTGAAAGTACTTAAAGCTATCGACTTGTTAACTAGGGAAAGAATGGTGTTTCATAATTATAGGAGTCTCGTATTTAGTGCTGATTAGCACCTTTGCTAGCTATGCGGGAATGTACACATAGACAGTAGTTGAGAGAGGCTGGTATGGTTCGTGCTGACGCCAGTCGTGTATGCATTTCGCCCTGCCACCTAGCATGTGTGTGGTCTTCACCTATCAATTTGGGTTTTATAGCAGTAATGTTTAAGAGTCTACTATTTAGTTATTATCATTATTCTAACTATCGTCTATAACCTTAATATATAGTTATAACCGATAGCCAAAATTTTTGTTCCATCACTGTTTCTAATTGCGTTTAATTATTGAAATAAAAGAAATTATTGCAAAAGATTTGCAATTATTTAAAACGGCGCTAAACTTTTACTAGTTAGCAATATCTAGATAATAAGAGCTTTGATTCGTTAAACACTACGTATAAATAAACATAACAGTATATTAGATTACTTTACACATTTATTTGCACATTTTCACTTAGAGAAGTGCGCGGTCGCGTGCGCCGCTTCTGACGCCTATTCAATTACACCACGTCCCAGCAAAATTGTCACAGCATTAAGGATAATGGGCTATTTTTGAGCGCTCCAAACAAACACAAAGGATATTATAAAATAGTAGTCGTGTGCCAACACTCCGGGAGACTCTAATATTGTTCTCTTTGGTTCTATCGCACTGCGAGAGACTGCCTTCATGGGATATAAAATGGTCATTAAGTATAATCGTGGGATTTATGAGTCAACTATAGTATACCTTGCCACCTAACATGTATTCTTAATAGCCACGCAAAAACAGAAAATCATCCGTAATGGCATCAGCTAAAACCTTAACGAGTGTAGATGTCAAGTGGGGCGCTATTTTGGTTGGAGCGCATTCCATACTTGCATACATCATCTATCATGGTCGGAACGGAGAGCTGTCAGATTTTAAACTGAGCTTAAACTGGGTTCAATGCAGGTCGTCAGCAGAGGCAGTTGACTGACGCGTCGTGACAGCCCGTCGGTGCACACCCGGCCGTCGGTGCCGCTGTGCTGAAGGGTCACTCTCTGACCTTTTTCTTTCGTTCATATAATGTTGTTAATGTGTAATTTGCGACTTTTAAATAAAAGTGGAGCATCTAGAATTTACAGTCACAGTGTCATTGTCCAAAGCCGCTTGCTTTCCCTACGGTTCATCGAGAATTATGCCTTAATGGGTATGCTCAGAAATATTTCATCTCAATTCTTCATTATGTACTTTGTGGAGTATCCACCACAATTTCGACAATGTCAAGTTTGTAAAAATTAAAACTATTATTATATTATGAGTTGCTCATGGACTCTCTCTCGCGAGTAAATTCAACGCAGAAATTCCGCCAATGCACAGTTATAAAAAATAATCGCCATGTTGGTCGTGAAAAAAACTCAGAAATATTTAATTATATGCACAGTTCATTTTAGTAGTTGACGCAGCACGTGATAATCTTATACGCTAATCTTGTTCACATCAAAACAAACTTTAGTTGTAATCATTAAATTTAAACTTTGAGTAACTTGTAGTGGGTATAATTTTTAAACATAACGTAACATTCTGGTTAAAAATACAGATATGTATCACATATGTTTACCAAGCAAATGTACATTTACACTAAACATATAATGTGTAAAAAGTCACTTAGATAAACGTACCTAATCCTACATGCGCGCACGCATCGCTGATCGATCGAAGCTTTTTGTACAGTTGACATCTCTATCCATTGTAAGGCAAATTGTCGTTGAGACAGACACAAAACCCGTGTCAAGGTGTGATTGAGAGCGATCGTACCCTCGTACCGACCGACGCGACGCCCAAAACCATTATTTTGAATATGTTCAACTATCGATCACGGAGAAAAGTAATTTTAGAACGTTGATCTTTCCACGTGATACGATATAAAGATATTTCATTGTCAGTTCTACAATCAAGCTGCCTACATGCTTTTTGTTTCTATTATGAACATGTATGCTTGTTTGATCGACTAACTCGTAGTTATATTTTTTACATAAAATTATGACAAATGTCGCTTTTAATGGAGATGAATGTAGCAGAGCTACATAGTAGTATTATTCGTCAAGAATAGATTCCTAAATTTGAATGTAAACTCCCTTTATCTAGGTGGTAAACGATTTCGAGAATAGATTTTTTCCATTATGTGCACTTATTAAAATAAATTGACTACGGCGAATTCGACTCGTTATTCGTCGTAACAAATACTCTATGTATTAATTTATATTTATTAAAGTGTCGTATTATTTTTGGTTAATTACTTTTCTTCGAATCTGTTTACAATTTTATTTTTATTTTTAATTTTATTTTACGGTCAATTCGAATCGAGCATCACGAACAAATTGGCCGTGCCTGACAGCCCGGCCTTTACGTGCACGAATACCGTTTCGCGTTTATTTATAAAAGATCTATTTATTCAGCTGTTGACTGACCTGGATACACCGCCAAGTTGTCACAATTGGGCGTTATACCGTTTACATCTGTCTACTTTATATCAGTACTATTATTTGCATGATTTGTTTAAAATGTTAGTTATCAATAAACAATGTCTGAAAACATATGGATATGCTGTCCAAAAAAGGTGATAAAGAATTTTTGATTTATCCTATTTCAATCAATCAATAAATTCCACTCCACTTCAGTTTTATCCTACTTATTATGTGTAAAATAAAAGTTTTTGTTTATTTTTGTAAAATTTGTTTTTTTTTATACAGCTTTAAGATTCCCGGCCTTTCTTTTTTTTTCTTTTTTTAAAAAGACGACTCCCGCACTAGGATTAATTCCTGTGTCGCGGGGGACTTTACAAACATCCAAACAACGGACACAAAGAACACCCAAACTCAGAACATCAATTTGAGGATAACACAAAGTGTTGTCCCGTGCGGGGATCGAACCCACAACACTAGGCGCGGCAGCGTGGTAGCGAGGTGACTACTTAAACTGTGCAGTCATTTAAAAGGTTAAACTCACGAATTGCTAAACCTGTTAACAAATTGTATCCTTTTAAAAATCCCCTGTACTTGTAGTTCAAACAAACACATAATTACTATATTTTATATCATATTGAAAATAAAACAAGCTGTCAGTTCCTTATAATGCGAAACGATGCACCTTGTAAGATGTTCCAACTTGGCAAGAATTATAAAAACTTGTAATAGAGGTGTTAAGAACACGTAGAAAGGATTGCCTATAAAATATACATATATACAATACGAGCAGGGCGGCATTGGAGACAAAAATGGCAACCCTGAATGTGCAAGGCATGTCACAGACTCACTAGTTCAAAGGTGTTTCAGTGATTGTCATTAAAGCGAGTACAATTTAGTGCAGTGAATTAGAGTTTAAATGTATAAACTATAGATTATAGTACTCATATACTTTTGACTAGTATTTATTAGGTTGTTTGATTTATAAGTAATAAAATTATAGATTAATTGTTGTAAAATGACTTATAGATACAAAATATACAAATAGATTCAATAAATTGCCATGACTAAATTAAACAAATTGTACAAATCATGGAACAGCCTATAAACACATTTTTTATTTTTTATTTTCTTCGGAAACCACAATTAAACTATAACATACATAATATAGTACATGTGTTCATTTATATAGCACATTTGTATAAGTCAAAAAGAAGAGCTGAAATTAAAACGTTTAGAAATAATAAAGAATAGACGTGTAAAGGATCAATAACTTAAGTTTAGGGTTAATACAAGAATTGTACTAACATTTATAGTTTCTTATATATAAGGCCTTTCGGACACAAGCGTTGAAGAATTCAAAAAGCCCATACCAGATTCCATTTCAAAAATCTTAATTTAAGTAAAGTTGAGTTGAGAGTATGCACTCTCCTGAACTACGTTATTTTTTACCACAAAGTATTTTTTCTACACACCTGTCTAAGTGGGTCTCTGTGTACTCTCAACCAAGTGCCACAGACCGCAGTGACTTGACTGATTGCCATACAGAGCTAACAATGGCGTAACAAGAACCGAAATCTCGTTGCCAAAGGTAAGAAATCCACTTTCGGTCGTCTTGAACCTCGTTGTAACTTTACAAGTTGGAACTCATTTGTAGTAAAGTAAAATACTGATTGATTTATTAACTTGTAGGTATATGCATAGGTTAGAAGGGTCATTTTGGAAGGGTTTCAAAGAACCATTGTTTGATAGATATTGGGCATAAGTATTCATTAATCAGTTTCAAGTAGCTATGATGTACATTGGAAGAGGTTCTAAATTCAATAGGTTTTCTGTGTATATGAATGTGTTGAATGATTGAAAACGTTTTAATCAAGGTTACTCTTAGTTTTTTAAACAAAATATTCTAACTTCAAAGCTTTAAGAACAAAATTAAGGGATTAAAGTTTAGACGCAATGAATTTGGTGATTAGTATCGCCTAAAGAAAGCTAAATAAACTTTTAGAAAAACGCAATAAATTGAGAAAATACTATTTTAAATAACAATTATCATAGCATGGCGCGTAACGTGTGTCACTGGTCACAAATAAATAAATATAAAATAAAATAGCCTTTATTGTTGTTTCTTTCATTACAATTAATAAATGCCTAATTACTAAAAATTAAATTGATTTAATTTATTCTAAACTTCTAACTCGATGTTTGTGTGGAACAGCTTGTGTGTCGACAGAGGCCTCCTCTAAAGATTTCCACGTATTTCTGTCTCTTGCTGAACGGGTCCACACCGAACCAGCTATTTTCTTGAGGTCATTCCTATCTTTTGATTTGTCTGCCTCTATTTCTTTTGCTATCTCTTGGATACCATTCTGTTACTAACTTAGTCCATTTATCTTTACTATCCTATCTTCTATCTACATATAATAGAATTTAAAGGGAGAAAAATTGTATTATAATATTCTCCATCCCTTCTGTGTTCAATAAAAATTGCGCACATAATGCAAAGTTGATGGGTTCTCCGCGCGAAATCGATCAACAGGAGTAGCAATACATTACCTTTTAAAAGTGAAGTAACAAATATGAAACCTATACCTTCTTCAGACAGTTAACAAGAAGAGCTTTTAACCACAACCACCACGCAGATTAATGTATCTCAACAGCAATAGTAGTCATAAACTCTGCGCTACAAATATGGTAGGCGATACTAATTAAGCTGAAACTTTATAAGTTTTTATGTTTCTATTTACTGTATAATCAGAAAAGGTTTTTGGTATCATTACAAATGAGCTTGTAAAACATGATCGAAAATATCTAGTTTCACAGACTATTCCTTCCTTTACAAACTGTGTTCTTTTTTGCTTAATAATATTTTTATTAAATAAAATGGATTACCTATTTACTTTCATTGTTTTAAAACCTATGACGCTTACACATTTTAGATGCTCTTACACGTCGTTTCAATCGAATTGTACCGACCGTTGTCACCGGTGGACTATTGGCCAGGGATAAAAAAAAAGATTTTGTGAATTCGTCCTGTAAGTATCTGCTAATCTCTCTCTTAATCCGAAAATTTTCACTATGGCTGGTTTGATTGCAGAGGACTAGAGTATTTTCAAATCTACTAAGCATTGTTGTTATCATTAGGTATATCACTTAATAACCTACTTATTTTTTTAAAGTCCGATCTTCAAAATAGTAGGAAACAGAACCAAACTGTTTCTGAGTGTCTACTCAAGTCAGAGGCTCGCGATCATCTTAAAATTAATATCGATAAAAAACTAATGTTCTTTATATCAAAACATCAACTTCGAATTAAATGTATACATGAAAACCACTTAATTCATAAGCGGATATTAGCATAAAATAAATAATGGTAAAACTGTAGTAATAATTTATATACAGCTTGTTTAGCGAGATAACATTACCATAAACATAAACGTCAATTTAAATTTTAAAAACACGCAATGAATAGCACATCTACACATGCATTTAATAAAGCAATGACAGAGTAATCATTAAAGTTGCATGAGGTGTCGACGACAATAGATTGCAGAGCTTTAGACGATTAAAGCGAAGTCGACGTCAAGCGTAATTGAAAATTACGAGATGCATATTCATGTTGATGCACATAGCCTGTAGTTCCTATTACACGAAGTGATAACTATGGCAAATCTCCTAATCGAATATAAGAACAAAACTCGTGGAGCTTCATTGAATTTGTCCATATACTGGTAAACTCATGTAAAATCGCATTTTTTTATTAATATTTTTAATGCAGATCACGGATGTTGATTCTTTTGCGGCTAAGCCGCACCTGCCTGGGGTGACATATCACACCCCCAACGATTAAAAACTGCTATTCAACAGTCCATGAAATTAAATTTAATTAGGGCCCACTCCTCATCATCCGCGTGTCAACTGTATTTACATACAGAATAGTTTCGAGAAAGAGTCGAGCCCATATTTATATTGCGCCGTCGTTGGCTGTTTATTGAAATATTTCATTGTTAATTCCCAAAATGACGTCTCGTTTTAGGGGACGTGATCCGAATGGAGCGCTGAATGCAACATTAATAGTATTTATTCAAATAACAATGTCTATTCTGGACTGTTTTTATTCATTTCATTGTGATTTCTATACCTGAATAGAGAACAAAATTTTTATCTAAAGCAATGATGACCCTGCCCTTCCAAGTTTATCCTTAGCATCCGGTGCTAAGGATAAGCTTAGAAGCGCAGGGATTTACACGTAGGTGACTACTGATAATATTTTATTGAGTGAAATGATGATAACAGAGCTGAAACGCGACGAAAAAAAAAACAGAATATTTAAAACCTTCTATTTGCTGATCTTTCCAATCTTTTGTTTATACACAGTTATGATGGAGTATCGTTACGAAGACTAGGTAAAACTTAAGAAATCTTCCACTGCTTTTAAATATTAAGTTACATAGGTAATATTTTTTATTATATGCCCACCGCAGCACTAGCCGTGAAACCCAAGACTTTCGATAGTAGATATTTTAACGCAGACGGATGCTGGTAACTTGATATGACCCTCCTAAATTCTTTTTTATAAAAATACGGTACATACCATCTTAGAGAAGCAATTTATTTTACCGTTAATATTTACTACGTCTTGATATCTAACAAAAATAATGTGGTTACGGTATGCAAGATTACTGTAATCAGAACAATTGTGTCCATTTTATTTTGCTTTGCTTTATATCAAGAGAAAATTGCTTTTGTTCTCAGATACAAACATAATTTAAACGGCCAGTATTATATATATATGTATGTAAGTAACGACTTGAAATGATCTGGCCAGTATCAAGAATATATTATAGGTTTGACCTTATATTCTTAAGTTGACTGTATTATCTGGTTTTCTTGAAGTATCAGGAAATAGAGTAAAAATAATATGAGCATATTACGATTTTGCAAAACGCTTATGTTGGTAAGTCAATGTCTATGTGTTTGCGACAAATAGTATTATGTGAAAGTGTGTTAAAAATATTTAATAAGGTTACATGTAGCAGTAATATTATACCATTTGTATTATTTTATTTGTTTATTTATCATATTTAGTTGTGATTTTCTTAAAACCGAATCAAGTCTCTATATGACATTCCTCATTCTATCAACTTCCATTTATTATAATTACATGCGGTCAATTCTCATCCACGCTGTAGTCAACACTGGGGTGTAGCCCTTACTGAATACAGATGAACGATAACAGGGGCCCATAAACAATGCTGTCGTCTGATACCGCCTTAGCCCGTTCCTGGGCACTGCATCAGATAGGTACTAACTAGTAGTACTGGACACATTTAAAGTCATAATGCACAGGTTTATACATTGTTAGCTTTCGTATTATTTATACATTGTTTTTTATTGTTTTCTAACATATTTTGTTCTTAAAACAAAAAAATAATTGAAAAGTTATGCTTATTATTTATTTTAAAGTTATATAGGTAGATCTTTTGTGGAAACAACAAATTCATAAAAAGAAAACCATAAAACAACTAAGCCAATAAAATTTGATTTTGCGAGCGTGTCGTTTCTAATCAAAGAGACTTAAAATATTCGTCCCAACGTGTCAGATAACGCTATTAGGCCACGAGTTTATTGGCTTTGCTCCATAGAATCACCATAAATGTCATCTGAAATAAATTACGTGAATAACCTACCCGCTGGGCGATCGAACCGGCAGATACAAAATATGGTCGGAGTCGCGCCATGGAACTTTTACCAGATAAAGATAACGCATAAAGATACGTGATATGTTAATTTTTATGTTATTATCATCGAAATAAATTACCTATAGGAATGCACGAACAAGCTACACGATACTACTACTTTATTTATTTTACAAATACGAAATATAAACGTACAATAAACACAGTAACGGTGTGATGTTGTGGTTGGGATTCAATCCCGCCCCAAAGCATTGCAGTCGTGAAGCCACAATTTTTTTTGTGGAAACCCCCTTGTGCCGTTATCCCGCCGGGGTTTTCAGTATAACGGTGTGTCGGAATCGGACTGACTAAAACCACACGATGTGCCATACATGCCATGAAATAGGAGGAATTCAGGAACAGTTTTAATATGACATCTGTATATGACGCTGGGTCCACCCAAGTTGGGCAGAAGCCGCCCAAGACGCAGCGCAGCGACCGGCTTTGGTGTAAGCTGCCGAAGAGCTGAAGAGCCACCTACCGTCAAGATATTTAGATCCAGATATTTTTTGTGGGCCCGAACCGGTACGAGGACCGAGTTGACTATGAGAGAGACGCCAGCGACCACGACGGGCCCATTATATAAAAGGACCTCCGTCTTAACCCGAGAGGCTCCTCTGGTGGCCAAGTTGTGTAGCTTAACTGAAGGAGTTACCAACTTCGTACAGAATTATAAAGTAAAAATTCCGCTTTCTTTTTATATTGTTTATTATTATTTAAATTTAAAAGCAAGAACAGAGGGCAGATGGTTTGTCGCTGACAAAGATGGATTGCGCTCTTAACCGAAGCAGGTTCGTACAATAGGACGAAACAAAAAACACGGTTATTGTAAGGAGCGTCACATCGGTAAGCCTATTACCTGTGCGCTGGCGCACGGGCCCTTTTTATACTTGTCACTTCAGCTTACTCTCAAAGCCATGGATGACGAGAGCACAGATATTAGTTTTGACATTTCTCTAATTAAAATCTTGAGGATTAAGTTTCTTGTCATAGAAACAATGTTCCCGCACGATAGTAATTTTTTTTTTTCAAGTATACCGACATGCCTTAATGACTTGGAAATAGCGTTAGTCTTAATATTCTTTAATATATTATATTTGTACTATCCAAAGGTTACATGGACTGTAAGTCTAGCCTAATCCTTGGATATATTGAATCTTTATGGGTATACATAGCATATTCAAGGATGGTTTCTGTGCTATTTTAAAGGGATGCCACTATACTAAGTAGAGAACAGAGTAGAGTAGAGCAGTTTGCAAAATTACTTTTCTTCCTCGTTACTACAAAACGGTAATGAAGAGGTGTTTTATCATTATATGGTAATGATAATGACAGGTACTTAATTCTATCTATATATTTTTTATAACAAATCCATCATTAGGAATGATTTACTGAAAGCGCGAGGTCATTCACAAACATTCAAACAACTTTCTTTCAATTTAACCAATTTAAATCTTAACTTTAATAAACATATGTTTAAACCGACAGTTTTTCAAATTGATGGTTTTGGTATTTCTTGGACATACAAACAGTAAACTGCGATTTGGTTTTCGTATGTTAGGATGTTGTTTAGTCGTAAATACCAAGGATAGTTATTGTATATAAATACATGTATATAATATAAATACCTTTTTTGTACCTGTTTGTTAAAGAGTACCTACCTACATTATTGGAAATTTGTTTTAATCGTGTTACCATTACTTTCATATAGATAAGTTTTTATGGAGTTGTATAAAATGTTGATAAGACTGGGTCATATAGGTGTATTGTGTCTTTATATTTTCTAAAAAAAAAACAAAAGTAACTAATTGAGATAAACGTTATACCTATTATTTTACCCAAATAAATAAATAACTTCGCAATGTAAGAATTAATCTCAATCATGGCCTTCTCTTCGATAAAAAAAATGAATTAGTGGCTAATATCAACTGCTAGTGAAAACATTGCCTACATAGCTTGAACGTTTTCTTTGAAGTTAATAAAACAAGGGCTTGATAGAATGCAAATGCAAAATACCTACACCTTTGAAGGCATTTTAGCCATTACACCTTAACACCGTTAAACCTTTTAGACGATATGCCTATGAAATATTGGTTTAAAAATCATTATATTACATTTTCTTATAGTCAATTTTGTTAATTAATCCACAATCGGCTGTCCGAATTAAAAATATTTTCTATTTCAATGTATATGCTTAATATTATGTATATTTTAGTTCAAATGGTACGTTGATAAATTAACTTACCTAATAACCTCCATACTTCAGCGCTACTCAGGTAAACATTTAGATGCGCTAGACAGGCTGGCAGTAACAATATGAACACCAACAACTTCATAATGTCAGTTCCCTACTCCACAAACGTCTAAAGTACTATATCCAGGATCATCAGCACATAAAGTTCACTAACTCACATTTGTTTCACATTTTCATCCTCCGACCCAACAAAATCAACGATGCTGACTTCTTGCCGATACAAGATTATACACTCGAATAAAACGTACAAATCCCAGAGAAAAAGCCTATAAACTCACAAGTTAAAGCGCGAATCTACAAAAGTCTTTCACTTTATTCATAAACATGAAAAATAATATCGGAATCTCATCGAATTCTGTTTATAAACATTGATATTATCAATGTAACTTAACGAAAAAGTGTGACACAACCACCACGCAGCGTGGTTCCTGTCAAACTAGTTGGTTAGTGTTGTACTGAATAACGAGCTTGTGCCTGTGGACATACATATCATGATCGTTGTGTGCGTTTGTGAACTAAACGCATCTTTTTCTACGGTTTTTGTGAGAAAGAGAGAGAACTAAATCTGATTGTGAATGCGTGAAAACTCTTTCAAAGTTACTTCATAATATACTAGATGGCGCTTTCTTAAGTAATATATTGGTTCCATTGATATTATAAATAAATTTATTATTTCTAAATAGAATAATGCCATATAATAATGTAAGTGTTTTTATAGAAAGTACATTTTGAAAACTAAATCTAACAACCATTTTCATCATAAGATTAATCTGTCCACTTTTTTGGTTATGTATCTTACGTATGTACCTATAGTCTACAGATACAGCAATAAAGTTATTTCTTTTAAATGCGTACTGCCGTCCTACGAGTAATAATTTTAGAAATAACAGTAATCTATAACATGTATTATAAAAAAAAAATGGTAGCACTGAATAATTACTTTGTTTTCATAAAATATTACCAATTGTTTATGTTGAGATAGTTAATAAATAAATGTTTTCAATTATTCAGTATTTATTTGTGATAGGTGTTTATAATATTTAATATTTACTACATAGTGTTTTACAGATTTCCTAGAGGCTGTGCCCGACTCAGATGTAAAATATCTTTAATAAATACTCTCCATCTGGTAATAATAAATAATTAGTTTAGAACATACTTTTTTTCTAATAAATATACTTATATTTACTCATGTATTGTGAGAAATATAAGCGCTAAGTCCGGATAATGTGAGACCACCCACGATCTGGCTCAGGCTCATTATAAGTCGCTCATTGTGATTAGCAGGCGTGTAAACAGAAGCGATTTCAAATTACGAGTAAGTTACGACTTACGAGCGACGAAGTGTTGAAGTTAGAGTCCGTACTACTTAAGCTATCAACGCTAAGAGCTGCATTTCCTTTATGTTGTCGTCGTTATCGAATGACCTTAGTTGTATTAAAACACTGAAGCGGCTTACATGCCACTGCATAACTTACATGACAAGAAAATGTGGTACCATGAAACTGCTTGGCTAGATTGACCTACAAAGTCAATACTGACAGTGAAAAACGTTTAGCCAAGAGCGTACCGACAAACTTACATTCTTGAAGGCCGGATGGACACATTTTACCTGACAGACGACACTTATTCAAATAGTGAACATTTGTCCAAAAAAAGTAATTTATTGAAATTAAGGTTTAATATATAAAATTATTGTTACTGCTTAAAAATATTCCAACGCGTAAGTAGATATTCGGCTTTTTACTTTTAATTAAATTCGCCAAGAAATAAAAATGATTAGCAATAGAAAATATATTATATTTTTGTATTTAAAAAGAAGTTCAATATAGTGGTTTTTAGGGCGTATTAATATTTTTTGGCAGGATAGATAGATAGGTACATAGATAAAACGCATTATTGTATAAAGAATGAAATTAAATACACTGTACACAA
This sequence comes from Tyria jacobaeae, assembly GCA_947561695.1. Classification (NCBI taxonomy): domain Eukaryota; kingdom Metazoa; phylum Arthropoda; class Insecta; order Lepidoptera; family Erebidae; genus Tyria; species Tyria jacobaeae. Next base: position 18,332,960 of record OX387209.1, read on the forward strand.
ATAAAATCTTAAAAAGCTAAAGCGAGATCACAATTCGTGGCCTTATCGCGGTTTGCGATCTCTTCCAGGCAACCATTGTATTAGGGTAGTTTTGTTTTAACTTTCTTAAATTGGTAACTTGTAACCGTTTTCTTTAGAAACCCTTTTGAAATGGATATTAATGTTCTGCGTTAAGCAAAGCAATCGAAGCAAAAAAAAACCCGTTATTTTGCGGACATGGTAACTAAACCAACATCATATTACATTATAAAAATCGTGGCGTAATTAAGGCACATAACCTTAACAAGGTAGGTCTAACAAGCCTCTTGTTTGTTTCTCTCTGCAATTTGTACCAAATTATAGAGTACGCGCCGCTCGTGAAGTTTGAATACGCCTCTCACGAATCACGGACAGTTAGGGTTACTTATATCAGATATAATATATATGATATAAGTAGTAGTTGACGTTTTTGAGGTATTGGTATAGTCCTCTGTTTCCGCATTTAGACTCTTGAACGGTCCATTATGCGTTCACACAGTTTTACTAGTTGTGCCTGCCATAAGCGCAGTAGCCTCCTGGGGCATTCAAAGCTTTTTATAAGCGACCTCGTGTCCACGATAAGGAAGGATACTTTCCTATTGCGTAGCCCCTCCCTCACACTCCAGAATAACGTCGCCGTCGGCAGTCGTTTCACCTCACATACGACTGACTGTCCCCAAACTAAGCAGAGCTCGCTGAATGACTGCTCTGTTGGTCTAGCGGCTAGTTTATGAGGCAAGGCAGTTACTGACCTTGAGCCGAAGGTCGGGGATTCGATTCCCATACGGGACAATGTGTGATTCACAAATACAACCATTTTTATCTACCTACTACAAGAGTCTGGGTATTCTTTAAAACAGTTAAAGAATACCCAGACTCTTGTAGTAGGTAGATAAAAATGTAGTAGGTTACAATGTTTTTAAAGTCCCCGCGACACAGAAACTATTCCAAGTACGTGAGTTGTATTTTCTAAAAAAGGAAAAAGAGATCTTGTGGTATGGTAAGGAAACTGCTTATAAACATACATACATACATTTAGTAGTCAGGATCACTAACCACTTGATCAACAGGCAAGTCTTATAAAAGTATATATAATAATCTATCGCATTGATGGTAAATAGGTGTCGATGTCGTGGCCAGATCATAGAATTTACCACTTCATGATGTGGTCAACCATTTAATGAAATTGCCGTATTTCATGAAATAGTCAGCTAAAATTTACCACATTATTAAAACCTCAACATTTAACGTTATATCAATCCATCCAATCCAAAGCATGGCTCTACCACTGTAAAATATAAATAAATCTCCTGTTTTAAGTATAAAATAGTAATTTAGTAGTTTTCCGTATTGTAAAAACTCTATAAATAAAGCACTTATTTATAGAGTTCATGACTAAATCATCATCACTCTCATAATTTAATTTTGATTATCTGCCGTCATGATGCATCACAGGAACAAAGTACATCAGCGCTTCTAACGGTGAATATTGGAACTATTTCACGGTAACCGCCTTCACTTAAAAAAGTATAATTAAGTATTGAAATCCGGCAGCTTTTATCAGCTTTCTAGCTCTATTTACATTACATTGTTTGTTCCATAATAAGGGAGTTATAATTTTCTTATTATGTACGAATTTAAATTCGACTCACGCAAATCGTGAAATTCTTATTCTACTCCTAAAAGTTCACAACATTACCTTTGTACCTCGAATAAACTTTAACCTACGCGACGTGTTTCATTCTATTATTATTTTTTTTCGAAGAATTTATTGGCACTGGACTCTACAGACTGATCACTAAACATAAAGGAAAGAAACACAATCTATATTAATAAAATAAACGTTTTATATAGACCGTTTATTGAGGAAGGCTGTAGGCTATTGAACAGTACGCTGCGACACTTAGAAGCGGAGCATTGAGTAAACGCAGGTGACACTGCAGAAAATAGCTAGTAAAAATATATAAAAAAATTTAATATAATACAATAATAGGAACTATCTTGAAAATAATTTATTAACACGACATCTTGAAACTATGACACATAGTACATGACATTTTAGTTCAGAATTGGTTCGTAATTGTCTCCATTGATGGCGCTCTTACTAATTTACATAAGTAAAACCGCCATCTATTCTGGCGTCGTAACAGCCGAATTATAATGTCAAGATTCATATGCATTATAGTTCTAGATATCTATTTATTTATTTTTAAAACAATTATGTAGTTAGAACCTACAACTACATATTATTATAATATATTTATCAATCATCATCATTAATAAATTATGTAAAGCTTTACATTAGGAGAATACACTGACACTTGCAAAAGTACATTGATTTCTTATATTGATTTCAGGCCTCAAAATGTTGTGTAATTAATAGCCTAGAGCTAGCTAGTAATGGAAACGAGCCTCAGCTGGCGGACCCGTGGTCGACCTGGTTGTAAGACTATATTAGATATGTAAACGGTTAACCGTCAGGTAAGTCTTATCATAATTGAAATTTTTGAAAATTGAAATTTGCACACCAAACATTACCTCCCGCACTATTACTATCGTAGGTATCAGAAAATCCTACTTAATGTAATACACAACGTCGTCTATCGATTACATTGAGTTTTTAGGTCACCGTATTCTACGTACTGTACGTTAATGATGCATTGAATATACAGCTTGTCAAATTATATACTTATCGCTCTCCTAAAAATATTAAAATTTAGAGCAGAATATTCTTTTCATTGTCGTTAATCAATCAATTAGCCTACTGCAGACTACAGTTGGAGATAGGCTTTCCCCAATGTACACCGTAGCACCCAGTATTCCGCCTACCGCATCCAGACTATCCCAGCTACCTTCTATAGGTCGTCCTCCATCTGGCTGGAGGAGGTACTACTTTTTGTTTACAGATTCGCGGTTTCCACTCTAGGACTCGTTTGCTCCAACGGTCATCGGCTTTCAAAATGTGAATTAGCCCTACCGCCAGTGTCTATATTTCGCACTGATTGAAGACCTTAGTTTTGAGGCATTTCGGTAAGGGTGCTGAGACAACTCGAATAAGTTTACCATTATCCTTAAATTAGTTAAAATAACAAGTCATTGGTAAATGAAACATCATCAGCGGGCTCTTTGCGAAGCATTTTATCCATAGATGAAGATGCCTAATCGTTTTAACTGACGGCTACTAAGATCACATAAACACAATTTATTCCTCTTGAAGCCAATGATACCCCTTTTTTTACTTAGAACTTTTCAGCAGTAGGTGCCTCAACAGTTACCGAACACCTGCCACGAAAGAGAAGGACCATTATTTTAAAGATAACTTGAGTCATTTTTTTAGAGAAAATTCAAACTTACAAATAACGTAGGTACACATAGATTACGAGATTTGGAACTATTTGCGCTTCACACAAATCCTTGTCTCGTGTGGAATTCGAAACTAGGCGACCACTTAAACCATTGCGCCACCTGCGCAGTCTTTCATGCTGTCTCAGTGCACAAATATGAGGTTACTAGTTTACCCTATATTAAAAAAAAAACATTATTTAGCTCTTGAAAGTAATGACAACACCACGAAACACTGTTTTGCACACCATCGCGATGGTGGTGTAAAAGTAAAAAGAAGTGAAAATGTCCGCCTGCCACAGAAACTGACTACACATACATACCTAAATATTGTTGATTATTGTGTGTATACCGTCGAATTTAAATTAGCGTTGCCCAAACATTTATCTAACGACATTCTTTTGTTATCTCTCGGTGACTTGTGCTTGGCCTCTATTTTTGCATAACTACTTGTAACAGAGGCAGACAAAACATTAAATAGATTTATACCTATGCGTGCATATCATTTATCAAAATCGTGCGAACCATGAATCGAACGATTTGTATAACAATAAAGTGATAAAGTTTGATATGGTTTCTTAAATTATGCCTATACTAATCTCGATATTGTTATCAGTGTTGGTTTGTTGTAAATACAAACGTTCTGAATAATACGATACTCTTCTATGCATGAAGTTAATCAGATTAGAAGAATAAAAGCAGACACGATAAATCCAAAATAGACTTTTAATATGAAAATTTGACAAGAACTTTCTTGTAATGTAATAAATACGTTCATCCTTTGGTAGACTTCACAAAAATAAACCAATTAGGTAGACTGTTAAAACATAAATAATTCTAATTATATCATTAATAGAAAAGTAAAGGTATAAAAATTTAAACTAAACAATGCATTTGCCGTCTGATAGTGAGTATAAAATTAATACTAAACATTTTATAGTAAAAAAAAAATACGCGATACATAAAAGCATAATTACTCCAATAATAAATAGACATTTAACATAAGAAAGCCTACACTTATGGCACAGAGGAACTATCGGGAGCGTATTGCGGACGCTCACTTTTCTTTGGGTTTCTTTTCCTTCTTGCGCGGTGGCGGCACAGGCGCATCGGCTCCCACAGCACCAGCTTCCTTTTTCACCACCTTCTTTATGACTTTCTTCTTGGGAACGTCCGCGGGAGGAGCCGCCGGCGTCTGTACCGGGACTTTGGGCAACGGCACTTCCGAAAGGACTGAGGCCACAGGCGCTCCTGCCGCATCTGGAGTTGACTTTGTCTCCACTGGTAACGAAATCGCTTCCACTGTAACTGGGATCATATCTGATGAATCTGAAGTCGAATCTGTAACTCCAGATGTGGGTGTTTCCACCACCGATGATTCAATTTGCGCAGCCGTTGTTGATTTTCCTTTAGATGGTGATTTAACACCGATTTGCGCAAGTGACACGGCACCTACGGGAGGCGTCGGCACCTCAGGCTCCTCGACGGACAGTGCCTGCTTGAGCTGAGGCGAGGGTGCATATGCTGGGGAGAGGGGGGCAGCGGGCTCAGGCGACGTGACAGTGGGAGTGCGCAGTTCGCTGGCGATGATGGACTGCGCGAGTGTGGCGGCGTCTTCCAGCTCACTGTCGGGGGTAGGGAGCGGGTCTGCCACCGCGGGCGGGACCAGCTTCAGCTTCCCCGCGGGCTTGCGACGCTCCTCGGCTACACAACCAATTTATTCCCGCCGTTATACTCTCGACCGATTAGACGTGGCGTTAGTATGGCTGTCACATTAGAGAGCAAGCTCGGTTAGGGCCTGGAACAAAGTCGAGGGAAAACGAGCTACATGGTTAAATTGAAACGATGCAAGCAGAAAGTTAGATTTTTGTCAGTTTAGTGGAGTGTCAAAGCGTATGTTCATTACAAGGATTATTATTTTATCAATTTTTTTTAAGTTTTACATATAAAACTTAAAAAAAAATGAAGAATAAATAACTTATGACTACAACCTGTTGATCAATTAATTTATATTAAAGTGTGTCAACTATTCAGTGATAACTACTGTGAAGATGAGTTTATGCAATTCGAATAATGTTCCTTGCAATACGTGAAACTAAGGTGTAAAGCAAAAAAAAACAGAACAAGTTTGCTACAAGTTCGTCAGCGACGTGATCGAAATTATAACATCCTCGAATGATGAGATTGCATCGGAAAACCGAAACAGATGCAACTTACACAGGAACAACTCTTTCAGCTATTTAAATAATAAATCTAAATAAAATATTTTACCACAAATAGCTTCATGAGTGTTCGAAATTGGTTCCTACTATCTGCATCCACTTGGACGCAACCCAACATCGACAACATATTTTAATATCAAATTATTAACAAGAATGGGTATTGGAATGGCCAACAAAGAAATTTTTTTTACATATAACTAGTTAATAGCAAAATGTAAGACATATTTTAGTTTTAAATGATAAATATTATCTATGTGTCGCGTAAATCTTCTACAACATCACAATGTATTTTAGGTATGGTAAAGAACATACATTTAGAGCCTCCACCTTAACCCAAATCAGCGCAATTGTGAAGTTGCGTTGAGTCCAAGTGTAATAAATATATTACCTGATCTATCAAAGCCGTGTCTCTTGGGCTGCCTCCTCGGTAGCTGGGTGAAATAACAACGAATTTTGAAACTTATGCTGATAAATAAACATAAAAACCAAACATCACAAAACGCCACAAAGAGAAAACAAGTGGTCACATCGAATTATACGTGACGGCCGACTAAGCTATTACATACATCTATTCTGCGGTCCGACCCACGTAAAACAGATGCAGCTAAACTAGATATATTAGTAGAAGTCTGAAAACTGCAAAATGAACTCAGCGAGATTTGAAAGTGCAAAAGCTGTTATCTATCTGGGGCGCTGTCGCCTTTGGAGCTATACTTACATTTGGCAGCAGGGACGACGGGAACTTCTTCCTTGGACGGTGTGTTTGCGAGCGGTGGGCTGTCAGTGGAAGCCTCTGAGCTGTCTAGGGACGACTTCTCAGGAGTAGCCTGTAGTGCTTCGGTTACCGGTGAAATAGTTGTCGGCGCCGCCTTAGTGGATTGCACTACTTTAGGCGTCTCAATTGATGGTTCTGATATTGGAACAGCTTTTTCATTTTTTGCAGGCTCTAGAGCTGCTGGGATTTCAGTCTCTTGTTCAGTCAGATCTGCAACTTTTACAGCGTCTGTGGCGACAGCTAGTGCCTCTGCTTTTGGAGCCACTACCTCAACTGGTTTAGGAGCTTTTGATTCAACGCTAACAGGAGCTTCATGTATAGCGGCTTCTTTTGATGCAATAGCTTCACTGGACGCTACAGTCTCAACTAACACAGCATTTTTAAGTTGCGTAGCTGCTTTAACTACTGCAGCAGTTTCAGCTGGGGCAACAGCTTCTACTGGAGCAGCTGCTTTGACTGGTGCTGTGGGTTCCACTAATTTATTCTCTTCAACTAGAACCGCAGCCTCTAAAGCAGCAACCACTGGTACAGCAGCCTCAAGAGGTGCAGCAGCAACTACTGGTGCAGCAGCTTCAAGAGATGCAGCAGCAACTACTGGTACAGCAGCCTCAAGAGGTGCAGCAGGTACTGCAGTTTCGATTGTCGCCGCGGGTTTTTGAATGGGTGCAGGGGCTTCCGCAACCTCTGTTTTCTGGGGCGATTCTACAGAAACGGCTTCCACTAGTGCCGCTTCTTTCGCGACCTCAACTTGTTCAGAGACTGACTCCCTGGCAACTTCGCCAGTCTGGACTTCTATCTGTTGGGATGCTGGTTGTGGAGGAGCGACTTCCTTGCGTGGAGACTGTTTAGGTGGTGAAGAGCGAGGTCTGTTCAATGTCTGCGAGATTTTCGCCCAAATGTTGTCAAAAGAATCGGCTCCCATGTAGTCGATATTTCCGGCTTCCCATCCTTGACGGCGCGTAAGCTCATCCAAAGCTTCGCGCTGACCAGCTGCACCTGGCAGCACTCGGGCTAAGTTCCCGGCGACACCACTCTGTAACAGAGGTAATATTGATTTGACAAATAATGTTTTAAAACGTACGTTACACATTTGAAGAAGAATATGATGTTAATGTTAAAGTAAGTTTATACGTGCACAATCAATTAAGAACTCAAAGCATGCATCGCTAAATAAATATTCTTCTATAAATAAATAAATAGCTTAACAAATATATACACTAACAGTCACATAGGCTTGGTAAGCACTTTAAAGAATCCAAAATAAAAAACTAAAATACCTGAGGTCTTCGTCTGATGTAAGTACTGGATGTGACTTACTTGTGCTTCAAAATTGTATGTTGAGATATGTTCATCCTCCATTATAGATGAGAAATTGTTTGTGAGTGCTTTCAAGTCAGGTGGCGGGGAAGGTGGTACTTCATGTGAACATATCTTTCTGCCATGAGCGTCTATAGTGACTCGATGCCTTAAGTAGAATTCATCATATGGATGCCTTGGCGGTATATCTTCCTGGTAATCACTGTCACTTTCCGAAATATCTTCATTCAATACTTCACTTGTGTGATAATCATTATTGTTCAGCCTTTGTAAACAATTACTGTGCACCTCAACGTTGTTTACAGGAGGATATTGCTTTTGCTCAGTACACGGACAATCGTGATGGTGATTGTGCTGCTGATCATTATGGTGATCATGTTGCTGACCGTGATGGTGATTGTGCTGCTGATCGTGATAGTGATCATGCTGCTGATCGTGATGGTGATTGTGCTGCTGATCATGATAGTAATCATGCTGCTGACCGTGATGGTGATTGTGCTGCTGATCGTGATGGTGATGTATGTGTGCATGATCATTGTGTGTGTGGTCGTGAGCACTCGTGTGCGTAGATACTTGATGACAGTTGTGTTCGTATTGTTGGGAATCAGAGCGCCAGTGATGTTCGTGTGGTTGGGAATTAGATCGCGAGTGATGATCGTGTGGTCCGTAATAAGGTTGCGATTGATGATCGTGTTCTTGGGAAATAGGTTTCCAGTAATGTTCGGTTTGCTGAGGATAAGGTTGCCAGTAATCTTCGTGTTGTTGCAAATAAGAATCCACATGGTGTTGGTGTTGTTGGGGATCAGATTGCCAATGCGGTTCCTGTTGTTGAGGAGCAGGATGCCAGTTGTGGTTATGTTGTTGAGGTGTATGTTGCCAGTGGTGTTCTTGTGTTTGGGGATTAGATTCCAAATGATATTGGTGTTGCTGATAATTATGTTGCAGGTGATGATCACAATGGTTAGACTGAATATCTTTATGGCTACACTGAGTTTTGTGCTCCCAAACATATTTCCTCATTTCTTCTGGATTTTCAAGTCTAACTAATTCAGTATAAGAACTTGTTACAATTTCTGTATTTGCTGCAATATGTCCTCTATAAAGATCCCAAGGATTATGAAATTCAGTTAAATCTAATTGTTTTTCTTGAGACTCTTCCCTTTTCTGGGCATCGGGATGATGCCAAGCAAATTCTGATTGAGGATCCGAGATCGGTTGATAGTGGTATTGGTGGCTGACGTCTTTTGGAGGTATCGCTGGCACTTCAGAAGTTTCCTCCACCTCAACCTATCGGTTGAAGTGAAATAACTCAGTAAGCATGCACACAAACACTTGAATTGAGCTTTGAGCACAAGCAATTACATGTGCAAAAAACTTTGATCAAGCAACTATTAGTAAAAACTATTAAATATAGTGCTTAACTAGATAAACATACGAAGAAAACTGTTAATAATAATGTTAAAGTTAATTGTAAATGTTTAATTTAGAGATATTAGGAAATAAATGCAGTAACTATATTTATACGTATGTCACATTCAGTAAAAAAAACAGAAAACAAAATTTCAGAAGTCAGTATGTTTATCCAAGGTGAGTATTCCACCAAAATACCAACACCATCTACTCCGACCCAAACTGAAATTTACCAAACCGTGCAAAAAGCATCAGACAGAATTCGGCATAGTACAAAATTGTTAGTATTTTGGAGAAATATTATACACACAGGTAATATATATACGGTTCAAACAAATGGTGCAATAAGTAGCAGTACAGTGCACAAGCTTAAAGAGTGCAAGCTAATGTTATATATCGAATGTTACTGTTTAGCCACTCAGGGACCCATAGGTCACGTAACACACGTAACACGATGCCATTACAGAAAAACATGAAAAAATTTGAAACGTTGATAAGTATAATAAGATTGGAATAAAATAAGTAAACGGGGGTCAGAAGCTGAAGTTCAATCTTTCAAGTCTCACCTCTGCAAGTTTAGATTCCTTCCGTGAATGCTTGGAAAACATGTCGCAGTGTTCAGATCGGTGGTCGAAATGACAATGGATCGTTTTACGGGATTATATCGAGAGAGGCCAAGCTATTATTGTGGTTATAGAGGAACCACATAAAGAGAGATCGGATTTCAACTACAAGTAATTGATATTGTAATCGATACCCAATGACAAGGTATGTATAATATGGCAATTCTTGAGGTTACAATTGAATGTATATCCATTTCATGTGATCTATTTATAAATTTGCACAATAATTCCAATAAATATAAAATGCACATATTAAACCTTCTTTTAAATCTGTTTATAGAAATAAATTCACAAACACCACAGGAAAGATACGTGTGATTTATATTCCAATGTATAAGAAATGGGTCCAGTATAAAACGAAACCAATTTGGTATGAACGCGTGTTCTAGTCAAATTGATCAATGGCTTACCATGGCAGTGTCTAGTCGGGGATGGACCTGGGAGACGAAGATGTCCCACCAGAGTTGAAGAAAACCCCGGATGTGCTCTGGCGCATCGACTGTGCTAGACTCGAAGTTGAATTGTTGCAGCCATGGTTTAGCAGCACCAATGAAGTGAATTATTTTCAAATTCTGTCCGTAACTGGAAAAAATGGATGTAGAAAATTACTGACATACGCCTCACGTTATTAACGAATAACGACAGTACGCTAATAGTTTATAAAATCATAGCTACATAGTTAATCTGTGCTCTGTTATCCGAGCATCCGAGACGGCACTGTCATGCTGTGACCTTATCTAGAAGAAGCATACATAAGTTCACGCCATTCTCCCATCGGAGTAGGCAGACAACATACCGCCACTTGCTTCGATCCTTACATACATCACAAACTTCCTCAACTATCATTATTCCTTACAGAAGACTGTCTAGAAGAAGCATTCTCATACTTCTGAAGCTAATAACTGGTTTATTGTGTGTCGTTTCCCCAAAAACATTTAGTAGTTATTTACACATTCGACGAAGGTTGTATAAAATTTTGATTTTTGTTGGTCTACTGGTTAGTGACCCTGACTGCGAAGCCAGAGGTTGTGGGTTCGTTTCCTACCGAATACAAAATATTTGTGTGATGTTCACGAGTATTTGTTCTGTACAATATGTATGTATTTAGAAATATATAATTACTAGCTTTTACCCGAGGCTTCGCTAGCATTGAATCCCTTAAATATAGATGGCGTTGAAGTTGCTAGATTTTTATTTTTTTTAACAAACAATTATATCCGCCAAAATAAATATTTTTAGTCTCCGTATTTTTTTTTATAAAAAGTCCTGTCCTTTCTAAAACCTTTGAGAATATTTGTATAAAGTTTAATGATAATCGTTGGAGTAGTTTCGACAAAGTGGTGAAAATAATTATTTTAACGATTTATACTGGTTCGTCCGAATATTAAAAATTGCATATATAATAGGAATAAAATAAGCTGTATAAGTATTCTAGCGATACTTACTGCTTTAATGCAGGTAGATAGGAGTAGAAAGCTGCTGAAGTTACATTATAGAGGAATGGCAGATGTTTGTTGATGTCACCGTGTGCCCAATCCGAGAAGAAAGAGTTCAACAGACCTTGGTCTCCACCTGTTTAGTAAGCGTTTAATACAGACTTGAGTAAAGCGTATACAAATTCTACGTAACATTACTTTTTGTTCTGTTGAAAGAAATCTATTTGAATATTTACGCGGCAGCGTAGTGGCGAGGTGACCCCTTAAACCGCTATGCCATCCGTGCAGTTTTTTTTAGAAATTAGAGTCTTAATTAACTTAGGGCAGAGAACAACTGTAATTTAAAATAGCTCTCACCATCGAAACTGCCGCGTTCCTGGGCAAATGTGATAAGCTGAGAAAATGTATCAGCCGAGGGCGTGAATACAAAGACGCCGGAATTGAAGCAGTCGGGCCAGCCGACATCAGGTGCAGCGGACAACTGCTCGCGTTCAAACAACTCATCGCTATTTTGGACTACCTAAAAACAAACGTACTTCTTAGTCACCAATATAAGCTATGAACCGAACGTAGAGTTACCATTACGAAGATAATGAACTCTATACTATTAAAAACGTTTTCTTTGTATACTATTCCCCGCGTTCTGCATGATGGGTATTAAATAACTTCTGTTTATCAAGAAGTCTTTATCTGCACGTGGATAAAAACTCCAGTTGACACAATAACCTGCGATAAATAAAAAAACTCAACGAATCAATGGATTCTATCGAAGTTATCTCGCTGTTTATTAATAGGTCCCTAAACGATTGTATATAAATTGAAATTTATTATTGTTTGTATTACGTAAATTCATGATACATTGTGATAAGAGCATGCAAACGTCATGTTATTCTAATAGTTTCAATTTCGCGATATACATCAGCTTTAAAAGAAGCCGAAGAATGAAAGTGTAGAAAATTGGAGATGGTCCAAAATTGTCGGGAGCAAATATTTGGGCCACGGTTATGCGTCTCATCATCTAGTACTAACGTTCACATCCGGTAACATTGACTTTCTTATCGCGTAAACAGTTCAGATCGAAACATATTTAATGGTTTCACATACGGTCGTTAATTGGAAATTAAAAATCATAAATTGTGTAAGACTTGGAATACACACAGATACAAAATTTACTATGAAAAAAAAAAACATTGACATTAGATCTGCAAATATTTGCATAAATTCTCTTAATTTTAGTTTTGTATATTTTGCCAATTTTTATGCACATTGTATACAGTACAGTAATTTATAAATCTAAATGCAAGAGTGACGCTGTTACTACACGAGAGTTGATTATAAGCAACCACCGTGTGCGGGTCGTTATCTATTTGAGCTGCTCGTTGTTATTACAAAAATGTTTACACGGAATGTTTGTATTTTTTTACTGATCAAGATCGTCTCGAATAAGCTTCGGTGCTAAAATGGAAATAGACGGTGACGCAAGGACATTAAACTGTTTGCTAAATTGCTACCGGCCACCAGCTGACGACAGCGCTCTATCTAATTAAACAAAATTCATCGCAGGCGTCGTCGTTATAGGATACTAATTATTTAAACTTTACAGAAGATAGATAAGTCTGAAACAAGTGCCAAGAACTCACCAAGATGTCAGCATCTAGAAAAACACATTTCTCGTACTGGGTAAGATTCCAGCAATGGATCTTTGTGAAAGTGATTCCCAGTTCCGGACGCTGCAGCAGAGCCAAGTGGGCGGCATCCCCCGAGTCGAGCACGTCCACAATTATTACTTCAGCAAAAACTGCGCGAAGACGGTCTCTAGAAAGACAAATAAGAAAATGAGAAAAATGCAATAACTTTGGCATACAACTTTAAAAACCTAAATGTTGTGTGCCTTTTAAATATTATCGCGATTAAGTCTCGACATACACATTGAATATGTATAAAACCAGTTTAATTTGGAATTAGTCTTATAAAAAAAATGTAGATATTTATAAATAGTATAAATAGTATAAAAGTATAATACGGACTTACATACTTCCACTCTCCCAAATATTTTTATCATCAGTGTTATTAGAATTTACATAATATATGTACGTATGTGTAATTAGCAATAGCATTATAGGGATAACTACCAATTGTCAGTTGTATATTATTTTATACTAGCTTCAGCCCGTGGTCTGTGGATTACTATATCTTCCCTCAGGGTTAAAAGTTAACAGACAGGTACATTGGGTAACTTTCATATTAATAATATTATGCACAGATGTGAGAATGTAATATAATATAAATAGACTATTTCATAAATTTGAGGAATCTATTGTGTATTTAGACGACTGCTTGGTACAATATTTGTATAATGGTCGGTTAATATTCAAATCGCACATATTATGCAAACATTCGTGCAATAAAATATTAAACTCACACAATGGTCAGTTTTGAATACGGAGAATAAATAAGAAACGTAGGTATTCTTTGGCAATCGTACACAATCAATGAGCTACTTTAGAATAAATTCAATGATAGGTTCATCATTCTTAGTCATTTTTAGTAATCTTATTGCCCGACTTAGTGAAATAATTTAATTGAAGCATCTTCATCTACCCAATTGATGTCCTTATCGCGCACAGGCAATCTCTTATAGGCAACCGTGGGATGGAGAGAAAACGTGATTAAGAGAAGCGATTGGACAATTTCTGATTGTATTGATGTACACATTTTAAAACAAAACTCTTTACTTCTACTTCGTAATTTGGACCAAATATGCAAAGTCCAAATAAGTACATGCGTTTACTTAACGCAAAGTCTGCATTCAATTAATCGTTAAAAAAATGTGAGTAAAATCTGAAAAATTACATTCTGACAGTTTATTTATTACGTTAATTTATTACATAACTAGATATTTCATTTTAACTTTCGAAATAAAGTATGACATAATTTTCTTTGCTCTCATTTTTTATTGCTACAATAATTGCTGTTTCTTAAAAAAAAACTGAATATACTTAATTTTATAAAAAATTCCAAAATTTTATTACCTGAACTGTTATTTAATGCAATGTAATAAGAACGAGTTAACACAACAATGTTAAAAAATTGTGTTGTGGGATGTATTCCCACTCTTCTTGTATAGCAGTTTTAAGGTGGTCATGTGTCTCCGGGAGCAGTATCTGTTAGTCCGACTCGTCGCTTCACCTTATTAAATAGGTGTTCTATGGGATTCATATCTGGGCTTCTTGCTGGCAAATCCATAACCGTGATACCGACTTCGCTCAGGTATTCATTTACAATGCCTGCGGTATGAGCCATAGCATTGTTCTGCATAAAAACAAGACACTCTTAATGACGGTAAGGGAGGTCAAGATATAAAAGCAAGTTCGGTTTTTCCATCGATGCTTTTGCCTCCCCGAACCTGTCAGTCAGTTACGGGGTCGAATCATGGACATGATTCGACCCCGTAACTGACTGTTTGTTCAATGCAGCAACTTGCAAAACGCTCTCTTCGATATTCCTTCTTTCTTCCGTCGTTACCATACAGCATGATCTTACTCTCATCAGAAAAAAGAACTTTGCTCCATTGAAGGAATGACCAATTTAAGTGCTCACATGCAAAGTTAAGGCGCACTTTTCGGTGGTCTACCGTCAATTTTGGGCCAGTATCTGGTTTATGAGGTTTCAGGCCACGCAGCGCTAATCTTCATCTAATAGTAAAATCCATCGCCATCCAAGATATGTACCAGATCCTGGATGGCGAGTTAAAATACTAGTTTCTCAATGACGCTGATACACTGTATTGAGCGCAGAGAGGCTAAGATGAAATCGAGCAGCCACAGCCCGGTGACTATACCCTGAATCCAGCAACGCCACGATGTAAGCGTACCGTGGGCGAGGTATCCATATTTTTAAGAAAAAAAAAATCTTTGCTATGATGTCGCAGAGCTTAGTTAACAATCTCTATTGATAAAACGATATTTTTTGCAAGCAAAATCTCTACAATCAATTATGGGATGAAAATTTAAATTCAAATTTGGAATTGTGGTACACCATTGCGTAGACTAAACTGCCAGCTATTTATTGACGATTTATTTATGATTTCAGTTCTAATTTTTTTTAAATGCCGCCTAAATAGTATTTGCAGTAATGTTTAGTTTTTTTATGAGAAGTGTATATTATATATGTATTTCAATTTAATATATTAGTATTCCGTTCCGTATTAAATAAAATATAATGAATAGTAACAGTAAATAACAATAGCAACTGGATTTTCTCGAAATTACATATATATGATTGCTAAATATGTATAAATTTATTTGGAGCTATTAGGGACCACACTATTTATTTAGCACTATTTTTGTTGGAATGTTCGCGAAATCTTGGCCCATAGTGAAACAAATTTATGGTTTTCATTTTCATACTGTATAAAACTAAATGTAAAAGTGAATAAATATTTAAGAAGTATATGTAGATACGTAACGAAGTTTTTAAGAAATTTAAAACTTGAAATAAATAACAAATTCTTCTAACAATGGGCAAAAGTATACTTCATAATAAAGTATCCTGGTGTATTGTAGGCTGCATATCAGAGCATATTATTACCCTACTTACTTTAGATGCATTATTTTAACTTAATTGTTAAACTCTATCATACTAATAATTATGAGACAGCTAAAAAACCACAAATTCTTTACAATAATGGTTTCGTAACTTCTCACTGTCAGACGGGTCTATACGCCAAATAATATTAAGTAATATGAGAAAGGTGGTAAGTAACGACAGATAAATTTTCTTTAGTTATTCATAATGGCTTGAAATTATTAACTAACCGGAACGGTTTATTACCGAAAATAATGATTGACTTATAAAATATTCCTAATAGTTTAGCGAATTCCCAACAAATACAGCTCCGACACAAACAGACACTGATCATACTCAAAAGCTGTTATCAGAAACCAAATAAACATTATTATCATGCATCACATCTTTCACATTGATGTAATATAAAGATTCTTCTGATAACCAGATATTATTACTTACAAGACAAAAGCAGCTGCAATGTTATCGAGAAATTGTAATAAGATAATAACCTCATGGGCTCAGTGACGGAAGGTGTGATAAGCACCACGGCTGGATAGGCGGAGTTGACGCGGCGCAATGAGTTCGCCAGCACCAGGGCTCCCAGCCCGTACGAGTCGTTTGTGGCTAGCGTCACCCATGCTCGATCTGAAGACAAAATTACATATAATGTTATCAAGCAATACTACGTCATAACATACAACGTTTTATTTGCGAGATATACAGCAACTATAAATAAGCGTTTGCTACTTTTATACTTTTTGTATTACTTAAAATATTACGTATTTTCTATAGAGGTATGAGGTATACAAGAAGAAGTAAATTTGTTGTGTCCGTGAGTAGATTTTGTCAACAACTTTTAAAAGGTGGACTGTGTGTTTTACGGAATGTATGTATCGTTTTCTTGTGTGAATGTGTTTATCGTTTTACATATAGTTAAATTATATCTAGTTCATTATTGTTAAATGTTTAGAAGCTATAGAAGATTCATGTTCGCCTGTACGGATTATTTTTATTATAATAATCACCAAGTCTGGATTGAATGACTATCCCAGGGAAAACGAGGGAATCCCTCAAATTTTATAGACACTAACAATGTTACTTTACATATACTTTTTAAAACCATTAAGATATAAGCGTCTCATGTTGCTGATCGGATGGTGGAAGGTTTGTATAGGAGACAGACGAACAGAAGGGTAACCGGATGGCAAGTGACAACCGCTGTCCAACCTGCAACTCGGAGTCATTAGTGCGCTGCCCGCCTTTGGTGGTGATTAGGCGAAAGAGGAGAAGGGGGATGAGGTAAAAGGAAATAGGAGAGTGGGAGTTCAGCCTCCTGAAACCTCGTTAATTTCGGAGAATTGCAACGCAAGTGTTGCTTCAAACCGGTTTTCTGTGAGCCAGTACTATCGCACCGATCGAGCCGATTCATTCGTGCCTAAGCATGGCTCTGCCAAGATAAGAAGGTCGCCTACTTGACTGTTGCGTCACAAATTTAACTTTTCTGGATAGGTCTTTCAGTTCTTACAAAGTGTATAAAATATTTTATAAAGATTGGTTTATAAGTAAAAATAAGTGAGGGCGTGAAAGTTTTATTAAAAAAATAACTTTTGGGTTTCATTATATGTATTTGGTAGCGTTGACGATGAAGTGGTATGTCGGACTCCAATCGACCAAAAAACGTTTTTCCGTTTTCCGTCACAAGTAGGTCTATTGCAGCTATTGCAGAAGACCCGGGATACCCTAAGAAAGCATGAGATAAGTCTTGTATCTTTTCATATATAAGAATGTAGTTTAACGTCGTCGTATTTCTGTACTGCGCATTACCCAATAATTTGTGTCTGTTATTTTATAATGAACAGTAAATATAAAAACAAATGCCACTAGTGTTTCATTTGGTATTTATAAACCCGCATTTGAATGTTATATTTAATTCTAACTCCACGAGTCTAATCACATTGCTGTAGTCGCATTTGGTGCCAAAGACGTAAATATCCAAAATAACTGGAGAAACATTATGGAGGAAGGCGTAGATTAATGTTTTAGTCATTTTGTCAGTTCATGTTATGCTATCGTCATCGTAAAATATGAGGAAGTGCGCAGTTTCTTCCTCTATAGAAAGACAGTCGACCTACCTACGTACAGTTACTAAATAAGTACCACTTGGCACGTGCTGTGCTTTTACCGTCGTAAATGCGTATACGCATTATTTTTCCCCTGTCAATAAAACACGTGTTTTTTTTTTATAATAAAACAATGTAGAGATAGAGCAATGCGTTCCTATATCAAGTGGAGTTTGAGTACACGCGGTCAAGGATCAAATTGCTAAAACTGCAGCGGTGAAACGGTCCACAAGTCTACTGGCCTGCAGGAGTCATGTTAGGTGGAATGGGGACCTCTAATACTTTTGTTTAGTGCTGTTTGTAGTGTGCATATTATGTATTCCTATAATATATAATGTTATTAGTTTTACCTTTTAAATTTGCAACCACGACGAAAGAAAGTGGCAAGTAGTGTACTGTTGTCTCTGCCTACCCCGCAGGGAATAAGGCGTGAGTTTGTCTGTATGTATTTATAACTATATTTTATTATTAGTACGTACGAAGAGTTTCGGAATGCATGTCGTTTTTCTTTTTCATTACCAATAACTTGTCCCCTCCGTAAGAACATGTAACTAATATTCTTATTTTTTTTAATACCTTTAAAATATGCTTTGCAAAAATATATTCAAGTGAATATTTTGTAGACTCCATCAGTCCTGCGTGGGCCATCTTTGCATACACCACCATGTAACAGACAAGTGCCGCACATTCAGTTCCGAAATAGCACGACACAAATAAAATTGAAAATAAAACTACAAGTGAGCGTTAGATATTTGGTGGCGAGCCCGTTCCGTCTACGCCTATGTATACCACAATTAAACTTGCAATAAGTCTTCCTGTCAACATAACACTGAAAAGTGACGTAGGTACTCATGCTAAGTGTTGGTTATATTCCCCACCGCACATTTATGCTCTATGAAGAGTACGTTTAACGAAATGTCATAAAATATTGAACATTTTTAATAAAATATACTTTAATACTTTTAACGTAGGAAATGCCGTCAGTGATCAAGGCTATTTTTTGTTTAACAGAAATGCCAATTTAACATTTTTTATACTGCATTAACGGTGTATCAACATCGTAAAGTTACAATTTATTTTCAAATATATCGGCGTGGCAACTGATGGGATGATTTACTGAGGCTCTTAAAATAGATTCCACATTAGGCATGTCATTAGATATTCTATTACCAAAACGCACCCTAACAGGGCATTTGAGAGTTAAGATGCAGGATCTGACGCCACCGGTCGGGAGCAATGTCCCTGCGGTTTCTATTTAGGTGCAGCCAGTCCGGCGGGATGGAACCACGCGGGCAGTCGACTGTTTAACGGAATAAAGGAATGCAATGGTGACGCTCCTCTTTTTACTTTTACTTATATGTATACTGACATATCTTGGTTCTTCAATTCCTAACATACTAAGCATCCCGACGAGCAAATTAGTATTCGTGATAAACGCAGACATGCTATGCGCAGTCTTTGTACTCATCATTTCACTTAGTAAATCCGTACTTAATTTATTTTTCAGTGCCGTGAGCAGGTGCTTACAGTTCTTGTTTAGAGAAAGCGCATTCGGTTTTATTTTGTTTGTCGCACTGGTTCAGTTCTGGGGTCTTAGACTTTTCTTCATTTATATTATATAGCCTTGTGGTTATCGATAAACTAGAATAGAGCCGCCCCCTCTCTTATGGGCGTTGTAAAAGGCGACTAAGGGATCGATGGATAAAGGAGGGATGTTTTCTATCAGACAGAATGTATACAATCATATAGTGCCCGGGGGACGGCAAAAGGCTTGCCCCCTATTACGTTAATGGGACCAAATTCTAATTGTCCATATATTTGTGTTTAATTCACTTCTGCCTACCCCTTAGGGGATATAGGCATGAGCGTATGTATGTATGTAATATTAAACAGCATTGTTAGAATAGTCAGAATACGTCTGTTTAATTTAGAATATTCTCATCCTTTAAAAAAAAAACCTAAAATAGTTGTTGTTAATATTATGTATACCTATGTGTAGGTATTGCCGAAACTAACCACTCAAAAATAATTATCGTGAGATATGATAGTGAATATTACGAACGATTGATGATATGGAGACTGAGCTATCCAGTCTCCATGTCCACAAACAAGTCATTGTATTTTTTCATCATAACAGTAAACCGAGGTACAATTGCATCGGATTTGGATATCATCGCGGCGATATGTAAATCCGACGGAATACGGGCGCAACCAGGACGTATAAATCTTTGCGGACTGCATTGAATATCGGATATCACATCATCCTACAAATCTCGGCCAAATATCTTAAATGCACGAAGTAATTAAATAGGTACTTTAACTTACTCTTATTCTTGTGTTTGAACAGCGGCTCTATAACATTATTGATATTGAAATGAAACCAAATTACCGGTTCCGCTACATTAAGTAAGCATGATATTGAATGAATAATTTTCAGGACTGCGTATCTCATAGAGGATAGATAGGTATTTATAGTAGACAGCGATATTATGTTTACGATCTTTTACTGGATATGGAAAACGTAAAACAGAATAATTCATACAGTGATATCTGTTAACATAACTGAAATGATGTGTGTCATGTCTGCAAAGTCAGTAAAGATAATGGATTCACGTTAGATTTTTAAATTTTTGAAAATAATATAAAACTATAAAAAATGTGTCTATATTAATAGCAATTAAGATAAAATTAATATTAACACATCACAATTAATAATTAAAACGTTTAAGGAAAACTGTATAAAAAAGTTATTTTAAGCGTGCGATGTAGGTACCTACTTATATTACTCTTCATCTCGTTAATTTAAATCAAATAATCAGTTAAAATATTTCAAATCAATAGGTATGTAACGCAAATACGAATAGTATGTTTGTTCTTGTACCGACTTTTCTGATTTTCATCAGTGAATATTTAAGTTATAACTTTTACTTAAATTACAAATAAATGAAAATAATTCCATTATTATTTAAGAATCGGAAAATATTTATTATGATTTGATACCAGTATATTTAACTACCCGTTTTTATCTTTATTCTTATGATAAAGTAAAATACGTTCAGCTATAGAATGGCGTAAAAGTGCTGTTTGTTAAAAGAATCGCACTTACTTGACATGATGTTGCCGGGTGTAGTCTCGTGTCTCACAGATCCAGTCACCTTTAGTACCACAAACTACACGCGCGCCCCGCGCAGCACTATCTACCTAATGCATGTAGCGGACAATAGCGTGGTGTGCGACCGGCAACCGCGGCCCCCGCACCACCAGGCACTCACACTATCACACGTAAACGTCATAAGGCACGCACACAAGTCTGATCACTAGGCCATACGTAAAAATAATAAGGTTTTCTTTGTCAGTTGTCGTTTTTTTGATCGTTATTGTTATTAAACTGCAAATTTCATAAGAATCACAATGTTAGTTATATCCTAATAAAATAATATATATTTGTGTTTATGGTATATGAGTGCTGGCAACTCACATACTCGAGCAGCTGTTCACTACGATCGATAGATGTCAGTGGGTGTCGCTTTATTTTCGTTGCCGTATATAGAATAACGGTATCCGTAGTAAAATCATTTCACATTAAAGTGATGCAAATGTTAGTGTAAACGATTTTATCGATATAAGATAGATGGATATAAAATTATTATTATATACCATTCGACGACTATAACATTCTTCGGAATCCGGGAGAACATTTCATATTTTTAATTTTTCTTTTTTTCTTCACTGCCTAGTGAAGTTAACATATTTTTTCCAGAATATATATCAAGGTCAGCTTGAAAATTCTGCAACATTTTGTGCAGTAGTCTCTGATCAGTGCAATTTCAATTGCAAAAATAAAAAACTTATTTTTTATCGTATTTTACCAAATCAAAATTGTAGAATCTATCCAAAGCAGGATTTGCTAAATTTTTATACGGTAATTTTAGTGTTAAAATGAGGCCATCTGGCCTTGTAAATACACCATATAAATTATTTCTTATAAACCACTGTTTATAAGCAATAATTTAGGTCATAGTAAATAGAAGCATCATCAGGGAAAACATGTATACTGAATGACACTAATATAGTTAGTAACAAACAAAATAAACTGATTCTTTGTCTAATTAGTTTTCTTTTGA
The DNA here is from genome assembly GCA_947561695.1 of Tyria jacobaeae. Lineage (NCBI taxonomy): Eukaryota > Metazoa > Arthropoda > Insecta > Lepidoptera > Erebidae > Tyria > Tyria jacobaeae. The sequence continues at coordinate 18,354,916 of OX387209.1, forward strand.
ATTGATAGAATGTAAAGTTGCTGATATTAGTATTTTGAATATCGATTTCTGCACTTTAGCGGTTATTTTTATAACATATCGACATTTGACATTAGCACGTCTCTACTCCGCTATCCAGCAGTCCTTTCATAGTCGGGGGCCGTTCCGCGGTCTTCTTTGATATTATTGTACGCGAAGTCGGGTCGATGAACGAATTTGAGGGAACAAAATATTTCAATTATGCAATACAAAATACAAAGTGTAAATAGTAAACACTGTTTTTTGTTGCAAAACACGAAGAGGACGTAAAATGTGATAAACGGCAGGTTAGCGTGTTGTGTTTGTTTTCGGTGTTTCGGTGGAAACGATGGCCAACTCCCCGACTAGTATAGAAACACAAATAGACAGTTTCTTAGAGCAATTTAAAAGAAGTGCTTCGAAGGCGATGGAGGAGAAGATGGAGTGGCCTGATGGACCGTCACCGGGTGGTGTAGTTAAGTCTCGAAGTAGCTGCTTCGCCCTAGACGCAGCAGCTGGTTAGTACATTATAATATAATTAAAAGAAGTTAATACTGTTTACTAAATAATTTTGATAAAAGACGACATCATGGCCATAGTTAGAATAAAATGTATTTCACGTGCTACTATAGAATAAGATACTAAGTTTACATGTGTTATTAAACTATTAGACTAACGAAGAATTAGGAACATATTATACAATAAACAACAAGGGACCAGTTGTCTTACTTGTATTCGTAAAACGTTAAGTACTAAAAATAATAAAAATAAGTCAAATCCGGATCAACCGGAGTATGGTAGAATATTTTTTTATATCTAGTGATAAATTAATTAGGTATTTTACTAGTTACCTTGTTAATTATAATAATTAACAAGGTAACATCACTTAACATCATCATCATCATCATTCAGCCTATCGCAGTCTACTGTTGGACACAGGCCTCTCCCAACGTGCGCCATACCACTCGATCCACCGCCTTACATATCCAGTCCATCTATGTCGATAACTTAATTTCTTTGTCGGATGGTCTCATTCCATTCATCATTTAACATACTCTTTAAAAAATGCCCTCTTTTTATACATTTTTGTAATAATTAGAACTACGTACTGTAGTCGTAAATCGACCATAAAATATATCTTTTTTTAATTTGTTTCACTGTGGATTGCAAGAGAATTATGTATAATTTTAATGATTAATATAGTGATTGTTTAGGAAATATTTGAAAGTAACATTTTCGTGTTTTTTTGGGAATTTAATAGTTTTTGCTTGACAGGTTTATTAAACACGTATTAACTGCAGAATAAGGCATTTGGTTTTTCATTATTGCAATATAAACTTTCGTACGCATAATTAACACCTGTGCCTACTTTCTGTTACATTTCATAAGGTGTACGTAAGTTTGACGTTTTGTAGGTACCTGCCTACATTCCTATTTTAAAATGCCAGGGTAATGTACATTGCCGTTGATGTCGTGTTCCACTTCGTTGCGGACCCTGTTACGCATCGAAACCTGTGGGGATAAAGTTTTTAATAATATTTTGATTTTAACTGTTAATAATATAAAACAAATAGTACCAGTAAAGTACTTACCTGTCGTATTGTTGCCTACCTACTAAATAGCGTTGCCAGGCGTCCGGATAAAGCCGGACACAGTTAGGCTTTTATGTCGCGTGTGTGGCCAAAGTAGACGGTGTCCGGCTTGTCCGGCTTTTGTTAGGCTATTCAAATTAGTAAGTGGTAGAGCCATGCTTAGGCACGAATGGGCCGGCTCGACTGGTGCGATACCACGGCCTCACAGAAAACCGGATGTGAAGCAACGCTCGCATTGCATTTACCCGAGGTTTGGCAGGCCTTTTTAGTCCAAAGTTCGGCTAAACTAGCTGGTCTGTAAGGCTTTTCAATGTTAAGGCCTGGCAACCCTACTACTAAACATAGCTATTATTGAATGAAGTACTGCCTATAAGACTTTTCACATTACACCTCTACCTATACCTTTATTTTTTTCGTATTACAATAGTTTTACTGCTTGTCCACGCTACATGTACGTACGTCACACTTAAAGTTTTTAGAATAGGCTACTGACCTATTCTAAAAATCGAAAAATCTCTCTTTATCTGTAGATGTGTAATGAATTAATAATTAGGTCATTTGTTTTACAAATGGGCGGCAATTTCAAACATGTCTGTCGTGCGTCGAAATTAAATGTATATATGACTAGAGAAAATTTTCAATCAACGATTTATTATGACTTTCGTTGTGGTCTTACTCAAAAACAATGTTACAATAGACCTCGATTTTCATTTCATTACGAAGCCCCATCTCGTGCCACTGTTTACAACTGGTTTAATGAGTTTAACTGTCATCTTAGCGAACTTACTAATGATTCTTGAAAAGGACGTCCTTCCACGGCGACTACTGAAGATAACGAGAGTGCTGTGCGGCTGATGATAGAAGCTGATAGAAGGATGACATCAACAGATTCGGGCAGATTTATGCATTGGTATGACTCAAAGTCAAGACAAAAAGACTTACATGAACATTTTTAGGCCTCACAAAGCTTTGTACTAGATGGATACCTCATAATATGAATGATTACCTCATTTTTTGGACAGACTTGTCAATTCGATACAATCATTCGAGTAGATAGAGGGATTCTTTATTTAAAAAAATTGTTACTGTTTGCTTGGTATGTCATTCATTGTTTACCAGTTGTCTTAGCAAATGTTAGATAGCAGCCCCCGAGAAGCGGGGTCCACCACGACAACGCTCCAGCTTACCAGGAACTGTTGAATATTTGTGTATCGAAGATGTGGAGTTAGGAATCCTATCCTATCACTGTAATGCCGACATGGCACCTTTATTTCCAAAAATAAAAGACAAACTTAGAAATTCGAACCTTGAAGATGCCACGGCTACGTTTGAAAAAGGCATGGACGAGATCCCTCAAGAAGAGTGATCTCACTGCTTTAGTCAATGGCTCCATCGCATGCGCCAGTGCTTAGAAAATAACGGAGACTACTTCTAAAAGCAATAAAAATATTATCGGGCTTCTATATCTTTCCGTTTTTATTTTCTGAAAACTTTCGATGTGATCCCTGTATGTACATATATCGTTTGCGTCAATGAATACTTACAAGTGTTAGTACAAGGAAGAAGGGTCGACTATGGACTAAGCATCTACTTACATTGTGACATTGCATAATAAAACAGCCTATAATTATTTATTTATTTACCTATTTTAATATGACATTTACATATATATAATTTTTCTAAAGGAGCCGAATTTTCCACTTTGTACTTGTTTTATAAAATTCTAAATAATAATATAAATAAATAATTTAATATCATATATTTTTTTAATGTGTTCTTTCAAAATAATCGAATTGCTGATGAATTTTAATCAATAGTTCTGTATCATAGAGAACAAACAGTTTGGCGACGTATTTTAACATAATATTATTCTCGAACACTTCGATTTAAGTGGCAATAACTTTATTAAAATTATGTCATTACTTGGAAAGGTTAAACATAATTTGAATATTACCGCGCTGTTTTGTGTCGAGAGCGTCGATACGGAAACGCTATTTCAGCGCTGTCTGGTGGTGGCGCACTGTACTAATTACGTGTTCTACGGCGTCCTCCGATTTTGTTCACAGAAAGTGTATCGCCATATTGCTTCCGTGAACTCCGTGAAATATTTGTTCTGTTCTCTCTAATTATGACTATAATATCAAAATGAAGTGAATAAAAATAAACGATACTCTGTTGGAAACTGTAGGGATACATTTGTATGCATCTCAGTCCCTGATATATCTTGGAAAAGGTGAGTTTTATTCTTCCTTTCCTATGACTATATGGCCCAATATTCCACGGGAGTTCGATCCGCTATGCGATAATGAAACTTAAAAAATGCGATTAAGGTTAATAATTGCGCGGTTTTTGTTATGTTTATTTACATGAATTTTAAAAGTTATCGCGGTTTTTCTTGTATTGTGTCTTGGGGTTGTCGGTTCTTGCATCGGTCGGGGCGGGTTTGGCGTTTCGCTTTGTACATACACGTATGTACGTACATGTGATTTCATGTGAACGATCGGTTGTAGCGTGGAGCGGAGAATGTCGTATGAAAAAATGGAAGTAGTGAATCCTGCTGAAAAAGAGGCTAGTGAAGTACTGCACTCGCTTCTTTCGGTGGAGCGTCGGAGCGTAGACAGCAAGGAGGCCATCATCGTATCCATACCGTCCGACCAGAATGGCGGCGGCGAGTATGGGGAGAATGCCCAGTGGCACACACCTGTAATGGGCCAACACTCTGTTTTTGAGATAGGCTCTCAAAACATGCAACAGCACAATTACAATGGTCATCAGGAACAGGTGCAGTTATTTAACATTATTATTGCTAAATGTTGTTAGTCATGGATGTCTTTTTGAATGTAATTCTGACTTTCCAGGTTTTGTGGCAGGGACATACAATACAAGTGGAGAATGGTGGCACTCTGCAGGCTATACCTGGCACTTACAGCATTGAATTTGAGTCACATGTGGAAGAAGAGACACCAGATATGGAAGTTGATACTAAACCAAAAGTTGAGAAGAAAGCTGGTAATAAGAAAAAGAAAAAACCAGAATCTGATAGTGATGAAGAGGTTCTTGACAATAAGTTAGAAGACAATCCTGCACAGGTAAGATCCTGATCCAAAAAATAAATAAGAACCTCCATTGACTGGTTGCAAATATCAAAATCTTACAAACACTTCCATAAATTCTTTAAAATACCAAACATTTCATCAATTAGGATGAAGCTCCTTATTTATTTATAGCCTTTTTACCTAATCATACTATACAATGCATTCCATTATTACTTTTATTTATGTATTTTGTGTGCCTTTTGGCTAAATCTTCAACATGTACTAGTCTATGCTGCGCCAGTCTTAGCCAGGGTTTTTCCAACTGTCTTGGCCATATCATTTTCTTATCTTCTGAACTGTTTTTTTCTTTCTCTTGTCTTCACTTAGGTACCAGAATGTTCCCTTTTTGTCCCATTTGTCTTCTCTAATAAAGTTATATTATTTTCAGTCCATTTCCACTTGTCATTGCCACTTCATATTTTTCCCTTCTGCTGCACCACTGCTGCTGGGTAGATTTATTTTTTTCTTTGATGTCATGCTCCATGCTGCGCTGACATCTTATTATTTTATGAGCTCCCAAGTCTAGCATCCATATAATAGTCTTGTCCCTTGGTCTTGGATTGAGTATTTGTTCTGTGTCTTGGTGTCATTTATCTAGAATATGTATGTATTTAGAAATATATAAGTATTTTAATCAGGAGTCTGGTTATCATAATACAAGCTCTGCTTAGTTTAGGAGCGGACTACCATGTGTGATATGTCTGAAGTTATTATTATTATTTCCTTTATTGAACTTAAACAGCATATAAATTACATTTTTAAATATATAAAAATCAATATATTTAATATATAAAAAATAGTGTCCTACTGGTATCTGGTACAAGTACCTACCTATGGGTGCGGTGGTTAGGATTCCAGAGACAGGAACCTCCTCACAATACATGCAATATTAAGGACTGCCTTCTGAATCACACCTATCATCCAGCTACCTAATGTGATCTTCTGAAGGTTTTGGTATAGGATCTTAGCAAACAACCCATTAAATTAAAATTATTATATTAAATTAATAGGATAGGGATCCCGAGTATGAATGTATTAAATTTAAATAACTTTTGTTGAATTGATGGGCTAATTGCTTTGTCTTTTATTATTTATTATTGTAAGTTATTTACTAGAATATTATTCCAAAGTATACTTCTACTGATGATGATAATAAATACTTTTTCCAAACATATTATTCAAAATAGTAAAAAAAAGTAAAAATAATTTTGATTTATCAAATCCAAGATTTCATAAATCTAAATTAAACTTTAAGATATTTTCAAAGTTTTAAAGAAAGCTACTATTTTGAATAATATGTTTTGAAGAAGTATTTATTATCATCATTAGTAGAAGTATACTGTGGAATAATATACTAGTAAATAACTTACAATAATAAATAAATTCAACACTTCAGAGGGATAGTTATGTTTTTGTTGTCTTTTTCTTTGTCCAACTATCTCCCCAGTGTAGGTGTGGTCAGGTGTCTTTTGGTACACCTGCACCAGAGAGCTCTATTCTGGTTTGTCTGTGTCCCTAGACCCTCTTTTTGCAAGTTTGACCAAAAATTTGGTTTGTCTTTGTTGGTCCTAAACCATACCATATTCAAGGCTATTTTGGTTGAGTGGCCATCCTCACTTATTTGAAAATGGCTATACCAGGGCTATTGACTCTCTTATTTTTTCTGGAATCGGACCTTATGTTTTTTTAATTATAATTGTTTTGTAAGATTTGGACCCATCAGGTATCATTTGAATTGTCTTAGTAGTGGGAATGACATAGGGCGTAACAATTCCAGATAATGTCAACAATAAAGAAGAAGAAATGAAGTTACTAATGCAATGTGGCTTTATATATATATTATTAAACAATTTTAAGTAAATTTTGCAATATATTGTACTTGGCTTAAATAATATGAATGTCCTCCATTGTATAGTTAACCATAATTAATTATTGCAGGTAAATTTGTATTTCTAAGTAGAAAATTTTGGCACAATTAATATGTTTGTTGCACTTATGTTTACATTTCAGGTCAAAGAAAGACTAAAGAGAGGTTGTGATTGTAAAGATAATTGTTACCGAGGCCTCAATCCGGAAGCAGTCTACAGGCACAGACTAAACATTGCTGAATTGACCAAGAGTGAACATGATATGTACTTGATGGGTATCACTATGGCGAGCTTGGCAAATCCAGCTGAGACATCTCGGCATAAGGTCAGAAGGAGATTGAGGGCTTGTTATGTGTATCAAGGGAGAAAAGTGTGCTTAGAAGCTTTCCTATATCTTGAGAATGTAACACACTACCAATTGAAGCGGATCAGGCAACACGTAATGACGCACGGCGTCGCCCCTCGTATTCATGGCAATGTTGGTAAGAAGCCATACAATACATTTACTCTAGATATTTATAAACATGCCACTAATTTCTTAAAGGAATATTTAAAACAACATGCAAGTTCTCCTAAAGATGTTCAACCTTCGGGCGAGAGTGGCAAAAAGGCTAGCAAAACAGTTATCATTCAAGGAGATTCACGGAAACATTTATTCGAAGCTTACAAAGAGTATGGAGAGATTCTAGAACCAGGCGTAAAACTAATGGGCTACTCCACCTTTCGTGCTTTTATGAAGGACCAATTCCCTCATGTTAAATTTGCAACTAAAAAACAAGATATACCAAAAGACATGGTGCCTTTCCGTAGTGGAAAATGTATGTCTTATGATAAAAATAAGGATCCTATTCGAATACAGCAAGAAAAAGAAAAAGCTGAAGCTAAGAAGGCAGCTATAGAAGCTAAAAAGAAAGAAGATCATGAAAGGGAACAACATGCACAACAACAAGCTCAGCAGCAACAACAACAACAACAGCAGCAGCAGCAGCAGCAACAACAACAACAACAACAGCAGCAGCAGCAACAGCAAGTACAACAAGTACAAGTTCAGCAACACCAACAGATGCAGAACCAGGCTCATGTTGTTATACACCAGCAACAGCCTCAGCAACAAGCACAAATGCAACAACAAATGTTGGTGCCACAAGTCAGCCAACATCAACAAGTTCTCACTCAACAAGTTGGTGGGGTACAACAAGTTACACAACAGCACTGTGTTCAGCCTTTGGGAGTGTCTGAGGAAGGGGGTCAGCAGGTAGAAATGGCTCAACAAGTTATACCATTGGCTGTGGTTCAACAACCACAACAAGCTTACATTGTGACTCCAGTGTCACATTTCCAAACGCGTGTACAAGGAGCTTGGTACAGACATTGACAACCGGTTACTACAACCGCTGTAGCGGTTTCCAGCTCTGCAGAAGTAACTCTGGCAGATGCGATAATTTTTACGTAAGAAAAGATCTCCCAATGACTGAACTGTTGCAAATGAAAACAGTTCCTTTAAGATTTGGTTAATTTGAGGCGCCACACGTAACTTTGGCAATATGTTAGCAAGGATAGTTAGGTAAACACCTTTTCAGTATTGGTTGAAAAACTAATTTAAAATCGACTATCTCTAAGTATAATCATATTTACACCATTTATATTAGTGGTTAGTTATGTAGGTAGTTTAGAATTATGTAAAGTGGTTTTGCAAGAGACAAAATTATTTTTTAAATTGAATACCTATAGATAGATATTTTGTAGATGCAGAATGGATTGTTATGATGACGGTGTCATGGGTCCTGTACGTAATATTAGCTATGTCAAAGACCTGAACAGTGCATGAGTATTAGTTTAAGTTAACCTATCTTTTTTCATTTATCAAAATCTGTGAAGTTGAATGCATTGCAGCTTATATTTGAGATAATGTAATGGCTGTAAATCAAAACCTGATGTTTCTAACTTTATATATATGCATAAATATTATAGTATTATATTAACTTCAATGCTCACATTTAAATTAATATAATACTAAATAAAACAATACTTTTTGTACCTTTGATGGTATTAACTAGTATGAAGAACTTGGTATTAACTTGTATGAAGTTACTACTGTTGTTGTGTACGTACTACTAAGTTTCACCCACTTAAATGCAAATGAATACTTTTTACGTAGCAACATTTGGCTCTGAATTTTTCTCAAATAACAATTGTGTTTTCAGAATATTTGAAAACCAAACTGTGAAGTAAATTCATTAAAATCAAAGTTGTGTTTTAAAATGCAAGTGTAAACAAGAGAAACATTGTGTTACATACACATAAAATTCATACAAATTACCAGATTAGCTGTATAAAATCCATGCTTTAGTTACAATAGGTTTTAGTATGTCAGTTGATCAATGAAATTTCTTAAGGCTGCTTTAGAATATCCAATTTACACACTGGGCAGTGACTGCACAGCCCTTGTTTATCAACTGCATTAGTCAGTAGAGGCTTAGCACTAATTTGGGCAATTGGATGAACATGAAGGACCTTTAGTGTTTATAACAACTGCGGTATGTAAGGTCTTACACTTTACCTATCATGAAGACAATATTATGTATGTTTTATCGTACTCCTACTTTCTCACTGAGAATGCATAAATTAATGTTGATAATGACTATTAGAACTATCTTATCTTCACATAAGAATACAATAAATTTGTTGAATATTGGAAATGACCACCAATAAATTGTGGTAGCATTTTGATGTGACAAGCAACCATTAGTACAACCAGTTTTACTGGAAGGTATACATGTCTGACTTATGTTTAGAAGAACTGGATGTTGGTTATTCATCTGTAAGTAGATCAATGATCAATATAATAGGAGACATGTCCAACAATAGCAATGATTTTGTGTCACAAAAGTGATTTCTGAGTTATGTTTAATGTATCTAAAAAGCAGTGCCTTCGTAAATCACAAGAATTTTAATTTCAGAAGTAATTATGTAGAATAAAAGTACTTTTAGGATGTTTAGCTGAAAGAAGAGGTATGTATTGCTGTACTACTTGTTTTAAATTATTTATTTGTTTAAAAATGCGGGCAGTGTACACTTTCAAATAATGATTATTTTTAAAAACTCTTACCAAATACATTTAAGACATATCAACAGTTCATCACACATTTTAATACTAAGAAATAAAGTAATCCTTGATATTTAAGTTTTTGACATAGAGATATTAGAATAGAGCACGCCAGGGGTGGGGTCTGCTAGCCTGCAAGGGGTCCGATACGCGGAGCGAGAGAGACGGCTGTCAGTGTGTTCCCCTGTGTCTGTCTTATCTAAAATCGAAACTGCCACCTATATATATATCGTCGGCTGTGTGTATATGTATATATGATGCAATGTTAGCGAATTTGTGAGATGACTTTTATGTCTGTTATTATCACTACAAATATTTGTTGAAAACGTTTATTTTTCATACGTAATGTTTGTGGAGACAGAAAGAAAAATGAAGAAGTGTTTAATATGTAGATTTCCATAATCTCCCATTTGTGGCTGCTGTTTTCACAAGTAATACAATTTTATTCCTTCTCAGGATGTGTGAGGCAGTTAGGTTATATGTGAGGAGTTTTGTTGACTGTTGCACACATTTGACTATATTTTTATAGACAATACCTCAAGCTTTTTGTAATCGACCCACAATCAATTACAAAAATTTGTTTTATTTTTTAAATGAAGTAACACACCTTTTTCGCTTTCACAATGAAAACATTTTTTATTATATATATGTAAGCTGTGGTTTCGATTTGACAAGTATACAGCGGAACCCTCTGGCAGCCTTCTCTCTCACTCCGCATATCGCAAGTTTTGCATCTCCCGTGCTTTATTGTAATATCTCTATGGTTTTTGATGAAAGAATACACCCAATTTGTACATGAATTATCCAATATTTCAATGCAGTTTTATGTTTGCAAAGACTCTGAATTTTACACCAGAGGTAAATAAATACTTTATAATTTATTTAGTGTCGTGTTATGGTCACATTTAATGGGTAATTTTTTTATGTTTGCTATCTACTTTTAATAACCCTGATTTTGGCAAATATCACATTTTAAAATGATGTTACAAGTCTCGCCTTGAGTTATATAGTGTTGGACACAATAAATACTTACAATTTTTATAATTTTCCTGTTGATGGAGAGACTCGTGAGGAGAGAAACCGACAAATTTAAACTGACAAGCAATAGAAGTTGTTATTTTTTAGATATTTATTTTAGCGAAAATTGTTTTAAGTAGTTGAGCAACAGTCTGTTTGAAGTTAAATTGTTTTAAAGGCTTTTAGAGGAGTTGTTATCTTCGGGGTATGTACATAACTCCTGCAAAAACTTTTATAGCAATTGCACTAGTGTGCATTGAGAGTCATCGTAATCATTGTTATTCAACTACATATAAACCTTTGTAATAATGATACTCTGATCAAAAGATCTAATTATTTTTTACAAAATAGTAATACATATATGTATATCATTTTATTTAGCAGAGGCAGACAAGGCAAGACATTTTAAATACCTTACACCAGGTAACTGGCTACGAAAATACATGTGACTTTTATATTTTGTAAAAAATGTCTAGTTTTATTGGAAGCCATGTATTTACATGGGTAAGATAAATATTGCTTCCTTATTTAGTTATGAAGTCATTGTTTATAAAATTCGTCACTGAATACTTGACATTTTATAAACATTGAAAATTAAGATCAAGCTTCTCTTAGCTTTATATTAATTTTCAGGATGATAAAATAGATAAATAAAAATAATTTACGATTGTGTGATTCATCTAAATAAGGAATATGATGAAAATGTGTTTTAATTTATTACAAATGTGTAAATTGAAGATTGTTGAACATTGTTCATGAATATAATATAAATAAATGTAAAAGTCGATACGCTGTCATCTGATCACGTTTTAATTATGTAAAATTACTATTTTAATAACACTTACGTTTAGACAACTTCTCTAGGCCATTTTTTTTTGATATAACAAAGAAAACGTACTCAAGAGAGTTCTCGAAATATTTGAAAGTAACGTCACGTTCAAAGTTTTTTTTTATGCCATTGTAAAACATTTTTTTAGTATTTCATTGACATATTTATTGATCCCAACGATTTATAAACATACATATATAAGTAAATGTCTAAAACTGTGTATTCCTTATACTCTTCTACCCCACAGAAAATGTTACCCTCGCGATATTAAGATTATTTTCGGAGGCAATATAGAAAATCTCATTTATTTTCAAATAAGATAGATAATAGTGTAACATGTAACAGATAGAAGTGTGTAATCATAATCAATTTAACTATAGACAGTACAGAATTGTGCCTAGAAATTGTGCTTATCCATGTATTTTTATAGTGCAATAATGTATTATATTCGAAGCAGATTTTACAATTGATATTGTCTCTTAATTGGAAATAGTGTGGTATTTTAACTAGAACAGTCCAAGGTTCGGCCGAATTCCTATGGCAAATTGTGATGTTATTATAAAAAAAAAGTAATTTGCTTCGAATTGTAGTGATTTGCCCTTAGCAAAATATTCGGCATCTATGTTCCAAAATGATTACCGTAGGAAGACATGATGTGATAGAAATTAAACTTTTTTACGCTACAATGTATCTTTAATTGAATCCGTTCAGCTTTTGACGTACCAAACCGAGTCGAGGTTCCCCACGCCTTCATTCCAATGGACTGGTGCCGAGTTGCAACCGGAGATTGTGCATCGGGGGTGTACATACATACGCCGCACTTGTTCTGCCTCGGCTCATTGGTCTCCTGCAGACGCCGGTTCAGTTGACAGCTTATTAAATCCTCCGCGTCGTTCATTTGTAAATAAAAGTCATTGTTTCGGCCTTAATCGGACAGTTTGACGATGGCAACTTGCCTTAGCGGGCGCGCTCTACTTGGTGACCTGCAATATTCGATATGAAGTTTTGGAAGTGTTACTCAAAAAGAGATCGGCGAGCAGCTATCGCAGGTCAGTAAACAGTATTAATATTGTTCTTAGCGCATATCGGGCACGATCCGTACGATAAAGTTAAAAACGACAATTTTATATTGATAAACAATTGTAAGTCTTCACTTGGTTTAGCTGTATTATGATCTCTGCTTATAACATGATCTTTATGAATTGGTGAACCATTTTATTGTCCGCGCTATTTGTTGTAGAGTACCTTTTTTCGATCTTTTCTCAACCTTTTCTCAAATAATATACCCCCTTATTTCTTATATCCTTATATTCTATGTGCACTGGGCACAAAAGGGCAAAATGTTATTATCGACCATTTTAAGTCAATTTACAAGATCCACTAGCCTTCAACGATATACCTACATGGTATTTATTAAAATTCCATTGATGACATAATCGAATCTTGACCTTGTACATTTAACGAATTCTTTTTATGGAAAGATCAAATGTCAGTATCACTGTGTTAAAAGGGTATAGACCCTTTTTATGTGATAATATATATATTATCACTGTATATACAGTCGTGGTCAACTAATTAAGGACATTCAAGATAGTGGACAGCAATAACCGGCTATGTACATATAAATATAAAACCCTGTTGATTTCTCAGTAACTATTATTTGCATAATTTGATCCGATTATTATACTATAAATGGCTGTAAATAAAAGATTAAATAAATATAAAAAAGTGTTTAATATCAAAGGTTAACCATGTATTCAATTTAAGGTACAATTCTGTAGCTGGACATTTAATTAAGAACAGTAAAGTAAAATGAAAAATAGAGTTAAACAGAACTAATAATCTGCAGTATTTTAATTTCTTTAACAACTTCATTTTATTACGGGTAAAATCAGTACCCAGTAGCAAAACCTTTGTTAGTAATTACGGCTTGACACCGATGTGGCATAGACATTATCAGTTTCTGACATATTTCAACAGGAATGTTTGCCCATGAATCACAAAAAGCTTCATTAAGTTCATCTAAAGTTGTGGTACGATAAATGGCAACTTTTTTCTTAATTTCGTGCCAAAGGTGCTCGATTGGGTTGAGGGCGGGGCTATTTGCTGGCCAATCTAGCACTGATACCGACTGTCTGTTAAGAAACGACTTGACTGAACGGGCTGTATGTTTTGGGTCGTTATCATGCTGAAAAGTCCATATAATAGGAAGATGTTCCTCAGCATAGGGAAGCATAGTTTCTTCTAATATTGCCTTGTATTGATGTTGGTCTAAGTTACCCTGAACTTTCCTCACAGGTCCCACTCCACGTCCAGAAAATGATCCCCACATTTTAATGTTTCCTCCGCCATGTTTCACCTGCTTTTTTGTGAATCTTGGATTCATTTCCGCTTTTACAGGACGCCGTACGTATTGCCTTCCATCTGAAGAAATCAAATTAACCTTGGTCTCGTCAGAGAATAATACATGTTGCCATTGGTCGTAGGTCCAATGTCCATATTTACGTGCAAACGCCAAACGTGCATTTCTATGCTCTTTCTTTAACAACGGTACTTTGCGAGCCACTCTTCCGAACAACCCTGCTTCTACCAGACGTCGTCGAACTGTCCTCGCTGATACACTGACTCTTTCGTCTGCCCCAAACACTTCATGTTTAATTAAAATAGAGCCTAGAAACGGATCTTTCTTAGCTAACCTGGTTATCATTCTATCTTCTTGCGGAGTTGTTTTTCTCGATCTTTTTTTTCTGGGCACATTTAAAGTTGTGTTATTGCGCCTGAAATGTTGCACTGCATTGCATACCATAGTTTTTGAACAATTTAAATATCCTGCTATCCTTCGGTATGACCAACCACGCTCGACAAACTTCATGATAATTTTTCGTAGTGTTGCATCGCAACTTTTATTTTTGCCCATTGTTCTTCAAAATAACTCTCAAAACTTGAAATTACAAATCTAGATTGCCGCCAAAACTACCACAAAGAATAGAAGAAGAAAGAAAATAATAATTGAGATTCAGATTTTGAAACTAGAACGCAATATCTCAGTGTCCCTAATTAAATGGCCAGCCAGCATTCTTTGAACAAATAGCACTGTGATCATCTATCAGCTATACTGTAAAGAGGTTTAATGTTTAAGAAGTTGTTATTGTTTGTATAATTAGGCACATAAATGACTAATTATACTTACATGTAAAAGATGTGGAATATTGTTTAGACTCGTTGGAAAATAAAAAATAAATTCAAAATTTGGATTAACTAGAGAGTGTCCCTAATTAGTTGACCACGACTGTATATATAACTCGTTGCCTTAAATCTGAGACAAATTAATCCTAAATTCACAAAGACTTGACCCTGACACAATGTAATTTTATATTAGCTACAGCCTCTTGGGAGCTGACGTTAGAATCAAACTGTCAATGTTTTTTATGCATTTTATGAATGTAAAACAATATTAATACCTGATTCTTAAGAAACAAATAAAATGCATTAGTGTTGTAAGCTGTTATCCTAAACAAATACCAGTATATGTAAAGGAATCTTGTTCATTAGGATCAACGTCGAATTGTTAACGGCTAAACCGTAACCACCAATCTTTATTACTTGGTGTACAAAACAGAACAAACAAACCTTTGCAAAGCCCATTTATTACTTACGCAGAGGACCCCTGTGCGCGGAGAATTATTTTTTATTGAAACTGTCTGCTCGTTCCCCAGCTTTGTAGTGATAACGAAGAAAAACCTATTACCATTAAGTAATTAGGCAAACCTGAAAAAGGTTCCAAATAAAAATGACAGATATTTACGGTTTTCTAACAGGTACACTAAAAAATAACAGTCGAGAAATAAAATTCTCATTAACGCATTTTAGCCATCACCAGTCATCAAAAGTTTTAAGGTTTAAGTGGTTACCTCGCCACTACGCTGCCGTGCCGAGTGTTTCGATCCCCGCACGGGTCAACACTTTATGTAATCCTCAAATGGTTGTTCTGAATCTAGGTGTTAATTGTGCCCGTTGCTTGAATATTTGTAAAGTCCCCCGCGACACAGAAATTAATCCCAGTGCGAGAGTTGAAAAGAAGACAAGCTTACAAATTATCAACTTTTTTGGTTTTAGCTATCTGTCAGTTCGTTAAAAACTACTTATTGGAACTGACTGAATATATAGATAATGTGTGACTTCAGACATCATACGTACATACATAGGTCTATAACGAATTGTCCGCGTCCACTACACAGATTGGCAATGCAGTGCTGGCCCCGAGCTGATTGCTATGCGAGCCGCAATCCGCCATCGGCCTTTGTTTGAATTTCACATTGTCCTATCCTTTCTTTCCGTTCCAACTTTTACTGAATACGAACCATTGTTTGATTTTCATTAAAATTTTATTGCTGTTTGTAATGAAGTAGATACCTACTGTAAACGAGTGAATCGATCACAAAGTTAAAATTTGCACCTGTTAATATTGCTGCATATCAAAAATTGTATTCAGTTGTATTGCACAATTTTATTTTAAATACCTACTTTGAATTCCGTGAACATATATTATTAAATCATGTAATGTCCACATCATTAAATCAATCACTTCACGAATTGTCGTTTTTATGAAATAGTCAATCACATCATGATACGGTCAGCCCAGATCATCAGCGTTCAAGGATATGAACAGCTTGAATCATCATGATAATTATGTTCAACTTTTTGCGATCCTATCAATAAATAGGTACTGTATCCACTGTTAGACGCCCTGATATCATTAGTTTTGTGACGCATCATTGCGGCGGGTAATTATTTTGTTTTGAAAACGAATAATAATAGAGAGGTCCTAAATTAATGATATGACGAAACGTGGATTGACTTATCATTAAACGTTGACGTTTTAAAGATATGGTCCGTTTTAGCTGACCTTTTCATGAAATACGACCACATCATGAAGTGATCAATTCTATAATCTGGCTACGACATATTATATATTGAACGCTTGGTAATCAGTAGGTATACCATCAGTTATGTAACAAATATTCGCATTATTTTTACCATTCGCAATTTGCAATCGCAAAATAAATTATATAAACATGTAATTATAAAACAACCGGTAACATTTTTTTTTACACTTGCCAAAAAGTTACTAACTTTTGATAAAGAGCTCGGTCTTGCCGCTACCACCCCGTTCGAGTTATAGGTATGCGACCCTGACATGCTTGAGCTATTTCTAATCTGCAATATCTCTTTCCCTGATTCCCTGATTTATATTTTCCTTTTCTATATATTCTAAATATCCCCACCTAATTCCCAATAATCTAGGTTGACATAATTCTAGTTTAACGTGAAGTAGTTAGTTACCCTACAGACTTATTTACTACTAAGGGAGGAGTAGGTGATATGAAATATTCATTTTTAGTAATTATAAGTTTATTTGTTACTCATATATATTTTTTTGCTGTTACAAAATAAAATTTTGCAGTTAGAAAAATGACGGGCACCTAAGTATATCTATGGGAGAGTATATGAGGATAGGAGAGTATATATATTTAAAACGTTAACAAAGTTAACATTGTATTTCGAAAAAAAATCTTAAGCGTCAAATATAACAAGTAATATCATACCTGAGACATATTTTTTTTATGCGATGGGGGCAAACGAGCAGACGGGTCACCTGATGGTGAGCGACTACCGCCGCCCATGGACACCCGCAGCTCAAAAGTCACAAGTGCGTTGCCGGCCTTTTAGGTAGGAGTACGCTCTTTTCTTGAAGGTTTGAAGGTCGTATCGGTTCGGAAATACGGCATGCTGCTAATCTGCATCATGTCAGTGATAGTCAGCGTGGGTGATAGCACACAGCCTTGTGGGACACCAGAATTAATAGACTTGGAGTCGGAGCATGCACCGTCAACAACGACCTTGATGCTTCTGTCTGTAAGAAAACTGGTGAGCCAATTGCACAGTTTCTCGGGAAGCCCATAGGAAGGAAGCTTCGCAAGGAGCGCTTTGTGCCAGACCTGATCTAAGGCCTTCGCTACGTCCAAACTAACTAACGGCCAACGCTTCCCCCTTGGTCTCGATCGCCTGTGCCCACCGGTGAGTCAAGTAAACCACCACCATCAGCCACCACCACCAGCTGAACGGAAGCCGTATTGTCGATCATTGAGGAGCTGATGGTCTTCTAAGTACCGGAGGAGCCGGCAGTTAATAATGGATTCCATTATCTTGGTGAACAAGGAGGTGATGGCAATGGGTCTGTAGTTGGACGGATCCGAGCGATCTCCTTTTTTAGGGATTGGGTGCACTAGAGCTGTCTTCCATGAGTTCGGGACTACGCCAAGAGAATAGGAAAGCCGATAAAGGCGCGTTAAAACCGGTGCCCACTCTGGAGCACACGTTTTCAGCACGATAGGAGAGATTCTGTCGGGCCCACTCGACTTAAGAACGTCGAGGGAAAGAAGCGCTTTACGCACTGCCCTTTGTGTAAACCGGATTTCTGGCATGCGGCTCTCGCACTGCGGCATGGTCGGCGGTACGTTCCCCCGTCGTCCAGGGTCTAGTTGGAAGCAAAGAGTTTGCCCAGAAGATCGGCTTTTTCTTTAGCGTCGTGGGCCAACGAATTATCTCCTATGTGCGAAGGTGGAAGGGATGGCTTACAAAAGTTCCTCTGGACAGCTTTGGCAAGAGACCAGAATGCACGAGTTCCGGAAGGGAGACTCACTAGTCTCTCGCCAATTCTGCCGATGTGAGCCGACTTATATTTTCTCGCGATTCATTTGAAAAAGCGACAATTACAATTTATACTTGATACAATATGAGTTGGTCATCACAAATACCATATTGTATCAAAACACGTCTTAGCCACTACGTAAACGATCACTAATAGCGACATGTCGTCAAGTTAATTGCTCTTAAGTAAACCCACTCATCCAGCTTGTTCAGCAAAGAAATGAGGACAACTATTGATTAAGTTTTCTTTCTAGTCACATCTAAACACCAAAACTTATTTCAGCATGAATAAAATAGGTATATACTTAATTTGATTTCATCAATTCGTTCGCATAGGAATAATAATATTTGGGTTTGTATGCAATCTTTACATAGATGTGTTCTCAATTCTTTATCTTTGTAGTCTTAAAATAAGCGATTGAGTTATTATTAGCTTATTATACATTTAAGGTTGTTGAGATTAAAAACTAATGTTAAAAGTCTTAATGCTGTTCCTTGTTTTTTGATAACACCTAAACTAAGGAGGTATATGGTAAGCAAGCACCCTGAGTGAACAGTGGAAAGTGATCACAGTTAAATAATGACAAACGTAGTAGCCACTTGAGTATCTTGCTAAAACCTTTTTATGCCTGTTTTAAACAACCCAGGAAGACAACGCGCCTTTATTATACTAAATTATCTTTAAGCAGTAGCGACCAAATCACTCCCTATAACTAAGACGCTTACCAATAGGGCAGCTTTAGATATTATTACGTTTTGATAATTAACAATAGAATGTTTTGAATACAATAGGTCATCATGCATTGATTGACAATGACATATTCTGACGCGGGTACAGTACCATACCATAGTTTACAATGCAATGGTAGATATTATAGGTATTAATTATTTTTTAAATGTCATTGGGTATTGATTGGGCGTGTCCACTCACCCTTGCAGACTATTATTTAGGTAAAACATACATAAATAAAAGAAAATATGTTGACGTAGGATAAATGTTATTCTATTTACATATGAATAGTCCACAACATAAACAGATAATGTTTCAATGAGGTTTCTATGACATCATTAGTCTATCGCGATCCACTGTTGGACGAAGGTCTTCCCCAAGAAGGTCATTCAAGCCGCAGTCTCCACTCTAATAACACGTGTCGGCACCCATCAGTCAGACATAACCGGCCCACTTCCACTAAACTTCCTAATTTTCTGTGCGATGTCGGTAACTCTAGTTCTCTGCCGAAGGGCATTGATATTCGGTGGATAGGGTTTAGAACCCATCAGACTGTTAACGACCTCCACGCTACCCTTGAGCTATTTATGGACCATACATATGACGCCACTTTGAGATGGTTGGTCTCCATCTCTGAAGTAATGTCGATAACCGGAATTTAGGGATAGCATGTCATGTCTTCGGACTTCCGACAGACCCACCGACGCGAAGCGCGCTGTCACTGAACATCAGTGCCAATTGGCGTTGTTTGATATTATTTTATTTAAGTTTCCTAAAATTAACGTTGGCCAAGCTAAAACAAATTACAGTTACTGTTAAGGTTGTAGAAAAACTGTCCTCAGTCACGTCACGGTACAACCTTGGATTGTAAGAGGCACGAACACAACCCGAAACGATGCGTGATACTAAAGAGTTCAACAATAATATTTTCTTCAAACAAAAAAAACTAGGTATATACATAGTTATAGATTTTTTGGGTAGATATTTATAACACATCGAAATTAACATCCTTTTCAATTTCGTCTTATACGTATTGTAAAGTAAAAAGCTTTAAGCCTGTATGAGGGTATATGAGTATATTTTGACTATTTTTTTTTTGTTTTTAAAGCAGCCGTTTACTTAAAGCTCATATCGCAATAAACTATGAACTAAAGTCGTAATGAAGGTTATAAAAAAGTTTTTTAACGAGTTTTGCCCGTGTTTCTTCCCCAGACTTCGTTTGGACCGCTAAGTGTTACAACAAATGAAGTTCAATAAACAATTTTAAAGTTCTAAATTGCTTAACTAACATCCTAGGGACCCGTGTTCGCTATCCGACTGTTACTTTCAGACAATGTATACAGTCATATTGCCCGATTGACGGCAAAAGAAATCAGGTGTTTAATACACCTCTGTGTGCCCCTTAGACGTGAGCGTATGTAGGTATGTATGTATATAAATTGATTAAATAATGTATCAACCTACAGTTGACAATGTTCTTTTTTAATATTAAGAGACTGACCTAAACAACTTTACCCAGCATTGAATTAACTCAAGTGGAGGGGAGTATGATGTATGTTAAAGTAATAACTTTTTTGTTGTTATTACTTTTGTTAAAGTTATTTTCAAAATTAAATCTTTAATAATTTCGTAGGTACGATTCGGTAGTACAATTAGTAGTTCAATTATTTTCTTTCAACTGTCATTCGGGAATGGTGCAATAAACTGACTACTCTTTACATTCCTTTTTGGGTAATCGCCTAAAAAGTTCAATTCTCAAGCATTTAATGAAATACCCGATTGGCTACACTTCCTAAATTGTACCGGTTTGTTGGGAATGGGAATAAAAATGTGTACCGACTTTTGGAACGTTGTAGTTGAAATGTCGGTTTAATGGTGTGTTTTTTTTTGTTCTTATGGCTCTAGTGTCTGTCAAGTTAAAAACAAAAAAGAATATATAATAAAGTTTAACAGGCCAATGTCTGTACATTATAGATAATCTAATGGGAGGGCATTAGTTTTTCATCAATACCTATAATGTACAGATATTGGCCTGTTAAACTTTATTATTATTATTATATATTCTTTTTTGTTTTTTAACTTGACACATCTCACACACGGCCGTCCGATCCCATCCTAAGCAGAGCTTGTACTGTGGTACCCAGACAGCTAATAAACATACTTATATACTTCTAAATACATACATATTATAGATAAATTACACTCAGACACAACAAATGGTCATCACACAAATATTTGTTCTGGGTGGGAATCGAACCCTCACTAACCACTAACCACTAGACCAACAGGCCAGTGTAACTTATACTCGTATGTTTAAGAGTTAATTTATATTCATGTTCATTATTTTGGATCGAGTCTTTGTTGTCGTTTTCAAAATAAATTATAATAAATTCTCAGACAGCAAAAGAGTTTAGTGTCTGAAAGTCTCAGAGGCGCCCGAACTATATATCTACATGAGGTAGCAGTACTGTATGTATCGTATCGTAGTACTATAGTAATTATTACGTTATCGTGTTATGTGTGAACATTTTTGATCTGTGTGTGCATTTCGTCACATGCAGATTACATCACATCTCATGCGTCGCATTCAGCGTAGATGTAGGGCGACGCGGCGGGAGCCATCCCATTGCGGAAGGACGGCCGGCGTGCGGCGCGCCGGTTAGTCAGTCAGTACTTCAGTACGCGTTCTGTTGTCAATGTCGAATATCGGATACGCTCAATTGCCGCTGAGTGAACCACACGACCGCGCGAACTTACGAATTTAAAATTTTAAAATAGTTCAGTTTCGTGTCACATGTGATAATTAATCAAGTGATATGAGAATTCGGTTTGAGGTGCCTAACAAATTGGAGATATCGTTCGGAAGAGGTACATACATACATAGTGTTATATATATCTTGCGTTTTAATCAACAATTATAATGCTCTTAATTCAGGCAGTGACTCGACTTAGGAGACCAGGTAACCTTGAAACAGGTATCATTGACTTGCATAATTTTTACCTACGTATTTTTTGTTGTTGTAATCTATTACGAGTCTGATAAAACTGGTTCAAAAACTTTTTTAACATCGACAGACTATTGCCACTTTTACCTACAAATATATTGTTGATATATGAAGAGAAATGAGTTTTTAACCAAACAGGCTTCTCTTAATTTTATTAGTTGAATACTAGGTATATCTACGTTCACCTAGCAGCACGTGCAGTCTAAGAGAACGCATCGATAGTAAGCGATGTAATGCTTCTCTATAATATGTTAGATTTACACCGTGTACTCATGAAATTTCATATGGCCTCTTGTATATGTTGACAACACAAACATGTTACTACGTGAAAACAATGGGGGACAACCCTATCCTAATTGTGGTAATCTCTTGTCGGGAGAATTCTACTATGTATGTGCTTTCTGTTTTGTTTCGGAGATCTGTAAAAAAACTTCTAGAAGAGATGTCCTATTTCCTTGCGCTTTTATTGCAGCAGTAGAATTAATTATTACTCCAGTCGTAGAGATATGCCTCTTTTTATTTCCATGTTCGACAAATGACAATAAAATATCACATCGGACATTCTTATGCTGTGATTATTAGTCACACAGTCAAACAAAGATGAGAATTCTCTTATTATTGTCATTTGTATTTCAGAACACAAAGAACGTTGAGCAACAAAATCATAATTCTTATTTCAAACGATTTTAAGACAGTGTTAATTAAATGTTACCTCAAAGACTTGTTCGGAGAAAATCGAAAGGTAAATGCCGGCTGTTTGCTCACCAATACCACATGTGATCAATTTACGACTACCGGTTAGATGGTTAACTAACCATTAGACTTTAAATGCCTAAATTGTCAATAACATCTTAATGATTTGATATCACTCAGGCTGTTAGTTTGCCGCAGGTGCTTTGGGTTTCCTGCCTTATTTTTATACGGTCAACAAGAGAACGTTATTAATATGTATACAGCTTTTATTAATGTAGTTATAGGAGCTATATAGTATTTCTGGCTTTAGCTTTTTCCACTTACACTTACATATAGTAGTTACTTAAGAGTACTAGAGGATCGTTCTAGTATCATTTCAAAATCTGCTAGAACCATAATGATAATTAAGATTACTGGGATCTATTGCTCCTGAAGTACTTTGCCTGAATACGGGGTCACTACGATATAGTTTATTGACCGGAAAAAGGGGTTACCGAGTTTCAGGGGACGCTAACGTTGTATTATGTATATTTTATTAATTTACTTATATCGATGTTATTTATAAGGGTCTACTTCAATGTTTTGGAACTTGTTTATTCAACTTTTTTATGTTTTTCTTATTATTTGGCAATTTCAAACTTTTTGCTCTAATACATACTATATATGAATGTCGATGCAAGATGTGATGTGGTTACAATCACACGTAATAGGTATTACAATAAGCCAAACAAACTGGTATTCTATTGAAAACGAAAAGTAATAGAATCACATAAATTTACTGTGAAACTGCTAATTCTAATGTAAATGATTTAATTAAGTATATTTAGCAGTAGTTGTTGAATTCGATTTTTTGTTTTCATGTATAATATTTGACCTGATGCATTTAGTTATCTGGTTTAGTAAGAATAGCAGTAATGTGTGACCCACGTTGCTAATAGGTATGTAGGTATTATTTATTTAAAAATAAATAACATAACTAGTTTGTATTGCATCAAAACATAAAAAAAAAAAATGTTTTACTTCTTTGATGTTACCAATATTAATGATATTGCAGTTATTTATTTTCTCAAATAAACAATGTTTATTATGGGAATAATAAGATGCATCTCCCATCCCGCAGAAGACGCAATAGACGTCGGAGAGCAAATACTGATCTCCGACCTCCATGAGCGCTAGCCTGGGGGTAACGGGCCGGGCTGACCGTTAGCCCAGAAGAAGCAGGCCTGAGACGTTGGCGTGACGTACGTGTTCAACGCGCGCCTACCTGATATGGGGGGCGTAAGGCCCCAAAACCCCAAAGTGTGGTCACCTGCTAGGCAGGTGGCCAAGGTCTGCTGGGGTTCCCGGAAGCTTCCTTCTGAGGGTATCCCGGGTCCCTAGACTCTCTTGTGACGGAACACCGTGTGGTTTTAGTCGATTCGAGTCCGACATTCCAACTTACCGTCAGCTCCGGTGAGGTGACGACCCGTGGGGGTTTCCACGCGAAAAAAAAGGGAATAGTAAGATCAAATTTTTTTTTTATACTATAGGAGGACAGACGAACAGACGGGTCACCTGATGGTAAGTGACACCGCCGTCCATGGACACTTGCAAGTCAAGAGTCGCAAGTGCGCTGCCCGCCTTTGAGGGTGATGAGGGATGGGGGATGCAGGGAGCGGAAAGAAGAGAGGAGGGCTGAGGAGATGGAAAAAAGGAGATGAGGGGAGAGAAAAGGGGGGGGGGGGAATTGGGCCTCCTTAAACCTCACGCAATTCGGGGAAATGCAACGCAAGCGATACTTCACAACCGGTTTTCTGTGAGGCCGTGGTATCGCACCGGTCGAGCCGGCCCATTCGTGCCTAAGCATGGCTCTACCACTGAAAAAATGTACGTGTAAAACAATGTTAAAAAATATAATTCCTTATAAATTACAATTAGAAACCAGTTTGATTTTGTCTAGACTTGACTAGACTAAATTGTCCTATGGAGTAGGACCAGCATGTTTCCCAGCATTCTTATCTTGGATATAATATGATAATCCAAAACGTAGGAAATCATGGGTAGATCCTGGTGAACTGTCCACATCGACTCCGAAGCCTAACATTCACGTAAATAAGGTATTGTTATGCAATTGGTGGGATATGAAAGGTGTTATTTATTATGAATTGTTAAAACCAAATGAAACTATCACAGCTGAGCGTTATCAACATAAATTAATCGAATTGAGTCATGCATTGAACCAAAAACGTCCAAGAATTGCACATAGAAAACAAAAGGTAATTTTACTGCATGACAATGCTCGGCCACACATCGCAAAAGCTGTAAGAGATACACTTTCAGATCTTCAGTGGGAAGTGTTACCATATCCCGCATATTCACCAGATTGTGCTGCTTCTGATTACCACCTATTTCGATCTATGCAACAGAGCCTTGCAGATCAGCACTTAAAATCTTACGAATGTATAAAAAATGGATCGCTTCAAAAGATGATCAGCTTTTTTGTGATGGAATCCATTTGTTGCCCGAAAAATGGCAAAAGGTTGTAGCTAGTAATGGAGCATATTTTGATTAAAATATAATATTTATAATACAATAGTATTTCATTTTTAATAAATACATAAAAACTAACCGGAAGACCTGATACAATGCCTCCTCGGACTGGGACTTAAATTTCATGTTTTAGCTACAGAAGGAAGTGATTAATAGTTAAAAACGCCCATATAAAATTTACCTTCTAGTGAAGTTTATATGCTTCTAATACTCTGAAACCTTTTTTATTAGTATTTTTTATTTCTTTTGAAACGGAAGGCTGGCAAAGGCCTAGTGAATGTTGTCGTAGAAACTAAGACCATGTTAGCTAGAAGAAACAATACTATATTTTTAAAGGTCAACATGCTTGCTTATACAAACATTTTTTTTTCTTTTTTTAGTAAGCCTACCATAATGACTCCACTCTGCCTGGTGGAAACCAAAAAGTGGAGTCTAAGAGTGGTGGTCACCATCCTCATTGCAAGTGTACTCAATGCAGCATAGTGACCCACACTATGGCGGCCTTGTGAGATGCTTCACGCCCCGCTAAAAGACCCTATAGCCTGTAAAATCCATTAAAGCGAGAGATGTATGACCCATTTACTTCAGACTGTTTTCAATACAGTTCTGACATTACATGCTTATATTTTTATCACCCAAGCTGCGCCTATTGGATTGCGAACACGGCGCCAAATACCTATGTAGCTGTAGCTGATATTTATAAGTTACTTTGCAAGATATAAAACTTAATTATTTTGATTGAAATATTACATTTTGGCTTTCTCTTACTAATGTACCACATATGTTACGTAAGATATGCTACGAATCCTTTTTAGTACATCTTTAGCAAAATTCGACAATACCTCTTTGTCGAATATATACATACAACTATAAACTTATAAAGACATTTGTATTCAAAGTATAACAAATAATTGTCCAATATTTATAACGACCCAAAATAGATGCTGTTTAGGAATTTTAATAATGAAATACGCTCAGAGAATCTCCGAGACTTGTCTCAGTCAGGCCATAATTGAGAACGATCAGTTAATCTTCAGAAGGCTTATTTCCACGACATTCCCCAAAGAACTATCGTTCACTAAGCTTAGCAAATTCGCAAGCTTATTGTGTAAAAGTGTATTGACTTTCATGTAGGATTTCCGTTTCTCTTATATCCAAAAGCGTATTAGTAATGCGCGTTAGCGGCCTTATTAGGTTCGTGGAATCGGCATTTCAGATTTCTAACGTGGCCAATCGGTTCAGTGGGGTACGCGCATATTCTCTCTACTCTTCGTTGTGATCGTCGTCACAGGTCGCCTCTAACAAAAGTTCTCTTAAACAGTGGCAGTGATCAGCGGCGTAATCTCGTTCGCTTTGGCCCTATTGAACTGGTGTAAACCAGTTGTACCTACTTGGTACCAGTGATCAATGGGAGGTATAGATGCAATGGTGTAGCTTTTAAATCATATTCATGGGTACAATTCTTTACGATGAGTATCAATCGAATCCGGAACCCTTGACGTGCAGCCGAATGCTAAACTACTGTATGCTGTGCAAATAGGTCGACGAAAATACTAAATTGTCAACGCAGCCTATTAGAAAAGGAGGGCCCTAGATAGAGATCATATTTATACCAGAGATAATTTTATGGAAGCTTAGACTACATGCTGCGGGGAACATTGGTTAATAGTCATTAGTCGATAATCTAATAATAAAAAGAAGCTTATCTTTCGTTATAACTTTCTTCATGTTAACTCCTCAACGGTTCTCAAGAACTGTTTTTATATGTATGTATGCTAAAGAAAGTAACGGTGACAATCCCACGTGTAAACGAAGGCACTTAATTGAAAGTCGAGGTTTGTACTGAGTCAATGAGTCACTAGTTTATCAAAAATTAAAGTGACAAACCTATCGGTCAAAATTATCTGTCTGCAAATACTTCTGATGTTGTTTTAATTATTCTGACAACTTTACTTGTATTTTCTGTTGTTTTTATTTCAACTTATTGTATCTTATTCAATAGAATAACTTATATTTTCAATCGATCAACAACAAATCAATGTATAGAACTGGCGTCACTTGTAAAACACACCGACCTACGTCTTACTGTGTGTTTATCATTTATATACTTTTGTAAGTCATTGTCTCGGTCCTCAAAAACTTACAATGAATATGCTTATACCAAATTAATAGTGGGTAGTACATATCTAGGTTTCGATACTTCCGGGTACGACCATCAGTCTGATAACTTAGACATGACGGAAGGTACATAAAGCTCCGCTTCAGCAAATGGCGTTGTCAGTCTATTGTCGGGCTATTGCAGCCCTGACTTTGATAACTTACTAATGGTTTAATATATTCACCACCCAGTGATATCAATCACACGATGCTATGTAAATGTAAATAAAAACTTCACTACTGGCGACGTTATTAGAAAAGGTCTTCGAAAAATCTGAAGCGGTTCTCATGTTAATATTTTTAATGCCAAAAAAGTCTTGTTATTATCCCTGTAAGAATTTAGTTAAGTACTGCACTTCAATACATTGATATTGGACGTCCGCATAGGTTTGAATCGTTATATAGTCAAACTTGCCAAACCCAATGTCAACGTTCGGCCTTGACCTTATGATGTATACACAGTAGAGAAACCTTGTTACTTCAAAGAAGTGCCCTGTAGCTTAACTATTTTTGGGAGACTAGGTTGTGTATTGGTCATGCAGGTGGTGAAAACTAATATATTTTTGAAAAACTTAAAAAATAGACAAATATAGAGAACTGATGTAGACAATATTCCCTTTTGATTTATCTTAGGTTTAGAGACACACGCTTGAAATATAAGACGTGTTGCTCTGTTATTTGGTTATTGATTAATTGCGATAGATATAATGAGTTGTGAGTGAGGATTTAATCAACGTGTTTAATTAACTATGCATTATTATATTTTAATCCTATAATAATCTATTTCAACAAAACTAGGCTGATTTAAAACATTATGAATAGAGATTTTGGAGAATTTAGGTAGAGTGTAAAACTTCTTTAAGTATATAAAATTTGTGGCTCCTAATATTATTTATGAAAAAAAGACAATGTATTCAGCACAGCAGTTCTCTCGGCGCCATAATAAATAAAATGGGTGAAATTGGCTTTTCAAGCGCCGTTGTGCGCTACTTTTCATTAGCAACACAAGATTTTTCATCCGTTTCCATTACTCTTTAATATAACTTTTTTTTTTTAATATAATGGGATGTCTGTTTCTTTATGATAACACTTTTGTTATTTTAATAGAAAAGTTAATAGAAGTAGGTGTTACATATCATCTTATTGCAAAATCTTTAAGAGGTACAACATCTTTGTTTACTTGACATTTCATTTCATTTCATCGAATTGCACCGAACGTGGTCGTGGGTGGACTCATTAGAGCTATCAATGCCTCCGTAAAGTGCGAAGGTAGGGAACTAGCCTGTTTATAGATAAAACTCACGTGTTGAGCGGTGATTACTGTTATTGAGATATCTTCATGCACTTCGGTATATAGATATGTTATGTCTTTGTAAATTAACTGTCTACATATAAGAGCAAACATATAATGGTGCTTTTGTATACCTTGTTATCCGAGATTGAATATATTTTTCCTAAATTAATAAATGAAGGTATTTAAAGGTAAGGGAAAAATACACTACTTACATGGAAAGGGAAGCCTTTACTTAAAACACGTAATGGGGCTTTATTTATTGGTTGTTTCTCCTCGTCCTATATGCATACATATACCTGAGAGGATAAACTTTTTAAAAGCACCAGGAAGCGCAAACATGCTCTCTAAAACATCAATATACAGATTGATGACATATACAATTTTTGCAAAGAAATCTTTAAACAGTGCAACAAGAAGTACAAGTAGTCTAAGAAATCCATAATTCAATGAAAATTAGGTTGCGGTTTACAGTAAATGTATTGACGGGCCTGTTGGACTAGTGGTTAGTGACACTGACTACTGAACGTCGTAGGTTCGATGCCCACACGCAAAAAAATGTGTGATGATGATGATTCAACAAATTGTTGTCCCGAGTCTGGGTGTTCTTTATGACCGTTGATTAAAAGTTTATAAATCCTCCCACGACGCTAATTATTCCTAATGCGGGAGTTGACTGTTTTTAAAGAAAGAGTATTACTATAAATGTGGTGCGTACAATAAGAATTACTAAAGAAGTCGACATACTGTATGATCAGCTGATCATTCTGACAGCGATGCGACGACAAAGTAAGTAGGTACAATACAAGTGACAATAATACACAGGCATGCCGCCGCGCCGATGACTTTAACCAAGGTCATTCGATTTGTCCTTTCGGTAGATTACCTACAGTTGCACAGAGTCATAAACGTAAATACTTTTTTAACTATAGACTATATCCATTGAAAAAAAAACTCTGTTAAATAACAGTGAATGAACCTTTTTTCTGTCCTGTTTTTTTTATTATATATATTTTTTATGGGATCAATCAGACGGGTCACCTGATGGTAAGCGACTACCGCCCCCCATGAAACCTGCTATTAAAGAGTCGCGTTGCAAGCATCTCTTTTCTTGAATGTTTGAAGGTTAAAGCGGTCTGAAATACGCCAGGCGACAGTTTGTTCTACAGGTTAGTTGTGCGAGACAAAAAGTTCTGAAGAATCGCACAGTGGTGGAGTGCCAATCATCCAGGTGATGGGGATGGTAGTTTTGGTTGGACGATAGCGCAAACCTGTGGCCGGTATAAGTCCGAACAATTCCTCAGAGCACTCCCCATGATACAGTACGTAGAGAATGCAGAGTGAAGTTACATCTCTACTCAACGCCAAGGAGTCAAGCCGATCAGAAATATCCTGGCAGTCGATGATTCGTATCGCTCTTCGTTGAAAGTGGTCTGGAGACAGAACTCGCAAACTTGTGACTTCCTGGGGTTACAATAGACTGGGTTAAGTCGACCCCAGTCTGAAACTTTCGCTAATTCTATCCTTTAATAGGCGTTTGGTCTCCCTATAAAGTCTGCCCTAGACTTTCATAATAATATATTCTCCTGAAGGAGTTCGCTTACCTCGTTTGTCTGCTATACAGCGGTACATAGGTCAGGGAAGAGACCGCTATTATTGGGGAAAATGTTTTAATCTGACATGAAAGATTTAATGATGTAACTTTGTAACAGTTACTATTACCGTAGCGAAATAAGCAAACATCTCTTATAAATGGGGCTCTAGTGATCATAAATATAGCTGTAAAATCAGATCAATAACCTAGTGCATACATTCGCTCATTTCGAGGATCCCGGATAAGAGAATAAAGGAAATGAACCAGACAAAAGATCGAAGAGTCTTGTAAGGGTATTAAGAGCGGAACGGAAAAATAGGTTAAGTATCGATGTTCGCAGGCGATGAATCTGTTGTCAGTTTTATTTCTACAGAATTCCAATGAGTATCTGATAAACGATAGAGAATAACATTTATTGTGAATGATTTCATGAAGGTGTTTACACATGTAGTTATTGTTTTAGTTCTATTTTAGTCTAAACTCAAAAAACTATGAAGAGTATACATTTTTTTCTTGATAGCTGTGGACAGTCGAGCAGATGGGTCACCTGATGATTAGTGCCAACCGCCACCCATGAACACCTGCAACTCAAGCGTCATTGATGCAATGTCCGCCTTTGAGGGTGATGAGGGATCATAAAAGAGGTGAAGTGAGATGAGGGGACGACAAATTGAAGGGGAGTTGGGCCTCTGATACCCTCACTCACTCAACAATACAATGCAAGAATTTTGTGTCCGGTGGTTTTCTCTGAGGCCATGGTAATACTACGAGCCGGCGCATTCGTACCTAAGCATGGCTCTCCCAAAATAAATCTATGTATAGCATTTACCTACATATATATGTATGTATGTATGCAGCGTGTCTCAAAACTATAAGACTTATTTTAACTGCTGAAATTATACATCTCTAGATTCTCTACCATACAATTGCAAAAAATAAAACTGGAAAAAAACAACAACCCGTTTAAAAGTAAGACCTTTTTAATTTCCCTATTTTTTCGGATATGCTTTTAGGACACAAAATGTCAGTCATGTATTGAATGATTTTCTGTATATGAGCTTATTAGTTATTCTAGGATTTTCCTTTCCAGATCGATTGTTTGCAACGACACAAAAATTTGTAAAGTTATCTTTCCCATGTCACAGACTACATAACAGTATCAGCGCATGGCATTGTCATTGTTGTAATATAAACCTATTGAGTTTAAACTACCGGCATTCACGGAATTGCGCATTTTTGTTTTTGTTAACATAAAGTATGTGACTATTGATTAGATATGCAAAGTAAATGACTAATGTAATGTGTTACGTGAGTTAGATAACGCTAACTTTACGTTATCACGAGGCATTATTCAATGTATTTGAACTTGGTTTCCATTATTATATTATGTACATGTCTACTCTAGTTAACACGTAGTTGTAGTTTTCATTGTTCGTGTATAAATTATCTCCTTCCAGAAAGTCCAGTTTAGTTAAAGATCGGTGTTCCAGTCTGTTTGCCTGCATTCCGCAGCGCGGTGGCCCCGTTTACCTCGCTATCGAATCCGAATCCACCGGATGTCTGTCTGAAATCGAGCTGCATTAAATTCAAACTTCCACTTTTTGTACTAGTGAATTCCATTTTTGAAGAACTCCATAAAAAGTGAACACAGGTTATCTATTGACGTGTTTATTCGTCTTTGTCTCGTAAGCACGCCTGTGTTTATTCACACATTGAATAAATTTCAAAATATTTACGAATACTTTGTCTGAATCTATGCTTTTGTTTATATATATATAGATATATAGATGCCATTTTGTTTGGTCTGAAAATATGCTGACCTTAATGAATACAATACTATTTATAATTATAAACTAACAGATTTTTGTCTGTTAGTTTTCCTAGGATCGGGCTCAGCAGAATTGGGATACTGCAATACTATGCCCATTTTACATAATATATTATATTGTAAACCTTAATTTCTTAAACTGTCATATCGGTTGATGAAAGTCTCTGTTTGAGGTAGGTAATCTTATATCAGATAAAGGTATCATCTCGATTTGGTCACATTTTTATCTAACAGAGCGCGAACTCTTGATAACAATCACAGAATCAAACGGTTGCAAGTTCCCGTTTTTATACAACGTTATTTTGTGTTTGGTACTACTCTTTTTAACTGTGCTAGTGTTATTGTCAGTGTGTATTTCATTAGTTTGTAAAAAAGTCGACAAGCGCCCATAATCAAGTCAAATGTAGGTAACAAAGATCGTATGTCAAAGAGTGATGTGATGTCAGAGCGTGACAGCACTAGTGTCAGTGTGGTCGCGGCCGGCGCGTGCTGTCGCGTGCGTCGTAGGATGCAGTGCTTCGGATTCCAAGGTACAATAGTTCACAATAAATTTATAATGACGACGATTGACTACGCACTACGAACAATCAACGTAACAACTTCAGCCTTTCGATAGTATCAACAAAAAAAGGACAATTGAAAAACAAAAGCAGAATAGCGTCAAACAGATTTTTGTTTTATGTCGATTTGTTTTTCAAATGTTTTGTTAAAATCGATTTCTTGGTAGTTTTTCGAATCGATGCTGACGGGCCAATCACTTCAGACAGAGCGCCTGCTTGGCAGTAGAAGGCGGGAAGCGCACGCGGCTGCGCACGCGTCTCCGGATGTGTCGCACGTTTTTTCGCGTGTGCCTTGAGCAGATGCGCCTTAGTTTCTTTTTCATTAAGAGCGAGAAAAGAGGCAAGTGTTTATGTATTCAAGAATTTATTAATTTCATAAAGTGCATTGTTTTCTTATATTATGAAACGTGTACACGTGACGTTTTGCGGTGAATTATACTTAAGTGTTTTGAGAAACGTACCTACAGTAATTCATTAGAATTTAAATAATTATAGCTTCGTGATATTTTGGAGTGTAATAAGTATTGTTTCACTTACCATCATGCATTTATAAATCGTTTTGAACGTGCCATGGCGTAGTAAGTAACTTAATTCATCAATTGACATCGAGATCGATAACAGTTTAATAACCACTATTTCCAAATACTAAAAAAATACACAAATTTATGTAGGTACTATAATATCAATACCAGCAGATCAATGGTTAATTATAAATCATTTATATCAATTAAACCAATTATGGCTATTTTTGAATTGTCAGGAGTAGGGAGTCAGTCACACTAAATCAGTCGTGAAGCTAGCTGCCAGTTCCAATACGTACATTCTATGGAAAAAAGGACAAAAAACTCTTAACAACTTGTTCTTTAAAATTTTCTACTTACATTGGTAAGGTGAGCGGACACGCAGATTATTCACAAACAGGGGTTTATCGCTTGGTATTATCAATTGTTATTGTTATTAGAAGAAATGACTATAGGCACTGAGAAAAATATTTTTTTTTTTAAACTATGAAGGAAAAAGGAATAAATAAATAATGCTAAGTAAGTCAGAGTTCTTTTTTTAGCGGGCTAATCTTCGCGATTCGAAAAAATATTTTTAAACGGCTTCAAAAAGTAGGTTCTTTTAATGTTTATTTTACATTCACAATTTAGAATATTCTAAATTGGAAAATACTTTTAAAAAATATCTCTATTCGGAGGAGTATGCGGAATGCGTTTTGCGTTATGTATATATAAAGAAAGTATTCTATCAATAAGGTAGAAAATTAAAGAATGAAGAATAAAGCTTTCTGCGATTTATCATGATAGCCAAATTGAAGTACCTACCTAAATTATGCAAAGTCAAATATTGTGTCAGTTAAAGTTTTATTGACAAACTATAGGTTATACAAAGGAGCAGAGCAGTAATCATATACATATATATTGGCATTGCTTGGAACGTCTAGTTTAAAAAGAGATAACGTCTATTGATTAATATGTTTGCATAGGTTTAATTTGTATGTGATTCAATATAATGTGCCATCTGTATTGAGATAATGTTTCTGATGAATATAACTATCATCATAAATAGTGGGATTATTGCAACAATAGCAATGTGGGTCTCGGCGGAGTAGAATAGAGCCATCCAAGGGAATAAGGCGACTAACCGATCAGAGTATTATCTATCAGACAGTATATACGTATACAGTCAAACAGGGCCCGAAAAACGGGAATAAGCTTGCCCACTATATTGTAAGTAGGACTGAATTCTTTTTTTTTAAAGACATCTCCCGCACTAGGATTAATTCCTGTGTCGCGGGGGACTTAACAAACATTTAAACAACGGACACAAAGAACGACCAGACTCAGAACAACAATTTGAGGATTACAGAATATTGTCCCGTGCGGGGATCGAACCCACAACACTCGGCGCGGCAGTGTAGTGACCACTTAAACCGCTACGCCATCCGTGCAGTCAATTATTGTTGGCAAATAGCAAAAGGTGGCCACTTGAAACGTCTCTGCCTACTCCTTAGGGAAATAGGCCCCAGTGTACATATATATGAACGTGTATGCGTAGCAGCTAATAGTAAATGTAGTAATTTTAAACATTCAAGTTTTACAGAGAAGTTCAGAATACAGTGTGACAAACTGACAAACTTATTTAACCAGTTTTGACATAAATAAAGCCAGTAACTAGTTGCCTTAGTTCAAATTCTAAAAACGTTTACTTAGTAAGGTGATCTGTTTTCGATTTAGTGTTTTTTTAAATTACATAACAGTGACACGTTAAAGAAAACAAGTGAGTTAATTATTGTCTATACAGTTGGAATGAAACAAACATTTAACACTTTTGAAAGCTAAGCCTAATCCGTTTGTATATATGTTACGTCTGAAAGCTGAAGAGCGGTTACACCTAGATTTAGCCGGCTGGAACTAGGTGCAGCCGGTCACAGTAAACATAGATCTATCCTAGTAGGGTAGGTTAACTGAACCAAAATGGCTAGGTTTAGGTTATGTTAAAACTGCGACCACAAGCGCTAGACCTAATTTCTGCCTATTTTACTTGGTTAGGGCAGTGTGTTTTAACTAACTAACTTCTAGCCGGCAAAGGGCTAAACCTAACCGAAGATAAGTAGGATAGATCTTAAGTTTAAACGTCTGTGACCGGCTGTACCTAGTTCCAGCCGGCTAAATCTAGGTGTGACCGCACTTGGGCTTTTAGCCGCAACATATACATATATGCATAATCGTATATGTATAGATAGACATATAAACTGTGACTTTGTGGTCATTTTGGAGTTTATGTATGTATGTGTCTTTGTGACTGTCTAAAGCTTAAACAGCTTGATTGATTTCGGCATGAGGTGTCATTTAAATCATCTTGATAGTACGAGTTACCGTGTATAAGATTTAACATGACTGCCGAGAAAAGTACAATAAATAGACCATTCATAATAATATCATCGAAAAAAAAATATAGAAACTTAATAATGCAGTCGGGTCTTATATATTTAGTTACTAATTTTACTTGTTACAGGTGTTTTACAGATTGTTTTTAGTTTATTCACTTTAAATAAAATAAAATAAAACATTCTACTTCATAGAAATAAGTACTTCATAGAATAAGCATAATATATAACGCGTTATTATCAGAGCTAGGAACGTTACATGGAAGCCAGTTGATCATGTACAATTATACTGACAATAGAAATGTTGCCCTACATGGTTCACTAAATCCTTTTATTATCAAACTGCGTGTCTTACTAATAAAATGTAAAGTGTACCTAATTCAATTGTTAATCTTTTGTATTGTTCTATTGTAATTAATTTGCTTCCTTCCTGCAGTTTTAAAATCTTTTGTACGAATCGCTTTATATTATTATGTTATTAATCTGTAGGAGTACTGTAGGAATTTGCTCTCACACAAAACGAAATGACACTTGTAGTATAGATAAGAAGTGTGATATCTTTCTTGAACCTATTGATTTGAAGACCCTTGTGAATTTTTCGTTAGATAGTGTTCATGTACATACCATATACTCAGGCTTGTATCACCGAACATACCTTATCCACGGGGGGGCAATCCCATTGCCGTCATCCTGAGACTTTGGGAATATCATGGGAAAAGTTAAGTAAAAGAAAGACATATTACTTATAACGATGGATGGAGGAGTATAAGCAATAGGTAAAGCAAGTCACGGGTCGCATACCTATAGCTCGAATTGGTTTGTGCCGGACATTCAGAGCCCTCTAACGATGGGTTCATCTATATATGTTACTGATGTGAGTTTCTATTTCCACCATAACATTTATATGTCTGAACGGATTTGGTTATACATATAGTGAATCGTTGCAACTCGTATACATTTCCGAGTGACAATAGCTATATAAAAACAATCAGACTGGTAGTTGTGAAGATGATGATGATGACCCGCAGACAGTAAATAACGTGTAATCCTGTACAGGCTCGAGAATTTAAATCGATGTAAATGATATGAGGAACGTTCCACTGGATTACATTGAATGTCGTCACACATGCACAAGATGAACATAAATAATAATACTTCGTTTACTATTTCCTTTTAACTAAGTCAATTGGAAAGTTAAAATAAGTACATATGTTTACATATGTTTTCGGCAGTCTCGTATCATAGTACAAGTTCTGCTCAGTTTGGGATTAGACGGCAGTGTGAGATGTCTGAAGTTATTACTATATTTATTAGATTTATTGTTACCTATTAAATTTTCACAACAACAAACAGCAATAATCGGGTTTAATTTTAACGTGTGATGTAATATGGAGTTATTAAAAGTACATCAAAAATACTACAGCCGTATTCTCTCACAAAATTACCTGAATTCGCGATGATTATGTGCTCTCCTAGACATACAACTCATAGGAAATATTAAAGGCGTTCGTACATTATTGTTGTAATTACTTTACACCCATTTTCAATTATTTATTTTTTGTTAGGTAATGCAATTTCGAACATAATTAAAACTAAGTGGTCCATTAATGTTGCATACACACGGTCTATTTTCTACAGGCTAAGAATATAAATGACCTATGTTAATGAATGGTTGTGTGTGGTATTGCTCCCTGATTTACTGGTCAAAAAAATAAAGAGGTGCCGATTTTGAAACCATTTTCCCGCTTTATGTTTAATATAACTATAAAATTACATCACGATCATATCGGATATTATGCTGTAAGTCAATCGTATTAGAAAGTGGTTTTAATGTATGTTCACATGGTAATAAATCAAAGTATTGTATACTTTTTTGTATCGTATTATTATATTATGAAGGTAATCCTTTGGCGAGCTTGCCGGCAAATCCGCGGGGAAAAGGGCAAGGGCAAGGGCAAACAAGCCATATAAAAGGAATGCAATACGAGTATATATATATATATATATGTATATATAATAGTTACGTATTACCAAGTCCCCGTCCAGTTACGTCAGAGCGTTCGAACCAAGTTGAACTGTTGATGCGTTGAGAGATTAAATTACTTGATCTCGCCGGGGGTGTGTCAGGGCTGAAATAGATGTATTTCGGTTCGCGTTATAAGGAAACGTTGTAGATATGTGCGCTTATATGGACTTACTTATAATCGACAAGTCATATTCGACAACTTCTCTGGAGTCAGTTAGTTACTTATAAAAACGAGATTAATCTTTACACACCTTTTTATTTTCTTCTTTTACTCTTTTTTATGGATATTAAAGCGGAGCCCATTAATTATTGCTGATTTGTACTACTTAAAAAAAAAATAAAGAAATATCTGCGATGAAGACTTCATGTTCATCCATTGACTGAGCAGACAGGTGTTGCAGAAGAATTTGTCATCTTCTACGGCATTTTGAGGGCTGACGAAAAAAAATTCTTTGATTACCTGCTTTTGAATGTCGAGTAGAACTTTTGACGAATTACTGGCAAAACTCCAGGATAAACTGGTCCATGGCAATGCGACGTGTGCCTATGCCACCGATTGAACTATGTAGACTTTATGGGAAGGAAAAAATATTTATTATCATATTTTTTTAAAATGAATTATAAGAATAAGATTTCCAGAAGGTGTTTTCTTTCATAGAATTATCTATTATAAAATACGCATTTCTGGCTGTTTTCTATATTTGTTGGATCAGTTTTCCTTAAATAATAAAAGCAGATTCAGATTTCAGTTTTTTTTTTTGCTACTTGTCGGACATATACAGATTTGCATTATTCATTTAGGATACGAATTGCAACCATCAGTCTGATAGACAAAGTGTGTAAGGTAATATGGGAAAACACTACATGATGAATGCATACCAACAAAAACCTCTGATATGTGGCAAGAAATTTGTAACGGGTTTCTACAAAATACCAACTTTCCAAATGGCATCGGAGTTATCCATGGGAAGCATAGCCGTAATGTAAATAAAGACGAAAAACTCAAAATCATCTATATTCCAAGATAGTCAACTATACAGGAGCCTAGAAAAAATAACACTTTAAATATAACAGGGCCGAAACCACTGTCTGTACGTATTGAAAATACACTTACCATTGAGGGTGTGGTGCAAATACTGACAAACTGTATCTACAAGCAGATCTGGCGAGAATATTTTACTTTTGCAAGTACTTTTTGAGCCCGATTGGTAGAGTGCCCTGGACCAAGACTGGTATATTTTAACTCTAAAATTTTTTTTTTTTTTTTTTTTATACTATAGGGGGACAGACGAACGGGTCACCTGATGGTAAGTGACACCGTCGTCCATGGACACTTACAACTCAAGAGTCGCAAGTGCGCTGCCCGCCTTTGAGGGTGATGAGGGATGGGGGATGCAGGGAGCGGAAAAAAGAGAGGAGGGATGAGGAGATGGAAAAAAAGAAGAAAGGAGACGAGGGGAGAGAAAAAGGGGGGAGGGGGAATTGGGCCTCCGAAGACCTCACTCATTTCGGGGAAATGCAACGCAAGCGTTACTTCACAACCGGTTTTCTGTGAGGCCGTGGTATCGCACCGGTCGAGCCGGCCCATTCGTGCCTAAGCATGGCTCTACCACTGTAGAACTGTAGAATTCGACATGCAGTGTAAGTATTCTTTGGTAATAAAGTATTTACTTACCAAGTTGCCGTTTTTCTTCTTTCGAAACATCATAGAGTTACGACAATATCCTCTCACCATCCTCTTGTTCAGTAGATCGGATGCATCCCACAATTGCTTTCTTAGGCGTACTTCGTTGATCACTCAACCTGTATCCGCGCTGATAGTTACGCATTATTCTAAACACTTCCTAGAAGTTATGCAGACATATGTTTCGGCTGTCAGCTCCGACGGTGAACGTTTGGTCAGTGTGACACTATAACCAGCCTAAGTACTAGGTTGAATAGCTATAAGAATGTTCCTAATAACTTTAACAGTCGATTAAATTTGCCTAATGAATTACCCCTCTTATCCTGAGCAGGGTAAGAGCTGTCCATAACATCCCTTAGGGTTTGGACCATCCACTTAAGAGATTGGGAATTTGATAAATGATTACGGGTCCTCCAGTGAGTTAAAACGTACTCTTGAAAGGATTAATAACTTTTTACTAATGTACGTATGTACTTCCTTTAAAAAAACACACCGACCTAGCTCAATTTATGGTAGATTTTATTAAGACTGTTTAGTTTGTGAAAACTAAAATGACAGTGTGGATAATAATATTAGAAGTGTTTGAAGGCATAAAAACGATCGCCGGTTAATATACCAACATGGGAAGTATATTTTTATAGACTATTTTTTTCTCTCGAATATTACTTAAACAAACACTTATAAGTCAACATAAACACTAACCGTTTAAAAGCGACATATATGAACATGTCTCTATCTAACATTTCTGATTCAGTGCAGTTGTTTAAAGAACAGAAGCTTCTACGGAAAACTTTCAGTTACTTACATATACGAGAGACAGCACATAAAGAGACCGCCCGAATTAGGTTACAGGCCGCATACCAATGAAGTTCGAATACCTATTAAATAGCTCTGTATCCAACAATGCCGATATTGATACCACATTGATCTTCTAGGATCAAGCCAATATTGCACACGGCCTTCTATTTGTCATTTGAATTTTTTATCATATAAAAGTAGGAAGACCACAATTTGTTTTGAAGCTGTATATCACTGCCGTTCAACGAAAATCTGCATCCTTCAATTGGGTTTGTGTTTGGTCGGCATGCCAATGAATGCTGAAAACAAGTGACGCGGTAAACCTCGATGTTGACGGCAAGATAATTTGGACTTCTGAGAAGGGGAAGAAAAGTGGAAGGGCCTTTGTCATACTATCTAGAACATGTCATCGTAATATGGGTCATAATAATAATGAAGGCAATTTGAGAATGATACCCGATGAGTCCTAATTGATTACTTTAAGTGTATACATTACACTCCACTGCAAAAAGAAGCGCAATGGTTTGTAGTAAGACAATTACAATAAAATCTAATCATAAAAATATTTGTAAATTATAGTTTTAATTCTATGCAAGTGTACAGTTTTTCTAAAAGCCATGGTAAACACCAAACTTGTGTTTATCAAAATAACTGAAACTAATCCACCGAATTAGATGAGAACGGTCCGATTTTGATTATGTAACCCCGTATAATAAAAAATATTATAAGTAAAATTGTTATTATTAGTATAAGTCCTACTCCTAAATCTTATTATTTACCGCAAACAATATAACGGTTTTTTTTTAATAATTTTGTGCAGCAAATTATGTCTCCTTGATTACTTCTTGGGTTAGCTAATGGCTTTTCTCATTAACTACTCAATGACGAGATACTGGCGATACGAGAAACTGGGTCAGAAATATATGTATATACTTAAATTTATATTGAGAGTTCTTGTTATCTGATCAGAAATGATATCAATGATCGTTCGATGGCTTTGACTTCAAATGGACAGCAGCTATTCGTATCCTTGAAATGATCTTCTCTCTAAGCAGTCTATAGTTTTTTGGAAGTTTCTTCAAAGGGCTATCCTTTACACTTAAGTCTACATAATAATTCAAAATTATTAAATGAAAACTAATCTGATATCTCAAGATAAAGCTTTTATTTCTGTACAATGAGTATACCAACTCATTCCGTGCGTATTTAAGTAGGTACTTGAAATATACTTAGTTACAAGACATTTTATGACAAGCTTACATTTAATTATATTCAATCAAATACCTTCTCATAACTAAAAATACAAACTGAAATAACATTCCGAGTTAGGTACTCGGAATGTTATTATAACATAATTACATATATATACATATATATGACATATATATATATATGTAACATATATGTATATATAACATAATTACAATACACATCACATACATTGTTAGCGACGTTTGAATGCGAATTATTATTTGATCATTGTTATCGTAGTGTAATCTCTCCATCCGATCTATCGGTACAATGTAAATGATTTGAATTCCACGATCGAGACATTAGACTAAGGTACGTACTGTATACATTCTGTAGTAAATTGCTGTACTGAGCCGCATACAGCGGAAGTAATTCTGTCACTGATAGATGGCCGTTATTACAGGTAGTGGGCAGAAATACCGCAGGGAAACTTTTCTTTTTCTTATGTTTACATAGTAAATAGTACAGGTATTAACTTCCAGGTAAATTGATGCTATTTTTTTTTATAGACTACATAAATAGCTGTCAAGCCATGTATGCGTTGGCTTATTTTTTTTTTTTTTTTTTATACTATAGGGGGACAGACGAACAGACGGGTCACCTGATGGTAAGTGACACCGCCGTCCATGGACACTTGCAACTCAAGAGTCGCAAGTGCGCTGCCCGCCTTTGAGGGTGATGAGGGATGGGGGATGCAGGGAGCGGAAAGAAGAGAGGAGGGATGAGGAGATGGAAAAAAGGAGAAAGAAGATGGAAAAAAGGAGGAATTGGGCCTCCGGAAACCTCACTCAATTCGGGGAAATGCAACGCAAGCGTTACTTCACAACCGGTTTTCTGTGAGGCCGTGGTATCGCACCGGTCGAGCCGGCCCATTCGTGCCTAAGCATGGCTCTACCACTTGTGAAATATTATCGAGTGAAATAGTTTGATTCGCTAGACAGCGATAAACAAAATGATAAGAAATACACGTGGATGGTGTAGTGTTTGAGTATGGTTTTTTAATGTTTAAATGCAATTTTAGTATATGCATTAATATATTGATTCTTTTTTCTGCAATGGTTTGTCTTAACTTAAAATAAGCCACATTCTTCACCCAAACACCTTTCTTCTCCAGTTATCTGGCCCATCTAAAAAAAGACAACTAAAGAACATTTAACAACAGCAATATGTTGCATAGCTTATCAACTCTTGTCTAAAATTCTAAATTTGCAAACAACATGGCTCCGCCAATACAATAATTGCCAGTTAGGTATATATACCTAACCTAATATATACCTAACTGGCAATTATTTTTGCCGTTTTTAACGCTGAAGCTACAAACTGCCGACCATTCTGTATACGTCTCGACGTCTCATTAGAAAATTGTATATAAAGTTATCGTTGTACAATTAACTATGATAATAACCCTCAACTTGAACTAGTTGCTGATTACGATGCAGTGCAATTTTGTAGTAAAATGATGCGGGGCCTTAAACTTACTTGACTGCACGGATGGAGCAGTGGTTTTACTGATCACTTCTCATCACAATATCGCTCAAAGGATAACACTTTGTGCAAACTAATTGTTGTTCTGAGTCTGGGTGTGCATTGTGTCCGCAGTGTGATTGTAAAGTTTTTTGAATACAGGAATTAATCTTAGTGCGGGAGTTGTCTTTATAAAAATACGTATTACGTGCGGCTATACTTATTATATATTTGAAAAAATGAACTATGACATTTTTAGTCTATAATAAAATGTTTTCTGTTATTGACAGGCTTTAATAGTGACGAGGTTCGTACAATGCCAGACTTAAATGTAGAACGAATTTGAAAATGTATCTACGCGGTCCATCTCGACTTTGCCATATTTGTAATATATGTACTTACTTGCAATAGTGTTTTTTAAGTGTAATCGGTGCGGAGAATGGCCTTCACACACGGACAGACAGACAAAGTTAAGTAAAGCTTACCGGTGTCATTGATTTAATTTAATGTTGACTTGAAGTCGAGAACAATCTTTGTTTGCTTACTAAGGCATCAATTATGTTGACCTTTGCGCGCGCGAATCCCGGTCTTTGACCTCTATTTGAATAATGACCGTTGGCGTATCATAAATCGTTTTGCGCTTCACAGTCTTGCGGTAATACAATTCGGTGCGTGATAGGGCTTATACCTATATACATTTTCAGTTTCAAAGAATTATTTAATCCTTTAAAATACCTTTATAGATCATAGTAGCGACGATACGATATTGTAAGCTACAAATAACATTAACATTTTACATTTTTCAATAACATTTACACACAGGATAAAGATTTGTGTGATCTACAAATATTTGTCCCTAGTCTAAGTGTTCTTTGTGTCCGTTGTCTCTATGTTTCTCAAATCTCTCGCCACACGGGAATCATTCTTAATGCGGACGTTGTCCTTTTAAAAGAAGAAATAAAAATAAATCTTTGAGCCGTTTCTGTAAATTTCTGCAGACAACAGTGATTAACATCCAAGTCGAGGACAATTAACTTATTATAGGTGGAAATTAGTGTTTTACAAAATTGTAGCTATAGTGCGGTCGCGATAGAGGAAGAATTTACCTGTCTTCGTTGCTCCCGCGTAAATATGTAATATGCAATGGCC
Source organism: Tyria jacobaeae (assembly GCA_947561695.1). Taxonomy (NCBI): domain Eukaryota; kingdom Metazoa; phylum Arthropoda; class Insecta; order Lepidoptera; family Erebidae; genus Tyria; species Tyria jacobaeae. The sequence continues at coordinate 18,398,780 of OX387209.1, forward strand.
GCAGTTTAAAGGGATTGCAATTATTTTACTTACGGAAATAAGGTGAATGCATATGCGATTTTTAGTTGGTCACCCCAGCCACTATTTCAATTTTGGCTTGCTCATTTTGATTTCTAAGCTTTCTTAAGAATTGGTTTTCAAACTCACTAACTGATTTTTACGAAGGACAACTCAATATTTTTTTATAAAAAAATAGGCATGTACGAGGGTCCGCTTTACCCGAAGTCTTTTGTATATAAATAAAAGCTATACGCTTGTGGAATGCCTTGCCATTCCACATTAGACTAGCCAAAACAATTACCAATTTTAAGAAAATGGTTCATGGTTAATTTTTATCACATTAGTTTGACTCTTTCGGTACGCCGTTTGTAGATTATATACATATATATGTGTATATTTTTATATTGTTAATGTATGTTTTGTACTTATACATCTAAGTAAATCTGTATATTTATTAGAGATAGTTTTCTTTCGAAATGCACTTCCAACTAAACACGTCTCTCCTAATCATTTTGTTCCATCCTAAGATTGCCTGGAAGAGATTCCATTTAGCTGTAAGGCTGCCCTTTGTACAATATGAGTGTTAAACTTCTATGTATAATTCTTATTCTATCAATGTTTAATGTCCATCTACAATTAAGTTAAAAAACCTTGTAACCCGCCGAGTAAAAATATTTTCTAGTCATTTTCGGTCAAACGGAAACTATATACACAATGTACAAAGATGTTCGCAATTATTGTTTATAAAGAGTCCACAGGTGACAATTGTCAGCGCAATTCGATAGGAACGTCGCGGCGCGTCGGGTAAGCAAAGGTATTTTACTTCTTGTACTGCGCTTAGGTTCCTAGTTACACATCTAATAAAGATGTTCGCAATATGGCCCCAGTGGGATAAAGATGATTGATTTTCCTTACATACTTTTAAGTGAAAGTATAATTTAGAGATTGAGGATGCTATTTCATGTACATTGCCTAACCAACGAAAAGGTGTCTAGTGTTTACATGGGTAAATATGTACATATGTATTAGGCAGGCTCCCTTAGCTATATTTGAATGCAGGTTTAGCTATAGGTACGTACTTATTGCCTCTCTTCTGACTACGCACGTTAACAGTTCATCGTCAGGGCTGAACCGTAACAGCTTTGTAAAAGTTTCATATATTTCGACTTTCAAATTGTATCTTAATAAATATAGATAATAAATAATAATAAAGAAATCAAAAAATAAAAATTATGCGTATTATTATCAGCCGTCATATAAATTTGTTTTTTAACTGCTTTGACAATGAAGAAATGTTATGATGACAGTGGTAAATTATTATGATATATATATTAAATTAAGATTTTTTTTTTATATTATATAAGGGGACAGGCGAACAGACGGGTCACCCGATGGCAAGTGATAACCGCCGCTTATGGATACCTGCAACTCAAGAGTCGTAAGTGCTATGTATAATTTGTTATGTATAATAGGTTCTATGTTAATATGTTTTCCAATTGTTTACACGTCAATATAACAAATAACTAGACATACTCGTTTAAAAGTAATTCCTTTCCTTCTGCATTCACATACTGATACAATGCGTAATCATAAATTAGGTATAATAAACACCACGTAGCATATTTTGAGCGTCGAGACTGTTCAATGAGCAATTAGACCCCTCCACACGCCGCGCCGTGTTGTTATCCTCCGTAATAACTTCTGAGAACCTAACAAAGTACGACTATATTTGGAATACCAATTTAATAACCACTTAATAAAAATCCACTTATTTATTGCTTTCCATCAGGCAAAGTGGAGTCACTATATATATGTATATATATAAATTGAATGTAAATTTGGTAATGTTAATAATTTTTCAACAGTGAATTTATTTTTACGCGACTGTCCGCATGAGTAGGTGGTGTAATGTTTTTAGTATTCATAACGTATGAATGTGAGTTACCTGCTTTATTCCACCATAGCATTGATTGTATGTAGTATATTTAAAATCCCTGCATCATCTCGAATAATTGTATGGCGCCATTATAAAAAGTTTAGTTAAATTGTTCAAATTAGTAACTTCTGTGTTTGTAATTCTTGTACATTATGTTCCTTTAAAATATACACAATAGAATGTAGGAAGTATGTCAAATAATATAGCATTGTCCAAAATATAATATTTTGATATACGCGTAAAAATATGGATGTGATTGGTGACTGGATTAATGAAATAGTTGATGAGAGTATGGATGCGGCTTAATACGCACGGCTTGTTAGCAAACTGATCAATACACGTTGTGGTTTCAATTGGCAATGCGTGGATGTGGTTAGTGTGATACCTTGCCCTTGTGGATAATTCAATAACAAGAATATTATACATATATACATTCACGCCTGTATCAATGTTTATAATAATTATTATGTTTATAATAATTATTTTCCTTCCATTTCCATTCTCTTTCCTGTCCATATATTGCAAATTTTCCCATGCAGTTCCCAAGTGTCCTGATGACTGCAACAGATTGTCCTCAGTTATGTAAATGGGACTTATAATCGGTAAAATATTGGCGTTAATTTCGAGGATATGGGAGAGAGAGATGTGTAACAAAAATAATGAAGGTAGTTTCAAAAGGAAAAACGGCTTTGGTCCGGATAGGATATGGTCTATCTAGTTTAATTTCCTTCATAGTAGTTTCACTTCTTTAAATATTATTCGAGTATGATGAGGGAGCTGCAGACCTGTATAACAATAAATACTCAAAAAGAAAACCAACCAACTTCGTTTTTTTTTCAAGTTTTTAAATATTATTAAGTTCTTTTTGGCAGCAAACGTGAAAGTTAAATTTTAATAACGATAACGTAACATTGATTTCTTATCGAAAATACTGACATTGAGCCCACAGGCTATTCTCAGCACTAGAGTAAATAATTTCCTTGATTTTGACGGGTTGAATTATTGTACCACATGCGTCAGAAAAACGCAATTTATTGTTCACGCATACTCTAATATATATATATACATATACATATATACATACATATGTACATCTTACAACGCGATTTAATGGTTAAGAAACTTACACCTGTTCACGATATTGTTGCATATAAATTTCTTGAATATTCATTGAAATAAATCCACCACTCCCTAGTTTTTTCGCTAACTTCATATAATTCCGTTCTTTGCGGCCTATGTAACTAATTGTATGGTATCACGCGATCCCGCTTTTTGTAAACCTTCAGATTGCTTAGACAGCAATAGTTTACGAGAATGAATTGTTGTAATTTATTCAAATTTTCAAAGTCCCCTAAAACAAAACACAATACAACAACAAGCTAATGCGTGTCAATTATTTACACATTATTCTTCAAGCCCATGGAAACTTAGGTAACGCAAAGTTTCGGTCGATTTATTAGGGGGTAGAAATTAAATGATTGTAAGCCTATTGATGAGTTATGAATTTTTACACGTTTACATTTAATTTTTTTTATGCGGCAAACGGGCAGCCGAGTCACCAGCAACTCAAGGGTCACAAGGGCGTTGCCGGCCTTTTAGGTACGCTTTTTTCTTGAAGGTTTGAAGGTTTAATTGGTGTCATTTTACAGAGTAAGCCAGTATTTTGGGGGCTACTCATAATTCCCGGACGCCTCTCGTATGTTATCTACACAAGAATAAAAATCATCTTTCTATATGTTCGTAATCACCCATTTTTTTAAATAAAATGCGAAGGATTCTGGGTAAAAAAATCTAAATACGAGAGATCCTGTCACCAGTCTGTCTAGTTTCTATCATATTAATTATAGGCGACAAAATGAACCAAATAAAGCACAAAGCATTTTTAGTGTACTTTCCAGTCTGTGTATGTATATGCATATATTTTGGCAAAGTTTCAATAAACCAATAAATACAGTTATACTCTTTCGTCTAGAAATATTCGCACAAAATATCGAACGTGGTGTATAATTTTATAACTATTTAACACGCGGCAACAAAGGGAGCAGCGAAAACTGTTACACAACTCTAATGAACCGAACTTTGACACTACCTGCCTGCAGGAGATTAAAACTCTACTCGGAGAAAACAATTCCACAAAGTTAAGTCGTTAGCGGCCTTATCTCTTTACTGTTATAATCTACGGACTGGGCTCGTGCAATATATCACATACATTTACTACATATGTACTTTTTTAATGAAGGCGATTATATTACAATTATAATCGATACGACATAAAATGTGGTTTGTGTATGGTAAATTTCATTTTCACATTAGGTACCTGAAGGGGTTGTTTGCGTTCATGTTATTTTTATATCCATTCAGTGTACTAATAAAGGAAGGTTCAAACATTGCATACAACAATGTCGTCACCCATATGAGAGAGACAAGAATAAAGAAGTAAAGAAAAGGTCACCAAATCCTATCTGAATTGGATAGTAGTCATTGTTGAATACTTACTTACTAATTTTCTAATTTATGTCTGAAAATTCTAAACTTTTTATTCTTCACATATGTACCATGTACATCATATGGTAATGTAGTCAATGAAGGGAAACCAATAATTGTAAATCCGCGTGTTACTTCATGTGTTATTACTGTTATTATTTCTATCGTCGATATTACTGTTTAGACAACAGTAATACGTTTGGAAACGAAACAAATGTTAAACTTGAACGCAATGAAAATCTTTTCCATCCATTTCTGGAGCTCCGAGTGAAATCAAGAACATACTTAATCCAAAAAAGATTTAGAACCTTTTTGTTCTTTTTAAAATCATTTTAAAATGTGTTGACTTCAGTGGGTTAAAGTAATTAAATCGTTACTACTGAAAACAGCCTTTTGATTATATTTTGTTTCGATTTATTACTCGTTTAAACACACGCTGTGAATTGTTTACAGGTCTTTAACTTTGCAGCTGCAGTGATTACATATATGTATATGTATATAGAGTTGTTAATCACGTTGACAGGATCATGTTAAGTAGTGTTCGGTGAGACTTATATTCCGTTTATTTTTTTATTCATTGTTTACGTAACTAAGTTTCTCAATATTTCCGATATAACTCTTCTCACATTATCTTTTATGTATTAGTTTTAACTGTGAATATGTAACTGTTTTAAGGAGATTAAAGTCTATACAGTTAAAGGATCAATATATAGACATGAGCAAATGGCATTTTATTCCTTTAGATAAGTCTCACCTCCATAAACCATGAATTGGAGCGCATAAATATATAAAATAAAAAAAAATGATTCTGCATGTAGGTATGTTTCTTCATATAAAGGAAGTGATGTTAATTACAAATAAGCCGGCGTAATTTGCTTATAAAACATAATTGTTGTTCTGCTTAACCTAAGTATTATTTGATACATTAATGTTTAATTTTGGACTCGTTGTTTACAGAAGCGGAGTGCGACGGCTGCGGTGGTGATGGCGACGAAGGACGCAACGTCAGCGAACTGCTGCTTCCACAGTATGCCTTGGCGACTGGCGGGTTGGCCAAGGACCACCGACCACTCATTACCTTCCCTGATAACAATAACTTCCACTTCATCACGCCAAGCGAGTATAGCAAGTTACTTCTCTACCTCACATCAGTGCCCTCGTAAGTGTCAGCTCAAGTATGGGATTTTATTTAATTTTTTATTCAGTGTTATTATTATGGAATGGCAGCATGTGACTCTTTCTTTTATTACATATATACAACTACAGATTTATGGCTCGTCTGAAGCATATCATGCGAATGATTATATCAAGCCACAAACTAGTGCTGGTGCTTTCAAATCACATATTTATTAATTTTGCATATGTATGTAATTGTCATCATACTGTCATAATATTTAGTTGCAAATACTACAATGTAAAGTAGCAACATGCTGTTGTATTCAAGAGAAAATGTTTGAGTGTAATAAATATTATTTTCTGAGAACAATTCCGATGACTCCATAATTTATTGTTAATCGGAAATCGTATCTAAATAACATAATCCATTTCTACGTACTCTCACTGCTTACTGAGATATTATATATATGTACATACATACATATATATTTTAATATAAGATGGTGTCGTGTGGTTCTCGATGAAGTAGAATAGTGCCATCCGTACAATACCCATCTGTACCAAGAGATGGCTTGTTGTAGATGTCGTAATAGGCCACTAAGGGTTCGGGCAGTTATCTATCAGACAGTATAAATATGTACCAGTATATACAGTAATACAGTGCCCGGATGACGGCAAAGGTCTTGCTCCCTATTACTTAATTGGTACTATGTTTGTCAAAAAGTGGGCGTTTGAATAGTTTCTGCCTACACCTCGTAAATATAGGAGTGAGTGATTATGTTTATAATAATTATATTCTAATGTAAGTTGTGATTGATTTTTTGTCGTCAAATGGCCAGTCCCAATCATTTGTCCACAGCCTTGAATGCATGGATTATTTAGTATTCGATCGATACCAGAATGAATTCCTAATTGATTGTAACAAAGAAAATGTATGACGACAAATCGATGCATAATATATTAGTACTGAGTTTACTTCTTATGTATTTCAGGTTATTAGAAGCAGACATGGGCTTCCACATAATAATAGATCGAAGAAAAGATCGATGGAACTCCGTCAAAACAGTATTATTAAGAATCTCCGTAAGTCTTACAAACTTTATAAATGCTTGTAATATGTAAGTAACTAGCTCTTGAATGTTTTATTGAACTCTATGTGGATGTTAGGAAACTTTAGAACATAGACAGATGTAAGAGCTGTTTAAAAATAAGGACCTTGTTAAAAATTTTTGTTATTCTATATTAGCTATATATTTGTATCTTATTAGCAATACGCCAAAATTGAGATTTCCTTTGAAAGCATTTTGTAACACCTAGAAGGGTATGCATGTTTCATATGTAAACAAAACTATATGGTAGACAGAATAGGAGTCCCACATGTAAGTATTGTACAGACTAAGGCCCAATGGTGGTAATGTCAGAGTTGTTTCTTTACAATTATTACATATACACACTGAGAACTTTGTGAGTTATTTAAGCAAAACTAAAATTGTGAGAAAGGGTGGTTTTTGTAATTAAGAACATGTCCACATATAGGAGACACCATAACCCTACAGAGGTAAGCAGATAACGAGATAAACTGTAGTAACAGAGTTGTCCAAATCGTATAAGAAGGTAACAACTGCGTATATTTCAGATACTTTTTGATTTCTCTAACATCTAACAAACTCATACAAGTGGGCATACTTTCTGCTGTACATATTACTAGCCTTTCCCCCTATACATTCCTCCATTAATGTTCATTGCACCGCGCCTAAGGGTCGCAGCGTGATGTTTTATAGCCTATATTATTTGTCAGTAAATATTTAAATATCATCATTCAAATTTGAGTAATAGTTTAAAATATTAGTGCGTTTAAACAAATAAATAAACAAAAACACTTTTTCAGCTTTACTATATTGGTTTAGATTTGACTCATAGTTAAAACTTTTAGTCCTTTAAATACGTTCATAACCTTAAAACCTTACCTCGAAATTCATGTGGTATATACTGTAATTTTACTCAATAATTCTGACAAATTGATTTTAAACCTAATAATATTATAGATGCCTTATTTCTAATACCTGCAATTACGTACCATTACAGTCGTATTGTCTAGCATTGATTTAAATACATACATATATCGTCTTTAAATGTGCCGAGATAATAGGATTACGCATGGTCTGCAATACTCAAGTTAAGGGTAACAGAAACGTCTGTGAAATATACTTATCTAAAAATAATAGTAAAATCGTTATTTTTTTTCTTCTTTCCAGGAATTTTTCCCAGGAATAATTCATACTGTATTCGTTTTGAGACCGGCCAGTTTTCTGCAAAAGGCTCTATCAGAAGTCAGTAGTAAGCTATTCAAAGAAGAGTTTCGATTCAGGGTGCTAGTATGTTCTTCTGTTGAGGATTTGTATGAGCACTTCGATAGGTCACAGCTTACGCCGGACTTTGGCGGAGAACTGCAATATTCTCACTCTGAATGGATACAGCAACGGATAGTAAGTTATCAACTATCATTATCACTTTAGATCATATCTAAACTCTAATATTTGATTATGTCTATGGTATTTTTTGTCGAGGTTGTATTATATAATTAACTTTAAAGATAAATATATCCATTAATTATATAAATATAATACAATTTAAGTGTAAATGCAAGTAATGAACGCATTTTGTTTCTGATAATTTAAAATTCTCATTTTACATCCGTTAGTCTAATAATGTTGAACACGATATCGTGAATCGCGGTATTGAAGTTTTCTGGTTCGAAATCTTACATTTAAAGTTTAATATGGTCAATTGTTCTATGATGTCTATCCTTGCGCACTGAAAGTTGTGTGGAGATTTGGGAAAATTTCATACTGTGCTGATCGCCTTTATGAAATACTGAGAACAATTGACTCTAATCTGTTAAATATTGTCAGATGGCGGGCGAGGATTGTTATTTATTGTCAATTATCATAGCAGTAGTATTAATATAATAATAAGTTTTATACCTAATGTTAACATATTTAATTTTATTCAAATACGTACTATAACAGAGGGTAGATTTAAAACATAAATAGAACACAGCATAGTTAGAAAAAATTACGTGTTCCTTAATAAATTAAACGAACATTTATCTAGAATAAATTTGCATATCAATTCTACAAAAGGTTTTGTTAATGTCAGTGTTTTTAGATTGATTCGCTTTTCAAATTTGTTTCATTTCAGGCATTGGAAAAATTTTCTACATTAATGAAGGAGATCTCCAGTAAATTGGACGAGTTTATGCATGAGATTGTAGACTGCGATATGGGGAACGATCCCACACAAACCAAAGAATTATTAGATTGTCAGGAAACTAGGTAAGCACAGCGTATTACACTGTCGTTTTTCTAATTTTTCTAATTTTTCAAATATGCTAAAGTCATACGTTGCGGTGGGGAGAGGGCTGAGACCCACGCCTTGTGAAATTGAGGCACAACGGTCTCAACTCCGCCGGGTTTCAATGGTCGAGTGAAAAGAACGACTTGAGCAACCGAACGCAGGGCACGCCATAATTGCGGCGGTAAGACCCGTCTTGGAGGATTGGCTAGAGAGGCGACATGGCAGCCTTTCCTACTGGTTGACGCAGATACTTACCAGACACGTTCCGCCCTCTCACTTTGCGAGAAGGTCATGCTGGCCAAAGAGGCGGCGGAGAATACACGGGAGAGGACAAATACTCTCCCGTCCCGCAGAAGACGGCCTCCATGATCGCTGGCCTGGGGACAACGAGTAGGGCTGCCCTTTGCCCTAGCAGAAGCAGGCCTGAGACGGTGGCTCCTCTTAAATAGAGTGGAAGGGAGGAGAGGCCCCGCGCAGTTCACGGTGTGGCCGCCTCTTCCAAAAGAGGTGGGCCAAGGTCTGTAGGGGTTCCTGGAAGCATCCCTCCTAAGGTATACCCAGGTCCCTTGCAATAGACCTAGTTGAGACGGAACACCGTGTGGTTTTAGTGGGTTCGAGTCCGACATACGACCCCACCGTCAGCTCCAGTGGGGTGATGACCCTTGGAGGTCACACACACACGCACACGCACACACACACACGCACACGCACACACACACATCATGTGGCTGTCTGTACATTATAACACGGTGAAAGGTTGGTGTATGGCTTTATAGGATACCCGGATGTCTTAATAAAGCTGTTCCCGGCTTTCTACTATATTAAGCGCAGCATGGCACACCGTGTGGTTTTAGTCGGTTCGATTCCGACACACCGTTTCACCGAAAGCCCCGATGGAATGAAGGCCCGAGGGGGCATCCACATGACAAAAAAAAATGACTTTATAGAATATGAATACTAACTGCATAAACCAAATTAATAACGATTCTCTTATTTGCTTCTATTCAATTGTTGATGTTTTGAAATTACACGATAATATAACTTGCATTAAAATTTGTAACAAGTTTTAAGTCGTGACATAAAAACTTAATTTTTACTTTTGTAATTTAATATTTTTGTCTGTCTGGACTTTACATTATTTTATCATTTAAATTGTTACTTATTTTGTTATTATAATGTATTATTTAATGAATATTTTTTTAGTTTTTAACGATTACATTAAGATTAAGATAATTGTATTTCAACACAATGCAATATTGTTTATGAAATAAATACATTTCCCATGCTATATAATAAACTTATCCAAATGTTTATTTTAGTTCTGCATGGTATTCAATTGATTATTACTTTTAACTCTTAAACATTTCAATATTTTAAGTCATTATACCACTCATTGTTGCTAAACAAAAGTAGTAAATTTATTTTAGGTAATAATAAGTTATATTTTATTTCAGGTATAATGCTTTAAAGTCAGATCTAGCGTCAGCGACAACGCAAGGCGAAGAGTTACTGGCGCAAGTTCGGAAACCAAATCTTACTTATAATATAATCAGCCATGTCGCAGCAGTTGAAAGGTAATATAACGTATTTATTGTAACTACAACTACATATACGTGATATATTTTAGTGCGTATTAAATATAATTGTTATATTTTTATAGATTATTGGTGCAACTGGACGAGACTGAAAAACAATTTGACAATTCCTGGCAAAAACATTCCACGAAGCTAAACCACTGGCTGAAATTCAGAACATTTTTATTAAATTTTAAACAGATGCAGGTAATCTTCGCTTAATATACTTACACACTAACGGACAAGGTACGTTCGCGAACCATTTTCTTGAATTCATTTCCATTTGATTTCTCAATGTATTAATGCAAAGAGGTTTAAAGCTCGAGCCGATGGATTTGCATACCTGAGTCCTGTATGCCAAGAAAAGTTCATAATGCACTGTTGTGTAACAATACAGCAGTGTTGTGCTCATGTGGTACATGTTCTATGTTATACTCGATTTTACCACTTACCATTTAAAAACTAAAACAAGCTGCTTATATAAATATTTTTTCATTCAATCTGTTGTAGAATAATATACTTATATTCCATACCGATTTAAAGATTATATAATACCAGTATCTTTTGTTAAGATTTTACTGGCTTAAAGTGAAAATGTGACTGCTGCTTATTTCGATTTCGGAAGTCGAACATCGGTGTCTTCGGTGAGCAAATTCTATGTGAATGGTCATCTTCTTTTGCAGGACGAAAGACAAAATCTGAAGACGCCCTGTTCACAACTAAATCAGATATATCCATGCATTTTTCCTGATTATCAATAGCACCGAAATTCCGGATATCTTTTCTCTTTTGAGCGTCCAACTGAAAAGTCAACTTCTGTATTTTTCTCGACTTTTCCTCTAAGCGTGCCTTCATATCCTCAGCTTGTTTACTCCTCTTGCTGCATTCAGATTGTAAAGAATTAATTTTACGTTTGCACGTCTCTAATTCGGCTTTTAATTTTTGTAAATTTAATGTATTTATTTCTTCCATACATTGAAGTTTTTCTCTGGCGTGTTTCGCAACGCTCTCTTGGTATAAAGTTTCCTGTTCCACTTGATAAGCCCAGAAGGACATGGCACGCATAGCAATATCCATAATTGTGTCAGGTCTCATACCTGCGAGTACTATTGATTTAAAAGTTTCGTTAGGTTTAAGATCTGCTTGAATAACATCAAACTTATCCCGCAATTCTGCTCCACATGCTGGACAAGTCAAAAAGTTTTCAGCGGTTCTTTTGAATTCTCGTTTGCCATGTTCAACACAGAATGCATGTGAACATGTTGTTACCCAAGCTTGACTTGATAAAGATTTTCTGCATTTGCGAAAATTACACACTATTTCCATGGCCGTTACCTTTTGTTCTATTAATTAATATCAAAACAAAACCTTATGAATTTTTTGAGGTTATGTTATTGTGTGACACTAATGATAGATACTTTTTTTAATGCTGACATAATGTTTTTTTTATATATATTAAAGAAGATCAACCTACCTCTTTAATTTTGTATTAAAACCTTTTCGCTACGTGCATCATTAAAGAATAATAGAAGAAATATTTCCTTGTGCAGGCTACTCTAGACAATCATCTAAAGATGGCATGTGACATGACTGAGGTGGGTGAGACAGCAAGCAGGGTAGACAGTCTTTTACAAGAAGCAGGGGATTTTGAGAAACTTTGTAACTGTGATCTTGAAACTGCAGCTTCAGTTATTGAAGACGGTACGTGTGCATCAAAGTACGCAAATATAAAAAAATAAACGCTTCTAGTTTTGAAATGCAGGTAGGTAGTGTGAGCAGCATTTCAAAATAAGAAGAGTTTTTTTTTATTTAAAGAATGAGATTTAAGTTGTACTAAATCCAATTATTTCATTTCTATAATATGTATCATGGCCATTAGATAAATACAAATTTAGACCTCATCAAATTGCGTCTGTAAGATATTATATTTTTTAAAGTAAATTTTATATTTTCAATTAATATTAAGTTATTGTTTACAGGTGAAACTTTAATGAAAGACCCCTTAAGTTCAGTGGACCACATTGAATCAAAATGTGAAGAACTGAGAAGAACCAGCGCGTTACTCATAGACAAAATACAGAAACGAAATCTACTTCTGACCAAAGCTAGAGAACTCATGGACAGGATAGACAAGGTACATAAATAATACTAATAATTTGGTTACATTTTATTAGATAACAAATTTGATGTAGTGTCATTAAATAGTAAAATCATGTAACGAAACATTTTTATATATATATTATCTTCATATTGAGTGTTCTACTCTAGTTTTTGTGATGTTCACAATCACGTTCATCTTCTAGATGGTAATTCCTTGGATTAAAACAAATAGAAATTACACTGCGTGAAGGATGTTCCCTTAGTAATTGACATCAAAGTAAAGTATGTAGTTATCGGACAACAGAAAAACCTAAAATTTACCTAAATTTATTTAACTAAATTAATTTTAATTAACTTACGGAATTTAAATTAAGAATCTATTATCATGTTTTTTATAACAGCCTGCCAATCATATTGAACTTATTTTTTTTAAATGCTGGCATGTGAAACAACTAATAGTTTTTATTATTCCGAGTCGTATTTTTTTACCAGACTGCATTCATTCATATTTTTAACGACTGATAACTTTCGGTAGGCGAACGACTGGTGTGCAAATGGTGTGGAACTTCTCGCTAGCGAAGGTGGGTTGGTAGCAGTGGATAAGCTGATAGAGGATGCTCAGACCTTTGGATTGTCAGGACCAGAACAGTTTCGGGACATGCTTATGCATTCTGCCACCCAGGAGACGAGGGCGTTGGTCACACAGGTATTACATAATTAATTATCTTCAGTACGAAAGTTACGCCATATATCTATGTTACCTTTTTACGACTAAACAGCTTGAACCGATTTTGATTAAAATCAATATGTGGATACTTCGAACTGGCGAAGCTGCGGGAAGCGAGTGAATAATAAATGTACTTAATCGTTGGGACTTATACCGTCCTACGCAACAAAATTTCCATCACCTAGATGATTGAATGACTGGCATCTCACCACAGTGCGCTTCTCCAGAAACATTTTGAAGCCTGTGGAACAAATTGTGGCCTTCGGTATTTGCGGGCTAATACGACTATCAAACCTTCAAGAAAAGAGCATCCTCCTACCTAATAGGCCGGAAACGCACTTGTGACTCTTGAGTTGCGGTAGTCACTTACCATCAGGTACCCATCTGTTCGTTTGCCCTCTATCCCATAAAAAAAAACTAAATTCTAATTTCTCTCTTTTGTTTACTAAACTTCTGCAAAAACTTGGGATTTTTGATCTCAAATATACAAATTAGTCATTAGCACTCTTGCTGAACTGATAAATACTGCAGTAGTGACTATATAACAAACATAATTTTAAGTGGAACCGTTCGGCCTAGTGCTGAATTAGTAATATCTGGTAAGAAATCATAATATAATGGCGTAATAGCTTGGTAATATTAATGAAGATAATCATGTAGGTATATTTGTGTGATTGATGTTGAATATTTTTTGTTCATACACTATCGACGATAGACTATATCAAATAAAAAAATATATTTCCTAATCAATCAGCATTTTTATAACACACTTCTGTGATCCGTTTCAAATATAAATTTATTTCTTTGTTTAAATGATTTTATGGAGCACTTGTGACTTTATGTCACTCTTTCTGTAGCTTTGATATTCATGCATCTGGTTCTGATCATATCAAACAAATCGAACGGGGTCTTAGATTGTAGTGTTTGAAAAATAGTAATAAAAATATTTAAGTTAATAACACATTTAAAGACTATACTTATAGACAAATAGAAACAAAGGCATTGAAATCAGTCTAAAGATCGATCTGAAGATTGATCGATCGATTGTCTTTTCTTCTATTATTGGTATAAACAGTAAAAAGTTTGGTATAGATAGATATATAAATTAACTAATATGACACAATATTGTACATAAGCCTTAAACACGAATAGGCCGGCTTGACTGCAGTAGTACTATCGGCCTCACAGAAAACCGATAGTCAAACAATGATTGTATTTTATTCCGGAGTAAGTGGGGGTACCGGAGGCCAAACTCCCGTCTCCTCTTTCCCCTCTCCTCATCGGCGGGCAGCGCAGTGACTGGCAGGTGTTCATGTGCGGCGGTTGTCATTTACCTTCAGGTGATCCGTCTACTTGTCTGTCGCCCTATACCATAAAAAAAACATATTCTTATCTTGTACATTTTGTATCACGTTTTGCGACCATGCAGGCAACCATTGGCTGGAATGAGAGTTTATGTATGGCAAGATTAATTGAGAATATGATTGAATTAAGGTTATTATTCATATATATATATAGATCAAAGCTTCACGTTGATGATGTTTTTAGGTGGCGCAACGTGTGGAAGACGTGTGGCTGATGGTGACTGTGAAGCGCGCCACGCTGCAGCGCGCGGCCGCCAAGCCAGCGCGGCCCGTGCAGTCCGTGCCGCCACAGAGCGCCTCCGCACCCGCCCTCACCAACCATAAGGTCAGTCTTCATTAAAGGATGAATACCTAAAAACCAGTAAACTTGTTAAAAAATATAAACCCCACTTGTACTATTAATTATGAAATGTTACACTATATATCACTTTCGCTATTTAAACGAAGAAGACGCAATTATACCTCAAAGATGTCGAAATCCTTCAAGCCTTCTAGGATCTAGGGCGTGACAAGCAGCTTTTGTATATACATACACCTGAAAAACGTACCCTCCTTCTTACGCAGCCGGATACAACTTAAGACATATGCAATTGAAAGCCAAGCTCGACAGTCAATTCAGGTTGCCGCTGTCTCACTGTCCGTGGGATATATGTATACCTACTACTGGCACAAGCTTTTCGTATCTATTTTAGTAATTGGTTTAGGTAATATTTGCTTGATAATTTCGCCGCTCAATTTGAATTGACACAAGCCGTGTGGTACAAAAATACATACAAGTCCAGTGACGTTTATATTCTCGTAATATGGCTATTTTAATGGAACGAAGGCATCGGGATGTTTTTTTTTAAACTTTGGCCATCCTTCAATATTTCTTCATAAGTCCTTTCCTGGTACTTTAATGAATATTTGAAAATTTATCCAAATAAGCCGTGTGGTTCACGGATGCTTAGAATATCACCGGGGGATGACATACCCATCTCTTCAGATTCTTCTTATCTATCAGACAGTATGTATATCATATAGTGCCTGGTTGACGGCAATAGGCTTGCCCCCCATTACGTTAGTGGGACCTAATTCTAATTTCTTAAATGTTGATGTTTGATACACCTCTGCTTTCGTCTTAGAAGATGTATTCGTGAGCGTATGTATGTATGTCTGCGCTTATCAACTCATTCAAATTTACCTAAATCGTTTATGAAATGCCATTCTACAGCTCAATACGAGCTAGTCATTGAATTTAAATCTTTTCAGTTGTTATCAAAAAAGCTGTTTAGGTATACTCCTCTTAATTGCAAAATGCTTTATAAATATTTGATTTAGCAATAAAAAGAACGAATAATACAATTTGATAAGATGCGATATAATATATGAAATGTTTGTCTAAAACTTTAAATGTTATTATATTCTACTACAGAATTTCTTCAGTTTTTGAATAGTGGGTCTGTGGAGCTTAAAACATTACTTAGCATTATTATATATATTTATTTATTTTTAAAACAATTGCTTTACTTTTTCAGTTAATGATAAAATGAACATAATAATGACAAAAGAAGGCAATTTAAACCAACAGACTCACAAATGTCAAATGTGACAAATTAAATTAGCCTACTCACTTTTGTAAAGAAACATTTCGTTAAGGTATTAAAAGTATACACATCTGTAGCAATAATATGTATATATATAGTAAAATAACAATAACTGGTGTTTTTGGTTCGGTAAGAGGTTTAACGAGTCCCACAGACGCAAAGACGCTTTTAAACGACACACTAACATACAGATTATTCATAGTCGTCACAGTTTAAAAAATATTTGTATTGCGTAGTGTTATATAATACATGTGTACAATTCAAAATAACTCCACATAGATACACTGATTTATTCTGGTATTTGTGCAATCATTACCGGACCAACGATCATAAGTGGGCAACAATTAGCTAAGTATGTATTAGAAATGGCATAATTTACAATTATAGACATTGAACATTTGAAACTTCCCGATTGAGATCTTCTACAAAGTGTCGACGACTATTTCGTACGCAACATATTTTGTAAACTATTATATCATAAGCGAAAACTCATTAATTACTGTATACGTAGTCTTAACACACTAGTTGTGAAATGTAATGAGAAATTTAAGTATCTTATTTTTGTGTTTTATCGGTACCGTTTTCCATGAATTAGTGACATCATGACTAGTTAATTTGTGAATCAATAATCAATTCACGTAGAATAAAATAAACTTACGTGCATAAATCTAACAATATTCTAAGCACGCACAGGAAAGTTGAACAAAACAGTTCCGGCAGTAAACCAGTCTCGTTATCATTAATGAAGACACGAATCGCGCAATTATTACAGATTGCTCACAAAATGCAGGTAATCTACGCTATGGCATCGCGTAGAAAGTGCACGCGCAGAGGTCGCATATCGCGCATGTCAAAGAACAGCTTTCATACCACACGAGTTGTAATGTCTGACGTCACGTATGTATAATATAATATGATTTCTATTGCAGAATGACGTACTGCGTATGGAAGTAATTTGTAATTTTTTTTACTTGATGAGATGACGGTACTTTTTCGAAATTGACTGCTTGAATTGTGTCATGGTTTAAGTCACTTGGTCATTGCCAGATTGATGTTAAAAATCCAAGTCTTGAACGTTGAAAAAGGACCTGAATCATCTATGAAACATCTAAATTATGTCGAATCTCTAACAGAAGTCTCATCTTAAAAAAATCTTCCTTCACCAAACTAGATACTTCCGTCACTAAACTAGGTAGAAAATATATTTTCTTACTCTGTTATATCTTATAAAAAAGCTGATTTCGCTAAGTTACAATCTCTCTTGGCTTCATCTCATGTTGAAATAAAATTAAAGATATTTTGAGGTTAGATAGGAAGTTGCTTTAAATTAATCCTTACATACAGTTAGAAGTAGTGGATATTGTGAAGCATACTGGCCTATTGGTTGAGGCTTTCGCGGCCGATTGATGACTCGTTGGCTTTATTCGGGTCTAAAGACCGTCGCAGAGGTCCTTCCATCTCCGATACTGGATGCAGACTGACTCCATCCAGTATCGGAGATGGAAGGACCTCTGAAGAAGCTGGCCACTCGTGCTAGCGAAACGTTAGGAAGCAATCCCAACATACGACGGCCTTTAGACCCGAATAAAGCCAACGAGTCATACTGGCCTGTTGGTCTAGTAGTTAGTGACCCTGACTGCTAAGCCAGAGGTCGTGGGTTCGATTCCCACCCAGGACAAATATTTGTGTGATGAGCAAGATCATAGTATATAAGTATGTTTATCAGCTGTCTGGTTACCATAGTACAAGCTCTGCTTAGTTTGGGGTCAGCCGCGTGTGAGATGTGTCAAGTTATTATTATTATTTTCTTTATTCTGGTTAATACATACATATAAATTACTTTTTTAAATATACAATATAAATACATACATTTAAAAATATAAAAAGTAGTAGACCACCGACATCGGGTACAGGGACCAAGACACCGGTGGTTAGGGCTCCAAAGATAGGAAGGAATTTTTTTTTGTCATGTGGATGCCCCCTCGAGCCGTCATTCCACCGGGGTTTTCGGTGGAACGGTGTATCGGAATCGAACCGACTAAAACCACACGGTGTGCCATGCTGCGCTTAAAATAGGAGGAATTCGGGAACAGCTTTATTAAGACATCCGGACCCCTCCTAGCGCCTGTTGCCCGCACTATGCGGGCACCACCTTCGGGTACACTAACCTATCAATAAGGCGGCGTCCAGACACACGTGGACGTCACCCCTTCGCGTCTGGCCATATGACGGATGGAGGGGAAAACCCATCCCGACCACCCGCGGCCACACTCAGGGCGGCATGAGGCGCTGGTAAGCACGCCTACGCCGCCCGGTTCGCCGGCGGCGAATTGGGTCCGAATGGAGATCGTCCTCCCGGGCCCGCTCCGCCGCCTCCTTCTGCGAGATGACCTCCTCACAGAAGGTTGCGACCCGGTATAATTCCTGTCACTACCGGCCATGGAGCGTATGACGGCCGGTAGCGAGAGATCCTCTCCGATGACTGCAGTGAGGACCCGACGCTGCGTTGCACATGCGGGGCAATCCGCGATCGTATGCTGAGCCGAGTCCTCACTGCAGTCGCAGGGGTGGCAGGCGGGACTCAATTCCTCCTATCGACCGAGTGCAGGCACTTTCCGAAGCAGCCGTGACCGGAAAGGACCTGCGTCAGTCGGAAGGAAAGGGTCCCGTGCTGCCGCTCTGCCCATTCAACGATGACCGGCTGGAGATCTGCATCAGTCCCTTGATCCAGCCATCTAACGTAAGCCCCTTAAGGTGTTGGTCGAGGCTCTTAGCTATTAATCCGTGAGCAGATTTGACTATCGGAACAATGATCGCCGAATCGATATTCACACACGACAATCGACAAATCCAAATATTTTAACTTTCACGAGATTATCGTCATGAGGAACAGCAATATCGACAATCATTGCGCGGCGTTCCAATCGGTCTATCAAGACTATATCAGACTTATTGGGAACATTAGTCCTGTGAGTGATGATAGATCGATCCTAATACAATGCAGCACCATTTTCGAGAACTGGGTCGGGCACATACATATGTACTGCATGTAATATGGCACCTGTAAATTCACAAGATTGTATTTAAGGGCAAGTTGTTGATGTACTATTCTGGCCACTTGGTTATGTCTATTATTATTATAGCGTATCCTTTATGCTTATTTATAGGTATATAAACATTTAGTTTACACCTACCGAGACTGAGACGTAACAGATTGCAACGGGAAAGAAATTAGAGAGATACACTCGTATAACTATTAAATGTTCTTACGTTTCCTCGAGGAAATGGGAAATAAAACTTGTGATCTGTCACGTTCTTGATCTTTACTTGCCCAACAAGTTTGTGAGAACAGATAATAAAAGTCTATAATATTGTTGAACGATGTGCTTTAGAAAGGGTTTATAATAAGTACTGAAAGACACTTCTATTTTTTAGCCTTTTCTCAACTCTTTGAAAATCTGGATGATCTGTTTTAAGCTATTACTACACCTGACGTTATTTATTTAAATTGATTGCCGATGCATACAGTTCGATGCGATTACGTTTCACAAAAGTTATGTTAGATGAAGTTTCAAAACTTGTTAACTTTTACCTTCAACCTATTGACCGAATAACGTAACGTAAAACATAAATCGCACAGTTTCATTTCACACGAAACTGGTTTTTGTAAATGAGATAGAAATATCCAACCGTTTATTGAAATAAGGTAAGAAAAGTTTTCTAAACGCGTGTACTGAAATTAGTCATATAATTTTTAGCCTTTGGTTATGTATCTATTAGTAACGACGGAATATAACCGAATGAAACTCTAAAAAGCCTAATTACATGCTAGAGGTACATAAAAAAATCATATCAACGAAGATTTATTCTAACTCCTTTATTTTTTATTCTTAGAATATTTTATTTTATTAATTTCCTGGGTGACGCAACACTTTTATTCAAATAATCAACAATTTACGCTTAAATACCTTAAAATGTTTTATATAGGTCTGCTTTCTAATAAAATGTTAGTGTAGTTCAGAATGTTTGGGATATATTCCTATATGGACTCTAATGCATCTTAAAGTTAAATATTTCTTGACTTGTTCAGATAGTATCAGACGTACATATGTACTTATATAGACAGTTTCAAGTATTATTATTTCGATTTTAAACCTATTTCTACTTATTTTCGGCTCTATTATTATTAGGTATTATTTAAAATAATGAAATATAAACTTTACGTTTTCTGTTTATTTTTGAATCTGACATGTTAGATGTTTATTTGAATAATTAACACTATCGTTGTGGTAATTAAATTAATCGTTTCTCTATTTCTCTTTAAGGCCATTAAACGTTCTCTTATGCTTCTTTAATAATTTTCTTATTTTCTATAGGTAAAATCGTTAAGACTCATGTTTGTAAGCGATACAAGTGAGTTTAAAGCTTTCCTGTAGATAATGAGTAATACATAAGCCCTAGAATGGGTTTTAAGGTTTAGGTCTTTGATGAAAGACCGTCACAAAATGGTGTCTGATTATAATAATGCATGAGGGACACAGTTCTCATTTAAACAGATCCAAACTTGACTTGGCAAATACATTTACACGCATTTATGAATCATTCAACTGATTGGTTTAAAAAAATCTCATCTACCATATCATTCATAATATACATATCTAGATCTAGAAGGGACGATCCTCTATTGTTTTCTACAAGCTTACAACAATAATGACTTGTTCTAGTGTTTTTTAATAAAAATAAATGAATCTTCCCTCAATCGCAGTTCGGTAGTGTCACAATTACATCTCATCTCCGCTTGCAGTAATGTGCGGTATGTGCACAACTTTAGTAGGTAGTGACTAACGGTAACCCATATCCCCTTGACGGTAACTAACCTATAGAGATTGCTGCGACCACGTAAACTTAGGTCACTAGTAGAATAACGGTATATTACATGAACTACAGAATGTAAAGAGAAGTGTCGAAGAGAACTTTTATAGTGCTTAGTTTTATTCGCACAATTTTTTAGTAAACAATAATACAACGCATATGTCAGAACATTGTATATTGTATAAAACGTTAAGAATTAAAACAATTCCTTACAAGCTGCCGAATAAAACGTAAAGTGAAAATTATCCGCCGGCTAACCAGACTGAACAGCCCCGAGTGCTCCGACTGATCGCTTCGCCGTACATAAAATAACGCGTACCTACCTAAATGTTCTTGTTTAAGTAACAGACCACTATAACATTAATTGTACTAGATATATATATATAAAATAAGAATTACTGTGACAATACTGGTGAAAGACTTGGCCATAATACATATCTGTATCTAAATTAGTTAAATAATGCAGTATAAATACACTATACAATGAAAAAAAAATTAGGGACTCCTTATTAAAGTTAATATGTCAGTTTAAATAATTTCCCCATACATTCTAAGGTTGTCTTCATCTACACATGCAAGTTAAATTATAATGGTATTGGATGCAAAGATAAATAAGGTTGACACTATATTTTCATTTATTAGATCATTAAAATCCACGATCGTTGGAATTGATGTATCGTCAACAAAACTCGTGGAATGGATTGCGGATATGTTCCAATATGTTTCTTTTGCTAATGACGGATATAAACCGGATCATAATCAGGAGAGTGCTTACAAATTGTCACTAACAAGGTACCCACAAAGTTATGGCATACTGTATTGTGTCCCATTGCCTAATAAGATTGCAATAATATTTTATGGAGCTAGTGAAAGTGGTGATTGTATTTTGATGGCAATGGTGACCATGAATGGTGTCGCAATAGTCGCGATATCTAATTCACTAGCTACAACTTTGTTTTGCCAGTCCTTATGGTTAACGTACCTAAATTTCTATGAGGTTCGACCCTTTTAAAAGTATAGGCCCTTATTTTAAGTAAGAAGACTTCGGGATTTGTCTTATATAATGGTTGTTATGTCCTTTTTTAGTATAAAGTAAACTTTATTGTAAACCAAAAAATATATTTACAAATATACATCAGGTGAATATGTCCAACGGACGGTGGATTTTCGTTATACCCAACAGGTTTGGAATTCTTAAACGCGAATAATCAAACGCTAAATTTAATTACTAGTACCTGCATGACCTGATTTTTTTTTGGTAAATCCTGTAAAAGAACAAATCCCCTGCATACAAAATTTCATGAATATCGTTAGAGCCGTTTCCGAGATTCAGATTATATATATATATATATACAAGAATTTCTCGTTTAAAGATTGCAGCTGGACAATGGTAATATTAGCACCATACATTATTACCATATTACACATTACTTACAAAATCCAAAAAAAAAGCTATTTATTTTTAAACGACTTCAAAAAAGGAGGAAGTTTTATATGTCCAATTGCCAATTGTCGACCGATTGTTTTTGCGTTGGTCCGATTTTAACGAATCAGGGTTTGATCAAGAGACCCCAGCGAGATCGACGTGAATCCTCAAATTTTGTAAGCACTAAAAGGCTTTTTCATATACTTTGAAAGCTATTAAGATATTTGCGTCTCATGTCTCTGTGCTGATGATGGAAGGACAACGTTGAACGTGGTTTTCCCCTTCTTATAAGTGAGAATCAGAATGCATTAGAATTTTAAAATCCTGCCTTTACGTGAATCATCAATTAAGAATCAGAAATGAGTAATGTCACTGGGCAAGTGATACTTGTACAAAAGTGCTTAAGGGCAGACTTGCTTGCTTTTATACATTATAATTTGACGACTCAGATGTAAGCATCTTTTCGTTTAATTGTAATTTGAAGATAGTTCTGAAATACCTTAAATACTTACCTTAGTTGCTATTTTTTTACTCAAACATGTCTGCAGTATATCTGTCAGGGTTCTACACTTATTTACACTTCTCTTTTTCATTGGTAATTTCCAGTGTTGTGTTCTTGCGTCGGTGTTGATTTCTCATGAGCTCTCTGCTTATTACGTTACAAAATATGTATTAATGCAGCTTTTGACTCCCTACTTACCGTAAATAAACAATATTTTATTATTAGTTTGTATACCCTGTAACTTTTGACCCAAGATGAGAAAAAACGAACTTCAATTCGGTACGACTGAATACCTTAATTCGAATAGCCATTCATTTTTTCCGAAACATGTGTAGATGATTAAAATTAAAGATGAAACTACATAAATAATTCATTCCACACGATTAGCAATTTTCGAATAAGTTAGAGCTCCTGGTACTACTAATAATTTGCTTCTGCGATCCAAGAAAGGAATAAATAATGCGAATAAATAGTGCTTTGATCACATTTAGGGCAAGAAAAGTAGGTGCCATTACGGTTTTGACTTCAATCTATTTACTGTGAAAGAGTCCATAGCTTAAACTGTTTTTTGCTTAGTTATAATGGATGTAGTACTCAATTTCTTATTGAGCGTCATTAATCGATAGTTCAATTACTCATACAATCAGAACAAAGTCGTAAAAACATTACCTACAATAGCATGCCTTACATACAAATGCGAATCATAGTACCTAGTGTTTAACGGGTTTTCACCACATCTTGATAAGGTAATGTAGAAGACATACATATGTATTTATGTATAAAGCTTTGTGTTCAAAATGAAAATAAATTTCATCATTCATAAGAAACATTGCATTCATTGCAAATAAGTTCTGTTTCTTAAAAAATACTCAACACATAGGTTATATCAATATATTATAAAAAGATCATTTGCGCTCTGTCTTGCCTTATCTTTGGCAATGACATCATTCTCAATGCATTTAGTTTAGAAAAACTTTACGTGGTTAAAAGTGTACTTGTAGTCCTAGAAAAAACACTCAATCAATATAAAATCGTTGAATTGGCAATACAATCATTAATATCGATTCGACACACTTTATCTTTTATGTGTCCCACTGACCTGAAGTTATCGTATAAAACTTTAATATACTTAATATTTATATATGGTTAGATATGTACATAGACGATTTTATTGATAAAAAATGATGATCTTTAGTTGTGTCTAATGTTCATTTACCTTACTGATGATTGCATTATAGAATACTTATACATTGTGTTACACAGTAAATGCAGTTATATATATATATATTTATATATATATATATATATTTAAACGAAACAATTCACTAGGGACATTCAAGAGAGCAATTTAATCAAGGTTATTTGAGATGGTTGGTACTTAATAGCAAAGTTCACGACCCCCATTAATCCTCGGCTCGACGAGATTGGTATTCGACGGACACAGACTGATATTATAGGTACGAAGAGATATACATGATACTTTCAAAATTTCATGTACGGTGTACCCGATACATTTGTCCCTAACCGGTGGTCGAAGTAAAAAGGTTTAATCTCAGAACATAATAATAGAAACAAAAAAGGAATATATAAATATTTCTTTTGACTTAAAAGTTGAAAGTTTTAAATATTTTTTTTTATTACATAAATATAGGGGCGAGCTTATTGCCATCAACCGGACGCTATAAACTATATATAGGTATATACTATCGTATACACAATTCAATCTAAACACTTGACTTTCTTGACCCCTAACCCATTCCCGGTTGGCAAAGTGTGGGTGGGCGTTTGATGCGCTACTGCCTAACCCTTCAGGAATATAAGCATTAGTTCATGAATGTAAAAATATAGATCTATCCTTTTACATGGACATTTTTTGTAAAATAAAAATTGCTGGTAAAGTTAAGTTGTGTAATACTAAATGCAAATATATGCTAGTATAATAGATTTACTTGGTACAAGCCTTCCCAACTATATCTACTGGTTGTACTTCCCGCTCAGAGGAATGTCTATATCAAGGCGATTCAGTGACGGGACCAATCCGTTACGCATTCGATGATAGATACCTCTAACTCGATTAGATTAGAAGGTGCATACCTATACATGGTGGGCGTCGCCGTTTCAATTTTAGAATGACATTTTCTTTTATGCCGTTCTTTTCAATCTTATGAAGTCGCGGCCAACGGTTAATATTCAATAAAATAATGTTTGCATTTTTACTTACATTGAAAAAAAAAACTATTATCTTATGCTGTATGTTCATGACATCGTACCTGTTTGTATTTAGTAGATTCATCGAAGCTCCATTGCAGGTTTGGAGTTTGCAACACATAAGTATCCACCAGTCTCTTGAGCATCTGCAGTTGCAAAGAGATGTCGCCTCTGTGGCAGTCCTCTATCGCCTACATCACGGAGAGTGTTCTGACGAGCTCTTCCAATAGGTCCCACGTTCTCCCTTCCTCTACACGACTACACGTGCTGGCCTGAGGAGTCACCGTTTGAGAGTCGAAAATATACGATCCCGTACTAAACGGGTTGACTCTTCTTTCCTGTGCCGATCGGTGAAAGCCTGGAATTCACTACCAGCGCATGTGTTTCTTTCCCACTTTGATCCCGGGTCTTTCAAGCGGGGCGTGAAAAGCATTGCACTGCATTGACTAGACATGCAATGAGGATGGTGACCACCACTCTTGGACTCCACTTATTGCTTTCCATCAGGCAAAGTGAAGTCACTATGGTAGGCTAATATAAAAATATATATATATATAATATATTGGAAGTTTTCATAGCTACCGGTAACCGTTTAAAATGAGGTGAGCCGTAAGCTAAAAATATACTCGGGTTTCTTCAAGCGCCTACTTACACCCAGAATACATTTAAAAGTTTCTATTAAAGAGTAGAAAATAAACTAATGATGTCGTGTATATGCATCATCATGTTTTATGTACATTAAACAAACTATCAAATAACTATAAAAAATAATTTATGCTTTATCCAAGCCACATAATAACTAACTGATTTGATTCTACATCCATTGTTGAGCGCATTTCGGTCGAATCCTCGTTCCCATTATTACTATAATCAGTTTTTTTTACAACGTTTTTCAATTAACGAAATCCCGAAGTGTTATTCCAAACATTTTGTCAGGACATGGACGATTTTTCAGTGTAATCGGAAAACTGCACATAGTCAAAAAAACGTTAAGCCCAGGAACTTCTTAATCAAATAATGACACATGGCCTAAGAAAAAATTATAAGTATTGTTCTAAAAGTACTGTCTCAAAATGTAGTTTCTATTTAATAAATGACTAAAATGATGTGCCGTGTGGTTCTCTGTGGAGTAGAATAGTGCCACCCCATCGTTGTCCGTGGGTTCCGTAAAAGATCAGACTGTTCTCTATCAGACAGTGTATATACAGCCCTACAGTGTCCGTATGACGGCAATACGCTTGCCCTCAAGTCATCCAAATCCGATCAAAACAACCGGTAACCAAAAAGTTATTGTTACGATTAGAAACACTTTTCATAACGTTTTGTAATTACATATAATATATTTCATTATCATATAATATAATATAATCCATTTCAGTACATCAGTTATCAAAATCAGTAACAGCAACTGCAGATGATATTATAGTTAGTATAATAATTATGCATTTAATTCGTGGCCATCAACACATAATTATATATATACACATAATTGTATGTAACAAAATTATAAGAAACGTCAAGGTCTAACAATTTAAATGCGTTCAGTGGTTTTATTTCGGTAAATTTATACGTCTCTCTTTTCTTAATTCATATAAAGTGTTTTGGTGGTAAATCTAGAGATAAAATCTATAACTAATTAGGTTGAGTTTGTAGTTCTTATAAAAAGGTACGAAACTATACAGAGTTGAACGGCCTCTTAGTGGCTTTAAAGTCCTATGTAACTTTAATCTTCATATAAATAAAGATTATTTTCATAGACAAGCAACTTATATGGCTTTTCCTGTCATAGAAAATTACATTCCCGATTGTACGGGACTCCGCTTAATTGGATTTGAGATTCCTTCTACGTGGAACTAACGGTACTATCTTGGTTCATATTTATCTGTTTTATATCAGTAAACGTATTACCTCGTATGGCCTGGTTACATAGTAAATGGTAACATTCCATTCCCAAGGTGAGCAGATTATGGCAGTGCTTAGTACATTTACAATTCATAGAACCACCTTTATGTCATGTACGACAATAGATACGTAATTCGCTTTACAAAACAAATGTCTGCCTCGTAAAAAATAGATTGTGTGCTCCGTTTCAAATGTCGACCACGAGAGTACCTAATTATTATAAATTGTGCTGCACAGTTTCCAAGACAGAGATAAATGCTGCCCATATACCTTTGTTTACTTTTTCGTTAACCGTTTCCAGCGAACCAAAACTATTCTTGCATATTGTAACATAATTTACTTTGAAAAAAACCTAATATATACTTTTAACGTTTTGTATTGACAGACCATCCATCGCTACTTTGCCTACATCTGATCTATTGGACTCCTCAAAACTAACGATATAAGCTAACTGGAGAGTTTTACAATTAACCAATGAATACGGCTATTAGAAGTAAGTTTAAATTAACTTCCAAAATTTGTTTACTTAGTAAAGCCGCCAACGCACGACTAGACTAGTTGTGGGTGTCCATGGGGGCTGATAGTTTCTTACCATCATTTGACCCGTCTGCTCATTTGTCTTCTTCTCTATCTGTTTTATACTGTTTAACTCTGTCTGTCTAACATCCTCTCTTTTTGCTGAAGTTACCTGGAAATGATATACCCTATGTCGCTTCCACTATTAGGACAATTCAAATGACATCTCACAGTTCGAAATCCATCAAGCCGTCTAGACTCTATGAAAGCTAAGAAACATCATCAAACATACATACAATACACTCGAAAACCCATAACCCTGCTTCTTGTATAGTCGGGTAAAAATGGATGCATATGAGATACGAAGCCATCAAGAACCTGAATAAATATTTGCTTACAATATAATGGCATTTTGTAGTACATATTTCCATCTGCACATCAACGGTATTGTAGCGGTGGCTCAAAGCAAAATAAGAATGATCACGTTTTTTCAGATCCACCTGTTTCCTGTCTATATTTGATGCATGGCGCATTGTCTTACTTTTTGTCATTTTGCTGTTGTTGCATTGTTAAACGGTGGTCGTTTTATGGGTGATCTATTATATTCCCTCAAAGCACCATGAACATGAGTTTATGCACTACGTGGGAAAATTAATACTTCCCACAATTTATGAACACCCGCATCCACTGGCGTTTCTACACTATCCATTGTGAGGTTTCTGAACTTAAATTGAAACCTCGTAGGAAAATTTCTAATTCTAGTAATGGTGAAGGGTCTGTCTATATACATATCTTTACGATATATAAAAATAAATACGTTTTGTGTCACCTTCTATTTACGAACTAGCTATGTGTAGCTAGTTCTTTTCTTAATTCGTAGATACCACGATTACACATAATATCATACTGTATTTCTACTTTAATGATCTTGTATTTCCAAGTTTGTTACATAAAATGTTTTAAGTCATCCACAAAATCTCCAAGTATGTTGGCTCGTAGCCTAAATGCCGTTCGCCCACTTGCCACCATATACGGCGACAATCGGACACCGACCACTTAAGGACTCCTTTAGAAGCTGTGGGTTTATATTTTATTTATGAAGCAATAAAATATTAATTATTTAAACCTTTTTTAATAAAAGTATCTCCTTCAATGTGTCATCATCTCTCCGTCATTTAACATCTAATTTAAACGTTGGGGCTAGAGTTCGATGTACTTAAATCACGAAAGATTCAATACTAATATTGTGACTGCTGTGAAAAATATGTGATTTTTATTACAACAATATAGTAGCAAACAATTATTTGCAACTAAATCGTTACATCAATAATCAATAACTATATTTTATTCCTGGTTGTTGATATAAAGTAGTTATGTACTTTTATACAGATTGGTCATTTTGAAAACATGTTTTTATTGTACATGTGAGAACCGTGTAGTCGTTTGCGAAATTGTTTTTAAATGTTATGTTGCTTGGCAGTACTGAGTATATCATGCTCGTGAACGAGATCCGACGGTCGTGGTTGATCATCTCTTGACTGCTATTACAAATGAAATGTAACCAGAAAATTGTGAAAAAACATCTTGAAAAAAAGTGTCCTTGGAGTTTCTAGCCTGTTTTTCTCCATAGGATCTACGCATTGCAACAGGCACCTAGCTTTACCACGGACTTAGTGTGACTGACTCCCGACTATTTGAAATAAATTCAATTGAAATAAATGAATTTGAATAGAATCATAAAGATCTATTGACATATGTAGTTATAGCGGCCTGTCTATTTATTTGCTATAATAAGAAATACCAGATAAAAAAGGAACATTTAAGCCCACCCGTACAATTAAGGTAAGGCATGTATATTTAATGGCATTACAGTGGGTGTCTAGCGATTTCGATAGCCTATTGAGACGTGCCGAAACCCAAGGTAGGTACTTTTAGTGAGACGTTTTACCATACGTTTAGCCTAATGAGGAATAAGCACTCAAAGAATAGTAATCTCTAATAGTAATCAAAGAATAGTAATCAAAGCAAACTTACTATGGAATTTTGTGTTCTCTTTGTTTGATATCTTATAATAAACGTAAGGTAAGCTAATATTAGTAAGGTAAGTCCGTTGGCAAAACCACGTTCTCCTTCATTGCACCCACATGGTTCATTCACAGCCACTAAAGGAGCATATTTGAATGTTCTAATTTGTACGACGGATATTGAAATAAAGGTTTCTGCTAGAAAATTAATAATAATGATTAAAAATATTTTTTTGTTTTTATAATAATGTAAAATTGTTGGCACCCACCCAATATACTCTACCCAAAAAAAAAAATACCCATGTCATATATTCCAAGTGTTACCGATTCAAAAGATATCCTATACACCAGGGGTGCTCAAACTTGAACTGCTGGCGATCTACCTCAATATTTTTAGACTACTTACGATCGACTTGAGAGGCTGCAAGTATGTGTGATGCAGGGTTGTCGTACATACACGATACACCCTACCTACCTAGGTAGGGTGTACCGTAGCATATATAGATATTAGCTTTCCGCACAATTTACATTATCTTAAGGTAAAGGTCAAGGTTTGGGTTAGGTTTACTTAAGTTCTTCTCTACAATATCAATGAAAAAACTCCTAGTTATTCAAAATTGCGAGTTTATTCGTTGTTACAAAACAAAAGAGTTACATATGGTGTTAAACTCAACTAAGGAGTGACTTTGGATCTTGAAGCGTGGCACTGCATGTCCTCAGCATACTTTTCATAAGATGGTGCGTAACCACTGAGTGCCAATCGCAAGCATGATGACATATGATCGTCAGTTAGTCGATTGCGATATTTTGACTTAATTATCTTCATTTCAGAAAATGCAGACTCGCACAAGTAAGTTGACCCAAACATTGCCGTCAGTTGAAGGGCGATTTGCCTTAGATTCGGATATTTATCTTCAGATATAAAACACCAGAAATTTGTATCAGATTCTGTAGCTTTGAGATGTATATCTGATATAATCTGCACCAACTCATTTTCAACAGAACATGAGTTCATATTAAACTGACTTGCTACTTCAGTGGTTAATTCCTCAATGTTTTTACATGAAAAAGGATAACTCATAAATGATGCTATATTTGCCAATTTACTGCAATCATAAAAACGCATTTCGAATTGTCCCAAAATATTTGACAATTCAGCCTCATACGTATCATAATTCAACTGAGGAATCCTTGCTTTCAAAGACGAAAAATGTTTCAGATCCTTTCTTTTCAGTTGATCTATCATAAGTTGCAATTTACTTTTGAATGCGTTTACTGCGCTAATCATCTCAATAATAGTTTTTCCTTTACCTTGAAGCTCCAAGTTAATGGTGTTTAAGTGCATTGTGATGTCAGTCAAAAATGCCAAATCAGTCAGCCATTTTTCGTTTTTCAACATCTCAGTGTCATCACCTCTTTCGTCTAGAAAAGCTGTTATTTCGGGCAATAATTCTTGAAACCTTTCTAGGAATTTTCCGCGACTCAACCACCTGACGTCCGTGTGAAGAACTAAATCAGTGTGTTCAGCTGACTCCCTATCTTCCAACTGCAACTTAAAGAGCTGCCGTTGCAAGCTACGTGCACGGATGGAATTCACAATTTTTGTTGCAATGCCCATAATTTCCTCCGTATTTAAAACTTTTGAACACAAAACTTGTTGATGTATAATGCAATGGAATGAAAAAAATGAAGGGAATTCTTCATTAGCTCGACACAATGCCACAAAACCGTTCTTGTTTCCAGTCATTGCTAGTGCTCCATCGGTTGTAATGCACACTAATTTATATATTGGTAGCTTGTAGTTTTTTACAAAATTGATGAAAACGTCATATATATCTTCGCCACGGGTCTTCCCCTTCAGAGGAATGATTGTCAAAAATTCTTCCTTAGCCAACATGTCATTGAATACCATCCGAATAAAAATACACAGCTGGGCAGTGTCTGTCATATCGGTGGATTCGTCGAACTGTAAAGAAAAGTATGTACATTCCATGATATCATGTTTTAGTTTATCTGCGATGTCCTGACTCATGACTTCAATACGCCTTGTGACAGTCGGACGAGATAACTGAAGTTCTCTAATAGCAGACATGATTTCTGTTTTATTTTTAAAATCTCCAAATAAAGTCTCACCCGCTTCAATAAATGCTTCCTTCACAACCGATCCATCTTCGAATGGTTTCTTGTGTTTCGCCAATATATGAGATATTTTAAATGACGCGATCGTAGCAGCTTTTGATTGTTTGGCTGGTCTTGTGAACATGGTTTGTTCTTTTTTCAAACAAGATATCAAATTACTTACTTTTCGTTTTCTTAATTCACTCTGTGGCGGAAAATCCTTTTCATAGTTTTTATGAACCGTTTTATGATGCCTCTCTAAGTTACCACGCTTAGGTATTGCAACTGACGCACGACAAATAACACAAATGCACTTATCCTTCACCATACAAAAGAAAAATTCTTCCTCCCAATCGTTATTAAAATAATACGTTTTAGATTTCTTCACTGCACTCATTTCGCACTATTTAATAATAAACTTTGTATCGACGTAGTATCGCCTTCAAGTTACAATTCAGAATGACTCCAATTCCTGGAGGCGCAACATTTATATCGGCGTGAACGAAAGTCTCGAATGTTCCCGTCAAACGCGCCGCCCGAAATGGTCTAGTACAGTCTAGTCTAGAAACAACGCGGCTTTTCTTTGACAAGTACCGCGCGTTCCTTTGATAAAGCCGCCTTTTGCCGCAAGCAGTGTTATTACGTTATAAATTTTTGTAGTTTAGTTACCTACTTATTAAAAATTTTTTTCTTCTCAAGATCTACTCAAAAAGCACTCGCGATCGACTGGTCGATCGCGATCGACCGTTTGAGCACCCCTGCTATACACCAATTTTTTTACAGATATGCAAGGTATGATGCAATAAATAAATTCACATTTATAAAAATTAAAAATATTATACTTCTGTGGGCAGTCGTGTAAACAGGGCCAGGGCCTTATTGTATATATCATATGTTTTTAAATATTCTTTTTTGTGCAAACCAAGAAAATTGATAAAAATGCTTTTGACTTGTGATATATTTAACATTGAAATCAATACTGGTTTGATTTCAATGTTAAATATATCACAAGGGAGGGAAGGAATAGCTTATTTCAGTGAATGAAGTTGAAAAAAAAAACAAATTATTTTAATACAAAACAAGTATTTAAAAATAGTTTACCAGTTCTCATTCTACGAGCACGATTTCTAATTATTAAATTTAATCGAGTATGTTACTATACCGCGCGTCTATAAATCAATATACGATTTCCAAGTTCAATGCTGTAGACGGCACTACTACAATAACGATGACTTGCTACCTCTGAACAAAAACACGAATCTTGTTTCTGCCTTATCATTCCATTGTAACGATTCAATACAAGCTGACTTCGCGTCTGAGCGCTACTAACACGCAACAAAGACTTGAACTTAACCATGATTTTGATCAGTATTACTTTTTAATAGGCATGTTTATGAAATACTTATATATTTTTATATTTATTAGTTTATGCGCTTACTTCAGACAAAAAGAAAATGTTTACTAATAATACGAGTACTTTGTCGTCACCTAGATCCATTCATAAAAAAAGTTTATTTTGTTTACGCTAAAGGACTTCTTTATGGCATTAATATTATTTTTTCATTATAGACGAACTTATAATATACCAATGCCAACATACGAATAACTAAGGTTATAAACCTTTTGGCCAATATTGGCAAATACAGCCGCATGGTAAACAGTTTCTGGCGCAACGGTAGGCAGACCGGTTCCTGTTGCCTTTGCAACCGGTACACTTACAAGGGTTTCCGTCAATTTCGCTGTATACAGAAGTGCCGGGTTTATCAATTGCTAAGCTTTAATTACCGCATTCCAAATTCGGTATTTCATAAGATGAGGATATGTTCGCGGAAACTAAAGGAAAGTTTTTTGCATTTACTTTCAAAGACATACTCGTATAAATTGCAATCCGTTGGTGCTCCAGATTTCATGAAAAATCCAAATCACGTACAGACGGTGACACGAAAACAGACCGCAGGCACAACACGCGCGTATCCAGTTCTATGTTCGAATTAACGAATAAGATGACCCTGAATTGTAAGAATTTGATTTGATTTCACGGAACTTGGTTTTTGTTACAAAATTATACCTTCTTTATAAAAAGAAAAACTGCCTTCGCCGCAAACATATTATAGTAGTCCCAGGGTTTATACCAATTGACATCATGTGTGCACAAGCAATGAATAGCAAGAATAAAAAGAGGCTTTTAAACGATAATCTCTAAACATGATCTTACTAATCCTCAGTTGTAACATTTTATGAAAGCGTACTTCAACTTTCAATTACGTTCAAGTAGTTTAACACCATGATTATCTGTATCTTTCAACTACTGTTAGGCTCTTAAATTTGTGTGTCTCATGTGGATGTTAAACATGAGACCCTTAAGTTATAATTGTTCTGTGTCCAGTGTTATATATCTATAATATTTTTATTTAGAAATATATAAGTATGTTTATTAGCATTACTATATTTACCATAGTACAAGCTCTGCTTAGCTTGGGTTCTGATCCCATGGCCGTGTGTGATATGTCTGAAGATATTATTATATCTATTGTATTATTAATAATAACAATTAAGTACTTACAATACATAATGGGGAATGGGATTGGTACAAATAAAAAGGGTAAATGTCCTTTCGTGTGATGCATTAACTTGTTCGAGTATTCGATAGACAGATTCAAGTAGGTTTAAATAATAACAACAAAAGTGTACTCGTATTATTTGCTTGCCCAATGTTTTAAATGTATAATTATCATCTAAAAGATATTATTATTATTATCAGCATATAATTTCGATCTGTGATTACTCAATTACTTAGCGTGGCACAAATTTTGTTATACAATGCAATAATCCACTAAATGATGTACTAAATTACTCAACAGCTTTTTTAAATTGTACAGCCTCTTAAGTTGCTCTATTTCACTTATTTCGTGGGAAGATTGCGGTTCGTGTGACCGTCAGCTACCTAATTGTTCGGTTCGGTTCAGTTGTGTTACAGATCAAAATAGAAGGAAATAAAAATTCAATATGAGACAAGTTGCATTAAACTGAATCAAAGAATGCATGTTTGCGTTACGTATTTGTCAACATAGCGTTTCGTCATATGCAATGAGAATATTTAGTACGTGATCGCATGGGTGACAACTCACATTCAATTTCTTCATTCATATATTTGACTTATTTTAAAGGAATTCTAAATTTATTTTTTTTGGTCTTGGTTGGTATGTAGTGTTAACACAAAATCAAATTTATTTTTACTTCCGACTAAAGTGCCCCGATGCACGACGATATGCTCGTACGTGCAATTCAGTCATTGTCTGATTAAAATGTTTGCTTTAAAAAAAAAAATAACATTAAATTTAGTTCAACTCTAAACCCCAGTTTTACGATCATATACGCAACCACGGCTCTGTGAAGGCTTTTATAGTTATTACAACAGTAAAGGTTTTAAAATTATCCTTTGTGTTTTAAACGATGTAGAAATATATTACACATTACGATAGATGTGCAATTTTATCATGTACAGACAAAAATATATATTATTAATGCGTCTTCTGTGAAGGTAAAAGACTTCCTTGAAGGAGGTGAGCGCCGGTCGAGGCGTCAGATTTGCGCGCGTAGCAGTCTGCCCGATGAGCCGTAGAGCGGCGGTCTTGCCGCCTCGCTCGTGGTACCTTATCGCTGGTTTTATTTGTTTTAAATCTTTTCACATTCCAATATTTTTAAAGTGGTCTTGAAATTATAATTTATTGTATATGGTGTTGAAACCTGTGGCCTTTTCTGCTTAAACAGTGTTATGTTTATCATTTATTTCAAGGTTTAAGTGACATTTTACTTTGTGTGATGTGATGAATTCGGACGCCTACATGGGTTACATCACTTGGTGATGTTAATTTCTTTCTAAGAGGAGACTCGTTTTTGGTTGTTAAGTGTGAAGTGAACCAGGAGGTTTTCCTGATGAAGCGATCTACGTGGGTGGACGTGGAAACGGGGGGCCGTCTTGGCTGTAACGGCGAAATCTTCTGGAGCGAATGCGCCGAATGTTATTGCTCTGACTGCAACCCTAACTACGTTTGCGTCTGTAGTGACAAGGTATTCTTATGACTCTGTGGATAGTCAGAAACTGATTTTAGTGTTAATAGTAAATAAACTGGCAATACTTAATCAAACAATAGACAATAAACCTTTAGCTAGAGGTTCAATATAATTCAATAAAAAGTTAAAATGTTAAAACATGTAAATTAAGTGCTGAGTTTTTTATACTGAAAAAAGCGACGCAGAGTGTATTATTGATATCATATAGCAAACGTATAAACACTTATCTTTCGTTTAAAGACAAATATTTGCTAACTCACGAATCTTCAAGGTCCGTCGACCTTTCATGTTATGTGAAACTGTTGTAGAAATAAATTAAAATTACTTTCTCATACAATAACCGTCGTGAAGAATTGCTGATATTGTGAAAAGTTTTTATTGTTAAAAAGGTTTTGTTTTACTTCATGCCTATAGCAAACCTTTTTGTTGTACGCATGAAGTTTATAACTTGCATACGCATAACCTACTTTCGTTCGATGTACGAATTGAGAAATGAGACATTGATTACCGTGAAATTCGTTTTACGTATGTGCATATTTTTAACGTAGTATGTGTAATTTCGACTCGATTTTTTAATCAGCAATAGATACTTCGTTAAATGATAACATTTTACTACTAAATCTGTATCACATTACCTGCTATGTGGTTTAAAAAATTACGATTGCCTTCTTTTGAACAGTTTTGTAGTAAAAAAAATAGCTCCGATGTATGTCAAATTCAGAGACAGTTCGATCTAAACGTCCGACGCGGTATGGCAGCTTAGATTCGGAAGTGACTGACAAGGATAAAAAAAAACTTCGATATTAGGGTCACATTCAATATCATTCAGTATGTAATAATAAAAACTTCATTATGTAATCAAGTAATTATAATCACCCAATAAGGCTAAAACTTCTTCTAAAAACTAAGTCTATATAATAAATGTATCTTAAACGAAAGGAATTACTGAATAACGGCCTACTGAATAGGAATGACTGAATACTGAATAATTAAATTAAATTAAACATTAACATTTAAAAAAGA
The DNA here is from genome assembly GCA_947561695.1 of Tyria jacobaeae. Taxonomy (NCBI): domain Eukaryota; kingdom Metazoa; phylum Arthropoda; class Insecta; order Lepidoptera; family Erebidae; genus Tyria; species Tyria jacobaeae. The sequence continues at coordinate 18,435,689 of OX387209.1, forward strand.
GCTGATGATCATCGAACCACTGAATAAAGCTTCTTGAATTATAGCACTAGTAGCACTCTCGATCAAGTCACATTTGTAACAAAAAAACTAAATCAAAATCTATCTATTCGTTCGGGAACTATGATGACACAGGCGAAGGTAATGGTACAGAGACCTCCGTTTAAAAGTTGCAATTTATTATAAGATGCTTTTTTTTAACACGTGGAAACATCCGCCGCGGATCATCACCTTACCGACTAAAACCACCATGTACCCTTGAAAACCTTTTGCACCCCGGCAAACATGGCCGCCTATTGAACAACAGATGACCACAACGTGGTGTAACACTCTTCTATTCAAAGAGGCGCAGTAGGAACACGGTGCCGCCTTTTTAGTCCTGCTTCTGCTAAGGCGAATGATGACCCTGTTCGTCGCACTCGGACCAGGGCTTATGGAGGCCATAAATCAGCTTGCTCTCTTAAGCTTCTGGTGCGTCTTCTAAGAGGAGAGTACTAGGTCCCTTTCCGCCGCCACCTTGGCAAGCATTACCTCCTATTAAAATGTGGTGCCGGAATCCCACGCGCTCTCGCTCAAGACCATGGTCACAGTCAGGGCCTCACCTATGATAAGATGACCCTGAGGTTGCTATAAAGAGGAGGATTTTCAATACAATTTGTGATGCAAGAAATTCTGAAGTTAACTAAAGAAATTACTGTAAATTATCCAGGACATGCATATTTATGTTTTAGTTTACGTTAAGGCTTCAGTATTTTTCACTAGGACGTAACTTTGTAATATTTAGTTAAACAAGTTATAACTGTTTTATATCGATTTAGAAATAACAAGCTTTTTTTTAGAATTTGTGTACATAAAAATTTCTTAGTGTATGAGACTGACTAGAAATATATAAATATTTCCCAATCACTTACCTTCATTTAGGCCTGATGCTTAAGAGTCCTGAAAAAAAAAACTGGGACCCTTTTTCAACACAAAGTTGCTTTGGGATGTTCAATTTCACTCATATCTACTAGACTATCATTGTAACATTGAACAACGTGAAATATGATTCAGGTATACATTGAATTTGACTTAAGTCTACCAAATTATTTGCATACATACATAATATACGTACATACATAATTAAGTACCATTTACATAATAGAAAGTAACCCTATTGCCGTCATTCGTTTGGGCGCTGTGTGACATGCAATGCATGTATGCATGCTGGGATAGATAACACTCCGATTCCTTAGTCACCTTTTACGACACCGACGGGAAGAGATGGGTGGCCCTGTGCTACTCCACCGTGAACCACACGGCATTGCAAATTATTGGCAATGGCAAAAACATCTTGACGAGATTACTGAATTCTTTACAGAATATACACATGCAGCAAAACAAATACTAAAATTTTAATATTACAATATCGTTTCCAATTTGTGGCATCAATATTTTAACCAATTTCTGACCAAAAGTTTATACACGGAGCCAGAAGTGAGTGCACTCTCTCCGGTGGAAAGTGACGTCACAGCAGCGTATGCTTTGGTAAAAATATAATATCTCCGAACATATATTAGGTATCCAAAAATAGTTTCACATATTTTTTTTGCTTTTAATTTAGGGCATTTTCAAGTGAAAATTGGTAATATTCTCCATTAGATGGATCCTAAGGGATTGTAAGGAAGATGTAAGCCTTGTTCTGTCTCTTGCAATATGGTTCGCAGCCTTTTTTCTATTACAGTTCTTCAACGAATCATCACTTAACTTTTGAGTTCTATTCTTATCGCTAACATTCTTCAACAATTTTTATGTGCAATAATTATTACATTCAGTTAACAGAAATACATAGGCATATTGAAGACCTTTAGTTATCTATGTACCTATTTATATATTCCTAGCCCTTTCCCGCAGTTTCAGTCGCGTTTGTGGTCGCTGTTCAGCTCATTAGTGTAGCAGTGTGATATTTTATAGCCTATATTAATGCTCAGTAAATACTCTATCCAAAAAGAAGGAAGAATCATTCATATCCGACATATAGTTCCTTAGATTAGCGCGTTGAATAAAAAAAAAACCTTTCACACTTTATTAATAAAGATTACTGGTCATCAATATGTTTCTGTAAATTTCAGTAAACAGACACTGAATACGAAATGTTATGTTATGTAATGCAAGGGATCACAGCGCTGTCAACTCAATACACAGTTTTTTTCTTGGTTTAGCTAATTTGAAATTAATTGTTCAAACATTGTGTTTGTTTGAACAACAAATAATCAAATCTGTTCGTAATACTTAGTAAGCAACTTCACGGTCAACGCTTATTAAAATTTTTGGTTCGATTAGATCTATTCGGAATTGAAATACCAATATTAATGTCCAGTGTACTTCACGAACCATCTTAGAATAAATCTCATATTCCAACAAAAAAATATTGCATAAACTTATATCAGGCCCCAATCAGAGTATATGACTATATCTATACAAATCATCATCATCAAAAACAATTAATACAAATAAATACAGATACAAATAATCATATTAATATTAATTTCTGTTCTTTATTGATATTGAAGAAAAACTAATGTAGGGGGTTTTTATTAGAGCCGCCGAAACAAAAAAAAACAATTTTTAGTTTTTGGTCTGTGTACACGCATCACACAAAAATTACTGTATGGAATTGAATACAATTTGACCGATATATTGCTAGTGTTCTAACTTAAAATATAGGCTCAATTTAAAAATAAAAATGTACATACTTGATTCTAAATTCCACGCGTACGAAGTTTCATAAATGCCTATACACAAGTATGTGATTACAACTTGCCAATTCTCTTTGCTAAAAATATATCAACGTGTGAAGAAAGCCCTTACTCAGCCAGAAGGCGCCTTTTATACATATTAGTAGGCATACATACATGTATGTATGTAGGTACATACGATAGAGCTTTACAACACATGAGGAAAGTGGGTTTTTTCTTTTCTGTTCGGCTTTGTCAGAGGCATACGTGAGACGGGCTGTTATACCCGTATGTTGGTTGGGAAAAGCTTTTATGATATTGTATATCGATTACAATGATAGTGTCGGTGGGAACCTGTTTGCTTTAATCTTCACGTGATTTCCACTCGTGATAATGCTGCAAGGCAATTTGTTGCAACTATATTGCGTACACCGTTGAATGGTTTGCTTTATTCTCAGAGCAGATATAGATCATTTCCAATTTTGGAATTGGAGGAACTCTAAATATTGGTTTTATTTACATTATTAGATATTTTTTTAGATTTTCAACCGACTTCAAAAAGGACTCGACTTTCGACTGCATGAACCGATTTCGACGATTTGAATCCGACGAAAGCTGGTGCTTCCCGTGTGGTCCCATTTTAATTTGGTCCAGTTCTGACAATGGCATCCATGAGAAAACCATATTAGTCTTAAATTTTATGATAGACGCATTGAAGTCGATTGTCTACTTCTTAAAATCCTATTATTTTAGATATTTTGCCATACAATTGAAATTCCTATTATGTATGTATGTATATACATATTTAACCTTGTGGAAATCGATCATATAGTGAAGCAAACAACAACAAACTTGTATCGGTTATATTGTATAACCGACACAAATTTGACAATATTTTATTTATTTATTTCTTAATCACTGTATTTCGTTGAAAGGAGTACACTCCTTTCAACGAAATACAGTGATAGCTTTAAACATGTAGAACGTGTAGAAATCGGCGGTCAACCGCCACTGAATAAATAATAACATACGGTGATTTCTTCCAGACAACCTTGAGACGGATATTTTCTTATATAGTGTAGGTTAGTCTGTTTTGTAATGTTAGATATAATAATACATAGGCTTAGCGGCGTATGGATGCTGCCCAAGACTGAATTAAATGACGTTACTTGGGGGAGGCCTTTGTCCAGCAGTACATGGACGATAAAATTATGTACATCTATAGTTCTAGAGAGAGTCTCTTTAGACGGCCACTGATTCATTTTGTACGGAAAATGTATAATTTTACAATACAAGTTGTTCCGTCTCTATCTATTAAGTGCTTGAGACAAGCGCGTTCCGTCCTCAAGAAATGGTATAAAAAGTATCCTTTTCTCGAAGCTTTAACTTCTTCATGAAATTTTAGACATTCAAATTTGTCATAATTTCAAAATTATCTTTCCGCGTTTACGGGTCCCATTAGTTGCATTATTTGCCTTCTCATATTTTTGGCAATTTGTTTATAAGTAGGCAGATAATTATGTTTTGAAATACTGTATTGCAATGTTTATTAACTATTTGCAAAATGTAAGACGTCTGCGATGATTCAATAGCCGTGACATAACAGCTATTGTAGTGTAACGTAAATTGTTTGGTAAATCAACATCTCATCAGAAGAATTGATATCATCGTTAAACATCAAGTCTCTGCCATGATTATTTACAGTTAAATAAATGTATTATGGGGAAAATAAATCTAAGGTGACGACGACGCGGAAAATCAAAAGAGAAATCGCGATGATAATAATGTAAAACTTGGTTAAAAACGTAGCAGTCAAACAGCTGATTAATAAGAAAAACTTGTTTCATAATTTGACAGTAATGTACTTGCTGGGTTCCGGTGTTCTCGTGTCGGAAGATGTCCAATCGGTATGCGCTCGTCGTTTACCGATTTCTAATAAGTATATTACCATATCGTGGCCTTTCACGTTCTTCGTGTTGGATAACTCACGCGATTTGGTATCACAGAAACACAGATGACCGCAACGTCTGCAACGAAGTTTTGAACCGTAATTTTATTTCTATATATGTACATATGTATATTGGAAGTTGACTTACACAAAATACTGAATTAAGTAGGTATTTGATGTAAGCAATGTATATTTTAACTCTGAAAAGAATGAGCTTTGGTAAAAAACCCTATGTCTTATATTACGCTACTTGTAAACTTTATAAATATATTGCAAAATGTAAAACAAGGAAAGATACAATACTAATATAATGTAATGCTAAATTCATTAGTTTTCCTCGATTCATTACTGTTCACAGGCGTGTTACATGTTCCGCTCATAACAGTATTTTGTGCAAGTGACTAAAAATTCATTTACATATAATAGTGTTTGTTTTAATGTTCTTTGTATACCAACTGTGTTCTTGTGATATCGGAAAATATTTAAAACGGATCGTTTGAATATAACCTGAGTGATTTTTAGGTTTCCAGGGCAATATATTAAAAAAAGGAAACATTGAGTTAATACGATCGGCTTTTATCAACATTTTCAGAACCTATAACAATATAACATACATATTGCGTGGTGTACGTACGTGTAGTTACGTTCTAAATTTTAGTGCTCTTTGTACACCTATGTATGTAAGATAAAACTGACCTTTTCAATGTTAGCATATTTACGCTCCAAGCAAACTAAAGATGTGTTTAGCGTCCACGGAGGTGCTAACTCTGTGTTTGAGAAACAAACACGAGCTACCATTAGCAGACACATGGAATACATATATTATAAATGTATGTATAGGCATGAACATAAATGTTACGTTGGTTTTAAGTCGTATTTCTTTAAATTTCTTTATTATGTACAGATAGGGATTTTAGTCGCTCCATGGCCGCAGAGCAATCTTGCTAGTGTTTGTATGGCCTTCAGAAGAGTCGAAAATGATAACAATGCCGAGATTGTGTATGTTTATTTAAATAATAAATCACACGAAATTTTCGCACCGACACTGATAAATAAGAATTATGTCTTGTCTTTATCTGCTCTGATAAAAAGAAGAAAATGCTATGATAAATAGTAGTAAGTAAATATCAATAGAGGCATTGAAAGCAAATTCACATTGATACACTCACGCAGGTAAAGATGTATTAACCAGAAGATAGGTCGACGGATAACTCACGTACAGCACTTTGTCGCCTCTCCAGCTAATCCCCAAGACTTTGCTCACCACAACAAAGGTGCCGTGCCCTGTATTTAAATTGCTTGTCATTAATTAAACATTTTAGTACATGAGTCGCTGGGCGTATTTATGTTAATTTACTTTCTATACGTAAAATCCAAAACACGAATCCGATTCCCACACGGCACAATTAAAATCTTCTTAGTTTAGTAAGTGGACTATTTCTGGTCTTAAAACTGTTTATGTTTACACAGTGCCGGGCGTTGCTCTTAAGGCGCACTTTACGACATAGCTAGCCTCCCTCCTTTCTCATCCGCCTGTGGTTGAACTTGTTTCAACTAGCCTCTCAGAGATGTGGTCTGTGGTTAAAAAATCTTTCTCAGCATCATCTTACACTATTTTATGAGTTTAGCGAGCTCTTATATATTAGATCTTTATTTACCATTTCAATTTCTTAATTCGTAGTAGAATATTTGATTGCGTTGCTTTTAATTAGAGTGTTTATAAAACAATTTTAACCACATCCTCAATTTAACGACGCATATGTAATTATTAGTTTACCTTAAACGAACGTAGTTCAAATACCCGGAGTATACAGTCATCAAAAAAGATATGTGTGATGTGTATTATAGAGTTTTATTACAGTTTTACTTAAGAAATCGATAACAATATGAAGTTTCTCACGCATTTTCATGTGTAAAATCCATTCCACAATCGTAACGTTTCCCGTGATTTACACTCTATAATTACACAGTTACCCGTTCGTCGCGGATTAATTGCAAACTTAGACTTACTTATGTCTACTTATGTCTAAATAGTTGCTAATCTAAGTGAAAGTTAACTTCTGGCTTTGCCTTAATGGGTTAGTCATTTATAATAGTAATTACAGGTAGGTATATCACTAACCTGTGAATCTTGAGATTGAATAAATATGTGTTTTAGCGTAACTAGCAATAGGCTTGCCTCCTATTCCAACGTTAAGTGGGATCAACTTCTATTTGGTAAAATGCCTACGTATTCAGCTATTCAATTACAGTTTACAGTTGAAAGTTTTCCAATACATTCTCATCGTGGTCTCAGATTTAATATCCATATATGTAGTATAGACGGTAATTTTGCGATCAATTTACCGGTTCGAGTTTATTGCTTTCGTGCATGACAACTATCGTAAATTAATTTCTTATGCCTGTTAATGACATCAATCATTTATAATATCCTTATACGTAGTTAGTACTGGTGCCTATCTTTATAGACACAATTCCATTGTTGTCATGAACTAACGGCTTTAAAATCCAACCGCAAGTTTTTAGTCGTACTGTTTATGACGTTATTCCTATCGCTAGAAATGACGGAGCTTTAACGGATGTGGCACTCGACACCAGCGAAACCTTCACCACTAATGCGCGCATCATGTACAGTGTACACGTTTAACATTAACGACTGAAAGCAACTGCACAAATGACAAAAGCATGTCTGCCGGTAATTTATCAATTGACCATAGAAAGTAGACCAGTGTGAATATTTAAGCGTACAAATGTCACCCGGACATATCAGTGCTTTGAGTTGCTCTTCTTGTTTTATCTTATTTTCGTTGAAACATGTTGAGGCAGTAAACTTTTTTTTTATTTTAAACAAGTTTGTACATGTATTTTGTAAACAAGATGACAAAAAGATTCGCAAAAATTTGATGGTTTCTCTGCAAGTAACACCACCACCACCACGCAAGTAACCACTTTCTTAAAGTCAGGTTACCGTAATTGTTTTGGTTTGAAGACATTAATTATGTTCTCATGTAGAGAACTCTGTGAAACAGGTGACGCCTGTTTCTCAGATCCTAGTATGGGTTTTTGACGTAGTATTATATGTTAGTATTGTAATTACTTAGTGTTTTAGTTTCCAGAACTCGAACACTTCTATTGTAATGTTTATTGGTTTAAACGTCCAAATAAAAGTTATACATATAACTGTATATATACAAAACATCATTTACAATACATCCGGTAATAAATAATATGTGTCACGAGATATAATCACACTTATGTACTGGGATTTAAATTGATTTCCTTGATTCCTATGACTCATGCTTTGTTGTGACTCATTCTGTTCCCAGTAGGTTTATTTTATTCGGGAATATCTACCTCCTTGCCTTCAACGGAGAGTAAAAATCATTATATTTCTCAAAAGCTTAATACATATTCTAATTGGACTTAATGAATTTAACTCAACCCCTAAAAGACCTTTATTTTAATTTTAAAATAATCTTGGGTTAATAATTTAGGGATTGACATTTATGTCTATTTAGTTATGAAGAAAAAGTACTATAGCAGGCATGAACCTTTATTATTTTCTGATTATCCTTACAGAGATTACCACGATACACTTACAAACAATCTCTGAAATGTTAATGTCGGGTCCGTCAAGTTCTAAACTAATAGTACAATTTTAATTTCTATCAATCAATAAAACCATAATCTACAACTGTGTGTCGGAAGGGTCACATTTGAGGTCACAGTTCAAACAATTTATCAAAATCAAACTCACGTTACAAATTTACGCTATATGATGTAACGGAACTTCCGTAGTACATATCGTATGTTTATTTAGATGCTTCCAAGACAGAGTATTCTGTGTAACATATTGAGAAATCACTGTTTCTTAAATTAATATATGTATGATGATCATAGCTCGATGGCATAGTTTTGATGAATTCTGATGATTAGTAAAATATATAAGAGGTAAATAACATATGGAGTGTGGTGTCCTATAATAAATTTAGGGATGTGTTTATATATTTTTTCATGACAACGAAACGTTAGTAAATTTAGAACGTTCAAATTTGATTTCAGTGTATTCAGATATGAAGTTATCGTGTCTAACATTTTTTTAAATCTATTATTTACACCCTCAAACGCTAGCAGATTTAGTGGCCCATAACTTAAACATCATTATACATTGATAAAAACTAGCGTGAAATACAAATAGCTTTCTTCGAACCATAACAAGTAATTTTGGTCCACTGCTTCTTCTAGGCACCAATGACAGAACGTATTTAGCTCTTTATTGAAAAATATTGTATCATAACTTTGTTAACGTTAACTAGTAAATGAGGAGGGAAAACCCACTACTCACCCTTGGTTTGTAGACCCCGATAACAACAGCCGAGGATAAACCTCAATGAATTGTCATAGACAGTGAATGAAAATCGAACATTGAGACACTTACAAGGTACCGCCAAAGCCTTCATTTGCAATCCTGCTTTGGTTTTCTTAAACGGTTGTATGTGGATTGGCCTGTTTGGTTCGAATGTAGAAATTTTAATCTTACCTCCTTCCTTCTGACCGATTGTTCTGAAATCTGGTCCATACCTTACGATGACACAATTATGAAAAAATACATATTGTAAATCTAAGATGGCCGCCACCATAATATAGCGGATTTTATATATTATGTTCAATATCCTTAATGAGGAGATAGACTGAAACAAACTTGACAGGCACTTAATGAACTAAATATAATAAGAAATATTAAGTAATGCAATAAATAGTAAAAGCTTGAATATAAAATACCTATTTTTAAGTAAAGCTGTTTCATTGAAAAAAAAGCTAATTATGATGTAGATATGTAGTAAAAATAAAAAAGAATTGGGTAGGTTCTAGGTCTTTCTTTCTTTTCAACAAAACTTTACTTATTTTATTTGTAGTAATAATAGGACACTTCACCTCATATGTATACAAAGTTCAAACCAATTATTATATACATATAACTAACATACATTTGATTTATAAATTATGACAAGACTGAGGGTTGACCGCAGTTGCCAAGTGTTTAAGGACTTGGTTGTTACTTTTCTTTTCAATTTATTTAAATCTGAAGGTCGTCTGTGTGTTTTAGCGCATGTTAAAGCTTTGAGTTTCTACATCGTTGTCCCACTTCCTGATCGTTTCTGCAAGACCGGTTACTTTGATTGTGCCGTGATCAAGCCTAACAAACACATAGTCGGCCAACGGTAAGAACGCACCGAAAACATCGTCGCGACCATCATCCGGGTCAATGGAATACGTTTTCGACAGTTTCGGTTCTTGGTCGTGTCGTCATCAAATCAAATACGGACTTCCTCAGATCTTTTATAGATGTTATATTAAAAGAATGTTATGAAAATGTCTTACTTTTATTTTCATCAGGTAATTTATTTTTATCCATCAAATGTTAGGGAAAATGTTATTAGTAGTAGTATTCAATTGGCTTTTTTTATATTTTAATATATATATTGTTGTGATAGATATGGTTAATAATTATATCTATTGTTATAAATGGGATTACAGTTACAATACATGCCATTGATTGAAGAAAGAAAGACAACGTTTTTAATTATTAAAATGTCCGATGTTAATTATAATTAACAAAAAGTAGGTACCGTTTTGAATATATAAATTACTCAAGAACTCGTATTTTGCGAAATTAGTAAAATAAATACGTAACAATTTATTTGATGTTTAGGCAAAACGAGGTTTCAATAGAATAACTTTTATAATATATATGTGCTACTTATATTACGTTACCTCTTTAAAACATAATTTAATTAAAAACTAATAGCGATTTAATAAATGTGGACTCGGTCTAAGAATAGCTCTTTTAGCTGATATATCAAAATAACATATTAGCTAAAAGCGGACACACGCATTCCTTGCGTCAAGCCACGGAAATATTATATTAACTATAATGTAGAACAAAAATAAACAAGTTTTAACTAAACAAGGTTAGGACAGATAATTTACTTTGTTATCATGCAGTATATTTTATAACTTGAATCAGCTCAGTCCAACCGTGATTGAATACAAACAAACACTTTCACATTTCTGTATACCAACAGGATGGTCAGTCATAGTTTTCACTTCATCGACTTTCAAAAAAGCTCTAAGTAACAAAGCATGACATTATCATATCATTTGTAATCAAATTAACGTTAGTTTGTAAATCATTTACCAGAGACAATTAACTGCTAACAAAATTATCGTTAAATGTTGCCGGAAAAATAAACTTCGACCTCATTACAGCTAACACAGTTCGCGTAGTATCAACCATACTATATCATCACCGTTTATCACACTGGACAGTTGTATAGATACATTTATAAATACGAGGCTCATGAAGAAAATGTAGTGACAAAATATACAAAATGAACTCGGGAACTGCTTTTCAAATTTTATATGAGGAAGAACAAATTCCGCAATGACCTCATTAGCGCCTTTGGAACGTTCCGAAAGTGACAGTGAAGTGATAAAGAATCAAGTGACAATGGGTGTGTGGAAGTCTTTATACCGAACACCGACTCCGCCGCCGGTAGTGGAGGTGGAACTAAGATCGAATGCTGAATACAAACAACTCAGGAAGAGTTACCACATGGGATGGGCTCAGGTTGTTGAAGAACTGTCATGGAAATTTCATAATCCCAACAACTCAGTGAGTGTGTGTTCATTGTGATTGTTATCGTCACTAACGCTTTAGAGTTAGGCACCATTCAATAAATGTTATCTAATTCTAGAAATTTCAACGTACAATAACTAGCTTCTGTGTTGCAAACTACGAAACGGTTATATCAATCAAGAGCTCTGCTTTTACAAAAGGCTTCTTTTAGTGAAAGGCAAATAAACGTATCGAATAAAGTGCATTAGCTCTTACAAGATACTCTTAACCGTGAGGCCCTTTAAGCACGAGTGGAACTCTTGAAAAATATGGCCTTCTTCGCATGTGTTTAAGTACTCTCCGTCTTAAACTCTGACTAACTCATGTCGTATATAGAAATTAATTCATTTAGAGTATAAAATCAATTCTAATTTACGCCTGCCGTATTTCCGGGCCGATACGACCTTCCAACCTTTAAGAAAAGAGCGTACTCCTACCTAAAAAGCCGGCAACACACTTGTAACTCTCGAGTTGCGGCGTCGGTTCAGTCTATGGGCGGCGGCTGTCAATTACCAACAGGTGACCCGTCTGCTCGATATCCCAAAACCCCATAAAAAAATTATCTCGGAAAACGATTCAAAAATATGTTGGTGCGTAGACAAACATGTCTTAAAAGTAATTTTAATGATTTGGACTTTTTTTCCTCACAGGAAACAAATTCCAAATTCCTGACTTATTTAAACTATCGGATCAAAAAAGAGTTCATTATTGACAAGAACATTTATTTATTTGCATAACATTATACCTACACAAAAAATAACAAATTATTGCGTGTTTATTTAAATCGATCAATCAGTTACCTAATAATTATATGAATACTTGTGTAATATGTATATTATGCACAATAATCCCTCACCTTAACAATATTGCGCAATATTTTATACGTTTGTTGATCCACAAATTTTAAAGATAAATATCGGGAATTTAACATCGGTCATACGGTAATGCAAACTGAATATAATATGATATCAAAATATACACACAATACTATTTCAATCTTGACTGAATACTTGTGTAAATTAGACTAGGCTCGTTCAAACTACATACATATTACTACTAGACTTCATGCTATTATAGCTTTACAAAGGTTTCGCTTATCGCTGCACACTACAATTTACAGCGACTTATAAGTTGTAAACTTATTCCTTATTAATGTATTTATTCTATTTAAGAGCGCGTAGCGACATAAATAGTATTTTGCTATTATTTATTTACAAGTATATCAAATCAAAAAACTTAATTCGGATAATGATAAAAAGGGTCCCAATTCCCAGCATCAGTCAGTTTTTGTTATAATAGGTGACCTTGACTTGATTGAGCTTTTGCAAATACTCTCCAATCCATCCGTATACGCAATATGCCTCTCCTTCTCTTCTAAAAAAAGATTCTCCACATGCTCACAGCCATCTGAAATACTTCTTGAGAAGTTCTTTAAATTTTTGGTGTTAAAGATGACATGCAGTTGCTACAGTAGGTATTTTATATTATTAAATTAATTAAGACTATCTGTCAACCATGACACTTAGTTATATTATGCCTATACAAACAGAAACATTACACTGCCATTTACTAATGATAATCTATTGTATAGACAGTAATCTAAATAATTGTGGCAAATTAACTAATTCTCACTAAAGTAAATTGAGATTCGTATAACAGTGATTACGGTAACGGTCGTCGTAACGGGAGCGCGCTCCAGTTACATTGCGTAGTTGCGCAACTGTTACTCCTGGGATTATTAAAAATAAAAATTTGCATCTCAGATGATGAAATAATAGTACCGAAATTCTAATTACTGAGATGCTAGTTGCAGAGTTTATCATTCTCTAAACCTTACTGTAATTCCCTAGTATACATCTTTCATTTCTATGTCTAACTACAATGTTTAATTGTCTATCCATTTCTAATTCTAAAATCAGAGGTTCTGGAGAGCCTGACAAAGGTCTCTGAGTAGTATACATAGTAATAGTATGGCAAAATAGTAATAAGGGTTTTCATATTGTAAAACGTTTCCTATGTCACTTTAACATTGTGTGATTCACGGTTCACGCTAAATAATGTTACGTAAATAGGCAGACCTGCCTTTTGCACGACTTTTATGTGTTCCAAAGGTTACAGTTAGACTCACCTAATTTCTATTCTATTCCAAAATGACCATCCTAGAAGCCGGCCAGAACAAAATCATCATGTACTGCAAGATTCGAATTTAGACTTTGGTCGTATGAATTAGATTACCGCGGCACATTCACTGAGAACGTTATAATAATGTAGTGATAGTTATTAGTTGTTACTCATATTGTTTGCACATGTATCTTAAATCTAAGTACGCTTGTAAACTTTTTAAGTACCGTTATTTATGTATAAAGTCACAAAGTCAAGTCAGTATAAACAGTTTATGCATGGAGTGTAAAACCTACGCATTTGTATTCAGAGATTTTGAGATTTTAAATCATCCGTTATATACCTATTTGAACGGGTATTAATTCGACATAAGATAATTTTGTTTACACAGTAATATCGTACACACTACCCAACATTTGGTTGGGTAGTGTGTACGGTATTGGTTATCATGCCGTTGTCCTCTGTTTGAATCCAAGCTTTCACTTATATGTACGAGTATACTTATTTGTATTCCGATACATGTTTGCTATAACAATATTAATATAACAACAATAAAAGAGCAGATTACAGAATGAATTAAATTATGTTAGAAAGTTTATTTTTCTTTCTCTGCGGAGGTACTGGGGATTTTATACTTTATTTTCAGTATTTCATTGATATATGTTTTAGTGCTCTCTTAGGATTGTTCATTTTATAATATTAAGTGACAGTTCTGTGTACGGTGTACCAATGAATCATGGCAGCAAGCCACGCTTTATTTTCGCCTCCGCCGCGCCGCACGCCGCAATTGAGCGCATAATATGGTCAATCAGTTCAAGTGCATTCGGGGTCGTGGGTTAATAACGTCAGTATACTCCCACCTCCACAGAACAGAACTGGACATAATATATTAAAGTTAGACAGCCGATAAAGGTCTGATTTTCGGTAAACTGATATTTTATTCAAATTTCCTACTAACACCTCTAAATACAATTGTTACTAGAAAAATAGAAAAAAACATCGTTGAGGTTTCATCGTACATTGTGACGATCGTTTCACTAGTTATTTCGACTGTAATGTAAGACATGGGTAATACATATCGATATATATAATATATATATATAGACATATTTCAATATCCAATCATATGTATAAATGTAATGTTTTAAGTCAAACATTTATTAAGTTTCTTTATCAATAAGTAAAAATTAATATTCTTATTTTTAACTGAAACCAAAATCTTCGAATGCAGGCTACCAGTATCTTCACTTTCTTATTTATTATTTAGTTTATCAGTGCTGCCAGATGGTCCCAATTTTTATGAGCGGCAGTACCTATACTTTTGCAATTTCTCGCTCCCATCCAACTATAATAGTGCGCCTGTACGACGCCACATGCACTTCTTCTCGCATTGTTACTTGCGTTGCCCCGAAATTCATTATTAAGTTTCTAGAACTAAGTTTACAAGTAAATTTGCTTCTAGTTAAAGTGGTCTGTTCAATATGGAATTTAACCTAATGAATACGTACGTCAATTGACAAATAAGCAATAGTTTTCCTTTTTGAACAATAACATATTTTAAGCATCATTATTATATCAGAATGGTACTGTTTTGAAATGTCGCTGTTAATATTAATTCAGTTCGTGGAAAATGGAATACAAAATATGTACCTATCATAAACACATCTGTGTGCACATCTTCAAAACATTTCTTGTGCCTTTCAGTCAGTGAATAGTTTTCACATTTGATCGATTTGTGTTACTGTAAGCGCTGAAAACAGAAATATTGGTATGAGTAATTTGGTGACCGTAATATATGTGAACTGAATGATGTGAAGTTTCACCAAAGAATAACCTTCCAGTCCACACAGTTTACTTACGAATAAAATATAAGAGAAGGCAAGGAAAACTGTTGTATGTTTCACATATTTTAAAAGGAAATCGCGTCATGCCATACTTTTTCCTGCATAACCCCGGGTTCCACGCACAGAGCACATTGAAACAATTATGAGGAACACAGATCGGCTAAACCCTCATAGTGTATTTTAAATCTCGCATGTCACTTTTCCAGGTGGCTGGTCAGCCTTTCTGTCTGCATAAGGTAATCTAAGTAATATAAAAGGGAGTGTCCGATGCCGGTCAAATTTAAAGTTATCTGGATGGTGTCTTTTGATGGACGAATATACATTTACACAAACTCCATAAAATTTAGAAACTATAAATTTCCTCTCCACTAAATTTCCTCTGACTGGAACGAATCGTCAAGTTATCGGAGGTAGGACCAAATTTATGAAATGAATTATGAAGAGCCTTTTGAGCTTTATAGTGACGGATTGAATCATGAGTTCTAACTGTGCAACTTTTACTGACTATAAAAATAGCTTATTCGAGAATTTATTATAACCACCAGAAATCTTCAACCTATTTAATTTAATGGTATGACAGGTAAGCAGTTGTAGCAGCTGATCCATACATTAAACAGGATTTGGTGTTACGTAACAAATTAAATAAGATTGATGAAAAAAACTAAAACAGATCTGACACACAGACGTATATTGCAGCCACAATCATGACCGAACGAACGTGAACAGAAACGCCGATGTCCCTTCAAAGTTGGTGCAATATTCATCAAGTAAACTCTCACAATAAACCTTCTCCAGTTTAATTTATCCCCCACTTTGATAATGTCAATAAAAGCTTATTTAAAAACAGGGAGGAATAGAGTTGCCTGTTCATGCATGGAGCTAGTTAGTAGGCCTAGTAGGCCTTGATACTTTCCCAGTTAGTTCCATATTTAAGTCCTAAGAGGAGGTTTAAAATAACTGCAACCATAGACCACCAAATAGCCATAGTGTTGTAGTTCTATGTCTCGATAACTAGCAAATGAGACAAATGATGTTGAACATAATATTGTGCATTCCTAATTATTACAAACGAACAATTGTGTAAATAGATTTTTTACCCCTCGCACAACACATGTCTTAACGATTTCGTAACAATAATTAGTCAATTAAAAAAACAAATTGATATTTAAAAATGTGATATGGCGTACTTAACCTAAGGAATCGATACAGAAATATTAATAAATATTTACTAATCTAGCACAATCTCGCATAAAAATATATATATTTACTATAACTTTGGAGGGCAGAAAGTAACGATAATAGACTTTAAATTAAAAACTCATACTAAAACTCAACCTTCACCTGTTCAACAAAACTCAAATATATATTTTAGAATATTTTATAGGAAAAAAAAATTGGATGAAACTATAACGAAAGCTACTTTGTGTAATAAATTGTTACCTTTTATGCTATTTCAGTACCCTGCTTTCAAAAAAAGAATTCTTAAACTTAGAATTTTATTTAAAAAAATCCTTATCGCCTTACATACCTTTCCTAGACCAGTTACCCTTACCATTATTGCGTAGAAAGGAATTCACTCTACTCTTTCGACAATATCGTCAGAATATTATCAAATACAGGGTAATAATAGACACTTACTTAACTATTTCTTTGAAACACTGTGCATTATCATAAGTTACACGTACCAATAAAGTATTACATGTTACGCGTCAAGTGCAATTACGACTTATAGATGAAATATGGCGCCCATCTATAGGAAATGGATTTTATGACTATTTTTTTGGTGTTTTTGTTCTTTTGTGTCCTTTCACCTAATGATATAGACTCTTTTGGTGAAGACGATGATCTATCCACTGACCTCTCACGAAAATACTTACTCTCGTGGTATATGAAGTACAATGAATATCGGCAAAACAAACGGTTATAATTAATTCCGACTAAGTCTCCTGTTTATAAACTGTCTATACAAGACGCAGTGTCCTGCCGCAGGGATCGTCTTCTACACTAATATTAAAAAGAAGTAAAATTGTTTGTTTGAAGGGGATAACTTCTGCATCCACCGATGTGATTCTAAAAATTAAACTATGTTCGTGTGTGTATATATTCAGAGGACACATATTTTTAGTTTATTTCTAAAAATAAAGTTTTATTTTATTTTATTGGTCAGCACTAATTTACTTTCAGCGAAGCGGGTCAGGTTCCCTAATGTTAATTAAAATAGTTGACATCTCCCTTGCACGAAACTACAATTTTTTGATGATTAATCAAAGATACGATGTTTTCTGTAAAGAATTAGTCATTGCCATTCCTGAACAAATCTGTATGTCTAATTTAAACCAAGTTAATGACTGCACAGATATAATGGTTATTAAATAATCATAAAACAATTTTCCCGTAACGGGATGTTATTTTTGTCCCTTAATCCTTTCCTTGTTGTCCTCGTTATAATATTTGTAGATCTGTCGTGATTTTTGAAATTGGCAATCTCTCTACTTCTTCTTTATAAGTTATAAGTTAGCAGCTGTATAAAAAAAATTGTACTAAACCTACAACTGCAACTAAATTTATTGTTGACAGAACTGGTTTCACATAAGTAAATGTGATGTATCATATTTATGTGACTTTCGTCTGACAATTTCGTGTTCTTACCGCAACTAAAAAAAATATCCCACCAGTTCAAAAGCACGTGCTGAACCTTACGAGTGTACATTCGACCAAGACAACAAAGAAATAGTTCGAAGAAGTGAGACAAAAACTGTATACAAGCCGCTCTCTTTGAATATGTATTTTAGATCAATAGCAGTAAATTCAAAAACGTACAGACCCTTTGAGCTAAGAAAATAGCAGGTGGTGGTGCTCCACAAGCGCCCTGGTAAGACGTGTAGACGTACACCCATACATATACAGCTATTCATACAACGTGCTTGGTGTAGTGAGGCCCGGAGCACGTAACTGCACGCCGCGCCGCCCTTTATTACCGATGTAGCGTTATGAACAGTGCTCTACTTTATATTAAACTTATGTACTGGTTAATCATATGATAATGCACAAAATTTATAGGTAATTTTAATTGTATATACAGTAAATATTCCCTGGTCTCTGCAGTAACGTAACTAAAAATTCACATGCACCATGATTTAGTGTAACCAGCTTTTATTTATGAAATTTGGCAGAATATTGCCACTAGCACTATTTAGCCTCTTTTAAGTCATATGATACTCACATACAAAAATGTTGTTGTTTTAAAACAATTTTATACCGTAGTATTACGAAACCCTCGAAAAACATTTCTTGTCACCTTTAAATTAGCAAGATTTTCTATACTTTTCCTTAAAGTCTCTTATATTTTGTAAATAACACGTGTTATTCGATTTTAGTGGGTTATATCTCAACAAATTTATTACTGCGTCTATTTGTGAGTTAATTTTATATTTTAATAAATCAAACTGAAAACGGTTTATTTAATTATATTGTTTATGTCTAGTGAAAGATGTCCCTTTTACATGTGTATAAATAAAGTAGAGCATCTATCGGAGCAGTTCCCCTGCACAACTGCGCGGAGGCAACAACTTTTTTTACGGTCCCAACGTATTCTCGCGGCCCCTTCTTATCCCGGCCAGTGCCATCAGTTCCTTATTCTTACACACATTTAACAGACACCATGTGCTCGGATTTGACTTTCAACAAATTTATTACACTTAAATATGTTTTTATGAAGATTGTGCATTGGGCCACTTAATTAGTGTTTCGTCTCAGTGTAGTGTGTTTATTTCGGTGATACCTGTTGATAAATTAAGTATGGATGCCCTGAACGTTATGCTTAAAACTGGATATAAGATTGTTAAAGATTTTTCAGAACAACATAAGCCCGTAAGTTCCAGCTATTTTAAAGCAGATAATTATGTTTAGATATTAATATTTTAAGTGTGTGGAGTTTATTAACAATTCACTTACTCTTATTACCGTGTTTGTATTGTTACCACTGTTTTAACTTACTGTTAAGTAGAGTTTTAAACTGTTTACTTGTATTTGTTAACCAACGCTCTACCTACTTAGTTGCTCTATGTTACGTTATAAATAATTCTTATAACTTAAAATTATTTAAATTTTTACTATTACAAACATATGTTTTTAGTGTTCCTAAGTGTTTATATAGTAGTAGCATAAAACAGACGAGGTTATGAAGTCGGAATCAACATATATTCAGAAACTGATCATAATCTAAAAAAAGTAGATACGCGACCTTTTTGGCTTTGATCTGAATGATTACAATACCTCTGAGTACACGTTTTCCTTGTATTTTGTTAAAATAAAAACCTCAACTGTCAATAAAATCAACATTAAAAATGCCAAAAAGCCCATTATCTGAAATTATTACAATATGATATAATTTAATTAAAATAATCGCTTATAAGGTACTACGTAGGTATACAATATTCTTATTCACAAGTGAAACGAATATAATTCTCGTTTATGGGGCTTTCTCAGGTAATTAGTTTATTTATGCAGTTACTCTTGTGCAAATATGAACTGTTTATTCATTTCATGGTTTATTTATATGATTTATACGACAGGAAAAATGTCATAAGTCAATCATACAATACTTATACGTTGAATCATGGGTTCAAAAATATCCACCAAGCATTTGAATATTTTTTTGAAAATATGTACATTGATGATGACAGATGGAAACGTCGGGAGGTTCGGAGAGCTCTGGCGGGGAGGACGCGGAGGCGAGGCGGTCACGTCGCGGACACGTCCTCGCCGAGCTGATGCAGACTGAGCGTGTCTACGTGCAGGAACTCGGCTCAATACTCAGTGTTAGTATTATTGGCAATATCTAAAGAATCTACTTGCTTACAATATAAAACCATGTAATCATTGCATCATGTCAACATAAATTTAAAATAACCTGCATAATTGGAATATGTATTTTATACGTACCCTGACCCTTACACACTATACTTTGATCAGAAATATCCAAACAAACGTGTTCTCAAGTACCCTGGAATTCATAACAGTGGACGGAATGTTGAATTATTTGCACTTGATTTTATACATTCCTTTTATACCGAAACGGCTGCTCACACTGTAGACTGACGTCATAACCCAAAATCTCTATATATAAAAATAATTGAACTCTACATTTATACATAGATTTCAATTGAAGTAAGAAGCGAAAGCCAACACCTTTTTGGGCAAGGACCGTGTTACTTTTATGTTACCTCCGCCAAACGAAGCATGATAATAATAACAACGTTACGCCTATACTTGCATATTATATAAGTCTTCTTGCAATCCAAAAGTTCCTGAAAAAAAAAAAAATCTTAAAAAAAATTGGTTATTCTGTTAGAAATTCTCATCGAGATTACGTACGTTGCTCGCCCTATATCTGTTACTGAGTGGCATAAGTTTAGTTGACGAACTATTTACTTTCCTCAACGGGAATATACATTCGTATAGTATCTCGCACAAACAAGTCAAAAACCATTACAATATTTTTGACACAACAAGCTTTATTATTACTTTTATTACCCACATTCGCACAATATTGATTCCGAACTACACTGAATCAGTTAGTGAAAGTTGTTTTATAATTTCACCAAAGTTCTAGTTCTCGGCTATAGCTTCAAGAAAATTGCGGCATTAATTTCAACAGGCGTGTTCGCCGGAATATTAAATTACATACATGCAAATACCATTTTAATTAGATCGCGACCAGCATTGTGTTCTTCACGGAAGATTAGACCCAATAATACACATACATATCTTCGTGCTATCGCTGCGCTCTAAAACTCAAATGTGCCACTGCCATACATGTACCTAGCGTGTGTGTGTGCTACTTTTTTGTGGGGTACTGTAGTCCCAACAGTCGCTTACTAGTCTATCTAGTGCATTGGATGTACCACACGCAACCGACTGCGTCGGGCCATCGAGTGAAACGTAATGCATAGTACTCATTTGCCAACTGCACGCCAGTGCAGGCTCCTAGTAGCTTGAATACACGCTGTTTTGTACACCATGAAATATGGAAAATACGACCTCCATAAATCTTCTACGAATCCTAGTGTTGGCACTTCATATTCATGGTACTATAGAAAAAACGATAAAGTGTTCGTGACACCGCAGAAAAAGAAGCATTTAAGAAGATCTGCATCAGACTCAGACTCCACGATCTTTAGTGACTATACGAACCAAATACCTCTATTTGAGAGGGGAATATTTCGTAATAAGAAGTGCAAGAAATCAGTGAGCGATGTGGGTAAAAATTGCCGTATTAAATATAACCCACGTAATATTAAATCTGTACGTATGGAACCATTCACTGGAAACTTCTTTTACGGTAAATCAATACCTGGATACGAATACTCCGCTAAAACAGAAGAGAAAATTACCTATTTACCGGATTCTGACGCTGTCACTGCTTCTGAGGAAACAAACGCTGAATCTCTAACTACTCTTGCACCTACTATTGTCGATGTACCGGAATTGGTCACCAATCCCATATTTGGATGTCTCGAAACAGATATTCAGGGAACTGAATATTTTGCGAGCTCAGCTACTTCAAAGGATTCCCAGTTGAAATCATCTAGCTGTACTGAATTAAGAGACACAATGGACCTTAACAGTGAATCTAAGGATATTCTTTACAACATCCTGAGAGATTATAAAAGAATAATGAAAGAATGGAATTACACTGTAAACGATCACTGCTCAGGAGTTCCTCATTATATGAAGTGCAAAAAATCTTCAACAATGTGTCGTGAGAGCAACACGGACAGTTACGTTCGAAGCTTGCACTCTACCTTTTCGTGTCGAAAATCGAACAAGTGGTTTAAACCATCGACAAATAACCAATACAGTTATCCGTACGCGCAAAAATATAAAGAAAATCGTTATGATGAAAGAAAAACACAGAGCTTGGGTCGTAACCAAACATTCAGCAATTGGACGTCAACTTTTCAAAACTTGAAGAAGAAAAGCAAGTTTTGGAAAATTGATCATAGCTTGACTCGTACCGATTGTAAATGCTTAGAAGCTATCTATGAAGACTACGACAGGCGCTTGCAAGACTGGTGTGAGACCATCAGTCATTGCACGTCGCTTCTCAACTCGGTACTTAAGGCAGCTGAAGGATATTACAGTGCGACTAGGTATGATTCAATTAAAACTTTATTTTTATTTTCTAGGGTTATAAGGAAGAAATCGAAAAACCAGAGAATCAGCACTTATTGCCCTCCGCTCTCGTCGGACAAGCTGACGTCTTATTTGGAAACTTACACGAACTGTTCACATTCCATCAGGATATCTTCTTGAAGGATCTAGAAAAATCCATTTCGGCTACAGAACTGGTTGCCTTGTGTTTTGTTGATAAGGTAATTTTGTTTTGTCTATATTTATTAACACAATCCATTTTTAAGCAAGACAGTAACATCCGCGTTTTAAAATTTTGAACCTTGTAACGTTTATCTGCTTCCTGTGTTATTTAATACAATCCTATTTCAAGGAACGCACGGTTCGGTTCCTTCAACCTTTAACGCAACAGTTTTGTTGTCCTTTCACATTACTGCAATCAATACATGAACCAAAAATTAAATATAGGTGCTAACATTATACCTTTGTTATACATATACATGTTAAATTAATATTTTTACTTAATTTTGCTATTGGAATCAGTAGAGCTACATACTGTACTCATACAATTAAGAATTTTACGCATTGTTTCAAACAGGAAATGTATACCTTTGGTGATTTATTTTGTCGGTCTGTTAAACGTGTCTTGTATAATAGTTCATTAACCTACTTCCTCGTGTTTCACTTCGTATCATAATGAGGGTCGTTTTCTTGTGTCTTGCAGAGGGAGACCTTCTTCCGTCTGTATAGCTACTACTGCCAGAATATTCCACGATCGGAACGTTTACGAGAGACGCTAGTGGACACACATTTGTTCCTGCAAGCATGCCAACTACGCCTCGGACACAAATTACCGCTCGCTGCATACCTACTCAAACCCGTGCAAAGAATCACAAAATATCAACTGTTACTAAAGGTAATGTTTTTTTAAGATTTATGTTTACAGGCGAACAGACGGGTCATCTGATGGTAAGTCACAACCCGTGACCATGACGTGAAGTGACCCCAGTCGCCAGAGCCGGTTTTCTGAGATGCCGTGGTATTACTCCGGTCGAGCCGGCCCATTTGTGCCTAAGCATGGCTCTCCCATTTAAAAAAAAAACAGTTGAACGTGCCATGCCCACAATGTTCATTAATAACAATAGTAAGGCTTGAAGTATACGTATTCGCATTTTGCTGTATTAGTGGTGTGTTACCTGCATGAGAAATATAATACATATGTCAAGTCTACTTTGGTCATCCGGGCACTGTATGACTGTATATATACTGTCTGATAGATAATAGTCCCTTGATCCCTTAGTCGTATTTTATAACACCCACGAGAAGAGTTGGGGTGGCCCTATTCTACACTGTTAAGAAACGCACGGCTACACAGGTATACAGTCGTGTGCT
This sequence comes from Tyria jacobaeae, assembly GCA_947561695.1. Taxonomy (NCBI): domain Eukaryota; kingdom Metazoa; phylum Arthropoda; class Insecta; order Lepidoptera; family Erebidae; genus Tyria; species Tyria jacobaeae. The sequence goes on from OX387209.1 coordinate 18,459,521, forward strand.
TTAACAATTTAAGCATTGACTATATCAACAGCCAGTTTTAAGGCTTATTATTATAAAAAAAAACGTGTAAACATCTTGAGAAGCTGATAAAACCGTATAATTAAATATTGAATTAAATATTGAAAAAATATCTCGGATCTATTAGAGAATTTTTCCTTGACATCCGATTTGTCTTTTATTAAACATATATTAGCCATATAAAACCGCTTATGGATAACGCCTTGTTATTAGATGACCGACACGTTCAGCTAATAACAATTTTCAATAGAATTACGACCGTAAACTGTGACAAGTTGATAACTGACGGATCAATATTAAAGCAAATACTTGAATCATGAGTCACTCTGTATTCTGTTTGTTTATTTTTTCCTGTTTTATAAATCACATTAAAACATGATCGCAGGATTCTGAAGGAAATATTTTCTAGGTTTACAGTTTGTTTTAAACACTTACTAACATAAAAATATGTTCCTCAGGACTTACTTCGATATAGTGAATGCGGTTCGATGACGACGAAGCTACAACAAGCGTTAGACTGTATGCTTGTAGTTCTCAAGTGCGTCAACGACTCGATGCACCAAATAGCCATCACTGGCGTCCCAGTAAGTACATTTTATGTTTATTAAAAGGTGACGAATGCCAAAATCAAAATGCTAGCCTTTCATATATACATATATAATCATGTCGTCCATATAATCTTGTCTGGTACATATTCAATAAGATCGAGCTACCATCTACTACTTTCTATTATATTCTATTGTTAAAAATAGCAAATTACAATAAAGCATTAAGCCTGTATGGAGGCGTGTTTTAAAACATTACTGTTTCCATGTTTTCATCCTAAAACGATTCAGAAATGCATATTATTATGAAATGTGTATTAACTTATTAAACTTATTCACGATGACTGATACCTACTCATCACAATATTCCTATCAGTAAGTCTATTAATTTATTGCAACATTCAAAGAAACTTTAAATTCATTAAAACACCGAACTTGACATATAACGTTCGTTTAAACTTTGTTTCGTGTTATCCATCAGTTTCGCTACACGTGTGATAAATATTACATCGGTACGTAGCTAGCCAATAAAAACAGATTTCACCATAGTTTCACCGACCATTTGCAAAAAATTGATTACTTTTATACCGACTCCACAAAACAATTATTTACGCTCATTTTGTCAGTGAAAAGCAATAACGATTTACTAACAAATCTATGAATCTACTGTACCCAAACACAAGCAGTGTTTGATGATAGTAGCAAGCAGATGAAAAGAGTGTGAATTTGTAATCGAAAGTATTTTAAATAATAATAATAAAGTATCTATCAAGATGTGTACAAAAGCTACTTTTCTAAGAATGAATAACGTGAATATGTATTTTTATATATTGTATATACTTTCAGCTGGATCTAAGTCAACAAGGCGAGCTGCTAATGCAGGGTTCATTTTTAGTAGTATCAGAGAATAAACGGGATCTGCGATTACGAATACGGCCGCGCAGGCGACACATATTCCTCTACGAAAAAGCCATGCTGTTCTGTAAACCAGCCACCAAGAATAGTCACAATAAAGCGACTTATCACTTCAAACATGATTTACAAGTAAGTTTATAAGTAATTAATATGTTATATAATATTTTTCAATTTTAAAATCTTTTATTATTAATAATTATTCTTTCAAGCTTATCTGCACATTCTCGGCTTTTGATACGTTTCAAATAAAACGTTTTAAAACATCTTCGCCTCGTGACTACCACCTGAAGCTTAAAACTCTTTTCGGGTTTTAAATATGAATTTTCAAATTACTAGCTTTTGCCCGCAGCTTCGCTTGTATGAATGTAGTTATTATTTTTTATTATACTGATTATTTTTTTTTATTATAGACCAGCCCTGTATTAGACCGGATATGGTAAAAAAATACTATTTCAATCGAACATGCCGTTATTAATTTTAGTGAGACTAACGGACGGTGTTTAGATGGTTATCCAGAAGAAAGAGTATTAGTGGGTATATAATGTGTGACCCTGCCCCCCTGCCCCCAGATGTCCCAGATCGGTCTGACGGAGTCGGTGAAGGGCGACCCGCGCAAGTTCGAGGTGTGGCGGCAGGGGCGCGCCGAGGTGCACACGCTGACGGCCGCCACGGCCGACATCAAGCGCGCCTGGGTAGAGCGCGTCAAGCGCGTGCTGCTCGACCAGCTCAACGAGCTCAAGGGCGAGCGCGTGCGGCAGTACGGCGCGCAGCACCGGTACCTACTGCTTCTCATTACTCTTTTAAATGGCATATGCTCATTATAATAACTATACTATATATATATACATTATAATAAATACTCATATTAAATATTTTTTTCAGAAATTGATATGACTGTTCTAATATATCATTCGTTTTATAATATTTCATGTTCATTTCAAGTGCGCTGGGATTTTGCTTCTTAACTTGAGTTGAAGTTTAGTTATCATGATCACAAATTAAGTTTTCACTATTGTGTAATAGTAGTTCATTGAATGATACACAAATATTGTGATAGTTTGTCTTTTGTATTGTCATTTATTTATTTTAGATCCAACACAATTTAAATCTAAATCTATCTATAATCTAAATTTATATCAATATATTTTATAACTTACGTTTAATCATATTGTATTCTAATTTTCCCACTGTACATAACACAACCAACTAACGACTGACTTACGTCAATAAACTTACAGAACGTTAATCCAAACGAGTTCGTGGGACCTGGCCCCCCCCGGCGCCGGGCCCCAGCGCCCCGGCGCCCCGGTGCCCAACCCAACGCGCACCGCGTCCTGCGAAACACACGACGAACCCTGCTGGTCCACCGACCCCTCCGACGATGATGACGAGGAGCCTGAACATCCGCCGGTATGTTCTGTAACACCACTGCCTACTACCTATATCGGGAAAGAGCTCTATGTATGTAGGATCTTGGGATCTTGATTGACTAAGTATCGCACTAGTATCTATAATAAACATGTTGTATGATTACTAAGTTACTTAAGTACTATATTAAAATAACGAAATCCTATTGCTTGTTTAGACACACATTCTCTTCGCCCCGCTTTGGTGGATACCGGCGCTACTGCTGGAATGTGTACGTTGAAGTTTGTGCTTTACGTGTTGAAGAACCGAAAGGAATCTTAGTCAATCAACGTTCCCAAGACAAGCAATCCAATTCAGTGTTATCGTGTCTTACTTTTGTTGAAGTTATTTAATATACCTACGTAATAACGAAAAGTCTTAACTGAGTAGGAGTACAAATATTTTGGAGATCAATATTTATTAATGTGTTGGTATTAAAAGTTATAGTTGTCAAACTATTTTACTTTTTATTAGTTAAAGATCAGTAATATCCTTAGCTAACGTATACTAACAAAGGACTCGTAATATAACGCTTACTGACAGGGTAGCTTTACTAAAATGTGGGTAATTTGAATTAATGCCAACTAATTTTGGCTTTGCAGTGTTGAAAGAAGTGAAACCCACTCTTTATGTAAGTGTAAAGTGTATTTTTAAAGGAATGCGGGCTAAATAGTCACGGGTAGCGCATGATAATGCTGACAACTCCATGCACATGATGCTTCCCGATAACATTCAAACTTCGAGTATAGAGATTACCTACATCATTCCAAACGGTGGCAGAAAATACATCGCTAGAGAATTTGCAGTATCTGCTTATTAGAATTAGATGTATAAATTATGTAAATACTACAAATTCTCGACCTAAACTATATAACTTAACGTCCTACCCTAGTCCAATAGGTTTCACGCCCTCACAGCATAATGAATTATGTTAGCCATCATCGCTTTTAGCTCCTTTTAAATAATTTAGCGACACTCGCACAGAGAAGTTATGGATTTAGTTTCGCACGGTCCACGTGGCACCCCGCTGTATACTGACTACTATGAATTAATATGGAGGTGTAGGTCCGGCCCTGTTGACGCCATTTTGTGGTGCGTCGAGCTCACGAAATGGCCGCCATGCTCTAAGTTGTGTTGTTCTACAGGTGACGGAGGCCGTCGGTCTCAACGGTACCATACACAGAATGGTACAGTTCTTTTCTGTGTCGGGCTCCTCACAAGCCACATCCACGTTTTACGTGTCACAATACTGAATAATAAAACGTTTAAGAGCATATAGCCAAGTAGAGGCTTTGTACATAATGAAAAGAGACTGAGTTTATATCCAAAGCTTAAAAGTACCTACCTATCTAACCAAAGAGAACGTGGATATTTCAATTGTATTTGCTGAACATTATACTATCGTGTAAGTCATGTTTTGTTTGTTATGTCACTCATTGTCAGTGTGCTTATTCGTTTTTATGTTCGATATGCGCTTGCTTTCGAATCAGTGTTATACATCGATATTGACCAATATTATTTACGTATATTTACATTCGTATTACAATACCATAGAACATTTAGTGGCACCATACTCTTTATTATACAATATATACTTCTTTATTATCATCTTCACTATTATATATTTAGTTACATCAGTTACGTTATATTCCGGGTGATATTACATATTATTTGGTGGAGGCACTATTATTTCTACGATAAATACTAGTGCAGTATATTATCATAATACGTTTTTGCAATACCTTTAATAACATCGAAGATAATAGGTACAAACTGAGTAAGCCGCGTTTAGACTTTCAGTCACTTTTAGTCAATGAGTCTATAAAACGGAGATTGTGTGATTGGAGACCACGCACCACGGCATCACAGCTAACATCATTCACAGACCACTGCTTTGGACGTGCAATATACTTAATGGCTTATAATGTTTTTAATTTATGTACTTACTGGAGTGTTACACAATCTGTTATTTTTCAAATATGGTCTGAAAATCAGTGATCCTCTCTGTTATGAGCGTAATCATGTATTTTTCAAAATTGTAAAATGTAACCTAATGTGTTTCAAAATATGTAGTGTTTGGCATTTAATATTGCGCTTTATATTGCATTAGCAAAATTCGTAGATATCAGTTTTTATTGGTATGTACGCCCATAATAATTGGACCATTGGCATGTTCAGGTTGCCGATATTTTTGCACTCGTATCTACTGGACTTCTGGACATACGTGATATCTTCTATGGATGTATATAATAAGGCCCTTCATTAATTGTTCAATGTATTAAACTATAATTATCTTTGAACCTATCTATTACCTATATACGTATGTACATCTACTAATTTTATACAAAAATATTATCAAATTCGTACTACATCTATCTTTTAAAATATATTTATATGGCATAACTATTTTTATATATAAAGTGTAATGTGGACTACTTAATATTCTATAACAACGCTGCATGGTCTGGTCAAACTTCAAACTAATAGATGAAAGTGCAAAAAAACAACTTTTAACTTTAATATGCATGTATGTGTTTTGGGAGCGCAGTTAGATTGCAACGAATTTGTAACTCTATATTAAGCTCTATATTCGTATTTAACGAATATTGTGTATTTCAAACATTTGGCGTTAATGTAACTGTGCTCAATGGTTGCCCAGGTTGGAGGGATGCATGTCACGGTCGAAGTACAGGATGGATGGTGTGTTTACTATAAGGATACTACAACGTCATTACAATGCTAAAACAAAAATACCTTCAGAAATCATAAAGCATAAAGTTATAAAGAGTTTTCGATAATCATATCAAGTTTTTCATTATGGATCTCTAATTAATATACGCTAACTTGTATTGTATTTTGGCAAGAAAACATGATTGTTACATTTGTCTGAATGAAATGTTTGTCTATATCTACATTACCTTGCCAAATAAACTCATTTAGCCACTCAGCTGTACATATCTTCTATTGAGTTCGCGTACAAATGAGAAGTCATTTAATTTTTTGGGAATGTAACATGTGATCCTCTGCCAATCGATTTATCAATAAATCGATTGGCAGAGGATTGGCAAATGAACACAGCATGTATTGCAGTACTTTATCTTGTGTGATTATTATTATATCTATTTATTGTTGGGTCTTCTCTCTGTAATCAACAAGTCCTAACATGTCCCACCTTGATTAGCATCGTATTCAATATCATAAGGTTAGCGTATATTAATTATGAATGGCAGTACTAGTTGGATGTTAATGTCACGTAAAGTAACGTATCGTGTGTGGTCAGGCGGTGGGGTGTGGTCTGGTGGCGCTGTCGGACTACACGGCGGTGGGCCCCAGCGAGGTGTCGCTGCGGGAGGGGCAGCACGCCGAGCTGCTCAAGGTGGGCTGCGCCGGCTGGTGGTACGTGCGACTCGCCGGTCAGTTGCTCCACTTCTTTCCATATTTATACTTTAATCTACTGCTATACTCCGTTTTTATTGCAGCAGGACAAAATTACAATGACTTTTACACTTTTCAAAGGAGTAACGAAACTTTTTTTCAAAGTTAACAACAACATGTTATGTTGTACGACTAAACTTTTTAAAAGATGAAAAAATGGAATTAATTTAAAACGAAATTTACAATCTAAGTTTTTATGATAGGTAGGAATTATGGAAGTCTTTAGGTAACTGAATTATGTTTCTGTTAAGCTTTAATTGATCTGAGACATTATTTCCCTAATAAAACTACATACATATATCGATTGGCATAAATCAGTAGCTGTAACATGAAAAAACATGAATATATTTGTTAACATTATTATGTGCAGCGGGTCAGGGCGAGGGCTGGGCGCCGGCGGCGTACCTGGACCAGCGCAAGACGTCGCGCTCGTCGAGCCGCTCGCACGATCGCTTGCACGACCACTGAACCAACCGGCCGCACCACTTGTCGTCTCAAACATACCTGTCTGCGTATTGTTACAAACTTGAGTTTGTCCCAGGTTGTCAACGCAAATACAGACACCAATTTTTGCTTCAGCTTATGATACTACATAAGTATATTATGATCCTTCTAATCATATTCGTAATACACAAATGACATGAATATGATTAGAACAATCTCCTTCCAGCAAAAATCTGGGAAAAATTGTATAGACGAAGTGCCTCAGATAGTCTTCTTCGTATTTGTGTTCCTTTTGAACATCGTAAGGGGTGATGTGGATTATAAAGTTGTGTTCTAGCATTCGTAGTATCGGACGCCCCGGGCCCCACTTGTTAATATTTGTCAATGTATGTAAATGTTGTTCTAAAAAGCTTTATATAAATTAGTTTTAGCCATAAACGTGTTGTCGTTACGATTATCCAAAGCTATATATAGTGGCGTAGGACGTTGTTAAGTAGCTGTGACTGGTATCGTATTATTTCTGTATATAATCTACGTTTATTTTTTTGATTGTAGTTATTTATTTTGATGCTAGTTGAGCTTTCGGTGTTCATTCGTGTTTACGTCTCAATATTCCATGACAGACTACCTGTATCATAATGTTTTTCCCCTTGTTTAGGGACTTATTTAAACTACTTCTCATCAGTGGCAAGCCACGTCTAGTTTATAATTGATCGTTTCATATCATTTGTTATAATCATATCTACGTAAAGAAAAAATTAATCATTCAATGCACATCAATAATGTATAATTTAATGTATATTAATATTGCAAAAATTGAATGTCTTACTTTGAGTATTACATGTGTTAGCTAGTCGACGTGAATTGTTTCTTGGAACATATAAATTCATGTAACTTTCAATTAGCATATCATGAAGTGTCACTGCTTGTTTTTTTTAATTCTATTAAAAAAATGCAAATATCATAGTTTACAATTGTTTCACCACAGCAACTGTGTCTTGTCGTTGTCTTTATGCAGTCCTGTAACTATTATTAAAAGTTCTTTTGTATAAAATGAACTATATACTTATTGAAAATGATCACAATTACACTGAATCGGTCCATTTATTTTTGTGTTTTATTTTATTCCGTTGCTTACAACCATAAATATAATTAGGTATCTAGTTACACGTTATCATTAAACGTGCATGCTTGCATGTTTATATTATACACGTACTATAGATATATATATACTAATTTTATATTTTAGGTTCATTACAAAATTAATCCTATCTATCTACTCTTCTCTACATTTATAGAATAGCGTAGGGTATAGCGTTCTTAGATAAATAAACATTTGTATCTACTTTTGTAGCAAAGTACACCTAAAAGCTTTGGAAGCAAATTCAATTTGCGTCTGTCATCAACTTTGGCTGAAGGTAATCTCAAGGTTTTTGGTTTGAAGTTGATCGGATTGTTATATTATCGCATGAGGTGTTTGCCGTCTGACTAAATAGTGCATTTCGTAATATGTTATTTTAGATCAGAAGTACTTACGTAGCAGTAGAAAATACATACATAACAATATCTAGAAATTAAATCTTCCGTTATTTCTTGTATGTTTATTACCGTATAATTCAGTCATTTATTATGTAATCGAGTTGGTATATTCTTCGTCTAAGGCATGGAATTAAAAATGATCTTAAGATCCTTAAGATCTTCATTAATAAAGCAATTTTAATTATTATTATTTTAATTAAAATGATTGTACTACCACCATTCTATTACTTGATGGTGGTCTAGTTGAAATTTTAAGAAAATACCCTGTGGTGGATAATTAAGGGATGAAGAATACAGCTTATTACGATTTATTGGAAACGAAGGTGTACCTAATTATTTATGGACAGCTTGTGAATTCGAATCGAATCTTCGACCTACTCGGTTGAAGTGAACCTACTTGTATTCAGTATAGTTTGGGTTAAGTAGGCAGTAACGTAAGTAATAATCACATTAAATATCTTTAAAAATAAAAGGTATTAGTAGGTACCTGTCCAAATAAACATTTTCAGGTTATTAAAGTGCAAAAATATAAGCGGCTGTGAAATATCTAGTGATGAATTTTATATAAATTTAAACTACAACTCCAATACAATTTTATTCCTAAATATATAGGTAGGTATACTAAAGTTGTTTGTAATGTAGGATGTCTACTTATAACCACAATATTTGGCGCCTATTAAGCACCTACCAACACATTTCATACACAATGACTGTCTGAGTAAATAACTATTCACATTAGAACATAGGTTACGTAGAGCAGTAAATAATGTTTATAATGCCATATTATAAAGACAACTAGAATAATCATCACCTGTCTTAGGTACAATAAAAATCACGGACGGCTTAAGCTAGAGGGCTCGACTTGCCGGCACCAGCGGGTTCGAGTTATAGGTATGCGACCCTGGACTTATTGGAGCTATTGCTTATACTCGCCAGTCCATCTGTATAAGCAATAGTTCTTTGTATCCTCCCTTTCCTGTCAGTATACTCCTAATTTTCCCATCTAATTCCCAAAAGTGCCCGAATGACGGCTCAATTTACCCCTATTACGTAAATGAGACTAAATTATAATTGGCAAAATTATGGCGTTAATTAAGTCTCTGTTAACCCTTTCGTGGATGCAGGCGTGAGATTATAAATAAGTAATTTCCACAGTACTGCTTTACTCTTTGGAAGTTTATGTACATATGTATGGAAGGTTTTTTAGGCATGTTTCTATTAAAAATGCAACAGCCGAGTTTTGAAATCGATTTGCTAAATGCCAATAAAACATTTCCGTTAGTAAATTCCGTACCTACTATTGTCATGACAAGATTCTATATCTTCATACCTAAGGCTAAATTTCCTAACTATGTATTCATTGATTAGAATTATGAGCCAACGTTTTATACTAAATTTTATCTATATCGACGTAGTTTATGTAGAGAGCACTAAAATAGTCAAGTTGAGACACGTCATTAATATCGATCATGTTATTATACAATTCATTTTTATTACCTACTTTGAATGTCAGACAATGGAGAATGTGAACATGTTCGTTCAATGTATTGGAATTTCGTAACCGTGTAATTCGAGTTCGTTTCCTGTCTAATTTTCTAGAAATATATGTATTTGATTTTGTTTCGTTCTATTGGAGGAAGTATTTTAGATGTTATAATCTCAATTTTCACATATACAAATCCACGTGTGACGTCACTATACAACACTCGCCGCTCTCACTGTAATGTTTCACTCATTAATTGATACAGAACATTCCCTATACTTTCACAATACGTTTCTAGTTTATAGCACCAATATTTTAGCCTAAGTCCGTAAACGCAAGCCAGGAGTAGTTGGAAACTGACATCACAGCATTGGGCATCTTACGCTTATCTTATTTAAAATATAATCTGCGAAAGTATATCACGTATCGCTTTTAATAGTGTACTTTCGAGTAAACATCTAAAATTGGTAATATTCTCCATTGTAGCTTGGGCTCAAGATTTGATGGCACCAAAGGTATAGTTAGGTAATCATACCAAATGCTATAAAAGGAAAGGAATTCCTGTCGATATTTCTTTGCCATCCTGAATGAATTTTCTCTTCTGTCTCTTCCACGTCTTTGCACCTACCACTCTAGTATCTGTACAACACCCCAAGGTTGACTGGCACGGAATGCCAAAGGCGTTAAGTCCGCTTTTGTACATTATGTGCATAGATTTAATAAATAAATTAACACAAGTCAAGTAATTAAATTTTGAAGAAACTGTACAAGTAAGTACTTTACAGAAATACATTTATAAAGTTGTCTATGGGCAGCAGTAGTCAGTTACCATCAGGTGATCCGCCTGCTTGTGTGCCCAGTCTAACATAAAAAAAAATTATATGCATGTACTTACTGTTTGGATTTCCCTAATAACTATAATATAAATAGAACAATTTTTAAAGTAGCAATTAGTGGCAATCCTAATAAGTTAATAATTACTATGAAGCATCAACATCTACAAATTTGAAGAAATTGTTGATGAAAATTGTGCAGTTTTAAAATCTGGTTGCAATTTTACAACATATGAATGTAACAGGTTGCTACTATTGTACCTATACCCAGCTATTGTAAAGAATTGTATATGTAAGAAAAATTATGTGTAAAGGCAAGATGTACTTACTATTACTATACCTATCACAATAAATTTTGACAAAACCATACCAATATTTGTGACTAAACATATGAGTTTAGCCTTTCTTCGAGCTTATTACCCTGAATTATGAACCCTGTTAATAGAAATAAATTTGTCAAACCAAACTGAAATTTATTCATTATTTCTATATTCTTACTATACCTTTATTCTAGCAATAATATCAATTTGGCAACAAGAAAATAACTTATCAAAATTTGAATGCAACTTATTAAGGAACACATTCAATGATCAATTTATTATGTAGATAAAGAATTTTATCACTGGAGACACCCAACATAAATAAATTAGTCAAACAAATAAGCCCATGATTCCAGTCAACTGTATTTGTTCAAAAAAAATATTCTCTAAAATAGACAAGTTTTATAGTTACAATAATGAAACAAATAACAGTTTTAAAAAACACCTGCCATAGGGAAACATGATTTGTACAAAACATTTACATAAAATACTAAGTTACTGGGCCGCTTTTTGCCTGCTAAAAATTCTACTTTTGAATATATAGTCAATCTTGCTGAAGACTTGATCTGCAGAACTAGCAGCATCTACTCTCCAGTGGAGACCTTTCCTCATATAGTAATCTACAAGGGGTACAGTTTGAGCATGATATGTGGCAAGACGTTTCTTCAGAGCATCAACATTGTCATCAGACCGTCTTACTAGAGGTTCTCCAGTTACATCATCTGTCATGGCCCTCTTAGGAGGATGGAACTCTTCATGATAACTACGTCCGCTTGATGGATGAATTAATCTCCCTGTTATTCTTCTCACTAGCAAGCTATCCGCAATGCCAAATTCAATAACTGCATCAAGTGATGTTTTCCTTTTAGCCAACAAATCATCCAACTGCAATATGGATTTAAACATATGTTTGTTAATTAACCATATTAAAAATGTATACTTGAAAAATTGGTCAAGTGTTTAATGATCCTGAGGTTGGGGGTCTGAATCCCCCACCCAGGACAATATAATGAGCATGATTATTTGTTCTGTGACTACCTTATAATTTATGTATACTAAATATATATGAATTGAGAAATATATATAAATACAGAAATTGTGAGCCTGCTGCTGCCTTTAGGTATTATTTTGATCACTAGTCTGATGCCCGTGGGTCCTAAGATCCAAGCATCAGCTGCCTTACTGTGTTGAGACTTGCATATCCCTACTGTCTTATTTTATTTGTGATGTATTTCTTGTGAAATTATCAATTTAGTTAGCTGCACTATCATGATGGAATGTGAATTATGTTAATAAAACACTGTAAAAAAATTGTAATAAGACTAAGAAGATTTTTTTTTTAACTCATCATCAGAGGTATTGTTAGTAGTATTGCCTGTCTTCATTTTCTAGTGAAAGAAAGAAAGAAGAAAGAAAGAAAATATATTTATTTTGTAGTCATACAAGGCAAGGATAATAAATTAATCAGATGTTAGTGTTAACAAGTACCACTGTATGAGACAAAAACGGCCATTAGCTCAGCTTTGTGCTACCTCATAAGAAGCAGCGCTGGTATAATGCTAACACCTAGTGACTATTATGCTTACACTAGTGTAAACACTTAAAAAAAAAACAACAGATTGATAACCTATATAATCTAGTTAACTCTACAGATAAACTAAATAACAACAAATTAACCTTGTGTGATAAGCAAACATGAAGGCCGTAATTATGATAAATAACTTACCTTCTCAGCTTGGACTACTGTTCTTGGAAAGCCATCCAATAGAAAACCATTCCTGCAATCAGGTTGATCAAGATTTTTGTCAATCATATCTACAACCATCTCGTCAGACACAAGCTTGCCCTCATCCATGACCTTCTTGAGCTTGCGACCTAGCTCTGAACCTGATGCCACCTCTCCACGTAGCATATCACCAGTCGACAAGTGACATACGCAATATTTTTCTTTCAGAAGCGGTGCCTATCAACAGAAAAGATAAACTACTGCATTCAGAAAAATGTAAATTAAAATTATGTAATATCAACAAATATTATACAGAATTAATTTCATTTAAAACTTTAAATCAATATTATAATAAGTACCAGATATTTACCTAGAACCTCATATCGTCTAAACTTTAGCCTCGAGTCATACAAACCATGTTTAAAGGTCAAAGATTAAACTATCTTACCTGAGTGCCTTTCCCAGATCCTGGGGGACCAAGAAGTACTGCCCTAATGCCAATGGGGTCATCTTCGGGTCGAGGCTTAACTGCTGTAGCTGCTGGGGCCATCTCGTTGGGATCAAACACCGGGGCAGTTTAGCTATAACCAACAAGTATATTTATAAACTAAAAAAAACTAAAACCCGCAATGTGAGGGTTAACCCATAGTAAAACTATCACGTGCACTACCTATTATCTTAATTAGGCTACCTCCAATCAAATTAAAAGTGATAAAACATAGAGAAAGAAACTCTCGGCTTTAACACCCGTGTGGTGACGTAGTTCATAGATGCCAATGGATTGGTTGGAACTTTGAAAGTTACACATTGGATGTCACTAGACATGTGTAAGATGTATCAAACCACATCTAAAATCCGATGTCGACCGAACATCAGATGACATCGGTTGGATGTTACGAGACATCCGTTTTCATCACATCTAAAAAAACGATCTAACGTAGATTATAGTTATAGGTTTGAATGTCAAAAAATCTAACTTACACGTACTGGTCCAGCTGTACATCGGATATCGGTTCGACATTCGCTCCCTCTCTGTTTAGGTTTACGTCGACCCGTCTCTAAGAAAGAGATGAAGCGAATGTCAAACCGATATCCAAAATACAATAGTTGTAGGTTTGACTGTCGAAGAATTTAACTAACACGTACTGCTCACAGCTGTACATAGGATATCGTTTCGATATTCGCTCCCTCTCTGTTTAACTTTACGTCGAGCCGTCTCTAAGAAAGAGATGAAGCTAATGTCAAACCGATATGCAAAGTACAGCTGTGTGCTGTCCGTGTAAGTTACGAACGAACGTTTGGTTACCAGTTAACAATTTTAAACGATTTTATTCGTCAAAATGTTTTCTGAAATTGCTATCATGTGAATGAGATAAGATCGCATTTAGTATAAGAAATTAAGGACTTTAAACTCTTATGTAATAATTTCATTGTTGATCTCATCTAGTGTTTATATTGTTATTATGAATATATTTTTTAGCCATTTTTAGTATATAATAATTCTCTCATTGCATTCGTATTATTTAACTACGTTTAAAAAGTGACTAATATTAATATATAATATATAAATAACGACGTAATTCTTTTAGTCAACATCTTTGTAAATATTTAAAATGATTAGGAAGTGTTCAAAACTTTACATATAATAAATAATTGTTAATAGTTTTTACATAACATCAATAGAAATATAGTGATTTTTAAACGCGCACCAAATTTACTAACTCAAAAATCACCACCTAATTTATATAACTTAAATATGTAAACAAAGAATATTTATGATCAACATTTTTGGGCTAGTCCTAAGCCTATGTTAAACATGAAGAAAAATACCATAGTCTTATTACAATGTAATTTTAACGTATAGTATATTCAATATCCAAATCTAAAGCGCCAACCACACAAACGTAATCGTACATTTCTATTAGTTTCCTTAGCAGATTTTGGATGCCGTAGAAATCGGCATCTGAAATCAGATGTCAATATCGATGTGTAATCTATATATCAGTTGTTCCACAGATGTCACAAAAAACCGATATCACCCATGCCTAGATGTCACTGTCACAGCATATATTTTTAAGGCTACCGGCTATAGATCCAGAACGTATTTTAACTAATGTAGGGAAAGATAAAAATAAAATTAAGCTCGACGTAAATAAACTGTCACAATCACTTAGCCTAGACTTTTCTATATAAGCTTTTGCCGTATAATTTTAGTATTCTCTTTTAGCAAACAAAAACACATAATATAACGTTCCCTTTATATTACTATACTCTTTGCAATGCGATAACGGAACGACAATAATAGAATATTGAATTTATCTGTACCTGTTTCACTCACTCAGTGTTGCCAGTCCTTCTGATTTAATAGTAGATTACTTACATTTTTTATTTTTTTAAGGTATAGGGGCAAACGAGTAGGCGGGTCAGCTGATGATAAGCCAGCCTTTCTGGGTTCGCCCCAAGAGAGGAGAATGTAAATTTTTGGTACAACGCAGTTTTTGATTTTTTTTTTTTTTTTTTTTTATGCGATAGGGGGCAAACAAGCAGACGGGTCACCTGATGGTAAGTGACTACCGCCGCCATGGACACCCACAACTCAAGAGTCACAAGTGCGTTGCCGGCCTTTTAGGTAGAGGTACGCTCTCTTCTTGAAGGTTTGAAGGTCGTATCGGTTCGGAAATACGGCAGGCGACAATTTGTTCCATAAGCTGGTTGTGCGAGGCAAAAAGCTTCTGGAGAAGCGCACAGTGGTGGAGTGCCAATCGTCCAGGTGATGGGGATGGATATTTTGTCGCGTAGGACGATGGCGGAAACCAGCAGCCGGTATAAGTCCGAACAATTCCTCTGAACACTCCCCATGATACAAGCGATAGAGGATGCAGAGTGAAGCTACATCTCTACGCAATGCCAAGGTGTCAAGTCGATCAGAAATAACTTGGCAGTCGATGATGCGAGTCGCTCTCCGTTGAATGCGGTCAAGAGGCAGAAGTTGGTACTGGGGTGCACCTGCATAGAGATGAGATCAGTATTCCATGTGCGGCCGAACCTGCGCCTTATAAAGTTGCAGGCGGTGGGCCGGAGTAAAATACTGTCTCGATCTGTTTAGCACACCAAGCTTCTTCGAGGCTAATATGGCCTTACTCTCTAAGTGACCGCGAAACTGGACTTCGCTTGATATATCGACGCCAAGGATTCCGATACTGGCTGATGCAGTTAGGGAAGTGCTCTCAAATTGAGGTGATACGACCAATGGCATCTTTTTAGCGGTGAACGCGCAAACCTGTGTCTTCGTGGGGTTAAATTGGACTAGGTTAAGTCGACCCCAATCTGAAACTTTTGATAAAGAAGTTTCGATTTCAGACACAAGTTTGGATCGGCTTTCGATGACGTTTACCCGAGAAATGTTAGCGCGGCCGGTGTAAAGGGCATCACTCGTGCTATCGTCTGCATAGCAATGGATGCTGCTAATCTACAGCATGTCGTTGATATGCAGAAGAAACAGCGTGGGTGATAGCACACAGCCTTGTGGGACACCAGAATTAACAGACTTGGTGGTCTTCTAAGTACCGGAGGAGCTGGCAGTTAACAAGGATTCCATTATCTTGGAGAACAAGGAGGTGATGGCTATGGGTCTGTAGTTGGACGGATCCGATCTCCTTTTTTAGGGATTGGGTGCACTAGAGCTGTCTTCCATGAGTTCGGGACTACGCCAAGAGAGTAGGAAAGCCGATAAAGGCGCGTTAAAACCGGTGCTAACTCTGGAGCACACGTCTTCAGCACGATAGGAAAGATTCTATCGGGCCCACTCGACTTATGAACGTCGAGGGAAAGAAGCGCTTTACGCACTGCCCTTTGTGTAAACCGGACTTCCGGCATGCGGGTCTCGGACTGCGGTATGGTCGGCGGTGCGTTTCCCCCGTCGTCCAGGGTCGAGTTGGACGCAAAGAGTTTGCCCAGAAGATCGGCTTTTCTTTAGCATCGTGGGCCAACGAATTATCTCCTATGCGCAGAGGTGGAAGGGATGGCTTACAAAAGTTCCCCTGGACAGCTTTGGCAAGAGACCAGAATGCACAAGTTCCGGAGGGGAGACTAACTAGTCTCTCGCCAATTCTGCCGATGTGAGCCGACATCGCCCTAGCAATTACTCTTTTGAGGGACCTGGAGGCAAAGTTAAATTGCTTCTTTAATGTACTGGTCTTTACATCCCGTGCTGTCGCTGCATTAGCCCATGCTTGGTAACATTCCTGCTTTCGGCGGGACGCCGCTTTGCAGGTTCGACCAAACCAAGGCTGGGACCTGCCACCTGTGGGAATCAGGGAGAATGGAATGAAAAGTTCCATACCCTGAAGCACAACATCCGCGACAGAGTCAGCAACGACATTGGGATCATCCGGCGAGAAGCAAACCTGCCTCCATGGGTAGGATGCAAAGAATGTTCTCATTCCATCCCAGTCTGCTGACCTATAGTGCCATACGCGGCGACTGCCTGTAACTCGCGGCCGCAGCGAGTGAACGAGTGGCACCATACTCCTAATCAGGCAATGGTCCGAAGAGCCAAGAGGGGCCTCAACGGATACTTTGTAGCCGTCAGGATGTGAGGTCAGCAGAAGATCCAACAGTGAAGGCACGTGGCTTTCTGCATCTGGGATTCGCGTAGGCGTTGCTACCAGCTGCGTCAAGCCATATGCCAAGGCGAAATCGTGAACAGATCTTCCCGCATGACGGTTTTGCGCGAACCAAGCCATTCGGCGTGATGGGCGTTAAAGTCGCCAAGAATCACGATCTCTGCGGATGGGACCTGCTGGAGCACTGAGTCTGTAGCCATTTGGACGTGGTCGATGAGTCGGTCCGTTTCGGCATCACCGCTATGGGACCTGTAGAGGCATAGGTAGATGCGGGGATGGTCGTCGCAGTCTACACGTAGCCATAAGATGGAGAGGTCCCTTCAAGATTGCCGAGGCGGCGAGAAGTGATATCATCTCTAACGTACACGCATACACCAGCCTTAGGAACAAAGGAGTGTTCCAGTCCGTACCCAGGGTAGCAGAGGTAGGATGTGTCCGCTGGAGATGATATCTGCGTCTCGGTTAAAAAGAGCAAGGCCGGCTTTGCTGTCTCAAGGTGGTGGTGGACAGTGTCGAGGTTCGAATGTAAGCCCCTGATGTTACAAAAATCCACGGTAAACGTGACAGGGGGTGCCATGGTATGCCTTCTCTTGCCCCGAGCAGATTTTGAGAGCGCAGTTGAGCCCACGCTCAGGCATAATCCGTACTGAGGGTGGACGTCCAGGGGGGGATTCTCCAACGCTAGCGCTGGTACCCCCCTGGGGTATCCTTTTCGTTAACAGCGCTATCATTAGGGGGGTGGGGGATTTTGGGCCTCCGGAGACCTCACTCATTTCGGGGAAATGCAACGCAAGCGTTACTTCACAGCAGGTTTTCTGTGAGGCCGTGGTATCGCACCGGTCGAGCCGGCCCATTCGTGCTTAAGCATGGCTCTACCACTATGATGCATTGGGTCTAGCCAGTTCATACGTTAAAAACATGGCTCTTCTATAACTATATACAGATAGATAAAATTTGAACAGCATTGTTACAAGAAAAGTATTTGTTGATTGTGTACGTTGTGACCAGTCAATTATTGAAACCCACCGATTACTGCCAATAATGTATCCTTAAATTTTTACGGAATTAAATTTTAGTCCATAATTTTTATTTTATTCGAAAAGGTGTTATAGGACTTATAGGTCAGCATTGACTACTTTAATGGCTTCCGAAAAGGCGTTAAACGGAGCTTTCCAGTATTTGTGTATAATCTATGACGGAGCTAGTGTATATAGCAGCAGCAGGTAGCAGCTATCAAAAAGTTTGAAATTGTTTTTTTTGACAAATTGGTTGAGGCTTTCGCGGCCGATTGATGACTCGTTGGCTTTATTCGGGTCTAAAGGCCGTCGTATGTTGGAATTGCTTCCTAACGTTTCGCTAGCACGAGTGGCCAGCTTCTTCAGAGGTCCTTCCATCTCCGATACTGGATGCAGACTGACGATTCCTCCTGCGCGTGTTGTATTTATACTGGTGGGTAGGTGGTGGGGGTGGGGGCGGGGCTTGTGGTGGGGGTTGCAGCGTGGCTTGTTTCGCTTCGGCTGTTCTCGGGGTATCGTTCGGCATGATTCGCTTGCTCCTAAGGATCGGGTTCCAAATCTGGTTGAGCCTAAGGGTTTCCTCCTTCCTGTTGAAATTATTTGGATGTTTGTGGATCTCGATTGCCTCCCTGACTAGTCTGCTGTGATAGCCGTTGGTGGACGCTAGCAACCTAGAGCTTTCAAATTGTATCCTGTGGTCCCCGTTCCCCAGTGCGTGTTCAGCTACTGCAGACCTCTCAGCTCGTCCTAACCGGCAGCTTGCTTTATGTTCCTTGAGTCTCGTTCCCATTGATCTTTTGGTCGTTCCAATATAAACCTTACCGCATGAACAGGGTATGCGGTAGACTCCAGCCGCTGAAAGTGGGTCTCTTTTGTCCTTCGTCGACCTGATGATCTGTTGGATCTTCTTGGTTGGCCTGAAGATTGTTTTGATTTCATGTTTCCTCAGAACTCTGCCAATCCTATCTGTGACTCTTGGAACATATGGGAGATAGGCTTGAGAGGTGGTGGGTCGCTGTTTTGTTTCCCGTGGCCTTGATGATCTTAAGCTCATTGATTTGGTGATTTTCTCCTTACTGTAGCCATTTGCCTCGAACGCAGTTTTGAGGTGTTCAAGTTCTGCCTGGAGGCTCTCCGGTTCGCAAATCCTACGAGCTCGTTCCGTCAGGGTTCTTATGACTCCATACTTTTGACTCGGGTGATGGTTGGAGAGGGCATGCAGATATCTATCTGTATGTGTTGGTTTTCGGTAGACTGTGTGCCCTAGCTTGTTACCCCGTTTTTTCACCAGCACGTCCAAAAATGCCAATTGTTGGTTGTTCTCAGTCTCCATGGTGAACTGTATGCTGGGATGCAGATTGTTGAGGTGTTGCAAAAAGTTGTTGAGCTTGTCCATACCATGTCCCCAAATCACGAATGTGTCATCCACATACCGGTACCAAGTCGATGGCCTGTATTCCGAGGTCTCGATGGCTTTTTTCTCAAAGTCCTCCATGAAGAGGTTGGCCATAACTGGGCTTAGTGGGCTTCCCATTGCCACTCCGTCCACTTGCTGGTAGAAATTGCCTTCCCACACGAAATAGCTCCCAGTGAGGCAGGTTTCGAAGAGCTTGCAGATGTCGGTTGGGAAGATCCTGTTCACCAGGTCCAGGCAGTCTTTTAGCGGCACTTTGGTGAAAAGCGAGACGATGTCAAAACTGACAAGGATGTCGTCGGGTCCAACGTTGATACCCTGGATCTTGTGTACGAAGTCGGCGGAGTCCTTGATGTAGCTGGTACTCTTTCCCACATGTGGTTGGAGCAGCGACGCCAGGTGTCTCGCCAAATAGTACGTTGGTGATCCGGGTGCGCTGACTATTGGTCTTAACGGGGCATTCGCCTTGTGGATTTTGGGTAGTCCATAGAGCCTTGGTGGGACAGCTTCCGTTCTCACAGTGCTCTTTTTGATGTCTTCTGGCAGTGACGATGACTTGACGAGCCGGTTTACAAGGCGTAGTCTGGCTTGAGTCGGGTCCTTCTTCAGGGGTTTGTAGCTCTCACCGTCCAAGAGTTCTTTAATCTTCTGTTTGTAGACCTCGGTCTTCAGAAGAACGGTTGCATTTCCTTTGTCCGCCGGGAGAATGATGATATCCCTGTCTGCGTTCAGGTCCCGCAGTGCCAGCCCTTCGTTCCTCGTAAGGTTGCTTTTGGGAGGTTTCGCTTTTCTGAGGATGTTTGCCGTCTCAATCCGTATTCCTTCAGCCTCTTCGTCCGGTAGATGTCTGATGGCTGCTTCTGTGCTGGAGATGATGTCTTCAATCGGAATGTGGCGGGGCGTGATTGCGAAATTTCCCCCTTTGGCTAGTACCGTCCTTTTCCCGTTCTAGGTCTACACCTAACCCTGAGCAACAAGATCGAACGACAGGATTGGGATAGAATGGACGCCATCTCACATTCCAACATGAGAAACGAACTGAGTCGCACCAGGGATCTGCAAATCGGGAAGTACGAGAAGTTCCAGAAAAAGCAAACTCCCAAGACGATTGACCTTGACCATGGACGGCTGGTGATCAACCTGACGGATAGGGTGCTCACGGAGGACGAAAGGACGGTACTAGCCAAAGGGGGAAATTTCGCAATCACGCCCCGCCACATTCCGATTGAAGACATCATCTCCAGCACAGAAGCAGCCATCAGACATCTACCGGACGAAGAGGCTGAAGGAATACGGATTGAGACGGCAAACATCCTCAGAAAAGCGAAACCTCCCAAAAGCAACCTTACGAGGAACGAAGGGCTGGCACTGCGGGACCTGAACGCAGACAGGGATATCATCATTCTCCCGGCGGACAAAGGAAATGCAACCGTTCTTCTGAAGACCGAGGTCTACAAACAGAAGATTAAAGAACTCTTGGACGGTGAGAGCTACAAACCCCTGAAGAAGGACCCGACTCAAGCCAGACTACGCCTTGTAAACCGGCTCGTCAAGTCATCGTCACTGCCAGAAGACATCAAAAAGAGCACTGTGAGAACGGAAGCTGTCCCACCAAGGCTCTATGGACTACCCAAAATCCACAAGGCGAATGCCCCGTTAAGACCAATAGTCAGCGCACCCGGATCACCAACATACTATTTGGCGAGACACCTGGCGTCGCTGCTCCAACCACATGTGGGAAAGAGTACCAGCTACATCAAGGACTCCGCCGACTTCGTACACAAGATCCAGGGTATCAACGTTGGACCCGACGACATCCTTGTCAGTTTTGACATCGTCTCGCTTTTCACCAAAGTGCCGCTAAAAGACTGCCTGGACCTGGTGAACAGGATCTTCCCAACCGACATCTGCAAGCTCTTCGAAACCTGCCTCACTGGGAGCTATTTCGTGTGGGAAGGCAATTTCTACCAGCAAGTGGACGGAGTGGCAATGGGAAGCCCACTAAGCCCAGTTATGGCCAACCTCTTCATGGAGGACTTTGAGAAAAAAGCCATCGAGACCTCGGAATACAGGCCATCGACTTGGTACCGGTATGTGGATGACACATTCGTGATTTGGGGACATGGTATGGACAAGCTCAACAACTTTTTGCAACACCTCAACAATCTGCATCCCAGCATACAGTTCACCATGGAGACTGAGAACAACCAACAATTGGCATTTTTGGACGTGCTGGTGAAAAAACGGGGTAACAAGCTAGGGCACACAGTCTACCGAAAACCAACACATACAGATAGATATCTGCATGCCCTCTCCAACCATCACCCGAGTCAAAAGTATGGAGTCATAAGAACCCTGACGGAACGAGCTCGTAGGATTTGCGAACCGGAGAGCCTCCAGGCAGAACTTGAACACCTCAAAACTGCGTTCGAGGCAAATGGCTACAGTAAGGAGAAAATCACCAAATCAATGAGCTTAAGATCATCAAGGCCACGGGAAACAAAACAGCGACCCACCACCTCTCAAGCCTATCTCCCATATGTTCCAAGAGTCACAGATAGGATTGGCAGAGTTCTGAGGAAACATGAAATCAAAACAATCTTCAGGCCAACCAAGAAGATCCAACAGATCATCAGGTCGACGAAGGACAAAAGAGACCCACTTTCAGCGGCTGGAGTCTACCGCATACCCTGTTCATGCGGTAAGGTTTATATTGGAACGACCAAAAGATCAATGGGAACGAGACTCAAGGAACATAAAGCAAGCTGCCGGTTAGGACGAGCTGAGAGGTCTGCAGTAGCTGAACACGCACTGGGGAACGGGGACCACAGGATACAATTTGAAAGCTCTAGGTTGCTAGCGTCCACCAACGGCTATCACAGCAGACTAGTCAGGGAGGCAATCGAGATCCACAAACATCCAAATAATTTCAACAGGAAGGAGGAAACCCTTAGGCTCAACCAGATTTGGAACCCGATCCTTAGGAGCAAGCGAATCATGCCGAACGATACCCCGAGAACAGCCGAAGCGAAACAAGCCACGCTGCAACCCCCACCACAAGCCCCGCCCCCACCCCCACCACCTACCCACCAGTATAAATACAACACGCGCAGGAGGAATCGTCAGTCTGCATCCAGTATCGGAGATGGAAGGACCTCTGAAGAAGCTGGCCACTCGTGCTAGCGAAACGTTAGGAAGCAATTCCAACATACGACGGCCTTTAGACCCGAATAAAGCCAACGAGTCATTGTTTTTTTTTTTTACGCCACTGAACTGACTTTGGTATAGTTCCCGGCAAACAACTTGAACAATCCCCTTGAATGCGCACAAACGTATTTTAGGTCCCTTTGGTGGTGCGGTGCGGGGCGTTACGGCGGGTAACGTCGTTTCGATCGTGCTATTGGTAGATCAGTAGACCTTTGCCTCTCTGTCAGCGACCGCTTCCCGTTGACTTACAAGTACACTCGCGTGCATTGATTTCGTTGTTATTCATTTATTGTTGAGTTTTTCTTTTTATTTGTTATTTATAAAATACATATTTAAAATGCGTAGCTAGGTATAAGACCATTACGTAAAAAATCACAACAAATCGTCACAAAGATGCTTTGCACAACCTATGTGGCGTGACGCTTCGCGAACTCTCGTTCAATGCACATACGTATGTGCTCGCGACGTTCCACGGGTTAAGGCGAATTTTAAATGATTTGGGCTTCCGATGGAAAAACACAGAAAACAATAGGAAGTTATTAATTGAAACGACCAACATTCGTTTACTACGGATATATTTATCTTATGTGACAGCCTAAAATAATGTTTATTGTATTTTTTAATTGGGGGGTGCTTAAAAATTTGCTGGCGATTATAGTTGTCACCGTATGGTGTAATATTGCAATTAATTGCTTTATGTGCTTCACATTTTTTTTTATCTGTGAATCATGGCTGTAAGCGAAAATGGATAAATTTGAAATACGCACCTTGATATTTATTTTTTTATTTTATTAGAAGTGTGTTGTAATTACTAAAAAATATCTACCAAAGACATTTTTAATGAAATTTCAAGGCATAAGATGAAAATGTTTCAACATATACCATGGTTCAATTTCGGTGATTTAAATTTAAACGTGGAAGAACAAGGTCATCCTGGGAGACCATCCACACCTATTACATTAGAAAATATTAAAAAATCGGAAATCAGTACTTAAAGATAGACGTGTAAGCATTCACTACATAGAGTTGCTGAGAGTCTAACGATTTGTTTTGGGAGTGTTCAATTAATACTTATTAACTATTTAAAGTTCAGAAAGGTGAGGTTCAGGTGGAAGACGGATGTGCAGAAAGAAAAGCGAGTAGAGATTTTTCAATCTATCCTCCTAGCGATTTCTTCTTATTCCCTAAGTTAAAAAAAAAACAATCTAAGGCAACAAATTCACGGTGGAGGTATTTTTTTGGGACTCAGGAACAAGACTTTTTTTAACCGGAAACTGACAACTTGAAAAGCGGTACTCAAAATGTATTGAAATAGAAGGAGATTATGTTAAAAAATAAAATATTTGCTTGTATAGTCATGGTTTTTATAACATTACCGTAGTCGTATATTTTCAACGCTCAAACAGTGACTCCTCAGGCCAGCATGTGTAGTCTTGTAGAGGAAGGGAGAAGGAATCAAGTTCTTTGCCAGCTTTATGACCACAGGTGTAACTCACCTACTCTACAAGTCTGGTAGAGCTATGGATCCAAAAAACTACAGACCCATTACCTGTTTGCCAACAGTGTACAAATTATTTACGTCCATACTTTGTTACATTAGTTAAAATAACAACACATGTAACTAATAACAATATAATGGCCTACTCTCAGGATGGATGTAGAAGTAGGGCACGTGGCACTAAAGAGTTCCTTATTATTGGCATGACTATTAACCAACAAGTTCAACGTAACCAAAAGATTTGGCGATATGTTGGATAGATTATAAAAAAAGCCTATGGTTCTGTGGCGGGGCATACGTGGCTCCTGAGGGTGATGGAGTTGTATAAAAAATGACAAAACTTAATGAACTTTCTTGGAGGCATGTATGCAGCAATGGAGAACGGTTCTATACTATCCAGGATGTCATCAATCTTAAAGTGACAGCGAGTATATAAAGATCAAGCGAGGTATATTTCAGGGTTACAATTTTTGTCCTCGTGGTTCTGTTTAGCCTTGAAACCTGTTATCACTATTCTGGAGGGCTCAGGGGTAGGCTATCGTTTGCGGAGGGAAGGTCAGGTAATTACCCACCTCCTTTTCATGAATGATTTGAAACTATTTGCCTGCAACAAAATAATAATTAAAAGAGTTAACTGAAACCTTTCTTAAATGTATCAATATGGAATTTGGTGTTGTGAAGAAAGGCAAGATTGTGGAATCAGAAGGGAACTTTCAGATTACACAGACCTAAAACGTCTTTTCGTAAATGAAAGGTACACGTATCTAGGTATGTCACAGGCGTTGGGTACAAATGAATTGACTAAGAAGCAATCGCTAATTAATAATTAGGATAATTATTTTGCCGCCTGAAAAAAGTACTAAAAAGTCTTTTGTTAGGCGGTAATAAGGTGCGGGCCTATAAAGATTGGGTCATACCAGTCCTAACCTACTCTTTTGGCGTACTTAGATGGATTGGATGCCCTGTTTAGAAAAGTCCGTACACTGCTAACCGCATATCAAAAGCACCATTCACGTTCGTCAATAATGAGAATGTATATCGCGTGAAATGTAGGGTTAGTAGTTTTTTAAATGCCAGGACCCTCTATAATAGCGATATTCAATCTTAGAGACTACTTCCTCTCTGTTAACGTAGAGGTACACCGGAATGTGGTGACAGTTGATAACGGACTTACTCCGCTTGGTCTACGTAAAGAACTGAGATTTGTCGGGCATGTCATCGTCTCGGAGAAACCCTCAGGCATATAATTTCCGGTTGTTCTTGTCTTGAAAACGGTGAATACTTGCATAGACACAAGCAAGACCGAGTTACCATACTATATACGAGTACATGTGCCCGATCCAGTTCTTGAAAACAGTCGTGCAACATTATACTGGGATCGATGTATCATCACTGCCACGACTATTGTTCCAATAAACCGTACATAGTGGTGATAGATCAATTAGAGCGCCGAGCAATGATTGTTGATACTATTACCCATGACGAAAAACTCATAAAGGCTGAAAAACACACAGTGGTAGAGCCATGATTAGGCACGAGTGGGCTGGCTCAACTGGTGCGATACCATGGCCTCGTAGAAAACCGATTGTAAAGCAACGCTTGCATGCACGGAAATGCAACCAATTCCTTGAAATTAGTGAGAACCAACTCCCCCTCCCCTTTTCCTCTCCTCTGTCCCCCTTTCCTTTTCCCTCTCTTTTCTTTTCTCAAAGGCAGGTACCGCACTTACAACTATCGAGTTCCAGGTGTCGATGGAGGGCACTTGTCACTTACCATCAGGTAACCCGTCTGTTCGTCTGTCCCCCTGTGAGATGAAAAAAAAAAAAAGAAAAACAACTGAAATATTTACATTTGTCTCATGAAGTTATCTATATGCGGGATATTGATTTGATCAGCCAATGGGTTCCTTGTTAAGAGCCTCGACAAACACATTCACAGGTTCACGTTAGATAGTTGGGTTAAGAGCCTGACAAGGCCAGTGTCACAACAATGGCAACACCGCTTCCAGTTTGACGGTTTGCTTACATTGGTAGAGAGTTAGTTTTACAATTTACTGTCATTTGTGTTGTATGTTTTGTATGTAACCTCAAAATGTGTTGGCGCTAAGTAAAGAGGCAAATGTTGACTGTTTTCCTTTGATATTTATTATTTCAATAAATCATGGAGTCAACCACTGTATGGTATGTAAATAGTATTATAGCCTTTTGTGTAATTATTTTTACAATTCATTAATATACATATCTTTTGTTAATTATATAGTTATTGGAAGCGATTATGGCGTTGGGTTACCTCAGAAAGCTTGACTAAAGATGAATTAGCTTCAATATTAGCAAAGAAAGAAGTCATTGACGGACTGAAGCAAGGTCTAGTCAGTTATAAGCCACACAAATCTTCAAGTTTTTCACAACTTCAAAATAAACATTCTGATCAAACCAAACTGTTAGCTGTTGTGCAGACAATACAAAACTATATAGTAAGTTTTGCTTATATAAACTATTATTAGTTTAAAATATTTATCAATACTGGGTGGGATGACCAACTTAAAATGTCTTAAAAATAATATTTATTTATATTATTGATATTGTCTTATTTTAGAATGTGGATTGTTTTCAAATATGGGAAATCATAAAAAACTACTTATGTGACATATCCTATGGTACTCCAGCAAATGCCCTGAAGAATGTAGCCTTCATAGATACTAGACCTGTGTTTCTACTGCCAAATGTATGGACATTTTACTACTCAGAAAGAGTGTTCTTATTGAAACTACTACAATACCTAATTCATTTCAAAAATGATCCTAATCATAAACATCAAGAGCAATTCAAGAAAATAATAGATGATATTGGAATCTCAAACCTCAAAAACTCACTTATATCTCAATTTGATAAACTACTAAACACACCTCCTCCTTCAAGAAAAATCCAAAATGATTTTTCAAATGAAAATATTAGGCAAGATTGGGCAGATCATAATTTGAGAGAACAACTAGCAATTTTACAGATTCTCCTACTTATAGCAAATGAGGAAATGTTTTCTGATGTTGAGTTCAAAAAACTATTCTTATTATTTAGAAAGCATGGATTTGGTAAAAATCAGGGCTACAGTGAGCTTTTGGAGGAAAGACATAGAGATGGCTGTATGAGAATCATGTACATAGAAGTGTGTATTTTTATGGCTATTGCAGATAGTAATAAAATGTAAGTGAATAAATCATCTAGGTACTTGAAAAAAATTTGAACATAAAGAGAAAAAACTAAACTGGTAATACTTACAAGACTATTATTATAACAAGTCTAGTCACCTCACAGAAACTATTTTTATTCATCATTTGCCCCCCTTATTTCAACATGTTGTATTACAAATAATTATCGTGTGTGTAGGGTGTTTAATCAATCATACATAAACTTACACCATGGACACTATTGACTGGGTGTTAGCAGACACGTCTCAAATGTCCACTTTTTGCTGTTAGATAGACAACATTCCAATCCCTTAGTCACTTTTAACAACACCTAGAAGTGTTTGGACATACTACTCCATTGAGAATCTCATGTCTTTGTGTATTATCCTTTAACTTTTATATATATATTTTATAGTAAAAGCTTGCCATCATGGATAGAAAACACTAAGGATGCTGTGGAGGCTGAACTCACAAAACTTCAAATGAGTGCTGAGCACAGTGCTTTGCTCATTACATGGATGATGCTCACTTTACAGGTGACATATACATTTTACATTATACTAAAAACCTCTGCAATATTGGAAACCATTGTATCAATTAAAGTTGTACACATTATGTAAAGATAATTATGTAAAACAATAACACTCCCATCTTGTCTATGAGTAACTTAAATAAATATATAGCAAAAGGGAAATATGTTTCACATAGTGTCTTGTACCAAATTAAATGACATTTACAAAAAACATAAACAAACCAATACCTATATCTAAAAATTAAAAATACTCGGATCACTAGTTGACTGAGCCAAGTTAATTTGTTTATGTTTCCTTAGATAAACATTAGCTTGAAATTATTGTTATTTGGAGTTATGCTACCAACATAACTTGGTTGGATTGGTATTTAAAAGTCAGAGATATTGCGTACCTTATTGTGCAAGATATGTTATGAATTAGTTCAGTTGACCCTCGTGTATTGCATAGAAGTATGGAATGATCTTTGCGTAACAGTAATGCTATCATTAGAAAGGGCACAATGACTACTACTGAAAAACATGTCATATAGTCCATATACATACCCTATTATATTGATTGTTGCAATGCAAATTTTTGTTTACCTATCAAATGTTGTACGGCTGTTGCTTAGCGCCAACAATGTTATAAGGCAGTTCACATATACAATAAAATCAATAAAATTATAAACATTCACCCACATCCAAAAAATTAAGCAAAATTTAATACACAGAAATGGCTTTTGGCTTTAGATTACCAAATTGAATTATAACTAAAATGAAAAAACACCAAACTAATGAAACTACATGTATCACACATTTATATTCACACACCCATTTTATTTATTTTCCTTTTTACATTATATGTATAAAATTTCATATTAAATTAAAAATTTAAATGAGAAGAAATAAAAGAATCTAAGTGAGAATTTGAGAAGACACTGACCCCTATAACACAGGTTTTTACCTACTTTAGAGATCAGGGAATTCAAACAATTCTTTTAAAACCTTGTATCTAAATAAATTATTTGTTTTTGTAATTTATTAAAATTAATGTGTTTGAGATTAATTTTATGTAATTTAATTGCAGAGTGAACAACATGTTAAATTATTTGAAAGTCAGTATCAACATTATGGTGCTACAGCATTGAGAATGCAAGTCTTTGAATTTTTACAACAGATGCTCAACAGTTCAGTCTTTTCAGTAAGTATAAATTTTATAGTTTTTTTCCAATCCAGCATGCATTCAAAATGTTTGTAAATTGTCATTACAAACATTGCATAGGCAATGTATGTCTAAGATTTATTGAAAATTGCGTTATACAAATTTGTAAGAATTATATACATTTCTTATACTATATACAGACTAGGAAATGTTCTCTCAGAAATTCTCTGGTAGGTACATTGTTACTTTTACACACTACCAAGTATCATTTGTAAATTTCTTACAATAGGAGGTGTAGTATATGTATGATATATTGACTTAATTTCACAGTTTTTACAATAAAACAATTCTGTACATTACCAAGTTTTCATACATTTCTGGTAACATATATGTATATGTTATACACAATGTGTAGTTGAAATGTTTACTAGGTATAGTATACACAAGGAGGTACATTGTTGATATACAATATGAAGACTTAAATCATATTATTTCCTTCCTGAGTTTGGTGTTCTTATTTATAAGCTTAGAGAATAATACTCTTTTTTGTGCCATTATAATCCTTAATATCTGGAAATGGACAGTTACTGCTTATGACACCTTATAATTGCCTGTGTGTTTGAAAATTTACTCTAATAGTGGTTTTTTTCCACAGGACAAATCTAAATGTTCCCAAATTGCCCAAGAACGAATATTTCGCCTATTAAACCAGCTTTGCGATAAGTTTGATGGCGATGCAACTATAAGCCATCAACCGGGAATCATGCAACTATGTTCCAATTTGCTTGCTTCGCCGGAGATAAGCACCCAGTTCTGGAAACTTCAGCAAGGAGATGAGAATATTGGTATAGTGTCATTATGGAACACAGGCTTGGAGTATTTTCCTTTTAACTTTAGTGCGCTATCTATTTTGGCGGCTGGTTTAGCGGAAAGCGGAAAGTCAAGTGTTCTACATGTAAGTAATTTTATTTTTGCTTTTGTCTTTGTCAAGTGTTTTAAATGTAAGTAATTTTATTTTTGCTTTGCCTTTTTTATTACAGGCCTCTCTTTTAAATCTCTTTTCTCCATGTAGCTGTTGTCACAAGAGAGTCACGAGTCTTCCTAAGTCTGCGTTAATATAAATGTTGTATTCAAAAAGGTTCTAAACTAAATGATCCTTCATATGTTTTTCAGCTCCTAGCCGAACTTAAAAGCTTGCCAGTATACACTGAAATTTACAACCCAAATGCTGTGCCAATAATGTCACTGCAGGCAGATGATGCAATCATTGGCAGAGAGTATTTTCCTCTGGGGGACCCTTCTTATCGCATAGAAGTTGGTTCCAAAGCCACTATCATGGAACGTAAAGAAGGCACTATGATACACTTCCGCACTCCTTTTTGTTACTGGACAGTATTTAATACCGAAATCGAGAAAGCTTTAGATAGGAAACAGCATCATCAACATGATATTAATGTTACTTTGGAAAGGATTTATGAAGGTACTAAGGTATTGAAGAGTATTTTGAAGGCGCTTGTTAATGACAGAGAAGTACCTAAAAGTTTGGTGGGGCCTAGTGAAGGAGTTTTTGATGTATTAGTAAGATTTATGAGGACTGATATGCCACCATTGCCATTGCTTGTGGAATGCATAGGTGTATGTACTGCTCTTGTTCCTATGTTTCCTAAAGAAATTCATTTGAGGTGAGTTTTTCTGTACCTATGTATTAAAATAACTGAACTTAATGGTTTGGCTTGCATTTACTTATTTACATTTTTGTGTTGAACTCTATTTTGTTTTTCCATTTGTTGGAGTAGATATTTTCCTATATGTACACACTGTAAATTGCGGTTATTTTGATTTTACAGACAGTTTTATGTTGTAATTTGTATTGATATATAGATTTACTCACGTCTATTAGGTATTTCGGGCATGCCTTACTGCATCATGCATCCCTGAAATACCACTCCTAAGGGGCCCCTTATCAAGGAGCGAATCTTCCTGCCACTATGGTGTCAGTTAGAACACTTCTCCATTTATCCTGAAAGAAATAACAAAATATAAATAAGATAAGATTCTATTTGTTTTGTAGACTGACGAACACAGGACTACTGCCCCGAATAATAAACCAGAAGTTGTCTCATGTAGAGTATGCGAATGGCACATCATTCGATTCTGCGGCTGTGGGCTCGTATCTAGTCACTATTGAACAACCTAACGGTACCTACAATTTCCTTGGAGCTTACATAGATATGCTCTGTGCCTTCCATGAGGTAAGTTTCCAGATTTCTTTATAAGTTAAATTGTTTCATAATACATACAGATTCTTTTATCCGACTGTGCAAGAAGAATGGTTATGGTCTTCAAGAGTATATATGTGTGCATGTATAAAGTTTATTTGTTACATCGCAAAGCCTAGGCGGGCTTCATGGATTTCGACATGGTCATGTCATTTGAATCGTCTTAATAGTGGAAGTGTCATGGGTATAGACTGCTGACTAGTGAGCTAAATGTTTTGGGTTTGATTTCCACACAAGACAAAAAATTGTGTAATCCACAAATAGCTGTCTCGACTCTGAGTGTACTTTGCGTCTGTTGTTTCAATTATTGTAAAGTCCCCCATGACACAGGAATCATTCCTAATTCCTTTTTGAAGTAATTGAAATTGTTACTGTATAAATGTGTACTACTACGTTTTTCATGTAAACTGTTTAAGCCGTAAGCTTCCCAAATAAAATAGTAACATTTGTTCCTTTTTGTGATATTTAAGTCTGAAAACAGTAAAAAAACATGTTTCTGTTAGTTGAATGTCGTTACAACATTTAACATAATATTAAAATGGTAATTTCAAAGAAAAGGAGTAAACATTTTTCATAAGTCAATTTTTTGTAAATGCGTACATCCACCACATATATTAAGTGTATTATATTTTGAAAGATTTCAGACGACGATCGTATCACAGCAGATATTATTCTACCCGGTTTGATACTCATCCTCCGAGAAGTGTTCCCGAATGTGTACGGTTGGCGTTACAGCAACACTCGCGAGCGACGCAACATGATACAGCGTTGCGCGCAGTTCTTAACGCTCGTGTTGCAGGACGTGAAGGGAGCCAGCCCTACCAACAAGTTGCTGAAACAAACATGCGTCTATAGTCTGTTGCATACTGAGAATGCTCTGGAGTTGTTGAAAATTATCTCCATTGGTATGTAGTACTGCTACTAATATGATTTGGCTCAAAATTTATTACATTAAGGAATGAACTTGATGTAGGTATGAACTTTTACGAGACATAACTTTAAATAGATATTTAAAGTTATGTCTATAATTTTTGAAACCAGACCAGGGTCGATAATTTTTGAAACCAAAAAATCAAAGTAGGATGAAACCCATTAGAAAAGTAAGAGAATATAACAAAATTGAAAGGAAAAATAATTTACGGGCGATCTGAGCTCGGGAAGTGAAAAGGGTGAGTTTTTAAGGGTAAAAAACGGTTTATCTCTATTACAAGCAAAACTACAAGTCCTATGAAAAAAAGTTGATAGCAAAGTTGTAGGTAATAGATATCTTTTTTCACAATCCGTCAAAATTTATGTAAGAAATTCAAATAACCAAGTTTTTGGTTTTGACGTGACGCTGATTAGACTTTTTACTGTCTAATGTTATTGGCCTGTCGTAGTCCAATAGAAAAAAAAAAAATATTTTACTCGCAAATTTTCTGTTTTTTCTCTATAAGTATCTACGAAATCGTGTCTTTACGAAAATATAAAAAAAAATGCTGAATTTGTAGAGCCGTTCTAGATTTTTGTACACAACACATTTTTCGATTCATTTTTGTTTATTATCTATAATATGTATGTAGAAATATGTAAGCATGTCTATCAGCAGTCTGGTTACCATAGTACAAGCTTTGCTTCGTTTGGGATCAGACGGTCGCGTGTGAGAAGTCTGTAGATATTATTATTATTAAATGTGCAGATATACACATATAATATAGTACTAAAACTACATGTAAAAAAATATAGTCATTTTTACTAGTACTTACTTACTTTTTAAGGTAATGAAAAACTTGAAAGTGTAATCCGCAATGAAACCAACTGGATATCGGGAACAGGCGCACAATACATATCGACAATACAACGATGTGTAGCCATTGTCATTTTCGCCTTACGCCTCAAAACTATTGTGTCTGAAGGGAGCGAGATGACTCCCTTGGAACACTTGATCTTCACCCAGAATAAACAGAAGGACTCCTTGAAGGTGGTGCCCAAGGTCACCAGTTACATCAATCATGCTTTCAATAAAAGCCTGCCGGTGTTATGTTGTCGATTGTTGAAGAGGTTTGCTGATGTTAGTAGTTTTGTATTTTGTTTCATGTTTTTAGTCCCAAAGTGCTAAGAACTACTAAATATATAATATAAAATTATTCATAAAAACCATTCAACTGGAACCTTTTCTGGTCTTTTGTCAATGTTAATTGTACAAGGATTGCACAGTTATATTTTTTTTACAGAACTTATCGGTATTATTAGTTTTGCTTGAGTTTACTTGTTATGTTAATAGTTCATTTCATTAATACGAAAGCCCAAAAGGGATAATACAATAAGCGAATTTGTGTCTACCGTTTGTTTGTATCGCAATACGAGATACAGTTGAAGCGGAAAGAATTCTTAAAAGTCAATGGTCATAGTAAAAAAGTTATAGCAAATTTTGTTCTATTGTGATAATATTGCTAAATAAGCTAACATTTAGTAACTATCTAACCCATTGTTCCAGGGCTTTCAAATGTCCCTGTTTGCCTCATTAGACATGACCGCTTACCAAGTACGTGTCATGTTTCTTGATCGCTTACGAGACGAGTTCGAGACGACTGAACTAAAAGTGGCAATATTGGAGTTTGTGGCCACTTGCGTTGGAACACAGCCTGGACTAACTGAAGCTTTCTTTATGATTAATCATGAAAAAGCAAAGGCTGATGCCCAGAAAGAAACAAAGACAGATAAGGTGGAGAAGAAAACAGAGTCGGATGATAGTTTTGAAGGTATTTT
This sequence comes from Tyria jacobaeae, assembly GCA_947561695.1. Classification (NCBI taxonomy): domain Eukaryota; kingdom Metazoa; phylum Arthropoda; class Insecta; order Lepidoptera; family Erebidae; genus Tyria; species Tyria jacobaeae. The sequence goes on from OX387209.1 coordinate 18,493,830, forward strand.
AGGATATATGGCAGATTATCTTGGGACAGTCAAGTCGGTAAGTACCACCCACTTACTTCGTCAGTTAAGTTTTATTTACCCTTAGGAACCCTTCAGAAAGTTATAAATATGTTTCTTGTTCTAGGACGCAAAGTTGCTTCACAGTCCCTTGTTGTCTTGCATAATGGCCTTATTCCACGCTCTGTGGAAAAATAATATGCAAATATTGGTGAAAAAACTACGCGAACATCCTAAATTTTGGGAACATATGACCAGTCCTTTGTTCAGTGATATCCAACCGGAGCTAAGAACATACGCACAAATATTCAACGTCCTTGGCATCGAACTATTTGTATCCAGAGACAAGCTAGAGCCAAATTTGAAGGAAATGTTGGAACAATTCTTTGATACCAACAAAAAGCATTTAGATACTTGGATAAATTTTATATTTTCGTTCAAAGGTAGGAGCGATAGTCGAGAAATGGTAGACAAAGTGCCTGTATGGTTAGGACTTTTAACATCATGGAAAGATTTCATCACAATATTTTGTAAATGCCTGCCTATTAGTTTGAATATTGCTCACAAAGCTAAAATGGTTGCACCTTGCATGAACGCGTTACTTACAGAACTGGATGAATTAAAAGATGGGAGGTTAGTAGTGATACTCTCCGAGTTGTACGTCATAATGCTGGCGAATTGGAAAGAAGACTGCTTTGATAACAGAAAAATGAGTGCTAAGCAGATAGACAATTTACTTACGAATACAGCCATCGTTTACGAATGTTTACACCCTAGAGCGATCCGAGCGATACTCTCAATATGCACAGTCGCTATTAGTAGCTTAGATTATGAAATAAAAGCTAACAGTGTGACTGCACAGAGCATTATAAGATCCGTCACGAACATCAATAGCTTAGAACTTGAAAAACTATTAGATGATATCAGAGATGAACCAAAGCAGGATCCACATCTAAGCGGTCACGCAGTCAACGAAAACATCCCTCCCGTAGTGCTATCTCTAGCCATGTTAGAACAATGTCTTGAGTTATACGATGATATGTTCACTGGTTTAACAAAGTGGTTTCAAACTAGCAGATTCATAAACAAACTTTTATGCTGTCTACACACTTGTCTTCAAAACCGACGTCACTATCATACCTCCCTAGCAGCACTTAGATGTCTAACAGCATATTCTCGGGGGCCATTTTCGAAAGACCTGCTCATGAGTGATGTAGATCAATTTCTATGGTTACAATTGCTACCACCTAAGTTGGACGGTAACAGTACTTGGAAGCCACAAGAATGGTGGCGTGTTTACGCGTACAGCTTAGACTTTATATCAATGATGGTTATGAAACACGGTCAGTTCTTCGCCAGCGATGCTATTACTTTCGTTGGAGTACATCTAGAGCACATGATAGAAGCTGTATTGCTGCCGAGACACGTGTTTAACATAGATGCGCTCAATGTTTGTGCGTCGACGTTAAACTTAGTCGTTCAACTGATCAAGTTTGAGGCAAGGTGGCGAATTCAGAATATTAATTCTTTGACTGGTATTATGGTAAGTAGAAATGATAAAACAGATCTAGGTTATCTATTCAAGATTCCTGTAGCAGTACTCAAATATTAAATTCCCCTGTTGGTCTAGTATAGCGGTTCGTGACCGTAACTGCTGAACTGCAGGACGTGAGTTGGATTGAACACGGGACAAAAAAGTGATCTACAAATATTTATTTATATATGCGATTTTACTCACGGGTGTATTTCGGGGATGCCCGACTAGTTTCGGTCTCGACAAGAGGCCCTTTTCAAGGAATAAGTTGTCCAGCCCCGACAAATTTAATAAATATGAATCTAATTCACGAAAGCTTTTATTCTAAGATCGATAAATAGTTGTCTCGACACTGGGTGTTTGTTGTGTCCGTTGATTGTATATTTTGTAAAGTCCCCCGCGACACAAGAATAATTACTGCTACAGTTTTCTAACATAATTAATATTTAGTTTATATATTATTACTAGCGGACCCGACAGACATTGTCCTGCATGATATTTCAAGCGATTAGGATCAATATAGATAAATAACCTAGATACCGACTGCAGCGCCATCTGCCAGGCTGATTTGTGAATCTAAACCATTCCCAGATCCCCTTGAACACACACAAAAAATTTCATCAAAATCCGTCCAGTCGTTTGAGAGTAGTTCAGTGACATACACACTCACAGAAGAATTATATATATAAAGATGTAATTTTTGTGTGTACTGTTTATATTTAGCGACTTATTGATGAGTTTACAATGTGTAGTGTTTCTCTTTCAGCGGAGCATAAGCGCATGCTTGTATCAATGCGTGACGCTAATGATGCGCTCGCGCCGTTCAGTTGACCACGCACTACAGCCACACGAAGATACCGTCACTCAGTCGCCCAATGTGTTACATAGGTATATTAGTGTTATGACTATTTTGTTATTATTGTGAAGAAATAGTGTTAAAAAGTTGGCTATTTAAAAGTTTTCCTATTTACTTTTTTTTATGGTATAGGGGGGCAAACGAAAAGACGGGTCCGGTCCGGTCCCTTGATGGTAAATGGCTCACAAGTGCTCTGCCCCCCTTTGAGAAGGGCCCCCTGGGGGGAGAAGGGAATGGTAAAGAGGAGAGGGGCGTAAGCCTTGTTGTTATTTTTTATTATTTCTAATTTACTAACTTGTAGTTAGAGTAGTTAGTTAAGTTAAGGTAGTTACCTAGTTATTGGTATGCGACCCTAAACAATAGCTCAAGCAAGTCGCTGGAGCTATTGCTTATTCTCCCCAATACATCTGTTTAAGCAATATCTCTTTCCTTCCCTTTCTATCCTCCCTTTCCTAATATACCCCTAATTTTCCCATCTTATTCCCAACCTGATCCCAAAAGGATGACGGTAATAGGCTTGCCACCTATTACGTAAATGAAACTTAATGATTATAGGCAAAATGTGGGTGTTAATTACGCCTCTGACTGCCCCTTCGGGGACACAGGCATGAGAGTATGTGTGTATATGTTAAATCCCACAGGACTTTAGAAGTTCTACACATGGCGACGCTCTGCCTGCTATCCTTTAGTCCTGAACTTCTGTCGTTGCTGGCCGATCCAGGATTGGACCTTGAGCGCTGGCAGCCGCTAGTGGAGTTACACTTCGGCGCGCCCAAAATATCGTACGAACCTTTCCCGCAGCTGACGTTCGGGACACTAGTGACAGCTATATGTTTGCTCACTAGGTCACTTAATCATGTAAGTCGTTTTTATATTTAAAATAGGCAAGACAAGAAAACCATGGAATACATACTACTGTTTCAGTTTGACCGAGGTTGAGAAAAAAAAATACTGATTAAGAGAAAATATCTCCAATTAAAACAATAATAATACTTGAATAATATAATTGATTGTTCTGATTTTGATTCCCTGATTTTATTGTTGTTTAATATTTGCTTAAAAAATATTGTTTTAATACGAATATTTATAGACTACTAACAGAATATAGCTACCTTAGTTTTTGCTAAGTATGTTACAGTACACATAACATTGTTGATTAATATTGATATTAAAATCGTTCTAAAATTCACGTTAGTACATGTTGCTCACACTTTTTTGATGTCAAATCAATTTTTCCTTGTACTTTTAAATTTTTTTTGGACTTATCTGAAGTTTTACATGATCACCTTCTGGTAGCTCTATTATCGATGGCCCAATGACAAAAACTCCCATCTTAGTATAGAATTTGGAATGGAGTATTTTGGGAGTAATATTCATGTGTGCAGGCGTATCACTCGGAGGAGGGCAGCGGGTCGCGATCTCCGCGAGCGCGGCGGCGCGCGTGCTCGTGCGGCAGCCCTGCCGCCAGCGCCGAGCGCCGTGCCAACCGCAGCGAGTCGCTCACCAGCATCTCTTCCGCCGCCAGCCTACCCGCGGTCGACGAGCGCCTCGTCGCCACAGCGCTCGACGCCACCGCCACGCTGCTCGCCTCGCAGGTCTATTTACTGAAAAAGAATTTACGAAAAAATGTGTAAATATCCTCTCTAACAAAAAAACTTTTTTCAGGCTTTATTAGCAGTACGTGACCCCACTGTGCCAGTCCGCCACAAACAACTCATACGTCGCGAATTGAGTTCCGAGCTAACGATGTTCCACGATTTCGTCCGTAAGCGTATATTGTGCGCTGCCCACGCGCGCCCGCACCTCGTGAGGAATAAGCTAGGTGCCTGGCCCCTCACCGCCGACGAGGAGGAGACCAAGCGCATCGAGGAAGCTAGGAAAGAGAGAAACCCGATGTGTGATGATGACGACGACAGATCACTGCCACCTCCTCCACCTCCGAAACGAGCATCTCACGACTCGATGCGTGAATATATACTACGAAAACAATATCTGGACAAGTGCGCTCAAACGCCTACTAAAGGCCCACCATCGCCCGTATCTCACTCTACGCCTACGTCTGAAAAGAAGAAAGAAACTCTCAGAAGTTCAAAACGTGTGTCATGGGCTGAAACAACTAGAGACAGCGACGAGAACCTCGACAGTTCGTTACAAGAAATCGAACCCGTTTACTCTAATTTAACAGATGTACAAATCAATAATGACGAGGACTACTTCCACTTCATGTCCGTTGTGTTTCTCTACATTTGTCAAACAGATTTATAAGTTTTTTACAATAGCTCTAAGTTAAAATTAATGTAATGGCGCTTTTTGGCCACTAGTTTATTAAATTGTTCATAATAATTATATCTCTACTCTTATTTTTATATTTAAATTAGATCCCAAGATATCTTCAATATTATACAAGTAAAAAATAATTATAAAATATTAAACCGACTTCAAGACTGTAATTTATATAATTAATAACTAAAAATAAAGAAAAAAAATATCTTAAAAAAAAATCTTCAGTAAATAATATAACTATATTTTTTGAGGTTGTTTGTAAACTAAGGCAGGCTTAGTTTAAAACAAATGTTGTTAAAAACAATGTAATTACTGCATATTTACACTAGCTAAGAAACTAAAATGAAATTGGAAATCCATATACAGGGTGTCCCAAAATTCAACGATAAGCGGGTGCCTAAAGGTAGACCTGCTAATGAGTACATAAGGAAAAAAAATATAACTAGTTTTTTTTTAGTTACAAGAAAAATTTAGAATTTCTTTGAAAATTTAAATAAATAACTAGCCACAAAAAAAAAATATGTCTACCATTTGTAAACAAGACCCAAATTTCTTAATTGTTCTTGTTCGTTTGTCGTTGTTTTTTGTGTAAAAACTGCGGGCAATTTGGTGTTTTTAAGAGTTGTGGTGAATAGTAGCACTATTTAGGTATAAGATAAAAAAAAAATCTTAAGCATATTTGAGAAATTGTCATCGTGGTCGTTCAAAATATCATGAAGGGTGTAAATTTTCAAAGAAATTCTAAATTTTTCTTGTAACTAAAAAAAACTAGGTATATTTTTTTTATTTTTTTTTCCTTATGTACTCATGAGCAGGTCTACCTTTTGGCGCCCGCTTATCGTTGAATTTTGGGACACATTGTATATACTTAATGTAAAACTTATATATTTATAAAAGTTTGTATAACATATTTCTTCAAAGTTTGTTTATAATATTTAATTTTCTATATAATGAAAATAGGTACCAGATCTCATATTAGTTTCATACCTTGAAAAAAGAACAGATTGGTGATTCAAATTTTCTCTTACATTGCCCTGTTGTTGTCTGCTCTTAATTTGTTTCCCATGTTGCCAAAATTTGACCAGACCTGTATTGATTTAGACTCATACTTATGACCATACACCAATTTTTTATGTTTGTGCGACGTGTGTATATTTTATGTCACAGTATATTACTCTGCTTTTTACTGTCACGCTAAGAACAGATATCGACCAATCAAAGGGATAGATTCACCTTTGAGTGATGAGGATGACCATTATTTGCTCAGAAAAAAGCTACCTATTTTGTGATAAATTCATACAATTTCATCTCTGTAAATGAATACGAGACTCAGATGTGTGTGTAGTAATGAGACAACATCTCTATCACCTACGAGATGCTGTTGAGATATCTAAAGTGGAATCTATCAAATTTTATCGATAGGTAGACTGGTATGTTTATACAACGGAAACTCGTAATAGAAAATAACGCTTATTCTTACAATAATAACGATGAGGTGAAGTAGGTAAGCAAGCATATCTATTCCGAGCCAAGCAAATGTTTGATTTCTTTTCTATCTAACTCAAATGGATATTTACTACAAGGTAATTAATATTTTTTGGTAGTATTTGGTAAATAATATAATTATTCTTTTTGTATAATAAAACTGAGTATGGCAATATTTTTAACATGGCCGCATGTTGAACGAAACGATTTTCTTTACTGTTTGCCAAAATAAACTAATATAGGTGTAATTAATGAGCGGATTTATGTAGATTGTATAGCAAAGATACTGATTTGCTCTTAAAGTTTGAAAAGGGTAAGAAAGTTAGTGAGATTGATTGTAATTGATGATCATCATTTTGCGGTGTTTATTTGGTGCCATATCGCGATATTTATAGTTTGTTTGTGTTGCAACGGCAGTGTCTTGTGAAGATGATGCATCACCCGAACATGCATCATCAGCCGATGTCTGGGCACCCGCCGCAACACATGGGCGGGCATCAGGGCATGCCTGCACACCATCAGATGCCTCCACATCAAATGCATAGAGAGAACAGGCACGTTACACTGACTAGGTAAAGTTCGTTTTTTCAGCACATTCTTTGCTTCTGATGATTTGTAGTAAGATTTTCTTTTAGAGCATTTAAGTCACATTATTTATCATCAACCACCACAACTTAGACGCGGTTTACCTCAGTTATTAAACGAATATCTAGTAAATAGGTCATAGTAGGTAGAAAAGATAAACTTGCAAAATACATTGACATTATTTGTTTTTGTTTTCATAATACTGTTCCTGCCATTATTTACTAAATTGGTCAGGTCATGCTCTAAAAGAAATAACTGTCATATTATATTTGTAACTTATCCCATTGAAAACTGTCATGCACTGTTTTGACTTTTTTTTAAGTACACAAATGCTGTTAAATTATTCTTTTTTTAGACACCATTGCATAAAAGTCAGTAGTGTTCAAAATAAACAATGATTCATTTTGTAAGTCCAGAAAAATCTAATGTCTATTGTCAAAATCTGAACACCTTTAATGTCATGCAATATAAAATAACTACAAAAAATATATTTAGCTGTTTGGCAGTTATAGACTACTATAACAATATAATAAATCAATCAAAGAAATACAACCAGACTAATACAACAAATCTGAATTATGTTTATTGGTTCTGACATGTTCATAAATTATTGCATCTGAATTAAATTTGTATATATATTACAAACTTAAGTTTCTGAGATATAGTGAAGTACAAGCTCATGATGTAAGGATATAAGCAAGTGGCAGGCTCTTGGTCTGTCTGCCTTGATGGGAGAAACCCCTGAGCTAATGATATGTTGTCTTGGAAAGTTACTTATTATAAAAGGCTGCAATTTTGGCCATGTCTAGGTCTTGGACCCTAACTGACTTACTCTTTACTCCATAACAATATAGTCATAAAAGTAGATCATATGTCGGCCTGGTAATTTTAAGGATTTAGTTTATGTATAAGAATGAGCTATATTGCTTATCACTTAATCTTCTTTTAATAGAAACATAAATACACATAAGGCCGCATCATATCGTACTAAAGTAACTATATTGTATTCTTAGCGTCCATTACTTACAGAATATTTTTGTGGACAATTTGCTTCATATTTGTAGTGCATAACATCACTGCCTAATTTATATTGGTACTTCATTTAACTAAAGTTTAAACAATAATTCAATCTTTTTCTATTCCATTTATAAATCTTGATATGAGATACAGTATGATATATGTGTATACCTTCAACTGTTCCCTCAATTGAGCTCTATTGGGTGTTATAGGTTAGGTTAGGATAGGTTTGCACGGGCTATTTCCGTAACTCCAAATAGAAGAATAAAGGGCTATTTGAGACACCCTAACTCCGAAAGAATCCCAGCAACTCTTTGATGTTACTGACAATCTCCGAGAGTGACCCTGGTGTACTAAGCCTGGTATACTGCAACCGCCTGACAGTCTATCTGTAGATAGACTCCGTTTTTCTTCCTTCCTGTGTTCCTTCCATGCACACTGCAAGGTAGGCTGTCTGTAGCACCACCTAGCAAAGAGGTGTTTGATAAAAGAGCCATGTCCATTGATGTCACTAGTTGTCATATGCAGCTGCCCCTTGTCCAGCCAGAGTACCAAATGTTGATAAATTTTAAATTGCACACAAAAAGAAATGTGAAATTGCAAAATAAAAATATTATTTATTTAGATTTTCAGTGAGTTGTCCAAAATGGGCCCTAGGCATGTGAGTTGATTAATTACTTGTTTTGTTATCAACTCCTCCTTTATCTTTGTAATGTGTTTCATGATTAGCTATGTCAACAATAGTACACTCAAAGTTATTTAAAGTAAAATTTTTCAAGTTTTTAATATTTTACGCGATTCGCAAGTGTCGAAATGGGTTGCAAAATTTTCTCGCAAATTATTTCCATAACTTTTCTGCTCCAAGAAAATAAAAAATTGAAACTATATATGAACATTACACAAACTTCTAAACGACAATATTGGTACAAGCTATACCAAATTATGACAAGAACCACAACATCTAGTCTAGTCTATCTACTACTTAAACTGGTTGTGAATCAATGCTTATGTTGCGTTTCTCCAAAATTAGTGAGGTTTCCGGAGGACCAACTCCCCCATCCCCTTTCCTCTCTCCTTATCCTCCCCTCTCTTCTTTCCCATCTTCTCATCCATCCCCCTTTCTTCTTTCCCTTCCCAGCATCCCCCATTCCTCATCACCCTCAAAGGCGGGTAGCGAGCTTACGACTTGAGTTGCAGGTGTCCATAGAAGGCGGTTGTCACTTACCATCAGGGGACCCGTCTGTTCGTCTGTCCCCCTATAATATTGATCCTGGCCTTTTTGATCAAAATATAACTTTTGTCTACTCTGAGTCGCATTATACATTCGGACTCGTCAACCGGCAACTACACTTTCTTCAATTCGTCTTGCCGAATCCTGGTCGAAAAACCTGCCTCGTGGCATGTGAGGCAGATGCTCTATCTCTAGAATGGGAATCTTTATTAACATTGCCCTCCGTCCGCGGCGTTAGATTGTATATTGCGGTGTGGAATATTTCGCCGTCACTGCGATGTCCAGCATTGTCACCAGGTGAGTATGTGGTCGCCTTTCTAGCAGTAACGGATGATGTAGGTACTAACAGACCGTGTCTATTAGTACCTACATCATCCGTTTGTCCAGAATGCAACGAATGTTCGAATCCTTGTGGAGGGTATATAAAAAGATTGATACAAGGATTTACTGGATTACAAGTTCCCATCACTTCATCCAGTTGGATGATTGTATACAATCGAGACGACAATAAACGGTTCTGTTTCGTTCATTATCAATTTTATCATTTGTTTAAAATATACTCGTATTTATGCAGCACCCAAAAGATAGGAGCCTAATATCAATGGGCGATCTTTTTCTAGCCTTGCTGTTGAAAGTCGTTAAACGATACTCCTATAACCGCCTCAGAAAACGATTTTCATTCTGACATCTTTACAACACTACAATAGTGCATGATAAATAAAACCGTTTAGCTTCGTGTCGTTGAGTTCAACACGTCGTCGCTTTCCTCCTTGTACTTCCTCCAGCAACTTCGTGGCTTTCTTACACCAGCGGCGCTAAATCACCACGATAACAGCAACAGCACCAGCATCGACGCTTCCACTATGTAGCGCCAGTATGAAGCCCCAGTGAATTTTAATGTTTCTGCATCCCGGTTACTCGCTGCGAGGCTGCTCTACACGCTACAGTATGTAGTCACTTTATGTAGCCCCATATGAAGAATTTGCAGTGTTCAAATATGAATAGGTTATCTGGTAGGCAAGGGAAACAAAGTAAAATTATTCTCATTTATTTTGTCAATCCGTATGTGTAAGTTTAAAATTTACTTTTTAATATACAAAATAGCTTTTAGTTTTTAAATTCTATTAGACAAGCTTTTAAAAGCTTTGCACTATTTAATCCAGTGAAAACTGGATTAAATAGTGCACATACATTTAAATAAATAAATATTTATTAAAAAAGAAAGTTGTCAATTTACTGTTCCTCGGAGATGTTAAATTTCCTGTAAACTTTTGTTTAAACAAGTCGCTTACGCAAAAGTGTCAATTCTTAATAGGATCACTATACAGTTATGGTAATAATAATTAAATATGCGTTGGCTACTCAAACATTTAATAAAATAATACTGTCTTTATTAGACCAAAGAGTGACGGCTCCATTGATATGCAAATTTTATGTAATTTGTTGATATGTCGAGGGTCTTTTGCGGCTGTCTTTGTCGCATAAACTGGTTTCGAATAAACATCACAATGGAACATATGACGACGTCTCTATTGACGGCCGGAGACCCGAGATTTTAAATACGAGGGCACCTTTCTTTACTCAGACTAATATATTACACCCATTGACCGGCGGACAGTTGAAATAACTGTGCCCCAGTGACATTGGCGCTGAAAGGGTTACTTTCTGTTAAGCAGGAATTTTGTTAGGACCTTTAAAGTCGCACTGTGAGCTCGTGAGATACTAACAAGATTTGTCGTTCGATGCGCTGTGTAAAGACATGATGCTTTCGCTTTTGCTATGAATCGGTATGTGTTATCAGAAAGGTGTTACGGTACTGATTGAGTGTTTTATGTGAAGGGTGCCACTGGGACCAGGCGCGGCTGGCGGCGCGATGAGCGCACACGGGCCGTCGTTGGGGATGGGCGCCGCCATGGGCGTGCCGCCACCGCAGCGACCGCCTCACCCCATCAGGGCTATGCCACATCATCCGCAAGCACAGCACCACTCCGTTCCACCGGTCAGTAGATTCTATACCTATATATGATTGATTGGCTTCAGCCGTATGGTATGTATGTATGTCCCCATACATACATACCTTACGGCCTTATGGCAATGCTATTTGCCAGCTATTTGTCATCATAAAATTGACTATATAAGATCTTGGAAATAGGTAGTAGAAAAATAATTTTCAGTTTGTTAAAAAAAAAATTGGTATATAAACAATAAGGGCCACGGCACACTTGATTTTTAATCGGCCGAAAGTTCGATTGTTTTTGCAATATATAACAATTTCAAATCGGCTTATCAAATTATCGAAAATAACTAATACCGGAGATCTTCACAGATTACTGCAACACTTTTTTTTTAATATTTATGCCAGTTCCTATCCTACACACGCGATTCTTAACTCATGAATCAGTGTGAGTTGTGAGAGCAAAACAAAGAACCGAAAAATTGATCACGATCGTCAAACATAAAATTAACAAGTGCGCGGTGGCTGTTATTCTTTCATTTGAAGTCGCTACACTTTTTCTTTGGAAGCAATTATTTATGCGCGTATACTAGCTTTATATCACAACGGTTTTGATTTTAGACAGGTAAGTTGGTAAACGAGCGGCTTATCTGACAGAGCTCGATGGTAGGCTATTATCGGTATTTATAAACACCTGTATCGCTAAAGGTATCAATTATGTTCTTTATGGCACTCTGGTGATCCTACCCACCTTCAGGAAGGGACAGTAACATGGCCATCTGTGAGATGGAATTCCTAGTTCGAGTTTGATCAGAAATCTACAGCATCATCATCATCACCTTATTATTCACTATTCCATTTCATACTCATGAAAGTAGTACTTATTAAAAAAAATAAGTAGATGGTCTAATGATTTTCATAATATTTATAATTTATGTATGTAATTATCGTTTAATTACTGAAAATTTAATACTTAAATACATTACCTTTGCAAATTTTACAACAGTTTTAGGTGTTTTGATTCGGAAAAGAATAATTCCAAGGATGGTTAATAATAATAAGCTACTTTTTATGATGATAATTATTGTATTGTTTAAAGCAGACGAGAGTAATGAATGTACTTTATTCCAGCAACAAATGAAGCCCCTTCGTCGGCCTTATGCGGTGGGCGGCGGTTACGGCCCGTCGGGCGGCGTCATGCCTCCGCCCTACGCGCAACCGCCGCCTATGCGTCCTCCCGCACTGCAACACCCCCCACAACACACAGGTCAGTCAATGCTGGTTATCTATCCTTAATAATAAATGCAAGAGTGAGTGTCTTTGTTTGCTGTTGTTGAGTAAGCTAAGACAATCGACCACGTAACAAAACGGTCATAACTCTCAGAAACTCATACAAAAGTACTGCCGCAATTAGATTAACTTTTTTAAAAAGATTGAGTTAAATTACGTATTTGACATCTATTTATTATTTAGCGGCTTGAGGCGCTTTAAAATGAAAAACCACTGTGAAATGTATATTAACTGAAATGCATATTGAACGTTGTCAGTAGTGTCCACGCCACCAAAACCAGTGACAAGCAGCAGCCTTCCAAGTGCTGCGAGTGTGGGTAGTGCGGCGGAGAAAGCGGGTGGCGACGCGGGAGGCGCGGGCAGCGCGCCGGCAGCTCCCGAAGCTGAAGCCGCGGCGCAGGGTGACTCTGAGGCGCCTCGCCCTGCCACCGCGCAGGCCAACAGTAAAGAGAAGACTCCTATGTGCCTGGTCAACGAGTTGGCCAGGTACAATAAGGTAAAGTACAATACGCCTACACGCGCTCTCGCCTGCATCCCTGAAGAGGTAGGCAGAGGTGTACTAAATCGTCACATTTTGCCAATTCGAATTTGGTCCAACTGAGAGAGTACATTTACCTTCTTTTTCAACATTTATTTTAAAGTTTTTCTTTACTACTAATCTAATTGGAAATTTATCTCTTTTTTTTTAGTTTTATTCAGTATTATTTAGTTTTAGTATTAATAATAATGTTATTAAAATAGGTTTTAACTGTACAAAAAAATGTTTATTTACAGATTAAGCATCAATATCGCCTCACATCAGAGACGGGACCCGCGCACAAGAAAGTATTCACAGTAACACTCCGCCTGGGTGATACTGAAGAATATACTGCAGAGGTATGTCTCACGTATTTATAATGTCTATGGTTGAGGCGTATTCATCACTCACATGAGTTTTTTTAATCATCTAATACTCTAATTTTTATTTGTTTTATCGAGAGTATACGTCTTTCAGTTAGTCTTTGATGTTTAAGTAGGTTAGGTAATAATGTGTACCGAAGGTGACTGTTTTTATCTTTAATGGCAAGAGAGTAATACAACCTACAAGTGATAAGCGTCACAAATATGACGGGCTTTTGTGTCGTGTATTATATTAAAATATAATAGTTGTATGTATGTGTCAGCGCTTGTCGATAATAGTGGCATGTATGTGACAGGGCTCGTCAATTAAGCGCGCGCAGCACTGCGCGGCGAGCACGGCGCTGGCGGCCACGCACTTCCCGCCGCCGCCGCCGCGCGCGCCCGCGCCGCATGCTGCCGTACACCCGCACCACCGACACGCCGGTACGTGCGAGCACTCCACCTTTGATACGCGCCTATATTTATTTATTTATTGTCTAAAAAACTCAAATCCCATATTAGGAATAATTCTTCTGCCGCGGGGGCTTCACAAACATTCATAGAACGGACACAAAAAACACCAAGACTCGAGACACCTAATTGTGGATAACACAACTCTGTGTCCCGTGTGGGAATCAAATTAACGACCTCCGGCTCAACAGTCAGGGTCACTAACCACTAGAACAACAGATCACTCAAATTCGAAGAGGCAGGCAGATGCGTCTCAAGCCACACTTATTGCCTACAGTAAAGCCCCGCCTACGTAATCGGGGACAAGCCTATTGACGTCAACCAGACACGGTATGTCTGTACATATACTGTCTGATAGACAATTTTCAAAGTGGTAGAGCCATGCTTAGGCACGAATGGGCCGGCTCGACCGGTGCGATACCACGGCCTCACAGAAAACCGGTTGTGAAGTAACGCTTGCGTTGTATTTCCCCGAATTGAGTGAGGTTTCCGCAGACCCAATTCCTTCTCCCCCCTTTTCTCTCCCATATCTCCTTTCTCCTTTTTTCCATTTCCTTATCCCTCCTCTCTTCTTTCCGCTCCCCATCCCTCATCACCCTCAAGATTGGGCGGCGCACTTGCGACTCTTGTGTTGCAGGTGTCCATGGACGGCGGTGTCACTTACCATCAGGTGACCCGTCTGTTCGTCTGTCCCCCTATGGTATAAAAAAAAAAAAAAAAAAAAAAACAGTCCATTCCAGTCCATTCTACTCCACCGAAAACTAGACGACACAACAAGAATCTGAATATATCAGTTCTTTTCTTTTAAAAAATATACTACAATCCAATTGAAATATTGTAGAAGAAATTAGAAGTAGATTTTTTTAATATTGATCAATTTGAATAATTATTTTTTCGTATCCTCTTCAATACAGAGCTTGGTTTATAAGTATAAAAAATACATACTATAGCGAAGTTGCAAGTATAGCTAGTGAGCTATAACATTAACACATACACCCCTTCGTTATTTGTATTTTATTTACATGTTTCAGGAGCAGTAATGCCGACGGTGGAGTTAAACGCTCTAGCCATGAAGCTTTGTCAGCCAGCAATATATACATCAATACCACCCGTAGCTGGACCGACACGTTTAGGTGCGTTCTGTTCATACATACATACATACTAATTTCACCCTTTTCTCTTATCGTACATTTTATTACTGCTTGTTTTAATTAATAAATTACTTAATACATAGTTACAATGAACAGTATTTTTGTTTCTGATAATATTGAATGTTTACTGTCTATTCTATGTTAGAATGTTGTCATATAAAGTAATTTGTTTCTTATCTATATTTTGAATAATCAATACGATTGTAGAATATTTCATAAGAAAAAGTAATTCTCAACTCTTGTGCTAGTTCGCAATGTTGGTATGTGTGTGCGGTGGTTTCAGTCCGTCGCGGGGCGGCGTTCCGCACGCACACGCTTCTGCCCCCGTACACGGCGCCGGCGCTGCTGTACCGCGTGCGCGTGGCGGTGGGCGAGCGCGCCTGGCTGGGCGAGGGCGTGACACCGCAGGCCGCGCGGCACGACGCAGCCGCACGCGCGCTGCACGACCTGCGCCCGCCGCCCGAGCGCGCCGACCGCGCCGACCCCGAGCCGCTTCACTGCGACGACCAAGGTACTTAGCGCTAATTATTCTATTTTACCTACATACATATGTATATTATGTACCACTATGCGCTTTTCCAGAAGCTTTTTGCCTTGCTCAACCAGCCTGTTCAACAAATTGTCGACTGCCGTATTTCAAGACCGATACGACCTTCAAACCTTCAAGAAAAGAGTGTACTCCTTCCTAAAAGGCCCGCAACGCACTTTTGAATCTTGAGTTGCGGGTGTGCATGGGTGGCGGTAGTCACTTACCATCAGATGACCCGTCTGCTCTTTGCCTCCTGCATGGTTTAGTGTTTGGTTTAGTGGTTGGAGGCCTTAATTGTTAAGCCAGAAGTCGTGGGTACGATTCCCAAACGGAACAGAATTTTGTGTAATCCACGTACATAGTTATCCCGCGTCATATATATGTTCTATGTGTCCGTTGCTTGTATGTTTGTCAAGTCCCCAGCGACGTCGGAATCTATACTAGTGAAGGAGCTGTCTCTTTAAAAACAAAAAGCCTAGCACAAATCCTTTATAAAAAAAAAAATCCTTTACATAAGTGCTTGCGTACTCTACATACTTCAGATTGAATCGTACACGCGTGGACCCTGTATCATGCATATATATGTATATATACATAAAATTCGTTTCGTCTCAATTAAGAGGCAATCAGTCAAGCACTTTGATAATAAACGATAGGAAAATTTAAATTTACACAATAAGGAAATGTAGGTAGGTAAGAAGATAACCCAATGGAGGAAGAAGATAACAAAGAACGAATTAATTGATAAAATAAACAGTAGATTGCGTAGATCAGATCGAGATCGCACCTGTAACTAAAAATAGGTTTTATTGGTAATTTCAGGTCCTCTTACAAAATTTATTGTTTTAAAAATGTTTTTTTGCTTCCAGGCGATGGGAACGCAGACTTACTGAACTCTGAAGTAAAGTCACCTGTGTCTTTGGTGCATGAACTGGCACTCAAACGTAACCTATCTGTACAATTCACTGTAAAATCTGAACGAGGTCCGCCGCACATGAGGGTAATTATTCTTTAGATATTGCTTTTATTATGGCCAATATCGGAAAAAAAAATATTAAAATAAACTAGTATCAAATGTTGCAAAATAGGAAACAGTTATATAACATTTAATATAATCGACCTTTGTTGCAAGATAGTTGTGAAATGCATGCAATGCAATGACACGAACCATATATGCATTGAAAGCAATTCATGGTAAAAAGTTACTACCTAAGATTATAGTTAAATCATTACACTGTCGTTTTAACCAGTAACTCGCTGCCACTATCATTTTTGTATTTCTACTTGCTGAATATTCATGGTATTATCGCCTATATACAGTCGTGGTCAACTAATTAAGGACATTCAAGATAGTGGACAGCAATAACCGGCTATGTACATATAAATATAAAACCCTGTTGATTTCTCAGTAACTATTATTTGCATAATTTGATCCGATTATTATACTATAAATGGCTGTAAATAAAAGATTAAATAAATATAAAAAAGTGTTTAATATCAAAGGTTAACCATGTATTCAATTAAAAGGTACAATTCTGTAGCTGGACATTTAATTAAGAACAGTAAAGTAAAATGAAAAATAGAGTTAAACAGAACTAATAATCTGCAGTATTTTAATTTCTTTAACAACTTCATTTTATTACGGGTAAAATCAGTACCCAGTAGCAAAACCTTTGTTAGTAATTACCGCTTGACACCGATGTGGCATAGACATTATCAGTTTCTGACATATTTCAACAGGAATGTTTGCCCATGCCTCACAAAAAGCTTCATTAAGTTCATCTAAAGTTGTGGTACGATAAATGGCAACTTTTTTCTTAATTTCGTGCCAAAGGTGCTCGATTGGGTTGAGGTCGGGGCTATTTGCTGGCCAATCTAGCACTGATACCGACTGTCTGTTAAGAAACGACTTGACTGAACGGGCTGTATGTTTTGGGTCGTTATCATGCTGAAAAGTCCATATAATAGGAAGATGTTCCTCAGCATAGGTAAGCATAGTTTCTTCTAATATTGCCTTGTATTGATGTTGGTCTAAGTTACCCTGAACTTTCCTCACAGGTCCCACTCCACGTCCAGAAAATGATCCCCACATTTTAATGTTTCCTCCGCCATGTTTCACCTGCTTTTTTGTGAATCTTGGATTCATTTCCGCTTTTACAGGACGCCGTACGTATTGCCTTCCATCTGAAGAAATCAAATTAACCTTGGTCTCGTCAGAGAATAATACATGTTGCCATTGGTCGTAGGTCCAATGTCCATATTTACGTGCAAACGCCAAACGTGCATTTCTATGCTCTTTCTTTAACAACGGTACTTTGCGAGCCACTCTTCCGAACAACCCTGCTTCTACCAGACGTCGTCGAACTGTCCTCGCTGATACACTGACTCTTTCGTCTGCCCCAAACACTTCATGTTTAATTAAAATAGAGCCTAGAAACGGATCTTTCTTAGCTAACCTGGTTATCATTCTATCTTCTTGCGGAGTTGTTTTTCTCGATCTTTTTTTTCTGGGCACATTTAAAGTTCTGTTATTGCGCCTGAAATGTTGCACTGCATTGCATACCATAGTTTTTGAACAATTTAAATATCCTGCTATCCTTCGGTATGACCAACCACGCTCGACAAACTTCATGATAATTTTTCGTAGTGTTGCATCGCAACTTTTATTTTTGCCCATTGTTCTTCAAAATAACTCTCAAAACTTGAAATTACAAATCTAGATTGCCGCCAAAACTACCACAAAGAATAGGAGAAGAAAGAAAATAATAATTGAGATTCAGATTTTGAAACTAGAACGCAATATCTCAGTGTCCCTAATTAAATGGCCAGCCAGCATTCTTTGAACAAATAGCACTGTGATCATCTATCAGCTATACTGTAAAGAGGTTTAATGTTTAAGAAGTTGTTATTGTTTGTATAATTAGGCACATAAATGACTAATTATACTTACATGTAAAAGATGTGGAATATTGTTTAGACTCGTTGGAAAATAAAAAATAAATTCACAATTTGGATTAACTAGAGAGTGTCCCTAATTAGTTGACCACGACTGTATTTGAACTCCTATTACGTTCAGTAATTTTCTTGCTGTATGTAAATGTATGCTGTATGTGTTTAGTTCTTGCTCTGACCAAATCCATGCAAAGGTTTAGCTAGCTTTAGTTTTAATTGTTAAGATTCGCTGTTTACATGGTTTATAATACAGAGTATTTTATTCTATTCTAAATTTTAAGCATTGCTACTTTGATCAGGTATTCATAACAGCGTGTACAGTGGGCGACATGGAGACAGAGGGCGAAGGTAACGGCAAGAAGGTGTCAAAGCGTCGCGCGGCCGAGCGCATGCTCGACGAGATGCGGCGGCGCTGGCCGCCCGCACTGCTGCGCGCGAGACCTCCACACGATAAGCGACGACCACAGCCCGCCAAGAAGAAACCCAGGAATCTTATAAAGGTCATTATGTCATAATATAAGGTAGTCCCATTTACGTACTAAGGGACTCCCTATTGCCGTCAACTGCACTCTATAAACTGTATACATACTATCGGATAAATAACAGTCCAATCTACTCCACCGAGAACCACATGGCTTTTATATTTTTATATTAGCTTGCAAAATGTAGGCATTTGATGCGCTGCTGGCTACCCCTTGTTAATCTATGTGTGATGCATGTATGTATGTAATAATACCGATACCGCTAGCTTTTACTAGGCCTATTTCACTTCTCTCATAAATAGTCGTTTACCATGATTTTCAAGTCCAAAATCTTGCATCGTATAAAATTTTAATCAAACAGCAAGTTGAGCAGTACGACAACGCGCACAGCTTGCACGTAGTAATTTACACTTTAATATAAAAGGCGTTTGATTAGCGGTCTATTTTTTTAACGTGTGGAAGCAGTCGGCACGTCATCACGGTTGGACTGGTGTGTTGGAATCGAAGCAGCTAAAATCCTGCCCGCAAAAGCGCAGGCTCCATTTCTTTTAGTATCTCAATAAGGCTGCGTTCAGGCACACGCGGACGTTGTCTACTCGAGGCGGGGGTCTTTTTATGTATTTATTTAGTACATAGAAGACTAGAGAATCAGTTATATAAAACTAGAATAAAAACATAATTAGTTACTTCACTTAAGTAGTTGAGTGGCTAAGATATGTGAACAAAGTCAGTTCCTTTATAGAATACGGAAACCATCTCAGTAGACCCCTATGTATTTCGATGTCATATAGTTGCTTTAATAAAACTTTTTTTTCAATTTGTTTGATTCTGTCTAACGAGTGACTACATGGCTGTAGTCTGTATACACAACATCAACGTGAGATAGGTAGTCATTAAATAAAGCTACTGTTCATCGGTTCACTAGACAGCCACGTGTTGAGAAATTAAGCCACGGCTGAGTAAAGTTAGTAAAGTTTATAAACAATCCTCTCAAACACATTCGCAATTCTAAATAATTTTGAATGTAGTATAATTGTGACATCGGAAAATGAACCTTTTTTGTTACCAGTGTGTGTGTGTGTATGATATGCGCACTTCCATAATTTAGGGCCTACACCTGGCGACACAGATGTGGAAAAGAAAATAAATATAGGGCGACATAATATCGTTTGCGTAGACTCAACAAGGAAGTTTGGAGAGATATTAGGCCCAGCGCTTTTCGATGTATGTATGTACTGAGTACAGGTTATTTACTTCATCAACTCCTATGCTAATACAGCATATATCTGCCGATGCACCTGGTGATGAAAACGTATTATTCACCGAAAACTGAGTAGATAATTAACTGTTATTATGAATGGGAAAGGTTCAATGAAAATAAGAAGAGAGTGCACTGTAAATAGAATTTTCAGTAACCAAAACCTTTTTATATACATTGCTTATTGCGGCTTATTGCATGGTTATTTATTACATTCTCGGTAAGGCTGATAGCAAAGATTTTGCATAGATTTGATTCTTTCACGAAGTAATTTAAGAGCGTTAATTTCTAGGGCCGTCAAGCATAGGTAATTCAGAGCGAATTTCATTCACACATCACCGCGCGTAGTTGTGTTAGGCTTTATAGTTGACTAAACACATTTATTTTTTTGTTTTCATTAGACGTAAGGCTTAATTAGATGAAAAACTATGAACACATAAAATAAGTACGCTTTGTAATACATGCATGCATATTTTTATCAATATACAGTGTGATTTTTTTGTTTCATAATAGGTTTAGGTATCTACTTTTATTTTAGTTACACCATAAGATATATTCTTTTCTGTAGCTTTTCTTTCATATTTCATGCTTTGTCTGTTGTATAAATGATATTGGTATAACCCCCTATAATGACATTTGGATAACCTTATCCTTCAGATAGCATTTTTCTGCCTGCAGTAAAATGTATCCTTTGCTAAAAAAATAATGAATAACTTATTTAACATTGACTATATCCAAGTTAAATTTATTCAAACAGATATATGTTTTTAATTATATATCAATGAATAAATTGTTGAATCAATATATTCAACATTTTCGTTGTTAAAAATGTAGAAATTCTTATTTGAGTCTTCACACATATGAAACAATCTTTAAGTTTGCGGATTGTAATTACATATTGAATTTTTCAGTTTTTTTTTTATTAATATATATAAAATAAGAATATATACTTTTTTACGAAAGGTGCTACTGCTTACGTTTTGTTATACAGCCTAAAGTAAAGTATCGCTTTCCTTCTAACTGTTAAAGCTGAAAGTATTGAGTGAGAGAGCCATGCTTAGTCACGAATCTGTGGCGTATCATGATCCGTGGTTTTACTCAACCGGAGTAAAACTACAGCTTCACAAAAACCCAGTAGGAGAACAATGCTTGAAATGTATTGCCGAGTAAGTTAGAGTACCGGAGGCCCAACTCCGCTTCTTTTTCCCTTCCCTCATCCCCCTCTCCTCTCTTCCCTCCCCTCAACCCACTCCACTTTCCCGTCCCCTCATATCCCATCTCTGTCCACTCTCCTCATCCCCATCTCTATCCCCTCCCCTCGTCCCCATCACTTCTTTCCCCTCCCCTCAACCATCTGTTTGCTGTTTAAGAAGAAAAAGTTACTTAGAAGTTTGTGTATGAGTGAGTGTTGTGTTTGATCGCAGCATGATTGCTAGACAACAGATTTTAGTTTTACTTTATCCCTTTCCACGTGATCCTATAATTAAAGCTTGTTGTCGATAGCCTGAGCCGACGGAGGGGTCGTCAAACGGGAACAACCCGCTGGGCGGTACCGACAACCCGATCTCCCGCCTAGCCGTTGCACGTCACGCCGTGCGGGCGCGCTCTCCGCAGTATCGCGTGCTGGAGGAGCGCGGTGCCGCGCGCCGTCGCGAGTTCCTCGTGCAGTGCGACGCGCCGCCGCACTCCGCCACGGGGCTCGGGCCCAACAAAAAGACCGCCAAACGACGCGCCGCCCACAGTACGTAGCCCTTACATGGAATAGTTGCCCGTCCATGTCCGTGCCGTGTGTTGGATACTACTACTACTTTGTAATAGTTTAGTACGTTTACTCTTAAACCTGATTAGATTACACTTTTTCACTCTAAAAAATTTTTTTTTTCTGTATAATTCTGAAAATTAACTGTATTAAATAATTAAAATTGCAGATGTCTTATTAGCAATGGAGATGAGCTCCAAGGCTGCAGACGGAGCAACAACACAAAACTCCATTGGCGGTTCTGATGTCGGCAGCAATGTCACTGGCGATAGCAAGATCATAAACAACAGCGATAGTAAACGGAAAGTAAGTTCTGTAACATACATATGTTAATAATTATCTCATTATCATAACTGTGTAACAGAAAAGTGGGATTATATTTTAGAGATATATAATTAGTCCTTGTGAATGAGGTATACCGCATACAGGAACATCTAGTAGTCTTTAATACCCTCCTCACCAGCAGGACGGCGAGGGCGCGGGGGCGGGGGGTGGTGCCAGCAGTGACGTGCGGCAGCCGGTGCCTGGCGTGCTCATGATGGACTACCATCAGCGCTCCGGACAACCGCATCAACCGAACGGTACATTGTTCTATATATTGCTAACTGATTGCTTCGCGTTCCAACTCATTCATAGTTGCAATTACTCTGTCATAGCAGCCGTTGTTCGTTTCTCCTTAATAATTGTTTCCACAAAATGCCGTAGCCGTAGCCGTGTAATTCTCGGTGGTGTAGGGATGTAGGGACACCACATGTCTCCCCGTCGGTGTCGCAAAAGGCGACTAAGAGATCGGACTATTATCTCTCATGCAGTGCAATATCGTGACCAGGTCCTAGATTTGATCATTTCATGATGTAAACAACTATTTCATGAAATGGTTGGTCACATTACGTGTACTAATGTGGACCGTTATATCTTGGTACACCAATCAGCACTCACACTATATAGTACCTATGTACGAGAGTGCCTAGAGGGTGGGAAAGGTAATGAGTCAAAAGTCGGATTAGACAAAATGACTGGTTTAATTAACCTACGATACACTTCTCGGTTATGCTGAGATTACGAACGAGAGAGTTACGAACTCAAATATGGAAATTCTGCAGCGATTTCAAAATAAAGTTCTAAGAACACGAGCATCTACACATTAAAACTATCAAAGAAGAAATAAAGCGAAGAATATAAAAATCGGATACAGGAGATGTATGTGTATGTAAAATGTAACTGATGCCGTTAACTAAAAAGTATGCACTTACGGTAATGTGTGTGTCTAGTATGGTACTGATAAAGTTGAACTCCTTAACTTGTGTTATGGTACTGATGTATGGTACTGGTGGTACTGATAAAGTTGAACTCCTTAACTTGTGTTATGGTACTGATGTATGGTACTGGTGGTACTGATAAAGTTGAACTCCTTAACTTGTGTTATGGTACTGATGTATGGTACTGGTGGTACTGATAAAGTTGAACTCCTTAACTTGTGTTATGGTACTGATGTATGGTACTGGTGGTACTGATAAAGTTGAACTCCTTAACTTGTGTTATGGTACTGATGTATGGTACTGGTGGTACTGATAAAGTTGAACTCCTTAACTTGTGTTATGGTACTGATGTATGGTACTGGTGGTACTGATAAAGTTGAACTCCTTAACTTGTGTTAAGGGTACCGGGATATTCTCACTAAAGAAAAACATGTTATTATTATAACACTATAACTGTAGAAGTGTAAGCAGTAATGTAATTAAATGTAATTAATTGTTTGTAAAAGTAAAACGAAAATAATGTAACATTTATCTTTGCTAACTGTATTACGTAAATTAAAGATACCTACAATTGCTAAAAACATACAGAGCAAAATGTAAAATCTATGTAACACTATATGCTAAAATCATAGAATAATTTCTACTTTAAATCGGAGACATTGTATTACATTGCTAATTTTTACTGTTGTACTAATAATGGCGAATGTTGTCTAATCAACGTTATCATTTAACGGAATTGTTCTCTATATGCAATAAAGAGTACATGATTTGGTTGTCCCTTTTGCTGTACCGTAGATGTCACGTTTCACAGGAGTGAGCGAGTCGAGCGCGACGGGCGGGTCGGGCGGCAACACGCCGGGCGCTACGGACCAGCTCATGTACCTGTCGCAGCTACTCGGGTTCACCGTGCAGTTCTCAGACTTCCCAAAGGTAATCTGTCACTAACGTTATCGGTTTGTATTTAAAACGACAGCAACGATGCAAGCAGCCTTGCATAGTTGCTGAACCAGGTTTTTATATTTACATCTTTAATATTATAGCCTGGATTTGCTTATTTTTTTTATTTAGGCGTAAATTTAAAATACGTTTTAGTAAATCGGACTGAAAATATAAATGCATGATTAGTTTTTTCAGTGCATATTTCCTTTATCGAATTAATGTTTCAGCGCAACCATGGCGAGTACCTGTCGCTGGTGTCGCTATCAACAGAACCGCCCGTGATGTGTCACGGTGGCGGACCAAGCACTCAGCACTCACACGAGCAGTGCTCGCGCGCCGCGCTACGGGCACTAGCGCTCATGGGACTGGACGCGCCACCACACAAGTATGTATAACGTGCAACACACAGAGCCGTCCGCGACGTGTCACGGGGGCGGACCGAGCACGCAGCACTCACACGAGTAGTGCTCGCGCGCCGCGACACGCTTGCCTTGTCATGTGCCAGTTTTGTAAGTTTTCTATAGAGTATTAGTTATATCACATATTACTAGAAAACTACATACAGTAAGTACCATTGTAAAACAATATTTCGGTGACAAAAAATTCACTATAAAGTACTTGTGTAGTACACGTGTCCTATTACACCTATATGGAAAGCAATAAAGGTGTACTACTGAGCACATAAGTATCCGTGGGCATTATTTAATTGTCACAAATTGTTTCAGTTTGCAGAATGTGTCCGGCGCCAAGCCGAGTGCGGTGAGCAACGGTATCGCAGAGTGAACGCTTTAGTTAATGGTTTGTCACGTTTGTTCCAGTCCTTGATTATTGCAATATTTATTACATGTGAATATTTCACAGCACGAATGTTCGGGACGGATACACACAACTTAAAGACTGTTTTGTGCCGTTTCTAGCTATGATATATTCACGACGTTTATGTTTGATCTTGAATCTTGCAACAACTTTTTAGTTTATTTCCTTTTATAAAACGTTCATATTTTTAAGAATTACAAATGTATATTTTTGTTTTACATCCTGTAGAAAACTAGTTTATTTTATTTTTCCTTTCTCGTATTGTGTCGTTTCACTCACAAATTAGGATGACATTTTTAACATTTATTATGCGTTAGGACTTCATTAGCCTCTTGTATTCTTAAAGTAATTTCAATTTTAAAAGACGAGCAATACAAGAACTCAAACTTCGCCCCTCTGCGGCTGCAAATGAGTCATCTGCTGTTATATTTAAAAATAGTATGTATTTGAAAATATTGATATCATTAAAATATGTAGGAATGACTATTGTATCGAAACTGGGCTGTGAGGCCAAACCAAAACAGTTTCCTTGGGACCTTCGAGCAGCGACCACCGACGAGTCACGCGATCCGACCACTTGGGCGCTAGTTGGCTACTGTCGGGTCGCGGAGAGAACTCAGTCAGCCGGTCGCGCACCGTCCCGACGAACGCTAAAGTTACATCATGCGGCCATGGTGTCTCCTTACTTTAGCTTACTGTAGTAATCGCCGCGGCTCTCGGCACCCAGAGGTGTGAGGTGTGCGCTGTGTGATATGTTCCCGTAGGGAACCCGTTAGGATTCCGCGGGGGCTGCGGCGATTAAAACGATATGTGGCCTCGATTTTTAACTGACCGCTAGGTAGCGTTTGAAAGTATTTCCAAGACCCTAAGCTATGAAATGTGTAATGTGATATGGAGTTGCAGTCGGTAGTTGTATGCTGCCTATCGACTTAGTGTAAGGTTGAAGGTCGCTTATTAATATTATTAGGCTCCGTGTAACTTTTATGATTAATGCATGTACCATGTAACTGATAAGTTATAGCGTAATGACATATAAGCAATGTTTTTTGTAGGTATTAAAATAATACTAAGTTTGATACAATTGATCGGTCCGATATTTATCTTTAAAATATGATCATATCTTGAATGGATTAGTGTAATGTGTATCGTATGTAATGAGTAAGTTGAGAGAAAGCTATCCAAACGGGACCCAGGAACCGGTCAATTGTATATTCTGTAATTGCCGATTGTACATTTCATTGTAATGGGTCCGACACGTGCAAATTATCTCATAGCTGAGATTAATTATGTAGTTATTATTACACTACTAAGTATATGTATTAATTTGACTGTAGTGATATGTTAACATTTGTATGTCGAAATGATTTTAAATCGAGGCCATCGATCTATTTCTTCATGTTGAAAGTTGCACAAGTAACTAAGCATAAAGAAATGAACTTATTATTGGATAAAGAAAAACGCCAAAAGGGCATTAAGAAGTTTATTTATTTTGTTGTAAGCAACTAATATTTTATATTATTACGTAGGTTGGAGCAAGTCCCAATTGGATTTCGTGCTTTTAGCAACTGTACTGTAAGGATATAACAATAAAAGTTGAATATTATCACTTGTTTCATTTCTGTTTAAAGCTTCTCTTTAGCGCATCTTCTTGGTAGCGTAGATATTAATGATATCAGTGCCGTAACAGAGTACAGACACGTTTGGAACCAGGCTATTTCTATAGGATTTAGGTTCGGGTGATATGGGGGCAAAGTACGAGGCATGCCTTTTAAGTTCTGTCGTTTCCATATTTCCCGGCAATTTTGAATTTGGAACAGTTCTATATTCGACTGTTTAAATTTTGAATCTCAAAACTGTTGAAAGTAGGATTAATGCTATTGTTTAGTCACAGCGTCGATTGGAATGTGTCAGGTTACGTACGAAAATGAATCTTTCTAAGGAAAATGTTCGTGCAATAATTTTCTACAACTTTAGAAGAGGCCTGACACGGCTTCAGTGTTTTGAAGAGCTAACATCTGTGTTCAGTGATGAAGCCCCATGTCTGAGGACTGTCGAACGCTGGTATTTAGAATTCCAGTGTGGACATACTAGTGTTAGTGACAAATCTCGCGAAGGACGCCCAAAATCCGCATTCACTGAAGTTAACATCATTGCTGTAAGACAACTAATTCTCGAAGATCGTCATGTGACGCATCGAGAGCGAGAGGTTCTATAAGGCATCTCAGGGACAACTATTCAGAAGATCTTGTATGAAGCTCTTGGTGTGAGAAAGCTAGTTTGCCGTTGGATACCGCATCTGCTTTCCGACAATCACAAGGCGGCCCGCGTCAGATGGTGTAAGAAAACTCCGCAAAGGTTCAACCGAGGAGAGTCAAATCACGTCTACGACATCATCAGTGGTGACGAATCTTGGATCTATGAATACGATCCTGATTCCAAGCAACAATCTACAATCTGGGTCTTTCAAGACGAGCCAAAGTCGACTAAATTGTTCGTTCTCGAAGCACTTCAAAGAAGATGGTGGCCACGTTCGTTGGTAAAACCGGCCATGTTGCGACTATTGCACTTGAAGATCGTAGAACGATTAAATCAGAGTGGTATACCACAGTTTGTTTACCACAAGTCATCGCCGTACTTCGAAAATCTAACTCAAAGCGAAGCATCATCCTGCACCACGACAACGCAAGCTCACACAGCGCTCGTCAAACGATTGAGTATTTGAAGCAGGAAAAAGTAGAAATTCTTGACCATCCTCTATACAGTCCTGACCTAAGCCCTAGAGATTTCTCTACATTTCTTAAAATTAAGAAAAGTCTTCGCGGTCAAAGTTCCAGTCCGGTGAAGAAGCAGTCGACGCTTTCAAGTCAGCCATTTTGAACACCCCCACTTTAGAGTGGAATAAATGTTATAATAACTGGTTTCAGCGAATGGAAAAGTGTATTAAGCTATGTGATGAATACTTTGAAAAACAATAAAAAGTACTATAAGGCTCTAGTTGTTTTTTTCTTCAAACGACAAAACTTAAAAGGCATGCTTCGTACAGTATTTTCTTAAGCTGTACAACTCTGTCTTCAGTATAGTATCTTCAAATTCCTTTTTGACGGAGCAGGTTTGCATGTCTGCTTTCTTTGTATTGCACGTTGTTGCAGCATCGAATTGTTTGTTGTGGTATGATGCATTGTCGACTACCACGACTGAAATAGGCGGTAAATTCGGCATGAATTTAGTACGGGGCCAACGCTCGTAATTCTCCGAATTAATGCTGTATTAGTAGTCGCCGCTTTTTGTACCGGCTTTGAACGTCAGCAAAGCGTTCATATTCCCTGTGCACTATGACCAAGCAGCTATCTTTAGATAGAGGTTTTTAATGCCTTTGTGGGACCGTCTCACAGACTGGTATTTGGTCCTAAAAGTTGGCCAGAATATTTTCGAAGTGAAAACTTTAAGCGCGTTGAACACTTTTTGGGTGAACAAACATCATGGAACTCGCGTAATCGTCACCGAACGCTTCTCATGAGCTATATATATACTGCGTATAATCTAATAGCTCGACGATACAATTTACAAGCTACTTAGTTTTCACTTCTATCGGCAGTCCCCAAAGATTGCCCGTATTTTTTTTAAATATTAGTTCACTCCGTCGTTTCCTAATAGTAGGATAACCGCTCCGAACAAAAGCAAATGCACAAACCGCTATCGCCTCCAGCTCGTTACCGACCAGCAGCAAGTTACCGTTCGCCAATACTGTTCGTGTGATTGTTCGTTGCCCCCAGATTTTGTTTTCAAATATTTGCTATTTTGTGACTGATCGTTTTTTGTGTAGGTTTTCACTATTGATTGTGCACAGCCAGGTATGTACGTTATTTGATATTTAATATTAATAATTAATCTGCAGCCTTTCCTCGTTTATATCCTTGATGATCAAATTGATTAATACTTTTTCATAATTTCTAAGCCAAAAGAGTAATTTGCTCGTAGAGTCGACCGTCGAAATATGTTAATGACCTCGAAACAGGCACCCCAAAGTACCCCTTTATTTTTGGTGATTTTATTCCGTATGCACATTCAATACTCTGTAAATATGTATGTAAATGTAGTTGTAGAAAACATTCTCTCTTCTGGAATTATTGTTATGACTCAAAATGAATGAAAGAATGAAAAATGATTTGTTTAATATAATGGAACGCTCGAATACCTCGACTTTTAATTGAAAGCTGCAATGCAATGTTGCTGCAAAACTATCATCAGGCACCAATTTAAGCGAAAAAGGTCAGCTACTTGCAACACAAGCTAAATTCATTAAAAACATTACCGAGTGGCTTAATGGAGCCATATCGCTACCGAAAGCAGTTAGGTGAACTAAGCTAAAGAATTATAAGAACACAAACGAAAGAACTTAGATCTGGAACAGATGAATTAACTTACGCGACACATGGAAATTACGGGAAGTGGGCAAGGTAAATGCTTCAAAAATTGTAAAGGACTTTTCAAGAACTCCCAGAAGAGCAAGGAAATATGCTGCACCGAAGAGGATAGAAGTATAACTAAAGAAGAACAAGGGAAATCAAACAAATAAGTACATTGACGTGCATTAAAAACTTTTGTGCGCTATGGTATTTTGAGAACGAACGTGCCGTGCATCATGCCACCAAATAGACCCATAAATCGCCTAATGCGCAGCTTGATCGACAGCAAGCTCTTTTTACATAACAGGATTTATAAAACAAATGTTCCATTTTCTAGGTCAGCTGTATGTATATTTACGTTAAAATCCTGCGGTCCATGGCCTTACATGGGATCCCAATTTGGGCGGAGACCCTGACAATCCGTAATGTAGCCTGGCTGGTGGCCATAGTTATAAGGGTTCGTGGGATTCCGCCGCCTCGTACCGCGAGGCAGTGATGGTGTCCAAAGAAGCGGCGAAATGGGAATTTTTCATCCCGAAGAAAACGCACCAGGCGGGCATGAGATGGCAAAACGATCTCTAGCCTCCAAGAACGCTATCCGTCGCCCTAGCAGAAGCAGGCCTGAGGTTGGTGGCGTTACACGCGCGCCTCTCTAAATCGGAACTTGGATCACACCATAGTGGGGTCGCCTTGTTGAACCGCCAAGCCTGCCGGGGTCAAAGGGTTTTCCTTTCTAGAGTTTACCTGAGGTCCCGGCCACAAGAGGCAATGTCCTAACACTGTTCGACAGGTTGAGTAGGACTGTAGGTTTGAGTATCGACATACAACCTTACCGGCCCCGGTAAGGGAAGACCCGCGTAGGTCCGGGACCCGTTGGGTTTTACACAAAAAAAGGTCATGCTGTATATCAAAATTAAAGTAATACAATTAAACACAGTTTCAAAAATAAAAACAAAGTTTTATTAATAAAAATAGTAGCAATGCGTAACAATATCACCAGTCTCAGAAAAGACCCCGAGGTAATCATCGACACACTGTTTTGTTGGTATATTTACATAATACTATACGAGTTTATTTTATTAAATACTAAGACTGGTCGGTGGGTTTATTTGTAGAACTTTAAATCGAGTGCTTGGCTCATAAAGCACAGGATGTCGGTGTGTTCATCGATCTGAAACAACAAAATGCAAAATAAAGATTTTCGATCCACATCCCAAATGGGAGGAATAGGAGTTTTTATTTCAACAATATGCGATCCTCATAGAATTACGTTTAGAGGTACCAATAAAAAAAAACGAACATTTTGGACACAAACTATTGTTTGTGAGGTTGGTACCGATCAGGTATTTTTTCTTAGGTTAATTAATAATTTACTTGTAAAGTACACATTTGGTTTGCCCCCGCCTTGTTGTCGATGGGTGCGAGCAGCGGTCGGCGCTGTAGTGAATACAGGTGTACTTACAATCTTGGTGGTGGGTTTGCCCCCGCCGTGTCCCGCCTTGTTGTCGATGCGCGCGAGCAGCGGTCGGCGCTGGCCTGCGCCGGCGGCGGCGTGCTGGAGGGCAGCGATGAACTTGAGCGAGTGCAGCGGCACCACGCGATCGTCGTGGTCCGCCGTCAGTATCAATGTCGCCGGGTACTCCGTACCTACACACACAAAACTGTGTTTTAAGTATTTGATGGCCTTTCAACGTAAAATGCATTTAACTTCGCGACTTCTTTTCTCGATTTTGCATCGTAAAAAAAATATTTCAAATTTTTTCATAATAATTAGACTGTAAATACTTGAAAACAATCGAACACACAACGGTAATTTTTGTTAAGGTTTTGATAAAATAATTTACCATTCATGGGTTTGTGGATGTTATGTAGGGGCGAGTATTTGAGCAGGTATTCGAACTGCGCCTTATTATCCGAGCTGCCGTAGTCAGACACCCACGCGTGACCAATTGTGAATTTCTGGAACCGAAGCATATCTAACACGCTGAAAAGAAGAACATTTAACTACTGTTAAATCTGTGATTCTGTTTCCAAAGTCAAAAGTTGTACAGTAGCTATAAAGGCACCCAAATATATAAACAAAGAATAAAATAAATACGAAAGATATTGGACTCACCCGACCTGCACGATGGCAGCCCCGTACAAGTCTGGTCGCTGATTGATGCAGGCGGCCACTAGCAGCCCTCCATTGGACCCGCCCTGTATGGTGACTAACGACGGCTTGGTGTACTGCTCCTTGATCAGGTACTCGGCTGCAGCTTGGAAGTCATCGAATACGTTCTGTTTCTTAAGGAGCCGGCCCGCGTTGTGCCATCTTTCTCCGTATTCACTGAGGGAAATGTAATTTTTCATAGAAACAATATGTAATGTAATATTTTCCCCTGCTGGCTATGGGTAAACGTGAAGTAGTTTTAGAACATTTTTACCAACCATATTGTAAGTTTTCAAAATAAGTGTAACTTGGGATGTAATGATTCAAAGTAAAAATTCTATTCAGGCATTTAAGTTATTGTGCAATAAAGAAATTCAAACATGTACATATATGAATCCTATAAACACTTTCCACTCCTTTTTTAGGCAGTAGAAAAGAAGGTAATTTTTCACCATGTTAGTTTTGAGGAAAGTGTTAGATGTGCAAAGAAGTTTTGGGCTAGGCATGTTTAACCCATTCAAATTCAAATATCTTTATTAGTGAGTCAAAGGTAGGCAATGTCTAATGCAATTGGTATACAAATACTTATTTGCACAAACCACATGAGCTCAAAATCGAGGACTTAGCTTCTATCTTCAGATCATTTCGAAACGACAATTTGCAGTAGTTGCATTGAGTTTTTAAGATTTGTTTACATAGGTAATATAAATCAAAGGGAAGCTATTCTTTCGTAAGTGAATTTAAAAATCGATTTTAACGCGTTTATGTTATTACAAAGATTTTGGGTAGCATTAATCTATGCCCTGTACATCATTCCCTGCCACACTACACCATATATTGTCTATTTGTAAGAATAGTTACCCTCCGCCGCGTATGTTGGGTATGGCAACGACACCATTGAAGTGTTGCATGAAGACAAGACGAGTGACGCTGAAGCTCGGCTGGATGTTGATGTTAAATCCGCCGTAGCCGTAGATCAACGCCGGGTTCGCGCCGTCACGAGACAAACCCTGACAAAAATTTTAATAATCTAATATGTCGCCTAACACGTATTCAGTTTGTCGATACCTAAAAGGTCCGCAACTGATTTACCTACAACACACCTTACTTAACAAATTATGCGTTATTATATATTACCTTAGTTTTATACATTTCGAATAAGTAATTGTTAAAATGGCATATTGCCTCAAAATCGGCTAGCAAATATATTATAGCAATTATTTGAATTAATTGAATCCTGTTAGTTTAGAAGAAAATATTCAATTTACGTTTTTACACTTTTGCCTAAGAATATATATAATATTAGTACTACTGTTCAAACTGTCGGGATTTTTTGTGTATATATAAAGAATGATTAAGGAGATTGTGGCTAGTTATATATCTTTATTTTATAAAAAAAAGTTGGTAGGAATGTTGTATCTATCGAGTCTAGTGATGCATTCCTCACTCGTGAGTTGCCTCATTTAAGGTACTCGTGACGGAAAATTAGAACAGATACTTAAATTTTATAATTGAACCACCGCATTGTCCTCATTCGCTCTTAGTTTCTCCTTCTAGCGAGATAAGGCCGCGCTCTCCGTGTTGTGTGGGAGTGATCACGATTGCCGAATGAGAGTAGATTTTTACTGTTAGTATATAAATGAGTGAGGGTGTAAGACACGAGTTCGCGAGTAAACGAAACCAATAGTCAACGAATTTATTCTATGGCTGTATGTAATCAAATAATGTTGATATTTATTTAAACTGGTTGTTCCTCACGGCATACGACATTCACAGTGTTGCTCGAAATAATGAATTACGCGACTATATACGACGATATTATTTAGATAATGCAGAAACTAAAATCATAACACAAACTTGAAAGCCATAAATATTGCGTACCTATTATCATGCAATTACGACTAAGATTGGTAATTGAGTGTAATATTTGGTTTATTTTAGACTTAGACATTGTGAGTGAAAAATAATGATGTGTGTGAGGACGAAAGAAGAAACGACAGTAACACTTAACATTCTGCGCTGAGGCCAGACCTAGCGCTCGTCTCACTTTTTTGAGGCGCGATGCGTGTGCGGTGAAAACTAGCCGACCTCACTCTCGTGCCAAGCAAATCCTCACCTCAAATGAGGTAAAATAAAGTAAGTACTCCTTTATCCAAAATGTACAAGTTAAGTATTACTAATTCAGTCTTTTCTACTAAACATGTTCCATTGATAATCTCAAATATAAATATCAATGTTACCTACTAGGAGCGAGGGATACAAACCGTATATAGATTTTGAAACTATATATTGATTCTCTGTACGTGAAACGACGAAACGACGATACTTGTCGTCCAATATCATATTGCGATATCATTATTGTATACTGATGCGCTAGCTGAAATCATTTTGACTATGCGCCATCTATTTCTGTTGGTTGTGATAATTTAGAATAAGTTGACAATGTTGTATTTCCGAAAAACCATATAAGGTTTTTAAAAGAACATTCTTAACTTAAATACATTAAATATCTGGCAACATTTTTCAAATATATTTATGGCTGTTTTACGGCAAATCCAAGATATCTACTGTATTTATTCTATATTATTTCAGTGCACACGGGATTTTTTTGCTTTGAACTAACTTTTATGCAAAATATGTTTTTATCCTACATAGCATACGATATATAATATTACAAGCACTATATGTTTTAGTTGCTATTTATATACATTATTACAAATCGATCGAAGTAAAAACTATTAAATACAGTTGTTTATTAGATATGTCGATACCAACACCTATATAGATATTGAAACAAACAAAAGTATCGAAAATTATGTCCATATCGAGTTACCAGTGCAATATAGAGATTCAATCATTTCGATTGGATATTCAGAAATAACTATATCACCTACTTTACTACATACTAATAGGTAACAACTAACAGGATGTCAGTTGAAACCCTTACAAGAAAAAGCTAGTTTCTTATTAACAGAAACCCATAACAACAAAACAGTAATTTCCAAAATATTATAAATGAACGAAGCTCAGTAACGAAACCATAGCGCAATTTATATTTTTTGCATAACGCCATCTACCGAGCATAAACTAAGTTTTTGCAAACTTGACTCCCATCAAGTTTGAAGAACTTGGTAATGCACTCCATTGCATAAAAAGAACAATAATTTCACTATTACAAAATAGTGCACATTAACAAGCCACACACGCTCAGATACTTTCTTTCCAAGTGGATAGTTTTATGACCATATAATCAAAAGAGATGGTTACATCAACGAGTTAAAAAAAAAATACCTTTTTGGCAACAATAAACATAGGAACTTTTGTGCCATCTTTGCTAGAGTAGAATATCTGTTTGGCTTCGTACTGGGACGCGTCAAATCCTTTTACTTTCACCTCTCTAAATACCTGGAAAAATAAATCATTAATTTAATTTCAGAGTATGGCAGATAGCTAGCCCGTTTCGCGTGTGCACCAGGTAAGCCTATACACCCATTGTGGCCTTTCATGAGTTACATTCATATTTCATATAAAATAAACGGATTTCCTCACACGTGTATTTCGGGGATGCTCGACTACTCTCGTTCCCGACGGGGGACCTCCGAAATACACACGTAAGTAAAACCTTTTATTTTAATAACTATAGCTGTACTAATATTATTTCATCGGTATCGCCTTACCGTTGGTTTGTACGGATTTTTCTTGAAATCAACGTGATAAATGACGCCAGGAGTTAGGAAGGACATAAAGTGGTAGAAGATCTCTGTCTGCTCCTTCTTGCCTGAGAACCCGACCACGGAGCCTACGTCTAAATCGAACGTCTGGAGAAGTTCGCCTGTACGCATGTCGTGTAGTTGTAACACACTCTGCAACGTGAACATTCCCTTCAATTAGCATCTATTATCATTATATATAAATTTAGAATCATCTCATATAATATAAAAGAAAAAATTTATGACCCAAACTGTTAAAAGGATATCACCATTATCCCTTCAAAGTTCATGTGATGTTTAGAAAAAAATCTGTTGGATTATTATGATTTTACATAAATGACAGAATAGTACAGTTTTATATTTATTTATTAAGTACAAATTTTAATAAATAGGCACAGGAAAACAATCTTGGCAGGTTTCTGATTTCCAATATTAATTTTCAACTTTCCTGGATAATGGCAACAGAGTACATTAGCACAGTGAAAATATTTGCATGAATATGTCTATTTCCATTCTCTTTCTCAGTCCTAAAGTACACAGGGCTGCTTAATTTAGTTTTAGATTGTCTTCCGTATAGTTTCGGAATTGATTTAGAAAAATGTGATTAACTGTAGTTTGTTTTATTTAACCTAAATTACCTTTACATCTCTGACGTAGTGAATGATTAGTTTATCGTTGTCTACCGCAGATGCCCAGTCTAAAACGTCACTGGAGTGCTCCTGAAATGTAGACATAATATTAATTAAGAACTGGACTATACAAATTGTATAAGGTGAAACACATTAAATAAACTCACTTAATTATGTGATTCTCACAATTTTACCCATAAAAGCAAAGCATATGATTATGACACAATAAAACAGATCTTTGCTAAATAAAAGCCAGTAACGTTTGTATTTACAGAATGGGCTAATACTAATGTGTGTAGCTTGAAGCCTTTTGTTATTAATTTTTTGAGAGTTTGGTCTGGTCGACGAAATCATAAGTAAGTTAACTTACAGGTAACAGTGTCTTCCAGTTCTCTTCAGCAGGGTTGTGGAGGTCGATCTTGATCAGTCTATAATTAGGTGCGTTTTTATTGGTACGGAATATGGCCACGGAACCTTCGTTTGTTACATACTGAAATACAAATAATATAATTTGTAAAAATATGTTTGAATGGTAATTTTAATGTAATTAGAGGTTTACCTACAAACTTTATAATCAGGCAGGCCAGAAAAGAAGTTGTATAATTGTGTAATATCAGCTAAGCAATTCTATGGTATACCATACTTTACAGAAAATCAATACAGTGTGTCACAATATAAATGACAAAACTGAAGTAAAATTGTTTTGTTTTAAAATAGAAATCTATCTTACAGTACATAATATACGTAATTAAACTGCAAAATAATAATTTCAAGTTAAAATATTTTAATTCAGAACCTAGAAATTGTAATCGGCTTTTTATATAATTAATGGTATGTAAAAGATACGTGTAGAGATTTGAGGGAAGAATTTGCCCACCAGTGGAACAGTATAGAATAGAAAAAAAAGTTACTTGCCACCTTGGACCTTCCAGTAGGTAAATGGTAAGCAGGACTATTTTATTTCAATACTTGTGAACAATTTAAGAGTCATACAAACCTCATAGTCTGCTTCAAACTTGTGCACAATTTGCGTTAAGTTAAGTTTGCCGTTGATCTCGGGCTGCTTGGTGAGGTCCGCGAAGAACAACAGGTTGTCTCTACAGTCCTTCACTGGCGACACTATCAGGTACCTCCCACAGTCCGTCACTTCAGCACCTCTGCAAAAGTATATTATTTTTTTTATGCTACATGGGCAACAAGCTGTCAGGTGTAATGGTGAGTGATAACCGGGCACAAATCCAAGGCCACGGTCGGGTACTGAGGACCTCCCCGGGAGGAACAGGAGGTTGCTTATTACTATTAGTAGAAAGTGTTTGTGAATTTTAAACTTCAAAATTATTGATGATGACTTGATTTTTTTTAACATGAAAAGGCCAACAAATTATGAATGTATGTATGTTTGATAATTTTGCATCTAAAACTAGTTAATCGTTCACAAAACTATGTTCTACTTATAGACACTATTCTATTCGTATTTGTTATCTGACATTAATTTTATTTGGGCACTATTGCCTATTACAGAATGGAAGTTTATTAATACTATATATTATTTCGTCGTGTGATTTACATGCATATATAGATGTATAATTGTAAAGAATAAAAAAAACCGAAGGAAAAAATTCAAACGTGATTTCAATTGCATCTTTTTCATTATTTTGTCATTTATTACTGAGATGACCTATTTCCGACCATGCTTCCTTATAAAGTAGAGAGTACATATATTCTTAAACAATGAATTTAAATAAGAGAGTACTATTGCCGCGCTAGAACAACATCAAGATTGGGTAGCATATCATTTTTCTACACGTGCATATAATGAGATTATGTAAATAATCAAAGCAATTTTGTATCTTACCCTAAACATATATTAAAAAAAAATAACCTAGCTTGCTAAACATTGTATTTTCCTGCTATTTATTTGTCACTATTTGGTTGTACAAACAAATAGTACATAGTAATGTAAAAAAAAACTACATGTTATCCAACTCTAGCACTAAAAACTAAATGTTTATTCAAAGCGTAACTATATACAAACTAGTGAACAAAATAAGAAGTAACACGTACGATGGCTCATCAATATCTCTTCTGATTTGACTGTGCGTATCGCTGTTGATAAATAAAAGTTAAAGGTTACACTTTGAACAAGCACTTCAATGTATTTCTGCATTACTTCAAGAATAACATACTTTTTTATATATCATTTATCACTAAAATCATTCGAGTATGATAGTATGAGTTAAATAATAATCTATTATTAATAACAGATTCAACTGAGAGGACACAATATTACAGTTCTAAATTGCGCAAGAGAGTTACATCGACTGGACATAAAGTCGGTTATTTTGCATGTAAAAGTGAATAAGAACGTAATTGTGAAAGTGATACTGACACTGGTCTTGGTAGTAGTTATGTACATCAGACATAAGTGAGTATAGCACTTATTCTGGAATGTTGTTTAATTAGTACTAAGTCTATTTTTTTTATCAATTTGGAGGTGAACTATAAGCAAGCAAATAAAGCTGTTACTAGAGCCGTGCGATCTAGTACAATGGTTCAAGTTTATTTGCTCCGCAAAGATTTGTTACGAACATAATCTAAAGTTAAAGTTATCTTCAATATCATACTGACATCCTCCAAAGTGGTTCTTCAGGGAATTCAACAGTGATGACGTCTTCGGACTGTGGCGTGTTGAGGCGATGGTAGCAAAGCTTCTGGTCACGGTTAACTTCTGTTTCTGATCCGTCTGTTTTGCCCGTCTGCTCTGGGTACCTCTAGAAATTAATATGAATATAATATATGATTTGATGTGCTAAAAAATTAAGTATTAGCTGCATACAATCGGTGTATCCTTTTTTTGACGAGCTATAATGTTTTGACATTCAATAATGTTGACTTGACCTTGACATAAGAGGTAAAGCATATCACTATTTTTAGTTCTTACATTATAATTCTTGCAGTCAATTAACGCTCTTTTATAAAACCTTCATAACAACAAAAAACTTTTAAAATATATATTTATATGGTTTTCATAAAAACGTTATCAATAGATACCTATTGATAACGTTTTTATATTAATAGTAACTTAACCGCCTTAGAAGCGGCAGACTTATATATGCAGCTGAAGTTGCATAAACCAATACTACCTGCATTCCGCTCACTTCGACATCATGTAATTCGGAACAGTACATTTATAATATACATAAATACATTAAACCTGTATCCCAAAAACGTTAGAAAAAAGGTATTAAAAACGTTCTTTTTCAGATTACAATCTGAACTAGACCAGGTACATTTACGTAGTAAAAGGATAAAGCCTATTGCTATCAAACGGGCACTTAGGATTTAATTTGGGCAATTACATGCATACATATATACACCAACGCCAACATCCCCGAAGGGGTACGCAGAGGCGTATTAAACGCCCACATTTAGCCAAACATAGTTTAGGAAATTAAATGACAAAATTGAGAGTTCATTGAAAGGTATAGGGAAGGACTGGGATACTGCTTATACGGAAGGACTGGGACTAGTATAAGCAATGGACCAAGCGGGCCAGGGTCTCATACTATGACTTGAACTGGCTAATCCAAGCCTGTTTTTAGCCGGTCAAGTCCGGCACACCCCTCCACCGATGACTCCGATGATGGAGGATATTCGATGAGGATTTACCCACGTAAAAACAAAAGGCAGTCCAAGCCCTGTAACCGAAGATTTATCGCGATTGTACATTCTTGGAAACCGCAATCTACTTGTATGTATACTAACAACCTTAAGCAATGGGAATTCTTACTTTATATGTATGTAAATTACAAGTTGCTTTATACGAGTGTAATTAGAGTTCTAAATTATAATTAACTTTTACGAAATCATACTACTAATAAGAACCATCCGTATATAGGTTTTAAAACAGTCTAAGTAACTTTCACCGTGTTTAGGTATAAAATTCATGTTATCGTTAAATGTTTCACAA
The DNA here is from genome assembly GCA_947561695.1 of Tyria jacobaeae. NCBI lineage: Eukaryota > Metazoa > Arthropoda > Insecta > Lepidoptera > Erebidae > Tyria > Tyria jacobaeae. The sequence goes on from OX387209.1 coordinate 18,533,424, forward strand.
TTTTAAGCATTGTGTCAAATCAAACATTATTTCTCGTGACAACGCAATACGATACGATGATGTTATGTAGTGATACTGTTATTATTCAATTACGAAGACATTGAAAGAGTTCTTCTATGAGAGTTCATAATTACATTATTACATAATGTACTTGCTTTTGCCGCGGCGTCGCTAGCGTTAAAGTATTTTTTCTTGCCTCAGGAACAATTTTTTTCCTATACTTAGCTGTATCCCTGGCAAGAGTGTTTAAAATTTCACATTAATCGGATGAACGTCAACGGCAGCGCGTCAAATACCACAACAAACAAATATTTAAAGCTTAAAAAGTACAGTTATAGTCGAGTCCTTGGTCCCTTGATAAATGTGTCGGGTTCGAAAGTAAGTAAGTAGCACCAATCAAAAAGGTAAATTTTGTTAGTAAAAATAAAGTTATTGACTATAATATATTACAACTTGATTACTATAAATAATAAATCAACATAGCAAATAATCAAGCTTAAAGGTAGATTAGGTCTTCATAGAATAATATCTCAACTATTTCAACAAATCTATACATCGATTCTAAGCACAGAATCCATTAGATTATCTGAGACGTCGATATTATTTAAATAGTGTACAGTATTTCTTTTAATGTATAATTTAAAGCATTTATGACAATGCTCAACACTGTATCAAATCGAATAATAACGAGGCTGCGTATTGCCTATCAAGATTTTTGTAGTCTAGTTTTAGTCATAGACGATTTGATTTTTCGGTTTGATAGGCGTCACAAAATAGCTACACAGAAATTGATATTACACTTTTATGTTTCATTAAAGTGTGTTATACCTTCAATTACGTTTACTGAGTTGCTAGCTTTTATTATACATTGTTGTTTTTATTATACAATATTGTACCTGGATAACCTGGTATTTTTTGGTAAATCGTGTAAAACAACGAAAAAAAAAGTTTAAATAAAATAATCATCAGGACTCGAACCGGGGTAATCTGGTTACGGGACTGCCTTATTTCCCACCTGACCTTTTTTTTTTTTTTAACGTGTGGAAATCCCCTCGGACCGTCACCCCGCCGGGGTTTGCGGCGGGGCGGTGTGTCGGAATCGAACCGACTAAAACCACACGGTGTGCCACTCTGCGCCTGAGACGGAAGGGATCCGGGAACTGCTGATATTAAGACATCCGGACCCCTCCCAGCGCTTGCCCGCACTGAAGCGGGCACCGTCTGCTGTTAAACTCTCTTATTAGGCGACGCACGGCACACGCGTACGTCACCCCCTCGCGGGTGGCTACTAGAGCGGATGGAGGGGAAAACCCGTCCCGACCATCCGCGGCCACACTCAGGGCGGCATGAGGCGCTGATAGGCGCGCCTACGCCGCCCAGTTCGCCGGCGGCGGATTGGGTCCGAGTGGATATCGTCCTCCCGGGCCTTCTCCGCCGCCTCCTTCTGCGAGATGACATCTTCACAGAAGGTTGCGACCGCGGTAAAACTGCTATCGCTACCGGCCATGGAGCGTATGACGGCCGGTAGCGAGAGATCTCCTCCGATGACTGCAGTGAGGGCCCGGCGCTGCGACTCCCAAGCGGGGCAGATCGCCAGCGTGTGCTGGGCCGAGTCTTCACTGCAGTCGCAGTGGTGGCAGGCGGGACTCAGTTCCCTCCTGGCGACCGAGTGCAGGTACTTCCCGAAGCAACTATGCCCGGAAAGCACCTGCGTCAGCCGGAAGGAAAGGGTCCCGTGCTGCCGCCCTGCCCACTCGAGGATGAGCCAGCGCGCGGAGTCTCCAGCCGGAACGACCAACTAGCCATCGTGGCTCGACGGGCGGCTTCACGCCACTCGCGTACCTCTTCGGGCGGAGGGCGAAAGCCATACTCCGCCCGATATTCAGCCACCCGTCGATAAACTTCGGCGAGCACTTCCGCCTCCAAATCCCACGGGGGTGTTCCAGCCAAGGCGCACGCCGCCTCGGTGGACACCGTGCGGTATCCGCGTATGGCTCTGACCGCCAATACCCTTTGAGGCCGCCAGAGGCGCGCCTTATTCTGGGCGGTCAAAGCCGCCACCCACACCGGTGCCCCATACAGCGCCATCGACCGGACCACCCCCGTGTAGAGGTGTCGCGTTGCGACGCTGGCTCCACCCAAGTTGGGCAAAAGTCGCCCAAGGGCAGAGGCAGCGTCGACCAGCTTCGGACCAAGCTGTCGGAAGTGCTCGTCGAAGAGCCACCTACCGTCGAGTATCAGGCCCAGATACCTCATCTGGGCCCGAACCGGGACGAGGACCGAGTTGACCTCGATGGAGGCACCGGCGGGTGGACCACGACGGGGCCCATGGAACAAAAGGGCCTCCGTCTTGTCCAGGGCCACCCGTAAGCCCAGTGCCTCGATGCGCCCGACCACCAAAGAAACACCCCTGGTGGCCAGGCGCGCCGCCTCTTGGAAGTTCGCCCCCCGGGCTGTGACCAATGTGTCATCAGCGTAGCAAATTACGCCCAGCCCGGGGGGGAGGCGACCTCGTAGAACCCAGTCATACCCCACGTTCCACAGGAGTGGTCCAAGGACAGACCCCTGCGGAACGCCGCACGACATGGGTCGCCGTCTCAAGACGCCCTCTCGGTCCTCGTACACGACGGTACGCTCCACTAAATAGTCTGCCACCAGCCGCCTCAGGTACTGAGGTAGGGTACGGGCAGAGAGTATCCTCTCAAAAAGTTTACCCGCCTCGTCCAGCAACACGATGGGCCTATAGGCCGCGGCCGAATCGGCAGACCGTCCCGGCTTCCTCAACAGGACCAGCTTCCCGCATTTCCAGCACTCTGGGAAGCGTCCGGACGCCAGGCTAGCGTCTAATACTTCCCTGAGGCGGTCCGACATATGGTCGAGGGCTCGGGCCATCACTCGGGCTGGTACCCCGTCCGGCCCGGGGGCGGTGTTCTTGGAACGGATCCGTAGAACAGCCGCCCCAACCTCCGATTCCCTAACGGGCGGCACATCGTCCTCTCTACCCCCGTCGTCTCCGACCGCGTAGGCCATCGACGGGGGTGTGTGCTCCGCCCGCTGCGGGAAAAGGCCCTCGACCACTTCCTGCAGGAAGCTGGGCTTGAGAGTCTCGGTAAGGGGGGGGGCCCGACTTGCGGAGCTTCTGACGCACCGCACGGTATGGGCGACCCCAGGGGTCACGGTCGAGACTCTCCAGCATCTCCTTTCTCTTTGCGTCCTTGGCGCGGCAAATGGCCAGCTTCAGAGTTTTCCGCGCTTCGCGGTACTCCTGGTGAATAATGGCCGCCTCCTCTAGAAGGTCCCTGTCCAGCTTGGCAACAGCCCACCGCGGAAAACGGGAATTACGCCGCGCCGCGTGACCCCTACTGGGGCCCTGGGACCGGGAGAGCTCAAATCGGATATACAGGTGATCCGAGAGCGTCTCAACCTCTTCCAGGACACGCCAGTTCCTTACTCGTGCGGCAACAGCAGGGGTAGCGAACGAAAGGTCCACTATCGACCCACCATGCTGTCGCACGCACGTGTTGGTGGAGCCTCTGTTTAGTAAACAGAGGCCCACCGAAGCCGCCCACTCCTCGACGGCCTCGCCCTTGGCGTCCGTCCCGGGGGACCCCCATGCAATGGATTTTGCGTTGAAGTCCCCCAGCACGAGGACGTGCCCAGACGCTAATCGCCGCATCGAGGTCTCCAAGCTGTTAAGGAAGACCTCGAAGTCGCTCAAACTCCGGTTGGGGGAGAAGTATACACCGTAAACGGTGATCCCCCCCCACTCGGTGGCAACATATCCAGAGCCCTTGTCTCTAAGCGACAATGAGCCGCCGCGGAACCGACGACTGCCACGGAGCCGTTCCAGTCACCCATCCAGTTTGGACGGGGAGGAACGAAGTAGGGCTCCGCGACTACGGCAACACCGATCGACCACTGCGCCATGGTTTGCAGGAAGAGATCCTGCGCCGCGGCGCAGTGGTTTAGGTTCGTCTGGACAAGGAGGTTGGAGACGTGGTCCATTACTGGATCGTCTCTACAACCTCCATGGACGTCGACGTGGACAGACGGACAACGTCGGAGGCAGCCTGGGCCGCTAGGCTAGTCCCCGACGTCTGCCGAGAAGCGCGGGAAGGCTTGCAGCCCCCCTGCCCCATCTGGTGATTGGCGGGCTTATTGCCCGCCGCACACATAGGGCAGTGAGGGGCGGCAGAGCACTCTGCCGCCTTGTGCCCCGGTCGACCGCAGCGGAAACATAATCCGCTGCAGTCGAAGCAGCTGCCACATTTGATGCGGGTGTGTCCCACAACCAGGCATTTGTAACACCTCATCGGTCTCGCCGCCAGAACTGTAACTCTGGCGCTAACGAAACCGATGAGGATCCTGCCGGCGTCGCCCAAAATTTTGGCCGACGATACGGGACAGCTGATCCACACCGCACCAAGGCCTCCCGGACCGGGGCGGATGGTGCCGACTTTGATGTTTTCCGCGTTGCACTTCGTCCTTTCCTGGACTGCAACGCGGACATCATCAGTAGTAACGGAGTCGTCCAGGCCCGAAATGCGCAGCTCCGCGCACTTCGTGGGCCTGGAGATCTTCACACCATCCGTGGCTGCGAAGACTCCCCTCAGCTTCTCGGCGAAGGTATCCGCCGTCTTTGCGCCATCGGCCCCAGGGAACTCGAGGACCCGAGCTCCCGTCTGGGCTAGGCGCAAGCGGACCCCTGCCGTCCCGAAATTGCCGGCGAGACAGTCCCGTGCCGTCTTAAAGACGGCCGCGTAGGACAGCCCGCCGGTAGACGCCTCTGGCGACACGGTGACTACAACAGCCGCGGTTTTAGGCGGCTGTAGCTTCAGCGGCTTTTTTCTGGCCACCGCCACCGACGACGACTGCGGGCCAGAGGCCGCCTTTTCGGCAGCCTTCTTGGCCCGCTGTCGGGACTTTTTCGACTTTGGCCCCCCTACTACCTGCCAACCCTCATTGGAGGGGGCAGATGTGGAGGGGCCAGGCAGAGGTGTTGGAGTGGGGGGCGGAGGCAGCTCCGCTCCAGCCGTAGCCACCATCTTGGATCCCGTCTTCGGCGCAGCAGTCCCGGCTGGAGCTTTCGCCCCCCGCCGCGTCTTGCGAGCGGCGGCAGAACCCGGGACCGACGTCGCCGCCGCGTAGGACACTCGACCCTCCACCACGGGAAATGTGGTCGGTGCCGACGCGGCCTGCGGCCTCGGCGCCGCAAGCGGCGGCCGAACAACAGGGGCCGGAGGCAGCCTCGCCTCCAGACCCGCAATCCGCCCGTCCACCAGATTTCCCATTGCCTGTAGCATGTACTGCAGCATCTGCTGCAGGACGTCTTCGGAAACTCCGGTGACAATAGGGGCCGGCTGAGACGTAAACGGGGCTGGCTGGGACGCAGACGGGGCAGGCCGGGACGCAGACGGGGCCGGCCGCGACGTAGACGGGGCCGGCTGGGACGCAGACGGGGCCGGCTGGGACGCTGACGGGGCCGGCTGGGACGCAGACGGGGCCGGCCCGAAAGCAGACGGGTTCTCTCGCTCAGGGCGCTCCGCCCTGAATTGGGCGAACTGAGCGCTCAGCTCCGCCACCTGCCCCGTCAAGTGATCGTTGGCCGACTGGAGGCGAGACACGTCCCCGATTAGGGTCTCTATGACCCCTGCCACTGCGGAAGAGGAGTCCTTAAGGGCCCTGACAAAGGGACCCTTAAGGTTTACGGACTTGGTAGCCACCTTGTTTATGATGGCCACTGCCGCGTGCGCCCTCTCCTGCAAAGAGGCCGGTGATTGGGGCACTGAATCCCCCTCCACCGGCTCCCTGATTGTTAGCAGGAGACCAGCGATCTCCTCTTCCGCCTGCAGTTCGCCGTCGGCTCTGGCCCGTCTATAGGATTCCGCCTTGCTAAAGACGGAACCTGACGGGGCTGACACCGGGGTACGCGAGCGCCCCCTATGGCTGCTTACCACATTAGGAGGCAACATCTCCTGAGCGATGTCACTCTCGCAACCTTGGGGGCGTCCGCGCTTACGGCCGTCTGCCTCGGTGTCCATCGGTTCCGGTGCGTCCGGCGTCGCACCGGAACTACCACCCGCTACATTAGCGACGGACTTGGAACGCACTCGCTCCGACATTCTTCTGCTCCCAGAAGTCAGATTGACTTCTGAGAGCACCTGCGAGATAGGCATCCCGGGCAAAAACTCCTCATCGTTAGATGAGGTGTCGTCCACTTTCTTCTTCTTCTCCTTCCTCTTCTCCTTCTTTCCATCTGTTTTTAAATTTAAAATTTCCATTATAAATCCCACGAGGGGGGGAGAACTAGAGGTCAACCCGGGCAGAGATCCCCCAATACCCGGGCAAGCGTAAGTTTATGCCCAACCGAGGGGTCCGCAGGTGCCCCGGCTAGGAGTGCGTTTGCGACTGAACATCCCATCAGCCATGCATCCCATGGTCACGCACCAGAACGCGGGATTCGGGGTATTTTTTTATAGAGGTTTTCTTCCTCACAGTCCGGGCGGCTAAGCCAAGACCCTCGCCCCCAATTGGAGCCTCGAGACTACGACGCTCCTTTCGGGATTACGATATGCCAACGGTGGCATCGAGATAAAATCTCTTAATGCCTGCTCGGTGGTAGTGTAAGTACACGCCGGGCCCGTCTTTGTTCCTCCGCTGTGGACAGCGGAGCAACACTGAGTGACCCTTGGAAGGGTCCCACAGTGTATCCTGTTTTGTCTGGAGTCTCCCCCTGGGCCAATCCGGCATGAGTGGCTCTACCGGCACAGCCCCAGAGATCATTGACCCGCGCAAGCCCCCCCACGGCGACAACGTAAGGATACAGTTGGGGGGGTTATTTCCCACCTGACCTATTACAACCTTATAGATGGTGGCGAAATTTACCTTCGTATACTAATGATATTGTAGCAGTTTTTCATTGCCTGAAAATACAGATAAAACGACTTTTTCTAAAACTGAAACCTAGCTAGATCGATTTATCGCCCCCGAAACCCCCTATATACTAAATTTCATGAAAATCGTTGGAGCGGATTCTGAGATTCCAATTATATATATATATATATATATGTATATAGATATATAGGATTAATTCCTGTGTCGCGGGGGACTTTACAAACATTAGCGCACCGGACACAAAGAACACCCAGACTCAGAACAACAATTTGACGATTACACAAAGTGGTGTCCCGTGCGGGGGTCAAACCCAAAACTCTCGGCGCGTCAGCGTAGTGGCGAGGTGACCACTTAAACCGCTGCGCCATCCGTGCGTTACTAAACTTTTTTTTGCCTTTGGTTTCGCTTGCGGTTTTTTAGATTTAGCCAATCAATCGAAACGTCTCCTGAGATAATTAGATCCTGACCATTTCGGGAAGAGATATAACCCTGACAAAGAGAATGTGTAATTTCGAAAAAGTAACGAAAAGACCGACATACTTGTGTTGCAATTACAATATTAGTAAACACAAATGAGTTTAAGTACACTAAATGATACCCTAAAGTAATTTTGAGCTTGTAACAAGAGACGTGACCTATAAAAATGGAATGCAACCTTCAAAATATTCACGTACAAGTTTGTATGACACCGTTACGTGGCAGTTGCACTTATAACGTACTTAATCGAATCACATAAACAAATGGTAACCTTGAAGCAAAACTTCGTAGGTCAAGTACACAAAGTTGCCGTGAGACTGAAGTTGACGTCAATGTCAGAAATACGCAGGTAAATTGTGCCTTATGATTTTCCTAGCAACAGTACTTGCATACTTATAAACATTAACGAAAGCCTATATAACACATATATACAATTTGATAATTTATAAACGACAACTGGCCACTTTGGGAATGAAAGATGAGTAAATAAAGAGAATATTGAAAGTCAATTAGAATTAGCTACAATAGTAGGAAAGGGAAATTGGTTATGACGAGTTATTTGGGATTGTTAGTAATAGCTCAAGGAGGTAGGTCATAGACTTAATGCAAAACGTATGTTGCCGGAAAATGGCTTACTAAAGCAAACATATATTTTAAAGTACTTACAGAGTAAAATAGTCCTTTGTTGTCTTTAGTCCACGACATTGAAGCGAATTTGACTTTTTCTAGTACTTCTGGATAATCTTCACCTGAAACAAGTAAAAGTATTTAAAAATATGAAACCCGACTGCATTATTGACTTCCCCTCCATTTTTTACTGATGCTATCTAAAATGCCACCAGAAGGTTAAGTCGATTTAAATGACGCTCAACTTGTGGAAATTCGTCTAGTCGTCTTACATATTAACATGATACAAAGGTACATGAAAAAAAAACCCTCCTCCCCGCGTTTTTTTTTTATTTTATTTATTTGGTTCACCAATAATTATTTACCTTCATTGCATGCTACATGAGCTTGTACAAAGAGAACATCAGACTATTACACCACATGCTTAATGGTGGTTGGTTGTTTGCAGATGCGTAAATCTTTAAACAAACATGACGCAAAACTTCAATATCTTACAAAAACTATATAATTAGCAAAGGAGCAATTGACATCATATACCAGGTTGGCATGGCACGCATTGGTGGAGGTCTATGTCCAGCAGTGGACTGCAATAAGCTAACTGATTGATTGACATCATTGATGTTATTTACTTACTGAGAGGCTGTTAAATTATACTCACATCCAACATGCTTGTTTGCAATCTTATAAATATAACTGAAAACCTCGCTTACGGAAGTCAGCTAAAAATTACAAAGATAGGAACCTGTAGCGACATCTTTTAGATGTATAGTTATCCAGTCGGAGCCGCTAGCTGAGAGACCGTACGCAAATGTGTTGCCGTCTTCGGTAAAACGCGACCCTGATAGCGCGACCGTGCCATCCTCGGATAGCGTGTTTGGGTCGAGGAATACACGGGGCTCTCCTTCCAAGCTGTCTTGTACATAGAGGACACTGGGGGAAAATAAACATTATAAGTAAGGTCTAGGAACTAGCCTTTACGATGCATTTGCTTTGTTGAGCAAATGCATTATTGCACTTGGGAGTGTCTGTACCTCTTAACACTAAAGAGCACAGGTTTATAGTATGACATATTACTAGATATGTCATACATTATAAAACTTAAAACATATTTCAAACCTAATATTCCTCGGTAAGTAAACTTTTAATGGCGGAAATCATTGCGTCTATGCTTCTGGGTTACAAAAAAGCTTTTGCTAGATGGTGGAACATATATTGAACTTACTTTTGATTCTGCAATCCGGTATTTTTAAAAAAGAAATATTTGTTTCCTCTTCTGAAGGGGCAAGAGTATTTGGGGTAGTTCCAAAGCTCAGTGAGTCTCTGATTGACGTCAGCCTTGACGGGGCACGCGTCGAGGTATGGCCTTGTGATTTTGTTCTCTGCCTCTATAAACTCTTTGGTTTCGTTCGAATCGGGGTCTTCTAGCCAACGGTATGGGTCAACAATCTGTAAACGAAGAAAACAATCTAATATATACTTATATATTATGTTTATTTAGGTCGTAAACTACTTAAAGTTAGAGCGTTTTATACAACGTAAAATCTATGGCGCACGTTACGTACGCAACGTACGCAAATTATAGGTCAAACGATAAATGACAACTCAGTAATAGTAACCATTTGACTGACTATATTGATAGATTAAAAACGATAATGAAGCGAACGAACTGATTTTAAATATGACCAAAGCAATTAATTAAGGAAGTTGCTGACACAACACAAAGTATTACTGCGTGTACGTGTGAACGTGGCTCGTACAGTTGGATAGACCCATGCCTATATTAAGGAGTGGACTGCGATAGTCTGTATGATACTGATGATTGATTGATTGACTCCTTATTGTACAGTCAGACACAATATTAGCTTATAAATACTTAACTAAAAATACGTACAATTGGCGGCTTTATCGCAATTTGCATCTCTTCCATGCAACCATTGGATGGAGAGAGAGATTTGATTTGAAAGAGGGGCTGCATTGTACAATAAAGTCTCCTGTCTACATACACATTCAATGGATACACATAAAATATACGTAAGTACACAGTCATTCATAAATATTTATATGTATAAAAATACATATAAATAATATAAATTGATACGGATGTATAGTAAATATATAAAAGTCAAAGTTCGTGCACGTCTAATGGTCAGTGGCAATTCATTCCACAGACGAACAGCTTTCAATGTCAATGACTTGTCCATAAATTTTGTGGTATGTATCGGCATTTTTAAAATGAGATTCTCCGATGATCTCAAACACCTTGAATGGGAGTCGTGCAGAAATTCAAAACGTTTTTTGAGATAGGGTGGAGCGCTTTGGTTGAACAGAATATTGTTGAGAAGTGATAGGGTATGAGTATTCCGGCGAAGGCGTATAGGTAACCACTTGAGCTTAATCCGATATTCAAAGACGTGGTCATATTTGCGTACTCCAAAGATGAACCTGATACAGAAATTTTGAAGTCGCTCAAGCTTATCAAGTTGGCCTCGGTGAGATCCTCTGGATAGCAGGCGTCCGCATAATTAAGAATAGGAAAAAGAAAGGATTCTGCTCGTGCAATTTTCGTGGCAACAGGAAGAAAGTTACGCAGTCTTTTAAGAGACCCTGCAGAAGTAAAAAGTTTTCTACTTATTACCCGCAATTGTGTCCTTAAATATGCTACGGTAAAATAGAACGACAATTGTAAACAATTTTTAGTAATCTTATTGCCCGACTTAGTAAATTAATTTAATTAAATTTAAACCTACCCAATTCTAGCCTTTTGGTTTCATAGACCCTAGTCTAAGACCCTCAAAGAACCCAATGTCACCGGATACAAGAAAAGAACCTATGATCGTAAGCATCTCAATTGTATTTAACACTAATTAGGCAATTGATGTAAAAAAGACGGTGTTTTTATAATGTTATATGGTGTACGAACAGATAGGTCACCTGATTATACTATTAGTTGCTATTGTTATGCTATCATTATATATTTATGTTCCTAAGTATCTTTTTAGGAAACAGTATCTCATTACAGATGGCTAATTCTATTTAATTACATTTTTTTGGTATAGGGGGTAAACGAGCTGACGGGTCATCTTATGGGAAGAAACAATCGCCACACCTCCAACTGTTGTAAGTGCTCTGGCGCCCTTAGAGAGGGGGTTGGGGCCTCGGGAACTATCACTCAATCGGTAAATACAACGCCATTGGGATGTTTCAGTTTCAAAATTAGATTATGAGTGTTTATAAAAAAACTAATTTAATACTATTTTGTTATAAAAATACAAGATTTGTTTATACTGACAAAATAAAATCGTAGTTTTATTATCTGCATGTCACGTGACCGAAAATGCCGAATCAGTCACTATACTTCAAACAGGTTTGTGCTTGAAAATAACAGTTTAAATATCTTTATATTGTGAATTTGAGGCCTTAATATGTAGTTATTGTTAGTATAGTTATATAGTTATTGTAATTCCATTTTTAAATTTAGCAAAATCAATAGTGGTCAGGCACTATGAACTGCACATTTTAAGTTTCTTTGTTACTGCTATTATGACGTCATCATAATGGCGGCTACCTTTTTAGCGCGACTTAATTTGAGGAAATAAAAATACCAGTTGAATATCGAATCTATACGATCATTTTAAAATACATTTAAAAAAATTGTAGAATAGCGTTTGTTTGTCAATCAGTTTCACAATAGGTTTTCTGTGAGGACGTGGTATTACTCCGGTAGAGCCGGTCTTTTTGTGGGTAAGCATGACTCTCCCACGGTAGGACATAGTAACTCCATTAATGGATAACTGTACCTATTACAGATTTTTTTATAGAGATAATTTGCACTTGAGAATCTGAGATCTGAGAGATTAAATCAGTCACAGTAGATTTCGCAGTAAAATTTTATAACGTACAATAAAACATAAATACCTACATATTCATGTATATGTAGGATATAGACAGATAGATATATAGGTACTCTTCATTGCACATCATGAGTAGTACACAATCTTAATGGGAATGAACATTTATATGCAGCGGTACAATAGGCGGTCTTATTTTATGCAATCTTTTACAGGCAACCTTTAAGCTTTGATGACCTATGTCCTAGAATCGAATCGAATATTTCAACGTGGTACGTTTGCTATTATCTATAATTGACACTCAAAACGACCATAGGGAAAACATTTTACACGTCATTCCTAACAATAAAACTAAAGTGTCAGTACTTCAATCAGGCCAGCATTAATTATTCCATGTGTTGGATAATATTTATTCTATGTGTTGAAAGGCCTAAAAACATTTAGATACTCCAACGGACAGAAGATTTTTTTCTTGTGGCAACTCCTTTAGTTTTCTGAGGGGTGAATTTATGATATCGCTGGTCATTTAGAATGCAACTATTTCTTTTAAGCAATGTAATTACCGGTATAGTGGGACAGATACCTAAAACAATTGTCAAGAAAAGAAAAGATTCTCATTTTCGATAAAACAAATTTGAATGCCTTAAAATATAAAACAAGTTTTTTTTCTCGTTAAGAGGGCAAGATTAGTGACTGCATGAAAAAGCGGTCTAGTAATGACTTACTGATTTTTGTTTTTTTATTTTAGAATATTAAGTTATTCGAACCCAAGGTATTTGAACCTTCTTCACTGAAAATCAATTTAACTTTAGTGATATCGATTATTTAAATTTTTTAAGGTGATATTAAATATTTATTGCTTTTTGTATACTGGTAACAACAACAACAACTCTTACTAGGGTTTTCAAATCTGATGCTTGATTACACTTCTTTTAGGGAGCTGGTTAGATTCTAGTGTAGTGAAAATATTTATATATAATTATATATGAAAATATTTATATATTTATATATAAATATTTTCACTACACTACATTCTGCAGAATAATGAAAATATAAAACAAATAAAGTATTTTGCATAATACAATTTGGTTTGTGTAAAACGAGTGTAAGCTCGAGACCATGGTCACCTGTAACTTTTCCTGGGTTTCGAATGAAAGTACGATACGGTGGGATGAAAATTATATGCATATAAGTTTTGTATCGGTTACGAGATCTAGCCCTCGGAATACTAGGTTTGATGTAATAAAGATATGTATCTTCTATCAAACAACTAAACAATTTTTAAGATAATTGTATCAATACAGACTAGATCGCCATGGAAAGTTATCAGAAGTAGAAATTTGATAATAAGTGTGATAAATGATATCGCACAAAATGAATGAATACTGCAATGTTGGCTGAAATGTCTATGGTTGTAAAATAAAAAATACTTTTGATGCCTTAGCGGACTCAACATTAATGTACAACCATAGAGAAAACAACTAGTCCTTTGATCACAAGAAACCGGTTATATTAATACTGTACAGAACGAACACTGTTAAGCAAGTAATAATACATTCTAAACGTGTCACGTTCTGAGAATGGTAAAAGACATTGCCGTCGGTCCCGTCCTACATACGTTACACTTGTATAAATTGTAAACTGAATGTATTAAAAATACAATAGGTTTAACTTTTGTCAATAGAAAGAACGAGTCAACTTAAAATACTTATACAATAAGATAAATACTCCGATAGTTTACAAAAATACACTTGACTTTACGTCTCCTAATTGTATATTAATACAAATCTTACTTATAATTCTTCAAGTTTTTCATACCAATAAAAAAACTTTTATATATGTATATAAATATGTCTATAAAAAAATATCTAAGAAAGTCAGAATAAAATATATATTATCAAACTATTCCGTATCTTTCGTCCGTATTTTGGTTCAAATGATAAATATATATCATTTGAACCAAAATACGGTCTAATCAGAATGTAAAGTTATTTTATACGCTATTGCTGTATCGGATGGCAATAAGAACTTAAGAAATGGATTACAAAATTTTAAGTCTGAAGATAGAAATCTAAAAGAAGCAATTAGTCTGAACAATATGAATGATGTTTTTCTGTTAAATACTTGCAACACAGCTCATTTTCAAAGTGTATACTTTTATATTATGAAGAACATAATTCAATTGCCGCTTTAATGGCGATAAATTGACCCGGATATCGAACATTACGATAAACGACTTTTATAGCTTTCAACTCAGACCACACACTAAGAACAGACCATAATAATAACGACGTATTATCGGTTGGTAGTGTGTAACAATCAACATACAACACAACAAATATAATTCAAGAAGTCACATCACTTATTTGAAGTACATCTGTGTGAGGAGGATAAAAATATAGCTATAATGATATTAGCACAAGTTGAATGATGGATCCACCATTAGGTTATTTCTAGTGAGAGCAACAAAAAATTATAACTATTTTATAGGTACTGATTTTCATAACATCCTGTTTGACTTTAAACATAGCATGTTATTTGGAAGTTTGACTTAGAAAAAAATATTTAATTGTAATATTAATAATATAAATATGGATATCCAATCTTTTGTTTTTATCTCGTATCTTATAGTACATATCTATTTGTATTGTCTCTGAATATATTCTTTACTATAAGATTATGTACTATCGATTTATTATAAATACGAAAGCTAATTTTGTATTAGCTGAAGAATCCTCGCCTGAAGGGTAACGGTAACAGATTCACAGAAAAAGAGGTGACTCCACTCTTTCGATTTCACAAAAAGCTAAATGGTAAGGCGAAGTCACCCAGTTTTACACAGTAAAAAACAACTCGGAAAACTTTGAATGCTGTACTTAGAGAAGAGAATATATTGCACTGGGTACATTTTACGATCTAGGTTTTAAATTTAAGAAATGCGAATCTAAAAGGAAACTCCTTATCGAGCAACGAAAAATAACACCGTGGACGTGCTATTAAAAATATTGTAGAGAGAGAAGATATTTTATACTTTATAGACATACATATTTTACAGTAGTAGGGCCATGCTTAGGCTTAAGTTTATTACCTATCATTTTATTATGTTACCTACACATAGTTGTTTTATTTAAATTTTGTAGTCATTAATTTTCTAATAAAAAACCTGTTCACCGTTAACCACTGTCATGTCACATATCTTAAGAACTGTCCAGTCACATTTCGCCTCTAGCGTGTTTCACGCTAGAGCACCCGCCTTCCGCACCTCTCCCGATCCCCGTTCTCGTCCTTCCCCCGCGCGCCCGTGTACCCCGCAGGCGAAGATATTATTTTACACTTTAATATTTTAATTTGTTTAAATAAAACCATATTATACATATTTTTTATTTATGTTTATTAATATTATTGTCCTCAACTGTAGTCAGTCCTTAGGTATACGATCATCTCTACCTCATCTCCATGGCCCAAAAATCTATTTTAAATTTGAAACTGGGAGGACGAAATTAAACGTGTCTTGCGAGTTATGGATACGTCTGAGACTGAGTATAAATCTCAATTTTAATGGTTGTCAAAAAGGCACCCTATGAGAAACAATTTCTGTTAGCGTTCGTAAAGGGTCGACATGCGGAAACTGTGTTCACTTGAAAACTGTTTTACTCTCGATCTTGCCCGAGGCTGAAGATGATGAAGAAATAGTTAAGTGGCAACTTACAATGTTGAAGTATTTATTTAGGTATCTTTATGGTGCTGGTCTGATAAATATTTGCTAAGCTTTGGACTAAGGTACCTAATCAAGAATGAGCAGAAGCAGGACGTAGCGCAGATAAATTGTTCCATAAAAAAGAGATATATTTTTATAATTGAAGTACGTCACAAAACTGGTTAAATTTTGTAATTATGAAACGTTCGAGACCGTCTCTCATAATTAAAGGTGCAAAAACACATGACCTTAGACCACTTCGCTGATTACGTTTATGTTGTTACGTTCAATAAGCTAATAAGTCTTTGCTTCTTTAACCTACCTAGTAAAGCATAGGATTAATTTAATTAAGTTAAGTATTTGATAACGCACGTATTTTATCATTGTACGAAATGATTCATCATCGGTAAGTAAAAGTTCTCTTTAAATTGTTTTGTTTACTTATTTATAAAAAAAAACGGTCCCGATAGTTGCTGATAAATGTCTTGAATTCAAGAAGTATGTTTATTAATAAGTAGATTTTATGTAAGGAACTAATATTAGTATGTGCATGCTCCGACTCCAAGTCTGTTAGTTCTGGTGTCCCACAAGGCTGTGTGATATCACCCACGCCTTTTCTTCTGCATATCAATGATGCCGCAGATTAGTAGCATCCATTGCTATGCGGAAGATAGCACGAGTGATGCCCTTTACACCGGCCGCGATAAGATTTCTCGGGTAAACGTCATCAAAAGCCGATCCAAACTTGTGTCTGAAATCGAAACTTCTTTATCAAAAGTTTCAGATTGGGATCGACTTAAC
This sequence comes from Tyria jacobaeae, assembly GCA_947561695.1. Lineage (NCBI taxonomy): Eukaryota > Metazoa > Arthropoda > Insecta > Lepidoptera > Erebidae > Tyria > Tyria jacobaeae. The sequence goes on from OX387209.1 coordinate 18,549,768, forward strand.
CTAGTCCAGATTAACCCCACGAAGACGCAAGTTTGTGACGTTCACCGCTAAAAAGATGCCATTGTTCGTATAACCTCAATTTGAGAGCATTTCCCTAACTGTATCAGCCAAGATATTTCTGATCGGCTTGACACCTTTGCGTTGCGTAGAGATGTAGCTTCACTCTGCATCCTCTATCGCTTGTATCATGGGGAGTGTTCAGAGGAATTGTTCGGACTTATACCGGCTGCAGGTTTCCGCCATCGTCCTACGCAACAAACATCCATCCCCACCACCTGAACGATTGGCACTCCACCACTGTGCGCTTCTTCAGAAGCTTTTTGCCTCGCACAACCAACCTATGGAACAGATTGTCGCCTGCCGTATTTCCGAACCGATACGACCTTCAAACTTTCAAGAAAAGAGCGTACTCCTACCGAAAAGGCCGGCAACGCACTTGTGACTCTTGAGTTGCGGGTGTCCATGGGCGGAGGTAGTCACTTACCATCAGGTGACGCTATCGCATAAAAAGAAAAAAAAAACTATACATAATATATCTACCTTGTATCTTGATAACCTTACATACCATACGAGGTAATAAAATAAACCTGAGAGGTATTTTATGGGTATTATCTCGATCTCAAATTCAAATTTGAAACATTATTATTGAGGCCGAATCTTTGTGAACATTTTGGGCTATTTAACATCCCTTTAGCAAGTAGTGACAATGAAAAATATAGAACTAAATAACCTAGCACACAGTATAAAATAGTCATTTTCATCAATATACATATGTACATGCTTGCACAAAGTCGAGTTAGAGACACCACTTATACCTCAAATTTGGGAAGGAACCGATCTTTATGATTGGTTGGATTTTTCTCCTCCCCGATCAGCAGAATAACTTTAAGGCGTTACGAAGTTCGCCCAAAATAAGCTAATATCATAGTTGTAATACACCTAATAGTTTTAGTAGTAAATAGTTACACACTAATTACCTGAGTGTTATAGGAAAATTGTTGAAGATATTTAATTATAAGGATATAAAAGATGAATCACTAAATCGCTAAACTCAATTCGCTAAATTATTACCTGACAACCGGTTTCAATCCAATAGCATTATTTATGGCATTGTATTTTGTTGGCACGATCTTTTTTAGAGTTGACGAAGGTTATTGGCTTGCTCCCTATTACATAAAAGGTTCTAAATTATGTGTAACAAAATGTGGGCGTTTCATGCGCCTCTGCCTACTCCTTCGGGGATATAGACACGCCTGTATCCGTATGTATATAACTATTCAAGTAAAAGAAATGTTCAAAAATACCTTGGTACCATGGTAGTCGTCGACGACGGTCTCGTCCCTCCTCACCTCGGGGTAGTTGAAGACCATTTTCTGTGGGGTCAATGACGTAGATGCGTGCGCGCACTGTAACAATGCACACACTGACACAACACATGCATAATCAAAAACGCGCATGGCGAACCTTGTGCGCGCTAACACTCGATACCGACTGAACGGCTTTGGGGAAACAAACGTCTTATATCTTAACAGCATCGTAACATTCAAACTATTCGGAAGCAACCAACCGTGTTGATAGACCCCGTTGTCGGTGTTGGCGCAGTCGATAGTTTCTTCATCTTTGTCGGGATTCTGTCGATATTGACGTTCATAGTTTTATTTTTACTGTCAATAACTATGCGGAGTAGTGGCTAAGATACCAAAAAGGTTTGTTTAAAAAGTCTGTCTGGTAGTCACAAAATAATTCTTTTAAATTATCGTTACTGGTAGAAGATAAAAAGACAATGATGGCCAAATTTTATATACATACGTTGATGATTGCACCCTTGTATGCGTTAAAGTACAGAAACAACCTTTGAATTTATAGTAATGCGTATATGAAGAATGTGAGCAAAGCCTTAACATAGCTTTGATAGATGTATGTATATGTAGTTATATACATAAGTGTGTGACTTGTTTGTCCTCGTTCACCACTAAGCTATCTTGGACATCCATTCCGTGTTTCTCTGATAAACATTATTAAAAGTGTAAACCTGGATACATATATCTAATCCTAATTTAGCAAGATGTCTCGAGATTAAAACTGTATTTGATATTAAATCGTAAGACTAAATTTGAAGATAACTTGCGCAGTTCTCGAAATTGCTAAGCCCCAAGAATGGGTACTTACTTGGACACCATCCAAGTCGGTGCTCTGTACCAGATGTTTTCATTGCCTCCAAGGGACAGTGACAGATATCCAATGATAGTAAAAGAATATACAAGGGAGCCAAGTAATATTCTTTCACCATTTTCTTCAATTGAAACTTTTTTTGATTTTTGCCGTCACATCGTTTACTGACTTTAAATGATGTACACTAAGCAAACTATAAAATAAGCAAATGTAATGTTAATATGTTTAATTGTAATGAATAAACCTCTACTATCTATCATAATGCTTTACCACACATAATATGTACTTTATCTTTATAACGCGCTACTAATAAAACGTAATATATTTTTTAATATTAGTAGTTACCTGCGAAATATGCGTTTCGTTGCCATTATCCACTTGCCATAATTTTTCTCATACAACTAGGTAAATCTACTTTTAGAGTCATTATTGAAAGGTCTTTGACGGATTATTAATTTTGTTGATATAGAAGACCTATAATTATGACAAGCGCAACAAAAAAATTATAAGATTGTTAAATAATTACAATGATAAGCAAGTTTTATAACTTAAAAGTTAACAAGTGGTTTTGAATATGATTGCATGCGATCCAATACAGAACAAATACAAGTATTAATTTTATGATTCAAAATTATTAATATACTAAACATAAATTAAAATAAAATGTATAAAAATGTTGATTATTTAACACTTACGTTAAGCTGTTACGAGAATGGTGAAAGTGCTTTAGTAATTAGCTCCTGTGTTTTGATCGGACGTGTGCTAAGAGTAAATATTACGATAAAAAGGTATATATAGGTATGTGGGTTTGTGTCAGTATTGTTGTGGGTTTGTGTCAGTATTGTACTATCTGTTTATATCAATATTGTGTCTCGTACGTGATAACTCAAGTAAATAAGAGATAAATAACACTGTTTGTGAATAGCAATTGATTATGTGCAGATGTGTGCCTATGTGTGCAGATTTTGCAATTAGCCACTTTATTGGTTTAACAGCAGAACATCCACTCGTTTATTCAACGAATTCACTAGTGTTTATGCACTCATTATTATTAGCTTATCATTATTGAATCGCACCAAGTAGAAACTTCTGCATATCGTTTCAATGACAATATAAAAAGTGTGTGTACTACACACGTTCTGAGCCGCCCAGAATGTGGCCACTTTGACCGTATTGTCGGTGGCACTGGTGGCAGGCATTAAAAATTCGTGCCCTGAAAGCTGCACGTAGGGAACATGTCAGATGGGCCATCGTTTGAGTTGTACCGCACAAGCAACTAAAAACGGTACCATCATTGAATCGTATCAAATGATAAAGCTATAACGGCGCTTAACTAATCCTTGTAGATTTTGCAGCTTCAGGCTAATGTTCTGAGCATGACGAAATGCGCACATTCTAGGCCGCTTTTTCTACAATTGTCCATATGATTAACAGAAGGTACCTAAGTGTATGAAACGGTGAAAAGGCGTGTTGAGCATAAACCACCCCGGCTAAACCATAATCCGTTGCCGGACAAGAAAAATTGCATTTAAGATGCGAGGATGACTGCTCTGTAACAACATTGCCATATTAAGCTGCGGTGGAGGTCAGCTTCGGATTAAAAAAGAACACGAAACACTCTAGTCCCGCGTATTCTTGGCTTTGATCTACTTCAAATAAAGGGCATCCCAAGAGACGGGGGACTAAGACCATCAGGGGGCTGATGGCTCTTGGCTCTTTAAGGTGTTTTCACTGCTTGATGGAATTCAATACTATTATGTAAATAGCAAGGTCTGGTCAGTGTAAGTGTAAAAATGGAAGATTTGGGCTAGACTACAATTGTCAGGTGTTTGAAAGTAAGTATTGTCAAACATTATTTTCAAATTAATAAGTTTTTAGATGAAGCTGGATTGTAGTTTTTTCTCAGAAAAAAATCCGAAATACAAATGATCAAACCAAAGAATTTGAGCCTGCTATGTGATGTCTAATTACATGTCATTGACATTTCATACTCTTTGTGCTAGGTAGAATGAGTAACAATGACAGAATTTTAAATTTCAAATCTCAATGAAGAGGTCTTTGAACAATTTTAATATCTATATGACTATGATCTGCAAACATGCTTATGGTTTCTGGGTAGACAACTTTTAAAAAAAAATTATCTCCTACTAATTATTCACTCTGGTCAGATACACACCTAGCTGCATTTTTATTGATAACACAATGGATGAAAGAAAAATAATTATTTAAAAAAATATATAACCACACACATTTAAAATTTCCTCTTATTGGTTTTGTTATTTTACATTAGAAATAATTTCTGTGTTGCGAGGGACTTTACAAACATATATGCATGGGACACAAATAACCGGGACAACTAATTGTAGATCACACGAATTTACGTCTCATGTAGGAATCGAACCCCGGACTATATACACTATACCAACAGGTCAGTCCAACTATAAAGACAACTTAAATGCTGCAGATGCCGAAATCTATCAAACTGTCCATCAAGCTGTACTAGAAAAACATAAAAGTCCATCTCGCATAGTCAGGTTGTTAATATAAAAAAATATAATTATATAATACATAATTCTATCATATATAGAAGTAAAAACAGACAAATAACACAGTTTTATTTGGCAAAGGATCGGAAATTAATTCCGATCATTTGCCAAATAAAACTTATCATTTAGTAGCAAATAAAAAGTCTACTCACTAAATTCAATACATAATACAACATATATAGACAGAACAGTTTTATTATTTGCAGAGTATCTAAATATGCAAGCTAATCTTTGAATAAAATATTGTTTTTGGATACACAGGTAAACTAGATTTGTCTTATTAAAAAACTTAAAGATGTAATAAAAAAATATTATTTATAAATATATATAATATCTTCTTGTGAAAATCTAAATATTTCATCAGATTAAGTCATACAGTTATGATCAGGTGAAAGTAAGCAACAAGTGACAAATAGTCGCACTATAGAGTGCAACACTTTAGAAAGTGTAAATAACCATTTTATTGTGAGAGGGAACACATTGTCAACTCAATTTCTGTTTTGTAATATATCTATTGATACCAACTTTGAAGTTAAATAACAAATGAATCTCACTCATTATCCAGATTCAATCATAGTTTAAATTAGATTCAAATTAGACTCAAATTGGGACAACCAGAAGTAGATAAACAATGACAATATCCTTTATAATATAACAATATAGGTACCTACGCAAGATTTAAATCAGCTGTAATAAGGTCCACAATCATTTGACTTACGTGACGCATATGCCATTTCTTAAAGTTAACGCGATAAGACAGGAACAAATTAATACAAATATTTTAGGTTACTTTTCATTAGATATCGATATATTTTATTTTCAGTTAAACTGTGGTGGTCAAATATATACGACAGTGGCTCACAATAATTCTGTACTTAATACAATTCAAATTCAAATTTGTTACTGTTGAAATTCGTGCATTATTGTATTAGTAAACAATGTAAACATTAAAAATTCTTACCAATATATTTTTGTTGGTGATGAAATGAGTTGTTGTTATGGCCTTTGCAAGAGTAAATAATTTCCGTTGTTTAGTCGAAAATACGTTTAATTTTGCTGTAATGCGGCAATGATTGGCAAAAAAGCGACGCACCGCCATGTAATTTGACATTTTCAAATCGGTATTGTTATTTATAAAAATGAAAATGCAATGGTAGATTTTTGATTAATAAGCTAGTGTGTGTCAATATTCTCAACAGAATACTAAGCAATGCTGTAATTGATAAGAAAAATTGTATTGTAAGATACCTATTCACTCGCGCGATAAATCAACACACTCCAGTTGAAGGTAAATATACGGTAGGTATCGTTAAAATTAGACTAACCTTACAGAAATGTTTTCCACTGCTCAAGAGTGAGGAGGCATGGGAATTATATTGTTGAGGTCAGTGGTGCATTCTTTTTAATTTTTGGTAAAAAGGCAGATAATCTGGCATCCTTCCGTCCCTGTTATTAGCATTAACTGTTGATGAATTCTTTATCTTAGCACCATGAATACAAAATTAATTTAATAGACTTACTGAAAGATGCATCTTTAACTGGAACATGTAGGATATCCAAACGTAACTTACATACAGCACAGGTATCGCGTTAATGTCATTGAAATGGTTTCAATGCATAGCTTATAACTGGTAAATAAATAAATGATAGATATAGGCGATCAGGGTCTGAAAGAGCAGGAAATGACTTGACTTTTAATTAAACATGTTTTTTGTTGAAAACCCGGGTACTGGGGGAAGACCCCGATTACTCTTAATCAAATGGCACTAAGGGCGTTGTATGACTTTTGGCATTTTAAAATATTAGTATAGTCCAACAAAGTCGTGCGCGACCGTCCTGGAGGGTGACAGACGGTGGCGGGGACGAGGTAGCACGTCATTCTAGCACACGATTACACACGGAGAGAAGTGTGCACGGATAAATTGTATTTATTTGTGACGTAATGTAAGACTAAATAAAAAGGTAACAAATTTAATTATATTGTTGGTAGTCGAGGACAAAGTAATAGGCAAAACTATTTATTTATGTTTTTAAAATTATTATTTTTTTGAGTATTTTAAAATAAATCAATTTCCATATCACTTTCATGTTCCCTCTTGTTTGAACTTTTTCATCGTCGTCGTCATCATCGTTTTCATTTCATGTGGTCGTAACAATTGCTCCACATTTCAGCTAAATCTTTTATCTTTTTGTCTAAAGGCATCCAGGGAAATTATTGATCGTCCTGGCGGTATTTTATAATATTTATTTATTTGGATACATTTACAATATTATTACGGTAAAACTCCAGTGGCAATATTGCAAGCATATAAGTAATTACAATGATATTTAATAATAACAAAAGTTATGAGTATAAATTAACTATATGTCAGATAGTGCAATAATTCAATTTGGCGTTACTTCTGTAAATGTTGGCAAGCTACAGTTGTAAATGTAATATCTCTGATGTAATGCCATCGTAGGCTTACTAAATGGTGACGTTCAATTAATAGTTTTCTCTTTGACTGGCATGTTAAATATTTGGAACTAAGCCTACGTATCAAGTACTCACGTGAGCAATGAACAAGATTATCTTGTTTCAATTCCGCATTTAACTTTTTCAACGACGGCAAAAAAATTCAAAAAATCACTTTTTTTTTTTTTAACGTGTGGAAACCCCCTCGGGCCGTCACCCCACCGGGGTTTTCGGTGGAACGGTGTGTCGGAATCGGACCGACTAAAACCACTCGGTATACCATCCTGTGCCTAAAATAGGAGGAATCCGGGAACAGCTTTGGTAAGACGGATGTGACGGACACCTCCTAGCGCCTGTTGCCCACAATGGCGCGGGCACCACCTTCGGGTAACTCTCAATTAGGCAACGTCCAGGCACACCAGGACGTCGCCTCCTCGCGGCTGGCCATATGGCGGATGGAGGGGAAAACCCGTCCCTACCACCCGCGGCCACATTCAGGGCGGCATGAGGCGCTGGTAAGCGCGCCAACGCCGCCCGGTTCGCCGGCGGCGAGTTGGGTCCGAGTTGAGATCGTCCTCCCGGGCCCGCTCCGCCGCCTCCTTCTGCGAGATAACCTCCTCAAATCGGGGCCGACCTCGTCCAGGTGCAGGACAATGCGGGTAAAGAGTACCCTCTCAAACAGTTTACCTGCCTCGTCCAGCAGCACAATGGGTCTGTAGGCCGTCCCGGCTTCCTTAAAAGTACCAGCTTCCCGCTTTTCCAGCAATCAGGAAAGCGTCCGGACACCAAGCTAGCGTCGAACACCTCCCTGAGGCGGTCTATCAAATGTTCAAGGGCCGGGGCCAAGACTCGGGCAGGGATCCCGTCTGGACCAGGGGTGGTGTTTTTGGAGCGGATCCGTAGAACAGCCGCCCCTATCTCCGCCTCGGTGACGGGTGGAACATCCTCCTCCTCGAACTCCCCGTCGTCTCCGGCCAAGGCGGCCATCGACGGGGGTAAGTACTCCACCCGTTGCGGGAAAAGGCCCTCAACGACTTCTTGCAGGAAGCTGGGCTGGAGAGTCTAAGTTAGGGGGGGGGGGGGTTTCAACGCGCGGATCTTTTGTTGCGATCTAGACCCTCCAGCATCTCCTTCCTCTTTACTTCTTTAGAGCGACTAATGGCCAGCTTCAGAGTACTCCGTGCCTCTCGGTACTCTTCATCAAGCCGCCCTCTTCCCGCTCTTGGCGGTGACGCCAACGGCTGTGGGTGTAGGACCCCCGGGCACGAATGCAGGCCGCGCGGTGGTCCTCCAACTCCTGGGACCACCAGTAGACCTCCTTCCTTGGAGGCCGACGACTTTTAATGCGGGGCATTGCCGCATCGCATATCTGCGTAATCGCATTGCGAAAGCGACCCGCCCTCATGTCTACCTCCTCGGTCGGAGGCTGCGGCGACAGCCAAGAGTAAACGATGGCTGCCTCTTCTAGTAGATCCCTATCTAATTTAGATACAGCAGTTTCCTTGCCTTCTTGTTTGTGGCGAAGTCTGAGGTGGAGAGACACCACTTCTTCTTGTTCCTATTTCGGGACCTCTTCTTCTTGCCTCCCTCAACCTTTTGCATCCTATCATTGGAGGGGGCGGACGAGGAGGGGGCAGGGACAGCTTCAGCAGCAGCGCAAGGGGCACTCGTATCTCGCAGCGCTGGAGAGGGGAGCGGAGGGAACTCCGCTATTGCCCCTGTCCTGGCCTTAGCCGGCCGCTTGGTCATAGGTGCCGGTGCAGACGCCGCTGCAGTGTACGAAACAACGCGGTCACCCGAGACCTGGCGCGGCATCGGAGTCGTCACGCCCCTTAACTTATCCGCAGCGAGCGGTGGCCGAACGATGGGCGCTGGACGCAGCCTAGCCTCAAGGCCCGCGAGGCGCCCATCCATCATCCTCCACACTGCGGCAATGACTTTGCGCAGGTGGGAATCCGTGACATCAGGCACCCCGGGGGTTGGTGGGATGGGAGCTGGCCGCGCAACTGGGATTTAGCACTCAGGACCGTCCGACTCCACCCGAATTTGGGCAAACTGTGTGCTGAGTTCGGCCACCTGCTGGGTCATACGGTCGTTTGCCGCTTGAAGACGCGCGACGTCTGTAATTAAGGCCCCAACGACCCCAGAGACGGCGGAGGAGGAGTCCTTAAGGGCCTTTACAAAAGTACCCTTAAGTTTTTAGATTTGGTGGCCACTTTGCGGATGTTGGCCACCGCCGCGTCGGCTCTCTCCTGCATAATTGATGGAGTTTGGGGAACAGAACCCCCCACCTCACACTCACGAATTTTTTGCAGGAGATCCGCAATCTCCTCCTCCGCTACGTTTTCGCCCTCCTCTCTAGAACGGGCTTGAGCTCCCCTCCGAGAGAAGGGGGAGCTTGTCTGGCCCGAGATCGGTGTTCGCGACCTCCCTCGCTGGCTGCTGGGAACCTTAGGTGGCAACATATCTTGAGAAGTATCGCCATCCGAGTCTTTTGAGCGCCCGCGCTTTTGGCTCTCGGTGTCGCGGAGCGCCAACTCCATTTCTTCACCTGATTCAGTTGTAATACTAGCCGTAATGCTCGCGGCCATGGAGCGCACCAGCTCCGAAATTCTTCTGCTCCCAGAAGACAAATTGACTTCTGGGAGCTCCCGCGAGATAGGCGTTCCAATTGAAGTTCCTGCATTGTTTGATGTGGCGACGTCTACTTTCTTCGACTCCTCCTTCCTCTTCTCCTTCTTGTATTTTAAATTTATAATAATCCATAATTAAACCCACGAGTGGGGGAGAACTAAAGGTCCACCCGGGCAGAGATCCCCCAATACCCGGGCAAGCGTAAATTTATGCCCAACCGAGGGGTCCACAGTTGCCCCGGCTGGGAGTGCGCTTGCGACTGAACCTCCCATCAGCCATGCATCCCAGAACACGAGATTCGGGGTAATTTTTTATAGAGGTATTCTTCCTCGTAGTCCGGGCGGTTAAGCCAAGACCCTCGTTCCCGATCAGAGCCGAGAGACTTAACCACGACACTCCTTTCGGGATTACGATATGCCGACGGTGGCATGGAGACAAATCACGTGCCTGTTCGGGGGCAGCGAGTTCACGCCGAGCCCCTCCTCTTACTCCGCTGTAGACAGTGGAGAAACACCGACCTATGAAACGGTCCCACTTTGATGATTTTTTATAGAGGTTTTGTTCCTCACAGCTCCGAGAAGCGAAGAGCCAACAGAGGGATCGGCATACATGCCCGCTCTGTTGGGCCGAGCCTCGTCATTACCTAGTGGCTGATGACAATGGCCACCTCTTCTTGCCAGAATATTAGCCGTTTGCGATGCTGCGTCATCGCCAACGTTGCCCAGGGTACACCACGTGGAGGTTTTCTAGCCCGCACCCCTCAAAAAAAAATCACACTGGTTTAATGTTAAAAAGTATATTTTTGACACTAACCAGTGTGATTTTTTCCGTTATGGCATCTTCCGTGAAACTAACAATTTCAATCCTTTTCCAGTATAAACAGTTTTCGCCAAATTAATATCGTTTGTATATTCGAACGACGACCAGTTATTTTTAAGACTTTCAAAAAACTTATACACGTTATATACATCCTTAGTCTAAAGTGTAATAAGTCTTTTTCATCCTGAGATCGCGTGCGTAGAACCCAAAGTATAATAGATTGTACAACACGTATTGCTCCAGAACCAATGCCCCTTCGACTGCCGCTTCCCCGCCCCCCGTTGACATCTTGAGTACCTTGTGCCCGCCAACGTCTGACCCATCCTACCCCGCACGACGTTGCCAGACTATAGGCAAATGTTAGTAAGCCATTTGTAAGAAATTCTCAAACTATTAAGAAACAAGGTAATTGTCTAATTCCTATAAGATACTAACATTTTCAACTTTAAAATTATAGATATAGATATATATATGTATATAGATTTAGCATCTTACCTAATATCCCATTCAAATGGTTGCGATTGAAGGATATAAATAAAACTCATGTTGGGAGTTCATATCGTTTATTTACGATGTGTGGTCACAGCGTCCTACTCGAGCAAAGTAACCCGCCGTCCGTTGTAAGGCACTAAGTAAGAACCGGACGCATCGGACAATAAATAATTACTACGATTGGATGACACAACACAATAAATTATATTTAATTACTACAAAAATATAATCCTTACTATATCAATAATACTGTTCTACAGAAAAGAGGACACATAAAATTGACATTATACAGCAAATCTCATGTGCATCTCCATTTTAATTTATCTTATTTGAACCCAATACAGATATGTGGAATTTTACTTAATGATATTTACAATGAACTAAATAATGGAACTTTGGTTCTTTCAAGAGTTTGGCTATATTAAAACTATATTAGAATTAGGAATTAGCCTGTAAGAAAAATCTAAGGTATTGTCTTAATACTGATTTTTGATAATTTAGTCATAAGAATTAGGTAAATCAGCTGAAGTGTTATTGCAAATGGCAAAATTTCGCAAAATATTTTTTTTTTAAATTTTGCATAACGTTAAATTGTATATAGAATTGCAATAAAAGTTCATTGTGCTTTTACCAGATTTAGTCATTTACAATAACTTACTACTATGCATACATAATATATTTATTTTATTTTTATTTATAAGGACAAAGGTAGTTTTGAGTCTGAGAAAAACGAAGATCTGGTTATAGAAATCAATAAACTCAATTAGTGGTAGTAAGAATAACTTACTTCAACGTAATAATCAGAAAGAGTAATATCTAATGATGACCGAATGACCCGTCAGTGCGTCTGTCCCCTTATATTATAAAAACCCTAGTTAGACTCTGAGGGAAAACGTATAAAGTGTATTTTTGATCAATCGTCAATACACCTAGTTTACAGAGTTATAATTAACCAACGGTGGTGGCTTAATAGCTACGAGTTACTTATTTACTTTATATTTTTTTACAAGAATTCAAAATCTATTTGCATTATTTGATAAATGTGTGAATTATTAATACTATTATTATTATTTAGGTCCAATCTTAAAGAGCCCTCTATCTAACGCACACATGCAGACGAATCTTCCTGAGCACCTCATATGCATACAAGGCAGACAGATCATTCACTTAGGAAAACATTGAACATCTTTTCAAATATTAAGTGCGTATGAAAATTTACGCAATAGCTTACGTAAAACTGACTTCCTATCAATAAAATTCGCGTGATCAATAATAAACAATATTCGTTAGTAAGAAAAATTTACGGACGGAAGTACCAAACTACTGAGATAACTTTTTTATCTGGTGATAGATAGTTTAAAAAATGAAGAGAGAGAATTATTAATCGCTTCGGTTTACTAATTTAGTACTAATTCAGTTCAGTTTAGACCACTAGTTAACAAAAAATAAACACAAATAAAACGCCAATGTTTTACTAAAGGAACGATATACATATAAATTAATTACACTTTGGCGATTCTCTCACTATATAATAATACTTATTTCATAAGTTTGCACTAAATGGCTGTAGGAATCAATAAATTATAGGCTAATTTTCAATGCATTTTCTAAGATCAATATGGCAATTGTTCATACAAATATTGCTCATGTAATAACAACAGATTTGGAAGAGATTCTGAAACATATGGCTGATAAAATAACAATATGTTTATATATTTTAATTAATAAATAACAGTGGGAAGACAGCTCGGCATTTAATAAATAAACACTTGCCATGTTTGTGTAACACAATACAGGTGTACCCAAAAATATGGCCGTATAGAAAACCTCACGAATAAAGTGCTAACAGTTTCGAGGAAAGCTCAGAATTTCTACTATACAAATCTTAATCTGAACCTGACAATGGTCAATAAATTTATCTAATATTTCAATATATAATATAATATTTCCATATGAAATATATAATATTTCATTTGAGAGAAGGCTGACATGTATGAAACTATAAGTATTTAAAACTTATAAGAAAAGTGATCAGATAGAAAAAAAAATCGAGCTATGTAAAGTTTTTTTCGACTACACATAACACCTCTAAAAGACCAAAGCTTAATGTAACACCTGTATATGTTACAATAACTTGTAAAGTGTAAAGGCGGTTGAATTACTTAGTACATAGGTAGAAACAACATTAGTTTATTTCTAATAAATATGAGAGTTTAGTGTTCAGAATATTCTTTATAAACTAGTGTCCAGAGCAATTCTTAATCTATTTGAAAGTAAATAGAGATCAATTTCTAAACACGATTCAATAAGGTTAAATTAATTAATATTTAAATCTTACCTAAACAATTATTCTTTCGAGTGCTCCATATTAACAAAATGAAAACTTTCAGAAATGCTATATGTGCATAATGTAATGGTTTTGGATTTATGATCATAAATTCGTTTCTGACGGCATTCCTTGAGCTTCTAGAATGTGATATACATATTAGCAGTGTATATACTGACTAATAGTTCCAATATGAAACTATTTTTTCCTTCAACTTGATTGCTACACTTTTCCGGCTTTGTGAGGCCTCTTCAAGCTATTCACAATAGCCAGTTTTGTCCCATTGTATATTTCATGTGTACATATAAAGCGGTGGTCAATAATGCATCTTATTTAGACAAATATTTCTTCTTTTCAAATCTAACAATAAATAGTACATAAGACTTTAGTCGCAAAGTCTCGCATTCTCTCTATAACTTTCTTCTTGGTCACGTAAAATTATCTTTCGTTAATCAAATGTCTTATTTTTATAAACTAACATTAATTTTAAAGGTTTTCATTAATTTCCTTATTAGTTTTGCTATACCAATAGATGCCCCCTCCTACTATAGCAAAAATAATAAGGATAATTCAAAAATCATCCTTTTTTAGTGTCTTTTATTCTATATGTTTTATAAATGACTAAAAGTACCACTTAATTAACGGACGCAGTATCAAAGCACTAAGCTTTTGCATGATACAATGTAAATTTGAAGCATGTGCGAGCACTTATGGGAATGTTGGATATTGGAAAAGGTCTGTCTTGCTTGCAACTTATTCGTTCTTCAGGTCCTTGACAAGTGCAGGCAGCAAAACATGACAGCGACAATGTTAGTAAATATAGTATTTAATATCTTAAACCTTTAAATTACTTTTTAATCTTCTCAGCTGCCTTTGTTACAATTCTCAAAGTTGTTGCACTTGTAGTCAGTGGTTATTGTGCTCAGCATTGCTCATTAAATTCAACTAACACTGGTGAATAGTCAGAGAATATACTGGTAGTAATTCATAACATAGGTGGTAAGTGAATACAGTATTTAAGAGAAGCCAACCTTTTCACACTCATACCTTTGGTTTTAAAATCTGTGCCGCTCAAAATTCGAGTTAGCTAGCGAATCTTTAGTACAAATAGTAGCAAAACATGATGTTACGGGTGGTGTAAGTGAGTACTGTATAGTTTTAAGAGAAGCTGTCCTGCTCACACTCATCCCAGCTGTCGCACTCGTACTGGTCGCAGTCGTAGTCGATGTCGCAGGCAGCGTGGCCCGTCGCGTCAGAGCTGATGTCTGTCAGCGCCGCCTCTGATACCGGCTTCGATGATATGTCTAGTATCTGTAACTTACATCATACGATATTGGTATTGATTAATACTTATGACAAATACTGTTTTACAGTTTTAGACTTCATGGTAAACTTAGCTATGAATTTGGATCGAAGCTATTTTATATTTAATATAAAACAATTATATTCATATATATAATTGTTTTATAAATCTTAAATTGTATTAGACGCCGTATACCCAATACATAAATAAGCAGCTGCTAAAAGAGAAAGAGAAATATAATATATATTACATACATCAGCAGACGAGCGAAGGCTGTAGTTGTCTGACTGCGCGTCTCTGTCGGCCGTGGAGAGCGCGTGGAGCAGGGAGCTGCGCTTAGGCTCCTCGCGCGATTTATTCTTGCCATCAGAACGGATCGCCACCTCCGAAGGGTTGGAACGTTCTAGAAAATAAACCGTCCAATTAGGGTAATGCGTATAATCGATATAAGTATACACGCTGGAAAAGTTACGTCGGCAAAAAGTGGACGTTTGAGATGCCTTAAAATACTTTATTTCAGTTAATCCAATCATAGGTTATCGAAGAGAAAGACAGTTAGACTAAGTCAGTCGTTTAGCTAGTTGCCTGTTCTAATGAGTAGATCCCATGGAGAAGACCAAGCAAAAAACTCCAAGAAGACTCATTTTCAAATATACTAGTTGTGTTTTTGTGCGTGTGAGTGCAAATAAAATAAAATGTGAGATCATGCAATACATCATTCTGAAATAATCTTTATGGTAATGACTACTCTATGTTAAGTAATAGCAGTACAAAGATGATCAGCCCCCATCATAGGCAGTCGTTCACGAGAATGACGCACACGCCAGCCATATCATAAATCTAAACAATTGTTTACATAGCTTTCACATATACATCTCTAAATTGTTGTCGCTCTCTTGTAATATAATTATGTCTTTCACATCGTTTTGTAAATAGATGCCTATTTTTTTTTTTACAAACAATGTTTATACTGACCGGTTCAGCCAAGATGTTAATTTCCTTAAAAAGGTTCCTAAAGGATTCGGGACAACGTGATTATAAATGGCTCCAATAGCTCTCTGTTGCAGAATGAAAATAGATTCTTATCTTCCCCATTATAATTAGATAGACATGATACCGTGGAAACAATTGAAGTACCCCTAGTCTTGCAGTGTATCCATGTCGGTTAATTGGCGCACTTTCGAGCCCTTCGAAAGATATGTTCAGTAAGACCCTATTGTAAGTTAGAATCTAGCGTAAACCCTAAGAAAACTGTTTCATTTACAAATACAAAGTTTTTACTATTCAGTGAGATTTCACATGCACTATGTATGACGTTAGGCAAAGAGTTTTTGTTTTTTTTTCTCATATAGTAATAAATTATTGGCAGTAAATCAATTATGTACTTGTTGAATAATATTATTTACATCGTCAAAATTATTGCCGTCCGTCGTTGCTATCAAGTAACTGGGCTATATAATTATAACATATGTATACTAGAAGAAATGGGCCCAATATCCCATTTTTATCTTTGGTTCCAGGTCCCACCACTCTTCGGGGATATATAGACATGAGTGTATATATGTATGTACTTATCGAAGAGTAAGAGAAGAAAGGTACTATAACAAAGATAGTAAATGTTTTTGAAAATGCTGTTGCCCCATGTTTATCTACCTTTAACTATAGCATCAGCCAGTGAGACGGGTGACCCGCTCCGCGGAGACCCGAGGCTTCCACTGAAATACATTTCAGGATTCGCTTCATGTCGATCTGAAAGCAACATCAATAGTAGTTTACATTTTTTGGAAACACTTCATAGAGATAGTCAACAAACACTTGACAACATAGGTAATTAGACTTCCTAATAATTCTTAATGTACAGGTGCCTTATTTATGTTGATTATGCGAAACAAAACTGTTTACATCTGTGTCAAGTGTCAAAAAAACGAAAAACAATACGATATATAATCAGAAAGTGTACCCACCACGCGTATTGTGGCGTGACGTAACACTTTCTGATTGTTGTTCGCAGTCACGTGACTTAATGCCTATTTTTTTGAATTTTCTAAAATTAATAATCTTTAACATTTATGAGAAATAGACTGGTGTTTGTTATCTACGTCTCTTCATTTATAATTAGAAACTATAAACCAAGCAATTTGTTATTAGTGGACACCAGCCTATTCAAATGTAAAGGCCGTTGTTGTACTTACCACAGTCGACAATCTCGTGGAATACATAGTTGGCAATAACGACCGGTTGTCTGATCCATGGATGTGACATCAGTTGTGATACTGTACATCTGTTTGCTGGTTCCTTACAAAGCATCCACCTTAGAAGTTGTTCCAAATCTAGAAAATACATCAAATATAAAATAAATATAGAAACATTTAAAATTCTTGGAAATAAAGATGATTATTATTAAAAAAAAAACACATTTTTATTTTAAATTACTACCGCTCTGATAAACTTTTGTTAACTGAAATAATTGAAAGAAAACATTAACTAATGAACTTTTAACATAATTGGCAGCCTCTTTTTCTGATTTGGTTTAAAAAGACAACAATCTACGACTCGAACAAAGTATGATATATTTTATGTAGTTAGTACATTTATTACTACATTTATTTACCGTCTGAAACAACTTGTGGGAAAGCTAATGGTCCTTGTATGGTATCCTCGATGTCCGAGAATGGGTTAACAAAGAATGTTAGAACATATAAAGTTATCCCCATTGACCACATCTCTAATTCTGGACCTGCATATCTGAAAATAGAAATATGACTTTATTTGCAATTTAAATTTGCTACTACCGCCTTACCCGACTTCTAGCTATACTCAGTTTCTAATGCAGGAAAAACTGGACTATGAACTTTATTAAAGCCAAAGGGTAAGCAAATTTATTTAAAACTCCACTTCTATAATAAGTTCACCGCCTCTGTGATATTTGTAGTCGCACTAGTAACAGGCGCTTTTACACATTTACGATACAGAAAGTATGAACAGATATAGTTTTCTATAGCAGCTATCGCGAACATAATACTAAGGGTCCATTTGTCTACTGCAATAGAAACAGAGTATAGCATGTCTTAGTACCAGGCATATCTCACTCCCGTTTCAGGGTAGGACAAAGTACTGTTATTAATTACCGTTCGTTGCTAACGATTAATATTTTGGTATTTACACGTTTTTGAAGATACTATGTCTATATCGTTGATTTAATAGAAACGTCAAGTCTAGCGCGAAGTTTCATCCTATTATGGGCTCAGGATGGCACACCGTTTGAAAAATAAACACTACACAGCCTACTACTAAATTATGAAGACTACTAGTCTGTGGCACTAGTAAGGTTAAATATATATTTAAGTATATTATGCAAATGATGATCAAGTGGGCCCTTGGCTTCGTAATTTTCTTCTGTAAGGAAAGGAAGGAATCTTAATTACCTTAGTAATAGGTAAGAAATAGGTACATATTATTTGCACGGATGGGGTAGCGGTTTAAGTGGTCACTTCGCCACTACGCTGCCGCGCCGAGTGTTGTGGGTTCGATCCCGGCGCGGGACAACACTTAGTGTAATCCTCAAATTGTTGTTCTGAGTTTGGGTGTTCTTTGTGTCCGTTGTTTAAATGTATGTTAAGTCCCCCGCGACACAGGAATTAATCCTAGAACAGAAGTTGTATTAAAAAAAAAGAAAGAGAAACATACTTATTCCCGGCGAGTACTTCAGGACTGCAGTACTCGGTGGTGCCATAGAACGTCGAGAACAAGGTGTCTTTGCTCATGAACGTCGCCGAACCGAAGTCGATCAGTTTAACGTGAAACTTATTGTCAATGATCACGTTCTCGTCTTTTATATCGCGATGGAGTATATTTAGAGAATGGAGGTATTCGACCGCTTGGCCTATCTGAAAATAATACCTATTGCTATAATACTAACTTTCACTTCATACCTTTAATGATAAATGATAAATGATCTTTATTTTGTAAATAAATAGGTTATAACAAACTTTTACACGTCAATATATTATTTTTTCTGTTAGTTTATGCTAGATGAGGCCGGTGTTTCCTAGCTGACTACCCTGAGAAGAAACACCGAAACAAACTCAGAGGTCAAAGTCTGTTTTAAAGTCCATACAGATGTACTGGTCAAAAACATATGAAAACCATGCACGCTAACATCTGAGATGAGCTTTTGAAGAAAGCACCACGCTCATTTGAGTGGACCCGTCCAAACAGTGCAAGCATTTGTCAGTTATCGTGTAGCTCAACTTAGAACTTTAAGGAGCTCAACGGACCGACGAACAGTACCAAAGCAAGGACATTTGGGTAGGCCGCAAAAGTACTCAAACAGTCAGACATCGTTATAAAACAAACTACAGGAGAAAAGAAAAAAAAATAAAAAATAAATAAATAAATAACCTACATAGTCCTCACATTTACAATAATTAAATTTATAAATTAAAAAAAAAAAAGAAACAAATATATAATATATTATACTTAACAAAGTATTCATGTCAAAAAGTACAAAGATTTAAACAATAAAATAAAAACAATATAATACTTAACAAAGTAAGTATTCATGTCAAAAAGTAAAATATAAAATGTCAATGTGTATAAAAAAAAAAGGATAAACGAAAAACAATGATGAAGTAGCTCATTCCCAAGCCTTTTTATCTTCAATGTAATCTTTAATTGTGTAAAAAGCTTTTTGACTTAGTTATAGACTTATATATAAGAGGCGAATAGGGTAGCGGGTTTTTTTGGAAATGGCTGTTATTTATATATACCCACAACATATTAAATTTCTGCACGTATTGTATAAAATAAATTTTGTTAATTCATTTTAATGATTCAAAAATCATGGAACAAGTAAGATCCAAGCAGTGTTTTTTTAGTAATAAAAATATTTTTATTTAATAATAAAAGTTGTAATTTATCTTTAATCACAAATAACCTTTTTGTTGAAGCTTATCCATAATTTTAAGTTATTCAATCAACATCGAATACGTTTATAAAACCACTTACCTGTCTAAATATATAGCTAAGTAGCGGTTCGTCGAGTCGTGGACGTCGTTCAATGAATTCAAACAAGTCCATACCAGCGCCATGCTTCTCCATCACCATTTGAAAATATTTGTCGTTTTCGAAAACATCTATCACGCTCACCTTGAATCATTATAATTTAGAACTCCAATTAGGATATCGTTACGCAATTTGGGATATCGTTATTTTTTTTTACTTGACTGTGCAAGAAAGGGGTTTTCGAGTGTATGTATGAAAGGTGTTTCTTTGTCAGGACTACACGACTTGATAAATTTTTAAATGCGAATTGTCATTTAAATCTTTTTAATAGTAGGAGTGAGTATCCATAGAGTACATATAACATTTAGAGGTAACTTTAACAAACAAAGAGAGGAATTTAATAATACAGTCGGGTTGGAAGTAGGAAACCTATAAACTCAAAAAAATACGATCTAAAATATAGTTGCCGAAAAGACGGCTAAACCATAATTAATTGTTCAAAAAATATAAAGAACGGCAATGAGCGAAAGTCGGCATCTGCAGAATAGATCATTTAGAATACCCTACGTAAATGAAGTTATCGTGTTTGCTACTTTTTTTTATTTAAATAGTAATTGAAGTATATATTAATATAGTCGTGAATACTAGCAAAAAAAGTGAAACTGACTAACACAAACATTAGCTACTATTCTCAAAATAAAACACTGGCACACTCACGATATTAGGATGTTTCAGGGTCAGCAGTAGACTAAGTTCCAGCGGCACGCGCCGTCCGTCGGGCCCGTCCACCCAGAAATGGGCGCCCACCTTCTCCTTCAATATGAACTTAGCAACAGTCAACATACGATCTGAACGGCGATATGCCATTTTTACACAACCGTACGCGCCTTTACCTGAAAAATAGAATTGTTTTAT
Organism: Tyria jacobaeae; assembly: GCA_947561695.1. Classification (NCBI taxonomy): domain Eukaryota; kingdom Metazoa; phylum Arthropoda; class Insecta; order Lepidoptera; family Erebidae; genus Tyria; species Tyria jacobaeae. The sequence continues at coordinate 18,570,434 of OX387209.1, forward strand.
TAAATGTTAGTTATTAAGACGAAGTTAGTTAAGAAGACTTGGGTATCATCACCGATCATCACTTCATTGAACTTTAGTTTTATACATTTTTAAAACAATTCTCGCACCAGTCATGATTACTGTGTCGTTTTAACAAACATACAAGCAATGGCCACAAAGAACATCCAGATTCGACACAACCATTTGTACATCACACAAATTATTATCCTGTGTGGGAATTGAACTCACGCCAGTTCGGCGCAGCAGTCAGGGTCACTAACTTGACCAAGAGGTGAGTCAAGTGGAAAGACGGATTGGAACAGATTAACAACATAATAGTGTATCTTTGTGTTATATATATCGCAACAGACCCGGGTGCAACCTAAGAAGTCGTGACACCTCTATAAGAGTTCACCATTCAATGTAAATCCACTTCTGACACAAAGATTTTAATTTTTGGCTTTAATGTTCTATAAACATTTCATAGCAAGTATTGACCGAACGAAATCTATTTTCCCGTTTATTACCACACTATGCATAGAAAATGATGACATATTCACACATTCATTTATTTGTAAATACATCGTTTTAATGTGTACATATGTATGTATACGTCATACAACATAATTAAATACTCTACTATTAGTTTTTTCTATGTAATCTGATATGCTTAGCATACTCACCAATCTGCTTAAGGGTGACATAATGCTTGTTATAATCGCCTGCGATTTGTTCGTCTCCACATTGGCTCACTAACGACATCGACTGTGGTCTACTGTTCGCCGATTTATTACCCTATTGAAAAATATATTTAACATTAATGTCACATGAATAGTATCGCGACTAAAGGCTGATGCTATGTTATGTGAAAATGTAGTAGAAACTTTTATTAATAACAATCAAATTCATGTTTCATCGACACGGCAGTCCCTGCCAAAAATAAGCTATGGTTATAGAAATAAGATTTAAAATCAGTTACTGTTACGCAGCTCTACACCATGCTGATGAACCCTTAAGTGAGCGCAAGTAAATAAACGAAGATGATTATGAGTATCCAGATAAATCTGTCATTTAAAAACACAGGTAATTCTAACTGTGAAGTCTTGGATTTTGTTCATTTAATCCAGTAGTTACATACATACACACATATACGCTCACGCCTATACACTTGCCAATTACAATTTGGTTCAGCTAAAGCCGTCAACTGGGCACTATGACTAATGACTGTTTACATACTGTCTGATAGAAAACAGTTCGATCCAACCATGCAAAAGAAAGCGTGCCTCTATTCTATCAAGAACCACACGGCTGCGCCTGTGTGGTATGTCGCTAAAAAGTTGCCTATTTTCTTCCTCTGGGTTCAAAGTATCTGCATACCAAATTTAATTAAATTCGATTCAGCCTATAGACGTGAAAAAGTAATAGGTAGACTGTTAGATGACGTTACTTCAGCATTTATTGCATTGCGAGTAGATTGTGTGTTTAAGATAGGAGAGAAGTATCCATCAGCTTGGGTATACTAACGAGTACTAGCGAGTTGTCAGCGGTAGAGGCGAGGCTGGAGGCGAGCGTGGTGTGTCGCGGCGCGTGCTCCAGCTGCACGCCCAGCCACACGCAGCGCACGCGGGCACCCGCGCTGAGCTGCATACTTGATACCGTATACAGAACATCTACAACATAATATATCATTCATTTATTATTTATAGTTATTTCACCTAATCTGAAGTGACTACTGCCGTCTATGTTGGTAGCAGCCATATTTAATATATTCTATATATAGACAGTTGCATGGTATTACTTGTTAAGTCGACCAAACTATGCAAAAAGGATATTCGAATCACTCTCAGCACGCTACCTGCTCTCTAGACTCTCACACAAATAATATAGCTTAGTTGGAGGATTTAACGTAATTTTTTTATTTATTTTTTTATACCATTAAAAATGATTCCTGTGTCACGGGGGAGTTTACAAACAACGGACACAAAGAACACCCAGACCGATATAAAAAAAAATATTGTGCGACCTATGATAGTCTTAAAAAAAACTCACTTGTTATTAAGAATGATCTACAATGAATGCAATTGGCATGCAAATGGACACATCACTTTGTCTTGGACCATTTTGTATACTGATACAATTAAAAAAATAAATAATAATAATTAATAAAGTAACTATTAAATTTGTTGCTGGAAATAGATTCTCTTCTTATTTGAAACATACAAAACTTTATTGTGTAATTATGTATGTATTGATTATGACCATGAGATCACTTAAAACTGATCATTCAAACATATATTATGTATATTTCATAAAATTACTTTAACAAATAATTGAATTCCCCCTTCTTTTTTTAATAATGAATATTATAGATCAACACAAAATGTTCCTAAATAACTGGGTTGCTTCATCATCATTATCAGCCTATCATATCGTCCACTGCTCGACGAAGGCCTTCCCCATTGGGATACTTGTGTGATATATGTAAATTTACACCTAAAAAGAGCTATGTACCTCTACCATCATTAAGGAAGACAAACTTACGTAGCTCAGTTCCATCCTTATGCTGTACCAATCCCCGGTAGGTACCATCGCTGTGACGACACTCAGTGTCACACTCGCACTGGTCCACCTTAGTGCGTGCATGTTGCGGTGTTGACGTCATCACGTGACTGCGCAGCGCACGTTTGGCCACACACGGAGTCTCGGGAGCCTCGTCTGGTAACGATCATATGTCTAAGTAACATGTACAATATCGGTTTCTTTTTTTTATTTTTTCGCGTGTCGCGGGGGATTTTGAAAACATACACACAACGGACACAATGAACACCTACAGATTCTGGAAAATTATTTAATTTTTGTTCCACGGGAGAAATCGAAATCACGAACGACCCCAACTCAGCTGTCAGTAACCACTAGACCAACAGGTCATTCAGCCAGTCATTCAGCCAGTGTTCACTTTTGAAGATTTACTAATAAATAATTAATGTTCCCAGTAGGCCTTAATTTGCTTGAGCTATACTTGAGCTTGCTTATACTCTACATGTATAAGTCTCCAACTGTATAAGCAAAATCCCTTTCGTCCCCTTTCTAGCCCCCATTTTTTGATCTAATTCGTGAGTGTATATATGTTGCTATGAGGTCCATATTAAGCATGGCTTGTAATATGAATTCTTGTGCATAGATAAACATACACATACAGACTTTCTTTAAAATAGATTAATATTATACATAGAAACGAGTAGAGAAATTGAAATATGTCTATATCAATACATAAGCATTAATAAAATTAATTATTAGCCGTTTCCCGTTTATGGTCAGTTCGCAGATACTAAGGGTATACCCGGGTCCTCTGCAATAGACTCGTGACGGCTGTGGTTTTAGTCGGTTCGAGTCCGACATACCACTTCACTGTTGGCTCCAGTGAGATACTAAGTGTCGCAGCAAGGTTTTGTAATAGCCTATATTTTTCAAATACTCTAAATACAAAACATACATTCAAGTCTGACAAGCAACAAAAATTCTTCAGCTCTACTATATTAGTATAAATTAATGTTTATAAAAATATTTGCACTGGAAACCTGACCAGCCTCTGGCTACAGTGGTATTCTCACGTTTTAACTGACACATTATATTTTACAAGATGAGTTAGTACGAGTTACTTACCAGTATATAATTTCCTTGGCGCCGATTCAGTCTGTGTCTCTAAATCATTGTCATTACTAAAGCTATCAACACTTTCAGTGCCGTTGTGTTTCGGTAAGTCTTCTATCTCACAGCCGGGCGGTGGCATCTCGTTTATTGGCGTCAAAAAATCCGCACTCGTCTCGTTCGAATCACAAAAATCTAACGACAAACTCGTCTTATCATCTCTTACTTGACCTGGCAAATTTACTTTTAAAGACCTGTATTTGCTTGAATCAAATGATAGTCTTAATGAAGGATCGTTTAATCTCACTCTTGGAGTACTTCCAGTCGGAGTTACTTCTTGAGAATGCTGTGACGTATAATAAATTGAGTCAGACTTTTCTGACTGTTTGTTACATACAGGTCTCATAGGGTTACTATGTTCAGAACGCAAGATGTTCTCTGAACGCGACTTCGAAATGCTACTGTAACAATAATTCTCCTCATCTATGGATATTCCTGACATGCCAGATGTGACATCTGGGAGTGCGGATAGGTCGTTTCGTTGCTCAGTAGTGCTTATACTTGAGACCATGTCTTGCGTTGGTGTTGGGGTGTGGGTGACCATACTGCACGATTTGTCGAGACACAAAGCACTGGAGGACTTTTCACGTGTTGTGGACAGTATTGAAGGTTGAACGTTGAGAGACATGCAAGCTGATTTTTGACTGCCATTGAACGCGCCGCAAGAGTCGTCGTCTGTGTCTGAAGCTATAAAAAAGTTTTAAAATATAAAGTGAAAAATAAAATATACATATATGTAATATGTATTTACCATGATAGAGCTATCCTTAGGCACGAACGGGGCGGCTCGACCGATTCGATACCACGGCCTCACAGAAAACCAGTTGTGAAGCAATGTTTGTGTTGCATTTCCCCGAAAGTAGTGAGGACCCGTCTGTTCGTGTGCCCCATATATTTCATAAAATATACAAAGGAAAACTGAAGATTGAGAAGATCGCAGCATATAATTATTTCAGAAATAATTATACTTTGTACTTGCAAATTTAAATCAATTTATAATCTTTTATTATAAGGGCGATTCACACATTGTAATGTTTGCCCGCATAATTTATGGTATTAATTTCATAATATCGACGGCAGATGGCTTGTTTGCTACTAGTAGAAGTTTTATACAAGTGTTAGTGTGATATAAAAACAAGTTAACTAGCAATAACAAGGTATTTCATATATATATATATATATACATATATATAAATATATATATATGTGAAATTGTTAATATGGTCATCTAGTCTGCGAATTACGTGTTAACGCGATGTTGTCGTTTAATAAATAGCCTGATTATCCCGGTATTCATACTATTCCAGATTCTTCAGATAGATTTTTAAAAATATTATTTTTTATCATACCTGATCCATTATTATCATCATCGTTATTGACCGGCGACAGCGTCATATTCCTGTTACGATCCGGCATTTTCACCATGTCGGAATGTCTGCAGAAATGTTGTATGACGTCATCAATATGGTGGCCGATCACTTCCGAGTGGGTTTTGCCAAAGGTTAACATAGCAAAGTGATGGTTGCAAGCGGTTATTATACCACTTTCGTCGACCACTAGAAGGCCGCTTACATTGTAGGTTACCTAAAATATCCAGAGTAATAGAATATATTAAAAATATCCTATCCTATCCTAAACTATTTTATCTTACTAAACTAAAAAAAACACTAAACTATTTTATCAAATGCAGTTTCATTATGTGTAATTATAATACTATAAGGCATAAAGAAAGAAAGGAAATAATGACTTAGCGTTACTAAGTTATAATATACAAACATTTGTTTATTAAGAAACATACGGTCTTAGATGTCAGACTAGTTTCGGACCCTATGGGGGACCATTCTCAAGGAATGAAGCGCCCTTCCGCGACAGTGGCGCTTCACCGTATGACATCGCATCCCCAAAATAAACACGGGAGTAATACCCTGTTTCGTCATAAATGTGTGTCACAAAAATTAACATATGTATGTGTATAAGACCGAAACTACTGTACTTTTTTTATTTTTTTATTAAAGACAACTCCCGCTTTGGGAATAATTCCTGGGTCGCGGGGGGCTTTATAAACATTCAATCAACGGACACACAGAATACTCAGACTCGGGATTTTTTTTGTGAATCACATAATTTTTTGTCCCGTGTGGGAATCAAACCAACGACCTACGGTTCAGCAGTCAGGGTCACTAACCACTAGACCAACAGGCTACCATACTACTATCTATACAAACTATGATATCTAAAACTTCTACAGAATATGGTTCTGAATAATATATGACATGAATCTTACCCGGACATTAACATCAAACACTTGTCTATGTTTTATACTAGTCCATAGAGTGGAGTCTGTGTTGTCTGGTCTAGATATCCACAAGCATAACGGGAAGCAACCACCATCTAGTGTCCGTCCTGTAATAAATAAATTACACTACTTAAAATTCATTGAATTTTTCAAACATAAAGCTAGATTTATTTCTACTAAATTTATTAGTATATATATAATAATGCCTAGCGGACTGCGGCCTTACGGTAGATGTTGGAAGTTGTATTTATCGGTGCGAGAACTTTCATATCGCGATTTATAATCTTATGTCATTAGTTGCTATGTATGTACTTGTACTCTATAGATGGTGTTGCATGTTTCTGCTGTATGTGCAGGTCGCCACAGTTTAAAGCTGTTTTTACCTGAACATCATACTGAACTCAAAAACATCTGACTACTTATTGTACTCTCATTAAACTACGTGGTAGGTAAACTCGTAGGTATCTATGATAAAATTAACCAGAAAAGTCAGCTATCGTACATGGACTTGATAACGATCTGCAAAATTTTCAATTTTTTTTAAAGCTTATGCAATGTAAAAAATTGCTTAGACAAATCTTAAAAATTTCCAATTTTCATACTTCGAATTCATTTTTGAAGCTAACACTACGTTTCCGTGTCTGTGTCCGTTTAAATGTGAGGGGGTGTTGAGCCTCCAGTAAACTCACTCACTCAGTGAAACACAACGCAAGCATTGGTTGTCATCCAGTCTTTTTTGAAGCCTAAAAAAGCCTATTACTCCAGTTGAGGGGGTCATTCGTGCCTCAGCATGTTAATAGTGATTAGAACACACTAACCAGTGAGTTTCTGTTTGGCCAGCGTCCGTGGTAGGGGCGCGTCGTAGGGCGGTAGTACAACGCTCGGGATGAGCGAGGCGAGCGGCAGGCCCACCAGCTTGTCGCGGCTCTCGGCGCCGAACAATGCGGCCGCCGCACAACCCGACACCGAGAGCACCGTGCCGCCTTCCGCTTCTACTGTCAACTGGGACATTTCTATAGTTTAGTAAAGCTCGTGTTTTTGGTAAAAGTTAAGTTTCCAACAAAAATATTATTCAATTTTAAAACAGTACGTAAAATCCTAGTAAAATATTAAGTTATGTAATTAACTACTATCAATTAAAAAAAAATTAAGAACGGGTGTTCTTAATTTTTTTTCGAGAAGGTCAGCTTTCAAATAAAAAAGGCATCATAGTCAGTCGTTTCGTTAAGGACCTATGATGCAGACAGACACAGAGATACACTTATAACACCCCTCTTTTTGCAGGGTTAAAAATAAAACGATGTTTTGTTGATAAGTTTGTATCTTAAAACTGGCTGTACAAATCGGAATTAGGTTTTTAGGAAAAGTAACCCGAAAAATAAGGGAATTTAGAGAAAACTAGTCAATTTATAACTTCACTTGTCAGTTCAGATAGAAAATATAGTAAGATTAACTCATAACCAAATATTGTACAAGAGTTTAAAATAAACAAAAATATAGCAATATTATTTGTTTAAATAAGCATTTTTAATTGAATATATTTTGCCACTTAACGAATTTAAGAAAAGATTTGGGTAAAGAAAGCATTGTGTATTTCTCAGAACATTAGTTATATAATATTGTTATGTATCATCAAATGTAGCATAAAATACATGCAAGACCAAATATCTTACCAAAACGTTTTTGCAGTTCACAGACTCAGCGACGACCAAGCAAGGTCCATCATTGTCCAGCTGTCTTATCCACAAAGATACTTGTACCGAGCTCCCGTCTTTGGATATCAATTCCACTACCTGCAATAGTCATATCATCATCATCAGTTGTACTTCAAGTAAAATGTGAAGCACTTTCAAAATGTGAATGAAATATTAACTGACTTAAATTAAAACAGAGCTCAAAATCGTATGCAAGCAGCATAATCGTCTAGCTTAATGAACAACGACTGTATTGGAAAACATTAACCGAGGTCAGGCGTCCAAACAGCGAGCGCAATACGGAGTACAGGTATGAGTAAGAACAATGAAACAATGAACAGGAACATATGTTCATTTATCAGCTATATCTGATCAAGTCCGGTAAACGAACAGCGAAATGAACAATGTTGCAATAGTGAAAAAAGTAAACGTGTATTAGTGACGCTACACTGATTCTGCGCCGTTTCAAAGAGAATTGTCTTTTGTGTCAAGCCTCCAACCAAATATGCAAATATAATAAGGAAAGCTCTCTTTGATGTCTGTCGAGGCTCATCCTTGGTGATTAGATGTTGGTACCATGTGTTATAATTTTATCAATGCCGCCCGATGTCATGACATGTTACATACGCAATGTCAGGGGTATAGAAAAGGCTTATGAGTTACATCAAGAAAAACAATAAAGAAAAAATAAAGCGAGTACAGTACCGCAGATATAACACAAGACAAAACGTTAAAACTTACCTTTCCACTGAGCAAAACAACGGTACCATCTTCGGACGTATCACAGTCCTGCGGTTCATGTAAACTGAACGCCTTGCAACTTCTATTACGCAATAGATCTGAGAACCGTAGACCGCAAAGCTCCCCACTCGAGTAGCCGAGCAATGAGCAGGCTTTATTGTTCACTATTAGAATCTGGAATAAATATATCATTTTATTTATAATCGATTTAGCATGAGTATAGTTTCTTCGATAGCCCTATTACTTAACAAATTATCATGAAATGGTGTGTTTCTGTTGTCAGGGGTACAGAAAAGGACATACCTGGGTATAGACATACGCGGCTACCGTTCATCTAGAATAAATTAATTTTAGAAATATGTTATAACGTATGCTACTACGACCTGAATGCAGATCTCAACAAATACGATCGTCTTCTGAATAACTGCATTCGATTCATTTTTAATCTTCGGAAGTTTGATCACATTTCCTCATTTCGCTCTGAATTGAAATGGCTTCCTATTCGTCACCACCGTCATCTACGCGCCCTCTCCACTCTGTATTCCATACTCAACTCACCCACTTCTCCTTCGTATCTTACGTCTCTCTTCCAGTTTCTTTGTTCTAACCACAACAGACATCTTCGATCTTCAAACAACCTATTACTATTATGCCCAAATCATTCTTCCGCCTGCGTCAACTCTTCTTTCATTATTCAGTCTGTCCTCCTCTGGAACTCCCTACCGGAGGTAATCAGGATGGCACCTAGTCGCCTGTCGTTTAAGACCAAGGTTCGAGCTCTTCTCCTCCATAAACTGGCAGATACATCTCAACTATATACAGTCGTGGTCAACTAATTAAGGACATTCAAGATAGTGGACAGCAATAACCGGCTATGTACATATAAATATAAAACCCTGTTGATTTCTCAGTAACTATTATTTGCATAATTTGATCCGATTATTATACTATAAATGGCTGTAAATAAAAGATTAAATAAATATAAAAAAGTGTTTAATATCAAAGGTTAACCATGTATTCAATTTAAGGTACAATTCTGTAGCTGGACATTTAATTAAGAACAGTAAAGTAAAATGAAAAATAGAGTTAAACAGAACTAATAATCTGCAGTATTTTAATTTCTTTAACAACTTCATTTTATTACGGGTAAAATCAGTACCCAGTAGCAAAACCTTTGTTAGTAATTACCGCTTGACACCGATGTGGCATAGACATTATCAGTTTCTGACATATTTCAACAGGAATGTTTGCCCATGCCTCACAAAAAGCTTCATTAAGTTCATCTAAAGTTGTGGTACGATAAATGGCAACCTTTTTCTTAATTTCGTGCCAAAGGTGCTCGATTGGGTTGAGGTCGGGGCTATTTGCTGACCAATCTAGCACTGATACCGACTGTCTGTTAAGAAACGACTTGACTGAACGGGCTGTATGTTTTGGGTCGTTATCATGCTGAAAAGTCCATATAATAGGAAGATGTTCCTCAGCATAGGGAAGCATAGTTTCTTCTAATATTGCCTTGTATTGATGTTGGTCTAAGTTACCCTGAACTTTCCTCACAGGTCCCACTCCACGTCCAGAAAATGATCCCCACATTTTAATGTTTCCTCCGCCATGTTTCACCTGCTTTTTTTGTGAATCTTGGATTCATTTCCGCTTTTACAGGACGCCGTACGTATTGCCTTCCATCTGAAGAAATCAAATTAACCTTGGTCTCGTCAGAGAATAATACATGTTGCCATTGGTCGTAGGTCCAATGTCCATATTTACGTGCAAACGCCAAACGTGCATTTCTATGCTCTTTCTTTAACAACGGTACTTTGCGAGCCACTCTTCCGAACAACCCTGCTTCTACCAGACGTCGTCGAACTGTCCTCGCTGATACACTGACTCTTTCGTCTGCCCCAAACACTTCATGTTTAATTAAAATAGAGCCTAGAAACGGATCTTTCTTAGCTAACCTGGTTATCATTCTATCTTCTTGCGGAGTTGTTTTTCTCGATCTTTTTTTTCTGGGCACATTTAAAGTTGTGTTATTGCGCCTGAAATGTTGCACTGCATTGCATACCATAGTTTTTGAACAATTTAAATATCCTGCTATCCTTCGGTATGACCAACCACGCTCGACAAACTTCATGATAATTTTTCGTAGTGTTGCATCGCAACTTTTATTTTTGCCCATTGTTCTTCAAAATAACTCTCAAAACTTGAAATTAAAAATCTAGATTGCCGCCAAAACTACCACAAAGAATAGGAGAAGAACGAAAATAATAATTGAGATTCAGATTTTGAAACTAGAACGCAATATCTCAGTGTCCCTAATTAAATGGCCAGCCAGCATTCTTTGAACAAATAGCACTGTGATCATCTATCAGCTATACTGTAAAGAGGTTTAATGTTTAAGAAGTTGTTATTGTTTGTATAATTAGGCACATAAATGACTAATTATACTTACATGTAAAAGATGTGGAATATTATACTGTATATACAGTCGTGGTCAACTAATTAGGGACACTCTCTAGTTAATCCAAATTGTGAATTTATTTTTTATTTTCCAACGAGTCTAAACAATATTCCACATCTTTTACATGTAAGTATAATTAGTCATTTATGTGCCTCGTACAGTACAATGTAGCTCGTACAGTATGAGAGTCCAATGAGGGTAGAGGAAGCTGCAACTTAATTTTCTTCTGATTACAATAGAGGGTAAGATTCGGTAGATGACTATGCTTTAATTAAATGATTTGACTAAGTCGGACAATAAGATAATAATAAAGTGTGGGGCGGCTTAGGTTAGGCACGAATTGGCTGAATCGATTTTAGTAACACCACGGCCTCACAGAAAACCGGTTGACACACAAGGCTTGCATTGTAATGCCGGGGACTGGGGGTACCGGAGGCCTAATTCCCCCTCTCCTCTTCCCCTCATCAAACTCAAAGGCGTTCAGCGCACTTACAACTCTCTAGTTCGTCCGTCTCCACATATCATAAAAATTTAAAAAGATTACTGAAAATAGTTGACAATTGTCGTTCTGCTTTAGTGCAACGTTTTCATGTTATTTTTTTATTCATAAAATTAATAATTGAATGATTTGACATATGTACATGACGTCCCGTCGTGTACGTGACGTTTCATACAAAAATGTAGTAACCTACCGTTTTGGCGTTTAATAAAAAGATGCAACCTTATTGATGACTCAGATGCATGTAGGCATTTAAATTCAGAACAATTGCAGGAAACCTTTGATAGTTAAGTATTATTCCTGATTATTAATTTTTTGACTTAAATGGCCTGGCCTGTTGGTATAGCAGTTAGCGATCCTGACTGCTAATATGTATGTATTTATCAGCAGTCTGATTAACACAACACAAGCTCTGCTTAGTTTGCAATCAGATGTGTTGAGTTATTATTATTAGTCTAGGTTACATTAACAATTATAAAGTAGTAATGTTAATATTTGTTAGGAATAATTGATTAAAAAGTATTTTTTAACGAGGACGTAGTGACTTAAAATTGAATATGATGGGTATGCTGAGGTCATTTTGGCACGTTGAAAGTTTGAGTGAGGGACGAAAGACAAACTAGATATACATAAAAAGCTAGTGAGATGACTGGAGGGGTCGAACACAAAGAACATACTCTGATTAAATCCGGGATATTCTAGAAAAGGGAAGGTCAGAAGCACCCGAAACCTGCGGACTTGTATGAAATGTGTAATGACAGTAGAAGAAGCTCGTGAGGTATGTAAGGGTGTCTCTGCCTATCCAGTATGGTAAATGGCGTGAGTTTATGTAGGTATCTATTTCTTTTATAAAGAGTACTAGTCAAGTGGGTCACACATTACTAGAATTCTTGTCAAACCCTCCAGGCAAGCGAAATTTTTGTTCACGGTGGTAAAGTACTGGAAAGCGTTTGGACCCGCAACTACTAAATAGCAAGTCCCAAGCCTTATCCATTACGCTATCACCGCTTTAAGTATTTTAGTTTTATTAAATTAACTACAAATTGTGGTTAGTTAATAAGTATTTTATTTAATAGTCACATACCTTAGAAGTATTAGGTTCAATAGTAAATACAGCCTTGCTTGGATTGATAGTTTGTTGCAGTCGATCAGTTTGTGACGGGGCGGGCGAACCAGCCGCGTCTGTTGCTAACGACGTATTAAACCTGAGACCATTCGGTCCGTCCACTATAACCAAATTAAAAAGTCTGATTAGATATTTAAAAGAAAATAATTATGTACTTACAGGATAGTAAGTTTTTTTGCAGACAAAAAATTCAAATAACAACTTTATTGACCTCTATATAGGGCTGTCTATATAGTAGTCTACAGATAACGTAATATTTGTATTCTACAAATAAGGTTGATAAAGAGTAAAATTATTAAAAGATTTATAGAAACCGACTGAACTTTCCCAAATTACTCAACACTTAATTATTTTGACAACTTATTAATTTTGAAATCCATCAAGACATCTAGTTTTTAGGGTGTGACAAAGAAACATTATACGTTACGTACGTATAATGTTCCTCATACATTCACTCTAAAAACATAACCCTCCTTCTTGCGCAATCGCACGGAGTTATAAGAAAGCCATTTCTCGTACATACCATTTTTATTTAATAATCTTATGACACTTATAGATTTTTGATTATATATATATTAATTTGCTCAATACTTACATGGATAATTAAAAAAATAAGTATAACTGAAATTAACCATGACACACCATTATGAAATTTGGAGGCAAATTTTACGCTGCATCCTTGTGATCACATTTGTGTTTACCCTACAACCGGATTTGTTTAATATATACATATTTACTATCACCTAGTATTACCGAAAAGGTTGGAGTATTATACGTCCAAATGATTGAATCAGTTCAGATATTGATATTTTTTCAAATTATTAGTACCTACCTATTCAGTTTAATTTAAATTCGTCAAATCTTGTTAATACCTCTCTTGCGGATTTATTTTTGTTTATAGAAATATCGTTGGTACACAAACTGACTATTATCATTGAGCTCTATGGTCGAGACTCGGAAGAACATCCAACAAAATATCAGATAAGGTAATAAGGTCAGATTTGCTGAGGCGGAGTACTTTAATCCATTACGCATATTGATATTGCTTTGTTTTTTAAAAGATTTTTTATTATGGTTGTATACAAGTCTTGAATATATATTTTTTTTATTTCCGTATGTTTAAAAAAAGTATAGGTAGCTGGGATAAACTGGATGCGGAAGGCGAAGGACCGGGTGCTATGGCCCACATTTGGGGAAACCTATGTCCAGAAGTGAACTACAGTAGCTAATTGATTAACTGATAGCTATTATCTTATAGGTCTATCATAATTGAAATAAAGTAGATAACGGATTTCAAAGCACGTATTATAATAAATCGTAAAATCTTGTAATTTAAAGACTCATTTGTAAAGTAACATAAGAAAAAAATTATCCCTAGCTCCTAACCCATACCTTCCACCAACAGCTCACCAATATGAGATATAAATATTACAATAGCATTAGAAAGTGTAAAAAACAAATAAGTTGTTAGTACCTATAAAATTGGAGGGGCTCCATTGAGTTCCTTAGGATGTAAATATCAAACAATTGGTGGAGAAATCATTGAACATACATAAAAAAAACATAGTCGAACATAGAACTTCTTCTTTTTGAAATCGGTAAAAAACATAAATTACTTCTTATATCTTAAAAATATTACATTATCATATTTCTTTGGCAAAGTCTGAACCAATCCCCTGTCTGAATATGTGACAACCTTAATGGTATAAAATTCAGACGATCCTAGATTCCATTGAATTGGGATGTGAAATTTGTCAAGAACAATCGAAAGTCAAAGAACACTTCCATATATGGCGGAATATTAAAAAAACAAAAGAAAAACTTAAAACATGCAATAGCAGACATTGTATTTCTGTATTATGCTTAGTTTGACCATTAGCCTTTTTAAATTTCGAAATGAATAGTTGAAATGTTTTTTCAAAAATTTTTTTAAGACAACTTACTTATAAACAGTCAGGAAATCTTATAATTACATGATCCTATCTATGAGAGTATTCATAAAAATGGCAAAGCCTGGAAATGTGCCCTCCCAAAACATAGTAGTGAGTCAGTAAAAACCACCTCATTTGTTGAACACACATAAGGATGTATAGCGTTATTAATCTTGTTTAAAATTTAAATTTGTTACTAATTTCACATTTTGTCACTTTCTATCAGAGGAGGTGGAAGACCAATACCAACTTCAGATACAAAAACAATGAAATAAGCCTATTAATCTTAGTAATTGTTAAACATCTTATACATTCAGTACATTTATCATAATTTATAGTTTATAAAGTTTAAAAGGACATATGATTGCTTACCTCGCACAAGATCTATAGCCTGCTTTAATTTAGTAGGTGTCTCCAGCTCCATTATAATTGGTCGCACCTTGCGGTTTAAACGAGGAAAGCTTTGGTTGCCTTCAAATGAACAGTTGTTAAACACATTCCGAAAATGATTTTGAGGTTTAGCAGTTCTGAAAACAAACATTTGAACAAATTTGATTTGAAACAAATGAGAAATACTAACCGTTGAACACAATGTGTGTTCAACGGTTAGTATTTCTCATTTGCTCTTGACAAACTGCATTCTCTCAGTATATAGAATAGGTGATTACTGAGGTGTTACTTCAGTAGATGACCTCTGATGAAAGTGACTAGTTATCAGCACTGAGGGTTTAACACAGGTATGACAGAGGCAATAAAGTCAAATTTGACCCAGACAAACATACATTGTAAGGTAAATAAAAGCTTGTAATAAATGGATGGGCATGAATCATATTTGGTTTCTAATATCAATCAATACATCATTTTAAATAAGGCAGTATATTAAAAATATAAACAGATAAGCTAAACAGAAACATAACATCCTCCCTTACATTTCATATATGTATATAAGAGTAGAGAGACTAAGAATAGTATGATATACTCATCTGCTCTTGATATCTACTACATAATATTTCTCGAAAATATAAATGCTTACCACTGAAAATTCCACCTAAACCCTTTAAAAATAGTAACATTTTAGAAGAATGTAGGGTTACCAATTGCATACATATAATAACATATAAACAAGTTAGGATTATAATTATTTTACATACCTGCACTTAAAATCAACTTCCAAATACTTTTCAGGCGTAAGCAAATTTGGACTCTCATTCCTAGTTTCAGTGAAAATTAGTTTATTTCGCTGTAAGTTTAAGTTTACATTAGACTGTGGTGATATTAAACTTATTTCACTATAGTCATGTTTACTTACAGGTTTGGGTGTTCTATTTAGATGTTCAGGTGAGTAAACATCGAGAAAACGTCCAAGCCGAGGTTTTACAGGAGTCAAGCTGCAATCCGCAGCATTGTTTCTAGAATCACAGTTCCTTTTCTTTAAAAAACCTTGAGCTTTCGAGTGAACCTTGATTAAACTAACTAAATACTAAGAAAGTGCTAAAGGTCCAGTTTATGATTTATTTACATCATTCAAACTTATTTTGGGATGGAAAATCAATACATTATAGCGCGCAAGTTCAAAATACGAAAAGAGCTTTATTTACTTCGAATTTGGTTTATCAATTTTACCTTTTGTAGTTAAGTATCCCTGCAGAGTCCATATCAGAACAATTTCTGTATAGAAAATAAATAAGGTCACTTTTTCTTCGTTAGAGCAGTATATAAAAGATTGCAGTATTCAAAATTCGCCGTTGCTTCAAATTTCAAACAAAAGAAACAATTTGAACAGCTGTGTCGATTCAAGGTGGTTGTCAAACGTATTGTTATTGCTGAATAAAAAATGGAACTTGTAATAGCTATATTTATAAAAGTGTAACATAATTTAATGATATAATCTTAAATCTCAATGTTCGAAATTCTGAAATCTCTTAACAATAAAATATACATTTATAGATAATGTTTACTTATCTGCCAACGCCATCTATAAATGAATAAAGGTATTTGCATGGTTAACGTATTTCATTAGATCGTGGAATAGTGCTTCTAGATGGCGTCAGATATGCTTTGTTTTTATTTTCAAAAAAATATGTAAACCCTTTAGTCGTCATAAAAAGAATATTATTTTGAATTTTTTCTAACAATTAAAAACATCATTGATTATTATTACATTATTTGAAGATTTGATCGGAATGACGATATTTTAGTAATAGTACATAAAATTAACATATTCTTTCGACTGGGAGCGTGGCGCCTCCTGTAATCTGGCTACTCAGAGGTCGGGACTGGAGGATGGTTTGAGGTCGGGAGATCTGTTGCTGAGTGGCCCATGTTGACTGGACGTCCACACTAAGCCCGGTATTAATATGGATCCCCCGGAGGAGTCTGGGGGATGCAGGTTAACTAAGGAGGGGCGAACCGGGCCAGGGGGGAAACCCAGCAGCCAAAAGTCCCCCGTATCGGGCAGTAGTGGGATAGCGGCCGGGAGTGAGTGCTCAGTAACAGCCTGACCAACATAATCAGACCCTTTCCTTTTGGATCATGCAATCGTTACTGCAAATTCATCATCTATATTCGTGTAACTCTTAGTTTTTGGAGCCCTGTGGGCACACCAAAATAGGCAAAAAAATCAGTAATTCACGTGAGGTGACGTAAGTACCGATAGCATTCAAGATCAGGTTTTACTTATATCAAACACTTTTTTTAATTACTAACAGCCTTTGGAAAACTGACAACAATAAACAATAGTAACAAAATAATGTTTGTTAGAAGTTTTTAGTAAAGCTGAGTTTCATTGCCAACGTCACGTCATATGAATTACGAATTTGGTTGCATGCATCTTTAATTCCCTTGCCACTGATATATAAATACGTTTGAAAATTAGTGTGTACTGATCCCTGTCTTGCACTTCGGGGATTTTCAGGCTTTTACTGTTGTTAAATCTATGATCCTATTTCATATACTTTTGATTGGCGCTATTTATATACAGAATCATAAGCCAACAAAGCGGAAATTTTCCTTATACGGCTTTGAAAAAACCCAGTAAATAGCGTTCTCATTGTAAAGTGGGAAACAGCTGTCTATTTTTTTTTTATTTGACATTTAAAACACCAATTTGTTAAATATTTTGTAAAGATAGAATCTGCTTGAAGTGTGAGTTTGACACATACTACTATTACCTACCTACACATTAGAATTATAACAACAGTGTACAAATAAATGTTAGATATTTATCTATTTTTTCATCAAATTCTGTACCGAGGCGATGACGAAGGTTATAGTTTTTTTTATTCTAGACTTTTCCTGGAACGTAATACGTCTATGTTCCGGCTGCTGGTTGCACTTTCAAATCTCAAGGCCCTTTTGAACTCAGATAGATTGTAAAACAAGTACCATTTACTTCGAACAACGCAAAACTAGTCCTTAAAACTTAGAAATTAAAGGTCTTTGTTAATGCAAGTGGCCTATAAGTCGTAGATTAATTGTTTGTTATAGAATTGATTTTGTGGGGAGTTGTCTTACGGATGTTGGTGTTTGGGCTCGTTCCTTTGCATAACAAGAGATTGGGCCGGATAATGTAGACATGACTACTTAATAACTTTATGGGAAATATTGCGGTTATTTTTTTTATATATTATAGGGGCAGACGAACAGACGGGTCACCTGATGGTAAGTGACAACTTTTGCCAATGGACACCTGCAACTCAAGAGTCGTAAATGCGCTGGCTGCCTTTGCGGGTGACGAGGGCCGTTCCTCATCACCCCAGCAAGAATTGGTTAGAAGGTAGATTGGGGAAAGGAAAGGGGAGAGGGGGTCGTTGGCCTCCGGAAATCTCACTCATTTCGGAGAAATGCAACACAAGCGTTACTTCACAATCGGTTTTTTGTGAGGCCGTGGTATCGCACCGGTCGAGGCGGCCCATTCGTGCCTAAGCATGGCTCTACGTACAGTGGACTGCAGCAGGTTACATGATTTATTATATGTATATCACTAGATCATAATTAGAAAATCACTTGTGAAGCAAAACAAGTATATTTATTTAGAAAATATAAAACTGACTTCATTAGACTCATTTGTTATAAAATATGACACTCACATTTCGAAATATATCATACATACATATATAGAATATACACACTCAAAACATAACTCTCCTTCTTCGAAGAATGTGGCATATACTTCTACCTCAACTAAATAATAATTATTGTTTATATTAGATTACTTCGTTTTAATGTAGGAACCACCACAAAGGCCCGTTTTTACGACCTTGGGCGGCCTGTGGAGAAAAACATAGGAACGCTCCACTTTCTTGGATCAGTAACACACACTTATAGGATGAAATGATGAAAAATAAAAAATCATAATGTTGTATGATTTTTTTGATATGTTATATTATGGACTCAGACTTGCCGGCATTAGCTAGTTTTAGATATATGTATGTAGATGTATGTACTTAGTTGGCGTAATATGTGTTCAATACACTTCTGTATAAAAATTTGTCTATATAGGCATGAGTATATGTATGCTTTAGTAAAAATACAGCTTTCTGGCATAAAACAGATGATTGCTTTGTAGGCACCTAATCTTCTAAAAAGTTTAGACAAAGTCTTAAATGTGTACGCGTTTTTTTTGTTCTACGAGTATTTATAACACTAATTTGTTTCCAATGAGTTTCTGTAAGGCGCTGTAAGTTTTGCACTTCATATTTAAATAAAAGTTACTTTGTTTGTTATTATTTAAACGAACCTTAGGTCTGACTGTAAAGTAAGTTAAACAAAAAGTAGTCTCAAAAATCATTATAAACGTTTACTATTGTACTAATGCTAACGTACTAACAGTATTTTAATAGCCAACGGCATTTATTTAAATGTAGGAGTATCCACGGAAGGTAACAAAATATCACTTAGATTGGACATTCTGTTAGCAGGCGAATGGTAAAATAACCTTTGGCTTAGCATGACATTACCTTCACAACGCCACTGTGTCGGTCAGTTTACCTAGAAATACGCACTCTCTGATAGTCAATATTATCACAAAATAAGGTCTTTGAAAGAAAAATATATATGTTATATAGATTTATTTACGTGTATGCGTTGTGTTAACAAAGGATTTGTATGACATAGTAGTGAGTAATTTAATAATTATGTATATATGCGAGGAAAAAGGATAGGGGGAATTGAAGGAGCATACAAAATCCTGATGACGATATACAGTGTCCTGAAACAAAACTTCAAGCGGCTACGGGTGGTAGGCTAGGCTGTACCAGTTCGGTAAAAAGAAAATGTTCCACGTTCCTTGGTTAAGTGATAATAGCAACATTTTTGGAAATGTTGAAAATCATCATCATCAATCATTACCCTAGATCACATATTCAGGTATTGTGATCACAAATTTTTAAATTTTTTTGCGAGTTTTTTTTATGGAATCTTAAATAAATGTACTGTTGATTGCAGTCACAAATCCAATAATTAATATTGTGAGTTTAGTACAAAAAAACTTTTATAAGTTAACCCTAGACAAATTATTTAAAAAAAATGGCTGATGTAATAAATATTTCAAAATGGTACAACAATTGATACTTGTCTTTCCATAAAAATTAAAAAAGTTTATCAGGATTTTAGAGCATTAAAAACTCGACACATAGTTCTGTCATCCACACATAGGTCATGCATCTTCTTCCTAGCCTTATTGTTCCCTTATCTATTGAAGTTGGCTAGTTATTGCCTGAATATCAGTTTTTCCACTGAGTGACTGGCATCTGACCGCAGCAACCCTGAGGGCTAACTGAATTCGATTGTTGGATTATTTGTCTGGATATTTGAGGGCATTCACTTGCCAATATCTACTGCCATAGGTTTTTATGGCAACCGGGACAGACGGTTTAATGTGCTCTCCGAGGCACGGGGTGTAACAACAGACCCAAGTACCAATATATCTAACCACAACTTGCAAATGATGGTACTGTTACCAACAGACGACTTAATAACGTCCTTACGTAACGACTGTGCTACGGGATAGGATAGAATATCAAGTAGACTGCTTAAAAAAACATTGGGATGTGATTGTGCCATCATGTTGACGTTCAAAAGTGCCTTTTGGGCCTATTTGAAATAAATGCTTTGACTTTGACTTTGACATTAACATACATTTACAACTTAGCACTCACAAACAAATACATATGTATATAATATATAACAAACTATACATACATCTGATCTTAGTGTGGACGGAACCCATGTCAACAGCTATAGGCCTATAGCTGCGTTGTCTGCCCTGTCCAAAGTACTTAAACGCATAATAAACAATAGGATTGTGTACTATCTGAAAAAAACATAAGTTGCTATTACCTTCACAATGTGGTTTCTTTATTCATCTTAAATAACATTTAAATTATATTTATAAATATAATTTAAATGTTATTTATTTACCCATATATAAACCGATTTTTTTTAATACAAAAAAAATAGTAGACCACCGACATCGGGTACAGAGACCAAGATACCGGTGGTTAAGGCTATAAATAGAGGAAAATTCTCATAATTTGGGTCGTGTCGAGGAGATCTGTTTTCTACATCAGTCCCTTGATCCAGCTATCTAACGAGAGCTTCTTAAGGTGTTGATCGAGGCTCTTGGCTATTAATCCGTGAACGAATATGACTATTGGAACAATGATCATCGACAAAGAGAGAGAGATAAACCTAAATATTTTATTTGTATATCCTTTTCAACTTTCGTGAATATTCAAGGTTCAAGATCAAAATTCTCGTTATATGGAAGAGCAATATCGGTCTCAGACTCGAGAACTGGGTCGGGCACGTACCTGTGGGATCTCTACGTTCACAATATTGTAAAGAGGGCAATTTGTTGATGTCCTGGACACTCGGTTATGCCTGTGCAAATACTCTCTATAGATAACATGAGCACGACCAGAAAAATTATGCCTGATAGAGTAGAACGTACCATGCTTCAAGATATATTTCCGATAGTTATTCGTCATAATAACTTCATTCAACTTATTATTATTAAAAGAGCTTTTTAGCTGAGCGACTGCAACTTCCTATGCTACTTAAAAACTTTTACGTAGCTCGGGACGATGTAGTCGTCACGACTTTTGTAATAACGAGGGTTATTGACACCAGTAACATCCCTATTGACACCACTTGATATTTATAGGCATGGACAACTTTTTACCCGACAACACCAAGATGGTTATGTTTTTCGAGTGAGTATGAATGTATGGTTTGAACATGTGAGGTGTCATTCGAATGAAATCTGAATAGTAGGAGTGACATACGGTATAAAAATTTTCTAGAATGCGTCATCGACAAAAATATACAGTCAGGTTTATAATTTTTCCATCCTCTTGTCCCTGGATAAGTAATCCGGATTTGTCCGAATAAAATTTATTTATAATACATAACACATTGCGACCAAGACCTTCTCTCATATTGCTTTTTTTTCTTTTTATAAAATAGGGGGACAAGCGAACGAGTTACCTGATGGTAAGTGACAACCTCCGTCCATGGACACCTGCAATTCGAGAGTCGTAAGTGCGCTGCCCGTCTATGAGGGTTATGAAGGATGGGTTACCGGGGATGAGAAAGGGGAGAAGTAGATGAGGAGGGGACGGAAATGAGGAAAAGGGGAGTTGGGTCTACAGGAACCTCACTTATTTGCTTATCGCACCGTTCTAAGCGGCAAACTCGTGTCTAAGCACGGCTCTACCACAATTAAGAGTGTGTCGTAAATACTATCTGCCTAAATAGCATGCAAAGCCTAAGGCTTACTTAGCAATAAATTTTAATTTAATTTATAATAATCCAAAGGATTACGTAACACATAGTTATATTATCGAGTACGCAATCGACATATGTAAATGTCGTAGTAGTAATCTTAGTTCTTACATAGATAAATCGATTGATGTTTGTTAATCTTACACAAATAATCGGTTGAACAGATGTGTATGAAATTTAGCACACATTTAGTTTATAAATTGGAATAACATATAGAATACTTTAATAATAATATACATATATATATTTTTTTTCGTTTGGAAACCTCCACGGTTCATCACCTAACCGGAGCCAACGGGGAGGTGGTATGTCAGACTCGAACCGACTAAAACTGTTCCGTCACAAAGGGTCTATTGCAAGGGACCCGGGATAATTATAACCTGCCAAAGACCTAGAGAGCTTCCTTACGGCTACTGATGACCAAGCTTTGTGTACAGGGTACAACTTTATATCGAAACAAAAAAAAGACTAAAATGAATTCTATATTGACGGTAACAGCACAGTTTCATTCGGTTATTCTAAAAGAAAACTAAATGCAACTGTGTTTCATAATTTTTTATATCCTTGATGTCCAGCGGGCTACATACAAATACGCTAACTAAAATATATATTTTCAACCGACTTTAAGAAAAAAGTTTGTATTCGACCCATTTGTATGTATAAATGTATGTACATATATACATAATTATTTATGTTTGCAGGTCGGCGATTTTCTCAAAAGCTACTGATCCATTCTTAGGCACAAATGAAAACCGTATAAACTCATGAAAAACGGGTTGTGAGGCAATTAGTAAGCTTTCCAGATTCCAAACTGAATTTTCCCTCTCTTTTTTCCCCTCCCCTCGTCCCCCCACTCCTCATCCCCCCTTTCTTCTTTCCCTTCTCCGCATCTCCCCATCTTTCATCACCCTCAAAGGCGGGCAGCGCACTTACGACTTTTGAGTTGCCGGTGTCCATGGACGGAGGTTGTCACTTACCATCAGGTGACCTGTCTGTTCTTCTGTCCCCCTATATTATAAAAAAAAGGGTTTGGTGTCTAATGTTTTGAATCTGATGAAGATCTTATTAGAAATACACTGGAACACACCACAATACTAACTGTAAAAGACCCGAATCGGCTACGATAATAATTCCAATCATACATATATACATAATAGGACCAGCCTTCGCCGTCATCCGGGCACCGTATGACTGTATACATACTGTCTGATAGATAACAGTCCGATCCCTTAGCCACCTTTGCTGAACCGGTAAGAGATAGGGTGGCCCTAATATACTCCACGGAGAACCGTTCGTTGAAGTCGTTTTTTCCCTTTACAAAACTAATATGTATTATGTTCGTAACTTAAACGTTTCTTACTCAGACATTATTTTTAAAAATAAGTATTAAAAACTGTACGGATGACGTACACTACGCTGCCGCGCCGAGTGTTGTGGGTTCGATTCCCCGCAACACACAACAACACAAAACGTCTTTAAAAATGATAATGATGAAAATGGAAAAAAAATGTCTGTCTGTCCGTCTGTCATCAGGCTGTATCTCATGAACCGTGACAGACAGTTGAAATTTTCACAAATGATGTATTTCTGTTGCCGCTATAACAACAAATACTAAAAAACAATAAAATAAATATTTAAAGGGGCTCCCATACAACTAACTTAATTTTTTGCCGTTTTTATAGATAATGGTACGGATCCCTTCGTGCGCGAGTCCGACTCGCACTTAGGCGGGTTTTTCCATTCGTATTTTGATCGCGAGCCAGTATTTTTTGCTTTAAATATCATCATTATACTCGTACATTAAAAATAATTGAATATAACATTTTCTACGCAGGTGAATAATAGCAATTGCAAACGATTTCCTATAGATAGGAATGACGTAATACAATTGACAATGATGAAAGTAATTAATTGTAACGCATTAGGTAACCGGGATGAATGTGTAATATAACTATTGTTAGTACTGTAAAATGGACGCAGATGTTCATATAAACGAGGCTGCACGTTTCCATTGTTAAATTATTATCTTTCTATTATTAATGTGCATAGAAATAAATGTGACATATTTTTAAGGTATCTCAGTTTATCATAGAAGAAATACCTATAAACCTTTTCAATATAAAAAAAAAACATCTAATAACACATCCAGGTTTATATTTACAGGTTCCTTGGATTTCTAGAAAAAAATAGAAACCTCGAGTGAACATCCATACATACATACGCTCACGACGTATCACTAGGCAGAGGTGTATTCAACACAAGTGGGGACAAGCCTATTGACGTCAATCGAGCACTGGCTGAATGTATACACACTGTCTGACAGACAACAGTCCGATCCCTCAGTTAATTAAAGAATAAGGTCGACCGTGTCTTGTTTTTTGTTTCTATACTTTTTCTGTTTTTTTTTTAATGAATATTATCGAAATGTCGAAAACGACGACAAAATTAAGTCACTGGATCATCGACACCACGAGTAAACAGCTGACAATAGGACCGCTGTCCGAGTTGTTGTTTTAATATGCAGATACTTTTTAGTAAAAAGATATAAATATAAGATACAGTATTTACCTGAAATAGTTTTTTAATTGTGACACAAGCCTGGGTGTCTATTAGGGGCGTTGTTGTATGGTATCTGTAACCGTAAACGGTATAGTTGTATTTATACATATCTATATACGAAATCGTAACCGTACCCGAAATTTTGTATTTGCAACATCACTGATGTCTATGTTAATGTGTCGTCGTAGGTCTTGAATGAATGGACTTGGATTTAATTTATTAGCAGTCTAATAAACTATTAAAAAATTAAATCTGTTTAGACATTTTAAAGACATTTTCTTCCGTTTTTCGACTAGCCTCTCAGTTCTTCTCTTATTTAAAGATCTTTAGTTTAAATAATGGAAACACTCTCTCTATCGTTTTTATTGTTCATTTCAGTCGGAAGTACGACCAGATTATAGACAAAAGAGTCGTTCGATAACTAAAGCAAACGTAATATAATAAGATTCTCGTGAAAGTGCCGCACATGAAGGCGAAATTAGTCGGTCCATCCATCTGTCAGTAGACTGATGACCTGATGATGATTTATTCTTTCATCAAATGTCTTCATGTAGCAGGTGGTGCGAGCTAAGTCTTAACTGATTAATTATGTTATACTTACGTGCAAAACTACTTAGTCTTGAAAGAATAATGCTCATTAACAGTTAGATATATTAAAATTCTTATCTGTTGTCTCTCATGTCTGTATATCAAATACATACACACAAAAACATATACTTTAGCTGTTGATAAGTATACAGGTAACTAACAAAAATCTATAACAAAGATTCATGAAACATTAAAAAGCTTATTTTTATATATTAATTATTATTTTATAATTAGTAGTAAGTATAATTAGTAATTATATTTAGTTAATATTTTACTAAAACAATATATAATATAGTTTATCAAATACTAATAAAGCAGACCGAACTGAGTTCAAATGCAGTGACAGTTAGGTTAGTGCTTAACAGATCAACCACTACATCTAATTAATGCATGTGATTCACATTAATTCTGTCTATTCATATTACTTTTTCCATTTAGCTAATTTCTCTTGATACTTTATAATTTATTGTAAAGTAATATATCTAGTAGATAGTATATCCGACAATAATAACATTATTTTTAGGTCCATGATAAGTGACGTGATAATAACGTAGTGTTAGTATTTTCTGCTGAAGAAAAGAAACAAATCAAACATATTTATTAAGTACAGGTATACGGCAACGGTAGTAGGGTTTTTTCTAGTTTATTTAACTTTCCGACAATGATTTAAACCCATTATGCAAAACATGCTTGTACAAACACTACTTTCTTTCTTCAAACATCTAAAAAAGTAATTAAATACCTTGTGATTAAGTCTTTACATAAACAAAACACGATCTACACGAGTATGTAACTCATCTTATTATTGAAACGTGCTCCATATCCTGCTCAAAGTTATGCTTTATTATGTAACCAAATCGTGATATTGATTTAATAACTGCTATTAGGCTTATTTAGTTAATTATACACACACTGGTTACGTAGAGGTACATATGTAAACTAATACTATTTCCTTTTCTCTTAAGAGTATTGTATTTAGAGTTCTGTAGGAAGGCGCTGTCCTAATAACCGGCTAAATCTTTTGTTTGGTATCAAGATCGGAACAGTGGTTTCTAGTGGTAACTTTGAAAGGGACTTTTTATATACATATATGTACATATATATAAATATGTGTAGAAACAAAACGATATTAGTAAATTATTAGTTATTATTATCCGCCAAATTAACTATAGTTCTAGACTTTTAACTTCCAGAACAAGAATAAAAAACTCTCAGAAGGTGTTTTTGGTAAACACCTTCTGAGACTTGTTATAATCTAGCCGCTCCCCGCAGTTTCTGCGATTATGGTCACTGCTTCACCCCTAAGGTTTGCACCGTGAGTTTTAAGTCAAAATTGTTCGTCCATTAATGTTATAGATATCTAATACAAAAAAAAAACATATTCGACTAATAATAATTTACTTTAAAAAAAAAAGCGTCTTTCTAATTCCTTTGCGCAATACGTTAAATTGTAAATCATGCAATTTAAAAACTTTTTAGTAATGTCCTTGGTATCCAACGCAAGAGTATATCGTTTTTTTTAAACCGCTTACGTATATAAAAAGAACATGCATGGAGTCGAACATATAACCTCATTTTTTTAAATCGGTTAAAAAGAGCTTCTACAAAAAATTTGCTTGTGATTACTATAAGATTCATTTAGTTCAGTCATTAGTTTGAATATCTGATCGCTATCTCTGGTTATCATGTTTGTTTATTGAAACAAACAAAAATATACTGCATAACATTACAGTTATATATTGAGATAAGGGTTAATTGGACCCTGGAACACTCGTAATAGTTAAAAACAGGTTTACTATTGAATTGTCACTGTAGCGCTTATCTATGACAGAATGCGGGAACAGTGCACTCTGAATACAGAACTGTACATTTAGTGTCAATGTATTCAAACTGTCATAATTAACTACAAATTATAATTATAGAGGTGATCCGAATCCGCTCTCGATTCACTTAATCGTTTATTTCCATTTAAAGTCATATTCGCTTTAGGATTTAATTATAATGAGTTGCCTTAAAGTTTTCTAGCGATCGTGAGAAAACTTGTAAGAAAAATGACATCGTATAGAAAATTTGTGTTATTTTGAACTATTTTTCGATTAACTAGATTAATTTCGTTAGAGGGCTCGGAATTCCAGACAGCACCGAGTTATGGGTATGCGACCCTGACTTACTCGACCCTTGGCTGATACTCCCCAAGCCGTCTGTAGAAGCAAATTCCCTTTCTATCCTCTCTTTCGTGTCAATATACACCAATTTTTACCCTCTAATTCCCAAAAGTGGCCGGATGATGGCAATAGGCTAGACCCCCATTTACGTGTATTCGTTAATTCTCTTGTCTAAGTATTTGACTACCAAGAGGTAGGCAGACGTAATTAACGATACGGGCGTGAGTGTATGTACATATATAATTATTAATGTTACGATAACCGTGATATAAAATATACGTAACTGATAATTCATTATATAATATAAAATTATACGTACTTATGATAATATATATGTATGTATTTATTAATAATTATATTTTTATGTGTTAAGGACGCTAAAGGAATTTTAATACATAAAAATTACAATTAGTGATAATCTGTTGGAGGTCGAAGGCGCGGGATTGATTCCCGCTCAAAGCAAATTATTTTATTAAATATTATTAAATATTTTACATAGCATACACATAACAAATACTCGTACATACTCAAAACATTACTACATCAGACACAGGAATGTTGCACACGAAAGTAATTATATTAATGAACCTGTTATCAATTGCAATTCAACCTGCAACAATTTGCGACACTCGGTCACTCGATTCTGTGCTCGGTATTCGGCAAAATAGTGTATAGCTCTGATAAGGCTGGTTACACAATGGCGCCTTTCACTATGCCTTGTGTAACTATGCTATGGCTTGAACTGAAAAATCAAGGTCATAATATCTATCGACGATTTTATGCTTACTTATAATATACAAAGAATTCTGTATATCACACACAAATTAAACATACATTGTTTTTTTTCATATTTATATGAATATTTTAAGCGGCCGTGACTTTACATTGAATGCTTTGCACAGAATTAGATAACTGTTTTGTATGCAGTATTACCACTGCATTTTTTTACTCAGATGAAGATCTCTTAGATTAAGTAAGTGCTAATGGCCGTGAAATATCTCAAAATAAAACAAGTTTAATGTAAAACTAGCTTTTGCCCGTTACTTGACGTGGAATTTACTCGTAGAATCAAGTATCTATATTTTTATTTATGCAGAGACGCGCTAAAATGGAGACCATATTTTAAGTAAGAACTCTAGCAATACATCAGCGAAAACTACATTCACTTCATTGCAGTTGTTTTTGCGTGATGCCTGTACATATGTACATACAGATTTTTGGCTTTGGTTTTAGCTTCTTTTGCTCTACTATTTCTTCAATATTTATAGTCGGTTTAGTTATTCAGTTT
Organism: Tyria jacobaeae; assembly: GCA_947561695.1. NCBI lineage: Eukaryota > Metazoa > Arthropoda > Insecta > Lepidoptera > Erebidae > Tyria > Tyria jacobaeae. The sequence continues at coordinate 18,599,254 of OX387209.1, forward strand.
TACAATATGTATAAAGTAGGCTTTTCTTTATATTGTAATAAACTCCTTCTTCTTTTAATTATCCTATTACGATATTCTACAAGTGTAATGTTTATATTGCGATATGCTAATGTATCTAAATCACAATTTTCAAAAAGCTGTCGACCCAAGGACAGGTAACACATTTATTTTATTTGTTTTGCAATAAATTCAAAAACCATATCAGTGCGATCAAAACTTGACAACGTATCAGTGCGATCAAAACTTGACAACTTTAGATTTTTTGATCTGATTTATTTGAAATATTTTTGATTAATTCCAGTTTAAATTACTAAGGCAAACGGACTTACAGCAAAAGGTCTACGGCATTAAATACTTATAATTCCATCTGTCTACAAATTTATGAAGTGAATTTGTGAGTGTGACCTTACTCAATATAATAAAATATGTACTACATTTTAAAACTACAACAAATACCGGTTTTTAATATTTATATCTATGCTACAAGTTGTGGATTACAAAATACCATGTAAAATGTATGTCAATGATCTAAAAACTTGTTTTGTCACAAATTTATTGTTAAATCATTGACCGTAACGTAAATTATGTACTGTGTATTATATCTTTTTGTCAATCTTAATTTAATAGTAGATTATTTTGAACAATAAATCTTATCTGATTGCGGCCGATTGAGTAGAATACTGTCCAAATCTGCATGCTACAATAAGCATAAGCCAGCCGTGACACCAAAAAAAATTTGCTGACTGATAACCAATACACTCCTTTTACCGATTTGATGTAATATATTATAAACTATTAATCTTTTAACACCGTGTTATATAATATACTATAATTCTAACCGTTAAACCGCTTGCAAGCTTTGATGTTAATCATAGAGTAAACTTTATTTGTAAATAAAAACAATGTTAGAAGTTGGCTATCCGTTGCCATTGTATAAGCAGGCCCGAGACAGTGGCGCGATGTGTTCATCGCGCTTTTCAAATCAAAGGGGGGATCACTCCATAACGGGGCCACGTTGCTCAACAGGCGGCCAAGTCTGCCGGGATTCACAGGGATTTCCATTCTAGGGTGCACCTGAGGCCCCGAGCAGAAGACTCCATGACGGAACATTGTGTGGTTTTAGTCGGTTCGAGTGCGATATACCATCTCAGCGTGGACCTGTAGGAGTTTCCACACAAAAAGGTTATTCCTGTTTATACTGTATTACTACGTTTTCTAGTCAAATAAAGTATTAATTATTAGTATTTAAGCTAGAGCCGGCCCTTTTATTATCAAGTATATTTAATCATTCAAATATAACAGTCGCCTAGGATTAAATTAGTTCATCAATTAATGTTGATAAATGAATTTTTCGTAGGCATATAACCTGCAAAATAATATATAATAGACTCGTGACGGAACACCGTGCGGTTTTAGTCTGTTCGAGTCCGACATACCTCCAGTGAGGTGATGACCCGTGGGGGTTTCCACACAATAAAAAAAAAACATTATTAGTAAAATCATTGATTGCGTCGTCGTCAAATTATTACTTTCTGCTGGATTTCAAATATTGGAGGACTATGCTTTTCAAAATTAAAATTGAAATTTATGTATTTGCAAAAAAGATAATAAATACAATAGATCTTATGTGTTAGACAGAAAAGTGCAAACAACTTCAGTCAAAACTGATTTGACATGCAAATATAACACATTTATACTTAATCAAGTAAAGGTACCTTTTTTGCAGTAAGTCAAGTTCGTGGATCAACTGAAATCACTAGTTTATCACTTCTCTCTTAATTAATATAATTAATAATATAATTCTGGGCGTAAAGGTCACGTTGTGGCTCCAGGCTTAGCCTTGCACTGCATTCGTGCGTCAAACAAAACGTGAACTAATACATTTAATTGGTAGGAGTAAAAGTACAATTACTGTTTGGAATGCTCATTGCGATTCTATTGGTAAGCTACCTAACAACAGCAGTTATAAACAAGCGAGTGAAATAAGTTTTGGTCGGCATTCAGTGTTCGTTAGCAGCACAGTAGTAGCAAAGTAAAAATGTAATGGGATTTTTTAAATTGCATTACATTTATCAAATACATCAACTGACAATGTTTTAAAACTCTTACAAACAATACATGAGTCTGAAAATCAATCTCGTATTGCAATCAAAACTCAATGGATTCTGACTACAATAGATTTTACTATCGAATGGCATGTTCTGACTCCCTCATTGTTCGTTTTTATTAATGCGTTTCACTAATTACAGGCGTACAAAACTCGGAGCCTCGGTAATCGATAAATACGTTGCTATATCGATCATTGACACAGTATGTCGATAATCGATATTCAACAGTGAATATGACGGATTTAGTCGTGATTGATACGGCATTGACTATTATTGTCTTTGTTGCACGTGCCCCGGATTCGAACGAAATTAGGTTCAAGAACTTTTATAATAATAGCTTTATATTTTTTGTTGTGTGTATCTAAATATCAATTGTTTTATATAAAAATATAAAGCTTTTTAAATTTGTTTTTCGCATTGGGGTGCTATGTTGTTTTTACGTTAACATTTTACATATTTTAAATATCTTACTTCGTTATTACCACTTCCCTTTAATTTTTTTTTTTGAGAAATTAAAAAACTTATGAGAAATATTTCTGTCGAAATGTTAGTGTTTATACAATTATTTACTCTTTAAAAGTTATACTGAAATAAGTATAACAGTGCTTAAAAAAAAAGAACCAGCTTCAAAAAGCTTTAGAATTTGTTTTTTTGTTTATGTAAAGTCATATATTCAGTCTTTCTCAACTGCTTTCAGTTTCTTTTAGGTAGTTCCCATTATATTTGCTTATAATATTCCACCTCAAAGTCTGAATCTGAAAATGATAGGACGACATTCACAGATTATTAGTTATTTCTTGATTATCACAAATATCTCTTCAGTTTTATTATGGAACCTTGTTTTTTGGGAACATGAAGACTATTTTCCTTTCTTCTCGTTAAAAAACTTTTCTTAAAGTTTTAGGACATTTTGAGAACTTTGTCCTGGTAAATATTTATTTTATTTTAGTTTACGACATGATAATTATACATAACTAATTTAGGGATCATTAATAGTCCCGGAGTGTAGTTATTTTGCGACGTCCACAGCTTGCAATGGCTCTTAGGGTCATACGAGGATATCGAACGGTCTCATTTGAATCGGCGAGTCTGCTCGCGAACTATGCCACGGAATCTGAAAGCGGTAACCCTTGACTCCCTTTATCAAAGGCGCAAGGAGGTGCTAAGGCACCATATGAGGCACAGCACTACCAGCTCCACCAGGTAGCTTTGGCTGAATGAAAGGAACGCCTAGGGCGACCGACGCAGGGCACGCCACCGTAGTGGCGAAAAGACCTGCATGGAGGACTGGCTGGAAAGACGGCGCGGCTTTCTCTCGTTTCGGCTGACGCAATTGCTTTCGGGATACTTCGGAAAGTGCTTGTGACGCACACGCCAGCGTACCCCATTCCTAGGAGGAGGATGGAATTCCACTTTTTCATTTAACGAGGAGAGGATGCTTACCAAATGGAATTTATTTGGACCCTAGGTGTTTCTTTGTGAACCTTCTAAATATCAAGCAGTCATATTGACCTCTAGTGTTTATACATTCAATATGTTGATCATTGAACTTGTGTGACTTTTAACTGTTGCGAAACCTCACGCATTGTCATTCAAAGGTCATCATATTATGAGCGCATTTAGTTATGAATATTAGACGAGACGCGAGAAAATTTTCATTTAGTGTACAAGGGTGCGAAAGGGTGTCGAAATCAACCTTTTGGGTTATGATGAAATTCGTTGGATAATTCTGTTAGCATATGTTACTTATTGTTACGTATCTTTTGTAACTGACTTTTCGCAGTTTCGATAATTGACCTCTTCGTACAATGTCAAACGTCGTTTCAATTGTTTTTACCTTCAGATATTGTAAAAAACAAACCTTTAAAATAACAATGTGTAAGTTTAGTAACCATTTTGATGTAACGATATATAAAGGAGTCTTATGCTATATATTGGTGAAATGGGTTAAACGACAACCTCATTCGTTCTGAGATACGGATTGGTATATAATTAGAACATTGATAGTGATATTCGCCTAGTTAAGTACATTATAGTCTCAGACAAGAGTGATATGAAGACACTAGATGTTGATGCATTTTACAAGTTTTTATTTAATTTCACCTGTCCCGGCTTCTATTTTGTCTCTCTGTCTGTAATCAAATCTGAAATGTTATATTTATGTATGTAAATCAGATGGTAATGCGAGATTATATATTTTTTTTTATAAAAACTTGTTATTAAATGATGATGTTTACAATATTCGTTCTTCTAAGTTGCAAACAATTTCAAGTGAACGCAATATTTTTAAATCGTTTTTTCTCCACTCTTACTCCACTACTAGTATGTAATATAGGCCAACAACATTTTTGAGTAATTTTTTTCCTTGTCAAATTGAAATTATAATTAGTTTATTACTCACTAATGTTCTTATTAAACCTATGGCCTGAGATTACTTGTGTTAGAACCGGAATCTCGTTTGTAATCGTGACCTACGAAGGGCTTGAATGCTATTCAAGCTTGAATTACTATTTAAATCTAATATAACCTTATCATCATTACTTTTTGTGTGTGTGTTGAATCTTAATTCCCGAAAAGTAAAATTTATTTCCTGATAGTATAAAAAAAAACTAGTATATATATAACTAGATAGTAGAAAAAAAACTACTAAATAAATGTTTGCCATAAGGAAGTGTATGTCAATTTTGCAAGAATTTGAATGTGAAACCGCCATTACGCTAAAACAGAGTCCATGCTGTACTTACGAGTGTTTAATTACATACAACAAATAAAAGTATAGTATTGTTGTATAGCTCATTCTTTGGTAATTTTGGTAATGTTTATGTAAGAATCTGAAGTACGCAATGAATTCATTGTAAAGCGTCAGTAGTATGTTACTTGATGTGATTTTTGGTGTCAATTACAGATGTGACTAGTTAATTTTGTTAAACAATAGGCCATATGGCGTGAGACGTAAACCGGAACGCTATTCGACATATTCATTGTTTCCATTTTAGTGTGTGAATAATAGTATGGCATTCATAGAAACTGAAGTCCTCTATGGTTATTGAGTTAGTGACGGAGCAACTCTTAGAAACCTAGAGTTTCATATGATATAGAGCCGTCTGTAAAGTAATTTTGTGATATACATACGGCCTGTATGACGGTAGAATGTTACAAAAACGAGGCAGATATATTTAGTGACAAGAAAGGAAAGAATTGTGGAGATATAAAAAACTAGTTTTTCTGAATATATGTATATAGAATTTGTGACACGTTACTTTTGTTAGAAAGCTAAGATTTCCTAGCAAGAACTAGTTCGAGTCAATAGAATTCGACAATGACTTGCTCGAGCCATTTCTAGAACTCCTTAATACATCCATATCCGTAAAAGCAAAATCCCTTCTCTTCAATTAATTTCCAATTTTCCCATTTTCATATTATCCGATTGATGGTGATAAGTATGTTCCCTATTACGTTAGTTTAGAATCTAAATTATAATTATTCTAAATAAATACATTTAATTCATATCCTATTCCATCCTACGTCACTATCACTTTAAAGAACATCAAGTCTCTTAGGCTCTAGAACGTGACAAAGGAACGTCATACATACATACACACATTAAACATAACCCTTCTCCTTGCACAGACGGTTAAAAACGTGGGAGTTAAATACGCCTCTATCTACTTCTTCGGAGATACGGTCGTGAGTAGGTATGTAAAAAGTACTTTGTATCTATGTCAGAATAGTTATTCTGTGTGTGGCTATTTCATCGGTGGTTCCAAATCTTAACTATGGAGTTGCACACCAAACAAGTACTTGATTAATGGCAATCTTTTTAATTGTTTTTTTAACAAACTTACGTAAGCAATAATTAAACCTTTGTTTTGCTAATCCTTTAGTCAGAAAACATCACATTCGATTAACGTAAACGGATTGCGACATTAATCGTTGTTTGAACATAACAATAAGTACAAATTGCGTTTAGTTATACCAAATTTCAAGCAATATAAACTTTCTTGTTTCGACAGTCAATCGTCATTCCAAACGTTTGATAATACTTTATTCATCGTCGTTACCTCAATAGAATTAAGTACAAACGTATATGGGAAATATTTTAAAACATAAAAACACTTGTTAATTGACACAGTAACAATACAGCCGCCAATTGCGGCGGTGCCAAAGTGGTATTTGGCAATATTAAATTTATCTACATGTATTATTTGGTAGATAAATCCTAATATATGGAATACATATGTATATACAATAAGGGTTTAATTTTTTTGATGTATTTTTTTATTTTTTTTAAAAGACAACTACTGCACTGGGATTAATTCCTGTGTCGCGGGGGACTTCACACATATTCAAACAACGGACACAAAGAACGAACACCCAGACTCGGAACAACAATTTGAGGATGACACAAAGTGTTGTCCCGTGCGGAGATCCAACCAAAAACACTAGGCGCGGCATGTTGCCTAGTGTTTGTGGCTAGTGTGTCGGTGGCGAGGTGATCACTTAAACCAGTCTGTTTACTTGGATGTATATGAAAAAAAATATATATTGCAAGAAAATGTTGTGCTTCTATCTGTGGTTAAACAGGTCTTCAGTATAAAGAATGTATGTCTTCTTGTGACTTTTAGGGTCGCCTTAACTTCAGTGCCGAGAACCGTATTTATTAGGTAGCGGACTGTACAGTCAGGTATTTATTGGACAGGCATAAAATCCGTCAGCTAAAGGATAATTTTCAAATCGTATTTGTGGTTTATGGTTTGGTGATAAGTAAGATTAACGATTAAAATCTTTATGAAATTTAACAATAGAACATTCACCGTGAAACGTAACTTAAAATTACGTAGATATACTATTATTTAATAATTACGGATGCTACACTGCAATGCACAGAATAATTGCTACAAAACAAAATTGGTAACAAGTTTCTGGTCACGATTTGTGATTGAAAGAACTGAACACCACTTTGTTTCAGGTATTGCGTAATGAAAAATGGGGTAAATCATGCTTTGAGATTAAAATAAAAACAATGACACAGCTGTGAAGATATTACGTAAATAGAGATCACGACAGTGAAACCTCTTATTGGTTCATTATTGTGTGAATTACAATGTCTTTTGTTAATTGTTCTTTATCATTATTTTTCAGTCCATTGTAGTTTTGGTTTTTAGAAAATATAATTGTGTGCTTTAGTGTCATAATGGTTGGAGTTTGTTTGTAAGTTTCAGATCTGTCAATAGTACCTAGTATAAGTTACTAATTAATGAACAATAATAAACTATAGAGAAACAGTATTTAATATCTGTAAATGTTTTTTAAAGTGCAAAGAGTTTACATCTTAATAATTGACTTATAAAACTATTATATATAATATAAAAAATATATTTTAATATATATACAAAATTTAAAAGACTGTACTTACTACATACATCATATCTATTTCTCTAAAGCTCTAGTTGCGGACATCCTGAACTGTATTAAGTATTCAACGGTTTAGTATATCGTTCACATCAAATCATATACAATTATGTATAATTTAAGGAACAGGTTTGGCTACATTAAAGCTTATTTATTACCTACACCATAAAATGATGAATGGAACTATTGGAGACCCGGAAGATAATGTCATTCAATAAATGGACATATGTGAGAGTTATTTAGTCCTGATATATATTTTTTTAAGAAAACCAACATGAAAAAAGGCGACAAATTCTTAATCCTTGCACGTCACTCACTGAAATTGGTCACATCAGAATTTTTGCACTGGCTTATGAATTGCGGCACGCCAAAGAACGTAACTAAATATTTTGTAGAATGCTACAAAATTTATCAATTTTTTTTTGTAACGAAATTTTTTGTTGCTATTGTTAACTTTTAATAATATATTTCAGTATGCATTGATATAATAAATTTGTGAGTAAATCATTACAATTGTAATTACAATTGTAAGGTGCAAGTGTATTGTGTAAGATAACGCATTAATGGTACTTATCATGCTGATCAATCTAGACTGGAATGTAAAATACGTTACTTATTAAGAAAACTAAAATGCAGCAATTACTATGTTACAATAAGTAGTTACAATTTTTATTGATACGAATGTACTTACAGAGCAGGATGTATTTAAATACATCCTGCTCTGTAACCCATATTGTTGGGTTACATAAAGTTGGGTTAAACATATTGTTGATATGTCTATTAAATATCAACAACTTCATAAGTCGAGTAAGCCAGCTCAATACTGCGGTAACTTTACTCAATAGGTAGCCAGGTCTGCCGGTCTTACACAGGGACTTCCTTTTCTACCCATACTTAAGGCCGTGGTCTAAGACCCGGTGTCGGAACACTGTGAGGTTTCAGTCGGTTCGAGTTCGACTTCAATTTTACTATTGGCCCGCTGCGGTAAGACACGAGTTTTCACAATAAAATGTCAGCAATGCATATGCTAATTTTTCTTGAAATGTTTTTGGGGAAGGTTTTATCCTGCACCAAAAACATTTCAAGAAAATCCTCATGAAGCTGCAAATAATATTGTAGGTAGTAAGTATCAATTTACGTTAAAGGATATATGTAGTTCTGTCTGATGTCTAGTAAAAGTTGTGTTCTGATGTTATTTACATCAATCTTTATTAACGTGTTTAATCGTCCATTAATACGGATATAGAGCATATCGTACGTAATTTATCTCTCTGCTTCGCTAGCTGCTATTAATTGACGATAACGGGCATATTAAAGGCTGACTTATCTATCCACTTCTTATATTTTTTGGTAATTGAAATGAATTACAAGGTAAAAATATTTACATAATGCTTATTGAGTGTTTTTTTTGAAATGGGGGAATAGGAAAATTACTCCAAAACTGGCAATGTATGTTATTACCACCACCCACACTACCGGGGTTTATGTAAGACGCAGTGTGTTGGAATCGAACCAACTAAAATCACACCGTGAGTCAAACTGCACCTAAACTAGTTATTTTTTTATAAAAGAATGTTAACAACATGGGCCACACATTACTAGTAGGTAGTTTTGTTAACTTCTACAGGTTTACGACGGTTGTACACTAGGTTTGGTTCAAAACCGCAACCACTTGATGGCAAAGTTCGACGCTATTACGCTACCTCGACTACTACTAATAACTACTACTAATTGCATCATTGCGTCTTTTATTATCCCATGTTAAAGTAGCAGGTTTATTTGCTTATGTATGTAATTAAGTATGATTTTAAATGTATTACCTCACCAAGGATGGCCTTATTAGCCTTAGCATATTAGGAGCATCCTCTTTAATCTGTATTAGTGACTCCTGATTATTTGGTTGATATGTTTGGGATGCATTAATGGGTAAATCCCCGAACAACAAACGTGAAACAATACGGACACGCAATACTGATATTGTTCAAATAAATTTATTGTGTGATCGTGAATTGTTTGATTTATGTATATACTAAGAGGACTACCAGATTAAGAGTTTCATTAATCTAGTGCAATATATTTAGTTGAATTGTCTAGTACCGTAAGCCTTGCTGCCTGTCATAAATATAAATTAACAACTGTTACTGTGTATAACCGTTCAATCGAACTAGCTAAGTTATTATTTGTTAACGCTGAAGTACGCATATTATTACTCCAGTTCGTCGGTTTGCCGAAAATGGTATAAAATAATTCATAGTAATTTATAAATTCTTGTTAAAGATAGAAAAACATGCTGTCAGTTTAAGCATTATAGGCAAGTCATATAAGGTCAGTGTAGAATGTCACTAATCTAAATGAGTGTCGTTAGTTACACATGTCCGTTATTAAATTTCTTAGAGTTTTATAAAGGATTTTCGAAATTCCATAAAAAAAATTATTAAAAAATTTAGTGCTGAGGTTCCAGCTGACTTACTAAAATAGCATTTAGCACAGTATTCCTGTCAATCTGATTATGGTCAACGTAATTGGGTTAATTAAAGATTACGTTGACCATAAAAGATAATTAAACGATTTTTATTTTGTTCAAAAATTGAACTATAAAATTCCGTACACAACGCCTATATTCCCGAAGGGGTAGGCAGAAGCGTCTCATATGCTCACATTTTGCCAACTACAATTTAGTCCCATTTACATAACAAGGGACAAGCCAGATCATTGCAGTCCTCCGAGTATTTGGGTAATTGGGTGGAAAAATTTGGAGTATATTGAAAGGGAAAGGGAGGATAGAATGGATGGAAGGGTATTATACCGATGGATTGGAGACTATAAGCAATACGCTCCAACTGGCTGCTGCCGGGAAGTCCGAGCTCTACAACTACCAATTTTTAAATTCCACCACACACCAACGGCGTAAATACAGTAATTTATGGTAATTATGTCTTTGAGCCCTTGAGGGTGGAGATGCTAGAGTCATGGGGTCCGAGTGCTCTTTAACTTTATAAGGAACTAGCTAAACGTCTGATCGACACTTCTCGGTCAGAAGGCTGGCCTTTTCCTTGCACAGCGGATAAGCATTGCCATTCAACGTGGTAATGCAGCTAGCCTTCTGGGAACGCTACCAGTAGGCAACGATGCGGAGGAATTTTACGATGATACACATGTTTGTGAACAGTCCCAATTTTATATTATTATATTTTTCATTAGTTTTATTCAAATGTAAATATTCCTTTATTCTTTTAATTGTATTGGAAGTAAGGTTACTGTATAAATACATATATAATAGGTATTTATTTTGCAGAGAACAAGAAAATACAAATTTAGTTTTGTTTAAATTAGAGATGTTAAAAAAGGTTCTATAATGAAAACAGACCATATAAATTTAGACCTTTTTTAACTGAATGTAAAAAGAGGCGATATGAGATTTTAATTGTTTGTATAGCGTGCGGATTTCCTTATTACTAGAGCTTTGTCTATCGGAGAGGATACATTAAAATCAACAATAATGTAAATAATAACGATATAAAATATTAATGTAGGTAGTATTTCATGTAGGTTTTCTAAATTTGCCACTAGCTTGGTGAATGGGAGACCTTGGAGCAATACGGGCGGCGACCACTCGACCAATTTTAGAATGGCGTTGTGTCAAATTAGTTATATGAACCACAAGTAATTATATCACATAATATACTACCTTAAAAGTTAATGCCTAACAGTCATTATTTTAGTTTTATTTAGTTAATTGTAGTCGGAATGCGAGTTCTCGTCAAAACCTTAAGTAGTACAAGTTACCTTGTTGTCTTACTACAGTCTAACTGACATGATTTAACTAACAACAATAGGTTTCTAGAGGTTTTTGAGGTGAGTCGAGAGCTGTAGATGATAATTAATGTATTTTATTATTTTAAAGTCTTCTCAGAATGCGTTGAATACCTATCGTTATAGTAAGGATAGGTATTCAGGTGACGTTGATTTTGGGTCACAAAATTAAGGCGTCCTTGATAGTCTAGAGACAGCAATGGAATAGTGCGTCAGCTGTCGGAGTCGTGGTGAACTCGGTTGTGAGGCAACATCACTCATGGAAACCCTCAGTTGAGGGTCACAATTGTTTTTAATAAAATTTTATCATTTTAGTTTCATTCACTGGTAAATTATTTTACAACAATTATTTTTCTAACAGATTTGAACGAGCAGTAGACGTAAATCAATCAATGGTAACATATAAACACAGGGTAACACTGTCAGTTGAGGGTTTATGACTGAGATTGTTTCACAGTTAGGTCTACCATGACTCAGTCTATGGACTACACATACAATTTTGCGTCTTGAAATAACCATCCGAAAACATCGTTGACTCGCGTACTGAGAGAGCAAGCCTGGATCGAGTTTGTAATTTTAATCGGTATGGCGATAATATAGTTAAATTTGTAATATTACTTAGTGTCTTCCTCCCGTAGGCCCAGGTTTTCGCTTGTCCAATGTATTTTTAAGTTCTGATGTACAAAACGTTAAATTTATATATTATAGACGTCACTCTAATCAAAAGTCACCTGTTATTATATTTTGATTACAATTGTATATATAATGTTATGTAAAACTCGTTGTTTCGACATGTTAATTACTATAAGTCAATTCAGTGACCAAGTTTATCATCGATTGTCACTTGTCACATGTAAATTGCATAACAAAAAATACAGTTTCCGTTTATAATTACTTCGGTTCGAGGTCACCTTACCGAATCCCCAACCGTTTTGAAGTGTTGTGATATATGATATATATCAACGTCACCACCCCTACTATAATATATAATTTCCGACCACATATGTGTGTGAAAGACATATCCGCCTGTTATTTTCGTTAAGTACAATATAAGTTTAAAACAAGTGTTACTAAGAAATGATTAACTACAGAAACGTAATAACTCAACAAATACTCGTATTTGTAGTACATTCGAAGAAGCATATTTTTATTTTATTTGATTAAAACTTTTTGCTAGTGCAAATCATCAGGAGGGACTGAGAAAACTTTGTGATGCTTTTTAACATATTGATGTCGGATACACATATCAATCTTTGAGTCGAATGCGTCAACAGTTGAACCAATTTTGAAATGCCAAGGTGTTTAGACATTGCAGGTAATCAAACTGGAATTATATACTGGCCACCATAAACTGAACTATTTAAAACTATATCCGTACTTTATTGCTTAGTGTTTTCTTAAACAAGGGAGGGCAGGAAAGGTCTAAGAAAAATGGTAATTTAAGTCCGAGTGTCCAGTGAATACGACTTTGGTTCTCACACTGTTTATTAATATAATTATTTATACGTAAAGGTCGTCTAGTCTGGAATTGTCTAGATTGATTCAAATGTAGTAGATAAGAGTACGAGTAAGTGACTTGGTTATTATTATAGGTTATGATTGTGCACAAAAGGTTAAATTATGGTTGCTATTAGTAGGGTACAGTATGGAAGCTAGCTGTGCGACTTAAAATAGCTTTATAGTGTTAGTGCCCTAGTACCCAGTGTATGTTTGCTCTGTTAGTTTAGTGGATTCCCACACGAGACTTATAATTGTGGGATGACCACGATCGCTTGCTCTATGTTCGGTTGTAAATCAGCTATGATATGTATGTATTTAGAAATATGTATATAAGTATGTTTTCCATCAGTTTTTTTTATAATATACGGGAACAGACGAACTGACGGGTCATCTGATGCGCTGCCCGCCTATCTATCTATCGTGATGAGGTTTGGCGAATGCGGAGAGTGGAAAGAGGAGAGAGGGAGATGGTCCTTCGGAAACCTTACTAATTTTGAAGAAATGTAACGCATGCGTTGCTTCACAACCGGTTTTCTGTAAGGTCACCGGTCAAGCCAATTCGTGCCTAACCATGGTTCTCTCACGATAAGCTGCACTGCCAAGATTACAATGTTATCGAACACTGGTCGTATTACACTTAAAGTGTACAAAGTGAACAAAGTCACATTAGATGGACGTTTATGTCCTATTTAATAAGACACTGAAAAGCGCTGGGCCTAATTTTAATATTCAATATACATAGTTACGGCCTTTTCTTTTTGGGGTAAGTAGAGAAAATATACACTTAATTTTTTTTATTGCTGCCTACCACAATGACTCCACTCTGCTGGACTGACGACGACGTGGAGCGAACCTAGGTCTTGTATAAAAGATGCTCGGGCGAGAAGAACCGTCTTACCTTGTTCAACATACCAAGCTCCCGCGAGGCCGCCTTAGTGACTCTCTCGATGTACTCACGCGGATTGATATTCATACCCAGGATACTAAGCCTATTCTGTAGTAGCAGTTGAGTGTTCTGAAGAGAAGGAAGGGGAAAAGATGGAGACTTTTTGGTAGAGAACGCGCACGCTTTTGGTAGAAACCTCATTTTTTTTTGTAGAATCACCTGAATAATACTCTTTGAAGTAGCCATATGTGAATATATATATATATATATATATTATGTGTATGTATGAATATATATATGTATATGTGTGTGTATGTTTATAGTATAATTAATTACTTAGTTGTAATAATGTAATATGTAATATTTTTAGAGTATTAATCACTTTTATTTAAAGTTATATGTACACCTGATACGAGCGTCTCTGTATCACCTAATAGTCGACTGGTGGAAAATGCCTACGGAATTAAGTCAGCCTCATACAATTTAGCAGTGTTTATAAATAAATAACAGTGTTTATAAATAAATAAATAAATAAATGTTCTTGGCGCTGAACTCAACCAGATTCTCACAACCGGAGAAACGCTGCTTAAGACCAGGTCGAGCTCAGCGACAAGCTCTTGTCGTTTTCTCAACTCTCTCTCAACGTCTGCTAGCTTGACAGCAGGATTTCCAAAATACCGGCTATGTACTGAGCTGCACCGCAATTTATATTGCAAAAGACCAACATATCATTTATTTATTTATTTTCGACTTATTGCACATTTTGTACAAAGGCAGACTTAATGCCTCAGGCATTCTCTCCCAGTCAACCTTGGGGTGTGGCAAAAATAAATGGTATTAGGTGCCAATAGGTGAGAGAGGTACCAGTTTAATTATTATCAAATATGACCTAATTATATACATATATTACTTTCATACGTCATATACTAATATATAACTATATACATATATATAAATAAATATAAACTCATATACTTATACATTTATCCTACAAACCTACTGCTATTAAAATGCTACACATTCAGAGGTTGCTTGCAGTAGTTTTACTTTTCTGTCAGTGATATGATTACGTAGTTTTTGAATTGACCAGGTTCTTGTAGAAACTTACCATAGGCATGCTATATAACCCTAGTGGGTCAGAATAAAGGGGGGCCTGTTGGTCTAGTGGTTCGTGACCCTGGCTGCTGAACCGGAGGTCGTGGATTCGATTCCCACAAACATTTTTGTGGTCTACCAATATGTGCCCCGAGTGTGGGTGTTCATTGTGACAATTGATTGAATGTTTGTAAGGCCCCCGCGTATAGATTAATACATTGAAATGTGAATGTTTACGGTACCTAATGTTTTTTATTAGTTCAAAGTTTCTGTAGAAGTTTTAATTTAACATTTATCTTAGCAAATAACATTTTTATTAACTGCTCCTTGGGAGTACCTTCTGCGGCGTTTACATGCAGCCCTTGGTACACTCTTAATAGAAAACCTTTTCAATTTACATTAAAGTATCCTACGTCTTAATGGTTCTCCTATTCGACTCTAGCTCACGATTTTATTAACTAGGTATATCATTGTGGTGCAACCACTGCAATGAATATGTCGACTTATGACGAAGCTTTGAATATAAATTCAATAACAATGAAATCTGTACTACGTTCTTGACAAGTGCACATTACAGGCTTAGTCTTAAAGGAATAATATTTTATTTCGTTTAGCAATAACTTGATGGCCTAGATTTGAGCCTACCATAATTGTTTGATAAATTTATATTCAAGCCTGAGATTATAATCTGTTGCTATGCATTTATTTTAAACTTATACTTCCAATACTAGACTATGCTGATTTATCTTGACCTTACAGAGGAGCAAATCGATACATCGATTCTTTGTTTTGTTATTTTTTTTTTGGTGTATAATAAAGAGTATTTATTATTATTATACTATTTATTTAACTGAAATAATATAAAACATATTTTACCTCCAATAGATATAAAACAAAATATTTTTAATAATATAGAAAATAGTAGACCACTGACGTCGGGTACATAGACCTATACACCGGTGGTTCCGGCGGCTCCGAAGACAGGACCGTTCTCACAATACTGAGTCTCACAATAGAGAATCTCAGAACTACCTTGTGCATCAGACCCTTGTCCATCTGCTTATTTTGGGAACAGACGGAAAGGAATTACCTATTAAGGAATTCTCCTTATCTTAAAGTTTTACTGGTGAAAATATATACATCAGTGTATATTAAAGGAAAACAATTACCATTATTCTAGACTTTTTTTTAGCTAATAGGAAGCAAATCCCAACTATCTCTGAACAATAAGCTACTTGCCTATTAAACCGGTGTGGACTTATTTATGGTATAAAACTATGGGGTTCTCCCACCTAAGTAACTTCAACCTAGAAATTCTACAGAGATTCTAAAATATAGCTATACGATACACAACCGTCTGGCGCGGGATGTTTTATGAGAAATTCTGCAACCCATGAGTAATTAAAGGGGCCCAAGGCAATGTACGCTATATAAAAAGAGAAAAGTAGGGCATGCCAATGAATTTGCTAAAAGCCTCCTTAATTAGCCAACTACGACACGCTTAAAAGATGGCATATACTGGACCTGGACCAGAGAGACTAAGAATAACTTTATTATGCTTTGTGTTCATATCGGCTCATTGGAGCCTAAATATTTGACAAAACTATTTTATAAAATACTCAAACCACATCTGATCATGGCTAGTTAAGCCAATTGCAGACCATATAATAAAAAAAAAACTTGTGCAAAAAATGTATAAAAGACTTGTAAAACATAGACGGTATCTTTTCTATGCACTTAAAGAATAAAACAAACACTACAGTTCTAATGCAAATCGATTTTCAACCGTAACGAATAGAATAAAAGCTACAATATTGAATAGGTTTAGCGTCGAGGGTATAAAGCAACCGCACGACGTACACTGAATCGGTGATTTGTATTTGAATGGGCACTGCTTGGGTAAGAGAAACGCTGAGGTAAGGTTAAGCTCTGTGAGAACTGAGACGTCCTTCGCCATGTGGTTCAGGGCGAGAGGAAACGTGACTAGGATCCATTTTCATGGATTTACTATGTGCTATATTTTAATCGAATCGAATAGGTAAATTTATTAAATGGTTATGGTGATAGTGCAATACTATTGGAATGGTAGTAGCAGAAAGTTGCTGAATAAAAAGGTTACCGATATCACTTTCAATTGTAAAATCAGATATGCTCCATAGCAAATAAGATGATCTCTGGGGGGCTGAATTCAATTCTTTTTTTTAATAAATATAGCTTATCTGGAAGTGTATAGCTGTGTTAAGAATGATACAGTGTTTTTTTATATGTATGTTATGTATTTGTGTCTAACATACATTTAAGAGTTTGTTAATCCTAGTCCTATCCTTGTAAAAAGAAAGCATTTAAACTGTTCATTTCAATTATATTTTTTTTTGTAACACTTTTCGTATAAGTACATGTATTTTGTGTCTATAATTTGTAAAGAATATTGTTTGTTTATCTTGAGGATTTACTGGTTTTCACGATTATTGCCGATCGGTGATAAAATAAGGCTGTACATACATTATTTTGTAATAACCCTGCAAGTGTTTATTTCGCAAGTGTGACAATTTATTAATACCCTCCATGTCACCAATTTAGCAACATCTACCACACAACGGAGTTAAAAATGAATGTCGTGTACCACATTGCGACAGTGTTTACGGTCTACACCAGTTCTTGAAGCAAATGCAATAAAATTTCATACGTTCGATTAACAAACGCGATTTCCATAGCAGGGCTTAAATATTACTATGCAGTATTATTATTTGGGGCATATTGTTTGTTTCATAACAGAGTATTAGTATAATGGACTGTTAACAATGATCTTTCATGACTGCTAGGCCCGCCTCTATCGATTGCTCCAAACAGTATTGTCTGCCGCATTGAAGTTTTAGTAGTGTTTCAAATATTTGCTGTTTACTTTTAGAGACATGAAAATTATTTTTAATTATTTCTCAGTAGAGGAATTGACAACAGTACAATTATAAGTTAACAATAATCTCTGTAACATTATAAACAGCTACAAAAGAAAGACAAAGGATTGAACATATTATTTCTGCTTAAATCATCCTCAAAAACCGTTGCGATCGTCCCGGCAAGCTTTTTCCCACACCGATATAAATGTTGACTAACAAACATTTTAAACAAATACTCTATAATTAATTACAACACTTATCACTCCGGAGGGTGTAATAAATGTCTTATTAATTATTGCATTACTAATAAAATTAATACATAATTGCTATCATTAACATTTCAATACCATAGTTGCAAGGCGTCAATTGCTGTTATTGGTGAGTGATTCGTATTTCAGTATGTAAATTTTATACGTGGTTAAAGGAAGCCAAAGGGAATGGCTATCTAACCTTTTTTTTTCTAAGCAAAGATGTTGAAGTCTTAATTACGAAACTAATTGCCAAAAAATATTAGTTAGTAATAATCGCTAATAAATTGACCATTACAAATCAATTAATTTCCTGGCAACATGATAATATTTGAATGACATGTAATTTTTTTTAGCAATAAAATATATGTGGCCTTCGTAATAAAATATGTACAGTCATTGTTTGTGACAGAGACAGAAATAGGAAATATTAGTGGATAAGTTTAGCGCAAATTGATTTATGTTTAATTTATATAAAAAGAAGGAGCAATTATTTAGGGGTCCGTTAAATATTTTAATAATCAATCCTTTACCCACGCATAACGTTCAACTCTAGTAATTGTGTGTTTACTACACACAATTACTACTATACAGTTACTACACACAATTACTTAATATGCATGTTTAAAATAATTTATTGTAATTATTTACAGTTCCAGAAGTCTCTGAATGAAATTTAGTCTGGCTTAAATCTTTACAAGAATATCTAAATTATCTTGACAAAAAAAAAACAAAAGAAGACTTGATGAAATTGTATAATTACCTCTAGATATTATAAAATAGAAATAATTACCCTATTTTATTGCCATAATTTACTTAATTATGGACTTTTTTAGACCGAGGTCTATACAGCAAATGGCAATACGGAACTTTCTGCGCAAGGACTTTAGTCGACTTAGATTTTTATGGACTGATCACTTCAATAATATTTGGTCAATGGAATTAATAACAACCGGTTTTTAATGGCTGATTTCCTTAAGGCGGTCTGAGATAAATGGATAATTTTAAAATGAATACTAAATTGTGTCTATATACTATCATAATAATTGAAAAATACCCTTTTATTGTAGTAGGTAAAAAAGAGCTAAGACATGATGTAGAAAAATAATTAATTGTCTTTAAGGTATTTATCGATATTTGAAACAATACGCATGCAAGCGTAATATAAGTTCGTTGTTTTGTTAATTTATCCGAACTAAAACACACATTTGGTACTGTAAGTGTCGTTTTGATAGGCTGGTTGGAAAAAAAATGGCTGTTAAATTACATATCAATGTCTGTTGTATGCCGAATGACTGATGGTTAATGATACTTTACCACTTTTCCCGTATATAAAAAACCCATGTTTATATCTCAAAGGCATAAGCAGAAGCTTCTCAAACGCACACAATTTGCTAATCACCATTTTGTTCCACTTACTCAGTAGGGACTTATCCGCCGTCAACTGGGCACTTTCAGTTCTTTCTGCTTAAATCAGCCTTGCCCATTACTCTTTAAATATCGAAGATCTTTTATTAGGGTGTAGTAGTAAATAAAATAAAGCGCTAACGTTTACGAAAATTAGTTAGTCTCAAATACAGTAAACCTATTTTCAAACTGATAATTGAATTTAAAAACTGATTGAAGAAGCTTTTACTTGATTATATAAGAGAGAGGGCTGAATTTAACTGTAAGTATTTTTATATGGGTACCTTAGTATTAGTTGGAATATCCGGATTTTGCAGAAAATATATTATTATTATTATTATTTTTTTATACAAAGGGGGACAGACGAACAGACGGGTCACCTGATGTTAAGTGACACCGCCGTCCATGGACACTTGCAACTCAAGAGTCGCAAGTGCGCTGCCCGCCTTTGAGGGTGATGAGGGATTGGGAAACAGGGAGCGGAAAGAAGAGAGGAGGGATGAGGAGATGGAAAAGAGGAGAAAGGAGATGAGGGAAAAAAAAGGGGAGGGGGAATTGGGCCTCCGGAAACCTCACTCAATTCGCGGAAATGCAACGCAAGCGTTACTTCACAACCAGTTGTCTGAGAGGCACTGGTATCGCACCGGTCGAGCCGGTCCATACGTGCCTAAGCATGGCTCTACCGCTGAAAAAAAAAATAAAAATTCATAGTCTTTGAAAGTAACAGATAATTCATAAATTTGTTTAGAAACTTTAGATCACTTTAGAAAAAATATAACATTTTTTTTTAAGCTAAATTTGACAACACTTCTTTGTAACAACCGGTACAGTAAAAGTTATATAGTATAGTTTTGAAAGCATGGGTAGCCTAAGGAGCAGACGGGTCACCTGATGGTAAGTGGCTACCGCCGCTCATGGACACCTGCAACTCAAGAGTCACAAGTGGGAGGAGGCTCACCTTTTAAGAAGATTGCGGATGAAAGAAGGGAAGGTTAAAAGGAAAGGGGAAGTTGGGTACTCCGGTAACCTCAATAATTCAGTGAAATACAAAGCAGACACTGTTACAACCTCTGAGGCAGTGGTAATACTCTGGTCATGCGGGTCTATACGTGCCTAAGCATGGTTTTCTCACGTTCTAACTTATCGTATTATTGATTGTAATTTTGGCAATATCCTATCTAATATTTTTAAAGTAACTCTACTACTCAATTACTACAACATATACATACCTACGTGTTAACAGTTAATACTAATTACCTCGACATTTGGCACGCTCTTATGTAGTAATTAATCTTCCATAAGAGGCTGTTATAAAATCTTAATTACAATCGTCTATTATAACACTAATTGATATAGTCATCAGACATAAAGTGTTAGAATTATTGTAGACTTATAAAAAACTAGATAATGTTATAAGTGGAATATCTTGTATGTAAGACTCACCACCTTTTTTGGAAACCCCCACTTGTACTCACCTACCCGGAGCTGACGGTGAAGTGGTATGTGGTACCCGAACCACACGGTGTTCCGTCTCATGTGGGTCTATTGCAAGGGGTATACATTAGAAGGGATGCTTCCAGAAACCATGTGTCCTTTCTGCCTAGGCGAGGCAGCGTTAATCACTACTTAAATTAACTTTGTTATCAGAGTACTTTATTGCAAAATGGTTGTGGTATCTATAAATAAACACACAAAACGAAACAGTTCAGAACCATTTTCCCTGTTTGTCATTTTTCTTTTATATTTAATAATTTATGGCAGTTTTATGTAAAGTAACAATAAAAGAAATGATCAAATGTATGTTATTTTTTCTATTCAAACTACAGATGTGAAAACGTTTACTAAAAGGCATAGGCATCAATTAGATGACCTGTCCTGTCATGATCCTAAAGTCGTCGTAAACTAAGTAGTAGGACTAAGTCCTATTTCATATTAGTGTTTCTATTATCATACCTGTACGTTGCGCCCTGGCTCTTGAATATAAGACTGATAACATACTATTGTAAGATTTAACAAAACTCTTAAAGAAATATAAGAAGCCGTCCAAACAGTTTACGTAGTTGATCGTGTTCTTCCACATTCTACCCACTTTTTCTACTCACAAGCTATCCGTTAAAGATATCAATAGCAAACTGCATATAATAACATCCTGATCAATGATCTACCGTTCATAAATTCAAGGTGGTTTTGCGTCACGCATGTGCGTAGTTTCGCAACAAAACAAATGTATTTTCGTTTCTAATACCGATTCGATCACCATCAACTAAAATCGATTTAACTAATCGAGCCCTTATACAGTAAACAATATGATAAGTGTCGTGAGAAATTAAAATGTTGATGTTGCTAAATACTGCTTCTCATGTCAGTCAGTACATGATTCCTGTGTTGTTATTGAAGGTGTAATAACATACATAAGAGTACGTTTACACTCATGCCCGTGTCCCCGAATATGGACCCACTCATGTAATGCCATTTAAGACCGACAAGACTCATAATAAACTTAAGATGTCTATCATATATTTATGTGATTCAGTTGTAAAAAAAACACAGGGTAATGTGTGGTGCATGGCATCGATATATGAGGTTAGCAGATAGGAGCTTTGAAATTATGTACTCTGGCATAACCGAAATAAATACGTAAAATCTTAATAGAAAACCTTTTCAATTTACATTAAAGTATCCTACGTCTTAATGGTTCTCCTATTCGACTCTAGCTCACGATTTTATTAACTAGGTATATCATTGTGGTGCAACCACTGCAATGAATATGTCGACTTATGACGAAGCTTTGAATATAAATTCAATAACAATGAAATCTGTACTACGTTCTTGACAAGTGCACATTACAGGCTTAGTCTTAAAGGAATAATATTTTATTTCGTTTAGCAATAACTTGATGGCCTAGATTTGAGCCTACCATAATTGTTTGATAAATTTATATTCAAGCCTGAGATTATAATCTGTTGCTATGCATTTATTTTAAACTTATACTTCCAATACTAGACTATGCTGATTTATCTTGACCTTACAGAGGAGCAAATCGATACATCGATTCTTTGTTTTGTTATTTTTTTTTTGGTGTATAATAAAGAGTATTTATTATTATTATACTATTTATTTAACTGAAATAATATAAAACATATTTTACCTCCAATAGATATAAAACAAAATATTTTTAATAATATAGAAAATAGTAGACCACTGACGTCGGGTACATAGACCTATACACCGGTGGTTCCGGCGGCTCCGAAGACAGGACCGTTCTCACAATACTGAGTCTCACAATAGAGAATCTCAGAACTACCTTGTGCATCAGACCCTTGTCCATCTGCTTATTTTGGGAACAGACGGAAAGGAATTACCTATTAAGGAATTCTCCTTATCTTAAAGTTTTACTGGTGAAAATATATACATCAGTGTATATTAAAGGAAAACAATTACCATTATTCTAGACTTTTTTTTAGCTAATAGGAAGCAAATCCCAACTATCTCTGAACAATAAGCTACTTGCCTATTAAACCGGTGTGGACTTATTTATGGTATAAAACTATGGGGTTCTCCCACCTAAGTAACTTCAACCTAGAAATTCTACAGAGATTCTAAAATATAGCTATACGATACACAACCGTCTGGCGCGGGATGTTTTATGAGAAATTCTGCAACCCATGAGTAATTAAAGGGGCCCAAGGCAATGTACGCTATATAAAAAGAGAAAAGTAGGGCATGCCAATGAATTTGCTAAAAGCCTCCTTAATTAGCCAACTACGACACGCTTAAAAGATGGCATATACTGGACCTGGACCAGAGAGACTAAGAATAACTTTATTATGCTTTGTGTTCATATCGGCTCATTGGAGCCTAAATATTTGACAAAACTATTTTATAAAATACTCAAACCACATCTGATCATGGCTAGTTAAGCCAATTGCAGACCATATAATAAAAAAAAAACTTGTGCAAAAAATGTATAAAAGACTTGTAAAACATAGACGGTATCTTTTCTATGCACTTAAAGAACAAAACAAACACTACAGTTCTAATGCAAATCGATTTTCAACCGTAACGATTAGAATAAAAGCTACAATATTGAATAGGTTTAGCGTCGAGGGTATAAAGCAACCGCACGACGTACACTGAATCGGTGATTTGTATTTGAATGGGCACTGCTTGGGTAAGAGAAACGCTGAGGTAAGGTTAAGCTCTGTGAGAACTGAGACGTCCTTCGCCATGTGGTTCAGGGCGAGAGGAAACGTGACTAGGATCCATTTTCATGGATTTACTATATGCTATATTTTAATCGAATCGAATAGGTAAATTTATTAAATGGTTATGGTGATAGTGCAATACTATTGGAATGGTAGTAGCAGAAAGTTGCTGAATAAAAAGGTTACCGATATCACTTTCAATTGTAAAATCAGATATGCTCCATAGCAAATAAGATGATCTCTGGGGGGCTGAATTCAATTCTTTTTTTTAATAAATATAGTTTATCTGGAAGTGTATAGCTGTGCTATAGAATGATACAGTGTTTTTTTATATGTATGTTATATATGTTATGTATGTTATGTATTTGTGTCTAACATACATTTAAGAGTTTGTTAATCCTAGTCCTATCCTTGTAAAAAGAAAGCATTTAAACTTTTCATTTCAATTATATTTTTTTTGTAACACTTTTCGTATAAGTACATGTATTTTGTGTCTATAATTTGTAAAGAATATTGTTTGTTTATCTTGAGGAATTACTGGTTTTCACGATTATTGCCGATCGGTGATAAAATAAGGCTGTACATACATTTTTTTGTAATAACCCTGCAAGTGTTTATTTCGCAAGTGTGACAATTTATTAATACCCTCTATGTCACCAATTTAGCAACATCTACCACACAACGGAGTTAAAAATGAATGTCGTGTACCACATTGCGACAGTGTTTACGGTCTACACCAGTTCTTGAAGCAAATGCAATAAAATTTCATACTTTCGATTAACAAACGCGATTTCCATAGCAGGGCTTAAATATTACTATGCAGTATTATTATTTGGGGCATATTGTTTGTTTCATAACAGAGTATTAGTATAATGGACTGTTAACAATGATCTTTCATGACTGCTAGGCCCGCCTCTATCGATTGCTCCAAAAAGTATTGTCTGCCGCATTGAAGTTTTAGTAGTGTTTCAAATATTTGCTGTTTACTTTTAGAGACATGAAAATTATTTTTAATTATTTCTCAGTAGAGGAATTGACAACAGTACAATTATAAGTTAACCATAATCTCTGTAACATTATAAACAGCTACAAAAGAAAGACAAAGGATTGAACATATTATTTCTGCTTAAATCATCCTCAAAAACCGTTGCGATCGTCCCGGCAAGCTTTTTCCCACACCGATATAAATGCTGACTAACAAACATTTTAAACAATTACTCTATAATTAATTACAACACTTATCACTCCGGAGGGTGTAATAAATGTCTTATTAATTATTGCATTACTATTAAATTAAAACATAATTGCTATCATTAACATTTCAATACCATAGTTGCAAGGCGTCAATTGCTGTTATTGGTGAGTGATTCGTATTTCAGTATGTAAATTTTATACGTGGTTAAAGGAAGCCAAAGGGAATGGCTATCTAACCTTTTTTTTCTAAGCAAAGATGTTGAAGTCTTAATTACGAAACTAATTGCCAAAAAATATTAGTTAGTAATAATCGCTAATAAATTGACCATTACAAATCAATTAATTTCCTGGGAACATGATAATATTTGAATGACATGTAATTTTTTTTAGCAATAAAATATATGTGGCCTTCGTAATAAAATATGTACAGTCATTGTTTGTGACAGAGACAGAAATAGGAAATATTAGTGGATTAGTTAGTTGGATTAGTTTAGCGCAAATTGATTTATGTTTAATTTATATAAAAAGAAGGAGCAATTATTTAGGGGTCCGTTAAATATTTTAATAATCAATCCTTTACCCACGCATAACGTTCAACTCTAGTAATTGTGTGTTTACTACACACAATTACTACTATACAGTTACTACACACAATTACTTAATATGCATGTTTAAAATAATTTATTGTAATTATTTACAGTTCCAGAAGTCTCTGAACGAAATTTAGTCTGGCTTAAATCTTTACAAGAATATCTAAATTATCTTGACAAAAAAAAACAAAAGAAGACTTGATGAAATTGTATAATTACCTCTAGATATTATAAAATAGAAATAATTACCCTATTTTATTGCCATAATTTACTTAATTATGGACTTTTTCAGACCGAGGTCTATACAGCAAATGGCAATACGGAACTTTCTGCGCAAGGACTTTAGTCGACTTAGATTTTTATGGACTGATCACTTCAATAATTTTTGGTCAATGGAATTAATAACAACCGGATTTTAATGGCTGATTTCCTTAAGGCGGTCTGAGATAAATGGATAATTTTAAAATGAATACTAAATTGTGTCTATATACTATCATAATAATTGAAAAATACCCTTTTATTGCTTTGAGTAGGTAAAAAAGAGCTAAGACATGATGTAGAAAAATAATTAATTGTCTTTAAGGTATTTATCGATATTTGAAACAATACGCATGCAAGCGTATTATAAGTTCGTTGTTTTATTGATTTATCCGAACTAAAACACACATTTGGTACTGTAAGTGTCGTTTTGATAGGCTGGTTGGAAAAAAAATGGCTGTTAAATTACATATCAATGTCTGTTGTATGCCGAATGACTGATGGTTAATGATACTTTACCACTTTTCCCGTATATAAAAACCCCGTCAACTTGGCACTTTCAGTTCTTTCTGCTTAAATCAGCCTTGCCCAATTACTCTTTAAATATCGAAGATCTTTTATTAGGGTGTAGTAGTAAATAAAATAAAGCGCTAACGTTTACGAAAATTAGTTAGTCTCAAATACAGTAAACCTATTTTCAAACTGATAATTGAATTTAAAAACTGATTGAAGAAGCTTTTACTTGATTATATAAGAGAGAGGGCTGAATTTAACTGTAAGTATTTTTATATGGGTACCTTAGTATTAGTTGGAATATCCGGATTTTGCAGAAAATATATTATTATTATTATTATTTTTTTATACAAAGGGGGACAGACGAACAGACGGGTCACCTGATGTTAAGTGACACCGCCGTCCATGGACACTTGAAACTCAAGAGTCGCAAGTGCGCTGCCCGCCTTTGAGGGTGATGAGGGATTGGGAAGCAGGGAGCGGAAAGAAGAGAGGAGGGATGAGGAGATGGAAAAGAGGAGAAAGGAGATGAGGGGAGAGAAAAGGGGAGGGGGAATTGGGCCTCCGGAAACCTCACTCAATTCGCGGAAATGCAACGCAAGCGTTACTTCACAACCAGTTGTCTGAGAGGCACTGGTATCGCACCGGTCGAGCCGGTCCATACGTGCCTAAGCATGGCTCTACCGCTGAAAAAAAAAAAAAAAAATTCATAGTCTTTGAAAGTAACAGATAAATCATAAATTTGTTTAGAAACTTTAGATCACTTTAGAAAAAATATAACATTTTTTTTAAGCTAAATTTGACAACACTTCTTTGTAACAACCGATACAGTAAAAGTTATATAGTATAGTTTTGAAAGCATGGGTAGCCTAAGGAGCAGACGGGTCACCTGATGGTAAGTGGCTACCGCCGCTCATGGACACCTGCAACTCAAGAGTCCCAAGTGGGAGGAGGCTCACCTTTTAAGAAGATTGCGGATGAAAGAAGGGAAGGTTAAAAGGAAAGGGGAAGTTGGGTACTCCGCTAACCTCAATAATTCAGTGAAATACAAAGCAGACACTGTTACAACCTCTGAGGCAGTGGTAATACTCTGGTCATGCGGGTCTATACGTGCCTAAGCATGGTTTTCTCACGTTCTAACTTATCGTATTATTGATTGTAATTTTGGCAATATCCTATCTAATATTTTTAAAGTAACTCTACTACTCAATTACTACAACATATACATACCTACGTGTTAACAGTTAATACTAATTACCTTGACATTTGGCACGCTCTTATGTAGTAATTAATCTTCCATAAGAGGCTGTTATAAAATCTTAATTACAATCATCTATTATAACACTAATTGATATAGTCATCAGACATAAAGTGTTAGAATTATTGTAGACTTATAAAAAACTAGATAATGTTATAAGTGGAATATCTTGTATGTAAGACTCACCACCTTTTTTGGAAACCCCCACTTGTACTCACCTACCCGGAGCTGACGGTGAAGTGGTATGTGGTACCCGAACCACACGGTGTTCCGTCTCATGTGGGTCTATTGCAAGGGGTATACATTAGA
This sequence comes from Tyria jacobaeae, assembly GCA_947561695.1. Lineage (NCBI taxonomy): Eukaryota > Metazoa > Arthropoda > Insecta > Lepidoptera > Erebidae > Tyria > Tyria jacobaeae. The sequence goes on from OX387209.1 coordinate 18,626,947, forward strand.
AGGGATTCTTCCAGAAACCATGTGTCCTTTCTGCCTAGGTGAGGCAGCGTTAATCACAGTAACTAAATTGGTACTTAAATTAACTTTGTTATCAGAGTACTTTATTGCAAAATGGTTGTGGTATCTATAAATAAACAGACAAAACGAAACAGTTCAGAACCATTTTCCCTGTTTGTCATTTTTAAGTAAAGTAACAATAAAAGAAATGATCAAATGTATGTTATTTTTTCTATTCAAACTACAGATGTGAAAACGTTTACTAAAAGGCATAGGCATCAATTAGATTACCTGTCCTGTCATGATCCTAAAGTCGTCGTAAACTAAGTAGTAGGACTAAGTCCTATTTCATATTAGTGTTTCTATTATCATACCTGTACGTTGCGCCCTGGCTCTTGAATATAAGACTGATAACATACTATTGTAAGATTTAACAAAACTCTTATAGAAATATAAGAAGCCGTCCAAACAGTTTACGTAGTTGATCGTGTTCTTCCACATTCTACCCACTTTTTCTACTCACAAGCTATCCGTTAAAGATATCAATAGCAAACTGCATATAATAACATCCTGATCAATGATCTACCGTTTATAAATTCAAGGTGGTTTTGCGTCACGCATGTGCGTAGTTTCGCAACAAAACAAATGTATTTCCGTTTCTAATACCGATTCGATCACCATCAACTAAAATCGATTTAACTAATCGAGCCCTTATACAGTAAACAATATGATAAGTGTCGTGAGAAATTAAAATGTTGATGTTGCTAAATACTGCTTCTCATGTCAGTCAGTACATGATTCCTGTGTTGTTATTGAAGGTGTAATAACATACATAAGAGTACGTTTACACTCATGCCCGTTTCCCCGAATATGGACCCACTCATGTAATGCCATTTAAGACCGACAAGACTCATAATAAACTTAAGATGTCTATCATATATTTATGTGATTCAGTTGTAAAAAAAACACAGGGTAATGTGTGGTGCATGGCATCGATATATGAGGTTAGCAGATAGGAGCTTTGAAATTATGTACTCTGGCATAACCGAAATAAATACGTAAAATCGAATAATTTTGATAAACAAAACTCCTTTTTAATGAAAATTGTAATTGTTACATACACATACATACACTTCATATATCGCCTCTACTTCAAGGTCTTTCACTGAAATGAAAGTAAATTGCAAAAACCCTTTATATTGTTTGTATTGCACATATTTGCTTCAGTTACTCAATGACAACGTTATTTGATACAGCTTCGCAATGTATCATCATTTTCTTATGACGACAAAAAGCTAACAAAATATTTTCTGTAACTAGATTATATTAACTGACAAGGGCTAAGCGCTTAAATCCAATAGAAAGTAAAGTTTAAATTGAAATTAAACAAATTTGAATTTGAAATTATAAAATACTCTGATATAAACATATTTATCAAAATTCAGACCGCTGATAAACATATTTTTTTATTTTTAAATATATACACACCCAACACACACATCAAGTAAATATACTTTGGCTTAGCAGTCAGGATTTCTTAACAACTTGACCAATATGCTTTTTAATGATCTATTAATACGTTTTACCACCACCAACGAATTAGATCGTGATGTCCCATTAAATGCATTGAGAACTGCACTGTTCAACGAACTATTTTATCATCAATGAAATACAACTGAAGGCTCCGACTTACCCGATCAGCCAGTTGTTGGCGCTATCGCTTACACTCCCCAATTCATCCGCGTAAGCAATATCCTTTCGCTTAGATCCTCCTTTTCCCTTTCAATATACTACCAATTTTCCTCATTTATCTCAAAATGCCCGGTTGATCCCACTAGACTGACATAATAGGGGGAACTATTATGTGTATAATCGTCACTTAGTTTAATATTAAAATAACTGTAACGAAATTTTGAGTAATTCTTAGAACTGAAGTGCAACCAATATAAAGTATTCCATTTATCACAAATGGTCGGCTGAGTGAACTGAGATGAGACAAGTAATTAACTTCCACTGAAGTCAATTTAGAGAGCAAGGAATACTCGGCAATGCCTTAAAAGGTGTTGCACTTTTCAGCACTGTTTTAGACTTTTAGCACAACCATGATCCCATTCTCTTTGTAAGGTGGTAATTTGCTACGAAAATGGCAACACAATTAGCAACAGTTACTTGCTTTAAGGCAGTGAATAATAAAACGATTATGAGAATATTCCGTGTACAAAATGGTTGTTATATGCAAATATGAGTTACGCATTATATAAAGGTATAGTGGAAAAGTTTTTTGTATGTTTGTGTAAAGATTTAAGGCTTTAATCATTCGTGTTATTCGAAACTATCGGCGCGACTGATTTGGAATAAAATGAATATTTGTGCCTCTTGTGTAGAAAGGGTTAAACTGGCGTCCGTTGAAAACGGACATATACCCTTTTTTATGTATGTATGTGTTTATGTTTAAGGTGTTAAGATGAACGTCGTGTTTTAAAAATATTGGATTATAATTACATACAATCTATATTTATCTTATAAAGTAACATTCAGTTGTAAAGAAATAAATTGTACGCAACAAAAAGCTTTTAACTTATAAATGACCTATGATTAAACCAGTTATAATTAAATCCCTTAAAAGTTAAGCAACAAAATTAATATTATTTTAAACGCCACTTTATATATATAAAAATATGTTCCTGGCACTACCAGTTTTGTACTAAATCATTAAGGCCCATTGCACTTCCATTTCGGAGATATGATGTACATTACTTTGCTACTCAAACATCATTACGCCTTGTTGCGGTCAACAATTTACTGATAATAAATAGTAGGAAACTGTTGATATATGTATACCATCCACAGGCGATCGAGACCAAGGGGGAAGCGTTGGCCGTTAGTTTGGACGTAGCGAAGGCCTTCGATCAGGTCTGGCACAAAGCGCTTTTTTCGAAGCTTCCTTCCTATGGGCTTCCCGAGAAACTGTGCAAATGGCTCACCAATTTTCTTACAGACAGAAACATCAAGGTCGTTGTTGACGGTGTCCTTGGCGTCGATACATCAAGCGAAGTCCAGTTTCATAATCACTTAAGCGAGGTCGCGATGGTAAGGCCAAATTACCCTCGAAGAAGCTAAACAGATCGAGACAGTATTTCTCTGACCCACCGCCTGCAACTTTATAAGGAATATTGTTCTCACCTCTATGCAGGTGTACCCCAGTACCAGCTTCTCTCTCTTGACCGCATTCAACGGAGAGCGACTCGCATCATCGACTGCCAAGTTATTTCTGATCGGCTTGACACCTTAGCATTGCGTAGAGATGTAGCTTCATTCTGCATCCTCTATCGCTTGTATCATTGGGAGTGTTCAGAGGAATTGTTCGGACTTATACCGGCTGCAGGTTTCCGCCATCGTCTATCTAGATGATTGGCACTGTGCGTTTCTCTAGAAGCTTTTTGCCTCGCAGAACCAGCCTATGGAACAAATTGTCGCCAGCCGTATTTCCGGATCGGAAATTTAAAAGGGATATTGCTTATAGTACAGTATAGTATAGTATAGTAGTATAGTAGTACAAACAATAGCTCAAACACGTCGGTGTTACATGGCTATTATGAAATTATTGTTAAAATTAAAATCTAGAAAGTTGCTGGGCTTTGCCTGCATGGTAGGTTGTTAAAAAATAGCCTATGTGCTTCCCCCGCGTCAGAAATATTATACTGTATATATGAAAATGTGACAGATATACTTACTTTTGCAATCATAATATTAGTTTAGATTTAGTTCGAGAGGTTAGCATTTTTTTAAATTAATCAAAAAAAATACCTTATCTCGGTAAAAAGTAATCCCAAACAACGGTTTGCCAGTAGACTGTGTCTAATAGTTGAGGCGGACTCCAAAGATCATGCGTCTGCTTGTGGCACTTTGTTTAAAGCTCCGCCCTAATAATAGATCTTTGTTTTAAATCTTAAGAATGTAAACTGACAGGTAAGACATACCTTGTTGTCTGAGGGTGATAAGTAAAAGTCTTGCCAGTGGACTACAAGGTCATTCACAAGGTTATGGGTAAAAGGACAACACCTTTTGCCGAGCTTTTTAAAAACGAGTAGAGAAATGCTCTTGTCAAATTGCTTTTTTTACACAAGCGTAAGTTTATTTGTATTTTATGCATGTGCATGTAAAAAGTTGGTAAAATATTAGGAGGATTACTTCTTCGACTGACAATTCAAAAGTAGTGTGATTGGTTTATTTGAAATAACTGCTTTTGATTTTTTCACTTTTGATTGATTCACGCAAAGGTCACTAGCAGCCGCAACGCGTTCATAAGGTGTAAAACCTTATGAACGCGTTGCGGGTACAAACACAAGCCGACGTGTAGAATTTGATAAGTGATCTAGAGCCACGCACGACCTGAACAATTTCCGCATAATTCGCGTATCAACCTTACGCGAGACTATATATAATGTAACAATGTAAGGTCTGCTGGAGAATAAAAGTATTTTATGTTAATAGTGTAATCAATATACTGTAATTATATTAAATACTTATTATATAATATAATATTGATAATAATATTATTATTAATTGATCTTAAATACTTAATCAATTGACAAAAATGTTTTACGCGTCATACAAATATACATTAACTCACGCATTTTTCCCACGGAGGAAGTTAGAGACAAGTGGCGCAATTACTTTTATTCTTACATACCTTATAAGCTTCTCTTAATCTTATAAAACCTTATTACAAACCCAACGGTTTCGGGTACTTCTGACCTGCCCTTTTCTAAAAACAATACAAATTTCATCAACGCTGTGTTCCCTGTTTGTTTGTTTTTTAATGACATAGGGTAGACGAGTAGACGACTCACTTGATGGTAAGAGAACCGCCACCCATGGACACTTATAACTCAATAGTTGTAAGTGAGCTGCCAGTCTATGAGAGTGATGAGAAGGAGGGAATGAAGGGATAGGGGAGTTTTGGGTCTCACAATCTCTTACTAGAGCCTGCGTATTCGTGTTAAACCATGGCTATCCCACTGTGAACTCCACGGATACTACTTGTGTATTACCTCATCCACCAAACCACACATCTATTCCTTCTTCCTCTTTCTATTAACCAATCTTACTCCGCACATACTCCGCAGTGGTCTCATCTCAACAGCATACAAAGCATACTTTCACATATAAAGTTGTGTATGTCATGTGACTTTTTAATGACATAAAGTAGAAAGAAACGGTTTAATGACAAAGTAGAACGAAAGAAAGAAAATATATATATTTTCATTCACACAAAGTATACAAAAAAGCAACCTCTGCATGACTCAAAAATGATCGTTAGCTCAGCATTGTGCTCCTTCGTTAGAAGAAGCGCAGATATTATTCCAACAACAAAAGTGATAGTCACGAACAGTGGGCCATCTTCAAGCTTATACAGTACTCATTGTAATACACCTTACCATTCCTTTCTTTCAATTTGATGCTCTTATATTTTTTTTAACTATTAAATGTTTTTTTTATTTAAGAATTTCCACACAGGAAGAAAGAGTGACATAAATAAATAAATAAATCTAAGGGATTTTATGGTCATCGGAGTAATGCGTCACGCAAAATTTATCAGATCTCTCCAGTTACGTTAATTTTAAGCGTAATAACGTCGCATTTTTGATGTCCTCTAAATCTTTTACAAACTACGATTCAGATACATGGGTAAAACATTAGTAATAATAGTGACTTACCTGATCACTGGGTCAAGTTTATTCCTACGTCTTCTTTTATAAAATCTACTTGTGTCATCATTGTATCAAGTATTGTTCGTCTCTATGAATGAACTGAGAGTGATGAGTTCCGATCGTTATTTAAAAAATATATCTTTATAACTGACGTATTTATATAGATGATGTTATTGATAAACTTCGCTTATCATTTTTATAAACAGCTTAATGGGCTATGCTAACAGCGTTGACTGGGTGCTAAGAGTTGCGATAGGTAAAGGCGTCACTTATTTTTTAACAATCCCATCGTTTAAAAAAGAACTGTTGCCTTCCTGGATAGCAACGTAACTGTAAGATGAGGTGCTTAAACTGTCAGTCAATTATAATTAATTCGAGCTGAAATCTAGTGTACTCTACTCTGTTACTCATAAATACTCGTAATAACAGTATATTAGTTAAGTATATAGGTGTATACATTATATATATATGTGTACCACTATATTTCCCTAAAAGATTGTTTTTAAAACGTAAATAGTTGAATGTTCAATGGCTCAGCAGCTAATTTATGGCGGACAAATGCAGAAACAGCATGTATCAAAAAGTTGTGGTCACATTTTAGGGCCCTACAGCAGAATGTTGTTGTTGTAAATAACGTGAAGCGTTTAACAGTTTGAGGAAATTACTTACTTATATATAATATCCATCCCCATCACCTGGACGATTGGCACTCCACCACTGTGCGTTTCTCCAGAAGCTTTTTGCCTCGCACAACCAGCTTATGGAACAAATTGTCGCCTGCCGTATTTCTGAACCGATACGACCTTCAAACCTTCAAGAAAAGAGCGTACTCCTACCTAAAAGGCCGGCAACACACTTGTGACTCTCAGTTGTGATCAGGTGACCCGTCTGCTCGTTTGCCCCCTATCGCATAAAAAAAAAACTTAAACTTACAACTTAGAATGTATCTAAAAACCAAAACTTTGTAAGACAGAAGCCTAACATGAATTTAACTAAGTATAAGGATGTTTGTTGCATATCTGGACTTTAAAGTAAAATATATGTACAGATAATAAAACATTTGGAATTGACGGAAAAAGTACAGTATGTACAAATTTCTAGGATGCACGTAACACTTAAATTTTGGTACATTTTGTAACGTGACATGTATTAATAATATTTCATAAATATGTTAGTAAAATAACATGAACTCTTCTTTGAAATAAGTGAATTCTGTATCATATGTAAGAGACTTAACAATGTTAAAAGTTCACGCTATTTTTGCGAAACACAGTGCATAGAACACAATTACAAGCTCAAGTAACAAGATAAGATATATACAGTGATTTATCAAACGTTTGATGAAATTATTACAGTACCTAGCTTAAGTTGAACCAGTGCACATAGACACCTAAAGTTGATGTGCTTACTTTCAAAGAGAGGTCTTATTTTACAGATGTTTAAGATGAGGTCGAATGATAACAAATTGCTTAATTATTGTTTCAACAATAGACGCTAATGTATTTCGGGCACTTCTGCGTGATTGGATTCCTTTCCACATTGTGCTCAAAGAATAGGTGCATTTACCTAACCAAGGTTTTGCAGGTCAAAAGATTATAATATAAAAGTATTCTGTCTATATCTGTAGGTTATATTGCGTGAGGGTGTTATGCATTCATTATAAATATGTTGTAAACTGAATTAAAAGTAAGTTACATATGTGTGTAATTGATGTTTACAAATTTAATAATAAAGCGAATACTCATAAATTGATATCTTTGTTTATACAAGTTTAATAGTTATAAAGTTATAAAACCCAATCGTTATTGATTATTAATTCATCTATTATGGTTGACGTTTAATACCTTATATCACAACCTATATCATACTACTAAGACGATTTAAATGATACCTCACAAGCAGATTTCAGCTTGTGAGGTATAATTGAAATCGTCTATAGCCGTGCTGGCCGTAGAGCTTGACAAAGAAACATCATGCATTTATTACCCTCCTTTTTGTGCAAACGTGTAGATGACATTAACGTGTAATGACATGCGGAATGTGCGACTCTTTTACTAATTATGAAAATTCATTTCTGATTTAAAAAGTAAATACCTATTATATTACAGCTATCTGACCTTCATAAAGTATAAATACATCTGTATCCACAATCACCATCTGCCTCGAAGTGTACCTGATGTTCATTTGTTCGTTTATTGCGCAATCAGTTAAAATATACTCAGTTTTCTTGACAAACTATCGCAAAACTTTGTCACAGCCCGGCCTTACCACTTCTCATGTTACTGAGCAGAAAACAATTTGTGTGTTGCTGTGTCTTTTTAGATCATAAAAGGAGAAGATTCTCAATTTTATTGTATTTTTTTCAGAGCTGTAAACAAATAACTCTTTCATATTAGAAAATCTTTACATAAAATAGTACACGTCTAAGGTGGAAAAGTAAGGGATAAAGAATTTATATTAAACTATATATTTGTCATTTGGGAACCTATTTTAAAATTCTTTAATACATTTATTTTTCAATTTGGGCCAGTTACAATTGGAAGAAAATATTCTTTCCTAAGGTAGAAAAATAAAGGATGATGAATACAGCTCTGTAGGATTTATCACGATAGGCGTTATTCAAGACAGCTATCTACATTTTTTTAAAGTAAATTATTTGTACATATATTTGTTTGAACTTGTTATATGTATGTAGTTGTGTTGTGCAAAAAGTTTAAATGAATGTTTCAAATTGCCATAGCAATATCAGAGGCCAATTTAGTTTTCAACCAGAGCTTTTAGTTAACAATAAGAGTTAGTTGCACATAACAATCAGTTAACTTATCAACGAGCACGCATATAACAATAAGCAATAAGTAAGCTAACAATTTGTTTCAGTGTCCTTCAAATAAATTACTATCATTACACTGCAATTGTATTCTGCTAGATCTTGTTTACATATTTAGTTAGTTAATTTAATAAAGATAGAAGCTTGATTGAACTTTGAAGCTTAGAATCGTTATTAGTATCTATTAAAAAAACAGTATGTCCATGGGCACCAGCAACTTTAGAGTCGTAAGTTTGAGAGTGATGGGTGGATGCGGGGAGGGTAAAGGAGAGAGGGGAGATGAGGAGATGGGATAGAGGAGAGGGGGTGGTGGGAGAGGAAAGAGGAGGGAGGAGTTGTGCCTCCGGAAACCTAACTAGTTTGGGTGAAATGTATCGTGCTTCACAACCGGTTTTCCATGAGGCCGTGGTATAGCACCGGTCGAGCCGGCCCTTACCCTGTTATAGCCATAACTACTAAGCCGATCACACTAAAAGAAAGGTTTATGTTTTTCGAGTGTTATATGCACAACAAAATATGAATGCATAGATGTATGTATGATTATTCTTTGTTACGCTCTAAAGCTTAAGCGGCTTGAAGGATGCATTTAAATGTGAGGTGAGGTGTCTTTCGAAGAGTCTTGACAGTAGTAGATAAGATATAAAATTACTAAATGATTGATAATTGACTGATACTAGGTCTAGAAAAATAGTAGGAAGTAACAAAATAAACTATTTTTTATTTTAAACTAAAAAACTTTTTTTTAAAGACAACGTCGTGTGGTGGGGGACTTTACAAACATTCAAGTAAAGGACACAAAGAACGCCCAGGCTCACAACAACAATTGGAGGATTACACAAAGTGTTGTCCCGTGCGGGCATCAACCACGCTCACCACTCGGCGCGGCAGCGTAGTTATGGCGAGGCGACCACTTAAATCACTACATCATCCATGCAGTCAAAATTCTACCTAACCTGTTAAATATTCTTACAACATTTAACCTCTAAGCTTCCGAAGTAACCGGTTGACAGCAATAATCTGGTCTCCTTTTAAGTAATAATAATATTCACATTGGGCTATGTTCAACAGTGAACTGTAGTTGTAGATTGATTGACTGATCCTATGTAATATACGTCTTCGTTAATACTTACATATGTGTACATACATATATTTACGTGGTTCATCTCGAAAATTATTATATAACACTATCAGTTTTATACTTAGTTTTTATTACATTAATGTACTGTCCAGGTAAACAGCTCGTTTGTTAATAGGTGATTCAAAGACTTCATTCGACATTCATTCAATTCATCAACGATTTATTGCAAGCACTGCAAATCTAAAAACTTATAGAGATAATCATTATATCATGATTGCTATATCTACTTACATATAGTCCATGTTGTATGCTCACGAATAAAAAAAGTAGACTATGAAAAGTGACAGCCCCTGTTATCAAGAAGTACTATTGAGTAAGTAGGTACGCTTAGATTTCACGGGCCGATAAGCCCTGGGTCAGTAACCTGTCACTACTTATGTGTTCTTACACTCGACTTATATGTTGCTGCTTATTATTATATTTGCTGTTAAGTATATTATGTGTTATAACCATAATGATCATTAATATGGCTAACAAAAGTGGACTTTACTTTTTTAATGATTGGGTAAGGTTACAATATAAGCTAACAATGTTAAGCTGGTGTATTGTGGGTTGTATTTAATTCTCCCTTGTAGAAGCCAGCTAGCTTGTAGCTATGGTCATCCAAAGATATCTTTTTGTTCGTGACAAAGAGAGCTGCAGTCGTATTAAGAAGGAGACGATCTCTTCATCATCATCATCATCTTCAGCCTATCGCAGTCCACTGCTGGACATAGGCCTCTCCCATTGCGCGCCTGCTTCTGAGACGATCTCGGTGTAGTAAAATAGGACCACCCCATTTCTCCTTTTTTTTTTTTTTTTTTTTCGTGTGGAAACCCCCTCGGGCCGTCATCCCACCGGGGTTTTCGGTGGAACAGTGTGTCGGAATCGAACCGACTAAAACCACACGGTGTGCCATACTGCGCTTAAAATAGGAGGAATCCGGGAACAGCTTTATTAAGACATCCGGACCCCTCCTAACGCCTGCCCGCACTATGCGGGCACCACCTGCGGGTAACCTATCAATAAGGCGGCGTCCAGACACACGCGGACGTCACCCCCTCGCGGCTGGCCACTAAAGCGGGTGGAGGGGAAAACCCGTCCCGACCACCCGCGGCCACACTCAGGGCGGCATGAGGCGCTGGTAGGCGCGCCTCCGCCGCCCGGTTCGCCGGCGGCGGATTGAGTCCGAATGGAGATTGTCCTCCCGGGCCCGCTTCGCCGCCTCCTTCTGCGAGATAACGTCCTCGCAGAAGTTTGCAACCGCGTTAAACTTCCTGTCGCTACTGGCCATGGAGCGTATAACAGCCAGTAGCGACAGATCCTCTCCGGTGACTGTAGTGAGGGCCCGACGCTGCGACGCCCAAGAGGGGCAAACCGCAAGCGTGTGCTGAGCTGAGTCCTCACCACAGTCGCAGTGGTGACAGGCGGGGCTCATTTCCCTCCTAGCGACCGAGTGCAGGTACTTCCCGAAGCAGCCGTGCCCGGAAAGAACCTGCGTCAGTCGGAAGGAAAGAGCCCCGTGCTGCCGCCCTGTCCATTCAACAATGACCGGCTGGAGCGCCTCCACGGCGGCAAAGCCAGCGCGTGGAGCCTCCAGCCGCGACGACCAACGAGCCATTGTGGCTCGGCGTGCGGCTTCACGCCACTAGCGCACCTCTTCGGGCGGGGGCCGTCTGCCGCCAACCGCCCGGAAGTCAGCCGTTCGCCGATAAACTTCGGCGAGCACTTCCGCCTCCAAATCCCACGGGGGTGTTCCGGCCAACGCGCATGCCGCTTCCGTCGATACGGTGCGGTAACCGCGTATGGCTCTAACCGCCATAACTCTCTGAGGACGCCAGAGGCGTGCCCTATTCTGGGCAGTCAGAGCCTCCGCCCACACCGGTGCACCGTATAGTGCCATTGACCGGACAACCCCCGTGTACAGCCGCCTTGTTGCGACGCTGGGCCCTCCCAAGTTGGGCAAAAGCCGCCCAAGGGCGGACGCAGCGCCCACCAACTTTGGAGCAAGCTGCCGAAAGTGCTCGTCGAAGAGCCACCTGCCGTCAAGGATCAAGCCCAGATATCTTATGTGGGCCCGAACCGGTACGAGAACCGAGTTGACCATGATGGAAGCGCCAGGGGGTGGACCACGACGGGGCCCATGGAATAAAAGGGCCTCCGTCTTGTCCAGGGCCACCCGCAAGCCCAGCGCCTCGATGCGCCTGACCACCAGTGAGGCTCCTCTGGTGGCCAAACGCACCGCCTCCTGAAAGTTCGCCCCCTGGGCCGTGACTAAAGTGTCATCTGCGTAACAGATTATGCCCAGCCCTGGGGGGAAGTCACCTCGAAGGGCCCAGTCGTACCCCATGTTCCACAGGAGCGGTCCAGGGACAGATCCCTGCGGAACACCGCACGACATGGGCCGACGACCTAGATGTCCTTCTCGGTCCTCGTACATGACGGTACGCTCCTCTAAATAGTCTGCCACTAGCCGCCTCAGATACAGTGGCACCCCGTGATAGCGGAGTGCTTCCCTGATGCAACTGAATGGCAGACTATTGAATGCGTTGACGATGTCCAACGACACCGCCAACAGCACGCCGCCACAGCTCACCGCCTCTTCGGTCACGGCCCTCAGACGCAACACCGCACCGATCGTCGAACGACCCGTTCGGAAACCGGAATGGGCGTCCGACAAATCGGGGCCGACCTCGTCCAGATGCCGGACGATGCGGGCAGAGAGTACCCTCTCAAATAGTTTACCCACCTCATCCAGCAGCACGACGGGTCTGTAGGCCGCTACCGAATCGGCAGGCCGTCCCGGCTTCCTTAAAAGTACCAGCTTCCCGCTTTTCCAACAATCAGGAAAGCGTCCAGACACCAAGCTAGCGTCGAACACCTTCCTGAGGCGGTCTGTCATGTGGTCAAGGGCCAGAGCCAGAACTCGGGCAGGTATCCCGTCTGGCCCAGGGGCGGTGTTTTTGGAGCGAATCCGTAGAACAGCCGCCCCTATCTCCGCCTCCGTGATGGGTGGAGCATCCCCCTCCCCTAACTCCCCGTCGTAACCGGCCAAAAGGGCCATCGACGGGGGTATGTGCTCCATCCGTTGCGGGAAAAGGCCCTCAACCACTTCCTGCAGGAAGCTGGGCTGGAGAGTCTCAGTAAGGGGGGGGCCCAACGCGCGAAGCTTTTGTTGCACCGCACGATAAGGGCGACCCCAGGGGTCACGATCAAGACCCTCCAGCATCTCCTTTCTCTTCGATTCCTTTACACGGCTAATGGCCAGCTTCAGAGTTTTCCGTGCTTCTCGATATTCTTCATGAAGCTGGTCCTCTTCCCCCTATTCGCGGTGACGTCGCCGACTGCGGGTGTAGGATCTCTGGGCACGAATGCAGGCCACGCGGAGGTCCGCCACCTCCTGGGACCACCAGTAGACCTCCTTCCTTGGAGGCCGACGACCTTGAACGCGGGGCTTGGTCGCATCGCAGATCTGCGTGATCGCATCACGAAAGCGGCCCGCCCCTATGTCTGCCTCCTCGGTTGGAGGTTGCGGAGATAGCCAGGAGCAGATAATGGCTGCCTCCTCTAGTAGATCCCTATCTAATTTCGATACAGCCCACCGCGGAAAGCGGGATGAAAGCCGCGCCATGTGACCCCTTCTGGGGTCCTGGGTCCGGGAGAGCTCAAATCGGATGTAGAGATGATCCGAGAGCGTCTCAACCTCTTCCAGGACATGCCAGTTCCTTACTCGTGCGGCGAGAGCTGGGATAGCGAACGAAAGGTCCACTATCGACCCCCCCTGCTGTCGCACACAAGTGTTGGTGGAACCTCTGTTTAGGAGACAGAGGCCCACTGATGTTGCCCACTCCTCTACAGCGTCGCCCCGTGCGTCCGTCCTGGGGGAACCCCACGCAACGGACTTGGCGTTGAAGTCCCCCAGCACTAAAACGTGCCCAGACGCTAGTCGCCGTATCGAGGTCTCCAGGTTATTGAGGAAAGCCTCGAAATCACTCAGACTCCGGTTGGGGGAGAAGTTAACACCATAAATGGTAATCCCCCCCGTAGAGCTGACGACTGCCACGGAGCCATCCCGGTCACCCAGCCAGTTTGGACGGGGAGGAACGTAATAGGGCTCCGCGGCTACGGCCACACTAATAGACCACTCTGCCATGGTTTGCAGGAAGAGGTCCTGCGCACCGGCACAGTGGTTCAGGTTTGTCTGGACAAGGAGGCTGGAGACGTGGTCCATTATTGGATCGTCTCTACAGCCTCCTCCATGGGCGACGGTGATGACGCTCGATTGGCATCGGAGGCAGCCTGGGCCGAATGGCTAGCCACCGATGTTTGCGGAGAAGTGCGGGGAGGATTGCAGCCCCCTGTCCCATCTGGTGATTGGCGGCACACGCTGGGCAGTGAGGGGCGGCGGAACATTCCGCCGCTTTGTGCCCCGGTCGACCACAGCGGAAGCAGAGACCGCTGCAGTCAAAGCAACTACTACACTTGACGCGGGTATTTCCCGATCCCAGGCATTTGAAACACCTCATCGGTCTCGCAGCCAGGACTGTGACTCTGGCATTTACGAAACCGATGAGGACCTTGCCGGCGTCGCCCAAAATTTTCGCTGACTCTACGGGACAACTGGCCCACACCGCGCCAAGACCACCTTTACCGGGGCGGATGGTGCTAACCCTAACGGTGTCCGTGTGGCATCCCGTCTTTTCACGGATGGCAACACGGACATCCTCCTCTGTCGCAGAGTCGTCCAAGCCCGAAATACGCAACTCAGCGCACTTGGTGGGCCTGGCGACCTTGACACCATCCGACGCTGCAAATACTCCCCGCAATTTCTGTGCAATGACGTCCGCCATCTTGGCACCTTCAGAACCGGGGAACTCGAGAACTCGAGCCCCCGTCTGGGCTAGGCGCAACCTCACACCGGAGGCCCCAAATTCGGTGCCTAGGCTATCCCGGGCCTTCTTAAAAACGGCAGCGTAGGATAGCCCACCTTTCTCCGCCTCCGGTGACACGGTTACTACTACTGCCGCTGTTTTAGGTGCGTGCAGTTTCCGTGCTTTCTTGGAAGCCGTTGCTGCCACCACCGATGCCTGTGGTGGAGAATCCGCACTCTTGACCGTCTTCTTGTTCCGCTTCCTTGACCTCTTTTTACTTCCCTCCACTTTCTGCCACCCATTGTTGGAAGAGACAGCAGTGGTGGGGGCTGATGCGGAGGGACCAGCACCAGAGGGAGCGTCAGATATGCTCGTACCAGAACCTGCCGGAGAGTGAAGCGGAGGGAACTCCATCGTTGCCCCCGTTGCGGTCTTAGCTTTTCGCTTGGTTCTAGGCGCCGCAGGGCCTGTCATCGACGCCGCTGCCGCATAAGAGACCCTACCACCCGAAACGGGGAGCGATGTTAGGGCTGAAGCTGAGGCCTTTGGCTTATCCGAGGCGAGTGGTGGCCGGACGATGGGCGCCGGAGGCAGCCTTGCCTCCAAGCCCGCAAGGCGTCCGTCCATCATTTTCCACACTGCGTCAATGACACGACGTCAGGTGGCCATTCGCCGCCTGGAGGCGCGCCACGTCTCCAATAAGGGTGTCCACTACCCCCGAGACAGCGGAGGAAGAGTCCTTAAGGGCCTTCACAAAACAGCCCTTAAGGTTTGTGGACTTGGTGGCCACTTTGTGGATGATGGCCACCGCCGCATTCGCTCTCTCCTGCATGGTTGTCGGTGTCCGAGGGACAGAACCCTCTTCGATCGGACCTTGGATCTTCAGCAGGAGATCCGCAATCTCTTCTTCCGCTACAGTTTCACCCTCCGCTCTAATGCTCGAGTAAACTCCGACTCTGGAGAAGGCGGAACCAGATTTTGCCGAGATTGGCGTGCGCGACCTCCCGCGTTTACTAGCCACTTTCGGTGGCAACATGTCTTGAGACATGTCACCATCCCCGTCCCTGGAGCGTCCTCGCTTGCGCGTCTCGTGGTACTCGAGCTCCATTTCTTCGGCTGAGTCAGCTGTCGCACTAGCAGCTCTGGAACGCACTCTTTCTGACATTCTTCTGCTCCCAGGAGCCAGACTGACCTCTGGGAGCTCCTTCGATCGAGTCTGCAATCGAGCGACTTCTTCCACAGTCGATGAGGTTTCCGCCGCTAACCTCGTATTCCCTCCCGTTCTGACTTCTTTCTCCGTCTTTTTTTCCTCTATTTTGTTGGTTTTTTTAATTATATTTGATAAATGCATAATTGACCCACGAGTGGGGGAGAAATAAAGGTCAACCCGGGCAGAGATCCCCCAATACCCGGGCAAGCGAAAATTTATGACCAACCGAGGGGTACGCAGTTACCCCGGCTGGGAGTGCGCTTGCGACTGAACCACCCATCGGCCATGCATCCCATGGTCACGCACCAGAACACAGGATTCGGGGTAATTTTTTATAGAGGTATTCTTCCTCGCGGTCCGGGCGATTAAGCCAAGACCCTCGCCCCCGATCAGAGCCGCGAGACTTAACCACGACGCTCCTTTCGGAATTACGATATGCCGACGGTGGCATCGAGACAAATCTCCAAATGCCAGCTCGGTAGCAGTGCAAGTGTACGCCGAGCCCGTCCTCTTTCTCCACTGTAGACAGTGGAGAAACACCGACCCGTGAAAGAGTCCCACTTTGGCGATTTTTTATTGAGGTTTCCTTCCTCACAGCTCCGAGGAGCGAAGAGCCAACAGAGTGATCGGCATAAAAGCCCGCTCTGTTGGGCCAGGCCTCGACCGAGTGGCCGAAGAAAGGTGGCACCTCTTCTAGCCAGAAGATTAGCCGTTGGCGACGACGCCCTCCTCAAAAACAGAGGTGGCGGCGTCGTCGCCGACGTTGCCCAGGATGCACCACGTGGAGGTTTTCTAGCCAGCACCCCACCCCATTTCTCCTATCCCAAGGGATCGGACAGTTATCTATTAGACAGTATCTATGTATACAGTCATATAGGTCTCGGTTGAGTAGGACTAAATAATGGTTGGCAAAAAGGGGGCGAGACGGACATATGTATATACTCTTCAATATGTGCCGTTTTTTATTTGTAAATATTCATTTTTATTTTAAGGTTTGGGAACGTCATAACTCTGATTGTAATGATTGTAGATGTATTTAGATATTTTTGTAATGTAACTTACATTAGTATATTATTTTGGTAACTAAAATATAGGTCATTAAAAGCCAAATATATATACAATAATAAATTAATAAGGTAAAATGAAACTCATAAATCTGCTATTTTATATGTTAATATTTTTTTTGTGTAGTGCCAAATTATTGTTGTCTCTATGCGATAGGGGCAAACGAGCAGATGGGTCACCTGGTGGTGAGTTGCTACAGCCGTCCATAGACACCCGCAAGTCAAGAGAAAAAACGCCGGTATCTGCTACGCAAGTAGGTACTTTTATAGGAAACCATATGGTTCATACAATTAAGACATACAGAGATTATACTTATATTCTGCTAGATTTGGCTTGTGATTCAAATTTCATTTCGAAGTATTCAAATTAAAAAAAAAAAACAAACATTAAACCAATATCAACGAAATTGATTATTTTCTTTTATGGTATATGGGGACAAACGAGCGGATGGGTCACCTATTAGTAAGTTACTTCCGCCGCCCATGAACACTTGCAACTCAAAAGCTGTCCGCCTTTAGGGTAGGTGAAAGGGAAGAGGGGAAAGAGGGTAAGGCAAAGGAACGAGGGGAAACGAAGGGAAGGGGGCTGGGCTTCCGATAATCTCACTCACTAGGTCACACACAATGCAATTATTGTTTAACAGGCGGTTTTCTGTGAGGTCATAATAATACTCCGGTCGAACCGGCCCATATATGCCGAAGTATCGCTCTCTCTCGTTAGCAGACGTAGTAGATAGAGTGAACAATACATACACATACAATTGCAGAAATCATCTTTATCATTCATTACGTAGCTCTGAAGGTCTTCTTTAGATAATGTTCACAAACAAACGTAGTATAGGTGACCTAAGGCTGCCTAAACTATTCGGCACTAGTCTGGTTATTACCACAGAGGTCAAGTACCTAGGAGTCATACTTGACAGCAAACTGCTATGGAATAGACACCTAGACGCAAAACTTAATAAAGCCTGCATTATCTTCTACCAATGCAAGCGGCTCCTCGGCAAAACCTGGGGTCTCTCACCGGAAATCACTTTATGGCTTTATAAAGTGGTAATAAGGCCGATAATCACGTACGGTGCTATTGCTTGGTGGCAGAGAACTGAGCTTAGCACGGATAGAAACAGGGACGGTCAGAGACGTCTCTGCCTATATATACTACCACGTTCGGGGGTATAGGCGTAAATACGTAAATAAATAGTATGTTAAAAATCTTCTATTAATTTCAAACTTCCTTAAAAAAGAAAATTATTAATGATTTGGGCCCTCATTACTAATGTTTCTTTAAACCTAAATAAATAATATTAGGAATAAGTTTTTCTTTGAAGTACACTGGGTGTCACTCGTGTTTTATATGTACATATATTCGTATCACGCAAATTTCTTACGTCAAACTATAAAATAATGACTGTACTATAATTGAGACAGACTACTATTAACCGATTGAATAAGTGAGTTTAAGTAACTGGCTATGCATACAATAGGGGCCATAATATTATCAATAAAACATATCTCGCCTGCTTTCATTACAAAGATCTACATATTATTCAGTCTGTTACAACGTAAGTACATGTATTTGGTAACAACAATTATGTAAGCTGTTATCTACTTATTTCATTATCACAATCTGTTTCTTTACAGCAGCTCAGCAATAAAACATTTACTTAAACTGCCAAAAGTAATACCACTCCAATTATTTCGCTCTAAAACCGAAGAGAAATGCAAAAATATATAATAGTTACATATTAATTTCTCATTTAAAAGTATAATTGCCCGGCTGTATTGTATTGTATTTTACTAGAATTTAATATTTAAAATGACTGTTGCGTGAATGCATTCATTGTACTGTAATTAATTAATGTAACAGATTCACCCTCTTCCTGCGTAAGAAATTAGCTAAAGTAATTAAAAAACAAACGAGGACAGAATCGGTTTCAAAATATTAGACAATGTGTATACCAAAACAGTCAGATGCAGCGTAGATCAGAGTCGATTTCTCATTGTACTACTAGTATTGAGCAGCTTTTATTTATATCGCATAGATAGGCAAACGAGTACATTGGACACTTGACTCTTCAGTAGAAATAAAAAAAATTGTACGGCTGTGCTGTATGTATATCTTTTTTGCTTTCTTTTGAATGCGTTAAGCTGACCGCTCCAGTATAGGGCCTGTATCTGGTCAATTGCGATCGTGCTGCAATGTGTGTCAATAATTCGGACAGCGTGCCGCCCGCGGCCGTCGTTCGGCTCGACTCGTGCGAAAACGAAAGTGTTCCGCGGCCTACATCGCGGTTTTGGGCACTTGCGCAATATTGCACTGCTGCACTATCTATAACTTGATAGTCGATGTAATATATTAAAAAGGGAAGGACTTCCTCTGGGAGACTCTTTTTAAATTTAAATAGTATTTGTATGTTTGTAAAGTTCCTCGTGACACAGAAACGGTCCTAGTGCAGGAATAGTATATAGCTGATATAGTACAGGACTTCGCTGGTTTCTTCATTTCATTTATTATTATCAGTTACCAATAAATTAAAATACAACTACTCTATCGGTCTGACGGTTTCCTAGTGCAGATACCAGTCTTCCACAATGGTCTAAATTGAAAAAGTGTAGTATTGACTACCATAGACTTAGGTTTCCTTCGTGGAAGAGAAATAAATCACTATTATTATTATTATTTCCTTTTTTCAAATTCAATAGCATATAAATTATATTTTTAAATATATAAAAAACAAACTTAATTTACTTAAAACTATAAAAATAAAAACTTTTCATAAAAAAATTAAACCACCGAAAAAACTGAAAAACAAAAAATAATAAACCTTTTTTATTTAACTTTAATAACTAAATTTTTAAAGTAATGTAAGTATACCTACGTAATTTTTGATCGGCACCAAACAAACAAATTAATTAATATTCGCCTGAAAATGCAGAGCATTCACGAAGTTAATGTCATCGAGAGAGCAACCCGAACTGGCACGTGAGGGCACACATTGTTGCGATTGATTAATCTTCTTTGTCTCAATTTCTGTTTATTATTTCTAGTCACCTATTGACTTATCTCTACACAATTCTAGGGTAGACTGGCAGAGAATGCCTGTGGCATTACGTATACCCTTGTACGGTCTTTTAGTGTAAAAGTTTCAAATAAATAAATTTATAAATTATAACTTCAAGAAGTTCCCTGCCATGCAGTGTTGCCAGGTTTTTATTATTTTTAAAATACAACCACCCATTTTGTTTAAAATCTTGCCCGGTTCCGATAAGGATTTAAACAACACTTTATACATCTAAATGTAACTATCCAAATTCTATCATAAGTTATAAAAACAATTTACATACATACTTACCCATATGAACCCTAAAAACATTACACACCATTTTTGTGCAGTTGTGTAATATTAAAGGTAATTCTCGAACATTAGACTAAGAATAGATGGTTCACACGCTTGTGAGAACATTACGATAACTCTTAAAAGGCCACATTCTAGTACATTTAAAGTAATTAATTTATATAAAATTTGTGTTAAACACTCACGATAAATTATATCATATGTTCGATTGATTGAAATTAAATGGCCATTAGCCCTTGAGTAGAAGGTAAATTTAATAGACGTATGTAAAGAATTTACCTCATAAAATAACGAGTTTCTACTGATATATTACAAACATAAAAAAAAACAGGATTTAAATATCAAGGGAATATGAAAATGGTTGTTCCTACAACGTAATTATTTCTTTATGATATTAATTTCCGTAAGTAGGCGATTTCTTTGTATGATGCAGTGACACTCATTATAGGAAATATTTTATTAAGGTCGTGTTAAAAACTGGTCAACGAGAGTTTTATATAAAGTGTCATAAATTTTCCCGTCCCCCTTATGGGTGAGTTGGGTGTTGGTGTGTCGGTTATCACTTACCATCAGGTGACGCGTCTGTTCATCTGTGCCCCTACCTCATAAACAAAACTCCTGAAAACTATTCGTTAGTGTAAGTGACAAGAAAACGACATAAGGCTTGCCATGAACAATAGTAAATTATCATCTGCAAAGTGTGGGCGTTAAATACGCATCATCCTACCCCTTTTTAGGATACAGGATACATGAATGTACAGAGTTACGTAGACTAGTAAACATGAATAAATGAATTAAAACATACATGACAGATGTAGATACGTTGTTAGTATTAAAAAAAAAATTACAAATAATATAGGCCCTTAGTAATATAAGCCTAGAACGCTTAAGAGCGGAGCAGTAAGTACAAATTAAGATGAAACTGTGAAGAACGCCTAGTTGTTTATAAACAATTAACTGGGACTAGGAGAAAAATAGCAGTAGCGGTGGGGATAGCGTGCAAGTATAAGCATAGGTACTATTATTAGGATTATTTTAATAGTAGAAAAGATCTGCTTTGTATAAGGTTCTAGTGGTAGAGCCATGCTTAGGCACGAATGGGCCGGCTCGACCGGTGCGATACCACGGCCACACAGAAAAACCGGTTGTGAAGTAACGCTTGCGTTGCAATTCCCCGAAATAAGTGAGGTTTTCGGAGGCCTAATTCCTCCTATCCTTCTTCTCCTCTCAACCCCCTCTCCTCTCCCCCTTCTCTTATTTCCCCTCCAAGGATCCCCCTACCCTCATCACCCTCAAAGGCGGTCAGCGCACTTACGACTCTCGGGATGGATGGATGGATGGATGGACAACGGTTATCACTTACCATCAGCTGACCCATCTGTTCGTCTGTCCCCCTATAGCATAAAAAAAAAATAAGCGTTATTTTTTCTCAGATGCCTTTCTATGGTACTCTATAGTAACCAAAGTTTCATTATTCTCTTGATAATTGAATAGTTAAGTTAAAGAAATAATCCGACTACCAATGCTTGTATTGTTTTGGCGAGTGATTGAGGGTACCGGAGTCGCAACTTCCCCTTTCCTATTTCCATTCCCCTCAACCCTATTCTCCTCTTCCTACTATCTCACCCGCCTAAACACCCTTAAAAGCTGGCGGATAGGATGCGGTTGAGTTGCAGGTGTTCATGGGTGGCGGTTGTCGCTTACGATCAGATGACCCGTCTGTTTGTCTGTCCCCTATATCATAAATAGTCGCACTGTAGAAAAGTAGACAACCGACTTCAATGCGTCTATCATAAAATTTAAGACTTATATGGTTTTCTCATGGATGCCATTATCACAACTGCACCCACCTCTCATCTAACTTTTTATTGGAAAGGATGTACTTCTAGGGTAGAAGTACATCCTTTCCAATAAAAAAAGAATCATCGAAATTGGTTGGCGTGATATTGAGTTATACGTCCATTTGTCGCGCACATGCTTAATGCAAATTTAAAACTTATATGGTTTTCTCATGGATGTCACTATCAGAACTGGACCAAATTAAAATGGGACCGAATGGGAATGGAAATGGGGAAAATGGTAACAAATATAAACAAAAAAAAAATACAGTCGAATTGAGAACCTCCTCCTTTTTAAGTTCGGTTGAAAAACATTATGACACACACAAGATAAACATACAAGTATATACATATTATATTATATTAAAGTAGACTTATTTCCATTTCAAAGACGTCGTCGATTTCGTTGATGTCTTTTGTATGGAGTGGACGGATTTACTATATTCTAACTAACTATTCAGTCTGTAGAAGTCTGTACCCTTCGATACTATTATTTCTCTAAAGCATGTTTTCGGACCGGCATTGTAGCTAAAGTCTGATAAGAATTGCCATCACAAGAATTTTTTGGCATGAACTACCTTATTGTCCCAACTGAATATGTTAGTCTTTCACTTTCACGTTTTAAGTAATGAACCGATCATGAAATTCAGAATACAAATTGCCAGGGGTATAGAAAGCGTCAAAAGGTGCCCATGTCCTTCTCTAATCCTGAGAAAGATAAATGAAAGTTAATCTTGTTGTTGAAATAACATCTTCAGATATCTCCAATTCGGCCATCTACAAACTATGTTAATTAGAGCTAGGACTATGGTAACCAGGCAGCTGATAAACATACTTATATATTTCTTAATACATAGATATTATAGATAAATTATACTCAGACACAGAACAAAGACTCGTGCTCATTACACAATGATTTTTCCTAGGTGGGAATCGAATCCACGACCTCTGGCTCAGCACTGTCCGCCATATTATAAATAACAATTATACTTTTCACTCGAATTATGCTATTGCGTATCACGATTATCTTCTAGCTATTTTGGAGTGAAAGAGTAGCAAAGGTCGTCGTCGTCCTAACAACCTAAAATAGAGTTAAGAATATTTTTTGTAATATCTTTCTTCGAGTAATGTGACTCTGACCTACTTCAGCTATCACTTACGCTCACCAATTCTAACTACTTCGATGTATTAGCTCATAGTTTAGAAAAAAAACTAAAAGTATATGAAGATATAAATACATGATTACTTAATCATATATATTACTCAAAAAAAAAAATTAACAGCGTGATTTAAGGTACTGGCACAACGCCATCTGTAAATGAAGCTGATAAACTTCAATCTCTGCGATACATATTTATAAAACACTTTCGACCCTATTAATTTAGTGGGACCAAATACTAATTCGCAAAACGTGAGTGTTTTTTACACCTCTTTCTGTTTCCTCTAGGACGTCTTCAGTCCTTTTACAGACGTTAAGTCCAGGTTTACACTAGGGACTTTTTAAAAGAAATCTTTAATAATCGGGTTGCTCAGGGCTCAAGTATAAAGTTATAAGACTTGGAAGTATTAGTTGCTAGTACCGGACCTAATTACTTTTTGTATTCACGGAACGATTTCCGAGGTTGTTTTAATCGGAATTTATCAGATTATAATTATTAATTCATCCGGATCGGAATCTTTAAGTGTGATTACGATTTTATAATAGATTACTTACAGGAAATAAGTGCAATTTATATACTTATAACAAAATTGCCGGATGGATTTTGTATAGCATACACTGAAGTACATTTTAGTGAATTAATTCTTTTTATTTAGTGGTTATGGATTTATTTATGATATGTATATGATAATTTAATCAAAGATTTAATTGCATACTAACATTCTGTGTTTTTTTTTATTAAGAGATTAATTCTTTTTTTTTAATTTATAGGGGGACAGACGAACAGACGGGTCACCTGATGGTGCATGATAACCGCTATCCATACCTGCAACTTAAGAGTTATAAGAGCGCTGCCTGCCTTTGAGGGTGATGAGAGATAGGGGGATGCGGGGATGGGAAAGATGTGAGAGAGGATGAGGGGATAGAAAAGAGGAGAGGGGGAGTTGGGCCTCCGGAAACGCTCACTCAATTCGCGATTTCTGTGCGGCCGTGGTATCGCACCGGTTGAGCAGGCCCATGCCTAAGCAGTCGGAATTTGTTGTATGAAGACCATAATAATAGTATCAATCAAGTGTTGAACATGAAAGAGTTCCGTAGTCGGGCATTTATTGCTTTTTAAACTGACTACAGTTCGGTAGTGTAGTTTGTAGACTCGGGGTTGATGATGATGGTGCTTAGTTTAAAAGCTTTGATTTGCCTGATAATTCTCAGTATAATATATTTTTACGGAAAATTCATTAAAATATCTTCATTTGTGTTTTAGAGTAGGTTCCGAAACACGAACAAATATATTTAACTATAAGAAGTACATGCTGTATTTAGTTCAGGTTTAGATAGTTTTGCGGTATTATATAACTAGTGTGACCTTAGTATTATTTATTCTTCTACAAACTGTCATTCTATTCCTAATGAAAGACGTCATTGCGATACGGAGAACTTCCGACCAAAAAATTCAACGACAGTTTTGTATGAATCGGAAAACAAATCATGAACTTGATTAAAACCTTCATATGCCAAGTAACCAACTCTTGACTCGAGGCGGTGACCGTGCTTTCCGTCACTCTTAAAAGGTACCTGAGTACCATTACTTTTCTTCTACACCAACGCAAAAGATATTTATCTACATTTTACTATAAATCATAATACTCCATTCACCTTCGTATCAACGGATATTACTATAAAATAATAACAAACAATAAGATGTTATCGCTACAACCATATTTCAGCATCCCATTGTCAGACTAATATGTAAGTATATGTTACAAAAATAGGCAGTTACAATAAAGCCACGGCAGGGCTATTTGGAATGCGTTACATTATTGCCTTGCCCGGTATCGGCCGCACGCTAAATCCCTGACATTTCGCTCACTTCCGTAACCCTTGAGGTGTGGTACCACTGTTGACGGTGAAATAAGGAACTTAGGAACTTAAACAGAATATAAATATTATTGTGAAGATCCAATTCTTTCTCAAAAATAAAGTTATTAATTAAGATTTTTCCGATCAGTTGAAATTTGGAAATAATTTATTTTCTTATTTTCATTTATTTTACAAGTACTTAATTATTCTTTCAACAAGTCATTATAAATTTAAGTCTATTAGGACATCGTCCATTTTTTTTTATAAGTTTTAAAAAACTTAAGAGACATTAAAGATAAACTTTAAAGCTATTCTCGTTAAAGAAGTTTTGTATATCACCAAACGTCGCTGTCAACTTCACCAAACCCTCAAGCCTTCAAGTTTAACAATTGTATCGCAACCACCCCACCACGGCTTGGCCACCGTCTCAGTCGCCGGCCTGTGCAACACTCACTCCCGCGCACGCGCGCTGAGCTTTCGCGCGTCGACTGTGTAATATGCGTCGGTGGTGACAAGTGCCTGTGTTGTGTACTCTATATATTGTACTAAGACCGTGATCTGTGAAAGATATTCTGCAACCATGAGGTCTTTCGGCGCCGCGGCGCTTATTGCTCTAGCAATCATTACAGGTAAATTTCAGAATTACCTATTTCTGTAACAATTACAGAAAAAATATTTGGTTCCAAATAATTCAAAATAAATTTAATATTTAAAAAATGAGTCATAACTCATAATTTATGAAGCTTGTGCGATAATTTGTTGATATCTTCATGCCCATTAACACTTTCCAAATGCAATATATGTATATTAAAGAATCGCAAACACTAATCAAAAAAGTTTGAATATCTTCAATAGAATTCAACAACATAATGCTATTTTAGTTACGACATCGCATGCATAAACAAACATCTGTCGCTATTTCGGTCATTTGCTTTCAATGCTAAAGTCAATAAATATTAAAAAAAAACTTGACTCTTAAAGAATATGTATACATAAGTCATCTACTTTCAATTTTTTAAACAACACTCGTTTGTTTTTAAACACTTTCATTCTTACTAACCAGTTGCGCTAGCGTCGACACAACTGCAACTTTTCATTCAACGCGCATGGGAAAAATTGCCTATTGCAATGATTGGCTATACTCACTATACTGCTTGAGCAAGACGAGTACGACTGACGTACTATTTCAGTATAGACTGAAATACTCACGTCAGTATAAAAATGTGAGCGTATTATTTCATTATATGTCTGTCTATAATTGGTTGACGTTTTTGCGTAATATCGATCAGTTTTTTTTTCGCATGCGTTGTTGCTACCGGGAACGTAAGCCGCGCGTAACTGACGTGACTGCGACAATTGATAGCTCGTTTTCCTTTTTGCGACCGCTTTAGTGGCCGTAAGCAAATTAGATCGTTGTATTCATTGTTTTAAACATTACATAACCGCTATAATTCATTTGGTTCAAATACTTTGAGCATTTTTAATTGTGGATTTCCTTATTGAAATCTATAATTAAAAGTACTTAATTTCTTTTTACGTGCGGATTGTATGATTTTTATAGTAATTTTTATACGTTATGATTGAAGTTATAACCGTTATTTTTAAAGAAAAAATCGTGATTAAAAGTAACTAAAAAAGTAATTTATCACGGATTTTGACTTAAATGTAATTTAATTTTTAATACATATGTAATTAAAACTACGTTTACTGTGAATATATTAAACTGTCACGTTATAGAAATTGCAGTAATAAATAAAAAAAGTGTATTATGAGTTATTAGCATTTATTGACGCTCCTTTAAATTTGTAACAGTTTCATCAGATTATGTTAAGGTGAATGACATTTTAAGTTTCAAATATTCTTGTAAATGTCGATATAACATTTTTAGGTCATGCTCCAAGAGTGTTTGCTCCAAGAATGTATCTATTGTTTGACTAGTTATTGAATGAATAAAGTACAATACGCGATGTTACGCATTATTTAAAACCGTAAACAAGTAAGGATTTAAAAAGTATTATCAAATGTGTTAGTGCCTATCTATTTCTATTATTTTATACATAATCCTGTTAGAAATTCAAAATCGAGGTAGTCTAGGCTTTTTTATACAGAATAATAAAATATGAAGTAATACCTACATACATATAAATCTAAATATAATGTTTGTATAGGATCGACTGTGTTACTTCATCAGTTATTATTTCTGACGAAACTAACAGCCTTAGCTAACATGTTCTTGGCCTCTCTGTGTCTGTTAATTTACAACATATTAAAATTAGTAATGACAGAAGCCTAATCGTCATAATTCTTAGAAATTACGCTTTTGGTTTAGCTATTTAATGTTTTAGCTTTAAGAACCTATCCCATTTATCAGACAGTATATATAAACTTTAGGCAGTTTATAATTGTAAATAGATATTGCAGTTATACAGTGCCTGATTGACAGTAATATGCTTGTCCTCAATACGTAAGGGGACTAAATTGTTTAGGACACCTTTAACTACCCTCTCCGGGAAGCAGGCGTGAGTGTATGCACAACTTATTCAGAGATAAAAGAGACGAAAAATCAAGCAAATAATAGTGTAGGGTAGATTTGCGAAGACTTATTATATTCATAAGAAGTGAGAAATTTGTCCGAAGTCAAAATTGACTATACTATCTGGTTTTGTCTAAATAAGCGAGTCATTGTTTTACAGGCTCCTAACTTGAGTGACTGATAACGAATACTTCATTCGTCATTTATATTAAATTCTTATCAAATAATCTTAAACAAAGTGTTAGATTATATAGGTATATACTCGTAGTACTAGATTCTTATTTACAAAAGTTTAGCCTTTGATAATGCACTCTTTTGTTAACCATATTACGTTCTTTCAAATAGAACGTCTTCACAATATATGTAGAAGTAATTTGATATAGACACGCTCATTTTTCACGAAAACATGTTCAAAAGAAAACAGTCACACAATGTGTGCAAAGAGATTATTCTCGGTTGTATTGTTGTATTAACTCCAGTTCTCAACATTCAACAAAACATTAAACCATAGCATATGAACACTGCCTCTTGTCATATCTGTCTCAGTCATCAGTCTGTTTGAAACTATTATATTAATAAAAAAAACATATATACCTGACCGATTGTAAGAGTTGACGGTTCCCTTTACGTTCAACGTTGTTTTAGGCGCACGATGGCACACCGTGTAGCGAGCTCGAAATAAAATTACTGAAAGTAACCTGATGCAATCATATAATAATGAAAGCATGGTGGCTTAGATCTTAAAAGAGAGGAGGAACTGCCTTATCCGGATATTCCGATATACTATGAACTTCCAGTGGGCTTTAATTTTTGTTTTAATTAATCACATTACACACACACACAGTTCTTTGTAGTTTTAAATAGAGAAGTCTTGTATATACTCATGTTATATACAGTACAAAATTGTTACAATTTATGTCACATGTTCAATGTTTCATAAATAAAGTGCTTATGTTGAACGTTGACAGCTGTGTGATATGAAATATTGTGCATAACACTTTTCTAGTAGATTGTGATTAGTGGTGAGTCCGCGGTCACTTTCTGTGCGCGTTGGACAAACTACTCAGTTACCACTTTCTTGTGTACCACTATATGGATGTTGGTTTGTTGATGTATTTGATAGCCTCGTTACGTGCTCTTACGTTAACATGATAAAGAGAAATAGTGAAAATTACGTTTTGTTACGTTGGCGTCATTTCGATTTGAAGTCATGGAAGCTGGAAATTAGTCCTCATATTTAGGTTCTGATGTAATAAAGTGCCTGAGTGTTAGTGAAAAAATGTGAAACTTCTTAGGAAATAAAGAACAATATAAGTATAAACTCCGGAGTGCACTTATATTTACTTTTATTACAATAATGATAGACATTTATGTTTCGTTAATGACAAAAGAGTATTCATGATTTTGAACTATGTGAATATTTCTTTTAAACCTGCCGCAGTGAATATTACCGAGCGTGCAAAGTTACTAGAGTTTTTTTTTACCTTTAAACTCTAGCATTAGGAATGATTCCTGAATCTTGGGGGTCTTGACAAATTAACAATCATACAGACAAAGGACACAAATAACATATTTTGATATCTATTGATGATCTTGATGATCATATAAATTGTATACCGTGTGGGAATCGAACTCACGAGCACTGGTTCAGAAGTTAGCATCAATAACCACTAGACAAACAGGCCAGTTTGATTCGATTCTCTTCTACCGACGTAGGCAATATGTATTTATGCTGTAGTTAGATAATATTATGAATATCTCTTCTTTGAATCAAGATAAAACTACGTAATCGACCTTCATTCCATCTTTTTGATTTCTCTAGAAATTATATGTATATATTTAAATTCATCTACATTTTTACACCAATATCTTTAAGTCGCAATATTTTACAAAAATATGTAAGGTCTTAGCTATAGTTGCGTCATCACCTTTATGACTATAAATCCTACAATAGGTGTCCGACAATGTCGGCCAAGGTTGCTTGCAATTTCCCAAACAGCATTAGTAATTCGACACGTGTCTGTCTGTCCGTCGGTCCTAGGTACACATCTTTAAACAGCAGATCTATTTTTTATATACTGTAAGCTCAAAGAAATGTTATAAGTTTAGAGTTTGTTTTGTTTTTTTCTTTTGATTCTTAAGAGTAGCCTAAACTGTCCAGACAGTTTTCTCTTTATTTACTGATGACTGGTTCTTCTACTTCATAAACTAATTTTGCATCTAAACTCTGACATCCTTAAAGTTTTGGTAAAAGCAACCTCTATTCATCTGTTAATTCTATTCTGTTTTGTGTTTTTGTCTTGGTTTAATCATACTATATATGTCTCTGCGATGTGTTACAAGCAAAATATATATTTCCTTTCCTGTCCTAATGATTCGGTAAGTGGCTACACCTCTCATAATTAATTACCTAACCTTGATCTTCATTTCTAGTCACTCTTCAACAGATTTTTCACGTCCACATATATATTTCAGATAAGAATATTGTATTTAAACTGCTTAATTTTCCGAAACAGTATCTTATAAAATGTAGTTAATTATATAATAAGAGACTCTGAGGCACCCTCAAATACCTTAATGAGACAATATATACGCTCAGACAACAAGCAAGTTTCAAAAATGCTAAAAGGTCAGTGTGACAAACAGTAAAGGGTTGTGCCTAAATTTGATTTATTTTAAAGTCATTTATTTGAGACGCGGAGTCCGCTATTGTAAAAGTCACATTGTGTCATGGATTGTTAAGTGTTCAGAAATGGCAAGTTATCTTTGTCCGATTAGGTGTGGTGTTTCTTCGGTGACATTGTTGGATCACGTAAAGGACGGTTTTTATTTCATCTTTTGCTACTAACTCTTTTGTTCTTATTGATATATATATTTATAAAAAATACAAAGCCTTGTCAATGGTTGTTTACAATTTCACGGACAGCATTGGTAATTCGACACGTGTCTGTTTGTCCGTCTGTCCTAGGTACACATCTTTAAACAATAGATCTATTTTTTATATACTGTAAACTTAAAGAAATTCTATAAGTTGATAGTTTGTTTTGATTTTTCTTTTGTTTTTTAAGAGTAACCTACATCATCCTACCGTTGTGCAAGTTATTTCCCAAAAGTGCTGAAGCAATCAACATCCTTACTCGTTACTTAATTGAATTTAGTTTATTGAAGATTTCATTGAAGAAGAATTCTGATCAAGTCAAGTCTGCAGTCCCAGTATGCTGGGAAAACAAGACATGAAAAATAAAACATTTACACATTGAAATGTTTGCAAACATTGCCTTTATAATTATAGTTTCGTATAGTGTTTTACTGCAGGTTATTTGGTCTGCTTAACAATGTTTTGTTAATGTAGAAAAAAATGGCCAAAGAGGTAGTTAAATATATATATATATATATGTATGTATTTTTTAAAAGCAGGTCCCGCACTAGGTTTCATTCCTGGGTCGCGGGGGACTTTACAAACATTCAAACAACGGACACATCGGGACAACTCTTTGTGTAATCCTTAAATTATTGTTCTGAGTCTGGGTGTTCTACCCAGACTCAGAACAACAATTTAAGGATTACACAAAGAGTTGTCCCGTGTGGGGATCGAACCCACAACACTAGTCACGGCAGCATATTGGCGAGGTGACCACTTAAATGCAGTTAACTTGATATTTGTAAAAATAAAAAAAATGATATAAAGCCAATGGATGTTCAATACAGTCATGAAAGTTGGTGAAATTTAGTTTTCTTAAATTTCATAGTAATATAAATAATTTTATAGGTATTTTTTAATGAACAACAATTGACATCTTTAAAGTTTTGGTAAAGGCAACCTCTATTTCTTTTGACTCTGTTCTCTTTAATGTTTTTGTCTTAGTTTAATCATGCTATATATGGCTCTGCGATGTATTATATGCTCCGCTCCCTACATCGGGGGATGTCCCTCATCACCCTCAAAGGCGGGCAGCGCACTTGCTACTCTTGAGTTGCAAGTGTCCATTGACGGCGGTGTCACTTACCATCATGTGACCCGTCTGTTCGTCTGTCCCCCTATAGTATGTAAAAAAAAAATGCAAAATATACTATTTCCTTCCATAATTCGGTAAGTGACTAGAATTAAAAAAAAATACTGTTTAATAAATCCTATTTTTACCTAACTTATATTGTCTGCTATAGTTTACAAATACGCCTATCTATAACAGTGTGTAAAACAATTCATTTCCTAATACGTATCAACACAAAACAAAAAATCTCACTTGATTATTGTATAAGTTATTTTATTAGTCTGTTCAATAATTATATTACAAAAGTAAAAATACGATTTTTCTACCTCACTAGACCGCTCATAATTAATCACCTACCTTTGGTCTTCATTTCTAGTCACACTTCAACAGATTTTTCATGTCCACATGTGTATTTCAGATAAAAAAATTGCATTTAACCTCATTGATTCTCCGAAACAGTCTCTAATTATAATGTAGTTTATTAATTAATAAGAGACTGAGGCATCCTCACATATTTTAACGAGGCAATATACCGCTCACGCATCCAACACGCAAGTTACAAAAATGCTAAAAGGTCAGTGTGACAAACAGTATAGGGTCAAGGTTGTGCATAAATTTGTTTTATTTTACAGTTATTTGTTTGTGACACAGAGTCCACTATTGTGATGGTCACATTGTGTCATGGATTTATTGTTAAGTCTTCAGAAATGTCAAGTTGTCTTTGTCCAATTAGGTGTGGCGTTTCTTCGGTTACTAACTCTTTCGTTCTTGTTGATATATATATTGATAAAAAATATATAGCCTTGTCAATGATCTGGCAAAATGTATAATATGAAAGTTCGTTACGAGGTGCATTATTATTTATCTTAAATGTGATTTGGTTTGTTAGAAATAACATTTCAATATTGTCATATGAAATAAATTTTCAAAAATAATTTAATATCAGCATATAAGCTAATGTATCTCTATTATACGACAACAATATTAAACACAATTCTGGTCATGTTATCTTTTCTTATATCATGCCTATACATATTATGGGTCCCAAGAAATAAAATATTCCAAAGCGTAGCACAATACAAACATATCAAATATCCTTTATGAAAGGTTATCGTCCTGTTAACTAGTTTGATTTATGATCTAAATAACAGAAATCGATCGGTGCAGGTAGACCACGACCTTAAGATATGTATTCTGAAAGGTCTGCGCCCAGCAATGTTCGACGGAAGCTAATGTAGGGTCAGCACAGTCAATGGATTGATTGCCGCAACGACTGTCGTAAACTATTGTTGTTTCGACACTGTATTAATTGCTGTAACCCATTCTATGAGTACGTGTGAATGTGCTATTCAACTTTTTGTTATTGTTTATGTGTGTGTGATAGATATTTTTATATATTCATTCGATATGATTACGTACTGATTGGATTGCTTTTATAATTTTGTCTAAGGTCGATTAGTTAGGTGGTGGGAATTCCCGGCATCAGACTGTTCGAGTTACATGGTATGAGACCCAGACCTACTTAAGCTATTGTTGGTACTTCAAAATCTTTCCCTTTTATCCTCACTTTCTTCCAATATTCTTGAATTTTTTTTCCTATTTTTTACAAAAACAGGATATAATAGTAATTGAGTATCACTTTTACGTAAGTGATACTCAGTTATGAAGGGGTTTCGGGAATATGCCTTCGGGGATACAAAAGTAAGTGTATGTATGTGTGTAATGTACAGAACAGTGAGCGGATAGCTTTACATTAATTTGTCAGCCGCCTGCTGTTTCATTGTTTCTTAAGAGTTTTATATGAGATGATCCTAATCGATTTAATGTTTTTATAGTTTTTATTAATGTTTTTGTAGTTTTTATTAACTTTCAATTTACTCGGGAAATAAGATACAGACAGGAAAGTTAAGTGTTTTATTTATTTGAAAGTTGTAAATTAATGATACACGACTCTGATAAAAAAGACGCTGAAATATAAATAATTATAATTTTTCTATTTTAATGTGTAAGTGTCATGTGGTATAAATTACATACTTGGTGTGAAAATCGTGACAGATCTTAGCGAAGATGTTCATAGAAATATTTTTTACCTTTTGTTTTGTTATATAATAGGTTAATGTTTTGCCTTGTACGTCACATTTGCATAAGAATCGTGTGATTAGATGTCGCGAGTCGATAATTGTGAGTTCATCGTTAATTTCATCAAACACTCATTACCATATTTCGAAATGATAATGGATTGGCTAAGAGCATACAAACACACGATTTAAATAACTTTCTTCTAACTCAATTTGACGTTAAAACATTGCTATTAGGTAATCGTGGAAACTGCCACTTGTCGGAAAAGAAGTTGATTTGGTCAACTATCAAAACAATAAGCTATCGAAAGGTCTTAACAGAAAACACAGCACGAAGGGTCTCAAAGGGTCACAGTGGTCTTGAAGTAGCTGTTGCGCATCATCACTTGACGAATGTGAGAGCCCATATTTTACCAAATATCAATCATCATCTGCTGCCAATCCACCATCTTATCTAAATTACTCATGAACTGATCCATACACAACGTCTCACATCCATACCACGTACAAACATACATTGTCTTATTCAGAACACACAGGTGAATCCTTATGAAAGGCATTTAGAAATATCGCGGGAAATAAACAAAGAAAAACTTTTAGCAAGCGTTCTTTCTGGAGCTTCAGCTTGCACGTTTCACCCAAATTATTTTAGTGAGTTTTAGAACGAAAATAGTTAATTGATTTTTAGTAATGTCGTTTATAGTTATGTGGTACATTGGTTTTAAATAAATTGGATATTATAGCCGTGTAAATAAAAACCTTAGTTAAATTTGCTTCCTCATTCTAATAACACATTACGTCATTACCCACCCAAGCCTATGCAAGTCACATTGAAATAGTAATATACCATAAAAAAGAAAGTTTTATTTCCCCCAACAGTAATTGTATCAATCAAACCTGCTCATAAAGTCCACAATGAAGATGTATTGTGTAACATGCCTTATTTAAGGTCGGGTACTCATATATGTACGTAATTTAAAAATTAAATTCGTTATCGATGTTACTTCTCACTCGTGTAAACGAGGCTGTGATGATATCATGACATAATCATTCGTTGGTGACTTTGAATGGAAACAGCGTAATATACAACATTTGGTGAGCAGATGTATATTTTATGAGTAACCTTTCATGAAGATCGTAAATCAATTTCATTGGTACTGTAACATATTCGGAATTAATGAAACAATATTGGGTTATCTGGGGTTATTTTTTCTCAATCTTAAATGTTTGCTTAAAGGTCAATTGTCAAGTGACTATACTTTTTTTAAGAGTCCTTCCAGAGATTCTATTTCCTAAAAGAGTCGCATATGACTGCCATTATCCGTAACCCTAAAGGGAAAACTCAAAAAGTATTTCTAAGAGAAGACGCTTTCAAGTGTCAAATTAGTTTTTCTTTTTACAATAATATTAAAAATAAAAATTTGTGTAATACGCAGGGTGTAAAAGATATATTTTTTAAGCAGGGAGGGAAAATGCAGGATCCCATAGGAGAAATATATTTTTATTACATTATTTTTGACGTTAACCTTTTCTCAAGTTCAATAAGGCTAGTTCTATAGTCCTCACCTTCATTTCTAGATAAATGTTGTGGTTTAGTAGTGTTGGTAGGGCTCCAGCTCATACGACAACCCACACAAACTAGCTTTAAATGTTTCTAGGAATGTATCTTGAACAACAAAATGTTGGCATATAATGGGCCTTACACGTTTTATTAATTGCTCCGTGAAACTTGTAATAAATCACAGGTGTACGTCCGATTACACCTATTATATAACCACTTACATTATCCGACTTAAAGCGAATCACGGAATTGCTCGTCTTTTTATTGTTTCAACGTAGCTCGCTTTCACGGTCATGATGTTTGTGGTGACTTTCTTTTGGTGCGAGTCACATTGTTCAATGTCCAACAGGTGCTATGGCGCGTTTACCGCGTGATGCAATATCACCATCAGTAATTATTTTGACTAATCATTATCATGAACTCGGTACAGTATTTATGTAATCGATATTACCTCATTGTAACTCGATTTTGTTTCTAGAATCGGTTGTTTGTTTTAACTAGTGTACCGTGAATTTTTCTTTAGTGTTTTCCTTAATTGATTATATTTTGCGCAATTGATCTGTAAACTTGTAATTGCTTTTAGACATTTTTAAATCTTAGGCAATCAATATTTATTCATTTTACCATTCAATTCCCAAAGTCTTAACTTAAGTCAAACCGGTCGACATCGATGTACAAGTTTTTTTTTGTTATAAAAGACAACTCCCTCGTTAAGCATAATTACTGTATCGCAGGGGGTTTTAAAAACATTCAATCTACGGACACAAAGAACACCCAGACTCGGGACTAATGTTTGTGGATCACACAAATTTATGTCCCGTGTGGGTCGTGGGTGTTCAACCCACGACCACCGGTTCAGCAATCAGTTTCATTAACCACTAGACCAACAGGACTGGCCCCTTTCTTCTATTTGTTTTACGGCGCGTGTACATTTTAGTCTATGAGTAGTTGCTTATTTAATATTATAAAATTACTCATTAAATTGATTTACTTAAATGATATGCCATGAAAATTCCACATTTTGGTGTTGCTGAATGATCCTTAATCTCGCTAATAATTGTTAGTTTTGGATATTCATTAGCACAGTCATCACATATTTTCATGCATTACAAATAATAGCTTGATTCTTTTAGTTATCAAAATTCTTATTCCCATATTTTACTTCCTCTTCACCTTCGTCATTGTTCATTAGGATGGTGGTACAAATGATTCCGAGAATAACCTTTGGCACGTAAAGGTTGTTTAATCTTGTTTAGCTTACAATGCAACATTTCTAGATAAATTGCAGGAGTACACCAATTCCCTTCTCCATGAAAAGGATGTTAAAAAGTGAAAATAGTCTATATAAATTGCAAAGAACCGGTCTATCTTTCACAAGGAAAGAAATTAGTTTAAATTACTATATTTTAATATGTAATTTTAAAAATGTCAATTAAAGAAGACAAAACTGGTTTATTTAGAAACTAATATCCTGTCTCTTACTTTCATAAATTATGGAAATAATTAATCATATAATGTAATCTAGAGGATTTAACAAATATACTACAACTGATAGTAAATTTCGCAGATGATTATATATCTATTTTATTTTACTTTATATTTATATTTTTACTATCAAATAACTGGTCTGCTGGTTTAATTAATAGACCTTCAACTACAACACAACTATTGGTAAGGGATCCTGATTGCCAAATCGGAGGTCGTGGGTTCGATCAAGGACAAGTACAAATAATTGTGTGATGAGCACTATTATTGTTATGTTGTTGCTTTTTTTTTATATTTAGCCAAATCTATTACAAGGAACCTGATCTTCACTTTATCTGTATTCAACAAAACGACAAATCGTCAACCTTAAACCCTAATTAAACAATATTCAGCCTTATAATCGGAAGAAAATATGAACACTAAGTTATGCAATATATCTTATCTTAGTTAGGAATGGTGAATAACGTCTCATGCTCAGCAACACGGAGAAGAAATTTTGTTTGTAAATAGTCACCCATCTATAAAACAGCCTTATTCAAACTGTCTTGACGGTGGTTATGCTGCGCACTCGTTACTACTTCAAAGACCTCTGCAATTGATGTAATACTGAGCCTATTAATACAAACTTATCCTAAACACATGTTTTAAAGTGTTAATAAGTCAGTCAATACTGTCAATTGTCTGTCTGTCAACGCTCTTGACAGTCGAACGATAGATCATTGAGAATAATAAGTGGCAATGTAAAGAAGATATTCACTGAGTCAAGGGTATGAGTACATATTTTATTGGAATATCCACTTAGATATGTCTCTTTTGATAAACATGTAAGTTACAAAATTGCTGTTTCCTATTTCTGAGAATTGAATGAAATGGGTATGATTACGGTTCCACTAATGAGAGCCTTATGGAAAATTACGTCAAATCGAATAACGCCAATCATAGTCACCGTTGGAATACGTAGGTGTGGAAACGATTGTATGTATTTGGTCGAAACATCGGGTAACCAAATAGGTATTGCACCCTCTAAATATCGAGAAATTCTAAACGACGCATTTAATATGTACAGATGTGAGTAGTAATAATACATTTGTAATGTGAATACGCCGAAATTCAAGCATTTATGTTATGTTTGTTCAATATATCAACATGTAACAGGTAACAGTACTAAGACTCCACTTCCTCTCCACTACTGGACTTTGAAAAAAAAAAAGTTTTAGTCAAGATGAGCAGTAACATATATCATTATTTTTAAATTGCTTACTGGGCGTTTATATAATTATCGCTAATAAAAAGTTAAACAGTCGTCGAGATGCGGATATTAGCCCGCGTAGACCAATACCAACTAATCACTTATAACACCTTGACAGTATATTAACCATTAAAATTAACCTATAATGTTAGGAATTATAATTAAAGAAGAAACATAAAACAAGTTTGGCACACGTTGCTCAAATATCAATAAGGATTTTTATTTTAGTCCCATAATAGTTAATATTAAGTTTTTGATCACCTACAAGACTTCCGTCAATGCTAGACTATATTATTATATATATTTATAAAAAAATATTTGATGTTTTTTACAAAAAAACATATATCTTAGGAAAATAAAAAGAGTATGAGCCCATTTTACTTAATACTTTGGAATTTCAAAAACTTGGAAAATATCCAGTTCCAAAATTTGCACACCATTTATAAATCAGCATCAATCTTGTCAATCAGTCAGAACCTGTTAGGTCTCAGGGTTCTTTAAATTGTACAAGATAGGTTATAACGAGAACTGTAGCATCAACCAAAACATATACTGTAATGGTTTCGACTCGGACGTCGAACCCTTTACAGTATCTGACGATACATGTAGAAAACCCCGTAGGATTTCACTCATCTAAAAGTGAAGCATGATAAAAGAAGAGAAAGAAACATAAAAAGGGTTCTCATTGATTTAAAAAGTTTAAAAGTTTGATTGTTTAACTATTACTAAAAGATTGGCCGTGTGTTTGTTTGTAAACATCTTCCAAAAAAAAACTCAAATTTTCGAATGCTGAAGTCCGTTTCTGTTTGAGACAAAATTATAAGATATTTTTAGATAACCGGTCCCCTTGTATTATGAAGTATGCACAGTCAGGTGAGAAATCGCGCTTACCCGCATAATATCGTCAGTCGAAGTTGTAGTGAAATTGTAACTTTCGCATTTCTCGTTGGAGTTGTATTATGTAAGATAGCACGTCATCTAATTACCGCGTCTCTACCAAATAATGGATGTTGTCATGATTTTTTAATTCAATGTGGTGTGAATTTGATAATTTATGTCACTCTTATTCCATCTTCGATAACGATAATGTGAGAATACCTATTTCATTTTTATATTTATTTCTTTTACATTTTATTGAATCGTCTCTTTACTACTTATGCCAATTATATTTTTTAGAATATATAGAGAATATATACGATTGAATAAAATGGATTGCATTCTATGAAATTCAAGTTGGGACTGGGATATCGTAAATTTCGTTGGGTGGTTATGTTTTTGGGTGAGATTTCTACACACCTCACGTTAATCATAATACCGACACCTTAGCCAATGCGCTGTGGTGCTGCGCGCGCAAAATTTATAAAAACATACTACAGTTTCGAACTACGCTCGCTACTCGGATGGTGTTGCCGGTTGCATTTGGTGGTGATTAAAAGTTTCATTATTAGCTTAATATGTTAAGGAGGCCCTATATTCAAATTATGCTCCAATTATAAATACGTAATTCAAGGTCGAATTCCGACGTTATCTGTTGAAAATCATCATTATATAATTTGATCAGATCAGAGAACTGATTGTTGTTCAAAGTTCGTAATTACATAAATAATACATTTTATTAAAATAACAGAGTGTAGTTACACTACATTCTATGTATGTGGCTACCTCTGTAAAACTGGAGTCTTCCTAGGTATTTTTACAAAGGTTTTCTGCTTGATATATCCGTCAACGTTTGAGCTTTAAGAGCTTACATGGCCAACTAACATTTTTGTTTTGAGATAAAGATGTGGGAAGAGTGTATTTTACGTCTAGCGACTATCACATTACAATATCTTCAGATACACGGAGGATGTATATAAAAAATGTCTTAATTCCGCCATTTACCCACCTTCAGCTCTCAACAAGAAATATGAATTTATAACTTTCTGTGTTAAAACAGCACGTTTCGCGTAAACAAGTAATTACTTATTGACAATACTCATCGACTACATGTTCAGGTAATATTAACATAACAGCGTAAAACTTCCTTCCTGAGTATATGACAGCACTTTCTTTCCTTTCTTAATACATACGGTACTAATTAATTACGCAAGTGTATTATACAATAAAGGAAATGCACCATAAGATGCATCTTGTTTAATGCTGTGACTATATTGTCAGCTCTTAAATATAGTGGAAACAAGTAAAAAGTAACACCGATCTCTATAATCAAAAAGCTTAAAGTGCCTTAAAGCTTGACTTTTTTTAATATTACTGTTGAGTTCACAAAGGGTGAGCTTGCAAGGGATCGTATTTGAATACCAGCTTATAATAAAAGTTTTATAGAGTAATGTTATTGTCTTACTGTCATCATAGCTGTTTTGTGGATCTCTTGGGTTTAGCCAATCCCATATCAATGTACTTAACACTGGCAATCCTACAGTAACAGATAAAGAAAGAAACAGAAATTAGTTTTAGATATGTAAAGGTTTTTACCTGAAGTAACATCATACATCATACATTTACTCATGCCTATATCTCTCAAAGGGATGGTGTATTGAACTTCAACAGTTTGCCGACTACAATTTAGTCCAACTTAGGTATTAGGCCGCAAGCCTATTGTAGTCAAGCTGGCAAAGACTATACAACTACTATACTGTCTGATAGATAATCATAGTTCATCATAGTTGGTATAAATAAAATCATAATCAAATATTTCAAACAGTATAACTTAACTATTGAGATGACTTTTAATGGCATTCATTCGGAAAATACTGAAGTACAACATAAATATTTCGCCTTTGA
This sequence comes from Tyria jacobaeae, assembly GCA_947561695.1. Taxonomy (NCBI): domain Eukaryota; kingdom Metazoa; phylum Arthropoda; class Insecta; order Lepidoptera; family Erebidae; genus Tyria; species Tyria jacobaeae. Next base: position 18,667,639 of record OX387209.1, read on the forward strand.
TATTCATAGTTACTGCTGCAGTTGTATGGGTGGCAACGTAATGTTGAAATTCTTTTAAGATCTCCAAATAATCGCTGTGTCAGACGTTACAAAAACTTACAACCCACACAAAAACTTATTTAGAATATATTTTATAATAATTTTTCGTATGATCCTTTTATATTAAATATTAACTTTTCTTCCGCACTCTATTTTTAGCTTCTCAAATAAGCTAAACTACGCTTAGTCTGATTACAAAAATTTCTGATAATAATATATCGTACGTGACCTGAACTGATCACGTCTAATGTTATTTAGAGACCGTGAGGGGAAGATGTCATGGTCTAATATATTTAATTTACAAATTGCTATAACCATGTATTCTTTTGCATATATATATATATATATCTACTACATCGCAGCTTATATATCTATACATATATTATATCTACTTCGATCTATATTGTCCAGTAAAACATTATTATTTATACGTTATTTGATCGAAGGTATACGACTGACTTTCTATTAAAATTTCAATAAAATCTCCCCAAACTCTAAAAAACGTTACTAAGGAAATATAGATTTTGAGAAGTTTGTCTGCATTTATCAATCATGTACGAAAAAAGCCATTATATTAAACTTGGCTTGTAACGGCAAACATAATATTGATACATAGATTAAGCAATGAAAGCACTTATAAACTCATAAGTTGCAACTATGAAGAAAGAACGAACGCATACACATTCATATCAGACTACAAGTGCATGTATGCATTTGTTTGTGTGCGCAAAACTGCGCTTCAAATAATGTTGCGTTTTCACTCAACTTGTTACAAACTGGAAGTGTTCGTGCGATATTGTATATTGACAGTGATTTTTCTAGGGAAATTGCTCTTCTTTTTGCAACATAATGTTATTAAATGTCTACCCTTCATAGTTATATTAATTAGTTACTAATTTGAACCTGTTTATGATCTAGACTAAATCGAGAGATCTAGACCACATGTTGTTCCGTTACAGTGGGTGAATTGTAAGGAACTCGGGATACCCTAAGAAGGAAGAGACCCCTGTAGACCTTGACCACCTGATTAGCAGGCACTATACCGTGGAGTTTGGGGGTCTCACCGCCCTCCAACCGTTTCCAACCTTTGGTATGCATCACTGTCTCGCAATGTGAAGCGACGAAGTGATGAAACCAGCGTCTCCAGCGAGAGGCTACCCACAAGGTCGGTACGCTAATGAGTCCACGCAGATTATTCCACCAAGATGTGAAGTGCGGCAGTGGTGGCACACAGACGTTCGCTCCCGGCCTATGCGACACAGGTACTTTCCGAAGCAACCGTGTCCGGTGAGCACCTGCGTCAGCCGGTAGGAGAGAGCACCTAGTGTTTTCATATGCCATTACGCAGATGATCTCTTTAATATTTTTTGATATAACGTGACATGACTTTTACATAGTTGATATATATTTGACAGTACATTCATGGGCAGTCACTATTTAGGTGTCAAAGATTATTACAAGATTAACTAATAAGTACAGTTGCCGACAGTCTTATGTAGTTTTTTATATTACGAAATAACAACTTACGGCGATGTCACTTATCACGCCTTCTACTAAAGCCCTCGTCTGACATCTATAACTACTATCTGGATTATAAAATAGGGCTGGTATTAAACTTCCTTGTTGGGACCACTTCTTTATAACTGTATGTTATGACACGCGATGAACCCATTGCAACGAGGTAAGAGCCATAAAGATAGATAATATGTTATTTTAATTCTACGAAGTTCTATTCGCGAAACTTCTTAGCTTCTGTAATGATGCCGCAATAGGACCAGAACAAGATGTTGTAATCATTACTAATAATAATACAATGTTATATTCGACAACTCAATACTTAAATACAATTACTAATTTAGTTTGTATTGCGCTACTGAATTCGACTAAAAATATGAATTAAATCAGTAGTACTAACCTTAGTATCGAAATTTTATGCTCGCACACGTTGACCTAAATATTTTGATATAATATCTTAACATACGTATAAAAGTGCTCAATGTCAAGAAATTTAATGTCAAACAATTTATTTTGTATTCTATTTATAAATTATTAATATAAAGAAATAAAAATATATACTTTACTATATGATAGTGTTATTATATATTATAATTTTATATAGTATACATTTTTGTATTTTATACATATGCATCGTAATCTGACTGATTAATTTTATTGAAAACGAATAACCTCGATTGACTGAAGGCTGTTGACGAAAAAAAACTAATTCTTTTATCAAAGTCAGTTTATTTAGGAATATGAGAATTTATTAAACAGAAATTAAGTGGTATAGATAGCCGGTTTGGCGATCGAAGTATCACAGGCCATAAGTCATTAAGCATTTTATGAAAACATAATTTTACTTTCTTTTAAACGTAGCAATATGTTTCTTACTCCTATCATGATTGGAATAAGATTGATTATTGCTTGAATAGCTTGCATTTGTTTGTAAAAGTTACAAAAAATGTTTTACACTTTCTTGTCTCGAAAATATTAAGTCAATAAACTTATGATATTGTGTAAACTACGCTATTGTATAAGATTTGAGTGATATGAGCTTTAGTGCGGTCGCAAAAGAATATATAAAGCTAAAGTTAAGCTGCGGTAAAGCTAAGTGGCGGTGTGCCAAAAATATTTTCTGCATATATATTCCCTGATTTATCATGGCATCCCATGATCAATTCCTGATTTGGTTACAAAGGTATACTCTTTCAAATAAATTCTCAATCATCAATTGGCTAGACACAGTTTCACATACCTACTTAAAAATATATATACAGTCGAACATAGACCCTAATACTTTTTGAAGTCTGTTAAGTAGAAAGAATAGTACACATACATATATATTTACATACGCGGATTCAAGTGTACCTTCACAATTCTAATTAGATATGTATATTTGTATGCAGTAATAGTACCATTTAAAAAGCAATTAAAAAAGACGTAAGTCAGACTGTGTTCTGACCGAGCAAGTGTCGGAAAAAATTCAAATTATACTTTTTCGGTCCCTGCGTTTTTCGTTATCCGTTCAGAGCGTGTACTTGGTTCCAATAAGGATTCAGTTTAGTTTTCTATTTTGTTTTTTGTATGAGTACGATTTTGTTTACTTTTTTATTTTTAAAATAGATATTTTCAAGAATAGACATTCTATTCGGAAAATATTTAATATTAATTTAATAACCCAAAAGTTACAAAACAAAACTATATGAGAGAGTGAGTTTATCAATTAGATGTTGCTAATGCTAACTATTCTTTGTTTAGCACTTTAGCTAGTCTCACAGGTTGCGAATCTTACAATTAATTTGCTTCTCACAGATACTTGCAATATCTGCTGTGGTTACAGTTTAGTTCAAATACTACATTCAGGGAAGGACTGAGAGAAAAAAAAAAGTGTGTAAAATAATATATACACATTTGTATCAAAAAATATACAATACACTAAAAATTACAAAATGACCTATTACGATGCTAACTAAACATGTGTAAGGGTAACAGTAACTACCATATGTTAATTACGTTAACACTGTTTCAAGAATTGTGTCTAGAAATTACGGTTGCATGACAATATAAAAATAGCTCAATAGTAAAAACGGTCAAATTTTAAGAATTAATAAACCTAAATCGTTTCTAAAGTTTCTTTCTGTAATTAAAACAGTTGCAAAAATAAATTGCAATATAGAAAGAATAGTGTAAAAGTATATACACTTCTGTATCAGGTAACACCTTCATAATACGAAAAGTATTTATTTCTCACCCTTGAAAACACGGCAAATTTGCCTTCACCCACATTATGTACTGGGTGTCCAATCCGTCTCTGACGTCAAGTGTGCTCAACAGTTTCCCATAAGAAATACGGTTGCGGTCTGCAAATTGCAGTCATTTGCGTATGGTTTATGTGCAATTGAAGTTAGGTAAGCTAAGTTTCTTTGTTGTGCAGCCAGTAAGCTTATAAATCGTAAGAGAACTTTTAATGAGACAATTTGTACTGCTTTTAGAATAATAGATTCCGATTGTAATTGGAATAAGTGAACTTTAGGAATTACTGCAGTAAATAATGAACTAAATTAATGTGTAATTTCTGTGACTTTTGCAATCAGTGCAGTGGGAACTTATCGCCAGGTGACGCTCTATTTCTGTTTTGTTATAGCAATTTTAGAGCAAGATGCATTCATGTAAATATTAAGTCACTTTTCTTAATGTATAACATATCGATCATACATACTGAGTGCATTCTTTATCTAAATAAACGAATCAGGATCAGATCTTATATCCTTAAATAAACTGTCACTTTTTTACATAATACTCACAATACTAGAACCAATGTTAATGTCCAAGAGTATACGTAAATTAATCTCACTTCAACAAATCTGATTCAGATTTGTTTATTTAATTAAACACTTTTTTATGAAATTAATCACTTTTTATTAACTTAATTAAATTAAATTAAAATACTTAACTTGATTGATTGTGCGACTTATTTCACTTTTTAATACCGACCTTTTCTTTTTCTTGCAGGTAACTCTCCTCTAAAACTGACACATAAACCAATGGTAAGAGAAAATATCCATAAAGACACAAAGTTATCGATTTAAAGGCTAGGAAGTGCCGCGTGGATAATAATTTCAGGGCTAATGTGATACATATTCGTCAGGTTTCATATACATATGTAATAGATACATAGACTCGATGCTCGATGAAAATGCTAGTTGGCAGTCGAGTTTATTTTTATTTATAATTATAAATTAATAAATTAAATTTTTAACTTCAACTTTAATTTTGACCGAACTGTTATGTCAGGAGGCTGCACTGATACCGTCGTGAAAGGTAGCTACAATCCTTGATACAGGTCTGAACTGACTGACAGGCATTCCGACACATGCAAATCCGAGAAATATGAATAGAATAACACTCACGACAGTTTTTAGCTTTTTCTACAAAGTCTATGAAGTATTCTATGTATGTTATTTTAACTAGTAAACGTACCGATTGGCTCGCTAAGGTTCCAACTTCTGTTTTAGCTGCTTGCCTTGCTTGTTTATAATCCACGTTGGATAACCGTGGCACTAAAATCATATGTTAGTAAGCATAGCTAAGAGACCAGGCTTTTCCTTAAACGAAATATCCTGCTGGTAACTAATAGCCTTGCCATTACTGGACTAGAATAAGTGTTTTCTCAAATCTTGGTATAAGATGCGTAATTTCCCTGTCCAATTTTTGCTATTTTCATATATTATTAGAGCGTACTCCTTCCTAAAAGGCCGGCAACGCACTTGTGACTCTTGAGTTGCGGGTGTCCATGGGCGGCGGTAGTCACTTAACATCAGGTGACCCGTCTGCTCGTTTGTCCCCTATCGCATAAAAAAAAACGAAACAAGACAAATTTACTCGTTACTTCATAGAGGTTAATCACAATTAACGCTGCATTGTAACTAACAATAAAAACATATTACACGACTTATAATCCTGTAGCGGCCGTACCATAGCGAATAAAAAGAATTAATTGTACAAAGTAATTGCATATGTACAAGATTCTCACGTCATTCAGGCGGGTTACCCATACAATGACTTATAAAACAGTTTTGAAACCTCGACATCTCGACTCCACCAACATTTTCCCATCCAAAAGGTTAATAGTTTAAGATTATCATTTAATAATACGTTATTATGTCAGTGATGCAATTAGGAAGACGTACTATTTTGTGGGTTATAAATAAATTGATATTTTGTAATTAAGAATATGAGTTTTGTTGCGTTACTAAGCATTAAATGAAAATGTATCAGGTTAGTGAAGTAAAGACGATATTATTTGTGTACTGCGTGCAAAATGTTATCAAAACTTTAGATTTTGCAGTCAAATTTACCTACCAATAATTTCTTTATAAGCACACCCCTTATATTTGTAATATTTGTAATGTCTATATTTGTAATGCAAAATAAGTAGTGCGTGTATAAAATTCTGTATTATATACGTTTTTATTCCCGACGAATGGTGAAAGAGCTTTCTCATCTAAAAATCTTCTTTCTATAAAAACAAAGACCGAATGTATGGCATCAGATCCACAACTGATGCCATACATTCGGTCAGAACACTTCTGTAAAAGTACAGAGACAACAAAACAGACTTGCACATGATATTTATCGACCTAGAAAAAGCTTTCGACCGGGTACCGCTACAATTATTTTGGCACGCTCTAAGGGCCCAGATTGTCCCCGAGCATTACATAATGGTTGTCAAAGATATGTACAAATAAGTATCAACCAAAGTGCAAAGTCCGGCCGGAACAAGCGATGAGTTTGATGTGCACCAAGGTTCCGCACTCAGCCCTCTACTATTTAATATCGTAATGAACCATCTCACCTCAAATCTGCAACGTGCACCGCAATGGGACATCCTATATGCGGACGACGTCGTCATCATCAGTTAAGATGTGAACAACCTACAGCAGATCTAAGAAAAGTGGAGGGAAGCTCTGAAAACATCAGGTCTGCGAATAAGCAGAGAGAAGACCACTCAAAAAGCAGCATGAAAATCAATTACACTGTGCAGAGATGAAGATGCTCAGGTGGGCAGGTGGTGTAACTAGGCTGGATCATGTCAGAAACACAAATATAAGAGGCATCTTCAAAGTGAGACCTATCCCAGATAAAGTACAGGAGAGCCGTCTGCGGTGGTACAGACATGTTATGAGGCGACCATCCGATCACATGACCAGGAAAGTGGACATCGAAACCAAACCCCGAGGACGAGGAAGACCAATCACATGGATGTCCGTAGTAAATAAGAACCACAAAGAAGCCCAAGTAAACAAAGAGGCGACCCAGAACCGAGCTACCTGGAGACGCATGACACGGAGGGCCTTTTTATTCACAAATATGTTAAAGATAATATTGATACTCTATTCATTCATATAACGCCTTCTAGTCCCAAACTTAGCAGAGCTTTTACTGTTTGTACTAGACAACTGATATAAATACATTATATATATATTTTTAATATAATGCCCAGTACAAATCAAACATTAAATGTTCATGCACATAAATGTTTGACTTTAACGGGAATCGAACCCGCGACCTATGGCGCTACAAACTTGCATGCAATGTTCTTTAAATGCGTTATCTGTTATTACAAGATAGAGACTTCCGCCCTAGGAGTTATTCCTAGGGCGCGGAGGGCTTTGTAAATATAAAAATAAAGAAGGCAAACAACAACAAAACTCAGGACAAGTATTGGATGGATCACACAATTTTTTATCCTGTGTGCCAACCGAACTAACGACCTCAGGATCCGTATTTTGTAAAGTAAGACGTTGAAATATATGTTACTTATGTTTAAACTTCATTAAATCCGTTGTTCATTAAACGTATGTACATTTGACTGCACGGGTGGCACAGTGGTTTAAGTGGTCACTTCGTCACTACAGACGGGTCAACTCGTTTGTTGTTCTGATTCTGGGTGTTCTTTGTGTAATTATTTGAATGTTTGTAAAGACCTCCGGGAAATAGAAATTAATCCTAGTGCGGAATTGTCCTCCCCCTCCCCCCTCTACCCCTCCCCATTTTCAAATGCCCTTTTTCCCCTCCTCCCTTTCCCCTACCCGTAAAGGTGGACAGCACTCTTGTAACTCTTGAGTTTCAGGTGTTCATGGGCCGCGGAAGTCACTTACCATCGGGTGACCCATTTGTTCGTTTGTCCCCCTATATCATAAAAAAACAGCTCTTAATAACAAAATAAGCTAATGACTATTGACTAATCTTACCGCTTGATAAATGAATTTTCAACTTTTTCTTGACTGTAGCAAACAGCATGCTAATGCCAAAAGTGTATGTAATTATAAATTAAAAACGCTTGCTGTCACTGATTTTATATAATAATGATAATGATATATGGAAATAAGAAAACACCAAAAAATATCGAAAGATGTAGGCACATTTCTCCTGCTGGGATTACTACTTTCGATCTCACCGCTTATTTGCATATTAATGCTAAGGTCAATGCCACCGGCTGTCAACAATTTACATCTTTACATAAGAGCGTTTTTTTATCTTTTCAATTCGGTTAATTTCGAGTTGCGTCTTATATCGCTTTCCAAGATTAGGTGTACCGTCATAAGTGTTTTATTTGCTTTGATTTAAACATTTAGTCTTTTTATAATTCAATCTAATAAAAGTCATAATCTGTTTTGATAAAACACAAACCTTTATAAAAAAATCAATCTAATATCTCTAAACAAAGAAAAATTGGTATGGTATGGTTATGTGTTTTTTTTTTGTCAGAGTTTATTTGTTTAAGCCTAACAGTATACGTGTGTTGCCAATGTTTAGAAGCATTGGTAACCATTTACATTCAGGAGTCGTACCCTTGTTTGCCAACTTAGCCAACTTGACAAGTCAAATACATTATCTACGATCTAACTTTTAACTGCGGTTTGAACTTTGGCACAATGACTTTTCGAGCTGATTTACACAGTAAAACCTATCTTCAGGGATAAGTCCTGTTCATGAGTCATCCTGTTCTACTGTACAACTGTTTATATACTGTCAAATATATGACAGTCCAAACCCTTAGCCGTCTTTGACTACACCCACGGGAAGACATGGTGTTGTCCCATGCAACTTCACCGAGAACCACTTGGCATATTAAATAATTATGTAGCTTGTAATACACAGTTGTTGGTAGAAACAATGACTGTTGATACGACTATCACACACACTAACGTTAGTACAAAACATCTTGCTTTTGCCAGATGTTTGATACACTTACTATACAACCATTTTTGAAATACGATACAAATTAAATGCTCCATACATCAAAAACGTGCTCCTAACTATTTCACGAAAAATATGTGTGTAATTTTCAACTACAAATATTGAATAAGCAAAGATGTAACATGTTAGCTGTACATATAGCTTCGATGAATCAGATTTGTTTCATAATAGCAGCTGTTGCACAGAATCCTTAATTGAACTTGCCGGTGGCATTACGAAGTCAATAAATGTACATGTATGCTCGTTTTCTTTTGTAGACGTGTAGATTTTTAATCGTCCTTGCTCGTGATGTACCGCTAGAAGCAATTGGGAGGACAATTGCGTCAGCTCCATCACTACCTGGAAATACGTATCTTAAGAAGTGAAATCAATTTCTTTTTAATGAAATTTACCTATTTTCCGAACAGTATCCGGTCCTTGTTATTAATGAAATAATCAATGCTGAAGTGGTTTTAGTTTTTAGTACTACTTTTTTCGTAACACAGCTATTGCTTAACCCGTCTCATTTTAACACAAACTAGAAGTTCAATAAGTTAAGAATGATGGCTGGAAGGTGTCAATAAGTTAAGATGGATGGAAGGTGTTTACGTATTTGTTGCGAAACTTTTAAATACAAATTATTTGAACCAATAGGTGAGAAAATTGGTTGCCAATGACATGTTATCACTCATTAAATTTAGTGTGAATATTCCAACAGTATGATAATGATTTTAAGGACATAATAATTAAGTGTTAACGCCATGCAAAATAGAGAAGAAATATTTATAATGAGTATCAAGGTATGCTGTAGAATAACTGGTAATGGGTAGATTATTTTCCTATATGTTGTTTACGAACGGAATCAATTATGAAAATAACAATTAAGGTTAAAAGTGTTCCTCTCAAACTTAACAATTACATTTTATGTTATAAATAGTCTCATTTTATTGAAGAGGAATATTCGGTTACTTTGCCGTGTGTAAAAACTGGGCTTATAGCCTATATGTGGTGGAAATAGATCCCTCTCTTAATTAAACAATAGCCCAAAACACATAGTGTTTTTTTTTGTCATTGTATTCATAATAAAATATTTATGTACAAATACCTAGAAGTTATTTCCTATCCGATAGTTCATAATAACGTACTCACCAACGTACGTAATAAATGTTGGTATTGTTTTCCTACCTATAAACCCTGCGACAAAACTACTGCAGAGAAAAACATTCATCTATGGTCTGTGAGGTAACATACTTCCGAACGCCTCTGACTGTGAGAAAGATTATATCCGGAGTGTACTCACAAACAATAGAGAATTATTGCATTGACTTAGCTTTTTAAGTAAATACTTACAGAAGTATGTTTACAAAGAATTTTAAAAATGCTGGCAAGAATGAGGTTTTTGAAAGCAGTTTTTTGTTATTCTTTTCAAACGGTGTTCAGTGTTAAACACACTAAAGAAGATTTGATAGTTTCAAATTAATTTGAATTTCATTACAATAGCATGGTTACCTATAATAAGTACAAAGTTTTTAATAATACTTTATTGTTCTGTAGCCTGAACATCGACATCATATTTAGAACGTAAAATCTCGATTGAAGTGAATCGTCTGTGGATATATGTACAATTATATGGCAATGATTACTTTATTAAATTAATTTAATTATTTTGTCAAACCCATCTTGGTTAGGATTGGTTAGATTTTAGGATTTGATTAGAAGTCGTAAAATGAACCTCGATTCTATACAGTATATGTATTAAAAATGATCAGCTTGCTACTGGATTATAATGTTAAACTTTTTAGATACTAGTTAAATGAACCTGGAGTATGGACGCAATCTGACAAAATGCGTTATTAAGTTGAAATAGTTTCAAAGGCATGCATCAAACATAAGCAGTAGCCACAGAAGCGTGTCAATATCCATATTCATTTCATCAATGTCTGTTTGTCAGGAAAATATACCGAATGAAAACTGTCACAATTAATCGGCACTCGGCACGGTAATATTTGTTCGTGTTCCGTCAGTGGTACACTGTGAAATAGTAGCATTACTGTCGATTAGGTATAGCAGTCAATTTTAAACTTTAACAAGATGTGTATAACGTTGATTTCAGTCTTGTGAATGAAGTTGATGGTAGATTGATAATGCTAATAGTAAAGAAGCTGTATCTGCATATTTCGGGAACACAAATAGTTGTTTAAAAACTACGAAGAACTATGAGAGCTTTAATTTGCTTGTATAGGCTGCATTAGACTATTCATTATCAGGTGTTTTCAAACAAGAAGACCTAAGGGGTGGTATACAGTAAGGAAGAACGAACACAACTTTCTTCGAAATTACTTCTTAAAGCGTGAGCAGTTGATTTAAAACACATGAGAACATAGGTAGATAAGGAAATGAAATGTTAACAATATTATTACTAAAACAGCTTTTAATTGATTGGAGTTTGCGAAATTGTTAGACTGGTACATTACACAGTTAAAAATAGATTATATTCGCGCTTATATCTAATTAAGCCGTAAGGTCCATTTCACAGTACAAAAACACAGTACAAAAACAAAGGCAGTTAGCCTTTGTTTTTGTCAACATGAAAATTGATAGGTTCAATAACATGATATCATCATAAAGAAAAATAAGTAAGTTTAAATTATAAAATAAGTATTTTTTTACGAAATTAGGTAACAACCAACTTTATAATAAAAAAGGGGCATTACGTAACACTTTTATATTTTTGAGTATTTAAGACTTTTTTTCTTATGGCGTTAGAAGTGGCATAAATGAATGACATAGATTGTAATGAGTATTGACCTATAACAATCTATGGCACCAATAACTATGTTTATCTCGTGTTATAACGAAGAAATCTGTAGGCGGCATAATATTTCACTCAATGTTACAACATGATAAATGACACATTAGGCAAGATTTACTTAAATTAACGTGCGTAGTTTTGCAAAACCGCTATATTAAAATACCGATTATATAATTAGTACACTAAAGTCATGTAACTAATTTCAATTTTTAAGCTGTGAACTTGTTTGCTGAGTTTATTTGATAATAGTGTTCATTGGATCAGGCTACATTTTATCAAATGAAATGAACATATTTATAAATTTACATAAGGTGGCGTTGGTATGCTTCTCTGTAGCTTTGTAAGACCTCATTCGTAAAATGACTGCCTGGGTCTCCTACTCGAAAGCGAATCCTGTTTGCTTTTAAATCATTATTAGATAAGATCGAAAATTTCTCCTCGACTAGTTAGAGTCGCACAGATAAAAATGAGTTGGGTAGCTTTTTACTCGATTGATTTTATTCGTAAAGTCTAAACATTCTGAAGAAACATTTCTCTAAAGATCTATAGGAAGAAAGTTATATATATGTATGTATATATTTTTGATTTTGTTATCAAAATTATAAAATAATAAAGTCTAATTTTATTTTTCTTGGTTGTGTACAAAAGATATTCAGAAAAGAATTGAAAAGGTTGTAATTTGACATCTTGTTAATAAAATAAATTGGTCATATAGATAGATTTATATTGAAGCAAGCATTAAATTCATCGCAGTCTAATTATGAGCTAAATGTCAAACTGTTCACGTGTAGATTAGATATCGTCTTTTATATTCTACACTATTTTATTATTATTTGTAATTAACGTTTTTGACAGTCTTTTATTAAAAAATAATAACGCGTTAGCATACCTAGATAAGTAAAAAAACATATTTCGTTTATAAATTGTAATCTAAAGTAGGTATAAGTCAGTGGCGCTAGGAGGGGTTCGGATGTCTTACTAAAGCTGTGCCCGGATTCCTCCTATCTTAAGCGCAGCATGGCACACCGTGTGGTTTTCTGTCCGATTCCGACACACCGTACCACCGAAAATCTCAGTGGGACGACGGCTCGAGGGGGTTTCCACACGTAAAAAAAAAGTGTTGTTCGTCAGGTTATATGTTGGGTTGACAAGAATTTATGAAAACAAGTAATTTTGAGGTACTTATTTACTTAGTTTATGCTATTTACAAAATAATTGTAATAAAAATACTTGAAACTTTGTTGTTCCAGTGGTAAGTGACCGTGACTCCTGAGCCAGAAGACGTGGACTCCAAAAGGAGTGTGAAAATCCATAGAGGACAAAATTCCTCTCCAGTCTTGGGGATTTTTATGTCCATTTTTTGTATGTTTGAAAAGTTCCCTGCGACATAGCACTACGTTCGAAAGCAGAAGTTTACACAATACATTTCTTTCTGAACATCAATGAAGCAAGTAATCGTGTTTTCCCATTAGGTACCGTCTTCGCCTTAACTCCTGTATTAGTGTTACGAAGCCTCGTTAATATTGTGTCGTCAACGTGACCTCTGCCGTTCCTCAGCAATCTTGATAAAGAATTTATTGAATAAACTATACTAACAATAATGATCATATCATTCTTTTGCACCTATGCCTCGATTATGTGCCTGAATGTAGTAGTTGTTAATAAATTTAAAAATAAAACGTATATTATATAAGCAAAGATTCTCTGTATTATAAGAATTTTAAACTTATCTATATTTTATTTTCTGTTCGTATTTAAATGCCGACTTGTTCTTTCTCCGATTATAATGAACAACACATTAAATATATATATGCTGTTAGGAGTACAGATAAGAAGAAAGGACATTTTCCATCCAGATTAAAAGTGCTTCCCTAAAGGTGTGATAATTCTTCTTCTTCTTCTTTAATTTGAAAGATCTTGTTGAGCTATAACGATTGCTGATGAAGTGTTTTTATATATATGTTATATAATATGTCTTGGTTTGACTTGTAATACAGTGCAGAATAGTAAAGAAAGTTCATATCTATTTTTGTATTTTACAGATGGAAATACATCAAAGTCCTCTATCCCTATGGGTGTTTATGTAAAAGGTTAAAGTCATATTCTTTAATGTATAGTTATTATGATTGACATAGGACACTGACAAAGCAATTAATTGGATATTGTTATTATGCATTGTGTTGGAGGTTTCCATGTTAAGGTTGGAATGTTAATTGCATGGATCTGCGTACTTCTTGAAGTGTTATGTAAAGGTCGAGCTTACTGATTTTGAGATGAAAATATAGTTTTTATTCAAACAAATGAACACAGAATTTGTGTATTTTATTTTGAAATTTCATATTTCAAGTAATACAACTGTAGGTTCTGCTGCTTAACATAACTGTTTACTCCGCGTTAAAGGATATCTTGTGTTTTAAAAGCATTAGTATATAGGGGTGAGCCACAATATTAGATTTACCCTCTGAATCTATTAATCCAAGACATAAATTAGCTGTGTACGAAAATTTTTCTAATGTTTAATCTGTCCAGTAGTTTTTGATAGAAAAATTAACAAACATTCATCCATTCCCACAAAATTTTTGTTTATGGAACTGAGTGACTGCAATTATATTTCTTGATCAAAATACCTTACCGCCCTACCCGGCTATGAAACCCTGCAACTCAGCACGCAGTCAGAACCAGCGATGAAGTAATGTACATGCTATAAACGGTAATGAACATTACAATAATATTATAATATACATATCTTCTGCTCATCAACATTATTTATTACTACTAACTCTTTTTAAGACCGAAACACATTTTAATTCATTTAGTTTTTATGACTACACTATAATTACTGACATCATACTGACATAAAGAACAACTTCTTAATTTGAAACCTTTTATTTTATTTTTATGGTTGCTTGTATAATGATAAATAGTTTGCTCAAATTGTAAACTTCATAATACTATGACCAAACACATATAAACCAAAATAACTATGAATTTATAAAATTAATACCCTACCGTACCTAAATATCCAATAATTGTCATTCATATTTTATAATTTATGTAATTGTAAATAAAATAATGATTTTTTTTTATGACGACATAATGTTAGTAATTTCTCTAAAATGTAGTAAGGATAACAAATATTTCTTAAGTAATTTCTCAAGAGTGTTTTGAAATGACCGAGCAAAAAGTCTCTGATGTCCCTGAGTTCTTAAGCTTAAAGGTAAAAAACTCAAAATTATTAGGGTTACGTGAAGTTACAGCAGCAATCTTGTTTGGAACAAAATTATATTGAACACAACAAATTTGTATATTAAAATATATATAATTTTCTTTTTAGAACCAATTTTGTACATTGTAAATTAGAAAATGGAATGGAAGAAGGCAAGACCTTCTTCCATTCCATTTTCTTGTAATGGTAAAATATATTTATTTAAATAGAATTGGCATAATTTTCAATTAGTTTTAGAAAAACATTATATTCTATTATTCTTTTGCCAATGCATCTGTTAAATAATTTACTGTCATAGATTTCCATAATAAGCGATGTTGTGTGTTCAATTTATAGTCTTGAATGTTTGCATACAACATTGTACGAAACGCATATTCCAATGGTACTAGTATGCCAAAATGTTATCTTAAGTATGTTGTTTTATTTAGGTTAATTAACTTATTGACATACAGATATAGCAAATCGGAAGGGAACAAGTAAATATTCGTTATATCAAGTAATTCGTTACACTGAGGTTTGTAATGTTGAGGTAGAAACATAGTTTTATTCACCTCAACATTACGTACTCATCTTGTTATAGCGAACAACTTCTACTAATAAATGGTAACACACTTTTATCAAATTATGTCGTGACTGAATCACATACTATGGGAGTAAGGGACATATTGGTGGAAACGTCATATAAAGGTTTTGGTTCGACAAAATTAGGTAATTAGAGATATTTACACTCTTTTTTGATAGTTGAAAATTCGTTATAAAGAGGTTGTTAGCAAAAAAAATCGCAATGTAAAGGTATATTTTACATTGATTCTTATGGACAATTCAAGGGGATTACGAAGAATTAGTTAAATCGAGGAAGTCGTTATATTGAGGTACGTTGTATTATGGTTGCACTGTATTATGAAAATATTTAAACTTAAATCTTTTTAAGGTATTATTAAGTATGAGGAAAGTTGCGCAATTATTTCTTAAGGAGATACAAACGAAGCTTTAAGATTTATTTGGCAAGTGGTTGTATTTATATCACATCCTTTTTTTGGGTTTCTTACTTTAATCTCGCTTGAGATGAGGGGCCAGGGTTAACGACCTCAAAGTTACCTGAAACCAAAGATTCAATTGAATACCAAATTCATTGACGTAAATATATTCGAAACTCAAATGTAATGATGATGTATTATACATTGATGATTATACATTTGAATATCGAACAGCTTAATCGAATCGAATGAAATCTATTCCTATTAAAATTAATGTGAGTTTCCAGACAATTTGGATGTAAGTTTTTTTAAGCACATCTAGCATACACACAACATTTAAGACGTAACTGTCTGTAATCATTCCTAAGTTAGCTAAAATCATATAGTATGATATTTATTACTATTTGAAAGTTTAACTACGACGTCTTCAGAAGTTTTCATCAAGTATTATTCGCAGGAATATCGTTAAACTTTAAGCCCCATATTTCGCAGTGCGTCTCAAAATCTGTTAATTATTAATATGCAGCATTCTGAAATCGTAATGACCTCTATGTATAACATAAGCGTATAAAATAAGGTCAATGGTTTAAAATTTATATTATTGTAACAAGGTGAAGTTTTGTTGTAAACTTGAAACCTCCTATATCAAGCAGCATTTGCGCTTCTTTAAGAATGGGTTTTCACAGAAGGACTTATTAAGTCTTGATTTGTAAGGTTACAGTTTTTTCTTGTAGACCACGGGTGTGATAAAAAAAGGAAACGCACGTTTTGTTTCGACTATTATTATACAACAGTCACAACTTCCGTCTTTCTTGTTTCGATTTGCATAACAATAAAAGAAAAAAAATCGTGTAAATGGCCTCATAATGGCATCTAGTTTTTGTGATTATTTTGATACACACATTTAATATATGAATACCTTGCTACTTGTTTACGCTACATATAAGAACAGCTACGAATAGGAGCCAGATAATCCTTGTGATTTAAAAAATATATTTGTATGTATAGTTTTTAATTTAATATTAGGTTAGATGTATTTGAGTAATATACCTTATTTATGATCTACAGCATAAAGGGTAATATACATACCTGGTTATAAAAGTATTTAGCTGTAATTTGACTACTTTATGAACCGTCATGTCTGCCGTCTGCCTGATCTTACAGTGGGCCTTCTGAACGCGGTGTTTACAAACAAGTCGATTAATTTATTGATCATGAATAGTTATGAAGTAAATCTAATAACTTCATCTGTAGGTGGATTGTAGGATGTTCAAGATTGCTCTTTAATAACTTGCATCAAGTTTGAAGGTTTTGGTATATAAATATTTATTTATTGTGTGATTTAACAAACGAATAAGAATTATAATGTATTGTATTAAACACACTGCTCTTGACCTTACGATATAAAAAAAAAATACCGTCTTAATGTTGCGGCTGCTTTAATAAAAAAATATAAAAAGTATGCATTAACAATTCAACGTAAAAATTAAGACCGATGGAAATAATACAGTCTAAATATAATACTCTTTTTATATAATATTCCTTTTTATACATGAAAAAAGTAATAAGCAATAAATACACTTGTCATGCTAATAGCGTGACTTATTCGGTGGCAACCCTATTTTAAAGACACTGAATAGTTACAAAGTTTGTCCTATGACGTTAATTTTATTTAATTATATTATATGTGTAACTCGAAACTAAATCATGAGATTATTTATAAGGTTCGATACCTATTTCACACGATGTATAGTAACTGGGCGGAGAAAACTCTAATACCTTTTTAAATGGCATTATAAATGACATTTATTGATATATATGACATGATATAGTAAATAAAACACAATTAATATATTTATGATAAGGTTTTAATTTTGTATCAACACATATATATGTTTATCATATCTATACACATGGCACAAGTTAATCTACTAGTTTTTAAAATTTTCAATCCTTTAAATTAATTATTTTTTTGTTTTTCAAATACTTCTTTCTTGTAAATGAATTTGATTTTCTCATATGATTTCCTTATAATCGTTAACAAGTTTTATTGAAACCAATGAAGTGACAAACATATGTTTGACTGTCATGTCTGGATTTTTAAACGGTTGTTTATAGAAGCTAGTGCTCGTAGAACCTTTACAGCCCCCTACATATTAAAGTGTAATTCACCACAATTATCCAACTACTCTCACATACATACATACGCTCACGCCTACTTAACCACACGGGTAAGCAGAGGTTAATTAAACATCCACATTTTGCTTATTAGAATTAGGTCCCACTAACGTAATAGGGGGCAAGTCTATCGCCGTCAACCTTGCACTATGTGACTATACATAATGTCTGATAGACAACAGTCCGTTCTCCTTTCTCCTAGGATATTTTTAGATATCCTCTACGCAGTATGTCTCACAAGAGCATCTAATCTTAATATAATAATCAGTCGTGCTAACGTAATCATAGCAACGAGAAAAAGAAAGGAGTTTGAATGTATACCATTAAAATAATTAACTTTTGCCTCTTGTTGAACATTTTTATAAATCTGGACTAACAATAAACTTACTGGTTACAAAGAAGGCCAAACTTCTTCAGGTGTATTTGATCTTTTTTATTTTGAATATCCAAAATCTATCGACGTTTTGGTGACGATGTATATAATTCTTGCATCAATGTAGCAGTGACGCGTTTGTCGCTAGCTTTGGCAGTGTAGATTAACTGGTATTTACTGTAGTCGTCTAGTAAAACTTGAAGTTTCCTCTTCTTCGATGGTCTTTGTGGATTATTTGCTACTACTAGTATGCTTAAAGTTAAATCTTTGTTCGGCCGCTCTTCATAATCTCATAAAAATAATTAAATACAGTCAAAACCGTTTATAGCGACATCGTTTAGAACAACAACTGGTTATATTGTCCAGAACAAAGGTCCCGCCTCAATGACCGCCTTATCAAAAACATTGCTTTCTACGACATTACTTATTACGACATACCTCACTAAACGACTAAAGTTTACTAATATTTTCGAAGAATTAGATCTGTTAGAACGACCAGTTGAGCTGTATTGTAAACTATTTGAATAGGTATCTATATCTGGCACAGTATAATTATTATATTAATTCAATGGCTATCAAAATCGCAAAAGTAAACAAATAAGTGTCGAGTGTAGGGTCTCTTGCAATTCTTAGAAACGAAACACGTGCATGCTGAAGAGTCAAAGCCCACTTCTTCATATCTCTTCAGTTAGTTTGTTACTCATCTGTACACAAGACTCATCAAAACATATTGTGGAGTTATTTGTGAAACTTTTAACATGTCGCAAAGAAAAAGAAAACAAATTAATATCGAAGAAAAATCGTGAATTATATTATGATATAATTCACGATTATTAGCTCATAGCTAGAGAGCGGAATTCGAAACAAAGACTTAGCAAAGGAATATGGTGTATCACACTCTACAATGTCAACCATTTGGAAAGAGCGAGAAAAAATTAAAACGCTTTATAAAAGCAATTTTTTGCAAATGATAGGAGCCAGAAGAGCGAATCACACGAAGATTGAAGAATATATTTATTTATTCTATTACTTTTAAAGGTTTTTAGGTAGTAAGTAAATTTGTTCAATCTAAAAACGTACTAGTAAGATACGTAAAAACGTTGACGTTATGACCAGACTCTCAATGCTTGGTAAAAGAACTGAATCTTTTATAAATAAAACCACTTTTATATAACGTGTCGTTCTTGAACTTTAGACAAACGATCTCGAAACTGGATTCAATTTCACTTCTGCTTTCAGTGTCAATGTTGTAAAAGTTTAACGTATTTGCTTATTTGCCGTGCTGTTGAGAATAACAAAGAACCATTTAGTTGTCCAGAGAATTTCACACTTGAAAGTGCCTTGAAATTACATCTGGGTTCACATCCGGTATATGAAACTACAGCTTGATTAATCACCTTATTAGGCTATACTTTCCACCGTTATTTGGCATCCCATTGTGACAATGGCAGAGATCTTTGAAAGCAGATGTGTACGTAGTGAAAATTCTTACGCAACACACTGTGATCTTTTTGCAGGCATTGTGTGTAAAGTAGTGGGTGATATTTCTAATTAAATTTATATTAAAGCAGTCAGTCTTTGTTTGACAGTGACAGCTTAATTGTTGACTGAACCGGATTTCAGCAGCGGAAAAAAAGTGATAAGTACATTTTATTATCGTTTACTGTTCATCACGACATGCGATCGACATACGAATATAAATATATAAAATAAAAGCCATAAAAAAATCAATTGCAACTTACAACTGGGTGTTCTTTGTGTCCGTTGTTTGAATGTTTCTAAAGACCCCCGCGACACAGGAACATAGCGGAATTTGTCTTCAAAAAAATACAAGCGAGGTGGTTCACTTCTACTAATATTAGTAGTACTTTATAGTCTTTAAGATAACATAGCCTTATTGTTTAATAGTCTTTATCTTTAATGATGTGTTATTAATAAATTAACTTTTTTATGATGTTTTCAAGTAGTCTTACACAGCAAAATATGTATACTTGCTAACCGGTAGTACATCCACTGTATACTTTTTTAAATTAATGTATTATTCAATTCGATACATTTTTGCCGTTTGTCACGAAGGCCTGAGGAAAGGTAAATCAATATCCAGAT
This sequence comes from Tyria jacobaeae, assembly GCA_947561695.1. NCBI lineage: Eukaryota > Metazoa > Arthropoda > Insecta > Lepidoptera > Erebidae > Tyria > Tyria jacobaeae. The sequence continues at coordinate 18,688,092 of OX387209.1, forward strand.
TTCGATACGAGTTATTGAATGTTGCTGTTATTTTTGATTTAGTAAAGAGGGTTATATTATTAGTGTGTAATACTTATAATAATGTAATTAAAAATATAACTTAAGCCTTACTAGGAAAAAAGAAAATACCACAAGTTTGAGACGACTTAATTAGTCTTTAAGACAATGGAGAAAACAAATTTCAGAACCTCCAAAGTCACTAAACAATAATTTAAAATTTCCACAAATAAAAAACAAAGCACATTTACTAGTCAATTTAAAAAGATTTAAAAAAGCCTACTTAACTTGGTATACCTTATTGGTAGACATTAATATACGAGGTCACGGATGACAGCTCATATGTATACTGGTAAACCAAGCACTAAAAACAGCTTTTCAGATGTTTCAGAATATATATTATTAAAATTAAAAAAAAAAACGAATAAGAATGTAATGGTGTTAGTTTGGTTCCGGAATCAAGTATGTTATTTATTATTAGGTAGGTGCTACTAGCTCGACCGCCGATTGTGATTGTTTGATTAATAATGCGTACCGCAGTTGTTGCAATGAATAATAGCTTACCTATTATAACTACAGTTGGTATAATGAATAGTAGATTTTTTTAAGTATTACGAAACCCTTAAGGGTACGCTAATAGTTCTCATTTATAATAAATATGAGAATACATGAGTTTTTATTCGTAGCGTGTAACGCACACACTTCTAAAAATATCATTTTTTTTTAAGACAGCTCCTGCACTATGATTAATTCCTGTGTCGCGGGAGACTTTACAAACATTCAAGCAACGGACACAAAGAACACCTAGACTCAGAACAATAATTTGAGAATTACACAAAGTGTCCTACCGTGCGGTGATCGAACCCACAGCACTCGGCGCAGCAGCCTAGTGGCGAGGTGACCACTTAAACCGCTACGACATCCGTGCAGTCAACGAGTGGATTTGAAAAATCAATTGAAAATTATTTTTGAATTAGATAAATTCAAAATTCTTTCACCGATTAGAATATTTTCGTATAATTTAGTTCTTTTCATGTCATTGAACCTTGTCATTGTGGAATTGCCATTTATTGCGGCTATGACTAATAATAACCTTTTAAAGCAGATTTTTATCGTTTCTGTAATAGGCCACTTAAGGACTCACCCACAAATTTCGTTGTTAAATTGCACAAATATAACTGTATGTTTTTAAGCTTTACTTCAAATATTGAATTATACACATTAAGAGAAAATAATGATTTGTTCATAAGAATGATAACTTTTTTTTTTGTTTACTGCGAAAAAACATTTTTGTTAAGTTTTGTTTTGTTTTAAAACAGACAACTCCCGCATTAGGTGTTATCACTTTACAAACATTTAATCAAGGCACACAAAGAACACCTAGACGCGGGCAACTATTTGTGGATCACACAAATTTTGTCCCGTGTACACAAATTGTGTATCTACCAGACAGTATGTATACTGTCATACAGTGTCCGGTTGATGGCTTGCTCCAATTACGTCAGTAGGACAACATTCTAATTGGCATAACGTCATAAACACCTCGGACTACCCCCGAGGGCAGGCGTGAGCGTACGTGTATGTGTGCACTTGTTGTTTAGGCATTTTCTGTCTCCATATAATATTTTACGAGTAAGTAAGAAATTTGTTTAGAATAATATGACGGTTGTAAAGTACCTCAGTAACATATTTGTCCGTCATACAATCTCAGTTTAAAATACGATTATGCAACCTTTTAGAATATGTATCAAGCCAGCTCATAAAGAATTGTGGGGAGAATATCCTTTAATTCATAATATTTTGCAAGTTAAATTAATATCTGTCATGTTCTGCAAAGCCTTTCTCTTATCTATTAATGAGTATTAAGTACTTGACGCTCGGTTTTGTGAGCTGTTTGTAACACCTAGAGCTATTTATCAATGTCTAAACGTTTATTTTGTGTGCGGCTTTTATTTATTAAAAGCATGACTTACATATGCTACGAATTGTCTGTATTTTTTATGTGTTATCACATCGACAGAAGTTTGTTTTTGCTATCGTCTGTGGACTGGCACTTGTCACTATTCTAATAAAAGTTACTAGAGATAGGGTATGTTTACTTAATAAATACTTATTCAGAGTACTTGTTAGAGTAGCATACAGCCATCTCTTTAAAAAAATTCAAACTCAATTAGAATTCAAAAAAATCTAACTTAGAAATATGAATACGGGTTGTAAGTAAAACAAATGACATAACAAATAAAATGGTTTACAAAATACAATTGATATGATATACTGACATTTAATTGAATTATTGAAGATCGCATTTGACCCATAGGCTGTAGATTGGGTTTATTGTTTTTATTGGTTATAGAATAAGAACTATTCGTTCTATAACTATTGTGTAAAATGTATTAAAGTCATTGTGGCCCTAACCTATGTTCTCCCTCTAGTAAGCATTCTTTAAATGAGATGAGGGCTGTTTTCGAGTCACGAAATACATAAGAAATTTTCAAGTCATACATATAGTATACATAAGATGTGTATTAAACACCCACATTTTTTCAATTAGTATTTGGTCAACTATCTTAATAGGGGGCAAGCCTATTGCCGTCAACCGGACACTATATGCCTGTATACATACCGTCTGATAGGAAACTGCGATCGCTTAGTCGCCTTTTACCACACCCATAGGACGAGAGAGTGTTTCTCTATTACTCTACCGCTTATAGGATTATAAGAGCTTGTCATTTCGATATATCAAATGTCATTTTTTTTAATACTACGGGCGGACAGACGAACAGACGGTTTACCTGATGGTAAGTGACAACCGCCGTCCATGGACACCTGCAATTCAAGAGTCGCAAGTGCGATGCCCGCCTTTCAAGGTGATGAGAGGCGATGATGGGGGTTGCCGTGAGGCGAAAAAAGAGAGGAGGGATTAAGAGATAGGAAAGAGGAGAGGGGAATGAGGGGAGAGGAGAGGAGGAGTTGGGCCTCGGGAAACGTCACTCATTTCGGGGAAATGCAACGAAAGCGTTGCTTCACGACTGGTTTTTTGTGAAGCCGTGGTATCACAACTGTCGAGCCGACCCATTCGTGCCTAAGCATGGCTCTACCACTGTTGAAATATCTGTATAAGATTATGTATAAGATTATATAAGAGTGGGCTAGTATAAAATATTTTTTATTAATTTGTAATGATTAATTACATCAGGTACGTGCTAATTGAAATATCGGAAACAATTGCGATAAGAATATTAATGATCATCGAATAAGCACTCTCTTAACAAGCTTGTAATCGATTAATTAATCAGTTTGCGAAATTGGGGGCAACGATTTATAGTACGGTCCTAAAATGAGTTGCGAACTAGTGCAGTGTCGTTATGTAAGAAGGTCGTTTAGTGTAGTCGATCATTGGAATTTCGATTGTGCATTGATCATTTGATAATAACATAGGCGTAACTGATCGATTGACTTGTTTGTTTTACGTGACCGTATCTTGATCGACTTTTAAATATTATGAAGGCAAACAAGCACTAGCTGTAAGAGTTCTGTATATTTAATGTTGCATGTTGTCCTTCTTTCTCAGTCGTATGTGAACATATATACATACGTGTATATAAGTATGTTCACATACGTCGTTCACATATAGTATGTTGTTTTGTTGTTAAGATATACATATTCTCCTTTCTTCTTACAGGTAATTATCAATATAAGCAACCCGATTTATCTGCAAGCTGTTCAGCTCATATGCAAGTATTTCAACATCACTTTTTTTATATTCGCAATTGTAAAACTTGCTTTTACAGAAAAGGAATATTTTAAAGTGAGTGGATTATTTTTAAAAGCTAGTAGAATTAAGCAAAAATGTTTAAACATTCTTTCCAATATGAACACATTGATTAATGACAGTGTACAGTTTAAACATTTAAACAAAAAATATACGTATCTATTTAAATTATTAGATGACCACAAAAAGTAATGGACCAAGGAGTAAGTATAATACTGCTGCTACTAGATGTTCTAGGTATTTTAGTTGCTCCAATTTTTTTTCTGTAGCTTTTTTATAATATAAGGGAACAGACGAACAGACGGGTCACCTAATGGTGAAAACCGCTGTCCATGAAGAGATGCAACTCAAGAGTCGTAAGTGCGCTGCCTGCCTTTGAGAGTAATAAGGAGTGGCGGAACACCGGATTGGAAATAGGAGAGAGGGAATGAGGAGATGGGAAAGAGGAGAGGGTGGATTAGGGGAGCAGAAAAAAAGAACTTTACTTGCTGTAATTATAATTAAATTTTTTGAATGATAAGAAGACAAACATCTAAATAATATATCAGTTTTAACCAGTAATCATTCACTAACAAAATCCGTATGTAAAACCGACATCGACATTGCGTTACTTCCACAACAGAAAAGAAACATATTAATCCTCACTGATACTAAAATAAATTTCAAACAGACAACCGCATAACATTTCAAAACAAGTCAAAATACATAAGTTACATTATTTCGTAAACAGAAACAAGAGCCTCCATTAATAACAATCTGTCAGTTATGGTCTCTTTTGTTTTATTTCATTAATCACTAGTATAGTTTGAGAAGTTAAATACAACGCCTCTTTCAGTACTGACAACAATATTAATAAGAAACTTCTTTGAATGTGTTATGTAATACACCTAACATATACCCAAATCTGTTAGAAAAGCTTTTGTTACCGAAATTTAAATGTTACACTTAGACTTTAAAAAACTACAAATTTCTTAAAAAAAGCAAAGAAAACCAACGTCATTATAATTACTACAATCTAGTTATATAGTTACTATACCTAACTGTAACGAACATAAATTTGTCACATTATTTTCTCTAGGTATTGTTGTTAACAGTTTGTGGTAAATTTAATAGTTAGATATACATATGTATCTATAAGGTGTATTGTCATAAGTAACCAATTAAGCTTAAGGCTCAGTATGTTCAACCAGGTGGCTGATCTACTGATAATGTCCGTTATCACAAGCCAAGGTCTCGGAGTGATTGTCAAGTATTTATTATAAACAATTGCTTGGCCTACTTCACAGTAAGGACATATCACATATAATAATAGCGTTTTGGTAGACTAATAGCTAATAAAATGAAAACGAGTTAAATGTATTGTGTACCTATTGTATTATACTTACAGTTGCAGCTTTAAAGTACCTAATAAATATAAAAAACTTTGGAAATTTCATGATGATTGGTTGAGCAGTTAAGGCATTAAAACGTAACAAACGTACAAACAACTAAAAACTCACTTATACATTAAAAATATTAGTACGCAGTAGCATAATATTATAAGTAGTTTAAAATAGAAATTTAGGTATTTATGACAGTTCAAAGTGTAGGATGTTAGAACTTTTAATATTTTACATACACGTTCATTAAAGATTCTTGTTTTTAAAAGAGTGTATGTAAATAAATGCTAGTTATAATTATTTATTGTTCTTTTTAGACAACCCTCGCACTATGAACTATTCCTTTACAAACATACACAAATGTGCACAAATATGGACACAAAACACTGACTCAAGATAACATAAATGTTTGTCCCCTGTGGGAATCGAATCCATGACCAACAGTCCAGTCCAAGTTATTATAACAAACAACAAAAGCCTGAGTGGAATTTCATAATTCATTAAATTAGCTTGCTTTATTAAATTTATAGTTCCTGCCAAAAATAACATAACGACATTACACGGTACAATTACATCGCATTAACTAAAAAGGTAAAATCGTGATCTCCATTCAGTTATTAAATCTACACAACATTGCAACAATCCCGCAATAGCCATACAGAATACGATTGCTCTTAAATTCGGACACGACTCGCCAAACATGGTAACTCCATCTGTATTGTCACTTAATCTGTACCATACTGTGACAAGTATTAGGAGTATTAGAACATACCAGTTTTTCAAATCGATTACTAGTGCAGTTACGGTAACAGTTTGGAAATAGAATTACATAAACTGCACTTGCTCCAATTAACATGTACTCCGGTGACACCTGATCCGGTTGGGAAATGTTTGCGAAATATCGATTATCTTTCTGCTTGGGTGTTAATAAATTGTGTTTCACTTGCGGTTTAGTCAGCCTTATTTTATTTTTGAAATTAGAATATTACGTTATAGGATTATGCAGTCTAAATAAAATATTCTTGTAAGAATAAGTCACTATAAAAGCTGATAATTATTTCGTAACCTTCGTTTTCGCCTTGATAAAATATCAATAGATATGGTCACAGTGGCATTTTATTAGGTGTCTCGTGTCAGTTCGGATTTGGATAAAATTGGAATAATTTTACATTTTCAAGCCTTGATATGACTCTTTCAATGACATCGAAAAATAAACACATGACACGCTCACACAACTCTACCTATTCTCATTGAATAGGTTGTTGTTGAAATATAAGATAGTTTATAGATCAAACGCTTGTTTCAATAATTTTTACCAGTCAAAAAACCGTATAATCGTATCCAATCTATCATGATAATTGATAACTCATAAAAACGTAATTTAATGACTCATTATATTCATAACGCATGAGAAAAAAATATCTTATTAGCTTTAGAAAGTATATGATAAAAACAGAATTAGCTCCTTATAAAATTTGTGAGTTGCCTTGATTTCCCCATAATCCCAAAGGGGGCTGAGAAATCATTCAATATACAAAAAAATATACAAAGATTCGAAGATAGACCTCTTCCAAATGTTATTTTGAGAAATATAAAAAGAATGAGGAGATTACCCTGCGCTATGACAACGGTTCCTCATCAGCGGTCTAAAATTGTTTTTTTGATGATTGGCTAGATTTCAAAGCCAAGCTAGATTTACCTGTTATATCAACAATCTGAATCAAAACGTATAAATATCACAAACTACAGTAATTCACATTACATCCATTCCATCATGTGTGCTAATTATGTAGAATGAGTATCTTAAGTTGTAATCAATAAAGAAAAGTTTAAATAGATGTAGGTATATATTTGACTGTATCTGAGTGTGTCAGTTACGCAAGGAAAATAACGGCTATTCCGCAAGTGTAATATCAGATACTCGTTAAGATATCGACAATACCTTACGAAATACACTACTCAGTGTCCTGGTACAGCTTTTCCTAGTTTGTTACATTGTATGTGATTTATCTAAATTTCACAACATTAAGGCTCTACTCATACTTGAAATGCGGGTACCTACAAAATTATTACACTTTTAATCTATCCATATGTATATTACACTGGGCAAATTAAGTTTATTGCGGTTTTGATATGATTACTGCTTGTTTGAACTGACCCAATATGCATTAATGGAATTGTAAGAAATGTTTGTGAAGGAATCGTGGTTTAAGTAGTTCTTAATTACAAAAATGAGTTTTTCTGGCTGGCTAAATATAAAAAGGTTTGTTTTACGAGTGCCGTTTGGTTAATTGAGGAAAGAGATAGGCAAAATGGACCACACCAAAGACAACATACAAATTGGCCACTTACTTGATACAACACAAATTATATTTGTAGGTATACAATTACACAACTACACTATATAGAAATGATTATTAAAATTTCTCATTTATTATTCTAAAAACGTTTGATCTATTTCGTGATTTCACGCCTACATGGTCTGCATGCTTCAACACATTCTCATATATATTTGTCATAAGTAGCTTGAAAGCGTTGTCAATTGGTCGGCGTCTAGTCCTTTAAAGTCAGGTGGTGTAAGCATTTAAATTCTGCAACAGCTTTGCTTTGTTACGTAAACTACCTTATTAAACATATCATTTCTTAAGTCGTTAATGCCCACTTCATGTACGAATTTTCATGTCTTACGAAAAGTCTTATTAAAAAACCGACACCCAAATTGAAATATACATACATACACTCATAGGCAGAGGCGCAACTAACGACCACCGATATGTTGCCGATAATGTTGCTGATAAGTCATTACTTAGTCCCATTTATTTCAAACTATTGAAATATATGTACATATATTTATATTTAACAATTTAAAATATACTTAAGTAATGCATGGCTAAACAGTTAACCTAGTATAACACAACCAATAATAATTAATGTATGTACACATGTATTATTATTATCATTGCGGCCTTAAATAGTGTTTAATTAGGCCGAATTTCAATAGAATCTAAAATTTCTAAAAAAGCTATTTGAGGGCCTTTCTTCTATTTTTACCCTGCCTGTTGGTTTAGTGGTTAGTGATTCTGACTGAGTCCTGGGTTCGACTTCCACCTAGGACAAATAATTGTGTGATGCTCATGATTATTTGTTTTGTATTGGTGGGTACTTTATCTTAAATATGTATGACGTATGTATTAAGCGATATACACATATGTATCTTTATCAGCAGTCTTGTTACCATATTACAAATCTGCTTAGTTTGTGATCTGACGGCCATTTGTGAGATGTCAGGAAGACAGCACTCGCATTAGTTTGCCTTTTTTAAGAAATGCCTTAAAGTTTTCTGTATGTGTTATTAACCATTCCGAGGTTAATAAATATTAACTAAAACACATTGTATTCTTTGTCATTATTAGTGTAATATAAAGCATTATTTTAATATGATGTCGGAATAAAGAACATGACTCGTTTATAAAACGTGACTTAATAATCATGTGTACTTTTTTATAAAAAAATGGTCAGGTGAAGGGAAACTTACAACAAAATAACAAGAAACTTAAGCTAAAAGATAGCTCATATAACCTTTGTGATATAGAGCTGTCTATTGGAACATGGTCACTTACCGTAGTGCCTTTTAAACGGACTTCAAGAAGAAGGATGATCTATGTTCGACTGTAAGTATCGTCTGTATGCATTAACACAAATCTTTTAAAACTTTTAAATACTTTAATAGCTATAGGAAGTCTAAAGCTATTAAGGTTCTCATGAATCTCATATTGCTGAGCAGTAGTGAGGGTAATTTTAAAGAATTAATAAACTACATAAAACGTAAGAGGTGATTTATAATAAAGCAATCCCCTCTCTTGCTGTGAGTGTCGTAAGAGGCGACTGATGGACTGGACCAGACGGTTATCTATCAGACAGTATATCATACAGTGCTCATATTACGGCAATAGGCTCGCCTTATAAATAAGACGAGCTCTTCTAATTAGTCCCACCTTCTCGCTTCCTCTACACGACTACATGTGCTGGCCTGAGGAGTCACCGTTTGAGAGTCGAAAATATAAGATCCCAAACTAAACGGTTTGGCTCTTTGTTCCTGTGCCGATCAGTGAAAGCCTGGACTTCTCTGCCAGCGCACGTGTTTCCTTCCCACTTTGATCCCGGGTCTTTTAAGCGGGGCGTGAAAAAGCATCTCACCAGGCCGCCATAGTGTGGGTCACCATGTTGCATTGACTAGACATGCAATAAGGATGGTGACCACCATCTTGGATTCCATTTATTGCTTTCCATCAGGCAAAGTGTAGTCACTATAGAAGGCTGAAAAAATATACACCTCGTTGTGGGTTCGATTCCCGCACGAGACAACACTTTGTGTGTTCCTCAAATTGAGTCTGGGTGTTCTTTGTGTCCGTTGTTTGAATGTTGGTAAAGTCCCCCGCGACACAGGAATTAATCCTACTGCGGGAGTTGTCTATAAAAAAAAGAAAAAAAATATAATTATAATTAAAATAAGGTGGGCGTTGCCGCCTACCCCTTCGTTGATATAGGGGTAGTATATATGTATCTAGTGAAAAAAAATTAAGAAGTTCCCGTAACCCGTTATCATCAGGAATGTCATGGAATCATTAGAGAACCAGTCGTAATAATTCTTATTATTCTTTTATTTTTTAATTTTATTTTATTACTTAATAAAAATCATTAAATGAGAAACAATATCGATTCTAAAACAATTTTTATCTACTTGTAAAGCTTATAAATAACTATCGTGACAGTTAAATGGAAGGTAACCGTTAGCTACGAACAAAGTATTGAATGCAACATTTATTTATTAGGATTTTAACGTTGTAGTCTAATAATTTAAATTGCTGGGAATTGAAGCTTGTAATTTTGTGCATTTTATATACAACGTGTTGGCATGGAAGTGTCTTCACGTTGAAGTATCGTTATAGTTGATTGATGTATCTAGGAAATTGGGTTTTAAAAGAAACACTTGATAAGTTTGAAATCTAAATATGATTTTAATCGCGTCGTTGGTCGCAAATTTTATTATAAGAATGCATTATTTTTGTTGGTTGCTTTTTCAAACGTTGCGTTGTAAACATATTTGTCGCAAATTTTTGTTATACATAATATGCACAATTTTTCTTGAACTTTAATCCTTTATATCACCTCTGACATGTGTTAGATGTATTTATCGTAAACATTACTTGTCCTACGAGAGAAAATATTACCAAGGGTTTACTGGAAGATAACATTCCTGCATATTACATTGCATTATGTTAAATAAAATAACATAAAATAAATGAAAGATTACCAATTTGCACTCGAAGCTCAAACGATGTTATGTACAAATTAGCTGGTATCTACAAATGTTTGGCCTTAAATCAACACTAGGCTTTAAGACTTTATAATATATCATTCGCAACATTTTACTATCCGCAAAAAAAACGTGATGAAAGCCTCCTTCATGCTTACTTAACGAACTGTAGTTAATAAAGACTGGCATTTAAAATTATTAAAAAGTTGATGCTGTTGAGATTTATTTTTTCATTGAAAGTGTAATGAGAATGATGCGAAGGAAAAACCTATAAACGAGATATTTTGGATATTCATTTCATAAAATTAAATGATCATTATATCTTATCATGAAGCTGTTCGCCTTTAATTTCCGTTATTTGGTCATACTGCGGTAGGGTAATTTATTACCAAGAACTGAAGATCTCTTCATTTATCAAAATTTGGTATGTATGGAGGTTGATTGTATAACATTATTAAATACCAGTACAATTTTATTATATATTGGTAACTGTATTTCATCATGCCATGGATATGCTATGACACTTTCATAAAAACCTGATGGGAAATGGTGGAGATTGACGTCTGTTTGAAATAAAATATATCTTAGGCAAGGATGATTGTCTAACTAGAAGGCAAGATAGTTCTCAACTTACATTTTTTGAGTAATGTCTACATAAGACAAGTCAAAGATATCTAATTATACTCGTATGACCTGGGTATATAACGCAACGTAAAACTATTCTATTCGAACGCGTCAATTAGTAGACATCAAGTAATGTTTTATTCCGGTTATATGAACAACGTGTTTAAAATTTAATTCATTGTTTTGTGTCGAATGTTATATCTCGTAAGTTCTTTATTTAATTCCAAGTTTTAAATTTTTATCTTACTGAATGTACCTATTTACAAAATGTACAACGACAGTAGATAGTTTTCGTGTTGCAATATAAAGGGCAAAAGTCCGACTGACCTATTGAACTATTGCAATATACCTTCTACCTTAGCATATTACGTTCCTGTATAAAACTTACAACCACACAGAAAATAAAAAAAAATATTATTAATGAATAATGATGAAAATGTATTGGTTTTTTTTTATTTTCAATAATAGAATAGAATTAATTTTCGCTACATGTCTCAGAAGTTTAAATAAAAAGTTTAATGTCAGCACCATTCCCTTGTTCTGTTCTGCCGAACTGCTACTCTAAAGTCGATCTTTTACATAAACAGCTTCATAACATTGATAAAATAACGTTTAATAATTAATCCGTAGATAATGTTATTAATTAATATTCGTTAATAAAACTCGCATGGATAATGAAGGTGTTTAATTACTAAATATTAATGTAACTCTAAATTATAATGTCAATGACTTATTTTATGACGATAATGATGTTTTACAGTGTTACTCAAACTAAAGTCACGATTGGGAGTAATCGTAGTGATATTGTAATCTTAAAACCAATTACATTATTATTTTCTTTAACTAGACTTTACAAATTATTTTGATTTTAAATTGTCAAAAACATTATTTTAAAATGCATTTCTTAAATTAAAGATTTTAAATTACATTATGACGTAAATACCGGAAATTATTCTGTGATTATAATATATGTATATGTATGTACCTAAATTTATCTATACGTACATATATAGGTACTTACAAGTAGTACAAGAGTGTATGAGTATGTCAACATATTAATTTAATTGGCACCAGCTAGTTCGAGAGCAGCTAGTGCAACTCTGACTTGCCTGAGCTATTATTTATACACCCCAATCAATCTGTGTAAGCAATATGCCTTTCCTTCACTGTTTGTCCTCCTTCTACTTTAAATATTTTTCCATTTTAATTTAGTTTTTCCGAATTTTTTCCGATTTTAATTTAGTCCCATTTATGTAAAATCACACTACAATCGGAAAAATGCGGGCGGTTATTACGCCACTGAATACCCCTTCGAAGATGCAAGTGTGAGTATATGTACATATGCATGTAGTCATTTAATATAATTACAATATATACATTTGTGATAATTAGCTCCAAATAGTTTATACATATAAAACTATACTATTGCATTTTATATAGGCTGCTAATATTGTACACTGCAGGATTCTCTGCTAATTATGCTTCTCTTAAAAGGGAGTCAATTGTACATAACATTGTAAAGTACATATATTATACAGATATATGCCTAATATTGTATCCTACTGTTTTATGTACAATAAAGAGTCAGTACATCTATAATACATCTAAATCCATTACGAGTAAGTACCTCATAAATGTTTATTTTCTTTACAAGTAAACTTGTAAAGAACTAAAGTTCAGTTCTTAGGTCTTAACTTATAGTCAAAGATCTTTCGTAAAATGACCTCACTTCTCTTAGACATGTCGACAGTCACCAAAAAGCATTTTGCGCTAGGTATATTGGGTTACACCTACTATCATGTCTAGCCATGTATGGAAAGTTAGGTTTAATTTTAACTTAAAGAATAACTTATATATGTATATATTATTCTTGTATGTCTATGAGCAAATGGCACTGCTATTTATTTATTTATATATTATTTGTTTTGGGGTGTTTCAAAGGATGTTGATTGGAAATATTTTTGTGTTGTTGGGGTGCAATGTGAAGTTCTGATAAATTCTGGGTCATTTTAGTCACAAAAACTCAGTCATTTCATCACAAAAAAGACGAAATTGTAAATACAGTAACAAAGAAAAAACATTTTTTATTATTATACAATTATTATTTTTAAATAATATTATATTTTAGTGACAAAAGAAATCATTTTCTTCGTAAATATTTTAGTCTCAAATTTCTGAAAGAATACAAGAAACATTACGTACCCATATATCTATCAAAATTACTGACTTAATTAAATGTAAACCTTCAGGATTTGAAAGCAGCATAGAATTCATTCATTTTGCAGGCTAACATCGACGTACAGTTAAATATTAAGCGATTTATTGCTATTAAGATAGCTACACAGGAAAGTTTTGCGACACCTAATAAGTATAGAAATACCTTGTGTTGCGAAGTAAAGAAATACCTTGTGGTTAACATACTTACCATTATGTTTTTGCAGTACCTGATAGGTTTTAACAGTGGTAGTGCCATGCTTAGTCACGAAACAGAAAACAATGCTGGCGTTGCAATTCCCCGAAATTAGGGACGTTGTTTGAGGAACAGATCACCCTCTGATCTGATCTGATCACCCTCATACGACTCTTGAGTTGTAGGTGCCAATGGACGGCGATTGTCACTAACCATCAGATGACCCGTCTGTTCGTCTGTCTTAATATATTAATAAAAAAAAGCTATATTTATACACCTCTCTTATATCTAATAGATTTAACTTCCATTCTGTGTCTTCTATATTTTCTGGTAACTATGTTAAAGTTTTATGAAATAAATATATAATTATTATTGAACTAACATATTTTAACAAACTTTTTAAAACATTTAAAATTGTTATTAATTGCATTTATCTTAATGCTGCCACCGCACCGAAAATAACCTATATGTGCACGGGGACATACAAAGCGTACAATTACCGGCCGTAACTAATAGTCAGACTAAAAGCAAACATTTTTGTTAAGCGCACTACATATGCACTACATATTCAGTGTATGCAGTAACCAATCATACCTAAATGGACACGACGGTTTTCATAATAATTTCATCTATTACAGTAAATAGTCCTCATTTTCTTCCTATTAAAATGTATTCATTCTAGTTTTGTCCAAAAATTAATTTAACGTTGAAACACTTTCCACATAACTGATATTAATTATCCCACGAAGTATATAAACCGCAACATTATATAACATTGTCATGAGTGCCACTTAAGCGGCAGTGCATTACAACTTTAAGATAAGTATTTTCGCAACCCAAGTTCTGTGCATACTAATTCGGTAATCCACGACCGGTGTTCGTATGGCGAAATATCCTGTAAAGTCTGACGGAAACTGAGTGGGTATCGGTATCCGTCAGCGGGAATGCTTGGCCACTTTACTTGTTGTGAAATCTGAGTTAAAACTTACGAAGGTGACAAAAAGAGTATCAATTGTCGAAAGATAATTCTAAAAGTTGACGATTTCACGTCGCATGTACTCTTTAACTCTAACATGTGTCTCTTCTTCGTCTTTTAATAGAGGCAAGCCTATTTATTTATGACATCCGGGCACTGCATGACTGTCTATGTACTAACCTAAGACCCGCGGGGAGAAGTGAGGTGTCCCCATTTTACTCAACACGACCTAATCTAATCCTTACTGCTAATGTTAACTTCTTTCGCACTTCGTATTACTATTTTGCTCTTTCAAGTGAAGTTTAGGTCGAGTTCGTTATCATTCAATCAATCAAGAACTGCAATAAAGGAAAAGTACTCGTATCTTTTTACATTCCGAGACAAGATATAGCGTTACATTGCCTATATAAAGACATATAGGTAGTCTAGACTGTTTGTAAATGCGACGACTGTTGTTGTATTGAATTACTAAGTGTTATTGAGGGCCTGCTTGGTGTCCTGAAGGAATGTTGACATGAATGAAAAGCTACACCACCTCAGACTAGAATTTATGAATGCAAATAAACATTATAGGTACAATATCCTAAAATTTAAATGCAGTACAGATTCCTGGACATACGTAATGTTATAGAAAATTGTCTAATTATCATGATAGAGTCATGTTTAGGCACGAATGGAAGGGCTCCATCGGTGCGATACCACGGCCTCATAGAGAACCGGTTGTGAAGCAGCGCTTGCGTTGCATTTCCCCGAATTGAGTGAGGTTTCCGGAGGCCCAACTCCCTCTCCCCTCATCCCCTTTTCCCTCATCACCCTCAAAGGAGGCCACAGCACTTACGACTCTTGAATTGCAGGTGTTCATGGAAGGTGGTTGTCACTTAACATCACGTGATCCGTATCTTCGTCGGTTTCTCTATATTAAATGAAAAAAATAAATTTATAAAAATGTGTCTTAGGATACTTTGGATTTAGTAAAGTGTAACTTCAATGCGGTTCTGGTCTGGTAATTAGTTCCTTTTATCATTAGTTAATATTAAAAAAAAACTGGGAAAAAAAATATGGAAGTCAATTGTATAGAAGTAAATAAAATTTCTGAACATTAAAACATTCCTCATACCAGGGATTTCAAGGAAAGGTGATAGTGGGTTTGTGAGTATTAAAAATTAATTAAATTAAATAAAAATGAAGAAATAATTCAATTAAATTATGACTGCTAAAATTTCCTTGATGACTTGGCGATTTCAAATATATAGTCATGTTGTGGGATTTTTTTAATATAATGTACTTATCTTATAAAAACATTCAGTATATGACCATAAATAGGTATATTGCTTATAGGTTTTAAAATAAAACCAACGAACGAAAAACAACTATACATTTTTTCCTGTTTTAATCATAAAATGAAATAAATATTGTTTGCCAACGCTGGGTTCACGAAATATATTTTTTGCTAACCAAGATATTTTCAATTTTCCCAAATTCACGTGACAAGGTCAGAATAATTCATTTCTAAGTGTCGATGTCTTGCTCTATTGTCCAACCGCAGGACGGACTGAATATAACCACACATGATAACGATACCACGTAATGGATCACATCATGCCTTTTTTTTATTACAATAAAAAGTATAAATCTGATATGGTTATATATATATATTTAATTAATAAAGTGTCCCATTGAATAAGCATAAGCTTGCCCCCTATTACGTTACTATGACCAAATACTTTACAAACATTCAAATAACGGACACAAAGAACACCGGGATCGAACCCACAACACTCGGCGCGGCAGCGTAGTGGCGACGTGACCACTTAAGCCGCTACGCCATCCGTGCAGTTTTTTACTTTTTCTCTTCAGTAATTTTCAATTTCATTGTTATATTGACGGTCACTCTTCCGCAGCGTAATTCACGTGTCTTACTTGAAACTACTGTTTAATTATGTATTTATTTCTGATACATGGGAAAGATGACATAGATCTCCATACATTCTGTACCTACTAGATGTGGTGGCAGATTAAATACTTATATATGATTATTTTTTCATTTAAAAAATATATATAAGTTTTTCAATTCAATGTATTCTTCAAAATTATTATGAATCAAAGGCACCGGTAAAACTTGTAGTTATACTTTCATAAATCATTCTTGTTAACTCTTCCAAATAATAAGAATATAGTAATACCTGTCCGTGTGTAATCAGAAGTTAGGCCTTTGTACACAGGGAATGATGAGAATAAAATTACAAGTCGTGTTGTACCTACAGTTTATTAGATGTTATCTACGTAAGATAGAAATGTAGACAGACCTATAAAGTAACATATTCTACCATTTTAGTGTCCACTAATTCTCCCCTCATTCTACAGTACTAAGAATAACGGTATACATCTATATTTGAACCACTGCAACTCTTCCAGTACTTCATAATACGTAAAACCACAGGCATCTTTTGACTGATCTCTCTTTCCGCATCGTTCCCGCCACACGGAATGCATTTTCACTGGCCACTGTATCTCGATACCACTGTTCCGCGGTGAGATCTTGAAACGGTGGTTAGCTGCACTGATGTGTGGTTTATTAGTATTCTTGTTAGGAAGTTAATCTCACCGCAATGTGAGGAAACATTCGATCTGATAGCTCACTGTGGAAAGTGTGGGTGGTCTGGGCAATGTCACCGATAAAATGATGTATTTGTGAAACAATATTAGGTACACTTTATTTAAAACATGTTTTTACGTCACACTTACGTCCTTTACTTACAATATTCATATATAATAGATATATATAACTTATTAATTTGCACCATTTGTAGTCACGAGCTTCGGAAGGCTCACGCAATTTGAACGCATCTACACTTAGTACATAAATTCAAACAAAGAAATCAATTTATATATTATTTCAAGTCTATGCTTCCAATCAAAAAGTTCTTCACCATAAATAATCTCTGTTTAGTTAAAACCAAATACGTATCCAGTAACGTGCAGCATACGTAGGTTACGAAACTCCGTGTGTTCTTGAGTTACCTCGGCTTGAGTTACCTTTGCCTGGGAGACTTGAAATATTACATACAATTTATAAAATGTGAAATCCCCGATAATGTACGCGATATAAGTTTAACTTGACACCTTCTTATTGCACACCGAATGTATTTGATGTCAGTTGTGCGGATAATTGCAGATTGAGTGTCTTATATACCTACTTGCATTTGTTATATATGTATGTGTAATTTAAAATAACCATCGTTTCGTAGGGTTTCTGAAAACAACCTTAACTGATATAAATGATCTAAAAACAAATTGAGAATACCATTTTTTTTTTATTCTGGCTTTTTGTTGATATCAGTGTGTTTAATGAATGAACATGAAAGTAAAGATTATTCTTTTTGTATGTCTAAATATATAACAACTACCTTATTTATTATATGTATAGTGTATGTCTAAATATATAATATACCTAATATACTTTTCTTTCTGTTTATATATTGAAAGCCATAAAATATTCTAAGTACTAAAGAGATTACTTATTAAAATGATTGTATAAACTAACCTGACTTCAATACCATTGTCATCTCGTGTAACAAAACCCCGCAGGTGATATGACAGAAAAAATAACACCCACAATTAATTTGCGTAACATTTAGAGATATAAAGAATACGGCCTTTGGGTGTAATGCTACATTCAGCTTTTAAAACGCTTCCTATATGAATGTGGCCGAAAGCACAATATGAGGTCACGCTTTATGTTATGGTCAATAAATACAAGATACTGTTCCGCCGGAAGCTAGACCGGCCCAAGTGGCCTTGCAACGTCGTCTTTGTTTATTTAGTTTTGATCCACTTTTCATTGCGGATGACAGTCCGAGAACGCCTACTGTATACACAAGGTCGACCGCAGTCCGGTTTTAAAAGTGGAGCTTTATAAATGTGCTCGATTACGCAAACTTGGTTAGATTACGTTACACTATTAAGATTTATAAAATAGTATCACTATTTACTTTAACAGTTTAAGATGATTACTTTTTATATTTATTTAAAAAAAATAGATATTTATATGTCACATATGTTCCTTGTTATTATTATTAAATGCAGCAGTAAGAAAAAATCCTTTTTAGAACTACTTACATTTTATACGTTTGATCTCAAGGCCTCGGTCATTTGTCAATTGTCAAGTGTCATATAATTAAAACCAGAATGTATATCGTGATTGCGATATTGACATGTGTCCACCCATGTACTCGTTCCATTTTAAATAAGTCCAACTTAATTAGACATTTACTTACACGCGATAAGATTTGACGTAAACACGTTGACAAATTGGTACGCAAGTGGTCAACGCTCCAACGTTACGTCGTGATGCCTTCTGTCGTAAGGGTGTATGTACAGAATACACTTACTATGTCCTACTTAATAAAATGTCAACATCTTTGATGAGATCTAACAAAAAGATAATCAATATGTTTTTGTTAAAGGTAATTAATTTCTACAACGAATGTGGAGAGAAGTGCAATGTATATCAAGTTCTAAACAAGGTTAGTGGTTCATAAAGAAGATGGAAAGCTTAAGCTGCTAGAAGAGGCCGGCGCCACGGTTAATATACCAAACACCGCCGCATTTATTTTAAGTGATCGGATTGCTATTTAGTATTCGTTACTGTCCCTTGGATTGTGTGGGTTTCTAAAGTCTCCTAGAAAGTATTAAGAAATCCCTAGCCTGGCTTTGTAATGATTTTTAAAGATACATATGCAATCTAAATCTGTATGTATCAGCGTGATTGTCAGTGTACATTACTTTTATTAGGTTTCGTTTCAAGTATGCGACTTAGGTAATGCTTGGCTTGTCTGACGCAAACTGAAGCAGTACTGATCTACTTGTAGAGCAAAATAAAGGCGTATAGGTATGTGGTTGTGGGTATGCGGAAGTGATCCCAATACAACAAGCACTAGCTACTAATGATGACTGTGTAATTGTGGCCTTGCAGCCTTGGACATTCAAAGGTCATAGACTGGTTTTTTCATCCCCAAACCTTTCACTCTGTACAACTAACGTAATTACAGCAAATTAATCGATCGTTTATATTGAGAATCACTTGCTGCATGTTAATGTGTTAAATGTCATGTCAATTATATATTTATTCCTGTAAGATCATAAAATAAGGATATTTCATTACATTACGTGTCGTATATTTATTGAGGTTGCAAGGAATCATTCATTACGCATAATTTTGCGATATAAAGAAGGTATTTCCTAAATTGTAATATTTGTTTTACAACTATTTGGTATGAAGCCAAGCGAGTTCCACCTTGGCATAAAAGTAAGTACTGAATACCCTTCCCCCCTGGATCGCTGAAGTGCTCAGACGTGTTTTGAGTTCATCCGTAATACTTTAAAAATTAAATAATTAATAAATAAAAATAAAGTATTCAGTTGGAGTTACTAGGCGCGCATAAACAACAAGGAGCTCGCGGAGATACACCACCCGTAGATCAGCCACCTCCCACGTCACTCACGCCCACCGCTGATACACACCCTCTCCTAGGGGTGTGGTTAACAACATACCAATCACTGCGCACACGCACACCGTCATCCTGTCTACTGCTCAAGTGAACGTGAACTTTCGAGTGTTGCTCCTCTGTATCGCTGTGATCCTGGTACTTGTGATACTAGTATTGTGCCTTTGAAATGCCGCTGAAAAGGACTCCACCAACTATACCTAAAGAAAATGTCAAACCTAATACAAACATGAGTTCGGCACCATTGACGGACACAGACAACGAGAGTTCCTCCAAAGTGACGAACAGGACGCGAGCTCGCAAGCGCCCTCATGATGACGACTTCCATGCATATATGACAGAAACAAAGAAAAATCTTGATACTTTAAGAAATCAGCAGACCACAATACAAGGAACTATAAATGATATATTAACCCAAAATAGTGAAATAATGAAATCCATGGATTTTATTTCCAAACAATATGAGGAAATGAAGGGCAAAATTACTAAAATGGAAACCGAGCGACGCGAACATTTAGCATACATACAGATGTTAGAATCAAAGGTCGATAACTTAGAGAGATCCCAAAAGCAAACCTGTATTGAAATACGTAATCTTCCTGTCCAGAAAACAGAGTGTAAGGATGATTTTTTTTTTTTTTTTTTTTTTTTATGCGATAGGGGGCAAACGAGCAGACGGGTCACCTGATGGTAAGTGACTACCGCCGCCCATGGACACCCGCAACTCAAGAGTCACAAGTGCGTTGCCGGCCTTTAAAATTGATGATTTATTAAAGTTAGTCATAAAAGTTGGCAATGTTACTGATTCTCGAATTGAAGAACACCACATTAGGGATGTATTTCGTCTAAATTCCGATAAGGGTGGAAATAAATCGGTAGTTATCGACTTCACCTCTGTTTTGTTGAAAGATAAGCTTCTGTCATCGGTAAAAACATATAATCGGTTGAATAAGGAGAACAAATTAAGCACATCACACCTCCAATGTGACGGACAGGCTAAACCAATCTTTATCTCTGAATGCCTTACACAGAAGGCAAGGAAGATCTTTTACTTGTCTCGTGAGTACAGCAAGAAAAACGGGTACGAGTTCTGCTGGACCGCCCATGGAAGAGTGTTTCTTCGCAAGAAGGTGGGTGCCCGGGCCCATCGTATTGATTCAGCGAGTGATTTGGATCGTCTGGACACTCAATCTGAACTATGACTGCAAAGTTTTGTATGGCTTTTTTATTTTATTAATAGCATGATCTTTTCATTAAACAAAATGGTAACTTGTCAATATTTAGGAATTGTTATGTTAAATGTGTATATCTTACTACCACAAACACAACCTAATTTAGACTTTGTGAACATAGGGTTTATTTCTTCACACTATAACTCTACTACATACACACTGCAACATATAACACATCTTTCACACGTACGATTACACGCAAGATTTTACATCAACCTTACACTTAAAATCACAAAAATAATACCCACTTACCTAAACATAATATACATAATAGCAATAAAATGTATAACTACGGATGTTAAACATTCGTATGTAAATACAAAATGTTCCATAGAACTTTTACTTATTCATAATGGTTCAGCTTGATGATATTATCGCTGACATAGACTCTATTCAATTATCCAAATCATATATGTATATGTTCTCCTCAAAACTTAACAAGTTATATAAATGATAAATCATTAACTATATTGCATACTAACATTCGTAGTATAAACTGTAACTTCGATGCTTTAACGATTTTACTAGCTAGAATTAGTGTCCAATGTCACATTCTTATACTAACAGAGTGTTGGCTGAGTAAGACTACTATTATTCCTGTAATTACTGGCTACACGCCGTATTCTTCTAACTACTCTAATCAAAACGACGGTGTATTATTATATATTAGGTCTGACATGAAACATAATGTAACTATTCCCCCAATGAATGACGCCAACTGCATAGTCTTGAAATGTGATAACGAATACGCTGTAGTAGCTATCTATCGCTCACCGTCACAAAGAAATATCGATGGATTTTGTGACAGCCTTGATCAGTGCCTCATATCTTTAAATTCGATTAAGTCAGTAGCTGTGATAGGTGATATTAATATAAATATATCTCCAAATAATAGGGATGCTAACAGCTCTAAGTATCTGGATGTGATGGCATTTCATGGTTTCCTACCCGCTCACCAACTCCCTACTCGAAATGGTAGTTGCATTGACCATGTTGTGCTGAGATCGGAAAGGCATGCTTCAACGTGCATCCTCGATTCCCTTATAACTGATCATTCCCCGATTGTATTTAGTTTAGATTTAAAAATAAAAAATAAATTGCCTCAAACTGCTTATTTAAAATTAGACTATCCATCGATAATCCAAAAACTATCTAATATGGATTTTAGTACAATTTACACTGCTACAGACTCGAATATTGCGATTACTGCTCTATCAAACAGTATTTCTGAAGCAATTACAGCTCATTCTAAAAAGGTAATTATCCCGAGTCGCAAACGCACTATAAAACCATGGATGACTCCAGGATTGCTAAGGTGTATCAGGCATAGGGATAAGTTGCATAAAAAAGTTATGCAAAACTCTAGCAACGCCATACTCCAGGTAACTTATACAAGGTATCGCAACTATTGCAACAATTTATTACATAAATTAAAAATAGAATATGAGAAAAATGAATTTATTAAAAACAAAAAAAATCCTAAAGGTACGTGGAATGTAATAAATAAAATTGCCAATTTAAAACAACCGTCACCCCTACCCAATTCCCTGCTGTGTCTGAGGCAGGATCCACGTGACTCGCTCAATAGCGTGAATAATTATTTCGCCAATATTGGCTCTACATTAGCAAACGCTATTTTAGCCAGACACACTTCTCATGGGGCGACCAACACACTTACAAACCTACATAATGAGTTTCATTCAGTCAGAGACTCTATGGCGTTATTTGACACGGATTGCTGTGAGATTGAGACCATCATCTTAAGCTTAAAAATCGATACTGCAACAGGCATAGATAATATACCGGGCAAGGTGATCAGGGATTCAAGGAATAGTTTAGTACCACCACTAACATTTGCCTTTAACTTATGTCTGAGAACTGGTACTTTTCCAGATATTTTAAAAAA
Source organism: Tyria jacobaeae (assembly GCA_947561695.1). Classification (NCBI taxonomy): domain Eukaryota; kingdom Metazoa; phylum Arthropoda; class Insecta; order Lepidoptera; family Erebidae; genus Tyria; species Tyria jacobaeae. The sequence goes on from OX387209.1 coordinate 18,711,212, forward strand.
GGCTCTTGTGCACCCTATCCATAAAAGTGGCAACAGAGACAGTGTCGATGACTATAGACCGATATCCGTATTAACTGTGTTGTCCAAAATACTTGAGAAACTCTTAAACAGTAGACTTACGAAATATCTTCAAAATAACAATCTCATTGCCCCAAACCAATTTGGTTTTATCAAAGGTAAGTCTACGGAGGATGCAACTTTACATCTAACGGAGATGGTCTCTAGGAATCTAGATAGCGAATCTAAAGTCCTTGGTGTATTTTTGGATCTCTCGAAGGCATTCGACACTGTCTCTGTGCCTCTACTAATACAGAAAATGGAATATATTGGAGTGCGAGGTGTTGTATTGGACATATTTCGCTCGTACCTTACTAACCGCACCCAATGTGTTAAAGTGGGCACACACATTAGTGACCAATTACCACTTACTTTTGGCTTGCCACAAGGTAGCGTCCTCTCGCCTACACTTTTCCTAATTTATGTCAATAACCTATGTACTAAATCTCTACCAAACTGCAGCATTATATCCTACGCTGATTACACAGCTTTGGTAGTACATGGCAGTACTTGGGAAGAGACTAAACACTATACAGAGAATGCTCTTAGAGAAGTAATGATCTGGCTTGAAAATAACCTCCTCACGATTAACATAAATAAAACAAGTTACATTACGTTCTCTCACCGAATAAATGTCCAACCTCCGCCACATTTTAGTATTAAGGCACACACTTGTTCTCAACAAGTTGACTGTGTTTGTCCTATCTTAACACGAGCAGATACAGTAAAATATCTTGGTCTCATCATAGACAGACACTTGAACTGGTCGACGTACATAAATAAATTAACAGCCCGAATAACAAAGCTTATACCGATTTTCAGAATACTTAGGCGTTCTGCAGACTTTGATACCCTGTTATGTGTGTATTATGCTCTGGTCCAGAGTATACTACAATATTGTATTATCACATGGGGTAGTGCCGGTAGGATGACACTACTGCCCTTAGAACGGGCTCAAAGAGGTATACTGAAAGTTATACTTGGCAAAACAAGGAGATATGGTACTGATCTCCTCTACAGCGAGTGCCCCGTACTCACAGTGAGTTAACTTTTTATCAAGTGTGTGCTAATCCGTAAGCATAAAAGCACTAATTTGAAGCCGATTTTAAAACGCAATAAAACCAAAATTTCTTCTGTATCGCCACATAGAACAGCCCTCGCACGGCGGCAATATTATGTCCTTGGCAATTTCCTATACAATGCTGCAAATGCTGAGAATAACATATATCCACTATCGATAAACAAATTCAAAACAGTTATCATACTCTGGCTGAAAACGCTTAACTACGATAAAACGGAAGAACTTGTATGTAATCAAAGATTTTAAGTAATTTGTAATATAAATAAAAACACACACACACACACACTCACATACGCACACATATACACCCACACACACACACGCGCGCGCGCACGGATGCCCACAAACTCAAACACATGCAATGAAATCTTTTCATTCTTACTGGTAGTAATTAATATAAAAAAAAAAAAAAAAAAAAAAAACATTTGCTCTTATTTAATGACTTTATTAGACATACCCATTTTATATGTAATATGAACATAACATTGTAATCGTAAACGTACTATACTAGATATATGTTTTGCATTGTAAAACAAATACCAATAAATTTGTATATTTTCTCTGGGTGGAAGGCGCTGACGACTGTAACACAATTTATATTAGTACGGTCGTCAAAGGCAACCTCATATAAAAAAAAAAAAAAAAAAAAAAAAAAAAAAAAAAAAAAAAACTTGGCTAGCTAATGTATCCCAAGCGTAACCATTACTGATACCTTCATAATATTACGAAATTATTTAATTGATATAAAATCGTTACACTACTTAAATTTTCTCATACAATTTGGGTAATTTAACATAGTGAAATACACACAAAATATCCGATATACATAAAAATAAAGTTTTAAAATGTACATGGAAATTTCCTATAATTTTAAATTAAGAATAAGTTGAATCATTATTTTTTACACTCTACAGTCTGTTTTACTTTGTTACAAGTAGAAAATTCTGCTTTAAAAATATGTATAATAATTGACAACGGTTCTGTCACTACAATATACATATTATAAAAGCAAGCAAAGGCAAAACTATTTGCTTCAACGGGAACTATATGACTGTAAATATACTGTTTGATAGATAACAGTCCAATCCAATAGTCACCTTTTACTCCACCGAGAACAGAACAGAAAACTTATCAATTAAATTATGACTCTTTGTGTTCTGATCCTGTCATGAAATGTCCACTGCGTTTTTCTATATATGTACATAAATGACTCCTTGAACTTTGACTCTTTAAAATTTTAAGGGTTATCCTGAACAGTAAGCTTGTTAGGGTTTTCAAATCAAATAACAGGGTTTTTGTGTTAATGAATGCTATGTTGGTAGATCAAATCCTGTCTTTATTACTAAAAACAGTTTAATTTAAAAATAAACTATCGGTATTAATACATATTAAATGTTGATGATAGTTCAGTTGCAAAAACTATTTATATTTCAAGACAGGATTTTAGTATGCAGTTCAAAATAATGTCAATTTACAAGAACCTGGCGACAAAAAATGAACAGTCCAGTGAGTTTCCCTGGCGATATGCTGAGGTTTCCGCGTGGTAACGAGCCCTTACAAGGTGTGGCGAGGTTATCTACTCCATTCACCAACCTACTCGGCCGGCCCAGTTTTATACACTTGCATATAATGACATGTCTTAGGGAAATTTTGCTAGAGATATCTATACTATAATAGTTCTTTTGATTTTAATGGTGAATATTACTCTGTTCCTTTTTGTGAGCTACCCGTTGTCGAATTTAATGACTTATCGATTGCAAGAATCGAATAATTGACAGATTAACGGGATATAAAGTCTTTGATTGAGAAATAATAAGAGAGAGAACGAGATTATTTTTTTAGATTATTTATACAGCATTGATATGTTAGCAGTAAAGAAACGGCGATTGTGAAAATAGGCTGCTAATAAAGCAGCCTATTGCAGCATATGAGAAAATATTTATTGGCGAACTACAATGATCCTACTTCACTGTGGTGCTTATAAACCATCGTAGTCTGCCGTTGAACTGCAAACTTCTGAAGGTTAGGTAGTATATACATGTATATACACTGATTTTCCGAAACATGCTTTTCGAAATATTATTTATTATTCTTTCTGTATGGCAATTCCATGAAACCATAGACTGAAATTCAATTTTTGTAATAAAAAAAATGTTGACACAAATAGATATCTATATAAGAACTATAAGAATAATAAAAAAAATATTACGCGCATAATTAATGAGGTACATGTTCTGAAACTTCCGACAAAACCTAATTGCTCAAATTTATGTAAGGAAGCGCAGGCGCACATACAATGATATAACAAGTTATCTAACATAACAATAAGTTGTTGAGAGAGAAATGGATGAGAATTAATTGCCGGGAGACACTAGTAGCGTATATGTTCAAAGAAGTTGTACATATATCAGCGGCTTCTGGACTAAATGTGTGTGTTGTCAGAATGTACTTGCACTGAAAGTACACTACGTCCACAGTTTCAATACAACATGAATGAAAATTAGACAAGAAAACCTGTTTACCTTATTTTATATAACAATTGAGTAGAGAACTTAAATTGAAATGAAAATGAAATGAAAATTTGTAAGTTGGTTCCAACAATAAGACGAGACTCAAATAAGAAGGATTAAAGAAATGCGAAAAACCGAAAATAGATCGAAATGGCGTGAAATGGAAGAGGCCTATGTCCAGAAGTGGACTGCGATGATGATGATGATGATGATGAAAGAAATCTGTTAAGCAGTAACAACTCAACTTTATAAACAACTCGTCGGAACAAACTTTTTTAGGATCTAAGTATGTATTTCTTGAGGAAGTTTGCATATAGTTAGAGGACTTGGACTAACCAGCCAGTTCGAGATATAGGTATGCGACCCTGACTTACTTGAACTATTGCTTATACTCCCCAATCCATCTGTATAAGCAATATCTCCCTCCTTTCCTTTCTATCCCCCGTTTCCTGTCAATGTACCCCAAATTTTACCAACTTGTTCCTAAAATGGGACTAAATAATTATTGGAAAAACGAGCGCGTTAATTTCGCCTCTGTCTACCCGTTTGGGGACACAGGTGTGAGTATGTATGAAGTTTGTTTCCCAGAATTGTTTCGGTCTGCCTTGAATGCAAACGGCATTGTAACGTACTTTTATTACACGGAGGCCATTTCCAACTCGAACTGTACCAGTATTGACTACCGAAGCTGTAGCAGTGCTGATGTTGACCGTGGTTAACAAAGAAAGAGAAAAGACGCCTTGTCTACACTTGTCGGGTGCTAAACAATCAAGGTCAATGATATTTATAGTTCTTTTAGTAAATTCAAACTCCGTTTCTTTGTCATTTCTTACACAATACCTAAAATGATTAAAGAAGTTTATTAGTATAGTCAGCAACCGCAGTCAATTCAACTGTATTTGAAATTAGTACTTCGACTTAGTTAATTAAGGTTTTTGTTTACATGACCAAATTTGCCATCACATAACTTTGCCAGTTTTTAAATAATGTTTAAATTATTACTTTTTTTCGTCTCTATCAAATGTTATAAGTTTGTGTGTGTGAACTGGTTTAAAAAATAAATTGAGGTTTAAAGTAAGAGCCGCCCGATGAGTGAGGTTCCTGTAGAGTCGAACAGCAATACTTTATCACATAGTGTTGAGTTTCTCTTATTTTTTATGGTAGAAAATGCAACAGGCCACTGGTGGCGTTAAGGTGACTAAGTTTTAAAGCCACTCACCGCTTAAGGTATTCAAAATTTGTTCTAGAAAAGTACGAGTAATCAATAATATGGTTTTTTTATACCTAGTCTTGCCATAAATATAGTAAAAAGAAAAAAACATTTTTTTATTGCATATAACATTTGTTACCTTAATATTCTTTAGTTTACACATAAATATAATAACATTAAAATATATATGAAAGTCACTCAACATGATCTCCATTGGCTTTAATACAATCCTTTAAACGTTGATGCCAGTTATCAATAGAAACATGCACTCTCTCCATAGGAAAATACTTCACTTGCAATTTGGGTTGTTTTACGGACTCCAAATCATCATGGCGTTTAAAACATGTTATACTCTCTAAAACTGACCATAAATCATGATACAGCGGATTAATATCGGGACTAGATGACGGCCAGCCTTCATTTCTGATGAAGTCAGAAACGTTCGTTTTTTTTTAAACAACGCTTGGGTGGTTGGAGCTTTATGACCCAATGTTGTGTCTGTTTGAAAGGATCATTCTTGGTCTATAGGGATCTATAGAACATAGCGTTGGAGGATCATATCCTGATACACTTTTTTTGACACCTTTTTAAAAAAATATGGCTCTGTCACTTCTCGATAGCTAATATCCCAACATCACCGAAGTCAAATAATGCCCACGTTGTACTCTACTGACTAATTAGGAAGCTTCTATAGAGCTTTGAGCATAAAGTCGGTCACTTTGCTTGTTAAAATATTCCTCAATAGTATAAATTTTGTCGTCAGTAAATATTTTTTCTGTGACCTCAATTTGTGTACCGCTTAAGAAAATGTTTTGATTTTACCAACCTATTTATTTTTGAATGATATGTCATTTAAATAATGACCAATGCGTCTCTTATAGGCTGCAAGTCCTAATTCATCTTTTTAAATACGCGACAAGGTTCTGCAATATTGCATTTCCCAATATAAAATCTCCTTACTTTTGGACAGATCTTCGAATTCTTTCCTTTACTGTTTTGATCGCCTTTTTTGTAAGAATAATATTAAAAACATACATTAGGCTCCCTACCTACTTTGTGTAATAGCAAATCAATATCATAACAATCCGGTTCTCTTTATAACCGCCGGATTGCCGTGAAAATAAGAAAACACAATGAATATTCATATAAGAATGCCCGATTCCAAATACTTAAGTAATATTATGTTTTTTTCATTTTAAAATGTACATACATTAATGATTAAGTCTTTTCGCTGCTGTCTGTACTAAATGGAAACCATGGCCTTGTCAAGTAGTCCAATTGGTTGTCAAATTATTGTGTGGCAAAAACTGCCTTGTTTTGTTAATGACGACGTCGCCTAACAGACGGTATTTTGTAATGATTACCACATATAGCCATTATCTGTAATAACCGCTGTTGAGTGGAAGGATACTATTATGTTCTTATTAACTTTGACGACGACGAGGTGCGGTGGTTTGATTTGGCTACGGCTATTTAATTTACCATTAAGTAGGCTGTGATTTTGTCTATAACGGAATAAACAATCTAAACAGCTGTGTAAGGGTCACCTCGCACTGGTCATTTTAATGGGCTGATAGTAAGATCGCTCTGTCATTCAGTATTGCTTTGTATAAGAGTGTATGCCATTTTATTGAGCGAGAATGCCTGCCCAACGATAGTAACTAAACGCGGCCAGAAAATTACCAGTGCGCTGCTCTAGGTCTTTCAATAATGTTGCCATTTATTACTGCTTTTATTTTGCTTGAAATATTAATAAAAATTATTGCTATATAAACAAACGTTAAATCTAAAGCTGTAACTACAACCTCAAAGTTATCTGAACGAAACGAACAAGAGTTAAAAATGCAGTTGCATTTATTCTAATAGCCAGTTATTTTGTAAGTAGGACGTCAAGAAAACATCACAATATATTTCGATCATTCTACAATAAAATCAATAACTGCACTGATATCAATGTGCTTTAAATAAAGTATAAAGTGAGTGTTGTGGGTTTGGTCTTTTACTCCATAGAACTCATAATCCTAATCTCTGTTCTATAAAATATATTTTTTATTATTACTTCGTTTTTAATAGATATTTTTATTATATTCGTATTCTTTTCTTCATTTGCTTTTTTTTTGCAATATGCGTCATGTAACTACACATTTGACTCGGAACCGGACCTTCGCATTGAACTCTCTCAGTTATTCAGCCAGACTTTTAGATGATACAACATCCATCATCGAGATGTCGTATATGTAAATCGTTAACAACACAAGCTGTAAAGCTCTGTTCTAAAGATAATTTAATATTAAGAAATGCAAATATAAAAACGATAAATGAGAGAGTTCACTAGATTAAGAAAAATTACAAATAAATTTAAATTATATTTTATATTATACTTATAAAAACTTAAAGGCCTATTAATCAAAGAGATAGTTTAGATAGTTAGATAATCAAACCGATATTAATTACACGCATGAAGGAGAAAGTCGCATTATTTTAACATTATGTTTGCAATGTAGATGATGATACTAAATGTGTGGAAAGTTTTACGCCGAGGTTATGTCGTATATTAATATATGTACACGTTCACGTATACTCGTGCGCGGATTTCATTGCGGTCGGTTAAAGGTACTAATAAAGTCACAACTTTATACAAAATATGCCGTTAGCAGGGAAAAATAATTTCCTATATTTAGAAAACACTGCACAGGTTTAAATATTATTGGTGATATTTGTTACAGTCCTTAATATATAAAAAATAGCCTTTCTTACACTGAACTGAAGAGCACATGTGATTTTTTATTTGATTTAAAACACAGAGGAAAATGGAAACCTGCGTAGGTAAGTAAATAGGTACGCTAGAGATAACAACCTTGTTAAAATAATCCGTTTATATTTTTGTGAATTAACCTTCTTATTACTATCATATGTATATATACATATATAATAAAGCTTGGACAAATCTTTGTAGATCAATACTCCAGAACGTTTAAATGGATATGAATTCATTTTATTATCATATTATTTTTATTAAAACATACGGTTCCCCGTTCTACGCGAACGAAGTCGCTTTCAACAGCGCATTACTTTTTAAAACTTAGGTATTGACCAGTTTCTTTCTTTATTCCAAAGTTAGATGCTCGCGCCAATCACCGAATGACGTGATGACCTATTTATAAACAAATCACTAAACTAATATAACTCGTTGCTTCAAGAAATTGCTAAGTATAATATCAACACATATAACAGATGATCTCAAAGTTCATGACCACAGCCCTCTTAACCCGACTGATTCATAAAGCACGCGATTACCTCAGCTGACCATCTGCTTGGGTGTTACGAAACCTAGTCAGGTTACCATTACGTAGACTACTTTCACCTTCTACGGAGACATTCGCCGAGCGGCAATGAACTTGGTGCTATATTGTATAACGTTTAATATGACTATGACAGATGCTAATGGGAGATAACGTTCTAAAGTTATGTTTCTACATTTAAAATGTTATGAATGGAGGAATGTGTACATGCTAGCTAATAAAGTTACACAGTTGTGTTCAAGTTTCGGGGAACCCCGATGTGTTTCGTTGTGGAGCGAAGTGAAGTGTTTGTGTATATTTGAATTTTGATAATGACTAATGGTTTGATATACACAAAAATGGCACCTAAAATATAACAGTAGTTATTAAATTAAAGGAAGGGGTAGCCAACTTCAAGCTTTTTATGTCAAAATGCTGATACTGATGATCTATTGTCCGGCATTCTTATATTCACTACAATTTTAAATACAATGTTTGGCTCAGTGCATACTCTATTTTTTTAACGACTTGCTACTTCAGAAAGGTCTCCTGTCGGGACCGAAACTAGTCGGGCATCCCCGAAATACACACGTGAGTAAAACCGTATATTTAAATAAATATAAATGTAACTCACGAAAGTTGAGAGTTGGGCCTTCGGAAACCTCACTGATTTCGGGGAAATGCCACGCAAGTTTTACACCACAAACCGGTTTTTTGTGAGGGCGTGGTATCGCACCGGTCGAGCCGGCCCATTCGTGCCTAAGCATGGTAGAGCCATGCCACTACCAAAAATTATTCTAATGTTTTTTATATCATACTAGTTTTAATACGTAGATAAACCCACATATTAATACTAAGACGATGATTTTGATTAAACTGAAGTTTTAAAGTTGATAAGAGATCAGTCGGGAGTCAAAAAATCGTTTAGTTTCGAATGTTTTGTTTTATTGCATGACCATAATAACTTGAACTTTTATTGTATAACTTTTCATTAAATTACAGGTACTACTATATATACATATATACATATACTACTATATATACATATATACTGGACGCCAGTAGTGTGCCACAGCCATTTTCAGATCTGTCGGAAATTACTGTAAAATCGCCTGCTGTTGTGCATAGTTATTGACTTGCTTGCTCAGTAATACAAATAAATTACCAACACAATGCTATAAATAAATATTATTATAAAGAAATAGTTTACAATTTATTACTTAATACACTTACATTATTTTTAATTTCCGTAATCCAACTAAAGATAACATCTTGTGATTATGTAAGAAAAAAAATTAAAATCTAAATCATTTTATGTTTTTCTGCTCTAAATATTATTTCATTACATTTATTACAATAATTGCACAATAGTAGTGGCTAGTTTATAAAATAAATACATTGCATTTAATAGTTATTCGGAGCAGCGGGTAAGCAGCCGACTGCAACGACATTTATCACGGGTTGATCCCGCTCAGTGCAAATATATGTTATGCTCTATGTCAATTTGGATGGATCTTAAAAAATCGTAATTTATTTATCTATCAATTGCATGTAAATATAAAAATCTTAATATACATATTTCTCAAATATATATATCTTGTATATTTATCTGTATACCTTATTTATTTGTATGCACAAATAATATATATATATATATATATATATATATATATATATGTATATCTGTATACCTTATTTATTTGTATGCTAAATAGTGAATCTAAAAAACTCCTTGTGATATGCAATAGAATATTATTGGTATATAACACGCGCCTGTATCTAAGGAGGTATATGTCTCGTGTGGGAATCGCACCCACGGCCTCCGGTTCAGTATTCAATGTCTCTAGCCACTATAAGCTAGCAATAGCTCAAGGAGGTCAGAGTCGCATACCAGCTTATTGGAATTGGCTGATACTGATGAGTAGTATAGAGACTGATCGAGACCAAATATTGAAGATAAGTTCGTTTAAATAATCGTTAAAATGTTGTTTACGAAAAAATAAAGCAAAATATTCAATCTAGATTTTGTACGGACAAAATCTAAATCAGTGGTTACGGACTGTCAGTATCAGCAATAGTCATGTTCAGGTAATCTGGTTGCTGTGATGTCTCTGCAACGTAAACGTAACGTGCAATGTGTAAGGTCTTAATTACCATGAATATACATAAAACTACCACATTTCATAATGCTTAGTGCTGCATGCAATCAGAGCATTATCGCTTAAAAGATTTAAAAATATAACAATATTACAATAGTATTTTTTTTTGTAATAAGACCTTCAGTATTCATATTATTTGCAAATTGTATGAATGCTTATACAACTTGTAGCGTTTCGCACCGTATTAGGTTCGGTGTGTATTTCATACTTGAAGGTTGTTAGGTAATCAGTTTTTGGATCTTTTTTCTGATCTATAATTCGAAAGTAAACGCACTAAGGTCAGATTATTCTAGATGAAAGATATACATTCGATTACCTTGACAAATATTACTATTGTTATTGTTAAAAGAAAATAATGACAACTGTTTGACGGACAGCTTTTATCGATATAAATTAATGAGTACTTAATATTCCTTATTGCATTCGCTAACTTGATAAACTTTATACATATTTATTATATTAGCTACTTTTAGGATAACCCATCTACACTCCTAAAAGTCAGGATTACAAACAATGATCTACGATGGGTTGAGAGTTAACAAAACGCGGCACTTGGTAATTCTTGAATCCCACCACAATCTCCACTACAAGCAATTATTTTCTTTAAAGAAAACAGGACATTCGTTGGAGTCTTAAAGGGTTTAAATTTAGATTTTTTTTAGGTCTAAGAAGAATTTCCTAAGACAAAAGCTTCTTAATAAGTTTTCGGATCCTGGAATGAAATGTACTCGCAGAACCTTCCAAGCTAACAGATTTGGTTTATTACGGTTATTTTAACACTGGTTTTATAACTTAATATCACGAATTCCCCGCGACGGTCCAATACCAAAAGCATCTCATTCCATTTGTTTTGCCTACTTAAAAAAACTTCAAGCTTTAACTAAATTAAGTTCACTAAGCTGACAACTTTATGCAAACAAAACTCTTATCTAATGTTCAGTTAACGTAAGCGTGTTAAATCGTAAAATAAATTTCATTTTTTAATGTAGCAATACCACGATCTCAAAAAGGAGATGAACATAGCACCTGTAAGTATTATACAATTCTTTTAACGATCTATTGTCTTAAATAAGAGCGGAAATTATTATTTAGTTCCACATCCAAAGTTACACGATACTCTCTGTGTTACAACTTCAATTAAAATGTTGTTCATTTTAGGATGACCATTGTATGTTAAGCGTTGATATGGACGCGGACCATTCATTGCTATTCAACCGCCAAGGTTTAGATACATGGCCTTTGCTACCTCCGGTATTCTTCTGTCGGACAGTACAATGAGTGTACATGACCCATTGTTGGCCGACGTCCATGCCGAAAACAATTGCCTTCTCTATCTTAATGACATCAGATTTAACCGATCAGTCTACCATGTCCCTATGTAATTCATTGCTTGTATATGGACATTTGAGCAACGTCTTGAGTTTTAAATAATATGATCTCTTTGGAACATATTTCACTTTTCTTGGAATTGATCTCGCGAAAACAAAAGTTACGTTCTATGTGACATCCGGCCCTGAGCTTTTTTGTTAGTTCACGTTCACGTTAGTTTTAGTTAGGTTATTCATTTTCATAAGCGATTCGTTCCTTTTTTTTTTCGTGTGGAAACCCCCACGGGTCATCGCCTCATCAGGGCTGACGGTGAGGTGGTATGTCGGACTCGAACCGACTAAAACCACACCCAGCCCACCTTGGCCACCTGCAAGCTAGCAGGCGACCACACTTTGGAATATGGGGGCCTTACGGCCCCCACATCAAATAGGCGCGCGTGGACCACGTACGTCACGCCACCGTCTCAGGCCTGCTTCTGCTGGGGTAACGGTCAGCCCAGCCCGAAAATTCCCAAAGCCCAGCGATTCGTTCCTGTAAATCTGCAATTTATTACGGTATATCAATTATTAATATTTCCAGTATTATATAGAACGCTTTACCTTGAAGTTTTTTTATTTACTTTATCCGGAACATCATCGTTCGTAGTAGAATTTAAACATAAACAGTATCCCGATTTAAACATTGTATGCATGTGTTATGCTTCACGTATTGAATTATTCAAAGTGACCGACTTTATTTGTTGTCCTTTTTTCTGGCTTTCAAAGATAACTGTAAAGTATCGTGCAAATATTATTCACATCTGACGCGTGTGATACTAACGGTTGCGTGAATGTAGTTACTTGATCATCGCCTCAAAAAGTACATATTTTAGAGGTGATTCGGAAAACATTAGTATTCTGCAGTGCAACACTTTCAGGCATTCTTAAAACAATCCAAGTAAGCTAGGCTACAACTTAAGTATTTGACATGTTCAAACTAGAATTAAATTTATTGTATTTCCAGTAGCGTATTGCAATAGTTTGTTTTTGTGCGAAATTTATTGTCCTTAAATAAAAATGCAAGTTGGCTCGGGTAAATACTGTTACAGTGTTAAAAATATATTATTGTATTTTAGTCACGATGCCGACCTTTTCAGACATTTACGTTCAGAAAATGTCGTATAGCTACGTTATGTGTATGTACATAGGTACGTATATTAGGTTGGTGAGTATTGGTCTAAAATGATACAGTGTGGCTATACCATTTTAGAGAAAAAGGAAGTTTATCACTCTACAATTTTTTTTGCTTTATGTAGGTTATATTCAGTTGCTTAAATACATAGGCTAACTATAACGTTTGATATTCAAGTGATAATTGTACAATGCAGTGGTAGTTTGTGTACGAATAGACGAACAGACGGGTCAACTGGTAGCTGGTGGTAAGTGGCAACCGCCACCCATAGACACCTGCAACTTAAGGTGGGAGCGAGAGACTGGAAAACAATGGAGGTAAAGAGGGGAGGAGAAATATTGTCTACGAGTATTCTGTGGGCCCGTGGTATTACTACGGTGCGGCGACCGGTTGAGCTGGCCTATTCGTGCCTAACTAAGCATGGCTCTTCTAAAAATTTGTAGTGTAATAAGTAAAAAAAATGATGATAAAATAAACTATACGATACAGTCTTTTAACTATTAGTTCCCGTAATTATCTCTCTCAATTATAACTAACCAGTTGTTTTTTATTCTTTCAGGTACTAAACATCAGCACGTTTAAATAACCACAAATTGGTATTAACATCGACATCCGTAAGTAAATCAACGGAAACCGGTTTTGCTAAGCATTCGATGCTGTTAAGCAATTCAAATTACATGAATTACATACGCAGTTTAAATGCAAAACATCAACCTCTGATAGCTTATGCTGGTTAAAAGTGTTATGACTTTTGATAGAACAACATCTCGTTATAAAATCGTAACTGTATTACAATCGATAAAAAGTGTAACAAGTGATCATTACATCAGCTCACCTAATAGCTCGATTGCAGTAATAGTTCACTTTCACTCGGATCGATGCATCGGCGCCCGCCGGCCGGCGCAATCAAAGGTCGACCGACCGAGACCATTTCTTCAAGATGCGATGGATAAATTTTGGTGTCTTGTGAAATTCGATTAAGCTGTCAAGATAGATCAATCTTTAACTGCTTTATTTGAAAACTATTTATCATTTAATAATCAGTTTGATTAATAGAATATATCGAAATAAACACACGAAATGTCGAGTGTACATTTGTTCAATAATCTAAGCAGCGATTCAAGATGTACTGTACTATTATTTAAGCAAAAATTCTTTAATATTTTATTTATATTATTATCATATACTTTACAATACAAGCACAAATTAAAGCGAAATGAACATTAGAAGTAAAACATACCATAGTTCATAGAAATTAGAAAGTAATATCGAATAGAGATGAGGTTGACCTCAGCGCACGCGCAGCCTCGACCTTGTACGTCATTAGAGTAACACCCTGCCTTGGCACCCTATTACCTAATATCGATGTCGCATAGTACGGATTACGTGGATGCCTCGACAACACTGCAAAAGGCAAGGTTAGGATCACTCTAGTTTATATACTAGAATCAAGATTGCGGTTCAAATTCGGATCGGTGTTCAAATTAAAATTATCGACTGGTGACTTTAAGCATAGTTTTTATTTATATTTTTTATGATGATACATATAAAAAGACAACTCCCTCTCTAGGATTAATTCCTGTGTGCGGACTTTACAAACACTCAAACAACGGATACAGAGAACACCCAGACTTAGAAACAACAATTTGAGGATTACACATAGTGTTGTCCCGTGCGGGGATCGAACCCACAAAACTCGGCGCGGCAGCGTATGGGCGAGGTGACCACTTAAACCGCTATGATTTCGAGATCTTATTTTTGAGATATGATATGTGTATCAGAGTGTAAATGTGATTAAAACTACAAAAGCGAGGCAATTAGGTAATACACATTTTACATCAGTTCGGTATGCAAAAAGGTTTGTTTACATTAAAGTATAGAAAAAATTAACATGTCACACGATATATCATCGATCAAGTTTAATTATGAAAAGCCATAGTTCAATCACATCTAATTTAATTTAGCAGACATTTAGTAAGTAATGACGCCTACAATATTCATCACCGATTTTCTGAGTTTCTCTAATAAAATGTAGTAATATGACCTTGCTAGTATAAAAATCGTAATTGACACACTAAAGGTTGATGGATTGTTGTGTTAAGGTGTAATGCATAAGATCCGTGGCAGTCATCGGCTCCACAGCGGCTCATTCCCCACCCTTGTCGCTAAGAGACAAGGGTACTGGATATGTTGCCGCTGAATGGGGGGGGGGGATTACCATTTATGGTGTCTACTTCTCCCCCAACCGGAGTCTGAGCGATTTCGAGGTGTTCCTAAATAACCTGGAGACCTCGATACGGTGACTAGCGTCTGGGCACGTTCTAGTGCTGGGGGACTTCAACGCAAAGTCCATTGCATTGGGTTCCCCCAGGACGGAAGCACGGGGCAACGCTGTCGAGGAGTGGGCAACATCAGTGGGCCTCTGTCTTCTAAACAGAGGTACCACCAACACGTGCGTGCGACAGCAGGGGGGGTCAATAGTGGACCTTTCGTTCGCTACCCCTGCTCTTGCCGCACGAGTAAGGAACTGGCGTGTCCTGGAAGAGGTTGAGACGCTCTCGGATCACCTTTATATCCGATTTGAGCTCTCCCGGACCCAGGATCCCAGAAGCACATGGCGCGGCGCCCTTCCCGCTTTCCGCGGTGGGCTGTCTCAAAGCTTGACCGGGACCTACTGGAGGAGGCAGCCATCATTTACTGCCGTGGAGGCGCTCCAGCCGGTCATCGTCGAATGGGCAGAGCGGCAGCACGGGACTCTTTCTTTCCGACTAACGCAGGTCCTTTCCGGGCACGGCTGCTTCGGAAAGTACCTGCACTCGGTCGCTAGGAGGGAATTAAGTCCCGCCTGCCACCACTGCGACTGCAGTGAGGACTCGGCTCAACATACGCTCGTGGATTGCCCCGCTTGGGCGGTTCAGCGTCGGGTCCTATCTGCAGTCATCGGAGAGGTTCTCTCGCTACCGGCCATCATACGCTCCATGGCTGGTAGCGATAGGAATTTTACCGCGGTCGCAGGCTTCTGTGAGGAGGTCATCTCACAGAAGGAGATGGCGGAGTGGGCCCGGGAGAACGATCTCCAATCGGACCCAATTCGCCGCCGGCGAACCGGGCGGCGTAGGCGCGCTTACCAGCGCCTCATGCCGCCCTGAGTGTGGCCGCGGGTGGTCGGGACGGGTTTTCCTTTCCACCCGCTATAGTGGCCAGCCGCGAGGAGGCGACGTCCTGGTGTGCCTGGACGCAGCCTATTTCAGAGTTGCAAGAAGGTGGTGCCCGCGATTGCAGGCAGGCGCTAGGAGGGATCCGGATGTCTTAATAAAGCTGTTCCCGGATTCCTCCTATTTTAGGCGCAATATGGCACACCGTGTGGTTTTAGTCGGTCCGATTCCGACACACCGTCTCACCGAAAGCCCCGGTGGGATGAAGGCCCGAGGGGGTTTCCACACGTAAAAAAAAAAAAATTGTAATGCATAAGCATGTCATGTAGTTATTTATTTATTTTGACCGCTTTTAAGTTACTGCTAACTTCAAAGTGGTCAACAACGACAAGTGTTTCAATTATTAATTAACAACAAACTTTACAAATAAAAATAATAAGTTACAATGCCTTAAATTTGTCTATCTATAGTTTATATTGAAAGGTTTAAATATAAAACGTACGAGCCCTGCATTTATTAGATTAGACTTATGACAGAACTCCATACTTATAGCTGATGTTAAATAAAACAACTTTAAACCACTTAACTTTACCGTGGGAGAGCCATACTTAGACTCGACCGGAGCAATACCACGGCCTCACAGAAAACCGGTGGACAATCCATGCTTCCATTGTGTTGCCGAGTGTGAGTGAGGGTACCGGAGGCTCAATTCCCTCTCTCCTCTTTCCCCTCCTCTCGTCACCCTAATAGGTGGGCATCGCACTTACGACTCTTGAGTTGCAGGTGTACATTGTCGCCAGTGTTCACTTACCATCAGGTGATCCGTTTGTTCGTCTCTCTCCCTAAATCATTTAATAGTAGAAAAAATATTCAACAACATAATTTGAAGCCCCAGATAGTTATTAGGTAGCTAAATGCAATTAACTATAACATAAAATATAGTGGACATAAATTTCAATTACTAGATAAAATCGTAAATTTCCTGCTTATCTGATGGTATCCACCCGGTCTAGTTATGATATAAGAGCAGATTATGGTGGTTACAAAATGAACTGTTTAATTGAGTCAAGTCTATGTTGCAAATTTTCTATACTAGATAGTGCTACTAGTTGAATAATTGACATTAATAACTGACTACAATCTTCTTATTTGATCATCTATCTGTTTATAAGCTGTATTCTCCAACCCCTAATTTTGCCATCTTAGAAAAAAAAAAACTACAGGTTTGATGTGGAACAAAAAAAATTTATCAATCGGTTTATAAATGGCGAAGTTATTCGATCAAACTGAAACCCTCTTGTTTATGCGGTTAAAAAGTGATACTTAAATGTCAAAATCACTTGAGAATAGTAATGTCGCCATTTGAATAAGATAAGAAAAGAATAATTTACAAGTAAATTTAATTTAGTATTTTGCGGTCGAAGATGCAGCTCAACGACCTCAACAAAATTGTAACACAATACCGAGAAGGAACATATAAAATATTTTTGTTTTTGTTGCTTGGGCTCAGCGAAGTTTGAAATTTACCCTAACATTAAGAAGCAAATGAAAATACAGTTAATCGACACACGTGTTTTAGGCCGCGGATCACATTTCACAAAACATATCAACCATATAAATAAAAAGCCTGTTGAATTTCAAGAAGTAAAAAGTTGTTTGTGCCTTCTCTGGACGGGAATAAGGCGCTGTTTTGACTTGATTTTTTAAGAGAGAAATAGAAAAATAATTCAGCTTCCTACGATGCTGTAATAGACACAAGCAGGGTATACACGTCCTCATTATATATTGTTAATAACTCATGGATGATATAAAGATTTGATATTTGCTTAAACCACCATTAACATATTTAAAATTAAAATAATTTTAACCAAAATAAAAAAAGTTTCTGTTTTTGACCCGTTTGTATATGTAGGTATGGCCAAAATTTCCTTAACAAATTCTGTTCGGACTTGAATGAAGTTTAGAAATTTAAAGGCACATTTTTTTTGCGATTTGACTGCTTTTTTGATGACCTTCCTTTATGTTTTTGTTAAAAAGTTTATTATTTATGTTATGGAGTCTACTAATAATCGAATGTAGGGAATATCGCTACAACAAATCCAGATACATCTTTACGCCTCTCAATCAGTTGTGTTGCAAGATGCTGACCGCGAAACATTTATTCAAGCACCATGATGCAATCGATTTTAATATAATCGATTATTCCAGCTAAGGGTCTAATGATTGATTTTTAATATTGTTTGTTTTTGTTTGAATGTAGATTTTTTACTTATGACCTTATGTTATTTTGTGTGTTTGTTTAAAGTTGTTTCTATATTCTAGAGCATTTCGGTATGCCTAACACTTGCTTCTAGGTTATAAAAATCTTTTTGATTTAGTCCATGTTGTATCCATCTTATGCACACAAAACTGACAGCTTATGGCGCTAATGTGAGTGCTTGCAATTTTGTATTTACAATCTGTAAAACCGGTGATTATACTTAGGGTTCGTTTAAATGTCAATACGTAAATGTCCTTTGAATATATGTATATTATATTCATAACAAATTCGTAAAAACACACCAGTTCAAAAAGTATGTTTGTATGTACTTTAATATAAAAACTTGATTTCTATCTAAGCGTTGCATATCTCCACTGCGCTTAAGATGCATCAAATTGATCTGTCGATCATCCGGTCAGTTCGTTGCCCTCAATAAAATGCATTTGCGGTTGCATCAACGTGGGCAATCAGATGACCGTGTGTACTGGCCCTTATCGTATGTCACAAGTAAAAGCGACTAGCGGCTTTAAGGAATTTACTGCAAAGAACTAAAACATTGGATAATAATGACATTAATTAATTTAAAATAATTGTATATTATCTGCAACTTTAAAACGAAACGGACTAATTGTCTGTTGTGACTATCATCATGTAGCTAAATGACGCAACAAAAAAATTACATACTTGTCATATTTAAGTGTAACACCAACAGTATTGGCATTATGCAGTTATCTGTTAAAGACATTAAGAGCTCGAGAGTTTCCTCTTGTTTAGGATTCAGTCACATTTGGGATCGATTCCCTAGGATTTTCCCATAAAGAAGAAGAATTTACGTTCAGGTTTTTATCGTGTAATAACGCTTTTAGCTTATGCTTTACACTACATCTAAACATTTCGACACTGTGTACTAACATACGTGTAATGGCGTAAGTAAATCATAAAGTATACTAAGCTAATGTTTCTGTGAGAAGTGTGAGAAATAACATCTGCCATGGTTCCTAATTGTCATGCATCACGGAAGATTACAATGGTCTCTCTCAGCGAACGTTTGCATTTGTTCTGAGATTATGTGTGACCCTTTCCTTATTTACATTGTGCCAGCTTTTTGAATTACATGTTTATAATATAAGACAATAAAATTACATAAGTGGCTACTATCTGTAGTCTAAGCAAAACACGGGCCACCTCATGCTTATAAAAAGAGGTTACAATTCGTTGTAAGAACATTTTTACTAGTAAATACTAGCATATATTTTTGCAGTTACGTCTACAAGTATAAAATACAAAATAACAATTATATTTTTATTCCTGTTTCTATAAAATTGGGTAGTGATGTTAGGTGAGTTCCAAAAGGGCTCGTTACTGAGATGTTTTATAAGTAGAATTTTTCTGTCACTGTCCTTTGTTAAACTTAAAAACTTTTTTGTTTTTAAAAGAATATCAGCAACGTGGATTACAAATTACTAATATTCTATTTAACGGCCCAGTTAAGCTAAATGCTTGTGTGTAGGGGTTGCTTCATGACGTTAGTCCATTGGATGGGGTTTGAACCGGCAGCCACTTGATTGTAAGTCCGATATCTAGCCAATACGCTACCGCCGTTTCGTTCAAAACTTAAAATCTTGGTATAGATGAACGAAATGGAGTTCCTTGAAGTTTTTGTATATTTATCATCAATGTACAAAACTAAGATTGGTGAAATAATCACACATTCACTGTAAATAAATTGTTACATCCTAATGACATTAGATTCAATAGCTTGTTGGCAAGTCAAATAATTAATGTATGTGGTTGCAATTCGCGTGAGATTTTTGAGTATGTCGTGCAATCGATATAAGATTCATTAAAATTCTAAATTTCGTATTGTATGGGTATGTATCTAGTCGTTATCACGAAAACAGGTGGGTTGAGGCGTATTAGCCGTCAAGCTTAGCCATCAGTTACTATTATTGACCCAATAAAATCGGAGTTCGGGGTCCTATAGGCAAATCCAAGTGTTTTAACATTAAGTACTGCCATAAAATGTAGTATGTGCTAGTACATAACACGTTGCAGTAACACCGTATCACTTAATAACCGGTGTCTTCGATACACCTACCTCTTATTTTGCATTATTTCTTTCGACATTTATCCGGACCGATCATGCAGAACGTTTGCCAACTGCTACCCGTGGTGGTTTTTATTTGAATTTTATGAAATTAATTGATTACAAACAGTACTTTGCAGTATGTATGCTTATGTTTTAATTAGTACATATTTGCCACCCAATGACTTTTTATTCTAATATTTTTACCATTTCCACTACTAACTACTTAAAACCAATTTTCAATCTTTGGAAACCAGGCTACTATGGAATAACTACCGTTTATTGCCATTGTCTAATATCGAAATAATCATATCATTTGCAAAGGAGTGGTTGTGTGGTCTCAACTATACGTGAAATTAACTTTCGAAAAGCTACTTCATTCTAATAAAACTGTATAGAGCAAGATTGCGTTTTAACCAAACGGTATCAAAAGAAGAAAAACTACAAGATTTATTCCCAAGTCACTTGTGAAAACGGCGGAAACTTACAGCATCTATCATCACCGGGTACTCAATATACTTGGAAAACATTTATTACTTTTAGTGGGTTGGTATACACTAATTCATTTTTAATTGTGTGATAATGGCGACACCAGTACCTAGTAAAAGCCATAATTATTTCATGACGGAAACCCAAGTGCCATTTTTATATGGCGTTTAGTATTCACAATGACATTAGCAACTTAACTACAATAAAGTGAAGTGTGAAGTAACAACACATTTAATACATCTTAATTGCGAAATATACGTAACATGTTATAAATTTCCAAAGCGGTAGGCAGAAGGGTCTAAAACGCCTACTTTTTGCATTGATAATTTATTCCCATTTACGTAATAGGGGTCAAGCCTATTACCGCTTACCGGACACTGTATATATATGTATATATATATATATATATATATATATATAAATATACACATACTTACACGAGAACTAGATTGTACACATAAATATCAAATTAATTTAATTTCCTCCTACCGGAATGAACGCCGCATACATTCTATGACATTTCATTTGCCTGCGCGTTAATTTTGAGTAACGGAGTCTCATTTCGAAATCCCGAGTCGTTAAGAACTGTTATTACATTTAGAAATAATTATAGCACCTTTCGTCAACCAAGTAATGGACCGCGAAATAAATAATGGCCTCGTATGCATTTCCACCGGTTTCAACGAAGGTGAAAATCGACATGGCCGAGTTAGTTCTCTCAATGTCCGGGGTGGCGCTGTACAAGGTCGAACGCGGTTACCGTAAAATACCAACGTGTGTGCAAACAGTTTATCGATTATGAAATTTGTAATCGATTACAGAACAAGGGTTTAGCGTTGAGCCATTGATTTGTTTTTTTTTTCTGTTCATTTTCTATCAATTGTCGAATGTAGCGATGTAAATGTAAATGATTTGGTAACTAATTATCTTTTTTCAAAAGTGAATTGAATGTAAGCATTGAAAACCAGTACTTAAAAGTAAAATATGTGTAGTTGAACGTTACTATGAATTATAAAAAAACTTTGCATGATGGCACACAACACTATATAATTCATCAATACATTTTTTATTTGGTTTAGTTAGTTTATTGTAATTACATACAGTTTTTTTTTTATTAATACTCTATTGGTTTTTAATCGTAGGCTAATTTTAGAGACTAAAACAAAATTGTTATTAATTAAGTGGCGGTTTGCAAAAATATTAACGTAGGTGATGAATTACGACCTTACTGCCGAGGTGAATAATCAATCTTATATTTTAATTTACAAATTAATGTTAATAATATAGATTTCTAAATAAATTAATAAACTTGTAAAGCAATATTTAAAAGATCAGGGTGATTATCGTTTTTAAAATGTATAATATTTGTGTTTAAAAATTTAAAATAATGACATATATTGTTATAAATTAAATATAAATATAATATTTGTTATAAACACGATTGGAAACTACTCGTGCACCCTGTTAACCATATATGGAAAGAGTAGCATGCAGCGTATTTATGTCTGACCTAGGACAATGCTAAGACGAAAACTTTTAATCAACCTTGTTACCAATCCCAGGTAACTTTTCATTTTAAGCCTGGCCTCACGTTCGCGTAATAGATCATAACTTTTAATCTAAAGTATTCTATTATACGAAATCGAGATCAGTAGTGCGCAAATGGCCCAGATTTGTTTAAACGTGGTTATGAAAACGTGCAGGTCGGCGCACGCGCAGGCTCAATCGTGATGTCTGTGCGCCTTTTGTTTCTCTCTATTGTTTCTATGTAGACTTACTGGTATTTTACAATAGTTTTTATAACGTAATTTTGATTAATTTTATAACTAGCAACGTTATGAATTAGTATAAAATAAGTTCTTAAGTAAATTTTAGAATTAGAGGTTTTATCCGTACCAAATTTTCGACTTCTAAATAATCTTTCTAAATAAGCTTTTTGTGAAACCGATATATTATTTAGTATTTATTGTATTGTATGTCTTCAAGCATTTAAAGTTGTCAGTTTATAGTACTAATACCTATTATACGTACATATGTACCAATATATAGGCATCAATTTAAAATTATTTTATTAATTGGAAAAGATGTTGTATGTGTATTCAAAGAACATTCGAAGTACATGATTACACACAATAAATAAAAAATATACTTTCCTTTTTCAAAATGTCATGTTAATTAGTCACATCTGCAATTTTCTAAGTTCTACTTAGACGCGTAGCAAGTGATTACGTCGGAAATGCGTCGATCTTGGCGCATCGCCGCGCTCGCACATCACGCGCGGCGCGTTAAGGCATGCGCCAATTACACAACACAACAAATCAGGGCCCTATTATGACAGCTCATTTATTTTGTAACAGAAAGAGTGTTACGATCAGGGTGCTAATTATATATCTACAGTAATTGGGGCACACGAATACGAGTATTTCAAAGTATTTATTCGAAATTCATTACTTGCCCGGGTCACCTATAATTTCGCTATTTATGTTTTGTAGTGCCTGTATTGTATCTGCTTAAAACTTAAGCAATACTATTATTATACACCAGTGTCGCACCTTTCTCATAGGCAATAAGAACGCGAAAATAAAACACTGATGCGAGTCCCTTTAAAGTAACGGTCACGCATCGCGTGTTAGCGCCGGGCCTTGAGCTTCTTTGTCAAGTTTGTTGTATAGAAAAAAGAAAGCGTATCCCTATTTAGCTAACGACGATTGAGTGACTCCTTATTGACAATATTTTCTTTTATAAATACTATTCTTAATCATTAATCATTGGAAAGGCAGGTTCTTAGGAAGTTAGGTAACAGAAATATTACTCATGACCAACGGAAGGATATATCTAATCGAAGCCTAGTGTTCAAAGTGGTAATAAATGTATTTACTTAACGAAAAGTTTATTCAAAATCAAAAGTAGTTTGGAACATTTTATCTTTATACTATCCTGGGTGTTTTTATACGTTAAGGGTTGCTTTAAATTGACAACAGTAGGATGAGTGCCTTTTGCTACAGCGATCACCATGTGATTTGGCATACCTACACGTTGTACAGAACTGCCGTACTATGGTGGAAAAAAAATAAGAACTATTTCAGTGGGAAAAACAGATGTTAACAGCGTAGATACGGACCAGTAGTATCATACACTTGTTCCTGTAGATCACCTTCTTGTGTATACCTAACAATATACCCACTTGTGATGGAACTTGACTTGTACCCACTTGTGGTTTTAGTCGGTTCGTAATACAACTTCACCGTCAGCCCTAGTGAAATGATAACCCGTGGTCGTTCCACACGAGTATTTGCAATATTTTACACGAAGAATAAAAAGTAGAAGACTGATGTATCACACTTATTAAATGTAAGTACTAGTATATAAACACACAGTTAGTTCAGGTAAATTAAACTGGTATACGAATGCTTTCGCCTACGGTCAATGCCACTGATTGTCAATCTAGTTTTGCAACTTCTAGTAAAAACTACGAATCAATTTGTCTTTCTGTAAAGATTGATATTCAAACGGCGTAGGACATCGGCTTCTAGTTTACGTAAATCCATTTTTTCTGTTATTCCTCTTGTAGAATGAGATAACTCTGATATCTTAGGGAGTACCTTTGTTTTAATACATTTTAATATATTTTTTTTATGTGATAGGGGGCAAACGAGCAGACGGGTCACCTGATGGTAAGTGACTAGGGCCGCCGCCCATGGATACCCGCAACTCAAGAGTCACAAGTGCGTTGCCGGCCTTTTAGGTAGAGGTACGCTCTCTTCTTAAAGGTTTGAAGGTCGTATCGGTTCGGAAATACGGCAGGCGACAATTTGTTCCATAAGCTGGTTGTGCGAGGCAAAAAGCTTCTGGAGAAGCGCACAGTGGTGGAGTGCCAATCGTCCAGGTGATGGGGATGGATATTTTGTCGCGTAGGACGATGGCGGAAACCAGCAGCCGGTATAAGTCCGAACAATTCCTCTGAACACTCCCCATGATACAAGCGATAGAGGATGCAGAGTGAAGCTACATCTCTACGCAACGCCAAGGTGTCAAGTCGATCAGAAATATCTTGGCAGTCGATGATGCGAGTCGCTCTCCGTTGAATGCGGTCAAGAGGCAGAGGTTGGTACTAGGGTACACCTGCATAGAGATGAGAACAGTATTCCATGTGCGGCCGAACAAGAAAAATATATAACAATATTACAACTTTATTTACTTTATTTTATTTTACTACGGACAACTACCGCAATACGAAGAATTCCTGTAGCGGGGGACTGTACAAACACAAAAAATAGAGACATAAACACTCAGACCAGAGTGGATTACACAAATATTTAACCCGTGTTGTAACCGAACCCACGACCACCGGCTCAGCAGTCAGGGTCACATACCACTAAACCAAGTATTGTATCAACTGTTGTAATATTTTTAAGTCTATGTACGTTTGTTATACGATTTATAGATTCTGAGCAAATTTCGTTTAGATGTTATAGGAGCGACCGTGAGTCTAACAGTAAACCGAGGTATGAACATCGTTTCATAGAACTAGAACTAATAAAAAAAATATATAATTATGACATAACTTAAAAGGCCGGCAACGCACTTGTGACTCTTGAGTTGCGGGTGTCCATGGGCGGCGGTAGTCACTTACCATCAGGTGACCCGTCTGCTCGTTTGCCCCCTATCGCATAAAAAAAAAAAAAGCTATAACACCTTATTGCTTATCCTATTGTCGCTTTATATAATATACTTAACTAAAGCCTCAGGATGAACGTAACACAATAAATATTCTATCCAAGTACAGTCGCAGACAACTTTCACTGGCAATTGTTGATTAATTCTTGCATTATAAGTAAGTACTCTGTTTGCGAGTTGAATCTAGTCTACAAGTAGAGCAAAATGTTTTGCAAATACTGTCTCAAAAATTTAAAAAATATATATTTTATTGAAATTAAATTGAATTTGAATTACTGGTATTAAGGATACTATTGTAGCTTCTTAATTAATTGCTTAAATAAGCGTCCTGTAAATTGGGATGTGTTAAATATTTTTTGTTGGTGATTGTACAAGATTATTTTTGTTTATAATATTCAAATAGTACTAGTAACTTTTTATTGGATTTTGTGGGCGATATATTTCTAAACATTTATTTTGGGTCAAAATTCATGACTTAACAATAAGGCAACAAATCTGCTTTAGGTTCTAAGACATCCTTTAATACTTACACATATTGTGTATGCAAATATAAAACTGCAGTTAATTTGTTTGCAAAATTCATACTTAATTACCGTAATGTTTAATAAAAAAAAAAAACTTTAAAAAGTAAATTTCAGGCAATTTTCAAAGAATTATGTGACACCGGCTAGGCAAATCAACCTCTCCTCTTTCCTCTGCCCTCATCCCCCCTTCCTCATACACCTAAAAGGTGGGCAGCGCACAGGTTGTCACTTACTATCCCACCATTCTGCTCGTTTGCCCCCCCCCCCCATTCCATAAAAACAGAATAAAGAAAAATGACTCACTAAATACATATTCAGATTGATTTATTAACAGTAACAAATGCGCGATTAATTGTATCCATTCCGCTTAACACTGTTCGTGGTCAGAGGCTGACAATAGCTTTTTAAACCTGAATAAAACGTCAACTCAAATGAATTTACTCTTTCCCCTCCTTCTTTTAATTCTCCTCCTCTCTTTTTCCTACCCTAAAAGGCGCGGACAGCACTCTTGTGACTATTAAGCATATAGCATAAAAAACTCCGGACACTTTAGGAGCTATAAATAGGAAATCAGCAATTGGCATTCTACGCCTGCACTGATAATCTAATTAATTGTACACAATTGACTAGATTTCTCTGCTTCTTGCATAACGAGACCACACTCGCTGAATACCCACACTTAAGATAATAGCCATTAGCTCATGACCAAATAAAATTGAAACCTTTTGCAAACTTATTTTACTTGCACAATAGTCTTTGAAACGTTAAAAATAAAGTTTCAAATCGCTTGTGTATTGATTTTTGTCTTTCCATACGCAAGACAGGATTCAAATACAAGGGTCCACTGATCACGTACATAAATATTTGTCAGATCAGTTCGCCTGTCTTTCCGTTTGTCGCAAACTTTCTCTAAACGTGAATGTAATGATAAAAGTTTGTAATAAACGAGGTTGCGTAGTAGGTAGTGGCGTAATAAAGGGCGGCCCAAAGCGTACAACCGACCGTGTAAGTGTGTCAATGCTTTAATTAAATTGGTTTGCTAAAGATTAGTTAAATAATTAAAATCGCTAGGGAAGTTTAACTAGCAAGTTTGTTTGCTTAGCTGTGTGATCATTAAATAAATGGTTTATTTACGTAATCTGTTAAATGTAAGGCCAGTTTTGAATGAGATTTATCTATTAGTAGGAATGCATATTTTATACTAATTAAGTAGGAAGCCAACTTTGTAATACAGTTTACGATCCGTAGTTTCACTTAATTCGTCGCCTGCATCAAACTATAATGAGTCCGATAGCTTTCCTAGCTAAAATAGAACGTAACCAAACAAGTACTCAAAATAGTAGACTTTGGGTACTGGATATTAATGTGATGTATTCATTTTTGTATCTGTTCTTCCTCATGAGCTCTTTTAATCAAAAGACTGGTAGGGAAATACTAAAAAGTTGTTCTGTGTACAAACTGTGTACTGTGTAGTATGGGTATATGGGAGGGCCTATTACTATACTACTCATATACACACCTATATACGTATCCGTCTTTTAAATTTGTACTATATATATATCAACGTGTTGTTTTTCACGAATTCAGATTATCTAAAACACTTTTGTGTGTTCAATATGTTCTTCATACAAAATAATAAAAATAACCAGAAATGTAAAAGAATGTAAAAAAGTTGCATTATAGAAAGTATGTTTTTCAATGTTACACTCGTGAAAGGCCCCACTTTTTCCATCTACTTCGATCTACGTTTAAACACTATAAGTATTTATTTCCCAATGTAATTGTTACTTGTACGGTGGAATCGTGCTTTTATAGATAAACACCATTGTTAGTCTGGCAGCACTACGGGGAATCGACCGATTGTCGATCAATGCCGATTATTACCGACTGCTGCCGATCAGCTAATTTTCTTTTCAGGAAACAATTTACATGTTGGTTTTCTTACGCAACACTTTTGTTCATTAAGTAATTTTACATGGAGCAATAAAGTAACAAAGTGTTTGTTATTTATTAAATTGGTATTACGGGTGTGACGTTGGTGACGTAACAGTAAACTTATATTATAATATTCAATAAGTTTATTGTTTACCCACTAATTTTAATCATAAAGCATAACTGTAGATATTCAATTAATATTTCTACGAAACTGTTTTTTTAGTCATGGTTCGTTCGTTTTTAATTGAACACAATTAGAAACAAGCCATAATTTATATTTTTCATAGACCGCCGAACTAAAAAAGCATATGTTTAATTATATTATCACGTTCATCAGAAAATCTGACATTAAAGTACCAGTATATTCAACACCTTTCTTTGACAAATCATTTATGGTTCCGTCTATTTGTTTGTGGAATGCGTTACTGTTACAAATATGGCAAACACGGTGTTTAAACCGCCTTTAAAAATTTAGTGAAGTGGCATTACATGTCACTGTAATATTATTTATACTATTTTATTCCATATATGAGATCGTAACTGCTATTGTGTATTTTGGATGTTAAACGACTGTGAAATAAAAAATATTTGTACAAATATAAAAAAAATATAGACAGTAGACATACGCTCATGCTATATCTCCAAAGGGATAGGAAGTGTGGAAAACATCCACATATAGCCAATTAGAATTTGATCCATCTAACGTAATAGGGAGCAAGCCTATTGCGGTTAACCAGGCATTCTATGACGGTATACATGCTGTGTGATAGATCACAGTCAGATTCCTTAGTCCCCATTGACGACATTCACGGGAAGGATCCAACCATTGACGACCACACGTCAAATGTATATATCTTCTATCTATATTTTTGTTTATTTTATATGTACAATTTTTTTTGAGAAATCTTACTTACTTATTTTAAACTTGTAGCACAACATTTAATTTCTAACAGAAGACATTTCAAAAACAAAAGTTTCTAAGATTAGCTTAATTTTTAAATAAGGTTCTTGTATGTTACGACACCTGAAAATATAACATAATAAATAGTCCATTTTCTACAATCTTGTTCCAGCTTTGCCACTCCCATACCACCAGCAAAGCATGAGAAATAAATTATTTAATTAGCATAGTAAATAATGATACATACATATGTATAAATTATATTCTTATCTTTACCATCGTATTACATATAGGCATTTCTTTAGCCAAGGCTTGAATTACAAACTGTTACTATAAATTATCATAATCTGTAACAGGTACAAGCTTAGCTTTGCGCAAGCGCAGAAATGTGAGAGCAAAGTAACTATCGTATGAACCAAATCTGTCACGATATTTTCACGCATAGTTAGTGAGATAGACAGTAGGGCTGACAACTTTATGACGTAATAATATGATGGCACAAATGATAAGCAGATCATGTGCGTTAAAATGACACCAGTACCTGGTTTGTTTGTGAATTTGGAAAGGGTCTGTCCTTAGTGTTTTATTGTTTTATCCGTGTGTTGCATATTTTTATAACATACTTTTACTAAAATAAGCTACCAATAACCTTAAAGCCAAGTACCAATAATGAAAATAAAAAGGAATGCCTTCAATCAATCAATCGATCAATTAGCCTACTGCTATCCATTGCTGCACACAGGCTTCCTTTAATATACGCGATAGCACCCGGTCCTCCGTCTTTCGCATTCCGTCTATCCAAGCCACCTTCTTTAGCTCGTTCGTACACATGGCTGGCAGTCACAGTTACTAATAGGTCCAAAACTATGAAATAATTAATAACGGTTCATAAAGTACTTATGTAAAGTTTAAATAATAGTCAAACGTAATCCCAATATTTTATCCCAATAATTTTAGCTACGGCTACCCTACAAAATTGTATGCCCATTGCAGATGCAGAGATGACTGCTGCTGGAATATGACTTGTTCCTTCCTCCATTATTGACTGTTTGCTATTTGCATGCTGTCAGGCACCTCTTACAAAATTGTATAATTTTGATATAGGAGTTTGTATTTCAATTTATTAGGTAAATATTATTGTATTTTTTTAAGGCAGTTACATATATAGGTAACAACTTTATTTGTTCATCATTATTAGAAAAAATATTTCCCATAAAAGTGTCACACACATAATGTACAAATGGCGGCCTTATTGCTAAATGCAATCTCTTCCAGGCAACCTTACAATGGATCAAAATGATTTATAGAGACATTGCTTATTGGTAGTAGTATTTTAGAAGAAATCTACTTTCAATAAATGTAAAAAATGAAAAAACTTTTCTAAGCTGCACTTTTCTAAGTGCACCTATCGTGCACTTAGAAAAGTGCAGCTATATACATATGTAGGTCTTTCAAACTATTAAAACTACAAAAACTGTGTACTAACCTACATTTAACTAGACTAATAATATAAGCTTCTTAAGCTAGTAAAAAAGTTTCATTTAATATTGCAATATGCCACAAGTTAAAATTTTCATTTATATAACGTATGTGATTTTACAGAATCTTGCTTTTGATAACCCTTAATACTCACTGATTGTAGGCTTCAAATATTTAATTTGATTGACATGACATTTTTGCAACAAATAATGATGATATTATCGATTTAACATTCATCTTTGTTATGTTTGTATAACGTTTCGTAATAAAAGTTCATATAAATTGCTACGTATTGTTCTGAGTGTTGATTGATAGATACATTCTAGTGCAATCAATAACAACTCATTTCAAATCATTTTATTAGTCTTAACCTTGTTGGTCATTTATTTTACTTATTAATACCTGATGTTGGACACGTCCTTGATTGGTTTATGCAAGACATACCGGTACGCCGTTCTGGCCGAAAAATACACATAATATAATCTACATATCTCAATCTTAACGTGTAATGCTTTCCAACTAAAACAATAAGATGAGAACTAATACATCAACATAAATACAACTTAGGAATTCCTTTTCGAAATGTTCTAGAACACTTCCTCTAAAGAAACATAATTTACAAGCCCTTACCACAGATTAGACCACAATACTGCGAAATTCAATATCGAGCTAAAGCGCTGTTGCCTATATTATCTTGCGCCATTACCGCGCGGTTAGTTGTGTCCGAACAGTTATGTGGCGACTGAGATAAACTGCTGTAATGTGTTTCAGCGCACGCGCGCACATGGGAAGTCTTTGGTTTAAGTCACACGAACTTGGCACTGAAGGAGCAATTCGTTTCTTTTTATTTCTTTGAGTGAAATTTTTATGTGAAAGTTAAAAACTACTTTCAATATTAAAGTAAATATTGAACTCTTCTTGATTTTAAAACACACTAGACCATCAAAACGTAGTACTACTCAATATTCAACAATGCAAAGTAAGTAGGTATTACTTTACACTGTCGAATACTGACAATTTCAGAACAGGAGCATTGTTTTAGTGCTGTACTCTGCGTATGTGCCCAGTATTTTAGAATATAATTCCATAATCTGGGACCCACATGAATTAAAGTATAGTACTATGGTAGAACGTGTTCAGAGAAAATTTGCACGATACGACATAAAAAGATGTATAGTTTCTATCTTTACTTGTATCCTTCTCTCTTTGTATCAGGTATGGTAGGCCTAAACACCCTTTCATTGCGACGTGTGTTATATTAGTATAATATTATTTACTATTATATAATAAAATTGACATTGGCTCGCTGTTCGTTGTCAACACTTGAATAAATTAATAAAATAAATAAATAAATTATGAAGAAGAAGAATTTCTGAATAGGCGTTTGTCTTCCACCACACCTGATAAGATGTGATGATGAAGACGAAGATGGTGCACCCATATTCAAGAGAAACCTATTTATTTTAATTTTAAATTAATTAATCTACAAAAAATAATATATATAAATATAATTTACAAAAATAGATACAATAGATTTTTTCATCACCACCATCATCATCATCATCAGCCTATCGCAGTCCACTGCTGGACATAGGCCTCTCCCATTGCACGCCACTTCGATCTATTTTCGGCTTCTCGCATCCAGCTCCTGCCAGCCATCTTGCGCAAATCGTCACTCCACCTGGCCTGTGGGCGTCCTACGCTACGTTTGCCGAGATGCGGTCTCCACTCAAGAACTCGTTTTCCCCAACGGTCGTCGGTTCTGCGGCTAATATGGCCAGCCCATTGCCACTTCAGCCTGCTGATCCGGTGGGCTATGTCGATTACTCTGGTTTTCTGCCGGATCACCTCATTCCTGATGCGACGGTTCACCTCGTACTCAAAGTTGTTTCTACCTAACTGCAATATCTGCCCGAGGTATACATATTTTTGAACAACTTCCAGAACGGCCCCGTGTACCGCAATCGGTTCCGGTAGTACATGCTTATTGAACATGATCTTGGTTTTATCCAAGTTCATCCGTAGGCCGATGCGTACAGAAGAGTTAGCTAGGTCATTCAGCATCTGCTGTAGGTCCTGCAGCGTCTCTGCCATGATGACGATATCGTCTGCAAACCGCAAATGAGAAATGTATTCGCCGTTGATATTGATGCCACGCCCTTTCCAGTGCAGCGTCTTGAACATGTCCTCCATTGCATTTGTGAACAATTTCGGGGAGATAACATCCCCTTGTCTCACTCCTCGATGCAATGGTATTGGCCTTGTTTGCTGGCTCTGTACTTGGACGGACATGGTGGCTGCATCGTAGAGATATCTCATCACTTGGATATATCGCCAATCTACTTGGCAACGCTGCAGGGACTCCATAACAGCCCAGATCTCGATCGAGTCAAAGGCCTTCTCATAGTCCACGAATGCTAGACACAGGGGCTGATTATATTCTTCGGTCTTCTGTATAATCTGCCGCACTGTGTGGATGTGGTCTATGGTGCCATATCCTCTCCGAAATCCAGCCTGCTCCGGTGGTTGGAATTCGTCGAGTGTTCGCGCAAGACGGTTCGTGATGATTCTTGAAAACAGCTTGTAGACGTGGCTTAGAAGGGAAATTGGTCGATAGTTTTTCAACATTGTCTTGTCACCCTTTTTGAAGAACAAGACGACCACACTACTACTCCACGCCTCCGGAGTTCTCCCTTCAAACAGGATAGCATTGAAGAGCTTTTGGAGCTCCCTTATTACAGGTTTACCTCCAGCCTTTAGCAGCTCTGTTGTAACGCCATCCTTTCCAGGGGCTTTTCCATTTTTCAGCTGTCTAAGAGCCATCTCAATTTCGTCGGTACTGACTTCTGGCAGGTCTTCGGTGAAGTGGCGTGTAATAGATTTTTTATATATCAATAAATACTTATTTAAAATGCTACTTTTAAATCAATAATAATTGTCTTGTCTTTCGGAAAGGATAATGACTGCTACAGTCACTAGCCATTAATGTATTACTGTGTTATGTAATGTCTTTATGTTATAATATGTTCCTTACCATTCGTTACATTACATTACGTCATAGTGTAACAAAACGTAACGTCAAGTATTATGTTACTATTTAAGTACATATTTCAAAATATTACGGTAACGTGTTGGTTCTTAACTCACTTACACCATTAAATAATGCCTACCTTATTGCAGTGTCCTACAGCATTTACATTACACCGACTTTATAACCCAACTGCATAACTAGATCAACTTCTTACGTATTCTCTTACATAAAACCTTAAAATATTTGAATGAAAATTTCTTTATCCATCGTTAATATTTGAAATGCGATGTAAGCGACAGCGGCCTTTGTAATAATAGAAAAAATATTAGTATTTTTTTAAGTAAACTGTAATGTTCAATGTTGTGTTAGATAATGTTGTATAATCTTTCACAATATTTAGAATTTTTATTTGCGGTTTCCGATACCAAGTACGAATGTGATTGAAGGCGATATTTGATTTATCAAGTCAAACGCATACGTGGGAGTTACTTGACATCATGCGTTTACTGTCCGTTTCAAAGACTTTTAAAACCGAAAAATCTTCAACAAACCGTCAATCCACTCATTTAATTTCTTTAAGAATTTCTTGACCGCTTGTCAGCACGACCACAATTTTTTTTTTACTTTGCAAATGCTGTATGAATAGCGATATCATGCATGTTTAAAAATCGACTCATAACAGGCACCAGTACAAATCAAAATTTGTCTTAATACTTTCCCCATATTTTTTTATATAAATGGTTAGCATTAGAATTTCGTTGTTAATGTCTGCCACTAGTAAATTTGTTGGGAAATTGGTTAGAAACCTTTACTTCCAGCACACAAGTACAATTACAATACTGTGTCGTAATATGTAAATAGATTATTACTGGGCTAGTAACCTAATACCAGTATATCTATACTTGCTATCGTTTTTTGGTTAAGCAAGGTGTACAAAGCGTGATTCAGCGTGGGGTCTATCACGACACGATCTCCTAGTTGTCGAGATGGCAGATAAAGCCCACGCTGTCTGCCAAATAGTTCAATGACTTCTGATAAGGATGTTAGATGTAGATAAGGAGGCTCAAGGACGAATTGTGTGTCAAGAATAATAACAGCAAATGTTTACGTGTTTGTGTAATGTATGGTTTTTAGGGACAAGATGTGCTTTGACTATGTCAATGAATTCTTTACAAAATGTTTATAGTTTTGGCTATATATTTTTTAATACTCCATCATATTTTTTCTTTCTTGTTATTGTAAGGTCAATTATAGGAGAAAGAGAGAGGCAGTAAGGTGGAGTTTATTAACACGAGGACAGAGACTGGTGCTGTTGCAAGTTAACCTATATCTATAGATAGCACAAATTAGGTACCTGCACCAAATTTAAATTCAATGGATCGTTGTCTCAGTGTTTTTAACTGTTTTTTTTTTCGCTCGACAAAACTGCCATAAGTTTCGGATATCAATTATATTCTTATTATAAGTAGTTACTAGTAATGATATGATGATAGAATACTAGTAATGTGTGACCCACGATGCTAAAAAAAAAAAGACACACTTACTACCCCTTTCTGCGCTTTAGATAAACTCCTATCCTTTCTATTACTACTTTTGTTACTTTATTTAATTTAAGTAATATCATAAATGTTTCGCATTTGTTTGTTCATCAAGCTTTCACGTCTAACTATTGAACCGATCAACATGAAGTGTAACGTTACCATGGGTACAGAAAATGATACAGGGACATATTCTTTTTATTTAGAAAACTACCACTTTTCGTGAAAGATGGAAAAAATAACTATTAAGCGGACGATGTCGAGGGTATATAAGCTAGTAGGTATAATATAATGATGAGGTTTGTATTTATCATGATAAAACTATACACATAACATGAAAGTGTAACATTAATAAGTATATTACATCCTAGTCCAAGAGCAAACTATCTGTTGCTGAACGAATGAATGGGAATGAAAGGCTCCATACTTTTTTTGTATACATATACAATGTGAAAGTATGACCGTTCAATTTAGTTACATATATCCCAATCGCGTATTTGATACGCAACTCTTTTAGTTTTGTTGTTGGCATTGTTTGGCTTAAATGAGATCCGGTTCACGATAATTTTAGAATGGTAAAAGCTATTTTATCACTTATAAGGAAACAATTATAAAGGACAAAGCGTGTAAGAAAAGGAAACGCCGTTAGAGACTGGATAAAAGTTACGATCCTTTTATCTTATTATAGATAGTAAAGCGTTCTTTCTATATTGTAACACATAAAACTTGCAGTTTTTATTTACAAGTATTATAATTTAATATATAGAGTAAATAAACAATCTATATTTCTATTTTTTAATGCTTTCAAACCCATGTTGTCATCTCAGTCTTTGATTATAGCGGTTTTGTTATAGTTATGCATAACTTAGTAAATAAGAAAGCGATTCAGAACCGGTGCTTATAAACACTTATAAAACCATGATAGTTCTGATATGCCTACGAATTGTAGGAATACTTGGCCTCATCAATTGGTTGGCCGTGGTCTTCTGTATTTATGTCTAATATGTCCAAAAAACGATAATAAAAATTTATAAGAGTATGTTGAGTATGTACTGTTAAAGTAAGTGTAATATTCCGTGCATTTAACTTACATAACTATCATTTAAATGTAATGATTCTAGTACCTACCGTTGATCATTATATACGAAGGTACAGCAATTAATTCGGTAAAAATATTGTGTTTACAACTTTTAATTGTGCCTAAACTATAATTAATATTTGTTCACATATAATTGTATGTTTAGGTAGACAAGACTACTCGAAAAGTTGAAGAACAACACTCTCATAATCTCACGAATATCGGTTGATTTTTATCGTGAACTGTCATGTTAGACCTCTTATGATAAATTTTAAGAAGCTCTATTCTTCCTCTCTTAATAACTGCCCTGGAATAATTTCTTTCAATAAAAATGGGACCAACGTGTACTAAAACAATTTCAATAGTAGAGAATCGATTTTATTTAGTTTCGCGTAACATAGCGGTAGGTTAAAATCCAACAAATCGCAGGAAATTCCGTCTTACTGTAGTTTTAATGAAACGAGTAATATACAGCGTTAATTTAAGAGTCTATTATATAAATGTAGAATGCAAACGCAATATAATGGCGTAATATTATTGAACGGTTTATGGAATCCAGAACACGAAAGACTACGCCATAAATTAAATGTTTCACGCACAGGTGACTTTACAATGTTATGATTTAATATTTACAACGTTTAAGTAACAAATATACATTCCGTGAATCGATCATTATTATTATGATAAACCCGATATCACAGTGTTTTAAGTAAATAAATAATAAAATGCACTTAATTATAATAAATTCAAACATCTTACATACATATAGCTTCTGATCCCAAACTAGGCAATTAGAATAACTAAACTAAGAAAAAACTAAGAATTTGTACTACGCTAACTGGCTGCTGACAAACACATACTCATCATTTTTTCAATACATATATATATTATAGATTAATTACACCCAGACAGAAAAATGATTAAGTTCATCGCACAATTATTTGTCCAGGGTTGGAATCTAACCATTGAAGTCTGGATTAGCTGTCACGATCACTAACCACTAGACCATCAGGTCAGTCAAAATTTATTGTAACGATGCAAGATCCTAAAAGATACCGACGGATTAGTTAAAGGTACTTTCTGATTTTAAGAGCCAACACTTTCAACAGACATTCAGACATTCAGTGAACACCAATACGCAATTTAACATGCTTACTAAGTTTCTAAGCCCTAGCGGTGTCTTCTTAACAACCCTAACGCAATATTTTAAAAATCGAATCATTAGAAATAACAATTAAATTAATTGTTGTCTAACATTGACAGGTGATGCATAACACCGTCCAGCTCATGCGAGTATATTTTAAAATAATTTTAATAAATAATTATCAATTATGGCCAATCATATCTGATTTATGGGTGTTACGTACAACTGATGCATTCGTGCAATTGAGTTCTGTAAGCTCGTTATTGAAATAAAAACATTAAGTATTAGTAAAGAGTCTGCAGAATTAATCACTTTGAGGCTACACTCAACGAGAGCTATAGGCTGTTTGTTAAGTAGACTAGTTGCGAAATGGTCATCACGTGAAAGCAGTCTGATTTAGAAACTGTCTATTGGATAAGTACGAGTAGAAACTAGGTGCCTATCAAAATGCTGCCTGTCTTCCTGGTTTGAAGATGCCTGATTTTATGTAGTTGGGGTTTATAAACTAAAATATCTCTAAAGCTTGAAATATTGTTAATTTGTTACTAGACAGGAGTTTTTAAGAAAGGTAGTGGTCAATTAACCGATAACCTTATAAATCTATTTCTGTAACATTTAAATCTCTTCGTTAAGAGAGATTCATTCGTTCAGAGGGAATTGAGACTTCTGCAGATAGTCTGATTGTGTACACTTTTTGTTATAAACAGGTTCTTGGTCGGATGAGCTACTTATGATTGTTTAAGAACCAGTAGGTATATTCAGAATGTGTTTGTGTTTTGTTGTGTTTCCTTCAGAATGCCATAAACATAACAAGGTATAAAATAAAAATAATAATAATAATAATCTTTTTATTTTCTTGTCGTTAAGAGTTTCCTAAATAGGATGTTAATTCATCGCCTTCTAAATATGTATATATATGCATGTTATAATGAAGCAACGGATTAATATCTATAGTTTATGCGCTTGCACACTATAATTTGCTTACATAGGTTCGTGAGCCAGCTATTTGAATAGAATGTTGATACGCTTTTATGTATAGGCCCAATTTAGATATTTCACGTGATGTAAGACGTTCTAAATCATTAAGTTAATAGCCTTTACTTAGTAACAGGGCTTGGTTTTATAAAGTAGGTACCTAGATATAAATTATAATAAAATGTACAGGAATCCATTAAGGATGAAATAGTGCCTAACATGATAAGAATGCATATATAACAGAAGCACTAACCGTATACTATAGGAATTAATTTAGTTTAATTAGAACGGCTATGGGTCTTTAGTACTAACTAAACATTATAAAAAAATAAAAATTAAAAATAGTACTCGAGGTACTGGCGAGTTGGCTCTGGCAACAGTGCAAAATGGCATGACAGTATTGAAATGAGAATAGAACAGAATATTGTTCCATATATGTACATATGTACATAAAACACTTGTGCTGAAAAAATACACAGATTTGGTAAATTTTAATCAGGATTCAGTAGAGACGCGTTTCTGTATCCTTTATCCTATAAAAATTACAGAGTGGTAGAGCCATGCTTAGGCACGAATGGGCCGGCTCGACCGGTGCGATACCACGGCCTCACAGAAAACCGGTTGTGAAGTAACGCTTGCGTTGCATTTCCCCGAATTGAGTGAGGTTTCCGGAGGCCCAATTCCCCCACCCCCCTTTTCTCTCTCCTCATCTCCTTTGTCCTTTTTCCATCTCCTCATCCCTCCTCTCTTCTTTCCGCTCCCTGCATCCCCTATCCCTCATCACCCTCAAAGGCGGGCAGCGCACTTGCGACTCTTGAGTTGCAAGTGTCCATGGACGGCGGTGTCACTTACCATCAGGTGACCCGTCTGTTCGTCTGTCCCCCTATAGTATAAAAAAAAAAAAAAAAAAAAAAAAGCAATGTTTGCATTATATTGCCTAGTAAGTGAGGGTACCGGACGCCCAAATTTCGACACCTCTTTGCCCTACACTCATCTTCCATCCTCATAACCCTCAAAGGCTGGCAGCGCACTTAAGACTCTTGCAGGTTGTTGTATTCCATGTTTTTTTTTTCATGATATGAGGGGTAGACAACCCCTCATATCATGAAAAAAAAGTCATGGAATAATTTATGAAATAAATCAGTGTTTCTAAATCAAACTATGCTCTGTATACTACTTTACAAACTTTCATAGAAATTATTGTTAACTGGATATTTATTTGTTGTTTCAGGTAAATGGAAATATTTACGATTTCCACATAAAAAAACAAAAGCACTGCCGTCATACATCTGTTGAACCCTCTCTGTGGTAGAAGTTGTCCTGTACTTGATAAGATTCGGTTAAGTATGATTCTACTTAAAATTGATGCCATATAATATACAATTAATATTTAAAACATAAATTAATATACGATAGCGATATTCAACTTTATAGATGAAGAGAAAATTCAGAGTGTAACCACTACGAACCAAATACAATTTCATTTTAGGACCATTCCAAACATATTTGTTTCACTTTATGTTGCGATCGTCACAAATCCAATTAAACCATTTATTTTACTATACACATGTTACGATACTTTTTATACCTTTAAGTAACAAATGAAGCAGTGACACAGGTCAGAAGTTGCCGACTCCATTCATCTGTAGGTATCAATAATTCATTATACCTACTTGAAACCACTTGCTTAAGACACAGTTCTTCGACCTACGATGTCGACATCCTTAATTATTCAGAGACAGAGTTATTATATTTCATGACAAAATAGCTATTAAATATAATATATAAGTAATTTACTATAAAAAAACCTGTTTTTTTTAAAGATAGGTATTTAAGGAGAAACTGAGTCAAGCTCTAAAGTGTCACAAAAATATTCTCGTGTGTATTTTAATATATTGCAGGGCTAGGAGGGCTAAATTAATATATAATACAAAACCAGTCAGATGTGGAAAATATGGTTGGGGATAATACCTTTAGCAATCTTGGCTGTAGAACATCACATATCATATACGTTTTACATCTTCTTTTATGCTCAGTGTTGCCCGTGATATCGTTATTATTGATATTTTGCTTTTTTTTCTGGTAATCTATGTGCTATTCCAGACTAAAGTCTATCAATGTGCAAAATTTTATCAAAATGCATTAATGCTTCTTCCGCATTTATAATATTAGTAAGATTATTCTCTAATTATATTAGTGTCGGGCGTCAATATAAAATTAAAAGTAAAATACTAACATTTTAATAGTGCCGTGTAAGCTTAAACCCTAAACATATATACATATCCTCAATGTGTGAATACTTTTAATGGTTTCAGGTTTATTTAAAGCTATACTTTGTCTTATAGCTAAAATAATCAAACGGCCTCATGTGAGGCATCAAAATATACTATTATTATTACACATTACACTGACTTTTTATTTTCGTTTACATATGTACATAATACCAAAAAAAAAAAAAGGTAAAAGCCTGGAATTCTCTACCAGCGCACGTGTTTCCTTCCCACTTTGATCCCGGGTCTTTTAAGCGGGGCGTGAAAAAGCATCTCACCAGGCCGCCATAGTGTGGGTCACCATGCTGCATTGACTAGACATGCAATGAGGATGGTGACCACCACTCTTTGACTCCACTTATTGCTTTCCATCAGGCAAAGTGGAGTCACTATGATAGGCTAATATAAAAAAAAAAAAATGTAGACTCTAGGCACTTTGCTTCCCCATAAGATAAAAGAGGTATATCATTCTTTATATTCATATGGATATTAACATTTATAACATATTTGTATGCCATAATAATCCCTCTTTTAATGTGACTTATACAATATATGCAATAAAAAATTAAGATTATAGGCACAGTCTCATTTGTGGACAATGAAATTAATAATTCAGTAATCTGTGCATACTTCTGATATCTGATGTGGCGTGCTGTTGTAAGACATTGCTCGTTTGTTTGGTCCATTTTAATTATTCTCGTGGAATTATTTACCCACAAAATACCTATATAACTGTTTTTTAAAAGTGTTCGTTAAGTTGTATTTCCATTCGCTTTTTGGTTACTTGTAGCAACAACAAACAAGCCAAGTGGCTTGTTTTTTGTGTTACTAAAATGGGTTGACCAGAACAATTGGGTTACTTTTCCTTACAAAAATAAAAGTAATTATTTTATACACATCAAATAGTAATATGTACAAAAAAGTTACACATGTAAGTTAAGGTCAAGAAATAAC
Source organism: Tyria jacobaeae (assembly GCA_947561695.1). Taxonomy (NCBI): domain Eukaryota; kingdom Metazoa; phylum Arthropoda; class Insecta; order Lepidoptera; family Erebidae; genus Tyria; species Tyria jacobaeae. Next base: position 18,752,505 of record OX387209.1, read on the forward strand.
TGAATCTAAATACTGAACATTGATGTTAAAGGTCGCTGAGGTACTCATTATAACGTGAAATAGTGTAATAAGTAGATGTATATAACGAGTGTGTCGGATACGCAATAGAAGCTTCTCTTGCACAATTGATGACAGCACTGTCTGCACTTGTATTGTGCGTGTATATTCTAATATTATCGACAGTTACTCAGACGGTACGTGGGTACGTACGTACGGACGGTACGGAGGAGTAATGCTGTTTTGGTATCGATTAACATTAAGACAGTTTTGAACGTTAAAATATCTAATAATTTATTTAAATAATTAGCAGACGAAAAATGGAGAGGGTTTTCAAGTCAATCCGTATATTTTTTTAAGAAACCTAATTACATACAGGTAACCTTAATAAAGTATATAATTGACTTGATTGACACGTGAGATATAGCACTTCATATATATAACCATAATTAATGTAAATGTAATAATATGATAACCATGAATGATTATTAATAGAATAAAAATGTATTACCTGAGTAACTACACGTTTTAGTCTAAATGTCACCTGTCGTATTGTGTATCGTAACTGAAACGTTAAAACCACCTAATAAAGCATTCAAAGGTTAAGGAAACTAACACTATACAAGGAACAACTACCAATAATGAGAATAATAACATGATAAATTACTAAACAAACAGCAAAAATTATAGAGATCATTGTCAAGTAGAACTATTAAGATGGTCGTCAGGAGCTCCATAGTCTTGAGTTGAGAACTAGGGTTTTTGCCTTTGTACTGTGGAAAAATTTAACGTAAGAAAGGTTGAAATTCTCATACAGCTTAAGCCATTTCGAGTAACTCTTATGCGATACTGACCTACCTTCTCCAACTACTTCTTTAATTCTCCGATCCTTTTGTATTATATCCTTATTCCACTACCTTTCACATTCAATGTAAAAGAATATTATCGTGGTAGAACCATGCTTAGGCACGAATGGGCCGGCTCGACCGGTGCTAGACCACGGCCTCACAGAAAACCGGTTGTGAAGCAATGCTTGTGTTGCATTTACCCGAAATTAGTGAGGTTTCCTTAGGGCCCATTCCCTCTCTCCTCTTTTTCTTCAATTCGTCTTCTCCCTCCTCTTTAGTCTTCCACATTCCCCCATTCTTCATCACCCTCAAAAGCGGGCAGCGCACTTACGATTCTTGAGGTGTCCATGGACGGCGGTTGTCACTTACCGTCTGTTCGTCTGTCCCCCTATATTATACATATATAAAAAAAGCGTGATGGCCTTATGACCTAATTCGTTGGTGATATTTCTTGAAATTCTATTTTCCGCTATCACGACCTACCTATCTATAGGAATTGCTTGGGTGCACCTGCTCTTTTCAAGTATATTTTCATACAATACAAACGTTCTGATGCAATATTATATAACATAATATTTGAAGTTGTAGTCAAATGTGGTCAGTCTCGGTTGATAGACAACGACCTTTTAGTGAAATTAAATTTTGAGTCATGGGTCACAGAGGTTTAGTTAGTGAGCTAACGTGAGTGTAAGTAGGTCTTCAGGTCGATAGCACATTGTCATGTTTCTTGTTCTTGTCATTCGTAAGTTTTGTATTAATGGCTGCAAAAAAAATATCTATAATATATATGCATAATACAAGCTCTGCTTAGCCTGGGATCAGACGGCCGTGTTTGAGATCTGTGGAGTTATTATTATTATTTTCTCAAAACGTAACTAGGTCCAACTAAGAATCTTCTCCATTTAAACAAAAATCAGCCTATTTTCGTTCCTTTATAAACCTTTCGATTCATACCTTTATAAATGAAAACTACACGAATATTTGAATCAGGATAGGATAGGAGCGCTAATAAACTTACTATGTTTGTTAGCAGTGAGCTAGTACCAGTATTAATTCTTTTAAAAATTATAGCTATGTAAGGTCATGATATAATTAACTGGGCCGTAACATTGACCATAAGTGTTTTCCACTGCAGAAAGCAGACATATAAAATATATGTATATTTATATATCTGGTTTAGGTAGCAGGATATTTGTACCAAAGAAAAACAGATTATTCTATATTCTTGATTTACACCTACGCCACCTGCAGTAGTATTAAATTGCCCAGTTATACAAATTCCGCAAGGATTATTGGTATTCTTCTTTGAGTATGACACTGGACCCACTGTTATAAAATTGCCAGGAGCATATAGTGTGGGTTTAGTGGGTCAACGATAAGAAATAGAGATGTATTTGATTATACATTGAGAATTATTATCGAAAACTTACAGTGAAAGAAATAAATATCACAAATTCATTCACTCATTTGTAGACCGAACAAAGCTATAATATTATTTTAAATTTTAGCACTGTTACGTAAAGAAAGTATTGAAAGCGTGTAAAATGTTATGCGATTTCACAGATGTTACGGCAACTGAAAATTAACTGAATAATAATAGACACAAAAACGCAAATAAATATGTCTTTAAAGCATTATTTTAAAATGTAACAAATTCATAGACACTACCGCACTACCGAAACAAAATCGCAATTGGTTTTACTGAAACTGCTACAACTGTTTTAGTTGATAAACGATTTTTACTTATTTTTTTTCGAGAAACTTTTCAAACTTAAAGTTAAAAAGTTCCCTTATTATTATAATTATAAGGCCCATATTGTGATTAGGTCTCCGTACCAGACGTCGGTGGTCTGCCACCACTGCCAGTGTTTTTTATGTATTTTTTATACATATGTATTTAGAAAAATAACAATAATTTCAGACAACCCACGATCGACTAATACGTAACTAAGCAAAGCTAATTTTTTATACGCATCTACTTTATGTTTTAATATACTTTTATGACTATACATGACTATAACATAAGTTGAAATCCGTGATAACCCTTGCCTATTATCGCACGATAGACTTTCTGGACAGGTCAAGATTACTTTCGTTCGTCACGAACCACTGATGTGGTACAATCTATGTTAGTTAAAAAAACAACATATTCCTGTAGGCGAAACAGCAAAAAGAAACAAAGTATTACCGCGTACAAGAGTAATCCCGTCTGTTTATGAGATACAAACACGAAGTCATGATTTTTGAAATTATTTGCTCTATTTTATGTAGTTGCAGCGTGGCACTGACCTATCTAGCAGAGTTTGAACATCTCTGCAATAGTAAAGTTTATAGGTAGCTACATGAACATTAAAAGTGAAAAGAATCAATAAACAATTTTATCCGACCTCAATAGATGTTGCTTTTTTGCTTACAAAATATTAAAAATATAACTCTATTTTATCTTAGATTTTAATATTGGCGGTTGAAAATCATTATTTTGCAGACTATGACTATGCAAATCAGTGAGTCACATCTTCGGTCAATATGTCGTAGGTCAAATCTCGTAATAAAATGACATAACCACTTCATCATGTGTTGAAGAATGCGTTTCTGAAAATAGTAAAAACTTAACGTATGACTTTTAACGATATTTCATCAATATCATTATAGACGGATGCTCTATAATCAAATCCGTTTATATAACTAATTCTCTTAATTTAAAATTCGCTTAGTTATACCACTGCAATTTCCAACAGGCTTTAGGTTTTCTAATGACAATGAAAACAAAGAGGAAATTTTTTATACCATCAAAAATTTCATTTTGGTAACATCTCTCAAATAACGACCATAACAATTTTCTTTTTCTTTTTGTGCTAATGGTCTCATTCAATAAGCTATTTGTTTAGCGACTATCAATATATATTTATAAATACTTCAATGTTAGTACTAATATGGTTCCTACTCTATAAAAAAATCAACATAGTGTGCCAGACATTGTATACAACAAAACTCTTACGTTCAAAAGTCAAGGTGCTAATATACATATTTGTAGTAGACTTAAGGATAACCAGTAAACGTAGTTAAGTCCATAATTACCGCTTACTTGATAATAAACGCTGAAAAACTATGGGTATTAAAGGACATGTGTAAAATGTTTGATTTCTAATCATCTTTATCGGATGCCATTATATATGTGCGATTGGTTACTATAATAACATGCTTTTGTTTATCTATTTTAGAGACTTCATAAAATTGTATAGTTAGAGGACTTGGACTTCCCGTCACCAGTCAGTTCGTATTATAGGTATAGGACATTAACTTGCTTAAGCTATTGCTGATACTTGCCAATCCATCTGTGTAAGCAACATACCCTTCTTCTATTGTCAATACTTCAAATTTTCTATCCAATTTGCCTCCTATTACGTAAGTGGGACGATATTATAAGCGATATTATAAGATAATATATATAAAATCATATTTTTCTCTTAAGATCCAAACTTCCAATATATCCTGATTTACTAGTAAAACCGCAAAACAGCACTGTACTCGTACGATTATTTATTCTCTATCTAAAATAAATATAATTCATATAATAAATTCAAAATGACTCATTGATAACATCAAGTTCTTAAAAAAACGCGTTAAAGTAATTTATAAATACTGAGACTGGTTTTTTTTTTGCATACAATTTATGACGTTTCTGTCGCAGTCTGCATGAGGTCAAAAGAGATAATTGAATACTTAAAACATGCTCAAAAAGGTATGTTGCCCATTCTCGTGCGATCTGATACAGTGATGTTGCCGCTTATGGAAATTGCTACTATGTACGAGTAAACCAGTTACAATTAAGTGAGAAAATGGAATCGCAGTGACGTATTTGAGAGGTTGTTAGTCTCAGAGTTCAAATTCTCTATAGAGATCTGAGAGTAAATTTAACATTTAAGAGTTTTTTTATACTGTAGCTGGACAAACGAACAGACGGATCACCTGATGGTAAGTGAAAACCACACCAGGCATAATTGCGCTGTCCACCTTCGAGGGTAACGAGAGGGGGGGAGAAGTAAGGGGAGGGGAAATAGGGAAAAGGGGAGTTGGGCCCCCGATATTCTCACTCACTCGAAAATGCAATACTAGCATTGTGTGTCTAAAGGATTTCAGTGTTGCCGTGGTATTACTCCGGTCGAGATCGTGTAAGGTCTCAGTGCATGTGCTTATTTGTGGTCCCTAAGTCATTACAAGCTTTAATTCATATTTATATCTTTAATAGTTTACTCAACAAAATAACTACTGACAGTATTCAAATGTTTTCATATATGGCAACAAAATGGTATCTCACTACTCATGACTTACTCATTTGGTCCAACGCGTTATTTAACTTTCAAAACTCAATTATCCTTCCTCTTAGCTTACATCATATAATATGTTATTAGTTTATACCATTCTGCCATCACTCAAATTATCGCATCGATGGCAATAATATAAATAACGAACACCATATAATCATGACTTTATATACATACTCAGTATTGCCTTACGCAAGGTTTAATATTTGGTTAAGTCGCTTGTGATAATATTCGCTTAAGCAGCACTATGCCTTATATGTGTTATGAATAACCATACCATAGGTAAATAATAAAAATTACACATACATGTATTTAATAAACCTTAATCATTTAAGTTAAAAATGGGGTATAATGATCATTAAGCTGCGCAACTTGCTATCGATTGCTACCAAGATTACTCTCACAGAATCCCTTCTCCTTCCAATTCTCGACTACGCGGATGCCAGCTATTCTGATCTCATACAGGCCCAACTCAATAAACTTGAGCGTCTTCAAAACTTGTGTATTAAGTTCGGGATAAGCTCCAGTGGTTGCCTGTATGCCTTCGCCGGAATACTCACATCCTCTCACTATTATACAGCACATTTTTCAACCCCAACACTTCTTCCTATCTCAAAAACGCTTTAAATACTTACACAATACACATTCAAAGTGTCTCAGGTCAAAGAATAATCTGGTCTTAAAAATGCCGTCCCATTCTACAAATTTTATGGACAAATCATACACAGCTTAAGCTCATCAGTCTGTGGAATACATTACTAATACTGCGAAATTTCAAAAAACTACTTAATTAAGGATACTTAGGTCGCTTAGTGGTTAAGGCTCTTGATACCGTCTAAAATTATTTTTCTATTTATGTGTATATGTACTTGTATGTGACGTATGTATGTATATGTATGTATATTTGTTAATAGCCTACTTCCATGATAATCACAAATATCTAGCCATCATTTATTATGATAACACCAATCCTCGCTATTTAATTATTTGTACACTGCAACTCCGATCACTTGAAGAATCTCTGTTTCCATTCAATAGTTGCCTGGAAGAGATCGCAAACCACGATAAGGCCCCCAATTGTACTCTCGCTTTAGCCTTTTGAAGTTTTTATTTATGTACAATGTATTTAATTTATTTCATTGTACAATAAAGAGCTTTGTCTATCTATCTATCTAACGTTCCTTAAGAGTGAAATAGTCTTAATACAAGTAGAATACGTTTACCCAGCTCTAACATGAAATTATCATCTTTCTAGTATACTGGCGTGATGTCAAGTCATGCTAGTGAAACTATAATAAAACATCTAAAATAAACAGTTGATATTTTATAATAGTCTGTTTTAAGAGGCAAAAGAAACCTAAAACGTACTGAAAGTACACTTACTGATAGTCAATGGATAAACGGATTAGGTAGCTAATGTAAATTGCATATGTTGTGTTTGAGAATACGTAGAAGCAAACCTTTATTGATTGGTTACACAATATTTAAAGCCGGATAATATTTATATAATTTGAAAGCAATACCATTCCTATCATGTCCTGTCACGATTTCGTTCGTGATGTAGTCGGTTTCAATACGGAACGCTCGTTGATGTATAATTGTTATTAGATTATCTACTAATACCGGTACTGGAAGAAGTTGCGTGTGAAAGTCGTAATTAGACAATTTGTTAATGTTGTATTTATTTCTTACGGGTACGCATTGAAAATGTTCGCATAGAGTCAAAAAGCCTTAGGAGCTATCAAAAGAGAAGTTTTATTTTTTTTATGACATCATACACTTGACCGTGTGATCCTGAACTAAGCAAAACTTGTGATATGGTATATATTTTAAAATTACACCTAAACAGGAAATAAATACCATCACACAATCATTTGTCTTATAACGGAATTGAACCCACGACCTCTGGCTTTGAAGTCAGGATCACTAGAGTAACATAAACAGTTTTGATCACTGTAGTCAGTAGTATTTTTTTTGTAATTAATGGTCCTTTTTACACAATTCCAACAGAGACATGCTCCATATACTTAGAAAACGCTAGATTATAAGATACTAAAACGTTTAAAAAACTTTTAATATACATAACCTGGAAATATTAGTAACCAGCTCCTTTTTCTCGCGCTCAAATTTGGGTTATATAAAGCAAGATGTCATCAACAACATTTTGTTTTTTGTGATGACACGAGCATAACCAGATCGTGTTCTTGATGGGACTGTAGTTACACGTTATATGTACAAACGCCAAGACAGTTATCACTACATATTATATACAAAATTCCCTGCCACGTCTGTCTGTAAATTCTGAACGAATTTTCATACGGTTTTTACTAACTTTACGGTATAGACAGATTATTTCATGAGGAAAGTTTAGGTGTATATTTTGTTAAGGTTTTCTGTAAATTGGTTGAAATGTGACTATATTTTTTATACTATACTATAAATACTATAATATAATAGACTATAACTATATTTTTTTTTTCTCATTGGAGCTTTCATCCGATGAACACTGCTTTATTCCCTTGAGATATTCCAAAACAATGTATGCTGGTCCTCTTATATTGGTCGATGGCATATATAAGGATATCTTCCTATATTATTTATAAGTTTAAAAAAATGGTCACGTACAATGTGGTTATTGGAAAGCTATTAAGACGGATACAAAATTAATCCTTACATACTTAAATACATACGTCAGTTAACTTAAGCTTTTAATGCACATTATGATTTTAGATTACACCGCGCCGCTCCTCTTGCTGTTGCCCACTGTTGAAGAGTCGTCAATGAATATGAATGAATGAATTTATTATTATACAGATCAAAACAAAGAGAAACAAAGAAATTTAATTAAATTTCTAATTTAAGATAAAACCTAGGCCATAGGTACCGATAACCTACCAATGCAGTACATTTATAGAATTGAAATATTATAATATAATGTTGAAACAATGTGGGTACATCTTCACTAACAAAATTATATATAAAAGATTTCTAAAACAAATAAAACAAAATAAACATAAATCAAAGGAACTTAAATATAATAGTTTACTAAACCTCTGTGTGTGTTACGTTATTGGATAAAGAAGATTCTTTGTGGCTACTATAATAAAATTATAAATGCTTAAATAACACTATCAGTATATCTGCCTGTTATCTTCACCTTCTAACAGGCTGAACAGATTCTGATTCAATGTGGTACGTGATTACTACTAAGCCGGGAGTAGAACTTTTTCCCGACACTTCAGTCTGAAGAAGTGGGTGGAAGCTATTATAGTACAGTATATAATAAAAAAATATCATTGGGAATACAATTATTACGAATTGTTAAGTTTAAATATGTACATCGTAATTGATGAGTGTATAGCGATACAATAGCTCATTTGTATTTTGCTTTTTCATATGGATATTTAATCGTGATTTAATAGTTATTATATAATTTATATGTAACTAGGAGTTAACCTTCTCGTATTAATACTTAGAACGCACAATACACCATACATAATACGTGTAATCGCTAACTAGACTAAACAATCTACATTAAACAATGTCTGCATATATTTTATAATATTTTTAGGTATAAATTATGCACCCACTCTCTATCAACAGTTGTGTAGTTCTGTGTACTGTTCAATTTATTGATTAATTGACAAAATTGGGTTATATTAGAACTGAAGTACTAAAACTGGTTGAAATCAAGTTATAATTACAATAAAAAGAGAACAATCAGTGCCAAGGCGTTTTACGCCATCTTATCTGTTATTGTTTTAGAACAACGCCAACCTACTGCGTATAAATGAAACCTAGTTCATAGTACTTTCCTACTTCAATAAAATAAATCGTACAAACTCATTCTACCTACCTTCTTATTGTTATTCTCTTGTCACTTGTCATAAAATAGTTATTGCGATAGTCACGAGTGCAGTCGGTGTCTGTCGCCAGGAACGGGCAGGTTGCTGCGCCCACTTGTCAAGGGGAATGTGGCCGGTACATTGTAGGAAATGTATTGCGAAATTGTGCTTTTCGTGACATTGTTGTGAAATTGTGGACAATAGACTGGCAGATTTGGTTCAATAGAAGTATATGTAGTTTTGAATGATTGGTTGAAGTAATTTAAGTGAAACACACTGTTGAGGTTCCATATAACATTGATTGTATGCAAGCAAGAATATAATCCTTGAATATTTTATATTTAAAATTTTTCATTTAAGTTTTGCTAGTTTTTTTGAAGTTATCAATTTTCTTTGCGAGACAGTAAATTTTACTCAGATCTTGGCGTAGCGATGTTTTGGTGCTACACTGATAAGAAACCCAGATTGATTTTACGTATCGTATACGTGACATCGACCTTATCAGTTATTATTCATATTCTTATCAGTTTGACCGTTTGATTCTTATCAGTTAATATTACAGTCACTAGAAACCGGTTCTGAAGCAATGCTTGAGTTGTGTTTTACCGAATAAATGAGGTTATCAGAGGAGGATTAAATGACCCCTGTCTTCTTTCCCGTCGGTTCAAACGCCACCAACGTAGCAGGTGTCCATATGCGGTGTTAGTCACTTACCATCAGGTTGACACGTCTGCTCTTATACCATAAAAATATTTACTATGTTATAAAGTCTTTTTGACGTTTTTTGACATTGTATTGTTTTTGCAATTTCTGAGTGCTACGGCTAGATGCTGTCTGCTCTAATATACCTGTCTTAGATCAGGGTGGTGATAATGAGAAGTTGGAAATAAAATGAAAATAAATAAGTGAGACTAGGCTTTGGATAGGCATAGTAGGAGGACTCGGACTTGCTGGTACTAGCCAGTGTGAGTCATAGGTATGCCACCCCGACTTGCTTGGGCTATTACTTATACTCCCCAATCCATCTGTTTAAGCAATATCCCTTCCTTCCCTTTTTATTCTTCCTTTCCTGTCAACATACTTCAAGTTTTCTCACCTGATTCCCAAAAGTGCATTGATGAATACAATAGGCCTACCCCCTTTTACGTAAGTACGACTTAATTATAATCGGTAAAATGTGGGTGTTAAGCACGGCTCTGCCTACCTCTTAGGAGATTAAGGCGTGAATGTATGTATGTATGTAGGATTACACACATTTTCAGTGAGTGTTGTTAAATAAAAGCGATTCTCTTTTATTTATAAAACATACTTAAATATGACATTCAATCAAGGTGATATCAGCTTTAAGCGTATAAGGCCTGGTATTAATAATTTCACGGCTACAATCGTGACTAGTTGGCAGCTGATCTGTGAATGCAAAATGAGAATAGGTTTTAAACCTTAGATGTTAGATTGTTATAAACATGACATTGCAAATAAACTGAATACATTTTTTCTGTATCAGGAGCTTGATGAATTGAATGCACAAATTACTTTTCAAAAATCCACTAGTTCTTATATTATAAACTTTAAAGAATAAAGTAGTGTTACTAATTGTACTGATGATAATGAAAATACATATTAAATGAATGTCCAACCGCACGAACTTATCATACGATCGACCTCCGTTATATATGATATTTATAATATGTGTATGTATGATGATTATTTGTTAAATACAAAAACAAAACAATAACATCCACGATTTGGTAGCTCTTGTCTGTTTGTTAGTTCAAAAAATATGGAAATGTAGATTTGTATTATTATTATTTAACATTAGAGATAATCGTATTATGTTCTAACAATTTATGGTTGATCAAGTCTGGTACTATGTAGGTGGGCGACATAAAACTTATTATCCGCTCTAGTTTTTATCTTTGTTAATTATAAGACAACGCATACATATTCAAGTACTTGCTAAACGACCAGGTAACAAAAACAAATATTATCTTACTTTACCTTTTTGTAACATGCGGCATACATACGGTAATTAAAATAACTAAAAAAACTAATTACAGCCTGCCCTTTCAAGTAACTTTATTTTATTTAGGTGTACAAACCCGGATATGGTTATTTCTAGCCTTGGCATTTGACGCAAGACGTAAGGAGAACTGTCACTGTAGTACAGCCTGTAAGATTGCAAATCTTAAAAACATAAAGACTGTTTCATTTGATTAATTGTAAGGAGTTGACTATCTTTGTTTAGTTTTACAAACTTGTAACTCGATTAGAAGTTTCCAAATTCCCTAGTAAATAAAATAATACTTTTAGTACATAGGTATGCAAATATATAGTTATAATATTCTTTATTTGCAAGAACATTGCATAAAGGTACAAACTTATCTTGCGCCCACTAATGTTACTACTACTAAACTGGGCATGCAAACAATTTTATTATGCGACATGACTAAGTTTAACCGCGGGAGAGCATTGCTTACTCACAGAAAACTGGCTGTGAAACAATGATTGCATTGTTTTGCCGAGTGAGTGAGGGTACCGAAAGCCATAATCCCCCTCTCGTCTTTCCCTTCATCCCCCCGTCCTTGTTCCCATCCCTTATCCTGCCTCTCCTCTTTCATCTCAATTAGCTACACTGTTTTTTTTAATTCTTTATGTTTCGTAATTTAGTAAGAAAGAAAATATATTTACTAAAACACCACCGCCACCACAACAAAACAATAAAATTTATATCTTCTTCTGATGTCTTTAAACGTGTATATTCCTTCGTGAAAACATCACATTAAAGAATTACAAGGGGTAGGGTTAACAACAATGTCTATGTCAGTTGATGTTAGACAGAATAACAAATACATGGTACGAATTATTAAAACTTGTGTGTTGCGGAATCAGTTTTAATTATTATTTGACTACCGCATATACTTTTTGATTTATTGATTTTGTACGGATTTAATTGACATTGACATTATAGTGCTAATTATTGAAGGAAAAATTGAAATAGAGCAGGAAGTTATTTCGTCAAGAGGTAGACTGTAAGCGGTAGTATCTGTTTACTTGTTTTCTAAATGCCGTGAAATCAATCTGTAATTTACATTTTAATAAATAGTATTGACAAATTATTATGTTGAAAACATTGAAATTCTATTATACTACTAAATTTTACTGTCGTGGAGGATTTTACTCTAGTTATATAAATGAATATGTTAATTTTTGGTTCTTTATAGAGTAGAACAGGTCTACCGTATCTAGAATTAGACTGTTATCCATCAAACTGTATATTTACAGTGCAAGGTCCACTGATGTAATAAACATTAGTGAGACTTAATTATGGTTGTACGAATGATGGCATTTGAGAGCGTTTGTGTCCCGCTGCCTACCATTTTGGGGATACTGTCTTGACTGGCTTTGAAATAATAATACAATTTATAGATGTTTTTATATTCAGAAGAAAATATTTTAACATAGATTTAATAGCAGCATTATTGTATCAGATTCGGCTATAATATTCGTTCTTAAGCAAAGCGTTTAATACATACAACCTTCCCATGGGCTCGGTCAAATATTTAAGTAGAACCGTCTAACTTACTACATTTGATTCCAAAACAAATAAATTATTATGTTTTAAAATAACACTGCTTGTAGATAAATAAGTGGTTAAACCTTGGGACAGTTTAAACTATCGAATGTTGCAATAGAGCCGTACAGGCATATTTTAGAGTAGTTCTGCATAAAAAAAATGGAAAGGCTGTTATTATTACGATACCGTGGCCGTACACCGTGAAAGTCAAAACTGTCGGGATCAAGTAATAAGAGTTACGCGATTGTATATTTTACAGATTATATAAATTATCTTAAGTACTTCAAGAAAATCCGTAGTCATTATTTGAAGATAGTGTAAATACCTATTAGGGTGGTCCTTATTTTTCGACTTTTGAATTATCCCCGGGGCACTTTGTCATTTGAATATGTACATCTGAATAATAAATTAGTTTTTTTTCGTTAAGTTTCGTTAATTTAGGTATTACCTAACGTGAATATATGTAAGTACAGTACTCAGAGTTACGTAATAAATAAGGCGGTTGTAAAAATGACACTAAAAAGTAATATACCTCATAGTTTTGATGTTTAACACACTTCTCCATACCCTCCCTCTGTATTTATTTATACATTTTATTCTTAAAATCTCGATAAGCTTATGCCTTGTTATCGCAGACATACGGACGTGAATAATAATGTAGCAACGCAGTGCGATGATCGGCCAATTCCACATACTCCTGAACTGCTACTGTCATATAAAAACAAAATGCCGTAATGTAATAAAAGTCGTATTTAATGATAGGCCTGTTGGTCTTGTGGTTAGTGAGCCTGACTGCTAAGTCAGAGGTCGTTGATTTCCCATACGGTACAAAATTTTGTTATATATATGTATATATTGTACATATATAACGAGTTTATGTGTTTTTTGTGGTTGTTGTTACAATGTTTGTAAAGTCCTCAGTGCACAAGAATTGCTTTTCAAAATAATAATAAAAAATAATACAGTTGTTGTAGAACAGATATAATGTATCCACATGCTCAAATTTGCTTCTTTTACTGTTCTTCTAAATATATTAATGAAATAATAGGTCTCCTGCTAAAAGGACGTAGGCAAAATGTGAAAGAAAACAACTTAATATACATATATAGCGCCCCCGTAAAAAACAAGTTATTGTTAAAAATAAATATTTCAGTATCTTATTCGTTAAAACATAGCTGATTTTTATACGGTATAGGGGACAACAACAAACTGATAGTATGGTGTCAAGTGACTACCGCTGCCCATGGTCACCTACAACTTAATAGTTGACAGCGCGCTGTGTGACCACCGCTGCATATTATTTATTTTCATGTTATTTTTAAGTGAATGATAAACTCCCAGGCTTAATACATATATTCTCTATCAAGCATCTAGAAGAGAGAGACAATAGTTATGAAGAAAAATCATTAAAGACGTTTATTACTATTCGGTTTTAATGCGACTTATTTTATTGGAGCGTATTTGTCGTAGAGTCTTTAACTGCAATTTAAATGAACTGTTGGGGCGTAGCAAAATACTGCAGCCACGGTCATTTTATTACATAAATTCTATTTATATTGCAACATTATTAAAATTGTTTCTTGCAGTATGTAACGGTGTTATTATAAATATAATTGAAGCACTTTAATTATATTTATAATGCTTATAATAAATATAGAGAGCGAGAAAGAACGAGAAGCGGTTTCTGTTGTCTATGTTTATTATTAGTGTTATAAAAAAAAAAAGTATAAGTAAAAGTGATAAATTGTACAAATGTACGTGTATACAACAATATCACTAATACTTGCGATTATAATTCCATAGATATGTTTCAACTTTCTCTAAGTTTAGGAAATTAGTTCATGATTGTCAAGTTCCTAGCCTGAGTAATCATATAAGTAAGGCAAATTCAATAAAGTATTTTTTAGTGTATTTATGTTATAAGTTGTTGAACAAATTTATTGGAACCTCATTATGTTTATTTATATTCAGAATGTTTGTAGCTAAATATTACCATTATTTTATGTATTATATTTTTCTTTGGCGCTTTCTAATAATCTGTGGAAACTGTTTTTGGGTAATGTTCAAACTAATTGTATATTATTATTATTCTATATTGTATCTGTTTGTCCCTAATAAACACAAAATAAAAAATAATACAAAAAAAATATTTAAAATATTATTTCAAGGAATTAGAAATTATGTAGCAAATTATTATGTACAGAATTTTCTGCAGCATCCGAAAATTCATCATGGTTTATTTACGGTTCAACTTTGTAAAATAATGTAATACATTTTTTGCGGCTATTTAAACGAAATGAATGTTTCCAATAGTGCTTGATCGAGTTAAGTACCGAAGTGAAATATCTAGTTTGTTGACACACCGAAAGTAAATTGTTGTTATGTCAGAAGTCTTTAGAGTATTTGTTGTATAATAATGTAATTTAACAATAAGTGTTATCTTATTTAACGACAACTGTGAGACGGATTGATATTTTGTGAATGTCTTAATAGAACTGTCATTAATATACCGTGAATAATATGATTTTATTTTACATTCGATCAAAATTGATTCTTCAAAATGAAACAGATTACTTGAACAATATTATTGTTAAAATTTAATTGGATCTCATGGTGACTAGTCATTTGAGTTACACGAACCATTGTAATTGTTAATAATAAAATTATTTTGAGTGAGTGGTCCAAGGTTGTTTTTGACGTATCATTATTGTGCAGGCACACCACGACTGGGCAGTTTCGCGAGGTGATATAGGTTGTAGATAGATATTACAGTTAAAGGTCAACGCTCTACAAAGGGCACTCGATCACGATTCTAAATGCATTGTTCACATGTTGAACATAAAATTTCATCAGTTGCACAATATTTTAGTGGAATAATTATGATACTTGTAATAAATACGTACTGCATTATTTGTGATAATTAACTATTATAAATAAAATAAAAACCGACTTAAATAATGATAAATTGAATAAGCTGTTTTTTTGTTCAATTAAAACAAGTAAAACAATATTTAAAATCAGTTTACAAATACCGAAAAACACTACAAAAAAAACAGTCGAATTGTGAACCCCCTCTTTTTTGACGTCTGGTTAAATCGTTAGATTTTGTTGAAAATATTGTTGTAAACAATAATTCAGACAGTGTAATCTTATTCACATTAATACTATTAGCATTACTAGATTGCAGATATCATAAATCATCCAATACAATCACCTTCAACGTTGTTCACTTACTCGCCGCCTAGGACTTGATTCACCGACCTCTCCAGGATAGGTCCATTTGCCTCCCACGTTGGTACATACATATATACATTCACACCAGTCACAATACCTCTGATTTCGCATTTCTAATAATGTTGCCCGCTGCGAAAATGTGATACAACTAGTGGACCCAAGTGCCCGAGTGATCATAAATTCATTTTACTTGATCTACGGCTTCGAGATGCGGAACATAATTCAACCATTGTTTATCAAAACATATTTCATGCCTACTTCATAATTTCCTTCGCAGATAGCATTGCCATTGTTTGAAAATTCTTTAGTAATTTATTTTCTGGAATCCAACTGACATTAAAATATACGCTTAATATACTGTGTTGGTGTCCTAGGATTTCTTATTTTTACTTGTTTCAATTAAGGGTTTTGTTTTTCAGTAAAGATTTAAATGCAGTTTCGAGAGTTAGTAATATAGGTGGGTGTAGTAAATGCATTTAACATAGCTGTAGAATGCAAATATGTTGGCATTACCCGCCGATATTCAATATTTTATCACCCACGCCTCTGCTGTACTTATCGCCTAGTAGCCATCGAGTTTCTTTTGTATTACACAAACATGGAAATGTAATCACTGTTGGCCAGGATGAAAAAGGTTGGGAATTTCGGATTCAATGGTCTTAAAACAACAATTCTCCTTTATATAGAGTATCGTATCGTACACAATGCTCGGAGAATGTTTCAACACATCATATTGCAATGTGCAGATAAATCGCACAAGTATTTCCTACACAACAAGACATTATTATGGATCTCGTGCTTCTATGGTTCATCCCCGGCGAATAATTGCAGATTTATTAGTTTTGCAACACCCTTAGGCACGACTGAAGGATTCATTGATTGATTAATAAGCTAATATGGGCTTTGGGTTCCCGGTTGTTGCTAAACTGGGTCGATTTCATTGTTCTATAATTTCAGAGTTTGTGATTTGCTTACGCTAAGCCATGGATTAGGTGGCTATTACGATAGGCGTGTGTCTACTTTGCGTCTAAGATTTATTTGAAGCAACCATTTTGCTTCGGAACGATAATTGCAGTTTTTTTTTTCGAAATAATTATAAATTTGAACATAACGAAAATTTATATAACCTTACTTTCGTTCTGTGTTTGCCCTCTCCCCTTTTTCAAATGTTATATAGAACGGAACTTAACAAAACTGTTCTAAACGATTTATAATACAAAAGGTGACTATAATACGTTAAATGGTTAATACGAGGCTAATTTGGTAATTGATAGTTACAAATTACTTGCGCACGCGTTTTCGAGATAAGTCTAATAAGCATTTGGCATGTATCGGTTGAACGCGTGCAGATCACGGCCCAAATCTTGAAGTGACGGCCGTGTGTCGACACTCAATTTATTTTACATTTGTTTTAAATTCTTACTGTCATCGATTTAGAGATCATTTTTCTTTGTAGAGTATATACTGAATACGCTAGGCTTTAAGGTAGATTAGCTACTTGTGGGAAACATAAGCTTTTGTTTAGTTATTACCATGACTATTGTTCGATGGTGATGCCGTAGTCTCACACACAAGGTTGTGTTGCTAAATTGTGTTGTATGATACTACTTTGTCTGCATGAGTTTGAACTTAAACTAAATGGTTTATTCGTGTAATATTAGGTGCAAAATTTTATTTAAACTTGATATATATATATATATATATATATATGTATATATATATTGGTCTATACTGACATCGTAGACAGTAACGGCATTTAATTTGTCTTGGTTTTTCAGTATTATTCGTAGATAGATACTTTAACTAATTCTAAACCTAGGTAGTTCAATCATGTCGTATTTTTTAATAATATACAACTCTTTAACAAAGCTGTACCGGAAAATATATCTTAATATTAGGACGGTATTAGGAAAAAAAATTGTAACATTTATTATTCCTTCAACATCATCACCGTCACCATTCAGCATATCGCAATCCACTGCTGCATATATTCTGCTCACAACGTTTTCGCATCCAGACACTTGCTGTCTCCACTTTAGAACATGTTTGTCCAGCGGCTTTCGGTCCATCGGCAGATATGTATATACCTTATAGTAATAACTATAGTACTAGTAGTATAGGTACTAGTGTAAATATTGAAAAGTAGCATTTAATGTTACTTGATGTGTGCTGTGATGTGTTTAGTAGCACAGTATTAAAGAACCTTCATAAAATGTTAAACCTCAATGTAAATCTGCGAGATCGTCATATGTCCTAAATCCCACGTAATTCGTGATACATTACAAACGTGACAGAATTGTTCATGATTAAGATAATAGTTTTTAACTCTCGTTTTCTTAAGGTATAAGATAACATTTTACATACATGCATAAAGAAGCAAAAATTGTTTTATCTATTCGTATGGGGGCATCAGAGCATAAAGGGACTAAAACTTCTTCAAGTACGATATAAAAAGAGAAGTATTTTACCAATAGTTTTGGACATGCACGGCAGAAGTACTTATTCCGATAGGCAACTTTAAAAACTTATACAACCGAAAGATTTTAGTTTAGCCAAAAATGTGTTCGACATTTGACGGTGTGTATTGTGCCATAATTGTATTTAAAAGTGTTTTGCCATTCCCTTGAATAACACACATATGCACGTTCATGACCAAAATAAAATCCAATCGATTAATATTTTATTGATAGTAAATCCAATTACACATAAGTAAACAAGCGATAAAATAATAAGAATACCAGGCACATTCTACCTTCTTGATCCTTACAAGCACATTAGCTAAACCTGTATCATAATGTTATAGTCAGTTATACTAAAACCATATTAAAATCACCTTAAAAATTAAAGTTAAATTTTCTCCTTCCAGAATGCTTCAGCGCACATTCAGATAGACAGCGGTCTCGGTCCGGCCCGATACGTAGTGTACCGGTGGCGGCCGATGTCAAGAAAGACGTGGACTACGATTGTCCCGAAGAGTTTGGTTATTATCCGCATCCCACCGACTGCACATTGTACTATGTCTGCGTGTTTGGCGGCGCACTACTTGAATCATGTACTGGTGGCCTTATGTACAGGTAATTCAACAACTAAATATAGAATAAGAGTTAAGGGAGAAAAATGAATGGAGTTTCATGTTTAGACTTTCATTTTCGTTATATACTCACGACTATTAAGAAATTGAATATTCAGTATTGTTTAATGTTGTTTTGCAGTCACGAGCTCCAAACTTGTGATTGGCCGCGCAACGTAGGCTGTGACGGCACCAGTGTGGGTGGCGAGGAGTTAGAGTCAGTGAGAGTAAGCGAACATCGACAGCGAGACCCACCACGACCCTCGCCGCGCCGCACACCGCCGCCTCCACCACCGCGTGCACAGCCCAACCCTATCGTCACGTCCAGAGGACAGCCCAGATACAGTCAACAAGAATATGAAAAGGTGACATACAACATAAATCTATAGTCAAAAAAGTAAATAGGGGTACATTTAAATATCGTTGAAAATTATAGAGGTGTCAGAGAGATCGCAGGAAGTATAGAAGAGTGGCGATTGCTCATCTGTCAAGAGCACAGCTATTAAGTAAAAAAAATGAATATCACAAAAATTACTGTGGATGCTTTAGTAATAATGACACACCTTTATTTCTGGTATGATTTCAGCAACAACAGCTTTACGCAGAAGTAGATGATTTACCTCCTGTAGAAGAAATTGAAAGTGATAGGCAACAACGTGTTTACCGAGGACAACCTCCTACTATAGGCCAGGTTCAAAAGGATAGAGATGGCTACGCTGTCCAGCAGATTAGCTCAGGCAGAAATCTCAATTCTAATATTATACCTGCATCCATTCCTCAAAACAATGGTAAAATCGGATCATTCTCATTTGGCTCTCAAGTTGATGATAGACGTTCTGCTACCGTCACACCAGCACCGCAATCTTACAGGTAAGTTCTACTGTAAGTACAATACAAGACTTACAGTCGACGAAGATTTGGGAACTAATAGACATTGTCGTTATTTACAGTGATTACAAAAGTGACGTGGTGACTGACTCTCTTCATGACAGACTTTTAGACGTTGAGACAAATGAGATCGATACTAATGACATACCCAAAAAAACAGTTATAAGAACAAAACGGGAAGTCGTAGGGAAAGAATTAGTTGTTAATGAAACTAGTACTGCCAAAACTAACGAAACAATAAATAGGAATGACAGTGGCGAGGAAATGGAATATGTTGAAATAGATTCAGATCTGGAAGGTTTTCCACAAAATGACACTGAGAGAGGAAAGAGACAAATAAGATACTATTTAAAAAATGGTTACAAGTCTTCCGGAAAGAATTGGGCACACGTAAAACCTTTCAAAGTAATTGAATTTCCACAATCACCTTTTAACTCGAATGCAAACAATAACAGATATAATCAACAAACATATAGTAATGTAAACAACAATAATTATTATGAAACACAGCATCCGCATTCGTTGAGTAGTAGTAATCAATATTCAAGTGCTAATCCATTTATGTCATATCGACCTAATACCTATCAATCGCAAAACTTCTATAAACCTAGTGTATCAGATCCTTCTAGTCCAACGATACCTCATAATCCTCTTAACTCTGCGACCCATATTATAACTAAAAGCCCTCCTATTTCTGCTTTAAATAGTAATTCATTTCCAACTTTAGCTGGTGGATTTTTTAATAATGCACCTCAACGAAATATTCAGAATGCCAATCAACGACCTATTTCAGTACAACAATATCCATTTTCATTTCCTGATTCCTCACAAGTGTCTAGCACTGTAGTAACTGGGAAACCTGTGCCATTATATACGTCACCTCGACCCGAAGACAATTATAAAAACCCTAAAGCAATAAGAAATAATCATGATTCCAAAAATTATTCTGGACTAAAAGATCAACAGCTCAACAAAAATATAAGACCGATACAAAACTTTGAGAACAAAAGACCATCTTCAGATGAAGAGTATAATAGTAGTTCAAGCGAAGAAGACCAGGGCTCGTATGAAGAGGAAGATGATAAAAATAAATATTACAAACTAGATTTTAAGCCACCGTATGAATTTAGGCATCCTAGCAACAAATACAAAGATATCGAAAATCCATTTGCTAATCCTCACTTTGATTTTGATGCGTATTTGTCTAAATTAAGTAATGGTCAATATTCTACAAGAAAGCCTAATCATTTGATATCAGTAGTTGATCCATTGGTGCATGTGTCTGGATCACCGCCACAGTATAACTCTTTGAATTCTGGGACTCCAAGTTCAACAATAAGTTATCAAGGAATGAGTACTCCGAAACCATTTACCGTGCCATCAAGGTATTTTAGCTCAGGTGATGGTATTGAAGACAACAGGAAGCCATTGGAACAACAATATGAAAAGGTTATTGAAAGACCTCAACCGACTCGACAAAGTTACATAGAACAACAGTCATTGAATGAAAATGTATTAGTGCCCCCCTCCGCTGGACTGCCTGTTGATGCTGTAAGACCTAAACTAAAACCACCAAATTTTAAAGATGATCGTCAATTACCAATAAGTTATAGTTTTAGTAGACCAATAATAAGTTCTACACCTGCACCAAACCAAGACAATAATTTCCAAAACCATTATTCTGTAACTCAAAAACCGTATATGGTATTTACATCGACAGGTTCGCCAATTATTTTGTCGACACCTAAGTATCAGTATGTTGTAAAACCTGAAAATATCATACAGTTAAAACCAGTTGGTAGCGTAAAGCCATATTTGTTATCTACAATGAAACCCCATAATTCTTATATAACATTCAAACAATCGACATCAAAACCATTGACAACTATAGCAAATGAACAGCTTTCGACTCTACAGCAATTTTGGAACAAAAACCCTTCTACTGAAACTATGCCTCTAAACTCATTTTATTTCAAACAGAGCACTCCTTCGAGTATTCCGAAGTTGGAAAATTTATTTGTAGGAATTATAAAATCAACATCAACTCCAATTAAAGGTTACAGTATTTTTCAAAATAACAGCTATAATCCAGTCATAACCACAGCTCAACCAAAACCAAAACGCCGACCTATACCCAAGCCATCGCCTGAAATGAATGACTACTATTACGATGACGATGAAGAGTATTACTATGAACCTATCGTTAAACCAAAATACATGCCAAGTACAGAAGTAAGACCAAAACGTCCTCCTATGGCTCAAAATTATAAGGAATATGATAATAGTTATGAGGACGATAGTGAAGAAGTAAATACAAGTCATCAGCCTTCAAGAGTACCAGTAAGATATAACACAAATATACCAGAAAGCGCCACTAAAAATCCAAATGACGTTTCTATAGCAACAAAAGGTCCATTAAGAAATTTAAATAAGAATGTAAATGGCAAAATATCTATCCCTGTATTAGTAGATTATGGTACTCCCACACCAAATACACTTATTCGCCCTGAGGTATCAAATTATAAAATTCTACACCATATGTCTAGAAATAAAACTATGCATATTCGAAGACCCGTTGCAGATAATGGTCCCAATACCGTTAAGCCCCCTAAGCACTTGAATCAAACGACTTTGCGTCCCTATACAGTTCGGCACAGGTTAGCTAAGCCGACTACTGAAAAAATCCCCTCTTATAACGATGATAAAGAGACGAGGGGAAGAATTAGACATCCTAATATCGTAGCAGAAATGAAACTAACGACTCTTCGTGACAGCCACAACCAAGAGACTAGATTCACAAAGATCAAACATGATGATAAATCGAACAGGTAATTTGAAGACTAAAAACTGTAATAACTACTAACTTGTCGGAATGTATTCCACATGAATTATGACGCTACACTAACTTTCTCTTTCTGTACAGAATTCCTTCAATAATTTAGGATCTTTTCACCTTAAGGCGAGACAGAATTAACATGACTGTTGACTCTGACTGTATAAAAGACTGACTAAATGCTTTGTATATAGCGGAACACATTGTACATATGTATAGGTAAAACATTTAAATATATTTAATCTACAAAAAATGCAATTTTTTAGTTTGGAACCGACCGAGAGTGTTAAACCTGTATCTTACTCAGCAAGTCCTCGGCCTAAGATGTTGTACAATCAAACTCAAAACTACAGCCCTGATCAATATGACCCCTTCTATGCGGTATATGATGAAGACGGTGAATTGTATAAAGATACAGGTAATATATGTATATTTCAACATTTTTTTTTTGTTTTTTTTTTTTATATTAGCCTACCATAGTGACTCCACTTTGCCCGATGGAAAGCAATAGGTTTAGTCAAAGAGTGGTAGTCACCATCCTCATTGCATGTCTAGTCAATGCAGCATGGTGACCCACACTATGGCGGCCTGGTAAAATGCTTTTTCACGCCCCGCTTAAAAGACCCGGGATCAAAGTGGGAAGGAAACACGTGCGCTGGTAGAGAATTCCAGGCTTTTACCGATCGGCACAGGAAAGAAGAGCCAAACCGTTTAGTTCGGGTACGTATATTGTCGACGCTGGCTCAAACGGTGACTCTGAGGAGCCACCGTTTGAGCCAGCACGTGTAGTCCAGGTTCTCACAGCCCCATTGGGAAATGCGGCTCAAGACCCGGTCGAGCTCAGCGACAAGCTCCTGTCGTTTTCCCTCAACGTCTGCATGCTTGGCTGCATGATGTCCAAAATATCGCCCATGAACTGTGCTGTCTGCATAACAATGTATATTGCCAAGAGCCAACATGTCATTGATATGCAGAAGAAACAGCGTAGGCGATAGGATGGAGCCCTGAGGTACACCAGCCCTTACCTCCTGGAAGGCAGCAACCCAGTTGCAGAGTTTGGGTGGCAGACCAAATGAAGGAAGTTTGGAGAGAAGCGAGCGGTGCCAGACCCTATCGAAGGCCTTGGCAATGTCGAGGCTGATGGCCAAGGACTCCCCATGCCTATCCATAGCCTCACCCCAAAGGTGTGTGACGTACGCTAGAAGATCACCCGTGGATCGGTTCGGCCTAAAACCATATTGCCGATCATTTAACAAGGAGTGATCCTCTTGGTGGCGGATTAATTGGGTGTTGATGATCCGCTCGAGCACCTAACAGAGTATGGAAGTGACGGCTATAGGTCGGTAATTGGCTGGATCAGAGCGGTCGCCTTTTTTGGGAATGGGTTGAACATTAGCTTCTCTCCAGGCCTCCGGAACAATTCCTGAAGAATAGGACAGGCGATACAAGCGCGTCAGTACGGGAGACAACTCAAGTGCGCAGTTCTTAAGAACCACCGCCGAAATACCATCGGGTCCACTGGCTTTCCGGACATCGAGTGACCGAAGCTCCGCACGGACATCCCTCTGCCGGATGCGAATATCCCGCATTGCGGAGTCGCAGGTCGCAATGGTGGGCGTGTGCGCGCCACGGTCGTCGATTCGGGAGTTAGCCGCAAAGAGGTCAGCTAGTAGATTCACTTTCTCTTGCGGCTCGTGGGCTAGTGATCCGTCAGGGTGCTTCAACGGCGGCAGCGAAGGTTGGCAGTAGTTGGACTGCACGGCTTTGGCCAATCGCCAAAACTTACGGCTACCCGTAGGGTATGCGACGAGTTCTTGACTAAACCGTGCAATGCTCTGGGCATTTGCTCTGATGTAAGCCCTCTTGCATTCAATGTCTGGGTCACAGTGAGC
The DNA here is from genome assembly GCA_947561695.1 of Tyria jacobaeae. NCBI lineage: Eukaryota > Metazoa > Arthropoda > Insecta > Lepidoptera > Erebidae > Tyria > Tyria jacobaeae. Next base: position 18,777,011 of record OX387209.1, read on the forward strand.
GCGGGCCCGGGTCCATGCGCGGTTGGCCGACTGCTTTAGAGCAACGGCACGGATGCACTCGCGATTGAACCAGGGCCGGGTCTTTGTGCTGGCGACTTCACTGTAGGGGATATAATACTCCATACCGACAGTGATTTCGTCAGTCACAGCAGACGCACTTTGCGACAGATCCCGGTCTTTAAAGCAGCGTTGAGCCCACAGAATGGATGCAAAATAATCCCGCATTCCATCCCAGTCTGCTGACGAGTAGTGCCATAACCGCCGCCTTGTTACCACGGGTCGTGGAGGGGTAACAAGAGGCACTGAGGTCGACACCAGGCAGTGGTCGGAAGATCCCAGAGGGGCGAGAACCGATACGCTGTACTGCGCTGGGTGATTCGTCAGAAGTAGGTCCAGCAAAGAGGGCGCGTGACCCGTTATGTCTGGTATCCTGGTGGGCTGGAGTACCAGTTGGGTAAGGTCATGCGTGAGAGCAAATGCGTGTTCAGTACGACCAGCGTGGTCAGTTTTGGAAGATCCCAGCCCGGACTCATGGTGGGCGTTAAAATCACCCAAAAACACCAGTTCGGCGGTCGGAAACTGCTCCTGCGCTTTATCCGCTGCTTGACTCAGGTGGTCAAAGAGTCGAGTTGTCTCGGAGTCTCCGGAATAGGAGCGATAGAGGCACACGTAAATCCGGATCCGATCCGGAATCCGAGCCAAAATCCACGTGGAGCCAAAGGATGGAAAAGGATGTGTCTTCTAGGCAGTGCAGACGGCGACAACAAACATCCGCCCTGACGAAAAGGCACACTCCAGCCCTTGCGAGGAAGCACTCCTCGAGCACGTAGCCGGGATAGTGGAGGTATGCCGTGTCGGCAGGGCGGCAATCATATCTTTTTCTTCTTCTTTGTTATAAAATATACAGTAGAGCTATGAATCTGGGTCAGATTAAGATGCCTAAAAATTAAGATGCCTCCTAAACTGCTAATGCCATCTCTTTTATATTTGAAAATACTGAAGAAAGGTACTAATGTAAGATCAGATAAATCCCTTAATATTACATTTGCACTGAACCAAATTCATACCCAATCAACTTAATACTAAATTATTGATATTATAAAGTATATACTATCTATGACTTACATAATCGTGTTACCATTTAGAATGGGTGACACTATACATACTAGCAGGATGCTATCTACGGGGTTGTGATTGTATATACAATATTATGTCTATGTACATAAACATGGGTAGTATTAAAAAAGCTCCTAAATACGCAAATTGTCATGGTGATGTGTTGAACGATGTCGTTTACTTATCCTAGGTAACGCTTGGACAGCCGTTTATATTTAATACATATAAATATTGAATTTTTACTGTAAAGGGTGGTTTGTATCTTAAATATACTAAATATTGACATGTCTTGAAGATAAATTTATTTCCCAATAATTATAATTTTTCCTCCACTATCCTTAATTAATAACGTAACCTACTAACGGGTATTGGCAGACTACGTTCAGCAATATAACTCGGCCTCGCTTCGCCCAGCTGTGCAGCAGACGTACCGAGGCACCCCTCCCCCCGCAAGAAGGCCCGTTGAGACCTACACACCGAGACCATCACCTGATGATTACGATGATGAACTTATACAACCCCAGGTAAATAAAATGATTTTAATTACCAAATTTAAATAATTATATCCCAAAGCCAGTATATAACAGTGGTAGAGCCATGTTTAGGCACGAATGGGTCGGCTCGACCGGTACAATACCTCAGCCTCACAGAAAACTGGTAATGAAGCAACGCTTGTGCTGCCTTTCCCGAAATTAGTGAGGTTTCCGGATGCCCAATTCCCCCTCTCTTTATCCTCACCCTTTTCCCCGTTCCCCTTTTCCCATCTCCTCATTCGCATAATTACATACAGGGGAAATAAGAGAGGGCTCTTCTTTCCCCTCCCCTCATTCCTCATCACCCTCAAAGGTGGGCAGCGTACTTACGACTCAAATCACCCTCTGATCTGATCTGAACACCCTCTGAAGACTGAGGATCTATGTTCGAATGTGTGTATCTTTTTAAACGATTTCCAATTTTTTTAATTAATTTTGAATTCGAAAGAGTGTACTCCTGCGGTTGTCCCGTTGTAACCAAATCAGTGTTTAATCATACGATACCAGGGAAATTACGAATACGTTTTTAAATTGTACGTTTCCACGATTAAAGTATTGCGTTAAAAAATTACAAAGGCGCATTAAAGGCTGTTATCCACTTTTTTAAGTCAATAATTCTCCCCATTATTAAGTATTTTTGCAAATACCTATATACAACTAAGAGTTAACTTTAAGACGATTTGGTTCTAATTACACAATATACGTTATTACAGATAAATAACCAGAACCAGTATCAAGCACCGATTCGCCATTCAACAAGGTAAGTTTTCAGTTTATACAAAAATGTTTTCAGTTTTTAAAAAAAATCGAGTACATTTTAGTTAGTGATGCTAAAAGTAACTACTCTAAAATTATTCAACTGACATTGCCTACGATTTAGGGGCGAAGGTAATGAATTGGGTTATGAGCATAATCCGAGCAGCGTGAGGACGACTGTGTACGAAACAACCACTTTAAGCACCACTCCTCCTACCACTACTAGCACGAGCACAACTACACAACGCCCTACTACAGCACCCTACTCAGAGGCAATGACCCCGTCTCGTTACACTCCAAGGTACTACAAAAGAATAAAAATCGAATGTAAACTCATCCGGCTTTAATCAATTACAGAACTCATTAATATTTAAAAATCATCATCTAATACTATCAATCAAATATCATTTTCCATTCTATTCACAATCTTAATATTAAATAAATTATGGCTAAACATCTCACTAATAAACTAAATTTTCACTTTATAATATCGGTCTAAAGGTTGTTTCCTACTATCATTTAAAATATTCCGTCAGCATATTTTTTCTCTTTCCTATTGTAATGAGACAATCTTGACAAGAAAAATAAACTTTTGTGGTATCTTCATCAAACCTTTAAACAATATTACAAATATTTTCACTTACTTAATAATTAATATCTAATTTCTATGCAGTAGCTGCCTGAATAATGTTGGCTGTGTGGCCGCGTAGACCATATTTATGTTTATCATATTTATATAAGTAGTACTTTTATAGAGCTTCATTTAGAAAATCTTTTTTGCTTTGTATTCAACAGATCATCCACAAATGAAAATCCATTACCTGCATCCTCTCCAAAACCTTCTGACGAGACTACTTCGTCAATGTCTATAACATTGCCATCTGTCATAAGTTTTTCCTCCCTTGCTAAACCTTTCCAAAAGACTGACAATTCACATAGATTAAGAGAGACTATATCCACGACTGAAAGGCTTCCGACTGCTCCCAGACCTTCTCAAGTGACTAACAATAATAATAACGAGGAATTGGTAAGGCCCAGGTCAAATATAAATAATAAAAAAAGAGTGTCACTAACATCGGGCTTTTCAATTCGCCGTAATCTAAACAATACTAGTAATCCCTATACGTTAACCGTTTTGACACGTCCACTTGATGATTATGAGAAAGCACGTCAGCAAAGTACCCATAACAGTAGTAGCAGTCAGATACAATCAGGTAGGTATTATTATGACAGTAGTAGCAATAGTGAAGATATGTCTGTTGAGCCCGTAGTTGAATATGATACTGCTCATAAAACATCGGCCGAGAGTACTTTGCGCAGGCAAGATTCTATTTCCGTTATCAGCAATGAAGATGACATACCAGTAAATGTAAGACCCGCAAGTAGGTCAAGGACCGTGAAATCTAGAATTAGGTCCACTACTCTACCCTCTACTACATCAGGAAGATACTACACACATACAGACCAAACGGGTTTCAATCAGCCAACACCATTTAATTTAAACAATCACGGTGTTGTTGACTCAACTGAGAATGCAATTAATACAGAAAAGTTAATCGAGGGTAGTTTGAAAAATGTCCAAGAGGAAGAAATATTTAATTTGAATCTAAATAATACATTAAGTGATTCATTGTCAACCAAAACATACGATAGACCTCAATATATATGGAATGAACCAGCCGTTTCACCTTATAAAACATTAGATAATCTGCGAAATACGTATAAAACCAATAACAACCGTGAGTATACGACTACCACTACATCAACAACTACTCTTGCGTCCGCAACAAGAAAAATATCTAGGCTACGTAATCCAACTAAGCAGAAACATTCGCACCCTAAACCTTCATACTACAGTTATCATTTAGAAGACGAAATTACCGGTGATCAAACTACGGAAATATTGAACACCAAGGTAAAAAATGTTATTAGGACTTTCTTGCATAACTTTGTTAGGTCTCCGGAATCTCAATTGGTCAAGGAATTTTCAACGACGACGACTGTAAAACCTATTATACCATTAAAAGCCAATGACGAAAAAATTGTTAATATTGGTTATCAGAAGAAGACTTTGAAGCATGTTGATGAAAAACCTTTGCGACCTAATATTAATCTTCTTCAAATAGTTACAGACTCAACTGAAAATAAATATTTCAATCCCACTGTAGAATCGATTAGTTTTACCGAAGAGGAAAAAAAATTAAAAGATTTTTCATCAACATCTAGAGCAATGACTACCATGAGCACTACTACTTTCGCTTATACTGAGTTACCTACAAGTCCTGATACTATATTAAGTTCTACCAGTGATATCAGAAATCTGCCAAGTAGGGACTCGTATCAGTCAAAATTTAGTAGTCTTATTACAAGTAGACCGGTAACTGAGGGCTCACGCAAATTTCAAGAAGTATTTGATGACCTACCATCTACTGAAAGTTTTAATCGCGATAGTGACTATAACAATGAAAAAGTTTATTCAAGCGAGCCTATAGTGGAAGGTATAAAAACCACGACTGAGGCAGAAAATGACCGAATTAGCGACGTTGAGAGTGCTATTGATTCAACGACTAGTACCACAAGAGCTACGACGACTGTAAAATTTGAATCGACGACATCGACTACTAAGAGTATATCCTTCCCAACGCGAGCCTCACGAGTCAATCCCGCCATAAAGATAGCTGCGACAAACCCTGGAGGTGGCCGCAGGAGTTACCAATCGTCGACCAAATGTTCATCAGATAACAATCTGCAAGCGAATCCAAAATGCAACGAAATCAAATATCCGAGGTACAAATAGTCAAAGGCCAGTAGCCTAAGCTATCTGAAGTTATCTCACATAGACTTATTGACGGTGGAGGATTCGTTATTAAAATGTTCTTTTTTTTGCCTCGCGGGTAACTAGCATGAAGATCAATATTTTATCCGTCAATCGTTTAATTGCACCTACATCTAAACTCTTTCGCTTAACATACTGTTTTCATTGGGGGACTTCATGTCGGTTGAGTTGAGTTTTTGAATTGTTAACTCCTGACGCGACCTTTCCATTTCCTGCACATTATTTAAGTTTTTGTGTGGTTTGTGTAATGTTTGTAGTTAAGACAAATGTTTACTTGGGTAGCAAGTTCCTCAATGTATGAAGCTTCTTGTAATTGCATTGCACCAAATTGCAGCTCATCATTAGTACTTAAGTGCACCCGCATTATCAGTTTACTAAAATATGTGTTAGTCATTGGTATGCTACTGCATGTTTTGTAAAACTAATTACATATTTGTGATACAAATATGGATAAGATCATACAAAAATGTAAACAATAAAGTTGAAGTGATTGTGAACAGTAAAAAAAAAATTTAATTTTTTTTATATATTATTTAAGTATACCGTAATGAGGAAATGTATACATTTATTTTTAAATAGCTTTGTCTTTAAAAACACGCATACTAACTAAGTTTTTTGTTGCTAATTGTCAAATTGAATGCACATTATACACGTTTCAGGCCGACAAGTACACGAGGCCGAGGCTCTGCGCACTACTCCACAGCAAGCGGTTCTGATTCCCAGGCACAACCAGCTCCAAATAGAGGAACGCCACCAACGTTAGAATTATACACTTTTGTATATTGTTTACTGTTATAAAATTAATTTTAGTTATAATCTTCAAAATATACATTAAACATACCCTAAATGAACTAAAAACTGTTGAGATAAAGGGTAAGAAAAAAAATTGTAACAGTAATTCCAACCACTCCTTTTCGCTTAATAATAGCTTAATAATAGCTTTTTTATGATAATCCTATACCTCGTTAAGTACCTTCTTTACTTTAAAAAAGCAAAAGAATCGTTACTTATACTTGGATTTTGTGTTTATTTATGTCAGTAAAAAGTCCGTCAATTAATTCAATCATTTCTCCGTCAGAATCAGAATGTGTGCATATGAAATGTACTTGCATGTTAAGTACATCTCATAAGCACACATTCTGATTTTCAAGGACTGATACTAAACATCTTTATCTTTGAGCAGTCGCAGCCGTCCAACTTTGAAGCCATCTACAGCCATCGTGACCAAAACTGTTGAGACCGCGGACATATACTTACATCCCCCGAGTAGGCCTGCCCCAGTGTATCCACAGCCAACTCCCGACAAAACAGCAGCTAAGTGCAGGAAGGATGTCTGCCAACTGCCTGATTGTTATTGTGGTGGAAAGGATATTCCTGGTATGTTTTCTTACTTGTTTTAAATCTACACATGTGTATCTTTGTTTAGGTATAATATTTATAGCTTTAACTTCAAAAAAATCAGCTAGTTTTTTATAATCTTCAATTAAAACACTAAATTAACATTATATTTGTAGTCATTTCGCATAAGGTCAAAGCCTTTTTAAAGTACTTAATTGATAAATCTTAAGGGTTCATAATAAACTAACATACGTTAGGACTTAAAAAATAGGAATATGTTATATAAAATATTGCTCTTATGTAAAAACGTATTCTCTTTAACACTTATTTAAAATGTTTGTGACTTAGGAGATTTACCTGTCAATGAAGTACCCCAGATAGTACTAATTACATTCGACGATGCTGTAAACGATTTGAACAAAATGTACTACGAGGAAATTTTTGAAAGAGGCAGAAAAAACCCTAACGGTTGCCCTATAACTGCCACCTTTTACGTTTCACACGAGTGGACGGATTATACTCAAATACAGAATCTTTATGCGGATGGTCATGAACTTGCCTCCCATAGTATTTCGTAAGTCAATGAGTACAAGATTATCTATCTGCAACTATCGGGATCTTCAGGAAAACCTTTGGTTTACCTCTTGAATGATATTTATACCCATATATTTATTTATATATACTATCAAGTCTTTTAAGCCTTGTATCGTATAATATGTTATACTATGTTTGACACTAAAGATTTTGTATTTTTTCTTCCTTGACTTTTCCATTTATCTCTATACCTGGTTCTTTTTTCCTCTATCCTGGCACTAATCACACAACCACATGCACATCACAACATCCCACCATGCAGGCGACATGCCAATGGATCAGGTACCACAAATCGTTCTACTGACGTTCGACGACTCCGTGAATGACTTGAATAAGGGACTATACGCTGACTTGTTTGAAAAAGGACGGGTTAACCCCAATGGATGTCCAATTAGTGCAACATTTTACGTGTCCCATGAATGGACTGATTACAGCCAAGTACAGAACCTGTATTCGGCTGGACATGAGATGGCTTCACACACGATTTCGTAAGTTTATGTACAAATGATACACAACACTTAAATATCGTAACACTTAATACGTAGTATACGAACAACCAAGTATTTATAGTATTGCAAAGTGTTTGCTTCTTTTGGAATTTCTGCATTTCCTATTTTCTTTTCTGTTATATACCTTTACAGCTTTTTTTCTTTTGTAATTTTACTAAGTTATTTCTTACTGTTGTAACCGTTTCCATTTTAAAACTTTTATTGAAATATCAATAGTAGTATAATAAGACCACTAATATTAACTACATACAATTTCAGACATAGTTTTGGAGAACAGTTTTCGCAAAAGAAATGGTACAGAGAAGTAGGTGGTCAACGTGAAATTTTAGCAGCTTATGGTGGAGTAAAACTTGAGGATGTAAGAGGCATGAGAGCACCCTTTCTTTCCGTCGGTGGAAATAAGATGTTCAAAATGTTATACGACGCTAACTTCACATATGATTCATCTCTCCCCGTTTACGAAAATAGGCCACCCAGCTGGCCCTATACTCTAGATTACAAATTATTCCACGATTGCATGATCCCGCCTTGTCCAACGAAATCTTACCCAGGTTAGTACAAAGCTCTTAATATAAATAATTAAACGTTATTTCTTACCTCATTTGTGTGTATGTTTAAGAAATAGAAAAACAAAACATTACATACATACGCTCACGCCTGTAACCGCGCAAATTTTGCCTGTTGCCGTTAATCGTGTATTATATGACTGTAAACATATCGTCTGATAGAAAACAGTTTTATCCCTTAGTCGCCTTGTACGACACCCATAGGACGAGAGAGGGAGTGGCTCTATTCTACTCCACCGATAATCACCCGGCTAAAGCGGCAAAACATTACATGTATGTTTATGTGTGTGTACAGCTACAAGTGCATATTACAGGTGCAGCTAAAGAACAGACAGTGTGTCTGGACTAGGAATCAATGTAGGTATTAGAATATTAATAAAAAGATATAAAGGCACGTTCGTCTAGTATATATCTTTTCTTGTTTTTGTGTGGAAACACCTGACCGTAGCTGATGGTGAAGTGGTATGTCGGACTCGAATCAACTAAAACCACACGGTGTTCCGTCACATGTGGGTCTATTGCAAGGGGCCTGCGTATACCCTAGGAGGGATGCTTCCAGGAACCTGGTCTAATATATAGCAATAAGTTGTTATAACGTGTTTGGAATATTATAGAGGATATTTCGTTAAGATGCATATGAAAAATGCTCAGATAATAAGCTGAATTTTGTGAAAAGAAGGTGTTGGTATATTTCAGGTGTATGGGAAGTTCCTATGGTGATGTGGCAAGACTTGAATGGAGGCCGTTGCTCTATGGGTGACGCATGCGCAAACCCACCTGAACCTGAAAATGTATACAAGATGATATTGAAGAATTTCGATAGACATTACACTACCAACAGGTAAATTTTAGTCTCATAAAACAATTAAATTTTACAAATAATTAAAATATTATTAGTATTATATGCGCAAAGACCTCAATACTAAAAAATCTCCCCTCACTCACGCAAATAAATCTGGATAACAATGACGATAAACTTTTGGAACAGCACCAGTGCTGATAAAAAAGAGGTCCCTTAACAGATGTATGAGACCAAAAATGTATGTATATCATATCGGTACAAGATGTAATGGAATAATTGCAACATAAATACCCTTCTTATATTTTGATCGTCAGTTCGTCCTTAAATTTGTACCAAAAGAAAAAGTTAATTTGCTGTCTGTAAAGTTTTACGTGTAGTACGTAAATATATTGTATATTAAGTTTATGTTTTGACAAGTCATTGCCAGTTCCCCTTCTCGATTTGATTGTTCAGCATGGCAACACTTTTTGTTTTTTATGCATAAATTATAGTAAGTCAGCAGTACGAAGATACATAAGGTCGGGGAAAAAGTCTTTTTGTATTTTGTATTAATGTCAATAAAAGAACTAGAGTTTTGCAAAAGTAACCCTTTAATTATCTCTTTCAGAGCTCCTTTCGGTCTCTTCTACCACGCCGCATGGTTCACGCAACCTCACCATAAGGAAGGCTTCATTATGTTCCTGGACTTTATCAACCAGATGCCAGACGTCTGGATTGTTACCAACTGGCAAGCACTGCAGTGGGTCAGAGACCCTACCCCTATCAGCAGACTCAATAACTTCCAACCTTTCCAATGCAACTATCAGGTATATGCTGTAGAACGATTTCCTACTTTCTAATATTCTTTTACATATTTAAATGTATTTATATTTGTCTGTTTAGTGAATCTCGTGCCATCACGACTGAAAAATGATATTTTGGTACAAAAAATAATACCTAAATCCTTTTTTTTTCTAGGATCGGCCGAAGAAGTGCAACCATCCTAAAGTTTGTAACTTATGGCATAAATCAGGAGTCCGATACATGAGGACGTGTCAACCTTGTCCTGAGGTGTATCCATGGACCGGCAAATCCGGCATCAGATCTTCACGCATAGACAATGACATCGGAGAATAAGCAGCATTAAAACCTATAGCATAATAATACACGCATCCTCGAATCTACAATAAAATTAGATCATTTAGTTGTATCAGCATCAACAAAGCATAGACTTGGCTTTCAAAGACAATTCACTGTAGAAACTGTTTTGTAACCAACTGACGAGTGCCATTTAGATAACGATGGTCACAAAGCGATATTTGACAATTTTATAGAGACTCGAGGACTCGTTTGACTTTATAATTATTGCGTCCCAATTGTATTGGAAACTGTGATATTTTGTGTTTTCAATCATGTTGTGCGAAGAATACGTCGATTTCATTAGTTTTTATTGCATGATTTGATTGTAACAATACTCGTGCAATGTTTTTGCAATAATATTTCCTATTTTGAGTTCGATTTAGTACATAATGCTGTTTTATATTAATTGAGATAATAATATAGACATATTTCAGTAATCTCATAACGTGATAATCAAATTACATTATTCAATATTTATTTTATTGTAGTTACAGACATGCTTAAAATGATTACCATTTCCAGAATAATTTTAAACGAAAGCCATATTAAAATTTAGAAAATATGTTTTTCTAATCTTGCCAGCTTTGTGCTGCCTTTTTATAATTTGTAAATATAGAAATAGTATTAGATGATAATTTATTATTGTAAGGCATAAGTATATCGTACGTTCTTAGGCAATTTTATCAATTTTATTTTTTTGCAACAGTAACTAATTAAAATTATCAAATTGTGGCAATAGTTTCTTCAGTTTTCAAAAACTGTAAAATAACATTGTGTAGATGTCTACCACATCGCAATTCCCATCTGTGATGTTGCACATGTCTATACAACGGTTCACCAGTTATAGAACGTATTATGATACTCAATGTGTATTTATAAGCCAATTATCAGTAAAGAATCTCTGCACTCTTATTGTGAACGTATATTTGTACTGTTCTAGTTTTGGAATTTTAGTCTATGGCAACCTTAGTTATTACCGCTTGCAACCTTTCTTATTTAAAATATATTCTTATTTAATAGGTTCTACTGTAAATATACATAGGTATAATATTTAAAATCGGTAGTTTCACTTTTTTATTACTTTCGCCTAGGACAAATATCTCGGACATGACATAGCACTGAAACTTTTTAGTCGCAACATATTTAAGACATTTCGTGTTGTATATTGGCATCATTATTTATATTGTACAAGGACCGTAAAGATTTTGTGACCAGTGCTGATTAATAAATTTGCTATAAATATTTCGTTGTATCATTTCTATGAGTTTGTGACATCCATAGCCGCACCCTAAAACCTTCATAAATTAAAAATAAGTCTGGTATGTTATCAGCACATGAAATATCTAACTACTTACTAAGTACTGATGCGTTCTCTCTAGAGAAGTAATAATTTGAAATAAAGAAAAAACACCTGGTACCAAAAGTAGCCGGCCACCTTTCTATACCTATTTATTAGAATTTTATTTCAATAGCTTCTCCAGGGAACTCATTTTTTTTAAATAAAATTAAAGTACTTAAAGTTTACTCCTTATACCATCAGCCGCCTGCCATTGAAAGTATCTTGATGATCGGTCCGGAAGGTTAAGGTAGACTAAAATAAAACTGAAGTAACTGTATTCAGTGTGGTAGAAAAGATTTATATCGAGTTGCAGCCATCTGAATCTAACTGAAAAGAAATTATATACAAGCTGACAGGTCTGCACTTGCCGGTGGCACACGCAATACTAATTGACCTTGCACTCTACGGCGGAGAGTAGACATTATGATTTATTTCTACCCACATGCAATACAGTAGGGTCAATTAGTTTTTAAGCAAGCTTTTACCTGCTAATATTATTTAAGAAGTTATATAAAAATGTATAACTGCCATATTGCATAATTTCGAAAAAAAAATGCAACTAGTAATGGCGTAACGATTCCAACGATAACTTATACATCCGAATCTGATAAGGCACAAGTTATAGTTTTTTTTATGATAGTAGGCGCCAGACGAGTAGACGGGTCAACTGATGGTAAGTAACAACCATAGCCCATGGATACTTATTACTCATGAGATAGAGGAGAGGGGGATGAGGGTATGGAAAAGAGGAGAGGAGGCATTGGGCCTCCGGTGCCCTCACTCACTCGAATAATATAAATAATATGATCCAATAGAATGCAAGCGTTGTTGGTCTACCGGGTTTCTGTGAGGCCATGGTATTCCTCAGGTCAAGCAGGTAACTCGTGCCTAAGCCTGGCTCTAACACGAAATCCCTTACCCTCTCCCTTTTATGCCATTGCCTAAGGTAGTCGCGTAGTAAAATTCATTTAACGTTTACTATTAGTTAATACTCGTTTACAATCCTAATACATTTATATTTTTAAAAGCAGGAAAGCATAACCGAAATTAATTGACAATGAAAATATGTACCTTAATGAACAGTAAAAGTCAGGGCCGCGACCGTGACCACAAGTGATCCGCAGAGAACATCAAAAATTTAGTTTTCAATCATAACACCTGCGTGATATTTTCGATCTTTCGTCCACGGTCAAACATAACGTATAAAAAAGCTCACATGTCTAGGATTGTACCAAAAACCTATAGATAACATGAGAGGCTGGTACTTATATTCCTTTATGTCTACATACTATGGCATTTTTTGCCAGAAGGTTGAATACTATCCATCGCAATCTATCTTGGACACATATTACAAGGCTAACGTGAAAAGGGATATTAAAAGTAATGATTGCTCTAAAACATTTCATGAGGATTGTATCAAAAGTGAAATAAAATCTGTTACAAGAAAGTTTAACCACCCAAAGAATAAAAATAATATTATAGAAGTAAAAAAGAGAGCAGTAGATCCTGTATTCCACGGATATCCGAAAACCAGGGAAGAGTTATGGAACGAACGTTTTTTGGATGATACTTCAGCGTTTGACCAAACTCCGTCGCTTGTAAATTTGTTACATAACATAAGTTTGACGTATTTGAAAGATTGTACACCCGTTATATTTTATGATAATCAAGTCAAATCTAAAGAAAGTTACGTGGTTCAAAACTTGCTGAAGGGATTTCCAATGTCATTTGTTCATGGTTATATTACTGATGATGGTAAGGTTGTAGAGCCCGGACTTTTACAATTTGGTTCTGAATGTCTTCATTACATTATTTTCCTGACCGACGTTAAGAAAAGTGCGAAAGTTTTGGGTAAACAGCCAGAAAGTAAGGTTATAGTTGTTGCAAGGTCTTCCCAGTGGGCTGTTCAAGAATTTTTGACACAGCCTCTTTCAAGATTGTTTGTAAATTTGCTTGTTATTGGACAAAGTTTTAAAGAATTAGATGACACTGCTTTGGTAAGTTTACGACTATAACTCGATGATGCTTAGCCGTACTGCACTGGTACTGTGGTATCATGTAATATTATTTCTTATTGTCTATCCAGGAGACTCCTTATATACTGTATACTCATAAATTATATACGGATGGACTTGGCGCTAGTAAAGCAGTAGTATTAAACTCATGGAGTCATGGAAAATTTTCAAGAAATATTAATTTGTTTCCACCTAAGATGACAGAAGGCTATGCCGGCCATCGATTTGTAGTTGCCGCAGCCAATCAGCCACCGTTTGTATTAAGAAGGTACTTAGATATGTGTAATTCGTTTTTAAATATTCTAAAAGTAATGCATTTTAAAAGACAGCTTTTTTAGGATTAAATCGGACATAGACGGTGGAAACCCTCGAATCACCTGGGATGGTATTGAAGTTCGACTTATAAACCTTTTGGCCGAAAGGAATAACTTCTCCATCGAAATAATTGAACCCCAAGAACTGAGTCTCGGGTAACAAACACCATGTTGTTGTTTTTATATTTTTAACGCATTATTTTTCTGTGAAATAATTATGAAATGTTATCACCAGTTCAGGAGAAGCTGTGACTAAAGAGATTGTCACAGGTCGAGCAGATATCGGGATAGCCGGAATGTACATGACAAGTGAAAGAGCCAGAGATATGGATATGTCATTCTTACACTCTCAAGATTGTGCAACTTTTATTACGGTTATGTCTACAGCATTGCCTCGGTAATTACTTGGAATATAAAAAAAAGTCTTTCGTACGACAATATTTTTCTAACGTGCCACTATTTTGTCAGGTACCGCGCAATTTTAGGACCTTTTCACTGGCATGTATGGGTTGCTCTAACGTTTACTTACCTTTTTGGTATGTTACCTCTCGCTTTCTCCGATAAACATACTTTGAGACATTTAATTAATAACAGCGGTGAAATAGAAAACATGTTCTGGTATGTCTTTGGTACTTTTACTAATTGTTTTACATTTCTTGGCAAAAATTCTTGGAGCAAAACTACTAAGATCACAACTCGATTATTAATTGGTAAGCGCTTTAAACTAACTGAATACTCTTAAAATATCCTTAATTGTATAAAACCTACCATTTTATTTTTCTTTATTTGGCTTTCAGGTTGGTACTGGATTTTTACAATTATAATTACAAGTTGTTATACTGGTTCTATTATAGCATTTGTAACATTGCCAGTGTTTCCAGAAACTGTGGATACTATACAACAGTTGTTGGCTGGATTTTACAGAATTGGTACCTTAGGTAAAAAAAGGTTGACAGTTGTATGTAACTTATAATATTTTATCTGTAGACAAACTATAACTATGTTCTTGCACAGATCATGGAGGCTGGGAAAGATGGTTTCTAAACTCATCGGATCCTTATACTAGCAAGTTATTAAAAAAAGTTGAATTAGTTCCCAATATTGAAGCTGGCATTAGAAATACAACCAAAGCTTTCTTTTGGCCCTACGCTTTTCTGGGTTCAAAGGCTGAACTTGAGTATATTGTTCAAGCTAACTTTTCAGAAAATAAGTGAGTCAAGTTTTATACATTGCTTTATTTTGCACATATTTTTACATTACATTTATCAGTCTCCAAAAAAGCTATTTCATTAATGTTTCGTTATTCTCTACAACGTTTGTAACATTCATATTCAATCATCACTCCTATGTAACTTCATTTTAGTATTTGTTTTTCGTACCATAAACCAGAGTGAATTAAAACGCCTTTTCGATCTTAAATTCTCGCTTTCTTAAATACAAATAGAGAACATTTAATTTTCAATTAATAGGACATATTAATAGGAAAAAAATATGTCATGTGTAATTATAACTCATAGAGCTTACCAAATATTTATATTTTTAACTTAATTACGTAGCTAATCTATGTATTTTTATCGACGTAAATTAAATTTTGCCTGGTCTAAATCTCTAATCTAGGTCTAAACGAGCGGCATTACATATTTCCAATGAATGTTTCGCTTTATTTGGAGTGACAATTGGATTTCCTAACAATTCAGTGTATTCAGCGAAACTAAGCGGTGATATTAGAAGAATATTCCAAAGCGGACTTGTCGACAAAATTAACGATGAAGTACGTTTTGAAATACAAAGAAGTGCATCAGGAAAGCTACTTGCGGTTAGTGCTCAAATTGTAAATTTATTTTATATTTTAAGATTAATACAAAATTTAAAAAGTAAAGTTTTTAAGTTTATATATATTCAGGGCGTAATCTTTGCAACAATTAATCCGATTATGGAAATAATTTTAGTAATAGGAAGTTACAACATTCTAATTCCATCATGTACTTTTCTTCGACTTTAACAGACAATATTTTAGTGTCAATATACTGAAACGCGATCGTAATTAAAACAGTTTACTCTAATCCATGGTTGAAATAGTAAATACGAATATAATAAATAATTGCTTTCAAGATTATACTTATTTATATTTTTATTATACAGGCTGGCACTGGCACCTTAAAAATAGTTTCAGCGGAAGAAAAGGGTCTTACACTTGAAGACACACAAGGTATGTTCTTACTTCTAGGTGCTGGTTTCCTTATAGCTGCTACAGCTTTGCTATCAGAGTGGATGGGAGGATTCTCTAGAAAATGTCGATTTCGGCCAAAAGTTGAAACAGCTAGCAGTGTTACTTCAAGAGATCAGTTAATAGCTACTCCTAAAAGCGACGATGGATATAAAATAATAGACGGTAAAGATAGTAAACTACCTCTCGATTCAAGACCTTCGACTGCCGATTCTACAGATACTTTAGAAGGTCGAGTTATACATATCACTAGAGAAAGAGTAGATATCCATAAAGATTTTGATTCAAATAGATTTGATTCTAGAAGATCAAGTTCTATAGATGTGGAAAGAGAAGTGCGGGAAATATTTGAAAAGGATAGATTTGGAACCGTTAATCTTAACGATGATACATTTAAAGTTGAAAGCAAGAGAAAAGGAACAGCTTCTAACGGTGCTTTTGGTGATCTAGTTGAGAATCATTAAAATAATTTCATAATTTCTCCACGTTTTAAATGTTGTCACAGTTCTAGGAGATCACTATTACATTATTAAAAGAAATTTGTATGCAAGTCCAGTCACCAGATATACTTACGCCCTAAATCAGTATTTTTAAGTATATTATGTTTTTTTTTAAATTTTATTTTACATTTAATTCATTCCATATATTAGGTTCTTACATATGAAATTAGCCTTTTGTCAGACTGGTCACTTTGATCTCAAATATATGGCGTTTGG
Organism: Tyria jacobaeae; assembly: GCA_947561695.1. Lineage (NCBI taxonomy): Eukaryota > Metazoa > Arthropoda > Insecta > Lepidoptera > Erebidae > Tyria > Tyria jacobaeae. The sequence continues at coordinate 18,793,791 of OX387209.1, forward strand.
TTATGTATTCCAAATTCAAATTAATTTTAAATTTAGGATTGTGTACATGTTTCGTATTTAGTGATTAATTTTTCACACCATTTGATTTTTCTTTGACACGGTTTTGTTCACAAAATAGAAAATATCGCGTAATTAACGAATATAGTTTAGAAGAATTAATGATGTGTATGTGGTAGCTACTGCTAAGTTAGAGGAGCTGCGATAGGAATATCTCCAACGTATATCGTTTTTGTCATAAATACAATAATATAACTTTTGGAAAATATACAACTCTCATTATTGCAACATTCCCGAATGCAAAAACATATCGAAAAATATAAATGAAAAGTTGTGGATTACAGTGGGCAGGAAAATATGTAAGAAATTATTTAACTATTTAAATTTCAGTTTTAACTGCCTAATAAGGTTTTTTAATGTAGAATAACTTTTAGAAATAAAAACGAATGACGTTTAGTTGTAAGCGAATTGTGCGTCACATCATGGCCGATGATAACATTTTTAACGTTTCAAGTTTAAAATATAAATTTTAAATTGAACTTATAAATAAATATTTAACTTTTGCCATTTAATTGACACATTTCGGATTCTTAGACCATATACTGTAGGATTCAACAATTTGTTACATAATATTTGATATAAGTACGTATACCAAGTAGCCTATTTGTAGACAGATTAATTAGACTCAAACGTTATGTATATATATATTCTTATTATTTTATCATTTTCTTTTGCGTATTTGTAATTAAGTAGTTATGTTGAGTGCAAAAATAAAAAACAAAATTGACATCCAACTCTTTATTATTCTTCGAACAGTCATCAAAATAATTTACAACAATTTTCTAACACTGTCGATAAACATTAATATTTCATTCAGCCACTGAGATGTTTTCATTCACCATACAATTATAATACACAGGGCAGAAATTGCTGCCTCGACACAGTTACAGCGCCGTAAGGCCTAGTATAATGCAATATTTGGCCCGGCCTTATCTTAAAAAATAATTATACAATTATGACTTATATTCCCGAGCCGCACATCCGGAATACCGTAGGCGACTTCACATGAATCAATCAGTAAAAATATCGATAAAATACAACAGATTTTGTATTCTTTGTAAAATTGAAACGAAAATATACCTAATACCTACCTAAGCATTTTGTTATATATGTATTGCACAACGGTCGTTACAAGAGAAATTAATGTGAATTTGAGTATTCAATAAGGATATGTATTTATATTCCTATATTCTATTGGGATTGTTCACGATATACTGTGGTGCAATAGCAAATAAGACGAAAAAGGTGAAACAAAACACATCGACCACCTACTGTGAAGAAATCCAGAAGAATTTCTATTTCTGTACTTAACACTACGTACCTTTTTAAATGCAATGAACTAGATTATAAATTAACTGAACTAGCCCTTTGCTATTGTCACACAGCAAGATAAAATACAGGTAAACACATATATTACCAAAGTACATACAAAGAACAAACAAACATCTTTTTACAACAACACACAACACGGTTGTGCGTCAAAATGAATAATATTATATTTATATATTTATTTAATAATAAAACTTGAACTCATTCCCGATAGTAAAGCTCACAACCTCGGAAATTATGCTCCCAATACCAGCTTAACTGTCGTTACATTTATACAATATAGTCCATATATGTTATAGTGTTTGCAAGCGATAAAACACAAACGTCTGATATTTTATCACTACACGCAAATACAAAGGAAACTTCACTTAATGTAAACATTTCATCCGATAACAATGTGTTTGTGCAAAATTACGTTAATTATTTGGCTATAGGTTTTTACCCATGCGCCTCTGTGATAGGTATATAGGTTACAGCAAATGTGTTCGATACTTTACAATGCAACACTTAACATTTATTACATTATATCATCAATCTATAACGGACAAATAGAAATGATAGTAACAAGAAACAAGGGATTCCCATCATCGCCGAACATATTGAGCAAATTTTAATACAAAACACATCGACGCTTTCAGAGAAAGGAATTATTAGGAACGAACGACCGAGAACAGAATAACGAAATGTAGAATCTCATAATTAAGGACCCGCCAGGAAAATTTTACGCGAAAGACACGCACTCACAAACAATTAAAGCATTACAATTATGATGAAAAGTCCAATACTAAACCACGGTGAGCCTAACGCATTAACAACGAAAGCAGGTCCAGGGTTGTAACAGTGTAGGTAATTATATCACATTAACAATGTCTAACATTCAAGGTGTACTTACATGATTTTTATAATAGTTCCCTAAAAATGGGTTAACATTTATTATGCTCCAGTAATAAAATATTAATTCGTTACGAACTAACCGTGTACTTATTTTACAATGCGAAAATACTTTTTTTTATTCTTATGCGTTCAGACTTTTGAACTCCAAAACTGGTTCATTCCCTGTACAAATTTAACAAATGTACGTTTAACATTTTGTTATTGTGATTTGAAGGTTTACTCTAATGATAATCTATGTTGAAAAGTTGTTTATTACCCTTATATTATAGAGTTACTACCACATTTAGACAGTTTAACTGACAAATGTGTACAGAAACATTGCTGCGACCGTAGTGTGCCAGGACTCGCACAGACTTTCGACAGTAAGAGAAATTGTTAGGAAAATTTGGACCTTTCTTTACAGTATCTTATGCAGTCGTTAAAATGTGTCAAAAGTCAGTTCGATTCCTTTTTTTTAAATAATGAAACAATAGGATTCAGGATCAAAGGTAACCGGATAACTTAAAATCGATACATTTAGCTACATTTAAAATCCGACATTCCTTTGAACTTTTATTTTGTGTTGTATAAAACCACTACGGTCTCAACAATTCAACATCTTTAAGTGACTTAAAGTTACCAGGATGTGATTAAAGATTAAAACAAAATGTTACATACAAAATTTGGTACAAAATGGTACATTTAGGCACTGTGAGTAAGGCATCTACAGTGAGAAGATATGAGGGAAAAGGAGGGTTAAAGGATTTGGAACTACAAAGAACATCGCTTATATGTCGAGCTTCAGTATGAGAAGGGACAGCCATATCTAATCGAAGCAAGACGATAAATAAAAACATTATGAACTATGGACGACACAAATGTAAAATTTTTAGACAATATCCTTTAAAAATAGGGCGGATCGTGATATAGTGCATACTTTAGTGTAAATACTTTAGTGTAAAATATATTTTGTATGTGCTCTTAAAGCTGACTTGTAGGTATATTGTTCATGGTTACAACATCTACTAAGTAACTAAAACAAACTTCAGATCACATTAACAAAATAAAAAGTACTATTAACAAAGTTGTTCCATACATTTTTGTAACCGAATATAGCCACTAAATAAACCTACACATACTTAACAAGTAATTACATATGATATTCAAAATTGACTCGATAATATTTTGGTCTCCAACGAGATACGACCATACGAACATACATATTAAATGAAGTTTATAGTACACAGGTAATGATCGAAGCATAGAGTCAGAATAGAAATGAAAATTGTTGAGAATTCTTTTTCCGAATATTGTACTAGTTGATATGCTAACTATAGCACAAAGCAAAATTCAGAAAAAGAAGAAACGATTTCAGTAAATTCTGAATGGCCAAAAATTACAGTTAAAATTTATGTGAAGAGTTGTCAGAATTCTACAATTTATGATATAAACGGTGTTTACTTACAAAACTGCTTAGAGTGCAAGTGTTATCATAAGAAATTTTAAAGCTTCGTGTGGTACCATTATATAGTCATCTCTAGCTAAACATTACCTACTTAGTCACATAACATTCGTTCCTAACGGGACGTGTATACATATTATGTAAATATCATTATGATTCTCATGTATAAATATGTCAATAGATAAAGTAGATTTTACAATACATAATTTATTATCTTCTGTGATGACACTACCGCTACTATTATACAGATTCAAGTTCGGATGTCACACTAATATAATAATTTTTAAAATGGCACAAAAAAACTTTTTAAAACACTAACACAAAAAGTCAACAGTCGTTTTGTTTATAAGTCTTACTCGCACTTACACACAATCTTGTATTGTGTTGTGTCCATCACGCACTTCGCACTTCACCAACAGCTCCGTCCGACCGCTTCTTAGTAATGCACTCAATTTCAACTAGTAGTGCAGATTAAATTTTACGCTTACTAATCTTTAAATTGACTAACTTTAAGCTAAACAGAAGATGGCACGGATTGCACATATAATGTCGTTATTTACACGGGAATTAGATATCTACCTAACATGTACTTATAGTTCAAATTTGATCTGATGGGTTGCCGCTATTCTGTATTGTACTTAATTTTAACATTTAATCTTAATCTTTAGTACTCAAGTGTGCATACAATAATTAATTACGTATTAATAGAAGGGTTGTGTAAAGTTGAACATTCAGTACAGACGTCATGTGAGGTTTATGAAATTATAACGTACAGAGCCACGACGCTGATGATTTTCAAAGTTGGAGAACTTTGAATGACCGTGCCATGAAAAAGCACCGTTTATTTGGATGCACCTTTTTGCTTATCAGACTTTTGGTGATAAGACTAGCACTGTAGCGCTATCGAGGGTAGAAGTTGTCATCGGGGACGGTGACGAAGCTCGATAGGTCTCACGTGGATGTCCTGGGCTCTCGTTTAGCAGTGCGGGTGCAGGGGCCTCGGGTACGAGCCGAAGGCCTCGTAGCCTAGCTATGTGGCCCAGCCCTCGATTCGTGGTCGCTTAGTGTGCGGCTGCTCGTAGTCCAGCGGCACGTTGGAGTGCCTCATGTCCTGGCCGGCCGGCGATCCCATGTTACTCGATGACACTGAACCTGCAAAATTGGAGTATACTATGATTTTAATGTTATTGGATTGTTAATTTCTGGATACTCGGTATTGATAACTCTTAAGATTAATAATAAAAATAGAAAAAAGGTTAGTTGTTAGTGTTACTGTAAACGCGATTTTTACGAATGTAATGTATACCCGTACAAAAAGAGGGACTTTGATTTTTTGCCTTCTATGCTTGCGACCACCAGTTTTATTATGTCTTTTTTTCTTTTTTTTTAAATATAAACCTACCGTAACGAGTCCACTCTGCCGGATGGAAAGCAACTAGTGTAGTCTAAGAGTGTGCTATTATTCTAGATGTACCTGATGTTTAGTAGACAAAACAATTCGAATTATTGAATTTATTGACTGATTGTGTAATTTACTGTTTCTATATCAACAGGTTTTACGAAATATCAATAATATATAAATGTGCCAGTGATGAGGTCAAACAAGCTTGCAAATTAGCTTTAATTATTATTATTTGCTTCACGTTACATTCCAATAAAAGTATAATTCTTGAAATCCTCTAAAAAGCAAAAGCAAAGGTAATAGATCTGTCATAACATTTTTAGATATAGATCTGTCATAATCTATTGCTATCAATAGCAATAGATTATCGAGAAAATATTTAGGGAGTTTAAAAATGTTATATATAAAGTTCGACTTTCGCGGCGTCGTGTTGAAAAAAAAAAGGCATCTAAAAGCATTCTATATATAATGCAAAGTATAAAATCGATTAAAATCCCACATATACAGTGATTGGAAGGAAACCAATGTCTCTCACGAGAGTAACAATTTATTTGCCTTTCACGCCCATATCCCGGAAGGGGTAGGCAGAGGTGTTTAATACCAACATTGTGCCAATTGGAATTTGGTCTCACTAACGTAAATAGGGGCAAGCCTATCGCCTTCAACCGGGAACTATGACTGTATATATACTGCCTGATAGATAACATTCATAAATTTAGTCGCCTTTTACGACGCCCGTGGGAAGAGATGGTGACACACATTCTACTCCACTGAGAACCACACAGATAAAATACAACTGTACCAAAATCCCGGACACCTTTATAAGTAAAACTATCCAATGACTGGACTGTAATAGGTATAGTTAATTTCACATTTTTAACAACAAACTAGTTCACCCAAGGTCTTTGTTTCATACATAAAAGAACCCGAGCGAAATTTCAACAATAATGGAATATTTGCAAAATTAAGACTGGGAAGTAAATCTTAATTTTAAGCCAAGTACAGGTATTTTTTAATGACCTGAAGTATAAGTTAGTCAGAATTATTCAACCGTAAAGCGTGTAACCTGATATAGAATAGAAGTAAATTTTACTAGACACTGACCATCTATAGCTCCGGAGAGATGTGCTGGTTGTGGCTGAGGTGGTGGTGCACGGTGCGGCAGGTGTTCAGGCCGCGGAGGAGACACGGGTTCTGCTTTGATTTTCACGTTGCTAGGCGACGCCGCTGGCGGAGGCGTCCCACCCCCGCCCAGTACTGGCATGCTGCTACTGTTCACAGAAGTGGCTGATTAGGTATATGTCAAACAATCTGTATTTACCGAGTCAGTGAGGGTAATCCCTCTCCACTCAACACTTCCCCCCTCATCACCCTCAAAGGCCGGCAGCGCACTTGCAACTCTTGTCCAAGGGCGGCGGTTGTCATTTACCATCAGGTGAACCGCTTGTTTATAAGTATGTTATAAGGTTATATGGTGTTACAAGGTTATATAATTATCATATACCAGGTACTGGTATTTGATAGCTGGATTAGAATTCGAATCTGAATACTTTTGATGAACATAACCTTATTTTTATAGTTTTAAAACATTATTCCATTGTAATATAAATAACTCAAATCATATTTATATTGTAATGTATTAACGTTCTCTACAGGTAACTAAGTATATACCAGATATTTCGACAAGCTTTAGGTATCACTATGGGCATGGAATGCCTACACTTATTTGAATATAATGTATGTATATAATCTAACGTTTAATTCATGAAGCCGACTATTAACATGCAATAGTAAGTAGTTGGCTACATATAAGCTTTTTACCTTATATTTATTTCACAATATTACTACTAGTAGTACTATCTACAACGTAATTTCAGCTATATCGCCATATTTCTCTAGTAACGCAGGGAGGAGGGTAAGTAATACGAACTGGATACTTCAGTGTTGTGATAAAACGTTTGCATTTTTCTTAGATTATGAAATTTCATCTTTCTCAACGAGCTTTGAAACCGAGAACGATCAAAATGATGGCTTTATATCAGAAGATACAGGATGTTAAGCTGAAAAATATAAAGTATCAGCTAAATGACGAAAGTTACCATTTAACAATGAATTAATACATAAACAAGAAGTTTTGTATATACGAGGAATGTAAGTGTGATTAAAAGTGAAAGTGAGCATAATTAAAGTGTTACACCAAATACTTATTTACCAATCTTAAACAACAGCTCCCATTGCCGTGATTGTCTAGTGGTTAGGACCCTACGTTGTGGCCGTACTAACCCAGGTTCGAATCCTGGTCACGGCAGTGATATCACTGTCGCGGCGAGCACAACATTTTAATTAACTTAAAAATTATTTATTGAAATTCAGGTGACTTGTTTAAAGGTTTTCATTGGTTATATACATTACTACTACTACTTCTAGTAGTAGTACCGTCGTTATCATTGGTTATTTTCTTTGTTAGTTTGACATTGGGGACCACTTTTTTTTGTAATTATTTTATACGGATAAATTAATAACTACTGTACTGAGATTGTTAAAACGATAAGTTCAAAGGTTTTCTCAAGAGCAATTTAAAGATTTACAACGCCATCTATTATGATCTACAAAAACTTTTTTAAATTTTATATGAGTAAGAAAGGCATGAAAGTGGAACAGTAACGAAATGGTACTTTCACAACAGGAAAGAATTAAGTCGGTTGCTTTACTGTTAAGATCACTTGAACAGGCAGTAAAAATGGTGCGGTCAGTGGCCCAGGATCAAATCTCAGTTAAAGTAGTAATGTTATTATATTTTTAGCGTTATAGCACTTAAATTTTACATTCATGACATACATTTACTCACTGCGCAAACGGTTATGAAATGCCCCCATTGCAGGCTTTAATATAATCCCACTTACGTGATAGGGGGAAAGGCTGTCAACCAGACACTTTAGGAATTAAATTGGTAAATCGGGAGTTCATTAAATGGCGAAAGTGAGAAGTACAGAGAATGGTAAGAGAGAAATACTTAGTGCCTTAGCATTTTATTCACTACTTCATAGAAGACTCGCAATTATGACACCACTGGTGTTATACTTGTTTGTCAACTTAGTAGTATAAATAAATATCTAGTCACCACAAACAAAAATGTATCAAACTTTTTTCAATCAATTTCAATCTAAATGTTTTGAAGCAAAGCGTGCTTAATTTGATACACCACACCTTTCGAAAGACATTTCATTTTATTTCCTATCAGTTAAGAATGTATCTTAGCAGTTTTTAAATTAACGGCACCTTATTTCTAAAAAAGCTTTCGACGAAATGCTCGTTTACGTCACTAGATAAGAACTCATCCAATATTTTGAATAGCGGTTTGTGGTCACTCGTCAGAGGACAGTGTTGGATTCTGGTTGGTCAGTAGGGTTACAGTAACTCCTGTTAGGATGTGTACAAAATGTTAACAAAAGTAAGTGCTCATCTGTTATTGATAAAACAGTCCTATCTGTTTATTTCCAACCATAGTAGTCAGGTATATAAAAAACCGTAATGCGTTGTTAACTAACCTTAGTTTTTTTGGGTACGAATCAAACAGGAAAAGGTAATTGATACTTCAAATTGAACAATTCATGAAGCTGAATTCATATTAACAAATAATAAGTCTAATAACAAATGTATTTCAATAAATATTTATATATATATTAGTTTTTCAAAAAAGCAAGTTTTAAATCTAATGCGTTACGGTAATTTGTATTCTCGTGAAGCATGTGGCTTAATCATGAGAGACGTTATCTTTATAAAATGTTGAACAATAACGCAAAGAAACCAAAGTCAACAACCATGTCTATGGTTCCAATTGCTTTATTACTACTTCATACGTGCAACGGAAATCCAAGTTAGTCATTATAATGTTTTATACCATCTATGCTACTCGCGTTTTAGGCTTGATTTATAAACGTGGAATTGTAAATGTTTTTTTTTTAATACAACAAGAATTATTATTTTAGAGGACGGATTATTTAGCTGAAGGCAAAAGAAGTAGTATTAGATTTTCTGTTCTCGTTGTTGTAAATTGAAACCCAGTGTACAAAATGTTTGACCTCATTTTAGATTTGCGTACGGTCACAATAAAGAAAATGTACATAATATGCATATAATTTCTTTTGCATATCAAAACTTAAAATAGACTTAATTGCTTCTCTGTCCCGCCATTTAAGTACTCTTGAACAAGCAACCATTACTTGTTAAGTAACGCTTTAAAGAGAATGTTGTTTTCGACTACGCCGTTATCGATTCCGATAGCCGTGATCGTCTAGTGGTTAGGACCCTACGTTGTGGCCGTAGTAACCCAGGTTCGAATCCTGGTCACGGCAGTGATATCACTGTCGCGGCGGAACCAATTTTTTGTGTGATTATTTGATATTGTAATTAGAGTTTTCATGGTTTCAATGATAAATATTAATTATAAAATAATTAATATTTATACAAGTTAAGAAAATGAATTAGGTAGGTATATACTAGTAAATTTAATTTTAATCTAGAGTTAGCTTTTCATACTAGAATAATTGTTAAAAAAATATATCGGTTCTACTAAATACTTTATTATTTATCTAGATGAAGTTTTTAGAAATTGATTATTTTGTATCAGTATTCTATTTACACTCTATCTACAAAAAAAAGATAATATGAGAATGATCACAGACATGTACCTGTTGTGCTGGAGCGTCTGCAGCTGGTGAGCGCCCCACGTCAGTCCGATGCCCATGTCCGAGTTAATGCTGAAGTCCTGTGGTCCGAAATTGCCGAGTCCAGAATAGCTTAGCGGTGTCTGGAAAATACATATTACAGAAGTTAAGTACCTATATAATATATAATTATTGGAAGACATTCTTGGAACGTAATCGCGGTGTAAACCTAAAAGTAATGGAGAGTTCAAAGTTCCCTAAGAAGGGAGGAAAAAAGGAGCTGGTAAATTCAGGTGTTTTAAAGCAAAAATATTCCTCAGCATTAAGATTACAAAACTATGAAATATGACAAATAACAGGGCAAGCAGGCAACCAAAAAAAAAGCCCTTGTAATGCTTATAGAATCGAAGTTACTGAAAAGAATCCAAGAACTTTACCGCGCGCCAAAATCACGACGTTAGCTGGCCCAAACTTGGCATTCCGCCAGCGTATGAAGAGAATTTAGGAATATAGTAATATGAGGAACTTACTTCTCCAGTATAAGAAATATCATCCTGTGGCGGCGGCATGGAGCTTGGTATGACGACGCGCAGGTTATTATGTCGCGGTGAGTGATGCGGCGGCGCAGCGTGTGCATGCGCCTTGTGAGCATGGCGATGTGGCGACGGTGCGGGGCCCGGTGACGGTGACGGTGTGCAGCCAGCATCCAGTGGGGATCCCGAACCGGGATAACCGTTTGACATCTCGAGCATTCCGCCGCTTGGGTACACTAGAATTAAATATTGTCTAATCAACAGCAGCTAAAACAAAGTCATCATCAAGATTATATTTAAAGGAATATTTGGGTGATTTAAATCAAAAGCTAAGATAAATCAAGAGCTAGCATAGGCTGGTTTTCGAATTCAGGTGATATTGATTTGTAATCTTGACGGTAAAGTCCAGAATTGATCACTAATCTTGAATGAAATAATAGAAGTGTAAATTTAAAAAGTAGTCATGTTTGCTACTAGTAAATAGATTAAAAAAAAACGACGTAACATTACTTTGAAATTAAAATTGTAATAATTGTTAATATAGAAAATTTAACTTAAACTGAAATAATACCTGAATCGGTTTCCGAGGATGAGGGCCGTGGACTGATAGAGGTATGCATTTGTGGACTAGCTTGTAACAATGACTGATCATAGTTTCCGACTGGTACGCTGACAGGCAGGTTGTAGTTGCCTCCAGTAACGCCAACGCTTACGCGACTTCCGTTTAATTGGTTTCTTTGCATCATCATCTGAAATTCTTCGTCGATTTTGGAGTATTTGGCTTCGGTTCTTGGAGTCAGATTATATTCCGGTTCAGCTTCGGGGCTGTCAGGTGACATCACTCCGTTCTTATGCTCTTTCTTCGTTAGTGCCTGTAAGTGTCAGCGAGAACAGCTCAGGTGGCTTGACGAGCCAAACTTATATATACTCTACTGTATTAATCTTGCATGCATTAAACGCCAGTTAAAATATTAGATTACACCCTCTGTACACACCATTAGCGTTATCAGCGACAATCGCGTTAAACTTAATAGCCACTGTTTTGAATTGTTCAGATTTTATCACGTCAGTATGTAGTGGAGGGTTCAAAATTAAAACTGTGCTTTTAACAATAAATACTACAGTGTAACAAATTAATTGTATGTGAACTTTTTAGCGTACATATGTGTGGTGTCGAACGCAATGATGCAACACTGACTTTATCCTTGTATCAAAACATCGGAGTCAGGTAGGCGCGGTTAATTCAAATAAACACAAATATATTTACAAAACCCATGCTGGTACAGGAAAAAAATAACATAAATATTTGGGGTATCTAGTCATAAACTGTTAGTATAAAACTGGGTGTCTGGTGTTTTGTACTTCATCCTTTTTTTTCTAACAGGAAATAAACATGCTTCTTTATTGGTCGTGTGAGCCTATTTTATGTGTATACATATAATTGTGTGATATCGTTTACAGAAGGTCTTTTGGAACGAGATCTACATCTATAGGTGTCCAACAAAGTTGTTCGTTCGTTGTCTAGGACTGTTTTAGTAAGAAATGTATGCATTAGGTATTGTGTGTAAGTACAAAGCACGCAGTTAATGGGATAAGTCAATTTTGCATGGACATTGCATTGCGATCACTGGCACACAGATGACGCCGTACTTAATGTACCTCGATGATGTTGCGATTGGTCAGCGACTCGTGTGGCTCGTTGTATTCCGTGTATTTTAAAAGAACCTGCAATAGAAACACAAAATATAACTGAGGCTCACACTCACTCAACCTTTTTATTGGACGATCTGTGGTATTCGAAAATTTGTAAGTAATAATTACCTTAATACATTAATACTTTAACCGGTAACTAATGATTGTAATATTGAATGATTACGCAAAATTTGGATTTGGATATCATAGTTCATTGGAAAGAATTAATTACCTATTTATGAACGTTTAGAGAAACAATTACTTAAGTATTTCAGCTATATAGTAGACTATTTAATACAATATGTACAATAAATAAAAATAGACTATAAATACAGAAGATTTAAAAGTAAGAAGCCATAAAAAAATATATATTATTGTAACAACACTTAAAAACTCAAGTCTAATACTAATTTCTAGCCGAAAGGAAGCTATTCAATTTGGAATTAACAAATATTATTTATACAAGTGTAATTTATAACACCGGACGATGAGTAAGTTAATGATAAATGCAAAAGTTGAGATAAAATGAAATTAAAAGGAAATAAGGACACATGTGAAGACTGCAATTTTAACCATGACGTGATGATATTGTAGCTACCTATTTTAAAATACTTAGGATTTAATTGCACAATACACAATAATGGAATACTAGCATACTAGTAGTAGAGAACAGAAAGCGTGACCCTTATAGGTTTATTCAACGAATGTCGGCTTTAAATAAACTATAAAACATATGCAAATTTTTAATTCGCACTGTTGTTCTTGCAGGGTTTCATTAAAATATAAAGCTTTGTACTATCAGCTAAACGTGCTAACTGTCTAGCGATAAAAACCAGAAACAAATTTAGGTAGAATGTTAGAATAGACTACAATTTTCTGCACTACTTTATAGTACAAAAACAATTTAAATAATTTATAATTGCCCAGTGAAAGCGGTGTATAAATACGACTACTTCGTAAACGTCAGTAGGCGTATAACAATAATGAAAATGAATGATTTTACAATAACATAAACAGTTAAATTGTCATTAAAAAGTTGGTACAGATTCGTACAAACCTTGTCCATATCCGTGCTGGCATATTGATAGAGTTTGTTGTTAGAGCTGAAGATGATAAGAGCAATCTCGCAGTCACAAAGCACGCTAAGCTCATACGCTTTCTTCATCACACCAAATTTGCGCTTGTTGAAAGTCACCTGAAGAGAAAGAAAGTAAAATTTAAAAATAAAAATAACACATGTCATTACAGTATTTTGCATATGGAAAATATATATTGCACTTTGAAAACCATTTATTTAGGAAATGTTCAATTATTGTTAGGTTTACTCTTAATTTTTTCAAATATACGTAGTGTTATTAAAAATTTTAGTTACAAAATTAGTTAAATTGAAAACAAAAGCATTTTATTGGGTCAAGAACCGATCCAAATAATAGTTACTGGAATTGATCAACATTATGAGTAATCCAATATACGCTTAACAACAATGCTCTGTTCGTCTGTGTTTAATTTGTCTTTTTCCTTAATGACTGAAAAATCAGCAGTTGCTCTGTTTAATTTATTCGTTTCAAACATAGGGCTAAATACTGCTATTTACTTAGCAACATACCCACCAGATTGCGGCAGGATAAAAACATTTGAATAACATCACACTTATTAAAGAACAAAGAAAGTTGGAAACGCCGAAAGCAAATTGACCTTCGCAGTTTTAATTTCACATGTCTGCCTCTGCTACAACTAGACCAGTTGGAAAGAGCCCTCTAGTAATTAGAGACGAAATTCAGAGGGGAGGAGACGAACAGTACTTTGTAGGGTCATTATAAAGTGGACAAGGTTGATATACAGTCTAATCGTATAATTAATAAATTACAAGCGGGAGCGGTCGTTGGCCCGTTGCGATAATGTTTTGCAGTGGGAGTGTTGATAGTCCGGATCTGTTAGGTCATGCCTGACGGTAAAGTCGTTTCACTCATAACAGCCTCCAATAGTAAGTATGACTATAGTATTTAAGCAAATGTTATTACTTACAAACATAATTCATTTACTGTTACAGGTTATAGGTAAATAAATGTTTTTGATTCAAACCCAAAGTGAAGGAAATAAGTACATTTTAATTCAGGATAATATTCTTTGAACTTAATATATTCTCTAAAATAATGAACAGCTATATATGTCAAAATAATTGGTCTGTCTTAAAGCCTAGTAACTATTTGGAAGTGTATTTAAAATAAACGTATTTGATTTTAAGTATTGTTTGTAATACTAACCTGCCGATTCCGTTCGTCCGTAATCCGGGATATTTGTATTTTCTTCCGACCCATGGTGGCAGCAATCTTGGAAGGGGATGTGGGGAGCGGGGGCGAAATAAAAATTGCCTTTGGGCTGGCTGCTACTACAAACGTCAACAGCTGCTTCCTGTTAACAAATAACATTACTGTTTATAAAAGTTTGCAACATGTTTATAGCAGAATACATTAAACGCATTTATTCATCATTATCTTCATCGTCAGCCTTTCACCGTTTTAACAACTACTACGGCTATTACTGGGTATAACCATCACAACTAGTTATAGACTCTCAACTTTATTAAGGTCAAAATCTCTCGTCATCGAGTACCATGGACCGATGCTAGTAGGTTTCTGGCTGTGACCATAGCCGAAGCAAGGCCGGTGACAGATAAAGTGACGTAACTTTTGCTGCACATTGTAGAACTGGTTTTATTGTTAGATAATTTATTGAAAAATTTTTAGGTTATCCTTGAGTCGACTCCGAAATCAAAAACTGATTTAAATTTATTGTATCAATCTTATTATCAAATATTATAAGTTTGCGGTTGATTGCACACGTACTTGGAAACTGGAAATTATATACATACATACGCTCAGCCTGTATCCCTGAAGGGGTAGGCAGAAGTGTATTTAACACCCACATTTTGAAAAGTTACTGCAACCGGCTAATCTTCTGCCATGGCGGGTCTTTCAAACTTAGATTATTTTTCGTTTTCTGCTTATATCTCTGACATATTAGCTTAGGAGAGTGTGTAAAATCGACAAGCGCAAGGTTTCTCATTTTTGTTACATTTACTACTGCGGAGACCGTGCAGCCATTTAAAAAAACTTATAAAGCTTTTACAAGGTCATAGACAGACGCCGGACGTCGCACATGCTGTATGCGACGAACATGTCTAACAGTTAAGTGATAATGTTGACAATGATTACATCACTGTTTCGTAAGCATCACCACAATGGGCCTTATGTACAGATATGGTTTCTGAAAATGTTTATTTGTCAAGTTAGTTAAAAAACAGCGTTATTGTCGGCTAGAATGTTTTTCACTATATAGCTTATCCCAATTTTTTTATTAAAATTTGTTAATAAAAATCTGATATCATAAACGTGTACAATATTAGTAGCATTAATTCACATAACTTCGATTTTCTTTTGCTTTACTGATGTTGTAAAACATTATGGGTAAACACACATAAATAAAAGCTATCCAGCACAATCTAGAATCTGTGGCCCAAGCCATGATCTAACTACTCACTTAATTAAATACTAAACAGAAAATAACATGGATGCAAACTATTTTGTCAATAACTAAATATTCTATTACAAGTTGTCAAACTTAGATTTTAATGATTATAATGACTATCATCATTAAAAGTTTGACAAAAAACACAGCATCAAAGAAAGTTCGACGATTTTAGAGATTCGGAATTTAAGTAACGTGGAGTGGAAGACACTTCGTCCACACTTAATATTGAGAATGCAAAAGTGCATCGATTACACACAGAACAGTGTGTATTGACACGCGAGAAAGTAGACTTAACACAGAGATTATAACAGACACAGTGTTTGTAACAGGAAAACGTTGATTACCAATGTTAACAGCGTTAGGCAAAAAACGGGGTCATGTGGGCTGATAGGGGTCATTATGTAAATCTGTGTGACCTGGCGTCTTATGCGCGCTTATTGTAGTTATAATGTTTGTGTTTTATTTTTTTAAACGTGGTTAGAGCGTCAACATTTGCATACCTATTTATGCACTTGCATATATACATGTTTTTATTACAGTAACAAATAATTTCTTTAATAATTTTGTATATAATAATACATGTATGTGAGTATGTATTATGAATATATAAATGTATGCAACATTGAAAACTAATAAAAATTATTACGATAGAAATGATTGCTACCTAAAAGCCAAACAAATCAACTTAAGTGTTGATACGAAAAATAATGATAGATGTGTCTATTATATGTTACGGGTCATCCATCATATCGATTCCAGTATTTATAGAAACACATAAAGTTATGCCTGCTTTTGTTATAAATATTGCCCCGTCAGTGGATAAAGGCGACGCATACGTTGGAGTTAATTACACTAAGACTTTTTATAAACAAGTAAAGCAGTGTTTGAATCGTCCTTTAGAATTATAACATTTGTATAAAAAAATGATTTATAAGAACGATTGAGATAATTCAATTATTTCTAATCTAATATATTTAATCATTTTAATTGGATATAGCATTCCGAACTATAAGACTTTGATGACGTGGCACAAATAAAAAATGTTTAAACGACAGTAAAAATGGTTCAAATTTCAACCTACCATAACAATATAACCAAACTCATTTTCCATGTTGTGCGCTTGAAGGTCAAAATAGTAACAGAAGTACGGTTGACAAATTCTGACACCAAATTAATGTCCTTTGTGTTATTACGTTGTTTTCATACTTTGTGTTACTTGCCATAACGATATAATTAAACGTGCCTAGGATGTATAAATATTAAAAATAATATTTCTCGTTGCTTATTTCTCTCTGCTGTAATTTGAAACTACAGATCAAAATGTATATAATATATTACAGTACCAACTTCTAACTTCTATGTTTGTGCTACATAATACACAGTTAACAAAGCGGGGATTAGTACTTACCATTACTAGAGGAACACGCAAGGTTAGGTATTGTACCACATTGTACCCCACTAGGCATAGAGCCTGTATTTCATGCGAGGTTCGCACAATCTAATGTAATTGTGTATTCCGATAAGACTCATGAAGGGCCGTCAGAAAGGATTATAATAATTGACTCAAATCGATCATAACTATCATATCATTAAGATTTCCCACGAAAATAATAAATAAACACAAATATTTGATACTCTCATGACATCTGTTTAATAACAAACGCTGTTTTATGATAATCTAACACAGTTGAATTTGTTATAGAACTATGTATATCAAATATTAGGGAAAATAGTTATCAGTAACGATTATTGGAGACGAAGTATTTTTTATAACAGTGTACAAACCCTTACGTCAGTTCCACTTGTGCGTGATACGAGGCATTGCTTACGTGAGTAAGTTCTGGGTTGTTTTTTATGTGACCTATTTTCATATTATACGGTGTTAAAAGAAATTGCAAAACATTATAGTTTTTTTTAATCATTGAATTATTAGGACGAACAATTCTAAAATAATTAAGAAATGTTGATAGTTAACATTTTCATTGAAATATAGCTTGAAATCTAAAACGATAATAACAACTTGAATTGAATTAATAATTTTTAAATCATTATTAGTTTTAAAAATATCTACTACTAAACATAAATTTATTGCACGAAATACTTTATGGGGTACCAATTAAATAATGAAAGTAAGTTCATGATTGACGCTCTATGATTAGAGGTGAAGCGTGAAACTGAGATCTTCTCTGTTGCTAAGGAAAGGAGTTTATTACTCAATATACCACAGATTCCGTTTCAGTGTCCATGAGTTGGTGCATAAACACTTCGCTTGTGTGCGTGAAATACAGTTCACGGTGTCATGTTTGCGAAGTTTACCCTATTTTCGTGAAAGTGTGCGTTACAATATACATTAATGTGTGCGTCCAGTTGTGATAGTGTGAGTTTGTATGCATTTCACTGGCATTGCTCTTGTGTAGGTCAAAGGGTGGTTGGAGGGGGTTGTGTGGTCGGATCGGGTAAAACGGGTGTCAGGTCACTGTGTTTATAGGTGGCTTATTACGCAGAACTTGCCTCTAATCATGCATTATCACGTTCCCGCTGCCGATGATTTATTATTTATTAATGCATAAGGGATTCTCTACCAGTCAACCTTGGGGTGGTGAAGAAAACTGATAAGGTAGGTGCCGAGACATCTGAAATTTTCCTGTTTTTTTTTTTATGATAACCATAAGGTCTAATTATATTATATTTTCTATTTCAGATTTAAGGGTTTTTCGAAGACATGACTGTCAATACTAGCTTTTGATATAAAACAGTACACAAAAAGCTTGCAAGTGATTTCTATGTAGTGCAGTTGCTTTACTTTTGTAAAAACTATGAAAATTGAGATATTTATATCTTCCACCTTTTAAGAAATCGGCACCAATAAATGTATCTCTTTTAAAATGCAAAATATATAGCATAATATTTGATTTTCTTTTTAGTTTTAAATTTATTGCGTTTGAAGTAAAATCTTTTAGGGCCTACAATAACTTTGTCTGTTCTGTAAATTACCAGAGCATTATATACTTTTTACTTATTTCTTTAAATGAACTGGAAGTAAGTGATGCAAATTTAAGTGAAGCCCCTAAGCACAAACCACGACAGTGTTTTCCTTTTTTCTTACGGCTCATTAATTTTTTTTCTTAAAAGGTTAACATAAGCGTAAAGCCGTGAACTAACTGTGCCTTGTTCAGAGGTAAATAAATGAGAATTTCTTCTACGCGATACAAAAAGGAAAGCTTTGAGTGTAGGTACATTTATGGATATCGCACGATACCTACAGAAAGTGCAAATTTTTTTTTCTCGCTCGTGCTTGCCTGTTCTATGCATTTTTCAACAAATATTGTAATACGAGTTAATAGGTTGGCAACTAATAAACCCGCCACTTTTTTCGATAAGTTTCTAAAACGTTATAGAACTATCTCGAATTTGTTGGAGTAGTATATAAATAGAGCAAGAGTTGTATGTCAGATCAGTTGACAACTGGATCTCAAATAGTAAACTAAATTATGGATATTTCTCGTAGAGAACTTCGGCTGCCTTTTCTTCACGAATTTCGCTTAGGTCGAAAAGCGACCAAGCAGTGTGCAATATATCCATCCTCTTTTACGATACCACAAAAACATTGGTTCTGATTGCATCTGATTAACCTCATCCAGGACGACCTCCTGCAATAAATGTAGATGAGTTAAAAAAACTCATAGAAATGGATACCAGGTTCACTTCACGTTGTCTGGCAGAGCAGCTTCAGTGTTCTCATACTGCAGTAGAAAAACAACCCCACGCTTTAGGAAAGACCTGGAAATATTCAGTGTGGTTCAGAAGAGAGCTAACCTGTGCATGTAACACCTTAGTTATCATCTTCCCAATGAGTATCTGAGGGATGTAATTACGGGGGATGAAAAGTGGGATATGTACATCAATTTTTCGCGTAAGCGCCAGTGGCTTGGACCAGGAGCAGCAGGAGTACCGACGCCAAAATCTGCCACGAGTAAAAATGTTTTTTTTAACTGTGTGGTGGGGAATAAACGATATTATATACTGGGAGCTGTTGCCATATAACACTACAATCACGGCCAACATTTATTGTGACCAACTGGAGTAAGTAATAGCGAGATTACCGAAAAATCTAAATAAAGTATACTTTTGCACGATAATGCTCAACCACATGTAGCAAAAGCGACTCGTGTAAAATTACTTTCGCTTGGCTGGGCTGTCCTTCCTCACCCACCGTACTCTCCAGACATTATGCCCTCAGATTATCATCTATTTCGTTCACTAGTCCACTACTTAGCAGATAAAAAAAATAAAAATGAAGACCAGCTTAAAAGTGACCACCTTTTTTGATCAAAAGCCTAAAAACTTCTAAGAGGAAGGCATTATGTCTCTGCCAGCGCGTTGGCAACAGGTGATAGAAAGCGACGTTGCTTATATAGTTGAGCAATAATTTGAGATAGTATACTTAAAAATTAAATAAATTTGTGTACAAAGATGGCGGGTTTATTAGTTGCCAACCTAATAGATATGTGCGATTTTATTAATTCTCATGATACTTATTGCATTGTTTTCCTAAGACTTATTTTTAACAATGAAAATCAAGACAACTGAAAGTCCTATTTTATCATACACTTTTGTTATAGCATTTCAATCAAGAAACTACTACATACATGGTGGATAATATTTGATTACCGCGATAATTGTGCTAATAGCTTATTTAAATTTTGTAGCTGTAGCAAATTGTAAACAAGAACGAATACTCGTGACCATGTTTTTGCTTTTACACTTCTATATTATGAAATAAGTAATTGATTTTTGCTTTACAATTTGCGAATGTTTTTTACTGTCATTGTTTCAACGTCTTATATGGCTAAAATTAACATTCAAATATTTAAGAAAGTTTTTTTATAAATGATATACTATGGGATAGACGGGTGACAACCGCCTCCCATGGCCACCTGCACCTGTCATAAGTGCGCTGCCTGCCTTTTAAGGGTGATGAGGGGGGGGGGGGGGGGAGATCGAGGAGAAGGGAAAGAGGAGAGGGGCAGTTGTCCTTCCTCACTACCTCACACATTCGTGCCTAAGCATATGGCTCTCCCACATTTAAAAACTTTTTTAAAGGTTTTTTTTACATTTGTTGCAATTTTTTTTAATAACTTGTCACTATATTTCTTAACTATTATTTTCAACAATTGAATGTAATAATCTAAAACTTTATATTCAAAACTCATACGATCTCAGTGTCTAATATTGAATTTATTAGAAATAATAATACTTTTGAAAGAAATCTCTAAAAAATATTTACTTTAATAATGGTAACCTATTTTAGACATATGTATGAATACTCACTATTATGTTATTAGACATTTTATACAATTGGTAAGTCGTTCAAATACCATATAAATATAACATTCAAACAGTACATCATTATTTTAAGTAAACTTCTTAAGATTCCCACCCCCAAACCATAAACTCATAAAAGTCTTATTTTTATTTGTTTACGAAATGTTCAGTAGTTAAAATCTTTACAAACTCTTATTAATAATAAATAATACATTTAGAATGTAGGTAATTCTACTTTGCCAGTGAATTTAATTAATTATACAGTGTACGAGAGAAACGAGAAAATCACGACACCTTCAATAAAATACGTCTCCGTGTGTGTTTGATTTTTAAGTAGTACAACATTCAATTTATAGTTGTCTTGTGACTACTGAAAGACTTTATAATAATTTTAAATGTACGAACTTATGATTAATCTTATAATGCTTACTAGCTTCATAATGTTAAATTTTTATTCACAAAAATAAAAACTAAGAAAATAAAGTTTTTGGTATAATCATGTGACAAGAGTGAGAGTTAATTTTTCTTCTCTGATAGCATACATTTTTAAAGATTAGCTGTAGGACTAAACTCAACACTAATTGTATCACTAACTTGGTCGCTTGTAACATTTCTTTATCGCTCCTTAAATTTTTACAGTGTGAGAGCCATGCTTTTGTACGAATGGGTCGGACCGGAATAATACCACGACCTCACAGAAAACCAAAACGGTAGACAAACAATGCTTGCACTGTACTGCCGAGTGAGTGAGGATCCGGTACCCTCATTCACTCTTGCCCAACTCCCCCTCTCCTCATTCCCATCCCTCGTCCACCATTTATTCTTATGCTTTCTAACCTTCAAAGTCGAACAACGCACCTACGACTTTGCAGGTGTCCATGGGTTGTCATTTACCATCAGGCGACCCGTCTGTTCGTCTGTCCAACTAGATTATAAAAACATAAAGGGTAACCTTACCTTACTCACCATTTTTTTTTATTTAACAGATAAATAGCGGAATAAAAGCTACAGTAGATTGACGATATTTTGGTTCACTCTTTAATGCATTAGCCTAACGTCATCAAAATAAAAGAAAAACATTTATTCCACTTCTATTCTATGAAATAGAGGTTGGTATTAAAAGTAGTCAAGGAAAGGTGCGTGGGCGAGCGGTTTCCAGACACAACACCCACGAGCGTATGTACGCATATGGAGCTCAGAATATTCTTAGGGCTTCTGGCTGTACACTCATCTGTTTAACGACTGAATTTCAGTTTTAAGGAAATATTTGGAAAAACGTTAAATTATTTGTAATAAATATATAGAAAGTAAAAAATCTAAATTTGTTTAGTTTTGTCCGATTTCATATAGACTTGCTAAGGGTAATTTTTAGATAAATACATTTACATTTTTTTTATATATTATAAGGGGGCAGACGAACAGTCGGGTCACCTGATGGTGTGTGTTGCTTCACAATCGGTTTTTTCTGAGGCCGTGGTATTGCACCGGTCGAGCCGGCCCATTCGTGCCTAAGCATTGCTCTACTACGTAAAAATTGTAGTATTCAGTAATATAAGTGACAATTTCGTAACGATGAACTACCTGTGACTATTTTTCGAGAAAACTAACTAACCCTGGAATGTTTAAGAGTAGAGTGAATACATAGGTTTTGCTTGGATAGGCGTGTACCATCTTCGTCTTCATTGTCACGTCCCATCAGGCACGCAAACGCTTACTGTGGTATTAATATGTTACTCCCAACGTAGCAATGAGGGTTTTTAACTATCATTACCCAATACCGACAAGTTTCTAAGATATACAATATAAGATTCTAGAAATAGTGTTAAGAAAATTAAAATTACTGCATAGAACTAAACACGCTTGCACTTGGAATGTGCTAGCGCTTCGCCTAATGTCAGCCTAATGCCTGTTGATAAGATTGCCCTACAGAGCGTGCTCTAAGCCTGCAGAGCGGCCTTGTCAAGGTTAAATAGTAGTGCTGTTGAACAACGGTACATTAAATTGTTCTTCTTCTTAAGAACTAACTTCTTGAATCTTCTTAACTTACTTATACTTTAAAAGTTTGCGTACCGTACCTTATTTTTTTTTAATAAGTTCATTACCTTGTACCAATCTACTTTTAATCACTAAAACTAAGGTTTAAAAAAAAAGTATATAATTCAGTATCACACAGTATGATGCAATTAACGAGATGCAATAAAGCCAGCACAATATGGTTACCATGGTAACGCGCTTCGTGAAACGCAATAAATATGAACGGCAGCTAGAATCCATTTAAACGGCGACATTTTCTCGGTCAAGAGCAACGGAGCTATAGCTATACGGAGTACATTGAAGAAAATGATAATTTGTTAGAGAAGCAGACTTTTATATATTTGTTTCATCATAATGTTATTTATTTCGATTCGATATATTCAATTCGATTCTGTTTGAAGTATTAATAAAACAACGATGATACTTGTTTACTTTTTTTTTAGTAGCAGGTTACATCCTTCCATTCCTTACATCGCTTCCTTCCTGTGACCGCTTGCCCCACATTACATGAGGGGGATCAAATTATACTTTGAAAAATTATAGTTTTTTTTTTTTAAAGACATCTCCCTCACTAGGATTAATTCCTGTGTCGCGGGGGATTTCACAAGCACTCAAACAACGAACACAAAGAACACCCAGACTCAGAACAACAATTTGAGAACTACACAAAGTGAACCCACAACACTAGGCGCGGCAGCGTATTGGCGAGATTACTACTTCAACCGCTACGCCATCCGTGTAGTCAGTATTTAAACATTTCTGCCCCGCTTCGGGGATAAAAAGAAGTGAGTAGATCTCTGTGTACCACTTTGGGGATACATACATACGTGAGGGCATGTGTAGGAGGAGCGAAATTAATGAGAGATGGGGGGCAGGATCATGTATATCGGGGAAGTTATCATTCATTTCAGTTCACGAGTAGAGTAACCAGAGTCCAACATTCAAATCCCTAGCATTGTCAACGCGAAACTGACACAACTTTTATTAGTAATAAGTATCAAACGATTATCAAACGTTAGTTTGCGTACTTAATTTAATACACAAAATTATACTAGTACACTAAGTCACATAATGATAAGGGATGCCCTTGACTTCCGAGATTATGACTTAAATTTAAAACTTAACTGTTTGTGATCATAAACAAAATTATTAAATTTATGCTTAATGCATGACTAATCAGATAAAACTCCTTTTAATACTAGTTTGTGCTTTATATTTAATTCAATAGCAGTTAAAAATGTCACAAATCCCATCAGTTGTATTGGCGCCTAAAAACCAAAGTAATGTTTATTTTATAACCATTCAAAAATTAATAACAAATGGGGCTACTGACTACATTACTGATTTTCTTCTAAACATTATCAAATATTTGATAGGAAGCACTCATACTGATATCAATAACAAACAGCTGAGTGCCCTTAATAAATAAATCACGTTTCCCGTTATAACAATTTCAATTTGCAATTTTAACATGAAAGTTACCATACAAACACCTGCTTTGCTTCTCCCCAACACAGCGCGACCTTGTGTGGGCGTGTGGGTGTTGGAGGCACAGGAATGGGGCACACCCACTTCATTCTATGTCCAGAATCCTAATGTACATACATAATCTCTATCGCAATGGAAACTCAATCACAATCTGTTTGTTTGTGTTGACAAACAATATTTAAAGAAAAACAACGTAGGCGTCCTGAATAATTAATTCTAATGAGGTAGTTATTCAACCTTCTATATAGAAATTTTATTTTATTTTATTACGTTTAATAATTTTGTAAGGAGATTTAAAGCTTCATACATACTATAAAAGTTTTTGCTAACAACACATATTATTGCAAGACGTAATTAACTAGATTGAACCATGAATGAGCATGTCAATTATGCTAAAAGATGTATTAATTGCTTTAACTAAAATGTCTATGTATTCATTAGATTGAATTTCAAGCTTCAGGCTCGATCGCCACCACATAGGTGGGCGATGCACTAAAAGGGTGGCTACCTACGCACACACGTGAACGTAACATGTGGGGAGATAAATGTGTGTGCTCTCGCACGTGTAAGTCCTGGATAGTTAATTGGTAACTATGGACCCATTTTGCACTGACACTAAATTACTTTATGGGAAAATTTGATTAATCTGCGAACGTCAGAAATTTCTCTGACACTTTTTAAAATATATACGTGTACTGTTTACTTTATAATACAAGGAAATACAGAAATAAAGATAGACATATTTTATGGTCGTGTACTAGACTCCGTGACATACATACATCATAAATCGTTAAATTAAATTTTCTTTTAGACTCATTTGAGGCATCTAATTGAAGAATCCTTAATTATTATCTCAACCAAACAATGCTAAATATTTTCATCTTTTATAATAAATTTTGTATCATCTAAATCAGATTTTCAATAAAACTAAAGTAGTATAAAACAATTAAATTATTAAAATACGACACTAAACAAAAATGACCAGAACATAATACCATTTCTCATAACCATTCGAAGCAGAATATTGCTATTATATTTAATTTTCATTTCACTCTACTATAAAGTCGTCATAATAAAGACGACAAGAATAATATTTCTTTATTTCATAATAGTTCTAGAAATATTTTTTATGAAACTCGTCTAGTTTACAAAGCCAAATAAAAATATAGAAGTACAATAAAAAAGAAGAAGCCTAGGAAAGTGCGAGAAAAAGTATTGTGAAACTATTGCAAAGGTGTAAAGGCAAATAATTAGGCGTTTAACGAGCCCTAGGGAGCAATTTGCATGTGTAACTTGTATTTACTGAGTCTTCGACGTTGTTAGAAAATGAATATTTTATTAGGTAATTATGGTTGTATACTTTGTACAGCATTAAGGTGGAAACCAGAAACTAATTACTATTTGCCGAAGACAATTTGAAGTACATTTTATAATAAGATTATTGTTGAATTTTTAAAAGCAAAACAGTCGTTGTTGTATTCAAATTAAGTTTATCAGAAATTGCACCAATACACATGTTGTTCTAAATTACTTATGTTAGACTGAATTTTCAACAATTTTTGCTCCAAGCTATAATAATAAACTTCCTAAAAAATATATGGATCGACTTTAATGGATTTCAGACAAGATAAACTGTATTAACCTCTATCCTTCATCCCTTAACTCTTCACCCTTAGAGGTGACGGATTTTTTTTAAAGTTAAATGGTATTAACCTTAAGTACAACCCTTACAAAGTATTGCTTTATTCGGTGTACAAATGTACCATTCTGTTCATTTTGAATAAAGCAAGTGAGCTGTCATGCCATGTGTATCTTCCAAAATGAACCCACCTACTCTGATTCAGACCTTAATTATGTTGAACCGTTAAATAACTAATACTGCGAACTGGTAACAAGGAAAAGTCTATGTTGGGTATTACAATAGAGTTTAGCTATGACTATGCGCACTGACATATACCGAAGTGTCAAGAGGCCAACGTTCGATTTGTCTTAAGTCTCTTACAATTAAAAATTAGTTGACAGGTCTTTTTTCAAGCTCTCGATGCGATGTAATATAATGAGCATCGATTTTCCGGTGACCGAAACTTCAATACGACGTTGTAAATATATGTATTGTCATGTAATAGTGCTTTAGATTGTCTGCGGAATAAGGAACTTGACTGATTCAGGAAAGCCAAACTGGTTCATAATATAATTTATCTTCTGCTTAATTCATATTTCGACAAAAAAGTTTTATATTTGTAGTAACTAGGTGGTCGTTTTTTGAAATTGCATTAAATTTTTCAGAGTAACAAGAAAAAGAGTCTGAAGAACCCAGTACAGGCCTAAGTAATCAAGCTTAACTGCAACATGTATTCTACTAACAATTCTCTTACTATAGTTAAATTTAAATTATTTTTCTAGACATCGGCATCGGTCACTAGTAATGCGTCACAACGCATCAATTATGGTAGGGAATTACTAGGAATTTTGTTATTGTGAGTTATCCTATGTCACACAGGACAAACTGCAATAAATACATACAATATTAAAATACTAAAATGTTTGTATTTATATATTATATTCAATAAATAAAATTATTGTACATAATGCATAATCATGATACTAAAATGATTGTATTTACTCTCGCCTACATACACTCACGCCTGAGTAACCGAAGGGGCAGGCAGAAGCGTTGTTAACACCTATATTTTGCAAATAACAATTTAGTCCCATTTACGTAATAGAGGACAAGCCAATTGCCGTCAACCGGGCACTTTTGGGAAAAATATGGGAAAATTTTGGGGTATATTGACAGGAAAGTAAGGATAGAAAAGGAAGGAATACTTTACTTTACTTAAGGAATACTTTATACAAATGGATTAAGGAGTATAAGCAATAGCTCAAGCAAGTCAGGGTCGCATATCTACAACTCGAACTAGCTGCTGACGGAAGGTCCGAGCCCTCTAACTACTATTTTTATGCCGATTTTAGTTTTTGTCTTGCTAAAATCTAGTTTTACAGTGGTAGAGCCATGCTTAGGCCCGCATGGGCCAGCTCGACCGGTGCAATCACATGATCCACGGCCTCAGAAAAAACCGGTTGTGAAGTAACGCTTAAGTTGCATTTCCCCGAGGCTTGAGGTTTCCGGAGACCCAAGTTCCCCTCCTCCTTCCTTTCTTTCACCCCCCCTCTCCTATTTCCCATTTCCTAATCCGCTCTCTTCTCTCCACTCCCCGCATCCCCCTACCCCTCATGACCCTCAAAGGCGGGCAGTGCATTTACGAGTCTTGAGTTGCAGGTGTCCATGGACGGCGGTTGTCACTGTCCATCAGGTGACCCGTCTGTTAGTCTGTCCCCCAATAGTATAAAAAAAATCTAACCTATTAGGCAAAATGTGGGTGCATAATACACTTCTACCTACCCCTTAGAGGATTCAAACGTAAGCAGAGCTGGACGTGAGGAAAAAGCATGCATCAAGTTAGGCTAAATAAATAAATACCACACAAAAGTAAAACATACTAATGTTAAAAATATAAATTAAATAAGTATTTGCGAATACATACATATATACACAAATCCAATCCAATAAGAAGTAGGCAGAGGTGTATTAAGCAACTACATTTTGCCAATTAGAATTTGGAAACACTGGCGTAGTCAACCGGGCACTACATTTGTAAATAAAACCACTGACGTAGTCAACCAATTGTAAAAAAAAAATAAGTAATTTAGGGATAAAATATTTATAGTTTACATTGGTAGTACAGTTTATCTTTCAAGCTTCTAAAAGCTAATAAGGATAAACTAATAGGGATATTTAAAGATCCCTATTAATTTAACTTTAACAATTAATATTTACGACAACATCATTGAACAAATATTTTTTTTAACTATGTGTTACACATAACATATATATTATATTATATGTTTAAAAAATATTTATTATTATTGGCTTCTACTATGAGGCGCATTGCCAGAATGAAGAGCTATCGTTGCCAAATTTTGGACAACCACAGACAAAGATTGTTGACTCGTCTGACTGGCCTTCGTAGTGAGATAAATAAAATTAAAGAATAATAAACTTGTCTTGATGGACGGTATTTTCTTTAAATTAGAATTTTGTAAAAAGAAAAAAAAAAATAATTAAAAGGAAGTAATCAGATCATTAAAAAGAAGTCAACATTTACTTTATTTGCGAAGTATCACACGTACTCATAATTTGAAGACTGAATTTTTTGTTAAAGAAATATTAAAAATTTAAAATAAATATATGCTCCCGCATTTGGTAGTTTAATAGACATTTTTTTATATATTATAGGGGGGCAGACGAACAGACGGGTCACCTGATGGTAAGTGACAACCGCCGTCCATGAACACCTGCAACTCGAGAGTTGTAAGTGCGCTGCCCCCCTTTAAGGGCGATGAGGGATGAGGGGAGGGGAAAAAATAGAGGGGATGTGGTGTAGGGAAAAGGGGAGGGGGGACAAGGGTGAGAAAAAAGGAGTTGGGCCTCCGGAAACCTCACTAATATGTACTCACATATATGTATTTACATGAATTTTGAGAACCTTACTCTCCTGTTCTGGGCAGTTGTGTAGTAAAAACTGTACACGTTGAACACTAATATAGCCCTGAATTTCAAGATATTGATAATTTTTAAGTGAATAGTAACTTATATAGAATTCCACAAAGTTCATGCCTCTAACAAAACACTTATTGCGTCATAATCATGATATTATCAGTCAATAGACCGTTGTTTGGTGTGTAACTGCTTTATACCGTGAATATTTGTCTCACGAGGCATCGTCCACTTCTTGGATAATAAGATCAAGGCTCTTATTTATATATACTTTGATTAAATGGTTATGTATGCATTTTGAACTGGTTCTACTTACGCCTGCCTGGGGAACTCGTATTTTTTACATCTATTTAATATGCAAGCTCTTATGTTAAAATATGCAACCGAATAGTTTAATTACTGTTTAATCTGTTGATATTCTGTCATCGCTAAATTTTTACGAAATATCTTATGTCACTAATTTAAAAAATCAATAGACGACAGTACTAGTACAATTATGAGATAATTTATAGTTTTCTGTTTTCTTTGATTGACTAACATTACGGGAAAATCAGAATGATGATGATACTTCAAAGAAACATAAATTCCATACTGTAAGACAGATCGTGATGACTAGCGTTAGAACACTGCGTAAATAAATACATATGATTATTTTCCAGCATAAGAACAAAACAAATATTGGTTTTGGCGTCACTTAAATAATATTTAACTGTAATTTAATCTACTAACAGTATTAATGTAGAATAATGTTGATACGAATAACTATAATAAATGCATGAAAAAAGATGAGATTTTAAATGTAGTAGGTATCTCAAAGGTAAGATCGTCATAAATTCGTTTTAATGGAAGCGATTATGTACTTCCATTTAAATGTAGTGTAGTGAAAATTTTTAGAGTTTGAGTTAATAAAAAAAAATTTCAAAATCCAAAACAGTTGACAGACACTAGTGTCTGTCAACTGTTTTGGATTTTGAAATTTTTTTAGGAACCCAAAATATCTATCTGGAATGATCTGTAAACGTATTACTTTATACAGAGGTAGAGCCATGATTAGGCACAAATGCCTTTTCAATCTCCTGATCCCTCCTCTCTTTTTTTCCCTCCCACCTCATCACCTTCAAAAGCGGACAGCGCACTTGCGACTATTGAGTTGCAGGTGTCCATCCATGGACGGAGGTTGTCACTTACCATCAGGTGACCACTCTGTTCGTGAGTCCCCCTACAGTATAAAAAAAATACATATTGTAAAAGATTTAATAATAAGTAAATAAAAAGTTACGGGTTGTAGAATTGACTACTATGGACACATTTTCTACAGTTTTTAAAATATGACCTACTATTAATATTTTTGTAAAATATATTTAATTCACAAGTCCGCGTAAGTATTAAAACTGATTTATCATTAATAAATTCATTTTCTTTTTGGGTACCATGACTTTAAATACTGGAACCCGCAAATATAACTTTATTAGGTAGGTAGCAGTAGAACTCGTACCTACGTAGTACTTATGATTAAAAAAGTATATTTAGTCATGCTTTATGCACATTTATTAAAGCTGGCAAAAACGACAAAAAAAAAGTCAAATAATTCCTCTTTAAAACGATGTGACATATTCAGTAACAAAATTGTAACGAAGGCCTGTCGAGTGTAATATTCAACTCCCACGAGAATGATCACGCATCTCTATAAAATACAATTAGCATGTTAAATTTGCGATATCAGTGCTACAACCTGTATAATTGCGTCGCGTGTGGTTGCCAAGCAACGCGTCACTGTCCCAAGATGGCGCTGCTGACGTCATCGCACGGCGGGGCGGGGTGAAGGGGAGGAGGCAAGGTCTCACAGCCGTCCGACGAGGCGACGACCGTGTCACTTCCCAGTGAAAAAGAGACTCGAGAACCCGAATCAAGGGTCGTCCTTGAATTTCGCGGAAGGTAAGTAGAAGATAAAGCTTAGAGAAACGAGAACTCTAGAGCAAATTGCTTTACTTATTGTACCAAATCTAAGAATTTTAATATTACATAGTATGGGTATAACTAAGGTTTTGCAAGCCAAATGTAATATGAGGAAAAGTACATTTAACCGTACATTAGTATTGGTTAACACTTGCTGAAACCACAAACCTATATGTATGATTCAAAAATAAAAAAAACCTATACGAAAAAAAAAATCTGATTATTTGTACATGTTTACAAGTCGCTAACTCGCGTGCCTATGACATCAGCAAAACGTTTTATGGAGCTGTGTCATAGCGTTCGGCCCATGTCAAGTTCAGTGAAAAAGAAAGTGACTTTTTTTAAGTCTACTTGTTCGACCATGTGCTTGCTTACGAGTGTGTAATCTGTATATTCTATATACATATTATGTAAGTAGTATCGTTCATTCGTTCACAACCAGTCAAAGCCAATAACAATTGTATTAACGCGTTCAATGTCGAACGAATAAATTAGTTTATTGCTGGCATTCATTTCGGTTTAGAAAAACAGTTAAGTAGCTACCTATAAACGTTTTACATGGCGTTTGAAAATAATAAAATATCAATAAGACGTACCTATCAAAACAAAAAAAAAACTGAATTCTGAATATCAATAAGGAATATAAGTATTTTGTATAATTGTATTGATAAACAGAACATAACGTATTGCAACTTTACAAAGGACATTCATATTAAAAACACGTGTTAGGCCCGCAATGGAGATTTAACGTAATGATGCCCCTGAAACAATGTCACTTAACATGATAGGAAAACGGCTATTGAGTATAGAGTTGTATATGTAATTTAATTAATTTATTGTCCTTGTTTGTCAAGAGCATAATACGAAATTTGGTTTAGACATGTTTCAACTGGATTGTTTTCAAAATCGATTTAAAATAATTGGATAAAGGATAGTTTAATAAGCGAACCTTTTTTACAGTATATTTTAAACTTTAATTGATATATTTAATTTAAAAAAAAAATATCTACTTAATGTTTGAACTTCAGCAATGTCGGGACCACGTATATTTGTTAAAATAAACAATTAAAAATTCGCGTAGTATATAACCGACAACAGTAACTGAGTGCCGCTCGTTAGCCGTGACAGCGATGACAATTGCATGACGTCACCCCACAAACACAACCACACTTGACTCGTACGTATTGATAAAGAAAACCACAAATATTTGGATGTGTGTGTCTGAATACATAAGCATGTGTGGGTGTCAAAGATTACATTATGTTTTGTTTACTGTGACGGTACAATTGTAATTACTATAGGATAATTCTTTTGTCAAATAAATATGTGGGGATGGATAACTAATACTTAAACAATAAATTACACGGACAAAATGTGTCCATGTCTCATGGAGCTATATTACTGATTAGCAAAGGGATAAAAAATAATTAGTGTTAGAATATTTGTGTTTGACACAACCGTTGAAGGGTAGTCAGAAAATCGGAAAGTTCATTGTAAAATTCCGTTGATTAAATGCCATGAAATGTTCAACTAACAGAAATTGGGCATTCAGCATTATCGATTCGGTACACGCGTATTTAGTTGGACATGTAAACGACGATAAATATTTAAAAGGTAAATCTTTTATGATATAAGATACTATACAGTAATCGTTATTTTAGTAGCAAATGTATATGTCTCTATTAATTAAGGATCCCAATGTCTCATTTTTTTTTTAGATTGTCATAATTACATTTTCCGTAGAAGTAAAACATATAAAATACTGCCTTATATATTTTGTGGTAGGTTTCTAAAAGAAATGATTTCACGTTGAATATCTGTAATAAGATTTAAGACACTTCGACGAAATAATATTAATTTTTAACGGTGTAGTTAAATACGATTCTATACATATTTAGACAAAATTCTAAGCGATTTAACATATTATTTTGTTATTTTAAACGACTAATTTGTATGTTATCATATATTTATTGTAAATTTTATTTCGAACCTAATCCTTGTTTCCTATAAATGAATAATCATCAGCTCATTAATATTTTAAAGAAAGATTATTTTCTTTATATCGCTAGCAATATAAATAACGTTAATAATTGTGATTCGCATGCAATTTGTACAAAGCGTGAAGGTGACACCGTCGCTACACTTAATCTTATGCCAGTAGTAAGCCATTGTACGGAAGACGTGAGACTGCACATCGAATATGCAACTGATTCTCGCGACACGTATTGAATGATGCATTGCTTCAAATGCTGTGTTCGATCGTGCACCTCCTACTATAAGGACATTAGTAGCTATTAGAAGAGGAATAAACCAGATACAATATCTATTTGTACCTACTATTCTAGAATTATCATCTCATTTTCCTCTCATGCTAAATAGACATTGCAAAGAAACTTCTGTTAGTTATCACAAAACAAAATAAGTTATTATATTAAGTTTATTAGAAACTACACAACAGGAGTTAAATAATATTTATATTGTAAACAAATTAGGTAGAACATTGTGTACTAAAAAGAAAAAAACGTACAGAGACTTAACGGTATTTATTGATGAAATGGGAAAAGGCGTATCATTCGGTTATTGCTGAAGATATATTAAATTAAAATAAAAAAAAAAACTTATTTTTTCTCTTAAATAGTTTTGTCAAGTACCAAGAAACCGCACCCTCCCTTTCTTGGACACTACAACAACGATTAGGATGATCTTAGAGTAATGACTGCTTACAACGTATAGTATGTCATTGCTAAGTCTGGTCACTGGCAACGCACTTTCTGTTTGCACTTAGGTAGTATAATAAATTTTTAAAGATAAATCGATTTGGTTCTTATGATCTTGTGCAATATAGAACAACTTACCTACTTACAAATACAAAAATAATTACTGTTCATCAGGTATTGGAAAATCTGTCGTAATCGCCATTCGCAAGTGCTGAAGTGAATTTAACTAATTTTCAAACTTTTTTATTTTTACTACCAACATCATCAGTGCTTGATTAAAAAACGAATCTTTTACATCAGTATCCTTTGAGGAAGTTATGTACATTTAAATTCCTTTTGTTCCTTCCTTCCATAAAGATGAACGGAGATACTTGTGACAGAACGCACTTTGCTGTTGAAAATATCACTAGTCTTGTACCATATAAAGAGTTTCTTGTGAAGGAATAGAATAAGATAAGTTGGTTGTGCGAGTCACTGATAAGGAGATGTCAGGTCATTCCTTTGTTGTGTAAAGACTACAATGTCAAATTGTATTAAGTGAAGTTTCTTCAGATGCTAATGCGTGTCGCAGAATGGCGCCAGTTGAGATGGTATCGCTACGACATTTATGTAAGCTTAGGGTGGCCAATGTTACCATATGAGACTACCATGTCCTTTACTAGGTATATTTAAGATATAATTATTTGATTATTACTACTTATGATATCTACATTTCGTAATCTCGATTCATTACATAGTTTTAAAATCAAACACGTTTATTTGCATAACTGGTGTTGTCAGGATTTTTCTTGTACGCTATCTTATCTGTTGTCAAAAAAGTCACAATACTCTGTGGCGTAATATTATGAACAGCTGATTATTAATGTGTAGAAAGAAATAGATCAATGTTTGGATAGTCTGGTTTTATCTTGTAGAAGAGTCTTTTGAGGTAAATGATAACATATAATTAATGGGAGACCCAGTTGAACGAATAACATATATTTGTAAATATTATAAATACATAGTAATTATTTCAAATCCTTTATGTTACTAAAATAAATAGGTTACGTACTTAATATATTCCTGAATATATCTAAATTCCTTTTTTTCCAATAACAAGATTTCGTAACAGGCATAGAATTTTGTTTACTGTGCTCTCGCACCCGTCTGACCCAAAACGCGAATCTGTGTCAAGCAGTTTATTCAATCTGCGGCCGAGTGTCTTAACAACCGCACAAACTAAAGTAAATTATACACTGATAGTTTTAGAGTTGAAATTTGTAGTGCAGCTCATCATGGGGAACTCGACAACGCCTCTAGGTGTGTATCGCCTCTGTCCTTGAATATGGTGCTAACAATGTGTTGGAAGAAAGTGGAAATCTAGAGGAGTTTTAAACATTTCGTTATTTTAAATTGTGTGTAACTTTGACGATAGTCAACCACGTCCTATATTTCATTCTACGTCTTTTTTTTTTGCCTAATATGTTTGACTCAATACTGGTTTGTCCTAAAAGCAGGTCCATGATGCGGAAGTTTTTTGATAATTTTCCTCGTAAATGTAGTAGGTAAATATTAACATTCGCATGAAGAATATATGTATACTGGAAATTATACTTTTATTATGCAATAATGAAAAGGAATATTTTACAGCATGAAGTGTTTAATGATATTGGTTTTATTTACAACTAAGTTAGAAATTAAGCACTGACTACTACGCGATATTGTCGTAATAGTAAAAATCTAAGTTTATTTCACTGCCTTAATAAAACCCGAGCTTAATGAACTTCGATTTCGGTTGAACAAATCTTAACGCTTAATTAACAAAATGTGTTAGCAAATCCACCAAACGTGATATCTACAGAAGAAAGCGGATTACCCAGCTCTGTCAAGCGTAATAGATAACAACATCACATGCTTCTTGGCAAACTCCTATCAGAATCGATATTTATTACCCCCACCCAATATTTGGGCAAAACAAAAATATAAGATAACTACCGGATTACTGTAATTTAGTTTTATCGGAAAATGATAATGGCATACATTTTTAGATACGAAGTTAATAATCTACTTTTTAGACATACATGTTGCCACATAAAATAAATTTATACGGTCTGTGATCTTTAATCAACAATAGTGGCGCTAAAAAAGATATCGCTGTGGTCGAGAGCATAGAGCATAAAGTTATTCTAATACCAATAATAACACAAGTTTTCAAATTTAGAATACAGTATAATACCGTAATACATTTACACGTATATTCACATCACGTTACGAATTTTTATCTAGATCAAAATCAATTATTTCAATCCAAGCAATCAAAGGTTAGTTTTAAATTGTCAAAAACAGTTTTGTGAGAAAACGTTATTTGTTATTCTTACATACATTTGATCATAGACCGTGTTAACTGCGTTCTCTTTTGTCACAAATAACTATCTATGTAACTACAATTAATTTTAAATATATCCTGAAAGAAGTTATTACATATTGTGTACTGTAGCTGCTATTAGGTATATTATAATACGTGTATATATTGTATAGGGCACAGTGATGTAACGAATGTGGGATTTATGAGATTCGCGAACTTATTTATTATTATGTTGCAACAAAATTAATAAAAAAAATAAAACATCTAAGTATTACGTCGAAATCCTTCTAGAAAATCTTTAAGTATTTTATCATATCTTTGTTCATATTTTTTATGGGATTATCTTTTCATAAATAAAGCATGTATTGTTACATATTCAAATATTTAATTACTTAAAAACACTAAAGTTTTATTATATTATATTAATTGTAAAGAAATTATTTCCTGCTAAATAACCTATTAAATAAATAAACAAAACACATACAATAAACATTTATCACGGACAATAACGACGTAACTGTGTTTTATACAATTTTTCCTACCACTTAATATAATACAGGCACGAGCGTGTGTATGTATGTACATATGTTATTATTAATTTTATTAGTAGAGAAATAGTATTTTCGATTTGTTTCCCCTACCAAAGAAATTATCCCTCGTATAATTGATAATTTCTATTATTATTATAATTAAAATATTAAGAAAAAAAAAAACATAAATCCTATCAGTTGTATTAAGATTCCATATCTAAACGTATTTTTTTTCGTTTGCCAAATACATTCACAATATTGCATGGTTTCTTGCGTATACGAATATTCGTTACTTCACTAAGGTTATATTATTATTATTTTTAATTTTTCTTCATATTGTATGTACATATATTAATGACGTTTCTTCTCCCTCGTTTACTGTCTCTGCTCCTCTTAAGCATCATAGTGTAATATTAAATGACCTATTATCTTTTTTAACATTTTGGATATCAATTAGATTACTATCACCGTTTTCTCCATAACATTACGCGTACTATGGTACTACATAGACGTGTTATAAATATATTTTAGTTGGTTGATACTACCGAGTTGATCCTAACATAAGACACTTTCATCGTTTACTCATTTGCAAGGAAAATTGTGACGCTAGATTTCAGTGTTAGCAATTTAAGCCTACAGTAAATAATACGTTATCTGATTTAAAATAATGTAAAATAATGAAGGAAACTATTCTATTAATTACCGTAATGTATTTTTTTCCAACAGTACAAAGATGCATAACTAGTTTTCTTTAAAAAAAAAAAATAGCAAACGCACCGCACGGCGTCGTGTTGGCAACATTGAACGAGCGAAAAAAAAAGTAATGGCCGCCGTCAAGGTCGCAAGAAGCTGTCCTAGTCAAGGAGGGCATTTACATTTTATACAGCACCGTACTGGTTGAGGCGTTGCATTAAAGAATATATTCTCTCTCTTAAAAGATTCTAATCCTTTCTTATGAGCGGACTAAGCTTCTCGCTTTTCAATTAAACTTGAGATAGCCACGCAACCGACTAAAATCGTAAAAAATAATAATAACCCCATATTTATGTTACTGAAGGCATAAGCGTAGTAATGCATGCCGTAATGCGGTATTCCACAACGAATTAAGCTTGGATGGTACAAAATTACTAGTTGCGTATATGTATATGATACTATATGATATGACGATATAATAAATATCAGTATTAATCAGCCAATACTTGCGTTTTTGTACTTTTAAGATATCATATAAATCCCTTCAAAGTAAAAAAAATATACATATTAAAAAAAATATACATATAAAAATTAAACATATTATAAAAAAACACAAATATTAAAAACAAAGTTCAGTGCTTTTTTATAATTAATTTTAATTATTATTTTTAAGTTATTAAAGAAAAGAGAACTTACGCACCAAGAATAATATCTGTAGAGCGGGGGACTTTACATACATACATACATGTATAAACAACCAACACAAAGAACACCCAGACTCGGAACAACTAGTTTCGGCTCACACAAATTTTGGGAATCGAACCCACGATCTCCGGTTCAGCACTCAAGGTCACTAACCACTAGACCAACAGGCCCGTCAATTATTATATTATAGTTCAGGAGAGTACACAAACTTACTCAAATGATTTCCGAAAGATTCCGAACATTATCTAAACATTTAAATATCTGTAATTAAAAAAGAGTAATGGCACATAAAAGATAAACTGATACCTACAGACAATTATTGTCTTAATATAGATAATTACTCTTTACCCTTAAAACTATATAATATGTTTATCAACTTTTCTTACCAAAAAGTATCCACTCGTTGAACTATATACATATATACATATATACACATATACATATATCCCGTTATACTTATATTAGTTATCCACTCGTTTATCCATAGGTGATAGCAATCCACTCATCATAGTTTTAGTTAACACGCTTCGTCGCATGTAACTATACAATAATCGGACTTTAAAAGAGTAGACAACCGACTTCAATGCGTCTATCATAAAATTTAAGTCTAATATGGTTTTCTAATGGATGCCTTTGTCACAACTGGACCAAACTCTCATCAAACTACCCTTGAAGTACATC
Organism: Tyria jacobaeae; assembly: GCA_947561695.1. Classification (NCBI taxonomy): domain Eukaryota; kingdom Metazoa; phylum Arthropoda; class Insecta; order Lepidoptera; family Erebidae; genus Tyria; species Tyria jacobaeae. The sequence continues at coordinate 18,832,368 of OX387209.1, forward strand.
CTTTCCTTCCTTAATCAAAATCGCTTGGCGTGATATTGAGTTATTCGCCCATTTGTCGCACCCATGCTTAATGCAAATTTAGGATTTATATGGTTTTCTCATGGATGCCATTGTCAGAACTGGACCAAATTAAAATGCGACCACACGGGAAGCAGCAGATTTCCAGCACCAGCACGAAAGAAAAAAAAATCGTCGAAATTAGTTCACGCAGCGAAAGTTCTGAGGTAACAGACATAAAATATATTTATTCGACTATATATATATATATATACAGTCGAATTGAGATCCTCCTCCTTTTTGAGGTCGGTTGAAAAGTAAGACAGATTGATGTTATTGCTCTAGTCTTGCCGTTAGAAGTCATGTTGAATAAATTGTATTTATGAGACATTTGACATTAGTCATCCATATTCTTACATTTTTATGAAAATGTACCTATTTATGTTTATAAATAAAAAAAAAAATTACATTTCATACATATTCATACATTTTTATTAACAGTTTAAAGTACCTTACAAAAGTATTGCTATCGTTCTTCCAAGGGGCCAGGAATAGATAAGATACTGTCTATAAAACGATGGACAGGTCAGTCAGAAATATTGCGATGAGTTAAATTACTAACTAAATTTAACCATATTTTGTCATAACAGTAAGCTTGCATCTACTTTATCGAAATAAGCATGGTAGAAGTATCTCATCAATGTACTATTACGGGCTATACACATTATACTCGTTGATTTATGCAATCGAAGTCAAGAACCTTACTTCAAAAAAGAATCAGGGATTAACGTTTTAAAACAGAACCAAAATACTTATCCAGTGGAAATTATATCGAATATCGACACTGCAAGTTGCCTTGCAAAACCAGAATCATCTCTTGTAGACCCGTTTCAGAAAATAAAAAAAACATACGGTACGCTAAGATCGCATGGGAACGTCGTTGCGTTGTAAGCTCATCGGCGGCATTTTTTTTTTCATTCAAACGTTATACACCTTAACTCGAGGACATAAGACATAATTTTAGCACTTTCTGTAAACTACTGAAAAAAGTTGGTCTACCTATAAAAGGTTTTGCACCTGTCTCTGGGCTCCTAGCTAAGACTGGTTGCAAGTATTAGTTATTAAATCAGAAGGACTAACAAGTTAACCTACTAACAAACATACATATTATTATTATATTATATTGTATTACCTTGATAATAACATAATAGATCAGCAAGTAGAACCTATTTGTTTATTTTTTTATGCAGGATAGTGCTACGTATAGTTTGGAAGTTGGCGGCACTCCCGTGCCTCGGAAAGCACGTTAAGAAGTAGATCCCGGTTGTCATGAACAGCCGATATTGTGAAGCTTTCAAATATTTAAGATAGTGCAACGTATTATTAGCGTCCTACGTCCAGATTTGAATTTGTATTACATGTGCGGTAGGAAACGAAGGTATCGTTATCCAAACATCTATTATATTTTTTGCTTCTTAGATGACAATATTAATTAATATTTGCTTATTTTATTATTTATTTAGATTTATCATACTGTTTATTTAATTGGATAATTCTCATTATCCGGCTAGTTATAGGCAGTATGTTTGTTGCTATTCCCTTATGAGAACAAATAAACCATATATGTTAACTGGAATAGATTTTAAGTTCTGTGTAATGTAGTTTATCACTGTAAAATAACATAACATTACAGTATATGATATAAGAGGCGTATTGTCACCAACTTTACTGCCTTATTAAACATGAGCACGTCCATTTTGTATTTAGTTTTTATAAATGCTTACGTAAAATAATGTTTGATGGAATGTATGGAGATGTTATCAATGTACTGAGAACCCTAATCAATTCCGAATTAAATTCAATGCAAAAAATATTAATTGGTTTGTTTACTGAATAAGTTGACCTTCGTGAAACAAACGATATAACTTTTTACCTACTTTGCGAACATTGAGCTTGTGATTCGCGTATTATTATAGTATCGCTCCTTCTAGAATGTACCGAAAGACTGATTACTTCTTTAGAGTACCGGTTTAATTTAACTTTTATAACTTTATACTGTGACTGGTATACACGGTTGATCCGCTAAACTAATTAATATGAAACTGGGTTACCTAAAAAGATTATTATATTTTTTCGAAAATAACTGAAGTTGACAAAATAGGGGATCAAGCTTTTGATCAAGTATGGGAGTTTGGCGTGCTTCTATATACATGTATACATAAAGCCAACATCCATATTAGCCATAATCTTTCAAAAAATTTACGTAAATGTGATTAGTATATATGTATAAACATAATATATATATACGAGTATATAATAGTTGATTGTTTAATAATAAGCATGGCTCTACAAAGTGCCTAACTATATTTTGTTTTTGTTTTTTAATTTGCAACGCTTTACAGATTTGATTTGTTTAAGCAGAAAATCTAAGATCAGAACAAGTACCTATCTTGTATATCTGTTAATAACTAACATCCTTTAAAAGAGTCGAATGGGTTAAATGTCATTATTTTTAATGCTTTTACTCTGTCACTTAATTGCTGGAGGACCGGTCTGAGCTAGCTTGGTAGCAAGTAGCAACGACACTAAATTACTATCTGCGAGCGATGCGTCGCCGCACTTCGCGCTCTCAGGCGCGCCTGATTGGTGTCCTAGTCTGTATCTAAATAGGGTTGATGCGCGTATAAGTATTATTTTTTACATAAAATTATGCGAAACGAGAACTTTAACTACTTAATAGTGCTGCATGTTTAACACTAACATATTCGGCATTAATTAGTTGTTCCGCCATTGAGGAAATGTTAAATATGTTCAAAAATTTGCTCAAATGATTTAGAATTTATGTAACCTTTTAATTGACATTTAAATTGATATTTTATCGAAGGCTTTTATATATGTTTTTTTTACAATCTATGCATATAAGTAGCTTTAATCGTGTGCCAAACCTAGTAATAAAGGTGTCTAAAAAATCCGGGCGTGCCACTAAGATACCGGACCGCTACTAGTCCGCTAAGCTGGTTAGTTTATCTACATTATATTTAATAATCATTAAAGGGTTGTAGGGAATTAAATCCATAAAACTTATGAATACTTAATACTAACGACATACAGTGTCTAATGTTTAACATTAACTTTTATTTATCTATTAACTTTACTTTTTACTTATGTTTTAAACTTCGGAAAATAGATAAAACTATTCTGCAATAAACATTTGTTTCATTTGGATTCATTATTTTTCATAAATATTTCTTTTTAATGCTTAGTAAAATAGTTCATGTAAATTTAACACACTAACTCTATCTTAATTTTGTAATAAATTACAGTAACTCTAGTAATATAGCTACTTCTAATATAGTCTTAATCTAAATTAAATGTCAATGTAAATATTATATAATATACTTACACACAACTTCATTGTTTTATTATAAAATATTTACAAATTCGAGGTAAGAATTTTGCCAATAAGGAGCAAAACAACATCTTATAGGGTTCGGTGTCCGACGGAGATCAGTTATGAAGTATTTATGTGACGTTTTTATAATACAGTAATTTAAAAAAAAATATGAATCAAGAAAACCAAATAAAATAAATATTTTTTTTTTGTAATAATTGTTTAATTTAGATAATCTTTGACTTCGACCAAACTCGTCAAGTAAAAATTATTCAAAAGTTTTATGATCGTATATTGAATGACGGCATTGTTGTGATACATACTCACGTAAAAACTGTGACGTAAGCGGAGCCGAAATCACTGCAAGACTCGTCGTCGTAAGGTCGTGCTTGAAACAAAGTTCTATCAGATGTACACGACTTGAAAGAATTCGTACCGACACTATTTAGTTCGGAGATCACAACATACCTGCAACAATGAGTTTTTTATTAGATAAATGTCAATAATACATTAGTGAAATAAACATCTCGAACAAGCTGCGTTTTGAGTTATTAAAGGCAATTTCTTGATAAAGAAAGTAATTCGGTCACTGGCCTAGTAGTGCTGCTGCTAAATAAACGAAGGCATTGTATATACATTTTAGTCCACTATAATTTATTTTATATAATTCATTAAAAAAAAACACGTACCTAACTTTAATTTAGTCCATCTAAATTCCTATATAGAAAACGTGTTATATTGCAAACCACCTTCAAAACGTCCTTAAACTTAAATTACATTTTATTTCATAAATATTAAATAAAAATATTTTTAAAATAACAAAATATGATGATCAACAACCTGTTATTTAGTTTTAGTAATCATTAATCGTGAATATTAGATTTACTGTTATTCAATCACCTGATTTCTAATTCTATCAATGTTGTACAAATAAAGTTGTTATCTATCTATCTAAATCGTCATGTCAATGTTTTGTTTAAGTATACAAACTGTATCGACGCATCAGTACGCATGTCGTTTATCAGGTTTATATAGTTTCACACATACATTACTGTGACTAATTTATAAAAAGATCAATAGAAAGGTTCATTGGAAATATTGAGCCCGGCACACTTAAAACCTCTGGGTAAGTCCTTGAAACCTCTGGGTGGCACGAGCAGAAATAAAAAGGCCCATTATTCAAATATTATATAAAATCAAAACTATTTATTTAAAATAATCAATCATAGGTATTTTTGAATTGTCAAGAGAAGTTGCTCAGACAAAGTCAGTCGTAAAGCTAGTTTCCTAGTAGGTATATTTTTTTAATATAGAGGACAGACGAAAGGAAGTGACAATCGCTGTCCACGGACATCTGCAACTCGAGAGTTGTAGATATCCGTGGACAGAGGAAAAGGGAGAGGGAGAGTTGGGCTCCGGCAACCTCACTAATTTCGGGGAAATGCAACGTAAGTGTTGCTTCACAACCGGTTTTCTGTGAGGCCGTGGCATCGCACCGGTCGAGCCGGCCCATTCGTGCCTTAGCATGGCTCTACCACGTATATTACGTATTTATTATATAGCAATAAGTAACTAAGATTTTTTAAATTTTATTTTATTTGATTAAAATTTGTAAGTATTAAACAATTGTATCATTAAAAAACTTGAGTTGAACAACTTCGTATTTAAATATAAAATTATTAAAATAGCTGATAATAAAATCGCATCCTAATGTAATTAAGGGACAAATATATTGTTTAGGCCGAAGGAGGGTTAGTTAAATGGAACCAAGTACTCTTATTGAATGATGCAGTGACAAAAATACCAGAAACACAATATAAGTAAGTAGACAAAACTTATTGAGTCGTTTCTAAGCTTAAAAACCAGTAAGTACGCTAATATACGTATGTAGTTATGCGAAGGTACCGCCAAAAGTACAGATTAAAAGACTTCGGTTAGTTATTTCAAAGATGAAGAAAGTATTGATATTATGTAATATGACATAAAAATAAGATTTGTTTTGTTAAACGTTGCCTTTGATCTTATACTTGATGCTACCACATGAACGATAGCAAACCGATATCATCATCATTGTCACCATCAGTAAATCATCGTCTTCTGCTGGACATAGGCCCAACCAAAAATAAAGGTTAGTTTTAGTGTTACTAACTCTAAGTACTATTTGTTTGATAAAATGATTTATCAAAGAAAATAGTACTTAGAACTTACTTACTTAGTACCTTTCGTGAACCGTGAAAGTTACATCACAAATCCAAGTGGGGTTTCTCTGACCCCAAGAGTTATAAGAGTAAGGAATGTGCAATTTGATTTTTTTTATTTTATTTATAAATATTGTGCTTATTTTATAGTGTTATTCACTCATTTTATTAACTTGACATTATAAGCCAAAGAGAATTAGAATAAGTCTTAGTTTAATCAATCTTTATTAGATCCTGGAACCAGCCTGATTAACTAAGATTTTTTTGCAAGAAAAGTTATAATAAGAGATTATTGTCTCACTCTTTTAAATACGACATGGTTCACGGAGGGATAAGCTTTCAAGTCTTAACCAGTATCGAAATTTACTTTTGTTTATTAAAACACATCGTAACGTCACACTTATATGACAGTCTGTTGTACATACATACCATAATGTTGGTTTATCAACTTATGATGGTTGAATAATAAAAATAGTTTTAATAATGATATATAATTTGTATGTTCGAATTAGAAAGATATGTTAATACAAATGTTTAGTGAAATAAAATAATAACATAAAGCATTCACTGTCAATCTACGCATGTTGAATGTTAATAACCTCAAAAGTTTGGGTAACTCAAATTTTAGACACCTTTCACTGTGATTAAATAGAGAAAGGCTGTGTAAACCGTGTAAGTATGAAGTTGTGTACATGACCATATAAATATAAATTTGATAAGACGTATGCTCGTTTTCCCACCTTAATAGTCCAATTATCTTTGATTTACAGTACCCTTGCTAACGGCAACATACAGGTCAAGTAATGTTTCAGTTATTCGGAGTTTATTTATGTTTAGGTTTTGTTTAAAAATATTGGTTCAAAAAGTTGGAAATAAGAGTATATAGAGTTGAATTAAAGTTTTAAACCCTATCTAATAAATAACCCATATATTACAAGTAAAATACTTAAGGATATGAATTAAAATTTGATGATAATACCACTAAGTTTAATAAATCTAAATCATTCATTTCAACTGAACCAATAATTGGTATTTTTGAATAGTCTAGGGAAGAAGTCCTTCAGACTAAGTCAGTCGTGAAACTGGTTGCCTATTCCATGTTTAAAAAAAATAGTTTCCATGATAAATTTAAATTACTTACAACTGCCTACCCTGGACACCTGCAACTCAAAGAGTCGTAAGTGCGCTGCCTAAGTACTTAACGCTTACCCACTGTAGGATCTTATACTAAGTATTGTAACAGAAATACTCACTCCCACAAACAATTCTAAACGTTAAACAAACCTCCTTAAAGTACTCCAAAAAGCAGTGTATATAGTTCTGAAAATCCTATCAAAACTTTTAATGATATAAGACTTGCATTCAACTTAATCAAAAATGTGTCTTCGCAAAAAAATGTAGGTAATTAATTTTATTAGTGTTGAAGTACAACTTCGTCACAGTATGCTAAATGCACAATTCATGACTGAAAGGGTAATAAGCTGCTTTAAAAAAATCGAAGATAAAAATCAAGTATTAAACGAAAACAAACCATCAAAAATGGCGGCACAAACGTCATACGTACTATCGGTCTCGGCCACGTTATCACCGGCGCGTAGACGATCCGTTTTTAGAAATATTAATTCAGTAATAACTGTTGTACTATTTTTAGTGCGGCCTAGTCTAAAAATAAAGCGACCGTAGTGGCGAGTTGTGACGCTTACACTTGATAATACTAATGTTACTCATGTAATATAACAGTGTCAATGACTTCTTGCAATTTATTGGTTATATTGTTCACGATCGAGTTGAACGTCGTAACTGAGGTTATCAGTTATCACCAATCAACGGCCTATTAGACAGAACATAGTTATGCAGAAAGTGTGCGTATTGTTAACTTAACTATTATTTTTTCCATTAACTGGTAACTTTAAAACTATAATAATAACTTTAAAACTATAAAAATAAAGAAGTAACTTTTAATATATTTTTAGAATTTTGGTTGTTTGCTTGTTTAAGTTCAGATATAACTATTAAATAAATAATAGTTGCGGATAATATTCAACAAAATAAACATCAATTACAATAGTAGTATTAGTATACATGATACGTTTCAGGTTTTGCTAATCAAACTTGCGACCAATGAGCGTTGTCTACTGCCACGACTCAATTCGATTAGCACTCGATTTAAATTCACTTCGCGAGGATACATTAGCAAATTAATAGTTGAGTTACGTAACTAGAAGTCCACTATTCGTGCCCGAGTGAGTCGCAAGGCCGACTTGTCGACATTGACCGTGAAGTTACGACATCAATTTACAAAAAAGAAAAAATACTTATTATGTTTCCGCAAAATCGAGATCGAACTACGTTAAAAAGTTAAAATCTTATTGAAAAAACGTGGAGGCCGTAATACGTCATTATAGTCTGTTGATTGTCGAATCGACAAGTCTTTCTCTAAAGTGATTGGACTTACATAATATCATTCGATTGATTTTTTATTTACTAGTACGCAGTACGGTCGCTTTTACTAGTACGTTTGAAATTATACTTTTTATTTTGTGTCAAGACTCCGAGACGCACGTACAGGAGTAGATTTTGCTGTTAGGTTTCCGAATTATGTTTTAGTAAGTATAGTTAATAGTTATTATATATGTATGCACGTATAAAATTTGTTCTCAGGTTTGGTTCAATATTATGATTTGCATATAGTTTTCTTACAGGTTTTAATTGAAAAAGTTACTTTTAATAAAAAAGTAGTGATTCGTAAATTTTAAAATAAACTAATAACAAATAGATGCTTGCTTATTCCACTTCTAAATTACGTCAAACTATTGTCATAATTATGTAAAGTACGCAGAGAATTGACTCTATCTGTATTATATTACTACCCACATAATGTAACAGGAATTTAAAGGACGAAACGGTAATGATGATTAATGAGTTACAATGAAATCGCTAATAACTCCTAATAAATTAGAGAACATATTCCTTTTTATATTCTATTATTTGCAAAAAAAAATGATTTACTCATTTCATTATGTAATTCAGTTACTTGTATTCCGTTTTATTTAACTTTTCCACTGAGTCCGCGCGATAGAAGAATGAAAGAATTGCTTATATACTTATTACATCAGTAACACTGGAACTTCCTAACCAACCAATCCTCCCTTCCCTTCCCTTCTCTAACGATGCTACTCTAAGTACTGTAGAGATAAAATAATCTTGCCTACCATAATGACTCCACTTTGCCTGATTGTAAGCAATAAATGGAGTCCAAGATTGGTGGTCACCATCCTCATTGCATGTCTAGTCAATATAGTACGGTCACCCACACTATGGCGGCCTGGTGAGATGCTTTTTCACGCCCCGCTTAAAAGACCCAGGAATCTAGGGGTGAGCTACTCCGTTCAGGCAAACTAGAAACTAAAAAGTCTACAATATAATGAAATCAAACTCCTGATCATGTAAGCCTGGTCGAGTGATAACGGCATTTGAGTAACGCATGTATATTGTTAAGAAATCACATGCCGCTAACCCGCTGAAGTCCAGAGCTTTGATATATCCTTTCATTAAAAGTTCAGCCGATAACAATTCGCGATATAAGTCAACATATCCAAGAAGCCGAGTTCCAAGCTAGATTGTATACTTAGGAATTGACCTAGATAACTAGTTAAAACCAAACATCTTGATCTTATGACATTTGAAAATGTTATATTTAGACGTTCCAGAATCCAAAATTGGTTCGTACTAATTGGTAGTGACAAGTTCCAAGTCCGTATCAATTAACAAAACTTATATTAATCTCCGCTGGCCGGCGCCAGTGCATCATGCTTGGCTTGGGGAAGTTACTCGACAATGCGACCCTGTATTAATGTAAGCGTAGATTATATTATGCGATGGCGACGAGTGGTTTACTTGAACCAATAGGTGGTACAAGCACAATGAGTATTAATTATATTTAGTTGACTGGGCTAGAAGGAAAGTTATATTTTTTAAGTGTATGATATTCTTGTCAAGCAGGCGTGATGGATTTCGGCATGAGTTGTTATTTGAATGTAGAAGTAGTATATCAGTTCGAGGTAATGTAACAAAAAATAATATACATATAGTAAAGAACAGTCAGCTTTTATATTTTTAGAATAATTTAATTATTTTCTCTCATTAAAGTACATTGATTTTTTTTAACTAATATCAAAATGCCAGTAACAGGTTTTATATCTTTTTAAACATATTTTTTGTTGTTATCAAAGTGATTTAATAGATAAAGATAAAATAACATCGCCGGAAATATTGTTAAAAACTCACAATTTTGGTCAATGCTTATGAAATAATAATTAAAAAAAAATTATTTAATATATATTCATTTTATATTTATTAAAGCCAAATTATTATATGTTTTTTTAGTTTTCATAGTACGTGATCAAGCGACCTTGACGGTACAAAGCGAGTAGCGGCCAAAATATTTTATTATTCATTATACAACATTAATTTGTATGAGAACGTTTTTGTTCTTTTAAGCCACGTCTTGTTATGAATTTTAACCTCACATTTTTTATTATTTGGAAGCATTTATCGGTATTCATTTACTGCCGGGTTAGTACATTTATTTTATTGAACAGTATTTTTAAGGAGTCGTTTACGGTGGAATACAACAGGGGTTATCTCTTTACGTGGGTGTCATCGAATCATCATCATACATAACATCAATCATACATTATTTAACAAGTTATACAGTGCCCGGTTGACGGCGATAGGCTTGCCCCCTTTCACTGTAGAGAAACTAAGTCTTAATGATAAAAATGTGGATATTTATTTAAATAAACGGTTTTACTCACTAGTGTATTTCGAGGATGTTCAGACGCGACGCAACGGTACCGGACGTCACGAAAGTTTGTGTATGTGTTTAATACGACCCTGTCTACCCCTTAAACAGGTGTGAGCATATGTTTGGGCGGAGACCCTGACGAACCTGACGACCATGGTAGTCAGGGTCATAAAAGGATATCGCATAGTCTTCTTTGAAGCGGCGTGTCTCCTAGAAACACCACCTTGGGACTTGGAAATGAAATCCTAGGCTACACTGAACCAGTGGCTGTACCTGAGATCGAGGCGCAACGGTCCCAGCTTCACCAGGTGCTCAGGCCTCAGTGGAAAGAACCATCGAGCGCACCACGCGGGGCACGCAACAATTGTGGCGGTAAGACCTGGAGGATTGGCTGGAGAGGCTACATGGTGCTCTCTCCTACCGGCTAGTGAAGGTATTCACCGGACACGGATGCTTCGGTAAGTACCACCACCACCACAAAAAGTAATGTTACAATGAGTTGTAGTTTCTGTGCTCTTTCCACATTTGTAACTACAGTAAAATATGAAAATAAAATTGTTTTGTAAGCTAACGACTGCATTGGTATACTATAAATTTATTTAAAAGTAAAAGTAGTATGACTGTCTGTGACAGACAGTCATATTACTGTTACTTTTAAATAAATCTTTTCAAACAGTAATTAAATTTTAATAATTATTTAATTTGACCGACAAAATCTTTATGAAACTTTAAAACCGGATAATTTGTATTTTTAGCCAATTTTTAAAAAATATATTGTTATTTAAAGATTTGTTAAAAAAAAAAAAAAATTGTTCTGTATAAATATACTGATATGAGGTTGAATTTACATCGATTTTATTATAATTTAAATACTTGTAACTATGCTTATATTATAATAATCAACAACACTTTTTACTGTCACTGTAAAATATTTATTCACCCCATATATCTACAATTCATGTTATGTATGTAAAGTTCTTTATTAGGAACTAGCTGCTCCAATAGGCTTCGTACTAGAGTTATTGGCCTGTCGTAGTTCAATAGAAAAAATAAATATAAATTCGTAGTAAATTTTCACTCTATGACAACCTTCATTGTGTCTTAACGGAAATGATTTTTAAAAATTATCCGAATTGGTAGCGCCGTTCTGGGTTTACGCTTAGCAACACATTTGGCGATTCGTTAGGGAGAACCCTAATGAATCGCCAATTTTGCCAATTGTTATAAATTCTATTATTTATTTAATATTTATTATATATTAACTGTAAAACTAATTAATTAAAATTAAAATAAAACACACATTTAAGGGGGCTCCCATACAACAGACATGATTTTTTGGCGTTTTTATAGATAGTGGTACGGAACCCTTTGTGCGCAAGTCCGAGTTTATTTATATAAAAGAACATAAAAATCGTGTAAAAGGATATGCGTTTAAACACTAGATTTTAACATGTCTCTGTGTTTTATGTTTTGTATAATGAATCTGTTGTCATGGCTACTTTGCGAAGTTCAGATACGGGTTATAAGTTGCAACCAAATAAATAAAAAAAAAATGTATATATGAAATATGACGTAATATACAATCAATAAACTGAGGCCGTGTGGCCGACCGCCAAAACAACCTTAAGTACACTTACAGTTCATTTTCAACCGTGATAGAGCTATGCTTAGGCACGAATGGGCCGACTCGACCGGAGTTATACTCGACCAATGCTTGCGTTGTCTTTACCGAATGAGTTAGGCCGGATTCAGAGACCCAAACCTCGCTCTCCTAACCCTATAATGTAGTCAGTTGCTTGTTTCAATAATGTGCAACGTAGTCAGTTACTTGTTTCAATCATGTGCATGCCCTTGAACGACTTAAGATTTTTTATTTGAATAATTATTTTAGAAATAATTATGTACCTACTTTTAAAAAATCCTCTGAAACATTTTAAAATAGTTTCGCTTAACATATATTATTATGAATAATAAAGTAGTGTCCTGAGTTAAAGCAAAAATTAATATAACAGCCCCAGCCAATTGGCGGGCTTGAGTGTCTACAAACTGTTCAGTTTACGCAGGTATACGACTAACCTGGGTCTTAATGAGCCCTTAACAAGCATGACCAAGTCATATACCTAACGATCTCTCTGGATTATTAAAATTTGGCATTTTAATTAAGACTTAAGAAAATCCCTGATTATCTTCGATCTAAACAGGATGAGACCTGTATAAGGAAAGACATAATATTTTATGTTTTTTTTTCTGTCTCGTGGTTAAAGTTAAAGTTTGAAGTTTATGTTTTTGTTAATATTTTAAACAATATATAAACGGTACAGGTTTTGTATGTGTTTGATATGGTTGCCTATAACTAAACGAGCACAAGGTATGTTATTGAAAGTTCAGTTTTTGTAATAGATACATAAGTGTATCACTTTTGGTGATCCAAATAAAAAATATGTATATTAAAACGATCCTTCATCTGTTTTACGTCACGGCCCTCACGTAAAAGTTCTAGGTTTAATTTTTTTTATGCTACAAAGTACCGTACGCATGAAACTATATTTAATATCCCATCCCCATCCCCATTCCCACCATCCTAAACACACCCTACAACCATCCCTGGTTGAGAGCTAACGCTCACCAACTGACCGCGTAAGGTTGTATACAGCCTAAAGGCTTACAACTAAAGACATTACAAAAAAAAAATATATATTTAATATTATAATTAGAAATTTAATTTTATTATTACAATATTATGTGACATGAATAATTTAAAACACTAACCGCTATCTGTTTGTACTATTTCTTACAATGGTCGTTATTACATAGTGTTAAAAATGTTAATCTACTTATTGTTTTCAATTGCTTCTATGAGGCATACCATAAAAAAACTAATTACTGTAATAAAGTCTCAATTAAAGAATATCTCACTCTAATTTACAGTGACCACATTTCAATTATTAAAGTATTGTTAATTTATATCTTGTGGAAAGGAGAGGCCGTATGTAATCATACACAAAAACAATTGAACCCTGTCATAAAATAACTTATTACTTCTCTGTCATATGTTTTCTAAGAAAATATAATAATTCTATCAATTTATGTATATATTACGGCTCAGAGCCGAAGTGCGGTTACATCTAGTTTTAGCCAGATTTAACTAGGCGCATCCAGTCACAGGTGGTTAAACTTACATCTATCCGTAACCACACTTCGGCTTTTAGCCGTAACATATATGTATATATTTATAAAGCAGAAGAACTTTTTTGTTTCAATTTCTAGAACTATCAGTCGGATATTAATGGTGTTTTTTGTAATAGATGGATATTTACTGATAAAAAATATAAGCTGTAAAACATCACGCTGCGACCCTTAGGAGCTAAGCAGTAACAACTAGTCTATAATGTACTTAATTAGACTTTTCCGAAGTTCTAATTACATTAATAATTATAAGGGTTGTAGCATCATGTAAGGTTATAGTGCCTATTGAATTTTTAACATTTGACTAATAGGTAAAAGACATTAGGGCGATTAGTCTAAACGGCATACATACACTTCAGCCTGTATAAGCGCAGCACTTCTCAACAGGGAAAATTTTAGGTCTGTGCGGATCGACACGGTCTTAACAGTAAAAGAAAACTGGCATAAAAATCTGTTTTTCCTGCTGTGATAATTAAATTCACTTCAAGAAAAAGGCTTTTAATTGCATCTTACTATCAGTGTGTTTCTTTGTCAACATATTGGTATAAAAAAATAGAGACTAGGCTAAAAAATTAACTGTTAATAACTACAGATTTTAAAGCCAATACAGTGCGTCGTTCAAGGTCATATAGTGAGGAAGTAGCGAGACAATGCGAGCGATTTTGCAACTTAGTCGCATACTCCAGTAGCAGGAAGCATTTGGTTATCACGACAATCGAGCAAGACTACTACGAGATAAAAACAACACTTCATATTGATACAATTGCTGTTTTTTAAATCGATTGTGAAAAAGATCTTTATTTATTTACACTATCTACTAAATTGTATTGACAGATGACGTAGGGATCACACTTGTTTTGTAAATGAAATAAGAGTGTAAATTATTTAGTAGTTTTGTCGAACGCTTTGATTTTTTTTATGTAGCTAAGTTGTTTAACAAACGTACCTTTTCTCACTTGCTTTACCATAAAGAAAACAACGTAGAAAATTCTATTACAAATCGAATACATGACGTAACAGTTTTCGTAACAGAACTTCAAACAAAACATTCAAAACTCTCAAAGCACTGTTGCAGATCTCAGCGCAAAACTTATCTATTATATTTAATTTTATGATATAACGACGTATAGTAGAATTTTACTACGACTTTTACCCCTTCGGCCGTTTATACCATCCTAACAGCATTAAAAGCATATTTTATTATACAGTCATATAGTATTTTACTTCCTAATATCCCCAGCTTTTTCATATTGCTGCGAATATCATGTTTCATAGCAGTAAAATTGTAAACGTGAGCTGTTTTATATCTGTCTGAGGTGTCTACTCTCTTTTCATTAACGCCCGTATTCATAAACAGTGCTGTGAGGTGTCTCGGTGCCGACGAAAGGATAATTTAATGATTTGTATTCTTTATTAATAGCATTTAACTTACCAATGAGTTAGTTTAGTGTTATTTAGTATTTTTATTGTGCATATATTTGTGATAAAGCGTTGTATGTAATAAAGCGAATACAAGTCAAAAGCATGCTTTAGATTCCAATTGACGTACTCTGCATGATAAGTAAGAGATGATATGCTCAAAAATCATATTTGTGATGGAAAGGATTTTCCCTAACTTCCACTTCTAACATTGGCGAAATTTATGATATTTTTTTTTGTTCTAAAAGACAACTCAACAGTGTTTTACAAACATTTAATCTATCTAAAACATTCAGTTTCATTTAAATCTAACAATTTATTCTAATTAATATCATTGATATGACTTATCAGTTTATCAATATCTTTTAACTATCTTTAAATGTGGTTATATAATAAAGTATGGATAAAAATATTCGTATGTTCGATAAGATTAGACTACTAGAAGGAGTATAAATACTGAAATCTTTACACTATATTTAATAAATGTATAATATATATGTATGTATGTTAAACGCTTAAATACGACTATCGTTGACTATCGTTTATCGTCAACAGTATCTTAAATTGGTTGCTAGAAGTGTGGTTCACAGAGGAGCAGAATAGGGCCACCCTATCTCTTCCCGGTGGTTTCGTAAAAGGCAACTAAAGGATCGTACTGTTATCTATCGGAGAGACACTTAATATGTAGCTTCAAATTAGGTACGACGATAGTAATAATAAACGAAGACTTAGTGAAAAAAAAATGTTAAGACATTTTTATTTTCTATCTGGAAGGTGACCAAAGGCTTATGTTAATATCGTATTAATCAGTACTCCCGCCTCCACACTAGTTTTAACTGTAACTTTTAAAACATAGAAAAATGAAAGTAGTACAAATATTTTTTGCAAATCAATTTTTCTGAAATTAAAGCAAGTGTATCTGAAAATAGTATAATTTTTAATAAGAATACTAACATATAATTTCGTTTGTAATTATCTGAAATATTAGTATAAAACCAATATTTACATATTACATATAATTATGGAGACGCAGAATTAAAAGAAAATCTTATCTTACAACGTACAATTCGAGAGTTCTTTGATAAATAACACTCAATATTCTTAAACTAAAATTATATAAGAAGATGCATAGAGCTCTGCACAACACTGGCAGTCATATTTTTTTTTTGCTGAGAACCTGAGCCTTTGTGGCAGATTTTATGCCGTTTACTAACAGTAAATAAATAATATTTTGTTTGTTACTATTGTACAAAAAGTCGCCCGTTCGTATAAAGAGAAATATTTCGTATGAAATATTGTAAGGTTATTAAAAAGAAATTAGGAATTATGTGGCAAATTATTTTACTTATATTAAATCTAAGACTAGATTTGCGATTGGAGGACTAATTGCTATGAAGGTAAACATATATCAGTCTCTTATAATAATATCAAATAACACAGTATACATTTTAATAGGTTCGTTTTTAGATTCCAATATAATACAATAAAAATGTAATTCAATGAATTATTACACATAGACATGGTAGTACATATAATTTACCCGTTACATCCTTGAAAACAGAGAAGCAAAACAAAGAGAAAGAACATTAATGGCAACGAAAACACATTTATTTTAACTTCAAGATAACAGTTAAATACTCCCAAGAGAACAAGTCACAGACCTAATATAAGGACAAAGCAAAGTTGATTTCCTAAGAGACAAACGTCGGAGCATTACGCATTGGGCAGAAAAAATATCAAGTCGTGGATACAAATCAAAACTATGAGCAAGCCATCAAGTCGTAACCGAGCAGAGTCACGGCATACTGTAATATACACGTGAATTTTATAAACGCACCCGACATGAATCACTTGACATTGAAAATACTGAACGCCCACAACACCCAAATTTTAGGGGGGTGACTTTCGCTCCCATCGATCCTTGTGGAAATGGGTCGACCTCCCTCAGCGACCTTGGACGACGGAGATGGTCGAACGTTTCCGAGGACGTCCGAAACTTTCATTCATTTGGACTGTACGCCCGCGTTGTTGCCGGTAGGCTGATCTTGAGTTTCCATGTTCAAAACGTTTTGGATTCAGTTTTAATTATTGCCTCTAGTTCTAGTGTTATCTTTTTAATGAATAGTGATAGGCAAAGTCCCTTGTAATTTCGAGGCTTAAATAAGACATTTTTTTTCTAACATCATAGATGTACATTCGTTTAGGTAATTTCAATGATACCTAAGGGTTTTACTAATAACTGTTAGCTTATAAAAAATATCTTGGACATGAAGAGAGATAGATACATAACAGCTGCACTCACATAAAAGTAAAAGTAAAAGTAAAAGTAAAGATAACGTAAATCTTTTCTAAGATGGAAATTGAACGTTTGAGAAAATTGTTTCGTAGCTTAAAACTCTTCAATTATTTCCATATTCTTAAGAATATCGAAACTCAATTTATAAACAAAAACGTTTCTTTAATAGGTATTACGAGTATCTTACCATACGACTGTAGGAGATTTGACGCCTTTCTCTTAAAAATAAAAAAATGAGGTCTAATATCACGGCCAATGACTGCTTTAAATGGGCAAGCAAAAGGAATAGCGGATTGCCTTGCAATACATTTACAATTCCCAAAAAGCGTATTGACATAATTATAATTAAGGGCGTCAAAGAAAAATTACTCGTTTTCTGCAAAGTAAATAGGAGTTTTGATTAAAGAAATTCTTTTACACAAATAAAGGCGATATTACTAAGTTCTTTTAATATTCTTGAACGGATCGTGGGCGTGTATTGTCAGAAATTATTGTAAAAGGTTCGATATGTCTGGTACCTACCGTTGTTATTCGAGATGTGATATTAGATGAAAATGAAACTGATAGACCTTCATAGACTATGGCTTGATTTTTTATCTCTGTATATATTTTTAAGTAATACTACTCACATTAAAGCCTATAGTCCTATAAGACCTATAAGAATAAATTATACTTGAAAATAACCAAAAGTATACACTATTCTAAATGGAAATTAAAATCTAATTACTACTTCTAACTTGGGAGAGCCATGCTTCGCCACGTACTTTCCGGGTCGACCGGAATATTACCACCGCCTCACAGAAAAACCGGCTGTTAAACAATGTGTGACCGAGTGAGTGAGGTTACCGGAGGTCCAAACCCCTTTCCCTACTCTAAAAGGCGGACAGCACTCTTGTGACACTAAAGTTGTAAGTGTTCATGGTCGGCGGAAGCATTTACCAACAGATGACCCGTCTGCTCGCATATCCCAATATACCTTTATTTTTTTGTGACTTAAACTATTTTCAAAGAATCGAACAAAGTGATGCGACCAAAATAATGATGAAGAACACGTTACTTATTTATATCGATGTTCTATACACTCCAGGGGGTGTTTTCCATTACTGCAGCAAATAATAATGCAAACCCGGAAGATCACATAATCTGTGAGACAATGCAGGGCCATGTTATCTTTCTCTATCAATATTTGTATGACCTTAAGAACATGATAGAACACATAAATACCTCATTTACTAAACAAATTTAATAACGTTATTATATAATTACGTATACCGTATAACTCAAGGTTCGGATGGTGGAATTTTTTTAGAAAAAACCGGTACTTGTATTATATGTTCGACGATTAGTTTTATATTCACACATATCAGATTCGAACGTCGTCAAATGGTCAGTGTAGTCAACAAAAATGAAAGTTATAATATTTTGTGTCTAGTTATGAATATAATTAATGTGATTTACCTTGTTACGTAATTAACTTTTCTATGCAGTTTCACTTGGGTTAACATGTTATAGTTTCTTCTCGTCGGAGTTATGCCGATTTATATTCTAATATGTTCCAGTGATGGAACTTGAACCTTCGCCACCTCAGACACTTCACTCCGACTCCAAGTCTACTAACCCTAAAATATATCTAGGTAGATATAATTATATTACTATTTAATAACTAACTTCCACCCGCGGCTTCGCCTGCGTGTTATGTCGAAGTGTGGGTTCGAAGTATTAAGTTACCAAATTTAATCAAAATCGGTACAGCCATTTTGAAAAGGAAAGGTGACAGATAGATAGATACCATCTTACTTTCGCATTTATAATATTAATATAAATATATATATATGATAGGACCGTTAAGGTCGGTCGAGATATATATATATATATATATAGCTGAAGTTGCTCTTACATAGCTGCTGCATCAGCTATACAAATATGTACACTAAAAATTATATTTATTGTTACTGTTAAAACACTTTCAAGTACGAAGCTGTTGAAATATTTACATCTCAGTCATTTGTAGGGTCGTGTATACATGTAAATGAAATCGAAAATATCGCTAATATGACGTCACGGACATATTATCGTGTATATGAAACAAATACTTGGTACATGATTTAGTCTAATAACATCGATACGATTTATGAAAGAGTATCGTGAGGGTATCAGAGTAAATCATTCACGCACAATAACATCGCCAATGGTCAGAGCTGCTGAGCAATATCATGATTGGGACAAATATATTAGTTTTTAGACCACGTCCCCTTTGCGCATTCCCTACAATGGGACTAAATATAGATAGAATTCATACATAATACGCTGTGCTGAAAGTTTTAATACGGATTTGTTTTGTATTAAGGCACGTTGGCAGGCAGTTAAAAACTTTTTAGTTTTAATTTTTTTGACGATGATTGTCTTTAACTTATTTTGTTTTTAATTTTTACTGTTTTTCTTTTTATTACTATTCTATATTAGTTTGAGATACCACAAATGCTACTATGTCAATTTATTTGATAAACTCATATATTTATTTCTTTTGTTCTTACATACTTATGTACATATGTGTTGCACGGCAATATATCTTAGAAATATTTTTTATTTTACATGTACCCGTACATGTAGTACTACTACATGTACGGGTACATGTAAAATAAAAAATATTTCTAAGATGTCTGTAGTAGTACTACTACATGTACGGGTAAATATAAAATAATTCTAAGATATAAGTACATCTAGCAAATGCTATGCATAAATATATCATTATTGCTACGCTGTCAACATATTCATAGACATTGTACGCGAATGAAATCGTCTGGCATCCTTAGTCATTATTCTATATTTTCTATACATCTAGTAATGAAAGGACATTATCATAAACTATTCATTTACCTACTTAAAAATATTAACGTTCCAATTTCAAACCCTACCATTTCAACTGGTCTATAAAGAAAAGTTCTTTATATAGGGTCTGTTGGTAAAGTGCAAATAGAAACATATTGAAATGGTCGCCCTTCTACGGGAAATTAAAATGGAGTGAATAAGTGAGTTACGTACTATAATTTTGCATATATCTACTAATACGGTTTAAATCCACCAAAAAAGTCTTTCCATCTCTTTTGGACGTACATAGTGTTATATATTACACAACCCCACTGAACCTTAGGATAAGGCGCACGGGGAATGGTGCCATGACACGATGGCCTTATTTAAAACAGGCTCGTCTTGGCGTGTGTGCAACTTTACGGTAATTTATCTTGGGTGTATCAATACGATCCAGGAACCAAGTGAGTTAATGATTTGATTTGAAATCTCTACTTAAATACTTATCGTAAAGGAGGTTTTATCTATTTAGTGTTTAACATAAATGTAGAGACTTTATCAATATATTTTATTTCCAGTTTAAAGGATATTGATAACTTAATTTAGGTATATATATACAAAACGAGTATAAACGAGTAGACATATTCAGAATGCGTAACATTTCTTTTACTTTTTAATACGCGTGTAATGTGAATGACCGATGTGTATTTGCTCACAAAATGCATGCAGATACACTACTAGTATATATTAACATTCACTGAGACTGAGATAGCTGCCGACTGTCCTTTATTTATTCTTTTCATCACGATTTCATACTCAATGACTATATACAAATTCAAAATATTTCAGAAAGGTGTAGACAAATTTAGGAGAGTTATGTGTAGCCGACAAATAGCTGATTGATGATGAAGATTTCTGGATTATTTTTTTGGAAGCATTTCTTCAAAAATATAATTTTTGTTTTTATTGTTTTATTTATACATTTTTTTAAGGATCAAATTTCAGTTTCAAAGTAGAATTTCGGAGTTAAAAATTACGTTCCTTACAAAAAATTTTAGCAATTTACGTTATTCACGGAGTCAACTAAGAATCCTTCCTCCAACTAAGAGTTCTTAAATGTGACCTTTTCTAAAACACCTGTATATATAGAAGTTACGAAAATCGAAAGTAATTAAAGCTTCCATTTTTAATTTGTGAATAATACAAAGAACGTTGGTCACACATTACTAGTATTCTTGTCAGCTATGCTATTAATACTGTTTTTAACAAATATCATACCTCTATACCTAAGTTTGTTTATCTATGTTATAGAATTCATAATACTGCTATTCTTAATCTGGACTTAGATAGCAATGTACGCCCTACAATATTATTATTACTAACCCGTCACGTAATAAATCGCAATTGGTGGATTATTGACGTACGGAAAATAAAACTAAAGGTTTATTTATTTTCATATACATATAATACATTATCAGTTTCGCGTTCAGAATTCGAATCAACGGTAGCCAAAGCTTGAATGTATTTCGACTACTGGATGACGTAATACGATAGCGTACCCGTCAATATTGATATGGAGCCATTAGCCACGGCGTGCGATAACACGACAAGTTTACTAATGAAAGAGGAACACAAAGATACTGTCACTTGTTATTACAAATTATCCATTTGAATAATACGTATCTTTTTTTTATCGTACTTAAGCGCTTATTGCGGTTTATTTTATACAAGTAACAAGAGATGCGGTACAAGCTGTTATTGTAATTACTGTGATTGAGTTTCCATTTGGTACCAACCGCGCCACCTTATTTTTTGGATGTAAAATATCTTAAGTTTCCAAATCGCCCTAAGAATAAATAACTTTATAGTCGACTATATAGGTATTGCTTTTCACCTTGAACGTAATTCAAGTATTGTTTTATTGTTTAAGGTCCTGTGCTGGCCTTTGTAGCTGTTTATTATGTATTTTACAAGGTATAGGAAATTATATTATTCGAATATACTCAATCACAATTTTTTTGAAAACGCAATACAAAATCACAGACAAAAACTTTCCTATTGTAAATATACGTTGGTATATGTTACAAAATAGTTTCGTATTTATTTATAATTTTAATAGTTTTTGCACAGTACCTGATAATGCAGTTCTTCAATGATAATGCAGTTCAATCTATGAACATGATAAGAACCACTTGATTCCTTGCAACAGATAAGATAAATGTTAGTGTATGCATATATTTGGGATGCGATTGTTACAACCCTTATGTTATGTATGTATTGTTTGTTTTTTTTTTAAACAAAGACATTGGGATTGGGATTTATTATTTTTATAAATGGTGTATAATAAAGAGTATTGTATTGTATCTTGCTGGTAATGAAAACTACTCTTACAGCTGTAGAGCCATGCTTAGGCACGAATGAGGCGGCTTGACCGGTGCGATATGACGGCATCACAGAAAACCGTTTGTGAAACAAAGCTAACATTGCATTATCCGAAATTAGTGAGATTCCGGAGGTCAAATTTCCCCTCTTCTCATCCCCCACCCTCAAAGGCAGGTAGCGCACTTACGACTCTTGAGTTGCAGATGTCCATGGACGGCAGTTGTCACTTACCATCAGGTGACTCGTGTGTTCATCTGTCCCCGTCGATTATTAAAAAGAAAACTTTAGACACGATTACAAAAATGCGTGTATTCTAGGTCAAAGAAATGAATTAACTCCAGGAGCATCTGGATATTGTCAAATTTACTCGATCCATTTTTCGGAAGGAATTAAGGGTTTTGCAGAGAATCTTCTCTAGCTTTATGGATTCCGAAAATAAAAAGATAATCGTAAATAAGACTTAATTACACTGAAGTTCAAATGTAAATTCAAATTCAAAATTTCATTGGCATATTTCCTATTCTATTTCGTTAAAGAATTTATGAGTTTCTTATAATCCTACACAGCTACCAACTGCAAAGTAGGCTGAATGCGTGTTTTTCAGAGATATTAAAAATCTAATTACTTCCATTTGTTAAGGGTGGTCATTAAATATAAACAACATACCCTCTCACTTGTAGTTTTTTATCATAATTGTGGGCTGTGATAAGGTCAGAGCGAGGACATTCGAAAGTCCCCTTTCCAGTATTTAATTGGCCATTAATACTACAATTAATTGGAAAAAACCTTTACAGTATGGAAGAAAGCAAAATAATTTGAAGGATTACTATATTATATATATATATATATATATATATATATATATATATATATATATATATATATATATATATAAATATATATGATACATAAATGAACCACATCGATGCAAAGTCATCATTTCATAAATCTAACTATGTTATTTAAAGAATAGTCACAATATACAATGGATTGTAAATCCAAAAACGTTTGTAATAAAAATTAGCAAAAAAAAGGCATAAAGCAGAAGTCATTTCATTTTACAAATATTTTAAATGAAAAATTATCTACCTTTTATATTGTTCTGTTACCTTATATGCTTGTGTAACAACATCCATCCATTTCTATTGATTTTAATAATATACTTAGCTGAATTCGTGCACTTGCTGACTGAGTGTCCTCTGCACTAATCTGTGAAATCTGTATAATTTAGTTTGTCTGTATAACATCGCAACTTGCTATAAGACCGCTGATAGTGACGTTCTTTGTATTTACTTCTTATATTGTAAAACGTTTTATGGTTTACTTTAAAGCATACTGTATATTACAATCACGCCGCACGGTTGAACTTCTCTGGATGAAATTTCACATACATTGTTCAATGTTCAAAAACTATTTTTGCACAAGGAACGGGTGTTATGGCCCATATGCAATTTTTTAACGAACGAAGTCATGGATAACAGCTATTATTTCACAAAATAAAAACAGAATAACAAATATTTACCATTTACTAATATTTATTTTTCAAAGTTTACATATTATTAATTTCGATACTGGTAATTATCGTCAAGATTAACAAAATTCTCCTGCATTGTCGAGTAAGCAAGAAAAAGCCATATTATAAAGACATAATTCACATATAACAACATTGAAATATATGTACATAAATGTGCGAGTGACCTCTTTGACTTTAATGCATTGATAAGATACTCATTCTTAATAACGAGTAACAAACTCATCAGATATTTTGTAAGTTCTATGGCTACTGTCGAACGAAGACTATCTTACTGTCTGTATATTAAACAATACTATTCTTCTTAATACTGAAAAAGCTACTTAAACGACTTCTGTGTATCAAATATATTTAAAAAAAATATACACAAATGGTACACTTGCAAAAGAAAAAACTACCCACAAAAGAGACATATTTTCATTTTATTTATAGGCATACTTTCGCTAAAACATTACGCATCTGAAGTGGGGTACCGGGGGAAGACATCGGAAGGTTATCAGAAGTGATAAGAGCCCATCCATCACTTGCTCCGCGTCTGTCAACGGATGCTCTAGGGCAATAACGTGGAAGATTTTCAGCTACGACATCTATCAGCCGATGACATACATTACTTAGTGTTTTTGGTAATGTATGTAATACATATAGAATGAATGAATGAATGGGTGTTCAATGCAGCCCTCAGCCATAAGAACTGTATAAAGTTCTTGCTCTAGTCTGCTACTACTTTTGACATTTCAGGTTAATCATTTTAAATGAAAAATGATAAAAAAAAAACTTTCAAGCTCTTTTACAGTCACGACTGTTCCCTCCTCACATTAGATGGAATGGCACATATGCTATTTAAATAATAAGAAAATTCTACACGACATTTTTTGTTGGTAAAAATAATATTCGTTTTACACTACGCTACGTTTAACGAGTGGAATAATAATATTCTAAAGGATTTAGTAATTTTTTTATGGGCAAGAGGAGACAAACGAGCAAATGGTACTAGAATAAAAACTTTCGTGATATAGGTACGTTTCGTGAATTAGATCCATATTTATTTAAATAGGATCTCGACAGCAGATCTTCAAGAAGTCGTCCAGCTGCGACGGTACTGGACGATACACTGGAAAAAGTGGCCTCCTGTCGAGACCGAAACTAGTCGGGCATCCCCTAAATACACACGTGAGTAAAACCGTATATTTAAATAAATATGAGCAAATGGTACACCTGATAAAGACTTTTTTTCGAAAACGTCAAATGCGACTTAGACTTCGAACTCAAACTATAGATTTTAAATATGGAATTTCTAGTATTTTATAACACGTTCTAAGCAATGTCAATATATATATATATATATATATATATATATGATATAATACAATGAGAATGTACTAAGGAGTATTGGATTCATGGCTAGGCATGCAAATGGAATATACAGATATTCATTTTATAAATATATATAGTATACGAGAATCATTATAACAATTACTGCAATAAGTAAGTGAAAAGGTTTATTAATGTTTAAGAAGAAAACACATTAATAAGATTGCAAACTGAATGTCAACTAACCTCAAATAATTTTGCTTTTATATGTAAAACAAGGATGTGTACTGACAACCGTTGTGGTTTTGCTTTCCTAAAAATACACGAAAATGCAGAACTAAAGTAAAGAAAATCTTCAGTTCAGTTCAGTTTCAGTTTAACACATGAAGTGAACGAGATTGTTACGCATTACGTAACAACTCGTGACTCTTATTACAAGTGCCGTTATCGATAAACGTAACATCTAAATTCACACTATCTAACCAAAGTGAACCTTCTGATTTTACTAATAAAGATCTTATTAAAATAATTACGTTTCATAGCAATTCCTTGCCGAGGAATGCTCGCATACTTTTCTAGGTTTAGTCCCAATTAATAATTTTATTAGAGCCTTAAATGTTAGGAGTTTAACCTTATGTTTTTGCGATGACATGACATTAAGAGGTCATAAAATTGATCCATATTTTTTAAATAACGATTTTTCTAGTTTATATCATCTTCATCTGTACCTTGGCCCTAATTCCTTGAAATTACTCTTTATTCCGTGTCATTTATTTTTATTTATTACGTATTTCCACATTAAATTTAGTCACGCTTAAATTAAATTCTATATCCATGCAAATTCTCAACAATTTGAACATTATAAATTAAGAATTAAAGAAATATTTTCCTTTTTATTCAGTAGTAGAGGTCGATAATAAAATGAAACATGTTAATGAAGAAAAAAATAAAAAGGCACTGAACACGCAAGCCGAGCCCATAAGTGAACCGCTGGCTCATACTTACACATCAGCAAAAAACGTGTTCATATACGCACACATAGGCTTGAAAAAACTTTGCAGATGTGCTCACACGCATCGTTCTTAAGCAAAAGCAACCGGCATGTCTTGATCGTGCATTGAAGTAGCTTCAACCGTTTACTTTTCAATGTTGAATTTTTAAATCCTAAGAAGTTTATTTTATTTCAAATTTAATTTACTCTATTTTTGAGACAAAGGCAGTAACTTCAGATAATGTACAGACATTTTAATTATCTTGAAACGATTCAATAATCTCTTAAACTTTTTCAAGCAATTTTCCTCCGATAGTCTTCAATGTAAGTGTCTTCATAGATTACTATTTATTTTTTTCTTATCTCCACGTAGAAGCCTCTCCTGATATTTTATTCCAAATTTTTACTAATTTTATTCCATTTTGAACTTGTGCAATTAAATCTTTATTATCCCTAAGCCAAGTGGTCGCAGCGGTAACTGGTTTTTAATTATAGTTTAAGTACTCATTTACTGATTTTAAATAATTGTTGAGATATTGCTCGACATTGTCAGCCATCATGAGAGCGTCAACACTTATTATAATGCCGTCCTCGTCATAATAAACAAGTGCCACATCAATGTATAGCGTTACACATGTACATTTGTGTACTATCATTTCAAGTGTAATGATATTAGTGTTATAAGCCACACGCGACATGGTTGTCAAGATAATTGTAATAAGCAAAAATAAACCAATATTCAGCACAAAATATGTTTTTATAAACAGCTGTTTACATATTTTCTAAACTTTAATTCATGTTTCCACTATTTATTAATAATAAAACTACTTTTTCTGATTTTTCTATAGTTATAATTATATAAATTAGGAGCAAATGCATTGTGTTTATTGAAGCATTTTATATATTAAATACATATTCAAAGATGATTGAAACCTGTTTATGGATTTACGTAAAGTGTCAAGTATGAAGGTCAATGGTGCGAAGAACCAACAAAGCCAAAAACTTCCCGTACGAAGCATGTTCAAAGTATTGCAAAACTTCAATTGCTTAAAGATGGCAAAATTACAAAAAAGGCACTAGTGGTGAAAATTCGTTCTTATATGCTTTAAAGGCATTGTTGAAAGGAAACAAAAATGCTTAGTGTTAGATATCTCAAACTAATTGTAACAACTCTTTGGGTAAATTATCATTAAAATGCATAGCATTCATCAATTGAAAGTTGTATGTAATCTGAGAGTTGTAGGGCAGGTCATGGCTTAATGCGTAAGCATAAACGGATGTGCAAACGATAACATTATCGTTATTGTATGTGCCTGTATTCAGCAGAAAGATTTTGTTTGAAAAAATATATCACCAATTTTGATATTAAACCTTATCCACAATATCGAAATCAAATAATAAATGTATTTGAATTCATGATGGGCCCTGTTATCAGATTTACTATACTAAAGCTCGCATTCTATGGATGCGTATCTATGTCATTAGTCCTACATTCAATTGTCATGTTTGTCTGCAGTATAGTTTCTGGTCGCTACTTCAAGTACCAGGCTAGCAGCGGATCGTGGCGGTGTCACGTTACGCGGTGGCTGTTGACACCAGCGCCTGATTAATATTTATGATACGGCTGAGCATCTCGCATGGCCGGTTCGCGCACTCGATGCGAATTATCTCTGTCCTGCTCTCGCGCAAGTAATTCTCGTATGTGAGACAGAATATGCACATGTAGTAGATATAGGAACTGCTCTTTTAACATTCGAATATGCGTAAGTGCGAATAAGAATCCCAAATCTTCTTAATTTTTGTTATGTTTTTGCTGATATTTTTTTTTGGATTAAAACATGTTTTGACCTTGGCATAATAGCATTGAGATGTTTTTAGTAAACATTTACACATTGTACATAAAAATTAAGTTTATTTCTCTTATTTAAAGGTTGACTAAATGTGTTCAAGTTTATTTAAAAAAGTTCTCAAATGTATGGTTCCGCGCTGCCATCTTATCTTCTTATAAGATACGTAAATCACTATTGGTGTCAGGCCAAACTGACCGCGACATTACAAATCAAAAGAAATGAGTAAATATGTGGAACGAGGCGTGGGACCAACGCCTCGAACCTGACCGTATCGAGGTATCTCAACCGGACTGACTGCCATTACAAAAAATGCGCTATGAGGGAAAACTGTGTTATAGAAATTACATCCATTTACAAAGGGAACACTATCAGTACTTTATTTGCAAAGGAATACTTCTTAGGTCACATAATATAACAAGTTCATTTGAATTACTCATTCGACCGTTTCATTAGTCACTTAAACTCTTGCATGAATGTAGTAGTTAATTGAAACGCATCCGAATTTAGCAGCTTGATCCGTCTTTAGCTTAACCAAATTTCGATGACAATAAGCAATGGACTTTTAATTGTTTAATAGCTTATAATTTTGTTTTAATTATGTTTATGCCATTCATTTAAATTCTTTTACATTATTCCAGCCTAGTTTTATTACTTTATTTTTTCATTGTTTTGTGTACAAGTCTTTTATATTCATATAATTATCATTGTGTCTGCGACATCATTATCGTTGTTTGTCTGGACATTTTCCGTGAGCTCGCTCGCTTCCAGCGCCGGCCGGCGTTCGCGAGACTTCGTTTCAAGGTCACGTTATCGTGCTATCGCCAACCCTGAACCAATCCAAGGCTACCAGTAGAATATCCTTTTCTTGGACTAGTAAATTTAAATCTAGACGTAAGATATTCAACTAAAACATCGACATCAACACGTCACTGGTACGTTCGTCTTACAGGAACT
This sequence comes from Tyria jacobaeae, assembly GCA_947561695.1. NCBI lineage: Eukaryota > Metazoa > Arthropoda > Insecta > Lepidoptera > Erebidae > Tyria > Tyria jacobaeae. The sequence goes on from OX387209.1 coordinate 18,861,489, forward strand.
CGGCAATCTCGACGATCGTAACCGGAGTCTTTATTGATAATTTGCGAACGCTAGTAGAGCGTGGTCCAGACATGTACTCTCGCTTTTAAGTAGCAATACCGCAATGTAGTCTCAAATAAAATTAGTTGCGTGTTTACATTTTATAAATAGAGCGCGTTCACGTGGCGCCGCAGGGAGATAAGCGTCCGTCGACTTGTCGACATCACTCACCGTGCGCTGTTAACATCCTCCGCGGCGGGCTACAGGTTCCTCTGTCACACTGACACTCGTGCGGGATATAAAGCACTCACAAACGGCGCACTTAGTTCAGCGGCACACGCGAGGACTGCACGGCGCGACACCCACAACTAGAATGCGGGCGAGACGGCTCGTCGCGGGGAGCGGGGTAAACCAGCAGCAATACACAGCTCATACGAAGGCGCGGCGATGAGGACTGCGGCCGAGAGCGATCGCTTTCCCACCTATTGGTCGGATCTGCGGTGACGTCACGTGAACTGGCCAATCGCCGGCTGTTTCTTAGTTCTATCTGGCTCTCACGAGAGGCGCTCGTGTCGAGGAAGTCGTCCGCCCTACAGAGCTTTCTTCAGCTAGGGCGTGTGCTTTACCGGGCGGCCAGCACGGAAAGAAATCGCGGAAGCATAAATTATGTATATAATATAATTTATTTGCTATCCTCAACTAATGCAAACAAAACTTATAATTTCTAATCACAACATTTCCTTTGACAAGATGTTTCAGGTTTACTCACACAATCTTAAAATTACCATAATTGTTGGATAAATGCCATTTTTTTTAACACCGCGGTATTCACTGTAAAAACGATTTGAAGTATGTAATAGGTATACGATATCAAATCAAAAGCTTAGTTTTTTTTTGCTAAGCAATAATTCAAATGTAGCGTATAAACCTTCCGCAACCTTCGTTCTTAATAACAAGTAATAAGTTGATTTAAACAAAGGAATTTTATGTTTTCCTTAAATAGTGAAATATTAATATTTACGAAACGTCGTCGATAGAAACTAACAAACAATAAGTGGAGCAAGAAATTTTACTTTGTAAATATTTAAATATTAAAACAATTTAACTAAATTACGTGCACATTCATATTTTTTCATTACAGTTTTTCTTTATATCTCATATACCTACCCTCATTACATTATTGATAAGTTCATGGACTCTACAATTAAGATATGATTTTTCTTTCAAAAAAGATGTATTTAAAAAAAACAATTACCACACAGTTCCTGTATTACGGAGGTCTTTACAAACATTTAAACAACGGACATAAAGAAAACCCAGACTAGGGAGAGCTATTTGTGGATAATACAAATTCCCGTGTGGGAATCAAACCCCCGACATCCTATAGACTATCAGACCGAGTAAGTAAGTACGATCGCGGACAACGTGTGACGTTATTAATATATGTATGTTACAGGCTTTACAATACCTACAGCAATAAAAGTGGTATGACTCATCTAATATTAAGAAAATGTTATATATAATAAATTAGATATATAAACTAATCGATAATGTAACGTGTATGACAGATTCGATAAGAAAATAGGGTTTTGGAATACACAACGCGAAAGGATCCCATGTAATAACTTATAAAAAGCAAACATGGGAAATAAAAAATAATTATTTGAATCGATTTACACCGGGTGCTTTTGTAACACAAGGCAGAGCTTACGTGATGGTATTAACCTTGACGTATGTAACTATAGATATACATGAAATAGGTAAAAAAAGGTGTTTTTGAGAGGTCTGAAAAAACTACTTAAAGAAGAGAAAATCTGTTGTAATAACTGTTGATTTTAGTAGAATTATAGGTTTACTGCCAAGACACGATGTTATAGCTATTAGGAGAGCGTCTACTGCTACTGTACTGTTTGTTATATTTAATAATAAGAAACATGAATTCTTTAAGAAGATAACTCCAGAAATCCAACACCAAGACAAAAACTTTTCAAAAGAATAAAGTATGATATATAGTAGAATATTTTTTATATAAAGCTCTTTTATTGTATAATATATAATACATATAGCCTATGGACCCAATATATTTAATTAATAATGAAATATGTTAACATCGTATAGACGCTATCAGTCAGGTCCCGGATTCAGTCGATCTTTTTTTTCAGGTTATGTTAGGAGGTCTAAACAGGGTGGTTATAGATTGACGCATAACTTATAACTGAGGGTCGGATTCTATGCAAAATAAAAATTTTGAATGTGCATGCAAATATTGCAAATATGCAACATCAAAGTTTTAGCAAACGAAATAAAGGAAAAAGCGTTTTTTCTTCTTCTATGATATAGGGGGACAGACGAACAGACAGGTCACCTTCATGGTAAGTGAAAACCTCCGTCCATGGCCCAGGTGTCCAAGAGTAATAAGTGCACTGCCCGCCTTTGTGGGTGATGAGGGATGCGTAGAAGGGAAAGAGGAGATGGAAAAGAGTAGAGGGAGGATGATGGGAGAGGAAAGAGGAAAGGGGATTTGGAAACCTCACTAATTTCGAAGAAATGCAAAGCAAGCTTTGCTTCACAACCGGTTTCCTGAGAGGCAGTGGTATCGCACCGGTCGAACCGGCCCATTTTATCATAGTAGAGCCGTGCCTAAGCATGGCTCTACTACGATAAAATTTCTAAACAGCATACAGTTAGTGAATTATTCAATCATAATTTATCAATGCCAAAATGTAACGACTTAGTAGACAATAATAATGCACTGAAACGAAAAATTACTTAACATTTTTATAAGCCTAAACAACCAATACATTTTTCAATTAATCATTTTTTTTTACGCCAAAATTTTATGGAATTGGCAAATTTTTTGCTATAGAGTTTGAAGTTACTCTTACCAATAGACAAACCAACCTACCAACCTACAGAAAAATATAATAAATACAGCGGAAATATGCATCGTCATTAGATGCAATTTTATATGCAAATATACACATGCATATAATCCAGCCTATATTTACAACCTTGTCGTAAACATAGAATATTACTCTTCTATGTAATTAGTGTGAACCGCAATGACATATAGTATAATAGCGCTGTAAAGTTTAAAAACAATTATTTTACCGTGGAAGAGCCATGCTTAGGGGCGAATGGGACCGCTCGATCGGAGTAAGACCTCGGCCTCAGGGATAACCGGTAAACAAACAATGCTTGCAGTGTATTGTCGAGTGAGTGAGGGTTCGGAAAGCTCAACTCCCTCTCTGCTTTCCTCTTTTCTCCCTCCTCTTTCCCCTCCCCTCATTCCCTGCTCTCATCACCCTCAAAGGCGGACAGCGCGCTTACGACTTAAGTTGCAGGTGACCATAGGCGTCTGTTGTCACTTACCAAGAGATGACCTGAGTGACCGTATGTAGTAGTAGAAGTACCAACTATGTCATAAAAAAGAATAGTTTTTTTTTTAATACTTTACAATTTGACATTATTGTAATATGAAGGTTAATAAGCTTAAAATCGGCCAAGTGCGAGTCGTACTCGCGCGCGAATTGTTCCGTACCATTATCTATAAAAACGGCAAAAAAATCTGTGCAATATTTATTTTATTGTTTTTTAGTATTTGTTGTTATAGCGGCAACAGAAATGCATCATCTGTAAAAAAATAACTGTCTTATTATCACGGTTCAGATACAGATACAGCCTGTGACAGACGGACAGACAAACAATAGAGTCTTAGTAGTAGGGTCCAGTTTTACCCTTTAGTTACGGAACCCTAAAAACACACTTTTGTTGATAACTGATGACTATGAGCATCTAGAGCACCAGAGGTCGCTTTATGCTTACTATAAATGTTATAAATTCATATTAAAACATACATGAAAAATGGAAAACCATTTTAATTCAAAATACATATAATGTTTATCTTTTTTCTTCTTTTATGCAAATCGTACCAAAAATGAGGATAATAAAAAGACCCATATGTTAGAACTAACTTTACAAAGCTTTTGTCCAATATGCAAAGTGTTAATAGGTTTTATAAGGGAAGGGTAGTCTTTATTTTTTGATAAGAAAAAGGCTCATACTAGACACGTAAATTATAGTATTGTTGTTACTTAATATTCACTGGTGAATATCAATTAAAGCGATTGACTATCACACAATTTACTGCAAATGCTAACCTTTGATTTAAAATTGAGTACAAAGTTAATTTCACGTGAATGAAAGTATTGCCTAGTTTCTTGGAGTCTATTAAATATTATTATTGCTAGATATTTAAAAGATCAATGCCGGTTGCAGTAAGTTGCTTGAGACTATTACTTCCCGACTAATATAACTCAAAGTTTTCATTGCCCGTGTCCAGGCTTTTGAAAATGTTTTTTTTTATATATATATAAATATCTAATGTATTGCTTTAAACTTAGTGTACATGAAATGTAAAAAAGAACCCAGGTCTTAATAACAAAACGATACTGCTATTTGATTAACAAAGAGATCAGTCTCAGAACGGTTTCGTGGCATCAACTTTCAAATGCGTGTTAGTGATTTGTGGGACAATGATGTGGTAATAGAATCTGTTCAGAATAGGGCATGTCGACATTCACTTCACTATACTGATAAAGATTTACAAAAAGTTGAAGAGCAAAATACATTTATTTATATATATATACATACATATATATATTTTTATACTATAGGGGGACAGACGAACAGACGGGTCACCTGATGGTAAGTGACACCGCCGTCCATGGACACTTGCAACTCAAGAGTCGCAAGTGCGCTGCCCGCCTTTGAGGGTGATGAGGGATGGGGGATGCAGGGAGCGGAAAGAAGAGAGGAGGGATGAGGAGATGGAAAAAAGAAGAAATGAGATGAGGTGAGAGAAAAGGGGGGAGGGGGAATTGGGCCTCCGGATATATCTTTATTGTACACCATAAAAGTACAAAAAATTTAGAAATGGTTGCATATATTTTGGTATAACAATTCGCGGTCTTATCACTTATAATGATTTCTTACAGACAACCTTTATACGGATATTATTATATCGGATTAGGTGTATTTACTATTTTATGAAATATTTAATAACTTCACTAGTGTTATTTAAAGTACAATAATGTATAAGATTAGTTTTGTGAGAATTATCGCGCAGGTTCGGTAAAGCACGAGTTCCTACATATATTTCCCTTACCGTATTGATATAGTATTTGATTATTTTCATTATTTTTAAACCACATGTGCTCCAATCCAAGTCAAGCTTCCATAGGCTAAGGGCCACATACAGTCAGGTTGGCCGTATGCTTAATACCATAGTAGAAAAAAAAACAATAATTATAAATGCTTATAACACAAACTAATATGTATTATATGTATTAAATTTGCACTAGATAGAATAAAATGACTAAGAACAGTATATGCCGCAAAAACGGAACGTATGTTATAGCAACGGAAAGACTTATTTCTCCAGGAATAATTTTATCCAGTATGCATCTTACAGGTAATCTGACAAACCATATCAGATCCAACTCAATAACTTAAATATAATTAGAAAATTATTGTGTATTTACATACACAATAATTTTATTTGCTGTGGGCTCTTCGTTATAATATTTGTGTGAAATAGAGGATACAGAATATTATAGATAGATAGATAGAATACTCTTTATTTGAACACCATTCTTACAGTTAAAGACAATAGATACAGTACAAGTGTCAACTATATAATGTACAAATGGCGGCCTTATTGCTATATGCAATCTCTTCCAGGCAACCTTAGAATGGATTAAAATCATTCGGAGAGACAGAGGTAGTTGGAGAATCACTTCAATATTTTAATGAAAACTATACTAACTTATGTTTTAATATAAAACTTGTATAAAAAAAAACTAAGCATATTTATGTACAACATATAACATACATACTAATACAAATACAGATAAACATACATACATACTAACACACATACAGATAAAAATACATACATACGCATATAAATATATACAACAATACATACATACATACCATTAATATGGATATAATAGATACTAGATAACAGAACTAAATTGATAAATAATAGTCATGAACCATTTTCTTAAAAATATTTAATGATTCCGCTAGCCTAATGTTCTTTGGCAACGCATTCCACAAGCGTACAGCTTCAACAGTGAAAGATTTGTCATAAAACCTTGTGGAATGCAATGGTATCTCCAGCCTCAAATTTTCCGATGACCTTAGATATTTGTCATGTGTGTCATGAAGGAACTTGAACCGTTCTTTGAGATAAAAAGGGGCTTTAGGATTGAATAAGATGTTATAAAGAAAAGTTAGAATGTGAGTATTCCGGCGATTTAGGATTATTAAGGATATAGGTACGTTTCTCTTTTTAAAACTTGTGTTTTATATTATAAGGTACTAATTCTATATAATATCTAATTTTCAATCAATTATCATCAATAAACAAATACTTTTACTTTCGTTGAGTTCCTTAAAATATATTCATTGGCTTCTATTGTTCTTATATTATAGAGACACTCAAATTACCTTTATACATATAGATAGTACAGATATCGACCAGTTAAATTCTTTTTTTATTTCTAGATACGTAAATGAGGCCCCTTTTTTACCTACAGTTTTTTGCCCCAAAATACAGCACAACCTAGTGGCTGGCGAATACTCGTAGCTAAGCAAATATGTCTTTCATAGAGTTCAAAAGTTATTTATCAAAAATAGAGAAAAAGGTACCACATTGTTTTGTACATAAGTATACAGTACAATCTTTGTATTTGTTAGAAAATAGTGAACTGATTCAGTATATATTTAACTCTAATATCTATCAAATCAAAGTTTTAAATCTACTTTTTAGCTTTCTCTCTATTATTTCATTAAGGCTCCTTTTGTACATCTCTAAAAATTGATAATATTTCTTGTTGGAGGGTAAGCGTACAAGAATTTTGTTCCAGTTGGAAAGTACCACAATACCACCAAGTCAGTCAGAGCAAGAAGTAAAACATTTTCGTTCCTAGTTGTTTTAGTTTTAATGTAAATTTCAGCTTATATTGAACAGAAGATTTCAAAACTTAGTCAAATCCAATCTATCTTAATATTCTGAGGAAGTAACGCTAAAGCAATCTCTAGATACCGCAGTGATCTTTGTCATTAGAGTCTACTGTAAACAAAACCCTTAGTGGTGCCCGAGGGAACGACAGCTGTCTCCAAGCCTCAGTCCTCGACCATTAAACACCCACGTTGGTGTTCATAACAACCATCTTCTACGCACACAAAACTCAACCTTAGTTATAATTAATAAAAGTTGAATTTCCTTCAATCGCTTTTGCAATTTTGCTGTTAATAGAATATGTGTTTTGCTTCCTTAAATTAAAGTCGTAATTGCAATAGCCGTAAGTAATTATATTACAGGAAACTGTATCGAAGATATAAGTTGAAAAAGTGTTAGTAAAAGCAATAAGGATTACAGAGTGGTGATATTTTGTTATTAAACATTTATATTTTTATTTTATCAAATGAGTTTTGAAATGTGTCCGAAATTACTAAGTAACTTTTCTTGCTTGTATTATTTCATTTGAATATTTCATATACTTTGTTTAAACTGATCCAATCAAAGCCGAATCGAATAGAAATAAAAAATTCAGAGACGAAATCCGTTATACTTTATCCCCCCTCATGATATTGAGGCTTCGAAGAATCATTCATTTTTAACTAGTAGTTATCATCATCTACAGGCATTAACCTGATATAGAACCATTTAGTGTAAGAATGAAACACTATTATCCGCTAAATAGACTCCCCAAATAAAGTACATAGGTACATACATACAAAAATTTTAAAACTAAAAATATAAATAATAAATAATTTTCTTAAATTGACAAAATAAAAACGTCGAAATCAGACGATTTTTAAAAACACGAACTAATTACAAGTGTAATTTTTGTTATTGTTTTGTAATGTTTTTGTTATGCCATATCTTGCTCATTTGTGAACTGATTTAAATAATTATTTTTTAATTGAAAGTGTCAAGGTTAAATTAAGTCCAATTAAAATTTAACTAATTTATTTCTGTCTCCAAAGGTGAAAAATAAAAAAAGTATAAATACATCGCATTGAAGTCAGGTTATACTTTATTTAAACGTGGGATGAAGCCTGTTGTAGTCGTAGTAGTAGTACTACAACAACCGCACATTTTTCTGAATAGATAGAAGTTTATAACCGTTTTGGAGGTACGTAGTTCAAACAGTCTCAAGTCGAGAAACAAAATATATAAAGAAAATAAATAATTTTCAATAGACATAAAAAGCTGTATTTTTAAGCCGTCTGTATTTAATACAATACACAAACAAAGCCTACACATCACAAAGATTAAAATAATTGCTGGGAAAACACACGTGGATACAGAAAGTGTGATATTATGAAAATTATATAATTGATGTCTTTGTTTGCGAATGTGTGCCTATAATGTAAGGCTGTAGATTACTTTTATCGTATTTTCAATTTTACTATTATTTTAATTAAGTTAGGGTCCGCCGTTAGAGTCTCCGCCCATTATACACCACCTCGTTATTATCGCGTATACTCGTGTGATCGTTGTATTCTTCTTATGATAACTTGTGTAAATTGTTTTAGTAACTATATTTTTTTATCCTTTAGTAGTTTTTGTTACTTCTTAAATAAACAAAGATTTTTGTGACATTCTAGAGGACTTTTCAAATTCGAATCCGAGTGACTTTCGAATATCATTTTTCCATGTCGCTTTTAAAACTAGGTTTTTTTCAGATTTCAATCTAGGTATGTTTCTTCCTATAATCTTACACTCTTTAGTATATCATATATGCAGTAAAATCAGCTCCGTTTTAGTAAAGATTTAGATGCCGTTAATTTAAAAATAATTAATATCTTGCTTGCAAACCTACAAATTAACACAGAGTAGTAGTGATACAGCAGTTTTAGATGGTACAATTGGCGGCCATATCGCACTGTGACAACCTTTTACAGGCAATCTTGGGATGGAGAGAAAATTGGATATATATAATAATACAGAACAATGTAGACTCAGTACATTATTAGAATGGGTGGTATAATGTAACTGTATGAATATATGGACATACATATGTATACTCGTATACACATAGGCGTTCTTATATATAAGTGAAATAGTATATTAAATAAATAAATACTAAATATTAACAAGCAAGTATGTGATACTGAAACTAAATAGACTTAAAACAACAAAAGTTAAATTAGAGATATCTCGCAAGTAATGATCCTTCACATCGCAGGCGTATAGGCAACCACTTGAGCTTTTTTCAATAAACAGAAACGTGATCATATTTGCGGAGTCCAAAAAGAAGAAGTGGGGAGAAGAAAGGATTGTGTGGGGAAAAACAACAATTTGTGTGTTTTTTTGAATATTCATAGTTCCTGCGATTCTGATGTTTGATGTCCTCCGTAATACGAACTAGGGGAGTAGTGGTGCTGTGACCTGCACGAAATCCAGATTGTAAAGGATTAAAAAGTAAGTGTTTGGGAAGAGACTCGTGAACAGATTTGCCGACTCCCAGTGACTTTAGAAAATTTAAAACGTTAGCTGGACCTCCGATGTCGACGGAGCTATGAATAAATCGGCGCTGTCCTACACATCTATTTTTAATTATCAAAATTACACGCGTATTTATCCCAGTTAGTCTTGGTTGGATTTTTACTATGTACATATGGATTTTGGTATTGTTTTTTTACTAATTATAGCTTTGATGTTACCAGTAAGCTAGGGTGGCAGTAGACGTTTTACTTTCATTTTCTGAATTTAAGCATATATGTAAATCATGCAAATTGATTAAATTGGAAATAAGAAATGTCACTTTTTCGTCAATACATTCAGATCTAAGGAGTTACCTAGTCAATGTTGACGACATCTCTACACAAAATTTTGCTACAGATTGTCTTTGATTTAGTTTATGGAGGAGACTATGGAATAAGTATAGCATGTTGTGGTAGGAAAACCAGCCTAGGTTTGAAGAAGAAACACCTTATCATAAGTCGAACAGTGAAGGGGTAGAGTGGGGAAAGTAATATGCAATAAATATGCAATGCATTGGAGGGAAAAATAAATGGCACTCTATCTATTCTCCCCTCCATTGCAACTGTAGATTATATGATGGACTGAAGGATCGAGAAGCGGGAATTCATTTTTAATAAGACAAGTATTAAAGTCACCAATGGCTGACTGTACGATAAAGTAAACATTCCTAGAATTTGCTTAAATGACGAAAATTGTTAATGAAACTCCATGAAGAATTTGAATACTTTGACTGAAGGGAGGCTTATGGGGATAAGCATTTTCTTCAATCAAAGTATTCATAGATTAAAAGTCACTCCCTTTTAATTTTTAAAAATGAAAACGATACTTCAGTTGATTATCTCGTTGTATCTGCTTCTATATGCATACCTTTATTATTATATATTGGTTGAGTCTCACCAACATAATATTTATGTAGCTTTTTATACAGCACCAGCTAGTTGAAAAAACTGTTTCTATTGATTTTCAAAGGCTCGTTTAAAGTGAAAATAAGAGCTGTAGTAGCAACACATGAGACCCACGTTGTGTGCAATTCAAAAGTTTCAATTACAATTAAAAGTAAATGTTTAATTTAATCGTACGTAATTTTGTAATGTTTAATATTTAATAAAAAAAGTGACAATTCAGTAACATAACAACGAACACCATAAAAATGCACAAAAATATTTCGCTCTATTATTTAAAGTAAGTCAATACGCCGCTCCATTGAAAACATCATAAACACTGACAATATTTTCCCCTATTTAATCAAGTGACGTATTAAGAACATAAATAATTACCTCCAGGCGTCTCCGTAGTAAGCAATAAATCTGTCATGCGTTAAACATTCGATCCCTCTTCGAAACGTCAATGGATGTTTGCAAGACTTTTTAATGAACTTCTAGAATTTTATGTTAATTTATCTCCATAACACTGAAGACTTGCTATAGCACACATGAAATAAAATACACACACACAAACTTTCAATATAGTTTATTAGTCGGGTAAAAAAAAACGCATTGTATTTTAGGACACACATACATATTATACATACACATACATATTATATAAAGTTTATTATTAGGAAGACTGAGAAATGTGAATCAAAAATTCATATCGAAAGAACTAGAAGGTAGTCAATCTTGAAGCTAGTTACCTGAACCTGTACGCAGTTCCTATGGAGAAGAACAGGCAAAAAAACTCCATGAACAATCTGTTTTAAGAAGTTTCTTTTACAAAGAACTGTGCCCCATTTAAAGGTGGTTTTGGGCCATGGGCGTGCAGAATTACCAATCTAGTCCTTTTTTATCCTTGCGTGAGACACCAAAAATGTTGTTTTATATAAAAAAAAAATTTAGTACCTATCATTAAAGCACCTCAAGCTCTTCTTGCGTCCAGGGCGTCCTCCTCGTGGTGACGGTGTTAATGGTCAGAAGTATGATTTTAACCGGCTAAGCTCCTAGATGCGAATTACGCCGTCATGGCAAGAAAATCGAAAGATTCGATGCGTTGTGATGCATCTGGAGTCCGAGAGAGTCCGAAGAGATGCAAGCGGCAGATGCATCAGGAGGAAGTGGTCAGCTTCTGGTACGGGGACACCCCGAAAGGACTATTGGCCTTAGTGAAAAACTTATTTGGTTTTCTTGTGGAGTAAATCTTATAAGAAATAGAAAACGTTTGCGGACATATACTCTTACGAAATGCTGCAGCAATTCATAATGAATTTGATGTTAGATGCACCTCGGATGTTGACGGTGCTCAAGTTATATCTTAGTTAATGTTGTCTAAGGTGAATCAAAAGAACATCATAGGACAAATTGTAAAAGAAACTAATCTTAATCGCAGGTTAAAACGGTTTCGCTCAATCCCTGACGAAGTGTAGACGGATTTTCCTGTTTTATCAGAGAAAGATGTTTATTTAATAGCTTTGGGACGCTACCAAATAAAAGAAGCTGAATGAATACATAGCTTCTGATGGTAGATTTGGAATTGAAATATGTACTAACACCGATGAAATTGATTTTGCTTCTTATGGGTTGAAATTAGTACATCCATTATTTATTAAAGGAAGAATACAGTCTCGACATATCAATAAAACGAAATACGAAATAATATTTATTATATATAATATAACAAAATATAATATATAATAAATATAATATAAAATAATAATGTGTTAGCAGAAAAAAAAATAGCGGGTAAAGATTCAATAAAAGATTACTATTGTAGTTGTAAAAATGGGGCGCAAGCCATCGGTACGTGTGTACACGTAATTACTATAATTTGTTTTTTTAGGGTATGCAAAATATCATAATGTTCAAATAAATCCACCATCAGAAGATCTAGAAAATATATTCATTAGTTATATATAGATCATATGAGGAGGATGCTGAAAAATATTTTTTATCTTTGAACATCCTGTAAACTAAGACGCATTCGCTGAACAGCACTAAAAATATTTTTTTTGGGATATACTCCTCTAAAGTAAAGCACTGGTAGAGAAATTATCGCTGCACGCCATATAGCCCACATGTTTCTTTCTGAAATATCTTGAAGAGATGAGAAAAGAACATAGGTTGAAGATCAACGCACTCTTTTTTAGTACTTCTACTGGAATTGAACACACGTCATGCAGAATACAGCTCTGGAAGCGCTTCTCCAAAAGTTTTTGCCTCTCACAACCAGAAAAGAGCGTACTCCTACCGTAGGCCGCAACGCGCTTGTGACTCTTGAGTTGCGGCTGTCCATGGGCGGCGGTAGTTACTTACGATGAGGTGATCTGTCTGCTCGTTTGCCCTGTATAGAATAAAAGAAGCGTAGTTTGGTATGGCAACCAGAATTGTGAGGTTGCCAGTAAGCAACCATACAGCCATGGTGCTCAAAGTAATAAGTTACCAATTGCAAGGTTTCTGAGTTTCTTAAATTGGTATTATAATGGATTTTGATATTCTCTTTAATAAGACGACTGTTCATGTCCTATTAATGAATCGATAAAATGTAACATCAATTTTAGTTTAATTAATTAGTAGCAAAAGTTTACCTCGATGCTCCCTAGGTAGCGTTGTTAGAGTTCCTGAATCGCGCTATGGTTTCATTAGCGAGACAATCATAAAAGGGTTTATTAATTTTAATTAAACGTCTACGTTCTGCGTACGTGGTGTGTTATTCTTAGTTATAGCTTAAGATACCTCTACTACCAAGCGATACATGAACAACGACCTTTATTAAATTACACATATGAATTTAAAAAAAAGAAGGTTCTTTTTATTAATTATCTTCTTAGTTTATGGTTAACTAGGAAGCTATACCGCTTTGTACACTCTGTATGTTAAAGTGTATTGCAAGTGTAACTCTATCTTGGACTTTTTATTTAGCAGTAAAAATAGCTCAGTATTGTTGATACCTACTTATAATAAAGCTGCAGCTTAACAGGCGCGTGCTAACGACCAAGCATCATAGCACTATGCATAGGAATCCATGAACATTCTATTTTTGAACGGTTCCCCTCGCCATCGGCGCGGGTGCACTCCTCAGGGAGACTTTAGAGTTTAATGTACTAATAAGTGCAATAGAAGTGACATGCCATGATTATTTAATTCTGTTTTAAATGTAAAATACATTTTTACCTAAAATATGTTTTTGGGGAGTGATACACACTTTTTATAATTTTAGAAGTTTTTCCTTTTGTAAACAATTCGCTTTGTTTCCTTTTAAGATAGATAAACCCACGCAATTAAGCCTCCTGTATTACTATTTTAATCTCACGATATAACAATCTGATTAAGGAAATACTTTAACTGAAGCACAGTTAATTTATTAAAGGTAGAAGAGAAGGGGGGGGGTATTGGCCTCAGGTGCACCCTAGAAAGGAAATCCCTGTGAACTCCCGTCGAGCCTGCTTATTCGTGCCAAAGCACGGCACGGTTAGTAGTGCTAACGGTAGTTTATATAATTGTAAGTTTGACACTTCAGCAAATATTAATAGCGTTTTGCGATTTAATAAAAAAAGACAATGGTTTAATAAAAATAGTACTTCAATTTTGAAGTTGAGAATAACGACTAGGATTAAAATCAAAAGTACAGAAGAAGGTAGAAATTTGAACCAGAAGGCTTAAAGCGGTTTGTTGTCGATTTTCCAAACCCTCATTGGACGAATTCTTATACAGTTAAACTGCCTCCAAGGAATCATGAAACGACAAACAGATGTACTGTGGCTGTTGCAACAATAGACCTCACGGCTTTCTGCCTGAAAATTATTTAATAGCATAGCTGACATTCCTATAATAAAATGACCCCAGTGCATCACGAAAGTGTTTCTAAAGTCCTAAAAAAGCTGCAAGAGCTTATAGAAACGTTTCACCTAAGAATAAATATTGTTATTTAAAAATAACATTGTTACTGTTTTATGGTTTCTAAACGATTTATAAAAAAAAACAATGTTATCTATGACTATTTCTAAATAAAAGAGTTTGTACAACCGTTTAATCGTCATCAATTGTATTCGTAAATATATATATTTTTTAGTAAAACCACTTTTCGTTACCATTCATCGTGGCAATGCAATTCTTTTTGTTATATTAAGTTATTGACAGTAAGTGTAATATACATAAGTTTTGTATGTATACGAAATAAGGGTTGTATTGATTTAAACTGGGTATACTTTTCGTTATAGTCAAATTATTTAAAATTGTCATGTTCGTAAGTTTTAGATGATACCATATCATGGGTAAAATAACAACTAAAAATTGTATTCTAAATATAGTTACTTGATATTTACGCGTAAGAATTCGTAGATAGCAGTGATATGAGTAATTTTTTTAAATGAGTTTTGAATATAGGTTAATTAATTTAATCTTACTATCTAATCTAATTAAAATATCCCTTCAAAAATTAGAAAACAGTTGAGGAACATCGAGCGGCTGGTCAAATGTTATCTAAGTCGGTAATTGTGATGAGGAGCTCTGATGAATACCGACACACGCACAGTGAGTTGTACACAACGTGGGAGAGCCAGGCTTCGGCACATTTTTTTCCCTTCTTCCTTTCCCTTCTACTCTTTCCTCTTCCTCCCTTTACCGTCCCATCTTTCTCCTCCTCCTACACACTGTTGTGACAGAACTCTTGTGATTCTTGAGTTATAAGTGTTCATGGGCGGTGGCAGTCACTTACCATAAGGTGATCCGTCTGGACGTTTATCCCCCTATATCATAAAAATCATAAAACAACTTCATTAGTAAGTAAGTTAGTAAATAACAGCATGGCATTATACAAATTAACACCTATTTCTTTTTTCTACCGTTAACTACAACAGACAGACAACCTTCGAATATTAAGTGAGAAATGCATCATGACATTTTAATGCAAAAAAAAAGTGCTAACGTTTTGATCTTTACTAGTTCATCCTTGCTATTAAGAGCGCTGGCAGCGAAATCAGCGAATCAGCATGGAAATCCTTCTCTGAGAAGTACTCTGATACTGCGTATCTACAACTTTAATACTTCATAATTCTATTAGATGGAACTTTATCATCGCAGAAAAATGAGAATCACAAAATAAGGAGCCAAAACGGCAATAGAAACATCACATTTTTGAGCTATTTGAAAATAAATATAATCAAATAATCAAATCTAAGGGGTCGTTAGTACAATAAAAATTACTAAACTATATATATAATATTTGAAAAAAAGCGTAAAAATGCGTACATAACAATGTAAAATAATATAAATAATTACGTATCTCATTAAAAGATAATTTGTTCTCATAAAAGTTTTGACAGTTTACGAAAGTGTATCTCTCAAAGCTTAGCCAAAAATAAAACAGGCTAAGAGTGGGCGTAATAAATTTTTGTAATTATGTATTTACACGCCTTTACCTAGTTTTATTTATATTTAATCTCAGCTATGTTGCCATTCATGGATATGTGTATTAAAGGTTATGTGATGCTTCTTTGAATTTTGCCACAGTGCAATGTAAATTTAAGTCATACTAATACATGATACCAGAAAAAAATAAAAGAGGAGAGTTTGTTGTCTGATCTTATCCACAGAATCTATGCATTGAAACTGCAAGTTCCAGCTTCACAACAGACCTTTTGTAACTGACTCCTACATACACGCCTTACTCACATTTTTCATGCTCAACCGATTAAACTGAAATGTTGCATACACTTTGTGAGGGACACATAAAGGGCATAGAATGTTCCATAGGAATTGAAAAAAAAAAAACTTATAACAACGACAAAGAACAAATGATAATGTTAATAATGAAATACTATAAATTTGTTTTAACGTTTTCGATGTGTTTGTGGTTTCGATCTCGGGACTTAATATTAATACCTAAGGTACAATACTTGTTTACTCGACCAGACGCTGCGAAATCGAATTGCACCGACCGTGGTCTCGGGTGTCCACCCGATGTACCCGTGTATGTTTTTAGCGTTAACTAATGTTGAAAATCGAAGATATTTGAAGGTATCTTTAACAATCGTTAGGGAATAAAAAGTAGCGCATTCGATTCAATGGTTAGGTACAAACCTCGTCAGAGGTTTTGTTAACTAGTCTACCGACTTACTAAAGTTACTTGGACTACTAAAATATCATAGCTTGCAGAGTAATTCCAGCCTATATATGGCTTATGGCCTGTTTCCGCTATTACAGTTAGCACGCTTGTGTACACAAAATGCTTAAACAATCCCCGTTGTACATTAACTAACGGAACGTGACCAAGGCGCCCTCTAGCGGCCGACTAATAAAAACTGTAAACTAATCAGAACAACATCACGCAACGTTGAGGAAATGCAATACTATTTAATAAACAGAGTATAGATTTCATACAGGGAAATGGTATAAAAATACTGTTTAAAATTTTTATGTACACATAAGTATCATACATGTAAGTAACTAGGTATGAGTTTAACATTATGATTAAGATTTTGTATTGCATGATATTATACTGCTTAATTTTTAGGTTTTAAGGTTTTTATCCAATAAGGATATGTCACCCCATCGTTCCTTGACCCAAGACTAAACACACAAAGAAATTATATTAAAATTAGGTAGCCACATAACATTTAAGACTTATGACACCTCATCACACAAATCATTGTCGAATCACTGTAATGAGGTGGCTTAATTTCTAGACTGCTTCTGACCCTGGATAGCTCATCACGCTCTGAATTAATCTGAACTCCAAACCATTTAATTGAAGATCTTTAAACAAAGCTTCACATTAAGATTGATTCCAGTCACAATCCATAAGTAAATGTTGCACATTTTACGAAACCATATTTAGTGTAAGAAAAGAAAAATAAGATATATACTGGAGCAGCTGAGGTACCTTGACTCGGTTGCGGTTTTAGGGTCTTAAGCGTGAGTTTTGGGCTTCGGACGAACTGAAGAAATCCTCTTTATATAAAGCTGTAATAGGACTTCCACAATTATCAAGACATCTTGCACCTCCTCCGCACAATGACGTCTGACGACTCTCTCTGGTTTAATGTATTTTTCTATTCCACAGTTTTAACTTTTTTGCAATTCATATTAGCGAATCGAAAGCGAGCGATCTGAAGAGTTAAGCCTCCTCTTACACACCGAAGAGGTTGATATGATACAGAAAATTCGAGTTACATGGTATGCTAAAGCTATATCTATTGCTTACCCTCTCCAAAGCATCTGTAAAAGCAATTACCCATTCCTTTCTTTTTTCTCTTTTAATACGATCCTAAGTTTCTGCCATAATCACAATAGTCTGGGATACAGACATGTTTGTTCGTAAATATGTAATAAATATATGTATATATGTATATATATATAGCGTACCTGACGTAAATTTCAGACTTTGTTTGAGACTAACGTGAAGAAACAGTACTAAATTAATATAAGCAGAAATGAGTTACCGAGAATAATATAGGGAGAATTACCTAAATTCATAATCATCTTATAGACTGTATCAGTGCTGTGTAGACGCTCCATCGTTTAGTTCCAAGAATACCGTTTGAAAGTGGACTGCATCTAAACATACAAACACAATTCGAAACATGACTATGTTATGCTTTCATAATAACAGTAATTTATTTGTTATACAACTCCCCGAAAAAGCAGTATTTAGAGTTAGGGTTGATATAATAAGCGTATTGCCGACAACCAGGCACTGTATAACTGTATACATACTGTCTGATAGATAACAATCCGATCCCTTAGTTGCCTGTTACGACACAACCGGGAAGAGATAGGGTGACCCTATTATACTCTACTATGAACCACACTGCTTATCATACACATATAATATCAGTCCATATAATAATAATCATTAATTTCATCCAAACAAACAAAAACGAAAATTATATACAGACAGCGACATATATATTATATGTTCATTGTATGTATACGCGGATGTATAATAAGATGTAGAAGGTCTCATTATCGTTAGAATCTTAACATTATTCCGAGTGACACTAGCTCTCACTGTTACTTATTCTTATCGAAAATTGAAAATGTCGATTTTACGTCACTAGTAAATTGGTTTACTACCTAATGTTACTATATTTTTTTTAAACAAAACAGTAGGCAACGAAACGTCAAGGAACCCTTATAAAATTTAACACAATAGAAGTATGATCGTCGTGAAATAAATCAATGCGACTTGGCTCTAATATCATGCCATCACAGGTTGATTCTTCGTGTTCGAGTAATTTCTTATGTCCTAATAGGACTTTAGTACTAAGTTCCTACTGTAACTTACTGGTCATTTTGAATTAAAATTACCCTGCATTAGCGTTGTGAATCCAATACAATTATAATTGTGGCATAGTAAGTTTTTATTAAAAAAATATATGTACTAGGGGCAAACGAGCAGACGAGTCACCTGATGCCGATGAAGTGTCTACCCGCCTTTAATTGCTGGTCCCCACCCCAAATTTAATGTGCTAAGTATATTACTATTACAACGATTACTTGTTATAGTACTACTATAGTCATGACAACCTAAAACGTCCGCTTTGACACGTGAGCACACAATGACATTAAGAGTTTAGGAAAATTATTCATTTAACCTAAGCAACCGATTTTCACCATGAATCGATAAAAAAATTAATAATGAAAAAAATGAGTGCAATAAAAAAATAGAAGTTTAGTATTATAAAAATGTTTGTCTACGTTATCGTATTTGAAAGATGTAGTTTTCAAAAACGGGAAACCAACATAAAAATCAAGTTCTCTGGAAAAAAATAAATAAATTATATTTAATCATCAGTAAGTGTCTCTGCTAATAATCATTTAGAGATCGATGGTCAATATGTGTATCACAGATAATCTATACAGCATACATATTTTCTATGTTTCGCACCTTTTTTCATAAACGTAATAACCTGAAAATTTAAGTTTTAGGACTTTTAAACATAAACATAACTGCTTGCTATCTTAAAAAATACTTACTCGTAAAACGTCTTTTTTTTTAGTTCATTGTTTATGAATAAAGCTACGGTTTGTGAAAAGTTTAACATATATTAATAACTAATGTACTTTTTCTAGTCCTCATCAAAGTATAATGATTTTTAAATATATACGACGAAATATTATATATTGTGTATCACGGAATATTTTAGTTTATTTCTTAAATTTGAAGTAATTTATTAACAACAGCGTTATAACACCGACATATTCCTTTACTCAAAGTGTGATCAATTTTAAAATTATAATTTTTAACAGTTTTAAATTTATTTAAATATACGGTTACGTTACTCACGTGTGTATTTTGGGGATGCCCGACTAGTTTCGGTCTCGACAGGAGGCCTGTTTCAAGGAGTAAGTCGTCCAGCCGCGATGATACCGGACGATGCACTTTTTTTATTTTTAAATTACATTGGTTTAATAATAACTATACATATATTTGTTTTAAAGGTTTAGAGTTCTCAATTTCATGTCAGTACGTGCATTCTAGATTAGTTGAAAATTGTCAATGACAGACCATGACTTCGAAACGTGCTTCTTAAATTGTGATTACGATAAGTAGGTACATTATTATTATTTGTTCTTCCAAAAAAAAAAAACTTACAACTACATCTAGAACCAACTGAATAATTAAGGAGATGTCAATATATATGTAAATGTCTTCTTTAGGAGCCTAATTTTTTAAACCTAAAAACAATTTGGTAAAAAATGTTCCCTAGAAACAATCTCATGTAAACCTGCACATTTTTTACATCTAATTTTTTATCCACACGGCACGTTCAATGTGGTACGCATAATGTTTAACCTTTCGCCTGTCTCTTTCGAGTCTCCCACAAGGTAACACGACCTCGCTTTGAATCTCAGAAATATCAATATGTTGACAATCGATTAGCGACCATATATCTCAGCTACGACAGTGGGTGTTTTAATGAAACAGATATGAAAGTTAAGTCTGTTAGTCAATTATGGTTTTTGTCCGGGACCCACGTGGTGTAACACATGTATAAGACCATCGCATCCCAACACAACCCGGGAGATACGAGATAAAATTTTAGGAAATATGTGTTATCTTAAATTGAAATGATTTCTTTAGTCTTCATTTTAACTAACTAGATAAACTGATTGGATAGAGAGGACTTACTACTATTATTCCAGTTAAAACTCGCGAAGTTACAAGCGTAGTGAGATTTACCTACGTACATAATATATTTACTCTTTTTGTCATAGTATATTGTTTTAAGTATAAGCATATACAATATTATATTGTTTATACCAACAACATTTTACGAAGATACCTGTGATTATTGTTTCTGTCTTTTTCATTTTAAACAAAAAATTCTGCTCCTTTCCTATGAGTAACAGTATTATTTCGTATAGTAACGTGTAAGAACCATAATCTAGGATAAACTAAGTAATTGCTGTAATATTTTACTACATGCTGCATTAAATTTTTCTATTTCTTGTTCTCTCCCCTAATTCTTTAATAGTAAAATAAAGTTTATTTGAACATTTACCTAGTGTTGACAGTGTAGAGTACATTTACAGCATATTTACTGTAAATGTTTTATTTCCATACATTGAATTTTATGAAAATGTTCATCGGCGCCTGACACCTTAAATGGTATCAAATAAGCGTTGCCGACTCAGTCGAAACCTTTTACGAATCTTTGAAAACGATATTCCGTACTTTCTAGTGGTATGCATGCTAGTAAGTTGATAACTATGTACTTTTTCTTATAAAGAGAATTATTAGTTTATGTTATAAATTAGAAATCATAACACAGAAATTGATGTTACCCACAGTTAAGTGACAAACACGTTTTCTTAATAATTTTTAGACACGCAAATGTTCACAATCATACAATGAATCATCACCGTCGGTTGGACCGCGAAAAAAGCTAATTATTACAAAACAAAATTCACTCCAATATGACAAGAGTCAATGAATCAGAAATTCTCATGAATTCTGAGAGCGTCGCGAGCGCAGACACGTGTTGCACACATTTTGTGAAACCTCCCCCGCAGACCCCGCGCTCCTCGTACACGTAGCACCCACCCCGTCTAAGGGAACTGCTGAAAAAAATGCGACATCACCGATCTGTAAACAAAATTGACCTTTGTTTAAACAATATTAAGTCTTTATTTACAAAATTATCTACAAACGCTAATATAACGGTATTTAAAGGGACATTTTTTTTTCTAAATAGGGTCAATAACCTCTTTATTTGGCACAGGATTTGCCACGATTTCCTTTGTGTTGTATTAAATATCTGATGAACTTAATTCCCATATATAATTATTAAAATTATTACTAAGGACCAACTCCTCTAATTAGCAGGCTTAAATAAAAAAATATGTAATAGAAATTTATGTGTAATATTTTTATGAGACATTAAAAATATAAGGTTTAACTCGCCTGTACGTTTCGGGGCTGTCCGCTCGCAACTGACTTCGAGACGTATGTAAAACACTTTTAACTCTGGATTAAGGAGTCTGAAACTAGTCGCGTATACCCGAAATATACACGTGAATAAAAATATCCTTAATTAACACAGTAGATAAGACCATGATAAGGTATGCAGATCTATTAAAAACCAATATCACTTTCTTGCTGTGTAACACTATCACTACATCAATTTTGTTCATTGATGATTTATGTATATATTAGGATTTTATGTATAGATTAGGAAAGAGGGGACCCTTTAAATTTTAAGATTTTATTACAAAAGTCTTATATATTTTTTTACCTTGTAAAATGACACACAAATAGATGGGTCACCTGACAGTAAAAAACAACCGCGGCACATTGACACTTCCAGCTCAAGAGTCGTAATTGCGCAGTCCACATTTGAGGGGGATGAGGGAGTGGAAAGAGTAGAGGAAGGAAAAATTGAGGGGAAAAGGGAGAGGGGGGATAAGAGAAGGGGAAAGAGAAAAGGGTGAGTTGGGCCTTCGATACCCTCATTCACTCAAGAAAACAATGCAATCATTGTTTGTCTACCGGTTTTCTGTGAGGCCGTGGTAATACTCCAATTGAGCAGGCCCCATCATCATCCCATTCATGATATTATTATATATACTATATATATGTCCATACACTTACTCCTATGTTTCAGAAAGGGTAGGCAGAAGAGTATTAAATGCCCCATATTGTCACCCATGATTTAGTCCATTTACGTAATAGGAAGCAAGCCTGTTCTCGTCATACAGGCACTGTTTGTATATAATTATAATATGTGTGCATGTAGCTTTTTACGACACCCACGGGATAAGATGGGGTTCCACCTAGAGCCACACGGCTAAGGGGTTTTGAAAAAAAAAGTTGGATTTTATTGTTGGTGTAGGCTGTATATTTTTTTTAATTATAATATTCAAAGACGTTACAGTTTCGTGTTCACTATCTAAAAGATATTAATTCTTAACGTATCCAGAATCACATGATCACATTATCATTAAATCGCACGTACTATCTGTCAGATCTTCTTAAAAAAATCGATAGTATTCTCAGTGTTATCTAATCGTTTATAGTGTTTGCTCGTAGAAAAGTTCCATTGTATTTTTCATTTTACAATTGTGTATAAAAATGAAGTGGTTAATAGTTTTTGTTTTTTCCTTGTTTGTTTTGATGATTTCTGCACAATCAGACCCAGATCCCTCAGAGTCATCAACGACACCTATTGTCACTATACACCAGGGCACGGTTGTAGGCTCTAAAGCAGCTGATGGTGAATATTATCAATTCTATGGCATTCCATACGCTGATTCCCCATCTGGAGAGCATAGATTCAAGGTAAACTATTTGATTATCAGGATTTAAAGTAAATTAGTAGCTACATATTTATCAGAAACATTTTCTAGAATAATTAAAATTAATATTCGCTGTCAACTCGAATTACGCGGCCAGATGGCTTATGTAATAACTGCCCGGATTTAATAAGTCCATTATGTTATGTTGTATCCAGAACAGTAGATCGCGGGGTGTAACCAATACTTCACGGACCTTAACATTTTTTCTCTTTCACAATTTACATTTAAAAGATTAGTCGTGATATTTTGGCTTGGAAATAAATTCTAAATTACTTTGATTCACCTATTGGGATATTTTTATCAAACTCTGTGAATTCCATATCTTCACTCTAATTATTAAATCCGAGGACATTGGTGTATGTAGCAAATTTTCTTTATGTTAAGACACAGACAGACAGTTTTATGTCCCTGTATAAATAAATAAATAAATTGTGTGGCTAGAAATGTTTATGTAATATGCTATATTCCTGACATTTGGCAAGGGACTTTTGCGAATTATGATAAAACAACAATAAACGTTAAAACTTGATAGAATAAGCCTCCAAAACTTGCATTATTATTTAATTGTTTAGCTGACCTGAATTAAAGAAAAAGCGCTTATTATATTTCAGTTTTTAAACCTTACATGAAACCTTTGCATTTTTTTTATTTGTGCCTGAACTTACCTAGTGCACACTGTGATTATGGTACTTACTAAATTAGCTAAACATGTGTGTTAATAAACTAGAAGTTTTTTTTATGTTGCAGGCGCCAAGAGCACCGCCATCATTCCAAGATACATTTATTGCAAACCGAAAAGATATTAAATGTGTAAGACCTTTAGGTATTGGATACGAAGGTACTGAAGACTGTCTAGTCGCTAATGTTTTTACGCCAAATATAAGCAACACAGAAAATTTACCTGTAATGGTTTGGATTAAAGGAAGAGAGTTTAATGAAGAATATGAGCAGGAGCTATCTTTTAGAAATTTTGTGGAAAAACAAGTAATTGTAGTGTCCTTAAATTATCGTGAGTCTGTCTTGGGATTTTTATGCCTTGGTACTGAAACTGCTCCTGGTAACGCTGGATTAAAAGACATTGTTGCAGGATTAAAATGGGTTAAAGCAAATATTGCACAATTTGGAGGAAACCCTTATGATATTACTTTATTTGGACATGGCAGTGGAGGTGCTGCCGTTGATCTAATCACTTTATCACCAATGGCAAATGGATTAGTAAATAAAGCTATCGCCCAAAGTGGAAATGCTATGGCTCCGTGGGCTGTATCAAGAGATAACATAAAATATGCAATTCAAATTGCTGAAGCCCTTGGTCATATAATAAATAATATTCAGCAATTATCGGAAGTTTTTACAAGAATAAGTATAGTTGCTTTAATGGGAGTTATTAACGAGCTTGATTTAACTGAAAATGCTTTAGCTTTTGCTCCTTGTGTAGAAAGAGAAGATGTAGAGGACGTTGAACCTTTTCTTATTAAAACCCCTTCAGAAATTCTGGCTAGTGGGGATTTCCTGAACATTCCTTTTATTACTGGATTTGTTGATAATGAAGGAACCATTCGTGCTCAAGAAGCTTTGCAAGGTAACTGGCTACAAAGAATGAATGCTGAATTCGAAAATTTTATACAACCTGACTTAAAATTTGAAACTGAAGTTGAAAGGTCTGAAGTAGCTGAGCAAATAAGACAATTCTATTTCCAAGAAGATGAAATTGATTTATCTACTATTGGTGACTATATTGCATATCATGGGGATACGATGATATTGGTTTCAAGTATCAGAGACGTTACAGCTCGAGCAGAGGCATCATCTTCATCAACTTATTTATATCAATTTTCATACAAAGGGGCAGTTGACGTTGGACCTCTAGAAATGGAAACAGCTTCTCATAGTGAAGAATTAGCCTTTTTGTTTAACGAAAATCCTGAAGGAGCAATATTTACTCAATCATCTAAAACAGATCTTACTATTACACAGATTCTCGTTGAAAGATGGACAAATTTTGCAAAAACTGGGTAAGCCAGCAAAATACTATTAAGCTTTAATATCATTCTCTTTGACAAGTATTTTTTTTTTTACATTTAACATGTAGTGATATCTACATTGACAGTATGTGTTTGTTGTGAGCGGATGGTGCGTCATTCTAAAGAATGATTGAAGGAGCTTCCAATGTATATTTGATAAACTTGCTGAAATGGAATACTATTTCCGCAAGTTTATTAAAGCGTGTTGAAAAGTGTAATTCGTATTTTATCCTTTTAGATATTTATCACACTAAATTACTCAAAAAATCTAACATTTTAACCATCTTAAAATACAGTTTTTGTATGAATCAAGAACGATTTTAATTCGATTTGATTTTATGTAGAAATTATTCTCTTAAATTTTAATAAAAAGCGGGTTATATCGAAAACACTGCAATAGTACTGTATGGACTACTGTGTATTAGTGTTGCAGATATTATAAGACGTCCTCTATTAAAATTTATAATCTTGTTTAAAAAAAAATATTATGTAGATCTGCTAGAAACAGTAGATTTTGTGTTTGACATAAATAACAAATTAATTTACATAATAAAATAAAATAAAGTAAAAAATAAAAAAGTAATTTTATATAACAATTGTTTGAAAAGAAGGCTTAAGATTTGCATCCTGAACATTTGCTTTTCAGATCTCCAATAAGTGAAACATCCCCTGTGATTTGGGAGCCATTTACGACGAATAGCAATTCTTTCCTTCGCATTCTTGCTTCTGATGAAATACCAGATACTGAAGATGCATTTTTCGAAATAGTTTTGGTAAATCCTCATCCAGATACTTTGAATTTTTGGGATGATGTCTACAGTAAGTACTTCCGGGATGCTGAGAGTAACTGGAATTTAAACGAAAGAGATGAAGCTTTAGTACCTGACGATGAAGTGTCTATCACTACAGAATCCAACGAAAATGAAACTAATACTTCAGAACCTGATGCAGATGAATCTACTTCTCTAAAACCCAATGAAGAAGACCCTGTCAATCCAGTACCCGACTACGAAGACGATACAACTACTGAACAAGACGAAAATGACTCTACTACTGAAGCGTCCGGTTCTGCATCTACAGTTGTTGGATACACTTTCTTAATAATGACTCTATTTTCTATCTTAGAAAGGTTTCATTCATCAGTATTAGTCTCTTAAAACAACTGTTCAGTAGATATTGCCGCTATTGTTTTAGTTGTTTCGTATTTATATCATACATCTTTGCTTGGGTTTTATACTAGAAATCCATGACAAAGATCACTTTTAATTTATTAAGTTAACTAGTAATCAAACAGTAAAACAGTTATGGTTTTGTATCATAGTAATTTATAGCCCCTACACCACTAAAGTTTAAATTTAAAGCCATTCTACACCATCATACACACAAAAGTTTTCAAGAATTTATTATAAATATTAAGAAGTAACCTTACATTTACAAACCTTACATTTATTTATACACGTTCTCCTATAATTTTTTTTTGCTTTCGTCTTGTAACCTTATAGCATATAAAGTCCCTGTATTAACACGATTCAAAATCATCTCTAGGGTGTGGTCAAGAAATACCATACTTAAAATCACACACAGCGGACAAGTGATTTCTTTTGAGCTGAACCTTTTTTGTTTATGTAAGTATTATATAACTAAATATACAGTAACAAATAAACGTCATTTATTTTGTTACAATTACAAGAGTGTCTTTTTTTTAAAACAAATTTTAAAACTATATAAAAATATTACACTACTTTATTTCAGGTTATCTTCTCGATGTCCTTACTCTTATCTTACCTGTCAAATTTATCAAAAGATTCTATGGATTGTATGATTTATTATTCTTCTTTCAAAGTAGCCGTGTAAAAACATGAAGTGTCTAAGCATAGATAATTTATATTTCTAGATAGGGTAATATAGATGATTTCATAGTTAGAGGGCTTGGACTTCCCGGCACCTGGGAGTTAGAGTTATAGGTGTGCTACCCTGACTTGCTTGAACTATTGCTTATATTCACCAATCTATCTGTATGAGCAATGTAAGTATACTGAAAATTTTGCCATTTAACTCCCAAGGTGCCCGGATGACTGTAATAGGTTTACCCCTGTTCTGGAATGTTACTAAATTATAAGCGGTAAAATGTGGGCGTTAAGTACACCTCTGTCTGTCTGAGATAGACGAGAGTGTGTATATGTATGTATTGTATGTATGTATGTATAAAGTAACTCAAAGAAACGTGTGTGTAGCAGTGTCGCGTTATATGCGCCTACGCCCGAGTACCTATTGTCAGAATATGCGTGTTTAGGTATGCCTGCTCTTATTTACTTACTCACTTTCTTTTATTGTACAGGGCTAAGAAGGTTGATTATAACGATTACTTAAACGAAAACAAGTATTAACACATATTATAAAAAAACGATAAAAATAAAATCAGTTTTTCAATAAAGGTGTAATTTATTAAATTTGTGAGAAAAGATATGCGAACGATCAATTTTTAATTACAAAGTTTATTTAAGTTAGTAAATATGTATATATGAGCGATTGTTTTTAATTTATAAAATTACTTTTTAATTACTTCAAAAAGGTGAGGTTATATATTCGACCCATTAAAATTTCATTAGGAATCTAAAATCTAAATGATTGGAAATGTTCGTTAGGAAGTTGGGACATCTTTTGTTAACCGATAGAGATTTTTTAAAATAATAATATGTTAATTGTTTTAGCTAAAAACAAACGAAAACATTATCATTAATGTACATACATTATTTGACTCCTTAAAACACAAATAGCCTTTGAAGCGTTCCACTATTAACCTATTACTTTCGTTATCAGACTATCATTACCATTCCCACCGGAATCTGTTGGACTGTCAAATGAACCGGTATAAGTACGAGCTGTTTTAAATAAAAATATTGAAGTAAGGAATTTTCTCTGAATACAGCTGAAATTAAAACAAAGGCTTTGATGAAAACTAATAAAAATATCTTATAAGGTTTTAAACAATAACTCCAGCACAATTTGAGAGCACAAACCGCCATGATTTTTATTTTATGTAGGCATCTATTAATTATAAGGTATAATACAATCTATTGTTATAAATATGGAATTGGTTGCAAAAACTTAGAAATTTATAATAGACTCTAAAAAGAAGTCTGAATAGCCATGGTAAAATGATTAGGCATATTCTAGAAAGGTCCACCAACATAGTTCTTTTAAATTATACTTTAAAAAACAGTCATTTTAAAAATATTTAAACTAAAGAAACAGAAATATAAAATTGATTGATTCCTAGTTTTTTTTGTTGGATTCAAATAACCAACTTTTTATTGAATTTAATTTGAACCTTAAATGCTGTCTATGCTGTTACTCTGTTACACCTTTTGCGTGCAAATACATACTGTCGCTGTTCAGATTACAACCAATACTTATATACCTAGTTTTATACTTACGTGAACACCTTTATAGGTTATAAAAGGTGTCATGTTGCGTGTAATACAAAGTGCAAAGGTCGTCCGTGTCGACCAGTGCCGGCTCCCCAAGGACACTTCATGTATGCAGCTTGGTCTGATAACGTCAGATGACATTCTAAGTAGCTAACGACATTTCCTTCTACACTTTAATGAGGAGTGAAAACGAGGATCGATCGTAAAAAGATGATAATTCATAATATAAAGAACAACTTAGACAATACTTTGTGTCTTTTTAACATAAGTACACTTGTATTAGCTTTATTAATAAACTAATCAATAAAGTATGTAACTAGTATGTTATCGTGAAGTTTTGATTGAATTGCTTTAATTAACTTATTGTTACTTGAAATTATATTTATCTATAAATACCTTTTTTAAGAAATTTAGGGGCGTACAGTGTACAAACTTCAAAATTGGATTCACTGAAATATTTTGTTGTTTTAACCTTGTCTCATATTTTTTATTGCTCGTAATCTTCATCGGCTACCAGACGAATGGTCTACAGATTAGCTTCATCGAAATTATTCAAAATTACCACGGAAAGTTATCTCGGCCCTACACTGCCGCGTCGAGTGTTATGGGTTCGATCCCCACGCGGGACAACGTTGAGTAATCGTTTGTAAAATCGACCAGTACAGTAATTAATCCTGGTGCGCGAGTTATCTTTTTAAACAAAAAAACAAAGAATAAAAAAAAAAATGGCTCAATCTGTAACGAAACCAAGGATCAACTTAAAATAAACAGACAAAACAAACTTAAGTATGTTTACTAACACTTGGTGTACGTCCATAAAGCAATAAAATGAGATTTGCAGACCCAAGTTTTAATGTTCCGAAATAAGGCCCACATCTGCGCTTGAAATTATTGTAAACAAATGTTGGTTTTATGTATTTTAGAAATGAGCAAAACTAACGGTGGGTGATTATGAGATATACTAATTAAATCATTCGATTGTGAAGATATCTTGAGATATCTCGATTATAGCAGATCAGTTATTACTTTTTTTCTTCATTTATTTGACACAAAATGTTGAACTAAAAGGGGTTATTTATAAAACATCTCAAAAACCGTATCTGGTTTGCCTGATATCCTCTTGTGAAATATATATACCCTATGTAATTGTATTAGTTGTGTACTGTTGATAGCAAGGGATATTTAACATATATACTACTGAAGGGATAAGATAATACGTTTTTAATTCGTATCTTATATAATATAATTCGAAGTGGGTCACACTTTCGTTATAAGGGGCAAGCCTTAGTGACGGTAATACCGTCAACTAGGAAATTTAGATATTGAAGTCGGAAAAAAAGGGGCATATTAAAAGGGAAAGTTAAGAACATGGGAAGGCAATGGAAGGAAAAGGATATTGCATGTAAGGATATTGGGAAATGTAATCGTAAAAAGTGTAAAAGAAGTGTTGATCGAACGATCGAAGTCAGGATCGCATACCTACAAATATTAGTTACTCGCACTGGCAGTAGCCGGAAGCTCCGGGCCTTCTACTCGTTTAATTGGTTTTAGAAGACCCCTACAAATATGTTGGGGCCGGACTGCTCGTTGTGAGGGCACCGTACTCATTGTGGGGTCGCCTTACTTTACAGGAGGCCCGGGCTGCCAGGATATACAGTCTTCCTTTTTAGGGGAAACCTGAAGCTTCGGCCTAAGACCCGGTGACAGAATACTGTAAGGTTTAAGCACAAAAAAAAATGGGCAGTCTTTGAGGATTGCCGATAGAAGTGAAAAGTAAGCAACTTGTAAATTGTATCGTCGAGCTATTAGATAATACACAGTATACATACAGCTCATGGGAAGCGTGCGGTGACTATGACGCGAGTTTCACGCTTTTTGTTCACCCAAAAAGTACTCATATTTACACAGTATACATATAGCTCATTGAAAGCGTTCGGTGACGATGACGCGAGTTCAATGATTTTTGTTCACCTAAAAAGTGCTCATCACGCCTAAAGAAGTTTTCACTTCAAAAAAGTCAGGGGCTAAAATGCCCCACAGTTTTTATCTCTCTTGTGAATGGACTTTTAATGCGAAGGGGAAGCTAAATTGGACTTCGAATATGGTAGTTACTATATATGTAACAATGTTTGAGAATTCTTTCAAAAAATGGAGTCGTTTATGTTTTGACGGATACCTTACGTTTAAAAGATAAAATGTTTGAAATCTATTATCTTCTATCTATCTTAGATATAATGAAATCTATCGATGCTGCATCTGACGGATTGCAGGATCCTAATTTCGAAATTGCAATCGGTATTTAGGGGTCAGATACATAGAACATAGAGTACTAAAGACTTCATTATTCACTTTAAAAAATCACCATAAGTTTTTAATGAACTTATATTTTAAAAACCCTGTCTATGATCCGGTTAAATATTTTCAGATACATTATCTCGACATTTCCTATCACTAATATTTATCTGTTATCTTTATCAAACCTTAACTGGTCACACACATATCATTCTTCAAAGGAAGCATAATCTATTAAATACTTTAACATCTAACAAAGATGTCAGATCTCTTTTCTGTTAAAGAACAGTACTGGGACTAAGAATTACACCTGTGTCGCGGGGGACTTTCCAAACACACAAACAACGGACACACCCAACACCCAGACTCGCAAAAGCTATATGAGTCACACAAGTTTTTGTCTCATGTGGGAATCGAACAAACGACCTGAGGAGACTCAGAAGTCAGGTTTACCAACCACGCGATCAACATTGCTCCTTTTTTTATATCTTTGTTATCGCACAACTCCGTCATTTATTAACCATTTTTTTTATTTTTGTTTTAATATTATAAATGTTAAATAGTGAAATATACATTTTGTATCATTTTAAAATGCAACTCATTCCAAAGAGTAAATAAAATCATTAATTCATTATAAAGAACTTCTATTATAAGAAAATTCAATTGGCTAATATGAATATTCTCTAAATACATTAATTTATATTAGATTTTTATCAACATATTATTAATTTAATTACTTTAGTAAGAGATATGAAGTATTTTTAAGTAGCCTATTTCTTAGAATCATTAGAAGTTCGTCAGTGGGCGGAGAAAGTCCTAGGCACTTGCTCTGATGACGTAATTCAAACCACAAACGACGAACTTCAATTAAATGCAACAAAAGTATGTATCTGTATCTGTCTTGTAAATCAATATCAGTCACACCCACCTATGTGCCCTAAAATAGACTGCTTGTGAGAACATAAATAATATGTGTAAGAAAATATAAGAGAGCTCAAACCTAAATCAATCCATTTGAAGGTACTTTCACAAACTACTGATAGAAACAACCTCCCATACATTGTGTACTGGTAAAGCATTTTTAGTTTTTATCGGACCGATAGAAACTTTTTTATTCAATCTTCTATAGCTCATATTAAATTATTAGTTACCCGACTAAGTCTTCAAAATAACTAGGTAAGAAGAGAAAATATATATTTTTTTAATTATTGCCTTTCCCTAAGTTGTGTTAATTTCAATAGCAAGAGTTAAGCAAGTTTGCTACACAAAAATACAATTTACAATATGACAGTACGAAACCACTGGCTGCTGGATTGAAGGAAGCCCTTCCGGACTCTTTTAAATTTATAACAAGGACGTTGGTATGTCATATCTTTCCTCTTATTAACACAGGCTATAGTATATGTGAAAGAGAAAAGATAAGATTCTTATGCATAGATATATATTTTTTATAATATAGGTAGAGCAACGAACAGACGGGTCACCTGATGGTAGGTGACAACAACCGTCCATGGACACCTGCAACTCAAGAGTCGTAAGTGCGCTGCTCTCATTTAAGAGTGATAAAATGAGAGAGGGAATGTGGGGTGGGGGGAGAGGAGGGGGAAGATGAGGGCAACAGAAAAGAGGAGAGGGGGAGTGGAGCCTCCGGAAACCTCACTAATTTCGGGAAAATGCAAAACAAGTGTTGCTTCAGAACCGGTTTTCTGTGAACCATGGTATCGCACCGGTCGAGCCGTCCCATTCGTACCTAAGCAGGGCTCTACCACGATTTAATAAACGTGTAACTATATAGCTATTTAATATCTCTATACGTATTATGATAAAAACTTTCCAGAGTTACATTGCTATTTATTTAAATTTACCGTTTTACTCACGTGTGTATTTTGGGTATGCCCGACTTGTGTCGGTTCCGACAGGAGACCTTTTCAAGGAGTAAGTCGACCTTTTTCAACGGTACCGGACATCACACAGAGAGTGTTGTGAGAAATACACACGTAAATAAACTTGTAAATATATGTTAATGAATATATATATATATACATATTTTTATGCGATAGGGGGCAAACGAGCAGACGGGTCACCTGGTAAGTGACTACCGCCGCCCATGGACACCCACAACTCAAGAGTTACAAGTGAGTTGCCGGCCTTTTAGGTAGAGGTACGCTCTCTTCTTGAAGGTTTGAAGGTCGTATCGGTTCGGAAATACGGCAGGCGACAATTTGTTCCATAAGCTGGTTGTGCGAGGCAAAAAGCTCCTGGAGAAGCGCACAGTGGTGGAGTGCCAATCGTCCAGGTGATGGGGATGGATATTTTGTCGCGTAGGACGATGGCGGAAACCAGCAGCCGGTATAAGTCCGAACAATTCCTCTGAACACTCCCCATGATACAAGCGATAGATGATGCAGAGTGAAGCTACATCTCTACGCAACGCATGTATATTATATGTATATATATGTATTTGTATGAATATACATGCGTATTTATTTATTTTATAGTTGTTTTGTAAATAAATCTAGACAGGAGACCCTCCTATTTTACATTGCAGCCCCACTCTTGAATCATATCTCTCATTTCAATAGTTGCCTGGAGAAATCGCAAATTGCGATAAAGGCCGCAAATTGTACATGTAATTAGTTACTAATTATTTAAAAGTAAACTAATGTGTCTGATAGTACAATAAAGAGTTCATCTATCTATCTATCTGTATATATTGCTAGGTTATGCTTGCGTCCATTCTCGCATGAAATGGATTTTGTTAATAAATTCAGGTTTTCCCTAGGGAACATTACTTTTTTAGACTAAAAAACACCTTCATTTGTTTCATGACACTCGATTGAATAGCAGCCATAAGAGCATAGCAAACAAAGAAGCTTATATTATTTAGGACTAAGTTTAAGTAAGAATAAATACATATATACGATTCTAATATCATAAAAGGGATCGTGTTTACTTGGATCTAAAACTGGGAAACTTATAGCAAACTTTTTTATTCTGCTCTCTGAGTTACGAATTTTGTTGTCACTAATAAAAACCTTCAAATACACATGTCACCTATATTTACATAGTACGTAATATGTTTAATAAAACACATTTGAACAACAAAATTTGATACTATATATTAATTTGCATGCTCTTTAAAAAGGTATTTTAAAACGTATAAGAACATAAGAGTATTAGGTGTGGGGTAGTCTTGCATTCGCCTGAAACGCCGTACACGTGCTCACCATCGTTTTTAATGTTACTCACTGCTTCGTATGTGTTTGAAAAGTGTGGATATACCCTATGCTCCGTACTGTTTTATTTCAGAACTTAAGTTTTTTATCCATACACCAATTTAACAAGGTATTTTTTATCTATTTGTAATAGACTAAAGATATATAGTAATATATTCATACGATTCTGTGTGAATAGAAACCAAAAGTAATATATTAATAAATATTTGCTGAAAAACTGCGTTTCCTTTTATTCTCCTCCTTTTATTTAAACTAATAAATTATTAATTAATTGCTACTGTATGAATTTGTTGTGTTGTTAAGGTAAAATGCGCCTGTAATGTTGGTCAAAATATTTACTTTTTTCAACCATCGTACAATAAACATAAACCACAGTATGTTATTATTTTTTACGTATTTTCACTTAAAAAGCTCCTTATAAGTAAGTTGTTATTTATTGGTATTATAAAACATTAACTAGTGTACTATATATAAAATAATAGTTCACATTATATAACATACATGACGATTAAAACATGCATTAAAAGTAAAATTTATTTAAGGTATTTTTTTTTTATGTTAGCCACCACCATAGTGACTCCACTTTGCCTGATGTAAATCAATTAGTGGAGTCCAAGAGTGGTGGTCACCATCCTCATTGCATGTCTAGTCAATGCAGCATGGTGACCCACACTATGGTGAGATGCTTTTTCACGCCCGCTTAAAAGACCCGGGATCAAAGTAGAAAGGAAACTAGTGCGCT
Organism: Tyria jacobaeae; assembly: GCA_947561695.1. Lineage (NCBI taxonomy): Eukaryota > Metazoa > Arthropoda > Insecta > Lepidoptera > Erebidae > Tyria > Tyria jacobaeae. The sequence continues at coordinate 18,896,488 of OX387209.1, forward strand.
AGTAGTGAATTCCAGGCTTTCACCAATCGGCATTGGAAAGAAGAGCCAAACCGTTTAGTTTGGTATCGTATATTTTTGTCGTGTAGAGGAAGGGAGAACATTTGTATTTATACAAAAATCTAGAAATGTAAATAGTGTTAACTATACAAATTTAAAAGGGCCTTATCCACGGTATGCCTACCACCCGCCTGCCCTCGTTGGGCGCCCGTGCCGCAGCCGGCTCTTGGCCATGTGGCACCGCATCCGCCAACGCACCTTGTTCAGGTCTCGAGTGACGAGTACCGACTGCCTGTGTTATTGTATGATTCAGCAAGCGAATTATATATTTTTATGATTTTGCTTACATATGCTTTGTTTGGAAGATATTTCAGATGGGTAATATCCGCTGTCTAAAACATTTCTTTTTTAATTTAGCTGATGTTATTATGAATATTTTTTTTTAAATGTACTATAAGGTATTATGTAACCCAATGATCACAGCTTAAGTTAGGAAGTTTGGTCTTTTTCTCTCTCTTTTAATGCATCTTTTGTAATATTCACAGCATATCTTTTGTACTATACTACTATTATGTTTGTTTTTTTTTGTTATTTAATTTGTATTTATTATTTTCTTGGTAAAAGAAATAGAAATGTCAATAAATTTCTTATATAATATTAATGCTTAAATCACTCAAACAGAGCTCGTAATCCGAATGGGCCGAATAAGAGTTTAAAAATGAACTGGCTGTACAAACAATAAAAAAATAACAGAAGGTCAATCCACCAACAACCTTTACAAAAACTTATTGAAAAACAAATTACGTGTAAATAAAAGTACTGGTAATAAAAAACTACCAAGGATCTGCGAGACGATCGAAGGGTGATCGACTTTTTTAGTTGGTTACGATCTATTATAGATTTTTTCGTTTAGTTACGATCTGTTAATGAGAGTGAGAGAAGTGAAAGTTTACGATTTCGACACCGTAGCTCTATTTTATGACAGTTATAAAACACTTTTAAGTTCCTACCTTACAATATTATACAAACAATGTTTAGGATAGTTTAAAAGTAATAATTATAATACATTAAAAATAGGGGTGTAACTTTTCTTATTTTTCATAATAAAATTAAATAAATTGTCAGTTTAAGATGATCATCAAAACATCTTATTTAATTAAGTATTAACATAAATTAGTACTCAAGATGTGTTTTTTTTTCAATTACCATAACGTGACCCAAAATAGTTAGGCTGAAGTATTAAGACGACAAATGGCTACCCAATAATTACCTACATAGATTCTTTAGGAAATAGTGAATTTGGTGGTTCCCCTTTTTCCTAAGTTTTTTTCACGGTAGTAACTGTGTGGTTCTAGGTAGAGTAGAATAGCGCCAGAAGAATAGCGCAGCTGATGGTAAGTGACAACCGCCGTGCATGGACACCTGCAACTCAAGAGTCGCAAGTGCGCTGCCCGCCTTTGAGGGTGATTAGGGATGGGGGGATGCGGGGAGGGGAAAAGAAGATAGGGGATAAGGAGAGGGGAAAGAGGAGAGGAGGGGGGCTCTGGAAGCCCTACTAATGTCGGGGAAATGCAACATAAGCGTTGCTTAACAAACGGTCTTCTGTGAGGCAGTGGTATCGCACCGGTCGAACCCTCTCACTTATATGCCCAAGCATGGCTCTACCACGATAATGGTATTGTACTGTAATCTATCAGACAGCACATATACAGTCATACAGTGCCCGGAAGACGGCAATAGTCTTGCCCCCTATTAAGTAATAAGTAATGGTTGGCAATAAAAATGCCTCCTCTGCCCACCTCTTCGGCAATATAGTCCTGAATATTAAATGTCTTGAAATCATGATACGATGATGAATCGTGGTATGAATGAAATAAGGATATGAATTTGTGACTAGTTTCTTGTTACATGGCCACCAGCTTGTTCTTTATTCATCTTGTGTTATCCCAATTATAATCCCTAAAAAAACGTAACCGAAGCTATTGAAAATAGCCAAAATATAAGATAAAATAACCTAAAGTTAAAATAACTTATATCTTAAGACCTAAGAAAAACATTTACTACGCATTCACTTTTAAGCATATGCTGAGTAGTATTTCTATTTATAGTGATAGTAACCACTGTTCAATATATTGATGTTATAACATCGGTCGTAGTTTTATCATAACGACAAAAGTTTCGAAGGTCCTACACTAATAATGAATTGCTGGATACAACTTATATGTGACAGTTTCAAAGTTAATTTAAATTCAAATTAGATTTTCTCCAGTGAGAGTAATATTTATTGTGTATAGTTTTATAATGTTGATCCTTTATAATTAAGTCTTGATTACTTTCATATTGATACATCAGTGGTAGAGCCATGCTTAGGCACGAATGGGCCGGCTCGACCGGTGCGATACCACGGCCTCACAGAAAACCGGTTGTGAAGTAACGCTTGCGTTGCATTTCCCCGAATTGAGTGAGGTTTCCGGAGGCCCAATTCCCCCTCCCCCCTGTTCTCTTCCCTCATCTTCTTTCTCCTTTTTTCCATCTCCTCATCCCTCCTCTCTTCTTTCCGCTCCCTGCATCCCCCATCCCTCATCACCCTCAAAGGCGGGCAGCGCACTTGCAACTCTTGAGTTGCAAGTGTCCATGGACGACGGTGTCACTTACCATCAGGTGACTCGTCTGTTCGTCTGTCCCCCTATAGTATAAAAAAAAAATGATTTCTTTTATAATTTAAGTGAAATAAGTCTTACATCAGTAGATCGAGACAGAACGGTTCCAGCTTCACTGAACGGTGCTCATGGCCTAGTGGACAGAATCTTTCAGGGTTCACCATAATCGTTACTGCGATATCCTAGCGGCAGTTCACCATATCTGCCGCTAGGATATCGCAGTTCACACTCCAATGAAATGCCCTGTGTAGATGCAGCAGTTTGTATAGGTGTGGGTAGCCTCACGAATGTCCGTGGTATTGACTGAGAACTCATGGGATTACGCAGACCCGTTTTGCGAGGAGGTGATGCTTGCCAAGGAGACAAAGGAAAGGAACGGGAGAGGACTAGTACCCACCCGTCCCGCAGAAGACTCAAATATGCATTAGTAAGCAAGCTGATTTCGGGCCTCCAGGAGGAGTGGTGGGGGAGTTATCCACCACCCCGAAAAAGAAGCCCTAAGAAGAAGAGTGAAACACCAGAGTGGTATTGTCTATTGTTCATTAGGTGGCCAGATCTGCAGGGATACACAGAGATTTGATTTTAAGAGTACATTTGAGACCCTGGTAATAAGATTCTGTGACGGAACACCGTACGGTTTTAGTCGGTTAGAATCTGACATACCACCTTACCGTTGAGCCCGGTGGGGTGGGGTTTACACACGTTAAAAATAGAGGATTCGCTGTACATAGCCTATATTGACTTTAAACTTGCAGGTTTAAAGTCAATATAGGTATGCATATGTATGTGTACATTTGTAACTATTGCATTGTTTAAAGGTAAAAGCTTAGTATCTGTTTATTTGTAGAAAGAAAGCGTTTAAAGCTATAGATCAGACATAGAACTCTTCCGTGAACTACGAGTATTGTATAATTTTGCTGTTGACGCATGTAGACTAAGACACAGGGAGTCCTTTGCCCTTTCAGCAAAAACACGAGAACTGAATGTTCTTTATTTAAAGCACTGCTAAGAACCATGATAAGTTTCTAATTCCACTCTAGTTATCACTATTAGTAATGGTATTCTGAAATGCATATGTTACAGTTCTTTGTTGTCGTGTAAAAGTAGCGTAAGTTTGTAGAACATTTTACATACCTTAATCACTTAGCGTTGTTGTTCTCGGAAGAATAGAATAGAACCAGCTCCTCTCCTCCCATGAGTGTCGTAATAGGCGACTAAGAAATCGGACTGTCACATGTCTGTACAGTCATATAGAGCCTGGTTGACGGTAGATTTGCCTCCTATTACGTTTGTGTAACCAAAAAATGTGAGTGTTTAATACGCCTCTGCCTACCCCTTGGGTGATAAAGGCGTGATATCATGGCGGAGGAGAGGGGGTAGCCCCATTCAACTCCACAGTAATCCACCAGTAAGTAAATAATCATGCTCGTGAGTAAAAATATTTTCATGGATAGGTTGCAGTTGGGTGCATTAAAGCTACGCCAAACAATATATTTGAAATGGTACAGTATGCTATCGGCGGGTGATTTTCCGCTCCTCGATTATGACTATTGCCATACTTAGCTCATCAAGATAATTTTTCAAATAATATCTCTACTTGTACCACAACCAGCACATTGAATAAAACTTACTTCTATGAATTAAAATTATAACTAACTAAATATACAATATTTATCTTTATCTACTTCTTCAATTGCTATTTTGTATTACCCGTTTCGTTTAAATTCTGTTTACTCGCCATATTATCATCTCCGGCACAATGAAGTTTATGGAGGAATGTATCTGCTACTTATTTCTGTAATAACACTCTTATACGGCAATTAAAAAGAGGTCGTGATATTCCAGCAAGTTTTACCTATTCTACTGCGAAATAAGTAATAAAGTGTATTTACATAAAATGTCTAAACTTCTTGTCAATATAAACTCTCAAACATCCTACATAACAACACTTATAAACTATTATAAAACCAATACATAAAACTTCAAGTAAAACTGACCAATTTTTACAGATCATTTAACTTAAATAAATCCATGCTCAGTAATAATAAAATTGTACTGTCATGAATTTCAACTTTAAATGACCACTTTGTAGAATCACATGAACTGTCTAACATATCAACCGTGTAATGACCGCGGGGTGTTTAGTGCTTCTTATATTTATTTAAAAGTCGTTCGATCGATTCATAGCTTCCGTATATCCGTAAATACGACAATATATCCTTGACCGATTGTTTGAAATATCCTAAACGAATACACGTAGGACTAAAATACTAGTACATAGTATAAAATTATAATATATCTAATCGCACCGCTTTCTTTATGTTGACCTTCGTTTCTAGTATTTGATTAACTTGTAATTGCTGGGTATTGGCAAGTAATACATTTGTCATTATATGCTTTAGGTTAGTAATCATTTTAAATAAATACATAGTAGTATTGCCCATATTTCCAGGTCCGTCCTTATAAGTAATATCCCTTTCAATATACTCCAAATTTTCATAAATTAGATTCCTAAAATTCCCGGTTGATAGGCTTGCCCCCTGTTACAGTGGAACCAAATTCTAATTGACAAAATACGGGTATTAAAACCTTTTGCGTGATAAAAAAGGCTGATATAATTTTTTATATTTATGAATATTTTTTTAATTTTTCTTGGTTCTTTGTTGTAGTGCGGTTAACTTATTTGTAGCTACATTCTTTCTATTTATAAACAGAGTACTGATCAGATTGTTTTATAATCAACTTAATTGTTTTTTTATTTCTTTTATATTCTATATTTTATTTTATTATGTCTACTGTAATACGTGTCCATACATATATATGTACATATATACATTACGCTAATGTCTTGCTACCTGAAGAGTATACAGGCATGAGCGATAAACATACTACGAGTAGAAAAATGTTAAATGTTGTTGTTAAATGTTAAGTGTTGTTAAAATGTTTTACAGTTGTTGTTAACACTTGGTAAATTCGGGTGAAAAAGCCATGATATAATAAATATGTCCATAAAATATATCATTGTTTAAATCTGCTTCGTGTAATGATTGAGTTAAAGTATGATCTAATTTTTTTGAGGACACGAAACAGTATGCAATAAAAGTAATAAAATTGAAAACTATCCCTTGGAACGTGGGATCTAGTAATACAATAACATTGTAAAACAAAAGGTGGAAATATTGGACTTATGAATTATAGAGTTGAAGTTCGATCGTCGGATATGCTTTCAAAGTAATGAACTGACTAGCGATTGTTCGACAGCACTTATGATATGTTGCCGCAGACTCCGAGAGTAATTGCTGCTATATCTGGCACCTTGATACCGTTCTGTAAGTCCAGACTGAAGTTTGAGTTAAAATGTAGAAAAACAGTTCAACGTGAGCTTGATAAGGGTTTTTATTAGCTTTAGTATTAGCTTCTGTTTTATTAATGGGCTTCTGTTTTCTGGGTGTTACAGATAGAAAAAAAAATGTTTGAAACTAAAATATACGCCAAAACAATCGATAATTTACTGTGTTACAAATAGTCAATACCCTATATTAAAGTTAAATATTTTAGAAAGAAAGAGAAGATATATTTATATAATTTATTTAGTCATTTGCAAGTTAAATTAGTCATTTGCAATACAATTTATGAACAAATACAGATATATCATCATTCATAATCATCTGACTATTTCTTAGTGTATCCTAAGTGTTTTGTACTAGTGTGTTCTTAATTATAATAAGTGTATTTATATATAGTGCATGTAGGTATATATATAGTATGTATGTATATATATATATATATATATATATATATATATATATATATATACATATATACATAGTATGTAATATAACTATTTGGTCCATATTTCTGCACCGTATAAAAATATGGGAAATACTAGTCGCAGTTTGGTGGTTTTAGTGATATTCCTATCCCTCTATATTTTAGGAAGACTGTCCATGGCTGAGCTCACGATGACAATAAGCCTCCTTATCTCGTTTTAGGATCCACTTGGTCTTTTATTAAAAATCCGAGATAGACGTAAGATGATACAACGTCGCAATGGCCAATATTGGTCTTGAAAGGCATATTGTTGTGACAATTTATGATCATCATCTTCGTCTTTTGCATGCTGATTTTTAATCCATACTCGTAGCTGATACTTTAAAGATGAGTAAGAGCAAGGAGTTATTTGACTTTGTCTTCAGTAGTGGCTAATAGAGTCAGCATAACGAAGGTTGCAGATTTTCTATCTTACTATAGACACACCGTTAGTCTAGTCGTCGAGAAGTATACGCATAATGTGTTCTGTGTATATGTCGAATAGCAGTGGTGGTAGGATATACCCCTAACGAACACCAGCTCTGGCATGTAGGGGGCTTGAGGTGACATCGGCAACTCTTACCGAGGCAGAACCACTTTCATGAAGCTGACGCAGAAGATGTACGAGATGCTTCGGTAATCCCATCTCCAAAAGAGTTTTCCATAACTGATGCCATTTAACGGAGTCAAATTCCTACTGGAAATCCACAAAGCACATGTAAATATGTGGGCTTGTTGAACTCCCTAGTCATCTCTATAATTTGACTCAGAATATAAATCTGTTCCCGCGTTTCACGTCCTCTCACGAAACCTGCCTGATCTGGTAAAAGTTCTTTGGAGAGATAAACTTTGAGCCTGTCATTAATAATGTCGAGCAGAATTTTACTTGCATGAGATATTAAGCAGTCAAGCGGTAATTACCACATTTTATGGTGGAGTATTTCCTATATAAAAGCACGAAGATGGAGTGAGATCAATATTTAGGTCATATACCTGTTTTCTATATGATGTTGCAGATTCGACTTAATATCTGCATGCCATAGTCTCCATACGCCTTTCGCAATTTTAGGTGCTTAGATGGCGATCTGATTTCCTCCTTTAGTATGATGGGCTATATGTTGACTGTACGTTTCAGTGGACTCCAAGGTCAGTGAGTTCTGATGAAAGAACAGAGAATGGTCCTCCAGTTGTTTTAACCACTATCGACAGAAAAATATACATATCTTTTTGAATATACTTTATTTTGGGTATATTACAGTTTTATGATTACATTATTATAATAATGTTGCAATGGCATAACTAGAATACGTATGTATAGCAATAAAATAAATCGATTCCCCCTTGTAAAGTGGTAACATCATAAAATGTACTGTCACCGGTAGGTACTTTCTAGTGATCCGGGTAAAATTTAGGGTGGAGGTTACCCTGCTCTTAAACAGCAGAAATTGTTCGCCATCTGCTCCTACGAGACGTTAAAGTACTAATTTTTCCCGTTTCCTTTTCCTTGGCGTTTAGCGTTCACCACCTCGTAATTAAAGGAGGTGATAAGACGCGCTCTTTCTACAAACAGAACAGTACTCTTTCAAGGATGCAAGTTATATTTAGAGCGTAACATATCCTAACATTCTGTACAGTTAAAGTTATTTAAAAATATATTTAAATTCTACTGTGAAAGTAGTGCCTGAACGACTGAAAATGAACAAGGATTGTCTTGGAAACCTCGATATTCGTGTCGAAATCCTTCCTTTGATCTTTAATTTATATTCGAGTATCGATAAAATTATGAGAAAATAACTGCTAGTTTTGCCTATAAGCGGTATATGGACTGTTGAAAGTTTAGCCCCGCGGCTTCACGATTTTCAAGCTGGAACAGTTTGCAGTCGGCTTGAGAATCGCGGCATCTGGGTTACATGTATGCAATTAGTAATTTGTCACTGACTGCAAATAGTCTTTTGATTAGTTCAAACATTAATTTTTGGTTTTAACGAATATGGTAATGCAAAATGAAATAATAAAAAAAAAAGTTTTGTAAAAAAAGCTCATGGTCTCTTCGTTTCTAAGCATTTACAAAAAAAAAAAAGAATGAACATTAATGTTTGTAATTTTGTAATCCTTGTTCCATATTACTTGTAGTATTATGTTTCTCTACAAATAAGATGCGACTTACTGTTATTTCTAATGACCAGGACCCACCACCTTAAACATATATGTAACTATATATGTATGTATGTATAAACTTACTTACTTGTTGATATAAAACCGGTGTGTATGGGTGGAAGTGCTTTCGTAGGTGAGTCACATGGCGGATACTGTTGGGACAACACGTGGCACAATAGTGTCAAATGACAATGTTCAATACAATTATATTGTTTTATTTACTTATAAAAATAGGTGTTCGTGTATAAGGGAACAGTAACACCGATAATAATTTACAGAAAACCTGAAAACATTAGTAATAAATAATTTAATTTAATTAATTTAACAGTAGTAGAGCCATGCTTAGGCACGAATGGGCCAGCTCGACCGGTGCGATACCACGGCCTTACAGAAAACGGGTTGTGTCCCCGAAATGAGTGAGGTTTCTGGAGGCCCAACATTCCCTCTCCCCTCATCCCCCTCTCCTCTTTCCCATCTCCTCATCCCCACTCTCTTCTTTTCCCTCCCCGCATTCCCGCAACCCTCATCACTCTTAATGGCCGGTAGCGCACTTACGACTCTTGAGTTGCAGGTGTCCATGGACGAAGGTTGTCACTTACCATCAGATGATCCGCATGTTCGTCTATCCCCCTATAGTATAAAAACATAAAAAATTACAATAACTTAAGTCAGACATCTCACACAGGCCCACCTGATGACAAACTAAGCGCAGTTTGAACTATGGTAAACACCAGGCCACTCAGAAAGTATTGCGAAAAAAGGTTTTTTTGTATGAGAGACTGGCCAGTTTAAAAGTAAAAATATGTACGTTCCAATTTTAAAATTTCCCTCCACATTTTTTACGAGTTTATTAAAATATCGTTATGATTTCAAGTGTCGCCTGAAAACGGACGAATCATACGATAGACTTCAAATTGCATTCATGAATGAAGGCTCTTCCACGGGAACTGTGTCGTTGGTATAACGAATTCAAACGTGATCGACTAACTTTCGGGGGTGAAGAAAGAACTGGTCGCTCTTTGAGCTATGTGTTTACGACATCATTACAGGTGATGAGTCCTGGATTTATCAATACGATCCAGAAACGAAACGCCAGTCGACGGTTTGGGTGTTTCAAAACGCATCAACGCCTACCCAAGTGAAGTGATCTAGAAGCGGGGGGAAGATTTTGATCGCGAGCTTTTTCAATTTGACTGGCTACTTGGTGTCAATCCCTCTACGGAACCAAAGAAGCATCAACGCCGAATGCTATACTACCAAATGCTTGGCAGAAATTTTCTCTGTTGTGAGCAACAAGCGACCAAACACAGGGCTCCGCGGGCTACGATCCACCACGACCACGCGCCCGCGCACACCTCGCTCAAAACGAGGGACTTCTTGGAAAGCACGGCGGTCAAACTTCTGGGTCCTTACAGCCTACCCTCCTTACAGCCCTGACCGTATGACTTTTTATTCCCTAAAATTAAAAATCTGCTCAAAGGATAAAATTTTCGTCTCTGGAAGATGTAGCCTCTATACAAAGTTTCATTCAGACGTATGAAACTCTGTATGGAGGCAAGTGTAGAGTATTTTGAAAAGATTTAATAAAGAAATATTTACCTATAGAACACTTTTTTTATTTTCCAAAACTTTCTGAGTGTCCCACGTAATCTGGTAATATACCTTCAAATTTACTGCTAAATACATATTGTACATATTGTGTTTCGATATGTATGTATACAAGTATTTTTAGATGTGTTACTTTCGGTACAGTAGCATAGAGTCACCTTATATCTTTCCGTATTGTAAAAGTCAACTAAGGGGTCGGACTGTTGTCGGTCAGACAGTAGCTATATAATTGGCTATAGGGTTCTACAATCCCTATTATGTAAGTGGGACTAAAGTATAGTTAGCAAAAAAGGGCGTCTGAGATGCCTGTGCCTACTTCTTCTTTATATATGCTTGAGCGTTTTTTTTTTATAATATTTATGCCAATCTTGTACACTTGCATGGGTATTGTTTGTTTTCAAAATAAGTTTTAGTAGTTCAATTGTGCACTTCAGTTACTTTTAAAACCGACTACGAGTCAGATAAACATTTTAAAATGTTTGCAATGCAGCAAAGTATATACAGCCTATTGTTATTTATTCCGACTGAGCTAGTTTCCCTTTTACAGATACAAAAGCTTGGAATTCTACTAACGGATGATTTTTACTGGACACCAGATAGTTCAAAAATATCTTGTCCTAGATTTTGGTGTAGAGGCTAGTCTAAAGCAGGCTGAGTGTTACAATGAATATCACTCAATTTTCATTAATAAACTCTCGGGTTAAGCGGTTTTCTGTGTTCCATGATCCTAAAATAAGCGGCCGCCGATGCAGTTCTGTGCCGGATATGTAATGGTTAAATGTCAGTTTTGATTAAAACTATTATGGAATGCTTTTTGCAGATTTGCTTTTTACGAGCCTTTTGCTTTGATATGATAGCGTTTAGTGATAATGTTAGTAGTTTAATGATTTACACATACTTAGTTCGTATCATGGTATGTTATTTTTTTTTATAAAAAATTTACGTTGTTTGTTAAACATAAGAAAATTAAAAATGTCCTTTAACCTTGTTAGCCTGACGAGCTTTTCCAGTTGATGATAAATTTCGTCTAAGAGTGGATGATTTTGAGATTTTTGATGGTTTTTCATTTCTATTTTATTGATGAATGAAGTTATTTCTGATTTGATTGAAGAGTTGGTTTTTTTAATTACTTTTTATTTTTTTAATGTCTTGATGAAATATTCAATATTAATTGAGGAAATAAATTCACATATTACACAAATTAATATTTATATTTCATGAATATACGATACTGATATGTAAGCATTTATTTAGTTCAGGTACATATAATTAAAGTTTTATAATGCTTATATGAAAATACAAAACGAAATTTGAACTCTAACTTTTGCGAAGTGGGATAAAAGGAAACAATAAAAAAGGTTGCAAATCATTACACATTTACATGACGCGTGAGATCCAAAGGCACGACCTGGTCCGCAATCAGATGATAGGTCCTAACCTGTATCCATAAAACACTAAAATAAAAGGCCAATAGGTTTAAGGGTCATCCTACCCTAAGTGCCTGTGACATTTCAGCGTGTGCATAATTGGGAATGGAACTGACGTGGCCTCCCCCCGAGGGTGGCTGTCAGCGTCGACGTGTCAAGCCAAGAGCTGAATTATATATGGGCAGAGGAGCCGGATGGCTTTGCCACTTAGCGGTCCCTGAATAATGGATGCAACGGATTGTTTGCATAGCGACGGTAGTTTCGAAAACTATGGAAATACAAGAGTTTAAAGATATAATTTTGTGAATATTTCATAAAACTTCAGTTAAAGTTATAAAACATGTTTCTAAGAATATACAGTTTTTTATTAAGTATGTGTATTCATTTTATAGGAATACTTTTGATTTTTTTTTAAATTTGATGGATAAACATTGTAATCAAAAAAATGTAAATGGCTGGGGAAAGTTTAAGGCATTAGTAACATTCGGACGCGTACCCCCTCATCGAGTGAAACACGGCGAAGTGGTTATGTCGGAATTGAACAGATAAAAAACACACGGCTGTCTATGGCCGGGGGTTAAGGTACAGCCTAGGAAGGATCTCCCTCGAACCCCGTAAGACGTGACAACCTGTTTTCAAAACAGGTGGTGTCAAACTGGTTGGGAGCCTGCTTCCCAATCTAAGCTACGCGCGAAACCCTACACGCCACCGTCTCCTTCAGGGCAGCGGTCATGGAAGCTGTAGATCGTTTCAACGGCGCCTGGTGTATCCTCCGCGCTACGGGAGAGTGCTAGCCCTCTCCCGTTCCGCTTTCGCTGCCTCTTTGGCGTACATCACCTCCTCGCAATATACCTCCGCTTTGTACCATGGCTAGCACCATCTACTCCAGCGAGATGCTTCCCCTCCCTATAGTTGTTTCGAGGACATGGCGTTGTTGGCTCCGAGCTGAACAGGCTGCCAATGTGTGTAGGGCAGTATAGCCAGGGTAGCCTCCGCAGTGATGGCACGCAGGCGGTAAGAGAGGCTGCCATGATGCCTCTCAAGCCATTCCCCCATGACCGGCCTTACACACACAAAATTCTACGAATCCTAATAATTTAAGAGACATATATTTTTTATAGATAGCTTTACTATATGATCCTACGAAAAAAGCCACGGAGCAATGACAATGAACATTTTTATTAAACGAACCTCTTAGGTAGTTATTTACACGGAATATGATGTATTCCATTCTATTAGGTACAGATAAAATTTCTCGAAGTTTATACTATCATTCATAATTGAAAAGGGATAGGCAATTAATGATAATATAGTATATTAATTCCTTCTGTCTTTTCCTTTTTTTAAACAACTCTCGCACTAGAACGTCGTCGCGGGGGACTTTACAAACATTCAAGCAACGAACACAAAGAACACCCAGACTCAGAACAACAACTTGAGGATTACACAAAGTGTTGTCCCGTGCGGGGATCGAACCCACAGCAAACAACAAAAAACAACACTCGGCGGCTGTATAATAATAGCCTATCCTTTTAAATTATTTTCTTTAAAAAAACTTTATTAAGAAGCTTAATCTTTTTAAAATACCTATTTAAAAAAAATATTAAACGTTTTTTACTATGAAAACTGTAATCACAATAATATAAAAATAAACAAATGATTTCTACACCGGAAAGTTATACTAACAGCATGAAAAATATTAGAGCAATTACAAAACCATTTTTCTATGTAGGTTTCATCACTGGGTTCATTATTTAAACCGTAGCGGGGAGTATTAAAATCCAATAAGTCATTGCGCATGCGTGACGACTGGGCGCGGGCGCAGGTGTCGCGCCGGATGCGATGCTGAAGCGAGGGAGGACGGGAAGAAAGAGGGGAGTAGAGGAACTGAGGGTAACGCCGTGTCGTGATGTTTTTGTTTCATTCCGGTGGAGTGGCGACAGATTTGTTGGCGTTTAACGCACCGTGGATATATTTATATGATATTAATAAAGCTTTTTTAATAAAGCAAATGTTCTACTTCAGTACAAAATATGTTTTTGTATATATCTTTCAAAGCAAAAAGGTAAGTATTTTGTCCTCTTGATAATAAATACTTGCAAAACCTCGATTTTATTCGCACCTAATACTGATGCCCATCAAATCCGCCAATTTTCTCCAACTGTCTCCCTGCACGTGGTCGTCTGGCTAACTCTGGTTATTGCTTGTATAGTTTACAAATATTATATTACAAATATTATATTATTATTATAAAATCTGGGTATAGCTGAAAGCAGGATACAGCAAGAGAACTAAAAAAAATGTTGTAGCCGACGTACTGCGATCCTGCATCCCACAGAACACCACCTTAAACCTGTTCAACCGGTACCATCTACCAATTCAATGTCATCTGACGTCACATTATTGTTAGTAGGCACTGGTAACGGTCTATTAGACCACGTGCTTGTTTGGTAACTTTGAAAAAGACCTTTAAGTGGGTTAAAGTGTGTAAGTGGGGTTTAGGATTATATTATTAGCTGTTTAGTGAAACTTACCCTCAGAAGGAGTCCTCAGACTAAATTCTATAAAATTATATAAAACATACTATTCTTTGTACCATGCCTTACTTGTACATACCTTTGTACCATAACATAACAGAACGTTCGACATTGGTCGAATTTAAATGTAATCATTAAATAACAAAATTAAAAAACCTTCCACAAGGAAACTTGTATAGCGGTTTTCTTTCATTAATAAATAATTAAGAAAGCCTATTAGATACAATGACTTTGAGTGGGCTGACTGTATTTTATGTATTTGCAGGTAAATTTAATTACGGGTTATAATAAATATGATTATTATCGAGTGTCATTCACAAGATCAATTAAACTTAACTTTGTTTTTTAGATATTAATAGATTTTTTTACAAAGTTAACATAATTATAACAAAAACATAATGCGCCTTAGGTTTTTATCGAGGTTTTTTTTGGACATCTATCACTCAAGCAATTGAAACTTCATAGTTTCAATGCTATTGAGAACTGATTGAATGATTGATATGATATATCTACAGATATCTTATCCTAGATATACTATCTTATATAATTTAGTTAGTATAATGTTTGAAAAAACTCTCAGTATTAAAATTATGATATGAAAAAAGCCGCAATTCACTCCGAGAATTAATTTACTACTAAAAATAAAATGTCAAAATCAAACTTCATCGTTTCATTTTTAATTAAATTATTTTTCATTTATTTCAATTAATAAGTTTTCAGTATAAATAACTGCAATAATTAAGGTCAGATTGAGGTACAGATTAAATCGTTTCAGGGCGGAAGTTGTAAGGGTTGATCCACACAGGATACTCGGGTCAGTGACCGGGCCCATTTTTTTGTGCTGTGTTACCGGCTGCGTTCACTTCCTGTCACAATTTGTTTGTTTTTTTCAAACAACGTTGCAGGAGTGTTTTGTTATTGTACTGCAGACCGTGATGCAATGAATATATTATTATTATTATGTATACTTTTTATTTTTTAGAATAATATGAAAAATATAAAAACTAAAGAAGTTCATTTCTTTTAATTAGTGTCATACTTATAAATAATGTTATATGTATACCAAATTGTCGAATGTTTTAGTGTAAAGGATATTTTAATAGTTGTTACGCTATCAGGGAATATAGAACGATAGTTATCAGGGATAATTATTTTAACCAAATGTATATATATTCTGTTCCTTTCCTTTATCACTTTTCATAATGTATTATTCATTATTATTATATGAAAAAGTGTATGAATAATAAAATATTAATTGACTTTATAAATCTAAACAAATAAAAAAAGTATTCTATGTGTAACAGAATCGTGAAATTTGAAATACTGGTGGTCCGTTTAAGTTAAAAGACAAAATACGCGATTGAAATACGCGAACACTCTTTATCTTTTAAATTGAATGTGCATACCTATAATAATTTTTATATCATTTCGGTTTAAAGCGACCTGTCGCATGTCGTAAGCATGCACAAATATTTTATGTTTAGAGAATTTTAATAACAAATGAAAAATCTCAATTTTTTTTAAATCCATATCTTATGTGTGCGGTGCAAGATGGCTGGCAGGAGCTTGATGCGAGAAGCCAAAAATAGATCGCAGTGGCGCGCAATGTGAGAGGCCATGTCCAGCAGTGGACAGCGATAGGCTGATGATGATTATGATGATGTGTACGGTGCAAATAAAATAGTTCGAATTGAAAAAATACCGCCAAGTCTTATTTTGGAACAATTGTAACCAGTCTTTTATTTGATAATAATCATTCATTTTTCAAGTAACACCTGCTTATTAATACTTTATATCTATACCCACTGCACATCAAGCATCATGACCTACCCTAAACAAAACACTTCGGCGATAATATATCACAACTTCGTCTCAATTAGGCATTCGGCTTTGCTGCACTTGCTAATTCAAATTGACAGATCAGGCCAGACTAAAATACTCCGGCCGTCTGGCGGGAGGGCCGTGGTGTGGGGAGTGTGAGCCTCCCTTTAGTTCTCAGTTTATTTCGCTGTTCGTTATTGTCATAATGGTTTTTGACAGTTCCATATTTTATGTATTTGATACTTATTTTGCTGTATTAATGGTATTGCGGAAAATATTAATTCTTTGTAAAATTTATATTCTTAAAACTTAAGTTGTAAGGTTTACAATTTGCTGCTAATTATATATGTTACAGGTACGTCCAGACGTCTTAAAACTATAGCTTATACTTCCCAATCCCTGTGCATAAGCAGTATTCCTTGCCTTCCCTTTTCATTTAAATATACTCCAATTTTTCCTACCTTTAATTCCTAAAGTGCCCGATTGACGGTAATAGTGCAGTATACGAGATACTAATTTGCAAAGTGTGGTTAGCTACCCCTTCGGGGATACGGGCGTGAACTTATGTATGTGTGCTAATTATAATGAATTACTTTGTATGCAGATGCCAGCATAGTCTAGAATGATATAAATAGAGAGAATTGTAATTATTTAGCATCAACAGTAGGAACCAATCTCATATAGCTAATGGAATCAGTTCAAATTGTTACAAAATAAAAACACTTGTTATGATGAGAAAATTGAATAATGCAATTGGTGATGACCACACGGAACCGACGATTATAGTGCTAGTGCTAAGAATGACATTGTATAATTTTTGTCTTAAGTTTTTTTTATAAGAAAATAATATTATTTTAAATTCAGTGAAACAGTGTCAGAAAATTGATAAAGTGTTTTTTTTTAAAGAAGTATAACCTAATAATGACTACAGCATTTTATTACAGACATAACAAATCATAGCGTATATCGTCTTTTATTACCTTGCACAAATTGTAGTGTTGGGGGAACGGCTGCCATTATAGTCATACGACGAAACTAAGCTTACGATTGCCACTTGGTAAAGGTATTAATTTTATTTGCAGGCTTTCAACCTTTCATCCATCCATTTATTTAAGTGCTAGCTACATATTGGCGTAGAAAATTCCATTATTCTCTTACTTAAAGTACCCTTAAGATTGTTATAATACAGTTAAAAGTTTTCTGTTTATCCTTATTTTTAAACTAGTGTACTGTGCATTAATGTGTAGCGTAAAAGTTGATAGAAGTACTCCACCAGCCGTCCGGTGTGAATTTGAATAAGAAATCTGCATTGCCTTGCATCCTTCTAAAAACCAGTTCCGTAAACAAACAAAGTTCTATATATCTCAATAGTTCGTCGTATCGTTCGTCTATCTTGCAGGAGCAAAAATATAAAGTTTTAATTTATAAAGTTTGTGTGATATAAAAACAAATGAACTGTATGCTGTAAGTCCTAGCTTCTTGCAAGTGCACAAGTTTACAAGTTTCTAGGTTTTGATAATCAGTATCATGATTCTATATTTTATAATATACGTTTCTAATATTCAAAATCGTTTAAATCTAACGTAAAAATGGCCGTAGCTTTTGACGTTGACTTAGAACCTTTTCTTAACTGCAAGGGACTTCAGAATTAAATTATTGATGTCAATAACAACTTGAAATCTCACTGCCTTGTACAAGAAAGCATAGCCAGATAGACTAATAGCAGGGAGTAGAATAAACTTTATTGTATACTATTAAGATGCAACTTTTTTTTTTCTGCGATAGGGGGCAAACGAGCAGACGGGTCACCTGATGGTAAGTGACAACCGCTGCCCACGGACACCCGCAACTCAAGAGTCACAAGTGCGTTGCCGGCCTTTTAGGTAGGAGTACGCTCTTTTCTTGAAGGTTTGAAGGTCGTATCGGTTCGGAAATACGCGGAACCTGCAGCCGGTATAAGTCCAAACAATTCCTTTGAACACTCCCCATGATACAAGCGATAGAGGATGCAGAGTGAAGCTACATCTCTACGCAACGCCAAGGTGTCAAGTCGATTAGAAATATCTTGGCAGTCGATGATGCGAGTCGCTCTCCGTTAAATGCGGTCAAGAGGGAGAAGCTGGTACTGGGGTGCACCTGCATAGAGATGAGAACAGTATTCCATGTGCGGCCGAACCTGCGCCTTATAAAGTTGCAGGCGGTGGGCCAGAGTAAAATACTGTCTCGATCTGTTTAGCACACCAAGCTCCTTCGAGGCTAATATGGCCTTACTCTCAAAGTGACCGCTTATAGTTAATGCCTAATATATATATATTTTGTATATTAGGCATTAATTTTTCTTTCTTCCTAGAATAATTATTTCTTCTTCTTCTTCTCTTCTTGGGATTTCCAAGGATTAAAGCCTGTATCGCAGGGGGCTTCCATCATTAAAATAAAGGACACAAAACACCTAGACTCAGAATAACAATTTAAGGTTTATCAACAAAACTCAGTACGGCCGGGTAGTGGCGAAGTTACAATTTAAACCACTGCACCATCCATGCAGTCTGATTTATGAATTTCGGAATATTGAACGGAACTCTCAAAATTATGCGATTTTACTGAACTTGTAAAGATGGCATTAAGAATTGAGAAAACGTTAATTATTTAATCGATTATCGATCGTTTGAATAGCGCCGCTTATTTCTATTGGTATCTATTGGTAGGTGAGTTGAGTTGGCGCACAGCGGTCCATAAAGTGACACAACAGCTAAGTGATGCAATAGGTGTTGTGAGTGCTCGTAAGCAACATCAACTGCTCATATAGAGGAGCCAAGTGCGCTACAGTATACAGTACTTAGTCAAGAGTGCTCGATTATCGTTTTTTTTTTTCTCAGAAATGACTACATTTATTATGAGAATCCTGATCAGAAGACAGACGGATTGAAAACATATACGCAACATCCACTGATGTTCTGAGTGTTTATTTTTGGGTGAAAGTATATAATACTTTAAGGGGCAATAGTGTCAAGGTGAAGGCGTTGGACTTTTGATGCAGTGGTTTTGGGATCGATCCCCACCCAGTCTACTACCGACGTGAACCCACTTCTGACACAAGCATTTAGTATAACTGGATATTAGCAACATGTAACCCACGAATAATGCTTAAAAAAAAATAACTTATTAAAATCCAAAATCTGCTCATTTATTTCCTCTAAGGCGGAACAAAGTTCAGCGGGGTAAGCAAGTATATATATAAGAGTAATCTGTAATCTATAACATATAAGAAATCTTATTAAAAAAAAATATGTAAGTAAAGTTTTAAGAAGTGCTTTAGTAAGTAGACCTTTGCATAATATTAAACTCAAAACTTGAAATAGAAAAAAAAAAGTCTTTAAAGAGAATAAAAGCTTATGCTCAAGGTAGGTATAACTGCTAAAGCAACGAACGGCCGCTTGAGCGCTGCGTAGCATTAACTGCCGAGAACAAAATCCTCGCAATCAATGTATAAATAATCGTTTACCAATGCGTCCGAAAACACGCAAACCACCGTTCGTAGTACGATATTTCAGGAAGGTATTCCCCCGTCCGTCAGACGAAACTTCAGCACATCCTATTTATAAGCGTCTATGTATAAATTCACTAAAAGTTAACACCACAACACACGTAACGAATATAAACTCGGAAAAGCCTCTATTAATAATCGACCGACTGACTTTGCTACCAAAAATAATAGTCTAATTGTGAAAAGTTTATGCGCGATGGGTCGTGGACCGGGGCTATCTTGGGGCGGCTAAACTTAGTGGTGCGTGCGAGCCAGATGGTAAAATTAGTGAGACGCCGTCTGCTACTGCTCCTCATGACGCCAGTCCGCGTCCATTCACTCACCTCACGCCAGCACCGCGACCGAAACGTAAGTAACTGCCAAACTTATGACATTCCATTTACGAATTGTCCGCCATGGTGCCAGGTCGGCCATTTTGCACCTGTAGATTTATGAGCGGATCTATCACCACCCTTGAAACAAACGTGACTAGCTGATTAAAGCAGTCTTTGCAACTAAATTAAGCCTGCTGATTAGAGATGTTCTTGGCTGAATTCACAATATAGCTGTCGTTCTCATTTAGTCCTTGTTATCATAACTGACGATTGAAATTTGCACCATTGACATGTTAATGCATTCTAGGACGCATGATTTGAATAAATACGAGCAATGTATTTACATGGTTAATTCCCCTTTTCATTGCTTGAAATCCCTGTAAAATTTTCATCATGATAAATTATATTATTAGTGAAATAGAATTTATTAAGCTATAATGTTGTCTGTTGCTAATAAAATAATAATCATATTATTTTAAGCCGTAAATCCATAATATGTTTCCTTACTTCTAACTTTTGAATATCTCATGTTACAAAAAGCCCGAACAATATATTTATAGTTGTTTTCTATAATAAACAAATATTATTCATCTATATGGGAGTAGATACGTCATGTATATAAGAATGAGTGATTACATTGTTGTATATTATGTAGCTTCAAATAGTTTGTCTACTGTTTATTATTACAAACACATGTTGGACAATTGTTAAATTGTTTCTTATTTGCACGTGTTAAAAGTTTTAATAGAAACTTATTGAAGCAACACGTAAAAGTAGATTTACTCGAATTTCAGGCCCTATTGAGTTTTGAAGCCTTTGACCCGGGGAAATGTGATGGAGCGGCAAATCAAAGGGTTTTTCAGGGGCCTTTGTTTTCAACGGTCCATTAATGAGAGGATAATTTTATTATATGATATGTGCAGTGGTGAGGATGGCGATTTTTTTGCACCTTTTATGTCACTTTTACACTTAGTTTTATCTTGTGTAAGGGGTCAGTGAGAGCGTAAAGTGGGCACACTTTTAGTATATAAAACAGGGGCTGCAGAAAGCTTCTTGTACACTGTATAATGTTTAGCACATTCATTTCAAATTTTATATATTGACTTATGAATAGCTGAAACTTATACTTTAGAAAAGATCAGTGCTTCGCAGTAAACTTAAAATGACCGGGAGAAAGATATTATATTTAGGTATATTCTTATCCTAGAGATAAAAAGAACAAAACAAGAATACACAAAAGTTCCTTTGCATCCTATGTTTTTACATCAGATTTTCAATTTGTGTAAAATTAAGCTATACACTTAAATATCATGTGAATATAAATGTAGACAGACGTAGAAGGATCTATGTCTCTCAGTTTCTTTTATTTCACTTTTAGCAATAATTCACTAGCTTTTTTTACACACCTTTAGCGTTTTCACAGCTAAGGAATATTGTTTAATCCATATGCTTATCTATATATATCTATGCTTGTGAGCAAAAAATAAGGATTCGGACTAGATGATATTTACAAGGCAAGGTATAATTTAGAATTTTTGAGCTTGGAATAGCAAATAAAAATCAAGCGATCAACCTTTTTTTTATAATATAGGAAGGACAGACGAACAGACAGGTCACCAGATGGTAAGTGACAACCGCCGTCCATGGACGTCTGCAACTCAAGAGTCGTAAGTGTGCTGCCCGCCTTTGAGGGTGATGAGGGATGGGGGATGTGGGATGGGGAAGGAAGAGGGGGATGAGGAGATGGGAAAGAGTAGAGGGAGATGAGAGGACAGTAAAGAGGAGAGGATATGTTGGGCCTGGAAACCTCACTAATTTCGGGAAACTACAACGTTTTCTCTGAGGCCATGGTATCGCGCGAGTCGAGAAGGCAAATTAGTTCCTAAACATAGGAGTTAAAACCTCCTTCACCTCCTAATAGAAATTAAAAAGTTATAGGTCCTCAATCAAAAATTTTCATTACAACGCTAAATAGAAGAACAGTTTTAATAAAGTAACTATACACAACAAATGAATCTAAACAATGTATCTATATCAGTATGTATATAAATAACATGTAGGTATATAACCATGTAATAGTTATTTAATATATAATAAGTTGTATTTGGAGCAATATGATAAACAGTTTATTGTTTCATACATGTCTTGAATCCTTGAAATCGTATCTAAAAATATAACTGGCAATGCTCCAGAGATATAGTGATGTTAATGAAATGTTCGAGATTATCGCAAGCGCGTCAAAAAAACTTGTGAAAACTGAATGAAGAAAACCGACATACAGAAAAATCTATAAGATTTACTAAGAGTATTTAGCACTACAGTTTCATGTCCGGAGGTCAGTTTGACTGTCACCAGACAGTACTGATTTCTTCAATACATAGATAGCTACTTATAATGCAAAAGCCAGAAATTGGAAGTGGATGCCCTTTCTGTTGTAATAACTTACAAACAGAAAATCATTTCAGTGATTATAGGATACAGCATTTATGTTTTAAATCGTCCATGATTTAGGGATAAAAAGTAGCATATAGAAGTACTATAATTTATCTCCGACCAAAATTTCATCTACGTCCGTTCAGCCGTTTTAGCATGATTATATATTAGGAAGATTTGGTGTTAACGCCATCCATGAGCATATTTTGTGTCAGGTCTATCTAGAGATTGTTTCTAATAGCAAAAATACTCATCTCAATCCTGTGATTACAATGCCTGTGCACGTACTATCCATAATATTGTAAATCTAAATAGCTTACGGTGTCCCGTATTAGTTTGTTACCGCGGTAAAAAAAAAATATATTAAAATTGTTTTCGATCTTCAGCTGATCTCCTAACAGCAAGCTTTACCAACTGGTCTCTTAGCTCAATGTAATACTTATAAATCCTGAAAAGTAACTTGCCATAAACAAGTTATTAAAGGTCGCAAAAAGTTTTAGTAACGGCATTTTGACAATTTTAAATTGGTCCAACTAACGTGACAGGGACAAGCCTTCTGCCGTCAACCGGTTACCGAAATGACTATATATATGTTGTCTGATAATAACAAATTATGAGTATAATAGATAATAAGTCTGATAGATATAAAGTTGTACAATACGTTATTATTTTTTTATTCAGTATATAGCAATGAGTTTTAATCCTTTTTGCTAGGCTTTACCTTGGTGAGAATCAAACTAATGACCTCTGGCTCAGCAGTCAGGATCTCTAAACTAATAGGCCACTATTTATGTGTAAGTGTTCATTTTCCTCAAAGATAAATTAACTAAATACACATCCTCCACATCCCCACGGAGCTAGTTTGTGATTTCATGTTTTCTGTTGGCCTGTGTTGTCATTTTAATAATCTGGCGAGAGTGATATTGATATATTGATTAAGAGTGATAGTGAGAGCATTATCCATAAATATTATCGATAGCTCTTCGAGTGATATAAACATTTCCTTGGACTACTTTTAATATACGTCTACATTTTTCTCCTCATGATACTATTCTATTTTTTGTCGATTGGTCCACTATTGCATTTGACAAATATTTATATAGTAGTGGATACAAAGAAGAAGAAATCATTGGCTATGATTTTATTTAAAACAATACAGATGTATATAGAACTTAACTGTAAAGCCCGAGAGCTCAGAACAAAATATTTGGTAATTCTAGCACAGCATGAAGCTAATAAAGTAGCAATATAACGATTATAAATCAGCTATACATATTAATATAATATTGACTGAACTATTAGCTGATAGAAAACACCAATGAATAAAGGAAACGTTTTTATGAACACAATTTATATTTATATATTACAAAAGCATATTTGAAGATAGTCTCTAGATAGTCCGAAGATAGTCCGTGATCCTTGATGTTATTGGGTCCCTGATAAAAAGTTGAAAGACTGTTTATAGTATTTAGATATTCAAGAACTGATGTTGATTGACTGATTGAGTAGGAGACTGAGTCTGAAAACAAGCATAGCACATGGTTTTAGCAGTTCTTCTAAGCAAAGATCTCACTTTTTAAGTACAATACATTTATTTAAGCATAGTTACAAAAAAATAAGCTCTCTAACTCATGATATCGTTTCAGAATGCTATTGATTTATCACTTCGCCCATATAACGTTACACAACAAACGGAGAAAATTTACTTGAATTTGTGTCTAAAATACGAAGAAACTTTTTCCAAGACCTTATATGACAGTTATAAATTGAACGTAACTATTAAGTAATTGTTAATCGAATACATAGCAAAGATAGAAATATCTCACCTCTTGAACACAATACGTTTATTTAAGCATAGTTACAAAAAATTAAGTTCACCAACTCATGATATCGTTTCAGAATGCTATTGATTTATCACTTCGCCCATATAACGTTACTCAACAAACGTACGCGGTCTTGAATACGGCAATAAAAAATATATTGGTAACACCACACGATAGGTTACGTTTCAATCACCGCTGCCATGAAGTTATAATTTCTTTTTCTATTAAAGAATTTACATTGTTCGTTAAAAATTGGAATTAACTAATTTTAATTATGTCTTCGGATGTATATTTTTCGTATAACAAGTCATGTACACATTTTATATTAAATATTAGATTTTTCAATTCCGGGTTTTCCGCTCTATTACCCATTTTAAATATGATCTTCTTATTAAAAAAAATACTATTATTTTCTATTGTTTTTATCTACAATAGCTGTACACCGAAACGTCTAGCCCAATCGATGAATACCCTTTTCCCCGGAATGGGTAGAAATACATATATAATTTATATTAATATAAAAGTGGTACTTCTCTAGTGATATTTACAGAATTGGTCTTCGTGTACTCTTTAAGAAAAAATAGTTTATTTCACTCTAAATTTATTCAAGACAATTTCTTTTTTCATTAGCGTACGTTTAAGTTTACAATACAGAACACAAATATAATTTAGCATAGAGTTCTTCCATATCAGTAATTCAGCTTTACCTTGAGGGTTAATATGAATATATGGAGCATTTCAAAATCATTTTCTTAAAAAAAAAGTTAACACTACAAGATTGAGATTGTGTATTATGATTGTTAAGTATGCAGACCACGGGCATATTATTATCAAGTTGAGCCATAAACTTAAATTCGCTCAGCGGGCTGTGGAGTGAGCTATGCTTGAAGTTTCTATGAAAGTTGAAATTCGGAATGAGATTATCCGACAAAGAACTAATGATACCTACATAGTTTACAGGATCAGCATACTGAAGTGGCAATGGCCTGGCCACACGTGCCGAAAGTCTGAGTGCCGTTGGACCAAAACGGAGAGTAAAGACCGCGAAGGCGTAAAAGGACGGTAGGCCCCCCTCCAGCCAGATGGAATGACGAAGGGGCAGAAGCTAGATGGGATAGACTGGATGCGAAAGACAGTGGATCGGGTGCTGTTACGCAAGTTGGGAGAGTCTATGTCCACCAGTGTACTGCAATAGGCTAAAGGATAAGCCAAGATCATTGTAAGCTACTCGCTATTATTAGTATTTCATTTGATTTCTATTAATTAGTTAGTTATTTAACAACACTGTTCTTGCCGAATAAATATTATATAATTACATTACGTGAAATTGAGTGTTAATTTCTCCTTTGATGCATACATGTATTGAACTTAATATTCAATATGCTTAATGCATTTCTGAATTGCCTACTTGAATTTCGTGGTTTAGTAAACAAATTTATATTTGATTTATTTCGTTAATGTCTGAATTTCGGAAATCCAAGAATGTTAACAACAAGCTTATATAACAAAAATAATAAGAACACAAATATGATACAAAGCAATTGTTTTCTCAGAAAATAGCCAAGGATTCGTTAAGAATATACAATAAAATAATTATTGGAACGAAGTTCCCTATCGCGCGTTAACGCTCGGAGCGAGACGAAAAAAATGTTTTAAGACTTTTACCCGATACTTCTTTATATACAGCCGTGTATGAACTTCGTTCACTCGTTCGTTCGTCACGTGTTTTTGATTAGTGCCTTATAAACAAAGCCCACTCAGAGAAAATATGATTTCTTTTTGTATGTTTTATTTTGATTATATCTACTCTCAAGTATAAGTTTCCAAAAAAATCATAATTACGCAGCTCACAAAACTACAAGATATCATGTTGTATTGGTATAATTGCACTTTTATAAATTTTTGGTATATTTTATATTACATTTTTATTGAAGTATTTATTAATGTAAAAATGTATATTGTTTTTAAACACCACAATAAAATATACTGTGTGCTTGCTTATTTACTCGGAATAATGGTTATTTTTCACTTGTTAACTAAACTTTTAACAATTTTATTTCTATGAACTTTGCTTATTATTTACTTATGAAGGCTTTAAACATTTTGATTTTCAATAAACTCATAATAACTTCAAATAAAACAAAAAAAAAATGGTTATCTTAATAGTAAATTAAGTATATTTGATATACAACTTTGCGGCTAGAAGGCAGGGTAATTAGCATCGAAACGCTGTTTATTGTAAACTAAGCAGTAAATGCTATTTTGAAAACAATTTGTTTTTGTCGAGACCTCCACTGGTCATCACTTTACACTTGAAATAATACCACACGGTGTGTCACAAGAGGTCCGGGCCGCGTCTTACTCTTAAAACAGTAAAACATTACTTTAAAATATAGTAATAAAGCAGGAAAGTACACAGCGACATATAAGCTATAATTTAAACACTTTGCTAAAATATACCTGAATAGTAAAACAACCATACGTATCGTATGTCGTAACATGTATTGGACAGAAGACAAGCGTTGAATAAATACAGGAAAGTTTCGTAGCTCTACGTCTTGATGTCTACGAGGCGTAGCATTTATCATTTATTCAGGCTATAGTGCATGTCGGAGTGTCAGCTGATAGTTGGCGAGGATTCTTGTGTTAGACAAGTGCTTTGATTGTTTTGGGGGTTTGAGAGTCTGTTTGGCTAAATGTATGTTTGATGGCTGTTGGTGTGAGTTTGTTTTGAGATGTGCTTAAAGCGAATTCAACAGAGGTGTAGTTATAAATTCAGGTCGTGACTAGTTTGGCTTTGTAACTGAATGTAATTACCTAATATTATTATATATACATTTTAACAGTGGTAGAGCCATGCTTAGGCACGATTGGGCCGACTCGACCGGTGTGATACCACGGCATCAAGGAAAACCGGTTGTGAAGCAATTGCATTTCCCCGAAATTAATGAGGTTTCCGGAGGCCCAACTGCCCCTCTCCTTTCTCCTCTTCCAGCATTTCCCCATCCCTCATCACCCTCAAAGGCGCCCGCCTTTGAGGGTGATGAGGGATGGAGAAAGTGCACTTACAACTCTTGAGTTGCAGGTGTTCATGGAAGGCGTTGGTCACTTACCATCAGCTGACCCGTCTGTTCGTCTACTATACTTCCGCCAATAACCTAAAAAAAAATATACAGCTAATACTCTGTAAGAGAGAAGGTTGTGATTAATGAAGCTTACAATGAAATAGATATGAACATTGATGAGACGGTGTTAAGAAATGTGCATTAATGTAGGAAAAAGCGTTTTATGTCTTTTGCTATATGAACAGATTTACATCATACGTTTCCTAATTAGTTTAGAAATGCTACTATGACTAGCTAGATAGCTGTACAATGTGCAACAGATTCTATCTGAAACTTCATCAGTACACAAATAGAACTTATTTCTCTTGAAATAATACTAGATTTATCAACAGTACCTGATTTTGGCACGGCGCATTGTGGAATTTGTTGGGATTTGATGTTTGCATGAGGAAGTGTTTAGTGGCGAATTTCGTTTGAGAAGCATCCACCTAAACCTCTGATTTAGAGACTCATTCAATTAAGATCGTGGTGGAGATGCCTACATGTGCAATGCATGATTTCCTACCTTCAAATTTTAAAATATACATATAATGTGTGACCCATGTTGCTAGTATTCTTTAACAAAAAAAAGCTACATAAATTATTTTTGCATTGCATAAAAACATATACACTATGACAAGATAGACAGTTTATTATGAGTAATACATTCCAAAATTTCCTGCCTGTAAATATGACTAAGGACTGTACTGTCTTAAAATTCTCAAACGATAGCGCCATCTGCTAAAAAAACAAACGTTAATGGTATTATGTAATAATATAATACTAGTGTCAGACCTGGTTATGATCCATAGTCCGTTTGGGTAATCAGTTACGTAAAATTATCAACAATATGCACATTTTTTTTAATTATATGGTACAGACGAATAGCTAACATATTTATTTCCATAAACAACAACACAAATTTGTTTCATCGCAGCAATAAGTAGTAAAGGTACTTAAGGTAGTACTTTACTTAAATAAGTTGCTGCCAGTAATTACACAAAAAAAAAAACGATTGCACACTTGCACACACACACAACTTTATTTTGAATAAAAAAAAAAATTACATTGGTATACAGCGCGTAATTTTGATGTCTACAAGTAATGACATTTGCGCTTTATGACATCGAAAAAGATAGTTCAAAAAATAGATAGTTAAATAAATTAATTCCTATCAAATAATTATAGCGATGCTACGTAGGCTGTTTTATACAAAAAATCTTTTTTTTCCTGTGGAAACCCCCACGGGTCATCACTGTAAACTGGTATGTCGGACTCGAACCGACTAAAACCACACGGTGTTCCGCCACAATAGACCCATTGAAAGGGAGGTGAGTATACCCTAGGAGGGATGTTTCTACGAATCTGTTATATTAAATCTAAAAACAGCCAATTCTTCTATCTTATTTGGACATAGTGTATGTTTAATTACAACTAACCATCAAAAATGTTAATTATCAAATGTCATTTGAGAGTGGTCTTGAATAAAAAAAAATAAAACGAAAAAAAATGTGGTAATAAAATATGTAATATATTATGTTTGTTGCATCAAAATCCAAATCACTTTAATTTATTTTCCTCAAGAGGTTTTATTTAGCAACCATCGCATGTAAACCCTTTGACAAAATCCTTTAATAAAATTTTATGTTTCGAAGCCAACATTCTCAACATTAACACGTAAATTTTACTACCCCAACGAAACCTATGACTGTCAACAAAAAAATTAATTTATGTGTGTTTACACAACACACAATCTCTATGCACGGTAAATGGCTCGTTAAATACGACATTAAGATAGAAAATGTGAGATGAGCTGCCGGTGACCACGAAAGCCAAAGACTAATTCACAGGTACGTGAAAATGTTGATGAGAAAGTTTAAAAATATTATGTTTGTAGAAACCAAAACCTTGTTGTTGGTACCAGTTAGTTCCAGCCCTTGTCAAGTGGTTTAAATGGCACCTAATACACAAATTATATGGTTGGTAGGGAAATCGCTTTCAGATTACTCAATTATTCCGGATGACCTTCATCTCCAGACTTTCTAATGTTCAATATCCAGATTTATATATACATAGTATATTTATATACATATGTATTTAATCTTCTACAGTACAAACTTCAAATATAAAAAGAGTACAATAAAAATGTACCAATGACAGTTTATGACAATATTTTAATGTAAAGACACTTTATTCAATGTTTAACTCTCTGTATCATAGTTTCAAGACCAGACTTAAAAAGTTTACATGAATTTTCACTATCAACAAACCTTTCAATGTACTTAATTTCAAATAAAACAAACAAAAATACCTAAGTACTATAATTTTAAATCTATTTCTTTACAAAAAATATTAAAACAGAACCAGAACATGCTCTTACACAAAATAATCACCCCACACAAAAGAATCAAATCAAATCACTCGTCGTGTCTACGCAATTCACTCGAGCGGTAGCGGGGTAGAAAGGGGTGCGGGAGGCGAGACGGGCGCCGCCCAAAATAGCTCGCACGTGCCGCTCGCCGCCGGTGCCCACGCGCAGCTAAGATGGCCGCCATACTTGAGCATGTGTGTGCGTGCATACTCGCACATAATGCGCATTATGTTGTTCATGATGCGTGGAAAATCTCTTTACAATACTGTTTGTGGAAGATGGAGTATGGATAATTTGGAGTAATTAGTATTTGTAAAAAGTTATCAATAACAAAAAATAAATTAAAGATTAAGAATAGCTTTAAAATATATACTCTAAGTAATTATTGAAGTGAAAACTTTTTTAGGTGCGTTGAGCGTTCTGTGAACAAAAGTCATGGACCTCGCGTCATCGTCACAACGCTTTCCATGATCTATATGTATGCTGTGTATAATCTAACAGCTCGACGATACAATTTACAAGTTACTTAGTTTTCACTTCTATCGGCAGTCCCCAAAGACTGCCCGTATATTTTTTTGATGTAAGTTTAACTACCTACTTCACTGATCATCATATAATTTTGCACAGGTACACGTTGTCAGATATAAAAATGTACTGTTCAGAGGGTTAAATTAATTGATTGAAATATTAACACTAGTTCACTCCCCGGCAAACTGATTTACTTAAGTATAAATGATATGACGCTCTAGAAATCCTTTTCAGTTTTTAATGCAAATTAGAATTCAGCCTACCTTTGTTACCAAAACAAAGTAACGAGATACTCATCAAAGAGTTTACCGACTGAAGAATTTTATAACCACAGCGTGCACATAAAATACCGACGAATGAAAGCTGTGCCATGAATCAACCCATCATCACATCCTGTAGGTATTCCAAACATTAGGTTCATCACATGTGGTATCTTCCATACGTTACCCACTTCTTAGGAAATAATATATGAATCACGTAGTATAAAGGCGCTGTTTTTTAAACTGATTTGCAAAACCTATATTTTAACATAGGAATATTTTATTTTTATGTTAAAGGGGCAAACGAGCAGACGGGTCACCTTCTGGTATGTGACTACCGCTGCCCATGGACACCTTCAACTAAAGAGTCGCAAGTGTGTTGCAGGTCTTGAAGGTACGAAGGTAACCTTACTTGGACCTTACTTAAAAAAAAATATATAGATGTCGATGTGTATATTACTGAATGTCATCATCAAAATATTTTGGTTGTTGGATGTATGGAAAATATAAAAGTAATTATTTTTCTTTTCCATGCCAGCCGTAGCGAATGCACACCTGCAATTGTTTTGTATTTTTTTTACTATCCTTTTACGGATAATTTGATTAATTTAGACTCATAGTACAAACACAACTATTATGTATCTTATAATAGTTATGTTTGTAATCAAAGATATTGCCAATGACCTTTTTAGATTTAAAGTGTTATTTATAATTGTTAGCTGTAGGTACTTTAATATTGCAGCTTTTTAAGCCACATTTAAACGACATGTCGTTTAGGCACTAACAAATTAATTGTCGCTTATTGTCGCTGCTCATATTCTTTTCATTTATCATACCCATAATAGTTTATCTAAAGTGACTCACTGATTTTAAATGTGTTAAAGGACCAAAATGGTTAAAAGACACAGATTGAGAGAAAGTAAATTAAGTGACGTGATATATGTATATGTATCGATATAAGGTCATCGTTGTATATATGTCAGTATATCAGTAACCAGAGGTATATAACATTTAAACGCTTCGCTAGTTACTTCCTTAATACCTGTGTCGCGGGGGACATCACAAACATTCAAGCAACGGAATCATGTCACTCATGATTATAAGACGAAAACTGTCGATTAGGAATATCCGTCTACATGTTACGATAACTTACATTAGATAGGATTTTCTTAGTTTACTTGTACTGTAATACCTTCTGTTTATTTAATGTTAATAAAGTGGTTGGTAACCGTGAGTGTCGAAATCTTAAAATATACATATTGCAGCATGTGTGTGATACGGTAGCAGTGAGAATGGACAGAGGTATGACTAACAATTTGAGATATATAAAAAAGGCGTCGTGAATCATAGTGCTATCACACCACTTTACACCTGTTGGTACTTAGCAGTAGTGATTCTTTATTTTCAGCTTTACAAAGTCAAGAACTACAAATGGATTTATTTTATTCCTTTTAGTATTGCAAATGTTTTACCGTGAGCAGTAACGCTGGTGACCACGTAGCGTACCTATGGTATTCCATTATGCTTTGCAAAACGCCTCTTGTTCTAGTGGTTAGTGACCCTGACTGCTGAACCGAAGTTCGAGGGTTCGATTCCCATAAAGTTTGCGTGATCTGCAAATAGTTGTCCCGAGTCTGGGTGTTCTTTTATCATTCATCTTTTCGCCTATTCTATTGGTAGAATTTTAGAAAATAATAAAATTTTGATACAATTGATCTTGATATTTAAGTACGTCTCAAATGTGCTAGAGGTAAGGTGATATATGTAGGTTACAACGTTTTGTTTTGGACGACAGCCGAGAAAGTACGTCATATATGTATGTGTTCAAAGTCTTTAATATTTTTTTTATTTCTGTCTTAATGGAATAAAATGACATACCGGTAATCGTCATGTCAAAGAGGGCAAGGAGAAAGCTGAAAATCGTTTTCCTGCTCTTTGTAGTATCAGTAGTTTTAATAAGTTTGAATTAAATCTAAATTCTTTTAAAAATTAAGAAAGTTTATGTTAATGCGTAACATGGAGAAATTACAAATATATTAACAATCATAGATAACTAATCAATATAACCAAAAAGAGTGTTTCCTGTAGAAGATGAACATTGCATTGGTAGACTTTTTTTTTGAGACATTAAAAACTAAAAACGTGTAATTTTTTTTTTTTGTAATTTTCTTGGTATTTTGATATCGCAGGAGTACACACACTTCTATCTCTTGCTACTAAAGTTAAATCAACAACAAACGTAAAAAAAACATACAATTGACAACCGCCGTCCATAGAGACCTGCAACTTAGAACTGCATTGCATTTGTAGCCTTTTTTTTGAGACATTAAAAAATACCTATACATTTTTTTTTACCTATTTTATATCACAGAAATCTACAATTCTGTAGAGAACAGATTTTACAGAATCCTCTCTCTCCATTTACTACATACCTGTATACAGCGCAAGTTCAGTGCTCTCTCAGGTACATACCGACCCGGGCGTCCACACACACAAACACACACACACATACGCACATGCGAGTAGTGCATGCGCGATGTAGCACGCGAAGCCGCGCGCGCGCCTCTAAATATAGCCTCGCCTCCCGTCGAGCCAACGCTACCAACCGCTGGAGATCTTGACGATTCCTTAATTACTGTTTTTTTATGTTTGTAATCTGATGACGTTCAAGAAACAAGAAGTTGCAGGCGGCGTTCAAAGGAGTTCGACAAAAATTAAATGTTTAGAGTTTTAACAATTTATGTATCCTTGAATTTTATTTTCAGCTGCATTATGTTATATTATGTTTTTATGTACATATATATCCCCGAAGGGGTAGTATATAATCTGCCAATTAAAATCTGGTCCAACTAACTTAACAGAGGGCAGGTCTATTGCGGTCTACCGGGCACTTACGGAATTAAAGATGGGTAGAAAAGGACATGGCAGTAACTGTTTCAGATAGAAAGATCAATTAAGATCAAACATCAAAATCAGATCAACATATATACACTTATTTGTATTACATAAACTTTTTATCAGGACCATAAACACTATACGACCACATTCCTGATTAAAGTCTGATCTATAACTTGTTCCTCGGGCTGTACAATCTGTCGATGATCACAGACGTCGTACAGACAACATTAGTTAATGTGTAAATCAATATGCTCACTAAAGCTTCGAGATGAGATCATTTTGACAGTGCCCATTGGCTTTAAATTATCTACTAATTTCAATTACTCATTTAATACGATTGTTTTTTGTAACATATGGGTATAGAGGAACAGACGGTTCACCTGATGGTAGGTGGTAACCGCCGTCCATGGACACCACCAACTCAAGAGCCTTAGGTTTAGCCTTTCACGGTAATAAGAGGTGGAGGCATGCTGGGAGGGGAAAGAGGATATGAGGAGTTGGGCCTCCGGATACCTCACTAATTTCGGCAAAATGCAACAACAAATGCTTCACAACCGGTTTTCTATGAGGTCGTGGTATCGCACCGGTGGAGCCGCCGGCCCATTAATGCCTAAGTAAGGCTCTCCCATGATACGACTTTATATTATTATGGGACATACTAAGGAACATCCTTCCTCATCCCGCCTCTCCTCTTTCTCATTTCCACATCTCCCTATCCTTCATCACCCTCAAAGGCGGGCTCAAACCCTCACTTACGACTCTTAGTTGCAGATCTCCCTGGACAATGGTTGTCGACTGTATGTTTTTTTTTATGTTTGTTGTTGATTTACCTTAAGTAGCAAGAGATAGAAGTGTGTACTCCTGCGGTACCAAAATACCAAGAAAACTACTAAAAAGTTTTTAAATTACACGTTTTAATGATTGAATGTGCCATAGTTTGCTACGTGAGAGAATTCAACGGTTATTTATTTCAGGAATGCAGCCAACAAGGTCTGATACATAATCTTGGTCACTATTGGACAAATTATTTGTTTACGCACTACTAGTATTACCACTTGTATAACCTTGCTAAGGGATTCGAACTGTAGTGTGACGTAAAGTTGTTTATGAGAGAGAGACATCATCGTACAAGTATATGTGTATTACATTGTTATGACCAACAGCAGCTAGAACTAAATGCTGATAGTATACCCCTAGTTTAATTTGCTCAGAAGTAGATTGGTTAGTTTTCAAATTTCACAAAATGTAAGTTTTTGTTTTGCGAGCTTTAGCTGCTTGTAGTATTATAATAAAAAAAAATGTGAACATAATCAGTGTTACAGAAAAGTGAGGTAATATTTTGAAATCGCATACAACTATATTCGTGTTGTGTTGTACGGTAACAATTTATGGAAAATTTACGGTTTTTAAAACAGAAGTCCCGTTTTGAAACTGACTAGTAAACTTTCAAATTGGACATCCTGATACATAAATGGCCATAGGGCTATTTATGTATCAGGATGTCAATTTATAATACTTTTTTTTTCTGTACGTGTGTTTTGCCTGAAATATATATGTTTTTTTTAGCTAAACAGTCTATTTTTCAGCTACACATAACGCTCCCTAAATTTGACGACATCTTTCTGTAACATACTGTACACAATCACATTTAAAACAAAAGAGTACTTTGCAATACCAAGTATTCTAATGTCACGTCCGTTTAAAAGTAAATACCAAAGTTTTCAGTGGTTCCGTCTTTCATACTTCAGTATGGTCAACATGAACAGTACTATTAACTAACACACCTCCAAGGTTTAGACAAAGCAGCTGTGCGCTGAGTGTATACGACAGCTGCGCGAGAGCAAGCGACTCGTAATTCACCTCAAGTCTGCTCAATACTAAAGACTAACTTACAGGATTTATATCTGTTTCGACTATTATACATGTTGTTTCCGTTTTGGAAGCAGAGATTAGTAAAGACAATTCTGATTTTATTGAAGGGGACATGCAAACTGACAATCTTATCGTATATTATAGACTAGTCTTGATTTTTATTCCAATGTTTAAAAACCATGAAAAGGTGTACCTGTCTCAAGAACTAACTAACATAAAACATGCATATATCAATACAATATTGCGTTATCATGTTCATCATTATTCGAGTAAGAGTCACTGCATCAGTAGAATTCTGCACGAATATACCTTTTAAAAATTAGGAAAGTATTTGTGAAAAAATATTAATATTAAATAATTATCAAATTAAGAAACACTACACCAGTCCGCAAGAGTTATCATTTTTAAAATTAATGGTTGGTATTTGTCTAGAAAATTTTTAATAGTTATATAAATTATTCAAATTAAGAATCACTGCCCCAGTAAAATTCTGCACGATTTTCCATTATTTAAACTTTAAGTTGTCTTAAAACTTCCGTACCAGTGAGTTTTCACTGGAACTGATATAAAAATGTAACGTATTAAAGACTGTTTCACCTTATACTTTTAATTTGAGATAGTACTAGTTTTCAAAGTGTTTGTTATCGCGACATATGCGCCGTGCGCAAAGTAAGTCGAGATCCTTTGGCAGCTGTTGGCTTTGGCAATTGTGACGCTTGAAGCTTGGTGACTCACACAGTGGTCTATTCTGTAAATCTTAGTAACTATGTAATGTTTTGAAATAAAAAAATAGGCAAGAAAAAATACATTTCGACAAAAAGTTATCACGCTTGAATTTGGATTACAAAAATCGAGGATCCCAACTAATGCCAGCAATTTTCCACAGACTTAGTATAGACTTAAAATAGTTTCTACATATTTACTCCAATTCTTGATCATTCTAAATACCGTACTCACTATTCAGATAAAATATGAAACTGTTACCTATCAGACGATAAAATAATGTTTAATTTTTTTGCACTAGATAATAATACTAAGACAAGGTTTACCTAATGCATAAATACATTTAATATCACATTTTGATTGATTTACACCTCTCGTAATCACAGGTGATAAAATATACTTTTATTCTTATGTATATATATGTATGTATATGTGTTCGTATAAATTGGACATTAAAGAACTTTTATTTAGATTTGTACCAATAAAAAGTTTTAGAATTGGAACAATGTGAATCGCAAATCAACATTACTAATAGTCTCTGAAAAGTTTTATAATTCTTTTAAAGAAGGAAGTGGGTTTAAAATATCTATGGCGTCATCAGTGTGTTTTCTTTATATCGCATATATTATTTTATTGCAGTTGTAAATTTTGATGTTTCTCTCATTAAGGACATTATTAATTAGGAATACTTGTACTCCTCAACTCTCTACTTATAAGACAATAAAATAAAAGTTAACTAACTAATGTGTAATTATGTATGTGTAACAATGTAATGTTTAAATTATTTGTATGTTTAGATATATTTACTTGGTACGTGGATACAAACCTCCACTCATTCATACATGCATACAAAGGCTCACGCCTGTATCCCCGAATCCGATCCCTCTTATTTCTCCCCTATTGTCTATAAATTAGAGTAAAATTATATTATATGCGATAGTCTATCTTAGTTGTTTAATAGCTTGAATATCGTAGCTTTTCTTAAACGAGTTTAAACCAAATCTATAAACTTAAAACTATGTGAGCACTTCAGACTTAAGTAAGAGAAAAAGTATTTTCAATATGTTTCTTGAGAGAAAAAAAAAAAACACGAATCAATTGTTTCCAAAAATGAAACAATATAATCCATATATAAATGCTAAAGAAACAGTTTAGGACCTATTTAAACCTACCCCTAAAATTAACTCTCGTTTTTTCGTCAATTGTTTTTGTTGAAGCTATTGTCAATAGCTTCAACAAAAAATTGTCTATAAAAAATAGAGAAAGGATTTCCCTATTTTCGACGGATAATATTAATGCTTCATAATGGTAGAATGTACTTCGATTCTTAGGTCACTCCTTACTACTTAAACTACAAGCATTTTGAAAGGAAATGTAATCATAAGTCAGTTAGTCTGCATCCACTCAGTACCTTGAGTATTAAGTGGATACTCGATTGAGTGCAGTCCAAATGTACGGCAATAAATCTGTTATGATAGCGTCCAACCTTTGCTGGTTGAATCGACTCAGTTTCAATCGTAAAATCTACACCAATAAGCTAGGAATGCGCTTTAACTATGTCCTTAGTTCGTTGATCGCGTGAGCTTTGAGGGTTTCCGAACATTAAGACGCGTTTCGAATCGAAGCGCTATCGCTTCCATTCGAAACTTTTAGTTTTACGAATAACATGTAATTTTCATATTGTATTATTTTCAATAAGCCTTTGGTTTCCAATTTACTGTAAATAGTGTTCGAGTGTAATTTGCAAGTGTAAAAGCATCATTAATTTTATTTTATTTTAAAGGAAATACGAAGTCACTGATTTTGTTACCGAAATGTAGTAACTATGTGGGTATACATTACTACACTAAACGGGAACATAACTTATGAAGATCTATCTAATTAAAGTAGGTTTTCCAAATCTAAACTATATTTAATCAACATATTTGACAACATTAAACGCAAGTACCTTACCTTTTTTATTTTAAATTATCCCAAGTAAAATAACTGCAAACTCAACAAACAAACTTCTATACAAAATGATGAAAGCGTAGCGTAACTAAGCGTATTAGCGTATTACTATAAAGAAATAAATAGACAAATATTATTTTCTTATTCTTTTCTATATTCTTTGTAATCTTCGCTTCATGTTCGAAAGTGACTATCGAAAACGGTCCGGTTAAGCGCGCAAAGGGGTGATTTGGTGTGTTGGCTGTTCGCCAGGCGGCGGCGTCTTTGGCTCGCTGCCAAATCGGGAGCGTACAGTGGAAAAGAAATGGCGTCGCGCATCTTTGATATGCGTCAGAGTGCGCACACGCACGGTAACATGTTTTTCATGATGTATAAAAGAGGTTTTATTGCGGTTGCTGAAACTGGCGCTGTTGGCATAGAGGAATGGTGTAATCATGGCTTTTAGGAGGCCACTGTTTACAAATCATTAACGATAGGTCGGAATGTAGATATTTGATTTATGCAACATTATCGTAATTGATATAAATTTTACATTTCTAGCTCGTGCTTTTTGGAAACTTTTAGTAGAGGTTTAACATTAGTGAGCATTGCCTCCTCTGGCTGGGATGAAAATTATAAGATAGGTGATTTAAAAGAGTGGCCATGAGTTTGTTTTGATCGATTTCTAATCACAAACCTCGAACTTTTGGGAATGGGCGGTTATGGTTATATATCAACACAGGCGGGTATTTAATTATCCTAACTTTTTAATATTAATTTCACATTTAACCAGGCAACCTATAGTTGCGGTGACTCTATGTTTTTTTTTTTTTTTTTTAACAGGGCGATTTCAAACCATCCTTGAGTTTTATGAAATAAAGAAATTGAATTTAAATTTGAGAGTTATATTGCATTAGAACGTATAAAAATGTGACATCTTACATTTCTTACTTCATTTACATTTTGTAGCAGAGTTCGATACATACAGAATGTTGTTTTTATATAATATACATTCTGCATATGGTTTCCTAGTTTAGTTAAACCTTTTTTCTCAGAGAAACCACCACGGGCATTTATCTCCGTTACCGCCACCATCACCGTCTTCTCTTGAATGACGTAAAAGAAGACTGAGGGATCGGATTGTCATCAGTCAGATAATACACACAGTCAAAAAATTAGAGAGAGAGTCAGATGCTTCCGGTAACTCCTTCGGTATATATGTATGTAGATGAAAGTTTATACATGATCCGCAAACCAACCGTTTTTAACCACACAGTGTGTTATACGGCCCCTGGAATAATACCTCCTATAACCTCACTCATTCGGTCACACAATGCAAGCATTGTTTAACTGACGGTTTTCTGTGAGGCCGTGGTAATACTCCAGTCGAGCAGGCCCATACGTGCCGTTATGGTTAACATCGCTACTATAGCAGTAATATTACTTTAAAATAATAAATGCTATTTTTTATTCACAATCATACATAAGTTTGGCTTGTCGACTAGAGCACTGTAAAGGTGATCTCACTCTATGACTAAAAAACTTGTTACTTGATTTTATTTTATATATATTTCCCTGTAGTCTCATGTAATATTAACTTTTTTAACTTACCTTAAAAAGGTAAAGGTTTTCAAATCGGTTGTAATTTTTTTTGTCATGTCAGATACGTATAAATGAATTAGGAATAATATGTTTTTATTTATGCGCTATACTTCTCGCTTTATCCTTTTTAAGTTCGAAGTAAATACTCCGATTCTAAGGTAGGAACTTAAGGAATGAGGGATACTATTTTATATAAATAAAATACAATAAATAAAAGAGTTAACAGCGGTAGAGCCATGTTTAGGCACGTACGGGCCGGCTCGACCGATGCAATACCACGGCCTCACAGACAACGGAGTATGAGCAAGTAACGGTTGTAAAGAAATGAGTGAGGTTTGCGGAGGCCAAACTCGCCCTCTCCTCTTTCCTATCTACAAATCCCCCGTCTTTTCTTTCCCCTACCCGCATCTCCCTGTCCCTCATCACCCTCTAAGACGGGCAACGCACTTACGACTCTTGAGTTGCAGGTGGCCATGAACGGCGGTTATCACTTACCATCAAGTGAACCGTCTGTTCGTCTGTCCCCATACAGTATACATATATATAATATACATATATATATATGTATATATATATATATTACTAGCAGGAATATTGTATATTTAATTGGGATAAATTGTTGGTACTCAAATAAATAATCAGCATAAATAATCAACATAGTAAACAATTAAAAGCAATAAAAAGCTATTATTATATAGCCTGGACAGGTGCATTGAAATCGGTTCTATTCTTTTATTTTAAGTTAGTTACATACACGTTATTTTTTACAGAAAGATAACCATAACCTTTACGGTCATATTTCAACTAATTGTGTATAGAATTACACACTCACAAACTTTAGCATTAATGACATCATCAATAACGTAGGTGTAGGTACTTATTTATTATAATGATGAATTATTGTATTTTATATTTGAAGTACCTATCTAAATAGAGCGACACGACCATTAATTTTCTAAGGTTAACTGTATATTTGACTAACAAATAGAAACTTATTTAATAGTGCGTTATGTTATTTACTATCGAAATGATAATTGGAAATGTCATCGCCCTAAAATAGATATTTTTTTCTTATAGCGTATTTTATGCTATAAATACACAAAATACAACAAATCAATATTTAGGACTTCTAAGAGAAAAACATACACGTACACAACTTGTATAATTTAGACTACAAATATTAGATAGTAAATTAACATACTAAAGCAAAGCTCTAACTCCATATCATTAACCTATGCAATAATATTCCAAGTAGGGATAGACAGGAAATTATAATATCTTATTCTTAATCAAAAAGGAGTTTTGATATATTTTGATTTTATCTCCAGAAGATCATTGAATTTAGATATACTTTGATTTGATTTCCAATATAACTTGGTACAAAATAAAAGGAAGACATCTTATAAATACGTAAAATATTCACAGACATTTTCTTTATCCTCACTCTGAGTCTAAGTGGTTCCAAGAGACTAAATTCTCTCTTTTAAAGCTGTTGACATGTCCAAAATTTTATAGAAGACTTTATCTACTTGAACATGTTGTGAAAAACCGCACAGAGTATTCTGGCACGGGGCCAAAGCAACAGGCGGTTTTGTCTTACTACACTTTTCATGTCACAACCAAAATTTATTGATAAATATTATTTTAATGTTTTTAGACACTTAGCTTGGCAACAGTTGCATTTCAAGATGTTTTTTAAAATATAGGAGGACAGACGAACAGACGGATCACTTGATGGTAAGTGACAACCGCAGTATACCGTTATATAACCGCGTGCTCAAGAGTTGTGAGTGCGCTGCCCGGTTTTGAGGGTGATGAGGGATGGGGGTTGCGGGGAAGGGAACTGGAAAGAGGATAGAGGGGTGAGGGAGAGAAAAAGAGAGCGGGAGTTGGGCCTCCGGAAACTTCACAAATTTCCGGGAAATGCATTTTCAAATCGCTTTACAACCGGTTCAAATTTAAGCCATGCTATATGTGTATGTTCTAACACTGTAGAACATACACATATAGCAAGTTTTTAGGACCTGTTATTTTTATAACCAAATGAACATTATTTAAAGAAACATGATGGTCAATATACAATACAAGTTAGTAGGGATATAAACCCTGAAGATTCGAATGTCCATGATATAATGGGCCCATTGCGTCTTTTCCCGTGACTGTCTTAAAAAGCGATTGGTGAGTGATCGGACTGTTATGAATATTATCCATCAGACAGTATATACACAGTCCTACAGTGTCCAGATGTTTTTTTTTATTTTGGTAGGCAAAGAGTGGCCTTTGAGACGCCCCTACTTACCCTTCGGTGACATAGCTGTGAGTGTATGTACATAAATATGTATGTAGTATCGTAGTGTTTTTCCTAATGTTTTTGCAGTAAAACATATTATATTTCAGTAATAATTATTATGAGATCATAACGATGCTCCTAAGTTTGCGTACGTTAAATTCGAGATTTCATATCTAATTTATGGTACATCGCTTATTACAATGAATTTAAATTTGGCCTGGCTAACAGGTAATGTTTTTTTTCATTTTGAAAGTTATTAAGATCTTACATTCACACAAGTGATAACTGAAACTAATTGTTCTACCTGCGTTTACGTTTACTTTTCCTAAGTGTCATATCGTGATGATTTTGTCTATAGCCTTGCTCAATAATCTAAGTATCAAATGCAATAAGAATTTTTAAAAAATCTGATAAAACGTCCTTGAGATTAGCACTGCCACACAGCATAACAAACTGCCTCGTTATATTATTGCTAGTATAGTATAGATGATACACAGTTACCTATATTTTTAGGTTTGAATTTGTACAATTTCGATTTTGATTGAAATTTAACGTCAGAAATGTTACTGAACACTCACACCATGTAATACGCTTACACTAGAAGCTGTTTGCATAGCTACTAACACCATTTTCTCAGTTAGTGCAAAAGTACTCACAAATTTATTCAACTTTACACCATTTTGAATAAATCTAAAAATCGACTAACTCTCACAATACTTTCTGTTGTAAACGCTAATTGCTAGAACATATCGAACGCAATGATATATTTTTATAATCTGAATAATAGGAGCAAATCGGAGATAAATACAGGCGGATTGGCTTCCCGCCAGAATCGAAAGTTGTAGTGGTGAAAATGTATGTGTGTGTACTGAAGAAATGTATGGTGAGCAAAAGAAATTTAGTTCAGCCTAGATTTTGTTGACGTCAGGTAATTTATTTTGTTCATAGGAAATTACCAGCGAATACAGTGCATAAAATAAAATTATTAAAGTTTTATTTCTATGCTATTAAGTACTCTAATATCAATTTGTATAAATGATTACATGTTTATACTATCTCCCTGAGAGCAACATGAAATTACAGATATCTTTAACGTCAGTGCTATTACACATAAATTATTATTGCAATTACGTAACCTACTGCTGTAAGAATCACTCTTAAAGAACACTGTTCAATACAAAACTAACAATGGTAGGCATTACCACCATCACCATCAGACGTATGTCTTTGTCGTCGTGTATTTTTCGTCACAAAATATAACAAGCAACAAAGAAAAAAAAAGACAAAAAGATTAAAAAACTTTCATATTCCCATTATCTAATTTCCACGAAAATAACTCGTATTTTCCGACGCTACTCGCTAAGAGACGATGACCTCGAATGGACGTCTAGCCAAATGTCGGCGCGCCAATCTTGCATTACGTCCCTAATAGATAAACAACTGAGCGATTTATGCACATACTAAATAACGTAACATATACTCGTAAAAATTAAGTTCGATTCATCCAGAGTCATGCTCGTCTTGCAAAGCTGACACAAGCGTCATGTTCGACCATACGCAATCAAGAGTCTTACAACACCTAGGAGGCCCTGGTTATTATTTTCAAGCCACTGATGTGATATAAAGTTTATCATAACTTTTTAAAAGTTGAGGTTTATATATATATATATGTTATGTACATATTTATACACGCTCGCACACTCTGCACTATACACTTTTTGCCGCGTGTTTAGGTAAAGCTTAAAGTAACTAGTGTCAAAGTTAATCTTAGGTAACATTTCTTGAGGTAAGCAGTGTTATCAAAGCAGAAAGCTAACTTTCGTGGTTTGGTATTAAATCTTGTTTTATAATTGTCCGAAAATTTTAACAAAAAATACGATAGTCATCAAATAATACAAGAAATTCATAATTAATTAAGTTTAGGGTTAATCTGTTACATCTTTAACGGCTCTTTTTAGGCCAGAAACCAGTTCAGACTATCTCTAAGATATTATAGTCGTCATGCTTCTAGAGATCTGTTGGAGATTTAAAAGAATTAACTCGGTGTGGTTTTCTAGTCTCAGAATATACATTATAGGTTTGGTATTTAATTTTTTTGCAACCACCAATAGTAACACCAGTAGAAGCAGCAGTAAGAGACTTAATTATATGTACTAATAGTGTTGGGTGTTAATACCAGACAATTGTCTACTTTTTACAAGCTGCAATGCAAATGCTAAATAAAGCAACCGGCCAGGATAGCCATCGCATGATACTGAGTTCTCGGTTAAATTCTTTTATCGATTAGTATTTCCCCAACTTATAAACATCACAAATAATTGACAGTAGTTTGGGGAAATAAACTAGTATGGTATCGACATACAAAATAATCAGTGTTTCATGGTGGTTAGAGCGATTCATTCCACGAGCTAGAAATCCTTTGTTTAACACTTTCGTTTATACTAAAATGTTAAAATAGTCTAATAGAAACAAAAGCCGCTTCGTTTGTTGCCGGTTTTCATACGATCGTGACCTTCGATCATTTTTCTTCGGTCTCTGAAATGTTTATTAAGTTTTCTGCTAGAGTTTTCACCCGAACCCTTTAAGTATAGCGGATAAAAAATAAATTGTAATAGCTTTACAATTATATGGAAGAAGGTATATCTGGAGGATATTATAAACAGACAAAAGTAAGAAACGTTATATAAGAAGAAGATAAATACGAATATCAATAAGTATACAAGAACAAGTATAATAAGATGAAATATTACATCACTCAAATATAAAATACCTCTTATTTACTGTCAAAGCGAGTAGTTTTCCACAACGTGAGATTTTGTGTAATTAAGAACTGTATGTTAAGACATAAAGTACCTTAATTATCATCAATTTCGGAACTGTTATAATATTCCAGCCAAAGTGTTTATATAAATTGTCAGCAGATGTTTTCAAATTATAGTAAGGGTATTGAAATTCCTCGAAACTAATGATAAATAAGGAAATTTCGGTGGCTGACCAACTTTGTCAAATGAGTTTAGTGAAAAT
Source organism: Tyria jacobaeae (assembly GCA_947561695.1). Classification (NCBI taxonomy): domain Eukaryota; kingdom Metazoa; phylum Arthropoda; class Insecta; order Lepidoptera; family Erebidae; genus Tyria; species Tyria jacobaeae. The sequence continues at coordinate 18,941,220 of OX387209.1, forward strand.
TATAATAAGGACCCAGATGTGGATGTTCTTATTATCAGTTACCTCATCATCATGTCTCAACATCCATTACTGAAATAATGAAAATTGAACTAAAGCGTAGGGTAATTATTCAACGGTAGATCGCTTTTTGTTTTGATGTTTAGGTTATTTATTATTTTCCTCTTAGGTTTATTATTGTCTGACATTAGAGTGAATTGCTTTTACATTTTAGGAAATTTGTATAATCGTTTTGATATGTAATGTGCTGGAACTACCGACATGAGTAAAGAATTGAATTGAATTTAATTGTAAAACGGTTATGACGAAGACAACCTTGTTTTAAATAAAATTAATAAGTTTTCTAGTGAAATTGTAATTTTATGGTCTCGTCATGCATACGAAAAAGCTCATCATGGTAACAACATAAAAATTTACTTAATACTAGGTATATCAGTAAGCACATGCCGTCTCGTTTTGCGAGGAGATGATGTATACCAAAGGGATTTCGGAATACGCAACGGGAGAGAACTTTTTTGTCCCGCAAAAAACGCACCTGGTGCCAAAGGCCTAAGAGACCACGACGACAGGTGAAAGACAGGGTCATTTATAGCCCTTGCAATCCCGATACGACAACGTAACATATTCCGGCGGCCTCTGCATCAGAGGGGTAAAAGTCCAACATAGGGATTGTGGGATAGTGGGAGTGTTTTTCAACAGGCGATCAAATCTTCCGAAGTTCACAGGGGTTTCTGTTAAGGGTACACTTGATGCCCTGGCAATAAAACTCCGAAGTGGCACACGATGTTAAGTAAGTCGGTTCAATATCGACATACCGAAGTTACCACATAACAAAAGGGTAAATACAAGCATGAGATCAGATATAGCTCCTTGCGAAGCAAAATAGAACAGTTACATCACGTTATAATATAATTATATATCCTAATCTAGAAATAGTAAGAATAATAATAATAAGTTGACACATTTCACACACGGCCTTTTGATCCCAAACTAAGCAGAGCTTTAACTATGCTAACCAGACATCTGTTAACACTCTTATGTACTTCTAAATACATACATATAATACATAAATTACACCGTGACACAGAACAAATGATCATGCTCATCACACAAATATTTGTCTTGGGTGGGAACCGAACCCACGACCTCTGGCTTAGCAGTCAGGGTCACTAACCACTAGACCAACAGGCCAGTCAAGTTAATATCATTTTAAAAACAAAATGCACAAAACAGCAGTATTAACGACAATAAACTGAAACACTTATGAGTGTTAGAGTCGGCAATATTTATGTTTCCTTTGCCAAGCCAGAGTTGGTTACTGCGGGCGTTTTAATGTCGCCGTACATCCGTCCTTGCTTGCCAACTCTTAAACTCCTCACCACTTTTGAGACATTTGATTTTTCGGATGTTGGAATCGAAGCGACGCTGCCACCCTTAACAGTAAACAGTACAGTAGCGCTAGTCGAATACGTTTATACGAACTGGAAATATTTATACTGTTATTTAATATAGGTATTTCTTTTATATTTTGACCTTCAACACATTGAAAGAAGATGAATTCGAACTAATGGATACCAAAAATTTTAGCCTACATATTGATAAATTGTCGAATATATTTTACATTTTCATTTATAATTTAGATAATCGTTACTAAAAATAAATATCAGTTTATTAAAAAAGTGATATACACTCTTATGTATAAAACACGTAACAAACATAAAGTTATTGTACCTGTCCCCAGGCTTCTTAAAACTTTTAAGTCCTATCTAGGTCAATGTGTGCGATTTTATAATAAAATCCTTAGTAAAATGCAAATGTTAAATCTAAATAAATTGAAATCCACTGTAAAACAAAAGTTGTGCCCATTGTGGATTACATGGAAGATAGTAGATGAGCTTGGAATTGACCCATTGAGCATTTTTTTTAATATTTCATTTAGACACTTCGGAATTAACCAGTGTATTAGTTAGAACTTTTCTGGTCAGCTCTTCAATGCCGTAGACGGATGACAGAAATGCGGGAAGGCAAAAATATAAAGTTCTGTAAAATGAAGTATTGAACATTCATAGTAAATATGCATGTGTAAATATTTAACCGTACTGGCGTGTTTAACATTACGCGAGTAGCGAAAGATATACAACAGTGTTTCACTGACCTCATTCAATATCTCAACTTATTTAAATTTTTAATTCAAAAGATGGACTTTGACCAAGGTATTTTTTTGGTAAAATAACATTATTTCTAGAAAGACGAAAAAGTTTAATTGTTCTATGTAAAACTAAAAACTTTTGTTTGAATTGTCAATATACTAAATCCTGAAACCGCACGGCCTGTATTAAAGGTAAAATCACAGTTTCAGGACATTCGTGATGTATATAAGGATAGAAACTAGTCGTGAACTGTTGTTTCTGCCAACCACAAAATGAATAAGGCGTTAGTTTGTGTATGTAAGTATGTATTCCATGCAATAATTGAGTTCAATTAATTAGAGTATGATTAATTTAGTGATTTTGGGGTAGTTAGTAAGACAGACTAAATTAATGATTGTAGGATGAAAACAATATATGAACTTGTTCCACCATCTCGCATTTTGTAGCAGTAATAAAAACGCATGAATCTGTCCCACATAAATATTTCTGACAGAGAGACATAAGGCAACATATAATGGAAACAGCATATTTATCTACAAAATTTTCAAGTTGCCTTCGGCTAGACTAGACCAACGAGGCATGGTTTCTTAGTAGATAACAACAAGGCGTGCTAAACTGAACTCTTTAAAGGATGATAATCCTTGAAAGTTGCATTTCGCAAAAAAATAACATGACATGACAATAATATTGAAGAAGAACTACACGTTAACTTTGTTGAACTAATCTACTATACTAAACAGCTTTTGAGAACTGAACTATATTTGCAAAGTGTAAGTGATTGACAGCAACGTCCATTTCTGTCTAGCATGTCTGTTCATTCATGTATTTACTTATTTATACGATGTCTTTTATCTATCGACCTGTCAATGCCTGTCCAGTTGTCCCTATACCTGTTAAGAAACAAATTGGACGTTAATCAATAACTTTATTTCTTTATATTGTAAAGAATGCCGCGTCTTATTTTCTATACATTTCAGGGATTAAATTTAAGGTAAAATTTTATTTTATCTTTTGGTATGAAAGCAATTTCTCTCGCAGTCGAAAAGACCCAGAATAAAGGTTTTAGGTATAAACTTCTATTCAGGGCCATAAATGTTGTTTCGAGGAAAAATCCTTTTTTTTCTATTGAATAACATTAAAAATATATGAAGCTCATTCAAAATGATCTCCAGTTCTGTAAACATCAAAGCTAGTCATCAATAGAAATAGACACTCTCTCAATTCTACACTACTCATCTAACGGCTTGTTTTAAGGACTCCAAATTCTCATGGAGTTTAGAACATGAGATACTCTCTAAAACTGACCAAAAACCGTAATCAAGTGGATTAAGATCGGGACTAGACGACGGTTTCTAACTACGCTTGTGTGGATTAAGCTTTATGACCCGGTGCTGAGTTTTGCTGAAAGGACCATCCTTAGTTATGGAACATGGTATTGTTAAGAGGCATAACCACCTTCTTAAGAATCGTATCTTGATACACTTGTGCGGATGTTTTGACACCTTTTCCAAAAAAACATATGGATCAACCACTTCTTGATAGGTAACATCCCATCAAACCCTCTCTGAAGTTAGATAATGCCCACGTTTTATTCTGCTGGCTAATTAGAGAGTTTATTTAGTGCTTTGAGCATTAACTCGGTAATGCTGATTATTAAAATATTGTTCAATAGTAAACATTTTCTGGCCATTAAAAAAAAATATATGTGACCTCCCTTTGCGTACCGCTATAAAAGGTTTTTTCGATATTACCACGCTATTCATAAATTATCAGGTAAATAATCACTAGTGCGACTCTTATATACTGAAATTCCTGGTCATATTTAGAATAAGCGTTTAGGTTCTAGGCGACCTGTATTCATTTTCCGAATTTCTAATTTTTTTTTCCTTCACTGCTTTTATCGCCTTATTCGTACGAATACGTGGACGGAATCATCTCCTTCAGTCACAAACAGAGATTTCATTGGTAGGTATCAATATTATGGTACACAAACATTCAACTAATACCTAGCGCAAGGAAAGTTTCAAAAATTACATATGGCTCCATATCTTCTTTGTGTAATGCTATCACAGCAATTCGTTTCTCTTTAAAACCCCACTGGAGTTTAACTACACAAAAATATTTAACACCGACTGGCCTGAAAATGAGAAAACACAACGAATATAAGAAAGACAGATTACAAATTCAAATGTAACATATATATGTTTTTTTTTGCAACAGTATGGTAGACGAGACCTAAGTAGTTAAGAGGAGTGTGTAACATTGTCTTTACATATCATTTGCACTTTTAAACCACGTATAAAGAAAATTAAAACATTAATTTAAATACCAAATGTCCTTGGAGTTTTTTTCCTTCCTTGCCTGTTCTTCTCCGTGGGATCTGAGTACGAGTATTGTTTTTTTTTTTTTTTTTTTTTTTTTTTTATATTAGCCTACCATAGTGACTCCACTTTGCCTGATGGAAAGCAATAGGTGGAGTCAAAGAGTGGTGGTCACCATCCTCATTGCATGTGTAGTCAATGCAGCATGGTGACCCACACTATGGCGGCCTGGTGAGATGCTTTTTCACGCCCCGCTTAAAAGACCCGGGATCATAGTGGGAAGGAAACACGTGCGCTGGTAGAGAATTCCAGGCTTTTACCGATCGGCACAAGAAAGAAGAGCCAAACCGTTTAGTTCGGGTACGTATATTTTCGACGCACAAACGGTGACTCCTCAGGCCAGCACGTGTAGTCCTGTAGAGGAAGGGAGAAGGTGGGACCAATTGGAAGAGCTCATCAGAACACTCCCCGTGATGTAGGCGATAGAGGACTGCCATAGAGGCGACATCTCTTCGCAACTGCAGAGGCTCAAGAGACTGGGTGATCTCAGGACAGTCGATAATGCGGACTGCGCGCCGCTGCAACCGATCGAGAGCGTCAAGCAAATACTGCGCATAGCCGTCCCAGAGATGAGAGCAGTACTCCACGCAGGAGCGAACCTGGGTCTTGTACAAAAGACACAGTTGCTCGGGCGAGAAGAACCGTCTCACCTTGTTCAAAACGCCGAGCTTACGCGAGGCCGCCTTAGTGACACTCTCGATGTAATCGCGCGGATTGAGATCCCGGCAAATATCCATACCCAGAATACTAAGCCTATCCTGCAGTGGCAGTTGAGTGCTCTGAAGAGTAGGAAGGGGAAGGAATGGAGACTTTTTGTTAGAGAACACACACGCTTGTGTTTTCTTGGCGCCGAACTCGACCAGATTCTCACAGCCCCATTGGGAAATGCGGCTCAAGACCCGGTCGAGCTCAGCGACAAGCTCCTGTCGTTTTTCCTCAACGTCTGCCAGCTTGGCAGTAGGATGCCCGAAATATCGCCCGTGCACTGTACTGTCGTCTGCATAACAATGTATATTGCCAAGGGCCAACATGTCATTGATATGCAGAAGAAACAGCGTAGGCGATAGGACGGAGCCCTGAGGTACACCAGCGCTTACCTCGTGGAAGTCTGAGGCCGCGCCGTCGCAGAGAACCCTAATGCGGCGCTTTTCGAGGAAGGCAGCAACCCAGTTGCAGAGTTTAGGTGGCAGACCAAATGCAGGAAGTTTGGAGAGAAGCGAGCGGTGCCACACCCTATCGAAGGCCTTGGCAATGTCGAGGCTGATGGCCAAGGACTCCCCATGCCTATCCATAGCCTCACCCCAAAGGTGTGTGACGTACGCTAGAAGATCACCCGTGGATCGGTTCGGCCTAAAACCATATTGCCGATCATTTAACAAGGAGTGATCCTCTAGGTGGCGGATTAGTTGGGTGTTGATGATCCGCTCGAACACCTTACAGAGTATGGAAGTGACGGCTATAGGTCGGTAATTGGCTGGATCGGAGCGGTCGCCTTTTTTGGGAATGGGTTGAACATTCGCTTCTCTCCAGGCCTCCGGAACAATTCCTGAGGAATAGGACAGGCGATACAAGCGCGTTAGTACGGGAGACAACTCAGGTGCACAGTTCTTAAGAACCACCGCCGGAATACCATCGGGTCCACTGGCTTTCCGGACATCGAGTGACCGAAGCTCCGCACGGACATCCCTCTGCCGGATGCGAATATCCCGCATTGCGGAGTCGCAGGACGCAATGGTGGGCGTGTGCGCGCAACGGTCATCGATTCGGGAGTTAGCCGCAAAGAGGTCAGCTAGTAGATTCGCTTTCTCTTGCGGCTCGTGGGCCAGTGATCCGTCAGGGTAGTTCAACGGCGGCAGCGAAGGTTGGCAATAGTTGGACTGCACGGCTTTGGCCAATCGCCAAAACTTACGGCTACCCGTAGGGTACGCGACTAGTTCTTGACCAAACCGTGCAATGCGCTGGGCATCTGCTCTGATGTAAGCCCTCTTGCATTCCCTAGTGGCTCTGTTTAGTGCTGCTTTTAGGCGATCAATGTCTGGGTCACAATGTGCGCGGGCCCTGATCCATGCGCGGTAGGCCGACTGCTTTTGAGCAACGGCCCGGATGCACTCGCGATTGAACCAGGGACGGGTCTTCGTGCTGGCGATTTCACTGTAGGGGATATAATACTCCATACCGACAGTGATTTCGTCAGTCACGGCAGACACACTTTGCGACAGATCCCTATCTTTAAAGCAGCGTTGAGCCCACGGGATGGATGCAAAATATTCCCGCATTCCATCCCAGTCTGCTGACGAGTAGTGCCATAACCGCCGCCTTGTTACCACAGGTCGTGGAGGCGTAACTAGAGGCACTGAGGTCGACACCAGGCAGTGGTCGGAGGATCCCAGAGGGGCGAGAACCGATACGCTGTACTGCGCTGGGTGATTCGTCAGCAGTAGGTCCAGCAAAGAGGGCGCTTGACCCGTTATGTCTGGTATCCTGGTGGGCTGGAGTACCAGTTGGGTAAGGTCATGCGTGAGAGCAAATGCGTGGGCAGTTCGACCAGCGTGGTCAGTTTTGGAAGATCCCAGCCAGGACTCATGGTGGGCGTTAAAATCTCCCAAAAACACCAGTTCGGCGGTCGGAAACTGCTCCTGCGCTTTATCCGCTGCTTGACTCAGGTGGTCAAAGAGTCGAGTTGTCTCGGAGTCTCCGGAATGGGAGCGATAGAGGCACACGTAAATCCGGCTCGTAGAGCCAAAATCCACGTGGAGCCAAAGGATGGAGAAGGATGTGTCTTCTAGGCAGTGCAAACGGCGACAACAAACATCCGCCCTGATGAAAAGGCACACTCCAGCCCTTGCGAGGAAGCACTCCTCAAGCACGTAGCCGGGATAGTGGAGATATGCCGTGTCGGCAGGGCGGCGTATTTGTGTCTCCGTGAGAAAGAGCATGGCCGGCCGAGCCGTCTCGAGGTGTTGGTGTACGGCGCTGAGGTTTGCATGGAGTCCACGTATGTTAGTGAACTCCACCTCAAAAAGCGGGTTGGTGGGAGAGGAGGATGCCGCTGTAGGACCACTTTTCTTTTTTTGAGCTGCCATGATAGAAGAGGAAGGGGGCGTAAAAGGCATGACAGTCATCGTGGCAATGTAAACTGAGACTAAAAATGCTGTGTCATCATGTATCGGTGAAGCATGACGGTGACCGAACCGCCGGACGGAAGGGCCCCCGTACCCTCCCGGAAGTGGTCGCCGGGTCCCACCATCCGGTCACCAACCGGCACGACGAGCCACTCCGTGGATTATGCGCGACCTGACGGGGCAGCCTCCCAGGGTGGTTAGCCGTGGTTGGGCCCCTCTCTATGCCGCGGGCGGCCAGCGGCACCACCGTTTCTACGGGTCTCCCTGGCCGACGGTTCGATCCACGCCACCCTCACAATGACTCTACAGCACTCCACTGCTCACACACATACCACGATAACTGTCACCGTGTTGTAAAAGACGACTTACTCCATGACAGACTTAACCTTACTCTAAATCCAGTATTCGATAGATATATAACAATAGTCTAGTTTACCTTCCATTTGAGTACCTTGAAGGACGAATAAATAAATATTTAAATAGAGGAAAAAAAAAGTTGTTACTTGGCGTAAAAATATTTTTAATTCCTCTGTCATTGGCAACGGTCTAGCTATATAGGGGAACTGAACTGAAGACTGTCAAGGCTCTATAAAATGTAGAGTAGAAGGGTTCATCGACTATTGCGATTGTATTTTTTTTCCGTAGCCATGGCATTAACTGAGTAATTAAAGTTTGTGTTCGAGTATATGTGTAGGAGAGAGAGTCCCAGTGCGTTGCTGGCTTCTGAAGGAAAGGAGGTTTGGGCCTCACTCGGTGAAACACAACGCAAGTATTGCTTTACAACCAATTTTCTGTGAGACCGTGGGGTTACTCTGATCGAACCCGTCCATATGTACCTTAGGAAGAAAAAGAAATATATAGAACTAGCAAAGCGCTTCTCGCAAAAAAAGTGATCAAAAACATCAAACCTAGCGCCACCTGTTGAACAAGCACATCAATAACCTTCAGTACCTAGAACTGGAATGTTAGCATCATAATCCCGAGTCTCACGTATCAGACGTCGTAACCTTTAACGTCACTTGGCTTCGCACTGGCCGCACTGGGTGACTAATTCCCTGGCTCTATGCCAGTAACTCGACCTATATACTCTCCACAGTCTTCCTACTAGCCAGCTCGTTCAACTAATTAGGTTATGCTTTTTATTACATCGCTTTATAAGGTGACATTTTACCTACAGCTCAGAGGTCTTGATATGGTCTACCATGTAACTATTATAGAATAGACTATAAGTATTTGTTAGTTTTGGATGTCTGTCTGTCCATGGATGCCTTTGAGGGTGATGTTAAGGGCAAGGAAAGAGGGAGACTTAGGACTCCGGAAACCTCACTAATCTCGGTGAAATGCAACGCAAGTTGCTTCACAACCGATGTTCTGTGAGGCCCTAGTATCGCACCGGTCGAGCCGGCCCAATCGTGCCTAAGCATGGATCTCCCATAATAAAAAATATTAGAATAAAGTAATATATCAAATACATAAATGTAATATATCAATGATGGAAAGGAACTCATAATATAATAAATCGAATTATCGTTTTTTTTTAATTTTAACCATAGACGAGCTTTGAATTTTTTCAACCGCAACGTAACCGTATTAAGTAGCAATGAACATTTTCTTCATTTGAATTCTTTCTTCTACTAAAAGGCATAATAATACAAAGTTCTAATAAAATATAGCTTTAAAACTCAAATGTCATTTTTCTACATACGTGCAAACAGCCGCTCACACCTGTATTTCTCAAGAGTAGGCAGAGGTGTATTGGACACCCACATATTTCTATCTAGAATTTTGTTTCTACTTAAGTGATTTTCTTTTATGATTATTACCTAATCGTATGTATGTGTCATATGTATTGTTAATTATTCCTGTATAGCTGTTGATCAATATTCGCTGAAGGAAAGACCTTTTAACGTGGCAGGAAAAATTGTATTGAATTTCAGCGTTGTTTGTATGAGTAGCTGAACGACCCCGTCGCGCCGGAGGAATGAGTCCGCGGCTTGAGTGTGAAGACTCGTCGGCGTCAGCGTCACACACACAAAGGCGTGTGGGCGGAGCGTCGCGTGCGCAGCCACTGTAGCCGGCGCCCCAACAAGCACAATCAAGCACACAGTGTTTTATTAGTTGCTTTTTATTTAAATTTAAAATAATTAACTTCTTAATATGGTAAGTATATAAATAGCTTCCATGCATCTATTTATTCTGCATCCACTAATTTTCCACCTTCGAGGTCGAATATTTTGAAATTGATTACAAATAATTCAATTTACAAAAACATAAATTAAATCGGTTTACAATTAATGAAGATATCGCCTAACATGTACATTCTAAATTATATAACTATACTAGAGTTCAGTTGCAGATCCATCCAGATATCGAAATAAAATCTCAAATCGGTTAATAAACGACGGAGTTCTATCGGTAACAAACATTAAAACATACAATCGAATAGAAACTTCTTCAAGGAAACCTTTTAAAATTCAATTAAAAAGAGATTTGTGAATGCCAGTAAAATGTAAGATAGAATTTTTTGGTACTTACAATTTTAAGACTTACTACTTGAATTATTTTCTTTTTGTTTTATAACTAGTATTGTAGAGTATCGGATTATTCTCGTTATTTTCTCAAGATAATTAATGTATGAAACTAATAAGCTACTGCTAAATCTCTACACGTAATGTGCGCAAGAACAAAGCGCTACTATTCTATGTCGTAAAATGAAAGTATATTGACGGTTATCTATACTATACATATAAAACCGTTTTCCTTTTTGACTGGATACTACTTTGATAAAAGTCTACTATTTTAGCTTGACACAAAATTATCCTAAGCCTTGATTAATAAGTTACTGTGTATTAATTACATATACAACTGCATTTGTTAACGTGATACAAAATTATAATTATACTTAACATATAAATATTGTTGGATTTTCTATTTAATCTTTGGCTGTGCACATCACTTACTTTAAGTGAATTTCAAAATGGTCCCCTTCCTATCCTTGTGACATCTGATAACATCTGTATTAACGAACATAACGGAACGGTGGAAAGAGCTCTCCTGATATAAATCGCATTTTGAACAACATCTTACTTTATACCTCTGATCGATATCCATCTGGAAAAGCCTTAACCATTCTCAGAATTAACTGGAAATATGAAACGCTGCCGATTTTGCGCGAATGAGTGCAAGAAATATTCTAGTTCAGACACGTATACATAAATGCATGGGCATGAAAGCAGGTAAGTGTCAGATGTCATTATGTTGCTGTTAATATTGTTCTCTTTTACGTCACAGCCACTAAATAACAACCGAAACTGTCCTTCGAAGTCCGTTTAATTCACCCAACACATATATTTATAATGATTGTATAATGAAAAATAGTCAATTAAATTATTATTTTTAACACAACATAATCTAATAACACAATACTGACAGTGAGTGTAGCGAATATTTATTATATTTCGAACTTAACGGTATTTACTTTTAGCTATACCACAGATTACTAAATAATTGGTTTGTTGATAAGTTATAAATAAATATTAATATACCTCAAAAACAATACTACACAGAATCTTATAAAATATTTGATTTTATTATTACAATAGAAACGGTTGGTTACTAAAAAAACTAAAGTTAGATTTAGTATAATCGATACATTTATGAGTTTGCTTAAATAAAACAATTGTAAATATATCATTAATTTATAAAATCTTATTATGAAGCTTTTGTAGTCGATTGTCCCGTAACTGCGCCAACGCACGCCATATACGGGGCGCGTCGCCCCCTCCGCGTCGCACCGCCGCCCGCCCTCCAACAGCGTTTGGCTCACATTTCTACATAGAGTAACGTATCCAGATGGTACATTAGCTTTTGATTTGAAGCACATGCTATAAAAACTATTATTATTGCAAGTAGTGATATAAGGTGTTTACATAAAAAATAGCCGTTTGGTATACAAAAATCAAAGTATATTTTATTATTTAAAACTTTCAACCCTTATCTCTTATAGCTTGTATATGCTCGTTGTAGTGCAGGAGCAACGGGGAACAGCGATAAGTCAAGGCTACTAGAGATTTTATAGTTCCTGACAGTACATTTCCACAGTAATGCATTAGGTAAGAAGTTATTGATGTTTTACACCGGTACTAGACCACTAAACAGTGACCACTACTTTTTTAGGGGTAAATTTTCAATTGGGGCATTGCCAAGGTGCTGAACCAGAGTTGAAAATAATCCATGTTGTATCGCAAGTGACAATTTTGTTAAAATTTTTATTTCCGTATCTGTTACACAATGTAAGGCAAACCTGAACGCATTTGTCGCTCTAGCAATCTATCAATTCCTGTGGCACATATCATGCTTTCGTACCTTGCCGGTTGGTCATTGTTTTGTTGTTTGATGGTAACGTCGAAAGCTGCTAGCTCAACCGTAGATTGAGTATAGTCATTGAGTAAAATTTCCATGTTGCAACAGTTCAAACCAATTACGAGTCGACCGTGCATTTATAGTGTTCACTCTATACCTGTCTCTCTCGTAATCCTTTCAACTCCATGATTATTCATATTTTTATGGGGTCCATACTGATGAAAAATATACAAATGTAATGAAAACGAAACATGAGAATTGACATATTCCAAATTAAATTAATTTGATTTTTTTTTGGGGCCATTTATATATGAATTACATTTCATATGCTAGTATTGTAGAAAGACAACTTAGGTACTTATATTTTATACATACACCTAAAATTCTATAGTCAAATCTTACCAAGCGTTAAAAAACATTAAATCCTTTATTCAATTAGATTTCAGATCCTTAAACAATATTTATAATACTCGGCTGCTATTAAGTTTTTATAACATAATCTAAACAAACTCAATATATTGTAATATTTAATGTTTATAATTTTATCAGTCTTTTGCTTTAAACATAAAAAAAAGTAACGACAAATTACATGATATACTTTTAATCACTTTCAACAACTACTTCGGACGAATATTCCATTGGACGATGTAATATTATTTTATTTGTTGTAGATACATTTAGTGTATTCTGTATTCTTTAGACTTGTCATATTTGTAATAAAAATTATTATAAGTATTTTGTTTCATTATTCATCTGGAGAAGGTAGGCAGGTCATCTAATGTTGAACAAGATTAAATGCAAGTCAATATATATTATTTGGTTAAGGTGCAGTTGAACTGTAAATACGATTATAATTAGGTGGTTTGGTAAATTTTTGAACCAGATCGTAGCAAACCCAAATTTTAAAAGGCATTTTTATACCTACTTCCACGTCTTTGCACCAGTAACGTAATCGTTGCCTTTACCCATGTTTGTTTACACGGCAGCCGCGTTGCATTTGTTTTTTCTCAACGTGCGGTGTAGTGACTTGGCTCAGATGATATACTTGAGTACGAGGTTTTAACAGAGGATAGTGAAAATTAAGTGAAATAACAGAAACATCAATAATAAGGAGCCTTTTTCAAACAATATAAAATAACGTTCTTGAGGCAGTTAACTTTAAATATTGAACTACTCTGTCACCGAGGCCCTTTTCAATTAACTTTGAAGAATAAAATTGTAGTCTGAAGTAGGGGTAAGTAAGATGTACAGTGAAGTCTTAACAAAAAGGGTCGTTTGATTTCTGAAAAAAAAACTTTTCAACTGAGAATATGTCCTTAAAAATGTACTGAAAAAGTTTAAATTCATAAACGAGATTCATATACAGTAAAGCTATATGTTAAAGAATGTTTACGGAATTCTCTGATTATTTGTTCAACAATAAAGTATTGTTTACCGTGTATCTATTGTAGTATTGTTTACTGTATATCTTTTTTTTTTCGTGTCGACACCCCCACGGGTCATCACCTCACTGGAGCTGAGGGTGAGGTGGTATGTCGGACTCGAACAGACTAAAACCGCACGGTGTTCCGTCGTGTGTAGCGTACATCACTGCCTCGCACTACGAGGAGGATGAAAACAAAGCACTCTCGCTTTGTACCATGGCCATGACTATGATCTCCCTCGAGAGGCTACCCACACCGATAGCTGCCACGAGGTTTACACGTTGCTGCATCCACCCATAGCACTCCACCAAAGTGTGGAGTGCAGTGTCCTCGCGGCAGCCACCGCAGTGATGGCACTCAGATGTTGGCTCCCGGCCTACACGACACAGGTACTTTCCGAAACATCCGTGTCTGGTGAACACCTACGTCAACCGGTAGGAGAGGGCACCATGTCGCTTCTCCAGCCAATCCTCCATAACGGGCTACGATCGGGGTCGCTCAAGCTGTTCTATCCACTGAGTCATGAGTACCTGTTGGAGCTGGGAACATTGCGCCTCGATTTCACGGGAGGCAGGTCTCAGTTCCCACTCTTGCGCCTCCCTGCACCACTGGTACAGTGTTGCAAGGGATTTCGTCCTTTCTCCTGGATTTCCGTCTCTTCCTGGATTTCCTCCAGGACTCAGTGCAAAATACCGGCTAGGAGACTCGCCGCTACAAAGAAGATCGTGCGGTATCCTCTTATGACCCTGACGGCCACAACCCGTTGTACGCGCCGCAAACTGTCTGTCACCTACAGGAGGCATCGGGCACTCCTAAGTTCGGCAGTAACAGTAGCAGTGGGTAAGTAATTTGGAAGTGAGGTCCGAAGTCGCAGTAACGACTTGAGCGACCCCGGGCCATGGCGTTTATGGTCGCTTCGCGATGTGACTTTCTCCGCGCCGTCACGAGGGTATCTTTATACGTAGCACGTCACAACGACACCCCCTAAGAACAGACCGGAGCACCCAGTCGTAGAGCAAGTTTCTGTTAGAAAATTCTGGAATGAAAACAAGTCTAAACAATGGCCATTGATTGATCCACGTCTCATAAAACAGGTATGTTATTTTTTATACATATTTGATGCCAGTCTGTCCGCTCAATATGTAGACTTCAGGAGACTAGTTAGTAACGTAACGTATTCTACCCTAGAATGTAATATAGGAATTGTCATATTCGATTCCAGTGTCAATTTTCTTACAAAAAAGCACCAACTTATTGTAGGTGCATACTTGTTTCTGAACGAATAATATTTTGTCCATTTTTTATAAAGGTGCATTAATTTTCGCATCAAGATTATTTCTTACTCTGTTCTAATTACCTTTGAGATTAGGTCAATAAAAGTTGACTGGGCAATGACAAACTTGCAAGAAATGGATCTTAATTTCATAAACTTTTTTAATTGTTCCGCAACACAATTGACGTAGACGCAAAACTTCTTAAATCATTTCTTAATAATAAATATAAATATATTAAAGTTATAAAGTTCCTGGAACGTATCGATTTGTTTTCAATACTCCTAGCGTAGGTTACTTTCAAGAGTGACGCAAAACGTTTCTTAATTATACAAACTTTTTTTATATTGTTTCAATTTGAAACAATAGTTTCTTGAACCCATATTAATCTTATAAAAAAAAGTTGTATTGAGAAAGCTATCAGTGATTTTTAAAATTATAAAAAAACAAGAGGTTTTTTGTTCGACTGTATGTATAATTCTTTGTGAATGTTAAGCGATTTCTAAGCCGATTGGCAAACCGATTTTCAAAATTTCCGCGTAACTCCTGCGAAGGTCCCATTGTAACCAAATCAGGATTTGATCATGGAAATTACGAATGAGTTTTTAAATTGTATATTCGCACGTGGAGGTCGCCACAGTATTTAATGTTCATGTGCAACGTGCATTACCATCTTGTGTGTTACAATAACCTACTATACTATACTATATAATTAATTCCATAACCATGAATATGGTGCTCGTAGTCGTGTAATCTTTTATTAACTTCGTATGTTTATAAGTTAGCAATACGTTTGAAAGACATTCAGTTGGTCAGTCAGAGAACATTGATTATCTTCATGACAATAAACTTGTAAAGAAATCGCTACCGAGCGCAATCCTTTGCCTAGTTACTATTCACGCTCAGCAGTCACAATATGGAAAATGCAAAATCACAAATAATCCTTTAAAGAACAAGGAAGTTTCAACATATAATACGAATCAAGTTAATTACTATGCGTTAATATGATCAACTATTATGATATTTATAGACTTATAATAATAAAAAAGCTACTAAGTATCAACATTTCAAAATTAGAACACAAATACCGTACCTAATAACCCTAGATACGTGGCGTGTGCGCAGTCATGTAACATGATACGCGCGTGCTTTCCTTATACGGCTGTAATGGCCGCCACGGACCAATCACATGCGACTGTTTTCCCGCCCAACATTGTTGCTATCATGTTTATATTACTTTATACCGAGTACTCAGTACCGGCTGAGTGAGATCCGATATTCTTCTATTTATAGTGTACCATGTAATTGGTTTTATATGTCGCGATATTAGTCATCTATTACTATTTTTACTATTAATAATATCATTTACGAAAATAGGTCGTCCAGGCCCATAGATAAGTACCTTAACCTAAACATACATATTTTAATATAACTATTACTGTGATTTCTAAATTTGAAATTAATAATTTAAATTTTAATTTATAAAATTTTTCAAAGTCTCACTTAAACATAGAAATACTACGAAAATTTCAAATCAAACTTGTAAGAACTGTAACCAACACTCCATGGTTTGTAACAGACGAGCAACTCCATCATAATCTCAGAATAAATACAGTAAGACCAGAAATTCTTCGAAATGAACAAACATATAAAAAAAATATTATAAACCACCCTAAATGAGTGCCCAAAGTCTTGATGGACGAAAACCATGAGAATAGTAGACTGAAACGGAGAACTCCTCAAGACACACTTAAAAATAAAGTGAAGTAAAGTAGGATGTGGCACAGGTCACATTTCAAGTATGCTAAAATAACAAACTAAAGACACTGATATTATTTAAAGTTCCAATTTTAAAAATTGATAGAGATTGTAGTTGTAGCCTCACAGAAAACAGATTGTGAAGCAATGTTTGCGGTGCATTTAGCTGAAATTAATGAGGTTTCCGAAGGCCCAACTCCAACTCCTCTTTAATATTCCCTCATGCCCTATCCTCTCATATGTCCCCTCTCTCCCCCCTCTCTTTCCTGTCTGAGTAAAAACAAAGTTTCTTTTAAATTTATATTTTTGTTTCAAGCGATGTGGGTGGGTGACACATTACTAGTACTCTTGTTAACCCCCCCAGGTAAGCTAATATGTTTGCGTTAGGGGTGTGTTCACGAAGGTAGTGCATTGGGTGGGGTTCGAATCCTCAAGATCTTTAATTTGTGAAAAGTTTTCGGTTACGTTTCCTTCAAGATTATTAGAACTCTAAAACATACATAAATACATACATACACTTACATCTTCATCCCCGAAGGGGTAGGCAGTGGTTTAATAGAATTTTGACGATTATAATTTTGTCCCGTTTACGTAAGAGGTCATCCGGACACTTTTGGTAATGCATCTAATTCCCATAGTAGATAGTATAAGCTATTAGTTAAATGGATATTGTTTATACATATGGGTTGGGAATGTATAAGCAAAAGCTCAAGCAGGGTCGCATACCTATACCTATAACTTTCTGGTGCCGGGAAGTACAAGTCCTCTAACTAAAATCGTATAGTTCTTAGAAATTAGAAAATTATAAATTATTGGTTATATAAATCGAGTTCAAAAGTTGTTCTAATAACTAAAAATCCAAATTATAACGAGAGGATACGTGAGACCTTTATACAACGTACTTGAAGTTCTATATCTTCTAACAGACACTCGTATTTTGATTCAAGGTCTAAGTAAAGCTCTTATTGTTTTGTTGAATTGCGCAATTAAATCCACATTTCTTTAAAATTACTTTAGAGACTGCTTTTTTAGGTCGATTAAAAAGATTCAGTAACTAAATGCATTTTATTCTCTGTTATCTCTGTTGACTTTGTAGGTTTTATTTCTTGTTTTAAAAAAACTTAAATAGTTTTACTTTTAATTAACTTAACCAAAGCCGTCTAAGGATTAGTAAGAGTAACTTGATATCAATTTAATCTTCAGTTTGCTTATCTTAACCCATTTCAAATATATTTTTTTTACGAATATACAAATTTACCAATTTAAGATTTTATTATGTAATTTATTTCTTCATCATCCGATATTAGCGGACTGTTACCTATCAGACAGTATGTATAAGTTCACACAGTGCCAGGAAAACGACAATAGCCTTGCCCCTATTACAAAAGTGGGACAAAATTATGAATAAAAAGTAGGCTATTAAACACCTTAGTGGTAGAGCCATGCTTGCTTAAGCACGAATGGGCCGGCTCGACCGGTGCGATACCACGGCCTCACAGAAAACCGGTTGTGAAGTAACGCTTGCGTTGCATTTCCCCGAAATGAGTGAGGTCTCCGGAGGCCCAAAATCCCCCACCCCCCTAATGATAGCGCTGTTAACGAAAAGGATACCCCAGGGGGGTACCAGCGTTAGCGTTGGAGAATCCCCCCCTGGACGTCCACCCTCAGTACGGATTATGCCTGAGCGTGGACGCCCAGGCTGCCCCTCGTACTCTGGGGGGGCTCAACTGCGCTCTCAAAATCTGCTCGGGGCAAGAGAAGGCATACCATGGCACCCCCTGTCACGTTTACCGTGGATTTTTGTAACATCAGGGGCTTACATTCGAACCTCGACACTGTCCACCACCACCTTGAGACAGCAAAGCCGGCCTTGCTCTTTTTAAACGAGACGCAGATATCATCTCCAGCGGACACATCCTACCTCTGCTACCCTGGGTACGGACTGGAACACTCCTTTATTTCTAAGGCTGGTGTATGCGTGTACGTTAGAGATGATATCACTTCTCGCCGCCTCGGCAATCTTGAAGGTAGGGACCTCTCCATCTTATGGCTACGTGTAGACTGCGACGACCATCCCCGCATCTACCTATGCCTCTACAGGTCCCATAGCGGTGATGCCGAAACGGACCGACTCATCGACCACGTCCAAATGGCTACAGACTCAGTGCTCCAGCAGGTCAAATCCGCAGAGATCGTGATTCTTGGCGACTTTAACGCCCATCACGCCGAATGGCTTGGTTCGCGCAAAACCGATCATGCGGGAAGATCTGTTCACGATTTCGCCTTGGCATATGGCTTGACGCAGCTGGTAGCAACGCCTACGCGAATCCCAGATGCAGAAAGCCACGTACCTTCACTGTTGGATCTTCTGCTGACCTCACATCCTGACGGCTACAAAGTATCCGTTGAGGCCCCTCTTGGCTCTTCGGACCATTGCCTGATTAGGAGTATGGTGCCACTCGTTCACTCGCTGCGGCCGCGAGTTACAGGCAGTCGCCGCGTATGGCACTATAGGTCAGCAGACTGGGATGGAATGAGAACATTCTTTGCATCCTACCCATGGAGGCAGGTTTGATTCTCGCCGGATGATCCCAATGTCGTTGCTGACTCTGTCGCGGATGTTGTGCTTCAGGGTATGGAGCTTTTCATTCCATTCTCCCTGATTCCCACAGGTGGCAAGTCCCAGCCTTGGTTTGGTCGAACCTGCAAAGCGGCGTTCCGCCGAAAGCAGGAATGTTACCAAGCATGGGCTAATGCAGCGACAGCACGGGATGTAAAGACCAGCACATTAAAGAAGCAATTTAACTTTGCCTCCAAGTCCTTCAAAAGAGTAATTGCTGGGGCGAAGTCGGCTCACATCGGCAGAATTGGCGAGAGACTAGTTAGTCTCCCCTCCGGAACTCGTGCATTCTGGTCTCTTGCCAAAGCTGTCCAGGGGAACTTTTGTAAGCCATCCCTTCCACCTCTGCGCATAGGAGATAATTCGTTGGCCCACGACGCTAAAGAAAAAGCCGATCTTCTGGGCAAACTCTTTGCGTCCAACTCGACCCTGGACGACGGGGGAAACGCACCGCCGACCATACCGCAGTGCGAGACCCGCATGCTGGAAGTCCGGTTTACACAGGGCAGTGCGTAAAGCGCTTCTTTCCCTCGACGTTCATAAGTCGAGTGGGCCCGATAGAATCTCTCCTATCGTGCTGAAGACGTGTGCTCCAGAGTTAGCACCGGTTTTAACGCGCCTTTATCGGCTTTCCTACTCTCTTGGCGTAGTCCCGAACTCATGGAAGACAGCTCTAGTGCACCCAATCCCTAAAAAAGGAGATCGCTCGGATCCGTCCAACTACAGACCCATAGCCATCACCTCCTTGTTCTCCAAGATAATGGAATCCATTGTTAACTGCCAGCTCCTCCGGTACTTAGAAGACCACCAGCTCCTCAATGATCGACAATACGGCTTCCGTCAGGGTCGTTCAGCTGGTGATCTTCTCGTATACTTGACTCACCGGTGGGCACAGGCGATCGAGACCAAGGGGGAAGCGTTGGCCGTTAGTTTGGACGTGGCGAAGGCCTTCGATCGGGTCTGGCACAAAGCGCTCCTTGCGAAGCTTCCTTCCTATGGGCTTCCCGAGAAACAGTGCAATTGGCTCACCAGTTTTCTTACAGACAGAAGCATCAAGGTCGTTGTTGACGGTGCATGCTCCGACTCGAAGTCTGTTAATTCTGGTATCCCACAAGGCTGTGTGCTATCACCCACGCTGTTTCTTCTGCATATCAACGACATGCTGCAGATTAGCAGCATCCATTGCTATGCAGACGATAGCACGAGTGATACCCTTTACACCGGCCGCGCTAACATTTCTCGGGTAAACGTCATTGAAAGCCGATCCAAACTTGTGTCTGAAATCGAAACTTCTTTATCAAAAGTTTCAGATGGGGGTCGACTTAACCTAGTCCAATTTAACCCCACGAAGACACAGGTTTGCGCGTTCACCGCTAAAAAGATGCCATTGGTAGTATCACCTCAATTTGAGAGCACTTCCCTAACTGCATCAGCCAGTATCGGAATCCTTGGCGTCGATATATCAAGCGAAGTCCAGTTTCGCGGTCACTTAGAGAGTAAGGCCATATTAGCCTCGAAGAAGCTTGGTGTGCTAAACAGATCGAGACAGTATTTTACTCCGGCCCACCGCCTGCAACTTTATAAGGCGCAGGTTCGGCCGCACATGGAATACTGTTCTCATCTCTATGCAGGTGCACCCCAGTACCAACTTCTGCCTCTTGACCGCATTCAACGGAGAGCGACTCGCATCATCGACTGCCAAGATATTTCTGATCGACTTGACACCTTGGCGTTGCGTAGAGATGTAGCTTCACTCTGCATCCTCTATCGCTTGTATCATGGGGAGTGTTCAGAGGAATTGTTCGGACTTATACCGGCTGCTGGTTTCCGCCATCGTCCTACGCGACAAAATATCCATCCCCATCACCTGGACGATTGGCACTCCACCACTGTGCGCTTCTCGAGAAGCTTTTTGCCTCGCACAACCAGCTTATGGAACAAATTGTCGCCTGCCGTATTTCCGAACCGATACGACCTTCAAACCTTCAAGAAGAGAGCGTACCTCTACCTAAAAGGCCAGAGGGCAACGCACTTGTGACTCTTGAGTTGCGGGTGTCCATGGGCGGCGGTAGTCACTTACCATCAGGTGACCCGTCTGCTCGTTTGCATAAAAAAAAAAAAACCTCTGCCTACCCCACCCTCACCTACATATAGGCGTGAGTGTATGTTTCACCAAAAAAGAAACAATAATCAATCTTGGATAAACATGCCCCTTATACGTCTTCATCATTACTTCCCATCACCTAGGTGAGTTTGAAGGCTAAACGCCTATTACAATGAACAATAAAAAAACATAAAATTTACGTTTTGTGGTGGACAATAGGTGGACAGGATAGACCATCAGCAAATTGCTTCTAGATATAACCTTGGGGCTTTCGAGTTTACGTACTGTGTATTTTTTTTATGAAATAGGGGTTTTTTATTTTATACTTTATGGTATAAATGAGCAGACGGGTCACGTGGTGGTAAGTGACATACGCAACTCAATATGTTCCATGACATTCGCATGTCTATTCACGACGAAACGTTATGGTACGGACTTACATAAGAAAATGTACATAAAATCTTTGTGTACCGCATTTACAACAGATAAAATTTCATTTCATTTCATTTCTATTGATAAACCCATTAGAAAGACAATTAGATCACCTGTGCTTAGCTCTTATTAGAGCCTTTACATACTCGCGCATCTCAATTCTCTTTACCCCCCTGGGTCTTTACAGTTCCTTCTTATTCGTAGTAAGTAGTATAACAACATTCTAACTTCACATATAGAAATATATTTGCATCGACTATGCTTTATTTTAAATCTTTAAGATTTGAATAGAGTTTATAAACGACTTCAATATATTTTCTTCAAGCTTAAATTAAACAAACCAACTAAAATTTATTAACATGTTTAAAATCGATTACTATATAGCGAAGGCATCGCGTAAGAGCCAAAAAAATTTGGTCAAGGTCAATATCTGAATCTAAAAACCATACCTTAATATAATATATTAATAATACTCATAAAATTAAATAATGTACTTTATCCATTTAATTCAGGATACGAAGACAGCTTTCTATATCTGCTCTTAGAAACGTCAGAACGATGTCGACAGTGCTATAAGGGCACCATAATAGGAGCTGGAGTACCCAAGTACAGCCAAGGTTCTGGAAGAAAAGCATATTGAGGTCTATTATGACATAAATGAGGATACTGCTCAACCTTTAAATGCAAATGGCAGTCCGCAAAAATTATAATATTTTCTAAGTATTTCAAAATGGTAATATCTTCATTAATATTATATATATATCTTGTCTCATTGATCGAGGTATTACTATTCTAGACCTTATTAAAAATGTATAGTAGCAACAGACAAACGTTTCAAACACGATTTCTATAAAATCTTACTTCAAGGACGTCACTATGGGAGCTTATCAATCAAACGAGTAACCACGTTGTCGAGAAACGACGGTCACATTTTCCCTCAAAAAACTGCGTTATCTTTCCGATGTTTTTTGCAACAAATAAATAAAAAAATAGAAATCTTGTTACTACACTATAATTGATATGATATCTAACAAACATACATATGTATACCCGAATATGATATGTATACCTATGCTTTTTTTTAATTATTTTACTTTGTCTCTTGAGAAACCAGGACCATCTTTTGGGTGCCGTACCCCAAATCAAGAACTGTAAAGAAAGCACTAAAAGAAAGCAAATAGTGAATTAGAACTTGAGTATTTGAATGTCTGTCAAGATTTTTTCTGCCTTTTTCACAGAAGGTAAAACAGACACACTCAAAAAAAATTGTAATGAAGATAAATTCCTGGCACTTCAAGATTTTTGCCAAACTTGTTGAACGTTTGACTAGGTAATTGATTTTTTTTTTTCCACCAAGACTTGTAAGGAGATTTTCTTGAAATTCTTAGCCAAAATAAAGTGAGTACCGCTTACGTTTTTTTTTAAAGGAAGCATACAGGCACACTCAATTATGCACAAGCTGATAGGAGAAAACCATAACGTTTTTGACGGTAAGACGGATTTGTATCTTAAGACCGACGTCACCCTACTAGAGGCTTATTGCGTAGCTACAGATTGCGTCCTCACCATTTCCCCCACCCCTGTTTCCCGGACGAAGCTACATCTGGGATAACCACTTGTTGATCACCCCGGAAAATTGATAGAGAAACCAGTAAACAACTGCTTTGAGACGTAAAAAGAATTTTATACTGAGCCTGAATGTGAAAATGGGATGAATATTAAATTAACATATATTTTTTTGTTTAAAGAAAATACAGGCTGTCGAAAAGATTATCGTATTTTCGCAGTAATATTAGGTATTTATGAAATTTCCCTTTTATGTAGCTACTTGTAACCTAATATTTATTTTAAATATAAGAAGTATATAATTATTATTGACGAACTCTTGCAACATTATTGAAGTGCCTGTTGCAGAAAGCCTAGGGATATTTATGGACTATTTAAGGTTATCTTTCACCATCTCCTTGATGTTATATTTTTAATCTAGCATAGCAATCTCTTCAAATTATAATGCATTTAAAAAAATGGATAGCTGATTACGATGACAACTGTGTTTTAAACTCAGTTTTAATTTAAAATGATAAGTTGTACGATATCTATATATATATATATATGTATTAAAAAGAAATATGTAAAAAACGAGACCAGAACAAAAGGGACTGTAATATATGTGTGATACTTCCCTAACAGTTTTTTTTTTTTCAAAATTGTGTTAGAGTTAACTTTTACAAAAACTAGGCAAGGAACTCCTTAAAAAATAACTTCACTATCCTTTACTAGCGGCAAACTACTAGTTTGCTACTCAAGACTGTGAATAGAGAACCCTAAAATATACTACTGTTATACCTTTTAAGGGGAATCTATTCTCTTCTCTCTCTCCGAAAGGGGAATGACTTTTGAAAAATAAATTATTTGGGTAATCGCAAGCAAGGGCTCCAATGTTTCTGGAAGCATCGTAGCTATCAGCTTCATTTATGAGTAAAAATAAAGTACCTATATAGGGACAAAATATTCTGGTAAACATATTCTGTCTAAATCTTTTTGTTAGCATCAACTCGTCAAAATCTATTTTATAATCGAACCTCTATTTAAAAATGCACAAAGCAGAAGAATATTTGCAGTGAAACATACAAAGCGTTTGAAATGGCCGCGTGCACTGCAGGTCAAAGTGCTTCAATCGTATAATGACCTACCATTTACATAATAAAGTGGACAAGAAAACATTATTGAAGTGGTCTGTAATTTTCATAACAAATTAAGTATATGTATTTAGTTTGTAATTAAATAGTTAAAGATTAAATGCTCTTCATTGAAGTCGAAATGAAAGTACTTACGTAAACACGCAAAACAGGCGCACAGAAGACGTCGAGTTGCGGATATTAGCCCGCGTAGACCATACCATAGGTACTTACGTAAGTAACTTTTGGCCGCGGCTTCGACTTCTTATTTATCGCTTGCATCTTAAAGCGTTGTTGTACGTGTTAATTTATGAGATTGTGTCCATAATTTTACACGCATCCGTTCAGTTAAATGTTTTTGGGTAAAAGAGTAACAAAATCCATTCATCTATCCGTGTGTTCATAACTACTACTGAAAATTCACGTTTATAATGTGTAATGTAATGTGTAGACCCAAATAAAGAAAAACCAAACCAAAATAAAGTACTTTAGTTTTATATCTGTACACATGCTAGGCACTTCAGTAGTACTTAGACGATATAGAATTTATTTTGTGCAATTTGTAAAAATAATTTAAAAATCTATTTAGTGCTAGCTACACACACCCTTAATGTTATTGATAATACTTGTACACTAGACACGGTGGTACTTCAACTATTACTAATGGCTATAAGCTGTGATACATTATATGTAGGTACTTGTATCAGAAACTAAGCGTTTGAAGCATCGCCCACACGCATTCTGTTAGCCTTTGTTTGATCACTTTCGAGGAGAATTGAACCTCTTTAGAAATATTATTTTTAAAAGCTATAAACCTTTCAGATCGATAACAGATATTTATGTTAATTTATTTGACAAATTTAATTTAATTACAAATAAGGGACAAACATAAAGCTATTGAAACATTGGAGATCTTGTAAATAGTATTAGCACACAATTTGCTACTGAAAATTTTGAAGTTTATTTTATTTGCCTTGTAACCAATTAACACTGTGTTTCTGAGTATAGGGGAGAGAGGAATAGACAAGTGGACTGATAGCATGTGCCAATCGCTGCTCAGGGGGTGACCATGAACGGTGATTTACATAAGCGATTTTTTTTAGTATCTGTACGTGTTTTATTACAAAAAGAAGAGTTGGGTGGAATGATAATTAAAGTATCGAAATAGGTTTTGTTAAAATTTGTTAGATTCGGTACTTGGATAAGTTAAGACAAGGAAATTCTACCCAAAGCTAAATAAGACTTATGTATAGATAGGGGCCAATAACTTAATACAAAGGTATACAGTGATGGTGCAATGTCGACTTATAATCCGCTTATTTAGATATGAAATACAAAGTTAGTTTTGATGAAATTCGTTTATTAATTTTATTTTGCAGTTAATTGTTGTAACCAATAAATAATAAATCAAATTTCATAGAAGATCATGTCACCAATATCTCTCATTGTGATAAAGCTTTTATAACAAATTTTGTATTAGTGCTTTAAAATATAGATAGAAACTTGGGCAAAGATGTGTGACTTAATAGGTAAGTTCAACCTCATAAAATGTAATAAATTGTATATTAAAAAGAATAATTCTTTAGGGCCATAACCCCACTTAAGGTCCACTCGTGTTCATTCGGTAATCTTCGGCGGCCGACAAAGCCGGCGGTGCCGGCGCCGGAGCACCTGAACCTCTTGACTCCTCTAAGTGCACCATTGAGTTGTAAGCACAGCGTCCAATATAAATGAGACGTGTTATCGACTAATACACTGGATGTTTAAGTAGATAAAATGTAGACGATTGTTGTGGGAGTGTTTCTTAACTTGTAGTACCTGTATTTTAATGTCGACAAATTGTGTTGGGAAATCGCGTGATTTATATGACTGACCTGAAAAGAAGTGTAATGTGTTAGTTCATTCAATTATTTTTTATGCGATATGCGTCATGAGCCGCCGCCCATGGACACCCGGAATTCAAGAGTCACAAGTGCATTGCCAACCTTTTAGATACGACTATGCTATTTTCTTGAAGGTTTGAGGTCGTATTGGTCCGGAAATACAGCAGTTGTAGCAACAATTTCCACAGGCTGGTTGTTTGAGGAAAAGCTTCTGGAGAAGCGCACAGTGGTGGAGTGCCAATCATAAAGGTGATGGGGATGGACATTTTGTCGCGTAGGACGATGGCGGAAATATGCCGCCGGACGATGACAGAATTCCGAACAATTCCCTTGAACACTCCCATTGATACAACCAATAGAGAATGCAGAGTAAAGCTATGTAACGCCAAGGTTTCAAGCCGATCAGAAACATCCTGCCAATCGATGCCAATAGAGATGAGAACAGTATTCCATATGCGGCCCAACTTATAAAGTTGCAGGCGGTGTTCTTTTCTTCGAGGCTAATTTGGCCTTACCTCTAAGTAACTGCGAAAGTATTCTCAACGCGAGGTGATACGACCAATGACATCTTTTAGCGGGACCGCGCAAACCTGTATCTTCGTGGGGTTAAATATGACTAGGTTAAGTCCACCCCAATATAAAACTTTTTCAAAAAAGGTTTTGATTTCAGGCACAAGGTTGGATCGGCTCTCGATGGCATTGGCCCGCGAAATAGTAGCGCGACTTTTTTATTTGAAAAAAATGTGTATGTTTACGTATGCAAGTAAATTTCTTTATTCCACCTTAATAACTATGGTACTGTTAGGAGTCTTAGGAGTGTTAGGAGTGTGTGTGTTCTTTATGTCCGTTGATTCAATGAATGTTTTGAGTTGTAAGTTCTTTTTAAAAAAAGTGATATACCTATCAGTTATCTAGTTTCGTCAGATATCCATCATATATGAATAGATTAAGATAATTTTTTGTACTCATTTTTGAGAAAAAGCGACAACAAAGTGCAGAGGAAGTGCAGAAGGATTTATTTTTTATTAAATATGTATATGTTAAACATTTTAAAATTACGTGATAACGGTTACATTCAACTAACCTCGTCCAGTATATTTTTGCGATAGGGGGCAAACGAGCAGACGGGTCACCTGATGGTACATGACTACCGCCGCCCATGGACAACCAAAATATGTTGTACATGTCATGGGATGGCAAGCCATACATTGATAGTTCAAGTTCTATTGGCCATTACGTATTAAGACAATTAATTACGGCTGAAATTCAACCTCCAGCCGATCACTCGTTTAATATAAAAACTAAATATCAATCAGGCCTGAATTATTACACATATATGTACATGTTCTTGGAATAGAATCTATTCTAAATAAACACTGAAGTATGGCATAAAGCAGACTTATACCCTTCTTTTTACTTTATTCATCTTAGTATAAAACAGTGTTGTGTGGGAAATATCCATCACGTCTAAAGATGCCAATAGTTGAAGTTGTTGTTGTTGCCTAGAAGTTGATTATTTTTCAGGCAAGTAATTTTATTTATATAATACATCAACTAGTCGATGAAGTGTCTTTAAAGGACTAGCATAATTAGACGGAGGAAGAGACGTTTCTATAAAAATGCTTCTTAGATCTGAGGTTCATAAAATATATATAGATAGGCATACCTATGTTATTTCCGTAAAATTACCAAGAAAAATGTTGATTGGTTGAAAAAATATGTTTACTCCGATAAAAGAAACAATCCCTCAATTTTTAAAACTTAAAAGAATGTAAAAAGTGTGTATCATTAGTCAAAAGTTTAGTATAAATATTATATAAAAATATAATATAACAAAAAATATAAAAAACAATATAATAAATATAATAAAAAAATATTTAATTATTTGCTTAAAGGTTACTGCCCCCATTTCTCCAAATCCCCGAGTAGGATAACCTCTCACCTCCAAGGTTTTATTTAATAACTTGACACATCTGACACACGGCCCACTGATCCCAAACTAAGCTAAGAGCTTGTTCTATGGTAACCAGACAGCTGATAAACATTTACACACTTATATATTTCTAAATACGTACATGTAATGGATAAATTATGACAGATTACAAATGATCATGCTCATCACACAAATATTTGTGTCGGGTGGGAATAAAACCCACGACCTCTGGCTTAGCAGTCAGGGTCACTAACCACTAGACCAACAGGCCAGTCGTCGTGTATTCATATAAAGAAATTAAAAAGTAGGTTTAAAATGTATATGTCTAAGATGCTTTGGGATTTCTTTTTATAATTACCATGACCAGGAACATTTTATTTCCTACAAACAGTGGGTTTTTCCTTTATATTGTATGAGGTGACAGAGGAAAGGACGGGTCACCTGATGGTCATTCACAATCGCCACCCATAGACACTTCAACACTAAAGTCGTAAGTGCGCTGCCCGCCTTTGAGAGTGATGAGGAGGGGGCATGAGGAATTGGCCCTCCGGTTCCCTCACTCACTTGACAATACAACGCAAGCGTTGTTAGTCAAGCAACAACAAAAACCGTGTTGAGAACCTCCTATTTATTAGGACTGTTCAATATAGGAGCCACTCTCTTTGTCCAAACAGTTTAAGTACAAAGATAACCACAAGTCGTATCTGTGGGTACTGTGATGCGTGCGAACTAAAATATTGATGCGCTCAAAATGAAATGAGGCACTCGGAACGATTGCCTTAAAATATTCAGCGGCCGTCACCTTCAATTTACTTTCGTGTGGCACCGATATAATTCTTGCAGATTTCTTGCCACGTTATTGGTTGAGAAACATATTGCACCTATTGAATTCCTTTTCACAAAATGTGGTATCAATAATAAAAACGTGCAACTTAAAAAGTAATTCGTAATTGAGCTGCAAGCCATGATTCAAATCCTAATTTGGTTACAATGAGAACACCGCAGGAGTATACTCTTTCGAAAACCGATCGACAATTGACAAAGAAATCGCTTAACATACATACATAAAAACAAAGATACACACAGTCAACCATAGAACCTCTCCTATTTTAACGTTAATTAAAAGTGGCGTCATTATGAAGTGTATCTATTATTAGCAATTGCAACACATTCGTTGCTTATGGTCATTTTACTTTTGACTGCCTTAACCACACTTAGCCGTGTTCTCATTAGTGTAGAATGCCCCCTCCCATGTCTTGTTCTTCCCGAGGCCTTTATAAAAGACGACTAAGGGATAGGACTGTTATCTAGACAATGTATATACAGTCATACAGAGCCTCCTGTTACGTTAGTGAGACCAAATAGTAATTGGCAAAATAGCATATGTATGTATGTCTCGGCATAACCTGCATAAAAATTGTTACGCACATAGTTTACGTAACGGTGGCTATAGCTAAGTATTATTTAATGATGTTCCTTTAACGCATCCCGATATCTACCTACTTTATAACCCTTCTATTAAAAAAAAAGCAACTAAAGTGTTGGAGACGTGTTCCATATTATAAATAACCAACATGTCAAGAGTACAGGCTCGTGGCGTAAATGCTTCATGGGTCAACGCTTATGCCCACGATGTGCAGTGCGCGTGAGAACCTCTTCCGAAGGTATATACAGACATGGTTCTATGTATTAGTTATTTACTGTGTTACATAGATTAATATTTTGTAACATATTCTCTGAGAATCACGCCATTTTCAAAATTTAAATAGTAAATGCAAAGATTTGAATTTACTTACTACATAAAAAAAATCCTATATAATTAAAACTTTTGAGAAATATGTGTTTTTCCTTGACACTACTGCATGGCACTACTAGTACAGATGAGTATAACTGAATTCGATAGTTGGACTTTTTGTCAGGATATATCCTCAGCACTGACTTCCCAATATCGACTGGTGTTCAGGACAACCAGGACCGACAGCTTAACTTACTCTCCGAGGCACGGGGGTGTAACACCCCAAACTTCCAAACCAAAACAACTTAAGTCGTGCAATCGTTAAAAACACAAACGATTAGACGGGCCCCCTGATTAATTTTAATAATCCAGATTTTTTAGGATTTATCCCGATATCGTTTGATTAAAATGGTACTCCCTGAAATACCAATCTTTAATAAGATTTTCGTGTTATCATTATAGAGAGCTTTGTAGAATATAAATATGATACAAAGAATTTCTAAATTTTACAATGACGAATATGAAGAATATTTGATTGTTTCCGCAAACAATGTTCTGAAGCCTATCTGATATTATGCTATAACACCATTCTTTACAAACTACCTACACCTAACATTATTTGTGTCGTATTTATGTGACTCAAATGAATAACACAAAAAAGTGAGACAGGTTACATGTTTTAGACTCACGTCTCTATTGAAGTAATTTTTATGCTATTCATTTAATAACAACTAAGAACTGAAAGTAGTGTTTATTTAGCAAGTTATCCATGCAGTCAGTATAAATGACGCATGGTGAGTCTCAGACGCCCCTTAAAATTAAGGTAAAAATTCGAAGCTCTAAGATAGTCGGTATAAGCCGTCTAGATATAACGTTTTTGAATTTTACTCAAATTCTGCCAACTCATTCGCTTTGTTAACACCAGATTATCATTGGGCTAGTCAGATTTGACCATGGGATTGAAATCCAGTACCTATATTATTTTATCAATCTTAACGTATATTTAATGTTTGTCTTCATATTTATATAATACAACTAAACTTTATTATCCAAACTAAACGGTATATTAAAAAAAGGTCCTCTTTCTTTGCATACTCGAATATTACATATTGAAATTGTACACCACTATTAATTTATATTTTTTATCCGGTGTCATGTTTGAAAGACTTAATGTGAACATTGAAACCTATTTAGTCAAAGAATGGTATACCTTATCTAAGAATTCCTCAATAAGAAAATAGATTTATATTTGTTAATGTTTAAAGTATTGAACAATTCCCGCTACATAAATTAAAACAAATGACTATGACAGTCATACACACTGTTGTCTACATAAGTTAACATTTAAAAACACAACACAAAGGAAATAAAAATACACAACTCCTCCAAGTTATCTGTCAATCCTGCTATCTCTAACAATCAGAAGTACGCAAGCATGTTAACTCGCGTATACCGATTTTGACGCGAGTGTGGTCACATTTCAATTTCGTCCAGTTCTGACAAAAGCATCCATGAGAAAACCGTATGCATATGTAAGTCTCAAATTTTATGATAGACGCATTGAAGTCGGTTGTGTACTTTTTTTAAATTAATTATTTATAATTAAAGTTCCAAATGACATGGGGTAACCAGTATGAACTACATATATAAAAAGTGTCTAAGAATCATGTACGTTTTAGAGTATCACCGCAATTGAGGATTCTTATTTTAATTGGATCTTTATTGATTCTTTTAAGTGAATTTCATTATTTGAATAAAGAATTTTCTTTAAAATTATGAATAAAAATAGAAAATTAAGATAATAGAGTATACAAGACCTATTCGAGTTTGTAGACCTCTGCACTTCAAGAAAGTTAGAAATTTTGTCTGGAAGTCATTTATATAGGGGGGGATTGAGTGATTGTTTGCACTAATGCACGACAATCCACGTCCACACTGCTAGCGTCGTAACGCGCACTCTTGCCCATGCTAGCATCTACAATTGAGCACGCATGGGATATGGTCCAAACAAGAGCACTGCTGAGTATGGAGGCCGTGAAAAAAAGCTTTTTGACTTAATGGAAAGAACGACGTTTGTGGCCAATCCTCAAAGTGATTTTTAGGCATGACAAATGGCTGTGATTGTGTAGTTCGTGTCAATAGTGGAAACAGTTTATTACTCTTTTTTGTTTATAATAAAAAAAATACTCATTTTATTTGATTGACGACATCAACTTAGGTTAATTTTCTACAATTTGTAAAAAGCAATTTCTTTTCATAATTTTGAAAAAATATAAGTGTAAGTTGTCAACTTAAACATAGGAATGGTAAGAAGCCAGTCTGGAAGACTACATTTGGTAAATATTAATTATTTTTTTTATAGTTAAAAATGTCCTTGATCCCTAGACACTTTTGATATGTGTAGATTAAATGTGTATCGATTTCTCACGGTTAGTAAACGTTGAACGCATTACGAACAAAGGATATTAACACTACTGTACACGAATCTGATGGTTAGAAATTGTGTGATTTATTCAAATCGAATTTACGCATATTTATTATTTTCCTGCATTGTACACAGATGTTGATATGATTCAACTTACAATTCCGATTTAAATTTGCGAAGTACAGTTCACAACTATGTTCATCAAGGGACCGGTAACAGCAATACAAATGAATCCTATCATAACTAATGGAGCCTACCATAACTTTGGTCTACTTAATGTGTAAATAACCCATGAGTTGCGGTATCCGTGGACGGCCGTGGTCACTTATCATCAGGTGACACGTCTGCTTGTTTGACACCCTGTGCTACAAAAAAAAGGGTAATGTTTTTCAAGCGTATGTATAAATGTGTGTATAAAAGTATGTCTGTACCTATTTATGTTTGATTGATAATATTCTTTGTCACACCTAGAGTTAAGACGGTTTCATAAATTTAAAAAATGAGAGGTTTCATTTAAATCGTCTTAGCTATTAATGTGGTGACATCGGGAACATTCCGATTTATCGAAAAAAAAAATGGTCTGAAAAAACTAACCCGCTTTATGTTTTCCGAGTATATACATATGTCTGAATGTATCTATGTGTGTATGTATGATATTTTTTTTATCACACCTTGTAGTCAAAATTTTTTTATTGGTAATTGGCGTAGGCGTTTGTCTTCCTATTCACCTGATGTTAAGTGACGATGAAGATGAAGGGGGTAGTCATCTCCAAGAGAAACCTATTCACTCTACTGTTGAAGATCCAGGGTTGTAGTTATATGGAAAAATAGACGCAGGTAGTTCATTTCAAACCTTGGCGTACTAAATAGGTGATCTCGTGCAACCCCAGCCTACGTCAAGTGGTACGATGAAAGAATGGAGATAGTCCGAAGCGTCCGAAGAGAGCCTTTGCACACTCACCAAACCCCATTAAAAACCGATAATCCGGCGACTTTACGACAATGGCCTAGAGTTTTTAACTTCTTGTACGTAAGCATTTCGTCGTTTACAAGCTCTTCCGTCAAATGAGTCGAGAGTTTTTCGGGAGTCGCCACTTTAGAGATCCCGGTCGTGTAGGAGGATACTCTTCTCGCTTGTGCCATCAATGTGCAATCAATGCCGGTTCGATGGTGTTTGAGTGATATATCTTCGTGATGGGAACATATACATTTATTGTTGTGATTACATATGAAGATCGCATATGGTGAACGATCGCACCTCACAATGGTATATATATATTATTACAATGTTTCGGTGCCAGTAAATTTTCAGATTTGATCGTCGTTAGCCATTATATTCCAGTGTTGCCAACGCACGCATACTTGGCTGAATTATCTAAAAGGCAGTACTGCGATGATGATAATGATGCGATGCAAGATCGACCTTGCTGCTGTAAAGCTGTTAAAGATTTAGCAGCTGTTTAGAGCTAAAGTACCGCCGCACATTCGAAATGACTACCAATTTGCTTCAAGCTGTCTGTGCCATGTACTTGATTTGTTGACCGAAATTAAGCTTAAACGTAACAAAGATGCCAAGAAGTAGCCAAGGCTTTCTGAATTTCGACATTTGTCGTAGGGTTTAAAACTTTAGTGTAATGTAGTTGTTGTTTATATAATTTTACTTATACCGATAATTTTGAAATGTGTGGCTTGCATCGTGATAATAGGTTAAGATTCTATTGGTTTTATTTTATTTTCCATTAATTTATGACTAAATTCAGAAATTGAGAAGTAAACTAATATAAAAAATCTTGATAGCAGAACAATTCAAAGAGTATTATGAATGTGGACTCACATGCTCACACACAAGTGCTTTTGTGAATGTTACGAAGCTAAGTAACATAAATAAAGTAAATTAAAATAATATGTACTACTTAGAATAATATATAATTACAATTCTATATATCTCACAAACTATTTTAAAATTTTTATTTTTACAGTTGTGATCAGCTATTTAAGCCGTCTACGACAGGCCTTTATAAATTTTCCCTTTAGACGAGTACTGTATTCGATACTGTAATTTGCTACGCCACCTTTGAAACTTCTACGAATCAATGCGTAGACTTGTTGAGGTCTACGAACTATATGTTTTCTCGCTAATTATTTAAGCGATGTATTTATGTGCATTTTCTGTCTAATTCTTACATCTCCTATGTACGTGTAGGACGGGTATGACAAATGAAAATTAAATTATTTAGTTTAGTACTTTCCTTAACTTTGCTGCTCCTTTAGTATCTATATATTAGAGAAAGGATCCCGTCAGTATGTGAAAACTAAGGTTCAATATACGTCTATGCACATGGTAGTATGTATAATTACTTCCTTTCTTATCCTTAAAACATCGAGTCTAATCCGTTCGTTTAAATATGTTTAACTTATTAACTTCTATAGTTTATATAACACATATAGTATACCTTTATATAACACAACCAAAATATAAAGGAGAAATAAAGTCTTTGTTCAATAAATTATTGATTTACTGTATAAACTGTATGTTTTCCTCACAAAACAGAAGCACTAGATTATAAGTTCATAATTTGAGACGGCTTGTAAATCTCCTGAATTTTTCAAATTCCAATATATCATAGAATTAATGTTAAGTAAGAGGGTGCCATAATTGATTGACTACCTGGTACACGGGGGCGGCGTGGGCTGGTTGCCATGGGAACGCCCACGCGAGGCGTTACCGTGGCAACCTCACAGCATTGACCCGGGAGACCTTGAACTTAGCTACAGCTGATCGAAGCGCGTGTCGGGGAATCTTTCTTTTAAGGATGGTGCGAGGTATTTATGTATATGGATTTTGTATTAATGTGACAAGTGAACAGTATATATTCTATGTTATGTATGGTATGGATAAGTATCGTAAGTTGTGAGTTCAATATGTTTCTACTAATTACTTGGAAATAAATCACACGATCAATTGCCTTTAAAAGTGGTAGAGCCAGGCTTAGGCACGAATGGGCCGGCTCGACCGGTGCGATACCACGGCCTCACAGAAAACCGGTTGTGAAGTTACGCTTGCGTTGCATTTCCCTGAAATAAGTGAGATTTCCGGAGGCCCAACGCCCAATCTCCTCTTTCCTCTCTTATCACCCCCCTCTCCTCTTTGCCATCTCTTAATCCCCCGTCTCTTCATTCCCCTATCCGCATGCCCCTATCCCTCATCACTTACGACTCTTGAGTTGCAGGTGTCCATGGATGACGATTGTCACTTATCATCAGGTGACCCGTCTGTTCGTCTGTCTCCCTATAGCATATAAAAAATAAACATTACGATCGTATAGGACTACAGCGTAAGTATTTCGTGCAATGTTTTAAGGGTTCATGCACGTCAGTTTTTTGATTCGACCATTAATTCTAAATGCCTGCACAGGTTTGGATGCATTAGTGACATAACATTGATAAATGTTGTGACATAACATTTATAGGTTGAAAAAAAAAAACGGAAGTATATTTTATACTACCGGTGACTATACTCAGCAGTAATTACAGTGCAGTACAGTGCAGCAGTGGGTGACAAGGGACAGGGGTGGTCAAAAGCTTTGTGACGGCTTTGTGAATTTTGAGTGTTTTAGTCTTTAAGAAATGAATCTTAAAAAGTGAAAAATTAAAAATTTTAAATTATGAAATTTATGTGCAAACCGAAATATTTAAATTATTGTTAACTCGATCTAGAGTCCTAAAATTCACGGCAGTTTGTGACATATCACATTAAGCTTGTATAAAACAAAAAAAATATGTGACTTCACGTCAGTGGTAACGGGGTTTTGCACACACGTGTGACTACCGGATAGGATTACATACAAAAACGTGTTTTTAAATTGCATAAATGTACACGTAAATTTTTGCCAGGCCTTCTTTCGATGTCATTGAATATAGATTAATCATACAAATTCTTCTGGGTAATATACACATCAAACACAATTTAGTAAGTGGATAAATAACAATTTTTTTTTGTAATTTGATCATGCACAAATTATTTGTCTGAGTTTATAAAATAGAGGGCGCAGTGATTTTCCAATGTAGGAAAGCCGCCCTTCTCCTCTAAATTAAGGCTGGGTAATGACGTCAGAAGCGTCATGTGAGCAGCCACGTGCCATGAATCACAGGAATACCGAAGCCATTTCTTTTATATGCCTTTTTTGTTGGTTTTCTTTTTCTTTATTATGATTTAGGGTACATCTTTTTTATATTTACGTCAATTAACAAAGGTGTCAAACACACAGTATATTAAACTAAAAAGGTTGATATATAACTTAATTTAAAAGAATAATTTATTACGAAAGTTAAAGGGATTAAAAAGAAACCAATATTTTTTTATTAATAAACATATTAAACTCACGCCAGTATTCCTGAAAGGGGTAAGCAGAGGTAATTAATTGTCCCCACATTTATACCACTTCGAAGTCCAAGTTTTGTTATTGCTAGCGGGGATTTTAAGCCATTTTTTGCTATGACCTATTAATAGTTTTTTTTCAGTATTTAATTGTTTTTGTAGGACTTCTTTGTTTTTCAAGTCGCTTTTAATAGTAACGGATTATATGCCTCATGTTCAAAAAAACTAGTTTTAAAGTTTAAAAAAATCCTTGCAAACAGACAAATTTAAATTATTATATCATTTATTAGATGCAAACAGGCGTGAATGTATATAAGTATAAATGTTTTTTTTAAATCCCGCATTAGGAATAATTCGTGTCGCTGGGGCTTTACTAACATTCAATTAACGGAATCAAAGAATACCCAGACATATGAATCTCTTTCCCTATCGAGAGCTTTGAGAGCTTTCAATTTACAAATCTTATGAAAACCTGCTTTAAACTTGTTTTAAGTTATTATCATTTTCATCAATTAAATCATTTATAGTCAGACTTTTGAGGATGAATTTAAGCTTTCGAGAGGCCCATGTTGCGTGCTGCTCCATCTCGTTGGTTAAAATTTCTACGTATGAATGTCTTAACTTAAATACGTGCCATGCTTAGGCACGAATGCGCCGGCTGAACCAGTACGATACCACGCACTCACGGAAAACCGGTTGTGAAGCAATACTTGCGTGGCATTTCCCCGAAATTAGTGAGGTTTCCAGAGGGCCAACTCCCCCTTTCTTTATTCCTCATCCCTCATCACCCTCGAAGGCGGGCAGCGCACATACGACTCTCGAGTTGCAGGTGTCTATGGACTTCATTAGTCACTTACCATCAGGTGACCCGTTCGTCCATCTGTCCCCCTATAATATATAAAAAAAAACTGAAGATACGTTGTCAGTACTTGTTTAAAGTAATAAAATGTAGGTTTATGATAAACATTACACACATATTGTTTAAGCGTACTTATATAATATATTCGAGTCTCGGCCTTTTACAGCTTAGTTTTATAAAAAAATCGTTATACCGACTTAAAAAAAATTTTGATTTCAGGGAAACAGGACGAACTCATGGCAGGATTCTCGGAGGGACGGTCTCGCTAATTAATTTTAGATCTAAATATACCCTTTGACAAGTGATCTTTTCCCTGCCTTTTTAAGAGGAGTGCGGGGGGCGGGCCCCCCTTCAATTTTAGAGGCGCGGGCGCAACACGTCTCGCCACCGTCTCAGGCCTGCTTCTGCCACGTCAACCGGCGTCTTGTTGGTCTAGCGGTTAGTGATCCTGACTGCTTAGCCCTGGCTAAGGCGCTGACGATCTATGGGCGACGGATAAATAATGGTATCATGAGCATAACGATTTGATCTGTGTCTGGATGTAATTTATTTATAAAATGTCAGTATTTAGAAATATACAAGTATTTATATATTTTTTATCAGTATTTTTATTTATGGTTACCGAAATAAGCCGTGTGATATGTCAGATGTTTGAAGTTTCGCTTTGATTATAACTGTTCGATATATGGATATATTGTTTATGGATATTTAAATGTCATCCCAAAAAAAAAAACACCACACTACCACTACGCCCATGTCCTGTCTGCCATTCCTGTCTACCATTTTTATTTACCGTTACTAGCATACTACCGTTTTCGAGGAAACCTCTGAAAGAGATCACCAAAGACTACGAATGTTTTACCAAATAATTTCAAGTATCGAGGAAAAAAATATTACAGAGATTTTTCAGTGGCAGAGCCATGCTTAGGCACGAATGGGCCGGCTCGACCGGTGCGATACCACGGCCTCACAGAAAACCGGTTGTGAAGTAACGCTTGCGTTGCATTTCCCCGAATTGAGTGAGGTTTCCGGAGGCCCACTTCCCCCTCCCCCCTTTTCTCTCCCCTCGTCTCCTTTCTCCTCTTTCCCATCTCCTCATCTCTCCTCTCCCCCATCCCTCATTACCCTCAAAGGCGGGCAGCACACTTGCGACTCTTGAGTTGCAAGTGTCCATGGACGGCGGTGTCACTTACCATCAGGTGACCCGTCTGTTCGTCTGTACCCCTATAGAATAAAAAAAAAAGGGAATTTGCCGTTCCACAGTTTTTTATACGGACAACAGTTTTAAAATATGATAGGAGGTTTTAGGTTTACTTGTGCACGTTTACCCGACTTGGGGAGATTTGTTTTCTCCTGCTTGGGAAGATGCAAAGTCGTTTGAATTTGTAACTTATATACTATACATTTTAGTTATTCCATTAAGTTTAAATATTCTAAAGGCCACGTCACAATAGAACGTACCTTTCTCTCTACCAGACTATGATCGGCACAGTAATCAAGATTAGTAGAACCAGACATTGAAGTTATCTACGTGTATTAAATTCTCATATTCATTATTTACCGTTTACTTTGCTACAATAAAACATAGTCGATACATCATACCTATAAACTTTCCATTGCGATAACAATCTTTTATTGATTAAAATACATTAGAAATTCTCACCCACAGAACAACTTCTGTTAAATTACCGCAATTCAACTGTCACTATTAATTATACCTCGGGGCTGACGTTACGAACTGTCATAATGCAATTGTGTGTTCCAGTCATCATTCTACATTATCATAAGATTTATATATAAACTACTTTATTTGTTTTTCTATCCAAAGATGGCTTAGAAAGAGGAAAAAGATATTTTAAACATTCTCGATGTGGCCACTGTCGTCTTAGTGACAGTGACCACCCTAAATCTAACATCACACTTAATCCCGCAACAAAAAAAAAAAAAACCTTAATTTTTTATAGTGAAACAGTGATTCTCGATACTGTAGTGCTGAATAGGTTCGCTAGAACTCTAAAGGGACTCTCTGAAGCTACTGTACGTCGGTCGAAGTGTTAAGTGATGCGATAATACGCTAAGAAAAGCTATTCTCAAAAGTTTTAAACATAATAATGAATGAACCAATTGGGCTTAGAGGAGTAAAATTGTAATAATATTTTTAATATTAAGCAAGCCTGCTCTGTGTTGTTGTCGTCCGAGCTTTGAAAACGATTATTAATTTGATACAATAAGTACAATATAAAAATAATATTTCTAAAAGGCTGACTTTGGGATATAAGTGAAACTATTCCGTGCACGATTTATTAGCGAAACAGCGGTAAAATATACTCGAGTATATTTTACCGCTGTTATCCGATGGCGCAAGAAAGAGGATTATGGTTTTCGGATATGTGTATGCATTTTTGTATGCAAGTATGTATGTATGTTTATATGTAAGTACACACGTACTGACGTATGTATATATGATGTTTCTTTGTCACGCTGTTTCGTTGTTTGGAGAAAAGAAGAATAGGAGGAGAGGAGGAGGATAATAAAATTTAGGGATGAAACCATACAATTTATCATGATAAGCGCAGACAATTAGGTTATATACTTTTTAAAAAGTTAAACATACTTGTTATTAAATATATAGAAGTTCTCTTGCTTACAGAACCTGTGGTGCGTTAGTAAGACTTGCACTTGACCGGTGCTTGTGATCTAAAAAACAGTAGTATGTAGATATGGACTAATGTCTGTAAGTATATGTGTGGAACTGTATTCATCTATTACATAGCACCTTCATGTTAACAAAAGTGTTGGTATTACTAGATCTAAAAGCCTATGGAAAAAATGATTAAAACCGGAGGCCCAACACCCCCTTTCCTCATTCCCCTACCTTCTGTCCCTACTTTCTTTACCCTACCTTCTCTCATTTTACCCCGTCGGGGATGTAGGATTAGTATGTATTATTTAAAAAAAACAAACGTTTTTCATTAAAAAACTATACAGTTTTTAACAATTATTCTAAATTGAAAATTAGAAATGAGTTGCAATTACGAAGTAACTATTACGAATTTCAAATTACTAACCTGTATGCCTTCGAGACACACGTTCTTAGGCCTATTTCAGTCTTGAATTATTACTGTCGCAACTGATGTCGTCACGTAGTACAAACGATCGGCAGTATGGCCTTGCATAATGCATTTGACTGTAATGAATACATATGGCTTTCTACATTTGATAAAAGTTCCCGATCAATATTTTGATTGAAATAACTCTGTATTTAACTTCCAACTAGGTTAAAGAACTTTTGAAATAAGTTTAAAAGAAAATAAGTGACTAGTATTAGTTCTCAAATAAAAGTGTTTCAAAGCTTAAACAAAGCTGTCTTCAGTAATACTAAAATTAATGAAGAGTGTAAATGAGAGTCTGAACTCTACAGTGTATTTCAAATATTTAATTTTGGGAATTAATGAGAAAGGGACCTGAAAGTATACCTACACAAACAAATGGAATTTTGCGGCACAGTAATTGGCTTTTCTGCGAGGAATGGATAGTGTACAAATAAAATATATTTAAATCCTCTTAAGAGGCCATCGTTCGTTATTCACAACAGGCGCTTTCCACGACTACAAGCTTTGTCATTCAGTTCTCTAAAGTGATACTAAATAAAAGTAAAAAAGAAAAAATGATAAGTTTCCAAAAGAAAAGATATATAAATTAGTGCTGTAAATTTCTTTCACAATTAAAACCTACTTGTATCTTGGCTGACTTTTTTACACGGCTACTAAGTAATTTAAAAATTAAGCAACATATCAATCGTTTATCCCTTAATGATGTAGCTTTATTATAAACCTACAAGTGTAAGGGAAAGGCAAAGTGGGAGGGAAACACGTGCGCCGGTAGCGAGTTCCAGGCTTTAACCGATTGGCAGATGAAGGAAGAGCCGAACCGTTTACGAACCTCAAACGGTGACTCCTCATGTCCAGCACGTGTTGTCGTGTAAAGAAAGGGAGAAGGTGGGATCAATTGGAAGAGCTCCTCAGAACACTTTCCGTGATGTAGGTTATAGAGGACTGCCTGTATAGAGGCGACATCTCTTCGCAACTGCAGAGGCTCGAGTATCCGATTTTTTCAATACAAATTGTGGTTTTAGGTATCTTAATACCAGAACCACTGCTTCGACTCTTCTTTTTTTTTATAAAAAAAAACGTTTTGTGTTTTTGTTAGACATATAGTTTGGATTTAATTCAGTAGTTTTTTATTAATTTATTTATTCCAGATGTTGTGCTTTGATTAATGTCATATAGCGTGTATTTCAAATAATTACGATTCTTAAGTTCGAAGGTAAAAACGCCGTTATAATGAATACAGTTTTCTGTGCTGAAAACTCAAAGGAAATTTTACCCATAACATCACGTGTGTGATTCGTCTGTGTTGCGTATCACAGTTGTCAGTTTCAGACGAGGCAATTTCACGTTTCTCGAATATTTTTGGATATCTCAAAGGTTAAACCCGTATTCAATTTAAAGGTACGCAGAAACATTCAAGTGAATATAATTCTGAAAACAACCTTTACAATGGAAGTGATCTAAGTACTTTCTAATAGAAAATTTC
Organism: Tyria jacobaeae; assembly: GCA_947561695.1. Classification (NCBI taxonomy): domain Eukaryota; kingdom Metazoa; phylum Arthropoda; class Insecta; order Lepidoptera; family Erebidae; genus Tyria; species Tyria jacobaeae. Next base: position 18,983,328 of record OX387209.1, read on the forward strand.
TTTATAAAATTGTTGAAATGAAATGTTTGTCCGTGTTGATAAAAACCTTGCATCTAACTAGTTATAATAATTACACATACACACGCCTGCATCCCCGAAATCAGAGGGTAGGCAGAGGGGGAAACTTTGGAACATATTGATAGGAAAAGGAGGATTATAATTATATATTATATTAAAAAAAGCGAGTTTTAGACAGTTTAAATGTGCCTAACTCAAAGAGTTTACTAATAACCTTTGTAAAGTTACACTGTACACTTGCTATCTTCATTATCAGATCAGATCATTATTATAAAAACTACAATTTATACTTTTAAGTTTCATCTCTGTGACAGAAGTAGCTTAAAATGACTTCCAACATTTTGGTTAGTTAGGTACTAAAATCGTATCAATAATTACTAGAATTGTACTAATATACGTAATTTGTAACTGTCAGAATTTAATTGAGAATATATAAGTATGTGTTTCAAATTTGAGACAACACTCATCAATCACTCTATCACAAAATTTCAACAGAATCATAAAACCAGCTCATTGACCGCTAATCCTCGTTATTCTAACCTCACAATTTCAAGGTTGTTCAATACAATGTTGTTTCACCTTTATTACGGTAAGTAGTAAGAATAGTAAATAGCCTTTAGTACAACATTTTCACACATAATCTATGAGAAGCCAATTATCAGGCCACGGCATACGCGGCTCCACGCGACTTGGCCGACGCTCCGCTTACACGCGATCTTGTGAAACGAATGTTGTGATGTAGGAATACATTTATACGGTATTTAAAGGGTTTAAATATTAGCTACTTTTCGCGGTCGACACGATCGATTCGAATTAGGTACTATGAACACCCTTACATTGATCAGTGCTTCGGTGAGTCCTACTCATAATCGAATTGACAAAAACAACACGGCATGATATGCTTATGCTACACCGGTGCAATGGTTTCTTCTTTTTTTTTAAACGCAGTTGCCTTAAGCATATTGAACGTTTGCACTATGATTTCGAATGCCACCATCCCAGCGTATGATACGAGTATACATTTTATTGTCAGATTTAAGCAGCGCTAAGGAAAGACTGCGGTAATTTGTAAGAAAATAGAATAATACACATTGAACCAAATGTAATCCGACTACAAAGGAATCAATCGTGAACAATATATGTACTATGTCTTATGATTGCACCAATCACTGGAACTCTCCAGTATTTAATTGAAAAGTTTAATTATCTGATTGTCTTTTTGTTTAGATCCGTATGTACTATAATATCCTAAAAAAAATATGCAGTCAAATTGCGAAAGATCCATCCAAATCGAAGCACCACTCTTGGCAATATTAGGGTATACTATGTACTCGTACATCTGCGTAACTCATAAAAGCCTATAGACGAGATGGTATTTTATGTTAGCTAGCTTCCACGCGCAACTGCCTCTGAGAAGGAGAGGGGATTCCAAACACAACATTTTTGTCACATTTTTAACTGATACTCGGCTCCTATTTATCGTATAGTGATTTTATTTAGCCTATAACCTTCCTCGACAAATAGGCTATCAAACAATTGATTTTTTAATTCGAACCATTACTTGCTGAGATTTGCGCATTCAACCAAACAAACTGCAGTTTTATAATCGCGGCACATTTGCTGTTAGCTGTTGAAGAATTTAATTGTCTATCTCGGAAGTTCTTCATCAGATCCACATACATTTTACCTACACTAAAAATTATCTTAAAACGTATGCATTTTGAGAAAAATACATACATATATAAATACGGTTAGAATATAGAATACTTTATTTAGAAGTCGGTTAAAGCATATTTTATCCACTATGACACACAGGATACAGCGGTTTATTCAAAGTCCCACAGACTTAAGCCGCACGAATAAACAGCCACCATTTCCAGCCTGTCCCTTTGGAGATTTTGCTGCTTATATTTAGCAGATTTTATCGCAAAGAGGTTCTTTTACTAAAATATCCGAAAGCCTATGTACATATGTAACTATTTAGACTCCTTATTTTCTTTAGCTCGTCTATAATCGTTTGCATATCACTGCCGACTGTTTATTTTGAGCCACACAGCGTGGGTTTGAATTTAATCTACTGAATCCTGAAGCGGGCGGACTCAAATTCTATACCTTTAAATAAGCGGAGGCTTTTAGAACTTCTGAAATATCAATCCCAGTTTATAGGTGTTATTTTTTTACATAACTTTATGTAATAACACTTGAAGGTTTCGAAAGATTTCGAAAGCTGTTTTTATAGTGCATCTTATATTATATAAATTTGTTGATGACTTCAATTAAATGACATTTTAATGTTATAATTAACCAAGCATATATCATAGGCAATATTACTGGCTGATCAAGAAGTCTCATGATATATCATCATTAAGCTTTCGGAGTATATTACGGTAATTTAAATCATAATGTACAGTCAACTTCAACGTCAGGTCAATATCAGAAAAAATCCAACGAAAATCACATCTTGCACATTTATCCCAAACTCATAGAATACATCTAGACAGGTTTCCATGGTACTGGTACCACATGTTTGTAAAACATGTGTCTTTTCGAAACGATTTTTGTGAACGTCCATTACGTTAACATTTAACAAGCGACGATTGGGCTGTAAAATTAGGTGATTTACGGAATTCAGAAAAATTCAATCATAAAAACGAGCCAAAACCACCTCATTTGAGTGAAAAATAAAATTTCTAACTGAAATTATAAGGAATGAGAAAGCGAAAAATTATTCTCTGAAACCTTAATGCAATAGTTAAATATTTGTACTAAGCGCCCAAACAGTGTTGCTCAGTTTCTAAAAGCCAGCCATCTTGAATAATTCCTGATCTGTAAAGATTTCATTAAATGTAGTCTTCGTTTTAACATCCGAAGCATTATCTACTTAAAAATCTTAGAATATTTAATGTTTTCACTTAAGGGTTACTATACAATTTTATTTGTTACATCTAGTGATTAGGTAGGTAGACAATATAGGATACCTTAGATAGTTCTCTATGAATACACGTCATTTATATCTTGAGTATCCCAAATCTTAAATAAGGTGAGAGAAACATGATTGTATCTAACCAATTTATTGGTAGATTCGTTTTAACATTGTTTTCGGGGCGTCCTAAATCTGTAAAATTAGTTTCATTGTAATTGAAATCTGTGCCCATCTGTTTCTTTATAATGTTCTCATCTTTAATTTCAAATGGATGACCAGCATGCTAACTTTTTACTTTAATTTGTTGATGAATGATAAAACACTATGGCGAGTGACTGAGTACCCTCACCCGCATGAGGCCTGGAGACCCAATAAGATGTTATCACATAGTATGAGTTCACCATAGTTAAACAACGTCATAAATAGAGGTCGTTAATACATTTATGTTTGTAAAGCGTAGTAGTGTATTATAAGAGATATCTTCGGGAATTGTGGAATTAAGAAATTGAAGAGTACTAAAAATCGAATCTTAAATGGATAAAGATTCAAGTCGATATGAGACTTATATTTTTATAAAAGACAGTCGTAATAATTCACATCGTATACCGTTTAACAAGTTACTAATTTAAATGAAAAAAATATAATTTTCCTGCTAAAGAAAAAATATCTGCGCCATATACAGCCAGCGTGTGTAAGGATTCTTATAATACCCCATACATATAATTCTGTTATGGCATATCGAAGTTATGGCGGAATAAAGATCCTCAAATACTTTCATACCGACATGAACTCTAAACATATAAAAAGAAAATAGAATAATTTAGTTTCCCACCTCCATGTATTCACCACCACTCCTCCACTTAACAGGCGTATGTATTAACTGGAAACAGGCTTATGTCGCGTAACGCCTATTATGGGCTTCGCGGACGTGTGTCTTTCACACGTACTATTTTTAAGTACTAATGTTTATATTTACTTCGTACATTTATAATTTTTTTACGTAAAACACCTTCTAACCTATGTTTTTTCTTCATTGAAATACTGAAGTCGTAAAGTTGGTAGAGTAGAGTGTACGGGCATTATTAACTCTCTGGTGACCAGTGCAAAACATTTTAAACTCATTAATTAATTTAGTTTTTTATATAATAATAATTCGTTTATTTGCAAGCTTTTGGCCCCAGGTAATAATTATTATTATTTGTTGACATTTTTGTTGTAAAGCCATGCTTAGGCACGAATGGGCCAGCTCGACCGGTGCGATATCACGGCTTAACAGAAAAGCGGTTGAGAAGTTACGCTTGCGTTGCATTTCCCCGAAATTAGTGAGGTTTTCGGAGGCCCAACTCCCTCTCCTCTATTTGCTGTCCCCTGACCTAAAGCTCCTTCTCCCATTTCTTCTTTCCTCTCCCCGCATCACCCCATCCCTGATCGCCATCAAAAGCGGGCACCGCACTTACGACCCTTGAGTTGCAAGTGTCCATAGACTGTGTGACTTACCATCTGGTGACTCGTCTGTTCATCCGTCAGCCTATGTTATAAAAGAAAAGAAATTATATACTATATATAATATACATAATACTATATATATATAATATTTTTAAAACACTAAGAAAAAGTTGCTGTTTTGAGTTCAAGCCTTGAGAATACTAACCGAAATAAAACTAAAATTTTCGACACCAACGCACCAACCAAACGCAGTTTAATGAAAATGTGCAACTAAAACCCTCCCCTTCTCCAATCCCCATTACCCTCCCTAACGCTAATGGATGGAAATGGATAATCGGATTGACGAAAAGAGGATCGAATGGGAGAACTGAAATATCAGCTTAGATTTACGTTAACAGTGAAGACAAGTAAACAGACAGTTGCAGACGTTAATGAGCATTACGATTAAGTATACAAGTCAAGTTTAAACTATTACTTGAGTCAGTTATATTTCAAATTTATTAAAGCTATACTATATGAAGATCAAAATCCGACTAAGAGAATAAGAAATACATTTCATGTCAGCTGTTTGGGTACGCTGACGCGATTTTAAATGTAACATCTAGCTAGCACAGTAATTGGACCTATTACTGTACCAGCATGTTGACGAAGGTTTAGGGTACCTACTGTAGACTGACCAGGCCGTAAGCCGTCCAACCGTAGCTAATCATTTAGGTACTTCTAGGAGCCTGGAGAGGTACTATTTACTAGCCAGCGGGGTACACCTTAAACCGTAGCTAATATGTAGTAAGAACAACGGAAGACTATTAGAACCGAATTTGTTTATTGCAACTAAAAACGATACATTTATTATATTTAACCGCAGGAAGTTATACAAGTAAAGCTTCTTTCGATGAGAACCAATTACAGCGTAGGTTGGGTTTTGCCTTATTCTATCCTGCGTCTGTATGCGTGACTATAAAATATGCAAAGTATAAAACGTGGCGCGCCGCGAGTTAGCCCAACACTTGAATGTTGACAGCGTCGAGTGTGGACGTGTCATGATTTGATGCAATTCTAGGGCCAGCGATGTTGTACTCGGTAGTTTCGGACCCGACCTGTCGGGTCAATGTCACTGTAAAAGCAAGGTTGTTTATAATTATTAAATGTTCTTAAATAGTAATTATTAACTGTCACAGCCTAGTGAATTTCATTTCTATCGAAAGAAAAGTTTTTGCTTATTTCGTTCATCCTTCTCTCGTCTGACACAACTTATCTTTTCCATAGACAGCTCTTATATACAAACCCTTTTTTGTACAATTTAATTTATTTTGTGGTCAAATTGCACGCAATCCAATTATGCAAGCCTCACGCTTATTAACTTGTTCTTCGGTGAGATCATGATATCTGGCTAATTTGTAATCAAGATTTCGAAGAAGAGATTCTGCAAGTTCAATTTTGGTGGCAACCGGTAAAAAGTTTCATAACTTCCGCGAAGATCCTGCAGAAGCAAGCATTTTCCAACTTTTGTATATGCGGACTCCAGGATAAGTTTCTATCATTATGTATACCCAAGTTTTTTACTGAATATTGGGGTCTCTAATGGATTTTAGACGTAGTCCTGGAGCTATCTATAATGTTGACTTGCGTTTTATTTGGATTCGATGCCGTTTATTCCGTAAACAAATATTCTCTATGTTTGGCGTTGTACAGGTTCTTGGGTATAAATCTGTAAATCATCTGCATAAGGGTGGTAGGAGGAAATCAGTTAAGTGGAAACAGAGTTTATGAAAACTGATGAATGAGAGGAAAGGAGATACGATTCGATAGGATTTTCAACATTACTTTTATTATAAGTGATGAGAGATGCCAGTAGCTGGTTGCAAATCAACGGCGATGGAAGTTGTACCACAACTGAGCGAAGAATATCTCCGTCATTTATATGGCAGTTTACTACGGCAGCTATCTGCTTAACAACGGTGTACAAGTTTTCTGGTTTATGTTCCGGTAAATACTGAATCTGTAAGATGTTGGACCTAGATTTCTGATCCTGATAGGTGATTCGCTGGTCCAGTATTTTTTTACAGAATATTTTCCTCCCTAGATTCAATTATAGTATTTTTGAGTGTATTACATACTGATTGGAATTATTGGAATTAAATTTGATCTAGAGTCCGGTTGAAAACCAGCTCTAAAAACATACATACATATGTCAAGCTAATGCTGAACCGGGTCCTATTCGATTGGCACATGACATACATATTTTCTAGGGCTTAACTACGTATTATATTGTTTTATTACTCTCGAGTTATTTAATGCTCGAATAAAGTGTTTTTCTTTCTATAAAATCATTTACCGTGTAAAACCTGGAGGTGATTTCTTACAAAATGCGTTGTTAAAGTCTTACCATTTTCTCTTCTTAATAAATACATCTTGTGAGGTCAAATCAAACTCAAATTTAAAATATAATAGTTATATTTGCACTTTTTAAATAAACTATACCACGTTGAGGTTTGCACGATAGGAATCCAAGGATCACATTGAGTTAGTCTACAACACCAATAGTACAATTTAAGAATAAAATATTTATAATAGACACGTGTGACTTAGGAATAACAGTAAAGAATCAAAGATATATCGTGCAAGTTATTCTTAAATACATTGACGTTGTCATTGGGCTTCATTAATAACAGCTTTAATGAAAAGGTCCATGTAATCAAAATTGCCCGAAATTTTCTCAGACATCAGCCCCAAGTATAGTTGATCATTGGGGCAGCAAGAATTGAGTCATTTTAGACATATAGAACAAAATAATTTCTATACAATATTAACATTCGTAACATTTTCAATCACCTTTGATTATTTTATATGTATTATTTTGTGTATCAATCATAAGTAGCTAATTTTTCTTCTGGTTGGAAATGAATCAGTAAAGCTTAACGCTTAAAGCTTAGCTAAAGAAAAAGATATCGGTAATTAGGATAAATATTAAAATATGTAGGTATTCACATATATGACTCAATTCAAAACTCACCCCAGTTTACAAATGTCTTTGCCACACATATATATGATAACACATTTAATATTATGCTAATAGATTTTAATAATAACTTAGCTATGCTCAAGGACAGTCGTGTTTGACACATACAAACATTGATACTAATTGGTTTAATTTAAAAGGCATTTTGAAAATAAATATTGGTTTTTGTCCTTCATATGTAATGAGTTAGATGCATCAGTCCAATACACTCTATTTATAATTAACTAATTCAAACCTGACTTAGCAACCTCACTTCTTGTCTACCGGTTTTCTGTGAGACTGTGAATAGATAGATAAAATTTCACTCTACGATATTTAGGAGTCAGCGATCACAAACGCAGATGAACATTTTATGAGCTTATGACCGAATCTATATGAAATTAATTAATACAAACCTTAAATCAATTTACTACATAATAAAATATCTACCGGCGCGTCGGTGTTAACCCAAAATATCAAGTTATTATAAGAATACTGTAGAAAAACATTATTTCAAAATGCTTTTTAAAACTCTAATAGATATTGATATTTAAAATAGTATAATTATTTATCATACGTCAGCACTAAACTATACATGTATTTGTTATTAATAATTTAAACAACAGACATTACTTTTTTACAAAGGTAAGATTCTAATCACATTACAGTGTAAAAACAATGATTTTCTGTGCAAAAAATTCAATAAACAAAATTGAATGTAAATAAATTATTTAGATACAATTGTAGGCACTTATATAAGCTGAAAAGAAAGTTTAAAACAAAAAAATATCTACTTACACACTTCATTACATGGTATGTTTTTTTTTGTGCTTTCTTAAAAGCCTTTTTAGTCCTCACAAACAGTCTATGTATAATATGTATAGGATTCTTATAATTTAACATTTTAAAATAGAGAAATTCATCAACTCAATAAAATGATGGGAATATTTGAAACTGGAATGCATTCTAACAACGGTACAGTCTTGATCTTAAACATTGGAAGCTATAAGGCCAAACGACATACAGCGATATTAAGCAAGGTTGAGAAATTGTTGTTACTTATGGTAACTTTAAAATATCATTTTTCATTTATTTTAGAATATATTTTTAAAATGAGGTTCTTGGTAATATTTGCGACTGTACTATTGTACGGAGATAACTGCATGTCGAACAAAACAAGACCAGACATGTTTAATAGTCATGTAACATTACAAAATTTAAAATATTGAGAATATTCCTAATATATATAATATTTTTAAATATAGATAAGACACCCAAATTCACAACGAAAAGATGACATATGTAATTAAAAGAAATAATTCGCATCAAATGAAACTAAAAAACCAAAATAGGTCATTCAGAAATTTTTAAATTAAGAATACTTAACCAAGAGCACCTGAACAAGTTTGATACTTATAAACTAAATCTTAACAATTTAAGATCAATCTGATACTACTGAAATCAATGCTAACACAATTTTCTTATTTTGTTGGTTCCTATTATTTATTAAAATAATATTCTTTTGGGTCACAACAATTTCTAGTTCAACTAGACCTACTAGATTAGCTTTATTGATGCACATTGCAACTATATCATTAAGACAATGACAGTGTACTACACTGAGTACATATGTACATCTTTAAGTGTACTGATAAATTATAAATAAAAGTATTCCTACCATTCTCTAGATATATGAATTTCAATATTCCTCTCCTGTAAAATGCTATAGTAAAAGAGAAGTAGAGCCGACGAATACTTGGAAATAAAAAAACTTCGACTAAATGCTTTTCTTGGTGTAGGTACAAAGTTTAAATAGCATAATTTTTATATGCACACTTTTTCGAAAAAATCGCGATATTTTACTTTTTTCATTTCTTTTAAAATCTGTCCTACCTATACTTTTTAATAGTTCCACATTTATTGTGTATTGCTCTTGTTTTCAAAATTGATCTTCATTCAAACCTACATAAATACTATTTTATGTCAGCATTGATTTCCGTTGCACAAAACAGTCCGGAGGACAAAGCCACAGTCGTTATGATAAATACATCAGGTCCTTATACATTATAATAGGTGTACAATATTTATATAGATCAAAATACTGTAATCTTATTTACATCAATATTAACAGCATTTACTTAAAGGACAGAGGGTTTTAATAACATTTTCTATAATCTCTTCATGGTTTGATGCAATAAATAATTTTATTTATACAGTTTGGTGATATAATTTGGCAACTTTATTGCTTGAAAGAGTAATAAAAATATATATGTATTATGCATTTAATTTCATAGAAAATCACTCACATCCTCTAAAAACTTGGCAGAATAGTACTGTCAACACCAAAAAGATTAATATGTTACTTATGATTAAAAATTATTTGAGTTTGAATTAAGAAAATATTAATTCATAATAGACGGCGGTTTGAATAATTGTTACATAATGTATAGTCCAGATTTTTGATTCCTAAATATAATATATAATAAAATAAAATACATATGTTTTATTTAAAGTTTCATGCATTTCCTAAGATCTCAATGTGTATTTTTAGTCTTATTTTGTATGCTTTACATAATATAGTTTGTAAAATTACGATACATTTGTTTATCAAGTCTTTCATACTGATTTTGACTAGAAGAATAGATTTTATAAGTAAAATATATTTACTTATACTAACATCGGATACATTCAGATCTTATATGATACCATTCTTAAAAAAGAACGAAGACACAGTATAAAATATTCGAACATTATATGAAATTTATTATTCGTATAAATATATGGGTCATCTTAGATAACGATAATGTTAAATAATTTACTTAGAAATAATAAAAGGTAGGTGTATAAAAGTATATTCTATACAAACAAATCTGTTCAGTATATAAAGCCTTAATAATGGAATGTTATGGTTTATGATTTTAGTACTTACTGTACAAGTACTAAATGGAAATAAATGAACTAAAAAACGTAACAAAAAGTAATAACCATGAGATTTTAATAATTTATATATGAAGTAGTAAATCCTTCTAATTATGCATTTGATTATATTTTTTCAAGATATTTAAAGTTTAAAACTTCGTATGGTTCTTTTTCTTACCTCATTATAGGAAAATGTAAGTACTTCATAGAGAAAAACACATACAATTACGGTTTTATGTCACGTAAAACCGTATATTTAAATATATACAATAATGTTGTTATTGTTACACACATATACATACTAGCGACAATAAACGTATTCTCAAATTGCAAGAAAAATCTTGACTATCTAAGAGAAACGTTGGGGTAATACATTCAAGGGTTTTTAAATAGAAAGATAGCATGTATTAAGTGTCTAAGGGATTTCATATTTTTAAATCCAACGTTCATTGAGATTCTGCTATCTATATTGTTGCATGCTGTTCTTAAGCATAGTCGCAATATATATTAACCTACCATAAAAATTACCCCAATGTACTCTTTAATAAAAGATAAATATAGTAACTTAAATAATAACTTCAGATACCTCACACAGCCATCTGATCTCATACTAAGCAGAGCTTGTACCTTGTATGTATATATATTATTGATAAATTACATCCAATTCATACAGATAAATACACCGAATATAAAGATGTTTTAACATTGATAACAAAAACAAATATTCTCTTGTAGAAATGAATTAAGTCAGATCTTTTTTAATTTACCTGTTTCCTAATGTATCTATAGTGGGCTGACCGGGATATTGTTCAAGTTCTCACGAGCTCTTGTCCAGTAGTAGAACGGAGGTCCAGCAGAGAAACAATATTTCTTATCCAATGGAGTGTCATTCTCCACCCAGTACATTAAATAGAAGTTGCACATTTCATCCTTGTTCGTGGCACTGAAATTGAATAAAATAGTCTATAAAAGTAAAAATATTTTAATTTAATTGTTATACATAAATATTTACGTCAGTAAAGCGGGGGAGTTCATTGAACTATCATTCGGATTTGAATTATTATTTCTGTGTTGAATAGATTATTTACTAAGGAACAATATAGGTTTAAAAAGGAGAGGAGCAGTGATCATAAACGCATATGAAACTGCCGGCAACGGCCAGTACTTTATATTGAAAATCTATAAATAATTCACAAATTGAATGATTACATACGATGATAAATTAACGTATTGCATACAGGACAAAAATTTGTATGATACCCAAATAGTTGTCCCCAGTCTGGGTGTTGTACGTTTGTTTGTAAAGCCCCCGCGACAGAGATTATTCCTAGTGTTCTTAAAAGCCAAAAAAATATATAAATAACATTGAAGTCTAATAATTTCAAGGGAGTCATAATTATTGTTCACGATCTATTACAACATTACTTAATCCATAAAAACAGAACTGAAAAGGGAGAAACATATTGAATAAAGTAGGGAACCTAATGGACATTGTCATAAAGCTTATCTAAATTAGCCGCACCATTTTCTACTACACTTTTGTAAAATCCTCTAATCTAATCCATCTAAAGCTATAGTGGCAACATTCAAACACGAAAAAAATTAGTTTAGCGTCATCTGGAGAAAACAAACCGAACTAAACGAAACGAAAGTTCTCGAGGTGATAAGTATTAATATAACATCTCAAAATGAGCCATAGGGACGCAGTCCAACACGCATATCACTTAACCTGGTCAAACTTCTCTAGTCTATTATCTATAGTCAAACTGGAAGGAAATTTCCTTTGTATTGAAGAGAATAACCTATTTCTTAACTGTATATTATTTAAAGCAGTTTGGTTCTTGGTGGAGCAATATAGGGCCACTCTTCCCGTGGGGGTCGTACAAAGTGATTAGCGATTTATCTATCAGAAAATATATACAGTCATACAGGGCTCACATGCCAGCAATAGATGTGCCCTATATTTCGTAAGTGGGACAGTGGAAATTGTGGCTCGTTAACAGTGGGCGTTTAAGACGGATCTGCCTACTACTTTTGGGATTCGGGCGTGAGAGTGTATAAGTAGAAAGTTTGTTTGGATGTTTGTTAGTCAATCACGCCAGAATGGCTGAACGGATCTAGATAAAATTAGCACACAGATAGATTATAGTCTGGAATAGCATGTAGGCTACTTTAGATCCCGGACAATATACTGGTCAAAACTTCCATTACCATTATAAATAAATAAAGCCCACTTACCCAATTCTAACCGGATAATCATTGGTATTGTTCATAATGCATCGAGCCGCTAGAACATCGTCTCTTCGTATTGGTTTAGTGTTGATCACGGGGTAAAACATTTGAGGCAGTTGAGGGTTCTTCTTGCCCAGAAGAGTCCAGACATCACCATTCTGATCTTGGCGGACTACGTAACCAGTTACAAGTTTACCTGTAAATTTAAATTAGATTTCTAATTTAGCTTTTGTGTTTGAAATTATAAAAAAATATATATAAACGAATTACGTTTTTAACTTATACTTTTTTTTGCTAACGTTATCTCGAAATTTTCATGTCAATCCCTCAATTGTCGATTCAAATGATACACACATATCAAAACATCAAATATAAGGTGATAATCAAGGCGTTTACAAAAGGATAAACTTTCTAAAGAAATTGTTTTATTTCTGTAGGTATTGTATCTTTCACTATATCAGTCTGGAAATCTATCCAAAATCATACATATAACAGTATATTAACATGTTTAGTATTTGCAAACTTCTTTAGTGATATTAGCAATTATTTTTACATTATTTGAATTAGTGGAGTTTCCGGAGGCCTAACTCCCCCTCTCCTTATCCCCCTCTTAACTTTGCCCTCCGCGCATCGCCATCCATCATATTTACGTCTCTTGAGTTGCAGGTTTTCAAGGGACTTACTATCAGATGACACGTCTGTTCGTCTGTCCTTCTCGGTGGAGTAGAATAGGAACTTGCTCCCTGTTACTTAAGATATACTAAATTATCGTTGGAAAAAGCATTTGAGAAGCACTGCCTACCCCTTCAAGGACCCTATATCCCTGAAGAGCAGAGCGAGTGTACGTTATTCTGCAAAAAAAAAAAGAATTTGCAACAAATATTCTTTTTTTTTTAATAATCTTTGAACACTATTTGTCCTTATAGTTGCATGCATATATTACTGACAATATTTTCGTATATTTTATTTTGTGTTGTATGTATATAGTATATGCATGTTTATATATTGGTATATGTAGTGGTATGTATATAAATATTGTACATCTACAAACTGCCCTATGTACTAATCCATTGCGCTTGTCCATTACAAAGGTTGTCTGGAAGAAATCGCAGCTAGCGATAAGACCGCCGATTGTACAAGTTGCTCGTATAGTATTTTTTTTTCTGTGGTGTAAAATAAAGAATATTGTATTGTATTGTATTCTATAAAAGAACTGTACCAAGAGCGTGCGTGTGTGTCCTGAAGGCGAAGGGATGGATGACTTTGTCCTCGTCGATAGCACACGCCGTCTCCATATGTTCGATTCTACGCGGTGGTATCACTCCACTTGTGCCTAAAAGAATTACTCCAGCTTGGCGAGGCATGCTGAAACACGAAACAATATTTATAAATATACGGGCAGTCTTTAGGGACTGTCGATAGAAGTGAAAACTAAGTAACTTGTGAATTGTATTGTCGAGCTATTAGTTATACACAGTATACATAAAGCTCATGGAAAGCGTGGGTGACAATGACCCAAGTTCCATGAGTTTTGTTTACCCAAAAAATGCTCAACGCGCTTAAAGAAGTTTTCACATCAAACACTTAAAGATATATAAAACCCGACTGCATATTTTTATTTGACACACAAATATAGACACCTGATTACATATTTATACTCGAAAAAACCCATATGAGCAGAAGATAAAAATCACATTTTAGGTTATATCACAATGGCCAGGTTTGAGACCCTGACGTTCCCGAGCTGTTGCTTCGTGGGACCAAATTATAATTAACAAAAAATGGGCGTTCAATATTACTTGAGTGTTCATAGAATACGAGTCTTAATTTAAATTGTCGAATAAGTCTCGAATGCAAAATAAATGACTAACTGGCTCCTCAACTTGAACTACGAGAAGACACAGAGCCTTATTGCCACATTAAAATACAAATACCGTCATCTTATATTGTATATGTACATATATTACCTACTTACGTTGCCATTTATGTCATAAAGCACACACGTACTGACACACAGAAACACGCTGATATGAGCCGTGGCCCTTTCGAAAATGATTGTAATATATTTTTAAATTGTGTCCAGTAAGAATTATTACCGTTTTTTATTTAATTTCTTTTCTATCATAGTGGAGAAAGTCCTTTACATCATATTAACAAGGATATATTTTTAATATATAAATATTTACTACTAGGACGAATGGGTACCACTGGAATAAATACAGATGTCTTCTTACCGTGTCTTTGTGTATTTAAGGAAAACTCCAGAATTGTCCGTCTTGTCCTCTGAAAAAAATATGAATTTGTTATTTGCGAAAAGAGACAGGATATATTTCATATCATATAAAATTAATATTTATTCAAATAAGGTCGAATAAGTTTCGGTTTTATAATAATAGTACTAAATGTAGTGAAGTGAGTGCTTATCATTATTGTATTAGGTTTTCCATGTCATCCCATGAGACTATTATACAGGTAAAGTCTTCCTAAAGCTATTTTCTTAAAAGTCATCGGGACACCAGATCCGTTTTTTAAATACAAAGTTTTGGACTAATTCCTACATATCATATAAGGCTTTTAGAGGACGATCTCGGAACATTTATGGAGTAGGTACCTAACGCACGCAAATGCAAACTAATTTAAGAAATAATAGTTTAAAACTTTACTCTTTATATGGAAGAAATTAAATATTTCTGTAATAAAGAACATAGATATACCTGTATCCCCTGAGGGGTAGGCAGAGGTGTATGAAACACCCACATTTTGCCAATTACAATTTGGTTGCGCAAACGTAATACTGTGTGACTGTATACATATCGTCTGATAGATAACAGTCCGATCCCTTAGTCGCCTTTTGCGACACCAGCGGGAAGAGAAGCTTTTTAAACATCAAATAATTCATAATATATTAATAATAGGAGCTATCTATCAGATAGTCATATAGTGCTTAGATGACTGCACTACGCTCGGCCCCTTTTACGTAAGTGGGGCTAAATTATTATTAACAAAACGAGAGAGTTCGAGACGCCTCTGCCATCTATAGGCGGGAGGGTATGTATTTAATTAAGTTGTAATTTAAAGGTTATCAGCTGACTGGTCAAATGAGTCTCTAGGATGAAATAAATCACATGAATGAAAAGTCGCATGTCAATTGTCACTAAATGTAATGACTGGTAAATGAATGGTTAAACAAACCAAATGAGCAAAAATTCAAGAGTTTTAATAGTAACCATTAAATAGTACTTCTGTCTAGACCCTATTTTTTATTTTCAAACAATTACATAAGAAATTTCAAAATTTGTAATCAGTTCGTCTGTTAGAAGATGGTTACATTAAAATTAAAAGATTGGTTAACATAGTTACCCAGTTTTAGGTGAAGATAATAAAAGTGGATTAAAATCAAATAATAATTAAAAACCATCACATTTAAAAGAGGCACGACATTTAAGATAAATAAGCAACTTGGCTTTTGTATGTTCTGGAGGCAGCGTTGCACTTTCAATTTCTAAATATTGTGATAATCTAGAATCTAGAGGGATAGCTGCAATGGAATGAGCGCCAGCTGTCAGAGGGTTAAAAATATTAGTTTTGTTAACCCTCAAACGACCAAAAATTGTTATTATGCATTTACACACATTTTTTAAATTGATAATTTGTATATATATGTACATATATATATTTAATATTTAATTGACACCTCACAACCAGATCCCCTTCACAAATCGGAATACTGACGCTCGTTAGCTATCTCTAGACTATCGAGTACCACAGAACTGAGAGACCTGAAGTCACTAATTCACAACAACGGCTCTTCTGTATACTTTAGTGAGCATCCAGTTAAATTGTCAACAATAAAAACAATTACAAATACCTATTGCTATTAAATACATTCTCAACATATTGACATTTTTGTGTGATGTTGCAAAAACAATACTGTTTATACTATATCAACTGTTAATGTATGCATTTGCTTGAAATATTATCTTACAATGCTGGAAGTCGTCAAGATTTTTTTTTGTCTCTTACAAATAAAATAGCAATCATCTTTTAGTTTAAAAATTTGATTCTACGAATAGAAAAGCTATTTAGATACGTATAAACTGTAATATCTATAATACAACGACAAAAAAGCGACTGAAAGCAGTATAATTAAAATCTCGATAACACGAATAATTCAGCTTATCAAAGCACCGAATGATTGGAATTTAAAGTACTTTATTTAATGTTAAACGAATCCAGTAAAGGAACATAGCACCCGCATAAGGTGTTAACTAGCTAACACATCGAAAAACAAAGCGCATTAATGATGATATGGATCGAGTACGATCTTTTTTTTTTCGTAAAATAACACATATGTAAATGAAAAAAAAAAAATATATTTAAAAATATAACAAATAGTGTCCTACCGGCAGCGGGTACATTGACTAAGCTACTGGTAGCTAGGGCTCCAAAGAAAGGAACCTCCTCACAATACGTGCCGTATCAAGGACTGTCTTTTGCATCGGGCCCTTTACCCATCTACATAACGTGAATTTCTAATTATACACTCTCACTCAAAAGGCATAGCAAATGTTTTTACACTAACGAGTAATTAAAAACGTGGATGACTAAGAAGACATAATTTACCTGGAAATCGATGCATATAATGTACTTGTAGTACTAAGTACTTGATGGGAGAATCTTTGCCAATGAGGAAACCGACGTCTTTGGGCAGGTGCAGGCTTGGTGCGTCTCGAGCCCAAGCATACACTATCTGTAAGTTAATATATTATTCATGAAACCTCTGCCTGCCTCTTAGAGTATACAGGCGTGAGCATATGTATGTGTAAATAGAAGCTTCTCTTGAATTATATGAACCTGGATCCTCCCCAATCCTCCCGTAGAAACAATATACCTTTCTTAGTTTGTCTTTAAATATGTATGTCCCCTAAATTTTTTCTATTTATTATTTCATAGATACAGACGTGAGAGTATGTATATATACATAGAGAGTATGTGTTTAAGGATAATATTACGTATGTTTATATACATATACATATATATGTATATATATATATTTATTAAGTTGAGATTACATCGTAGGATGGTATACATTTTAAACTATATTAATATTATTTTGCAAAGCCCATCAAATCGAGTTAGGTTCTAGTCACGTTTACTGCATGCCATCGGATCATACAGCTATATCTAGTTATACATCTATCTTCGATTTTGATAACTCTTCTGAGACTTGTATCCATTACGTGACATTAATACTAAATCAACTGTTACTCTGAAGAGAGCTGTCCGAATATCTACCAGACACTAATATTGGATCAAGAATACATATTAGTTTTTTAGATAAGGGTTTAACCTTGACAATCTCACAAACAGCTTAAAGCTAAATGTAAATTTGTTTATTTTATAACAGGAAATTCCCCTTTCAAACTACATAATTGCGTATGAAAGCTAATAATTTTTGTATTCAGTAATTATAATATACAGTCGTGGTCAACTAATTAAGGACATTCAAGATAGTGGACAGCAATAACCGGCTATGTACATATAAATATAAAACCCTGTTGATTTCTCAGTAACTATTATTTGCATAATTTGATCCGATTATTATACTATAAATGGCTGTAAATAAAAGATTAAATAAATATAAAAAAGTGTTTAATATCAAAGGTTAACCATGTATTCAATTTAAGGTACAATTCTGTAGCTGGACATTTAATTAAGAACAGTAAAGTAAAATGAAAAATAGAGTTAAACAGAACTAATAATCTGCAGTATTTTAATTTCTTTAACAACTTAATTTTATTACGGGTAAAATCAGTACCCAGTAGCAAAACCTTTGTTAGTAATTACCGCTTGACACCGATGTGGCATAGACTTTATCAGTTTCTGACATATTTCAACAGGAATGTTTGCCCATGCCTCACAAAAAGCTTCTTTAAGTTCATCTAAAGTTGTGGTACGATAAATAGCAACTTTTTTCTTAATTTCGTGCCAAAGGTGCTCGATTGGGTTGAGGTCGGGGCTATTTGCTGGCCAATCTAGCACTGATACCGACTGTCTGTTAAGAAACGACTTGACTGAACGGGCTGTATGTTTTGGGTCGTTATCATGCTGAAAAGTCCATATAATAGGAAGATGTTCCTCAGCATAGGGAAGCATAGTTTCTTCTAATATTGCCTTGTATTGATGTTGGTCTAAGTTACCCTGAACTTTCCTCACAGGTCCCACTCCACGTCCAGAAAATGATCCCCAAATTTTAATGTTTCCTCCGCCATGTTTCACCTGCTTTTTTGTGAATCTTGGATTCATTTCCGCTTTTACAGGACGCCGTACGTATTGCCTTCCATCTGAAGAAATCAAATTAACCTTGGTCTCGTCAGAGAATAATACATGTTGCCATTGGTCGTAGGTCCAATGTCCATATTTACGTGCAAACGCCAAACGTGCATTTCTATGCTCTTTCTTTAACAACGGTACTTTGCGAGCCACTCTTCCGAACAACCCTGCTTCTACCAGACGTCGTCGAACTGTCCTCGCTGATACACTGACTCTTTCGTCTGCCCCAAACACTTCATGTTTAATTAAAATAGAGCCTAGAAACGGATCTTTCTTAGCTAACCTGGTTATCATTCTATCTTCTTGCGGAGTTGTTTTTCTCGATCTTTTTTTTCTGGGCACATTTAAAGTTGTGTTATTGCGCCTGAAATGTTGCACTGCATTGCATACCATAGTTTTTGAACAATTTAAATATCCTGCTATCCTTCGGTATGACCAACCACGCTCGACAAACTTCATGATAATTTTTCGTAGTGTTGCATCGCAACTTTTATTTTTGCCCATTGTTCTTCAAAATAACTCTCAAAACTTGAAATTACAAATCTAGATTGCCGCCAAAACTACCACAAAGAATAGGAGAAGAAAGAAAATAATAATTGAGATTCAGATTTTGAAACTAGAACGCAATATCTCAGTGTCCCTAATTAAATGGCCAGCCAGCATTCTTTGAACAAATAGCACTGTGATCATCTATCAGCTATACTGTAAAGAGGTTTAATGTTTAAGAAGTTGTTATTGTTTGTATAATTAGGCACATAAATGACTAATTATACTTACATGTAAAAGATGTGGAATATTGTTTAGACTCGTTGGAAAATAAAAAATAAATTCACAATTTGGATTAACTAGAGAGTGTCCCTAATTAGTTGACCACGACTGTATGTACATAATACGAATACATGTACCTATTATCCCTAGTTAAGTAAAAATTATAATATGTACTCAATAAATTTAATTAATTCATGATAGTCAGTTTGAGCCACAATTTTATTATTATTTATACGTGACCTTTTAACACCGGGCACGGTGATTCCCAGACTCTTTACAATACTTGTGTTTACTAAGTACTTCAAATTTACGCCAATAACAAATTAAAATCGTGCACTACTTTATTTTGCTTTTAAACCACGGCGGTGGCAAATAAATGTTTTGCAAATTTTATGTTCTATACTTTTTATAGACGTTGTTAATATCAATGGAGCTACAGACACAGAGATAAACGCGAAAAACCGTTCTTTGTGACACTTGACCTTGAATAACTTACGACGCAAAACGAGATTTTATGATTTTGATACTTTTAGACAAAATAAAGATACAAGTTTCCAGCTTATTATTTCTCATTCGGAGATTGATCACTAATTTTAATTTTCATGTTTTTTTATAATTATCTTTTACTTTATATTACCTATATAGTTTATTTGGACAACATATAGCCAAGCACTTGAATATACAAGAAGCTAAATATCTGAAGGTAACTTAAGTTTACAAAATTTGCAATGGTTTATATGAAAATAGTGTTTGGTCGGATTATAAAAATAATAAATATATAAACTACAGCAAAATAAAAACAGGATGCACGTATAATTATGGCACCAATTACGAGCAAAGAAATGTTTCGTCATGATATTTTTTAGTTGGGAAACACTGGTGGCAAACATATCCACGTCTATTTCCTCTGAAAGTATATTAAATGTTCTACATACACGGATCAGAAAGCTATTTTGTCTATATGTACTTCGAACAGGTATATGGAATTAGAAGCAGAATTACTCATCCATTTCAGTCTAACTATAGATTCCTTGCTGAATTCTTCATCTACATCTAAGGAAAAAAAAACAGGAAACATTGAAAGCAGTTAAATCTTTACCGTAATATGAATCAGTAATTTATATAAATAACACTTACTTATCTTATACAATATGCTTTATAATTACATTTATCTGAAGACTCAACTGCCTTACTATAGGGTAAACCAGGTATCGTTAAAGTATGGTGTTTAAATTTAAATACATTTTCTATGGCTACTTTAATTTAAAACATTTCAACAGTGGTAGGGCCATGCTTAAGCACAAATGGGTCGGCTCGACGGTGCGATACCACGGCCTCACAGAAAAACGACGCAGCGCCAGCGTCGCATTTCCCCGAAATTAGTGTGGTTTCCGGAGGCCCAACTCTCCCTCTCCTGTCTGATCACCTTATGCCCAATTCCCTTTTCCCATATCGTCTTTTTACTACATCCCGCATTCAACGACAAAATCCCATTATTTTTATTCAAAGTTAGAAAAACGCAAAAAAAAAAACCGGCATCCCTGATATGTATATATCACATCCGATATGATCATCTCCAACAATAGGTTAAGGGTTTAGTTATTTCCACAAACTTCTAATGATTGCATAAACTGTGACGTGTCTCTGTTTATTGATGGAATGCCGCAAATGGATGAATAAAGTAAACAATGAAGTACATACAGTACTACTGACCTACCTATTGGCGATGCACATGGTTAACTTAAATATAAAAATTATATTACTTATTGCAATTTGTATATTAACATACCTGAGACCCGGAGCGACATGGACTAGCAGTATTGTATATGTCGTCGACTTCGTTGCTCTGCATTTCTCCACAACTCCTGTTTTTAATAAAAAAAAAAACAAATACATCTAAGGAACAGTCTATGCTTCGATATACACGCATTTGAATGTGAGGCCAAATTGATCACATTACAAACATTCAAATCGAGAATGCTGTTAAACATTTTGTTCCTCACATTCCCAGGTCTCTCAGGAATATATCAATATTTATAATCCATTTCATAATTAATAAGGGCACAATATAGGTGTTGAATATATCTCAGCTTATACCTTCGGAGATATGGCGTGAGTATATGTACGTATATCCATATTCCGTATTATCTCCTCCTTCGCCGTGAGACCGGCCAGTCTCATTCTTTAGAAAACATTTTAGTAGGTAATCTATTAAAAATATGTGCTGACTAGTCTAACCTCCGGGTCACATTACCTCACTGGAGCAGATGGTGTCGAACTCCAAAACAACTAAAACTATATTATACCTAAGTCATGGAAAATAATCTCTCTAATAGCTTTATACATATTAGCAACATTAGGATCGACTAATAGGTTGTTTTTTTTTTAATATTGAGTCCAGGTTACAGGCAGTTAACGTGCGGTCTTACTTAGACCGCACGTTAACTCATATTGTTTGTAGCTAAACTAATATTTGTTAATAAGGAGGAAGTAAGAAACGATTTCACTCGACATTTGAAAATTAAATTAAAAGAAAAATATATAGGCAACGCCAGTAAAGTCTTAAAACCAATAACAATCCTATAAGCATAGGTATTTTAATCAGTAGGTGTGTACCTCATCAAATTGTAAGCATAACGTTTTATAGGAAATTCCGCAAATTAAATTGTTTTCACACTTCGATGTTTATTACATCTGTAACAAGCTATTAACCATGATCACATACGAATGACTATTAACTACATACTAATATAATGCACTCTACTCTATCAAGCGGTTTGCAGAATCATCTAATATTTATATGATTGACTTGACTTTTTAATGCTCCTAAATAATAATAAATAGTAATGAGCTGTATTATTATATTGTATTGGTATAGGTATAGTATTGGTTCCTTATTTCCCACTCTTAGAGGTAAAATATTGTAATTGAACCGACTAAAACTTTTACCAACTAGCCCATAATTAATTATTCCTGTTCCTGTGTCACGGGGGACTTTACGAGACATTTAAACAACGGATACCAATAATACCCAGACAGGTGTAACTAATAACCTAAAAGAAAACAAACCTGACCGGATTTCGACCCAACCAATACCTTAGAGTGATAATGATAATTCGCAAGTTGTTCCTTAATTTAACTAGTTACGTCACCATTTTTATTCCTAAATATACCCTAAACAACACCGAGTAGATTCATATTACTTACCAGACAGATTCATTGGACCCTGGGTCAGTACATCCATATAGAAGCATATGATGCGCCGTGTGCATGGTGGCGTTAGGTTCGAACCCCACTGAAAATTTAAAGAAAAAGTTTCGTGGTGATCGGTTAAGAAGTTAAGACTCGAAGTCGTTAAGAATTAAAAAAATAACGAACAGATCCATCCTTTTGCTACTTT
Source organism: Tyria jacobaeae (assembly GCA_947561695.1). Taxonomy (NCBI): domain Eukaryota; kingdom Metazoa; phylum Arthropoda; class Insecta; order Lepidoptera; family Erebidae; genus Tyria; species Tyria jacobaeae. Next base: position 19,006,365 of record OX387209.1, read on the forward strand.
GCAAGCCTCCGCATACAGATATAAAGTGATAAAATTAGTGTAGTATATAATATTTTCTTCAGAACACTAATATAAAAAAAAAATCAATGAATTTTACTTTTTCAAATTTTATTTCCATTTCAACATTTAAAAAAATAGTCTTACCATTTGCTTTTGGTATGTGTATATTACATGTCTATGTAATATTATTGCAAATTGGTGGAACGAATACGCACACCTCAGGGTTATCACTGATACGTACCTACGTAGAGAATTAATTGCTTTTCTAATGTTGTCACCCTGTGTTTAACCGAATTAAGTCTGCCCTGCTATAATAAATAAAATATTTTGGGAACCAACCTATGTAATAATTGGTACGGGGCGAAATCCTAATCGGCGTGCACAAGTAGAGTTCATCCTGAAAAAAAAAGAAAAACGTCCATAAAGTACAAACATACAGCAAAACTTTATGGATGATTCAATAACAATTTTAGTAATGTTTAATATATTCATTTCTAAACTCTAACAGATATTTGTGCATCTGGATACATTACACATATGTATGTACATATACACATACATATTTTATCCTATGCAAACCGTGAGAAGAACTTACCCAAAACATTTTTGTAAACAATATATATGTATACATTACGTTATATAACATAAGACCACAATGGATTCGTGTCCAACTCAGAGAAACTTGGCTAGGACTTGTAACCCGCAAAAAACACGCTTGTGCACGCACGTAAACGTGTGCCGGTGAGTTGTGTCTAATGATACAAAACCGTTGAGGGGTAGAAGGAAGCACTGCGGGCTACCTGCATAACTCTGAGATCTCCTTACTATATTGTCACGATGGACTTGAAAAAAGTATACAAACGATTTCTTAATGTTCCATCTTAGAGGTGGAATATTTTGTTCAAATATAAACTGGATCAATCTTGAGTAACCAAATCAATTAAAAAAAGTTTTTTTTTATATAGATTCACAATGAAGATATTGCGTAACGTATATTCTGATTTCCTTAATTTCCACCTTAGAGTTAAAATATTTTCAATTTAATATGGGACCAACCTCCAAAGTTTAAACAAAAAAGGATTTCTAAAATCAATTCACAAATGGCGAAAACATCGCGTACCATCGCGTATCATACACGAAAAACTCGAATTGAGAAACAAATAATTTGAAAATCTGGTAAAAAACTTGTAGGTACTTATGAAACTATTACAACATTCTGTAGTATCTCTCTCATTTAAACATGCATAAGTTGAACACTGAGAGTATCTTAAAGTAATACTGCTTTGAAATTTATATAATAAGGTATGACAAATGCGTCACATTTCTAATTGAGTAGATTATGTAATGGTCCTATTTAGTAATAGTAAGTTAGTATTTAAAAGTTCTGTGGTATAAGGGGGATGCTCTGAATGCATGCATTCGATATTATATAACATTTATACACAAAATAGGCAAAACCGCACAGTACAGTAACTTAACTTGTGTCAGTATGATGATTGAATTAAACATTTGTAAATGTATGAATAACAACTGTAAAAGTAGACTATATTTGGATATAGGTAGGTATGTATAACCAAAATAATTATAATAGTATAAAAGTCTACAAAACATGATTTGCCTCTGATATGACAATAATAGAAGTAGATTCAGATTGACTTTGGGAGTCAGGAGGGGTACATTTTGTTATATACTTGGTTTCTTAGTAGTTCCATTTGAAATTTGTAAATAATATATTTAATTGTCATAGTAATTCTATAAAATTTTCATGTCTTGTGTAAGCTTAAGCTTAATAAAAATACCAGATCTTTACTTTGAATATACAGATTTTTGCCGTCATAGACACCTCTACAAAGGAAAAAATATAGGTAAAGAATATCACATACGAATGTAGCTCAAATGAATTACTAGACAAGTACCTGCCTATATTCTACCCACGCAATATCCTTAACTTATCTGTGAGGCTTTGATATTGCGTACTTTCACTGAAGTGCTTTCAACGAATGTCAGTGAAAACTCAAGATAAAAACAATCGATATATAATTTATAACATTTATCTTATAATTGATATTGCAATAATTAACGGGGACATCCTCAATTTAAATATAAAGTACTCGATTATTCAATATAATAAAATAAGTGGATTCCAAGATGAGTCATTAACAGACAAGAAGGGCTTATCAAGGTATTTTGTTCAGTTAAGTATAAAGCAAAAGTGTCCAAGAGTCGAGACCACGAATGAGTAAACGGAATGTACGACGCCCCCCACCCAGATGAACTTACGACCTGAGGAAGATAGCTGGGATAGACTGGATGCGAAAGGCAGTGGACCGGGTGCTAGTGCGTACATTAGGATGTCGCCATAGCACCCGGTCCATTGCCTTTCGCAGCTATGTCCATTTCGCCTATGTCCAGCTGGTGGCCTGCGATAGGCTGAATGATTAAGTATAAATGATCATATAGTGAAAGAAATTGAAGTAGTTACAAAGCTAAAGATCAGAAAAAGCAGTGGCTCTCAACAGTTTAAGATTCTGTTTATTTTTATCTATCGTGATTCTATAATTTTTAAAGGTTTCAAAATATCTTGACCATGTGTAAAGAAGAGCCCGACCAGGGTTAGGACGACGTTTAGAAAAATCTTTATAAGAAGTGGACCAACGCCTCCGACGACATTCTTTGGAGTAAGGCTTTGCTCTTCGAACTGTTGATAACAGATAAAGAAAGCATCTGTAAAAAATGGAATAGGTTTGTCGGTGGCGATAAGTACAACCTGCCTCTGGCTTCCTTGATCGCCACATTAACCGCAAGTGTTTCTTATTTCTTTCCCGGCTATAAACGTAAGTCCAATATTACGTACTTAATAGCTCGTTCCTTTAAGTTCCAAGAGCGCGTATTAGATCCATAACAGCTTCTCGCTCAACCTTAACTTATTTAGTTGCATTTCTCACGCTTGTAGAGGTGTGTTATATTATAAAGACTATTCTTATCAATAAATACATACATATATAAATTGTTATGTATAAATCTTATACACAAAATACGCGCATGTAAATTTATATTATATTCGTTGACGTGACCTAACTGTAAAGAAACATTTTCATAATGATTAATTGTTTTTTTTAGCATAAATGTGTAGATTCATCTGGGAGAAATCGTTGTTTATGAAAATATATTTAATGAATATTCAATCAAACCCAACGTATACCACCCCCGCGTTCAGGGTCAGGTCGGTCTATATTTAGACGCTTTCTTTTTGCTCAGAGATATTCAGACAATTTCTTGAATACAAACCCGCAGTTACGTAATGCGTAAACGAAATGGTAAATTTACATGCGTTATCGACTGTGTCGCCTTCTATGAAAATGACAACGTAAATGAGCATGCCATTGAAAAAATATAGGATACAGAGTTAACTGGATGGCAGTATGAGTTTCAGGCAAGTGGTTTTGTAATAGTCAACTAATCTTTATGGCAGTGAGAAAAAAAAAACATCCATTTTTACTTTATTTGTTTGATTTTTCACTGAAATGTCATTAATGCACACGAAACAGAAGCAGAGCATCAGTGCCAGTGTGTTTTATATACATTATTAAAATAAAAAAAAGTGGTTGCATCAGTTACAGTGGTAGTTGCTTGTAGTCTTTACAATAATTATGATGATGACACAGAAACTAAAAAATGGTTGAGATCAAATTTTAATAGGTCAGAATGTAATTAGATATTAAACAGCTATAATTTTTTAAACTTATGTACCTGGTTGGCTATTAAACATAATGCTGCATGTAATATGTATATCATGTAATTATTAATGCTTTAAAAATTGTATGACAAAATTACTGCAATTTCTACATAAAGCTGTTATTATATTATAATCAATTCTCATTTAGTATAGAATACAAGAGATTGGATTTTCAGATAACCATTCTAAGTATCTTCTTTTGTTATAGTTAAATGACAGATCATGATTTGATAACATCTGTTTACTTTTGAATAAAATTATTTTTACCCATGTCAACATACCTACCTACCAACTGTATAAATTTGAGATGACATGGAATACAAATGATCTGGCTTGATGAATCCTTGCTTAGGTGTTATAAAAGTCAATTTATAGCTACCTCATAATCCTTCTTCATAATAGTAATAATTCTCATTACTGTTGTCAGTGCATAAACCCACTGAATAAATTTAAACACTAAAGTATTTAAAGAATAAATGTGCCCATGTTTAACTAAGAGAATTTATAATGAAAGGATAATAAATATTATTTTTTCATCGAAGGCACTTATAATATGATTTTTCAAATGACGGCATACTGATCATGAACTATCTTTTTTTTAATACTTCTACTTATTGATGTATGCAATTACTATTATTATACAATAAAGTATATTGCAGCTTACAGAACCAAAGTGGAAAAGAATTTGTTTGTCATTAGAGCATTGTTTAGATACCTAGTCAAGTTAGAAACAGTACATTTATCTTTGAATTTAAATGTTTAATTCAAATAAAATATATTTCAATAATATATATATACAATTATATTAAGTCATTTAATTATGCTAAACAGTTAGAAGAATTAATTTCTTTAATTTAAATTAATGTTTAACTTTTATGTAGTCCTCAAAAAGGAACTACAGTAGACAAAATGTAGAAATTTAGAATTACATTTTTTTATATTTTAGATTGCTTAAAGTGTCCAAAACAGAATAAACAAATAATTAAATGATAATATGTTTGTTTCTACTCACCCTGTGTGGCCAAACATTTGGCATCAGGAAATCGTACGTGTCTACTTCATGTCCAGAAACAAATAAAACGCTTGTAAGCGAAACGAAAAAAGTAAATAGGAATTTAACCATCATTCAAAATTAGAACAAAAATTAAAAAAAAAATATGTTTAAACACTTTTCAAGAAATTACGCTGTTTCACTAAATTATATATCAACAAAAGTATGTCACTCTGAATATTTTTATTAAAACATACTACCGCAATACTTCAATATTGATGTGTGTTTGATCTGAGAAGCGACAAGTGTTTGTATAAATAATTTCGCAAATGAAATCGATCAATACTGTGACCGAAACAAGTTTACTAACGTCACTACTATGTTGCCAGCTCCATATGACTCTCTCTACTTACTGTTGAGAAAATTGAACGAATGAAATTGTGGGAAAATACTCTGACATAACTATTACAAAATTTACAATTAAAAAAATAGAAATTTGATTTTTATTCTCAGTAGCATATTATGTTAAGTCATTGAAAATACTCAGAGGAAACTTTATTTACTCACTGGTAACTCACATTTCCTTTAACGCCATCTACCATCTACCGATTCGTTTAAATTAGTACGAAGACTGACTGCGTTACATACGTTCAAAAGCTTGTACAAGATGTCGCTGTATACATTTTTTTTCCTAAATGTAATCGCACAATACCATGTATAATCATTTCTCCCTACTGCATATTAAACCTGATATCAAAGCTAAGCCGAACTCTCGAAAACACTAAGTCGGCAATTAAACCTTTTAATTTGTCTATTGAAATATTAATGTAATTATTATTGAAAAAATTTATTTAATTTGTCTATTGAAGACCTGGTTATTCCAAGGATCATAAAATAAGATGATTTCAAATACATTTATTGCACCCTTATTATAATAGTCACCTTTCCACTGAAAAGCTAGCTGTATATGCATTTAAAAAGTATACTGAGTCATAATCAATGTTACTTATAGATAAACTTATTTGTAGATAGGTACAACCTAATGGACGTCTCTTGTACTAGCAATAAAGTTAGATATACTTACGATTCCCCCTGTCTAAAACGCTACTCCGTTTAGAAGTATAAATTGACTACGGCAAGTAAGACCGCGAACTCAAAGGGCAACTGTTATACGATTTTTCACAATAAGTGTAATTTACTAGCCAGACGACGTGATAGATGCTACGAAGGGTCGTGTTCTCTAATAGGCAGCGTCGTGGTCATTCTATCTCATGGTACCCTTAGTGTAAATAAGTATAATTAAGTTTTGTCTATATGTAGATTCTCTACATTCCCTAATTAAATCCTTTAATTTGCGCCTTTTCCAACAGAATATTCACAGCAAGTTTACCTAGATCATTCCTCAAAAATGAGTTTGTAGATATAAACAAGTGCTATCTAGTGACTGTATGTAAAATATCGCTCATCATTTATCTACGATATGAATGAAATGAAACGTAGTGTGCTTAATAGTAGGTTTGATACTTATAACTAAGTGTTTGTAGTTTAAGTTCAGGCTCGGAATTCTTAAAACATTTAAGTTCTTATTGTATTCACTATTCAAAAATCGGTTAGTTCAATTAGAATTTGAGAATAGTTAGTAGGCTTCATAATAAATTAAGAGCTTAAGTTGCGTTTCACTACTCAGGCAGTGATTAGTTGAGCATAGTTTATTGGATTGAGTAAGTTTGTGGTCTAATTACCTATAATACCGCAAAATTGTTTTAATTAATAGTCATTCGTAACTACCTACTTACTGTCAAAATATCTAACCTTAATTTTCATTTGAAAGAGAAGACTCAAGTGTTTTGGAGCTCTGACTCTAACTGATTTCTAAACTAAGGAAATACTTTTAATTATGTATTTGGTTGCAACACTCTGGATCAATCGAAGTTGAAGGTGTGTTATTACTACGTCAAGTATAAACTACGTAAGCTATACCGTAAAAGTTTATAAAACAAACGGGTTTCATATTTTTTAATAACTTTGCTTGTTAATGATTTACCTATCTAAATATCAATAGAGCACTAAGCCCCCATTAGCCGGGTGGCTGGCAATGTACCTAAATCAAGGCGAAGGTCGAACAAATGCCTTGATACATCACTGATACACGGGCGCGTGATTTGTGTAGCAACCGATTTGAGCCAATGATCAGTGACGGAGAAGCGACAATATTATCGACAATATTTTGTACACTTTTGTTTTATTTAACTTATTGATAAGTAAAATAGGTAACTTTTATTGATTTTGTTTTAATTTCAGTTTCATGTATATATAACGTTTAATTAAATGGTTTCTTCAGTAGGGGTACTCCACAATTGTGGCGGTAAGGCGGATTGGCTGGAGCTTGCCTAGAACAGTCTTTGCAGTTGGTACCTGTCGAACGGCTGATATATACAATAAAAAATCGAATATATTTATATATTTGTGTTCTTTTGTATACTTTTCGGAACTCAGTATATAAGACACTTAGCTCTTAGTTTCTATTACTAATTCTAAATGCTTCTTTATAATTTTGTTTTTCTGTTGTATTTTTTGTTTCCTGTATTTTTTTTGTTTTTTTTAGACACAACTTCAGTACTAGGATTAATTCCTGTAATGCGGGCACTTTACGAACATTAAAATAACGGACATGATGAACAACCAGACGCAGAACTACAATTTGAGGTTTATACAAGGTGATGTCCCGTGTGGACAGTGTATTTGCGAGGTGACTTAAACCACTAGCTTCGCTATCTTAGTGACTTATTGTTTTAGTTTATGTTTTATAGTGTAGCTGTTTGGTGTTTCTTTAATAAATAAAATAAGCAACTGATCAGGATGTCCTTTTGCTCCTATTCAGGATTAGGATTAGGAGAAAATAACAATGGCAAATAAAGGTCTTAATACGATTTTTCGAAGTTCAAAAAGTGGGTGGATCTGTATAAGGCGGTGTCTATGTTAATCGTTATCTGTTAAACGATTGTTAATATTTTTTTGGTTCCACTCAATGTTGCTCCCTCTGAATTTCAAGATATTTCACCTCTAAGCCGCTAAGGTGGTAGAGTAAGGAATGAAAAAACATATTACGCGATAATTCCTGTTAATGGTTAAATATATTTTTTTATAGTTTTTTTTTTTTTTTTTTTTTTTTTTTTGTCCAAGTTACTCTAGTTTCTATTTGAAGACCATAGACCTACTCCAAGGTGGAAAATTAACGAATAAAGATAACATGTTATATTTTGTTAATCGATTTTAATATTCATTTTAAGGTGACTTATTTGTACCTACTCTTGATTGCTCCAGTTTAATTTAAAAGGTATTAAAAATAAATTTAATTACTATTGATTATGATAAGTCGATAATACATATTTTTTAAAGTCGAATGTACTTGTTATTAGATACGTAGACGTTCGTTTGCTTGCGCGAGTAAGACTAGTATTTGGCCGGTTTTTTTAATTACCTAACGGATCGCTTTTGATTTGAATACCTAATAGAAAAGTAAAACAAAAACTTGTATAACGATTAAAAATGTAACAAACAACACGAAGTTAATGGTCGTTCTAATCTGACTAAAAAGTAATAATTTTATAATATTTAGAACAGTTGGCCCTATTATGTAGGAAGGTGTTATGTTAGGTAGACTGCAACACGCTTATTTTACATTTTTTTTAGTAATCTTTCAGTAATCTAACATTTATAAGGTTTAAGCACATAATAATATATTTTCATAGAAATAAATAATTACAATAATATTTAAATAAAATAACATATTTTTTGGAATTTTATAAAATTAAAAAATGTATGAATTTATAAGTTACATTCGGACATGCTGATCTGTGTTACAGTTATTCATATAATTTAAACAGCATTTACAAATATTAATAGCACATATCAAATATCGCTATAAACATTTATTTACTAGATATAATGCTCTATGGAAAGGCAATAGTTAAAATTCTAGTCTAGTAGAAAGAGAGTGTCAACGTTTTGATAGACGAGGTTCGGATGCCTGTACAGGTAGTTAAACCTATTTAGGACGAAAAGGTATATTTTCATTGAGCAGACTAAATGTTAGGTTTATTAATTTTTAGCACCATATACCGGTGGAGCTGCAGTATTTTATTACGAATTAAATGTATCAAAGAGTGTAAAAATATATAATATCTAGATAAATCCTCAGATCTTTATGTTGATATAAATGCTAATGATTAAGACTGCGGAATTACAGGTTTTTGTCCATAAGCAGTAGTGACACGGTGAGTGCACAGCATATAATTAAATACGTAAGATAATGATGTTTAGTCTGTAATGATGTCAGTTACTTTAAAATTTTAGTTGCTTTTAAAATGAATCATCCAACATAAGGTTGGACAAATAATCATCAAAAGAAAAAATTAAGATAAAATATTATATAAAATATAAAAGTGTAATGAGTCATTTTCTGTTCATTGAAGATGATTTTATATATTTTTTTAAAGAAGACACTCGGTAATCGATATTGAACCCAAAAATTGCGCAGGATGGATGGCAGAAGCTGGATGCGAGAACTGGAGAGAGTCCCTGAAAGTGTAATTCTGGTGTTTGCACCTTTACTTTAAGGTTCAGAAACCAAAATCAATCAGAAGTAAGTGAAAGCGTCAGCAAATACAATGACAATGAAAAATCCCATAGCATGGGAGATACTCCGTATGCAGAAGTTTTATAGGCGACTTTTTTTGTTTTCCAAAATTCGCACGAACAAATTCGGTCGGGCAAAGCTAGTAATATATAATATAGAATAAGCGAATGTTTATTTGCAAGAAACAATCAATAGCAAAAGACGGCAAATTACTGTAGATGTCTTCGCTTTTCTTTTGCATAAAACATTTTTTACTCTTTGACCAACACAGTATTCCCAAAATGTAACGTCGTAAAATAATATCATTCTATATTTCATTCTTATCTTAGCAACGTAGTAGGAATTGATTCTGACAAAATTTCCCAAAGGGCGATCATCTGTCGTGTCTTATTCTTTATGTAATTGTTTATTTGCGATATTAATAGTATGAAAAAACTTTAGGTAAACTGAAAATATATATGTGTGCATAAATATATGTGTGTGCGTTGATTTTCAAATTTAAAGCTTTTTATAGGTCAAGGCACTTAACGTTAGAATCATATTTAAAATTACATTTTGTTTGTTATTTTGCTACTAATTCTGCTTCAGGTCAGAGTGTTGGATGATAACTGTCAGAAAACCTCGATGCTATGTATAATGATATATGTAGATACAATTAATCAATATCATTTCATAATTTCGGAAGATGAATTAATATTTTATTAATAAAACATTGATGCAGTTAAACAAAAAATACGATTCCGTAAACGTATGTTTTGGTCATTTCTCATTTTGCAACCTTAGCTAGAAGTGGAATTATGTTGTGTAATTTGAAGATATATTGTCTTCAAATTCAAGTGGGATCAACGCTGAGTAGGACCAATTCAAAAAAAATCTTTCATAAATGGTAAAGTAACATAGTAACATAAACACAAAAAATATAAAGGTGAATAAGAGATCGGACTGTTATCTATCAGACAGTATGTATATAGTCATAAAGTGCCCGATAACGGCAGTAGGTTTGCCCCCTATTACGTTAGTGGTACCAAATTCTTACTGGCAAAATGTGGGTGTTTTATACACTTCTGCCTACCCCTTATGGGATACAGGCGTGAGCGCATGTATGTATTTAAAAAATAATACTAATGGATAACCTCCCCTTTTTGAAGTTGGTTCGAAATTATATGAAGCTCGACTGTATTTCATGAATTATCTCCCTATTCTTTTCTTATATCTTATACCAGCTTTAAATGGCACTTATTAACAGGTTGAAATCAATCAAGTCGTCTGGCTCCTAGAATGTTCGACAAAAAACAGTTTTATACTTTTTTTTTTATAGTAACTTGTGTCAAACGAGACAAACTGATGGTAAATGACTTCCGCCGACCATGAACTTAATTAAAACTCAAGAATCACAAGAGTGCACTCCGCCTTTTAGGTTAGAGGAAAGTGAGAAGGGGAAAGGGTAAGGAAGGAGGGGAAAGAGGGAAATGAAAAGGATGTTGGGCCTCCGATAACCTCACTCACTCGGTCACACAATGCAAGCATTGTTTAATAGCCAGTTTTCTGTGAAGAGTATTACACTCCAGTCAAGCCGGGCACACTCCGGCCACGTGGAAAAGCATAGCTTTCCCACGTATAAAACAAACAAAAATACAAACGCACATATGTACATGCTATAAACATCCGAAAATTTAACCCCCAATTTTTCTAGGACTCTGGGTCAAAGGTTCTTCTAGGTTTTGATTCCCTTGTGAGCTTCAAGATATGCGAGATAAACAGAACATAAACGGCTTTGTTTTTGATTGCATAGACTTAGAAATTTGATGTTTTCATTGCTCTAATTAGTAGCAGACCTGAGTGTTTTTATTAGTAATTTCAGCTGGATACCGTCTTGACAGACGGACAGACGACAGACGAACAACAATGTGATCCTATAAGGGTTTCGTGTTTGAGACTGAGGCACGGCACCCTTGATGTTTTTCACTATTCCGGCACAGTTTCACAATACCACGCATCGCCTACCTTTCAAACTAAAACGTGCTAGTATCATGTATCAAATAAATTGATCGGCCATTTTGTTTCCAAATTCTACGAGGAATCTAATTTTGAAATAAGATGTTTGAACGTTGTCTTTGTTTTGGTAAGTGTTTAAATTAAAAATAATAACAATTTTCGATGCTGCCTTTTGATTTTCGTGCTATCCTTGGTATTCGTTTCTTTGTTTAACCGCCCTAATCTGTGGAAATACTAGTAGAACTCGAAAAAAACTTTTTTGTTTGATAGAGTATTTAAATAGTAAGAATACAAGTTATAAAACATCATGCTACAAGCTTTTAGAACAGAGCAGTGAGCATTAACGTAGGTAGTATAAACTGCGGGTAACGGCTAGTGGCATATAAGGTTTTTATCTGCCTTCCTAAGCTAGAAGAATGAATCTCTTTTAATGAATACCTTGAATGTGATTTTGTTGAAGGTGCTATAGGCTGACACACATATAAACACACACACACATATCGGTCAAACTTATAACACCCGCCTTACCCACCACGCGTCGGAGGATAACCAATGATTTAAAGTATCTATATAATAAATTGAAGGTAGTTTAATTTAATAACTGTTCAGTTTTTTTAACTTAAATTGAATTGAAAATCCGAATCTAGGAAGAAATCAAATTACTACTGTTCTTTCAAAATCTTATCATGAATCAAGTAATGAAGTACAATGAAAACCATTCCCAAAAGTCACAATTGACTGTACAACTTACGCATAAATTTGTACCTAATGCAGTCACTGATATTTTGTATATCCTGTACAGTTAATTTATATAAAAATAATGTTATCAATAAAATGGTAATGTTTCTCTACTTCAGTTTATTTTTGCTCTGTTTTATTCTGTTCTTACTACTACTGTTACGCTCTTAACTTTGAACTACCCTTACCTACTCCCTCCTTCAATTGAAGTAGAAAAAATCAAAATACCAAGGCCGATATCAGCTTGTTGCAATCGCTGCATTCGGACCCTCAGAAATGCTTGAATGAGCAACATTTTTATCAATAAAGAAATATCACACGATTCAGGGGTTCGATGTTTGCGATAAGACATGTGTTTCGTGATTTTATTTTTATTTGTTGTTTTGAGGTAGACATGTGGGTGCACCATCATAGCCGGCAATAATCCTGTATTTCTTAATACGATATACATACGCTCTAAAATACCTATTATTACGCCGCGGATTTGTTTTCATACAATTTCTTATAAACATATCATTGCAAACATTTATAAATTTACGTTCTTGTGTGTGTTCAAGAACATGTTTATATTGAAATTGTGTTGTCGTCTTCATTAGGCACAAAAACGCGATACAGCAACTTATTTATTACACTCTTAGTGCCTTAAAGTAAAAAAATATGCAACTAATAATTGTGTGTGAGTATAAATACTAAGGAAGTAGTCCGATATCTTACTCTCTTAATTAAGTTATTTCAAGAACTGAGCACAATTCGCTTTTGACACGCAACGCAAGGTCGCCTACTGCGGTATCTACTCCAATTTTTCAACCACAGCTTAAAAATTAAACAGCAAATCAAATTTCGAACTGCATTTTGGTTTTTTATTTTTCTGGAAGCGTTTTGTGATGTGGTTGTCCAGATATGTTTAATGTGCTTTAGGCAATTTATGAGGTATTTGCGTGTTCCAGACTACTTTAGGCCGTGAAAACATCTGTCATAGAGGTTTAACTGGTTGACTTGGGGTCAGTGGGTCAACGACGCCATTGTAAACGACATTTTCACGAACTTTTGTGGTCAGTTAATTGCGTGGCAATGTTGATAAGTACTTGTTTATTTCTCCTTACGGGATCATAAAAAAGTCGTTTGGTGGACTATTCTAGGTTTTGGTGCTAGTTCAGAAGTTAAGACTGCGGTAATTAGGGACGTTTATCTTGTTTAGAAGTAGCTTCTTGTATTTTTCCGGTACTTAATAGACTTCTGCCTACCGTTTAGGGGATATAGGCGTGAGCGTATGACTGAATGTATTTTGTGTTTTTATAAGCTTTAGGAGCATTTAACTGTATATTGTATATTGTGAGTAAATAGTACTAAAACATACTAAAAGTATTTTAACTATACACTATACTATACACTACACACTTGCTATATACCATTAATTAGTAATATATGTATACATTTTTTTTCTTTCAAGAGTACTAATAAATACAACCATTTAATTTATAATAAAATCTCTTCTACAGGAAGTTCAGCTCATTAGTGGTCCGGAAAATGGTGCATTCATTTATAAGCTAACCAGGGAAAAATATACAAAGACCCACTCAAATATTTCCGGTCAGTATAACCAATGTATTCAGAATTCTTGCACAAGCCAATCAACCGTCAAAGCAAACAAATTTCACAAAATTGGGGTACCTACCCATGTTAGTAACTACAATATGGAAAATCTAGTG